>JAIFGZ020000481.1:0-2945000 GCA_019925245.2 Oryza australiensis | reverse complement strand
CATTTATGCGGCTCATAAGACACGGTACATCTGTGTTATACTAATTCAGTCCATTCCCCCATTTCCTTACAACTCTTTCTTTCGCTGACTTTCCAACTCTGTCTTTCACAACCACTGCAGCCTGATTGCCACTGTCTGGAGAAGGGGATGCTCGCCTAGGAGCCGAGGATTGTATGCCCTGAAGAACACACTGAGCTACGAAGGACAGTGCACGCCGAATTTGCCGCAGCACAGTCAGCAGTGAATTTACAATAGCTGCTACGAGCACATTGAAGTTTGCAATCAAGAAAAACTGCAAAGAAATTGCACAACAGTTATAAATACATCTAGGTTGACAACTCATTCATACAAAAGGTGCAGGATATTGATTGTCTTTACCGTGGCAACAATACCGATGATCATAAGAAGAGTTTGTTTTGCAGCATCCCAGAAACCTCCACTGCTGAACCACCTGAACCAGCCACCTCCTCCAGACCATCCTCCACCACCGGCTGAAGGAGGGAGTCTTTGTCGTCTTCTTTGAATTCGCATACCCCATTTCTGAAGCTCCGTCTTCTTCTGCACTAAGGCACTTTCCAGTGCTTTCCTAGCTTCATCCTGTGAGGAAAAGATGTTGTGGTTTGTTATTGTGATATTCCGTTGGCCTATCAACTTTCAAGAAACAAGAGTAATTTTGGATTCTCACACAAACCAACAGTAGATAATCCTATGTGGAGTGGCATTGCAGTAATCCAAATTGAGAACCACTGAATCCTCAATCCTATGACTCTATACAGTTCGATAGCAATGAGGTTGGTGGTTTAGCACGATATTATAGTCATCATCCCTTATAAGATTACTACATCATCAATCACCATTCTGATTGTAAATGTTCATATAGGATTAATAGATTATCACATCAACAATCACCATCCTGGATGTAAATGCTCCCCATGAAAAAGAAAATAACAACACACACGGAGTATCACATAAGCCCACTAGTTAATTTTCCAAGCTATACAAGGGGTTTGGCCAAGTTAATCCTTCGCCCAAATCCAATCCAGGCAGGGATGGCTGGCTGTTGTATGATTCTCCTTGTTCAACACCATCGTATGATTTCGGCGCAAGCAAGATTGAAGCTAACAGGTAGGTAGGTTCAACTGGCAAGGTATCCAGTCAATCAATCAGGGGGAGGATTGGAGATGCTGTGCACGCACCTGCTTGCCGCGGCTGCCGCCGGCGGAGAAGAGACAGCACGCGCGGGCGAAGCCACCGTAGGAGACAGAGACGAGATTCCTCCCGCATCGAGATCGAGATGTAGCGCGAGAGGACTCCCCGGCGGCGAAGAAGAGGGGGGCGTCGCCGTCGGGGCGGAAAGGACGGAGTCGCGCAGGCGGCGCAAGCGACATCGCCGAGTGGCTTGGGCAAGCTTAGCTTACGGCTTACGCCCATGGCTTCTTCAGGCCAATCCAGTCTACTGGGCTGGGCCTGGATGGGCTCTCCACCTACAGCACAGGCCCACAATGCTCTTTTTTTTAAAAAAAAAAAGAAAAGAAAGAAAGAAAAATGGAAAATGAAGCGTCACGTTGTTGTGAACACAAGATAAATTGCATACGAAGAATTGGGAATTTCCAGCAGCAACATGAATAAACTGAGGGCAGTTTCACACTTTCCACACAGGCAACAAACAGTGCAGCACACACTGGTCGTTAGATAAACAGGCGCCAAAATGCCAAAACATTGTACTGCTAACACATGGTGCCGTCTCAAAGAGTAGTAAGCGTTAGGAGAGCTCTTGGTTCATTTGCTTATGGTGATGCACTTACCCTATTACTCCTACTCAGTTAACAGGACATGACATGTACTGGACTAGTACTACCTCGCAAAGGAAAACACACACGGAATATAATGTAGTAGTATTATTATAAGGCTAATGACACTAGTTGGAAGAGCCACAGCCACCGGAGGTGGGCTTGTCGTCGTCTCCATGGCCATTAGCGGGAGGTTGGCGGTGCTGGTTGGAGAGGAGCTGGGCCTTGAGCTCGGAGAGAAGCCTCAGCCTCTCCTTGTGCAGCACCTCTGCCGCTTTCTTCAGCCTCTGGTTCTGCTCCATGATGTAGCAGTTCTGCAGCACAAGCTCCGAGTTCACCTTCTCCATCTCTTCCCTCCTCACTCGATCTTACTAATTTCACCGCAACATATATATATACAAGCAGTTCATAAGGCAGGGAGTTATGGAACAGAGAGAGAGAGAGAGAACAAAGAGAAGCAGAGCGCATCTTACAGCAAGTCAAGAAACCACCTCCACCCTCCTTGCGAGGCTGCGATGCGAGTGGAATGGATGCAGCTCCAGCTCCAGCTCCAGCTAGGGAAGAACTGAAGATTGAAGCAGCAGCAGCACAAGGTATTTATAGAGGCAAAAAGGAAGGAGCAGAAATTGACATAGGTAACGTGAGCAGCTCAAATGGTCATCATTTCCCTTGATCCAGCCCTCGGAGCGAGCCTATAAATGCAAAGGCAGAGGCAGTGCAAGGGCATCATGAGAGCAGCAGATATGTTGGATTCTGGAGGCCATGGAAGGAAAATGATGGCAAAAGGTTAGGCCCGGCCACCACGAGATTCGCTAGCTATCATGACAGCATCGCATCCCTTCGATCTCCTTCCCTTCCCTTTGTTGCTTTAGCTTTGACTCTTCTGCTTGTTCGTCTCTGCTGGCTGCCTCCCTGTGAGCCTGTGACCAGAACAAACATGGAGGCTGTGAGCAAGCAGGAAGGATGGCATCATTTCAATACAGAACACAAGGGGCCTAATAAAATCGCCAGGATAAAGCTGTAGTAATGGCATCATTTATGTCACACACCAAGATGGGTTAAAGTTACGCAGCTCACTGTACAAGCAGTAACTGCGACATCCCAATCCATACGACAACACATAGTGCTACTAGTAGAATTGGCATACGCTAATCGAGCTTAGTACAGTGTTTTAACTTACTAGAGTGGAGTTACAAAGTTGGGTTACTCAACTATAACTACAATGATCTACAACAGACACTGTGATTAAGCCTCAGCGAGGGGCTTAGGTTCACTGTGGGGACTAGAGCGCTGCATCTTCGGTCCAGTCAATCTGACGCCACTTCAGGTGGAAGGCGAAGGCGAAGCTTCAGCAAGCAACAAGGCAATTGCCTTGTATGACCGAGCAGCTGCAGATAGTCAAGAAAAACTTCAGTGCGAACGATGATTAAAGCTCACAAGCAAAACAAATAGCAGCAGGAATTGAACTAACCATGTCCTGAATAAAAATATCCACATTAGATGTACCGATTCTCTCTTCTCATCACCCGTGCGGAGGGCTTGACTTCAGGGGGCAATGTGCCCCTCCTGAACCTCAAAACTGAACTGCAAGGAACAGCAGCAGTACAGCACCGATCATGCCATCCATGACTGCCCTCCCCTTCATTTCCCAGCTTCTATGCATTGGACTTGAGGTCCATGCACCAGTCTGCAATTTACTTCCAAGAGGAAGAAGGTGCCTCTCCTACACCTGAATGTGCAGGGCACAACAACGCCAAGAACCACAGAAGCTAACAAGACCAAGTGGATCTGATTAGCTCAGACCTGTGGTTCTTGGTTCTTTTATGCCTGCTACCATCTGCCAGCAAGAAATGAATCAGGTATGACATCCGATTTACACATTCGGAGCACGCTGACAGGGTGCAGGCATGCCCAGGCCCCTCATCGGGGCCGGGCTAAGCGCAAACTAGCTTCAGGTTGTTGTTGGTGAGTCTGCACAAAGAGAAAAAGGAACACATCACACTTGCGAAGCAATTTTTTTTTAGAAAAAAAATTAATGCACAATAATACACTGTAGATGGTGTATGCAATAATACGTGTGTATAAATATCATATAAGAAGTCATCACAAAAAATGTACCTCGAAAAAACTACTACCTTCCCTCCAAAAAAGAGTTCACTTTTAGACACAACTCTGGACAGGCACTTATCTAGGTTCGTGTATAAAAGTGAAGTCTTATTGGGACAGAGGAGGTAGATCCTATGTCAAATGAACAATTGAACTATCAATAACTTCATCGGACCTCTACAATGATATTCTTGTAGTACATCAACTCAACTTGAACAATGAGAAAAGCAACAAGGATCTAAGTACACATACAAACCTGTGCAAATGGTCGCATGGGTTCCTGTGGATGTACATATGTGACTCCTGGTCGTGAAGGCATAGCAAATTGTTGGGGAGTATGCATGAAAACTGATGACCTAATGGGAGCACCAGCGTGACCAGGACTGTAAGGTGGTGGCATGGCACCATCTGGAGGTCTGTACCCAATCGCATTAGGCGATTGAGCCGGTGACCAGGGCCCAGGAATATGCTGTGCTATTGGCTGAGGCTGCTGTTCAACAGGAACTGGAGACCCATGCGACCCAAGTTGAGGGAACTCAGTGTTGTAGTTAACAGCAGGGGCATACAAAGGTTGAATAGTGTATGAACCTCCATTAAATCCAAATCCAGGATCAAATCTTTGCATATACCTGTAAAGTCATTCATGTTGAGTTTAACTTGATACAGAAGGGCACTCCTTGTCTTTACTGACATAACAAAATAGTCAACAGGTAGTTTTAATAGAGTTACATTTTGGTTTGAAAGTCAATCCCCATTGTTCTTTGCATCTTTAACATATTATCACATGATTACCTCCTGTTGATGTGTTTTACACAAGCTTCTCTTAGAATTAGAGTTTAAATTAACAATCTAATAGTGATATGAATGAAATGTTTATACAGATGATTGCATAGATCACCCACGAGCTACTTTGATAGTTTAGGACGCAGGGAAGTCATCAACTGAGAGTACTAAATGGTTCAACAATAAAAAAAAGGAACTGTACGGTGGAATGGCAAAATATGATATAGCTAAAGAGCTACGTATTACGCTAAACGGACCTGTCATAGCTTCTGTCATAATCAGGATCCTTGCGATCTGACTCACGGTCTCGAAATATTGCCACCCTGTTGTTTTGCCTGTTTCTATTAAATGCAGGATCCTTCTCAGTCTTGTTTCTATTTGCCCTGCTGCTAGACGAAGCAGTAGTCAAACTCCTTTCAAGGGTAATTTCAGGCCCTTCACCTAGCCTGTTACCTGAGCTTAGCTCCAAGGAACTGGACCTATGGAGAGTGTTTGGCAAAGTAACTTCATCACCTGATCTTCCATCAGCAGCATTGCCACTGCTACTGTTGTTATTAAATATCCGTGCACGTGCCTTATTGTATTCCTCCTTCCTTTCTTCGACACTTTTCTGGAGGTTGGCTCTAGAAGAGTGAGCACCTGCACTCGAATTGCTATGGTAGTGCTTCTGAGGCCTTTGCTTGATAGCCACTTTGGCTATAGAGTTGCTCTCATCTTGTGGCAGATTAACTTGTATATCAGATAGGCGCACAGAAGGCAACCGGCACTCGGATGATGTTTTACGAAGGATTATACGAGAACCAGATCCATCTGGCAGGCCGTTATCTTGAAGAGCAATTGACTGGAGGAAATAATGCTGTGCCAGACGATGTGCAGCAAGACGCAGGTAAGAAGTTGGAAGACCATGGAATTCAAACTGTGTCAGTGTAGGGTCATGAATGAATTTCAAAATGTCTTGCTCCATTCTTAGCACTGCAATGAGATAAGATTGCTGTAAGGTACAAGGCATGAAGCATTGCTCAATTTACAACTCTAGTTCGAAATGTAGTCAATCATGAAGATACTGATGCATCCGCTAATGTATTACTGAGTCAAGAGTATAAGCTTGCAAGCAGAATAGAAAAGGAGAATAAACTAACCAGTTGAGATAATTGCAGATGAAGCCAATTCAACTTTACAAAGACCAAATACATCAGTAAGTAACAAGGCAGAAATTGGCACAGCTAAACTTGCATGTCTAGCACCAGACAGAAGTGCTACATGATGTATGCCATTGTTTTACATGTCAATTCAATATAACTCACAACTTACAAAGTTTAGGGGGGAGGGGGTGAAACCTATTCGAAAAATTCAAAGGCAGTGTGCAATTACGGGCCAGCAAAGTTTGATAGCTCACATATGGGCAGGCTTGCAGCTATATACCCAAAGGCATCAAGTGGGAACACATGGCACGGACGTGCGGGAGGAATTCCGAACCAGCAGAATTGAAGATAAACATGGTGACAACACGCGACACTAGTGTTAGCATTTAGGCATCACAAGTTGGCAAGTCTGCACATGAGGTCCGAGGCACGCAATACAGGTCGAAGTAATCCTCTAAAAAAAGGGGGGGGGGGGACAGGGTAGCTAGAGCTAGACAAGATACGAAGCAGAGGAGCTGCAGGAGGGACGGGGATTCGAAATTATACCAGAGAGCCGTTCCCTCGGCTTCTCGAGCGCCTCCCGGAGGAACTGATCGAGCTGGTCAACCGAATCGAGGCGCCCGGACGACGGCTGCTGCGGGTCGTCAGCATCGGCGTCGGCGAGGTCAGGCGAGGAGGAGACCCGGCGCGCGGAGGAGAGGAGGAGGCGGCTCATGGGCTCGTCGAGGTCGGCGGTCTCCCATGAGTCGGGCGGCGGCGGCGGGGCCTCCATGGGCGGGGGCTGGGCGATCTGTGCGTGGGGCTAGATGGCGCAGACGGGAAGAGCTCTCGCGGCCATGAGACGCGTGCGAGAGAGAGATCTAGGGAGCGGAGGCGAGGCGAGGCTAGGGTTTGGATTGGATTTGCGCCTGCGGGCTGCGGCGGTCGGGGTAGATAGGGAGGGTGGAGGGAGGAAGATGGTAGTCTGGGTCGGGAAGGGAAGGAATCTAAAGACGAGGCGGACAAGGAGTCCTTCTTGGCACGCGAAGTTACTGCATTACCCTGACACGTTTCCCATGTCTCCACGCTCCGTCCAGGGCCAATCCAGTCTTTAGCACCTGCTTTTCTTTTGTCTTTTTATTTTTGCAATAGCATCTCGGCTTGAGGAAGGTCAAGCCCGGCCCATTAGTGGCCTTGGGCCGATGGAAAGCAAACGGACGGGATATTTTGGGCCTGTATGTGAATGGAAGGAAAGGAATGATTCATCCTTACTTAACTTCGTGCTCAGGATTTGGTTTTCCCGTGTCCTACCTCATTCTCAAGACCATACATGCACTAACTAGTATTATTAATTCTTTTCTTTTTTGAGGCTGGGCATTTATTATATTAAATAAAAGAATGAATTATAATCTTCTTGTTATATATAAAAAAATGCAAGTAGAGGAGCGCGGTCATAACACTAAACAACTCCGACATATAAAAGAAAAACTATGAACGAGTATCGACCATCAAATTCATCACTCCAACATATCAACAAACCGGTATCACCGAACAAATTGATGGCCCAAACCATAAAATTGGCGCAGCTAATTGAGTCATCGGCAACCAGGCAGACAAGCTTTCCTAAATCTTGTTGAAGAACTCGTGAACGAAGAAGGTGACAACAGAGAAAAAAGATGAGGCAAGAGACTCTCAAACTAATCTAACTCCATAACTCTAGACAAAAACCCTAGATAACCTAAAGGATCATACCAACCGAATTTATTCGGAACAACCCCTAAAAGTTGGGGGTTTGCACTATTAATTTGCCGTCCTCTTCAAATGCGCATTCTCAAATGTCATTCTCTTCAGCATCTTTGATTATTTGTCATCCATTGTTTTCTGTTTGGCCATTCTTAGCTGTCAGCTGTTGGAGTTTAATCTACTTAATTACTTTAAGTCTTAGCCTAAACATGATCACCTCTGTTTAATCATACAAAAAAGTGATATACCGACCTTGTTGTGAAGCCATTGAAGCCCGTCTTTAACTTTTTTTTATGCTGTTCTTCTCCTTATCATCTTTACTCTTCCGTTTTCTTTCTTCTTTCTGCTTTCTGTTCCTTCTTCTGGATGTCGATGTAGTTGCACTAGCACCGGCCTCCTCCTCCTCCTGGATTCATCTGTACAGGAACGAATTGCACTACGAACCCCTTCCATGTCTTGAGAATCGCCTGCTCCGGCCGCTGTCGAGATTGGTGCAGCCCGGTGTCCTCAAGGTCTTCCATGTTCGTGGTTGTCGAGCTCACCCTCGAAGCCGACCTCGAGATCCATAGTCATGGAAGAAAAACGGCAACAAAAATCACTGCCTCTGGCTGAAGGAACGGTGAAGGTTGCAGAGCATGTGAAGGTGAAGGGGATGGACATAGCTTGCTATAGGCCATCGGGGACCTCGGCGGAGACTGGGGGCGGCTCGGTGCTGGCCAAGAGAGGGAAAAGAGATTTGTGTGTGTGGTGGTGAGAAAGGACCAACAAGGAAGGAAGAGGCGTAAAATTGAGATTTCATATATAATGTCATGTCACCCCTGTTGATGTGGCAGCATATATGTTCAAAACGACATTGAATCAAGAACTAATATGGTCTCGGTTGCAAATAGTTAAAGATTGGCGCATTCCTTTCCTTCCACACCATCCAGCATGTCAAGAGAACGAGCGAGTCGAAGGGATTCTGCTAGTATAGGTGCAGGTTACAAACGAGTGATTACAATCCTTTTTTTTTTGCTGGGTTGACCTAAAGAAGCGGTCAACCTAATTATCATTAAGACTGAAAGGGGAATTTTTGTTCTAGTGATACATCGGCAATATAATGTCGGGTAAGGTGCGAACATAGCGTCTCACGGGATCGCTGAAAGCAAGAAAAACATAAAGGCGTCGCTTACTTCCTCTAACTCCCTCGCAGGAACGACGAGCAAATTCTTGAGCGCACTTCAGCATTAAACATTACATATTTTGTTCAATTCTCAGCATTGCAAAGAGCCCCGCAGCCTTCCAGGCCAACACCTCCTCCTTGATAAGCGCCAGAACAGCAACCGGTGATTTGCTCTTGTTCTCGAAAACCCGAGCGTTGCGCTCCTTCCATATAATCCAGCAGTTAGCATGCGATGCGTCAAAGCTCCCATGTAGCCGATCCGAAAAGAAGATCTCGTTGCCAACCACCACTCAGCCAGTTCCATCCCTGACTCATGAGGTAAAGTAAATGATACTCCCAGCCATTGCGGTAAAAGAATCCACACCGCCGACGAAAATGGACAGACAACCAGCAAATGCAGAATTGTTTCCTGCTGACCGTGGCACAGAACACAATTGTTGTTATGCGGCCAACCAAGAAGTGTCAGCCGATCTGCTGTCATACATCTACCTTTAAAATCCAACCACATAAAGAATTTAATCCTTGAAGGTGTCTTTGATTTCCAAAGTGCTTCACCAAAAGCACAGTCCTCCCTTCATTGGAAGAAATAGCTGTAAACATCAGCAGCTGAGTAGAGCCCGTTTGCAGATGGTTTCCAACGAACATCATCAACTTATGGGCCCAGCTCGAGTTCCTGGATCTCATCTCATAATTGTAGGTATTCTCCAATTGCCTCAGTTGAAGGGGCGCCTTTTATGTCACGAACCCAACGGTGATTGTTGAGCGCCTGTGCCACTGTTATTTTTGATGGCTTGACATATGAGGCCAGCACCGGCCACCTTGATAGAATTGATTCTTTACCACTCCAATCTACCGACCAGAAAGGAGTTAAAAGAGCCATCCCCTACCGAAAAAACAACTAGCGACTTGAAATCAAGCAACACATCCTTATCAAACTGGAAGTTGACTTGTGTCCAGGGCGAATCCCTTTGTGTAATCTGTAAAGCTGGCCATTTCACCCTCAGGGCTTTACCGAACAAATCTATGTCTTTCACTCCCAGCCCTCCTTTGTTGTAGGGCGCACAAACATTTTTCCAGGAGACAAGACATTGGCCACCATGCACATGATCTTGGCCCTTCCATAGGAATGCTCTACATTTTCTTTCCACCTATTTGATTGCCCATTTGGCGAGTTTAATCACTAAAATGTAGTACAATGTAGTACATAGTGACTACTGTCAGGATTGATTTAACCAATGTTAGCCGACTGTCAATAGGCAATAAGTTAGGTTTCCACCCTGCTACTTTTTGGATAATTTATCCATCAATATCTGAAGCTCTTGTTTAGTGGGGTTCCTTGTGAGACAGCGACAATCCCAGGTACACTAATGAAAAAGGTTGAACTCTACATCCAAGTGTTTAGTTTTTATTGATCACATTGAATCGGAGTGATTGAACTTTTGATGAGGTTTGTCTTTAAGCCTGTTTGCATCTCCAAAGATGTGCAGAATCCGCTTGATAACTTGTGCCTCCTGCTCTGTTGGTTTGAAGAATAGAACTGCATCGTCGGCATACATTGAAATTGGTGGCAATGAGTGTCTTGGGCTGCCAATTGATGCAAGAAGACCTCGGATAAGTGCTTGACGCATCAAAGCTTTAAGGGTATCCATGACGAGCACAAAGAGGAGAGGTGATAAAGGATCACCCTGTCTGAGTCCCCTTGAAGGCTTGAAGGGGCTGGAGAAGAAGCCATTGATTGTCACTTAGGTCTGAGATGTGAGTAGCAAGGACGACAAACATCTTCTCCAAATTGGCCTGAAGCCCCTATATTGCACCCACGCTTGACAGAGCTTGCCACCCACGCTTGATCAAGTTCTCCACGGTTAGGCATCGTCCTTTTTCTGCTAGCCACATGAAAATTTTCACCTTGGAAGGTGCTCTCGTCTGCCAGATGAGGTTGCCGCAACGGGCAATGGTCTTGGTCAGGAAGAACAAGCTGTAGGCCGAGGAGGAAGAAAATCTGCCATTGTCAGCACACTTCCAGACTGCGTGTGTCTTCTCCTGTGTTCCTGTACTGCATCCCAAATCTGAAAGTATTCCCCAATTGCTCTGTTTGAGGGTGTCCCGCACCCACCCGTGGAGTCATTTTCTTTCTATGTTTCTCTGCTCAACCTTGGTCATCAGCCAATTCAGACGCAGCGCCTCGCTGAACAGGTTTAGGTCCTTGATGGATTTATCGTCGATGACATGGGACATGTATATGCATGACCATGTGAGATTACGTGACGTGCACGTACGTTAGGTAGGGAAGACGACGACGACGACGACGACGACAGCGAAGCGCGGGCAGCTACCGTCGTGTTCCACTTCCAGATCGGATGGCACAAGAACGGTCAGCGCCACCGTCCCTGCGTCCTACTACTGCTAACTCATCATCAGGAACCGATCCATCGACGATGGATCAGGAGGCAGCGACGGAGGCCAGGACCGGCCATCGGATCCCTCCGCCGCCGCCGGAGGAGAAGGTCATCATCGACACGGATCCAGGGATCGGTACATTAACTAATTTCGAATTCTCCACTACTCCTAGCTAGTAGCTCACCTGCATCTGTGACTGTGATCCATGATCTATTTGACCATCGATCTCCAGATGACAGCGTGGCGATCATGATGGCGTTCGAAGAACCCGGATTGAAGGTCGTCGGACTCACCACCATCTTCGGCAACTGCACAACCTCCTACGCCACCCGCAACGCCCTCATCCTGGCAACCTTTCTTTCACCATGCCTTTGCCTCGCCTTGCCTGCTTTATCAAATGAGATTGAGCAGCAGCTAGCATTACTCAACTGAAATTGTTCATGTACAGTGCGACAGAGCAGGCCGTCCTGAGGTGCCGGTAGCAGAGGGCAGCGCTGAGCCTATCAAGGTATTAACATGTACTATTTCACTTACTACTACTCCATTCTAATTGCTAAGTAATTATTTGTTCTTTCTATCATTTCGCACATGTAATGTATGCACCAGTGGATAATTTTCTAGTTATCAAGGCTTTTACTGACTGAATCATTCTAGTCAAGCTCGAACCTTTCATGCACTTTTACATCTCCTGCAGCTTCTATACTTGTGCCTGTTATACATGTAAAGTGCACTTCTCTTTCTTCTTTTAACAAAGTTAGTTAGTGCTGTGCAAATCTTCAGAGCATTTCCTGAAAAAGCTCTGGTCTAACAGTTCGCGAATATTCAGAATCCATCACCTCTTCCTCAAGTTGCCTTGTTTATTCAGCTATGTAGTGGATTGCTGTATAAATAAAGCCAACCTTTGTGTGTTGCAGGGAGGGAAACCTCACGTTGCTGATTTTGTTCATGGATCGGATGGACTTGGTAACACGTCCTTTCCTGATCCTACCACCACCAACAAAGTTGAGCAGTCAGCTGCAGAGTTTCTGGTTGATAAGGTATCAGAGTCTCCAGGAGAGATATCTGTACTCGCCTTGGGCCCTCTCACCAACATCGCATTGGTATGTAATGTATATGTGCTTTCTCTGACGCCTCTTAATTAATACTCTACTTACTAGGACCAAACCTTATTTCAGGCTGTAACACTTTTGCTTTATTTCTTTCTCAGGCCATGAAGAAGGACTCCTCCTTTGCAAGCAAGGTTAAGAGGATAGTTGTGCTGGGTGGAGCTTTCTTTGCAGCTGGGAATGCCACCCCTTCAGCTGAAGCAAATGTAATTTTATTACTACAACACTTGTCTGCTTCTGCAAATCAACTTCGGTTTTGTCTATATAATGTTGCTTTGTTTCTGCATTTTTCCCCCTCTTGCATTGCCTAAAGTTTATCCAATTGCTTCAATAGTTTCTTATAGCCAACAGCACAAGTAAAAAAAACAAAAAAAATCATCTACCTATCATGCAGTACTTCCTTGTAAATTAAGATGGCTGCCTTTACATCTGTTCTGATCCTCAAGAATATGTACTAAAAGTCTGCAAGGGCACTATCGTTTGGTTTTACTATTTGTTACCAAACTCTGAATTCCGGTGAGAAGAAAACCGTCATAAAACTGACGAAATATTTACTTCCTCGGATATTCACAGATCCATAGCGACCCAGAAGCAGCTGACATAGTTTTCACTTCTGGGGCAGATATCTACGTAGTTGGCCTCAACATAACAACCCAAGTCTACTTCACAGGTTCATGATCAGCCTTTCATTTCAACCTTGCGCCTTCAGTGTGAACTTTGACAGTAGTGCTGGATAACCAACTCACCAGGTGACATGCATTAAACATTTACAAAAAAAAATTACAGACAAGGATATGTTGGAGCTAAGGAACTCGAAAGGGAAGCACGCACAATTCCTATGTGACATCTGCAAGTTCTACAGAGACTGGCATGTCCACTCCTACGGCGTCGATGGTACGCACATGAAACATCTCTCCTTTCCTTTTTACAAGTTCAGACTTTGGGAAATTAACGTTCCAGCTCACATTTGTGGGATTTCTTCAGCGCTTTTCCTCCATGATCCTGTGAGCTTCACCGCGCTAGTTCACCCCGAGTACTTCACGTTCAAGAAGGGCGTGGTGAGGGTTGAGACCCAGGGCATCTGCGCCGGGCATACTTCCATGGACATGGGACTGAAGAAGTAAGAAGATGCAGAGATTGTTACCGTCTGTTTCTTCAGAGAGGATATTTGCAACTGATCATCTGCTTAACTGTTGTATTGGTGTATGCAGGTGGAATTCAGACAACCCATGGACTGGTTATTCTCCGATCTCGGTTGCTTGGACCGTCGATGTTCCTAAGGTTCTTGCATATGCCAAGGAGCTACTCTTCACCGCACAATGAAAATGTAACTGGATTAGTGTCATTTCTCTCTCTATGTCTCTGAACTCTGATGTGATTGTGTCAGAATTGACATGCAGAGATATCTCGGCATTGTTGTGTACTGCAGAAATTGTATCATATCATTTATTCTGATGAATTGCAAATTATTGGGAAACGTCTAGCAGCATCTGCTAGTAGTACTTGCTGGTGGCATGATGCCGAATCACCATGCTGGTTAATTGTGTTGCTCGTGGGTCGAGCTGTGCCTGTCTTGGTACAGAAAATAACTTCAGTGGCACCAAAACTTTGCTATTGCCGTTACCGATTCAGGCTTGTCGATTAAGAACAGCAAGTACTAGTCAGCTTTTACTGAATTATTTGCGCACCGAACAGACTTGCACTGTACCAATATGCCTAACGCATGAACATTGCAAAACAAACAAACAAACAAATTAGGTAATATAACTCACAGATTCTGAACATACTGTCCTTTTGAACATATATGCACCAGCTTTAAAGCAGGAATTGGCAGTGCAATTTTTACAAGTTTCTGCATTGGGCTGACTACTAGTATTACTAGTTACTAGTAATATCCTTTTTGGTCTTACTTGGAATGGCGCAGCAAATTAGTGGCCATGAGCAGTAGCTGCTTAATTAAGCATGGCAAAGTAATTACATACAAATGTGTAGCGTCACACACTGATCGATTTAGTCAGACATCATTTATTTGGTGGAGATGCTATTATGTACAGGTAGATCAAAAATGAAGCATGCGCGCCTGATAACAACACTAGCTAGAAGCAGCAAGGCAAGTAGTAGCAAAGATGGGGAATTAAGCCGCTTTATGAGTGGGAAGCATGAGCAAGTTAATGCATATATGGCGAGCATGCATTCCTGAAAGCCAAGATTCTGCGAGCAAAGTGTACATTCTGAAATTTGTTTATGTGAATGAAACACATGGTATATTCCATGGGAAGAAGGGAAACTGGAAAACGGTGTGCTGGCTGCTAGGCTTGACTCTTTGGGCTTGGACGCTTCTTCTCTCTCGCTTCTGCAGGCAGAGCATATACCCCGGCCGTCCGGTCTCCAATTTGCCACGCGTGCCGGCCGTGACTAATCACTAATACTTGCACAGCATCATATCTCTCTTCTGTTCTTGACCAGACCGTACTCTTGTTTTGGAGAATGAGAGTCCAAACTAAACCAACCACCACGTTGTTATGTGTTGCTTGCTGCTAGAGTGCTAGTAACGTACTAGTCCAAATTATATTCTTGATGTAGTTTAGGATAGATATGATATGTTAGGCATATAAATATATATATATATAGTCATAGATGCGTGTTTGGATAAGCTAAGTTTATTGATGGTGATTTTCTGGATGGTTGAATGCATCTGCAAACTGATCGAAAGAAGAGTTGGCCGGTGTGAATGCAGAAGGTGGTGTGGCCGGCCACCGACAGTGGGCAATGGAGGAGATGAGCCAGTAGGCCGGGTTGGTGGCTGTTAGACGCTAGCACACCCAGGCGATTAATACGGCTTGGGCTGACTAAAAACTGGATGGTTTAGCATAGCAAGAGAATGAATGCATCTGCAAACTGTCTGTTGTATGTCGTGCACTTGTGTTAGTCTTTCTGGATTCTAGCATGATTTCTGAATGATGTCGGACGTGTGATCACTGAACATTCGATCCTCCAAACTACAAATATATCATATATTAATCTATTTTGTTAAAAAGTTTAATAATTATTTAAACGACATATAAATAACGAGATGGAATGCCTCTCAAAGAATTTAGAATGGGGTGGCGATTTTGTTTGTTTGATGTGGGTAGCTAGCTAGCCTTAGGTGCAGAGTGACATTGACGTCGCGAGCTGGCGGCTGGGCTGCCTGTATTTACACCTCCACACCCACACACAATCGATCGCGCCACCACCCCTCTCACTCTCTTTTCTCATCTCTCATCTGCCTGCCGCTGCGGCTGCCTCGCCTCCTCCCATCTTTCTCACACTAGCTAGCAATTGCACACAGACAGTGTGAGTCCATCTGTGAGAGATCGACTGGGCATGGAGGAGGAGAGCACTAGCAGCATACTCATACGGCGCCGGACTAGTTTGCCGGCGACCATGGTGATGGTGGTCCTCCTCCTCTGCTGTTACTGTAAGCTGCATGCTCTGCCTCAGCTACCATTTCTTCTCTTCTCAAATCGCTCGCTCTGCTCCACCACTATTACTAGTATTAAATTCTAGCTAGCTACTAGTACGTACTACTACTCTGTGTGTGTGTGAGCTCTGCAAATTACTGCTGCTGCTGAAACTTCATCTCCCACTCCCATAATGTGGCGTGAACCTATAGGTGGTGTTGAGGTGGTGGTGGCGGCTGATGAGTCGTCGACGGTGGGCCGCAAAGGAAGTGATGGCAGCTGCCCCGGCGCCGGCGGCGACGGCTACAGGCAGAGGCAGCTGTGGGTATTCGGCGATTCGTACGCAGACACGGGCAACCTCGGGAACCTTGGGAGGGAGCTCACCCACGCCTGGTACTACCCCTACGGCCTCACCTTCCCTCGACACCCCACCGGCCGCTTCTCCGACGGCCGCGTCCTCACCGACTTCGCTGGTACGCCCAAAAAAAAAAAAGCAACGCCGCCATCTCTCTCTCTCTCTCTCTTAATTAATTGCTGCATGTATGCTTACATACTACTCATTTTACTGTGTTCTTCCATATATTATATCCATCTGTAAATTCTCTTCTCTTGTATATATGGTCATGCATATTACAGCGAGATATATATCGTACATACGACCAAAATTCAACTAATGGTCTCTGAAAAATCAACCAGCAAAATACATATATATATAGAACCCTCACGTATGTACTCTATAAACTTACTACTAATGTTCATACAAGGAGTATCATATCATATCGATCAAGCTGCTGCTAGGTGCACTGGAGGATGGCAATATTGCATTGATGTCGGGTTCGTTGGGCCGGTAGCTGCATGCTAAACGAATTTAATTCCATCCTCCACTGCTGCTGCTGCTGCTGCACCAGCCGGTCACCCTCCCAAGGACCAAACTGAACGAACGATACAGAGTTTTCATACAGAGAGACTACTATACTACTAGTCACTCATTTTACAAGCTGCACAATGGAACTTTTCCAGTCAAATTTTTTTCATAGGTAAGGCTATACATCATTTTCATTTCTAACCCAACTATTATATATGTGTGATCACAAAATTCACATACAACGATAGGCCGATAGGAGTAACTAACTAAGAAGAATGTTTGCGTTGGCCTCTTTTTCGCGGATGGAAATTGACTCAGTTAATTCGTCGCATCTGGATCATTCATTCATTCATTCTTCGTTTGTATTTTCATGCCGACTTAACTGACCGCACATGCATAAAACGCTCCAGCTGCAGCTAGTCAATCGTCATCACCTAAATATTCTATTCATGCCTGCACTGCATAGTGACGACGTCTGTATTATCTTCTTTCTTTTTACCTATCCTATAATATCTCTCCAAATTAGCACGTCCTCTCCTATTGTTACTGTTATTGCTCTCACTCTCACTGCTTAATATCCGAAACACATTTCCCAATCGAACCGACATTTCGGTTGCAAATCTAGTGATCAACAACCGGTATAGTATAACTGGCTAAGCAAGCTAAGTACGATATACATATATGCGTGGTGAGGCATCACAATCAACTGTACCCTGCCCTTGAAAACAATCAACAAACTGTATACCAGGAGCAGTCGATCCTGTCGCGCGCCGTTCCTGGAGAGATGATAGATCCTGCTGTCTTTAGTTTGAATTCAGTATTTATCAGTTTTATGTAATTAAACTGTTGTCTCAAAAGATCTACTGAAATTGAACTGGCTAGTATTTGATTAAAGGAGTGTGAAGTGAACTCTCTCTCTCTCTCTCTCTCTCTCTCTCTCTCTCTCTCTATTTTACGGTAGGAGTAGCACTTGATTTTAGGGGTAAGTTCCTTCCTAGTGTACTATTGGTGTTCTTCAGACTAGTTTAAGAGGTTGAGCAGCATTCATGTTTAGTTGCAGCCTAGCTATTGGAGGCAAACTAAACTACTAAACTAAAAGCTGGTTTCATTCTCACCTGCTCTACTGACGTGCGTATGTTCCATACCACATCTCACTAGCTAGCATCTCATGTGCCGGCCGTATTTTATTTTTAATCACTCGCTCATCAACTAAAAGCTAACCAGAATATGCTAATGTATTGTACAGAGTACTCCATTAAACAGCACGCGCGCGCGCGTGCATCTATCATGTCAGATAAACGTGTCAATTAGTAAATGAGATTCCCATTAGCTGGCTGAAACCCAACCTTAACCATTCATTTTGCAGTGTTTAATATTTTTTTATAATACTGAGACAATACTAAGGTTTTAATTGGTACGTATGGTTTAATATTGGCCATGCAGCTTCGGCCGTTGGCATCGCGACGCCGGTGGCGTACAAGCTGCGGCGGCGCGGTCACGGCGGCGAGCTTGCGTCGCGAGGCATGAACTTCGCGGTGGGCGGGTCCGGCGTGCTGGACACGGGCTACTTCCAGCGCAACATCAGCTCGCAGATCGACCTGTTCCAGAAGCAGCTGCGCGGCTGCGCCCCCACCGGCGTCGCGCTCGTCGTCGTCTCCGGCAACGACTACTCCGCCATCGTCGAGAAGAACAACGGAACAAGCGTAAGCAACCACTCGAGCTCGATCTCCTCCTACTGTACTGATCGATCTGCATGCTGCAGGTAGCTGACGCAGCGAGTCGATCTGTATGAGCAGGAGGCGGCGATCGCGTACATCCCGACGGTGGTGAGGGGGCTGCGGGAGCAACTCCGGCGGCTGCGCGACGACGTCGGGATGAGGAAGGTGGTGGTGACCAACCTCCACCCCATGGGCTGCACCCCATACTTCACACGCCAGCTCAACTACTCCGGCTGCGACCCGCTCGCCAACGCCGGCTCCGACCAGCACAACGCCGCCCTCCGCTCCGTCCTCGAAGACCTCGACCCCGCCAACACCACCTTCCTCCTCCTCGACCTCCACACCCCCTTCACCACCCTCATCAACGGCAACTCTTCTTCTTCCTCCTCCGCAGCCGACAAGTTTCCGGTGCGGCTGCGGCCGTGCTGCGAGACGTTCAAGGCGGACGGCTACTGCGGGCAGGAGGACGACGCCGGCAAGAAGCAGTACACGGTGTGCGACGACCCGGAGCGCCACTTCTACTGGGACGACGTGCACCCGACGCAGGCCGCATGGGCCGCCGTCGCCGACGACTTCACCCCCGCCATCCACCGCTTCCTCTCCACCTGAATACTCACCAACCATCTGCTGTGCTTAATTTCTCACTTGTCATTTGCTTCTTCTTCAACATTCTTGCTTATCTTATGCATGCTAGCCTACTTTGTTAGTACCTTTTGATACGATGATTTTGTTGCAACTGCACAAGAGTATATTCATGATTTGGAGAATACTTTAACCAATTAAAGGACCCACCCAAAAACATTGCCTTTGAAACCCATAACCATAAGCAAAAAAGGACATTAAGTTAATCGTCTGACCTTCTACAGATTTACTGTTACACAATCGATCGATCACCAACAGGAGGCCTCCCTCGCTCGCTTTCTTTCTACTAGTGTTACACTCGCTAGCGTTACAACTAACGGGTTATAATGAATGTTTGGCTGAGGTCTCACTCACTCACCCTTTGCTATTAAGAAGATGAACACAAGGCTCTAGCAGCCACATAAATTTAATCAACCATGGCCAATCTCAAAACACATGATACTACTTGTTGTATGCACTTGATTGTCCTATGCTTACCCCCAAGGGGGGTTGTCAGTAGTAATTCTCCAGCAATCCAAACTGCTATGAGGAAGCATTATTGTTGGCTTCTGTTGCTGCTGCTGGTGTTGGTGTCACGTCCATTTGCTCAACGTTTGTCTCAGCAGCCTCGTACTCCGAAAGAAGGTCCATGAATTCGTTTAGCAGCCGTTGGACCTTGCGGTTCGTCGCCATGGAAGGGAGTATATCTTCCCTTAGGAGTTTGTGTTTCTTCATTCCCTGCAGATTTACCATACTTAATTAAGTTCACGGCCTCAAACTGGTAAATAAACATCACGTTCAAGAAAACATAGAATTATCAGGCCATCAAACAGCCAGAGAGCCTTACAAGAACATCAGGATCCCATGATGGATTTTTCAAATCAGCAGATGATGAGGCGTCAACCATGCCCATCGGAGGACCAAGAAAGCTCTCACAAACTTCACGTAGACGAGATTCATCTGCCTCTCTGAATGAAACAAACAACAAGCAATATAATCATTTCCGCACAGCATCATAGACTGTTCTCATCAGATATATAAGATTCACATAACTTTCTCGGCCAATTAAACATACAAAGCCGAGGTTGCAGGAAAGAAATGTAGCATTGGAGTCTCATAAAAGGAGACTCTGTAGCCATTGTATTGAATTACTAAACAAACTAACCTTGCCAAAAATCTTATGTAAGATAAGAGGCATTGGCGATATTCCTGTGGAGACTTCAAAGCCAATGAAGCTGCCAGCTGGGTCTCTAAATGGGAGCGTGTCTGCACCCCATCATCCGTAACCCTGTAGTGCATACGGTCAAACAAGTATACATTCAGAGCATATTCTGATATGTTAGTACACTAGCATGTCATGATTCTAGTTTCAAGCGCTCATAAGATGAGAGCAACCATGGAAGTATGCAAACCTGCTCCAAATAGGCTTTCTAGCCATGAATTTTCCTATATCGATCTGCAACTTGCCTAGCTCTCCACCTTGAGTAGAACTAAATGAGCTAGCAAAATTTGATGCTGGAAAACAATCATCAGCTATCCTTAGCCAGCATTTCAGGCCCGTGTCATAAAGAAAAGCGTGGCGACTGGCAAGCACAACTAAGGGCGAGCCACATCTTGAGAATTTAGCAGATATAACCTTTACTGTACCTGTCATGTAACAAAGCAAGATCAACTTGCAAGAACAAACCATTTTGGCAGATGCACAAAAGTTCAGATCAACAAATATAGGTGATGCATTAGAACTGAACACTCCATATAAAGTATTTACCGGTATCTTTTCCTGCTGCCTCATCTGGAGATGTTACCAAAGAAGCCAAAGAATCATGCAAAATGCAAGTCCTGGTATAGAGGTCCCATATGTACATCAAACCCCTCCTTGTTACAATAAGCAATTTCCAGCACTCGTCACAGTCTATAAAAACAGCTGCTGAACCCATCATCATCGCTGGCATTGCTCGCCTTCCACATTTTGTGTAAACCTGAACAATTAGACCAGTTGATTGGAGTGTTTAGGCTACCAGATTGTCAGAAAAATGAATGCACATGAAGGGATAAATAAAATCATATTCCAGCAATTATTGATGGATTCTGTAACTATTCCAAACTAAAACATGAAATAAATCTACAAGAAATTCCACTAGAGGGATATTAGATACCTGCAGGCAACCATCTTCACAGCCAACTGCCCAGAAATTCGCATTACCGGCCAAGACAGTCACCTTGGCAGAGATGCGATCTGACCAAAGAGTTTCTGTTCCTCTTGTACATGTAATCTCAGTTTCTTTTGTTGAAAAAGCACCACCGAGCCCAATCATGTCTCCTGCAGAACGTTCTACAGGCTTTGCTTCAAGGCGGACCGATAAAGAAACCTCATTGTCTTTCTTATTGAATACGTGGATAGAAAGTGAAGAGCAAGAGGCCAATGAGCCTGGAACTACAGATCCAGACTGTTCTATGCTCAACCTTCCATCACTGCCAGCACCAGCTGAAGCTTTTTGGATGACAAGACTCTCACTAATGTTAGTTCTAGCTGTGATGCCAGAGCGTTCCCTAACTCCACAATTATTACAGTTACCGCTAGTACCATAAGATGGTCTTGTTCCATTCTCTCCAAGGATCATTCGCTGATCCAGGGATGAAAAATCCACACCTTGATTCTGAGAACGGTTGGACATGTCCTGATTGGAAGGAAATCCAACGGCCTCAGGAATAATCCTTTTCCGGCCATCAGGACGCCGGTATTCTCTTTGTTTCACTGGACTAGATAATCGAGGTGCTTTATTTATGTCATCAGCAGTGGAACCTGCAGTTTTCTTCTCATCTTCAGGTAAAGCTTCAGGAGCTTTCTGATTTGGAACGCTTGCAGACGGGTTAGGTGCATCTGCAGAAACCTTGGGGGTGGACTGAAATTGCTGGACGCTGGAAACCTTTTTGCTAGCAGATTGTTTGGCCGATGCTTCTTCTAGCAGTAACTGAGCAGGGCTTTCAGCTATATTTGATTGCCTCCCTCTAACATCGCCATATCTATTCTTCTTCAATTCATCCAGTTCAGCATCACTTAACCTGTATCCAAGCTCCTTTGCTTCAAAGTGAAAGGTAGCAACCGATCCATCCAAAGAGCAGGCAAAAAGCGAATAACCATCAGGACTCCTGTCAGGGAAAAAGAACAGTTGCTATTGAGCTTGCACGTACATGGGATACTAATTATACAACATGTTATATGGTCAAATTCACATACCAAGATAAATCAACCACACTTTGAGTGAAGAAATGCTTAGCAACAAACAATGGTCGGGCACTTGCTGTCGTCCAAACAGTAATAGTTCGGTCCTGACTCCCAATAGCAATAACATTATATGGTTGATGTTCTTTAGATGATGCTTTTGATGCTCCATTGGCCCATCCAGCTGGTGCAGCCTTCATGTCTTGGCCAGTAGATAAATGCTTACGGAACATTGAGTGGTTAAACTTAACCACAACGACAGGTGCGTTATGCCCCAGAAAATCAAAGGTTGCTGACCATTCGCCCCGTTCAAGCACGGGGGCTGAGTGCCTAGGTTTCTGAAAACCATGAGTTGTGGTTATGAAGTGGCCACAGGGTGACCAAGCAAGTCGCCTAAAAAATGTCGAACCAAGCTGGAAACACACACACACACACACACAAAAGTATTTTTCAGTAAGGAGGCTTTCTGCAAACAAGATATGTGAAACACAGAAACATAAGAAGTTAATAGCAAGTCCCAATACACAACAATATAACAAAAACATACCGATTTTGACCAATGGCCTTCTGTCCTGTGAGCAAGACTCCAGTCACTTGTACGCCATATGATAACAGTCTTATCATCTGATTGGCTTGCGATGAAAGAACCGATAGGATCCCATGTAACGCCTTTAACTAAGCTGGAATGCCCTCGCAAGACAGCAGTGCATATGCCATTGGCCATGCTCCATATGTGAACAGTATTATCCAAACTGCCGCTAGCCAATGTTGAGTCATCAGGGGACCAATTAAGGTCAACCTACTTTACACATGATAAATATAACTGTGTTCAATAATGAATCAATAAGGATCATGACGGATTTAGTAAGAGATCTAAGTAACAGGTGACAGATTAAAATCTAATTATGTTTTCGAAAAGTAGGATAAACAAAGAATGACATGACTGAAATTTTGGCAGATAATTACCACATCGGCAGTATGCCCTCTTAAGGTCATAACAACCTTCCAGTTTTCTACATCTGGAGGTTCTCCACTTCCAAATTCAGATGTTCCAGTGCCAGCTTTTCTTTCATGAATTTGGATAACTTGATCGTCCGATCCTGAAGCAAGATAGCGGCCATGATGCGCCCATCTCACACAGTTTACTGTTCCAAAATGGTCTCGAATTGTAGCCAGCAACCTTTGGCTGGAATCATCACTGTCATTGTCTTTGGCAACTGATTTCATGCTCCATATGCGAATCTATTTTGAGAACAAAAAAGGGGATGTTAGTAAAGAGAAGGCAGCGGGTTCCTCAGTGATGGCTTGATAACAAGTTGCCAGCTTCCACAATGACGAGCCCAGACACTAAAACCACTAAAGCACTGATGCAAAGAATTATGAAATGTAATGAGCAATATCCTTGATACATCGAAATGTAACGGTGCTGCCTAAATTCCCTTCCTTCTACAGGTCAACTCTGAGAAAGGTCAATTTAGCACGGGAAAAAAGAAGCTTGATAGTAACAAGCAAAATTTTACACTTGAAGAGAGTTATAAAAAAATAAGTCACCTTCTGGTCGCCGCCGCCGGTGGCGAAGCGGATGCCGCCCGGCTGGATGTCGATGGAGAAGATCTGCAGGCCCTCGTGGCGAATCCAGCTCGGCTTCTCCGTAATCATCTCCTCCACTAGGTGGCTTGCCGCTCGTCAGTGCCGCCGAACCGCAGGGCCCATGCCCCGAGCAAAGGACCCAAAACCCTAGAAATCGCGCGCCCACACGCGGGAACCCTAGGCCGCCTCGGGACGGCTCCTGGATTCCTGGTAGGGGGAGGAAGGTTCGAGAAGCTTCGGGAGGGAGGGGGCGGGGGTGGGACGACCGATCCGGCGGGGCGCGGCGCCGGCGGCGGAGCGAAGAACACGGCGAGGAGGGGGATGAACCCAACCGCTCGTGTTCCTTCCTGAGAGAAAACGAAATCGAATCGAATCGAACTCGAACTCAAACTCAAACTCAAACGAAACTGAAACGAAATTTAAATAAAAATCTCAAAAAAAACAGAAACGAAAAGGGACAAGGAAAAGAAATATATGCGAGAGCAGCGGTCGAGATCCCAGCCCCTTTTGTCTCTTCGTTTGCCTGCTTTGAGATTCGTGCAGGGTTAATTCGTTTTGATTTTACTACTGAATTACTCCTACTAGTGCTAGTACTTGTTGTTGTGTTGTGGTGGCTGCCACTCTGCAATGTGCAAGTCTGGTTTGTGTCGGTCGGTCAGTCCTGCTCCTGCATTGTCGTTGCTACTTGAAACGATTCGAGTTCAAAACTCCGAATTTTGCTTTGTCAGCTTTATGAACCAAAAAGCGTACAGTACAGAGTGGTCGCAACATTTACGATTCATGATCATATCAGGCTGTAATAAGGCAGAATGCTGGAGAAAGAACAACAGCAGCAAAGCAATTGGTTGGTTGGTTTGTTTGTTTGTTCAACCATTCATCCATCTCCGTTTGAACCAAGCATTCAGATTTTTTTCAGGTCTCAAACTGAGGACTCGTCAAATCAACCACAAAAATTCGGTAGAAAACAAGATTTCGGTAGAGATTTGTTAAGAGGAAGGCGGAAACTGTGGGCGGCGAAAGGATGACAGTCGGCAACAGTCAGAAAAGGCGAGCGGTGGATTCAATTTCGTTTAGCGGGAGAAGCACTCACAGCTTGGGCCTGATTATCATGTGGGCTCAAATTTTACATTTCGGCCCATGTTTATATATATATATAATATCTATAATCTATAATCTATAATCTATAATATATAACTATGTATAAAGCAAGTAGTGTTTCCATCCAAATTTTATTTTGCCTGGCTATTTTACAGAAAACACCTTGAGTTTTTTTAAAATTAACCCACAGTCTATTTAAAAAAACCAGTTAAAGAAGAAAATGTGTTATTTTTATAGAAAACCCTTGAGTGTTTGCAAAATTAATCTGCAGTCCTAATGCTCAAAAAGGGAGGGCTTGAATAAAAAAATCTCATGCTCCTCTCTTTCGTCCTCATCCGCGCCGCGCCCATGCCGCGCCTGCACCCCTCCCTCCCGTCGTCGCTCGGAGCTCCCGCGCGCCACCTGGACCTTCGCCCTTCGCGTGCTTCCCTCCCTGCGTCGTCGTCCCGTTGCAACGCACGTGTATTTTGCTAGTATTTATAAAGCAAGTAGTGTTTCTACCCAAATTTTTGTTTTGCTGGCTATTTTGCGTAAAACCCCTTGAGTTGTTTCAAATTAACCCACGAGTCCCAATGCTAAAAAGAAAGGGATGAAAAAAGACCTCCTGCGCCTCCTCCTGTGTCACTCCCTCCCGTCCTCATCTCGCATCGTGTTCCATGCCGCACTCGCGCTCCTCCCTCCCATCGCTCCTCCCATCGCTCGGAACTCCCGCGTCGCGCCTACGCCCCTCCATCCCGTCTCTATTCGCGCCGCGCCTCGACTTCACCCGTTGCAACGCACGGACACAATTGCTAGTGTGTGTGTGTGTGTATATATATATATATGGGCTCTTGTGTGGCGCGCGCACTGCCAATCCGTGTGCGTGGGAATCTCTAATTTGAAAACTCAAATTGAAAATCGAACCGTTCAAATTGTTCTATATATTAATATTGCTTTGTATACCAAATTTTATATTTTTTGAATTTTTACTATTTTATCGGATAGGTCAAAAATGCAATAAAATAGATACTCCGAAATCGTTGGATTATTGGATTATTGCATTTTGACCTATATGATAAAATAGTAAAAAAATTCAAAAAAAGTAAAATTTGGTATACAAGGCAATATATATGTAGAACAATTTGAACGTTAATTTTCATTATTTTCAATTAGAGATTTCACAGGATCGGCGCACGCACACATATATATATATATATATATATATATATATATATATATATATATATATATATATATATATATATATATATATATATATATATATATATATATATATATATATATATATGAAAGTTGGTTAGTTCAATTGCAACATCTGAAAAAAAGATACGGAGGAACGGAATTACCCTATAGTTATACCGTAAATGTAGTGTAATTGCAGCGTAATTTGTGTAATAGATGGATTGCTAACCTTTTTAAATGCAATATAACATACTTGCAAATTATCTATGTAATACAGTACTTGATAAGATAGTATAAGAGATCTCTATGGACTAATAATGTGATTGCAAATTGGAGTATTTTGATTAGAAAACGTGTGATTAGCCCATCAATGAGTTAATTAAGGTGGGGAGCTGGAGCTCAATCCTTGGTGCTGGATTGCCCGTCAGTACATGGTCCATCCACAAGATGTACACGTGTCATCCATCTAGCACTTTTAGGCTTAATCTAAAGGTTCACGAGTCGACTGATTCAGAGGAAAAATTCTGTCGACAGATGTACAGGGTCTCGTGCCTGACATAGTAAGTAATTCGTTTGATTTTACAGGGAACAGTCGAATTCACACAGAATTTTCAGGGGGGAAATCGAAGTTGAGTTGAAATGTTTTATAGTAATAACAAAGCAATGTTGTTCGTGTGCCGAAGCATGCATCTCTGTATATTAGAACCAATCAAGGAATCCTGGAAATAGGCTGTGACACACTAGTTACGAAAGGAGAAAGACGTACGCAACGCATGCAGACTTGCAGAGCAGATGATCATACAGAAACAAGAGTGTGTGTGTGTATATATATATATATCGATCGTTTGTTATCAAGAGCAATCTTCATTATAACCGAAATATTTAACAAGATGACTTAACTTGTTTCAACAATAATGAAATACGTCACCAGCAGTAGCAGCAGAAGCTTATAAATCGATTCTGTGAAGAATTATAAGCATAACTAAAGACAGTGATGAATGAATAATAATGTTGGATCGGTCTGAGTATACAATTGCAAGAGCAGTATGATGATGGATGGGATGGGTTTCACTTGTTGAGCACGTACTTCATGACGCCGGGGATGTGGATCCTGTAGAAGTAGTCATCCCAGTCGATGTTCTTGGGGTCGAGGTTGAAGACGGCGGAGGACGGCGGCGGCATGGACAACCTGAGCTTCTCCATGTTGAGGTCGTCGAAGCAGGCCTTGAAGAGGGCGAAGGGGCCATAGAGATCGACGAGCTGCATGACGAAGGCGTACTTGCGGGACAGCTCGGCGTAGCGGCGGGCGAAGAGGAGGCCGAAGCAGAGGAGGGAGAGCAGGCGGAGCAGGTGGAGAGGGAGCGCGTGGGCCACCGCCATGAACGCCCGGAAGGAGGCGATGGTGCGGAAGAAGTAGACATGCCGCGTGCGCACCACCCGACCGTCCTTCCCCACCCGCGGGTTCTCCACGAAGTAGCGGTACCCCGTCCTGTACAGCACCGCGTACGCCGCCGGATGCCGCATCGACGACGTCACGTGGTACACCGTCATCATCTCCCTCCTCGCCGATGACCATGACCATGACCTCCTTGAGTGCGCCACCATCGCCGCCATCATCGCGTTCACCACCAGGTCACCCGGCACCTGTATTATCAGCGTCAGCGATCCATCCGTCCATGCATCTTGGATGAAGCTATATATGTACTGTACTGTACTGTACTACTTACTACGTCCATGATGAGGTCGAGGTCGGCGAGGAAGCAGGAGAGGCTCTGCTTGGCGTAGCCGATGATGATGGCGTCGATGGTGCGGGTGCCCTCGATCCAGCCGGGGAGAGGGTCCCTGTGGACGCTGGTGATGATGCTGGGCCGCGCGATCACCACGGGGATCCCATGCCCGCCGCCGCGCGTGGCGGCGCCGGCGCCAGCGACGAGCTGCTCCTGCAGCATCATCTCCCCCATGGCCTTGGTGAAGACGTAGGTGTTGGGCCAACCGAAGTGGCGCGCCCTCTCCAACCCGAGATCCTTCATCGCCTTCCTCTCCGCCTTGGCGTCGCCGGCGTCCTCCAGCTGCTGCCTCTGCTCGCCGACAAGCCGGAGCTCCGTCTCGATGTCCAGGTACGTCCCCTCCCTCAGCGCCTCCCCCTCCCTGAACGCCCTCTCCTGCACCACCCCGGACCTCTCGCCACACACGTACGCTGCCATGCATGTAACTTGCTTGTTCATTTTAATCTCTCCAGTGTTCAAAACTTCAAATCAAGAGCCATGCATCGATCTCATCTCACCTGTGGAGACATGGAGGAACACCTCCAGATTGGCACACTTCTTGGCAAGCTGGCATAGGTACTTCACCCCCATCACGTTCACATCCAGAGCCACGTCGTACCTGAACATACATACATGCCTGAATCGATTCGATCGATCGTTCATGTCTGAATATAATTTTCAGATCAAACGACCCACCTTTCGTAGAAGTTTGTGGTGGCAGCTCCATTGACGATGATGTTAAGGTCCTTGGCGAGCTCTTGCAAGGTGGATTCCTCGAGGCCCAGGTTCTGATGCATCATGTCTGCAGCCAGTGGAACAACCTTTTCATCGATGAAAGACTCAAACCCTTTGCCATGCTGCTCCTTCAGAAGCCCAAACAGCTCCTTCCCTATCACCTGCAACATACATACATACATCACTAGCACTCCATCACTATGCATATGCATGCCTGTAGTATGTTTATAACTACACTAGTTTTGTTCAGCTAATTATATTAATTACTCTTCAGGCAGGCATATACATGATTAATTACACACACAAGCAACAAAAGCAATCAACTTAATTAGAGAGGCAGGCAATTTTAAGAGGAAATTATCACTTGATGCTCTCAGATGGGCCAAGCTGCCAGCAGGGGTTTACGAACGATGGAGACATTAATTTCTCATAATATTCATTTGGTATCAAACATGCATCCTCCTAGGGACACAAAATGGATATGACACTACCCTTGTAGTACAAATGTACTGAAAAAGAGTCATAATGAACTCTATATTTCTGTCCATCCTACATTCAGAAAACTACGGCGGCACATGTTTTGTTCTGACCACAATATTATAGCGTTTTGATTATATTATTACCTGTAGGCTACAATAAACTGAATTAACTGCATGCATGATTTCAGCCACAAATAGTGCTACACCCTTCTTTCAGAAAAAAAAAATATACTACTACACTGGGCAGGTGTTCCAATTACCATCCAGTAAATTGTACGGTCAATAATAATTCGGTACTAGCTAGTACCATAGATCGATCCTTTAGCTAACAACGTCTGCATAACACTGATTACTTCAAGTACTCCACTTAAATTTGTAGGGTTTATATATCTTGCTCTTATTAATCTTGTATGCATACTGGCACATGCCTGAACCGTGTTTCCCAGCTGCAAACCAACAACCAGCCATGCTGGAATGTAGAATTGCAGAATTGCAGATGCTGCATCTGCTCCACATTGAATTTGGGTCTGCACATCACAAGAGGAGGAGGAGGCAGGCAATTACTCCTGAGACCTGACTCCTGACCAAACCTAGGTCTCACAATAACTACTCATATATACCTGGCCTAATCGAACGTATACCTAACATGTTGCAAGTGTCTCTGCCGCTACTTGCAGAAACATTCATGTTGCATTGATTACATGCATATATTGTTGTTATGACCTCTTTCCCTGCAGGTTAATTTCCATCGGCCGGGACTGTACGTTTGTCCTTGCATGCTTGGAATCTTTAATGCAGGGTTAATCTCATTTTGAGTATATGACCTAACTTCTAATAAGCAGTGCCTTTCTTTTTGTAGATGAGCTGAAATGACGTTACGTTAGAGGGGAAACTTTTTTGTTATTAATATATTAATGACGTTACAGGGGAGTGATTTAAAGATGGTTGATATAGTTGTCTAGTAGCTTGATATCAATAAACCTTCCTTTATAAAAAAATTTAATGTGAAGTTAGAGAGCTAGATAGCCTTAAATTTGTCTATTGTCATGCATACATCTTGATTTGTTATAGATCAAGTATATAGGCCGTGTTCGCTTAGTTCGTATCAGCCAGGCTTATCAGCCGTTCAAACAGTATTTTTCTTTTACAGCAAACCAGCCGGTTTATCTTATCAGCCGACTTATAAACCAGCCGAACACGGCCAATAGTTTAGATCCTGCAGATGACTACACTTCAAGATCCAGCAAGTACGATGATCATATCGATGTGCCGCATGCTCTAATCTAGTAAATGGCATGTGCAGCTACTGTGGGGGAAAGGAGAGGGCTCGTGGGTCGCTGACATATAATTCCACTAGCTATGAGGTTCATATGTGTCTCTTAAAGTTGTAAGGGTAGATGATCGTTTTTTCCTATGCCGTAGGGGCCAATGATTCTTTGTCGCTAATCCAAAGTAGTTGTTCTAAGCACTGCATACAATTATTTCATGGTTCACATCCAACTCAAAATATTTAGTATTGTCCTGTTTGCATGACAGGTGATAGCTTAGTTTGATGTCTCCCTTCCTAGAGAATTAATTAGTTTCAGTTCCAAATGTTTGAGATGAACGTGTGACCGGCCAGAGCTGTCAGAATACCAGCATGAGAAAGCTACTATTGTACCTCACATGTATAATTAAGTGGCGCACCATATCTTAGTCGCCAGAAACAAAAAAAAGCATGAAATGAATTAAAAGAACACAAATTAGACGAATTAAAAGATCAACTTGCAGTTCTCTTGGTCTAAATAGAAAAAATTCTTCAGGTTTTTTGCAGCATGAACTAGTGTAGTTAAATACAGAGCCATGCATGCAGCAGCTACTGTTCAGGTACTGATCAAGAGAGTTGAAAAGATTTTTTTTTTAAAAAAAGAAGAATACTGCAACATGTATGTGATTAAGCTACGCAAGATGAAGCAAAGCATGCATACACAACACACCTCAGTCTGCATCCGTCGCTTTGCCGTGGCTGCATCCACCGCTCTCACCGGGAGATAGATCTTCCTGACATCAGGCTGAACCCTCAGTATCTTCTCCACCAGTACTGCATGCATGCAAATGCAAGCATATATAAAAACCAAGAACAGCAGATGAACATTTATAATGCATATGCAGCAGTATATTTTTCAGGACATTCAGAGAACACATATATTGGCATGAATGCATACTCTTTCCAAGAAAGCCTGTTGATCCAGTGATGAGGATGCTCTTGTTCTTGAAATATTCAATGATGCTCGCTTCATCCATTGTGCCAACCATTTTGCTCACAAATTTCTGTGTGTGTATATATGTGTTTGTGTGACAAGAAGCTAGGTAGTATAGAAAGAGATATATATGAAGATGGATAGCAAGAGAGGGGAAGAGAGCTAGCTAGGGTAGAGGAAAGGAAGGAAGCAATGGTGCTTGTGGTGTTAGGTTACACCGTACCAAAGGAGGACATGCTTGAACCTTGATTTATACTAGTGCTACACAAGAATTGCAAGAGGCAACTCAGGCAAGGCACCAATTAATGCAATGTGCTGTGCATGTGTGGGGACCAATTAGTCTTTAGAGGCTTGAGTGCCCGGTATTAACAACTGCACCCAGCCCTATCAAAGCACAATGAATGATTGAATTAATCCAGGTTACCGTCTCTTCGCACCTTTCATTTTCTTTAAAGAAAGGGTAAATTTTTAGTTTGATGAAACTATCACAAAACAATAAATTTAATATAATACAGAACTTATCATGAAACTATAAATTTAAGACGAAATATTACAAAACTATAGATTTAACAATAAAATTATAACAAACTACCGGTATAGTTTTAGCACTAATTTTTAATCACAAAACTATAGTATGTATAGTTTCAATACAACATTAGTACTATGAATTTATTTTAAAATGTGGTTTTGTGATACTTAATTTTAAATTTATACTAGTTTTATAGTGAATTTTGTGATATATATATATATATAATTTTGCGATACAATTTTTGTTATAGTTTGTTTGAAATATATTAAGTTTTATGAAATTTACTTTTTTATCGAAAAGATCACCATCAGTAGTATGTAGTTCCATTCTATTACAACCTACAAAACAAGAACAGAGATGTATCATGTGTATTTTCTTCGTTTCGTCTCTAAATAAGTATAATTTTTACTAGCCAAAGATATATACGAGTACATATACGTAGAGCAGTTATATATGATCGATGCACATCGCCATCGCCATGTGGGGATCGATAGTGAGAACTGACCAGTCGAAGTTGCGGCTAATTAATAGTATCATCTGAAAGAATTATTTCCTAATTAATTTAACGCTAGCACAATCATTCACGTTATGTGTTTTCTAACATATATGTCACTACATATGGTGACCTAATATCAGCCCTTTTTGTCACACGAACAGAGAGGGATTAATGGTACTGCGGCACATTTTTTCGTGCAGGCAGAAACGAAAAGGGAGGAAACAAGAAATGTAGTTAGCAGTAGCTGAGACATTTTTTATGGCAAAAATTTGTCAACACCGGTAACGTCTGTTCTGGCATTCCAAGCATGATGCATGCAAGCTTGATCATGATGATTCATGAAATACTTTATGTCGTAATCCAGTATTTTACAGTTCTATTGGATAATGCTTTGGATATCATCAGCTGTACGCGCTTGTCCTAACAAAATCCTAATTAAGCAAACAAACACACTTTTGCCGTTGAACAAGTTTGGTCAGCTAATACAAGCATTTTTTTTCTCTACTGCAATCTGCATTGCTAGATTTCAGAGTGACTCAGCAAGAGTAGGTCAACAAGTAGAGTGTTTAGAAACGAAAAAAATATATAGTACACAACTACATATATCAGTGAAAGGAAGTTCTTGCCTTATGTACCGAACGAGTAAACACCTGTGAGAGTGATCTACTGAAGGTATTAGCTACTAATGCACAGTAGTTTGAAGTACATAGAGATCATGATAGAAGAAATCAATGAGATCGTTGCAGGACTTTCAAGAGCTATGCAACTGTTTCGCAGCAAGCTGGTCCTTGGGACCAACTTAATTCGACTTAATTTGAGTAATCAAGTATACCTCGGTTGCTGTTCTTTCCTCCATTCTGCCACAACCATTCTCTATTATTTTCAAGACTGACATTGAACTGTCTGAACATCCGGGCTGCAAATGCCTGAAACTGTACAGTAGTCCAAGGAGAATATGAGAGCCACCAGATTACACAATGCAGACAGAGCACTAGACAGTGAAGAGCTCATGAATCTCTTCTTTTTCATGCTAGTATCGCCTTATGCTAAACGTGTGATACACTCACTTGTGTGCCTGTGAAATGGTCAGATGGACAGAGAAGAGAGAAAACTTGTGCTCCCAATTTCTCTTGAACATGAATAATGAGAAGTCAATTTCTTCAGTGTCATCTTGACACCAAACAAAGTTTTTTAATTAGCAAAGAAAATTGCTCAACCTTCAAAGACCTTGGGGAGGAGTAGATGTAGATGTAGGTGGAATACCATATCTTCCACTCTTATCTTTCTCATCTTGGAGAGTACAAAGCGAGGAGTATCATATGATCTCAGTAAATGTTACACCAACCAACCAATTGAGGCTGCTTCACTCATCAATACTAGTATAATGGAGACATTGGCCATATGTGGCATTGGAGATGTAGGATTTGTGAGATCCAGTTAGATGCATGGTCAGTTGAGACAACACTCGCCCAACATAGCCAGCACAATTTAATAGATACGGTCCCTATGTCTGGTCGTCTGCATTGCAAAACACACACAGCTCTGCCTCTGGTGAAGGAGAGCTCTCAAACTTCAACTTGCTGCCATTCCAACTTGCTTGCTTCTGACATGTTACATACGGTTGCACGTTGTGTTACAGAGACAGACAGACACCTCTAGTTAATTACTGTTTTAAATTATCTGTTCAATTTAGCTTTATCCTAAGTTAAACATTTATATTTTTATTATTAATTTCTATAAATTTATATAGTTTAACATTGTAAGATTACGTTAAACTACACAAAGTTTTGAAAATTAATAGTCACAACATAGAAATAATTGACTTAAAAATAAGGCTAAAACAAGGTAATGCAAAACGGGAGGAGTCCTACACTACAATGCACGGTTTTAACTCCCAAGCTGGTCCAGGCAGGGTTACCGATGCCGGCGGCTTATGCCGTGCCGCCGGCACAGTGAATTTCGATCGAAACTTGCGAAAGCCGCCGACAATGAACAGTAGAAAATTTGAATTCGAACGATTTTATGCGTACCGCGAAAACAGCGTTAAAACCGCGAAAACCGCGCAAAACACGTGAAAACCGTAATTTAAATTGGAACCAAATCTAAATCCGCGTCGTGCCATGATTTTCGCTCAAACCGCGCCATATACCACGGTTTCACGACAAACATCGCGAAATTTATATATATATATATATATATTGTGTTAAAATGATTTTTTTAAATTTTTAAATTTTCACAAAATTATTTAAACGAAACCGCAGGGATACCGTGCCGCACCCCGTGAAACTGGTGAAAGCCGGCTTCCGCGAAATCATCAACCCTGGGGCCAGGCAGTAAATTTGATGAACCGACAATGTTTCACGATGCAGCTTAACTGCGTCTCAACCGAAAGTTCTCTTCTATACTTTCCAGGCTGTGTGAAATTGAAAAGACATGCAAGCACGGCTAATCCAATTAATTGTTCATAAAAGAACAAATAAGCATACTGGTGGTGCGCACACATCATCTTCAATTCTTCGTCTACAATTCTTTCAACAGAATCTAATTTAATACAAGAGAAATCTATCCGAATCTATAGATTAATTTAAGTCTGAATGAGCAAGCGAAGGGAAAGAATAATAAACAACTGCAGGGTCATCAGGATGAAAATCTGATCACACATGGGTTTGCACGTATCACCCACGCTCTGTTCTTCTCATCACCTCTGCCTTCTTGCATCAATCAAATATAACGTACTTCTGTGCGTGTCTTTCCCAACAAATATCATTAGATGAAAAAGTCAAAAGCCTCCAACCGCACACATATAAAGTTGCAACGCTAAAATTACAAAGAGCAGCATTTCTTCAATTTTGCACAAGCGCCAAATAAACCATTGGTAGCTACAGTGTTGGTTTGAAAAAGATCTTTTTTGTTTGCATCAAAAAGGGGCACTTACTGAGTCCTGACTAAACAAAACAACTGTGTAATTTATTTTTCTGGCGACATGCACAACAACATGAAATTCTCAAAACTGAATACTGATGCTTGTTCATGTTGATATTAAACAGGGCGATTGTTGTTTATAGACTTGTATACCACCCAGCATCAAGACTTCACAACTCTAGTCAGAAATTACGGTGCAATTTCACACACTTTCCCTTCCTAAAGTCACAGGCCAGCTAAACAAGTCACCAGACAACCAGTAAGGGTTTGCAAAGGTGGCAGCCAACCGAACAGAGACAGGTAACAGGTACATCGACACTAGACGATCAGTTTTGCCACTAACAATTAAAGGGTTATCAGCTCAAAGTTGGAAGCATGAAGCCTCAAATCAAGTGATTTGATTCTGCACACGCACACACTCTAAGCCAGAATCCCATTGAACATGGTCTACATCTTCAAAGATACATTTATCATGTGAGATCACATGCAGCTACACTCTTTTGCTTCAATTATTGCTGCTTGGGATCATAAGCCTGGATTTGTTGCTCCAGCTGCATCATAAGACACTATGTCAATAATTAAGATCCAGAAACTATGCATCAACAGCAGCTTTATGGTGCTCAACATGAAAGCTGAATGAGCAGCTGGAGAACGAAAATTCACATAAAAACCGATCAAGTTCCAAAGTTTTGGTTGGTATCCAGATATTAAACCTCAATTTAAGCAGGTAAAGAAAAACACTGATGATTGCTTGGGAGTATCCTATACAACCATGCAAACATAACCAAAAAAATTGACACACACACCCTCAAGTAAAGCTTTCAGAAACTTTCAATATAACTTGGTGTCAACTGTCAAATCATATACATCATAATAAATTTCAGCAGCAACAAAACCAAGGAGATTTTTTGAGTTATATGATATAATATCAACCCTTAGTGTGTGGTACCTCATAGTTAGTGATTGTTTGTAAGTCAAAAGCCAATGAAGAAGATAAGGTACTACCTGAAGCATAGTCTGAAACTTGTTGCGCAGATCATAGAAGTCGTTTCTCACAACAGCCAATGCCATAAGGCACCTGAAATTATGCAAACATACCACATTGTCCAAAGTTGCCAAGATAACAGAACAGAAATGAAACTAAACAGAAATTGCAAGCTTGCAACTTAGTTTAGTTAGAAATATCAAGCCATCTCAGAATTTGTTACTGTATTGAAATGACGATGGCAACAGGTTTCGCTTCTGCAGCGGGCATATTATCAGCATCAGCCATAAAATCTAGAGATTGCAATGCGTTACCCACTTTTGGATCTGTGAAACGAGTAGCATATTGACAGGAGTCTGGAGCCAGCACAATTACATGCAGTGCTCCCCAAGGCGCTAGGCTAGTCAAGCCGCAGAATAGAAACTAGCACCTAACAGCCACCCAGACAGGATAAATCAGCTGGGAAGGATAGATAAGAGGGTCGCACCTAGGTGCCACCAAGATGAGCTATGCCGCCACCTAGGGGATCACTGATTGCATGAGAATCAGCAAGGACTAGCATGTTGAGGCAATGAACCAAGTGCTACGATATCCAAATAAATGAAGTTGCAGGATGCAAATCAGGTTGCATAAAGTATACAGTAGTTCCATGAGAGACATAGCTGACTATCAGGTTTAAATACATGAATGGAATTCAAACAAAACAGAGATCAAAGCATGATTATGGTGTGGCATGTACGTGTAATAAGGTACTGAATACTCACCCATCTCTGCTTTTGTCCTGACAGAACTGACGGAACTGCATGCAAGTGAACTTCACTTTCTGAGCACCAACACTGAAATAGCCACACAAAAAAACTCCGATCAGAAAGACAATGCCAACTTGGTTAGATCATAGGAGTGTTTTTAAAGTACTCCCTCCATCCAAAAGAGTCAAGACATAATACTTTTGTCACCAAGACCAAGAAGAAATTAACTCGTTTTGCATATAACAAAGATCAAGTAGTGTATGCATGCATGCAACCAATGAGTATTAAAATGGCTCCTTGGGTTGCGATCTAACATTTAATTTATCTCTTCATTTAAGTCTTCGTTACATGGAGACTACAAATATGATCAACTTAATTGGAAAAACCAAAATATGGAATAAGTAATACTTTTGGATGAAGGGAGTACTATATATAGCATGTCCTGTTCCCAAGGTGGTAGCATTGACAAATAAAGATGAGATTTTAACTTCAACATGTTCATCAACAACAATACTGGGGCCATAAGCATGGTCAACAATACACACTCTCTAGCATGTCAACAAGCATTACAATAACAATTTACATTTGTTATAGAAGAAAATACATGGCAAGTGCTGGCAAGTAAACTGGCAAATACTAAACACCCTGATACTGGACATGAGGTTCCATGCTTGATCAGTACCGAGTAAATAATCTAACCGGTATTGCTTTTGCAATATCTATCAAAAGACACCAGAATATGAAAAATTGAAATCATTTGCCATGATTAGCAAAAATATTTGTACTTGAAATGCCATAGCCATAGACCAATAGAGCCAGACTCTATCGTGCATACCACTGCTCGCTTAACAACAGTTGGTTCAAGCAGTGGGATATCACTTATCCCTACCAGTATGATGGTTGCAAACAACAAGACGTTTTTGTACTACAATTGTTTTGCGAAATAAAAGGTTTGTTATGCTGCTGCTGTACACATGAAAAAAGGGCACTGCAGGAATTTCATGGCAATTAAACATTTGATACACAAACCACATGCAGGCAAGCAACATAGTAACACAGAGATATGCATCATGAGACAAATGGTGTACAGAAAGAAACTGAAGGTAGAGAGAAGTAGAAGTGGATGATCACCTGGCGCTGCTGCCTTTGAGTTGATGAACGTAGGCGTCGACCTTATCAAAGTTGACGACGGGTTGCTCCCTGCACAAATGTTTAAAAATTCAAACCAATCAAAACATGGGTGGAGCCTGGAGGTGGGGAAAACACAATCCCATGGTAGCACCACGGCAGCACATGAGGGAGAAGTCGAATTAGGCAAGAGTAATCGAGAAAGAGCAAGGGGGGCACGCACAGCAAGGTGGCGATCTCGTTGATGATCCTGTCGGCGTCGTCGCAGAAGAGGGTGACAACCTCGGAGACGAAGCCCGGGGTGCCCCCCTCGTCCTGCAGCATCTGCAGCTGCTGGAACTGCTCGTCCACCAAACCCTAGATCGCGACCAGACCCCGATTAGAGCTAAGCAACCAGTAGCTCTGGAGAAGAGGAGAGGGGCGAAGCTAAGTCACCTGGGAGAACATGGAGGAGAGGAGGGCGGTGAGCTGGTCGCGCAGAGCGGCGGCCGCCATGGCGGACGGAATCGGCGGCGATGGTGGTGGCGTGAGAAGTAGGCAGAGTTTGGCTGACGGCGAAAGCGAAGGGGGAATCTATTTATACGCGGAGGCGGAGGCGGAGGCGGATTCGCGGGGTGTGGCCACGGCGAGGCGACGCCGGTGGTGGAGCGGATTCACATTCACATTCACACGACGACTCCTCTTCCTCATTCCTTCCCAAAGCTTTCCTTTAATTTCCGATTCGTTTTTCTTTCCTTTTTCTTTCTCTTCTTTTTCAGGATGGTTGTGGTACACGTGTACGGTTCCGCAGCTTGGAACAGGCTTGCCATATGGACCCATGTGTCTAATATGATTGTTTGGCTCCATCGTTTTTTGGATAATATGTACCACCTCCATTTTATATTACAAAAGGTTTTACGTTTCTTAAGTCAAATTTTATTTTTTTAATTTTAATTGAGTTTATAAAAAATATCAATATTTATAATATTTTATTAAATCTAACATTAAATATATATTGATATTATATTTATTTTGTGTTAAAAATGTTTTATAAACTTGGTCAGTTTAACTATAGAAAAAGTCAAACCTTTTTATAATATGAAAGAAACAGAGTGGGTATTAATTGCTAACTTTATCAACGCAAAGGAATAAATTGTTGTCCATATGTAGAAAAAAAACATCATAATGTCACTTGGAACGTAATCATATCCCGATGAAAACAATATGAAAAAGCTTTTGGGCAAGAAGTTATTCTGGACAAAAAGCTCTCTACCGGCAGTGATGCGGTTACGGAATGTTTACTAATTTCAGCGGTATTTTCTCGAGGTAACCAAATAAAATATTGTCCATAAGTAGTAAAAAGCACACAAAATGTAAATCACTTTTCAATTCAAAATGTATTACAATATTGAAAAGCCTTTTGGCGCAAGAAGTTATTGTGACCGTAAAGCCATGGTGATGGCATTGCGATGTGACATTGTGAATTTGTGATGCGGTTATAAAATATTTACTAGCAATAAATTTGCTAGGATTTTACCAATGTAGCCAAATAAATCATCACTAATTTAGTAGAAAAAATGAGTGATTTCATTGCATGCCAGATGAAACGAAATTTACTTCCAATACAAAATTTATTACAACACTGAACAGCCTTCTGGGGTAAGAAGTTATTCAGGTCATAAAGCTCTGGTTGGCAATGTTTAGTTCTCAATCATCAGTGCGATGCAGACTAATAAAAGTTATCACCCATAAGTTTTTTTTTAAAAAAATGATCATATCATAGTGTGAGGCAAAACATAAATAACTTCTCAATACAAAATGTGTTACAATATTGATTTTTTTTGTGGAAATACAAGATGTATTACAATACAATATTCAAAAAGCTTTGGAGCAAGAAGACATTACGGTTGTAAGACTATATGTTGGCATTCTGGTGTTATGTTGTGAAACATTGTAGAATCTTACCGGGAACAATCATATCATGTTTTTTTTGCAGTACGACTGTTTTTTTAGCAAAGACTAATAAGGAGGAGAACGTTTGCATTTTGCGGGTAAATAGCGAATTTTGGAGGAGTATTAGAAATGCCCAAAAAATATCATATTCGTGAAGCAGAAACATAAATGTACTCCCATTAATGTGGAATAGGCGGAACTGAATTAGTCAATTCAAGTCAGCATTGTCAATTTATACAGAATTTCTCTCTTTTCCTCGGTGAAAGAAGAATCGGTTTTGCTCAAACCAAAGGGCTTAGTTTAGCCCTTGTTTCCTCTTTGCCATGTCTTCTTTAAAGATTCATCCAATGGAATCCCGACTCCCTTTCTTTTTGATTTCTTTTCTATTTAGGTATGTTGGAGACATAATTCTTATAGAAACAAAACTCTCTCGCTTCACTTTGTCTCATTTTCTCTAGAATCTCTAGAAAAAGGAATAAAAACGAAAATACTACGAATTAGAGCCTAATTAAGATAGGATGACTAATGTATGCAGGCTAATGAGGAGTAATTCTATAAAAATAAAGAACTCTATTTCAGAAGATTTAGGTAATCTATAGATATAGATAAGCAAAGTAATATACTTCAAACAAAGTAGGAATTCGCAAGATGGAGAACATCTTGCAGTTATTATAGGGAAGTCTAGGGACTTAGAGCATATCCTATTTGAAGGAGGGTGGAATTCAAATCTGGTAAAGGATCTTTCCTTCTATTGATTTGATAGAAATTCGTTTTTCTTTTCCTGTCTCTATAATTTTGATGAATGAGCCTGTGGTAATCCTTTTATCTCTATTTTATGGCGCAGGCGCCTGTCCAGTCTATAAACAAGTACTAATAGGGAAATAAAAACTATACTAAAGGAAACGTAGGATATCTCTCCTAAAATCTAAAAAAGGGCATATTAGGGCTATACGGATTCGAACCGTAGACCTTCTCGGTAAAACAGATCAAACGGATTATTATCGAAATGATTCGAACTGTTTCAAAGACCCAACATGCATTTTTTTGCATTGGGCTCTTTTATCAACTGATAGAAAGATCAGTTAGTCCACCATAGTTTTTCTTTACGGAAAGATAATGAGATGGCTCCCTGCGCTCTAATTGATTATTTGTATTATGATCTATCTAAGAGCAATACCAAAGTGTTTCAAAGGAGGATTACCTTGACTTAGGTCTGCCTCCGGCCTAAATTAAATCAACCTAAGTGAAATAGAGTCTCTATCGTTCCCTACAAAAGTTGACTATGAGACTTCATACACCTTAAAGTTCATAGAACGAAAAGAATTTTTTTGGAGGCCCTTATCCTCATTACGCCTAGCATTTAGTGGGCTGGATATTTACCTTATCAACTAGCAAATCAATAAAGGTTCTATTTGTTTAGGCACCTGGGTTGGTACCTGAATCGGACTGAACCAACTATTTGTCAGGCGACTGTTCTCCTATTCTCTCGAATCCATGAAGTAAGACATTGATTTTGCAATAAGATCCACTATGTTCATTGCATAATAAGCTCCCTTGAAAAGCATTGGCGCACGTGTAAACGAGTTGCTCTACCGAACTGAGCTATAGCCCTTGTCAGAGATATCTTAATATATAGAGAATTTCTTGTCAAGATGAATATTCTCTAATAGTAGAGGATATCCTTTGATCTGTTTACTATAATAGCATACCCATAACGAAGCGGTATTTACTTATAAAAAGGATTCGATCTATAATCGATCGAAGTAAAGGGTCTTCCTTTGTGGTGATAAATTGCCTACTTAACTCAGTGGTTAGAGTATTGCTTTCATACGGCGGGAGTCATTGGTTCAAATCCAATAGTAGGTAGGTAGGTAGAAAAATTACTAGATAGCATTGGACCTACTTCGCTTCGCTATCTAATAACTTTTTCTACCCCTCTTCCCTTTTTCTTTGTATCAACTAAACCGTTGGGTTGTCTTCAATTAGATGGGGGAATCCAATTAACAGCCTCGACTCGTATCCTAGCTCGTCTGAGAGCTAGCTTCGCTTCAACCAATTCTTTCGTACCCTCAGCTCTACTCACGTTAGCTTCGGCTATTTCAAGTGCCTGTTGAGCTTCTTCCGGATCAATGTCACTACCCAGTTCCGCATCATTTCCTAAAATAATGATCTCATTATTAACTATTCTGGCAAAACCGCTCCACAGAACCGCCGTTAACCATTGATCGTTGAGGAGGCGTATTCTCAAGGGACCCATATCTACAGCTGTGTTAATGGGGGCGTGGTTTGGTAATACGCCAATTTGGCCACTATTAGTAGATAAAATGATTTCTTTCACTTCACAATCCCAAATAATTCGCTTAGGAGTCAGTACATAAAGATTTAATTTCATTTCTTCAATTTGTTCTCCTCTTCTAAGTTTATAGCTTTCGTGCTAGCTTCATCGATGTTACCCACCAAATAAAAAGCCTGTTCGGGTAGGCCGTCTAATTCTCCGGAAAGGATTAGTTGAAATCCCTAATAGTTTCTGCAAGACCAACATACTTTCCCGGAGAACCGGTAAAAACTTCTGCCACAAAAAACGGTTGTGATAAGAAGCGCTCAATTTTTCGTGCTCTTGCTACAGTTAAACGATCCTCCTCCGATAATTCATCCAACCCAAGAATTGCGATAATGTCCTGAAGTTCTTTGTAACGTTGTAAAGTTTGCTTAACCCTTTGCGCAGTTTCATAATGTTCGTTGCCAACGATCCGAGGTTGTAACATAGTTGAGGTTGAATCTAAAGGATCTACTGCAGGATAAATCCCTTTGGAAGCTAATCCTCTGGAAAGTACGGTAGTAGCATCCAAATGTGCAAATGTTGTAGCAGGAGCAGGGTCGGTCAAATCGTCCGCAGGTACATAAACCGCTTGGATCGAAGTTATAGATCCCTTTTAGTAGAAGTAATTCTTTCTTGCAAAGAACCCATTTCTGTACTAAGAGTAGGTTGATAACCCACTGCAGAGGGAAAAAGGAATTGAAATTTGTGCGTGTCCATGCACTTTTACGTGACATTTTGGAGTTCTAATATCGGAGAAAAAGGAAATGGATTTTGTGTGCGTCCATCAGTCCATGGCACTTTTACGTGACAGTTTAGAGGAGTTAATATCAGAGGAAAAGGAACTGAAACTTGTCTGCCCATGGCACATTTACGCGACATCTTAGGAGAAGCCTATTTGGCATGAAATTTGGTGGTCATCTAATTAGTATATGCAGTTTCTTTTATTATTTAAACGGTAAGAATGAGGAAAAAGTACGCTGGACTGGACTAATAATAGTGGATGGAAGCGCTGACTTAAGCCAAGTGATTTTGGATGGTTCATCGCTCACGAAACTCACATATCAGTGATCCAAAATCATCTGACTTTAAATCGGAGAACCGTTTCCGAATGGGAGCAGCTAGGCAAGGAGGGTACCTTTGCCTCCAGGCTCCATGATCGGGATTCTGTTCGTGGCCGCAAACCGCATTAGTTTAATGTTGTGGCTTTCGGTGAGGGCATGATTCTGGCTGTCGGGCTGTCACCACCACTCTCCGTTGATGATTGCTGATGAAACTAGCTTTGGTGCAGTACCTCCCCCTGGACATGACCAACCAAAGCATATGCGGCACTCCTTGGCTAACTGCGCAAATCAAATCAATATTAATGGCCATATCAATTATAATCTGTCTTTGTGTATTTACAGTTCTTATAAAGTGCCACTTTCTTTTGGGAGGTTGGTTTACACACTGATCTGGAGTAGTAGCAAACTGGAAGATCAGATAGCTGCTGCACACTTCGTTCATGATAAAATAGATCAGATTATTTCAGAACTCCAGAAAACTGGCAGCCACCCGCCTCATTGGTCTTCTCTCTCTCTCTCTCTCTCTCTCTCCACAATCTATGCTCTGTATTCGTCTCCACAATCGCCGATTATATGCATAAGATTTCTTCCCTTATTCGATGCTTCGGTGATGCTGTTCATGTCCTCGTCATCTAATTCAAGCGAGAAGATGGCGTTGGTGTCTTTTATGTGTTCAGAGAGTCCCAGTCTCACACCCACCATTGAACCCGCAACAGATGTCTATTCCCATAAACAACCAAAATGACAAAGGTCACACATGTTAGCTATGGCAATGCTTCACTGATACTATTTCTATATATATAAGAAAAAGACAAATCTCAAGATAAATTGAATGGATGTATACCTGGTTCAGTATGTATCTCACAGCAACAGTTGATATAGAAACACCATGCTTCACTGATACCTTCTTCAACGTCTGAAGCAAAGCCTGGAACAGGCTCCATCCACCCCAGGCATCCACCATCTGTCACAGCTTCAACAATGAGAATGGCAAGAACTGGGAGGTAGGTAACTAGTTCAAACATAGGATACAAAATGCTCACCCGCTTGTACTTCTGCAAAGATGGGGTATTCAGAGGAGGTCCAGCAAAAGGTATAGATACATTGGTGTCAAGAAACTTCTCAGACAGCAGACCACCCATAACTGTGCCATACCTGCATCAGTAATACCGCATTAAAACTATGTGTTATGCCAAAACAGGGATAGGGGACATGGGGTAAGGAGTAGACGTTATAAGTTTTACTCCAGTGAGCTGGCAAAGTTCTGCCATTCTTCGCTGTGGACGCATGTCAACAATAGAATGTTGAACCTGGCAATTACAACATCTCTCGCTTCATTGAGCAGACCATATGATAGTTAACACAGATAAAAGGCAAATATACCATAAGGGTTAGGTGTAAATATACCTGGTTGCTGACAATTGGGATTCCATTTTCTAGAATTATCTGTAGCCTGTCTGTATCGAAGTTTGTCAGAGCTACTGTCTTTATCTTACCTTCACATTGTCCATAACAAAAGAAGGCATGAAGTGAGAATCCGTCAGTACTGAAAAACCATGACAGTGCGAAAGGAAACACATAAGTACAATAAAAATCTGATCCAAGTTCAGAATACTACCTTCCTCCTTTAGGTCTGTGATGTGTTTTAGTGCATCCAGATATCCAGGGTTTGCGTAATCCCACCTATATTATGATAAGAGGTCAGCTGAATGACAAATTATGGCAGTAGTAATAGCATAAAACATTGCTGCATTTCCTCGACTAATTACACACACCGTGGGTTTTTATCATGACACTTGTCAATTTTAGGACTTTCCACAGTACACTCTAAACTAAAAATCTGTAGTTCTCTAAACTGATCTCTACTGCAGCATAACTAGGAAGCTAAGAGCAATGGTCAATGGAAGGACACAATCTTTTCTGGATGATAGATCACCAGAAACTTGATTGTGCAAACGTACTAAAAACTGTGATATAAAGTCACTCTAGACAGGAGGTTCATTATAGTTTAGCAAAAAAAACAGCTCAACATTCTAAGAATGTATTTAGTTTGCAATTAGCAGCAAAGGTAAAAATACTGAGCAATAAACCAAATGGCATCCAAATGTTACTATAACTAATAAGTAGCACACAAATCCACAGAAACATACCAATGGAACTGCAGCATGTCCAAGGCAGAAACATCCATTCTCTTTCGAGATCTGTTAATATTATCCTCGACATAACTTCTGGTCATTTTAACCGGAGGTGGTACCCACTTTGTTAGCCTGCGGAGATTAATAAAAAACAATTAGAAGCAGCAGAAAAACTGCTATACACACCTCCGAGTGGCATAGGGACCATGGTAAATCACTCTCACCCCTTGATTTCTTCAAGTAACTCAGGTGGCCGTTCACGCCGAACTCTATTGATGAAAAGGCCATACAAATCCTCTGCTGGTCCATCTGCCAAAACAGTAACCGTACCTTAAAAATCAAGCTGATACCATGCTCAGTGCTCCTAGATTAAATATTAGGATAAAGAGTGGTTTATTCATATGAGTGTCAACTCTCAGAAATAATTCCTTTACACCTGCTAGGCTGCAGCTAAATAGATCCCCTTTTCTGAACTGAACAGAGCTAGAGACATAACTTTAAAGTGAAACAAAACCATTTTCCGATTTCAATCGAATAGCATCATCTTATAACCGTGGTACAGGTATAAGGCGTCTGTGCATCACTGAAAAACAACTAAGTGTGCACCAACAGACGCATAGCAGTAATTATAGTACCAGCAACATGCTACGCACGCTAGATGTTCGCAGAAATGCCGACAAGAGGGTTTAGCACTTGTAGAGTATGAGAGGGAAGGGAGGCAGATGGATACAGTGATCGGCCATGTCAAAGGTGGAGAGGCCGGCATCAGCATAGGCGAGCATGGAATCCACCGCGGCGTCGCGGTCGATGCGGCCCCACCCGCCGCTGGTCTGCCACATGCCATTGAGCACCCGACATATCGCCAGGGAGTCCCCGCGGTTGCTCACGGTGAAGACCCTCGTCCCAGCAGCAGCAGCCGTCTCCGCCGCCGCCGCCCCGCCACTCCCGGAGCACCTCGCGGTCCGCACGCGGCGCGGGAGAGGAGGCGCCGCCGGCGAGAGGAGGGTGCGAGCTGCCGACGACGACGACATGGGCGCGCGACACACAGACGCACACACACACACAGATAGATAAGGCGCTTCTGGCCTCGATTCGTCACGGACGGGGTAAATTTCACGCAACTACAATACTACGTGTCACTGCGAATGGGCCCCAATTGTCAGTTGCCTGCGAGGTAGCCTCATCCAGAATGGCGGGAGAGGCTTACAAATGTCAGCCATGTCGAAGGTGGAGAGGCCGCCGTCGGCGTACCGGAGCATGGCGTCCACGGCGGCGGGCGGCTCGTAGCGGCCCCACGACGGGCCACTCACCTGCCACATGCCGTTCACCACCCGGCACACCTCCAGCGCGTCTCCCTCCTCCTTGCTCCTCACCATCGTCTTCCTCTCCCCCTGCGCCGCCGCGCAGCACATCCGCCGCCGTCCATGGCTGTGGCTTCTCCTCCCTTCCAGCGTAACAACAAGCCTGGGCGAGAGCCCGGCAGCCGCCGCCATTCCACAAAACAATACTAGTAGCTTTGAACCGTGAAATTGAAAGGCAAGGGCTGTAGAAAACTTTATTCAAAATCTCAACTTTAGCAAGTGCCAATATTTATGTGGTAGAGTACAGACACATCACAATCAGAAACCCGAAACCCAATAGGAGTATCATATGTGGTCAAGTTCAGCAGTATCTATGCAACATCGCGACCATGGACGACTGGAAATGTACATCAAAACTACAAGAATCTCAGATTTTGCTGGCGAACTGGAGACCTTCCTTCTTGAGCTCCTCTATGTTGGCAACCGGCGGCTGAGTTTTCGCGACCTTGGCAATGGCCTTGTTCTCGTCAGGTGACCCACCCTCCAGGAAGGCACCCAACACCTTGCCGTCCTTGATCCAGTAGGACCCGAACTTGGGCTTGGCAGAGGTCGGGTCACTGTCGCCGAACAGGATGGTATCGCCAACATTGTCGCCGTAGAATTGCCATCCCAGATCGAATGACCGGGAGTAGAAGTATGGCAGGTAGTCATACTCCGCAATGGACTCGCCCGACTCTTTTCCCTTGATTGCCTGAAACAAGATGCAGGATTCAAGCTAAAGATACGATGAACCTATTCAAAGTTGCAACCACTGCTGTTGCCTGTTGGTAATCAGAATCAACATAAGCATAGTGTTAGACCGTTAGGATCCACGGTGGTTTGGTAACTCCAAGTTCTGACGTTTCACTGCTAGCCAAGACAACCTCACAGAAATTAACACAAAGTTTGCACTATTCTTTACTGCAATTTCAATATTTCAAAATACATTATCAGATGACTATGCATTAGATCATTCTATTCCATGTGACTATACATTAGAGGTCTAGTTCAGTGCTATTCTTGCATGCAACAGAGATATTCCAAGCATTATTGGATGATAGTGCAAAGAATTTTCAGTGATCCATTTCTACCAAGCTGATCAGGGATACTCATGAACACCAAGCATTTAGTGGTTTTCCGATCAATTCAATAATTGCTTAACTCAGATCACTATCAAGTCGGAACCAAGTGAAGTCCACTATGTGGTGTTAGTTGTGACAACTGCTGTATTCCAGAGAAACATAAGTGGAATGGCCTCACCTTTACAGCCTGCTCTGCAGACTTCCTAGCATGGTCAACATGTTCCACTCTCCTCAAGTCATTGTACATCTTCATGGGGAAGGTGGCCACATCACCAACAGCATAGACTCCAGGAACACTTGTTTCAAAGAAAGCATCGGTCTGCACACAATTTTGGCTTGTCAGATATTAAGGTATAAACAATAATGCACATCCTCACTTGTTTCAAAGAATGCAATCAAGATGGGCCAAATGCTATAAATGAGTTGCTTACAAAAAAACAGCAGATGCATAGCTGCTGTTTTTTGACAAAGAAACATCAGTTTTTTACACACTGTTTCTTTGATAGAAACATCACTAGAACCTTCTGTGGTCAAGGCTACAGGTTAAAAGCAAACTAACCTTAATTCCACCTTTCTCCTCAGCAACTTGACCTTTAAAGAGAGTAGTCAGTGGTCTGCCCCCAACACCAACAACAACAATATCAGCTTCAAGCACACTGCCGTTCTTCAGCTTAACTGCTGTGACCTAATAAATAGGGAACCAAAGGAAAGCAGACAGTCATTTGCATTCATGCTGAGAGGTACAGAACTATTTTGGATTCAGAAAATGTACATACATCACCATTAGCATCAGCATCAAAACCAACAGCTACTGTACCCTTCATAATCTTGACTCCTTTGTTAGCGTAGTAACTCTCATAGAAAGCCGCGATATCGGCAGTGAAGAGACGAGGCACTACAAGAAGAGATTTTGCAATGTCAGATTCCCGTCATCAAGAAACTTTCCGCTATAAGTTCGTTTCACATCATAACTGCATGTCAATCGTATGGGCAAAACTGATTCTTTTCATCTGATGCGCAGTAAGTAGTTGAACAGTGGTTAGTGAAAATACATGAGTGATGACACTTACTGCACCAAGGTTCAGGAAACACCATCGTGACATCAAAATCGTTGATCTTCAATGCAGCACTAAGTTCTAGACCAATGTAACCTCCTCCTACAATAACTGCCTTTCCACCCTTCTTTGCTTGGATAGCTGCAACCAGCTTGTCAGCATCATCTACTTCCCTTAGATATAAAATGTTGTTGGAATCAGCTCCTTGAGTACCAAAATCTGATAGCTTGATGACCTGAAAAGCGAATAAAAAAAGAACATGTAAATAATGAGTGATAGTGATAACAGCAATGAGCAGATATTAAACAAATATCACAGTTCACAACATACCGAGGAGCCAGTAGCAATGATCAAAATCTCATATGTAAAGGTTGCTCCAGCTGCACTAGTCAAAGTCTTGGAGGCAAGATCAGCTTTGACAATTTCAGTGCTCAGGATCAGCTCAATGCCTGCCAACAGAAGCAAATCATGATTCAGGAGTATGCTTAGAATAAAAAAATCATTACATAAAGTATCGTCCACTAAGGTCAGCAAAAAAAGATTCAAATGGATGGTAATTGAACTCAACAATCACAAATAAAGCATTAAAGGGTGATCTGGTGCAGCAAGCAAAATGGCAATCAATACCTTTCTCTGAGTACCATTCAGGCAAAAGCCTCTCTCCTCCACTGCCCACACACACATGAAATCCTGGGAGTCTTGCAGCATCTATTCACAGAGAATGCAAATGGTGTTAATTTGAGCGTACAAGTTGATCAATACACATGTGACGTAGAGCTGGCAGAGGTCAGACATGAAAAGGGAGAACACGGTAAGTGAAGGACTTACTCTGAGGAAAGAGGTATCCCTTGCTGAGAGCAGGACGCTCATAAGGAGCCACCTGAAAAGAGAATTTTTGGTAAGAAACACAATGCTGGTTAACAAGCAAGAAAATTTGACAGAACTTGCAAAGGGCAAATAAGCATTGTTTCATGCGATGCCAAAATGGATTTACAACTTACAAGAGTTGTTTCTTTTGGCCCTCACAAGCAACTTCCATAATACAAAGTATTTATTTATTTATTTTAGCATAAGCAAAAATCCAACAATAAATTGAAGGTTTGTTAATTGTGATGTGCTTAAACAAGCGGCTTACAACAAGAAAGAACAGGTATGGTTTCAGTAAGTAAAAGTACCTAGGCAACTGAGATTTAGTACAAACACGTGGCTTCCGTAATTAGCAAACAAATAACAGTTGAGGCCTGCCACTCACATGCTGATGTATGCAACCATTGCATAAGCACAACACATTTGCCATTGCTATGCTTTGTGGATAACAAAAATCTGGTATAGTAGACATCTTAACTCGGTTGAAGGTGTACTACAATTATGGATATGGAGCACCTAAACGACACATCGAAATAGAGAGCAGAAGATAGCATTTTGTGTGACAATCCGTGTGTGTGTGTGTGTGTGTGTGTGTGTGAGAGAGAGAGAGAGAGAGAGAGCATACGGCCTCCTTGGAGATGATGGCGAGCTCCCCTGGCTGAACACCCTGCTTGGCGAACTCCCGTGCCGCATATCCCTGCAAAATTTTCAGAGAGAATTTAGGAACAAGAAAACCCGTACTTTCAACGAGATCCGGAGCTTGAGCCACATCAAATCAAGGATCCAAGCAAATAAGTCCCACATCGATCTTCCAGTGAACTCCCGCAGCCTAGCTAACTAGAGTAGTACACCTCTTCCCTCCCAGTCCCAGGCCGAGACGGACGGAAGGTGATTTGCGAATTTGGGATGCGCAAGTAAAAAGAGAGGTATACAGACCGCCGCGACGCCGCCGCCGAGGATGACGTACTTGAAGTGCTTCTCCGACGCCATCGCTGCCGCCTAAAACCCTAAGCCGCGGAGCGATCGATGAGTCGAATCGAATGAAAATTGAAATGGGGTTGTGTCACTTCGATTGGAGAAGAAAGATTTGGGGGTAAATACTAAATCCAAATGCGGGAAGAAGCAGGGAGGAAGGAGAGGAGAGGAGTGGATGGAGATCCCACATCCCACCTGGCCACCCACCATGTGTACATACACTGACATGTGGGCAGCACGAGAGAGGGGGCCCATCCGTCGGTGACTGCACATTTAATGCGCGACGGCTGCCTCGGTGGGGTCTGCGTATTGGCTGGTCACCGGCGTGGGCGTACACGTGGCGCGCTGCTGCCCGTCCAGAGTTGTGATGGATGAGGAGGCAACGTCGTTCGATGGGTGGATGATGGATCGAGAGGTTTCAGTTCCAGCGTGGTCTCTCCTCTAGAAAATTGGATTTTTATAGAAGCGTTCTAGAACAATCTCGACGCATGCATACTCGTGTCGTGTTACCACTGTTACTGTATGAAAGTTAGGACACCAGCTGAGCTGCCGTGCAGTTGCAGAGGAGGTAGAACAAACCTAACTCGGGGGATTAATTAGACAGATGAGACAGACACCAGAGTACTAATGGTATTGCATCGGGGTTTTTTTTTCTCGATGGGAAGAATCACTGTAGTTTTGCAAATCATCTCTCCCTAACGTGTTCACTGCTTCACATCTGGCGCCACACGGACAGCGACATCACATCACTGACGTTCTTGCATTTGCATGCTGTCAAAGATCGATCGGGTTACTCTAAGCTTATCCTACGCGCGTGCAGCTGCAAGCCCGTACATCTTAACCTTTTAGATAAGATTAAATAAAGGTAAGTTCAAACGTTCGTGACTTTAATTATCAATAATTTTTAAAATATTTAATTTAAAGTATTTAAAAACACATATAGATTTTTATAAAAAAAGTAACATGTATTTATTTATCATATGTATTATTATAACTAAAAAATAAGATAAAAATACATTTTATATATTGTGTCATGGTTTAAAACATAAAGTTATGAAATCGAAGAGAGTAATTAACACAAGAACTTCAGGATGTATAAAAGTACACGTCAAAAGCAGGGAGGATCAACTAGTGAAAGAGAAAATCAATGCTAAAAAGAAGAAGAAGAAGAAGAAGAAAATCTATGGTAAAAAAGAAAAGGACTTGTGTAGGGAAACGGGAAGCTGAGGAGGTAGTAGTAAAAAAAAAGGGGGTTTGGTGGAGAGATGAGTTGCGGGTGTGTTTGGAAAGCCTACATGCTATGCTATGCTATGCTATGGAGCGGCCGCTGTGTGATACTCTCATGTTTTTGATAAGATCAGATGCGCCTACCGCCGCCATGGCTGCTTGCTACCATCTCTCTCCATTATTCCACGTTTCCGGCCGTCACAACATGAGTATTACGGATCGATCAATAGAGGCAACCGTTGCAATTAAGTTGCCTGGATCGTCAGACAGATTATGTTGCCCAAATGATAAGCTACAACGCTCCTAACTTTCATTCCATTATACTGTAGTGTCCAAGCCATCTTCCCTAATTAAGGTACGTTTGTTTCACGGTCAAGCTATAACCGTTCATATTTTGTTGGATATGATTATCGAGTTTTCTGTTCTGTTTGGTTGGGTGGATATAATGTATTTAGGGAAGAAGTTGAATTTGGTGATTTAGTTTTTTGTTTGGTTGAAGGGAGTAGGGTAGATTTGTAGGTGTGATCACATCTTACTTGAGATGATCAATATACCCCATCAAATTAATATATAATACAACTCATAAATTCCCCCCAACAATTTTACGCAACTACATCCATTAGAAATACACAAAAGAAAAAAGAAAAAGAAAAAAATTAAAAAAGTAGAGTGGATCTCCGGGCTCGCTACCCCTTCTTCCCACATCGGCCATAACGAATCGTCGTCTCGTCATCGTTGTCGCCGCCGAGCTCGCATCGTTGTCGTCGCATCGGCCGGGCTCATATCGTCGTCATCACTATCGTCACGCTCGTCTCCCGCGCCAGATCTCTAGGCTCGTCACTGCTCCCTCCTCCCATCGACGCGACGCTTGCCGCCAGCACCGGTCGCAGCGCATCATCGTCGTTGTCGCCAGGCACGCATCGTCGTCGTCGTCGCCCTGCTCTTAAGGGGGTGACAAGACTGCTCATCCCGTTCACCTCGTCGCTCGGGCTATCGCACCTGGGTAATTCGGCCAGAGCCAACCATCCGACATCTAATGAGAATATTCCCCTCCGGACCGTCATATCTCTCCCTTACCAATCAAACACCCAAAAAGATGGCCCGTCATGTTCTATCCAACCAAAACCTTTCATCCAAACCCACCCTAACGGTCAGTTGATTAAGCTAGTAGTCGATCCGTTATAATTGTTTAATGGTCATCAGTGTCAAACATAGGATTAGCATTATAGCCCAACAGTGTCATAGTCGATCCCGTGTCTCTACGTCTATGTAAACATCTGTATCTGCATCGAATAATTGAATTGATCGATCGCTTCCAAGTGAACGGAGATGACCATTCATTGACTGCACTGTACTACTGTAGAGTTAGTACTGAAATCTCTGATGCTTCTTCAGTCCGAGTAAATGCCGTTGGTTTCATTAGTCTCTTTCATGGGAGGACAACTTTGCATCGGAACACATGCATGCATATGGACGCTGCTTTATACTCCACCCTTTCTCATAAAATATAACAATTTTAAACTATAAATTTAAACAAACAATTATCTAATTTCATAGCTAAAAATTATCATTGATCGATATATGGATTCCCCATCCAAAAATTCGTGAAAAACAACATATTATACACGTATGTGCTTAATTTAGCCTGATACGTACTTTACTCCTGGTCTCTTTTTTCTCGACAAATACATTCTCTCGGTTATTGCTCGCACCACATATATAGATCAATATACAATCAACTGCCTCAAATTCTCTAGCCCTAACCCATAAAAAGTTGTCTACGATTGTTAAGTGAATACTCAATCTTAAAGTCATGTATCTGCGTCATGAATTACGACGAAGGAATTACTGCAGTCTGTAGACGACGAGGCGATAAATGCGGCACTGCGATGACGACCATGTCCTCTGTGTATAGATAGGCACGAACACGAGTGTGTCCAAGTGAGAACTACTCCTATGCCTACTCATGCTGCAATACCACCGGCATTGTATTGTGTGCATGAACACGTCAGACCTGGACTCTCCATTCACCATTTATTTTGGTTAGGCCAAAACAATTAAAACTGCAGCGGAAGGTCGTCGTCGTCGACGATCACTAGTGACCATATATCTATCGACGTCTGCTTCGGGTTTGACTCTCTTCTCCCTCGGCTAGTAATTACTACTCTTTCTTTCGGTCAATTTCCATTTTCATCCAGGTCAGACCCGGTCAACCAAATACTACTGCTGCTGCTGCTGCTACAAAGACTAGTGTGATCTTACATGGATGAAATGTTGTAAGAAACATCCATGATAAGAATTGAGCAGGCAGCCAAGAGCATGAGAATGCCTGTAGAAAGAAGATGCGAGGTTAATTAGGACAGCAAGCACGTACCGTACGTGGCCACGTCAGATTATGAACAGGGCATTCGAGTAGAGAGGCTCTGCATGCGGCATGCGTGTCTGAATGCAGCATCCATCAGCCTGACCTGCAACTGCACCCATCGACTGATTCATCAACACCTGGCTCACTTCGTGATGCCCATGACCATGATGGATGGATGCCCCTTCAGTTTTCAGCTCGCAGGAGTACTTGCTCCAATTCAATTCCTTCCTTGCATTGCGTGGACCATTCACACGATCGATCGTGGCCATTTGATCCTAAGATAATCATCATGTTTTGACAATAGAGTTTCCCTTGCACTTGTTTTTGTGTTCATTGCAAAATTTAATAAACGTTTTGATACAAACAATAATCTTGATTAATCAAGTGGAAAGCCATCCTTATTATTATTATTATTATTATTATTATTATTATTATTATTATTATTATTATTATTATTATTATTATTATTATTATTATTATTATTATTATTATTATTATTATTATTATTGGTTCCTGGCTGCCACGACGCAGATGACTAGCAACAGCGGGTTGGAGAGGTGGTAGTAGTTATCTGGTCAAATTGCACACCCATGCTCACCTTAAATGCCTTATCCCCCAACCAACCATACGTTGTATCTGCTCTTCTACTCCGATTCCGATCGACTTCAATTGCATAATTTGAATTTGCAATTGCAACCTCACCTGAAAAAAAAAGAAAGAAAAAAGTTGAAGAGAAGAAACATGGTGATGCTGATGCATGGGCATAATCATGGCACAACCATCCAAAACCAAGTCACACAAAGCAGCCCAAAAGATGAGCCTTTGCCATTAAATTTGCCCTCTTTTCTTCTCTTCTCCCTTGTTCTTCTTTGCTAGTACTAGTAGTAGTACTAGGATCATCTCGTGAGCTGAGAGACATTCTTGCTCTGCCTGCCTGCCTAGCTACCTCCTACCTGGCCCCTGCACATGCTGATGCAGACGCCCTTGTGAAAAGCGACGCCTTTTTATCCATCCATCGATCGATCGATCTCTCTGAACTCGGTGTCGCCGTCGGAGAGACAACGCCGGTAGGGTCGAGCTGGCAATGCGAGACTTCTCCTGCTTCGGCGACGGCGCCGTCAGCCTCGCGGCTGCGGCGGCCGCCTCAGCTGCCGCGGCCGGGGCGGGCGCCGCGCTCGACCGCTCGCTCCAGGCGGCCACGGCGACTGTCTACAAGGCCGCCTTGTCTTCGCGCAAGGAGATCCTCGTCAGGGTCATGTGGACCAGGAGCGTCGCCGGTGCGGCGCCCGGTGCTACTGGCCTCGCCATCGCCATGGACGAGGCCTCCCGGTCGTCTCCCTCATCTGCTGTTGGTTCAGCCACGCCGCGTCGGTCGGTTGTCACGCTGGCGAGCTCGCCGCAGTTCCTGCACAAGAAGCGTGGGACCCGGTCGTTCGTCACCGAGGCCGGCACGGTGGTGGCCATCTACTAGGACACCACGGACGCCAAGTACCCCACTGCCGGGTCGTCGTCCTCGGAGCCGACGCGCGATTACTACCTTGGCGTCGTCGCCGACGGGGAGCTCACGGTCCTTCCCGGCGGGGGCGAGGCGGCGTGGGAGCTCGCACGCCGCTTCGCCGCGGCGCCGCGCCGCGCGTTCCTGAGCCGGCGGGAGCAGCTCCGCGCGGCGACGCCTTCCCCGGCGGCGGCGGCGGCGGCCGCGGCGCTAGCGCACAGCACGCGGTGCAGGTTCCGGGAGGAGGGGGCGGAGCACGAGGTGGTGGTGGCGTGCCGCGGGGAGGAGTGGGGGTCGAGGGACGGGGAGGTGGCAGTGAGCATCGACGGGAAGAAGGTGGTGGAGGCGCGGTGGGTGAAGTGGAACTTTCGCGGGAACAGGACGGTGGTGCTCGGGGACGGCGCGGTGGTGGAGGTGATGTGGGACGTGCACGACTGGTGGTTCGCCGGCGGCGGCGGAGGCGGGGCGCAGTTCATGGTGAAGGCGCGCGGTGGGGCGGGAGACGGAGACGGCGGGAGGGTGTGGATGGACGAGGAGATGGCCAGCAAGGGGCAGCCGCCGGGAGGATTCTTCCTGCACGTGCAATGCTACCGGCGGTGACGAGCGGCGGCGCTGGTTAGAGAGAATGTAGTGAATGGTGATGGTCGCAGTAATGATGATTCTTTAATTAATCTGCCAAACCTTGCAACTTGTATATCGTTGACGTTGATAGTTGTGGTGTAGTTTTCTTAGTGTGCAGCTTTTGTGCCGCGAGGGTTTACGAAACCTTCAGTAATATTTACCGTGAGCATACTATAAAAATAAAACTGTAAAAACCTCGTTAAATTTAACTAAATTTTTAAAAATTAAACTTTTGATGAATTTGATATGGTTTTTCATGATTATCATACGATAACTCGCCGTCAAGATACGGTAACCCCTCCCAACAGCAAACAAACTCCGGTGCCGAGTAAGAAGCAGGAACAAGCATAGGGGCCGTTAAGTTTGGCCATCGTTTTCAATCCTATCAAAATTTAATATTGCTAAATTTTGACAAACACTAATCTAAACATATCTCAATCACTCTACCATATATTACCATGTTAAAATTTAGCGTTTTTTTTATAAGAATATTTGGTATGGCAGCAAACCAAATAACACCCACACACTTTTATCCTACCAAAATTTAGTTTTACCAAACTTTACCAAATTTGGTCGATTTTATCATCAAACTGAACAAACCCAGGGTGACAATGATTGCAAATATGCAATTCAGAACAGAAAGAATGTGATACTGCATGAGCAGAAAAACTAATTAAAGACCGCTATTTATATCAAGTTAACATGGTTAGCCGTCTGAGAGATGTAGGACTCATTTGGATCGAGGGGTTTTAAGGGATTTTGACATGAATAACACTGTTGTGTCAGGAAACTTTTCATTTCCTTCTATTCGGTTGGCTCAAAACGGTCACAAAATGAATAAAGGACAATTTCTTTTATCATAAGCCGTCACTTCCCTTCCCCTTCCTCCTCGACGCCTCGGTGAGCGGCCTCCTCTTCAACCCTCTGGTATGCCGTTGGAGTTGGCTGCAGTTGGTCGATTCCGATTGATTTCTGTCCAACCCCATCATGGATGCCTCCTAGTGTCCTCCTATCTATGGACGCTCCGTTGACAAGGAAAGGCCGCATGGAGGCGACAATACTACCTACTTCTCTAACGTCCGCAACGCCACCACCGCTTTCAGCAAGACAAGGGATGGCCACCAAATCCAGGTCACCTTATGCACTGTCGTCCATCCGTCGCTCCTCTCTTACATGAGTGTGGGTCCATTCCCACGACTTCGCCATGGAGCTCAAGATCATCGCGACACACAATGACCTCTTCATCATCCGCCATGAAGACCACATCTTGGTTGGGTGTTATTGTATTTCATAACTAGAATTTCTTTGAAAGTCCCAACGACACACCATTGTTACAAAGAGGTTTGTTTCATTTGTTCGATTGATGTCTGTTGGGTAGTTGGTTCTAGTGAGGTTCAGAGTTGAGATGAGGTTCCAGTGGGGTTCAGAGTTCAGATGAAGCACATCTATAAGAGGTACTGGATAGCAAGAGGTTGTTTAGAACAATACTACGTTTAGAGGAGGATGAATGTTTTGACATCCGACGCTTGCAATAGGCGAGGACATATTCGATAAAAACAAGCTAAGCTAAGCGAAATATTGAAACTTATAAAAATCATACAAAAAGTTTTGTAAATTAATGAAAAAATACTAAAGATATGTATAGACATAAAATACAGTCTCACCAAATCTAAAATTTAAACTCAACGAGTAAAAATAAATAAATTTCAGATAAATAGTAATTTGTCATTTTTGTTTCTTTAAATTTGGACTTGAGATTTATATTTCATATCTACGTCTATCTCTAATAACTTTTTTATGAATTTGTAAAATTTTTAGATATGATCTTTATGAGTTTTTAACATATTTAATTCGTTTTCACGTGATAATTCCACGTACTGGCTGATCAATCGGTAAGTATCCTTGTTAGTTTACTTTTCGTTGTACTGGACTGCTCTGAGAGGGAATGCTTATCAGATGCAGCAAATGAGGTGACCAAATCCTATATTCTCAAATCCTCACCATGCGCTAGTGTACTGTCTCGACGACTAACGAGAGTAACTAGAGTACAAAGAATCCTACCCTGTTAAACAGTATCAGTTTGCTTAATTAATCATTTATATGTAGATTATTGATTTACTGCGTTAGCATCTCCGTTTGGATGCTTCATGGTTTAAGAGCAAGGGGAAAGATAAAACAAGATTATGTTGAAATAACTGTAAATTAACCTATAGAAAATGTGGGTAGGTTAGGTAGGCACTCTTCTGGTACTCATTAGGTGGTGACTAGCTAGGAAGCAAACTTTGGCTGTGTTGTGTATATGCATTTGTGGATAGGCCACATTTATATCCATTATCTTAAATAAAAAAACAAACCTTTATCTATCAACATGATTAGTTTGTTAGTCTAGCTAAGAATAAATTTGGCTATCTATATAGAGTGATAACTTATATAGTTTGCTAACATGTTAGCAAACAATTCAGAATAAAATGTTTTTGGCAATGGACCTGATCATGCACTTATGTTGTGTGAGCCGGAGTATAATATCACATCCTTTCAGTGTCCATGCTGCAAAATTAAATGTGATGGAATGGAATGAGACAAAACACTGCAGTTTCAAGTCTACAACAAACAAACATTATGTTTTTTCGTAGGAACCAAATGTAACAAGGTAATTCCTTTCTTTGTTGGATGCATGTGTCTATTGCCAGGATATTTCGCGTACATGAAACTTTAGGTTTGATCTTTTTATGCAGAAATTGGTTTTCTCCTTTGAGGTCTTGATAACATGTAGGTTTATTATTTGTACTCTGATGCATGACAGGTCTTTCCATCTCCTGCGAAGGTAGAGTTGGCGATGGGAGAAATCAGAGACTAGCTAGGTTGAAGTTGAAGCTGTTTCCTTGCTCCAAGCCACGTACCTAATAATCTCCAACTTATTTTGAAAGGAAGCAGGTCATGACTTTTTACTCCTTCAATCCTTCTCACGTTTGTGCATACCAGATTACTAGTTGAATTGTCATTTATGGCTTCTGATATATACGCTGTCCATGAAAATAGGATCTGTTTGACAATCATAACAAAAACACAATTAATATTGTGTTTTCAACATTTGCCTTTACAATGTGCAGTGCAGTGGGGTGAATTTGTCCCGCTCGCTCAGATGCTTTTTTGTGAAACTCGTTTCTAAATTTCCACTCTACATTTGAATTTGTTGAGTTGGTTGGGATTAGCTTTCCAATTACATGAATTCGTTTTCAAGTTTCCCATGGTGGAATTTTCTCTCACCCTACGGGCCAGTGGGCCACACACACCCACACCCCACACCCACACGGCCACACCCACACCACCGATGCGACGCAATTCCCCTCTCTCCCTGACCGACCCGACGCATTTCCCACCAAAATTACCTACCACCACCTCGGCTAGGGTTTCGCCGCAGTCATGGACCTCCCCGCCGTCGCCGGCCGCCGCACCACCACCTACTCCCTCCTCTCCCAGTACCCCGACGACGCCGCCGTGCTCCAGCGCCAGTCCAGCGGCAGCAGCTACGGCGCCGGCAGCTCTCTCTCCGCCTCCAGCGACTTCCCCTTCCACCTCCCTTCCGCCGCCGCCGCGGCCGCCGCTCCCGCTGGAGGCTCCCCCTGCAAGAGCTGGGCGCAGCAGGCCGAGGAGACGTACCAGCTCCAGCTCGCCCTTGCGCTCCGCCTCTGCGCAGACGCTGCCTGCGCCGCCGACCCTGGCTTCCTCGACCCCGGCCACTCTGGCAGCGGCAGCGGCGGCGGCGGGGCCTTCCCGCTCCCGCCCCCGACGCCTTCTGCCGACTCCCTGTCGCACCGCTTCTGGGTCACCACCTCTTGCCTTCATTTCTATTCGTTTACACACCATCAACGTAGCTCGATTTGGATTAGAGCTCACAATGCATGATTTGCTCTACCCGACCGATCCTGCTAGCTTGCAGCAATTCTCTCTCTTCTGCAGAGCTCCAGCCACATTTACTTATCTCTCATAAACCCGCTATCTCATTTCTCAAGATCTTTGACGTCTGTCCTATTTTTAACATTTCAGGTCAATGGCTCGTTGTCGTACAGCAATACGATACCAGATGGTTTTTACTTGATTCATGGGATGGACCCATTTGTCTGGTCACTCTGCACTGATGTACTCGAGGACAACCGCATACCCTCTATGGAATCGCTCAAATCTGTCCGCCCAGATGATTCTTCCATTCAAGCCATTCTCATCGATAGAAGAACCGATTTTGATTTAGGTATGCTGGAGAACTACGCTTCCAGCTTCTTGTCCAGTTCTGCCGACATGAAAGACGTGATAAACCAGCTAGCCAAGCTCGTGTCTTCCAGAATGGGGTGAGCATTGTACCACTAATCTACTCAAAGTGTTTTAATATGGTCCTGTTTCTATTGTTTATAATACTGTTTATTATGTTTCAATCATCAAGGGGCACAACTTCCAATGAAGAGAGTTTTCTTCCACGCTGGAAAGAGTGCAGTGATGCTATCAAGTCAAGTACAGGGTCTATCGTTCTCCATCTGGGAAAGTTACCTATTGGTTTCTGCAAACACCGCTCTTTGCTATTTAAAGTACGTTTGGCTTCTCTATTTTTTTTCTCTGTGTGTGTGTGTGTGTTAAGTTACTTTCATCTTTGCCCATTTGTTGAAATTTGCACAAATGAAGAACAAAACTGCAGCTAAAATTTAGCAGCTAATGATTAATCACATTTCTCCTTGGTCAGAATTCATGTAGAATCGTCAGTACATAGCTTGGCGAGGATGAATAGTCATAATTTTTTTACATGTCCCCTACTTGGAGAGTTTTGAGTCATATCTTATTGAAGCCTGTATATTGCAGATGTTAGCAGATAAAGTCAATGTTCCATGCAGAGTAGTCAAGGGCTGTAAATACTGCAAAAGTGATGATGCCACCTCCTGCCTTGTACGCTTTGGGCTTGAAAGGTACATGCCTTGTGAGTTGTGAAGATATGTGAATGAGTATCCCTTTAATACCTTGGCTGTTACCTTGTTTTGAGACACTTCAGCATTGCTCTACTCGGGAGATCTTACTGTCACATAGTAACCAAAGTGTTCTTGTAAATATAAACCATGAACTTATGCTTTGCTGCCACATGGAATATTTGTCATATCAACCTGTAATTTTGGTAATGCTGATTGGTTGCTAGACATTGATTTAGTATGTTGTAAATCTTTCTTTATATTTTCATTTTGGCAGGGAGTATTTGGTTGATCTAATTGGGGATCCAGGCCAATTATCTGATCCTGATTCATTTGTCAATGGACCGTACTCACTATCAGTGCCCTCACCTCTCCGGCCTCCAAAATTTAGGTCATTGGAGATCACATCAAATTTCAGCTCGGTTGCCAAGCAGTATTTCTCAGACTGTCACTCTTTCAATCTCTTATTTAACGAAGCTTCCACAGGTTTTTAACTTCCTAACTTTTATCACTTCTTTTTTTCTGAGTTTATCTCTTCACTGTTTAAGTGTCAAGCGTGCTTCATCACATATATAATTTTCCATGAAGTAGTTGGTAATTTGTTATAGGCCGAAAAGAGGATTTTCATCTAGGATGGTTAGGTCTATGCAGTCTATCAGGTGTGACACAGACCCCACATCTGCTATGTTTCAGGTGCTACTAGTAGTGCGCCAGTTGCTATGGACCAACCATATTCTACTAGAAAGCATGACACAAGGGATGACATTATGAGCAGCTGGGTGCCAGTAAAAGGTGATAGCTCATGACAATAAACTGGGATTCGTGAACAAACTGTTTCCTTTTGTTGACTATTAGTAAATATATCTTCTTTTTTGAACCAAGTTATATCCATATAATGGCACAAGAAAGTATGTACTCCAAAATTATCACTTTGCTGCCTATGCTAGAAAGTCCGAACATATAAACAATCGCCTGTCCACTATACTTCGATATGTGTGCATTTCTTTTTGTCTTGAGTCATTTTTTTTATGTAGGTCAAGCAGCTGTAAGCTCAGATGCTATTCTGCCAGAGGCTCCCCGTGAAGTTTTACCGCTTATTACTTCCTCCAACTTGAAAGCTGACAAAAAGAAAGAGTTTAAATTAATAGAGGGGAATCAGCACTTACGAAGTACAGTCAGTGATCTCTCACTTGCTGTGGATGATCTGATCATTCCATGGAACGAATTGGTTTTGAAGGAGAAGATTGGAGCAGGTACATGCGTGCAAATAAAATTTGAAAGTTCAGGAATTTCTAGCCCATTGCCAAATAAAAGAGCATTATCTATGCTCTTTCATACATACATAAGTGCACCAGCAATCTTAGCATTTTAGTCATACTTGTGTTATGGTTGACTTAACATAACTGCATGTATCTTGACTACTAAATGTACAACTTTGTGATGTTCATAGATGTACTTTCTTTACAGGTTCATTTGGAACAGTTCATCGTGCTGACTGGAATGGATCGGTATGCCTTTTGCATGTTTTTTTTATTGATAATCCTCACTGAATTCCTAATGGTTCAGTGTTTTTAACTGAACGAGCCCTTTGTGCTGAATGTTTTGGACTCAATATTGGAATAAACTTTGTATTACCATAGGATGTTGCTGTGAAGATACTTATGGAGCAGGATTTTCATCCAGATCGCTTCAGGGAGTTTATGAGAGAGGTTTGTTTAACTTTCTCTTTGATGCGGTAAAGGCTGTTGAGCTTGCTATTTTCAGTATTATGTTTCTTCATTCCCTAAAAGAAGTATTATGCTTCTTGAATGAATGGCTACTAGCCACAATGTGTTGTGCCCTGGCCGTGGTTATGCATTTACAGAGCATCCCCATCCATGGTAGTCACCTTATGAATTTCTTCTCATTGTTATAGGTTGCAATAATGAAAAGCCTGAGACATCCAAATATTGTTCTTTTCATGGGTGCTGTTACTGAGCCCCCCAACCTATCAATAGTTACAGAATACTTGTCAAGGTATGGATGTGCCTTCAAGCTATTCCGTTAATTATCTCAGTCATTTGATAGCAAGTTGGTTCTCTAGTTTAATGTGTCCAGCAAGTGATGCCATTTTTCATTGCAGAGGTAGTTTGTACAAATTATTGCATAGGAGTGGTGCGAAGGAAGTTCTTGATGAAAGGCGTCGCTTGAACATGGCATTTGACGTGGTATTGTATTATCTCATATCCTCTTATTTGTGACTTTTGTCTACCTGCTTTCACATGTACTTTTAACTTCCCAGACAAGAATTCATACTATTTAAGTAATCTCTGGTTGCTTGACAGGCGAAGGGAATGAACTATCTACATAAACGTAGCCCTCCTATTGTTCATCGTGATTTGAAGTCTCCAAATCTTCTAGTTGACAAGAAGTATACTGTGAAAGTATGTTTCATAACTTATACACCTAATTGCAGCTAGACAGGATATGATAGTATGTTTTATGAGTGATATGAGTAGATGATTATAAATCACGTTGATCTTGCTGAAATTGTGGTGTTTGTTTGTGATGGATATTTGTGTGAACTTTTGGATTTGCTGTACTACTGTACTGTATACAATTTTTAATGCGTTTTAAATCTTGTCTTTGTTTCGATTATGTTTTCCTTGTTACCTTCTGAGCAGATGGATTGAGTTTTTCTAGTGAGTATTTGATATGCAGCTAACTGATAACAGACAGCACTTCTACTATTGAGGTGGGGGGTATTTGGAGCTTCTAGTCATTTAATGCAGGATGCTTCTGCAAACTCAAGAATATGGATAAATATACATTTATAAGTCATGATTTTCTGTAAACATATTTAAGGAAATACTTGCAAGAACTGCTAAGTGTGCTAAAAAATGCTATTGACTTGACATACTATGTGATGTTCAGGCATGTTTCTTTTTTTCCCCTTCTCCGCGGAGGGTGTATCTGAGATGATTGTGTTAGTGCAACTATTTTGTGGATTGCTAAGGTGATCGTTTTAAAGATTATTAATCATTATATGGATTTGTTTGTAGCAGATCTAATCCCCATTCCTTTTTCTTATCCACACTACATGTTATTGAATAAATCCCAGTGTTTTTCACTTACCTTGCACCCTTTTAACTTTTGTAGGTATGCGACTTTGGCCTTTCACGACTAAAAGCCAACACTTTTTTGTCCTCCAAGTCTTTGGCAGGAACTGTAAGTACCGTGTCCATTCTTCAGAAGTTCACCCTTCAATCCCTTTTTCATTGAAAGTATTATTCATCTTTGGCTTATCTTGTTTTTTTCCATTTAAATATTAGCCCGAATGGATGGCACCTGAAGTGCTCCGAGATGAACCATCCAATGAGAAATCTGATGTCTACAGTTTTGGTGTAATCCTATGGGAACTTATGACAATGCAACAACCATGGTGTAATCTGAATCCTGCCCAGGTAATTATTCCCTTCTATCTAATTTTTTGTGTCCATGCTGATGAAGTGATGAAATTAGTCCTTGGTATCATTCAATGCATGCATAACATATTTTTCTTATCTAGAAGCAAGTATACTCCTGAAGTTATGCAGATCATTTTTTTTAACTTTTACCATTTTACACGATGCTATGTTTTTCTGCAGGTAGTCGCCGCTGTAGGCTTTAAAGGCAGGAGACTTGATATCCCAAAAGATTTAAATCCTCAAATAGCTGCATTAATTGAGTCGTGCTGGGCAAAGTATGCATTGTCCCATCTATTTCTGTATATGAAGCAAATCGCAATGACCTGCGAGACTAACGGCAATTTTGTCTGTTACAGTGAGCCATGGCGGAGACCTTCATTTGCTAATATTATGGATAGTTTGAGATCTTTAATTAAGGTTCCACTGCCGCAGTTGATTCGCTCAGACTCATAGCCATTTGTATATTGAAGAGTCATATCATGATTTGCCTTGATAAGATCAACATGGAGAAGTTTTTCAATATCTGACTTGCTTATACTTGGATAATTCTGACCACATTATTTGGTGCTAAGAAAATGGAGTCTTGATTTACATTTTTCAAGCAAAACAAAACGTACCTGGCAGCTCCTTTCCATGGTTTTAAGGTATGTTGCTACTTCCAGAGTTTACCTTCAATGTAGGTATATAACCAAGACCTTGGATTGGTACCACATCAGTGAATTGAACTTAAATATGGTTTTGGTTTCAATTGAATGCAGACTTGCTGATTAGTGATAAATTGTATCGTTCGCATACCATTGAACTGGACAGTCTTGATATCTCGTCATATCCTTCAGTCTCAATTTTATCGCATTCCCCAACATGTACAGACACAGTGAAAACAAAGGGATGAGTTAATATGTATCAAACGGTGTCTGCTGTTTAATTTGCTGATCCATCCAATTATAATGCGTTCTAACTCTTCAGTGGACATATAAAATTTGATTTGTCCAAGCTGAGTAGTGTTGCTGTTAATATATCTGAGTGAGACTACAGTATCCCCTTTGACTTTGGACGTCATTATTTGAATTTATACGGCGTTGCTGTTTTCTGATACTAAACTGATAGCATTAGTTATGTTAAGCATGGCAGTTACTGGCTTGTTATTGGTCCTGAGCCGGGGACAGGTAAGGGGGTAGTAACCGGCCAGAATGATATGGATTTAAATAAAAAAATATATTAGTTTTTACATTACATTTAGAATTATTCTGGCTGGTTACCGGTTGCTGGCCAAACTAGTATTCTGAACCCTAATGCTAAGTTATGTTCAGAATGGCTTGTTTGTGGTGACTTGTCAGCTCATAATAGAACATCAGGATTTCTATGTTATAGTTCAATGGAGCGTGTGCTTGCGTACTGGGTCACCTTTATTTAAGAGTTCATGTAGTTTTACCTTGTTGCTAATTGCAGATCTGTTGATATTCCTTGTATGAACATCAGGTTGGCTAAGTTATCCATGAGATGCAGCACTTCACTGGTCTGCGTCCTTTACTGATAGAGATTTTGGACTGGCTTCAACCTTCGATAATAACATCATCCTCCCCTATGATGGTAGCTGAATCGCATATTGGAAATGCATGCTGGGAGGTTCAAACTTGAGGATCCTGACTGTAAATTCTAGTCTCTCCTAGATTTCTATGTATAATGTTGACTGCAGTCAGCCATGAAAGTAAAGGTTTTTTTTTCTTTTTTTTGCTTATGTGAGGATTTTTACCATCCTTGAGGGGAGGAGGTACCAAATCCTATTCGTCCATTGAGAGTCAGATCGATCTGACGGTTGGTAATACCCGGTACAGAAGGTACCAAGAATCCCTCCGTCCGCACGCGTTGATCAAAGTGCAAGGGCAAAAAAGTGGATTTTGGCATCGTACAGCTGAGTCTTTCTCGCTCCCAACATATATCCAGTGGATCCCCTTCTCAGCTCCTATGGCGCACTATGATGCATCCGTCCTCCACGGCGCCGCCGTATTTTTCTACAACAGCAGAGGCTCTTATTAGCTACGGCGATGCAACAACAAGTGTTCAAACACAGTATGTCCTTGGCGCGCGTTTCCTCTGGAATCATGTAACTTGCTTACGGTTCATCATGCCCTGTAGTCAATGTAGTAGGTACTAACTGTCATGATCTGCTGTGGATGTATGTAGTTCTCATAGCTATGACTACATGTCGATATGTGACTGTATATATATGTGGATGTCTTATTTCAGTGTCAGTTTGTGTAGTGATACTCCCCACTTCACCATGCATGACACTACATCGATATGTGTTTTGATGGATTCGCATTACCGTGCTGGTGTTTGCAGTTGGCATGTCAGGGGACTGCGTGATTCTTGTGTTCTTGTTTATGCCCCTGTTTATTTCTTATCAATGTAGCGAGGTTGTAAACCGTATGGTCCTCTCGGTGGTGTCAAATTGCTCACGATTTATGGATGTGTGCCTCCTGGTAGCGTTGGGCGTCTTAAGTTGAATTGTTTTTCTGCTTCAATTTGGTTGGTCTTCCGCGAATGTCAATGGTGAATCTGAAATCGACTGACTGCAATCAACATTTGTTATTCCCTGGATGGCCAGGACAATCAACAGGTCTGTCCTTAGTTCTAGGTCTGTGCGACTAGATTATTACTATATTTTGGAACGGAGAAGTATGTTTTATCAGAACTTTTGAATGAAACAAACTTGAAGATGTAAACTGATGAGGCCACCTAGCACAGCACCTTGACTAGAGTAGGATCATCAACCACAAGAGCTAACACCCAGGAATTATCTTAGCAGCTTCACTCGATCATATATTGTATTGTTTACAGCGACAATTATCTGATTAGTATCTTGCAGCATTCATGGCCTTGCTAGTAAATTCCATGTTCGACCTCATCAGATAATACCATGGCCTTGATTTTATTGGAATTATTAGATTTTCTACCGAATTGCACATGGCTCCGCCGCTTTGCCGGGTTTGTCACCCACACATGTCCACCATCAATCCTCTGCCACCCACGACCATCCCTCTATGTCCTAGAAAAACCCTCTTTTCCTTCTCTCCAAACCATAATCCATATGTCCCCTGTCGGAGGTAGGGGTGTCGTCGGCGACGGAGAAGAGGAGGAGCTTGTTGGAGTCGGAGGAGAAGAATTCCCAGGCACAAATCTTGGTGTGGATCCAATGGTCCAAAATCGGTAAGAATTCATCTCCAAATTTCTAATGAATGCCATTTAGCAAATCTGTTTTAACTATTCCAATAGTCCATGACCTTAAAATTAGAACTCGATATAATTAGTGTTCACAACACAAAGCTTAGGAAGTAAACAAACTACTCACGTAACTTTGGGCAACAGTTGAGGAGGAGTCCACTTCCTCTCTTCCCCCCTCAATCTCCTATCCTCAGAGGATGGCGTGCACACACTATAGCCCTTACACGATGAGGCAAATGGAACTCACATGTTGCGCTTGTAGCGCTATCGCCACTTGACGCGCGCCTCATTGGGAAGACACACGAGGAACTTTGGCTCGTGGTCACTGTCAGCGCTGATCCTACTGGGTTGTGCCGCTCGCTTCCCTGCCCCGCCAGTAGGTGCCTTGTCGGCCTCCCTCTTCTCCCGAAAGCAGCTGCTCCCGCTCTAGAACCTCGGTCTCCTCCTCATCGCCCATGGCTAGCTCCTCCTCATCTAGCTCCTCCCAGCAGGCGTCTTCCTTCACAGGCTGCTACTCCTCCTTCCTTCTAGGCGACGCCTTACGCTTGGGCTCCTTACCCATCGCCCGGGTGCAATTGATGAACATGCGGTCTAGATCGGTGTCGGCCTCGGCCTTGGCGGAGGCGGCGTGTTGCACTTAGAGGCTCGCGTGGGTGAGGCAAAGAATAGGGGGATCTGAGTGTCGTGGTTGTTGCCTTCTCCAGATACCACATACCAGGTTTTTAGGTGGGTGGGAATGCGAAAAGAGGAGGAAAGGAGACGACAGTAAATTGAATTAATTCCCGTTGGCGACAACGCGGTGTGCTTGCGGTGGTTGAGATTTTTGCATGTTTGGGAAACATCAGAGAGGTTCATGAACTTTGGATATCCATGCAGCCTGCAACTTCGATTGTTAGGTTTTTATTGATGAGAAATTCGATTTCCACACGCTGCCCTGAGAGGTTTGCTTTTACTCTAGTGCAGGTCCAAATTGGTCGTCTCTGATGTCGTCAAGGGCGTGTCAGTTGGTTTGATCCTGTAATCAACAAGAAAACATAAAATAGGCATTAAGTTAATATTAGATCTTATCGGATCGGCTGAAAACATCAATAAACATATAATTACTATCCCAAAGCATATTTATACTAAGTAACTGGGATAGATCGGTAGTATACCGAGACAGTATAAATCACTTAGGCTAAAGACATATTAGAATAATAATTATCTGTATTGATAACCTAGCCGGTACTGCAGGTCTAATGTGAATCGGCTAGTACTTCGATATATTTTATAAAAATATATTAATCTAATCTAAATGTGCTAAATCTAGATCAATCGGTTGTCAATGTAACTTGGCAGATTGATACTAGCTTAGGGCATTTAAATAGATTAATATCGCGGCTTTAATATATCTAATAGCAATTAACACTAAAAGATAACTAAAACAGGTAAGGCTGGCTAAAACCCCGACACTGTCTCTAATGATAAACATTAAACCAAATAGATCTTGATAGTTCTAAAAGCGACTTAATAGTTCGATTAGATGCAACATTAAGTAAAAAAAATATTAGATCTGTATAAGCTAATGAAAATCCCTTGAGACGGTGGATACGACATATAATCTAATTTAACCTCTGGATCTAACTCTATCGACTGCTGTCTCCAGAAAGAAACCAGCCGATTGCGAGATAGATCTAGACATTGCTCTAGATTATATGCCGCATATGATAGATTAAGCAGTTTATAACATTGAAGTTAGAGTATCATGACGATGGAAGCACTAACCCCGACGATACAAACCACTTGTGACAAGGAATCACCTTGTTCGGAGATCAAAGCCGATGCAGCCCGAGCGAAAGCAAGAACTTGTCGAAAAAATAAAAGGGTGACGATGCGCCGAAGTTGATTGATTGTCTGTTGTTGATATCTTTACAAAGAGCCTTTGTGTCTTATTTATACACAGACATAACGACATCCGTGTAGGACACGGTTTCTATCTTATCTACTATTTACAGTACGACAATATCTCGGGACGCAGTCCCATGTCGCATTACAAAAGGAATATCTATACAACTTCCTATTTTACAGATACAATCGCCGTTACTATCGGCTATCCTGGTCTGACTCGGACTCAGTTGACTGGCTCCGTAGCCGATTCGGACTTAGCCGATGAAAACCTCTGTTTCCTCGTAGACCGTTTCTCCTCCGATTTCGCTTCAATCTTGGTCCCAAACCTGAGGATTTGGTTATCAAATTTGATTGTTAACAGTTTGCCTGTCTGAGAGGAAAAACCATGGTTGCATGATTACTGCCTGAAAAAGTGTTGATAGGAATATACAAATCTTATGTAGCCTTTTCAAACAAAGTCGATCGGGCCGCTTAGCTTTCCACAACCAAATTAACCGCACACATAAAGAAGGGAAAAGGAAACGAAAAGGCAAAGAAAGAGTTCTCAAATTAAGCATTAAAAGAATCAAATATGTAATATTAATTTCTCCCTGCTGTATGCAAATCGCTTCATCAATGAAAAAAATGGAGATAGACATGCTGACGTCTTCACATGATGACAGATCCAGAAGGCCACATGGCCTTCTTTGTTTGGCTACGAGTCGCAAGCTCCACGCAACGATGGCAGGGACGGGATCTTCGTGCAAGTATGACAATAATGACAGTGTATTCGTTGATGAGCGATGGGGTCTTGATGCAACGATGGTGATGGCTCCACGAAACGAGAGCGAAGATGGTGTGGAATCGCTAATTGCTGTGCTTGGAGCGGCGAACGATCGATTTTGGTCACCTGATTTAAGCTAATTGGCAAGACGGTTTCATCTGTCCAGGCGAAGGAAGAAAAGTTTCAGGGTGACAACCAAACAAGATAAAATTTATGTCAGACTCATCTCAAAAACATCTGTAGTAGTAGTCTCTATTTTAGAGCCTTTACGAAATAATTGGGGATGACCTCAATTCTTTAGGACCAAAAAATACATTTAACTTACAGTAGCCTCATTTCATAGTTTCTATTTCCTTTTCTATTTTATTTTAATATATACACTACAGTACTTTACCTAGTTTAACACACAATAATTAAAAATATAAATAATTCTAGCTTATGGAATTCAACCATATTTAAATTTGTAATTTCAAACATCACAATTCAAATTCAAAATATCCCAGTGCTATATACTAGTACGCTGCTACTACAAAACAATTGCTATAGAGGCTATGTAGGCGAGCTTGACGGAACAGATTGATGGTGTCGGTCACGGCATGGGACCGACGACGCGCACGAGAGGAGGAGACTTATGGGTGACTAACGACCGACGCAATGCTGTGCGGCCGACGGGATGCATCAAGGAGAGGTTGGGGAACGAAGGTAGAGGAAATGGATGCAGGAAATAGAGCTTGTCAATCTACCTGATGGCAGCCGATATGGGGAGAGGTTGACGGAGGACGTGTGCCGGCGTTGTCGCAAAGAAGGGCGGGAAGACAGTGACGACGTGGAAGAGACAAGAGAAAGTGCGTGTGCTCTGTGAAACTCAGTCATGCCAAAAAAAATTGGATAGAGGCTGAGGGTAGAGCCCTCAGAAATGAGGATGGTGGGAGAAATTTTGGATGCTTTTTTTTATTTTGAAGGATTGAGTAGAAATTATATTTTTTACTCTTAACATTCATAAATAGTTTGAGGACTGTGTTTAGTAGTCAAAAGTGTTTGTTAGGACAGCAACCGAATTCAGGGATATGATATGGCCGTCCCCTTGGTGCCTCTCCTGTGTCCTCCTCTCATGGGGTGGGGTCTTTTCATCTTTGACACTTGCCAAGCAAAGGGAGAGGGGGGCAAAAGGGCAAAGAGGCCGGGCTCTCCTCGGCTTCCGGCTCGAAATCAAGCAAAAACCAAAGCAGCCTCCCTCACTTGCAGACTCTGCGGGTGCCCTCCGCTCCGCCCATCCCACCCAATTACACCGTTCGACTTCGCCTCGCAAACCCTAGCCTACCTCCCCTCCCCCCGCCCGCCCACATGCTCATGCCCTCCAAACCCTAGACCATGCGCGCCTCCGCCGCCCCCATGGAGACCTCCGCCTCCGCCTCCGCCTCCGCCCGCAGATCCGCCGCCCCCGACCCCAAGAAGCCGCGCCTCGCCCAGCACCCGTCCCCGGGCCCCGCCCCCAGGGATCCCAGATCTTACCCCGCTGCCAATGGCAACGCCCCCGCCATCGACCAGGCGCAGGTGGACGAGCTCGTCGCGCAGTACCGGACCGCCCTCGGGGAGCTCACCTTCAACTCCAAGCCCATCATCACCAACCTCACCATCATCGCCGGCGAGAACCTCCACGCCGCCAAGCCCATCGCCTCTCTCATCTGCGCCAACATCCTCGAGGTGACCTTTTTTACCTTCTCTTCCGCTATGCTATTCCAATATCCCCCTTTCTCTCCATGTAAAACTCCTTTCGCGTCCTGTCTTACTTAGTATACCAGTATCATATCTCATGTACGTCTTGTGCTACATACAGTAAACGTGCTCCCATGAGCAGCCATCCTGTACTCTAGTCTACATAACATAGCTAATCGACATCCCTTCCTGTGCTGTGATGTTGCCAAAGATCATGCTGTTTACTAATGAAATGCGCACTGACCTAATTTCTAACGAAAGGTTTAAAACACCCGCATTTCGCCTATGTTGATGTATGCAAACATCAGGGTAATGTGTGTATTGCTATGCACCGAATCTCTCCTCTTACATTCTATCCCTTCCTATGTGCGAGTGCCCATGCACTACTCTTTGTATGACGTCAAGGCACATGCTTCTGTACGCTTTACCGCTGTTCGAATTTCCGAGCGGAATCCATTTCAATAAAATCGCCTTATGACCATCGGATCTTTCACTGTATGAATATCAGGCTTCCATGTCATGGCTAAATGATATTAATGGTAGGGTTCTATCGCCCTATGCAAGTGTTCAGTGATGCTAGCAAATATCAAAAGTATCAGCTTATGGTTGCAAACTGTACCAGGCTTCAGTTTCATTCCTACTCTTCCACTATCTCGTCTGCAGATTTGTGCTGCACTGCATGTTAAACTGTTCCCATGCTGATAATGTTCTCAAATTGTGTACCTCATCCCCACCGTTGCACACAAAATGGACCCAGATTTCAGAAATCCATATTTATGATTGAACTCTTTAGTGTGTTCCTGCAAAGATGGAACTGTATAAATTGTGACGAGAGGATGTGGAAATACTGCACCTAATAAGTGGCCTATGCTGGTTGTTGTTTTCGTGTGGTTCCTGGGTACTTAACTTAGGTGGCTTTTGCACTGTTCACTTCTTTTGTAACCCACTGCTCTTCTTAGGTGATGATGCCTACTGCTAGCTCTTGCATTTCAGCTAGGCTCATGATCTTCACATGTTTTGTGTGTTTGAACAAAATGTTGTTGGACTTATCAACAAGTACATGTAACTCAACTAAACAAAAGAAGGAAAAACATTGGGCCTTCTCTATGTGAGGGTCATGAAGCAAGTTTTTATTGGTCTGTCGTGTACTCGTGAAGCAGATTTTTCTAGTCTTGGAGACAACTATTATAGCAGAGTTGTGACACCAGGTTTTCCATTGTTGTATCACATTAACGTTTCCGTGATTATCTTTTTTCATTGTAAACCTGTAGTATCTGCTTATGTAATGTATTCTTACAGGTAGAAGGGTATGCTATTTCATTTTGTTGCCTGCTTGTGTTTGTAGGTTCCAAGTGAACAAAAGCTACCATCTCTTTATCTACTTGACAGTATTGTCAAAAATATTGGAAAAGATTATGTTAAACATTTTTCTGCAAGATTACCTGAGGTTAGTAAATATCCTTCTTGCTGTTCTATCAATTTTTTTTGTTGACCTGATAGTTGAGATTACCAGGTTCATGGAAAAATAATGAATCTTGGTTTCTTTTTGTATGAGACGAACCTTAGTTTTCTTGGGTCATTCCTTGTTTTTGTAGGTGTTCTGCAAGGCATATAAACAGGTTGATTCTTCCATACACAATAGCATGAGGCACCTATTTGGAACATGGAAAGGAGTGTTCTCTCCAGCTTCACTCCAAGTGATTGAGAAGGAACTTGGCTTTCAATCATCTACTAATGGATCATCAGGCACAGCACCATCAAAACCTGATTCTCAGTCCAATCGTCCATCCCACAGCATTCATGTGAACCCAAAATATTTGGAAGCAAGGCAACAGCTTCAGCAACCAAATAAGGCAAGCCAACATCTTGTTTTTTGAAATTTTGTAGATGTAGCTATTCAATGCTCTTGTCATCTTGAGTATCATATCAAGACAATGATAGATATTGCTCCCGTTAGAAAAATATATATGTTCATAGCATTTTAACTGCTGCTTTATACTGTCACATCACTCGTGATTTTTTTTCACCTAATTCTATTCTCCCCTCGCTCTGTACAGGGACAGGGGATACAGGGAGCTGGTGCCAAGACTGCTACGATTTCTGATTCTGGTGATGATATTGAGAGGACTAGCAGGACAGCTGTTGATAGAGGTGCAGGGCGGCGGTTGGATGCTTTGAACTCTAGGCCTGTAAGTTCATCGTTTGATCATTGAGTAACATAAGTGCTTAGATGTCTTACTTTGTTATACATACATATATATATATATATAATGCATATGTTATTATTTGAATTATATGCAGACTATACAGCGGGCGCAAAGGGACCTTTTTAGCAATCCTATTCATGAAAAGCAAGATAGAGATATGAGGGTCCTTGGATTCTCCAACATTTCGCAGCAGCCTGTTGTGGGAACTGGTCTTGTTCGCGCAAAACCTAAAGGACAAGATGGAATTGGTGGACCATATTATACTGCTGGAGTTGGTTCTTCTGAAGAACAGTTCGACAGACGCAACAATTTTTATGCAAACAAGGATGTTAGGCCATCAGGATCTGTACGTTTAGATAGTGCCCTTCTGCCAACTCCTGTTAGTAATTCTGATAGGATTGGTAGACCGTCATCCAACAAAAGCTGGAAGAATTCTGAGGAAGAAGAGTACATGTGGGACGATGTACGTTCTCAAGGAGCAGATTATGGAGGTACCAGTTCCACAAGAAAAAGAGAATGGATGCCTGATGATGGAAATGTTGGAAGCTTTCAAAGGGTTAAATGGGCAGAGGCGGGGGTACCTTCGGACCCTGACTTGCACAAACTAGATAGCTTCCAAAGATTTGGAAATTCAACGGGTCAAGATAGAAGAATTGCACCATATATGGTATGTGAAAAAAGGATACTAGAAAAGCACATTCGATACTTGATAGATACAGCAAGTTAATTACTTGTACATAATGATGCTAGTTTTAACTGCTGGTTTGCTCTTAACGTTGCAATTTATAATATTGCCTCAAAATCTTAGTTTTACCTGTAGGCCATGCTAAATTTGATGACATATATACACATGTTCCATCTTTGCACTATTTTTGGACAGGATTATAATCTGATTGTTTTCTCAATTGTTCAGGATCATGAAGAGTACCTTCATGGTAAGCACGAAGTGGAGCCAAGAATTGATAGGGAAATGCTCCCAGAGGGACAGCCGTTCTCGTCATCTCGTGGTTCCTCTCTTTGGTTATCCCATGAAAAACCTCTCCCAGACATTGTGTTAGATCCTAGGATATCAGCGTTTCCCAATCAGCCAGCAGACAGGTCTACCATTTATGCAGGCGCCTTGTCAACAAGCATCACTTCGTCTGTACCTGTTGGGTTGTCAGGATCCTATGCTGGACGATCAAGCCTAGAAAGTGTCCAAACAAGATCAACTGAGACGATAGGACAGCAAAAGAGATATTGGTCAACTTCCTCACCACCTGTCCAGTCACCTTCTGCATCCTTTGCACGCCAGAGTTCCCCAAGTCCTGCAGAGCTTGATTACTCATCCAAATCATTCTCGCAGTTGGGTCAAATTCCTCCGGAAGACTATAACCAAAGAACTCATGCCTTGGCTCAAAATGTTGCACTTCCTCAGGGCAGACCTAATCTGCTGGGTGCTCCTTCACAGGCCTCCCAGCAGATTGAAAAGCACCATTCCTTGCTGCAGTCAAAGCCACATCTCAAGACACTTGATCAACCGCAGGCAAGCTTTTCACTTGAAAGCTCATCTTCGCTATTTAAGCCTTCAATCCAGCTGCCTATTTCTGTTGGTGTGGGGCATCGGCAGCCTGAAGAAGTATCTTTGTCTAGTAATTCCACTCTTATGAGCTCAGATCATCTAAGTGCTAGCAATTTGTTGGCTGGCCTTATAAAGAGTGGATTCAAACCGAATGACCCCAAAGATCTTGCCAACTTGAGGGCACAACCTCCTCTTCCAAGTGGGCCACCTCCTCATGTGTCAACATCTCTTTCAGCTGCTTCCTCATCCCTGCACCTTCCAGCTAGTGATACTCTGAAGTCTCAGGCACCAAACTCTCTTCGCCCACCTTTGCCTCCTGGGTTGCCACTTTCGTCGCCGTTTGTGGGCCCGACAACACAGTCCTCGGAGAAAGCTGCACCACTCTCTAGTCTTCTCAGTTCCCTGGTTGCAAAGGGATTGATTTCTTCACCTTCCGTGGATTCAGCTGTAGCTATCCCACAACAACCCAGTAAATCAGATCTGAACACACCAGATGACACTGCTTCAGCTCCATCTCTTCCTTTTGTCCAGCCTTCAGTTAAAAAGGAAACATCCAATCAAAACTCTTCTGCCCCAACTAAGGTGCCAGTGCATCAACCTGTTGAAATCAAGAAGGAACCTGCAGAAATCAAGATGGTAGACCTTATTGGCTTTGAGTTCAAGCCTGAGATGCTGCGCAAGTACCATGCACATGTGATCAGCACCCTCTTTGATGACCAAAGTCATCAATGTAATACATGTGGTCTAAGATTCGGACTTGAAGAAGAGCTCTCTGTGCACGCTGCATGCCATGGATCGAAGCAACCTGAGACTAGAAGCACTAGAAATACTGGTATCGCACCTGAAAAATGGTACCCTAGCAAAAATAGTTGGGTCAATAGATCACATGAAGTGCAGAACAGCGTCCTGGAGTCTGCTTCTTCTGTTGCAGATTTGAGCTCTGCAGAGGAAGTTTGTGAGTTTATGGTTCCTGCAGATGAGAGCCAGATTATCTGTGCACTTTGTGGAGAGTCATTCGATGACATTTATTCCATTGAGAAGGATAACTGGATGTACAAGGATGCAGTCTATTTTGATTCCTCGAAGATAGAAGGCAGCAGTGGCGACAGTGCTGAGAGTAAAGAGCGTGTACCCATAGTCCATGCAAGATGTATGTCGATAAGCTCAAATGATAGCATTGAGGTTGATTAGCATTGCTGCCACACACAGGGGCAGAAGCAGTAGCAACAGAAACAGCTCGAACGATGAGATTGAGTTGGATTAGCTGGAAATCTGGTTCTTAACCCAAGCTCAAATGAAATGATGCCACAAAAGTGGGTCTGCGTGAGGGGTGATGCGCAGCAGCAGCTGAGATGATGCTGTCGGGGTGATAACATGTAGGTGGATCAGTGGGAAGTTGACAGCCTGACACGCTGCACAAGTAAATTTTGGTCAAATGTTTGAGTTCATCCCTCAGCCACCATTAATCGTGGATAAGGTGCTTACACAATAAATCCCAAGTCCAGCTCTGGCCTTGTCAAACGATCCTCCTCACAATCGAGATCTTCGGTGGTCTGATATGTTATTTTTGGTTCAATCGAAGGGAAATGATCTATCTGTTCATAGAAGGCCAGCTTGTATGTTAAAAAGGAGTGTATTGTTTCATTACGAGGGAAAGAAATAGGTGGCGCTGCCATTGAGTTACTGTTGTTTTTGACAAACTTGTTTCATCTTCCGAGGACTAGCGATTTTGTACCTAAAAAGGAACTGATAATAGAACACATGGAGGCAGAATTAAACTAGTTAACTTATTGTTTGCTTGCTTGATCTAGTGTTCAGCAGTTCATCCTCGCCACTGTGATGCATAAAACTGTGTTGTCGTCCGAAGTTGTTAATTGGGGAGATGATAGAGCTGAGTATTATATAATTGTGTAACTAATTGTGAAACAGTGGGCATCAATAATATGCGATCTCAATTCCGACCTAATAATTCCTGGCGAAGAGCTTAATGATTTGCCTCTCATGGATTCCCGGTACAAGTCGACCATTTGGATTAAATGTCTCTGCAGAATTATGACTTCTGTTACTAGCCACTAGATGAAACAACGCAATTGCGGTCAAGTCGAGTTGCTTGTTAGTGTGTTAGCTTGATGCACATTACTCCTATAATACTACATTTTGAGAAAATGGATTACATTTTAGCATGTCTGATGCTTTCGTTTTGCTTAACAGCAATGGTTGGGCTTAACTAAGCTTAAAGCCAAGCTGGAGAAGACAACAGAGACCGCCATCACCCTGGTCTCTTCCCAATAATATTACCTAGATTATTGAGCTGGACTACCAACTTGATTATAGGAACGAATTCAATATTTTAAAAATTAAACACAATAAATAGTTTTCTGAAAGAGTGGAATAAATAATTCGAAGAGTAAGCTGAATAGAAAGCCGCATTTCAACATTGAACGCCACCTACCGCTTATGGACTTGTGGTTGCAAATGGCTTATCGGTCAGCCACAACCAACAACAAGAGCCATCGATCCATATCCCATCCTAACATCAACATCAACCTTACGTGCTGCCATGGATGTTTGTTTCTCTGATACTACCAAACATTAGAGATGGCAATGCTCGTCATGTCTATCTGTATCGAGAACCCATTCGTTTTCTCAGCAACAAGAGCCCAATGGCAAATCCAAACACTGCCGAGCAGACAGGATCGCAGGACAGCAGAAATGTGGTGGTTGTTTTGATTGTTTCAGGATGGCAGCTCTTCCATTCCAAAGATGTAACTTTGAGAGAACATCATCATCTAGTCACAACCGCGATCAACACATGAGGATCGTCTTCCCCCCCTCTCTCCAATTTTGGTCACAAAAGTTTGAAAGAAATAGAAAGAAGCAATTAACTAACCAACAAAATCTGAGCATTGTTTGAGACAGTTGTATTGAACTACCAAGAGCAGCAGCATCAGTCCTGTTTGATCAGTTGCTGCTGCTGCTGCTGTCGCCGCCGCACGCCGGTGATGGCGACGATGATGCGGAGGAGGAGGAGGAATATTCCCAGGGCGTCATGTCCATGGGGTAGCTGCCGAGCACCCGAAGGAAGGAGGTGAACTCCTGGATCTCCGCGAGCGCGTTCTGCGCCCTGACCTCCGCCATGGACGCCTGGAAGTCGATGTAGAACATGTACTCGAAGTGCTTGGCGGTGCCCACGTTGGCGTCGTCGACGAGCCGGATGGGGCGGTGCCGGTGTGGCCGGCTCTCGATCTTGGTCAGGCTGATGTCACGGAACGCGAAGGCCGAGAGCACCTTGAACAGCACCGATGTCCCCTCCCTGTCGTGCGCGAACACGATGCTTGTCTTGAAGGGCCGGTCCGTTCGCGGGATGATTGGCTCCCGCGCCAGCATCACGAACCGCGTCACGTTGCCGGCGTCGTCCTGGATGCCGTCGGCGAGGACCTGGAGCCCGTACAGGTCCGCGGCGCGGGATGAGGCGATTGCGGCTGTGTCTCGGAGCCCCGCGGCGGCGACGTGCTCGGCGGCGGCCGCGGTGTCGTCGAAGGCCTCGCGGGCGACGTTGAGGCCCATGGCGTTGAGGGTGAGCTCGCACTGCGCGAGCGCCTGCGGGTGGGAGATGACGCGGGTGAGGAGCTCCCTGCGTACCCCCGGGAGCGCGAGGAGGCAGTGGTGGACGGGGAGCTGGACCTCGCCGACGATGTGGAGGCGGTGGCGGAGGAGGAGGTCGTAGTTGCGGTGGATGCTGCCGCCGAGGGAGTTCTCGACGGGGAGGACGGCGCGGTCGGCGATCCAGAGCTCCACGGCCTGGAAGGCCACCTCGAACTGGTCGCAGGGGATGGCGTCGCAGGACGGGTAGGCCTTGGCCGCCGCCGCCTCGCTGTAGGCCCCGGGACACCCTGGTAGGCGACGCGCAGCTGGCTGCCGTGCATGGGCGCCGGCGACAGGTCGGTGATGCTGAGCGGGCGAGGGAGGTTGGAGACGGGGAGCAGATCTAGGTCGAGTGGCTGCGCGGCGTGGTCAGCGAGGGCGGGCTTGATGCTGTTGCTGTCGCCGTTCACCCGCGGCCGCGGGGTGCCATTGGCTTTAGAGTTGGTGTTGATGCTACTGGTGGTGGTGGTGGCGGTGGCGAGGATGGCGGCGCAGGTGGTCTTCCAGTCGGAGCGGGAGAACGGGGTGGCGCACGGCGGGCGGACGGCCGTGGATCTGGAGATCTGGGCGGGGCGCGGCGCGGGCGAGGCCGCGGCGGTCTCCATCCTCCGAACTTGGGGAGGAGACGAGGTGAGGCGGAGGCGGAGGCAAGCGGGCGGTGATGGGGTGGGTGGCGCGAATGACTGGCCTCCCTGGAAGCGAAGCAAAGGTAAAGCTTCAAGCTTGAAGCTTCTCTCTCTGGGTCAGGTGTTGACTGCCTGCACCTCCACGACCACCGGGATCGACTCCGACCAGGGAAATTTAACGTATTTCTTTGCTCTTCATAATCACAACTCTTCAAATATCATTTCTTTACTTTTATAAAGTTATTAAATTCGAGAGAGTTATTCCTAACCATTTATCAATTTTGTTAATACATTTGTACCGACTTCACCGTCATCACGTGTGTGTCTATTTTACTACTGTAAACCTACCTGTCATACCTCCCTCCTACTTCTTCCATTTTTTCTTTTCTTTTCTCTCCTCCTTTTATTAGCGTACGGCTTATCTTTCACTTCTCGATACCTTCGACTCTCGCTCGAAGTCTCCCTTCTTATAGCAACCACGGTGGGCTTGTCGGAGTCACGTTTAGACATGGCAACCGGTGTGTACCTGTTGGTCTTACCCCGTACCTGTACCAGTGTGAATTAAACATGCCCACTCCAACACCTACTCCTGTGGTCGGGTACAAAATTTCCCCGTACTTGTACCCACAAGAAAGAGGGAAGTACCCTCGACAAAGAAGGAAGACGATCATTGGCGTCATCGTTGCCGAAGCTGGAATCCCCTGCAAATAGGGAGAGGAATGGATAGAGAGGTTAGAGGAGGAGAGACGACAACGTGACAGGGAATATAGATGTGCCCTGCAGCTGGGATCGGCTACTATAGTCTCTCGACCTTAACCCTAGCCACCTCGATGAGCAAATGTTAACACCGAATTTTGATAATTGAGTCCCTAAGTCCGCAAGGCGAAGCGAATCGGATCGGCTGGTTTAGTGTGGAAACAGAGGCATCGGCTAAGGAGTGATCGGCTGCGAGACCAATCGGCTATGGTTGGATTGGACAAGGGCGTGATAGCCGATTCAGTCCGAAAGAGATAAAACCATTTCGGTGCAAGTTTGAGGATAAATAGAAGATTCGGTTGTTAGTTGCGCGTTAAACGATATTGTCACCTATGGATGAGTCCCGTAACGACAATTGTATCGTAATTTAGGAGGTTGTTTAAACTGTTAGTTGTAACACGACGTGGGTCCTTCTCGAGATAATGTTGTGTTTTAAATAGTAGTTTAGATAGAGTCCGGGTTTGTACGAGATAATTGTATCTTGGGTATAAATAGGACCCGAGACCTGTAAAAAGAAAAAACACAATCAATCAAACCTTCGGCGCATCGTCAACCTTTTTCTTCAGACGAGCGGTTTGTTTGGCTACGGGTGCATCGTTTTGATCCTCGGATCTAGGTAAATGCTTGTCATTAGTGGTATGATCTGTTGTTTCTAGTGCTTCCATCGTAATGACACATTAGACTCGGGAGTTTATACTGCGTATTTATTATATAGTGCATATAAATTAGACTAATGTTTAGATCTATCTCGCCATTGGCTAGTTCTATCAAGAACTTGCACCGATAGGGCTAGATCTAAAGGTTGGTCGGTTTGTATGCGGTATCCACCGTCTCGAGGGACATAAATTGGTTGCAATAGATAAGGTTTTTCTTTTATACTTAATGCTGCATCGGATTCGAACTATTAAGTCGTTTTTAGAACTATCAATGATCTGTTATCTCTAAGATTTATACTTGTTTAGAGACAATGTAGGGTTACATAGGCCTTATTTGCCCGATATGTTTCTTTTAATATATTTATTATTAGATTTGTATTAGGATGCCTCTTATGTTAAGATAGCATTCTTGTCGAACGTCGCCACCAAAATCGGCCACCATCGACAAACAGTCGATTTCCAGCTATGCATCCGATTCGAGAATGATATCTTTCGTAAGATTCATCGGAGTACTAGCCGATTCATTGTTAGCTTTTCGGTATCGGCTAGGTTATCGATTCATACATATATTATCCTTTCTTGCATTTAGGTTAAACGATTGATGTCGTCTCGGTATAGCCAATCCATTCCAGTCGTTTGGCTTAATATATTTTAGGATAGCATATATATATGCTCATGGATTCCCTTAGCCGATCCAATGGGGATCTAACCTAACACTTAATGTATATTCCCTTGTTTCTCTTGTTGGTTAACAGATCAAATCAATGGCACGCCCGCACAAAGGCACGGTAGCCGAGAAGGACCTTGTCGATGTCGTAGGTCGACACGCGGGTTCCCGGGGACCCCTTTTGGTTCGGCACGGGAGCGATATATCCTGGTTCAAACTCGTATATAAGATGAAATAATGCAGATGCGGCGGGAATTTATATAGGTTCGGGCCACCGGCGGTGTAATACCCTACTCCTGTGTGTATGTAGTATATGGGGCGGAGTTGCCAAAAACAATGAGAGTGTTCCTCTCCCTTAGACTTTGTGATGGATGGGAGATTTCGCAGGCTAGTTGGAGGGACTTAACCTATTTTTCGAACGTGAACCTCTTTTCTTGGATCGGAACGAACCTCTTTTATGAAGGACTTGGGTCTCCTTTTATAGAACAAGCGAACACCACGCGCCCTACCCTTTCTCTACTTCACTCCACGGTGGTTTTTGCTTTGTCTTGTCGGAGAAGCCATTCCATTCCTACTCCTCCCTGTTTGCCGCGTCATAGAAGGTGGAAAAAGTGTGGTCATCGTGGCGGCCATGCCGCCGACGTGATGATGGTTTTGCCTACCCCTCCGATGGGTCCCACCGTCTGGCGACCTATTTCATAGGGGTGTAGGCACCGCGCTTCCTGCGCTCGCACTCTCTCCCACGCGGCCGCCGGTGCATTAAATGCGACCGGACGGGCGTGAGGGGCGTGCGCGGAGTGGGTGCGCGACCATATCACGGTCTTAGTCAAGAACTTTTAGCCCCTTTTGCCTCGTGATAGGCAAAAGGGGTGATGATGGGAGCAACGGCGTGTGCCTCACATCGCATTGAATGCGGCGGGCGGCGCTCGCTTCCCCCTATTTGAGCATTAAATGGGTTGGTTGGTAGTTGGATTCGCCCCTCTCTGGAGAGGTGCGGGGTAGAGGATGGAGGGGTCCGGGTGATCCTGGACCCTACCACTGCAGGGGTCCTGGAAGAACCGGACCCTACCGACCAGGGGCACCGGGGATCCGGACCCCGTCGTTTGGGAGTATGGTGGCCTCCGGGCAAGATCGGGCCGGCCTTCGGGCGGCCACGTGGCCACCCGTGGCCGAGACTCGCCTAGCCCTTCGGTATAATTTTGACGCTCCTTGATGGACAAGGGCGCCTTCCTTTTCTTAAATGCCACGCCCACGACATACCCCCGGGCCCATATCACCGACGTAGCCCCGGCGTTGACCGAGGCCGAGTCGCTCAAAGGTGCGGTTGACGCCATTTCCTTGAGCGTGTGGGCCCTGGGTATTTGGGCGTTCGCTATGGCAAGGCGGCCGATACGCGACGATCGATGTCGCACTGGCCAAGCCTTTTCTCGGACGGGGCGAGTTTGTTTGGGCCACGCGCATGGGGGCCCATTCAAAACTGCCTAGCACTCTCCGTCCCGCGTAGTGCGCCTGGCAGGCGGGGAACCCCAGGCGGCACGAAATCCGAATGGCGCGGGAATCCAAGGGGATGCGAAAATCGAAAGGCGCGGAGACGAGGGGGCGCTTCGTGTGGTAGTGGGGCGAATTTAATGCTTGTAGAATCCGAGGGGCGGTGGCGGCTTATAAAACCAGTCCGCATGGAAGGGGATCGGTTTCTACGCTTCCACCGCCATCTCCTCTCATTGCAATTCGCCCTTCGTCTACCTAGCACCTCTTGCTCCTTCCGTTGCCTTTCTTCCGCCTTCGACTTTCCCTTCGTGCTTCCGCATCCACCTCCGCAATGGGCCGCGATTCACCTCTCGGAGGCGGGAGTGTGCTCCCAAGTCCTTGGTGCGCACCGCGGAGGCTCGCAACCTCTTCAACAAATTCTTGTCGAACGGCACGCGCGGCGACGACATCCCGGAGGAGCGCCCCCACAGATGGTGTTCTTCGCCTCCTTCGCCATGGTCGGGCCGGTGCCGTCCTTCTCCCGCTTCTTCCTCGACGTCCCGGAGTTCTACGACCTCCGCTGCACCACCTCACCCCCAACGCCGTCTTCTACCTCGCCGTGTTCGCCCACACTGCGAGATGTTCGTGAGGGTGAGGCCTTCTCTCCACCTCTTCTAGCAGCTTCTTCCTGATATGCCGGGTGGCTCCTCCGGCGCGGTGGGGTACGTGGCGATCTAACCGCGGAACGACAGGGCGGTCGAAACTCCCTTCATCGACATCCACCCTTGCTCCAGTGGGAGAACGGAGGGCGTTTGCTTCCACCAGCTTGGGCGACCACCCCGCCTCTCCTCGCCGACGGGGATCCCGGTGAACCGCAGGAACCGGGGGCGTGCCCACGAGCCGGAGGGAGCTGGACGGGGTCTGGACCGGATCTCGCTACCTCCGGCGGGGGCTCGTCCAGGCCACGCGGTCTTCGCGACTTCGATGAGGCGCATAGCGCCGTTGCGTGAGAGGCCGCGCCCGCCTACATGTACACGGGCCCCAACGACGACATGCGGACCTTCGCGGCCCGTCTTCGATTGGGACGAGAGGGACATCCGGACCACCGGTCCGCCGCCTCGGCATCACGGAGATGGACACGCGCGGCTCGCCGGGTTGGTGCCGCAGTGTCGGCACTCCGCGCGCCGGAGATCCGCACTGCCTGGGAGGTGGTGGGTGACGGCGTGGGCTCATCGTCGGCCGCACCCGAGGCCGCACGGGGCTGCTCCGAGGGCGGAGGCGAAGCGACGACGACGACCCCGACGACCACATCCCGATTGGGCGGTTGAGCCGCGGGGTCCGGCCGAGGCGATCCGGGTCTCGGATCCCAAAGGAAAGAGGAAGAGACCGAGGAGGACCCCTCTCCTCCCCTTCTCCACCACGAGGCGGTGGAGCGGAGCGCGCGCGCCCCGCAGCCGGGGCTCGCGGGCGCGGCCCATCCGGGGGCCGCTATGCCGAGGGCCGGCCGCCACAACGGCGACGACGACAACAACGGCGGGAAGGCCCGGGCACATCCTCGGTGAGGGCGCCGCAGCGGCAGAGCCCTGGGCGCATCCCCACGAGCACACCGGCGGCGAGGTCCTGCCCGCGGACTCCGGCGTCGGGGACGCGGGCGGGAGAGCTCCGCGAGTCCTCCGGCCGCCCGCGAAGAAGAAGCGGGCTATCTCGGGGATCTCGTGGGAGTTCAACTCCGCCCGTAGGTACGCCTCGCCGATGTGTGAATGCCTATCGTGGTCTTGCTCTTTTGTCTCTCGTTTTTTAATCTCTTGTTGCGATTTTGTTTTGTTTTCACCGCGAGCACAGCATTTTCGCCCGAGGGTTGTCCCAAGGCGGTTCCGCTCGGGCTCGGGAGGACGCACAGAGAGGTCCGGGCGCCCGAGCCCCAAGGTCCGGTCGCCCCCTTCAGCTTGGTCCCGGATCCGGCGAGATCCGGGAGGGGCCCACCCAGGGTGGAGCGCCGCCGCCCATGAAGGGCAAGCCGTGGGCGGCGCCGGCGAGAGGGCGAGAGAGGTGGCGGAGAGCAACCTCGGGGTCCCTCCGCGGCAACCATCGTCGCCGCCACGGCATCCCTCGCCGCGCCACACTCGGCGACGCCATCTCCCCGCCATTGCCATTAATCCCGCCGACGCAGACGGCCACGAGCCCCCAAGGCAAGAAGCGGGCAGCGCCGGCCGCGGGGATCTTCGGCTCTGTCGGCACACAGCGGCCGATCTTGGGCCGGCTCCGACTCCGAGTCCGGGGCGCCGGTCCGGGTTCGCGCCGCTTTGGATACGGAGCCCCTTGTCCGGTCGCAGAGCGGGCGAGGAGGTCGTCGCCGGGCGGCTGGAGGCGGCCAACGCCATCTCCTTGGAGGGGCTTCGGGCCCAAGTGCGAGCCTTGGCCGCCGGGAGGTCGAGGTGGCGCGGCGGGAGGCCGAGGTCGAGGAGGGTCGTCAAGAGCCGGCGGCCACGGCGAGGCGGAGGGCCTCATCCGCAAGTGGGAGCCGGCGGAGATCGAGCGGCGCCAGGAGGAGCTCGTGAGGTGTTTGAAGACACCGTTGCCGAGCGGCACGCCACCGACCTCCGCGAGCGTCGTCGCCGCCGCCGAGGAGAGGGTGCGCACCACCGCCGGCGCTTCCTCCGCGACCTCGTGGAGCGCGCCCGGCCTCGACGAGTGCGAGCGCACCTTGTGCGACGTTGAGGCCACCGCCGCGGCGCCGACGCCGACCTCCAGCGCGCGAGGCCGGCTAGCGGGAGAGGGCCCTTGAGGCGGCGTGGCGGGCGGTCGAGAGCGGGAGGCCGCCGTCGCCAAGGCCGAAGAAGACTCCGCGCGCGGGAGGCCAACGTGCCGGCCCGGAGAAGGTCGTCGCCGAGCGCGAGGTCGCCGGTGGGGGGTCGAGAGGCGGCGGTGGTGGAAGCCCGAGGAGGCCTCCCGATGCCTCGAAGGGCGTGTGGGACCGCGAGCGCCGCGCCGCGCCTCGGCCGCCGGCGGACGAGCATGAGCGGCCAGGAGCAGAGCCGCCACCCGGGAGCAGGTGGTCATGGACGCGCAGCGCAGCTTGGGGGCCGAGGCCGAACGGAGGAGGCGCGCCTCGGGTCGCGGATCTGGAGCGCGTCTGCGCGCTCGGAATCCAGGGCTGGCCTCGTCCGTCGGGCGCCTTCGGGAGGCGGCTCGCGGGGTGGGGGTGAACCGTGCCAAGATCCCTACCTTGGGGATTGGCCACTTACATCGACGATCCGGCGCGGGGATACAGAGGGTGTTGGAGGAGGTCGATGACGTAGCGAAGGAGTCATCGTATGACTTATCCCGTAAGGTCGCGTCACTCATCCCGACGAGCTACCAAGCCCGGACCCAAACTTCGACCCCTATATCCCCACCGAGGACTTCCCGAAGGCACCGAGGAGGCCACCCGCCGTCGCGTCAAGACGCCGTCGACTCCATCATGATGGGCTTCGACGGCACCCGCGGCCTTTCGCTCGCCCTCCGCGAGGACTCGCCGGACGCAGACTCCCGTGGAAGCTCCCACGACCCACCGGCCACTTAGGGCCCTCTTGCCTCGGCTTGTATCTGTACTTATGTAAAAAAATATTTATGCATTGTTTATAAAGTTATTGAACTTGCCTTTACTTGCGCTGCAATGACTCATCGTGGTGCTTTTGATGATTCATGTATGTGTATGTTGGGAGCCCTGGCCAACTTAACGCGCACGTAGTGGCGGTTGGTTGGCCCGAGCCCCGTATGTTAGCTTCCCCGCAATTGGTAGCTTAAGACTTAGTCAACTGCGATAATGCGATAGTGTTGTTCTCCCCGTGATTTGTCCCATGCATGGGGTTCGGGTTCGGGCAACATGCACCGCCATTGGTGGTGCCTTTGTCGGGGTTCCGGTAGGAGCGAAGGCATAAAAAGGCCGAGGGCGCAGCAACTGGCGGGACAGCGTGTGTCATTCGCACCCGAACCCCCGGCGTTGATCGCCCTGGCGTGGTAGTATGCGGCATCGCTGTACCCTCGACACCCTTAGGGCTCTCGGGCTAAGGCGGGCAAGGCCGAGGAACCTATTGAAAAGCCGCATCCTCGGCACATGCTCGAGCACATGAGGGAAAACACACTTGTAATGTATTTGCAAGGGAAACATATGAAATGTAATAACAAACGTATTGCTCATGCCACCGGGGCGGTGGATGAACTTCTATGCATGTCTCGGACACCATGCGGCTTATGGGTAGAACTCCGCAGTGGGAAATATTCCATGGGTTCGGCAACGGAGTGCCGTCCTCATGGCTAGGCAAACTACTCCGGACGCGGGTGCCGATAACCTTGTATGGCCCCTCCCACATCGGGGACGGCTTGCTTAGCCCTGCGCGCGTTTGCACACGGCGCAAGACCGATCATTGACTTGCGGCGCTCGGGGCCGACTTTGCTTTGATGGTAGCGGCGGAGGCTCTTGGTAGCGGGCCGCGCGGCGCCGCCGCGCCGCCTCTCCTCTAGGTAATCCAGTCGTCTCGACGCCTTTGCTCTTGATCCGCTTCGACGTATAATGTGGCTCGGGCGATCCCGGGTGAGCTCGGAGGGCAAGACCGCCTCGGCTCCATACACCAAGAAGAAAGGTGTTTCCCGGTGGCGTGGCTCGGGGTTGTCCGATTGGCCCAAAGGACCGCAGCAACTCGTCGATCCACGAGTCCCCATGTTTTTTAGCACATTGTATGTCTTGGTCTTGAGGCCCTTTAGTATTTCGTGTTTGCACGCTTGGCCCGACTGCTTTGGGGGTGGGCGGGCGAGGCGAAACAAAGCTTGATGCCCATGTCGTCGCAATACTCGCCAAACACTCACTCGTGAACCGGGTGCCGTTATCGATAATGAGCCGTTGGGGACCCCGAACCTTGCCGTGATGCCCCTCATGAACCGCACGCACCGAATGTTTGTCGATGACGCCGATGGATAGGCCTCGGCCACTTGGTAAACTTGTCGATGGCGACATACGGAACTTGCACCCGCCCGCGCCCGCTTGAACGGGCCCAGGATGTCCGGCCCCGGACCGCAAATGGCCATGAGAGCGGGATGGTTTGAAGTGCCCGGGCCGACAGTGCGTCGCTGCGTGGAATTGACATGCTCGCACCGCCACACGAGGTCATTTGCATCCTCCAGCGCGGTGGGCCAATAGAATCCCAGGCGGAATGCTTTTCCCACCAAGGTTCGGGAGGCTGAATGTGCGCCGCATTCACCTTCATGGATCTCGGCAAGGAGCTCGAGACCCGTTCCCGAGCAATGCATTTCATGAGCACTCTGCTGGGCACCGCGTCGGTAGAGTGTCCCATCTACCAACGTGTACCTCTTGGAGGTCCGGGTGATGCGTTCGCCTTCCTCACGTTGCTCGGGCAATGACGCGTCTTCTAGGTACGCTCGAATTTCAAATCCAAGCCACTGGCGCGTGATGTCGGTCCCGCCGGCAGGCCGTGGCCGCCCGCGGGTCCGGCGTCGGGGCCGGACGCCGATTCCCGCCTCTGAGCGGTTTGGGTCGCGCGACGGCTCCGTGAGACTTTCCTCAAAGGCACTGGCGGTGCTTGGGGCTCGCACGGACACGATTCTTGATAGCTCGTCCGCCGGGGAGTTGTCTCTTCGGGAATGTGGCGTAGCTCGAGGCCATCGAAATGGCGCTTCATACGCCGTACTTCCTTGACATAGGCCTCCATTTGGGGGTCGGTGCATTGGTATTCCTTGGAGACCTGGTTTACCACCGCTTAAGAATCCCCAAGGACCGGCGGACGGCGGATGCCCACGCCTGCTTCTTGCTCGTAACCCCGCCAGAGCCCTCATATTCGGCCATGTTGTTGGTTGCTCGGAAATCGATCGGACGATGTATCGAAGCACGTCGCCCGTTGGGAAGTTAGCACCACGCCCGCTCCGGCTCCGTGCAAGGTGAGTGAACCGTCAAAGTTCATCACCCAGTGCGTGGTCCCTTGGCCGCGATCCTCCTCCTCGGTTCCCGGGGTGGATCACTTTGGCCGTTGGTGTCCATTCCGCCACGAAATCAGCCAAAGCTTGGCTCTTGATTGCGTGCCGGGCTCGAAGTGTAGGTCGAATTCCGACAACTCAATGGCCCATTTGACTACCCGTCCGTGCCCTCTCGGTTATGCGGGATTTGTCCGAGAGGGTAGGACGTGACCACCGTTACCCGGTGCGCCGGATATAATGACGCAACTTCCTTGAGGCCATAAGTAGGGCGTATAGTATTTTCGGGCTGCGGGTAACGTGTCTTCGCATCCCGTAGCGCCTCGCCGACGAAGTAGACCGGCCGCTGCACCTTGGTGCGGGCCTTGGCTACCTTGCTAGGGCGCTGGTTCGGGTACACTGGCGGGTTACCTCGGTGTCCGTGGCCTCCGAGCCATCGCCTTCACCGGGCCGTCAAGGCCACTCTGGGTGGAGGGGCTTCGGGTGCTCCGGACTAGGGGCCGGCGGCTCCCGAGGCTCGGGGGCCAAAGGCCACCTCCGGGTTCGGGTGCTTCCTCGGCCAACTCGTTCGGGGCTTCCTACCACAGATGCTTCGGGCGGGTCATCTCGGTGTCCGGTCTCCCGAGCCATCGCCTTCACCGGGCCGTCAAGGCCACTCGGTGGAGGGGGCTTCGAGTGCTCCCGGACTAGGGGCCGGCGGCTCCCTAAGGCTCGGGGGCCAAGGGCCACCTCCGGTTCGGTGCTTCCTCGGCCGGCTCCATTCCGAGGTCTCCCGCCTCCGGTTTTGACAGTGGGGCGGCGAGACTAGCTCGTCGTCGCGCTCCACAACCAAGGCCGCACTAATCACTTGGGGGTCGCCGCCAAATATAAAAGGAGGGGCTCCCTTCCGAGGAGCCACCAGATGCGGGGCGGCGAGAGGTAGCGCTTGAGCTCGCCCAAGGCTTTCTCTACCTCGTCCGTCCAAGTGAAGGGCCGGTTGTTTTAGCAATTTAAATAAGGGAAGCGTCCGCTCTCATAACACGAATATGAAGCGACTCGGGCGCTACACAACCCGTGAGCCTCTGCACGTCCTTGAGTTTTCTAGGGGCGCATCTCCGATTGCCTTTATTTTAGTGGGATTGGCCTCAATGCCTCGGGCGAGACCAGGGAACCCTAATAGCTTGCTAGGAACCCCAAACACGCATTTTAGGGTTCGGCTTCATGCGGGAGGACCGGAGGTTATCAAATGTCTCGGCCAAATTGGGAGCAAAGTTCTTCGGACCGAGATTTGACTACGAGATCATCAATATATGCCTCAACATTGCGCCCTATTTGGTCCTTTAACGTGATGCGGATACCACGTTGAAAGGTGGACATGGCGTTTTTAAACCAAAGGGCATAGACATGTAGCAAAACGTACCCACAGGAGTGATAAATGAAGTTTTCTCCTCGTCCTCTGACCATGCAAAATTGATGATAGCCGAGTATGCATCTAGGAAGCATAAAATGTCGCACCCGTAGTGGAGTCGACTATCCGGTCTATTTGGGGTAGAGGATAGGGGTCTTCGGGACATGCCTTGTTGAGGTCGGTGTAGTCGATGCATATGCGCAGCTTGTGGTTGGCCTTCGGGACGACCACCGGATTCGCCAACCACTCCGGGTGCAGCACCTCTTGGATGAAGCCGGCTGCTTGGAGCCGTGCCACCTCTTCGCGGATGAGCGCCCGCGCTCCGGGCTGTCGCCTCACCTTTGCTTGGACGGGCGTGCATCCGGCCGTCTTGCGAGTCGGTGCTCGATCACCTCCCTGGGACCACAGGCATATCCGACGGCTTCCAAGCAAACACGTCGGTATTCGCCGCAAGAAGGAAGCGCGTCTTCCTATTTGGGGTCCAAGCCGCCACCAATGTTGGCGGTCTTGGGGTCGTCGCCCAAACGGATAGACTTAATCACCACCTCATCGGCGAGAGGTGATGTGCGCCCGGGGCCGGAGCCCGACGACTCCCCTTGGGGTCCTCGGGTTCGGCGCGGTCGGCCGCCGCAATGTCGTCCACGCGCACCTCCGCGCGCTAGCGCGGTTTTGACGTCGCGTGGACGGTGATGGGGCCTCCAGGGCCGTATCTTGAGTGGCGGTAGGCGTAATGTGTGGCCGCCATGAACTTCACCAACGCCGGCCTCCCAAGCACGGCGTTGAAGGGCGATTGAGATCCGTCACATCGAAGTCAATCCGCTCGGTGCGGAAATTAGTGGGGCCCGAAGGTGACCGGCGGAGCGATCGCCCGAGGGGCCACACCTTTCCGGGCGTCACCCTAATGATGGGGTGAGAAGGCCGAGCATCATTCCCGGGGCCTTGATTACATCAAAGGCCTTCGGGGATAGCACGTTGAGGGCCGCACCTTCGTCAATTAAGACTCGGGCGACCTTGACGTTGCAGATGGTGGGGAGGTCACGAGGGCCAAATGGCTGCTACGCGCGACACTTCCGGTGGTCGGTGCGGTCGAAGGTGATGGGCACCTCCGCCCGGCGCGACCTCCGGCCGCCTCATGAGACGGCACGACTGCGAGAGCTCGCGTCTCATGGACTTGAAGCTCCGTGGGACATTTGGCGCCGCGCCGCCGTCGATGGTGGCGACGACGTGCCGAGGATCTTGGTAGCCCAGTGTCGTCGTCGTTCCCGGCGGGGGCCGTATCCCCGCCTCTCTCGCCGGTTGTTCGGGCGCTCCGCCGCGCCTTGCCTTGCGGCGGATCTCCTTCTCGTTCTCCCTCCGCTCCTGCTCATACTTCGCACTAGCTCGGCGATTTTTGATCGAACGGCACTCAAAGAGGTCGTGGTGGGAGGTTTGGTGCACCATGCTCCATTTGTCTCCGGCCCGGCCACAGGGGCGAGGGTCCGGGACCGCCTGCGGTTACCCGCGGGCTTGCCCTTCCGCGAGGGCTTCTCGGCTCCGTCGGTGGCGAGGACGTGGCCCTCCTCGCCGCCACGCGATGGCCGGCGCTTCCGCCGCCGCTCGCGCCGCTCTTCACGGGACGCGGAGGGGGCGGCGGTGGGGGCCGGGTAGGATTCCTAGGATTCCAAACCCGGGCCTCCTCCTGCGGGCCACCCGGCGCGAGCTCGAAGAGTTCCGTGGTGGTCCGGGAGCCTTGGATTCGATCTTCTCCAACATGACGTCGTGCGACGCCACTCCGGAAGGCGAAGATCACCGCATGGTCGGCGATGGAAGGTATGGTGTTGCGTACTGCAAAAACGCGAATGTATTTGCGCAGGGGACTCGTCCTCCCCTCATCGGACCATGTGGAGGTCCGCCTCCACTCTCGGGCGCGGGTATGTGCCCCGGAAGTTGGAGGTGAACCGGCGCACAGTCGTCCCAAGAGGTGACTCGACCGGCCGGCAAGTTCATCGCCCAGAACGGGCACAGCCCTTGAGCGCCATGGGGAAGAAGTTGGCCATGACGCGCTTGTCTCCTCGGCGGCCTCAATGGCCGTGGTGTAGATCCGGAGGAACTCGGTGGGGTTAACCGAGCCATCATACTTCTCAGTAAGGGCCGGCCTAAACTTGTTAGGCCGGCGTACATTATGGAGGTCGGCAACAAAGGCACAGCGGCCATTGCCGGCCCGGAGGGCGGCAGGTGGCTGCGGTGCCTCGTTGGGCATCGCGGAGCTCCCGCTTGCGGTTGGGCCATTACGGCCGCTCGCCGTCCGCCGTGGGGCTCCATCGCGGCGGGGCAGCCGTGGCCGCGCCGTGAGGTGGCGCCTCCCGACGAGGAGGCGCGATCCGCACCCGCCTAAGCGACGCTCGTCGCGGCGCCGCTCGATGCGGAGGCGGGCGTCGCGCCACTGCGTACAACGGATCTCGGGCGACTCGGGCCGGGCCGCCGCCGAGAGGTTCTCCTCCACCCTCGCGGCTCTGCCGTCCCGGGCCCGTCGCCGAGAGGAAGAGCTTACCACGACGTGCGAGCCACGCGGTTGGCTGGAGGAAGCAAGGTTAGCGGCCCGGTGGCGCCGGGCCGTGCCTACGAGCCGCCACGTCGTGGAGCCACCTTTGGCGTTGGACCCTTCGCCGGGTGGCGGAGGGTGGCGCAAGGGCTTACTGCCGCTGGGGCACCCTTAGGAGTGCCAAACTCCGGCGGCGATGGACGTCGCCTCGGCGGGGCTCGCGCACGCCCGCTAGGCGTGGCCTGTGTCCCACGGGCGTTGTCGGTCCGTAGGACGCACGGGCCCTCCGCCTCCAACCGCCGCCTGGCGAGGGCGAGAGGGATGGCGCGGCGCATGCCACCGTCGCCACCAACGGTGGTGGGGAGACAAAGGTCCCTCCCCCTCAAGCGGAGGTGGCGGAAGTTGGGGCGTGCTGCCCGCATCGACTTCTTCTCGCCTCGTCGGCTGGCCGCGCTCGCGCGTAGCGAGCGAGCCCGACGCGGAGCGTAGGCGCGGCCGTGAACCATGGCTGAGACGGGGAGAGAGGATTCCCGCCGTAAAATGGGAGGAATATAGGAGTTTAAATCAAAACACGCGCACTCCCCTACCCGTGCGCCACGTTCGATGTCGTAGGTCGACACGCGGGGATCCCGGGACCCCTTTTTGGTTCGGCACGGGAGCGATGTATCCCGGTTCAAACTCGTATAAAAGATGAAATAATGCAGATGAGGCGGGAATTTATACAGTGTTCGGGCCATCGGCGCGGTGTAATGCCCTACTCCGTGTGTATGTAGTATATGGGCAGTTGCCAAGAACAATGAGAGTGTTTCTCTCCCTTGGACTTTGTGATGGATGGGAGATTTCTGCAGGCTAGTTGGAGGGACTTAACCCATTTTTCGAACGCGAACCTCTTTTCTTGGATCGGAACGAACCTCTTTTATGAAGGACTTGGGTCTCCTTTTATAGAACAAGGGAACACCACGGCACCCTACCCTTTCTCTACTTCACTCCACATGAGAGAGTGTTTTTGCTTTGTCTTGTCGGAGAAGCCATTCCATTCCTACTCCTCCCCGTTCGCCGCGTCATAGAAGGTGGAAAAAGTGTGGTCATCGTGGCGGCCATGCTGCGACGTGATGATGGTTTTGCCTACCCTCCGATGGGTCCCACCGGTCGGCGGCCTATTTCATAGGGGGTGTAGGCACCACGCTTCTGCGCTCGCACTCTCTCTCCCACGCGGCCGCCCAAAGTGCATTAAATGCGGCCGGACAGGGCGTGAGGGGTGCGTGCGCGAGTGGGTGCGCGCCATATCACGGTCTTAGTCAAGAACTTTTAGCCCTTTTTGCCTCGTGATAGGCAAAAAGGGGTGATGATGGGAGCAGCGACGGCGCGCCTCACATCGCATTGAATGCGACGGGCGGCGCTCGCTTTCCCCTATTTGAGCATTAAATAGGTTGGTTGGTAGTTGGATTCGCCCTCTCTCGAGAGGTGCGGGTAGAGGATGGGGGTCCGGGTGATCCTGGACCCTACCGACCAGGGGTCCTAAGAACCCGACCCTACCGACTGGGGTCCGGGGATCTCGGACCCGTCATTTGGGAGTATGGTGGCCTCGGGCAGCCTCCGGCCGCCTCTTCGGGGCGGCCACGTGGCCACCCGTGGCCGAGACTCGCCTAGCCCTTCGGGGTATAATTTTGACGCTCCTTGATGGACAAGGGCGCCTTCCTTTTTCTTAAATGCCACGCCCACGACATACCCCACGGCCCATATCACCGACAGACACCGCACTGGAGTAAAGCACATCTCTCAAGTCGGCGCGTGAGAGAAATTTCGATCAACGGTAGCGTGGCTACGTGGGCGGTGCGTCGTGTATGGGTGCAGTTGGGAGGAGGACATGCGTTGTACCCTCCCGCGTGCGCTTCCTAGCGGTGGCAGGTACGTGCCCTCAACCCCTAGATGATGCAGTGGTTGAAGAGTGGTGACTAGGACTGGGAGGAGGGGAATGTGGGAGGGATGACTTTTATTCGTAGGGTTAGGATTTGGGCTGGCTTGCTGTTGGGCCTTGGGCTACTTACATGTTATAGGATTTGGCCTACGGGTATTTTGGAACCCACGGTTTAACGGGTGCAAGTGGTCATAAAACGTTCCTTGACCCGACCTACTCGACAGGTAATGGTTTCGCCTGGTAGCAGACCCGTGGGTACAAATATTGGATCACATTTACCTTTTAATAGATAAAAAGCCTACCAGGTCTCGAGTTACGGGGACCCATTGCCATTTCTAGTCGTGTTCGGCGGCCTCTACGAATTCGCCTTCCTCCTCAACTTTCTCTTCTGCAGAGGGGCCGTTGCCAGAGATGGGGAGGAGTTCACGTTGAGATTAGAGTGAATATTTGGGTACCTCATGGGTGACAGGGGAGGAGCCTCAGCAGGCAGGCAAGGAGAGCTTGGTGGCGTTGCGAGATTAGTGAGATGGAGAGGCTGACTCGTGAGCTCACAAAGGGCAAAATGAGCATTTATCCTCACATTCCATGTTGGCCATGTTGGCATGCTTGCTTAGGTGTCACACCACATGGATAAAATGGCAAACAATTAAGAACTCATCAAATAATTAATAGCGATTCTTATGAGTGGAAAATAATTAGATATGTACTCCTCATGCTCAGCGCCACAGGGATTTATGTATTCCATGTTTCCAGCGGTAGATATACATGTCAAAGTTAATATGTGTTTTTGCAATCCATGCCGCCCAAGATGCTTCCCTCAAACACAGAAAAGCTGATACTCCGCGTGTTGCCGCAAGAGCTTGAAGTAGCATAGATCTCTAGGGTAGCATGATGATCCATATGGATATTGGTTCGAAACTAAAAACCATAGCTATTATATATATAATGCTAGTTGACGCCAGAGTATTATGGAGCAACTTCAAGGGACGGCTAATTTTACCCTCAATATCTTGTTTAGAGAAAAAACAGAAAAAACAGTCTCTAACAGTTCTCCCAAAACTCCCCCGAAAGATTAGCGACCCCAAAAAGCATCCCACCGCGCATATTAGCGACGCTAAACCTTTCCCAATTCTCTCCCAACCTTCTTCCCGTGGTGTCTTCCCACGATTTTTCTTTTTTTCCCGCCCCGAGCACCTATGCACCGTCCACCAGTCGTTGCCCCACGCCATGCTTCGCCCGAGCCACGCCCCCACACCTGCCGTCTCTCAACGCCATCTCTGTTGCCCCACGCCCCCTCACCGTCCAGATCCACCACCGCCACGCGCCCTCGCACGGCCGCCTCAACGAGCCTCCGTCACTGCTGCGACGCGCCCTCGCACCTGTCGCCTCGACGTGCCCCCGTCACCGCCGCCCCGCGTCCCCGCACCGGTCACCCGTCGACGCCGTCACCGCTGCACCGTTCGCTCTCCACTGCCACGCGCCCCCGCACCGTCCACTGGCCACCGCCACCGCAGAGGGAAGGGGAGGCGCGCGGGAGACGAAGTCCTCGTGCGGGAAGGCGCGCGGGGACGCGCTCGTGACAAGCGAAGGCACGGAATGAAGGGGTCTCGCGTGATGAAGGCAGGTGACGTCAGGAGGTGGATCGGGTCTAATTTTGATGACATGACCTGTTTTGAATTATTGAGAGTAATTTTTAACGTTTTGCTGTGAGATAACATGTTTTTGGGAGAAATTTTTTAGCATAGCCCATAATACCTTGTTTTGAGAAAGAAATTTTTAGTTGCTCAATGTGCCTATGGAAGTAGTGATAATGCAAAGGTATCACGAGTGATTAGATTGGGAAAATATTATCTCAGGAATATTTATATTTATGGATAAATTTGAAACGCTAAAAATATTTATATTTGTAGAGGGATGAACTGCAAGATAACTAGCGAGCAATTAACGTAAAAGACAGAAATCAACTGATAGTTACCAACTTCTCATCGGTCAGCTGCCAATTAATATGAAGTACCGACACAGGCTTGATCTTTCAATTCCGTACCAAGAGTTTCAGATCGTATATAGAAAATTTCATCTCTTTTTTTCAAAATGACAAATATTTGTGGGTATACTCCCAGGCCCCACAGCTCTCTGCCAGCTGAGGTACACGCCGTTCTCATACAAAATTTTATTTCTAGTAATGGAGATGGGATTGTTTTGGTTGTCACTTGTCCTGTCCTCCGTGGCATCTCTACCCCGATCCCTCCTGCTGTCCTTCGCGCAAATTAGGGAGGAACAACAACACGGACAAGAATTTGACAGAAGCTTGATTTCGATCGGTCATGTCAAAACTAACTGTGAGTTCATCTGAATATATTCTCTTCGTGATGAACTGCTCATTGTTCTCGTGTGCTGCTTGATTTTCGGCATTTCGCATAAGAAAAAGAAAAGGTATGAGATACCCGCAGTCTGGCAAAAGATCAACCATGATGGGTTGGGCTGGTTGAGAGATAACCCATCAGGAGATTATAGTCCCTGCAGCTTAATTTATGGTCTTGCTATCGAACAACCTTAAAATCAAACATTGTGTTGGGCAACCTCCCGACCAATGGACCGTGTATATATGGTGTATTTGGAGATGTAGGATTCAATTGATATAAGAATGCAAACGGAGATGTAATAAAGAGAGTAAGAGAGATGAAATTTTATATAGTTTCAGTCCCTTGACATGGGTCCCATACTCACAGCAACACTAAAATTAAAATTAAGTTTTAGTATTCAAATTTTCGCAGCGGCTGATAAGTCAATGAGCAAATGGTGGATGCAAGAAGCATTTCTACGAGTTTTATATAGATTAAAGTCAATATGAAATTACTGAAAAGACCTTGAAAGTTTACACAATAATGCAGGATATCATAATAGGTTATATTGGAAAAATAGTACCTTATGAATACTTATATTCACGATAAATTTTAAACACTAATAATTGTTTCTATTTGTAGACGGACAGACTGCAAGATAACCAACGAACAATTAATAAGTACAAGACAAAAATAAACTAACAAGTATCAACTTCTCATCGGTTGTAACTAGCATGAAGTACCAACTCAGGCTATGATCTTTTCATCATTCAAAGAGTTTTAAGATGCCTCCGAAGATCGAAGTCAACACATCCAAGCCACAGAAAGTTTCATCAGACGCCTTCGAAGATTGAAGGCACCGCATCCCAGCAAGAGAAACGGAGTGTCAGCACATGTTTTAATTGACCACATATGCTCACGACAAAAACTAAAAGCGATTTTCATTGTGGGTGGAATGCCTTCTGTAACGTTGATCGTCTGAATCCAATGTTCCATATAATTAGCTAATATTCTCGTCATCTCTGATGCAATTCTGATGTTGGCCTGCAGCTCTTCCCCCGCTCCTGCGACATTTAATAGCTTGTCTTTTATAGATCTCTGCATGTCATCAAAAGCAATCAAGATCGCCCTGCATATTTGAAGAAAATGCCTGTAAACTGACAGGGCACCATTTGCAGCGCTCTCATTAGCAACTGATGTGAAGATAACCACACTATTTACACAAGCCTTATTTGCAGCCGCAGCAGCAACAGCAGCGGTCGATCCAACCTTCTCCACTTGTTTAGATTCAAGACAATTTTTATCTGCAGCCTTAATTGCGGCAGCAGCAACAGCAGCAAGCGATCTAACCTTCTCCGCTTGTTTGGATTCAAGACGATGAAAGGTACTTTCCATTAGAGACAGTGATTGCCATGCAATGTCAATGCTATCTTGTAACTTTCGGAGATAGTTCTTGGTCCAGAATGATTTGGTAGGAGGGGCTGCACCCAATCTCTCCAAAGATCTTGAGACGCTACGAAACACGGATGCCAAGCGATGAACTAAGGAAATTTGCCCCTCGATCGCCATGTAATTTTCAAGATGTAGTTTTAATCCGGCGCCTCTGACGCGAAGAAGAGCACGGCCAGACCTGAAAACAACTACAGCGGGGCCAAAGGGAACTCTATCTCTGCAGATCGATTTGTTGTTATTTTTCTGTTACGACGAGCTGAGATTGACAGCTCGGGTCGGGAGTTATATATGGAGCCGGCCGGCGGAAGTAGAATTGAATCCGACAACGAGTCTGAGTCAGGTTCGGAGAACACCGGAGTCGGCCAGGGCTTCGCTCTCCGGAGATTGCCAAGAAGGTCATAGCTGGGCCGGAGCAGCTGCGAACGGCTTGGAGCTGTGCCCGAGTATAAAAAGGTCTCATCGATCAATGTTGAGCTGCTAGGGCGCGAATTCACCGGATCGAGCCCGCATGCCCCCATCGTCAGTTCGTCGCTGACGCTATATGGAGATATCCAGAGCCGCTCGTATGTGTTGGCAAGATATATACCAGAACGGCTGCTCGTGTCACCGTACTGTCACATCGATCAATCAGTGCCCAACACCAAGCCAACATTGTACAACGCCGGTTTCTAGTTATTCTCGTACGTGTCCCCGGTTCGGAGTGCTGCTAATCTATGTTGACTATACGATACCATTTGCATTGCATGTGATACACGGAGTCATCCATGTCGGAGAGATGCCTCCATGGCCACCCATGACCCACCCCACCGATGAGGCATCGCCTGCTTCCTTCTGGGTCACCGTGGAGGCCACGGCCGGCCATACGTTTTGGAGGGTCTTAGAGCAAACCTATCGCAATGGGCTCTATCTATAATCTATATTTATATCTATAATCTATAATCTATAACTATTTATAAAGCAAGTAATGTTTTTATCTAAAATTTTCGTCCTTGATTATTTTAAAAAAAACCCTTCAATATTTATAAAATTAATCCGTAGTCCCAATGCTAAAAATAAAGAAAGAGCTTGAATGGAAAAAAACCTCCCGTGCCTCTCCCTCCCGTCCCCATCCACGTCGCGCCTGCGCCTCCCTCCCGTCACGCTCGGAGCTCCGCGCCGCGCCTGCGCCCTTCCTCCCTCGCCGCCGAAGCTCCCATGCCGCCGTCTGCTTTCCTTTCGCGTCGTCGTCCCGTTGCAACGCACGAACATTTTTGCTAGTATATATATATATATAATGATTATGTATCATATAGGTACGTATATATATATATGTATTTACATATCTAATTTACGTGCAAAACGAAAAAACAATGTCAATATTAAAAGATTAATAAAATAATATCATTAGTTTAGATAAGAATATAACTCTATTGACATATATGGATTGTCCTAAAAAGATTTTTCTTCGGGCATTTATTGATACAAAATCATTACTGAGTTAAACAAGAACCCAAATACATTATCAAATGCTTTCAGCTCCTCAAATCAACTAGTCAATGAAGTAATTGCAGCATCAATCATAACTAGTACGTATAGGGGGATGGGCCCCCTTGGCCGTGGGCCCTAGGGGGTCGCACCATCCGCACCCCCTAGGGCCGGCCCTGGTGGAGGCCATCGGAAGGATGACGGCACGGGCCATGGTGATGGTCGTGTCCGTCATCGGAGATCGGCGGGGTTGCGTGGCCTGCATGATGGGTGCAGAGGGTGCGTCGGCGGCGACAACCTCTTCGGGGGACAAAGGAGTATGCCCGGGGGGCATGGATCCGATGGACGGGGTGACTTTCGGTGGCGTCGACATGACGGGGTTAGAAGAAGAGCAAAATGCGGTAGATCGGATGTATCTAATAGCATAAAAGCATAAGATAGGCTCGACATAATAATTGGATTGATTAACCTCGTGGAGTACATATAGGCACAACCGTATCTTATCTACTCAACCGACTTATAGAAATAGAATCGGGAGTGTTAGAGGGGGATTGGCCCAAGAGATAAGACTCCTTATACAAGAGGTAATATGCCTAAAATACATCATGCTAACACACCGATGTCCTCACAAAGCTCCGGCCCTCTCTTGAGTTAACCCTTAATTAATGAGAACTTTTATAGTATAATATACTACCAGTATATACTGGCATATTGATGGGTAAATTAGAAATTTTATAGAAAATTAGAAAGGGCTTTAAATAATTTTATATTGAGAGTTAATCCAGTCATTGGGACTTGTTCATGCTTGCTGGTGCTGGTGCTGGTGCTGGTGCCGTCGCTGGAACTTGTTTGTGTGCCTGCGAGAAACGATGACATGCGTCGTGATGGCATAATTCCTGGTCAATTATCATTTAAAATCTGCATACTTGATTACAAATGATCATTTACCAGTCAAATAATGTAAGTTATATCGTAGTAGCTGTGCAAGAAAGGCCTTACACGTTTTGAATACAATCCAAATAATGATACCAAACTTATTTTATCTAGATTAACTACCTCTTTTAAAAAAATGACCCACGAAAGAAATAAAAAGAAAGACAAATTTACCCTCGTAAATTTTATACTACAATTTATTTATTTAAGTAAAAAATCAAATCAATCTAGTCAGTCTTATACTGTTAGATCGTTTATACTTACACCCAGTATACTGTAAAGTAAAAATTCTCTAATTAATTGGAGGTTTCTCCGGCGGGCTTCAACCTAGCCAATGTAAATTATTCAGAAGCTCCTCTGTCCTCTCTTGAGTCCTAGGAAACATAAGACCACGTCCTAAAGGTGGAGATGATGGAAATACAATGAATGACTTGTGCAGTGGTGAAGATAGTGATAAACAAAATAAATTTGCGTAAACTTCGTTAAAAATGCAATAAATTACAGCAAATAATTTGTTGTCATGAAAATATATTATTTTCAATAATTATATTTGCATTGTAACTAGACTTTTCATGCTCTGATACATTAAAGAATATATATAAGCTAAACAATATAAAAAGGCTACACATTATATATATTAATTGTTGTGACTGGATGAAACATGCATGTGCCCAAAATTGCGTAGAATCTAGATATAAGTTTGGGTGTTTGATTCACCAATTTGATCGTACTCAAAAGGAAGGGGTGCCTTAGGCGATAGGCCGATTATATAATAAAAAGAACCAAATGCTGACAGTACGCAATTTCTTCTCGCTGGAATGACTTTTCACTCTAACACTGTAAATTTGGGTAAGGAGGGAACTATTGAAATAAACTATCCTCTATGGCGCCGATTCTATACCGCATGAGAGTGAATTATATCTGCTTTTTCAGAAGGAGAAGAGAGAGAGGAGGGAAATAAAGAGATCGATAGAGAGGGGAGGTGAAAGAGATAGAGAGGATGAGAGACTGATGGGTGGGGCTTGCCGATTAAAAAAAATGCTGATTGGATTGTCATGTAGGACCAAAATCATTTTGGATAAAGTTAAAAGGTAATTCGTTCCGTACTAGTAGTTGAGGACTCACTTAATAATTCAGAGGTTAATTCGGATTTTTTTTATTTTCTACATGAGCGATACGGTCATAATCAGCTATACACTCGGTGTAATCTACTAGTACTCCGTAGTGTACGTTTCTTTCTTTTGTTCTTCCGAATCTAACAGCTAACATTGACCTCTTTCAAGTCTATAAATGCATTGACCAGTGATACGACAACAATCACTGACCAGTGTGATACAACAAGACGTTTCACATCTCGTGCTGTTCGATTGTTCTGACCTGCTTGCTGCCTGGTCTATGATACTACTAGCTTTAGGGCTCGTCCGTCACCGTGAACTACTCCCTCCTCCATTCTTCTTCTACTACTACTTTGGTTAGTCCAATTCAAACATTGAGAGATGGGTATAGTATATATGATCGCTTTAATTCAGCGGGACGACACTGTATTTGCTTTCTTGCTTTTGGATCAAACCTAGCTAGGAGTTAAGCCTCTATGTATGGAAGTGTTAGCTTCAGGTCCTCTTTGATTACTTGTAGTAAAGCTCCATGCATTTGATTCAAAGGGAAGTCGAAGAAATTTTGAAGATTTTATTTTTATGGGACTTTTTTTCTAGACTGCCCTTTGAATCAGAGTAATGGACACAATCGAATCCTATGAAATTTTAATGAAATGCCTCATGTCTTATAAGTTCCGAGGAATATTTAACATTAGGTAGAACCTTATGAAAATTTTTGGTTGAGTCTTTTTTCCTCTAATTCTTATGTTTTTCGGTTTAATTAAACCGGTCATTCATATGTGTTACAGTCATCTATTTTACACTTATATTTCATTAATATCTTACCTTTTCTATTCTTACGTTTTCTCAATCCCACATTTAAAGGGGGCCAAAGTAGTTTATATTATATTACCAAGGTAATCATGCATTCATGCATGCATGTTCCATGGCTGCTTCATTTTGCTTTGCCTCTGCACAATGTTTGTTTGATTTGTGTGATGTCACGAGGAATTGAGGCTTGTAAATGAACATGCATGCATGCAACTTTTTTTTATAGACGTGCATGCAACTATATAATGCTCCAGTCTTTAAAAAACTAAAACTAAAAAAATCTAATCTGAAAGATAAATCTGGACATACCTAAAAATTAGGGATTAGCTTTTTACGGACATAGGAAGTATAAACTAGTGCATATGCATCTTAATTTTTTACAGATTATTTACACACACCCTTCAACCGTATATATATAGCACGAACTGCTCCTATTATATATATTTACAGCTGAATGCGTATGGCATTATATGATATTAAAGATCCTTTATCTTTTAAATAATGTGTACACTTGAAAGGTACGTTATTCTTGTTAAATCTTGTGACAAGTATAGCTAGTTTTTAAACACCACATTTATAGCATTGAAGTTTGACAAAGATGATGTTAGAAGAAAAAAGTTTGACAAGACGATGGAGCTAACCAAACATGCTTCGCCTCGGCCTTCGACGGTAAAACCAAGATAGCGAGAAACCGCGAGAAACCTCTGCCATGCCTGCAAATTTGTGGTGCCTAAAGATCACAAAGGAATCAAAAAGACTCAGCACAATTGTCCAAAGAAGGATCCCGAGACCCCTACCAAACGGAAAAGCTGCATACGGAGTTGTATGAAAGTTTAGGTCCATTCTTCGCCGGTGTACAAACAGCAACAGGGTGATGAACGGTTCAACCATCTTTCATGTTCCAATTAGCTTAACTAAATTACCAGATGTATACATACTTTCAGAAAATATAAAATATTAAAATATGGAGCGCCCAACTATGTATGCTTTTTTGACAAAAAAAATTCTTGGATTCATAATATTTGTTTGTTTTAGATCGAGTTGGGCACACAAGAACTGAGTAATAAGTTAGATAAAATGGCTATTGTGTTCAGTTAATCATTCCCAAAATACGCATGTATACAAATATACATAGATAAACACCTGAGTTAATGAGGTAATTAAGAAAAGGGTAAGACAAAAAAAGACCAAAGCATATTTTGAGGACTGTAAAAGAGGTTAACACTAATTAAGTATTTTAAACCGAAGGGAGGGGAGTAGAAAAAGACTCTCACATGCATGTTTCATGCAAATTCAGTAGGTTCCAAAATATATAGGGCTTTGTTCACTTTATCGCTCTTTTCAACTTTTTCAAATTTTAATGCAAAGCAATAAACTAAACGTATCATTACCAACATAATCATACCAAATGTTGTCACTTCCAAGAATACTTAAAAAAATCTCTCTACTACTCTATGTTTAATATGGCGCTCTACTGCTCTACTCTATGTTTAATATGTAATGTAAAATTTTATGAGTCCTATAAGAAAACTATGATAGATTTTTTCTGGCCAAACATAGTTTGCCACTTTGCATCTGGCATGAAAACATATACTGTATATGTTTTGGCTCTCTGGAACTTAATTGTCTTAGAAAATATGCATGCATGTTTAAAAAGTTGCTTGACTTTCTATCCAAACAAGAAGGATACATGCGTTAAAACTAGCTATAGCTGCAAATTACTAAAGAACAAGCTTTTGCTCAATGTGTTGACGATGGATCGCATCTACGGTTCTTCGTTTTGCCCAATGGGCACAACGGATCGATCTTTTGATCAGACCGTACGTGTTGATTGTGTACTGTACATAGGAGTATGTAGTCAACAACGGAAAAATGTACAGCTTGCTCCATCAGCACAACTTTGGACCTCGCTCGCTCACATGCGCGCGCGCGCGCGTGTGTTTTTTTGGGTTATACTATGTAGTTAGGTCGTAGCTGGGGGTAGCTAGTGCAGTGTGTGCGTGCGTATATACAGAGAAGTTCAAAAGGCTTATTACATGTTGGACCGGATGCATTTCCAGCTACAGCGTGTGAGTTCAAATAGCTCAAGCAAAGATAAAGACGCATGATTAGGGGTGGACAGAAAAACTTTAGGCTCGCTAGTTCGCTCGGCTCGTGGTCGGGTCGGCTCGTTTAGAATGCTAACGAGCTGAGACAGGGATTTAGCTTGTTAGCTATAACGAGCCGGCTCGTGAGCCGCCATGAGCTAAATGAGCAAGAGCCATGGCCGGATAGCCCACGAAAAAGCACAACCCAATAGAAGTGTTTATGAGCTAAATGAGCAAGAGCCATGGCCGGATAGCCCACGAAAAAGCACAACCCAATAGAAGTGTTGATGGTCAATATAGACTTAATGCTTTTTGATTGTAATAGTAATGATATGTAAGTGTTGACGGATAAATGTCGATGGATGATTGTAATAGTAATGATAAACTAGCATTTGCATGGATGATTGTTGATAAATAAGTGTTATTATATTAATTATGAACTTAATATGTCACTTTTTTCCTTTTCTTATTATATATTTGCATGTTTGGTAGACTCATAAAAATAGACATTTAAATTGTACACAAATTACAATATATGTTGAAATGGCTCGCGAGCTAAACAAGCCGGTCTCTGGCTCGTCTCTATCCGAGCGAGCCAAGCCGAGCCAGCTCGTTTGGCTAACAAGCTAGAGCCGAGCCAAGCGAGCCGGATCCATATCCACCCCTACGCATGATCATGTTTGAAATCCTCCATGAAGCATGTTGAAGCTAGGTTTCAAATTCCAAAAACATAATATATTAAATATATTCATAAAATCTTTGCAATTTTAGGGAAATTTCAAGTTTGCAAATGATTTTTGTGTGCTAACGGTGGAGACACACTTAAATATATAGGCTAGCTCTTGAAATTACACGAGGATTTTTATTTTGTTTTATAAAAAAAATATATTAATATTTTAGCTTATGCATCGATTGATGCATATAGCTGTTTGTTTTTATAAGCACGTGGAAAATAGTTCAAGAAATCTCAAACAAATTACATGAGGATGTGGGTTCAAGTCGAAGACTCAGCATTGTTGTCCATCGATTTTACAAAAAAATACACATACGTTTAATGGAAGACTGTTACGTTATGTTAGACAATCTTTGGTTGGCTCCAATACTTCCTAGCGTGTGCGTGCATGTGAATGTGATCGATGCTGGCCGGCTGGGTGTGCAGCGAGCAAGGGACATGCTTTTCATCGGGTACACTACAGCTAGCAAGCAGACATCCAGTACGTAGGAAGCCACAGCAAGGCAGAAAATTAAAGCTACTGTGAAGACCAAGGCGAATGGACACTAGCAAACAGGCCGGCTTTCCACAATCACAAATATGGTAGGGAGCAGCGCACTCAGCCGAAGGTTCCAGGGCTGAGTCGCACCAATTAATACAATGCACCATAGGATTCAAAACCTACCTCTCCTCTCTCTCTCTCTCTCTCTCTCTCTCTCTCTCTCTCTCTCTCAAAAAAGAAAAAGCTAGCACAGCTGCCAGCTGCTCATTGCTCAGTATAGAGGCAGAGGCAGAGACAGAGGCAGGGCGATTCTTTGATCTTTTTGGCCTCCACCCTCTACGCCAAATAGTTCTTCTTCTTCTTCTCCAAGCTCTTGTTTCGATGAGACCTTACGGTGCGGCCACACTGCTCTTCTTCCTCTGATCGAGACCTCGCTCTACTAGATCTCTCTGGCGGCGCGGCCACGCGCGCACACTGGTGGTGAGCGGAGCGGTACACTCCGATGGCGACCCCCTAGTGCTTCTTGTTCTATGCATCATGTTCTTCATCTCACATCTTGCACTGTTTTTCATGTTCTATCCGCCTCCCTCTTCTTTACAATCTGTTTTCTACTGTGTGCTTCTTTTCTTAATCTTAAAGAAAATAATTTGGGTAAAGATCTCGCTTTCTACATCTCGCTCATACTGCATGCTACATATGTTTTTCCATTTAGATCGATTGGACAGCCATGGTTCCAAAATATATAACTAGTTTTTTAAAATGTTTCAAAAAATAGCATCTTTTTTTCTTGTCTTGTGGGCTTGTGGCTAATTTTTGGTCCGATGCCAACCGGGTTTTTGGTACACGTACGTACGCTATCTCTATATGGTTTTTGGATGGTGTGAGGCCATATTCATCATCAAAGGAGCTTAATTCGATCGAGCTTCGATCGGATCGGCCAGCTGATAGATCGATGTTGTGTTCATGGCGGGCGAGATTCTCACTCTTTTTCAGGGAAATGGCGGGCGAGGTTCGATCGGCTAGCTTATTAGCTAGCTGCATCTCATCGATCCAGACCAAACAGGCGAGCGAGTTGGCTTTGACGTGCATGGGTTGGAGTTCATGGGGCCTTCAATATATTTCTCTTGTGAAAAAAAGTGTCTTTTAATTAATTACTACGTCGTCGTCGTCGTCGTCGTCGTCGAATGGGAGTGTATTGGGAGGGCAAAGCAAACGATTATCAGTTGATCTGAGCGGATGTTTATATCTTACATTCTCATTCCTAGGCGCCCTAGCTAGGATCGATCGGTAATAATTAATTAATGTATCATCCTAGGATGGACATATATAAACAATCGGTCGGTCCTCCCATGCACATATGCAAATATGCAAATTATGTCTTTGCTTGCCATTTCGTTTGCACAGGTATGGGTCCAAGGAGCAGAAGAGGCCGTATTCTCATCTTCTTTTTGCTGGTCCTGATGATGGCTGTTGGAGCCAATCGCGATTCGACAGTACGTGCATTTCCTTCCCTATCAATCGGAGAGATCTATCTAGTCCATCCTTATAAATTGTTCGTCCCACTAATTAACTCACACATTGCTAATTAATTAACTCTTAATGTTGTGTGTATATATATATGTATATATTCAGACTGCTGGATTTGCAAGGACGGTGTCCAAGGCGGAAGTGTTGGCATCACCTGCTCCAATTCCGCCAGATGACAATCCAGACATCATTATAAGAAATCGGGTGGTTCTGTCTATTGGTAACATATGCATGCTTAAGCTCAACTTTCGGTGTTCTTTTGCTCTTGAACTCTATAGTATGATGGTGCAGATGCGCATATATACTAGTACTTCATTATTCTTGAGTTGTCTTCTGTGCTGAACTTTGGGTGTTCATCTTTCTTTCTGTCGATTCAGCAATTGTTTCACTGGAAGCTTCTAGTGTTCCTCTTGCTCTTTCTCTATTTATACATGTACATAATAATATATGGGTATATATGTTTGGGCCTGAACGCACACATAGTAATACATAGACAACCCAATACACATAATAATGTATGGGTATGTTAAGAATGTGCATCTTTAGCAACACCTATAACGCATGCATCTTGGATCTTGTTTTGCCTCTCTCCAATCCTTTGGAATTTTCACTGATTGTAGGGATGATACTAAAGCTTTGTAGGCATGGGACGATGGTTCATAGGAGACATAGTTAGCTATGTCATTCTCATCTTCAAAATCATTATCTTAGAGGTTTTATTGCTTTGCTTCTTACACCCTTTTTTACAGCAACAGGAACGTTAGTCTCCTCTCCCCCTGTTTCAGACTCCTCTCCTATATGATCAGATGATACCTGTATGAGATTACAATGATCAGATGGCTAAACATTTGTTTCAATAACAACGGGAGACTGTTGTTGCTCTGCTGACTCATCCCTTCCAACCACGGGAGGAGACTCTTGTTGTTTCAATAAGTAGGATTGATGGAGTTGCCAAGAACAATTGCTTTCTCCCTCTCTTTGCGAATTATCAACCTTATTTCCTCTATTTGGAAGTTTAATTTCTTGAGCCGTAGCTCAATACTTTTTTCCCCATCGTGCAAATTAAGCAAGGAAGAAATAATTTAGCTTCTTCACACCACCAATAAGCAAGCACCAAATCACCAGCAACTATTATATTTTTTCCAACCCATATAGAGCAAGTGCAAACAAGCCGGCAATCGTTTCTGCTGTCTTCTTCCCAAGCAGAGCAGCAGCACACAAAAGTACAGAACAACAAATCACTCAATAGCAGCTCTCGTTCCTTCAATTTGTTTTCAGCCACACTATCAGCAACAAGCAGCTGTTGTCGTTGCCTCCTGCTCGCCTGCACACCTCGCCGGAGACGAAGAAGACAGAAAGAACACAGGTGGCTTTGGTGCCGCTAGAAAGCTGCTTTTCCAGACTCTATTGATGTAGTTAAAAAAGACTCCATATGGATATCTATTAAGAGCATGTCCAACAGTGTCTTTAAATAAATCTTTAATTCTGTTTTTGGAGAATTTTCTTTGAAAAGTTAGCTCCAACAGAGACTCCATATGGATATCTAAAATTGTAGGTTTTTCTAAAATCATGATCTCGTGTTCAAAATTAAGAATAGAGTTTTGGTTTTCTAAAATAGCTCCGCCACCGCGAGGATTATTGAACCGTGAGACGCACGTGAAAAAAACAGATTTAGGAGTCTGCGCGCCGCCCTGCCGCCAATGCATCTTGCCGCTGCATCGATCGGCGGCGCGCCGCATCTCGCCGAAACTCATCTCGTCGAAACTCATCTTGTCGCACTACCGCCGCTTGCATCCGTCGACCCCGCATCTTGTCGCACGGCATCCTTATCTACACCTTGTCGCGTGGCTGCCACGCCGCACGCGTCTTGCATCCGCCTTGCATCAAGCGCCGCACGGTTGCCCTGTCGCGCACGGCTGTCCTGCCGCACTACTGCATCAGCGCCGCATGACTACTTCCCGTTTTGCAAAGAAGCCAAAGACACTTCATTTGAATCCTCCATACCCGCGCAAAATCACAGTCCACGAGTCAATGGCGTTTTTAACACCCTTAGCACTGCCAAGGAAGATGAGAACCTGCAGGTTTCCTTCTCCATGCAATATACATACTCTCTCTATATCGAGAGATCGAGCAATATCATCGAACTTGTCATGCATCATCCATATTCATCGATATTGTTGTTTTGCCACAAAATGTACATAGTGTCGAATGCCGCCGTCGCTGCGTCGCCTCTACTAGCCCACACATCGATGTCGTGTCCGGGAAAGAGATTGATACTCTAACGGTTGATGGGTCTCGGTTAGTTAAAAAATAGAGAATCAATTTTGAGAATCCGTCGTTGTTGACGCTAAATACATACCGTTCTTGGCGTGTCAAAAGATGTGTTGACGTCAAATCACACGCGGCAGGAGATCCGCTTAACTTCGGTGCAGGTCCTAAAATTATTGAAATGCGAGCATGCGAGTCGGTTTGATCCTATCACCGATAAGGTATGCAAAGCGGCAGAACATAAAGTGTATCGGTCGCTAGGTCGGTAGTCAAGACAACCGATTGATTAATAAGCCGATAGCGCGATTTCAACCGATGTCGACGATGCACTTAGGGTTTTAATTCATCGATCATGTGCCAAAAACGTGTTGATGAGCGAATATCTATATAAAGACGATCGGCCAACGATAACATGATGATATAGCAATGTAGTATAGCATAAATTAATCACATGATGAAACAGGACATTGATCGAAGGTTAAAGCACACTTCGGTGGGGTGTGATGGCATTAGATCCAAGTGATTAGAAACCTTTGTTGTAATCGGCTCGAGTCCAACTTGTATGTAATCCTTGTAAGTCGGTGTAATGTCTAGATAACTCATCGATTGAAACCCCTATGAAACAATGGTTGATGCCTACGACTTGCATAAATCTAGCTTACAACCACAACCTCATAGGTCGGACCTAACCGATGCAACATAAATTTGATGATTGCTTGATAGATTTAAGCAAGCCGATACGACACCGATCAAGGTGGTCATGTATTAAATTTAACCAAGATAGCACGACTATTAAGAGGAAATTCAACACATCGATAGGATCGGGTAACCCTCGGATAAAACATTAGCATAAACCTATCGGCTTAACAAGACTTCGATTATCAACAACAATCCGGTAAGTCGGACCTAATCGATGCGGCACAAGATTGTATATGATAATCTAAACTCAATGAGGCGATAGATCTGTCTAAAATGATAGATATATCAAATTTATCTAAAGCGACATCATGTTTAGAGAAAAATCAACTTGATCGAATATCGAACCTAACCGAAAAGTCCAAACTAAGCCAATATGACTATAAACGGTAATGGAACTAAAGATAGAGACGATATACCGGATCGGCAACACTTGGACTTATCCCTTTGTCGGAGATCGAACCTAAGTGATGCAACCTCGCGTCGGGTGTGAAGTTTCGTCGAAGGGTTACGCGGAGGCTACGCTAGCCGAAAACAAAAATTTTAACCGCGCAAACCAGGGAACACTTGCAAGTAAGGGCCGATAGATCGTTACCGATTGGAGTAGAGTGCGGCGGAATAGCCAATCGGGGCAATCCGATCCGGAATAGTGTAGCCGATTCCGGAGACGGCGATTCGAGTCGTCCGGCCGCGTTCTCACGCCTCGCTCCGATGCGCCCGACCGCGGCCGATTCCACCACGGCCGATCGCTCCGGTTGCGGCCGATCCGGCCGATCAACGGCGCGCAACGTAGCGGCGCCTCTACGGTATCCACACGTCCGGGGACGAACGCCGTACACCCGTGTGCTAGCACGCGATGCAAGGCTAGGGTTTGGCTCGAAAGTGGGGAGGGTTTCGTGGAGATTGATCTCGGCGACTTCGTTGCACGCGATGCAATTGACATGCCCCAACTCTCCACCCTCCCTCCTTTATATAGAGTTGGCCGGCGGGACTAGTGGCCGATTAGGACTCCATTTTGAATCGGATCTCATCCGTATCTCATAGAGTTGGCCGCCCACACGTCGTAAGCCCATAGGACTCTATCCGATCGGATCCCTATCCGATCGAGCCGTATCCGAGTCCAACTCGAATGCACTTCTTATCCCCTTAAGCGTGCGACCCAGAGGTTCGGGTATACTCGGTTTTGGCTATAGTCTAACTTAGCCGATCGTCGGCTCGAGTCTAACTCAGGCACTGTCAACGGCGCCTAGCGGCACATATTGACACCATAGTATACAAGAATAATATCGGCTCGAACACGTAATGTGTACACAAATCCCTTTGCCTCACGATACCGGTTAAGCTATAGGCAAGATGTGTGCCATCCCTTCAATAGCTTAACCATTCACTCGAACCGTATTGGATTATCCGTCTTGATTGACTCCTCAATCAACTTAGCATGACCATGCATTTCCATAATCCATTACCTCGAGGGCCCAGAGATATCTCTCCAAAGGAGGGGCAAATTCCATCTTGATCACTCACATTCCACTCCATGTTTCATAGCAAACCCGAAAACTACCTTTATAACTACCCGATTCGAAATAACGTTTGGTAGTCCCAAAGTAGGCTACTACACATGTTGGAATCCATGGTGATCTCGGGTCTAAGGACTTTGTACCAACACTACCTCGAGACCAACTAATGGCACATTAATTCCTGTAGTGTCTCATGGTGGGTCTATCCAACAATGTGTTCTCCAACACATATGTCCATGTTTATTGATTTGGTATCTCCATACCCATGATCTATGAGACATGATCATCAATTAATAAACATGCCGATCTTAGAATCATATTTGTTCCAACAATAGGACATATGATCAGGGATCGTTTAGAAATAGATTCATACATATCGAGTCTCATAAATAAGTCACGTACTTATTGATCAATACAAGATGTCTATTTCATGGGCCGAATAACACTTTATTCATAAATACATAAACATTGACGTGATATCCAACATCTCCATGTTGCCTCTAGGGCATATCACTAACAATCTCCCACTTGCACTAGAGTCAATCATGTAAGTATCTAATACCCATTGCTCTTGTGTGCGCCTCATGCTTCGGCTGAGGGAGAGGTTTTGTCAGCGGATCGGCTATGTTGAGATCCGTGTGCACTTTGCATATCTTGACATCACCTCTGTCCACAATCTCGCGAATGAGATGATATCGAAGTATGTGTTTGGACTTCGATGTGACCTCGGCTCCTTGGCTTGCGCAATGGCTCCACTATTATCACAATAGAGAGACATTGGACCGTCGCACTGGTCATCACACCAAGCTCGAAACGAATTTCTTGATCCAAACAGCCTCCTTGCGCTTCCGAAGCGACAATGTACTCGGCCTCCGTTGTAGAATCGCAACGATCCCGCTTGGAACTCTTCCAGTGATGCGCCTCCGTTCGGGCGGAACACGAACCCGTTGCGATCTATAATCATCCTTGTCCGTTTGGAAGCTAGCATCGGTGTAACCACTTACAACGAGCTCTTCTTCACCTCCATAGACTAGGAACATATCCTTAGTTCTTCTCAAGTACTTAAGGATATTCTTTACTGCGATCCGGTGTCCTTCACTGGATCGGCGGTATCTGCTCGTAGCACTCAAAGCGTACGAGACATGCGGGCGTGTACAAAGCATGGCATACATGATGGATCCAATTGCCGAAGCATATGGAACCATACCCATCTTATTCCGCTCATCATGTGTCCGAGGACACCGATTCTTGCTAAGATTAATGCCATGTGACATGGGCAAGAAACCTTTCTTGGAATCATGCATGTTGAACCTTTTCAACACCTTGTCAATGTATGTACTTTGGCTTAATCCAATTAGCCTCTTGGATCTATCTCTATAGATCCGAATGCTAATATGTATGTTTTGCCTCCCTAAGTCTTTCATGGAAAAACTATTTTTCAATGAAGACTTGACGGATTCTAGCATAGGGATATCATTTCCAATCAACAATATGTCATCCACATATAAGATTAGAAATACAATTGCGCTCCCACTGACCTTTTGTAAACACAGCCTCTTCTTCATTTTTGATGAAACCAAACCCTTTGATTATTTCATCAAAACGAATATTCCAACTCCGAGATGCTTGCTTCAATCCATAAATGGATTTCGTAGCTTGCATATCTTTCCGAGCGATTCTGGATCGACAAAACCACGAGGTTGTATCATGTATACATCCTCGCTTAGGTTTTCATTTAGGAAAGCCGTTTTGACATCCATCTGCCATATCTCATAATCGAAATATGCAGCAATCGCTAGGATAATCCGAATAGATTTAAGCATTGCGACGGGCGAGAAGGTTTCATCATAATCAACTCCTTGAATCTGTTTAAAACCTTTCGCCACCAATAGCGCCTTATAGATGTGAACATTTCCATCCATATCGGCCTTTTCTTAAAAACCCATTTACACTCAATGGTTTTGACACCATCGAGTGGATCAACCAAGTTCCAAACTTGATTGTCGTACATGGATTCTATTTCGGATTTCATGGCTCCAAGCCACTTGTTGGAATCGGGTCCCACCATCGCTTCCTCATAGGTCTTAGGCTCATCGTTGTCTAACAACAATATATCACGTTGTACCTTTGTGTGCACTGTCGGTGCACGACGTGATCTTTCGGTTCTCAGTGGGGTGGTGTGTCTACAACCGGTGGCGCAACACTTTGCTCCTCCGTTGTGGTTCGTGGTCGCAAACGTTTTCGGTGTTTCTTGAACTTCTTCAAGATGCACCTCTGTCATCAAAGTAATTTCACCTTAATTTTAATCAATCAATGGCTTATCGGCTCTATAAGTCACTCATTGGTTTATTGTCTAAAATGCGTGAGCGTGAGAAATGGCAAGGATAAATTTCACACTACATAACACCTCGTGTGTTGCGACAGGACTTCTAAGTGATCAATATTTATTTTTCTTGTTAGAATTGCTAGTATCGAATAGCGTATTTTATAGTAGATCACTTCTAATTAAATAATTTTATTTAATTGGAAAATCCATAGAAGTGACAAAACAAAGACATTTTTGAAGAAAGACATCATATATCAGTATTAAAATATTTATTTGATAGTATAGGAAATTGCAATTCTTGTCATGAGCAAATGATATCCTTTTTAGCATTTCAATATGAATGCTATTAAATCAAGTTTCACAATAGCCTAGTTTCGATTATAAGCCTAGGAAAGGTACAATAGGGCACTTCACTTTATTGAACGATAATTTCAGATGTATTTGAAGGGCAAATCCACCAAAACCCATCCAAAGAAACGAGTGTTGGTGCATGATTTAACCGTCAAAATCTACTCACGATAGATATTGAAAGCAACGGTGAAAATCGTTCTTCACCGTTGATGGTCTACATCTTAAAACTCATGATTCTAGCTAATTCTCTTGTGCTTGTTGTAGCCTTGATGTTAATTTGCAAATTTTCTCTTGATCTTGGGACATTTGCTATGTTGTTTTTGTTGCCTTTTGCATCTCACCAAAAATTTCTTTCTTCCTTTGCATCTATCATGGAGATTTCTACGGTCATTACCACATTACATGCAGAATCGTAATTATATCTTGCGGTGGAGATTTCTTGAACACCACGATCGCGCAATGACAGTAACCTTCTTCGTTAGCACATTTTCAGGTTGAATGATGGAGATTTCCATCACGACCAACGCGCCACCCAATGGACATGTCTTCTTTCAACATTAACAGATATTTGGTTTGTGTTAAGAACTCCTCGTAGGAGATCTTGCTCCAACCTCTCCAAAGATCTTGCTACACGAGTAACACGATTGCGGACTCTCAACGTCGTAATTTGTCCAACTACTTCTTGATGACAATTGAGCCGAAACAACAACCAAACAATTTATATGAAGGTTATCGCAGCCGTCAACGAATTAGCTATACGTAATGATGTACATTAGGAAAAAATAAACTAGTAATTAATAAAAGAACAAAAACATCAACGGAAATGACCTAATATCTAATTTATAACAATGGGGATGATCCCTTACCAAAAATTGTCTTACCATTGTTATAGATGAGAAACTAGGTCATTTTCATTGCTGTTTTTTTCTTTTTACTAATCACTACTTTATTTTCTCTTCTTAATGTACGTCATTATACATAGCTAATTCATTGACCGCTGTGATAACCCTCATACAAATTGTGTGGTGTTGTTTTGGCTCAATCGTCATTGAGAAGTAGTTGAACAGATTATAGACATTCGAGCATGTGATCGGTGTTATTCAATGTAGAAAGATCTTTGGAAAGATTGGGAGCAGCGCTCTACCGAGGAGTTCTTAACACAAACCAAGTATCTCTTGATGTTAAAGAAGGCATGTTCAATTGGTGGCGGTTTGGCTGTGATGGAAATCGCCATCATTCAGCGAGGAAGAGGAGCTAACGGAGAATGTTATTATCACTGTTGTACTTAGGGTGTTCATGAAATCTCCACCGTAAGATATAATGATGATTTTGCATGTAGTGCGGTAACAACTTGCAAAAATCTCTATGATGCATGCAAAAGAAAGCAAGAAAGTTTTTGGTGAGATGTAAAAGACAACGAAAAACAAGAATGCAAATGTCCCGGGATCGGAGAAAATTTGCAAATTAACATCAAGGCTACATCAGCAAGCATAAGAGAATTATCTAAAATCATGAGTTCCAAGATGTAGATCATCAACGGGAATAAGGATTTTCTAGAATCATGAGTTCCAAGATGTAGACCATCAATATCTGCTGTGAGTAGATTTTGGAGGTTAAATCATGTGCCGACACCCATTTCTTTGGCTGGGTTTTGGTGGATTTGCCCTTCAAAGACGTTTGAAGTTATCGTTCGATAAAGTGAACTGGTTTATTGTAGCTTTCCTAGGCTTCTAATCTAAACTGGCCTATTGTGAAACTTGGTCTAATAGCATGCATCTTGAGTTGCTAAAGAGGATGCCATGTGTTCATGACAAGGATTGTAATTTTTACTGTCAAATAAATATTTTAATACTGTCATATGATATTTTAATACTGTCATATGATATCTTTTTTCAAAAAGATATCTTTGTTTTCTCACTTCTATAAATCTACTATAAACACTGTTATTCTGATACTATCAATCCTACTGGGAAAAATAAATATTAATCACTTAGAAGTCCCGTCGCAACACGCGATACGCGATGTGTTATGCAGTACTAACTTTGTCCTTGCCATTTCTCATACTCGCGCATTTCAGACAATAAGCCAACAAGTAACTTATGGAGTTGATAAGTCATTGTTTAAAATTAAGGTGAAATTACTTTGATGATCTTAAAAGTTATTAGTTTGGAAAAAACCATACGTATCTATCTAGTAATAATGCAGGGTATCATGAGTGGTTAGATTTAAAAAATAATACCTCATAAATACTTATATTTATTGATAAATTGTAATCGTTAGAGATGTTTATATTCGTAGACGGATGGACTACAAGATAACTAACGAGCAATAAACAAGTACAAGACAGAAGACAGAAATCAAATGACAAGTACAAACTTCTCATCGGCTCAACTTCTAACTAACATGAAGTACCGACTCATGCTATGATCTTTTCGTATAGAGAGCCTCCGAAGATCGAAGTCACTGCATCCCAGCTACACAAAGTTTCAGACGCCTTCCAAGATTGAAGGCACCACATCCCAACCACAGAAACGGAGTGTCAGCACAACTTTTAATTGGCAACAGATGCTCATGGCAAAAACTAAAAGCAATTTTTATTGTGGGTGCAATGCCTTGTATAGCGTTGATGGTCTGGATAGAGCATCCCAGGTTACGAGCTATTGTTTTCATTACTGATGATGCAAGTTTAATATTGGATTGGAGATCTTCCCCTGCTCCTGGGACACTTAACAACTTGTCTTTTATAGCCCTTTGCATGCCATCAAGGGCATTCATGTTTACTTTACATATTTCATGAACATTCCTGTAAACTGATAGTGCGCAATTTGCTACTGACTCATTATGTACTGCGTGGTAGATTACATCCTTATCTGTAGATCCTTTCATTGCTGCAGAAGCAACAGCAGCAAGCGATCTAACCTTCTCCGCTTGTTTGGATTCAAGAGGACGGAAGGTACATTCCATTAGAGATATCGCTTGCCATGCAATGTCAATGGTATCTTGTAACTTTAGGAGATAGTTCTTGGTCCAGAATGATTCGGTAGGAGAGGCTGCACCCAATCTCTCCAAAGATTTTGAGACGCGACGAAACACAGATGCCAAGCGTTCGACAAAAGGAATTTGCCCCACGATCGCCATGTAATTTCAAGATGTAGTTTTAATCCGGCGTCTCTAACACGAAGAGCAGCACGGACAGACTTGGAAACAACTATGACGGCCAAAAGGAAACTCTATCTCTGCAGATCGATTTGTTTTTATTTTTTCTGTTGCAACGAGCTGAGATTGACGGCTCTGGTCGGGAGTTATATGGAACAGGCTAGCGGAAGTAGAATCGAATTCCTGACAACGAGTCCGAGTAAGGTACGCTGCCTAATACGGAGTCGGCCAGGGCTTCGCTCTCACCAGATGAACAACTCCACCACACAATCCTGAACGCTCCGTTCCTCTCCTCTCCTGTCGTACATGCTGCTAGATTTGATTTGAGGCAAGCATTCAACTAATGGACTGTTTCTAAACCAAATTTGAAGAAAAAAATATATCAAGCTTCCTTCTTATGTCTGGCTGGATGCTGCCGCCGAGGGAGTTCTCGACGGGGAGGACGGCGCGGTCGGCGATCCAGCGCTCGACGGCCTGGAATGCCACCTCGAACTGGTCGCAGGGGATGGCGTCGCTGGACGGGTAGGCCTTGGCCGCGGCCGCCTCGCTGTACGCCCCTATGGCACCCATGTAGGCGACGCGTTGCTGGCTGCCGTGCATGGGCGCCGGCGAGAGCATGGACGAGAGCCGCGAGACGATGACAGACCTCGCCGGAACGGAAGACCCCCGCCTCTGGAGCCGACGTCTCCACGGATACGCCCGCCTGCCTCTCAAGTCTGACCTCGCACGCCTGCTCCCGCTTGCATACGGATCGAAGAGAAATGAAACAAAGAGAGATTTTTTTCTTTTCTTTTCACGCGGCGTATTTTAACGATCTAAAAAAATTTATGCGCGTGGGCAAACCTAACATACAAATAAAATACAAAGATATCTATATAAATCCATGTATCACTCTAGTGAGTATTTTCATTCCTAGTTAACACTAAGCACGTTAATTAAGTGTTGTATATGCTTTGTGCTACTGCTGCTTGGTACTGCTCTACCGATCACTAGTAAGATGATTAGCAAGGTAATTAAGGTGTTAATCTGCTGGGGATGGGTGCAGGCACCTAGCGGAGCCCGGGCAGCTGCCTATGCTAGTCGGGCCTGGCTCCGTCCCTGATGGTTGCTAACAGGGTTTTCTTTTCCATCCAGGGTTATCACGCCCCGACAATAACCATGCTTTTCGTGTGGTAACCACGAAAACCATAAAATTTTATAAAAAAATAAATTATTTTTAAAATTTATTTAAATTTAATGAGGTTATCGTAGTTTTAATTTTATTGTAGCGCAACGGTTATCGGCGGTTTTTTAAACCATGGTCGCTAGGCATCGAGGACAAGATGCAGGTTGGGTCCACGTCGTCGCCAGATTTCACGGTCACTGGCTTCGCTTCTTGTCGTCGGAGAGCCAGACTTGGATCACAGGGAGAGCGACAGATTGAAGAAAGACACGGGATAATTTTGTCAAAAAAGAACAGCTCCGTTTGTCCTCTCTCTCTACTCCGTCAGATTTTTGTGGTATTTTTAGCAAGAGTGATATGGTGTCATGGTGTGTTTAGAAGGGTGAAAAAAGTTTACACACACAAAGGATGATACAAATCATCTGCATTTACTACTGTAAACTGCAGCCTACCACTCGTCTAGAACCGGATCCTTTTGACTTACATTAAATTACAAAGGAGAAGGGCCCGACCGATCGAACGTGATTATTTTGTCTGCAACATTGGCTCGTCGGCGACGGTGAAGTATAATCAACTATTAACTTTAAATCATTTTATAGGTAATCAATAATTAATTCATATAATAGTTATATACTATATCATTAATATCTAGCTCTCATCTCTTATACACACAATATGTCTTAGAGTTTGTCTTTGTAAATTGTAGCAGTTGCTTCATTCTCTCATCTCTTCTCTCCTTTACATATACATCTAGTATGCTATTATAAGCTTATGTAGCTAGTCAGACCAAGTCAGATGCAGTTACTGTGGACTATGGAGAATGATCGACAATGTCACGATTCTCAAGACAAGAATGACTGTGTCACGATTCATGTATACAACTCAACTTATTTTTTTTGGAATGGAGTGTGTAATAGCTATATATATCTTCTTGTTATAAATAAATTAGTTCTCTGGCGATGAAAAAAATTGAAGGTTGAGAAAATATGTCCATCAGCTGAACATTACCACTAGAAGTGCTTCAAACCTCTGTTTCTCATTACCGCCAATGAGGCCAACTACCAGTTCTTCTGCAAACTGGCGCATGTGAGGAAGAAGTGGCCTCTTGTCGAATGAGTTTAGAATTTTATCCGAACTTTAATGTCGTAGGAAAAGGAAAGTTTTTAAAAATTATATTAATTCATTTTCAAATGTTTTAAGCTAATATTTAATTAGTTATGTGCTATGAGCTACCTCGTTTTTCATGCACGAGAAGTTCCTTGGGACCGAATGTAGCCTTAATAGTTTCCAAAAGAATATAGTAAATCATAAAAGTAAAATTGAGCTCGTCAACACAAATATAGGGACTGTAGAAGCTAGAAACTTTATTTATAATTTGAAGTTGTAATAAAAGGACATCTAGTTGATGTATTCTGTGAACTTCATTAAAAAGATATACTACTACTTTACATGTGGAAATTAGCCTTTGATCCTACCCCAAGTTTTGACACATTAGATGAAATACATGTAAGTAGTGTTATGTAAGAAACAGGGTTAATTTGATCCATGTCATTGTAATTTTACTGATTTAGAAAAATATCATTATTACTCACAGTATCGATTAGATGTCTATTCCATCATCATTGTCATGTTTTCTATCTTCTTCCTTCTTCTCATCTCCTTTCTCTTCTCTTCTCCTCCCCATCGGTGATCACTATTCACTAGTAGATAAGAGAATGCCAATGGTACTTTCTTCGAGATGGATAGTTAACAGCTATGTACTGCGATTATATTGATATGAAAATAATTTATCTACGCATTTTCGTGTGTACTCTCTTAATTTGTACAACAACATGCGCTTGAAAAACTAAGAAGTACGAGATGATTGATTGTCATCTTTCTTCCTAATGATTATGTCAGATCACTAAGTTGATCAGAGAATGGAAGATGGATTTTCGTCCCTTCAGGCGACATTGTCTCATTTCTTCATATCATTTAAGTATTTACTAAAAGAATTAAAAAAACAAGATAAATTAATATGAGACATACCACTAGCATAAAAATATATTAAACTAAAACTAGTTAATAACTAGTTAATGTAACTTCTTATAGAAATTAAATTTGAACTTACGTAACCGTGCAACCGTGGTTCGTATATCTCGTACTAATCTATTTTGTTTTTTAAAAAAATTATAAATTATTTAGGTAACATTTAATATTCTTTTAAGGGATAAAAATGCTTTCCCGAGAGAATACCAATGGTGATTCCCTGAAGATGGCTGGTTGTATATTAGATTTCTGCATTTGTCGTACGGTTCCGGAGATGTACAAATATATCAGCACTTTCTTCAAACCAATGTGGATATTACAGTCGTCGCCATTGCCTCAGCTCTTTGCAAGTTCACTCACCGCCGGCAATGCGGTCGGTATTCGGTCCTGTTTGGGAAAACCAGAAGCTAGTTTTGGCTTTTAAAAAGCTAAAACTTCAGAAATAAAAAACTAAAGACTATTTGAGAGCTAACTTTTAAGTTAATTTATTTAGAACTTAATCCTTTTTAAAAAAAGGATTGCAGGTAGGTAATTACTTTCAACTTTTCTCTTTCCCTTAGAAGCTAGAAAAGCTGCACAAAAGTGGACTTCTGGCTTCTGAATTTTTCTAGTTAAATTCTGGTTTTCAGTTTTTCAAGAAATAGATTGAAAAGCTTGGTTCAGCTTCAGGCTTCTCAGGCTGAAAAACCAACAAAAAGCTGAAATAAACAGACCCTCCAACCAGCTAGACTGGTAGGGAGAAAAAAAAGATTAAACTAGCTAGCTAGACACAGTTCCTTTCTTTCTCAACAAAATACATGTTACTTGATTTTCAACATGGATGTCGGCTGCAAAGAAGCAACAGGATCTTGGTGAATTTTACATGTTCAGATATCACAACAACGCCATTGATGACAGGCTCTACAAAATATTTGGATTCAATACACGTAAGGAAAGATCCTCCAAGGCACAAGCTTGCAGTATTCTACCCAGATCTCCTTGTACTTCTCTGAGCACCTTGCTTCGTCTCTTCGTTCCCTCCATATCAGCAAAATGAACAGGTATGTTGGGTAGAAGTATGGAATAACCGAACTGTGCCAAAAGGGTTTAAGATTTAATGTTCATAGGAATCAAATTGAATACTAAGAGATTTCTGTCGGAAGATCATCATCACCTGGTTCCACAAGGTAAGCTAAATGAAAGAGCTAGCAGTATATCCCCAAGATAATTACAGTGCCTTGCAATTCCCCTGTATTGGATGAAAAGGGGATTCATTATTTCATATTATAGAGAGTACTTTAAAAGGAAAGTGCAAAGTTCAAATAGCCGAACATAACTATTCAAGCTTTTTTTTAGAACTACAAAATTGTTGATTAATATCGATATAGGTACACTATCCAAACTTGTTGCAGCTGTGATAAACATCATTTGGATATACTGAATTCTAACTTGTGTGTTAGCTGCCTACCTACTGACCTACATTTTCTTTACTAGTATTTTTCCTTTTCTTTCCCAAATCACCAGCACCTGCTAAATCTTTAGGCAATGGGTATGCAGACTAGGGCAGAAGGTTAGTATGTTAGGCTATTGGAATAGTCAACAACACACACTTCAGAACTCAGTATTTTATGGACTAAGCAGTTAATAAAGGAGAAAACATGAACGAGCTCTATAAAATGCACCCTCTTACCAGTAGCCAGATACAAGTAGCTTTCCCCCGACAAGTTTGGGAGGTTTACCCCAAATAAGAGCTTTAGGGTTCTTCTTGAAGACATGTTTTTGTTTGTTGGCTCCTCTGAACACAAGATAACTGTGGGCCCAATGGAAAAAAACATTGTTAAAGAGATTAGAATGCAATAAACAGGCCATATATCATATAATCGAACAGCAGGTTCTGGTAACATAGGAAGAGTACCCAATAACGAAAATGAAGCAGTTAACTATAGCAGCCAAAAGGGACAGCTCCACTTTGTTTCTCAAAAGCCACCATCCCTGGTGATCACCGTTAAAAAAAATTGATTAATATCTTGAATGTCAACTAACTGACAAAAGAGGCATGCGTGCTTTTAGTTGACTTGTAAACGTGATAAAGCTTCGAATTAATTAAATATATAAACATAATTCTGATGCATGGATGGTAATCTGACTGAAACAGCGGCATGGGTCAAACTTAGCAATTGCAGAACTAAAAGTACATGGATGCACACCTGAATGGTGAAGGTAAATGGAATGAACACTAGATCACCAAAAACCAGCATGAAGCCCAGCCTTTCTGCAATAATGTCCCATCTGGAAATAACAAAAAAAAATCAGCTGTATAGAAAAACAATGAGGTACCAACTTCGTCCTTGCTGATTGTCACGTGTATTTCATATGATCATTCAAGCACACTGGATTGATATTCACATATCTTTATATTAGAGGACAAAATGATATACTTACGTTGAGGTCATGAATTCTTCATGAACGAAGTAATCTACAATATACCACTGCATGAAGAAACATAACTAGTATCATGAACAATGGAGTATATGATGATCAAAAGAAGAAATGACCATGTCCAATACCGCACAAAAGAATTGGTAGAGAATGACTGAAAGATTGGCTGAACCAGCTAGGTAGCTCTTTGCAAACAAAGATAGGTTGATAAATAACCATGCCATCATCCCAGCTCTCACAAAAAAGAACCTGCAGACATGGTCAATTTTTTTTAAAAAAAAAAATCATCATAGGCATTCTAGTTTCCTCCAATTATTTATCCTTCAAAAGACAAAATAATAGGAACAACTTGAGAGTTGAGAGAAGGGAAAATAGCTGGATATGGATATCTACTTTATACACCACACTAATAAGGACTCATAGCAACTCGCCACAAATTTGCCCTAACAAAACTCACCACAGATTAATTGCGTGATTTTAGTAGATGATGAATAAAAAATGAAAAGAAAATGTTATGTAGAACATCAAAATTCATGTACAATTCTAATTTGCTTTTGTCCACCCAGAAATAAAAGCCTACATCTCTTAATATTCTAGATCAGGTGGGACAAAACAAATAGCTGTGACAGGGTAAACTCAAGTTTCAGCAGACCCTAACATTCTTGAAGAGCTTATGCACTCAACAACACTACTTCCTCTTTTAGAAGCAGTCAACTGCACAATAAACAAGTATTCCATTCTAACCAAACTTGGCATTGTGCATAGACTATATGCATCAAATAATGCCATGGGAATATTATAGAACTAATCAATTTGTTAGGGCATAAAGATCATAGGAAATGAAATAAATACTTGCACTGGAAGCAATAAGCAAATAGCGCAATTTTCACAACAATCATGCTGCTATTTAAATATTTGAATGTCATATCCAAAATGGAGCAACAAGGCAAAGACATTGCTGACATACTTGAGGTCAACTCCCATGAAACAAGGATTGAGCTGCACTCCCAACCACCTAGTAGACAAAGTGATCAAGATAACGATTATCAGGATTAACTTATATGATAAATACAGAGGATAGTTTCTTGGACTTAAGATCTAACTGAAAATGAGACACATAAGCTTCTGATTGGTAAATGTTAGAAGTTGGAATGGCGAGAACTGATGAAATATCCCGAGTGCAAAAGAGATGCTAGATGCTAATTTTCACTCATTATGGTTTTTATGCAATAAAATATAGAGTTTCTTAGAAGTATTACCAATCTTGTATGAAGTTCCCACTGACATGCGGTTTCAAGGAAGAACTTTTATGATGGGACCTTAATCCTGAATAATACAATAAGAAAGTAACCTGAAATACAAAAGCACGAAACGAGTCAATGAAAAGAACTTAAATGATTTGTGACCATATGTTAGTGAACACTAAACGGCAACTAGTAGGAAGATTTCACTGTGTGTATCATCTTTTTTTATTTCTTACAAATTTTAGACATGTCCAGCGTGACTAATTCCTTTGCTAAATTTTAATAGTTCCAAATCATAGAGGTAGTAATTGGGGCTAAAACATCAAACATGTCGATGGCCAATTAAGGTCAATATATTTTTCTTCTAAACTAGTCATGTTTCTTGGGTGCTTAAACTTAGATTATTCTGATTCGCAATTAAGCCTGTCACTTCACTAACAAATAGATATGAAAGAAGTAGGGAGGTCAGGTGAGTGATGCCACCTACAATAACACTAAAAATGAAGGTGGCAGACAAGAGCTCGATTCCACGGTCAGCTATGACCTGCAATCATAAGCAAACAAGATGTTGATCAATTGATAAGGGGCTCCTTGCACTTCACCTGAATAAAAATAAACGCTTGTTCCATTCAACCAACAAATTAGCACTTGAAGGGATCAACTCAAAGGTTGCTACATGAGGCAGAGGGAGGAGTAAGCAAGCTCACCGTAGGGGACATCCATCCCATGTAGACACCGAGCGCGGAGAGCACCAGCAGGAGGAGAAGCGACATCAAACCTGCCGCGGGGGTCACGCACGCATGAGGTGGCTAAAAAGAGCGTAGAGTAGCAGGGCTAGTGCTGCGGCGACGGCGGCGGCGGCGTTACCGTTGCAGCGGTAGTGGAGGCGGGACGAGTCCTGGAGGACGGCTCCGGGGACGAGCTTGCCGGGGAGGACGGCGCCGGCGGCGGCGAGGTAGCCTAGGTAGGAGAAGAGCACCACCACCTACAGTACAGAGAATGGAGCAAAAATGATAATGAGTTTCCAATTCGGCGGCTGCCCGATGGATGTCTGAGGGGGACGCACCGAGCTCCACGAGGGCACCAGCGCGGCGGCGAGTGCGACGGCGTCCATCTCCGACGGCGACGGCGAAGGGATCTTGGCGATGGGGGAATGGGCGGCGCTGTCTACTCTATGCAAACTGAGCCGAATAGTTTAAGGCCCAAATAGCTGCTTAAGGCCCACAGGCCTAACAACGTGATTGGATTTATTTTATTTTACTTTAATAGTATATCTCTATCTCTATCTCTATCTCTACCATTTATAATGCATCTTAGCAACAGTTCAGATCTAACATTTTTCTTTTACTCTTTTATAATCCATCTCTACCACTTATAATGCATCTTAGCAACGATTCAGATCTAACATTTTTCTCTTACTCACTCATAATCCAATAGACGAAAATCAGAGTCCTTTCATATTATTTACTATAACCTTTTTCTTTTACTCTCTTATAATCCATCTCTACCACTTATAATGCATCTTAGCAACGATTCAGATCTAACATTTTTCTTACTCACTCATAATCCAACAGACGAAAATCAGAGTCCTTTCATATTATTTATTATTTTTATTATGTGCATGGCATGTATGATTTGCTTTTTTTTTTCTGGTTCATATGTATACAGGTTATCCGGCTCCTTTTTTTCGCTTACGTGTATGCTTATATGTTTTGTTTTGGTTTTAGACTACTTTGGTCTTTTTTGTTCTCTACTACAAATACTTGCAAGAGAATGGTTAAGAAAACTCTCATCAAATCAAGGGCGAATCTAGAGCCGGGCTACAGCTCGAGACAAGCCCATATAACCCTTTAACGTATGTGATGTTTAATCTAAAAACTGATTTCAATTAAAAAAAAATATCCGATCAGACTATTTTGAGTTTAAATAAGCAGCCCAGCCTGAGATACAGGCCCGTCCTGAATCCACCCCTGCATCAAATGACACTAATCTATGTGCTAGGCACTACAAATGTGGTTGGTTTTGCAACACGTGAACACTCTCTGCAACTCATGTGGTTTCGATGGCTGGGATCACGTGATGTGACCCAGTATTGCCTCCTCTTCTTCCTCTCTTTGAAATGTCACACTACTGTATTTAAAATGACAGGCAGATCACCACCGGTATCAGTGTGCTCAGAGAGAACGATTGCTGGGTTCAAAAAATTTTAAATATCCTCCTACAGATCACCATCGGTATCACTGTGCTCAAAGAGAACGATTGCTGGGTTTAAACATCCTCCTACACTGTGCTTAAGAGTTAAGACTCAATTGTTCGTACGGTCTACCCCAATTACAAGCCTAAACACAGGCAATGTACCCAGGAGAACTGTACAACACGAGTTCTCTACGATTCCTTTCTAACAAGAAATAGGACCAGCAGATCACCCAATTGATGATACAGAAAGATACATGATGCTGTCGACATCAGAAAAAAATGACAGCAAACAAAGCTCATCGGTAGATTTCTTGAGGCATGCACGTCCAAGCACATTACTACAGTCTCTCTGCCAGATACGTACTAGTGTCTAACCATATCTATCATTTGGACAAAGCAGATTACCCAGGCTTCATGCAAACGAGATCCTCTGACTTAAAGTTAGCATGTAGATCCATCTTTCGATAGGTCTATATGTCAATGACTCAAAGTCAACTCACTTTTAAGTCATAGAAACCACTTCCAGCTTCATGCGCTTTGATCAGTACGTGTTCTGGGGGTTGAATCGCCTCCTGGCGTCGCGCTTGTAGTAGGGCGTGTCGTCGATGGTCCTCCTCACGTACTCCATGAAAGGCTGAGGCGTACGAGGTGACAACTCACCAGCAGCTGGGGACGCTGGATCACCCATCGCGGCTGCTGGTGCTGGCGCTGGCGCAGGCATCACGTGTCTTGGTGGTGCCTCTCTGATCGGTTTCTTCTCCAGCAACTTCATGAAGAGCGCAATTGTAGCGATTGGAACAACAATGCATGTCACGATTGCAGCCAACGTTGTTAAGCCTGATGTCGATGGCTCTCTTCTTTCTCCAGTGTCATACATAACTTCTATTTCCTCAGTCTGGCCTGCAGGTGGAGGAAAACAATGCTGTTGGTGATGATCCAATTGCAATCACCTTGTATAGGAGAGGTGATACTTAAATTTCACATTGTATATACTGTTAAGGAGGATCGGTGCATTCAAATGCTAGGTTTACTTGGTTTTGACCTCAGGTTTACCAATCACCAAAAAGTTGCTTCAGGATGATGGTCAGACCAAAACAAATACTTTTATTTCTTTTGAAAACTACCAAGTGATGTCATGACTCTAGTAATCTACTCATTACAAGGATTTTGGCAAAGATAGAATAGCATACCGGTCGCTGGAAGAATTATAGTGATCTTGTCATAGAATGATTGCCTTTTAAGTGCTTCAACCTGCAAAAGCATGGGAGTCAGTGCATGTTTACCACAGTGATGCATCGATTTCTGAAAATACTTCCTTGTCAGTTGCAATTTACCTGGTAACTAATTTCACTTGGAACACCTCTTCCATTTGTATCAACACGACTGGCTGACAGTAAATCTTTAGCACTCCAGAATAACTCAACATCTGGAAGCAGGGCAATAATAACTCTAGCATTAGAAACAAACAAAGCCAAAGCCCAAAGGTCTAAAGTTCATGGAGACAATAGGGCTTTCTCCTACCAGTATTTCCACCAATAGTGATGATGCTATGATTGCAGCTCGGAGTCAGATTTAACTGCATCAGATAACCAACATTTTTATAATCAGCTAAAACAAAAAGAAACACGCATGAGACGGGGAGGGGAAGGTGGCTACCTTCCTAGGTTCTTTAATGTAGAACCCTTTGACAAAGAGGGCGTGAGCAGATCCTGTCACCTTTGGATCTTCTTTTAGATTTGCATGAACAACAATGTGTAAAAATCCTTCCTTCAGGTTCAACTTAACAGGCAACAGTTGCGCAGGTGAATATGGATGAAATAAGCAGTAAGATTTCTTAGCAGCATCATCGCTCCATGGCTCAACAAACCTAAGTGAGAAAGGAGAGTGAGACTATGCATCCCTAGAATAATCTGGAGGAAAAGCTAGTTGTACCACCAGCCAATGATGGGAAACATACCCAACAAAAGAAGGTTCAACCTTGCAGTCAAATGGGACATTAATGTGATTGATAGAGGAGTCTGCCCTGTGCCCAGTTGAATCACTTCTTTCAACAAGGGGGAAAAGGTTAGTTTTTATCAAAACATAAGTAAATTCATGAGTTTCCAAATACCAAGACACAAAGAAAATGCTACAAAAATGCTATGTTCTGACTGGACCTAGTATCAAATACATATATAGCAACTTTGTCTAGTGCAATACAAGAATATTTGTCCAGTTCCCACTACAATTATACGCCTTCCTCCACCATCCTGCTCTCTAATGTTGCTGAATGCTGACAACTGATGTACACTGAAGTATAATCTGTTGCAAGTTATATAATACTGTTTCTATATAGATATATCTAGGACCACCAGTTTCAGGTCACAATCCCCAGAGGTGAACCTGAATCTGGAAGTACCAAAAATGAGGCATAGAAACCATCTTAGCAATACTACTCTGCTGGTGTTCCAAGTTCTAGTATAATAGGACTAATGTATGGATTGCAAAACTGTAATAGCCTAGTGTACTAGAAGTTCATATCTAATAATATTAGAGTAGCTTTGGCTTGGACTATATCATTGATCAACAACAATATGGAAAGAATATTGTGAAATGATACGAGCATTACTAACCTCAATTTTACAGCGAATTTGTATCCACCAGGTGGTCCAGCAGCATTAGTAAGCGTCTCCGCAGGAGCATCAACTACTATCTGGTTCACCTTCAGCACAGTGACGGTTGTGTACAGTTTTGTATTTGGACCTTTGAATATTACTGTTAAGAAGGAGAAATCACACTGAAAAATAAGAATCTGGAGGGAATGACACTTAGTAATGTATTCTACTCATTGACCCTTAGTTGCATACCTTCTGCTATACCTTCACCACGTGCCTGTGCTTCACCAGTTATTCGATTAATATGCACAATTTTTTCATTGCTACTTAACCACTGACTGGATCCACGCACATCCATCCCTACAAAAGGAATGCCATGGTTAGAAAACAAAACATAGAATATACAGTAAGCTGCATGTCCTTTGCTCTTACAAAACATGTATAAGTTAACTATCTATTCTGGTAGTGTGGCCTATCTATGAACTATTCCTTTTGTTTGCAAATGTAGGGTGCATCTTCTTTTGCACATAAACTAAGCCATGCATGTAAGGAAGTTAGAATAGTAGTATATAGGGGTATAGAATTATTTATTGGAATCTGAAATGGGTCCTACATTTGTGATGACGACCATCCAGAAAGGGTGCCTTAGATTTGTGAACGGAGGGACTACTATACTATCACCCTTGACCCTTTTTTTTTTTGCAAAAGACGAGATCATATACTACCAACTAAAATGTATTGTGTGGAAAGCAAAGAATATAAAAGGATACATTACACTGAAATGGTGGATCAGACAAAACTCCCAATATAACAAAAGAAATGCAAATAACTAGTAGCGTGAAAATGTTTCACTGAACGTACGGTCTCCAATAATGGTGAAGTTCAGTTGCTGCCCAGAACGAAGGACCACATCTCTAGGATACATCTGTGCACCAACAGATACCTAATATAGTGAAATGTGTTAGTCGAAACACAAACTGTATTCCATTGTAAGCATTCAACCGAAGAAATAACAATTCAGTATATGGTTTTGCTAGATGATGTCACCACCAGATTCTGAAAGCGCATGCTATTGTAGTTTAGTTTGGTACATTGTACACAAAACACCAAAAAAAAAGTTCCACCTGAGGAGTGCTAACCAGGATAAGCCACACTGCATTCAAGTTTAAATAGCGACGAGCACATTATTCCATTATGGATATGGATCAGACAAGAGAACTTTGGGATAGTAACATTCAAAATTACCATTATGAAATCTGCTTTCTTGGGAATATGGCTGATGTGCAACCTTACGAGAGCAGTTCCATGACTTCTCGCCTGCAAAGGACAACAAAACATAAAGCATTTTGCAAAAAAAAACCTCACTCAAGTTATTCATACTCAAGATTGACTCAAATTCTTGTTACAACTTCCAGAATTAGTTTCACTACAATATTCCTTGATTATTCTTGTCACAATGTTAAAGCAATCATTACAACTAAGAAAGCGTTAAGAACCATTAAAAAAACAGTTTACAGCCTGAACTTCCCATTCCAGACTCACTCTTTTTTTAAGACTTTTGCAAAAGTTCAGGGTTGTAAAATGGACCCTTTTTTCCAAAACAATATTTCAGCTCGATTATAGGGGCAAACCATACATACCTGTAGCACAAAACGTTCATGGGTACCATGTGTACCGTTGCTTTCTTTTGGCATGAGAATTGACACGACATCAGGATGATTCGTCTCAATCTTTACAGGGACTATTCCAAGTGCTTCACTGAAGGTATAACCTGGTTGGAGGGAAAGGATAAAACAGGAAGAAGTAAAGTATTCTAGATGAAAAATAAAAGAAATGAAGCATCGATACTAATAAAATTGTTAGTGATTTACCTAATTCATCACTGTATTTTATATCCAACTCAACTTTATCATGTACAGAAAGATAGGCTATATGTATTGATGATTCTGCAGCTGCTATCTGTGCTTGTGCAACCTGAAAAATAATGAAAACAACAATAAAACACATAGAAACATAGAGAGCAAGTGATTATAGAACATCTGTATACAATGACTAGGCCAAAATTTTGTAGTAGTAAAATTCTTTTCCGCAACTTACTTTTAGGCATCCTTCAGCGCCACATTGGTCTTTTCCAAAATACTAGGTTTACTAATAAACAGCCTCTTTAGATACAGAAAAAGAAAACTAGAGTTTGCATTCCCGCATGCATCGAACTGTACAGCAACCAATGCAGAAACAGTAATGGTGAACTCACAAATACACAACATGCAACTATATCCCTGTTTTTTTGTGGTTAACTATATCCCTACTTTAACTACCCAGTCACATACATTTGAGTAGCCTTTAGTCATAAGTGACTTCAATCATGCCAAGGGGAACATTATATGAAATGTAGTCCAGAAAAACATGGAAAAATAAATAATATTACAATCTCAAATAGAAATATTTATAGGAATGTCTACTACTATGCTATTTGCAACAGAAATATATGTAATTAGAGTACCAGTATCCAACCTCAGCAACTCGTAGACATGATGCAATTTCTGTTCTACCAGTTGAGTGATCCTTTGCCTGAATGCAATCAATTGCATTGCTTTCTCCAGTCCTAATTTTACTTCCATCAATAATGTTAGCATTTTGCAAAACAGGATCACTTTTACCAATGTTCCTTAGCAGAGAATATCCAATAGTACTCTCCAGGTCATCTGAGTCTGGGTCAACTGATCTAGGCAAAAGGTCCGTAGTAGTATAAAAGGGTGGGAATAACCATGTTATAGAAAGTCCAAGTGCGAGAGGAGGATCTGGCACAACAAGAATTGTCTTGGATGCATTGTAAGCTATGGACCCAGAACTGCCAGTCATCAAGAAATCACAAGTAACTGACACAGAAATTTTGGTTTTCCCAGCAGATCTGTCACAAGAAAATTATTCATTAGGAGTCTTGCAGCTACCCCAACTTACCACATAAGAGTGTTTTTTAAAGTGTCTCAATCAATATTCATTTTTATTTAGAAGCCACAGATAGAAACAGTCCTTCATTAGGTCCAAAAAAGTTTCGCCAATCACCGTGACTTCAACCAATGCATAATGAGTTCTCCCAAAAAGCTCTTCATATTAGTTTAGCTCCATTTAATATGAATATTGGGCTCAACAGAAACACCCCACTACTTTCAAAAAGTTAAGGGGCTAGGTTACTTTCAAAATGTACAAAGAGGCAATAAATTGGCAATTCAGTATATCATTCAATACTTCTATGTAGTACCTTCCAATCACATGATTGATAAAAGCATTGCTACTTCCATTGGAAAACCATGGATAGTTTTTTCCTTCCGAATATAGCCCTTGATCAAGTCCATATTGCCAAGATTTAGCTGATTGAAACATCGCCACCTAGTGTAGAACAGTTTGTTAGTTCATAGTGCTCTGAACTTAGCATTTAAAAGTATATAATGCAACAAGAGGAATATTCTAACCTTGTCATCTTCTATAACCCAAGTGTAACTTTGGCAAGTTTCATAAAAGGAAAATAGATCCCCCTGAGCAGCATGTGTAATGTTAGATAAGAGTAGCAGAACTTCACCAGATAGTAAAAAAGGATTATTGGATTAAACATACCTTGGGCAGAGAAGGGTAGATGGGCATGCTGCAACCAACACAAAGACGGTCACTTTGAGTACTCAATATCATAGCCACAGGGATATCCACTTCAACTCTTCCAAAAGCTTCACAGATGAAAGTGCCTTCATTTGAAAAAGCAACTGCACGCATAGTCTAATGGTGCAACAGGTCAGTACACTGATCTGAACCCGGAAGTTTGAAAATTGCACGAATCAAATCTAGTACTTCAAAGCAAGGTGCAGGTAAGCAGCATACTTTATATTAAATTGAAACAATGACAACAAAAATCACATGTTCACGTAGAGTATGGTCAAGAAAATGCCCTGGAAGGGTATGACTTACAGAGTTTCCAACAGCCTTTGCAGAAAGCTTGCCAGTAGAATTTTGAATTTCTACAGTTTCCACGTTAAGACTTGTGTACTCAATGATAACTCCAACTTTTGGACCACCTTTAACAGAAAGCTACAAGGAAGAGAAAACTCAAGACCCAAGAAAACAATGATAGCAATAAAATCAGAGAAAAGTACAAATAGTTGACATAACACCAAAGATACTAATGGTTACCACAAAAGAGGCACCCGGTGTGAGGTAGATATACTCTGGATGTATTTGCAGCGGTTTGTACACTTCCACCTTTACAACCTGACTCAAAACTCTTTGACCAGAGTGTTGCTTAGCAGTGACCTGAAGAGGAAACATAGTAAGTACTGCAGGCCAAATTAGCCACTAAAACTAAAAAAGATATCCACCATGAAATTGTCAACTTACATATAGAGATGTTGTGCCAATTTTTGCAGCTTTAACTGAAAATTTTGGACCATCAAGCAACTCATGTGAATCAATAAGCTCCAAAGTCTCATCACCAAGATGTACTTCAATTCCCATGTATTTGTACTGCAAAAAAGACATAAATTGACGGAGTCATGGAGATATAGTGTTAATAGTGATAACAAATCAAATGTTACCGATAGAAAGAAAGAATTCACAGTTGTCATGATATAGAAGATATGTAAGGTAACAAGCTGAGAAAAAAATGACCAAACTACAGTGATAGAATTGCACCAACAAGATAGCTTGAAATAGAGTTAAGATAGTGGATTTGGTATATATTCAATACAGGATTTTAGGAGCATAGTGGAACTATAGCAACACTACCAACAGCTAAGGTTCCACAGAAACTCACCAGGAAATTATCATAAGGATGACCAAATGGAAAGAATTTTCACAATAAAGAATACAAATACAACACTAATACATGCGATTAATGTGGAAAGATCTGAAGTACAAGAGCATGGAGGCACGGGAAGGACCTGAGAATCTCTAAAGACTTGTCCATCTTGTGTTCCAGCTGAAATATGAAAATCTTCTGTGCTTCCTTCCTATAAACAGAACAAGAAGACAATGAAAAAATAACTCAAAGACAGCATCTGAGAAAACTGATCACAAGAGAGGGAATCATATCTCGTACCATAAGGCTGATGTGCTCTTCTGAGCTTATCTTAATCCAGTCAGCATTTGCAACTCTAACCTGCCATATCACATAACACCAAAAATAGCTATTATCAGTTAAGTGCAATGGACTAAAAGGAAGATCAGTACAACTGTATTTCTAAGAGACTAGGATACAATTTGACGAGTTCATGTGTCCATCGGCAACAGGTATGTACCAAAAATTTTCGTTATCATATGAGAAATCATAAAATAAAGATGAGACGGATGACAAGGCATGGACATAGCTCTGGGGAGGTCAACAGCTGTTATGAGTTATGACCAGACCAAACATGGCAAGCAATAAGAACAGATAAAAGGCACTTGGTTCACGTAAGTAAAAAGTGGAACATTGAGAAAATAGAGAAGAAAGTACCAAAGAATCAGTTAATGCTCTAGGAGAAAGGCCAATGTCCTGGATTGTAACTGTAGCAGTGCCCAAGCCTCTAGCACCAAGAATCAACTGAGAACATAGTGCCTTTCCTGGATGTTGAAGTATTTGCACCACCTGTGTGTCATTGCTAGAGGCATCTAGGAAGCATGTCCCACCACTGACAGCTAAGGTTTCCTGGTACAAATAAATTAGGCAGAAATAGATAAGGTAATTTACATATATAAGTAGGATCATGCAAAGGAATTATAAAATTTTGCAGTTACATACCTGTGCTTCTGGATGAAAAACTATCAAGACATAATCAGGAGTGACTCGTAAGGAAGAAACAATCTGTTTGAAGTCCACGACGATTGAGATGAAAGCTATACCGAATTCAATAAAAGCATAATAGCTCAAAACAAATCAAACCTGATTACCTGCAACTGAATAGCATCGGTGAGAGTATCACGCGCGCTTTGAAGAAACATGTGCTCTTCTTCACGGGTTCGTACATCTACTCTTGAAGAAAAGCCAATGACTGTAGCACGGACAGTGCACTAAAAGTTCAAAAATTGAAATAGTTAAAATACAGATCAATTTTTAAGCCAAAAGAGGGAATACAATTCTTAATGAAATGTCCAGGTTCCTCAAAACACTGTACTATTTTAATTTTTGATATACAACTATGGAATGGCTCGTATAATCAACAGTATGGTTCATATACCTATCTCAATATCAGTGTGTGCACATGTGTGCAAGCATATTATTGCAAATAAAGATAACAACAAGCATGTAATAATAATGCACAAAAAAAGAATTTTAAAACAATTTTGGAGCGGACTGTCTGTGATGCAAACAGTACTGAGTACTGACCATTCCAGTAGAATTCTGTAGGACAAGAAATCTCTCCCAGGATAAGTCATCTAACATGTCAGCATCTTTGTCTTCATCCAAGTAGGCAAGTCCTTCACATTCAGTGACCTCCCAACTCAGGCAAAGAGAAGAGGAATTGGCAAAAAATCTTCCATTTCCATGTACGCCAGCAGCAGCTAGACGGATGTTTCTTCCATTTGAGATTACAACAGGTGATGCTTGCAGTCTATTGTGCTTACGTTGAGCTCTGCTTGCAGCTTCCAAAATATTAAGTCGGCTTTCTGTTCAAGTGTTAAATATGACATCTAATAAGTTTTACAGAATGGAGACAGCAAAATATTATCATCATGGACATGTGAATTTGTGAATTATATTAATTATCCAAATGACAATATAGTACCATTTTCATTCGCGATCAATGTTATGGCTGACGGGAAGTCACAAACAACTGCCAACTCTGATTGGGCTACAGCAGGCACAGGATGATCTTTTCCAATCATGTTTCCACGTGAGAACAGCAGTTTCTACAGAAAGTACAATAAATTGAACAAATTTATGGAAGCAATGAACTAGAATTTAGAACAACATACTGCTTTGCATAATTGTAAACATATGTGAATATAACTATTGACAGGAATGGACTGGATTTATCAAAGTGCAAACTTGCATTCAAAGTACTTACAAAGTTCCCTTTGCTTTGGCAGGATATACGGTATAGTCTACTGGATATTTTTTGTACAGCAGAACTAACAACATAATTTTTTGATTCACCGATAACATCAACAGTTTCAACAAAGTCGACCAGTTGGTCCCATTGTTCTGGCCCTCCAGAGAGAAATACATCCATGGTTGATCCAGGAACTAAGTACAGCTCTTTGGGAGAATTATTAACCATATTCTGAATTCCATTATGTATTCCAGATAAGTCAACCCAATAGCCACCAAATCGATTTCCATTTCCTGCTTGAAGTACCACAAGAGGATAGTATGCAGATATTTTTGAAGTGGCCTTAAGAAAAATAGGTCCACTAAAAATCTCAGAATAGGACTCTGAATCAACGGAAAATGTTGCAACTAGTGTGGCTTGACCAGCAGTCGATGCATTTAGATACACCCAACCACAAGGATTGCCATATTGTGCCCAAGAACCAGCACGATGCTTTAAGGTTTCGATGCTCAAAGCATCAGCCGTGCCAACAACTTCAAAAGATTCATTCTCAGATAGTAGGCTCCACCTTATAAAAGCATTAAGACGATCACATCGCGAGAATGAATGTCCTGCAGAAATATTAATACTCCTAATAGTTATTGGAATGAACAAGATAATTTCCAAAACAAAGAAAATGAGTTTAATAGTTAAAACATAGAAAGAAATTATAGCAATGATTCTTGTCATGAATTAGATGTTTCTTTTCAGTTTTCAAGGCAACATATCAGTCTCTTTGATTTTCAAGGAGTACCATTGAGAAAATAGTATGCGAGGGCTTAGTTGGAGAGATCATATGAGAGGATTTAGTAAGATAGGTTAGAGTGTGAGGGAGTATTATCAGGAGAGTCAACGGAAAGTAAGTTATCATTAATATATCATTTTTGTAGAATGCATGCTACTTGCTAAACTTAAATCTATGTCATAAGGGAAATAATAGCCAATCCAGGACATGTTGGTCACCATTAGATGTTTTCAACGTCACGGCAGCTTGAAGTTGTGTCCCAACAGGCACCTCCACAGGAAAGTTTGGCAAGATAGCCTGTGCTGAAGGAGTGGATACTTCAACAGTGACCTGCATGATCAAGCAGACCCAATGAGCTGACAAAAGCAAGAAAGAAATTCGCACAGATGGAAGGTTCAGGTAATGCAGTAGATAGTGGACTTGAAAAATAAAATAAGAAAATGGACCCACACGAGCATGAACTAAAGGGTAGGTAACCAAACCGTAACAAAATTTTCGCACTACCTAGACCAAACAGACCTTCATGAGCATTTAGCAAAATTAGCGGGGCAACAATCCCAATTTCCCAAAGTCCTCTGGTAACAAACCAAATGGACATTGCCAAAGCCCAAAAGTTTGGCATTACTAAATCAACCCAAAATGCTAGACATGATGAAACTACAGGTAAAAAAATAGAAGATACGAATAAGCAGCGATTTGATCACATGAGTGCATGGATAAGTGATATACTGATACCACATGCAAGTGTAGAGTTTTTGCACATAACATAGTGCAAATATATGGTAGCATCACATACGGCAACTCAACAATGGTGAACTGACACCTAGTAAGATGCAAATTTCCATTAATGTGATCAGACTCATCTTGCTAGATAGTTAAATAGAATAAAAGGCTTCAGGCGAATATTTTGCTAGAGAAAAGTGGTAACATTTAATATACACATCAGGATATACCATGATGAATAAACAATCATGCATTCCTTCAAAAGACATTTTTCCATCATTTACAAGCCTAATACTAAAATCGGTTTTCCACTTTGTTTAGGCTAAAGGTATAGCAGTATGTTTGCATGGAAGAAGCAATTTCCTTCCTGTAAGAGTTGTATAACCTATAATTGCTAGTAAAAAGGCATTTCAGACAAAATCCATCACCCATGCAGGTGAATTATACAAAAGCTAGCAGAAAGAGAGGCAAAAGAATTATTTCTGGAGTTTAAAGTTATTGGTCCAAAAGTAATATAAGCCTAGCAGATCACAAGTAGCTCAGTGCTACATATTGAGAAATGAAATAATTAAATAATCTTGCTAGTGGCATCACTCTCCAAATCATGCAGAAAAGAGGTAGTTGTGTGCTTACATGTTCTTCATCAAACTTCAGCATACATTTTCAAATCAAATAAATTACAGATAAGGAGTTCAGGAAAGAGAGGAACAACAAAAGGATGTTAGGAGATTAGGTACTGGCATACCTCATCAAAATTCAAGGCATCAAAAACAGAAACTACTTTGATGACAGCTCGACCAGGCTTTTTTGCGCGCACAATTAGTGAGTCAGACACGGAAGCAACACTTTCATCAGAAGAAGATAGCTTGTAGTCCTCGAGCATCTTGCCACAACCTTCAGTTGAACACAAGATAATACCAATCAATTCAATTTACAATCAAAAGGTGGGTTAAGAGTATTAAGACATCACAACAATCAACCTCCAACTGCCTTCAGTTCAACTTCCTGATAAGCTCCAGGAACCCAGGGAAGGTAGATAGTTCTGGAATTGTCCATTTCTTCATCCCATATGGCCTTCACTTTACTGCATACATTAACTTCTTGTTGAAGCTTGAGAACCTAGCGTAACATGCTTCAATCAGCAAACTATGATGGTTTATAAACATCAACACCATCCTGACAAACATTACATACAAGTACACACCACCCCAAGAAAAAATATGACCTAGCACACACAAGCATGGAATGTACCTTTGCTGGTCCAGATGCCTCTGTTCGGTAAGTTAAAGAAGCATCTAAGTATCCTTTTCCCTGGGAAATTGGATTTAGTAATCTAGAAGTTTGCACCTCGTAGGAACCTGCAGAATTGTTTGGAACCTGTGATAAGTTCCAGAACTCCACAGTACTGCTCGCCAATTTAAGCTCATTTTCCTACCAAGAAAAATAGAACTATTAAATAAATAGAATAAGATTCCATGTAGATAACATCTACATGAAGAACATTGGACCCATAATCAAAGTGCTTTAAAATTCAGTACAGAAGTTAGTTTCATATTCTCAAGATAGGGGAATTTACCCACATTCATAGCTTACATTTTTATGTCATAGAACAACCAAGTGAACAACGCTGTGTAAGTGTGTATATGCAGCAGGAGCATGTACCATGCATGGGCACCTTAACATGGATTCACATGCCGGCGTAGAGATGAATGGATCTAAAGACAAATAGTATAGATACCAAACTTAATGTAAAAAGGTGTGGTTAAAAGATATGAAGGTAATCACTGCAACACAGCACTGCATGAGTATTCAAATGCATCTGTGTGTAAGTTTTGTTCTTTTGGTCTTTGTGATGCTTGAAAATATGTGTAAAAGATTTTGTTCCAAGTTTCCAACATTACATGTCACATGATGCATCAGAAGATATAAGGAGCAAAGACAAAAAACCAAATACATCAGACGAATGATACCTCAGTAATAAACACCTCCTTGAAATCAAATCCCTCAGCAAAAGCTTTAGCAAGGACCACGTATTTTCGTCCAGGAAAGACATACCAAACTTCTGAAGATGGAATACTTGTTATCCCATGAAAATGAGCAGAATCGTCCATAACCGGAACTAGATACAGGAAGAGTGCTTGTGGAATAACAACATGTAGAGATGATACTTGTGCATGGCCAGAAACCCTTGTGTCTTCAACAACAATATTAGTAAATCCCAAACTCAAAGCATGTAAAACACCCAAGGAACTATCCACTTGGGCCACAGAAGAGTTTGTCACATGCCACTCATGATGTTGTGATGGTAAATTAACCGCTGGTGAAAAGGAAGAAAGGGAGAGGATTTGTTAGCTTTCAGCTGCAAGCGTGAAATAAAGGAATTGCAGGCAGATAGATTCTAATAGTGAGATCAATAAATAAGGACTCCATATGGTTCTTCTAAACCGTTTCACTGTAAAGCCTAGCATAATTTGCTAGTTGTGCTCCTCTTTTTTATATTGCTTTAATATATGACATGAATCACGTGAAGCTGAAGTTTAACTTTCTGTTACATGAACTCTGGCTAAAGTTTGGTTTCTATACTTAGAGGATTGGGTGTCTGATGAACAAGACTCGATTTGTTTGAGCAAGTACCTTGGGGAACTTTTTGTCGAAAAACCTTGAGCTTGAACTTTACCATAGCACCGACAGTCACAAGGACTGGTGAAGGGGGCTCTAGTGACATAGCTTCAGCAACAGTTAAAGTGATCGTATCGATTACATGTTCAAACTGAGGTTCAAATAACTGAGCATTAACAACCTCTTGGCCAATCTCAACGCCCTTGACCACAAATAAATCTGAACCAAGATTCTGTGAGAGGTATCACAAAAGAGTTCACAGTATGCATTTTCATGTAACTGCTTATTTGTAAAGTTAATTGAAAAATGAGGCCATATTTAATAACAGATACACATACCCTGTCTTCAAGCTCAAACCGTATATTCATATCACCACAAAAGCCACTGCAGTCACTTAAATGTGTTTCTTTCAATGGAATATGAACCAGATGATGGCTATTAGTATCAACCAACCTCGGGGTAAACTGCCACAGGAATTGTAACCCCACCAATGATGAGAACACATTGTCTGAACCAAAAGGAAACAAACTAAGTTACAACAAGAGAAGAGGATTGCACAACTATCAGAAGAAGTGACCCAATGAAGTACTAGAGATTAGAGAAACTATGCTATTGATTATTTCAGTAGAAAATTTCTAGACCAAGGAATAGAATAGGTTACGGTTAAGAACCAAGGCAAGAAAAAGGTAACGGACAGCGATGGTATCAAGAATTCAAATTTGTGCACATTGAAATTTATGAATATGTGGAATTTTACGATGATACAGCAAACAGTAAGAACAGTGATGATCCATAAGCATAGCACGAGTAAATTTGACATATGCAAAAGCAGTATCAAAGTAACAAGTACGAGTTAGTGGAGGTGGGAAACCTAATGTAACTTTCTACAACAAGAGTTCCTCCATATCAGATAGAGAACCTTAAAGATGGCAAATAGCTCTTTGCAAACATGGAAGGCTATACGAATTACCTTCATCATCAAAGGCATGAACACGCAAAGTGGCAACTTCATCTAGGTCAATTTTTACAGCATGATGGAAAATCCTGATCCGAGAGATTCTGTCAACAAAAACTTTGCAATGTATCGTGATTCCACTAATAATATCAGTGGCATAGACAGAAGTTTCCTTCCTGCCGCTGTAAGGAGCAATTGATGCCAAACGAGCACTAGTTGAGCATCTGCTGCTGTCATTGTACTCTGGTTTAACTGAAATAATATCATGGTGATCCCATGCCCTGTAGACAATTAGACATTGAAAATAAATAAGCATGTTAACCTCATCACATTTTGAAACGGAGAAAACAACAAGTCAACAATGTCAACAGACTGTTCTCAGTTCTGACATCCTTCTAGAGCAGGATACAGACACACGCGAAGAATGATAACCAATGGTGCATCAGCATTAGGGATTAGCAGAACTCTTTTTAAAGTTCATTTGTTTCACCATAAAACACATTACATAAATTCATGCACAGATGACCTGTAAATTTCAACCAAGTGGCAGACGACCGCCCTGATTGAAATCCATGCACGAAGGTTGAAGCAACAAAGCATAGATAATGTGAAGGTGTGCATGGCATTTTCTGTAGTCATTTCTAACTCGTCAACAGCGATGCTAGGATACAGCAAGCAAAAGGACACAGTTAACTTTCTCGCTACTCGCAACGCAGTCACTTGACACAAAAGCGTAAGTTCAGTTCCAAACCATAAATCAAACGGACTGAGCAATGCCGTGGTCCGTGGAACTACCACCAATCACATCACGACGCTAAGTAATAACGCCACAGAAAACCAACCACTAGCTGCAGAAACGACTGCACTTGGATCCATCCCAAATAACACCGAAATATTGCCGCCGCATCGCGAACACAACCAGCGATGAAACGAAGCACCGGCCAACCAAAAAAGAAAAGGGAGGGGGTGGAGGCGAATGGGAGAGCTGCGGAAAGTGCGTATACCAGGTGAAGCAGCCGTCAACGCCGATGAGGCGGTGCTCGACGGGCTTGGTCATCCGCGGGGGCAGGAGCACGCTCAGGTCAGCCATGTGGGGCCCGCCCACCGGAGAAGCGGCGGCGGCCGCCGAGAAGCACAGCGCCGCCGCCATCACGACCGCCGCCGCCACCGCCACCGCCACGGCGGCCGACGGCGAGGCCATCGCAGCGCAACGCTCCTAGATTCTACAACCCTAGGCAGCCTAGGTAGAATACGAAGAGGGTTTAGGAGAGGGGAGAGGGGAGGAGTGGCGAACTGCTGACTGAAGCGAGCAAAGCAAAAAAAAAAAAAGTTGGCTTTACAGACGGCGGAGTGGGAGAGAAGAAGTGGCGTAGAGCAAGGGTTTTGTGGTAAAAAAAAGTAAGAAAAAGAGCCAACCTTTTTATTTCCATTTTGTCTTTTTCCTTTCTTTAGTTTCGAAATCATGTGAGAAATTATCATTAATTAAGTTATATATTAGAATCAATTTATTGTCTCAGTAAATAAAACATTGAAAATTTCAATAAATATGTTTACGAGTGACTGAGGATAAAACCCAAAGATAAATATATATGCGCCATGTATTATTTCTTATTAGGTTTCTAAAAAATATAATAGATGCTACTATGAGACCATACATTTATTTTAGAATGTGCCGTAGACTACCATTTCGTTAGATTTTACGATTTATTTTTCTTCAATACGGAATACCTCCTACGGCCTACTTTTGAATTTGAGGATATTCATGGGAATTTGTTCTTCTTATGAACAGTACTTGGATGGTATCCGTTTGGCAACATCGATAACAAGCTTCTCGTGCCAAACTTTCCTTGAAAAAAATAAGGTTCTCATCAGAGAAAGCACTAAGATCACTTATACTTGGTTGATTTGGTAGTGAAATTATGATTTTTAGCATGATGAATGCTGTAAAAGCATTCGATATCCTCCAAGTGAGATAGCTACTCTAGGACAGTCCTTTAAAGTCTTCATTGCGTGAAAATGGCTAATTACTACCAATATCATGTCTGATAGAATAGTAGCTATCCAAGTTGATGGAGATTACTGTTAAAACCTGGATCACTAGGCACCGATGCATTTAGGGTTTGTACGGGTAGATCAATAGAGCGCAATCGGATGAGAGAGAGAGGAGAAATAGGGTTACCGGTGGAGTGAGAACCCGATGCTTGTCCATCGGCCATGGAGCTCGTGGGGCGCGGTGGTGGCGTTTCCGTCGCTCTGCGCCCCGCCGTGGATCGGCTAGGGTTTTGTGGGTGAGGTTTGGCGGCGGCGCGATCCTCGTATCGTGTGCCGCCCGGCCTCACCCTTTATATGGCGCAGCGACAGGGCCCACCAACCATAGGAGGCGGGCGCCCGTCAGCGCGGTCAAGGATCCCGTTGGGCGTTGGGCCCAACGGGAGGAGATCAATTCTAACATTCTCCCCTTGATCTCTTTACTATTACTTTTAACCTTTTTCCGTTTCATCACAAATTAACGCATAGAGCATATCTCATCATCACAGTCAATCGCCGATAGATTCAATAGCCACTATACACATCTCTGTTCGAACGATACTTTATACTTTAACTTTTGGGCCCCGAGTCCGAATCATAAGGTTTCCTTAAACCCATGCGGCTACATGTTCCTTGAACAAATTGGGTGGTAGGCCTTTCGTTAGCGGATCCGCGAGCATCTTTTCGCTTTATATGCTCGAGACTTATTGTTTGATCCACTTTATCCTTCACAAACATAGTACTTTATGTCAATGTGTTTGGCGACCACTTGACTGATTGTTGTGAGAATACAGATCTGCAGTTCATTGTCGCAGTATAACTTTAGTGGTTTCTCAATATCAACCACTCTCAAACCGGGTATGAACTTCTTTAGCCGTCACACGCCCGTGGCCTCATAACATGCTATAAATTCGGCATACATTGTAGACCCGCAGTGATGGTCCATTTAGAGCTTTTCCATGAAATAGCTCCCCGCAAGAGTGAACACGTATCCGGATGTTGACTTTGTTTTGTCCGTGGCAAAATCGAGTCCGAATAACCCACTATTTGGAGTGAGTCGGATCTTACGTATGTCAACATAAGGCCTTTCGTTCCTTGCGCATATCGCAGGACTTTCTTTACCAATTTCCGGTGCTCGGGCTGGATTGTTTTGAAATCGCCAAGTAACCCGGTGACAAAAGATAAGTCGGGCGTGTGCACACTTGTGCATACTGTAGGCTTCCAAAGTATATGGCTTTGACTTCATTTCATCGAGCTCGAATTTATTTCTAGGGCATTGCCATTCCCCATATCTTTCGCCCTTCACTATAGGAGCGGGCGTAGACTTGCATTTCGACATGTTGAATTTCTTCAATACCTTTTCTATATATCCCTTTTGAGACAATCCCAGGCATACTTTCTTCTATCTCGGTGAATTTCTATGCCCAAAACATATGATGCTTCACCAAGGTCTTTCATATCAAAGTTCGAGGACAAGAACTCTTTTGTTCCCGTAGAAGACTAACATCACCAGAGAATGTCATCCACATACGAATCAAGAATATGAATTTTCCATTCTTGAACTTTGTATAAATGCGGTTGTCCTCAACGTTTTCTTGGAAACCAAATTTCTTTATCGTTCCATCAAACTTCAAGTACCACTTGTCTCGAAGCTTGCTTTAATCCATAAATGGATCTCTTTAATCGACATCCCATATTCTCTTTTCCTTTCATGACAAAACCTTTTGGTTGTGCCATATAGACTCTTTCTTCTAAATCTCCATTTAGAAATGCCGTTTTACATCCATTTGATGTAATTCCAAATCGTAATGTGCCACTAGTGCCATTATTATTCGAAAGAATCTTTACAAGAGACTGGAGAAAATGTCTCATTGTAATCAATTTCTTCTCTTTGTGTGAATCCTTTTGCCACAAGTCGCGCCTTAAACTTTTCTATATTCCTCTCGGAGTCACATTTTGTTTTGTAGACCCATTTACCCTCTTGTTTTGGCTCCTTTAGGAATTTCCTCTAAATCCCAAACGTCATTTAATTTCATGGATTTCATTTCATCTTCCATGGCTTCCACCATTTGGATGAGCGGGCGCTTCTCATGGCCTCTTCATATGAGGCGGGATCATCCTCTATATGAGACTCTTCGTGTTATACACCGATAATCATCCGGTATAGCTTTTCTTCTTACTCTTTCGGACCTTCTAGGGGCCTCAACATTTGGCACATTTTCTGTTTGAGACTCTTGTGGAGTCTCCGATTTGGCACATCTTCTATTTGAGGCGTTGATGCTCCTCCTCATGTGTGGTAGTGTTTTCGATGGATCCCGAAGGACGGGTTCCTCATTTCTATTTATTTCCACCACGGGAGAGCGAACAACGGTGTTGGAGCCGCAACATGAGGCATTGCGGGCGCAACATCAACGGGTAGTGAGAAGAAAGGTTCTCGAATCGTCGAAGTGGGTATAGATTCCCGCTTCTCCTCAAGATCAATCACTCGAGCTACCGTGCTCCCCTTACCATTTCGTCTTCCAAGAAGACAAGCATGTCTCGTTTCCACAAACTTTGTATAACTGTTTGGACGGTAGAAACGATAACCTTTCGATCGTCGGGATAGCCAATGAAATGACAACCGACATTTTGGGATCCAATTTCCCAATGTTTGGGTTAAATACTTTAGCCTCCGCAGGCTCCCCAAACACGGAGGTGAGCTAGCGAGGTACTTTTCCGGTCCACGGCTCGTACGGTGTTTTGGGCACCGATTTGCTAGGTACTCTGTTGAGAATATGAATGGCGGTTTTTAACGCCTCCATCCATAAACCCAATGGTAGGGTGGAGTAGCTCATCATGTTGCGCACCATATCCATTAAAGTACGGTTACGCCGTTCACCACCCCATTCTGTTGAGGCTCGCCGGTGTAGAATATTGGGCGACTATGCCATTTTCCATTAGAAACTTTGCAAAGGGTCCGGGACTTGTCCATAAGGGGTATGCCGACCGTAGTACTCCCCCACGATCGGATCTTACTATTTTAATCCTTTTATCGTGTTGATTTTCAACTTCACTTTGAATACTTTGAATTTATCCAATGCTTCCGATCTTTCTTTAATTGGATAAATATAACCATATCGGGAGTAATCATCCGTGAATGTTATGAAAGAGTCATAACCATCCACACTTTTAACAGAAATGGACCACAAATATCTCGTGTGAATGATCTCCAATGTTCTGCGCTTCTATTTGCACCTTTTTTAATGTGCTTTGTATATTTTCCTTTGATGCATTCTATGCATTGTTCTAAATCTGAGAACTCCAGTGGAGGTAGAATATCATTCTTAACTAGTCTCTCTATTCTCCCCTCGAAATGTGGCCTAAACGACGGTGCCACAATTTCGATGAGGCATTAGGAGTTCTCTTTCTTTTCTTATTTTCTTTTGTCAACGAGGACCCATCATTCACATCATTTGTATCATTGCATAGAACATTCACACTTTCATGCATAGGCAGCATATAAAGTTTGTCTCGTCGGAAGGCGAGACCCACACATTCATTATTATGAATTATGCGACATTGTACTTTGTCAAAATAACAATAATAGTCATCTTCGCCAAACATGGCACACTAATCAAGTTTCTATGCAAAGATGGGACATAAAAAACATCTCGGAGTGGAAGGATGAAGCCGTTATCAAGTTTGAGATCGAGATTTCCGACGGCTTCAACTTTCACTTCAACTCCATTTGCGACTTTAACGTTGCTTTCGCTTCTTTGCGTAGTCCTCGTCAAATGGAATCCTCGTAAGGAGTTGGAGGCATGAATAGTTGCTCCGAATCGATCCACCATGTGGATTTCGAATAACTAGCATACAAGGATTCATTTACAAAAGTGATAAAATTCTCACCTTTCTTTGCCATTATCATCTTTAAAAAATCGGACAATCTTTCTTGAAATGTCCTTCCTTCTTACAAGACAAGCACTTGGTTTGTCCCCACTGTGAATTGTTTTTGTTGGGGTTGGTGCGACCTTGGGGCTTTTGAGGTCTTTGTCCTTTGATTGGAACGGTCTATAGTTCCTTTTCTTTGGGCTACCAACGTAGTTGATAACACCACCATTTTTAGGCCTAATCCTCTCCTCCTCTTGTATACATTGTGCAAGAAGAGTATCAAAGGTCCAGTTCTGGGTGCACATTGTAGTTGAGAATGAAAGGATCAAACTCCTTTGGCAATCGAGACATGATCGGGTGAACTAGAAAGTCCTCCTTTAGATCCAAGTCCCATTGCTTTAGTCGGCATTTTGTGCACTCTTCGTAGGATAAAATCCCTAATGCCACCTCCGGTGTACCGTCCGTGACAAGGTCCTTGATGAGTTCTCGTGGCATGTGTCTTTGAAGAGCCGTGAAATGGGTCTTTATTCTTTCAAGATACTCGAGACATTGTCGTCTCCGGAATTGAGCCTACAATAGCTCGCTCAATTGTGTTCTTTACCACAACCATACATTTCTTGTTGGCCGAGGCCCACTTTGCCTTTTTAACTATATATAGTTGTCTAAGGTCGCGTTTTCTTTTTCCCTTTTTTCAAAGTCGGCGTTTGACTCGTGTTGCCTCGACTAATGCAAAGGCTCTATAGGACAGGGTGTGGTTAGCACCCAGTCCACCTCTCCCAAGATGAAAGCAAGGTCCACTTCCTTTTCCATTCACCGTAGTTATCTCCTTGTAGGGTCCTGGATATCTTTTATGCATCCCATCAAGGAGTAACCTCCTGAAAATTGATCATGAAAAGTGAGAAACAAGATATCACATAACCTTTCTATGCATTAAGCCTATATCACCGTTGGGCGAAGTTAGGCATAATACATAGCATGATATTGCAATTAATAACGTTGGTCGAAAATAGCAACATCATATACCATAAATGAAATTCCTAAAATTTGAAATTCTCCCGTTGGTTCAAAATTCAATTTTAGAAACGTCAATTTTGCAATGAAACTTTAAACACAATAAAACATTTAACTATAAAAACAATAAAAAACAATAAACCTTTTCCTTTTCCCTTTTTTTTCTTCCTTTTCCTTTTTTTTTCTCCTTTTTTTCTCTCTTTTCTTGCGGCCCGAAGGCTTTCTACCTACTTGGCCGTACGCGAGCATGGGCTCGGGGCCCAAGAACCGACGCCGGGGCCGCCGATTCGGCCCAAACGCGTCGCCGTCGATCGCGCCTCGATCTCGGCCGTCGGATTCATCCGACGGCCGAGCGGCTCTTGCGGGAGGATAAGAGGCGCGCGGCCGGAACCCTAACCCTAATTAGGGTTTCCGCATCCCCGCCACCGCACACGCGCCGCACACCCGCACGCCGCAAACTCTCTCCCTTCTCCTTCGCCGCCGCGCCATGGCCGGCGAGCCATGGCCGGCGGCCATCTCTCTCTCTCGTTTCCCTCTTTTCTCCGGCGCAAAACTCTCGGCACCGGTGGCGGAGGAAACGGGCGATGGAGGAACATTGGCGCCGCCGCGGCCCTCGCCGACGCGCGTGCACCCTTGGGTGCGCGTGCCGCCGTCGACCGGCTCCGTCGCGGCGCCTTGCCCGCGGCCGAAAGACCGGCGAGGTGAGCATCCCCTTTTCTTTTATCCGGTTCTTTTATTTTCTTTTCCGATCCGATTGGATCGGTTTACTCTGTCTTGGATCTTGCAACCCTAAAGAATCAATGCACTAGAAAGGCTCGATACCAATGTGAAAACCCGTGGATCACTAGGCACCGATGCATTTAGGGTTTGTACGGGTAGATCAATAGAGCGCAATCGGATGAGAGAGAGAGGGAGAAATAGGGTTACCGGTGGAGTGAGAACCCGATGCTTGTCCGTCGGCCATGGAGCTCGTGGGGCGCGGTGGTGGCGTTTCCGTCGCTACGCGCCCCCGCCGTGGATCGGCTAGGTTTTGTGGGTGAGGTTTGGCGGTGGCGCGATCCTCGTGTCGTGTGCCGCCCGGCCCTCACCCCTTTATATGGCGCAGCGACGGGGCCCACCAACCATAGGAGGCTGGGCGCCCGATCAGCGCGGTCAAGGATCCCGTTGGGCCGTTGGGCCCAACGGAAGGAGATCAATTCTAACAATTACGAGCTTTCCACGTAAAATAGTTTGCTACAGTATATTGTTTTGACTACGGTGATATGCGAGGGGTAGGAATTTAGCTGCTTCGTGCGGCTAGGTTCTATATACAGAATATTTGTATTAGATGTAACAATTTTAATATTATTTTTTGAGTCCGTTAAATATCAAGTTATCTTGTACCAAAAGTATAATTATACTCTTGTTTCTGTCTTGGAGTTTGTGAAGCTAGATAAGGGCAAAATAGAATTTAATTACCGTACGACTGAGAAAAATAAAAACAAATAACGATATAATGAATCACTATAAAATTAGATTGGTTGTTTCTCTACTCAAATATATTCTCTTTTGCAATACAAACATGGTATTGATACGAGTATATGACAGATCGATGATACACAAATTGAACCGCTTTGAAATCGTAGGCACAATTGAACAAATTTTAGTGAATTGGCTGGTAAAGGCTTTGAACCTATTTTTAACGGGAGACATAGTAGACATTGAATTGTTAACCTACTCTATCCGTGTTATACCCAAGTGAAGTAGAGGATGGCCTTGTTGAGTAATGTCATCGTCATAATCACATCAGTCCAAACTTTAAATCTATTTTTTTTATAGAGTAAAGTACACTAGCGGTCCCTAAAGTTGCGTCGCTGTGTCATCGCGGTTCCTAAAGTTGTAAAACAATCATTTTGGTGCCTAATCTTGCGTCGTTGTGTCATCCCGGTCCCTAAAATTGTAAAACGATCATTTGGGATTATTTGGATGCCTAATCTTTGCTATTGTGTCACTTTGGTCCAATCGGGAGCCGTCTTCCTCTGTAATCTTGCAAAAAACACCTCCTAACAACGAAGGGCGATTAGGCCCCTTAGTGTGTTTCATGGCACGCTTTCAAAAAGCCAAATCGCTTAAACTCGATAAAACAGTGAATGAAACTCACCTTCACAGGTCTGCATTTCAATGCACGGTTTCCAAAACTAAGTATACACAATTAAATTACATCAAGAAGCAAGGATCATATGCGCCATGGTCTCCTGTAGCCACATACACACAAACCGAAATACTAGCGTGCAAAGAAAACACACAAACCGAAATGCAAGCCGTGCAAGGAATAGATACTCTTGTTCATACGATTCTTTAGTTCATACAACCACAAGATAGATAAGTACAACACTGCAGATTACAAAGTTCAATTCACGAACTTGGACGACGTAGATAACATAGGTTCGATAACATTCGGACTTTAGATAGCATAGTACTGCAGATACTAAAATAAGATAGCAAAACTTCGAGAGCCTTCGTCTTTCTTGTCACTTGGAACACTTTGGATTCGAACTTTGCTTTCATCCGTACAAGACAAAAACAGTTTGGCTTGAGCTCGGGGTCGGGTTTAGGATCATTAACATGAGCATATACACATACGACTATCATCTTCATTCAAACGACGAAATTGTACTCGTAACCCTCCCATTTTTTAGTTCATTCAAACTGACGAAAACTGTTATGTTGGTTCAAAAAACAAGAAAAATTTAGTGTTCGATTCTAGAACTAACTCGACTCCTTAAACAGCGATGGAGATGACTTATCACCGCCGATTGCCATCCCGCGAAACCAAATTAATCGACAATGAGCATTCGACAAGTAACAAATCCACATGCATATTTATATAAATGATAAGAAATATAAAATAATTACATGTATTCTATCTCAAACTCCGGTCTAGGTGGAAGGGGACCAAACTTATTCCATAAATGTTCCATCAAATCATTCTTAAGTCGACGATGAGCCGATCGATCACGAATAGTAGTATCTTTTTCTAAAGCTCTCTCTAATGGAACTTCCGATCTGGAGAGAATTCGGTTCTTCAACCGTTGATGAACTAGGAGGCGGTTTAGATCTAGATTTTCTTCAATAATGTCCGGTTCCTTCTCATCTTCGACTATCATATTGTGAAGTATGATGCAAGCTAGTACGACATCACGTAGTACAACTCCTCATATAGACGAGCAGTACCTTTAAGATGCACCACACGCGCAATACACCAAAGGCTCTCTCGATATCCTTTCTTGCCCCTTCTTGCTCCGCCGCATACCTCTTCTCCTTCTCGGTGATAGGTAGTCGTATTGACTTAACAAACACCGCCCAATCAGGTATATTCCATCAAGAAGAAAATAGCCTATGTTGTGTTGATTTCCATTTACCATGTACTTGAACTCTAGGAGCTTGTCCTTTTAGCTCATTGATGAATACAGACTGGTTCGAGACATTAATATCATTGTTCGACCATGCTCCGAAGAACGCATGCCAAATCCAAAGATCATGTGATGCCACGCCTCAAGAATCGGCGTCGGCACTTTCGATCACCCCGAGTAAATTGACCTTTCCATGCAACGGGCATCTTTCCCAGTGCCAATGCATGCGATCAATGCTGCCAAACATACCAGAAAACCTCGTTTCTCACCAAGTTTGAGTAGACGCTTAGTGTCTTCCATATTAGGGCGCCTCGGATATTTCTCACCATATACTTCTCGGACACCTTTCACAAAATTCTTCAATGACTCCATTGCGTGGTCTCTCCTATCTTCGGTACTCATCTAGTTGATCTGCAAGACTACCAGAGCCAATTGGCGAATAGGCTGCGTGCACTTCGTAGTGGATTGAGCCCTTGCCGATTCACGGCATCGACTCTCCGAGTAAAGTACTCGAGACCATTGGCCCAGTCATGAACGATGCGTTGAAATAGTGGCCTAGACATACGAAACCTTCGCGAAACATGTTGGGAGGGTAAAGGGGATTTTCCGAGAAGTAATCATTGACTAGTTTCGATGTGTTTCCTCCCGTGGCCTCTTGATGTACTTCCTCGATGGTGTCGATGGTCGAAGCCTCCTTTTCTAGACCTTCGATGGTGGATCTGACGAGCACCGTGGCTTCATTGAGAAGATCATCTACGATCCGATCATCGCAAGGAACTCATCCAAGCAAGGACCTCTTCCCGGATGGAGGGTTGTCATTGTCCTCGGACATCTTTGCGGAAGAGAAAATTGAAAAGGTGAGGAGGAAATCAAACGATGAATAAGAAAATAAAACTGCATCGTTGCATTTGAAGACAAGGTCACCTGGAAGATGCAGATCGAGATGGTGGAAGAATAGAGAGGAGAGAAGTCCTTCGAGTTATATAGGTGCATGTACATGTGAAACCGAAAGTGATCGGTTCGTACATGTGAAACCGAAACCGATCGGTTCGTACATGTGAAACCAAACCGAAACGATCGCCGTGTGAAGAGGAAAGGAAAGGCCACTCGATCAATTTCACACTATATTAGAATATATCACACTATATATTAGACCAAGTGAATATATTAGACTAGCAAATAGCTTCGATCAACAAATATTAGAATATATCACGGTAATCATCAATCACATTAGAATATATATCGATCGGTGAATGACACTCACCTAATCGGCAAACACTTCTTCTTCTAACTTGTGCAATGCCCTCTCATGGTTAGCCTTTTGTTCTTCCGACATTGTACTTGTATCTTTACTAAGGGGTATTGTACACTTGAAACATCTTTCCTTCCTTCTCCTCCTTTGCCACCTTCAAATTTACATTTGATATCTCAATCGTGCTTCGGTGACCTTTTCGAGCCGCACTCGCCTGCCTTGGTTGATCTTGACAATTTTGTCAACAGTGTCCCCAAGGATGACTATTCCTTCCATAACATTTCCCTTCTTGCGCTTTCCATTGCGTTCAACCTTTGCAGCTTCTCTACCAATGGGACGCATCTGTTCGTCTGGAATGTCAATTACTTCGGTCTTGTCTTTCTCCGTCTCAAACAAGGCATTCCATTTGGGCTCTTCTTTTAGTATCTTCCACCAATGCACCAACTGAAAACGCTTTCCAAATCTGTTTGCATACATCTTCTGTGCCTCTTCTTCGAGCATGTCATCGGAGTAGCCACTTGTATACATTTGAGTCACCTTTGTCCAATAATCATTGAAGTCACCAATCATTGACTTGAGGCGTGACCAATGAATCTTCAATTGATTGAATTCCCTTGTACGCTTCCCATTCTCTTTCCTATTGAACTCAGCAGTGACTTCCTTCCAAAATGTATCACCTTTCTTGTCATTTCCATGGATTGGGTCTTTAGAAGCTTCCAACCAAGAACTGGCCTACAAGGTACAAAATTAGAACGTATGAACAAAGCAAGTTTTGTACGACACAATGGCCTACATATGAAAATGGTCAGTGCTAACCAGTCTCTCTTCCTCTTCATGAGTCCAATATCTTTTCTTTACTCTCCTATTTGCCTCACTGTTGTCCTCTTTGTCAATGTCAATATGCACCGGCTTGTTTGTTGAAGTGCCTTGATTCACAGCATGGTGAATTCCACTTGTATAGGCATTTGGTGATGCTGGTGGGGACATTGGGTTGAAGGTCATAGACTGACCAACCAAATGAAAATTATCTTCTTGGACTTGTGGTTGTGGCGGATAGTGTGGTTGATTCATCATATTTAAAAAACCACCTAGTGGATAGTGTGGTCGTTGCATCCTAAATTTGGAATTTGTCATTGAATCGGAATCCATCTAGATAACTTGCAACGAAATCAATATGTAAAGATGGAAAGCAACCAATCTATTTTACCACACGAAAATATGTACGATTGAAAGCTACCAATCTATTTTACCACAGAGACAATACAATTCAGTTTCTAAAGTTTAATTCCTACTGGACAACATTGCAAATCAATTGGCCCTGGACAACATTGGAAATCAATTCCTACTGAAATCAATTCCAACTGGAAATCAATTGGCCCTGGACAACATCTTTACATATTGATTCCTACTTGGACAACCAATGAACTGCAGCTTTGCCAGAAATGGATCGCATACTAGTATGCCTACTTGGACAACAAAGATGGAAAAATTACCATGAATTTGAGCCTTGGTTTCCGGGAAGGGATGAAAAATTTGGAGTCATGGAACCCCATCCTGCTCCTTGCGGTGGCCTAGGCGCCACGGTCGATCTCGGCGTCGGCGCGGTGAGGGGCCGCTGTCGCGCACCCGGAGGACGAAGTGGGCGTGGTTGGGGACGAAGTCGGCGTCGCCGCCGAACCGATGGCGGCGCAATCGACGAAGTCGGGCCGGTGATGGAGTAGCGACTTCATTCCAAGCCGCCGTCCCTTCTTCGCTCCTCTCCGGATCGCGCCGCTCGGAATCGTCGGCGGCGGCGGATCCATGAGGCTGCGCGCCCGGTGGATCTGGCCCAATTGTCGCGAGCGACCGGATTCGGGAGGACGGAGGCCAAGCGGGATTCGGGAGGAATGGAGTGGCGCGGGAGAGGAGATGGTAATGGCGCGGCGGGTGGGGAGGAAAATGGCGCGGCGAGCTGGAAATTTCCCGCTCGGGATAGGGCGACGATGACGCCCGCGGATCGGGGATGAAGAAACGAAATGCCTCGGTGCTCGTTTCACCCGGTTTCCAAGACGTTGGAAACAACGCGAATGCGTTTCACCGGGATGAAACGATTCCACCCTCTCTCCTCCTCATTTCATGCAAAAATTCCCTCCATGCTGATGTGTCACTATATTTAATGTGCATGAAATACCCATGAAAAAGACCGAGACGGCCTTAAAAGGCCACTCCGTTCGCTTGGATGAATCTCTCCCCATTCTTCTAATCACTCTTCCTGTTAGGAGAGGTTTTTTGCAAGATTACAAAGGAAGACGGCTCCCGATTAGACCAAAGTGACACAATAGCAAAGATTAGGCATCCTAATGACCGTTTTACAACTTTAAAGACCGGAATGACACAGCGACGCAAGATTAAGCACCTAAATAAGCGAGGCAACTTTAGAAACAGCTTGTTTCTAGTGCACTTTACTCTTTTTTATAAAAACAAACATGTGGTATTGATGTACATGGCAGACAGATGGCGCAGGGATGGTAGACGTAAAAGTGTAGGCGTTTGTTAAAGGTTTAAGCGAATTTGACAAATTTTAGCGAGTAGTCATGTAAAGGTTCGAACCTGTTTCGAATGGGAGCAGGCAAAGAGTTGTTTATCCAAGCCACTCTAGAAGGCTTTTGATTTGAGGTCGGCCTTGTTGAGCCGCGTCGCCGTCGCAATCGGTCCAAAGTCCAAACCGGCGAGGCCGACGGAACCGACGAAACCTAAACCCAGCTAAGCTTCCCTCTTCGATTCCCCATGGCCGACGACGGCGGCGACGCCGTCCTCTCCGACGTCGACGACGACCCTCTCCCGCCCCCTCCCCCTCCCTCCAACTCCCAAAAATCTCCATCCCCGTCACAACCACATGCCCAGGCGCAGGCCCCGCGCCTGCACGACCTGGCCGCCGAGCTGGAGGAGGAGCGCCGCCTCCGACGCAAGGCCGAGGAATCCCTCGCCGAGGCCGAGAATCGCTCCGACCGCGTCAGGGCCTTAGCGCAGAACGTACTCCGCAAGCACGACGACCTCAAGAACGAGGCCTCCACCGCCTCCTCCATGCTCACCTCCGGCTTCGAGAGGATCTCCGCCAAGGCCTCCCCGTCCGCTGCCGCGCCCGCGCCGCTGCCCACCTCCCAGAAGTACTCCTCCGGCCTCCCCGCCATCGCCTACGGCGTCCTCAAGCGCGCCAACGACATCGTCGATGACCTCCTCTCCCAGATCGACGCCGCCAACCGCGACCGCGACAGGGCGCGCGAACAGATGGAGCACCGCAACTACCAGATCGCAATCGAGGTCTCCGAGCTCGAGGCGTCCCTCGCGTCCAGGTCCGCCGACTGCGACTCCCTCTCCAAGTCCTTGTCCGAGAAGGAGGCCGAGATCTCGGACCTCCGAAACGAGCTCGCCTTCCTGGAGAGCAAGCTGGACGCGCAGAGGCCCGTGCTCGCCGACCAGATCAGCTGCGCCTCCAAGGTGTACGACGAGATACGTGAGGTGGTCAAGCTAGTGGACGCGGATGCCGCGAGCGCGCTCTCGGACTCTGTGTTCGTCTGGAAGGAGACGGACGTGGAGGAGAGCCTCAAGGTGTCCCTGGAGGGGACCAAGATGGCGTATGATCTCGCTACCACTGCCCTGCACAAGGTTGGGGCATGGGTTGATCAAAAGGAAAGCAAAGTTAGGGATTTGGAAGCGAGGGTGGATGAACTAATGCGTGAGAAAGAGCACATTGGGGTGTTACTCCGCAGTGCGCTGCAATCAAACACCAGTGAGGTGCTGAAGGTTGCCGAGGATGGATTAAGAGAGGCCGGAATTGAGGTAGGGCTCAAAGAGTGCAGGGAGCACAGGCCAGGAAGCATCGAGAAGGATGAAGTCTATACCCTGGTAAGATCTTTGTAATGTTATAATCAATGTTGCAAGTTCATGGACCACTCAATACGGTACACTAAATTATCTATCGTGCGCTCAATGCTGCAGGCAGGGGCATTGGAGAATAGCATGAAGGAGTCCCAAGTTAAGATTGTTGAGCTTCAACATCTTGTTGAAGCACTAAGGTAGCTACCTGCACTGACGAATTTTTGTTCTGTTTACTCCTAGTGAGGCATAAATCTAGTTCTGGGGTAGACTGCTTTCCTTTTATTGTGTTGCTACTGTTGCTGCCGGTTGAACTTAGTGACAAATAATTTAAAAGACAAAGACATTACGTTTGCTTTGAATTAGCCATGTGGTCTGGAGCATTTGTCTTTTCAAGTTGTGTATAAGAAATGATAATATCTATGATTTACAATGAACCATTGGGAAATGCAACATTCTTGGCATCTCAATACGGACAATGAAGCTTCAGAGTGGCAATGTTGTCACTTATATCACCTACTGCATTTTTTTTCAAAATACCATAATCTTATTCCAGCCTGTGCACTGATTCTAAGAATTATTTTTAAAACTATCCTAATTATGTGCTTTGCTTGTTTCAAGGGCGGAGTCTGGTCTACTTCGGACAAGACTGGAAGGGCAAGAAAAAGAGATTGTCCAGCTAAGGAAGCAAATAAAGCATCTTGAAGAAAAGGAAAGGGTGGCAAATGAAAGTGTAATTTTCTACTACTGATTTTTTAGGTTTACTAGTTATCACACCTTTCTTGTTCGAGTTATTTTACACTGATGCTTGAATATCAATGACTAACCATGTAATATACACTCTTAAGGTTGAGGGTCTGATGATGGATGTAACAGCTGCTGAAGAGGAGATCAAAAGATGGAAGATGGCAGCAGAGGAAGAAGCTGAAGCCGGTAAAGCGATTGAGCAAGAGTTTGAAACTCAGGTTCTTTGTTACAAACATGCTTCATACGACCATAATCTTGCATGTTCTTTCTGCTGCTACTGTATTCTTAACATTTTCATAAGTTGCACTATGAAAGAGATAAACTCAGTCCATATTAATCACCTTGCATCACTGTTTTTACGATATAAATATAAATATTTCTTTTGAGGATATAGCATGGTAAACTTGTTTAGTCTGCCAACATAAAACTGCCATATGCTGTGTTGTGGCTTCTTTTAGGTGTGCTGACAGCTTGTAGTCACAGTATATAGAAAAGGAGGTAATCTGCTTGTCGTATTGCAGCTGTTTTGTCTTCCTTGAAGAGTTCGGAGCCTAAATTATGTGTCTGTTGTACAATTTATTGAAAACACCATTAGTACCATGACATGAGTTTGGAATTAAGCAGGGTCTCTGTCCTTTTCCAAGATGTAACAATGTTTGTGAAGCCTGATTAATACTCTGGTAGGGACGTAGGGTCCATGATAGAATTATTATGGCTGTGCTGCTCCAATCAGTTGTCAATTTGTCATCAATGAAAAGCTTCTACACCTATTTTTTGTTAGGCCATGGAAATTAATGACACTTGGATTTCATTATCCCAATTTTTGGTTAAGATGTGGCCTTATTGCTTGATTATACTAAAAACCAAATGGGTTTTAGTTGATAAACATCAAATGTTTAGTATGTTCAGGTGGGCTATGTCCATTGTTGAATCTTCAAGAAAACAAATTAGATGCCTAAGGATGAAATTTGCTAGGTACAAGGCATTAGCTGTGCCCCGTTAGCTATGCAATGGCTGTATGAACTGTGAAGGGTACAGCAATCTATAAGGGGACCTTGGTAGGGTCATTGGATCCTTTTTGCTTTCATATTACAGGTTTTTGAGATCAGTCTTGTAGAGCTTATCTTCAACCGATAGCTGATAAGTTATCCTTGTTCTAATTATTCTTTGTTGCACAGCTATCTTCCCTTCACAAGGAATTAGACGAAGCTAAACAGGCAATGCTGGAGCTAGAGAACAAACTGAAGTTCAAGGAAGAGACAGCCGCTGCAGCAATGGCGGCACGTGATGCTGCAGAGAAATCATTGAAACTAGCGGACATGAGATCTACCAGGCTGCGAGAGAGACTGGAAGAGATCAATAGGCAGCTCGAAGAATCAGACAACAGAACGGACTCGAGCAGTCGCGGGCATAGGTATATGTGCTGGCCATGGCAATGGTTGGGGCTGAACTATGTGCGATTGCCACCCACAGAGGCAGATCAAACCTCCAACGAGATGGAGCTATCTGAACCTCTGATATAGTTGTGCCATATCTATACAGATCGAAGAAATACACGCCATTTAGAAAGAAAAAAGTGAGAAGGAGATTTTGTTTTAGTTTGATTTTATTTCTTTTATTTTATTTCTGTAGATGTTCGGGGAAAATGTTGATGCTTGTGCAAAAACTCACGAGGGTGTTAGATACCGCGGTGCAATTGTAAAATCAGCTAGTTGGGATTATAGTTAAGCTGTCAATAATTTCATTCATCTTTTGACAGAAGTGGAGTAATTTCTAAGAACGGGTTGGCTTGTATAACTGGTAAGAGCAACTCCAAGCTTGGTTATTTTTGTCGTGGAGGCTATTTTAAACTTGTATAGCAAAAAAAGTAATAAAAGTAATTTTTAGCAGTTTAGCTATCTGATTTTGTAAAATAGCAAGCTGGTTATCCTTTGGCTTTCGTTGGTTATTTAAAGACAACCATAAAAACTTTATACCTGATTTTTTAAAATAAAATAGCAAAATAGCAAAACTATTGTGAACCGTTTTTTAAAAAGTTTTTATTTTATAAAATGGCTAAACAATATAATTTAGCTATCTAATTTAGTTCGAGCTGTTGAAGTTGTTCTAAGACTTAAAATTGAACTGTAAATTTATAAATTTATCTAGTATCTTGTTTCAAACAGACCAAATATAACGGGCCCTACCAAATAAATTCGGAGAAGGCCGGCTTCCTGACGGCCCACGGGACAAGTCCTTGTGACCCTAACTAACAAAGAATTTTTGCATTTTTAATTTTTTTTAAAAGATTTACAAAAAGAACTTGCGAGATTGAAAAATTTCAAATCTAATCTCCTCCCGCCTCGGGAGGGCGTGAAGGAAAAACGCCTCCCGGAGGGCGAAGAATCCGATGTGGCGACGGCCCCGCACGGCCGTCGCGCGCGTGGCTTTTTGCGGCGGCCCTTCCCGTCCTTGGGAAGGGCGTTTTTCACGTGGCATGGGGGCCGCCGCAAAATGCCGGAGGCCGGCCTTTTGCAGGCGGCCTCTTCCCGCCCTTGGTAAGGGCGTTTTTCACTGTGCACGGGGCCGCCGCAAAGGCCGGCCGCCCGCATTTTTGCAGCGGCCCCTTCCCGCCCTTACCAAGGGCGTTTTTCACCGTGCTTACGGGGGCCGCCGCAAAATTGCCACGGCCGCCCGGCAATTTTGCGGCGGCCTTTCCCGCCTCCGCAAGGGCGTTTTTACCCAGCGATATATGCCGACTCTCAATCATTTCAACCTCATTTACACCTTTCCAAATCCGAAAAAGAACAGAGAGAGGTGAGGAAGAGGAGGAGCGCGCGAAGCCCCGCCGGATTGCGTACTTCATTGGAGGTAAATGCAATATCTCGGCATTATTTTGTTTGTTAGCTAGTATGTAAATGAAATATTAGAAAAATATAAATTTGTAATATTTGAATAGGTATTGAATAATTTGTTATAGATTTGTAAAACAGATGGTTTAATTTAGATCAATGTAGATAATCTAATCGACAAGAACATAGAAAGAATAGATAGATCAACAAGGATATTTAATGGACATTAACATAGGTAGAATAGATAGATCAACTTAGGTAGAATGTGTTTGGATGTAAGTGTAAATTATGTTTGCAGATGGTAAGCACTATAGAAAATCGTACGTATAATTTTATTGATGATCAAAATATGTTTAGATATAAACTACGAGTGAATTAAATTTAGTTTATAAAATTTGGCAAACCGAAATGAACGATTTACGATAGGCGGTAGATGGAACGAACAAATCGATTTGGGAAAATTTAAGATGTAGACCAGAGAACATATTGTTAAAGAAATTAAGTTAGGCACGTAATCATCTAGGAAATATATTCGTAGTATGGAATAAACTCGTTCAATTTGTTTGTCGTGCACTATGGTAAGTAAGATCATATTTCGTATAGTTCACGGTGAAGGCAACGTTAGATACGGTCCGTAAGGTGTAGATTTGTCGAATTTAGGATGAAATCAAAGGGCATCGATAGGCCAAAGCGAGAAAACATTTGAGTCGGTGTATAGTTGGTTGCTACGTGGATTTAAAGTGGATACAAGAGTGAACACAATGTCTCTATCCGTTGTAGTTAGTCGTGCAACGAAGGATATTATTGGGAACTTATGCCTATTGATAACACCGAGTCGTGGAGACGTTATGTGGACATGGCACTTGAAAGGTCATGGCCCCTTGTTATTTTTGTTGCACCGCACGAAATCGATAGCGTAATACAATGCAAACGAGTATGGCGAAGGTCCAAGCAATGAAGCAAGCTTAGAGGAGGCGATTGGCGTGGCGGACGAGGGAGAGAGAATCGAAGCAATTGTTGAAGAAATGGAGAGGGAGGATTCTGAAAATGAGCAAGCGAGGGCGATGAATCATCGGACGAGGAAGAAGATGTCATGCCCGTCGATTGGGAACAAGCATTTCTCTCGCTTGTTATCTCGGAAGGGCGCATGTTTCATTTGAATACAAAGATAACGAGGTCATCCAGGGTGCTAGGTATGCTCATAAGGAAGACATGAAAGAGGCAAGTGAAGCATTGGGCGGTGTCTTTGCATAGAGAGTTTAGGGTGGTGAAGTCTACGAACTATGTGTATGATGTGAAGTGTATGAAGGATGATTGTCTGTGGCGCGTTCATGCATACAAGGGAAAATGGAATGACTATTGGAAAGTGAGCATTGTTGGTGAGCACACATGTCATGCTGGGGTTGATAAGTACCACCGCAACATCACCTCGGCGTTTGTTGCCGGTGAGATGTACAACCATGTTGTTAAAAACACGGATTTTGAACTGTGCTCCATTATTAAGCACATTGAGAACAAATTCAAGTATACTATTAGCTATGCGAAGGCTTGGAGGGCGAAACAAAAGATATTGGAGATGAGGTATGGCACATTTGAAGCATCCTATGACAATTTACCTCGTCTATTAGCCACCATTGCTCGAGAAACCCCAATACCTACTACGACATTCGACATTTCCGTCATCTAATGATTCGAGCAAGAGCGTGCCGCAAAGAGCCTTTTTCTCGATTGGTGCTTGCATCAACGCATTTGTTCACCGTCGCCGTGCTGTGCATAGATGGAACCTTTCGACTGGAAATACAGAGGTCGATACGACGGCGATTGGAGCAGATGGGAACAACCAGTGTTACCTATGGCGTTTGCATTTGTCGAGAGTGAGAACACCGAAAGCCGGTATTGGTTCTTGGAGAGAGTTCGATGCCAAGTCGTTCGTATGAGGCCCAATGTTTGTCTCATACATGATCGTCATGCCGGCATGCCGAGGGCAATCGACTACCTTCGTAATGGTTGGCCCGAGAGGGACTTCCACTAGGTGGCGTGATGTTCGGAGTAGGTGGTGCATGCGTCATATGGGAGCCAATTTCTACAAACAATTCAAGAACAAGCACCGATGGATCTATTCAAGAGCCTATGTGGTCAAAATCAAGAGAAAAATTCAATGAGATGTGGAAAAGGTTGGATGAGCGACAACGAAGCAAACCGACGAGCAATCTCGTTTGCCACAGTTGACGAGCTGCTTGTACCTCTTGGTCCATTGCATAATGACCCGCCAACAATGAGAAGGAGGTCTGCACCATCAATACGTAATTTCTCCCACCGGATAGAGAATGAACCGAAAGAAAAGTGGTCTCGTTGTATGACACCGACGGAGCTCGATATGGTATAATGACAACGAACTCGGCCGAGGTGTACAACCGGGTGATGCGAGGAGTTAGGGGCTTCCATTGGTGGGTATTGTGGAATTTATCCTTCATGGCACGCAGGCATATTTTAGGGATAGATTTAAGAAAATATCCCCTTTAATGGTCGATAACAAAATTGTATTTGGCAACGTGGTGACGAAATATATGCAAGACAAAATTCCAAGGCTATGAAGCACGAGTAATCCCCAAGGAACCCAAGTTCTTGATGCGAGATCATGTGTGTCGACAGGAGAAGGCGAGGCATCAACCGTGTTCAAGCCGTGCAGAATGTGTGCTTCATGCGGATGGTGGTTGTAGCCGCATGTATGAAGCCGAAGCTTAGACATCCGCCTTGCTCACACGTCCTGCCGCACTGGGATGCGGCATAGTTCCGATATTTATGTGTCACGGTACTACAGAAAGAATCAATTTTTCATACGTGGAAGGAGGAGATATATGGTTTTGGGATATCTGGATCGTACACAACACTGCGGCCACAAGTGTTCTACATTCCGATCCATCGAAGTTAAGGATGAAAAAGGGACGTCGTCGCCGAGACGCATCGAAACGACATGGACGAGTCCGAGGCCGGGGAAGGACCCTACGTTGCAAAAATGCGATGAGCGCGGACATACATACAAAAATGCCCGAAGAATTCGAAACTTCAACCGTCGAAGGTTCGGGACTTTCCGGACACCCTCCGATGGTAGGCGTCCATCCGGAGAAGGAACAACAACGAGGCGACCACGTCCTAGACGTGCTCGTGCAGCGACTACGTCGTCCACTGGAGATGCAATGGCTTGATTTTTTTGTTTGCTCCTTTTCACCGTAGTGTTGATCTCGATATTTGTACTATTTGTCATGTTGTCGCCATATGTCGTACGTGTAATATTTATCATTGTGAGACGTAAACTGGTTTATTGTTGTTGTGATACTTATATGTTGTGTTTGTTAGGTTGAATTAAGACGTGAACTTTTTTATGTTCGAATTAATGGACCATTTATGTCATGTAATCATGTTGTTTTGATTTTTCTTATAAATTGCTTATTGTGTGCTTCATGTATTCATGCAGTATGGCGGACGATACACCGGCGCTTTTCACAGAGCAGTGGACAGGGCGCACAGTCGTACTTGTCGGCGGTGCGGGATGCTCACCGACCACCTTTCGTCCACGGCCGTCGCGCGAGTTGTTGCGTGTCGATCCGCGACACGTCGAGCGGTACGTTCAAACTCTTATCACGTATTGCAGAACACTATGCTTGATACTAATATTACACTATATGTATGATATGCAGTTTACGTGAGTCCGCCCGATCGCTCTCTGCAGACTCGTTGAGGCGCGTGCCCACGATCACGACGGCCGCGATGTTCGATGCGGACCGGTCCCCGATAGCTGCTTTGGTGGATCGGTGGCGTCCCGAGACGCACACCTTCCATCTTCCTTGTGGGGAGATGGCTCCGACGCCGCAGACGTCTCCTACCCGCTAGGGCTACCACTAGCCGGGAGGCCGTCGGGCTCCGTGGACGGAGTTGGTGGATGGAGGGACGACATCACCGCGCGCTTTGCTCAGTGATGAGGCTACGGGGCTCCCACTGTTCGCCGATCTACCCTTACGCGACCACCGGCCTACGAAGACTTGGATTTTGCGGTTCACGTAAGTTAACTTCACGACTTCGATATTTTTCATAACATCCGATGTTTGTTAACATGGTTTTGTCCTTTGTAGGCCGACAAGCTCCACCCCGACGCCGACGAGTACTCCGTGCGACGCTCGTTGGAGGCGTACTCCGCTTTGGTTGTTCGGTTGGGTGGTGTTCACCAACACGTCGGGAACACTGCAGAGAGGGCCTCGATCCACTACGCCCTGGCCGATAGCGGACGCGGAGATAGGCGGCGTGCCTCGGTGGAGTTGGGGTTCGCCGTGCTCGCAGCCACCTACCGTGGCCCGTGCGACGCGTGCACGAAGACCGATCCGGAGCGATCTTCACAGCCGTCCCCTTCTCTTACACTGTGGGCTGCGGAGCGCTCGCGATCGGCCGACCGGTCGTCGACACCTCTCCGTACGACGTAGCGCCGCTTTCGAGAACCCGCCGACGGGCCTACGATGGGTTCGTACTGGTTTCGACGCAACGTAAGTGCAAAGTCATATTTGTTTCAAATATTTAAATTGTGTTGAACAAAACTTGTAACCACTTGATTTTTTTATTGTCGCAGCGTCGTTACGCCCACGCTCGGGTGAGACGGAGCTACCCGGACTTCGTGTTCGAGTTGGACCGTCTCCGGTGTACGACGTTGTCCGGGAGCCGTACACGCAGCGGGCGGTCGCAGCTCGGGCGCCTCTAGGCCTCTCCACGTTGTGCACGCGCGACTCGGCCTCTGGATGACGTTGATCCCGATGGTGTACGACATCACCGTCGAGCCTCACCGCCAGCCGAGTGATGAGGCATTCGGACGCGCGCGGATTCCCGACGTTCGGTTGCCGTTCCCCACCAGACCACCAATGAGTATTTCTTTTGAAATGTACTACTATTGTGTCAAATTAAATGAAACTATAGTCGACCTTTGCTGTGTACGCAGGTTGTCTCGATGGGGACAGCAGGGAGGCTCCTCTGGGAACCACGTATGCAGCAATACGTGGCGGGCGGGCCGATAGCCACCGAGGAGGTGATCGGCGAGATCTACGCCCACTCCGAGGAGAACTACACCGCCTACCTTCGGTGGTACCTACCGCGGACGCGTCCGCGCGTGACCTTCACACCGGCCAGCGCAGCCGCACTGCAGCAAGGCATCACGGACACCTACCCTGTGCACCGAGACCGGACTACTTCGTTGGGGTACGTCATGATTTGTCCGCATTAAAGCCTTTGTACGTCATTATGTTTTTAATTGGACCGAAAAACCTAACTTGTTTTGATTTTTGTAGGCCGACGCCGCACGGCATTGAATGCCGAAATCGACTCGGTGATGCCGAGGCCGGACGCAGCATTCACCGAACGAGGTGGAACAGAGGATGACCTTCGAGCGGATGCAGACGACGGCACGGAAGATCTTGCGTATCTTCTCGTGTCGTTCGCCGTCGACGCGGTACCTTCACGGGTGTTACAGTCCACGTCCACGCGGTCCAAGACCCGGATGGTCACCACACGGCGCTGGTCCTTCCACAGTTAGTTCCACTCATTTTCATTGTGTCAACCCTACAACGTGATCTAACAAACCGAATGTCGCCTAGGTCCGACGCTACCGAGCGGGGATACGGCGGCGCGAGTGGATCGTCGATTCCTCGGCCTTTCGCTACTCGGCCCAAGATCTGCGAGCTTTGCTGGAGCGAGCGGATCCTCCGTTCTCGTCCCCGCCGCCGGGAGGTGAGCAAGCGTCGTCCGATGATTAGTTCACACGTTTTAGTTTAAGTCACCGATGCTTCACATTGCTTACATACGGGAGGATTCTACTCGGCGGGGATTTTCCGGTCGGGGACTTCGCCGACGCAGCGGGCGGGTCCGGGGAGGCGACGAGGGGGTCAGTACGGCGACGACTCGACGACCTGAAGGACCCAGATCGGGACGTACTCGCCTCCTCTCGCTCGGTGGAGCACCTCTACCACGAGCCGGACCCGCCACGAGACGCCGCGCCGGATGTCCGTGCTAGTCGTGGCGTGCCCCCGCACAGCCGACGTACTCTCGGGGCACGTCGAGCACACCTAGGAGGGATAGGGGTAAGAGGCCTCGTCGAGGCTGCTGTGTGCATCGGTTGTACAAATTGTAAATATTTATTTTGTGTTTGATGTTTGTATATATCTATGTCTGCTTCATCGCACTCACATGTCACGAGATCCTTCCGTATCGTTCGCCGCATGATACTCTTACTAACAACAAAAAACTTTCGGCCCAGACACCTGCACGAGACATCGCTATCGCTTTTGCCCGTGATAGTCCCGCACGATACGTCGCTATCAACTTTTGCCCCGTGATAGTCATGCACGATACGTCGCTATCAACTTTTGCCCCGTGACAATCCTACACGATACGTCTCGATCAGCCTGCCCGTGATGACATAAACGATACATAGATACGAACCGTCACCTCCCGCACTATATATTGCCTAGATCCGAATACGAGCTCTTCAAATCTGCTTTCTCATTTCTACATTTACTCCTGCAATGAGATCTTCATATCATCCATTCCTTGAGCGTCTCCACCGGCGACTCCATCCTTTGAGCGGTTTTATTCCACCATGGTGTGACCGTCCGTTATGCCATTGTGGAGATGGCTCGCATACTTACGTCGTCCCTCCTCGCTGAAACCAGGGGGAGACGATTTTTCCAATGCGCCAACATTGATCAGGTATGGCTTATCTGCACTGCTTTCATCTACAAAATCTTCACGCGAAAACGCTAACTTGATTGTACATCGTGTTAACACCTCATGCGTGCATATCGTCGGGTGTGCAACTTCGTTGAGTGGATAGATACGGAGAACCCACGAACCGACGGAATACGTTACTACCCACTTAGCGAAACAAGGTCGACTACCTTCAACGGAAGGCCGAGTACCAACGTCGAGTTCGCGCCGAAGCTTTGGACTGGCCTATGGATCAGGGGCACTACCCACATGGCGGAACGTCCGAATGCCACCGTGGTCTACGTTGCCAAGTGGTAAGATCCATAAGACAAGCAACTAGAGGACAAAGATGCTTCGTGTGTCCCGAGATTGCGGATGATGATTTTGTCGTGAGTATAATTTTTCTTTCTTTAACCTTTTCGCTTGTTCCATTTTTTAACTCCTACCATAAAAAATGTGCAACCAGGAGGATGTACGTCGGTGTCCATACAAAGATTGGATCGATACGGTTAAACCCGCTTCGATCGGTCGACGGTAACACAACCCGAGTCCACCGAACAATTCATTCAGGCTTGGATGGAGTATGAACGTCGCGTCGAAATCGCAAGCTTAGCATGGAGGAACAACCCGGGTTTCCCTAAATGGTCGGAGCGTCCTATGTGCGGTTGTAGGGATCGTTGCAAGATGGCTACCTCATTTGAACCACGAACATATGGTCGGAGATACTTCATTTGCCCCAACTTAGACAACGACTTCGTTGTACGTCTTTCATTTTATCAATTATGCAAACGTCTTCGCTCTAGTGGCTCTCTAACCGATTACATGTGTTTCTTTACCAGTGGCATTCAAAGAAGGTGTGGATTCACTAGGTGGATCGACAATGTCATTCCCCAATATAACGGCTTAAAAGTAACTGAATGTGAAACTCAAAAGGAGTACAACGCCGAGAAGGAAAGAGAAAATTGATGACAAGCTTATCGCCCTTGAACGGTTCCGTAGGTAGCCGAGCCTTCACTCGTGGGGGATGAGTTAGTTGTATTGCATCATCCGTACCTAATGGGTTATGTAACACCGTGACAAACAACCGCTAACCATTGCAACTAAGTTAACTTGGTTAAAATAATATGTTCACAGTTTATGCAAACAACATATGTACGATACCTCGAACATTTACACTTGCAACAATATTTACATTTGCATCCTTACGACGATAACATTTACATTTCGACAATACGACAAATCACGAAGACGATTACATTTGCAACAATACCACAAATCCAATGGATTTGTTATATTAGCACAAAATACGACGATAACATTTTACATCTCAAACAACACGAGAGAGTGGGTCGATGTCGATCGGGGCAATTAGGGTTTGGGCACAGTGAAAACGCCCTTGGTAAGGGCGGGAAGGGGGCCGCCGCAAAAATGCCGGGCGACCGGCCTTTTGCAGCGGCCCCGTGCACAGTGAAAACGCCTTTACCAAGGGGCGGGAAGGGGGCCGCCGCAAAAGGCCGCCTCCGCCATTTTTGCAGCGGCCCCGTGCACAGTGAAAAACGCCCTTCCCAAGGGCGGGAAGGGGCCGCATGCAAAATAACCACCGCGCGGCGAGCGGCCGTGCGGGGCCGTCTCGCCACGTCGGATTCTTCGCCCTCCGGGAGGCGTTTTTTCCTTCACGCCCTCCCAAAGGGCGGGAGGAGATTAGATTTGAAATTTTTCAATCTCGCAAGTTCTTTTTGTAAATCTTTAAAAAATTAAAAATACAAAAATTCAACTAACAAATACTCCTCTTACTCCGCATCGAACCTAGATATTCGACGATCGATGACGATGCCCGATGAACCAAAGACGGGTGAGGAACACTGATCCATCAACAACACTGATGCTCAAATTTTTGTGACCAAAATTAGAGAAAGGGGAGGAAGACCCTGCTCATGTTTACTTGCGGTTGCGGATGTATATGATGATATTGTGAGTAATTAGTCCAAGTTATGCTCGGTGATGAGTAGAGATGCCATATAGGACAGGACAGCCAGCAATCCCATCTCCATCACCAGAAATGAAAATTTGTATGAACATTAGAAAAAAAGGAGTATAATTGATGGTTCAGTTAGTTGGCACACCATCCTTCTGCACGCCTTCGATTTCAGCAACCACTATGACTGGCCTCACCGTCTCTTCCCAACTTTTACGCTGCCGTCGTGCGACCCGGCGACGCGGCGTGGACGGTCGTGGATAGGCATCTCGGCTTCCTTTACCCCGTGACCAAAGTGTCGTCGCTGCCGCGTCCTATATACCGACGGCAAGATTGTACTGTACGAGGGAATGCATTGGTTGGTGCGTCGTGAACACGGCCGCCGCCGGCGCAGACGGAGATAGCCAGTGGAGTTGGTGGGGACCAGATGAGGCAGACAAGGAGGAGACCCTATCCTGCCACCTCCTCGAGTCTCGCGGCGAGCTGCTCTGGGTGTTCGTTCGTCCACGCGGACGGCCGCTACTGCCGCGACGTCCGGCACGGTCGTCGTCTCGCCAGCAGATCGCCGTCCAGCGCGTTGTCGGTGTCGGTGTACGCGCTGGAGGGCCACAGATGGGTGAGGCGTGACGGCCGGAGCATGGCCGACCGCGTGCTGTTCCTGGGGCAGCCCGACCAGCCTCGCCATGGACGCCGCGCAGGCGCAGCTGGGCGGCGGCGGCGGGTGCGCCTGCTTCGTCCACCGGTGGAGTTTGACGAGGGCGGGGCGTGACCGGTGCCGCGTGTTCAGGTACAGCTTCGACGATGGGTGCAGCGGCTGCCTCTACACCCCAAGTGGAAGTATTTGAACCGGAACGACGACGGCTTCATCTGGCTTGCGCCGCCGCAGCCATCCATAGCTTCAATCGAGGTACGTATACTAGCTATACGTACGTATTCATCAGTGAGTAACTAATAAAATCTGTCATTAATTAACTAACTAAGATTGATTATATTTGAGCGTATATATATGTATGCAGGATATCAGAGAGAGGCTTGAGGCTCGTCGGGAATTACCTGAGCAATTAATCAGGATACACGTGGGCAATTTGCCGAGGAAGGTGGACAGCGATGGGCTGAAACGATTCTTGAGCAGAGTATTTAAAAAAAAAACCCACGGGGTGTATTTGTATTAAGAGTATGAAAAAAATATTAAGACTATGAAAAAAAAGTATTAAGAGTATAAAAAAAACTGTACATGGGCTTACAAAGCCTCATAAAAAAAGCAGAAAAGAGGAGAAGAAAACACACAAGGGTGATGTGCTAGACATAGCCGCAACAGGAAGGATTAATTTATACGGGGTTGTTTGAACTATTATTGTTCTGCATCCGTAGGTGAGGCTTTTTGCCCCTCCAACCTGCTAGAACCAAAGCTTGTCCATGATCCGAGTGATGATCCTTTGCAGCGATGTTTCTGCATTCTTGAAAACCCTGTTGGTCTGTTCCTTCCATATATCCCATGAGATATGGATGAAGAGCGACTTGAGGCCTCCCCGTAGCTTCTTTGGTGCGGGCACAATGCTTTGGGTCCATCATTCTGCAAGAGATGGCGGAGGTGTCCAGTTATGAGGTTTTAGTTATGGACATTGAAGCCTTGTTGCAACTGCATCCTATATCTTCCTTGTGACTAGGCATTCATTGAAGAGGTGATGTGTTGTCTCTAGGTTACGCGAGCAGAGTTGACAGAAGTAGTTAAGCCTGTTTGTCATCCAAATACGATTTTGGAGAAGCAGCCAGGTAAAAACCTTGCATTTGGTTGGTGCCCAGCATTTTCATATTGTGTCAGCTGAGTTTGAATCGACAGACCTAAGGATTTGAGCTTGATAGGCTGACTTGGCCGAGCACATGCCTGATGTTGTCCACTTCCATCGTATGGTGTCTTCAATTGCGAGAGATAGCATAATGTTTGTTTTCCATAGCCATTGAAAGACCTGGAAGAATTCCGTTATGAGTGGCAGCGTCAGGTTGTACCAGATGTCTTCGATCCACTTGTTGTCTTCCAGGGCTTTGGATACCGTTCTTAGCTTCTTTCTTGAGTGCTTGTAGAGTGACGTTGCAATTGCCTTTAGTGGTATGTTGGACACCCAGGTTGACTTTCATAAGAGCACCTTTTTTCCATTGCCCACCGTCACCTCAGTCGATGCCGCAAGAAGTTCTCTGTCTTGCACATCGCATGGGGTACGCATACTAATCGAAGGTTTGTTCGGGCTTGTCCATTCATACCATAGCCAACGAAGTCTCAACGTGCTTCCATCTTTTCTTGGTCGGAGATTCCGAGTCTGCCGTATTTGATTGGCGTGCACACCATGTGCCAGTTTACCTTGCATTTTCCACCTTGGATCTCTTCCTCGTCTGTCCTGAGGAATTTGCGTCGAGCTTGGTCAATCTCTTGTATTAGCTGTTTTGGGATCTTCAGCGCTATCATGATGTAAATTGGCATGGAGCTCAGGACTGCTCTAACCAATTCCCTTCTGTCATCTGGGGAGAGCGGTTTCTTTTTCCAACCTACCAAGCAAGCTTTTATTCTATCAATTAGGTATTGTAGGTGGACTTTACGGAGGCGGTGGATGGTTAGAGGCATGCCAAGGTAGGTCATGGGGAAACCTGACTATTAACGCCAAAATTTGGTAAGCCTCGAAGTCCTTATCGGCTAAGGGTTAGGATCGGCTCAGAGTCAGTATCGGCTTGGAGTTCTGCATCAGCCAATGGGGGTTTTCTGTTATCCATATCTCCAGCAGTCAAATTCTTGTTAGATTCGGTTTGAGAAGATCTTATTCAGAAGAAACCGAGTCTAGAGAGGATACAATTTGTATCTATTAATTAGGAAGAGATTGTTAGTTTGCTGTTTTATCTTTAGAAAAGTCTGTTTAGTGTCCGATAAGGACTTTATCTATTTTCTTTTATCTGTAGGAAAGTTTGGATTGTAATCTGTTAGGATCTTTGTCACTCTACGGGTATAAATATGTAAGCCCAGGGTTCATGTAATATATCTCTCGATCAATACAATTCGGCGCATTGCCACTCTTTTATTCATCTTCATTCAACATCTGGCGGAACTTGGCATCCGGCGCTGGGCTGCATCGGTTAGGTTCGACCTCCAACAAAGGAATAAGTCCAACGTTCTGTCGGATCAGGCGATCATATTGACTACGTCGACGTTGTCCAAGGCTGCATTAGTACATTCGATCTCTTGGATTATTCCGGTTTGGTTAACATGCTTGCCTGACTATTTATCATATGCCTCTATTAATTTAATCTTAGTATTTCAGTTTAGCCCTATCGGCTGTTTCTTGTTTGAGGGTTTCTGTCGCTATCGGCTAAACTGTTTACTAGATTAGATTGGTCTAGACATCTACCACCCTGAAAATCAGCCAAGGACTTGATTGTCTAGATATTGCTTTTCTTTTTATACTTAGTGCTGCATCAGTTTGATCTACTAAGTCGTGATTAGAACCGTAATCTCTAGCCTGTCTGTTGACTGCCACTAAGGGTTTCATCGGGGTTTCAGCCGATGAGTTATCTGGGTATTGCATCGGCTTGCAAGGATCGTGTACAAGTTAGATATAGCCGATTATAGCAGAGGCGTCATTGAATATTCGATCATTTGGATTTTATGATATTGGACTTCCAGCCGATATGTGCTTTAATCTTTAAATCAATATTCATTTCATCATGTGATTGGTTCATGCGATGTTATACATCATCACATTATTGTCAGCCGATCACCTTTATATATATGTCTGTTAAGTGCACAGCTGATAGATCAAGACTCTTAACTACATTGGTAGACATCAGTGTCGGCTATCGACCAATCGGCTGATACGTTTTATAATCGGTTGCTTTGCATATCTTGTCAGTGGCAGGATCAAACTGACTGGCACGCCCGCGTTTCATCGATTTTAGGACCTGCATTGGAGCTAAGCAGATCTCTCAGGCCGACGTGTTGATTTTTCTCGTCAACATGACCTAGCCCTGTGAAGTTCTGTAAAATTGTGTCTAGGTCTAAGGACTCACAATTTATGTCAACTATAGAGCTCTTGGTGAGGTTTACTTGTACGCCAATTACTCCATCGAAATGGTCAGTGTCTCTATCAAGTTATCTATATCTTCATGGACTGATTTAAGGAAGATGGCCGTATCGTCTGTGCAGAGAGACATTCTGAACTTTGCATTGCGATTATCTAGCTTGGTAAGACGCCCCTCAGTGGCTAAGTGCAGAATTTTCTGCAAGGGTTCCATTGCGAGGATAAATAGATAGGGAGAGAGAGGGTCTCCTTGTCTCAGGTCCCGTTGATCCTATCTCCTTGAATCCCATAGAGCGACACTTTGGAGGAGGGTGTCGACAGTACGAGAGATATCAAGTCGCGTCATTTTGTACTAAAGCCTATTTTTTTCATGAGTTCCAATAGGTATTTTCAGGAGACTAAGTCGAAAGCTTTTGCAAGCATGACAGAGTTGCTGTTAAGGATGCCACAGACAGGCAGAGAGACAGCAGGGGCCGTTCGCTAGGGTTTTGAGTTCGCAACCATGGCGATCGCAGTGGATTCTCTACCGGCCCATGTTGTCGCCAAGCTCAATGGAAAGGTAATTAATTAAATAAATTACGTGCTCAATTCTCAATTATTGCTAATGAATGAATTAATGATAATATGTTCATGTATGTCGGATTATTAATTGTTGCGTGCATGCGTGCTTGCAGATTTTGGATGGGCGTCCCTTGAGAGTAAACTTAATTTGCATATAATATATGATGATCAAAGAGGATCATCATGTATCAGTATCTATGTCTAGCTAGCAAGCTGTCTGAATGCTGATGCCTTGAACTGCATTCGGTCAGTGAATTTGCAAAGATCTGGCTGAGGCAACGGCAACGACGTTGATGCTTATTTTCAACCTTGTTTTGCCGAAATTTATGAGTAAAGATTGAGACCCAATATAATATGCATGAATTACTTTTTTTCTCTTGTGATTTTGGACAGTGCAGTGTGGAGTCGTTCATCACTTTTGACTCTGATTGCGTTCATGAGTGTCGCTAACAAAACGCAAAAAAAAAACAGCACTGAATTGTAGAAAATAATATTCTACTAGTAGTTCAGAGTAGAGTAACTTTCTTGCGGATGCTACTTCACCGTTGCAGTGATGGCCCCACACGAAATTTCTGTTTTTTTCCCGCAATTTATCGGCTGGAGAAACTAATGTTTCATCCAGTACGGGTAGTTATTATCCGGTTGAAGTCCAACAGTCCACTGACTGAATATCCGGCATCGATCTTCAGGGGAAAAAAATACTCCACTACACGGTTGTCATACTCACACCGCAGATTATTGCCTTTTCTTTTTAGCGAATTCGATTACGAAATTAAGAAAGTTATAACAGTCCGGGCAAGTAATTTTGGCTGGCCTTGTGCTCGCCACATGACTGTAGCATCCGACTCATCAGGTCAAGTCGTCGTCCAGGCCGTCTCACTGAACGCGGATTGCTTTTTTCTTTTCTTCCTCTTCGTCAAGGCAACTGTGTACGCTTATGGCATCATGCACCTCGATTATATATATATATATATATTTAATCATATATTACATGGACACTAGTATATATCGTTAATACTGTTCTTAACTGAATTCTATGCTAAAATAGATCCCATGCCACTAGCCATTCAGCCAGCAACAACAGCAAAGCATATGCCACTTTTTCTTCCAGGTATGAACTCACGAGTCAATTAAGAAGATTTCCGAAAACTCGCTGCCTTTCTTGCCTGCCACTACCGTATTTCTTTTTCTTACTTGCTTAATTAATACGTGATGCGCGAGCTAGAGATTACATATTTAATTACAGGCCTGGTTTCAAGATAACTCTCAATTAGTCGGTGCTAGCAGAGCAGAGCAGCTGCACTTTGTCTGAAGACTGAAAGAATGAAAATGCACCAAGCATTGTAACAGCCTACTTAGTGGGTGATTTCACTCGTTTCAGCGTACACAGCGACAACCCTTGCGCGTTCTTGCCAGCCCATATTCTATATCGAAAGTTTTAAATCAACGGAGTTGTTGCTCTGAAGCTTCCTGACGACCAATCACTCGCCTTCGCTTCAGCTGATTCGCTTCCTCGTATCTGTGTATAAGGCTCAGCATGCGACTGTGAAACGCCTGCATCTTCGCGCTGAGCTCTTTCTTCACAATCTTCTTCTTTCTTCGAGAATCGACATGTTCTTTTCTACTTTCTTGCTGCTGTTCTGGACCATTTATTCTTGGACTGTACGCCTGAAAAGAGATGAGATCGGCGACCTGAGGATCAACAACTCCTGGGATTCGCAGAGATATGATACCTTGAATCAGGTCAGTTGCAGCCTGTATGAATAGTTCTTGAACTGAACTTTTTGCATGATTTTGTCAATCTATCAGCCAGTTACTCAGAAGTGTATTGTCATCTTTGCATGATTGCATCCATGCAGGTTAAGGCAGCTCTTGAAAAGGTCGGTCTCGAGTCGTCCAATCTTATCATTGGAGTGGATTTCACCAAAAGCAACGAGTGGACAGGTATGTATTTTTAGATTCCAAGAATCGATATTTCATTGTTTCAGTGTTGTCTAAAGTCATGGTGCATGAATTAAGAGCTTACCGATTTAATGGATGGAAATTTTCAGGAAACCATTGTTTCAACGGGAGAAGCCTACATCACATTTCGGAGGACTCTCAGAACCCTTACGAGCAAGCGATTAGTATCATCGGCAAGACCTTATCGACGTTCGATGAAGACAACAGGATCCCGTGTTTTGGATTTGGGGACAGTAAGCAAAGCTTCTCCATCGTCTCCTCTCTCTCTCTCTCTGCATTTCTGTGTTCCGAAACGAGGTGAGATTATTGATCACTCATTCATTTGATTTTGCTTTCAGCATCGACGCATGATCGAAACGTCTTCTGCTTCTACTCGGGCAGGCGACAGTATTGCAATGGTGTTTCTGAAGTTCTACGGGGATACAGAGAAATCACGCCACGTGTCCGGCTGTCAGGTATCTATATTGTGACTGACGAGTTCATTCTTCAGAGAGATGAACGATGAATTCATCTCTCTTCTTCAGAAAGATAACTGGTGAGTTGTGGTTTAGGTCCGACATCTTTAGCTCCAATAATAGAGACTGCAATGAGAATAACTCAGGACTCCGGCTACCAGTATCACATCCTACTGATAATAGCTGATGGGCAGGTGTGCCTAGCTTTTTCTCTGAATGTCTGAAAAAAAGTTGCTCTTCTTCCAGAATCTTATTGACATTATTACTTCCTCCGCTATTCTTTTATTTTCATCCTTGTATTTTGCTCATGCTACCCCAGGTTCCAAGATGTTGCGGTGTTAACTCTGCGAACAATCGGGATGAGAACTACCTGGAAGAAAGGACTCTTCAGGCTCTTGTACAGGCCAGGTACATTACATAGTGGCAACATAACTGAACATAACTTATCTAAAAGTACTAACTGAAGATAAGGTGCAACTTACTATTCTTTTAAAAACATATAACTGTACTTGAATTTGTGCAAGGAAAATTTGTACTTTATCACGTGGTTTGTTACTGCAGTCATTTCCCTCTTTCTATCGTGCTTGTCGGAGTCGGCGATGGTCCATGGGATGAGCAGCTGATGCGCTGTCAAGAGAACCAACAGCTGTTTGACAATTTCCAGGTGTTTGTTAGACATCACAATGTCGATTCATGTGGGAGGATCTGCTCATGAACTTAATTTGTTTGGTCTTTGCAGTTTGTAGATTTCACCAAAATAATGTCAGGAGAAATGCCTGAAGCCAAGAAGGAGGAACAGTTTGCGTTAGAAGCGCTGAAGAAGATACCAAGCCAGTACGCAGCAATAATCAGCAAGAGGATCAGGTTTGTATATCTGATACAAACTGACGGCATGTGTTTCGGTTCTGAATTTGATTCCCTTTTCATATTTGTATTGTGGTGTTCAGTGATCTGGCTGCAGAGGCGCCTGCACGGATGCCTCTTCCACCTCCTCCATGATCTGTTAATTCCACCTATTAGAATGATTTTCTTGCCGCAAGAAGGTAACTTTCTCTAAGATGATTTTCATTCAACTCAATTCCTGGGAATTGAACTCAACCTATGAAACTTTGTACAATTGTGATTCACGCAGGTCAGGGATGATGATCTGGGGAAATGACAGATGAATGTACATAGCCCTTGGATTAGTTTCAGAGCCGACGAAGATTAATAACCTCTTAGGGGGCAGACCGCTGCAAGCCTTTTATTTTACACGGTGATTGTGTAGGCAATGGAAGCCTAATCTGATGACTTCACTCGGCAGCATATTTAATTAGTCCTTGTCACAGATACTATTTTGGATATTAAATATAAATTATTTACAAAACTATTTATAATCGATGGCTAATTTGCATTGTTGAATTTAATGAGTCTAATTACGTCATGATTTGACGAGGTGATGCTATCGTTAACATTTGCTAATAGGTTTAATAAGTTCGTTTCGCGAATTATTATCTGATTTTGCAATTATTTTTATAATTATTTTACGTTTAGTCTTTTATATTAATGTATAATATTCGAAATGACACGAATAGCTCCATCCAAACACCCCGTAGTCATACTTCGCATGCGAGGTTCTTCTCTTTTTTTTCTTGTCTTTTAAAAGAAACAACGGATGACATGAGTGAACAGTGAACTCAGATGCTAATCCATCTTCTATTTACAAGCAAGTAAAACATTAAACAAGCTTAATCGGAATTTTTAGCTTTTTTAATGTTATGTTTTAAAAGATTTAAGAAACAATTTGTGGTTTGAAAATATTATAAAACTAGCCGTCTCTCGTCCTCGGGAGGGCGAGATTTAAAAATCGCCCTCTCGAGGGTGTTCTTTCTTACGTGGCGGACGGCTGTTGGGCCGTCGCCGTGCGCGTGTAATTTTGTATTTTGCCCCTCTTTCCGTCCTTACAGGGGCGTTTTTACTGTGCGAAGTGAACAGTGATAAACAATGAATAGTGAACAAGCACAGTGAACAATGCAATAAACAGTGATGAACAATCAATGAACCGTGAAAAAAATGCAAAATTACATATGCGCGACAGACGGTGACCAACGGTCGTCCGCCACATCGAAAAACACCCTCTGGGAGGACGATTTTTAAATCTCGTCCTACTGGAGGGCGAGAGACGACTAGTTTTGTAATATTTTCAAACCACAAATTATTTTTGCAAATCTTTTAAAAACTAAAATTAAAAATGCTAAAAATTCGCTTAATCGCACTTGTGGATTTATTATCTCAAAACATGCGGCCCAAATAAGGTAGATGGGCGGTGATTTGAGCCCATGGACTTGGGGATAAGGAAAGCGAAAGGGGAAGAAGGAAATATCATGAACCCAACCAAACCTTGTCGCCGTCGTCGTCTAGTCGGCCTCTCGCCTCTCCAAAATCCTCGCCTCTTATCCCCTTGCTTGGATTCTCTTCCATTCCATTCCATTCCCACCCACCATGGCCTCCTCCATCGCCATGTCCCTCCGCTCCCTCGCCGCCACCGACGCCTTCCTCCCCAAGCACTCCCCCTCCTCCGCCTCCGCCCCATTCCTCGTCCTCCTCTCCCCGTCTACCCCGCGCCTCCACCTCCGCTCCACCCGCCGCCTCCCCCTCGCGCCGCTCGCCGCCTCCGATTCCTTCGAATCCGCCTCGTCCTCCGCCGCCGCCCTCGACTTCGCCGAGCCAGGCGCCGCCGAGGAGTCCGAAATACCGGAGGAGTCTGACCAGGAGGAGGGGTACCCGCCGGAGGCCGAGGAGGAGGAAGCCGTCGAGGCCTCCGCGGATGTTGCGGAGGAGGCTGAGGACGTGGAGGAGGTTGGCGAGTACGTGGAGCCGCCCGAGGAGGCCAAGGTCTACGTCGGTAACCTACCCTACGACATCGACAGCGAGCGCCTCGCCCAGCTCTTCGAACAGGCCGGCGTCGTCGAGGTCTCCGAGGTGTGAGCCTTTCCGTTCCCCCTGTACCCGCTCTCTTTCATATGCAAAAATGAATAAAATAAAATGAGCCACAGAAAAAAAAAGTTGCAGCTTCACTGAGTTCAGTGGACTTCCTGTGCAAATGCACCTCTTTTATTTTTCGTTTACCTGACTTGCTCTTTTGAAACCTACAAGTTGTTATAATCTTTAGTGAATCTAGCTTGCTCATCTGTGTGGTAGACTGGTAGGGTAGTAGTGTTACAAGAACTATCCCTGTTTTACTGTTAGGATGCGGACTACAGTTATTTTTGTGTTTCACATTAAACTTTCAAGACGGCCAGCTGTGGCTTAAGACGCTCTGTGGGGATCATACTTGTGTTATGAAAGATGCATTCCATATTTACCTTCCGGTCTTTAGGGTATTCATTTATTATGTGATACGATCTGAACCATATAGAGGCAGTTAGACAAAATATTAGGATATGCATGGTTTTGTTCTTTTGATCAGAACGACCCTCTATTTTTGCGTGTTTAGGTCATTTATAACAGAGAAACGGATCGGAGTCGTGGGTTTGGATTTGTCACCATGAGCACTGTTGAGGAGGCTGAGAAGGCTGTCGAGATGTTCCATCGCTACGTGAGTCTTTATCTAAATGGCCCTATTTCCCCTCAACATTTTCTTCATTTTGTTGAAGCTTAAGATAACCTGATTTCCTATGTTAGTTACAGCTCACGTTCATTGTGTACACAGTAATTTCCATACTTGCAGTGTGCACGTAATGGGCTTCTACCAGTTTGCATTTGTTTTCCTTAATTCACTATGGTATTGTGTGGTATGGGCGTTTCATTCTGAACGATCATGGATGTACATGATAGTTATCTTAGTTTCTCATTTGAGGGTACACTATAATGTTCAAGTGAAAAAGAAAAGAGTCATATTGGGCATATGCCATCTCTATTGACTGATATGAGGAATAACAGTTATAAAGTTGTAAGAGCTGTGATTTCTATATTTAACTTTCTTTGACAGACCTCTTAAGACTTGTTCTTCTGTTGCTACTATATTTTCAAAAAGTATGGCAATATGATGTAAAGAATGTACAAATTCCATGCTTTGATGATAAACCTTTAATGTGGATAGGATGTAGATGGAAGGCTTCTGACTGTAAACAAGGCAGCTCCTAGAGGCGCTCGGGTTGAAAGACCTCCCCGTCAGTTTGGGCCTTCTTTCAGGATTTATGTTGGCAATCTGCCTTGGCAAGTGGATGACTCTAGGTTGGTACAGCTGTTCAGCGAACATGGCAAAGTAGTCGATGCCAGAGTTGTATATGACAGAGAAACTGGGCGTTCGCGAGGATTTGGTTTTGTAACAATGGCGACACAGGAAGAATTGGATGACGCTATTGCGGCCCTTGATGGACAGGTAAGTGTATATTCGTTTCACTGACATCTTTACAACTGGATTAAGCAAACGGTGGTAATCCGTGTTGCATCGAGGCTGTGAACTGATGCTAATTGATTTCATACCATGAAGAGTTTTTTTTCTCCTTTAACTTTGCTTACCCAAGTATACACTTTTCCAATCTGAATTCAACAGAGTTTGGATGGGCGCGCCCTGAGAGTGAATGTTGCAGAGGAGCGACCACCGCGCCGAGGCTTTTAATGGGATAGCAGAGGCTTTGTGGGATGAACAGCGGGCTTGCTGCATCGGAAGGCATCATAGCACGTCTGATACTGGTTTTAGTCCCCCAAAAAGCTTTCTTGCAATTCTTGGTTCTGTATCATCCCAAGTCCTTTTTCATGTCTGGCGTTTACTGCTCCTTTCCTGTTAACCCTGTTGGTTGTGGCCACGAGTTCATGCATGTAGGCTTACTGTTATGATGCCCCTCTCGCCCAATTCGTCGATGCATCCAAAAGTTTTGTCTGACATCTATTTAAGCAAAGAAGTTCTCCCGCGAAACTGCTTATTTGGATCAGTGTTAATGGCTTGTTCACCCACCGTATTCCTTTGAGCTTGCTTGTTTGCACTTTGCATTCGTTTGTTCTAATCGTGTCGTATTAGGTTTCATCAGGCTATGTTATTATTTGAAGAAACGATCATATCATATGTTGGCTTGCGTCGTGGCATGAAGGGTTGTCCTCGTTAAGTACGTTTTTGCATACTGCATACATGGTAGTCCTCTTGAAGCTGAAGTACGTTCATGTGTATACCGGCTTCACGGAGCGCACGTTCAGATCAGTTGATTGGATCGATCGCTAGCTGCTGATGTAATCAGGTCGACGTCTCGTCCCGCTGGGCCAACCTCCCGGCAGACCTGCTCCGGCCGCCTCCACCACGCCGTTGATCTGGGTGTGCACGGCGTGACGTGACATGGTGTGGTCGCCATGGGAGCCGGAGACTAAATTCCCGCCGCTGCCGCCGTGGCTCCTTGCCCCCCCCCCCTCTCACCCTCCTCTCCCCACCATAACTGTCTAAAACCGCATAAATTTTATTGGTAAATTTTGAAACGGTTATCATGCGGTTTAACGCGGATACCACGGTTTGGCATGGTAACATAGTTTGGGTCGTATTGGGTTTTATAAATTGTGATGTTTTGAGCCCATTAAATTTTTTTTAAAATTTTCTGACCTAATATCAGTTTAAATATAAAAAATGATTTTATCTTGTTTGTTTTTTTAAAAATTCTTTAGCATTTGGTACTACAATTCAAAAACTAACACCACGAATTTTTTTGATTTTTTCAAAATTTGAATTTGGATAAAATTTATCAAAACCTTATCATCATCAGTAGCCCTTATCGTACCCGACGATAAGGACGGTTAGCGGTGGTAAGTCAAACCCTGCTCGCACCTCCACTCCGTCTTCTCCAAGGCGACCTGGTACGCGCCCATCACGATTTGACATGTGGCTGGGGAGCACGGACGGCGCCGGCGCATGGGTGGTGCTCACCAACGGCGGCAGCCTCGTCAACCCTCTCACAGGAGAACCACCGTCCGCCAGCTGCCATCATCATTAATGGCGTCGCGTACACGGACGGCGTCGTCTGCGGCGATGGCACCATCGTTGCTTACACCACTTTAGATATGCTCAACCACACGTCCCAGAGTGAGGCGGCCATCCTCCGCCCGGCGACGAGGCATGGACGACGGTAGAGTCGGCACCGATGACTTATTACTGCGGCTTCAAGTACGGCTGCTCTGCCAAGTATCACCAGCAATCCTCCGCTTCGCTCCGATTTAAGCCTCCGGCGATAGGTCTTTGCTCCGTCTGAAATGAGCCTTTTATATCTATCTTTACTTCTTACTATATCATATGGCTCGTCAGGATCCAGAATACCAAATGCAAATGGAATGGAGCATTCACTAGTGTTGCAATTCACGCAGAACAAATTACATTCACTAGTGTTGCAATTCACGCAGAACAAATTAAGGCCCGGTTTACTTCTTCATTTTGAGTGTAAACTTTACACCCAAAAATTTTAAGGAGTAAACTTTACACCTAAAAGTGGTGTTTATTTCCCCTGTGTAAATTTTTTGGGATGTTAAAAAAATGACAGATTTACCCATGGCGCCTATCCTCCTCTTCCTCTCGACGGCATGCATATGAAAGTGCAGGTGATCTGATTCACTGTTGCACATCTCGTTTTCTTTGGAACTCACCCAAATCGCCGGCACTTCGCCACAACGCCCAAAACCATAAACCACACCATGATTCTCACTACTCCTAAGCTGAAATCCAACTAAACACTAGAGAAATCCTCCTCCGAAATTTCTCCCCACTCGAGACTACATAGAAAAAGCTCGCAACTTTAGCCAAGAAACGACAAAAGCTCACCGGCTTGTGGTGGTAGGAGAGGGAGCTGCGGTGGCTTGGGGCGGAAGCTCCACCACGGCAAGGCCTGTAGCGCGGGTACGGAAGCTCCGGCTCCGGTGGCGCCGGCGAGGGGCCATGCGCGCGAAGTTTAGATCCAAGCAGCGAAGTTCGTGAGGGCCATGCGCGTGACGGCGGCGGCGGCCATGCGCGCGCGCGTGGGAGGAGGCGACGGGCGGGTCGAGGCCGAATCAGGTGCCGGCCCCACGTGTCCCCGACGTCCCCTCCTCCTCCCGGCGGGGGAGAGGGCGGCGGCGAAGGGGAGCGACGGGGAGAGCATGGGGCGGCGACGGAAGGGGAGAGCGGCGAGGAGAGCGGGGCGGCGGCGGAAGGGGAGAGAAGCGGCGGCGGCGGGGAGAGCGGGGCGACGGCGGCGGGAGAGAAGCGGCGGCGGGGAGAGAGAGGAAGGGCATGCGACCAAAAAAGAGGCATGCGCGCGGGGTAGGTGTAACATCCCGAAAATCGAATAAATTGAAATCGGAACGTAAAATCGGAACTTACAAAAACTTTCGCTTGTTGCCTTTTCCTCGGGTTTGTTGCTTCTTATTTGCCGCTCGTTGCATAAATTTAGTTGTGAGCAATTTCGTGGTGTTTGTGAACGATTTGGAGTTTGTTGGGAAGAAAATTTCGAAATGCAGGGATTAGGAATTTTAAAAGAAAATCGGAGAAGAGATGCGGATTTATGAAAATACGAATTTGAGAAATAGAGTATTAATTGTGGATGGTGAAAGATTAATTAGGGTATAAAATAGACAATAAAAATATTTAGGGATTTACCGTAAGTCTAGGAAATTTTTGGAAATTAAAATAGAGAATTATGAAATTGGGAAAAGGAATTTAAATAAATATAAATATAAAAAATATATGTGGAAAAATAAAAGTGGAGAAAAAAGTTGAAAATATAATATTAAAAATTATTCTGGAAATATTGGAATTTATTTTGAATTTTTGGAGTGGAAGAAAATGGAAATGGGAAATTAGAAATTAAAAATCGGAAACTATGAAACGCCACTGTTCATTGCGCATCGCCGCTTCGCGCCGATCGCCCCGGATGCCGCCGCGCGCGCTGCCGCGCAGACCGCCGCGCCCGCGCCGCGCACCCGCGCCCTCGCGCGCCCGCGCCCGCGCCGACTCCCGCCCGTGCCCCGCTCGCCGCGCCACGCGCGCCACCGTACTGGCCGACGCCGCCGCGCCACGCGTTGCCGCCCGTACCGTCCCCGCGCCGCGCCACGTTGCCCACGTCGCCCGTACGCTCGCGCCGCCAGCCCCGCGCTCCGCCCGCCACGCCGCGCCAAGCTGCTTCGGCCCTGCCTCCGCGCCGCCGGTGGCAACCGTCGCGCGGCCCCCTTTCTCTCCCGTTCCTCCCTCGGCCACCGCTATAAAAGGGCAAAGCCACCCCGTTTCCCACCTCGCCGCCGTTCTCCACCTCCTCTCTCACCGTCCCCGGCGCCGCGCCGCCGCCCCAACCGCCGAACGCCGCCGCCGCCGTTGTTGCCGCGCGCCGCCGACGCCCGAGCCCCGCCGCCATAACCGCGAGAGCCGCCGTCACCGGTAAGCCCGCGTCGCCGCCCTTTTCCCTCGTGCTAGCGCTGGCCGCGCTCTGTTTTCCCTCGGCACCGGCCGAACACCTTGCGGGCATTGAATAGTGCGCAGAGAAAAGAAAAAGAAAAAGAAGAATAAAAAGAAAAAGAAAGAATAAGAGAAAAAGAAAATAGGAAAAATTATGGAAAATTTGGAAAAGTATTTTGTCAAGACTTGAGTAAAATTTTGGGCAAAAATAAATTATTTTCTTGCATTATTTCTCGGTGAAAAATTTGAAAATCAAAATTCGACTTTTCCGAAATATCGTTTTCGCGTCGTTTTCAAGTCCGGATTTCGTTTAATCCTTTCTCCGTTTAAATGTACGCTTTTGTGCTCGAATCTTCAAAACCCCGAGCACAAATCCCTTCATGGATATTTCCAACTCTATTTCCTCAAGCAAATTACGATCGTCGCTTTGCGAAAACCCTAAGGCATCGACCCGATTTCAAAACTTGGAGTTTTCCCTGGCGATCCTCGTACAAACTCAAGTAGAAATTTAGGCTAAGCGCTTGGAATCGCTTTTGTGGCTTTTATGGTTCTTTTCGATCTTTCGGTGTTATATTGGATTCTAATCGAATTCGATTGATCTTTCGCACGTAGGGATAGCACCTGAAGAGGCCGGCATCGACTCCGTTGAAGACACCACTCCACAAACGTGCGAGCAAGGCAAGTCATGACACTCTTTGAACATATTGATCCCAATTGTGAAATGATGTTATTTTAAACTTTAAACATGCATGCTATACAGAGTTACCTATACTTGTTATGCCATACCTTGCTATTGATTACCTTTAGAATTACTCCTTGTAACTCTCGATGTGATACAAACAACCGAGAATAACTTCGGTAAACTGCTTAGCCATGCTATACTTAGATTCATGCATACTCATGACTTTATGAAAAGCTTTGTGCTTGGGCAACTACCTTAGGGAAGGTAGTTGAGATACGACATGTGGAGACATGAGCGCCACATGGCCATGAGAATGATGAAATGAGTTTTGATGAAAATTGAAAGTACTAAACAAATGTTTTAGACTAGGGCGGCTGGATGATTTGGGTGTGTCGATGTCGTAGATCGACATGCAGGGATCCTGGGGATCCCCTTTTTGGTTCGGCACGGGGAGCGGTGTATCCTGGTCCAAACTCGTATAAAAGATGAAGTAATGCAGATGAGGTGGGGGTTTGTACAGGTTCGGGCCACCAGCGTGGTGTAACACCCTACTCCTGTGTGTATGTAGTATATGGGGCAGGTTGCCAAGAATAATGAGAGTGTTCCTCTCCCTTAGACTTTGCGATGGATGGGAGATTTCTGCAGGCTAGTTGGAGGGACTCAACCTATTTTTCAGAACGTGAACCTCTTTTATGAAGGACTTGGGTCTCCTTTTATAGAACAAGGGAACACCACAGCAGTCCTATCTTTCTCTACTTCACTCCACGTGAGGGAGTGGTTTTGCCTTGTCTTGTCGGAGAAGCCATTCCATTCCTACTCCTCCCTGTTTGCCACGTCATGGAAGGTGAAAAAAGAGTGGTCGTCGTGGTGGCCATACCACTGACGTGATGATGGTTTGCCTACCCGGTCCGACGGGACCCACTGGCCAGAGACCCACTTCGCGGGTAGGCACTGGCACAGTGCCTACGGCGCTCGCACTCTCTCTCCCACGCAGCCGCCCAATGCATTAAATGCGACTGGACAGGGCGCGAGGGGCGTGCGCGAATGGGCGCGCGGCCATACCACGGTCGTAGTCAAGGACTTTTAGCCCCTTTTGCCTCGTGGTAGGCAAAAGGGGTGATGATGGGTGCAACTGACAGTCGCGCCTCACATCGCATTGAATGCGGCGGGGCAGGTGCTCAGCTTTCTTCTATTTGAGCATTAAATGAGTTGGTTGGCAGCTGAATTCGCCCCTCTCCGAGAGGTGCGGGGGGGGATGAGGGTCCGGGATGACCGTGGAACCGGAGATCCCGACCCCGCCGTTTGGGAGTAGGATGGCCTCCGGGCAGCCTCCGGCCAGCCTCTCGGGGCGGCCACGTGGCCGCCCGTGGCCGAGACTTGCGTAGCCTTTCGGGTATAACTTTGGCGCTCCTTGATGGACAGGGGTGTCTTCCTTTTTCTTAAATGCCATGTCCACGACATACCCCGGCCCATATCACCGACGGGGTGGATTTCGGAAAAGGCGAGTGCCGACCCGGTCAATTAAGGACCGAGCCATGAGATAGCCGGAAACGAGCCGCACAACCGTACTTCTCGAATGGGTATAGACCTAGCGAGTAGATAGCCGAGCGGAGGTGGTACCCTTGCATAGTGGTTCTTATGGATGAGATGAGATGTGAAAGAGAGGATGGTAATTTGAAATTTATTCTTACTTGATGAATGGAATCTCCCCTTACCCGGTGCGCTGAACTCCTCTCACTGCTAGAAAATGACGGCTAGAGTGCATGAGGGCTTAAGTTCATGGAGCGGATACTGCCAAAGGGAGGTTATCGAAAGGCTTTGCCGTGACCATCTCATGTGTTGGGACGTAGGCTCATTTGTTGGGCTGTCACGGAGTACGGGTAAAGTGTACATCCACTGCAGTGTGAATGAATCAATCTATTCGAATAGCCGTGCTCGCGGATATTGAGCATCGTGACAAGACTTTTGCTTGGCTAGACTTTAAACTTTAAAATGTTGGGGATGGGTTTGCATAATGATTCTTATTCGTGCGGATCAACTTCTCGAGATGCGAGAAGGGGTGGACTCCTCGAAAAACCATGACGAACCGGAGGCGGGAAGCCATCCTTGGAATCACGATGGATGGTAGACAGAACCGTCGCCGAGTTAATGAACTATGGAACTAAAACTTGACTTGGCTAGTTGTTACGCTTGTGAAAAGATTTGTGAAAATTGGCTTTATGCAAAAGATCACCAGTCATTCCTTGAATAACCCTATCATATGCATCACTTCCGTGTTGGCTTGCCGAGTACGGTTGGTATTCACCCTTGCTATACGCACAAACCTTCGATGGTGGAAATGAAGAATCGGAGGATCCATATGCCTACTACCAGAAGGCGAAGAAGCGATGGCGCTTACTAGGTCTTAGTCTCCGGTCGTTGCTCGTGGCAACCGACATGCCGCCGCCTTTATTCGCCGCCTTATCTAATTTCTACTTTTGGGTTGTATCCGGACCATGAGGTCCTATGTGATGAACATTGCCTCCGGGCCTACTATTGTAATAATTTCGTTTTAAGACTATTCATGCATGTGCACCTGATTATTCAGTACTGTATTTCGTGGGTACCAAACTACTCGATCCAGGGAAATGATACTAAGAACACGAAAGATTTCCGTTCCAAAAACGAGGGTCTACGAGTCCAAGACATTGCTCAAATTTTTTTTGCAGTTTTGGCTCCCAAACCTCCCAAATCCAAAATTTTTATAACCTAACTTTATACCTACATGTTTACTTTCAAAATGCCAAAAAATGATCAAAATCTCAAATTTTTATAAAACTTTACAGAAAGTAAATAGGGCCTAAATGGATTTCTTATCCAGGAATAACAAATTTCGTTCACTCCTGCGGCTTTGCTAGCCTTTGAAAGATCAAATTTGTTTTAACTCAAAAGAAGAAAAAACAATTCGTTTTGTCTATCTTCTTGTTATGAGAGGAGCTCATCGAATTTTTGCATTTTTAATTTTTTAAAGATTTACAAAAAGAACTTGCGAGATTGAAAAATTTCAAATCTAATCTCCTCCGCCCTCTCGGGAGGCGTGAAGGAAAAACGCCCTCCCGAGGGCGAAGAATCCGACGTGGCAGACGGCCCCGCACGGCCGTCCGCCGCGCGGTGGTTATTTTGCGGCGGCCCCCTCCCGCCCTTGGGAAGGGCGTTTTCACGTGCACGGGGCCGCTCGCAAAATGCTGGAGGCCGACCTTTTGCAAGCGGCCCCTTCCCGCCCTTGGTAAGGGCGTTTTCACGTGCACGGGGGCCGCAAAAGGCCGGCCGCCCGGCATTTTTGCGGCGGCCCCCTTCCCGCCCTTACCAAGGGCGTTTTTTCACTGTGCCCAAACCCTAATTGCCCTGATCGACATCGACCCACTCTCTCGTGTTGTTTGAGATGTAAAATGTTATCGTCGTATTTTGTGCTAATATAACAAATCCATTGGATTTGTGGTATTGTTGCAAATGTAACCGTCTTCGTGATTTGTCGTATTGTTTGAAATGTAAATGTTATCGTCGTAAGGATGCAAATGTAAATATTGTTGCAAGTGTAAATGTTCGAGGTATCGTACATATGTTGTTTGCATTACCTGTGAACATATTATTTTAACCAAGTTAACTTAGTTGCAATGGTTAAGCGGTTGTTTGTCACAGTGTTACATAACCCATTAGGTACGGATGATGCAATACAACTAACTCATCCCCCACGAGTGAAGGCTCGGCTACCTACGGAACCGTTCAAGGGCGATAAGCTTGTCATCAATTTTCTCTTTCCTTCTCGGCGTTGTACTCCTTTTGAGTTTCACATTCGCACTTTTAAGCCGTTATATTGGGGAATGACATTGTCGATCCACCTAGTGAATCCACACCTTCTTTGAATGCCCCGGTAAAGAAACACATGTAATCGGTTAGAGAGCCACTAGAGCGAAGACGTTTGCATAATTGATAAAATGAAAGACGTACAACGAAGTCGTTGTCTAAGTTGGGGCAAATGAAGTATCTCCGACCATATGTTCGTGGTTCAAATGAGGTAGCCATCTTGCAACGATCCCTACAACCGCACATAGGACGCTCCGACCATTTAGGGAAACCCAGCGGGTTGTTCCTCCATGCTAAGCTTGCGATTTCGACGCGACGTTCATACTCCATCCAAGCCTGAATGAATTGTTCGGTGGACTCAGTTGTGTTACCGTCGACCGATCGAAGCAGTGTTTAACCGTATCGATCCAATCTTTGTATGGACACCGACGTACATCCTCCCGGTTGCACATTTTTATGGTAGGAGTTAAAAAATGGAACAAGCGAAAAGGTTAAAGAAAGAAAAATTATACTCACGACAAAATCGTCATCCGCAATCTCGGGACACACGAAGCATCTTTGTCCTCTAGTTGCTTGTCTTATGGATCTTACCACTTGGCAACGTAGACCACGGTGGCATTCGGGACGTTCCCGCCATGTGGGTAGTGCCACCTGATCCATAGGCCAGTCCAAAGCTTCGCGCGAACTCGACGTTGGTACTCACCTTCCGTTGAAGGTAGTCCGACCTTGTTTCGCTAAGTGGGTAGTAACGTGTTCCGTCGGTTCGTGGGTTCTCCGTATCTATCCACTCAACGAAGTTGCACACCCGACGATATGCCCGCATGAGGTGTTAACACGATGTACAATCAAGTTAGCGTTTCGCGTGAAGATTTTGTAGATGAAAGCAAGTGCAGATAAGCCATACCGATCAATGTTGGCGCATTGGAAAAATCGTCTCCCTCGGTTTCAGCGAGGAGGGACGACGTAAGTATGCAGCCATCTCCACAATGGCATAACGGACGGTCACACCATGGTGGAATAAAACCGCTCAAAGGATGGAGTCGCCAGTGGAGACGCTCAAGGAATGGATGATATGAAGATCTCATTGCAGGAGTAAATATAGAAAAGAGAAAGCAGATTTGAAGAGCTCGTATTCGGATCTAGGCAATATATAGTGCGAGGAGGTGACGGTTCGCATCTATGTATCGTTTATGTCTGCACGGGCAGCAGCTGATCGAGACGTATCGTGTAGGATTGTCACGGGGCAAAAGTTGATAGCGACGTATCGTGCGGGACTATCACGGGGCAAAAGTTGATAGCGACGTATCGTGCAGACTATCACGGGCAAAAGCCGATAGCGATGTCTCGTGCGTGGTCTAATCGGGCCGAAAGTTTTTTTGTCGTTAGTAAGAGTATCATGCAAACGATACGGAAGGATCTCGTGACATGTGAGTGCGACGAATGCAGACATAGATATATACAAACATCAAACACAAAATAAATATTTACAATTTGTACAAACTGATGCACACAGCAGCTACTGACGAGGCCTCTTACCCCTATCCCTCCTAGGCTGTGCTCCGACGTGCCCCGAGAGTACGTCGCCGTCCGGGGGCACGCCACGACTAGCACGACATCCGGCGCGGGCGTCTCCCGTGGCGGGTCCCGGCTCGTGGTAGAGGTGCTCCACCGAGCCGAGAGGAGGCGAGTACGTCCCGATCCGGGTCCTCTAGGTCGCCGAAGTCGCGCCCGTACTCGACCCCTCGTCGCTCCCCGACCCGCCCGCCCGCGCGACGAAGTCCCCGACCGGAAAATCCCCGCCGAGTAGAATCCTCCCGTATGTAAGCAATGTGAAGCATCAGTGACTTAAACTAAAACGTGTGAACTAATCATCGGACGACGCTTGCTCACCTCCCGGCTGACTGAGGGGACGAGGAACGGAGGATCCGCTCGCTCCAGCAAAGCTCGCAGTCTGGGCCGAGTAGCGAAAGGCCGAGGAATCTACGATCCACTCGCGCTGCCGTATCCCCGCTCGGTAGCGTCGGACCTAGGCGACATTCGGTTTGTTAGATCAGGTTGTAGGGTTGACACAATGAAAATGAGTGGAACTAACTGTGGAAGGACCGCGCCGTGTGGTGACCATCCGGCACTGGACCGCGTGGACGTGGACCCGTAACACCCGTGGAGGTAGCGCGTCGACGGCGAACGACACGAGAAGATCCGCAAGATCTTCCGTGCCGTCGCTCGCATCCGCTCGAAGGTCATCCTTTGTTCCACCTCGTTCGGTGAATGCCGCGTCCGGCCTCGCATCACCGAGTCGATTTCGGCATTCAATGCCCGTGCGGCGTCGGCCTACAAAAAACAAAACAAGTTAGGTTTTTCGGTCCAATTAAAAAACATAATGACGTACAAAGGCTTTAATGCGGACAAATCATGACGTACCCCAACGAAGTAGTCCCGGTCTCGGTGCGGGGTAGGTGTCCGTGATCTCTTCAGTGCGGCCGCTGCGCGACGGTGTGAAGGTCACGCACGGACGCGTCCGCGGTAGGTACCACCGAAGGTAGGCGGTGTAGTTCTCCTCGGAGTGGGTGTAGATCTCGCCGATCACCTCCTCGGTGGCTATCGCCGCCCGCCACGTATTGCTGCATACGTGGTTCCCGGAGGAGCCTCCCCGCTGTCCCCGTCGAGACAACCCGCGTACACAGCAAAGGTCGACTATAGTTCCATTTAATTTGACACAATAGTAGTACATTTCAAAAAGAAATACTCACCGGTGGTCTGGTGGGGAACGGCAACCGGAACGTCTACCGGAATCCCGGCGCAGTCCCGAACCGCCTCATCACTCGGCCTGGCGGTGAGGCTCGACGGTGATGTCGTACACCATCGGGATCAACGTCATCCGAGGCCGAGTCGCGCGTGCACAACGTGGAGAGGCCTAGAGGCGCCCGAGCTGCGACCGCTGCTGCGTGTACGGCTCCCGGACAACGTCGTACACTGGAGACGGTCCAACTCGAACACGAAGTCCGGGTAGCTCCGTCTCACCCGAGCGTGGGCGTAACGACGCTGCGACAATAAAAAATCAAGTGGTTACAAGTTTTGTTCAACACAATTTAAATATTTGAAACAAATATGACTTTGCACTTACGTTGCGTCGAAACCAAGACGAACCCATCGTAGGCCCGTCGGCGGGTTCTCGAAAGCGGCGCTACGTCGTACGGAGAGGTGTCGACGACCGGTCGGCCGATCGCGGCGCTCCGCAGCCCACAGACTGTAAGAGAAGGGGACACTGTGAAGATCGCTCCGGATCTGTCTTCGTGCACGCGTCGCACAGCCACGGTAGGTGGCTGCGAGCACGGCCGAACCCCAACTCCACCGAGGCACGCCGCCTATCTCCGCGTCCGCTATCGACCGGGCGTAGTGGATCGGCCCTCTCTGCAGTGTTCCCGACGTGTTGGTGAACATCACCCACCGAACAACCAAAGCGTGACGCCTCCAACGAGCGTCGCACGGAGTACTCGTCGGCGTCGGGTGGAGCTTGTCGGCGTACAAAGGACAAAACCATGTTAACAAACATCGATGTTATGAAAAATATCGAAGTCTTGAAGTTAACTTACGTGAACTCGCAAAATCCAAGTCTTCGTAGGCCGGTGGTCGCGTAAGGGTAGATCGACGAGCAGTGGGAGCCCCGTAGCCTCATCACCCGAGCAAAGCGCGCAGGATGTCGTCCCTCCATCCACCAACTCCGTCCACAGCCCGACAGCCTCCCGGCTAGTGGTAGCCCTAGCGGTAGGAGACGTCCCGCGGCGTCGAGCCATCTCCCCACAAGGAAGATGGAAGGTGTGCGTCTCGGGACGCCACCGATCCACCAAAGCAGCTATCGGGGACCGGTCCGCATCGAACCGTCTGCCTGGTCGTGATCGTGGGCACGCGCCTCAACGAGTCGCGCAGAGAGCGATCAGGCCGACTCACGTAACCCGCATATCATACACATAGTGTAATATTAGTATCAAGCATAGTGTTCCTGCAATAAGTGATAAGAGTTTGAACGTACCGCTCGACGTGTCGCGGATCGACACGCAACAACTCGCGCGACGGCCGTGGACGAAAGGTGGTCAGTGAGCACCCCGCACCGCACAAGTACGACTGTGCGCCTGTCCACCGTCTGCTGAAAAGCGCCGGTGTATCGTCCGCCATACCGCATGAATACATGAAGCACACAAAAGCAATTTATAAGAAAAATCGAACAACATGATTACATGACATAAATGGTCCATTAATTCTCAACATAAAAAAGTTCACGTCTTAATTAAACCTAACAAACACAACATATAAGTATCACAACAACAATAAACCACTTTACGTCTCACAATGATAAATATTACACGTACGACATATGGCGACAACATGACAAATAGTACAAATATCGATCACCACTACGTTGAAAAGGAGCAAACAAAAAAATCAAGCCATCGCATCTCCGAGTGGACGACGTAGTCGCTGCACGAGCACGTCTAGGACGTGGTCGCCTCGTTGTTGTTCCTTCTCCGGATGGACGCCTACCATCGGAGGGCTCCGGAAAGTCCCGAACCTTCGACGGTTGAAGTTTCGAATTCTTCGGGCATTTTTGTATGTATGTCCGCGCTCATCGCATTTGCTGCAACGTAGGGTCCTTCCCCGGCCTCGGACTCGTCCATGTCGTTTCGATGCGTCTCGACCGACGACGTCCCTTTTCATCCTTAACTTCGATGGATCTGAAATGTAGAACACTTGTGGCCGCAGTGTTGTGTACGATCCAGATATCCCAAAACCATATATCTCCTCCTTCTACGTATGAAAAATTGATTCTTTCCCGTAGTACTGTGACACATAAATATCGGAACTATGCCGCAGTCCCAGTGCGGCAAGGACGTGTGAGCAAGGCGGATGTCTAAGCTTCGGCTTCATACAGCCGCAGCTACAACCACCATCCGCATGAAGCACACATTCCCGCACGGCTTGAACACGGTTGATGCCTCGCCTTCTCCGTCGACACACATGACCTCGTCTCGAAGAACTTGGGTTCCTTGGGGGATTACTCGTGCTTCATAGCCTTCGAATTTTGTCTTGCATATATTTCGTCACCACGTTGCCAAATACAATTTTGTTATCGACCATTAAAGGGGATATTTTCTTAAATCTATCCCTAAAATATGCCTGCGTGCCATGAAGGATAAATTCTACAATACCCACCAATGGAAGCCCCTAACTCCTCGCATCACCCAGTTGTACACCTCGGCCAGTTCGTTGTCATTATACCATATCGAGCTCCGTCGTTGTCATACAACGAGACCACTTTTCTTTCGGTTCATTCTCTATCCAGTGGGAGAAATTACGTATTGATGGTGCAGACCTCCTTCTCATTGTTGGCGGGTCATTATGCAATGGACCAAGAGGTACAACAGGCTCGTCAACTCGTGGCAAACGAGATTGCTCGTCGGTTTGCTTGCGTTGTCGCTCATCCAACCTTTTCCACATCTCATTGAATTTTTCTCTTGATTTTGACCACATAGCCTCTTGAATAGATCCATCGGTGCTTGTTCTTGAATTGTTTGTAGAAATTGGCTCCCATATGACGCATGCACCACCTACTCCGAACATCACGCCACCTAGCCGGAAGTCCCCTCTCGGGCCAACCATTCGAAGGTAGTCGATTGCCCTCGCATGCCGGCATGACGATCATGTATGAGACAAACATTGGGCCTCATACGAACGACTTGGCATCGAACTCTCTCCAAGAACCAATACCAGCTTTCGGTGTTCTCACTCTCGACAAATGCAAACGCCATAGGTAACACCGGTTGTTCCCATCTCGCTCCAATCGCCGTCGATCTCGACCTCCGTATTTCCCAGTCGAAAGGTTCCATCTATGCACAGCACGGGCGACGTGAACAAATGCGTTGATGCAAGCACCAATCGAGAAAAAGGCTCTTTGCAGCACGCTCTTGCTCGAATCATTAGATGACGGAAATGTCCGAATGTCGTAGTAGGTATTGGGGTTTCTCCGAGCAATGGTGGCTAATAGACGAGGTAAATTGTCATACGATGCTTCAAATGTGCCATACCTCATCTCCAATATCTTTTGTTTCGCCCTCCAAGCCTTCGCATAGCTAATAGTATACTTGAATTTGTTCTCAATGTGCTTAATAATGGAGCCGGTTCAAAATCCGTGTTTTTAACAACATGGTCAGTACATCTCACCGGCAACAAACGCCGAGGTGATGTTGCGGTGGTACTTATCAACCCCAGAATGAACATGTGTGCTCACCAACAATGCTCACTTTCCAATAGTCATTCCATTTTCCCTTGTATGCATGAACGCGCCACGGACAATCATCCTTCATACACTTCACATCATACACATAGTTCGTAGACTTCACCACCCTAAACTCTCTATGCAAAGACACCGCCCAATGCTTCACTGCCTCTTTCATGTCTTCCTTATGAGCATACCTAGCACCCTGGATGACCTCGTTATCTTTGTATTCAAATGAAACATGCTGCCCTTCCGAGATAACAAGCCGAGAGAAATCAGCTTGTTCCCAATCGACGGCATGACATCTTCTTCCTCGTCCGATGATTCATCGCCCTCCGCCCGCTCATTTTCGAATCCTCCCTCTCCATTTCTTCAACAATTGCTTCGATTCTCTCTCCCTCGTCCGCCACGCCAATCGCCTCCTCTAAGCTTGCTTCATTGCTTGGACCTTCGTCATACTCGTTTGCATTGTATTACCGCTATCGATTTCGTGCGGTGCAACAAAAATAACAAGGGGCCATGACCTTTCAAGTGCCATGTCCACATAACGTCTCCACGACTCGGTGTTATCAATAGGCATAAGTTCCCAATAATATCCTTTTTGCACGACTAACTACAACGGATAGAGACATTGTGTTCACTCTTGTATCCACTTTAAATCCACGTAGCAACCAACTATACACCGACTCAAATGTTTTCTCGTCCGGCCTATCGATGCCCTTTGATTTCATCCTAATTTCGACAAATCTACACCTTCGGACCGTATCTAACGTTGCCTTCACCGTGAACTATCCGAAATATGATCTTACTTGCCATAGTGCCCGACAAACAAATTGCAACCGAGTTTATTCCATACTACGAATATATTTCCTAGATGATTCTGTGCCTAACTTAATTTCTTTAACAATATGTTCTCTGGTCTACATCTTAAATTTTCCCAAATCGATTTGTTCGTTCCATCTACCGCCAATCTTAAATCGTTCATTTCAGTTTGCCAAATTTTATAAACTAAATTTAATTCACTCGTAGTTTATATCTAAACATATTTTGATCATCAACAAAATTATACGTACGATTTTCTATAGTGCTTACCATCTGCTCACATAATTTACACTTACATCCAAACACATTCTACCTAAGTTGATCTATCTATTCTACCTATGTTAATGTCCATTAAATATCCTTGTTGATCTATCTATTCTTCCTATGTTACTTCGATTAGATTATCTACATTGATCTAAATTAAACCATCTGTTTTACAAATCTATAACAAATTATTCAATACCTATTCAAATATTACAAATTTATATTTTTTCTAATATTTCATTTACATACTAGCTAACAAAAAAAATAATGCCGAGATATTGCATTTACCTCCAATGAAGTACGCAATCCAAAGGGCTTCGCCGCGCTCCTCCTCTTCCTCACTTCTCTCTCTGTTCTTTTCGGATCGGAAAGGTGTAAATGAGGCCGTAATGATTGAGAGTCGGCTTATATACGCCATGGGTAAAAACGCCCTTGCAGAGGCGGAGAAGGCCGCCGCAAAATTGTCGGGCGGCCGTGGCAATTTTGCAGCGGCCCCGTAAGCACAGGTGAAAACGCCCTTGGTAAGGGCGGGAAGGGGGCCGCTGCGCAAAAATGCCGGGCGGCCGGCCTTTGGCGGCCCCCGTGCACAGAAAAACGCCCTTACCAAGGGCGGGAAGGGGCCGCCGCAAAAGGCCGGCCTCCGGCATTTTTGCAGCGGCCCCGTGCACAGAAAAACGCCCTTCCCAAGGGCGGGGAAGGGGCCGCCGCAAAATTACCACCGCGCGCGGCAGGGCCGTGCGGGGCCGTCGCCACGTCGGATTCTTCGCCCTCGGGAGGCGTTTTTCCTCACGCCCCCGGAGGGCGGGAGGAGATTAGATTTGAAATTTTTCAACCTCGCAAGTTCTTTTTGTAAATCTTTAAAAAAAAATTTAAAAATGCAAAAATTCGGAGCTCATCTATCTGTTGATCAACACGTAAGCAAACGCACACAGCCACGAGGAGGGCCCAATTATAAAACAGCCCACTCGTCTTCATGTCGTCATCTTTCGCGAAGGAAAGGCCGGACGTCCGATGAAATCCCATTTTCAAAACGTTTTCTTTTTGGAGGGAATGGCTACGATCGTTTACTATTCCATTACAGTAGTTGGCAGTTGGCACGTGTGAATATATATACTGTAAGTTGGGTTGGGAAAGCTGTTTTTATGACCGCTGTTACACATCGATGTGCCAGCGCATGCTGTTTTTTCTTTCTGTTAAAAAGCTACTCTTTCATATTATATCATATTATAAGTTGTTTGAATTTTTTCCTTAATCAAACTTACTTAGTTAAGTTTGAATAAGTTTATAGATAAATTTAACAGCAATTAAAATATCAAATTAATTTTATTAAATATAGTATTGAATATATTTTAATAATATGGTTGTTTTGGATTGAAAAAACTACTATATTTTTTATAAATTTAGTCTGAACATAAAAAAGGCAAACAACATATAATATGAAACAGAGGAAGTAGCTAGCTTGATCGATTCGTGCAAATATGGCACGTGCATGCTTTGCTGGTTGCTCCTCGTCACATATATATCACCTTCATTTTAAAATATATGACATCGTTGATTTTTTATCATTTGTCTTATTAAAAAAATTATATAAATATTATTTACTTTATTGAGACTAGCAATTATGCCCGTGCGTTCCAACGAGTGAAGTCGAGACGCGATGCGGATGGGGACGGCATGGAGGGCGCGGGAGCTCCGAGCAGCGATGGGAGGAGGAGCGCAGGCGCAACACGGGCGCGACGTAGATGGGAACGGGAGGGAGGAGCGAAGGAGATCTTTTTTCATACAAGCCCTACCTTTCTTTTCAGCATTGGGACCGTGAGTAGGGCCGACGAAATACTCGTGGCTCACTAGCTCGTTCGGCTCGTGGTTGGCTCGGCTCGGCTCGGCTCGTTCAGAAATGCTAACGAGCTGCGTCAAGGGTTTAGCTCGTTAGCTATAACGAGCCAGCTCGAGTCAGCTTGCGAGCTGCTTGTAAACTCAACGAGCCAGATACAATATACAAAGCAAAGCCTAATGTTTTGCTTGTTTTGCTATTCTTTTGCTTGTTTTAGTGTTGATGTGGCAATAAATCAATAATTTTTATGATTTTGTGATGGTCAATATGGATCTAATGCTTTAGATTATAATAGTAACAATATCTAATCTAGTTGCATCATTACATTTGCATGGATAATTATCGATGGACAAGTGTTATTACGTTAATTATGGACTTAATATATTATTTTTTTATTTTTTTCAATTATATATTTGGATGTTTAATAGACTAAAAAATAAAATATAATTTGTACATAAATTACACTGTATTAAAGTGACACACGAGCTAAATGAGCTGGCTCGAGCCGGCTCACGAGCCGAGCCAAGCCGGTAACCACCCCTAACTCTGCGGATTAATTTTGAAACAAACTCAAGGGATTTTCTGAAAAAAATAGCCAATCAAAACAAAATTTTGAGTAAAAACACTATAGCTTTATAGTTATAAATTTGTTTTAATATTAAATAAAATATAATTTTAACTTATATTTTATATATTTATATAAAATTTATGAATAAGTTAAGTTATAAAAAAATCAACAGCGTCGATATTTGACAGAAGATAGTATATAACTGGTGGCACCATATAACCACTACCAAGCTAGTGCGCACATGCTGCACTCGATCGATCTAGACGTACTCCGTTAAGTGCAATTAAGTGCAAACGCACTAAATATTTATTACTGATATCTCATTATCCAAAAAATCAGCACGTATAATAGTTAGAGTATAATTTTGCTTTTTTAAAAAATTGTAGAAGTTGAATTTAATTATATGATTGTAAAGTAATATATCTTATATTCATCTATCAAATATGATGCTATATAGCTCACTAGTAGAGAAAGACTCAATTGTCCCGGTTAGTAACCCTCGAGTCTCGGTTGTCAAACCGGGACTACGAATCCGGGACTAAAGATGGGACTAGAGATGTATATTTAATCCCGGTTGAAGCCACCAACCGAGACTAAAAATTAAAGTGCTACGTCGTTTTTTCATTTCTTTTCTTTTTTTGTGTAAGTATATTTTTTTCCTTGAACAGCTCACAAATGCAGCTCACAAATGCAAGTAAAAATTCATATCATAGAGACAAATCACAGATCAACATTACAACATCACATATCTACAAATACACAAAATCACAAACATCAAATACAATATCACAGTCTCGGATCAAAATCCCAGATCTACAAATACACAAAAGCACAATCATCAAATACAATATCACGCTCGGATCAAAATCATAGATCCACAAATACACAAAATCAAAATCACAATCACGAAAAAAAACCAAAATCAAAATAAAAGACCATCGCCGCCGCCGCCCGCTTTGCCGGTGCGAGCCCGCCGCGCCACCGCAGCCCTCCTCGGCCCGGCCGCCGCCGATCGCCCACGCGCCGCCCGCCACCGCCGCCCGCCTTGGCCCGCCCGGCCGCCGCTGCTTGCCCGTGCACCGCAGCCGCAAGAGTGGAGGGAGAGCCCCGCGTAGCCGCCCGGCCGCGCCGACCGCCGCGCGCTCCCCCGCCGCCGCCGCCCGCCTTGGCCCGCCCCGCCGCCGCTGCCCGCGCGCCGTAGCCGCAAGAGCGGAGGGAGAGCCCCCGCGCAGCCGCCCGGCCGCCGCCGCGCAGCTCCCGCGCGACCGCCGCCGCCCGCCTCGCCCGGCCGCCGCCGCGAGCTCCCGCGCGGCCGCCACCGCCCGCCCGGCCTCCGCCGCTGAGAGAGATAGAGGAGAGGGAAGAGAGGAGAGGGAGAGAGGAGAGAGGAGAGAGGAGAGGGGAGAGGGAGCAGATCTGAGAAAAAGATAGCTCCGCGAGAGCTGTGCGTGCGGTTTAATAGAGGAAAGATAAGAACGAGAGCGCGCGCCATCGAAATACTTTTTGTCGTGGTTAGTAAAAAGAACCGGGACAATAAATAGTATCTTTAGTCCCGGTTGATGTTACCAATCGGAACTAAAGATGGTGCGAGTGTCATTGGTTGTCGAGCGCTGGGCATCTTTAGTCCCGATTGGTAACACCAACCGGACAAAAATAACATCTTTAGTCTCGGTTGGTGTTATCAACCGGGACTAAAAAGATGCCCAGCGCCCGACAACCTCTCGACAATATTTGAACCGGACTAAAGATGATCTTTAGTCTCGGTTCGTGCCACGAACCGGACTAATGCTCCTAAAAATCCGTAGACTTTTAAACCGGGACTAGAGATTGATCTCTAGTTCGAGTACAATTCAAACTGGGACAAATATGGCTTTTGTCACTTTTTGAGTGATAGACAATGCAGGAAGCAAGAAAGAAGGGACATTTCTTCGAGGAGAAATATCTTAATTATATTACGGATGATCCGCACGGAGGTATTAAAAATGCTCAATATATAGAGATCAGTACAAATATATCTACCGAACTTGATCGACCAATCACTGTAGTATGCTGCTGCTGCATGCCCCCGCGGTAGCTCGTTTCTGACGCCACAACTGAACTGTTTAACAGATTTACTTGGCACCAATCTAGATTACCCTGCTTCTTCCAACTCTAGGGCTTGACAAATGCAACAAACGGCCGGAAAATGGATGCATGGTCATCGGCAAAATCCCTTGTAATTGCACTAAAACTTGGTACTCTCACGTCATATCCATGGAAGCTCTTCTCTTGCCTATAAATGGCGACGAGATTGTCATGCATGGCATCTCATGCGAAGTTAAGGTAGACAAACAACACATCAGCAGTAGTTATAAGAGTATAATTAACCTGCTTTAGCTAGGAACAATGGCGGAGACGACGACGAAGCAGGTCTTGTTGCTGGCCGTGGTGGTCGGCATGGCCATTGTCACCGCGGCGCAGGGCGGCGGCAGCAGCATCGCCTTCACTGAGAAGGACCTGGCGTCGGAGGCGAGCATGTGGAAGTTGTACGAGAAGTGGCGCAGCATGCACACGGTGTCGGCCGACCTTGCGGAGAAGAAGGCCAAGTTCGAGGTGTTCAAGAAGAACGCCAGGTACGTCCACGACTTCAACGGCCTCAAGGGCAAGCCCTACAAGCTCGGCCTCAACAGGTTCGCCGACATGACGCTCGACGAGTTCAAGAAGAAGCACACCGGCGCCGTCGTCAAGCCCGCCGCCGCCAAGATCAAGCCGGGGGCCAAGGTGGTCGTCGCCGACAGCGGCGACCTCCCGGCGTCGTACGACTGGAGGGACTACGGCGCCGTGGCCGCCGTGAAGGACCAGGGCCCGTGCGGGAGCTGCTGGGACTTCGCCGGCACGGCGACCGTGGAGAGCATCAACGCCATCGTGACGGGGAACCTCCTGACGCTGTCGGAGCAGCAGGTGCTCGACTGCGCCGGCGCCGGCGACTGCGAGTACGGCGGGACGACCCCGGGCGTGTTCGAGTACGCCATGGAGAACGGCATCACCCTGCAGTGCAACTACCCACCCTACGAGGCCATGGACGACCAGTGCAGGCTCCGCTCGACCCGTCGACGATGAACCCTCTGGTGAAGATCGACGGCTACGCGGCGTTGCCGGCGAACAACGAGAAGGCGATGAAGCGGCGGGTGTACGCGCAGCCGGTGACGGTGTACATCGAGGCGAGGTACGACTTCATGCTGTACACGGAGGGCGTGTTCACCGGCGACGACTACGGCACGAACCTGGACCACGCGGTGGTGGTGGTGGGCTACGGCGTGACGCAGAGCGGCGTGAGGTACTGGATCGTGAGGAACTCGTGGGGACAGAGCTGGGGTGAGCGCGGCTACATCCGGATGATCCGCGACGTCGACGCCAAGGAGGGCGTCTGCGGCATCGCCATGTACCCCTACTACCCCATCAAGAACTGCCCCTGCGCCGCCGTCGCCGCCGGCAAACGTGCCTCCAAGGATGAGCTCTGATCCAGCTTAGCTAGCTACGATCACAACCACAGCTGCCTCTATCATCTCTACCTACATAAATAGATCTACCTACCTAGTTAATCACTGGAATAAAATGGAAGTCAATCTATCTATATAGGGTTGATATGGTGTAAAATAACATGGACTTTCTAGCTATTACTTACGTGCATGCATGTGTAAGGTATTTATACATAAGTGTGTCTTCAAATTAAACAGTCCTGATTAATTAATAATATATATATATATATATATACATACATACACACACACAAGCAAAATGCCTTGCGTTGCAACGGGACAACGACGCAGGGAGAAAAGCACGCGAAGGGCGAAGGTCCGGTGGCGGCGCGGGAGCTCCGAGCGGCGACGGAGGGAGGGTGCGGGCGCGGCTGGAGCGCGGCACGGGCGCGGCGCGAATGAGGACGGAAGAGAGAGCAGGAGGTTTTTTATCCAAGCCCTCCCTTTTTTGAGCATTGAGACTGCAGGTTAATTTTATAAAAACTCAAGGGATTTCCTACAAAATAACCTATTTTTCTTCTTTAACTGGATTTTTTTAAATAGTCAGGTAGACTATGGGTTAATTTTAGAAAAAAACTCAAGGGTTTTTTTTAAAATAGCCAGACAAAATAAAATTTGGATAGAAATACTACTTGCTTTATAGTTATAGATATCGATGCATCCTTGCATTTCATCTGCCAACAAATGTGGTGAGCGGAGAACAAGACAAGAACCGCCTCCGTCGGGCATCTCTTGTGCGTTGGGGATGCACTCGCCACGCCGGAGCACGCCAGCGACACCGGAGGAAGCCGCGCCGGCAGCAAATGCGACGTCAACCCCCCGCCCAGCTTGATGAGGCGCTGGCGCCGGCGGCGCTCGACACTACCGGAAACTTGAAATTTGCCTAGTGTCCAGGACACTAGGCAAACCCTCTAAAACACTCGGCAAAAGATTTTTCGAGGGTAACACTCGACAAAGAACCGTCGGCAAAGCGGCTCTCGGCAAAGTCGTGTTTGTCGAGTGCCAAATTGCGGGCACTCGGCAAAGGCTTTGCCTAGTGCCGAGCACTAGGCAAAGAGTAAAATGTTTGCCGAGTGCCGTGCACTAGGCAAAGGTAAAACTTTGCCTAGTGCCCGGCACTAGGCAAAGTTTTTGTTTGCCGAGTGCTAGGCACTAGGCAAAGTTTTTGTTTGCCGAGTGCCCGGCCCTCGCAAGCAGGTTTACTCTTTGCCTAGTGCAATCCACTCGGCAAACTTTTCCTCTTTGCCTAGTGCATACACTCGGCAAAGCAATGACAACACTAAACAAAAAATGGTAGCACTAGGCAAACCCCTTCTTTGCCTAGTGTTGCACTAGGCAAACCTCTCTTTGCCTAGTGCTACACTAGGCAAACATGCATCCGAACCCCTTTTTATTAATTCTTTTCGTCAATTATCACAAATACACGATATCACGACATTTCATAAATCATCACGGTAGTCCATAATCATCATCATAGACATTTCACAAACATCATCACGGGCATTCGACAATTGTCATCACAGGCATAACACAATATTCTTCACGGACACAACATATATATCACTGGAAGCTTCACATGACCACAATATGTCATCTCAATACCACAAGAACCATCACAGACAATTATATCACAACAAGCATCCAAAACACTAATTTAACTCCATCTGTGACAAGTTCACAACATCCAGAACCACAAATTGAGTTAGGGTGCTTACATAGTTGGTGGCCTACGATGCTCCGGCGACAAATCCACATCCTGAGACCCAACATTCGATGTCGACGAGGTATACTGCATAACAGAAAGAAGAATGAACGTGAAATAAAACTACAATGTTATGTCTAGTGTCCGAAAACTGCAACGTTCTCAGGTGACTCACATGAGTGCCCATAAGAGCTGGCGGCGGAGTGGCCATAACAATTGGTAGAGGCGGAAAGAACATCGTAGGTGGAGACGGAGGCTGACCCATGTTCTGAGACAATATCTGCATGTATTGATAGAACTGCTGCATCTGGACCTGTTGCTGCCGCTGTACCTCCTGTTGCTACCGCTGTACCTCCATTAGCTGGGCCTGATGCGCCTGTAGCATCTCCTCCCGTAGCCTCCTTTCTTCGTCTAGCTGGGCCTACATTATTAATTGCATCCAAATGATACGCAAATCAAACATTTGTAAGAATCAATGGACGACGAGTGAAACAGAAATAACTGTAGTGCCGCCATCTCGCGATCGTGTAGGGCTCGGGCGTGACCGTATGCCCGGGCTTGACCTCGTGCTCCTCGCTCGAATCTCGGCAAGAGTAGGAGTACTAGCCGTGTCGATCACACTGTCGCCCATCCATAACCGTTCGTGCTGCCTGCCCCCTCCCACCCTCATGACGATTTGACCATCAAGATCATGGGCGCTCGGATCGAACTCTGGCCCGTGGATCTCTCTTGCCATCGCCGAGTAATCGGTGAGGCGCTTGTGCACGCCCGGATTGCGGTACACCGAGGGCGGGTCATCCGGGTTGTAGGAGACGTCGGACGTCGCCTTGCCCTTGCGGGCCGAGCATACGCCCGGAACGTGTTAATAGGCGACCACCATGTGCTTCCGATGCGAAAACAACCAATATGATTAGAAATTGTACGAATGTAGTGTTACAATAAAGAAATATATTCACATACATATTTCGAGCATAGCGTCGAGGCTCTGTTGCCCGACGGTGTGAACCACCTTTCATCATCAAACGACGACCCGCACGCGAGATGGTGGGCTTGCCAATCGGAGGAGCACCACCTATCCACCATGGCTGCCCAAGACTCGTCTAGGCCCACGCACCAACCCGGAATCGCCGCACATTATCAAAGAAATGACATTAAACATAAAATTGAGTATACTAAATCTTAGAAAAATCGTCTGTTGGCTCTATATTTACCGCCAAGTATTGTTCCCGGTCAAAGTCTTGGTCCTTGCTTCGGTTTTGCTGATCTTATGTCCTTCATCGCCCAAGCGATATGACGCTTGGAGGCGCGCCTCATAATGCATGTCATTCACGCGGTCCTTTGCCACTTTCTCGCCACGCATCGCACCGGCCTGTGTACAACTATCATCAAGTGCGTAGAAATCCTACATACAAACACAATTTGGAGGTAAATAGTTCAAGAATACACAATAATGAATATCGTGTGTTGAACGATGTAATGCAACGAATACGTACCCACAGCTCGGCCTTGATCCGCTCCGCTCGTTAGCGAAAACCCTTCCCAATAGATCACGACATCGGGGACGGACTTGTAGTGGGCCCACGTCCAGGCGAGCTCCGCTTACCCGCATGATGCACCAAGCCGGGAAGTGTTCCTTGCATAAAAGTCCGATGATGCCGTTGACGAGGCGTGTGTGATCACCGTCCGACCACCACCCAATCCCCGCCCAATTGATTAAGAAAAATAATTAGTTTTCATAGTAATTTTCAATTAGAAGAAGTAATGAACACATGAAAACTTACTTATCCCCATCGGGTCGAATCATCGGTCATTTGTGAAGAGGTGGTCGCTTTGGGAGTTTCGAGGGACCTCTCGGCCAAACAGTCGGCGGTCCACCACTTGCCGCCGCCTCCTCCCCGTCGACCCATCGTCCTCCGTCGTCGCCCGATCATCCTCCGCCGCCTCCGACCGCGACTCCTCCGCATCCCGGTCCGCCGCCTCCTCCGACTCCGACTCCTCCGTCTCCCGATCGTCCTCCTCCTAGGCCGCCTCCTCCTCGTCCTCCTCGGCGAGTGGTGGTGACGGCTCTCGACGCCGCGATCGACCACCCCGACCACCGCTCGTGGCTCCACCCTGTCCACGACTCGTGCCTCCACTACCACTAGAGCCACCACCACCTCCTCGTCCCGCACACTTTTTGCCGACTTTGGACGCCACCACCCCGTAGAACGAACTCACCGTCTTCTTCAAACCACCACCGCCCACCATATTTGTACAATCACCTGCAATAAAAGAGTAAATTGTCAGCACGGATATACAAATTGTACTTACAATGAGATGTGCAAAATTAACGTAACTTAATTATAAAATAACATGATATTACAAAATAATATAAGTATGAATCATACATGTATTAGAAATAGTCGTCCGGATCGGGATTAGTGGATCATAAGTCTCATCATCACTATTATCAACAAAATCAATCCCGTTCTCCGATTCGGAGTCATCAACACTTGTCATTGTCTAAATGTAATCGTTGAAGTAATTCCAAGTCCTTCACATTACGAACTTCATCTCCAGCGTCCTCATCAACGACCCTACCATTATCTACTTCCATTTCGATTGCTTCGTTAAGTCTATCTCAAAACTCCCTTGCAACCCATCTTATTGAAAGAACTCTCCGATGTATGTGTTTGGATCTATGTTGTAATCTTCATTGTTTGGGACAGGTAGTTTACCATGTGGCGATACCTTGTGCACAACATCCCAACCCTTAAATCGTGCTACATTTTGACACGGGTATGATAGATAATAAACTTGTGTGGCCTGTTGAGCCACAATATAGACATCGTCTCCTGTCATGACGGATGATTGTCGAATTTCGACTAGCCCAAGATCGAGTCCGTCGTACTACTTTAGAATCAAACCAATGGCATTTGAATATGACAGGCACAAGAGTCTTGCAACCATGAAACTCGAGTTCGTATATTTCTTCAATTCTTCCATAGTACTCAAGTCCATCGGAGCCCACCGTAAGGACTCCGGTATTTGTGGTTCTTCGATTGGGCCGACTTTGCTCGTACCGAGTTGTGTGAAAACGATATCCATTCACGTCATAACCGGTAAATGACATAACCCTTATAGGAAAATCCATTGGCAACTTGTCTCAACTCGGCACTCATAGAAGCATCGGTTTGGGCCTGCAAGTTCAAGCATCGGTAAATGACGAAAACTTGTGCATGTGAAATTAAGTTCGAAACGAGAAATTGGTTAGTTAGTACCTTCGTTTCAACCAAGAAATGAAACTGAGCTTTCAATTTCTGGAACCCTGTTTTAGAAGGTTCTCAATTTCTTGTGGGGTTGGGTCCCTTGATTTACACCAGAACTCCTGAAGAAATTCCCTGTACAAAAGAGAACAAGGGGGTTGGATGGATGCATACTAGTAACTACTAGAGAACAAGTTTATTGCTAACTTACATACGGTACGGCTCCGTTTCGGAAAGGTTGAGCAACACATAGTGCATGATAGATCGCCACTCTTCATGGTTCAGGTTCTTGAAGGTCGCACCACTTGCACTTCCGAGTTGCCCTCGGAAAAGGCTGAGGGTTGATTCATTTTCACCAGCGTTGTAACGAGCAGGTGGGTTATGCACATTAGGAAGGTTGTCGGCATAATACTTTGTTGTAAAGTTTGACACCTCCTCCAGAACATATGCCTCTGCGATGGAAGCTTCAATTTTGCATTTATTTTTACATTTGGTTCTAAGATCCTTTAGATCTCTCTCAACTGGATAGCACCAACGGAACTGCACAGGACCCCCCATTCGTGCCTCATACGCGAGGTGCAAAATCAAATGTTGCATCGGATTGAAGAAGCCGGGTGGAAAGATCTTCTCCAACTTACAGATCAACACAGGGGCCATTTCTTCCATTTCTTTAACCACGGTACGAGACAACTCCTTAGCACAGAGCTGGCGGAAGTAATTGCTCAACTCTGCCAGTACCCTCCATATATGCTCAGGGACATAGCCACGAACCATCACCGGAAGAAGCCGCTCAATCCATATGTGGTAGTCATGACTTTTTAGCCCAGTAATTCGCATGGTAGATAAGTTCACTCACCTCTTCCAATTCGCTGCATACCCATCAGGGAACATTAACGTTTGGAACCATTGCAGTACCTCCTTTCTTTGGGCCCTCGTTAGGACGAAATCGGCCTTAGGCTTCCTCCATGACTTGCCGCCGTTGGGAGGCGCCATGTCCAGCTTGGGTCTATCGCACAACCTCTCCTGGTCCACTCTAGCCTTAACGTTGTCCTTTGTCTTATCAGGAATATCCATAATTGTAGCAAAGAGCGCCTCGGCGACATTCTTTTCGGTGTGCATTACATCAATGTTGTGTGGAAGAATGAGGTGCTCAAAATAGGGGAGCTTCCACAAGCCTGACTTCTGTGTCCATGCATGGTGCACACCGTACCCCACAAAACCACCGTCTTCATTCAACACAAGAGCATCTAACTGAGCACGAACCTCGGCCCTGCATCATCGCGACGCAGTGTCTTCAACTGACACCTTTTTGAAAGTTTTTGATGTCTCGCCTGAATGGGTGGTCAAGAGGGAGGAATTGTCGATGTTTGTCAAAAGAAGAATACTTTCCACCCTTCGTCAACCAAAAGAACTCAAGAGATTCCTTGCATACCGGGCATGAAAATTTCCGTGAACACACCATCACTGAATATCCCATAAGCCAAGAAGTCATGCAAAGAGTAATGGTACCACACATGCATTTTGAAGTTTGTCTTCGTGGCTCGGTCGTACGTTAAAACCCCTTCATCCCAAGCACGGAACAACTCATCAATCAAAGGCTCCATGTACACACTCATATTATCCCCGGTGTCCGGGAATTATCAACGACAAAAAATATCCTGTCGTTGAAAGACAACGCCGGGGAAGATTGAGGAGGATAACGAATATGGGCCAACAAGTGTATGGAGACGCCGCCATTCCGTAAGGATTGAACCCGTCTCTGCCGCCGCAACACGTACATGACGAGCCTCTTTTGTTTTCTCATGATAAATCGCATCAAACTTTGTCCATGCTTCTCCGTCATGGATGTACCATCTTATCGAGGATTGTACCGACGTCCATTCTTGTGCCATGTCATCTCGCTGCGCGGTTTCCTCATTCATGTAAAGCCGTTGAATCCTCGGTATGAAAGGAAGGTACCTAAGGATCTTCTCGCCGATTTGGAGTTGCCTCTTCTCACCATCACGAGTCTACCTCTACGTACCTAGAGGATTTACACTTCGGACAATACTTCTCTTCGCATATTCTTTCCTAAATAAGATGCATCCCTTCGGACAAGCATGTATTTGCTCATATGGCATCTTAAGTGCACGAAGGAGTTTTTGTGCGTCGTACATGCTCTTAGGCGAATGTGACCTTCCGGAAGCAAACCACCAATTATTGACAAGATAGCATCGAAGCCATCTCGACTCCAACTAAACTGGGACTTTAGGGCCATTACGCGTGCAATGGCATCCAGTTGAGAAACCTTGGTATGCCCGTGAAGGGGTTGTTGTGCCGCCTGCAACATCTGGTAATATGCCTTTGTGGTTTCCTCTGGCGCATCCTCCATACAGCCTTCATCATAGTCATTTAACATATCTCCTACTCCGGCATCCAAATCATATTCATCGATGCGTTGTCTCACGACCTCCTCTCTCGCACGATGGCGCTCACCATGTAAGGTCCACCTGGTATAGTTTGACATAAATCCATTCTTGACAAGATGTTCACCCAACCGCTTCTTTGATTGTTGACACTTGTTTCGACAATCATTGCATGGACACCAAGTACTAAGTTTTCCATTAAGCATGGCAAAAGCCCCCTCGATGAAAGCATTGGTCTTGTTAATCCATTCAAGGGTCATCCCAGACACATTTGGACGGCCCGTGTACATCCACTCACGGTCATCCATCCTCTAACAAATCAGTGAATAATATAAGAATCATTTGCATCTACCGAGTGTCTATACTCTCTAATAGGTGAGGATAGGTCCTAATCCCACCCGAGGATGTGTAGACAGAGTTAGTTTTCATGCCCTACTCTGGCCGAGACAGAATTTCGGCAGCACCTCCCCGCTGTTCTTCAAATACACGTCCCGACAGGGAGATTGTGTATCCAGAGAACAACAAGAAGGTGTTGTCGAAACCCCGTCTCGGACCGAGTAACGCATGAAAACTAAACCCATCTACACATCCTCGGGCTGTCCAAAAACGTGGACAATTCGAAACAGATACGGTTTGAGATATGCAAAGATCTGCATATCTACTTTAATCGCATCTCTTTCGAACGGGAGACGCCTAGGTTACGTGATACACCGGTATTACATCTAATTAATGTAAATGTGGAAGAAAAGCCCGGGGTCTCTCACCTAGGTGCCTCTCGGGCTAGACGGACGACAGCGTCGGTGAAGACAGCGAGGAAGCCGTGTAGTAGATGGAGGCGGCGACGAACTCGCAAAGATCTGTACAGGAAAACATATTCATGTCAGTTGAAAATTTCGACAGCACCTCCTCTGCACGGGGAGGTTTCCAAAACCTGCAACAAACAAGACGGCACGATGGCCGATAACCACATACACATATAACACATATATTTTCTTTTGTCAAATCTCACAATACATTGTCTATACTACAATTTTAATCTAATGTTCGAACAAGTTTTCAGTAGTGAAACCTCTGAGTTTGTCAAACCGAAGGTTTCAAATATACAAAATAAATGGCAATGACCATATAGCGAATACAAATTGTTGCATGGATGAATACAAAGTGGTTTAATATAGCGACATAATTCTTACCGGCCCGGGTGACGATGGCCGGAAAGGGCGGTGGCGTGAGCCCGACTGGGGGCAGCTAGGGCGCACCGGCGGAGTGGGGTCGCCGGGCCGGGGCCGCCGACGAAGCGTGCCGAAGGGTGGGGCGCCGGCCGGGGTCGTGGGGGCGTCGGCCGAGGGCGTGGGGCGTTGGCGGGGTCGTGGGCGCCGGCCGAGGGCGTGGGGCATCGGCCGGAGAGGGGGAGCCGGGGGTGGCGTAGGTCGGCCGGTGAGGCGCGTCGGGCGTGGGGGCGCCGAACGGGGGGGGGGAGGCGCCGGCGGCTTGGGCGGCCGGGCGGGGAGAGGCGCCGGACGGGGGAGAGAGGCGCCGGCCGAGCTTGGGCGGCGGCGCCGGCTACCGGGGCGTGGGCGGCGAGGCGGCGTGAGCGCGGTGTCGGCGGCCGTTGCCCGAGTGTGTGTTGTGCGGCTGAGTGTGTGTTTGCGAAAAATTCCTAAGTCATGCAAATCTTTGCCGAGTGCCGGATCACGGCACTCGGCAAACATTGCCGCCCTAGGAGTTTGCCGAGTGCCGATCAAGGCACTCGGCAATAATTGCCGCCCCTACGCCTTTGCCGAGAGCCCATCCTACATGGCACTCGGCAAAGTGTTTGCCGAGTGCCGGGTTGTGGCTCTCGGCAAACCTTTGCCGCGCGCCGTACAACCCGTCGGTTTTAGGCGGGACTTTGCCGAGTGCCATGCCACCGTGGCACTCGGCAAAGAGAAAATTCCTTATTTTTTCCCATATTCTTTTTTTTTTTTTCGGGCCGTTTGCCGAGAGCCTTTCCGGAGGGGCACTCGGCGAAATAGTACGTTTTGCCGAGTGTCTTTTCTCGGGCACTCGGTAAAGTTTAATCTTTGCCGAGTGCTTTAGCTTGTGCACTTGGCAAACATATAGTTTGCCTAGTGCTGCATATTCCCCAAGCGCTACACTAGGCAAAGTAATTGTATACTAAATGAAAAAAATTTAAAAAATTTAAATTGATGCGAAAAAAATCGCAAAACTTGCAATGGTGCCATGTATGCTATATATTGCATCTACAAAAAGTTTTGGTGCCAAATTTTAAATTTGATCGTTATTTTGGCTCTAACTTTGGGAGATCACTAAGAACTATATTCGGAGATGCTTCGTTTATAAGCGTCGTACGTGACAACATGTTCGAAACCTTACGAAATTTTTTTCACAGCTTCAATGTCTAATTTCATGATACTCGACAAATCTAGTGATTTTTGGACTTTATTTGTTTTTCTTATAATTTAAAAACCAACAAAACTTTATTTGACTCACGGTCACAAACATGCTTCTCAAAAGAAGATCTTTGAAATTACTTTTCATTTCATAGATATAACCTTAAAATGGACTCAATAATATGAGTATCATTTTAACACATTTTATTCAATTATTCGAATCACTTGTACTTCAAATTTGACACTAGTAAAAAAATTCTTATAAATAAAAAATTTAAATATAGCGAAATAATTAAAAAGAATACACCAAATTTTAACATGTACAAATTCATGTTGTATATGGGAGCGTAAAAAAGTTTGGAGGGTATTTTGTGGAACTAAAATGTTAAATTTTTGCCAAGTGTATATTTGTGCCTAGGGTTGCACTAGGCAAAAGTGAAAGTTTGCCTAGTGCCCTTGTTTTGCGAGTGTCACTCTACGCAAATAAGGAAGTTTGCCTAGTGCATTTCTTTGCCGAGTGGCACTCGGCAAACACCCTGTTTGCCTAGTGTCCGAGGATATGCACTCGGCAAACTCCTCGGCACTAGGCAAACTTCAAGTTTCCGGTAGTGCGATCCAGCGATGGTCGCAGAGGGCGGCTGGCCCCGGATGGCCATGCCAGCGGCGGCGGACAGCCTAGGCTCGGGCAACCCAGTCGACGGTCTCTTCATTCACGGTGCTCCGCCAAAGGCGATCTTCCCCACGCCACAGGCGACAAGGCCAGCGACAATCGGCCGCCGCATCAGGTTGCGCTGCGCAGGCGCCAGAACAGTGGTGGCAAGCGTCGCAGCGCACGCATCGCAAGGCAGCCGGCGATGCCAGCGCGTCCTCTTCAATTTATATTGTCGCATGTAGTGCTACGTGACCCGCCGATGTCGGCGTTGAAGCCTCTCCACTTTGAACTCCATTCACTATGTGTTATTCTCCTTCCCTACTGTGATGTGGCATGTTGCGAGCAAGAGAATGACCGTGTGCACAGGGGCGGATCTACAGGGTGGTCTCTGTAGGCCGCGGACCACCCTGCGCTCGGTCCAATAGTACCCCTGTCATAGCCCAATCCACCGCGCCAGAAAACAATTAGCATCGCATGTGCGCATGGGACGACGGTTCGGTTCGCCAACGCAACGCCAATCGCCAATCTCGCCGAGACGCCACCGCTGCCGTCGCGCCAGAACGTTGGACGAAGACGGGAGCCGACAGTCGGCTGGGAGCATGGACGCCGTTGCGAAGGACAAAGGGAGCAGCGCAACCAGCAGCTAGAGACTGGAGTCCAGGCGACGGCCGTCGACGCCGCCGCGCCGTGCCAAAGCCTAGACCTAGACGGCTAGACTAGTGCGTCGTTCCTCGCTGGGTGTCGGCTGCGGCGGCGTGCCGGCGTCTTTACTCTTCAACGTCGCCGGCTCGTCGCCGCCAGACGCGAGACCATCAAGTTCCCACTGGCCGCCTGCGCCCTGGCCTGGTCATCAAGTTCCGTGACCGCGCGAGGAGAGGAGGAAGACTCAAACTACTCGGTAATTCGATGTTGATGATGTTGCAATGAATCATGCATGCTTCTTTCATGGCATCAGTAGAAGTTAGTAGAACCTACCCAATCTGATAATTGTTTGCTGATTGTTGTCTGTTCTTGGCAATGCGCCAGCGCGTGCCACGTTGCTGTGCCTGTGCTGCCTGTCCATCTACGGGGGCAGTCACTGCAGTGCAGTGCAGTGCAATGGCAGGCCGGTCACCGGCGCCGATCCATTGATCATTGATCATTGATCATTCTTCCATCCATCCAGGACCAGACCAGAGGCGGCAAGGTACTAAATAAAACAGTGTATCATGTATGATCATATGTATAATGTATCAATGTATTATTGAATGAATGTTACAGTTACAGTGACAACTCAAAGTATTAGATAAACTGCTTTTGTTTTCCATGAGCTTATACAGTGTATGATTCTAAGTATTATACAGTGCTACAGTGCATGTTCCTATGTATTCCATTTAGCTAGGACTCGATATGAACATATGTATTCAGTTTTTGTACTGGTTTTGTTTTTTCCGTTCAGTATAGTATATGTATTTAGTTCAGTACAGTATAGATATAACATCTTATATTTTCATGCAGATTTGTTAAAAATGAAGAGGAGTGGTGATATTGCCTCTCTTTTTTAACTTATGGGTACGTAATATTTAAATTCTATGTTAAGAAATTAGACTCATTTATTTTATGAATATCTGTATGTTCTTTTATCTTAATTGTGTTTTATAATTCATAAATTTGTGTACGATATGTTACTTTATTACGGTTAAAATTTTTTTTAGATAATGGACCACCATAGCTATAAATCCTGGCTACGCCACTGCGTGTGCATGCAGCGCGGACATGGCGGCGACGCCAAGGATGACGAAGGCTGTGACGCGCGACCTGGGCCAGTGACACCAGCCCATCACCACAGGCCGTCGTGTAGGCCAGCGACAGCAGCAGGCCGACGGCTCAGCGAAATATGGCTTGGACCTCATCGACGTAGGCCGTGGTGCATGCCGCGAGCGCATGATGCGCACACCGACCAATCCTCGACTAGCCATCAGGCCGATCATAAGGTCATTATAGTTTTTATAGTAGTTTCATACATATTAAAAACACTACTTATATGATGATACGACAGAAAATTTAAGAGGAGAGGGAAGGGGTTTCATCAGGATGAAACTCGGTATATACTGTTTACAAGACTATAAAACCTGATGAAACTACTGGGGACTATAGAGTTTTATCTCATCTTATCACGTCCAATCATATGCCTTGCAATAAAATGATATGCCCAACCTATAAACCGTGAAATGAAACTTTGCATTGGAGAGTGTTTCTTTCATTCACTCAAAATTTTTTTATTGACATGTTACGCTTAAAAACTACGAGATGAAACTTCCTACTAGGAATAGCCTAAGTCACTACTAAAAAAAGCTCATAGGTATCGGTCCAAAAGGTGCCGGTTCAATTAAATCCGGCACCTATTATATCTATAGGTGTCGGATGAATAATAGGACCAACACCTATACTATAGGTGGCGGTTCTTATTATGAACCGCCACCTATTCTTCATGAATAGGTATCGGATGAATAGTAAAACCGGCACCTATAGTATAGGTTCCGGTTCTACTATTCATCCGACACCTATTCGCGAAGAATAGGTGGCGGTTTGTAATAAGAACCACCACCTATTCTTCATGAATAGGTATCGGATGAATAGTAGAATCGGCACCTATACTATAGGTGGTGGTTCGTAATAAGAACTGCCACCTATTCTCAGAAAAACATTATTCTCTCGATTAGTACCATACCGCTTGCCGAACAAGACCAACACCAGCTTAAATATGTATCTCTCATGTGCATGGCCAGCTGGACTCAGTCGCTCGTGCCTGTAACTCTAACTCACGGGCGCGAAAGAGGGCCCACCATCAAGGTACGTAGTTGCATGAAAAAATTTGGTGGGTCCGGTAAATATGGTGGGTCCGACTAAAGGAGTGGGCCCATAAGAAGAAATTGGGAGCACCTCGTTGAATGGGGTTCGGTCCGTATAGGTGTCGGATAAATAGATGTCGGTTTTACATGAACCGACACCTATTCGTCTGAATAGGTGCCGGTTGAAGAACCGACACCAATGACTTTGGTCATTGGTGCCGACCAATAGGTGCCGGTTGGAAAACAGACACCTAAGGAGGTTTTCCAACCAGCACCTTTGGCCTCTTCTGTAGTAGTGAGTAACGCCACTGAGGCCAACAGGGCCCAGCACACACCCAATCCGATGGGTGGGACGTCGCCCCAAAGAGATCACCTCTGTGCAAGATGCTACAAAATCTAGACCTAATTAGCTGGAATGTACAGGTTTGAACTCCGCTACGAGCTGCAACACAGTCCATGAGCTAATACTGAAAAAATGCAACGTGGCGTGTTTCCAGGAAATGGAACTCCAAAGCGTGGATGACTCACTCGCCCACTTACTGGGGGTTACAAGCAGGACAACTTTGCTCTTAAGCTGGCCAAGGGGACAAAAGGAGGAACCATGCTCATGTGGAATGGGAACTCAATCTTGGTTCAAGATGTTCACATAGGGAGCTTTCTCCATCTCGATGAACGTCAGGATCATCCAATCTGACACTTTCTTTAGACTCACAGGAGTGTACGACCCAACAAGGCACCGGCTAAAAGACACCTTCCTAAGCCACATCAAGAGACTAAAGACCAAGCTTGGAAGAGAGTTGGCTCCTCTTGGGAGACTTTAATATGATATACAGGGCGCAAGACAAGAGCAACACAAACATAGACCTCACACGCATGAGACGCTTCTGCTCAGCCCTCGACCATTGTGAGCTAAAAGAAATCCACCTGTGGAAAGGAAAATTTACCTGGAGCAATGAGCAACAAAGGCCGACCATGGTGAAGCTAGATAGATGCTTTTATAACGAGGCCTGGGACATAGCCTTTCACCAGCACATACTGCATACATTGTCAATAGGTCTGTCATACAACTGTTCACTCCTGCTTTCCAACGCATCAGGCCCACGAAGGCCATGCCCCTTTAAGTTCAAGAACTTTTGGATAAAGATCCCGGGTTTAGATAGTGATTGGTCTCTTGTTTCGTTGTTCATCTCCTTCCTATCCGTTTGGTTCTACCATGCATAATTGGCTGGAGTGCTTGCCTGCGCTCGGTGACAAACCGTGCATGTTGATGAATTGACTTCTTGTTGCTGGGGATGGAGTGGGATTGGGCATCGCAGAGGTCTGAGAGCTCCTGCACATCACCGACCAGTTGCCATAGCACCCCCGCCACCCCCCATCTCCCTCCTTTTGCTGCAACCACCGCCGCAGGGCACCCCCCTTCTTGCTTTGTCGAGGCATTTAACTACTTGCCACTTTTAAGATGTGGCAACTAAAGATTTGTCACTCGCAATCTATACATGTGAGCCACCATGTGTCTATGACATGTGAGTCCAGTGACAGAATTTTAATTGTTAGTCGTAAGAGTGACAAATAGTTAAATATCTTCGCTTTGCCCTCTCCTCCTCCTCCTCCCCCACAAGAAATACTTTTCTTTTGTTTTCTCTCCTCCTCATACTCCTCCTATTGTTGCGTCCGGCGATCGCCGCCTTTGTCCGCGTCGCCATGTCCAGTCGCTCTTCTCTTCGTCGGCAACCGAATCTCATTCACCGTCCCTGTTCATGCCGTCCATGGCTTGCCTGGTGAGGTTGGGGAAGAGAGAGGAGAGGGATAGAGAAGAAAAGATTTGGTTGCTAATATGTGGGGTCCATATGGGTCCCACGCAGACTCGGGAAAGTTGATCAGAGTCATAGCACCATGTCGAACGAAACCAGGAGCCATACTGCCTCGGGACGAAAGTTGACACGGTTTTACAGGTTTAGAAATGGCATGTACCTGTATTGTGGTTCAGGGATAAATTATAGACTCAACGACAAATTATAAATTGCGAGATCTAAAGTGAACAAATTTTTCCTGAGGGCTTGGGCTTAGGAATAGAGACATCAAACCAGGAAACGAAGCAAAAGCCACGGGAGACGTCCGACTGTGGATCGAACCTTCTAGTGCCCTCTAACGTAGTTTGGCCCAATTCCAGGAGATCTAGACTTAAATTTTATCTGACTATGCACATGCACATTTTATCTATGAATTTGATATGCCATGAGATTCATGCTAGACGAGAAAAAGTCATGTTGTTTACACCTAAATTTGGCACATAGGATCAAAATTAATTAGAATTGTCAAAATTTGAAAATCCACTGGGTTTTCTCTGGATGGCCGGTCTGACCGCCGTGTATGGGCCGGTCAGACCGCAGTCTATACCCCGGTCAGACCGTCGGCATGTGGCCGGTCTGACCGGCAAAGTCCGAGACCGAGTCTGTTTTCATCGGTACTCGGGTTTCCTTGTCCCGTAAGGTATGTTTCGGGTTTTCTAAGGTTTCTACCCCGAGTTGGACGTGGAGGAAGACCTGTAGGAGGCAAATCCAACCCCTATTTAAGAGCCAAGGCCGGTTCAATTGAAAATATACAATCTAGTCTTGAGCCTTTAGCCAATTGAATCGTTCTTTTACTTTTTTTCATATTAATTCCAAGTAGTTTGTCCATCTTTGTCGATTTGCGTTGTAAATCGTCCGTCATCGCTACGAGAGTGCGACATCTCTTTGTAGGTTTGTCCTGAAACCTTCTGTTTGCCCATGAGACGGGTAGTTATCCATTGTTCTACTTAAATCGGCTCCACTAGCCGGTTTAATATATAAAACCCATCTTGGTTTAGTTTTTTTGCTAGATTGAGATGGTTAGCGACTCAATATCACCATAAGACATTTAGGTGTCCCGATCGATCGTGATTGTCTTCTTGCCAGAAAAAGTGCCAACACATATCTATGTGAGGGCTCGATCCTCGTGACCCCTTATGTCACGGGACCCGAACATATTTCACCGTGTATAAAAAGGTCATCACTAAATAAAAGATATTTTCAAAAAAATATTTTAGATATTTTATCGATCACTGAAAATATTTCGTCGTTTGGTAAAGTTTTTGCAACTATATATTTGCAAAACTGGAAACATCTAATTGAAACATCAATACAATATCATGCATATAAAACATTTATTTTTTTATTTATCGAAATATAATGATCTCATTATAAACATTTAAGTTATAAGGAATATAATAATAAAATCGAATTAAACAAGTCGTTCAGCGTTTAGAAAATGCATTGTGACTAATTGCACGTGCATTCCTCCATGGGCCGGTGGTTTTTTATTACCACGACCCCGGATCGAGAAGAGTGACGCATGATCAATTGATTGCTTGTTATTCTGTGCCACCTTCATTTCGTGTATCGATTAAGCTCATGGCGAATGACAGTGATGTATTACAATAAAACATGACGTAGCTTGGATTGGATTTCAAAGTTTTCTCCCTTCGTTTCAAATTTTTTTTATCGTTCTAACAAATCTCATATAAATCCAGAAGATTACATGTTATCTTTATTAAATATTTTCCGGTTATTTTTCAAAGTATACGAGTAGAGTTGTGATTGCATTAATACATGGCTGATTGATGAATGGTATAAAGGAAAATCATATTTAAAAGTGCTTTGGACGTGAGTATTTTGATATAAAAATTTAAATGCAAAGTAATATAAAATAAAGGGAATACCAATAATATTATATTGCAATTAACTTACTCCTTTCGTTTCGTGCTAAAATAAATTTATTCTTCACGTATTTCACATATACTCATACAAAGGTAAAAATAATAAAACACCCTTAACCTTTTCAAATTCCTAATATAATTGTTCCACTCTCTCAATGCATTTGTCCCTTCTCTCACATGCTCCAAAACAATGATTAATTAAAATATGAGCTTATTTTAGGATAAATGAGAAAAGGCAAAAATGAATTTATTATAGGATAAAAAGAGTACAACATCTTGACAGGATCTGCAGGCATGCGCGAGTTACGTATCAGCTAGAGTGAACGTCACTATATATCCTACGAAGAAATTAGAAATTTAGGCTTCCTTTTAGAAGGAAACCTAAGTTTAATTTTGAGTAGTCAATTGAAATCTCCCTATCTGCATGCAAATTGGATGAATAAATGTCAACGTACTTATATATATCTATGACCTGTAAGTGCAATAAGAGCGACCTTAACAATATTTTAGAGCGTATCAACGCCCACTGGATTTGTAGTCTGCCAGTTTTTGTTTTTTTAGAACTTAGTCTGCCAGTTTATATATCAATCTATATCCTTGCACAAGGAAACTTCTTTTTCGAAACAATTCGTAACATATCATAGCACGTAGTTCTATATTCGTATAGTAGAAATGAAATTACAGCTATGAAAGATTGTAACTAAAAAAACAAACAAACACCACCATCACCGTCTCCCAACTCCTCACACTTCCCACATGCATATAATCAATCATGTGCATGTATCAACATGTCACTACTGGATGTCACTACTGGAAAAACTTATATTTGTTTCGGTTTATAACCCCTTAAGTCTCGGGTATTAAATCGGGACAATGAAAGTGGAACTAAAGATGACGATTTTTAGTCCCGAATGAAATACTCGAGACTAAATATGATAACGCCACGTGGCTGGCTCCATCATCTTTAGTCCTGTTTGATATTATCGGTTGGTGTTATCAACCGGAACTAAATGATTTTTTTTCTTTTACTTTGCTCATGCTGCTACTTTGCTGCTTGTTAATTATATGTTATGCATACATATTTTACACACATATATATATATGTATATATGTATAACTATATATTTTACATATATATAAATAATATATACATATAAATGTAATCTCTATTATGGATTTTGACAATTGGACCAAAGTGTGTGACCTATCACAAACTCTATAAATACTGGTCTCAGCATGGTTCGTCTATATTTCGGTTCGAACACTGCTCCATCATTGAAAGATATATCCTAGCAACATATATACAACAGACACTCAGATGGATATGAGGAAGACATTATCAGTAGTAGGGTCGGCTGTGGTGCTGATCATGGCGGCGGCGCAGGACGTCGACCTGACGGTGACGGACAAGGACCTAGAATCCGAGGAGAGCATGTGGAACCTCTACGAGAGGTGGTGCAGCGTGTACTCCTCGTCGTCGTCGCCGCACCTCGCCGACGTCAAGAGCAGGTTCGAGGCGTTCAAGGCGAACGCTAGGCACGTGAACGAGTTCAACAAGAAAGAGGGCATGAGCTACAAGCTCGGCCTCAACCAGTTCTCGGACATGACCTTCGAGGAGTTCACCGGTAAGTTCACCGGCGGCAGGACCGGATCCATCGCCGGCGGCGCCGTGACTTATAATTACTGCAAGCCGGCGGCGCCGGTGGGCGACGTGCCCTCTTCGTGGAACTGGACAAAATATGGAGTTGTTACTCCTGTCAAGGACCAATTGACTTGCGGTATACGTGATTAATTAGCTAACACATATATATTACCAGCGATATGGGAAATTAAATATATACCGCTGTACATATTTCGTACATATACAGACGAAGCCAGTTGTGAAGATCGACGGCGAATGCTTGGTGCCGGCCGGCAACGAGACTGCTCTGAAGCTGGCAGTGTTAAGTCAGCCCGTGTCCGTCATCATCACAATCAGCGATGAATTCCACAAGTACCAAGGGGTAATTGACTTGACCGTAGCTTAGCATCGAGCTAGTAATTACTGATTATATAATCCTTCGCTTCAGTGTCACAGGAAGCATTAATTACTACAACTTAATTATAACCCTGTTTAGTTCCATTTATAATACCAAATTTTTATATCCTAAAATTTTAACCATAAATTTTACATAAAATAGGTGTTTATATATATATATAATTTTTTTGTCTACTGTATGCTAAACCAGCTGTTAATATATAGGTAGTACTGTATACATATATTAGCATATGATAATAGATATCGATCAAATAGTACTAGCAAAAATTTAATTTCTTCACTGTCCACTAACAATTAAATATATACCGCTGTACATATTTCGTACATATACAGACGAAGCCAGTTGTGAAGATCGACGGCGAATGCTTGGTGCCGGCCGGCAACGAGACTGCTCTGAAGCTGGCAGTGTTAAGTCAGCCCGTGTCCGTCATCATCACAATCAGCGATGAATTCCACAAGTACCAAGGGGTAATTGACTTGACCGTAGCTTAGCATCGAGCTAGTAATTACTGATTATATAATCCTTCGCTTCAGTGTCACAGGAAGCATTAATTACTACAACTTAATTATAACCCTGTTTAGTTCCATTTATAATACCAAATTTTTATATCCTAAAATTTTAACCATAAATTTTACATAAAATAGGTGTTTATATATATATATAATTTTTTTGTCTACTGTATGCTAAACCAGCTCTTCTACCAAAATAACTTTTATATTTTTTGGGCTTCAACCTTTTTCAAAGGACAAATAGCTATTTAGTTCCAAAATTTATAAAAGTACGTAAAATCCAAAAACTTTATATAATTTTAGAGGATATCCTGTACCGATTTAATCAATTGCTAATCGATTGCATTGATTAATTTAATCACAGGGTGTTTTCCGCGGACCCTGCGGAACTGATCCAAAAAATAACCACGTGGTATTGGTGGTGGGGTACGGTGTGACGACGAACAACATGAAATACTGGATCATCAAGAACTCTTGGGGTAAAACATGGGGTGAGTACGGCTATGTCCGCATGGAGCGCGATATCCTAAACAAGAACGGTATCTGTGGCATTACCACCTGGGCAATCCGCCCGTTGAAGAACAAGCCCGGAATCGCCTCTGCTGACGATGCTCCTGATGTTGCTGCGTACTGACAGCGTTTGGACCCTAGTCAGGCACCTGCATAAAACCCCCGATGATTTTATTTGTATAATAATGATAGTAATTAATAGATACTAGCTCGATTGATATATAAATAAATGGTTACATCTCACGTACACGCGCGCGCATGTATGCATATATGCATCCAGTAAATTAATAGTATAAATGTATAAATGTATAAATGTATAAGACATACATGCTAGCCGTAATATGTGTTGGTGTGATTGGAAAAGCAATCTAAAAAGTCCAAATGTTGTGTAGTTACGAATTATATATTTCTTATCTTCGTGTATCTTTAATTTCTTGACGATTACACGGCAGGTATAATTAAATAAGGAGTGAATTGCACTTTGGGACTTTTTCATCGTCAAAGATTCACTTTAGATCATCTTAATTAGTTCAATTTTTTTATTTTGGACTAGCTAATTTTACATTTGTCGTGCTTTGTACTACCCTCACTCTCTTTTCTAGCCATGTCATCCTTTTCTCCACAAATGTATGGCTTGCTTATAGGTGATGGAATTCATGATGCGCCAAAATAAGTGATTTGGACAATCCAAAATGCAAAAAAAGTAAATTTATCCAAAATAATAAGATTGGGTAAATGGTGGTCTAATGTAAACTTTAGTTATAAAAATTGGTTTAAATTGTAATTTACTCTCATGTATAATAAGTCATACATCTGCATCGATGTAATTAATTAGACATGTTGAAAACCGATTTATACCCATGCTATTATACATGTATGCAGACGGAATTTACATAGTCTTTCATTTAACTAGTAATATGCTCATTCATTACAATGAGTCCATATGATTAAGATGGGCTACACGAGCCCATATAACTAGGGATGAGTTGGGAGTGTGAATAAGATCCAACCACTAGCTTACATGCGGTGGGGTGGAAGAAGGGGCAAAAGGAGAACCGAGATTCAACCACGGGCGGTAGGAGAAGAGCAAGGACTAAGATTGGGCTGGCAGTGATGGTTGGGGCTGACGAGTCCTCCACTGTGTTCCTGTGATATGGCGATATGTACCCCAATTCGCTCCTCTCCACCGATTGGATTTTCTAATTGATACATTCATCTTCCTAGGTTCCAAAAAGTAATCAACTGATTACAAATTTTGGTTTTGTTTGGAGAGTTCTTATGGCTTTCTGCGTGGATTTCTCTATGTGCCCCTTCAAGGCCTCAATGAATCAAGTTCAGTACCAGGAGAAAGAAAAAAAATATGATTTCCTTTTCTTGTTCTTGTTGCTGCCTTGCTGTCGTCTCTACCGCACCTTTAGCCTGACGGATACCAATATGTCGGTCGCGGCTTTGTTCGACGCGCCGCTGCCAGGCGCCACCCTTGCAGATCACCGAGGAGCCACCGACGAAGTGGACTAGGGCATACGACGACGACGATAGCCAAGAACCGCAGATTCGGCCGATCCACGGGACAGGAGTCGCTGGGTAGTGATGACCTCGCCACATCGGCCGCCTCCCGACACCCTCCTCACCGCTCCCGCCGCCCTCGAACTCCCAAGCAACCGCAACAGCCACCACCCCGGCCACCGCCATGGGCCAGCTGAAAGCCACCTGCCACAGCCTTCTAGAACTGGGCCTCCCGAACGACGGCTATGACTACCTTCCCTACCTCTGTGAGCTCCGGCCCTCAATCTCCTCCACGGGTGGCGACGCCTTTGCCACATTCCTCCCCAGCCACGCCACGCCACACCCGCGTGCACTTCAGCCCGGTCTCCTCTTCTGAGGCTGACATGTTGGCCTAGACATTTGCCACGTTAGCGAAAATAGGAAAAATTTAGGTCTATATTATCATGAAATCCAAATTGTATGGTTTTGTATAGTTTAGGGGTGATGATTTTTGGTATTGGATATAAGAGCATATACAACAGCTGCCCAATACCCTCTAAAATCCTTATTTTTAACTAATTTGAACGAAATTTATCTTCCAATAGATTGCTTATCTCATTCCAAAAAAAATTGGTTCCCTTTCACATCATTTTAGTTCTTCACAAATAGCTAACTAAGAGCACATGCAACAAAATGGCTAAATAAATTGTCAATAATTATGTTTTTAGTCATTCTTAAAAACTTTAATTCCTAATACATCATCTCTCATCCAACAGAAGTCTTAAAATCTGTTTCCTATTAATTTAAAATTGCTTTGGGCCTGATTTCGACAGCGCTATAGGATGATGCGGCGGTGGGAAGGAAAGGGAGGGGGAGGAGCGCAGCGACGCTCGGTACGAGGAGACGACGGGGAGAGGCTGCGGTGGTGGAGGATGCGGCGCCTGTACGAGGAGGGGTCGAGAAGGGGCGGCGATGGTAGAGGAGGCGGGGAGGATGCGACGGCGGGGACGAGCGGGACAGGCGTGCGACACCAAAAACACACGCGCGGGAAGAAGTGTAATGGCACAAAATTGATATTGGGCGCCGACTCGGTTAGCTATTTGTGAAGAACAAAAATGATGGGAAAGGGAACCAATTTTTTTGGGAATGAGATAGGCAATCTATTGGAAGATAAATTTTATTCAAATTAATTAAAAATGGGGATTTTAGAGGGTATTGGGAAGCTGTGCATATGCTCGAGTCCGACGCCCAATATCGTTTCGCGCCATTGCGCTTCTTCCGCGTGCATGTTTTTGGTGTTGCGCGCCCGGCCCCGCTAGTCCCCCGCCGCCGCCTCTTCCCCGCCTCCTCTACCATCGCCGCCCTCCTCGTACATGGTCGTCGCATCCTCCACCACTGCAGCCTTTCCCCGTCACCTCCTCGCACCGATGCCGCCGCGCTCCTCCCCTCCCTTCCCTTCCCGCCGCACTTCGCCCTCGCCGCCGCCGCATCCTCCACCTCGCCGCATCCTACAACATCGCCCAAATCAGGCCCAAAGTAATTTTAAATTTATAAAAAAGCAAATTTTAAGAATTCTCGTTGGATGAGAGATGTTGTATTGGGAGTTAAATTTTTTAGAAATGACTAAAAATATAATTATTGAGAATTTATTTAGCCATTTTGTTGCCTCGTGCTCTAAGGTTGTCAATTAAACTTGACGTAAAGTTGAGGGTCAGCAAATGGACTTATTTCATAGGAGAAAAAGCGTCACCTAAATTTCGGCCCAAACATAATGATGGGCCGTAGGTCGCTAAAGTCCTCTCCAGTCCAGTCCAATGAGAACTTAATTGTTCCATCATCCGATGAGAGAAGGGGAATTTTTGGCATTTATAATTTTTTTAAAGATTTACAAAAATAATTACCATTTTTGAAAATTTGCAATTCTAGTCGCTTCCCGCCCTCCGGGAGGGCGAGATTTAAAAACGCCCTCCCGGAGGGCGTTTTATCCGACGTGACAGATGGCCGTTAGGTGCCGTCCCGCCGGCGGGATATTTTGCAGGCGCCCCCCTTCCCGCCCTTGGTAAGGGCGTATTTTCCCGGTCAAACAGGGCGCGCTACAAAAAGGCGACCGCCCGGCTTTTCGCAGCGCGCCCCCTTCCCGCCCTTGGTAAATGCAAATGTAAATATGTTGTGTAATGAACCCTAATATTCGAGGTATCGTACATATGTTGTTTGCATTACTGTGATCATAACATATTGTTTTAACCAAGTTAACTTAGTAGCAATGGTTAAGCAATTGTGTGTCACATTGTTCCATAACCCATTAGGTATTGATGATACAATACATGGCAAATGTCTTATTCATACATGATACAACTTACTAATCCCCGACGAGTCAAGGCTCAGCTACCTACGAAACTGTTCAAGGGCGATAAGCTTGTCATCAATTTTCTCTTTCCTTCTTGGTGTTGTACTCCTTTTGAGTTTCACATTCGGTTACTTTTATGCCGTTATATTGGGGAATGACATTGTCGATCCACCTAGTGAATTCACACCTCCTTTGAATGCCCCGTAAAGAAACACATGTAATCGGTTAGAGAGCCACTAAAGTGAAGACGTTTGCGGGATTGATAAACCGAAAGACGTACAACGAAGTCGTTGTCTAAGTTGGGGTAAATAAAATATCTCGTGGCCATATGTTCATGGTTCAAAGGAGGTAGCCATCTTGCAATGATCCCTACTACCGTATATGGGACGCTCCGACCATTTAGGGAAACCCAGGGGTTGTTCCTCCAAGCTAAGCTTGCGATTTCGACGCGACGTTCGTACTCCATCCAAGCTTGAATGAATTGTTCGTCGACTCAGGTTGTGTTACCGTCGACCGATCGAAGCGGTTTAACCGTATCGATCCACTCATCGTATGGACACTAACGTACATCCTCCCGGTTGCACATTTTTGATGTTTGGGGTTAGAAAATGGAACAAGTGAATAGGTTAAACAAAAAAAATTAGACTCACGACAAAATCTTCATCTACAATCTCGGGACACACGAAGCATCTTTGTCCTCTAGTTGCTTGTCTTATGGATCTTACCACCTGGCAACGGAGACCACAGTGGCATTCTGGACGTTCCCGCCATGTGGGTAGTGTTAGCTGATCCATAGGCCAATCCAAAGCTTCAGCACGAACTCGACGTTGGTACTCAGCCTTCCATCAAAGGTACGCGCCTCAACATGTCTGCTAAGAGTGATCAGGCCAGACTCACGCAACCTGCATATCATCAAGTGTAATATTAGTGTCAAGTATAATATTACTGTCATAAATGAAAAGAGTATGATCATACCACTGGACGTGTCGCGGATCGACACGCAACAACTCGCGCGACGGGCGTGGACGAAAGGTGGTCAGCTGAGCACCCTGCACTGCCGACAAGTACGACCTGTGCACCCTGTCGACCGACCTGTTGAAAAGAGCTGGTGTATCGTCCGCCATACCTGCATGAATACATGAATACATTAATAAGCAATTTATAAGAAAAAGTAAACAACATGAATACATGACATAAATGGTCCATTATATCTCAACATTACAAAAAAGTGCACGTCTTAATTCAAACTACCAAACACAACATATAAATATCACAACAACATTAAAATAGTTCATGTCTTCACAATGATAAATATTACACGCACGACAGATGACAACAACATAATAAATATTACAAATATCGGATCACCACTAGATTGAAAGGAGCAAAGAAAATAATCAAGCCATTGTATCGCCAGCGGACGACGCAGTCGCCGCACGAGAACGTCTAGGACATGGTCGCCTCGTTGTTGTTCCTTCTCCCGATGGACGGCTCCCATCGGTGGCTCGTCCGGATAGACCCGCACTGCGACGGTTGAAGTTTCTGAATTCTTCGGACATTTTTGTATGTATGTCCGCACTCATCGCATTTGCTGCAATGTAGGGTCCTTCCCCGGCCTCCGACTCGTCCATGTCGTTTCGATGCGTCTCGACCGACGACGTCCCTTTTTCATCCTTAACTTCGACGGATTTGGAATGTAGAACACTTGTGGCCTCAGTGTTGTGTACGATCCAGATATCCCAAAACCATATATCTCCTCCTTCCACGTATGAAAAATTGATTCTTTCCGTAGTACGGTGACACATAGATATCGGGAACTATGCCACAATCCCTAGCTGCGGCAATGACGTGTGAGCAAGGCGGATGTCTAAGCTTCGGCTTCATACACGCAACTACAACCACCATCCGTATGAAGCACACATTCTGCACGCTTGAACATGGTTGATGCCGCGCCTTATCCCGTCGACACACATGATCTCGTACCTATGAACTTGGGTTCCTTGGGGGATTACTCGTGCTTCATAGCCTTTAGAATTTTGTCTTGCATATATTTTGTCACCACGTTGCCAAATACAATGTTGTTATCGACCATCAAAGGGGATATTTTCTTAAATCTATCCCTAAAGTATGCCTGAGTGCCATGAAGGATAAATTCCACAATACCCACCAATGGAAGCCCCCGAACTCCTCGCGTCACCCAGTTGTACACCTCGGCCGGGTTGGTTGTCATTATACCATATCGAGCTCCGTTAGTGTCATACAACGAGACCACTTTTCTTTCGGTTCATTTTCTATCTAGTGGGAGAAATTACGTATTGATGGTGTAGACCTCCTTCTCATTGTTGGCGAGTCATTATGCAATGGACCAAGAGGTACCGCAGCTCGTCAACCTGGGGCAAACGAGATTGCTCGTCGGTTTGCTTCGTTGTCAGCTCATCCAACCTTCTCCACATCTCATTAAATTTTTTCTCTTGATTTTGACCACATAAACTCTTGAATAGATCCATCGGTGCTTGTTCTTGAATTGTTTGTAGAAATTGGCTCCCATATGTCGCATGCACCACCTACTCCGAACATCATGCCACCTAGCGGAAGTCCCTTTCCGGCCAACCATTCGAAGATAGTCGATTGCCCTCGGCATGCCCGCATGACGATCATGTATGAGACAAACATTGGGCCTCATACGAATGACTTGGCATCGAACTCTCTCCAAGAACCAATACCACTTTCGGTGTTTTCACTCTCGACAAATACAAACGCCATAGGTAACACTGGTTGTTCCCATCTGCTCCAATCACCGCGCATCTAACCTCTGTATTTGCCGTCGAAAGGTTCCATCTATGCACAGCACGGGCGACAAGTGCACAAATGCGTTGATGCAAGCACCAATCGAGAAAAAGGCTCTTTGCGCACGCTCTTGCTCGAATCGTAGATGATGGAAAGGTCGAATGTCGTAGTAGGTATTGGGGTTTCTCCGAGCAATGGTGGCTAATAGACGAGGTAAATTGTTATACGATGCTTCAAATGTGCCATACCTCATTTCCAATATCTTTTGTTTCGTCCTCCAAGCCTTGGCATAGCTGATAGTATACTTGAATTTGTTCTTAATGTGTCTAATAATGGAGCCGGTTCAAAGTCCGTGTTTTTAACAACATGGTGTACATCTCACCAAGAACAAACGCCGAGGTGATGTTGCGGTGGTACTTATCTACCCCGACAACGACATGTGTGCTCACCAACAATGCTCACTTTCCAATAGTCACTCCATTTCCCTTGTATGCATGAACGCGCCACGGACAATCATCCTTCATACACTTCACATCATACACATAGTTCGTAGACTTCACCACCCTAAACTCTCTATGCAAAGAGACCGTCCAATGCTTCACGCCTCTTTCATGTCTTTTGTATGACCATACCTAGCACCCTGGATGACCTCGTTATCCTTGTATTCAAATGAAACATACGCCCTTCCGAGATAACAAGCCGAGAGAAATCGCTTGTTCCCAATCGATGGGCATGACATCTTCTTTCTCGTCCGATGATTCATCGCCCTCCGCCCGCTCATTTTCAGAATCCTCCCTCTCCAGTTCTTCAACAATTGCTTTGATTCTCTCCCCTTGTCCGCCATGCCAATCGCCTCCTCCAAGCTTGCTTCATTGCTCGGACCTTCACCATACTCTGTTTGCATTGTATTACGCTATCGATTTCATACAATGCCACAAAAATAACAAGGGGCCAGGACCTTTCAAGTGCCATGTCCACATAACGTCTCCACGACTCGGTGTTATCTATAGGCATAAGTTTCCAATAATATCCTTCATTGCACGACTTACTACAACGGATAGAGACATTGTGTTCACTCTTGTATCCACTTTAAATCCACGTAGCAACCAACTATACACCGACTCAAAGTTTCTCGGGCGCCTATCGATGCCCTTCGATTTCATCCTAAATTCGACGATCTATACCTTCCGGACCGTATCTACCGTTACCTTCACCGTAAACTATCTCGAAATATGATCTTACTTGCCATAGTGCCCGACAAACAAATTGAAACGAGTTTATTCCATACTACGAATATGTTACCTAGATGATTACGTGCCTAAGTTAATTTCTTTAACAATATGTTCTCTCGGTCTACATCTTAAAATATCCCGAATCGGTTTGTTCGTTTCATCTACCGCCAATCGTACCTCGTTCATTTAAATCGACAAATTTTGTAAACTAAATTAAATAAAATCATACTTTATATCTACACATATTTTGATTATCAACGAAATTATACGTACGATTATCTATACTTGCTTAACATCTACTCACATAATATACACAGAGATCCAAACATATTCTACCTAAATTGATCTATCTATTCTACCTATGTTAATGTTCATTAAATTATCCTTGTTGATCTATCTATTCTACCTATGTTACTGTCGATTAAATTATCTAAGTTGATCTAAATTAAATCATCTGTTTTACAAATCTAAAACGAAATATTCAATAACTATTCAAATATTAAAAAATTTATTTTTCCTAATATTGCATTTACAAACTAACTAACATAAAAAGTACGACGGGATATTGCATTTACCTCGGATGGAGTACGCAATCCAGCGGGGCTTCGCCGCGCTCCTTCCTCTTCCTCATCCCGCTCTCTCTTCTTTTTCATGGATTTGGGAGGCTGCAAATGAGGAGAACCTTGGACTCTCGGCTTATATACGCCGGGCTAAAAACGCCCTTCCGAGGACGGGAAGGTCAAAAACGCCATCCGAAAGGGCGGGAAGGGGCCGCTGAAAAACCGGGGCGGCCGCCCTTTTGCGGGGCCCTGTATGCACAGGGAAAAACGCCTACGAAGGGCGGGAAGGGGGCCGCCGCAAAAAGCAACGGCCGCCCTTTTGCGGCGGCCCCGTGAACAGGAAAAATGCCATTGCGAAGGGCGGAAAGGGGGCCGCTCGCAAATTATCCCCACGCGGCGACGGGACCCAACGGTCGTCGCCACGTTGGATAAAACGCCCTCCGGGAGGACGTTTTTAAATCTCGTCTTCTCGGAGGACGGGAAGCGACTAGAATTGCAAATTTTTAAAAATAGTAATTATTTTTGTAAATCTTTAAAAAATTATAAATGCCAAAAATTCCAGAGAAGGGCTAGTGTACTGTAGTTCATTGTTTAATTATGTTTTGAGTCGTGTGCCTCCAGTACGTAGTACAGTATATGTACAGTCAGATACAGTAAACAAAACAATTAACTTGCTGACATTAGTTAAGGACTTGAGGTTAAGAGTTGGGAGCTGTTTTGTGACTCTGTTACGTGTCCATGTGCCGACGCATCCTGTTTTTCCTTTTGTACAAAAAACTAGTAGAAGATCGATCGATGGCGTGCAAATTAATTTGGCACATGTTGCATAGCTAGTGGCGCCACATCACCACTACCTAGTGCATGCTGCATTTGATCTCTACGTACTACGTATAGTAATAAGTGCAATCAACGCATATGAACCTACTATCAAACATCAGGAAAAAATATTTAGACAATTATACATGAATTTTTCAATAATGTTACACCTATATATAAAAGTCTTAACCTCGTTCATTATATTTTGGCTGGACTGGTAAACTTGTCTCAGAAAATAATATTTTTTTCACTCATATATTGTCTTTTTAACAATCACAATATATTTTACTCCATCTGTCTTAAATATAACAATTTTTGGTATTCAAAATATATGATGGTATATGCTTGTAGACATTTCGGATCAATTAGCTAGAGAGAGTCTGTACTTAAAAAAAATTAGAGAGTCGTGTCATCTTTGTCACGTACCACTAATAAACTGGTTCAATTCCAGGTCGGATCTCCAAGTGCTAGCTTGTCTCTTGCGGTCTTGTGCTGTAGGTTTTATCTACTACTGTAAAAAGTAGGGCTCGACGACCAAATAATTTGCGCCTTAGGCCCTGTTTATTTATTGTAAAATCTTGTAAAGATTTGACATTTTTGTCACCTTTAGAGATTTTGGAAGTAAACATGTAGGTGTAAAGTTGGTTTGTAAAAATGTTGGATTTGGGAAGTTTCAGACCCAAAAAGGTGTAATTTTTTTAGGAAACGTGCTTGCCCACCCTACCTTGCACAAAGTACTCCCGCCCGCGGGCTCTCCCCCGCCAGATCTGGACGACGACGACGCCGGCGCGGAGGTGGGCGTCCGCGGGCTGTTGCTCCCGTCCGTCACGCACCGGGCGCGCGAAGCGGAGGTGGCCGAGGTGGACGAGGTGGCCGACGAGGTGCGGACGCGCGGAGACGAGGGCGTCGGAGATCGGACGAGGAAGCCGTCGGAGGTCCCTACCACGTCGTCCGCGTGGGCCGCCGCCGGCATCCAGCCCCGACGCCCTGTCGGCCCCGCAGCCCCCCACACCCGCCCCCTCCGCGCGCATGGCCGCCACGAACGTCGCCGCTCGGAGGTGGGCGGCGGAGATCCACGTGTGGAGGCCGCTGCCGCCGAACGTCGACACCGCTGAGGCCGCCGCCGCCTACGACAACGCCTGCGTCCGCCTCTGCGGCCCCGATGCCACCCTCAACCTCCCCTCCCGCCGCTACGTAGCTCCCGTCCCGCTTCCCGCTCTTGCTCCGCCTCCGCCGCCGCTGCCGCCACTGCCGACTGAAGAGAAGAAGCTGCCGACCGAAGAGAGAAGAACACCTCGATCCAGCCGCCGGGCAAGTGGATGGTGAGGAAGGAGGCGCGGGGAAGGGGGAGAGAGGGAGAGGGTAAATCTGTCTTTTTATATTATCCAAAAACTTTACACGAAAGTAAGCACTACTCTTGGGTGTAAAATCTTGAGTGTAAAGTTTATTTCTATAAACTTTTGGATATAAAGTTTACACCCAAAATCTGAAAGTAAATCATCCGTCTGTTCACTTCTTTTCACATTGCATCCCAGGCCAACCCATCTCACGTATGGGTCTGACCCCGCAATATTAATGCACGGATATATTACTAATCCGATAAAAAAAATGAAACTCAATCAGGCTAACTTATCTATCAACCATAAACAGCAACTCTAATTATTGATATCTCAGGAGACACTGGTGGATGAACCTTTATGGGCGCTAGTTTAAACTCCGGTTTTTAGAACGACATCAATAATAGAATTAAAGAGGAATCAAAGAGGGTAGGAATTAATAACAGTTTTAAAACCAATGATATCCTCGTTGGTGTCAGTCCTTATTTAGAATGGGCACCTATAGAGGGACTTTGTTTTTTTTTAATTTTACATGCGCAAAAGAAATCTGAATTTTAATTTTACTATGCACCTATATATGGTCACACTTTGGTTCCAACAAATGATTAGATATTTCACACATAATACATATTGAACACCACAGATGAGCTCAAATAAAAATATTATTAACTATAAATACATAGATCTCATAATTATCTACAACTTTCATATATATATATATAACTATCTATAAAATAAATAGTGTTTCTACCCAAATTTTGTTTTGCTGTCTATTTTGCGAAAACTCCTTTGCGTCGACTATTTTAAAAGAACCCAATTAAAGAAGAAAAAGAGTTATTTTGCAGAAAACTCCTTAACTGTTTATAAAATTAACATGCAATCCCAATGTTAAAAAGAAAGAGAGGGCTTGGATGAAAAAAAGACCTCCGCGTCCTTCTCTTCTACCCCCATCCCGCTTGCGCCCCCCTCCCGTCGCCGCTCGGAGCTCCCACGCCGCCGCCTGGACCTTCGTCCTCCGTCCGCTTCCCTCCTCATCGTTGTCCCGTTGCAACGCACGGGTATTTTGCTAGTAAATTTATAAAGTAAGTAGTGTTTCCACCTAAATTTTGTTATGTCTCGGTTATTTTGCGAGAAAACTCTTTGAGTTTTTTCGAAATTAACTCGTAGTTTGCGGCTATTTTAAAAAACTCGCTTAAAGAAGAAAAAAAGTTATTTTATAGAAAACTTCTTAGTGATTATAAAATTGAACCGCAGTCCCAATGCTGAAAAGAAAGGGAGAGCTTGGATGAAAAAAGACCTCCTGCGTTCCTCTTTTCCATCCCCATCCACGCCGCGCCCGCGTCGCGCCTACGCCCCTTCCTTCCGTCGTCGCTCGGAGCTCCCACGCCGCCGCTGGACCTTCGCCCTCCACCTACTTCCCTCCCTGTGTCGTCGTCCCGTTGCAACGTATGGGCATTTTACTAGTATATATATATATATAGATTTTGTCTTCATCCGAGGTCGTTTAGAAATTTTAAAAATTCGCTTATCCAAATAGATCTGATAAATTATAACACATTTTCGGCTATCCAAATGACCTCAGGTCATCAATTACAAAGTTGTATATATATCTCATAGGCCTATATAAATTTGATATAAAGTTTATTTTCATCCGACATCATACAAAAAAGTTAGGTAAAAACATACATCTATAAGTGATGTCATAATATGTGCCAGTTTTTAATAAAAAGGCAAGTGCTGGTTAAAAAAACAACGGCATTTATGATGTCACAACTCATAAGTGCCATTTTATTACCAGAACTGTCATCTATGACTTAGTAGAACTATTGGTGTTAATTTTTCTTATAAACTGACATCAATCAATGAGCCGTCCTAGGTGCGTTCTTAATTTTATGGTGTCGAAAGACTTATTTATGTGAAAAATGCCTCATACGTATCGGTTTTAGGTAAACCGATACCCATAAGACCGGTCTCTATATAGTGTTATGTATTTTGTTCCAAACGCGCAGAAGGATTGTACGTCAATATATTAAAAGAAATAGGTTCGAATACACAACACCCTGTTCAAAGTTGGCACGGTAGAGAAAAGAGAGGAAAAGAAAAAACATACAGGAGCACTTTTGGACAAAACACAACACCAAAAAGACAGAAGTGGTGTTATGTATTAGTGAGATAATTACACAATCGTGTTGTTTCCCCATCTAATGGCTGGGTTCAATTAGCTAAGCTAGCCTTATTAACAAGCATTACATATACACCGTCTATAAAATGTATCATTACCAGGAACTAGCTAGTCATCTATGATGGGTATTGGCCTCGTCATCATAAATATAATTGGTCACGGATGGGAATACATCATCTGTGACAGGTTGAAACCGTCAATGATGGCAGACATTGTGATGGGCGGTAATTACTATCCGTCACAAATAGAGAAAGACCGATCAAACTGGTGAACGATGGGTGAAAAAAGAACCCGTTAATTAGACATGATTTTTTGTTTTTGACGGCTTGTATTTATCACTCGTCAGAATGAGTGTCCTCGTCTATTTTTTATCTGTCATAAATATGCATGATGTTATCTTTGATGGATAGTTGTGATTATAATCAATCATATTCATATATTTTACCACCCCTGTAATGAGCCATATCTCTCACAGCCTCACCTCACTACGGGAAATCCTTTTTGCCGAGTGCGGGACACTCGGCGAAGCCTGTTTTACACTCGGCGAAAATGTCGCCGAGAGTTGCACTCGGCATAGGTCACACGGTGAACTTTGGATCGGCAAAGAGCTCTTTGCCGAGAGTTTTTATCGGGCACTCGGCGAAATCTTCACCGAGAGCCGCTCGACACTCGGCAAAAAAAAGTACACGTTAGGTTGGGTATACGGTGACGAAGAAGTTTGCCGAGAGCCCTAAAAACACTCGGCAAAGTTTTAAAGTTCGCCGAGGGCCGAGGATGAAAACACTCGGCGAACGCCAGCACTTCGCCGAGTGTTTTCTTCCCGCTCTCGGCGAACTTGAAACTTCGCCGAGTGCTTTGGCAAAAGCGCTCAGCGAAAGTGGTTATTTCGCCGAGTGCTTTTGCCACACCCTCGGCGAAGTCGTGCACTCGGCAAAGAGGGTATCCGAACCCCAGTTTACCCTCTTTGCCGAGTGTTTTGGTCATTGCACTCGGCGAAGGCCCTCTTTGCCGAGTGTTGCACTCGGCAAAGTGAAAATTTTAACCCTCTTTTATTTGTTCAATCGCATATTTCATAAATTTTTAATATATACATCACATTCACAATCCCAATCATTCCACAACCCCATAAGCATCATTCCACATCACATAAGCATCATTCACAATCCACAAGACATAAACATTCACAATCTCAATCATTCCACAACCCCATAAGCATCATTCCACATCGCATAAGCATCATTCACAATCCACAAGACATATAATTCACATTCGTAGTCACATCACAATCCACAAAATATAAACATAGTAGTTCATAGTACATAGTCCACAATTCGCAAACGAAATTCAAAGTCACAGTAGATACTCCAGGATTAACAATTGTTCAAAAGAGATTTACCGAGATGGCCGGGCGCCCAACCGTCATGGTCATTATTGGGGGTTATTTGATGCCGCCGACCGAGACTGCACAAAAGGAAAATAGAATAGTATAGGTTGTCAAGATAGTAACATTCGCAAATAAGAAAATTAAATGCGAGGTTAAGTGACTCACCGGAGTGCCTACAAAAGAATGTGGAGGAGTGAATACCACAGCCGTGGTGGCGGTACGATAGGAAGTCCCATGTTTTGACCGATTGATTGCACATAGCAGTACATCTCGGTCATCCTCATCTCAATCTCCCGCCGTTTCCTTCTCTCCTCTCGCCAACTCGTCCTACAATATTTCATTTCAATTTTACAAAGTGAAGCAAACAATCGTAAATATTAATGAATTGAGAAAAAAAGAATTTTCTAACCCGTCGTTTCCTTCTCTCCTCTTCCAACTCGTCCTATAATATTCCATCCCAATGTTACAAAACGAAGCAAACAATCGTAAATATTATCAATTAATTGAGCACAAAACCAAAAATTTCTCACCCGGATTTGCTGCATTTCGGTCTGTGAAGCGGTCGGCCATGTGCGTATGGCCGGGCTCTCGCTCGTGCTCCTTGCTCGAAGCTGGGACAGAGTGGGTGTACTCGCCGTGTCGAGAAGGTTGTCGCCAATCCAGTACCGCCCATGCCTCTTGCCTCCTCCCACCCGCATGATGACTTCTCCATCAATATCCCGGGTAGTAGGATCGAAATCCTTCCCATGGAGCTCCCTTGCCATCGTAGTGTACTGACGAGGCGGTTGTGGACGTCGCGTTGGTGTACGCCGAGGGCCCGTCCTCCGGGTTGTAGTCGACGTCGGACATCGCCTTGCCCTTGTGGGCCAAAGCCCATGCCTTGAACTTGGAGATAGGTTGCCCATCATGCGACGCCGATCGCGAACAAAACAATAGAAGGGTTAAGAAATATTGAGCATTGGTCGTTGAAATGAAAAATAGACTTCACGTACCCATCTAGCCGCATACCGGTTGAGGCTAAGGCTGCCTTGGTGGTGTGGTGCACTGGCATCATCAAACGCCGCTCGGCAAGCGGCGTGCGTCTCTCGCCACTCGGCAGCGCACCACCTATCCACCATGCGCTCCCAAGAATCGAGAAGCCGGCCGCACCACCAAACAGCACCTACACGTCATCAAGTATAAGAGATATATCTAGATCAAATCAAATGTATTTAATCGTTCCAAAGTCCGATGTTATATTCTTCCCTGGATGTCCAGGAATTATCAACGACAAGAATATATTTGATCGTTGGAAGATGACGCTAGGGGGAGATTGAGGGGAATAACGAACATGGGCCAACATGTGTATGGGGCAGCCGCCATTCCATAAGGGTTGAACCCATCCGTTGCCAACACAGCCCGTACATTACGAGCCTCTAGAGCTTTCCCAGAATGAATCACATCAAACCTTCTCCAAGCTTCACCATCGATGGATGTACAAGCTTCTTAGAATTGTATCGACGTCCGCGCTTGTGCCATGTCATCTGCTTCGCAGATTCCTTGGTCATGTAAAGCCGTTGGATCCTCGGTACGAACGGAAGGTACCGTAAGATCTTCATGGGGATAGCGAGCTGCCTCTTATGCCCATCACCGAGTCTACCTCTACGAACCTAGAGGATCCACACTTTGCACAGTATTTTGCTTCCGCATGCTCTTTCCTAAATAGGATACATCCGTTCGGACAAGCATGTATCTCGCTCATATGGCATCTTAAGTGCACGAAGGAGTTTTTGTGCCTCATACATGCTCTTTGGCGTAAGGTGACCATTCGGAAGCGGGCTCCCAACAACCGTCAACATAACATCAAAGGCCTCTCTACTCCAACTAAACGGGACTTTACCGCCATTAGCCGTGCAATGGCATCCAGTTGAGAAACTTTTGTATGCCCATGAAGGGGTTGTTTGTGCCGCATACAACATGTCGTAATACGCCTTTGCGGTAGGCTCCGGCTCCTCCTCCCTACATCCTTCATCGAAATGTGCTTCTTCATAGTCATTTAACATGTCTCCTACCCCGGCATCGAATCAAACTCCTCGATGCGTTGTCGGACGACCTCGTCTCTCCCACGGTAGGCTTCACCATGGAACGTCCACCGGGTATAATCAGCGTAAACCATTCTTGCAAAGGTGTTTGCCCATGATCTCTTTTGTTTGTCGCTTCATGTTACCACATTTGCTACGGGGACACCATGTGGTTCGTGCTCCTTTAACCTTGGCAAATGCAAGTTCCAAGAAAGCATCGGTCTTCTCGATCCATTCATCGGTCAACGAACCATGACTTGAGCGGCCCGTATACATCCACTCACGGTCATCCATCCTCTATCATATCGAATAATCATATAAATATTATTTCCATCTACCGAGTGCCTCTAATGTCTAATAAGTAAAGATAGGTCCTAATCCCACCCGAGCATGTGTAGATGAGTTTACTTCCCATACTCTAGTACTCCGCTCCGAGACATTTCGACAGCACCTCCCATTTTCTCCAAATACACGTCCCGGCGGAGATTGTGTATCCGGAGAACAACGGGAGATACTACCGAAATTCCGAGTCGGACTGAATACTAGACCATGGAAATTAAACTCATCTACACATTCTCCACTGTCCAAAAACATGGACAATTCGAAAAGATACGGTTAAAGATATGCAAGAAGACGCATATTTTCATCCGCATCTCTTTCGAACGGGAGACGCCTAAGGTTACATTATACACGACAAACTACGGTAAAGACAAGCACTGCAAAATAGGGAAGCACGGCTCGATGGCCGGCACACAAGCGACGACATGGCTGCGCGATGTGACTCCATTCATCATCTCAAATAAAAGTCTTCGACCATATGTGCATACAATAAACTTCAAAAATATATACGTGCATATTGCATATATTTTCTACTCAAATCAAATCAAAGAGTATAGATATGTATCTAATAAATACCATTGTTTTTACCATATATCTGTTTGTAGTAAATACCTAAATATCACTCGTTTTAATAAACACCTACATACATGATATTATTTTTATGTGTCAATAATAACTCACAATTTGAACTAAATGTTTAAATAATAACCAATCTAATTTTGTTTGAACTAAATGTTACAATAACAAATAAATGTTGCAAAAGTAAAAACCATGTTTACCGAAAAATGCGGAGGGTGGGGTGGGGCGTCGGCCGGAGGAGGGGGAGCGACGTCACGGGGAGGACGGCCGGCACGGGGAGGACGGCCGGCACGGGGAGGACGAGGGAGGACGGCCGGCACGGGAGGATGGCCGCCACGGGGAGGACGGCCGGCACGGGGAGGATGGGGAGGACGGGCGGCATGGGGCGGCGGGCGGCGCGGGGCGGCACGGCCGGCACGGGAGGCGACGGCGGCGGGGCGACGGGGGGGGCGGCGGTCGGCGGCGAGCGGGCGCGCGGGTTTGTGTTTTTCTAAGTCCGAATGTGAGCATGGCACGGGGAGGAGGCGGCCATATTAGAAAAGTTTGCCGTGTGCCGACGCTTGCCGAGTGCCCCGATCTGGGCACTCGGCAAAAACAAGCTTTGCCGAGGGCCGATCGCGGCACTCGGCAAATACTTATTTCGCCGAGTGCCCTTCTCTAGGCACTCGGCAAAGATTTGCGCATTAGGGTTCTGTTCATTTTTTGTCGTGTGTGGTTCTTTGCCGGGAGCTACACTCGGCAAAAAAACTTTAGTTTTTATGCTTCTAATAATTTAGAAATTATCAAACAGACTCAAAAATTTACAAAATTTTTGTATAAACCCATATATGCTATTTATTGCCTAGGGAAAAGATTTGGAATCAAACGACAATTCGCCGTCACTTTCTCTCCAAATCTAACTAATCCTTCTCAACACTTATAATCTACTCCGGAGAATCTTCGGTTTTGTGAGCGTTGTACCGATAAAATATTCGAAACCTTCTCGATTTTTACCCCACCTCCACGTATGATATCATGACATCCTAACAAAATTTTCGACTTCGTTTGCTATTTTTACAATTTTGAAATCATTCGGTCAACACGTTCCTAACCATGTTGGATGAAGAAAAACATCTCAATTTCCCTTCATTTACCACATATTGACTCAAAAGGGTCTAAATAACATGAATATAATTTTTGCAATAACTTTTTTTATTTTTTAACCACTTGTAGTTCTAATTTGAGACTTGCAAAAAAATTCACGAAAATACAATAAATCAAAGAAATATAGCAAAACCATTTGAAAAATCACCAAATTTGATAATTAGGGATTACATGTTGTATTTACATAATAGAAAAAGTTTGGAGGTTGGATGAGGAAAAATTTTGACATGTTTACGGAGAGCCAAGTAAAGACACTCGGCAAAGGTTGGTTTTTGCCGAGTGCCTACACTGGCACTCGGCAAAGGTTGTCTTTTGCCGAGAGCCTCGCCATGGCACTCGGCAAAGTTGATTTTTTGCCGAGAGCCCGGCCCGGCACTCGACAAAGATGGTACGAAACGGTATAAGTTGACGGCGGTTAGTGTTTTGCCGAGTGTCCCACGTTGGCACTCGGCAAAAAAGACCGTGTACCGAGTGTTTTTGTTCGCCGAGGGCAAACACTCGGCAAAGGGTCGTTTTACCGAGAGTTTTTTGCCGAGAGCCCTCTCGGCAAATTTATATTTCGCCGAGTGCCCGACATAAAGCTCTCGGCAAAAATTATACACTCGGCAAATATTGGCTTTCCCGTAGTGCCTTAAACATGTATTTTTAAACATGTGTTTTTAAACCGAGGTCTTTTATAACGAGTTACGTACGTTTATCCCGTTAGTGATGCGCGGTCATCGATCGATAATGGATTCTATTATATGTTGTGTAAGTTTACTCTCCGCGTCGTGTGAATCCATGCCTATATATACATACGTACGTCATCTACTAATTAACTAAGCTTAAATACGTACATCGTATTATTACTGGATCTATCGATATATCGACAATTAATTAGGTACCCGTACAACCTGACTAACTGTTATTTTCAACTCTTAGTGAGAGTGGATTCTTGAGGCTCATTTTCTCGTTTTTTACATTTTATTTGAATAGTTATGAAAAAATAAAAAGAATTAACAAGATAAATATTAATATGTGATAGATCATTTCATACACATACAGGTTAAAATTTAACTTCTAAAAACAAATTTGACTATGAATTAAAGTTAGAATTCAACTTCTATAAATTAATAAATTAATAAATTAAACTATAGCTAGTTAATGTAAATTTACAGTTAAATTTGTTTTTTCGTCGCAACTTGATTTATCATATATTAATTTATATTTTTAATTTTTTATAACTATAATTGGATGATATGTAAAACAACGAGAGGATACCTCGGAGTTTAGTTTCCCCACTCTTAGCTAGGATCACACCGTTTTCCAAGGTTTATACTCTTCTATATATTACGACTGGTTCAACGTCTACAAACTTGTTTGTTAGGATATATGTCATCTTTGTGAGTTTTGACTTTAGCTGGTCAATATTTTAAGACAAGAGGATGCATGGCGGGTACCAAATGATAGAGAGTAAGAACATATGAACATAGAATATATGAATATAAATAATCCATGTTCTGATGAAAGGGATTAATTAATTAAGCTAATAAGTTAGCCCTGCCTAGCTATAGCTCGCTCAACCTTATGGTTTAGTACATCATCAATGAGCTCTCGATCTATAAATAGTGGCCGCTTCCATCGAGAATATGCACACAACAACTGCAGCTAGACAATAAAAGCTAGCTACTAGTATACAGAGATGAGGAAGCAGTTAGTAGTGGTGTTTGCTTTGCTGGTGGCAGCAGCAGCCATGGCGATGGCTGATGAGGATGTGGCATTGACGGACAAGGACCTGGAGACGGAGGAGAGCACGTGGAGCCTCTACCAGAGATGGCGCAGCGTGTACGCGCCGTCGCGGGACCTCTCCGACATGGAGAGCAGGTTCGAGGTGTTCAAGGTGAACGCCAGGTACATCAACGACTTCAACAAGAAGAAGGGCATGTCCTACGTGCTCGGCCTCAACAAATTCTCCGATCTGACTTTCGAGGAGTTCGCCGCCAAGTACACCGGCGGTAAGATGGACGCCACCGCCTTCACTACTGCTACTTCCTCTCCCGAGGACGAGGACCTCCCCGTCGGCGTGCCCCCGGCCACGTGGGATTGGAGACAGCACGGCGCCGTGACCGCCGTGACTGACGTCAATGACCAATTACAGTGTGGTACGTACATTTATTTTTTAAGTAGGTAGGTAATACACACACGACATTTTAGCATTGCACTGCACAGAGCCACCCACCTGCAGCATTGCACTGCACAGAGCCACGTGCAACAGAAATCTCGAGCGCCCAAACTATATCTTTGTGTGCATATTTGAACCAAACACAAAAATATCAGATCCCACTAAGACATTAGATCCCATTAAAACTCGCAAGAATAGTATTAGGATGGATGATCTCATGGGAAGTAATATCACCACCTGTCCTGTTTGCTATTTAAAAAAACAGTTGGTTAGCTAGCACTTACAACTTTATCTAAACACCGCAGACACACCAATATTACCGACCACCCGCTTGCAACTTCATCTAAACAGCAACGACACACCAATAAAATCGACTACCCAGTTGCAACTTCATATAAACACCGCCAAACTTCATCTAAACACCGCATTTACACACCAATATTACCGACCACCCAATCGCAACTCTAGTTGCAACTTCATCTAAATACCAATTACGACACACCAATATCATCGAATACCCAATTGCAACTTCATCTAAACACCAATTGCGAACTTCATCTAAACATCAGTTGCGACACACCAATATCACCGACCATCCAATTGCAACTCCAGTTGTAACTTCATCTAAACACCAGTTGTGACATACCAATATCACCGACTGCCTAGTTGCAACTTTATCTAAACACCAGTTGCGACACACCAATATCACCGACTGCTTAGTTGCAACTGGTTACAATTGACTTCATCTCTGTTGCAACTCCACTAGTTGCGGCACACCAATAACACCGACTGCCCGCCCAGTTGCAACTTTATCTAAACACCAAACACCAGTTACAACTCCAGTTTGTTGGTACTACCGCCATGCGATACACCAATATCACCGCCCATAGCTAGTTGCAACTTTATCTAGTTGCAACTTGTGTTTAGAGATTGTAACATAATCTAAATATTAGTTGCAACTAGCGTACAACTCTAGTGGTTCATCAGTTGCAACACAATTGGTATGCTGGTTGCAACCTAATTTAAACATCAGTTGTAACTTCACCAGATACAACATAATACGTGGACTTCCCAAGAGGTTACCCATCCTAGTACTACTCTTATCCAAGCACGCTTAACTTCAGGAGTTCCCAGGAGGTCACCCATCCTAATACTACTCTCATCCAAGCACGCTTAACTTCAGGAGTTCCCAGGAGGTCACCCATCCTAATACTACTCTCATCCAAGCACGCTTAACTTCAGGAGTTCCCAGGAGGTCACCCATCCTAGTACTACTCTCATCCAAACTGGGAAGTCCAAGCACGCTTAACTTCAGAGTTCTAATAGGATCCGGTGCTTTAGTGTCGGTCGCAACGAATCAGCCGATGGGATGACGCGTCAGATTGGTTGGGTCGGTTGGCCTAGGTACATTTTGTATATAGAATGCACCTAGGTACAATATAAACACACAGTATGTGTGCGCGCTTGCGTGTATATATCTATAATCTATATCTATAACTATATCTATAAAACAAGTAGTGTTTCCATCTAAAATTTTCGTCTATCTAGCTATAGCTATTTTATAAAAATTTCTTGAGTGTTTTCTATAAAACTGTTTTCTATAAAATAGTCGGTGGACGAAAATTTTGGAAAACGCTATAGATAGTTATAGATATATATCAGTGTGTTAATTAATTGCGTTTAACAAATGAACCTAATTAATTAAGGGAGTTGCTGGGTGTTCTCGGCGGTGGGCGCGGTGGAGGGGATCAACGCGATCATGACGGGGAACCTGCTGACGCTGTCGAAGCAGCAGGTGCTCGACTGCTCCGGCGCCGGCGACTGCATCAAGGGCGGGGACCCTAGGGCGGCGCTGCAGTACATCGTGAAGAACGGGATCACCCTGGACCAGTGCGGCAAGCCGGCGTACTACCCAGGCTACGAAGGCAAGAAGCTGGCCTGCAGGACGGTGGCAGGCAAGCCACCGATCGTGAAGGTGGACGCCGTGAAGGCTGTTGCTAACAACGAGGCCGCTCTGCTGCTCAGTGTCTTCCAGCAGCCCATCTCCGTGGGAATCGACGTCAGTGCCGACTGGCAACACTACAAGAAGGTACGTACGTGCTTGAATTTGAAACACAATTTAATTTGGTGCAAATAATACTGCTTTCTTAATCATATTGGTGAAAAAGTTCAACTTATAGTTACCATTGTGCAAATATATATGCAGGGTGTCTTCGCTGGTCCTTGCAAGACGGCGCCGTTGAACCATGCTGTGGTGGTAGTGGGTTATGGTGTGACTTCGGACAAGATAAAATACTGGATCGTCAAGAACTCATGGGGCAAAAACTGGGGTGAGAGTGGCTACATCCGCATGAAGCGTGACGTGGGAACCCCGGGTGGTCTATGTGGCATCACCACGTACGCCACGTACATTATAAAGAAATGCCCTTGCCCCACAAAACCACCCACTGTTGTTGCCTCCTACTAACCAACCAAACCAATACACGCACGCACAATATGCACATCGTTGTTACTTTCCTGGGTATTTCAACGTGTGTTACTATCGCTACCTACATATGGTACATACACGAGTAAATAAATAATGGTACATGTTAAAGCACACATACATGTGTATAAATAAATCAATAAAAGGAGTGTGAATCGGTCGAGAGTTTTAACAAATCAATATACCAGTGCATTCATTTTTGGGTTGGTGTGTTTGATATAAAGAAATAAAATTCTCGTTGTTATGAATTTAATTAGCTATTCGCTTTTGCTATTGTGTAGTCGCCCGCCAAATTGCAATCCATCAGTGGATTCTCCCGCCTGTCGATGTGCAATTTTTTGGTATTTTTAATTTTTTTAAAAGATTTGCAAAACTATTTTTTTAAACATTTGTAAAAATAATCCCTCGCCACCCCTCCTAGAAGGCGATTTTGATGACATGGCAGACAACCATTGGCCACTGTCGATGTCGAAGATCGACACGTGGGAATCCGGGGGACCTTCTTTTTGGTTCGGCATGGGGAGCGGTAAATCCTGGTTTAAACTCGCGATGAGGATAGGATGATGCAGATGAGGCGGAAAAAAATCGAGACTGCGAAGACACGGGGGTTTATACAGGTTCGGGCCACCGGTGAGGTGTAACACCCTACTCCTGTTTGGTATGTGATATAAGGGATGAAAATACAGAGAACAACGAAGGTGTTCTTCTCTTCTGAAGTCGATGGTGGACGAAGGGTTACTATAAACTAGCTGTTGCTCAGGGGGCTGATCTACCCAGTCGAGGAGTTAGCCGACCAATCAACCGACCTTTTTTATGATGGACTTGGGTCTCCTTTTATAGTATAAGGGAACACCATAGTAGTCCCAACTTTTCTCTACTCCGTTCCACGTGAGGGAGTGGTTTTTATCTTGTCTTATCGGAGAAGCCATTCTATTCCTGCTCCTTCCTATTTGCTGCGTCATGGTAAGCGGAAAAAAGAAGGTGATCGTCGTGGTAGCCATGCTGCTGCTGTAAGGATGGCCTGCCTACCTACTCTGATTGGACCCATCGGTCAGCGGCCCATCCTGTGGGTAGGTACTGGCACTGCGCCTCCTGCACTCGTACTCTCTCTCCCACGCGGCCGCCCAATGCATTAAACGCGGCGGACGGGCGTGAGGAGGCGTGCGCGGAGTGGGTGCGCGGCCATACCGTGGTCTTAGTCAAAGACTTTAGGCCTCCTTTGCCTCGTGACAGGCAAAAAGGGGTGATGATGAGAGCAACTGACAGCCGCGCCTTACATCGCATTGAATGCGGAGGGGCAGACACTCAGCTCTCCTCTTTTTGAGCATTAAATGGGTTGGTTGGTAGTTAGACCCGCTCCTCTCTCAGAGAGGTGCGGGGTGAGATGGGGGGTCCGGGTAACCCCGGACCCTACCGCCTGAGGGTCCGGGTGATCCCGGACCCTGCCGTCTGGGAGTATGGCGGCCTCCGGGCAGCCTTCGGGCCAGCCCCTTCTTGGGGCGACCACGTGGCCGCTCGTGGCCGGGGCTCGCTTAGGCCATTCTGGGCGTAACTTTGACGCTCCTTGACGGGCAAGGGCGCCTTCCTTTTCTCAGATGCCATACCCCTGATATACCCCCGGGTCCATATCACCGACTGCCGTCGTCTGTCACCACGTGCAAGTTTGTAGTTTCGCCCCTTGCCATCCTTGGCAAGGACGATTTTTCACTGTGCCTGCAGGGGCTTCCTACAAAAGGCTGGCTGGCTTGGCAATTTTGCAGGCGGCTCCCTTGCCGTCATCGCGAAGGGCGATTTTTGCCGGTTGACCAGAGGGCACCTGCAAAAGGGCTCCTGGCCTAGCAATTTTGCAGGCGGCCCCTTCGCCGCCCTTGCAGAGGGCGATTTTTCCCCTAATCTCGCCCTCTGCAAGGGCATTTTTGGCCGCACACCCATAAACTCCTAATGGACCGAGGAAGAGCTCATTTGCGCCGCGCGAGAATCCAGAAAAATAACAGAGAGAGGTGAGGAAGGAGGAGAGCGGCGAAGCCCTGTCGGTGTGCCTACTCGATCTAGGTAAATACAATATCCCGATCTATATTTATATTATTTATTTTATGTAGAATACTAGTCCAAATAGAATTTTTTTGTAATATTTGAATAGATGTGTAGCATTTAGATCTGGATTTATAAATTAGGGCATGATTTATTTTAGGGAATTTGACCTAGGACAAACCGATTTAGATGAACATTTGTAGAATATATATATGATGGACGATAGATCTAGATGAACAAACCACTTTTGTTGATTTTAAGATCTAAAATAGAGAACATATTTTTAGAGACTTTAACTTGGCCCGAATTACAGATTGATCTTGGCAACATATTAGTAGTATGAAATAAACTTAGTTTCAATATGTTTATCTGGCACAATGGCAAGTAAGGTCATATTTCAGATAGTTCATGGTAAAAGTAATGTTAGATTTGGTCCAGATGGTATTGATTTGTCTGAATTTAGGATGAAAATGAAGGGCATCGATAGGCCTGCCAAGAAAATATTTGAGTCAGTTTATAGTTAGTTGCTACGTGGATTTAAAGTAGATATAAGAGTGAACATAATGTCACTGTCCGTTGTAGTGAGTCGTGCAACAGAAAGATATTATTGAGAATTAATGTCTATAGATAACACTGATTCCTGAGACGTTATATGAAGATGACTTTTGAAAGGTCCATTCCCTTTGTTAATGTTAGTGATGACGTTGTAGTATGAAGGTTGCATGATGATGCATTTATGCGCACGGATATTCACACGAGAACCGATATGTGTGCACGCGAGCATATACCTATATGGTACGTCATGCTTGAAACTTATTAAGGTTAGCTTAATTAATTGAGCTAGCATTCCCGCTAGTTTTCAGTGAAAACAAGCGGACACAACATCGATCATGTACTTATGTTCACAAGTCAAAGGTAACACTACTAAAGGAAACAATTTTTACTAAAGGCATCTTCACATGTGGAAGATCGGCCCGCATGTACAAAAAGGTCTGGAAAAATCAAATTTTCGCGGACGGGTGGCCCAACCGCACGAAAAGATCTATTATCCCGTGCGGGCGGCTTAAGAGGCCCGCACGGAAAAATCTATTATCCCGTGCGGGCCACTTAAGCCGCCCGTACGGGATAATAGATCTTCCTGTGCGGACGAATTAAGTGGCCCGCATGGAAAGATACATCCCCGTCCTATTGCATATTAAATTATTGAATTATTATAATTGAATTAAATTGACAACTAATATCACATCACAAATTGCATGGAAAGATACATCCCCGTCCTGTTGCCGGCGGTGGTGGAGCCGCAGTGGAGGAGGCGGCGGCGGTGGAGGAGGTGGTGGCCATGGTCGGAGGCGGTGGAGAAGGAGGCGGCGGTGGAGGAGGCCGGCCGGGGTTGGTGGAGGCGGCGGCGGCCATGGTCGGAGGCGGTGGAATTATAGTTTCGCTTATGTGCATCTAGGCGTTGTATGACATCGAGGTCCATGTGAAATTATAGTTTCGCTTATGTGCAGATTCCCCTAGACCACTCCGGCCCTCACACTACTGGAGAAATGATTTTTCCATGCAGGCAGAAAGACATCTTCTCGTGCGGAAAGCATGCCCATACGCACAAGAAGGTATGGCAAAAGACCATTTTTGTATACGGGCGGCTCAACCGCACGGGAAGATTGATTATTCCGTGAGGTCGGCTTAAGCGGCCCGCACGGGAAGATCGAATATCCCGTGCAGTCCACTTTACCCGATCGCACGGGATAATCGATCTTCACGTGTGGTCCGTTAAGTCGACCGCATGAGAAGATTGACTCCCGTGCCCATTATTTTATGTGTAAAGCTCTCTCTAGCTAGTGTCCTCTCTCACCCTCTCTCCCTCTCCTCTTTGTCTTCTCTCTCTCAGTAATATTATCGGTCGATTGATCAAATATGCATGTGTATATGTATATATATATTGCACGAGAAAAAAATATTTAATTTTTATTATTTCCTCATAAAAGATATATAAATGTACACATCATGCATGTTTATATACATATCAAGTTTCATCTCGTAAATTACAGTAGTCTTACAATTTACACATCATGGCGGTGATCTTTTTCCTATTCCTTAAGTGGGCCACACTGGATAATGCACCATCATCCCATGTGATCTGTTGTGTGGGCCGCATGGGATAATCGCATTATCCCGTGCGATCCACTTAAGTGATCACGCGAGATAATAGCCCATGCGGTCGCTTATGTGGACCACACGAGATAATGGATTATCCCGTATGGTCTTACCACCAGTCTCCTCGGGACCGATTTTTTTAGACGCTGCTATTTATAATCCGTCTGAAAACTATTGGAAGCTCGTCTAGAAAAATTAAAACTGCAATGTCAAGCTCTTCGCCGTGACTCGATGTTTGTGGTTCAGTGGATGCATTGGGTTCTATGTGCAATAAAAAACTAGCAAGCAACACTTAGTGATAAATGCAACTTGATCATGCATATGATGGTTCAGTTCTATCTTTTGGCTAAGCTATGGACAAGTTTCGTAGCTGGTAGTTAAAAATATCTGACATATATGCTGATCGAATATTATTAATGTCGCGAGGATATATAGGTTTGAAATTCGGTGGACGTACGATCGGTGCGCTCTATCCTATTTTGAGTCCACATTTAATTTTCATTCAATTTGCAGACAAAGAGATTGATTTCAATTGGTTGGTCCAAATTAAAACTAGCTAGAGCAAGCAACTGGAGTACTAGTGGATAGGATCAAGTCGTACCTTCAACGTCGCTGGTTTGCATGACGCTCTGAGAGATTTTTCATATGTATATACGTAAGCAGGCCGGCATGCGTACGTACGTCCCGTTAAGACGTTTTACACCTCTCCGTAAGTTTACTTTTACTCAAACTAGTAAAATGGACTCACTTTATTATCCACTGATTTTATCTTTTTCTTATGCTACAAATTAATCAACACATTTTAGATTAAAAACTTTAGAACGGTATGAATTATATATTACAAAATATTTTCATGCAAAACTTTGGATGCTGCAAACCTGAGTTTCTCTGATCTCCTTTTCTTTTCATGCACACACGCACCTCGATCCGTTGGCAGACATATGCACTCAGAACCCGTCAATATATCTGTTGCAAATCATTAACTACGTAGTAATACTTGCGCACATGGTACCGTGATGTTACGTAGACAACCTAACTAAACTTACCATGGACATCAGCTGAAAGGTGCACGAAGTTAATAAATACTGTCTAGACGGCCGGTCAAATTAATTAAATAGCATCAAGCTATATCAGTTAGTCCAGTCACTACCTAAAATTTGAAGTTAATCGTCGTCAAATCATGACGTAATTAGGCTCATTAGATTCATTTCATAAATTAACCATCGATTATTAATGAGTTTTCTAAATAGTCTACATTTAATATTTTAAAATAATATCTAAATATTTAATAACTAAAGGCGTGGTTGGTACGGTTCCGAATTCTCAGAGAAACAGACAAAAATGGTTCTAGTGATTCTCGGAGAAACGTTTCTGCCAGAAACCAGCAAAACTACCTAAAGGGGTTTCTCATTTTTAGTTTAAAAACGAAAAATGTTTCTGCTGATTTTCCAAAAAATATTTCTCGTTTTTTACCGTTAGGTACATATTAAAAAAACATTGAATCGGAAGATTCTCTTCCAAACAGGGGCATGCACTCAATGTCCACGGTCACTCTCACACACGAGCAGCACGATTTTGCTTAATGTATCCAAACAGGGCATGCACTCAATGTCCACGGTCACTCTCACACACGAGCAGCACGATTTTGCAAAGACATCAGCACCCGTGACGTCACCTTGCTGTTGTCAAAGAAGAATTAATTTTGTCTCCACATCAACCTGATCGAGCTATAAAAATGGCGGCCTCCACAGCGTGCCCCATCATTGGAAACCAACTATATATCATAAGTGATTTTATCTCAGACCAATCCTCTAGCTACTTAGTTAATTAAGATAGACGTGTAACGTAATGGAGATGAAGAATCCATTAGCAGTAGGGCTGTTGGCTCTGCTGGTGGCAGCCATGGCGGTGACGGCGGTGCACGGCGACGATGTGCCATTCATCGACGAGGACCTGGAGTCGGAGCAGAGCATGTGGAATCTTTACGAGAGGTGGCGCGCCGTGTACACCTCGTCGTCGCCGGACCTCGGCGACATTGACAGCAGGTTCGAGGCGTTCAAGGCGAACGCCAGGTATGTCAGCGAGTTCAACAAGAAGGAGGGTATGACCTACAAGCTCGGCCTCAACAAGTTTGCCGACATGACGCTCGAGGAGTTCATCGCAAAGTACGCCGGTGCTAAGGTTGACGCTGCCGCCGCCGATTTGGCTTCCGTTCCGGAGGCCGACAAGGAGGAGGTGGTCGGCGATGTCCCCGCCGCGTGGGACTGGAGACAGCACGGAGCTGTCACTCCTGTCAAGGACCAAAACCCGTGCGGTAATATAACTAATTAAGGCTCCGTTTAATATGAATTATGGAGTGAATTGTTACGACGATTCGTTTTATTCATAAATTTTATATAAATATATGAAAATATAAGTTAAGGTTGTATTTATTTAATGATAAAATATTTAATTAAAAAATTGAATATTTTAAGAAATAAAATTAACTTAGTAGTCCAAAACAAGTGTGTCTATTTGATGCAACAAAAGAAAGTGTGTTACTTAATTTCTCGAACGCTTTGTGTAACTAAAACTAAACCTTCGACTGATTAAATAAGGGAGCTGCTGGGCTTTCTCGTCGGTGGGTGCGGTGGAGAGCGCCTACGCGATCGCGACGAAGAAGTTGTTGAGGTTGTCGGAGCAGCAGGTGCTGGACTGCTCCGGCGCCGGCGACTGCAAGGGCGGGTACACTTGGACGGTTCTATCGGAGTTCGCCGTGAAGAAGGGGATCGCCCTGGACCAGTGCGGCAACCCACCCTACTACCCGGCGTACCAAGCCAAGAAGCTGGCCTGTCGGACGGTGGCCGAAATGCCCGTGGTGAAGATGGACGATGCAGCATCGGTGGTGCCCTACTCCAACGAGACTGCCCTAAAGCAGAGTGTCTACAAGCAGCCTATCTCTGTACTCATCGAGGTCGACAACAACTTCGCCAACAGCAACTTCCAGTTGTACAAACAGGTAAACCATCTCTTTAAGAGCAAGTTTAATAGTATAGTCAACTACTAACTCAATCAATAGTTAATTCATACAATAATTTGTATAAATATATATACTACATCATTAATATCTAGTCTCACCTCTCATACACACATAACATTTTGGATTTCATGCTGTAACGGCTATAAATTTGTAGTCCGTCTCTCTTCTCTCTTCTCTCTTATCTCCTCCACGTATGTTTCTACTTGTCTTATAGTCTGCTATTGTACTTACTTTTAAGACTAGTCTTAACACTGGCATAGTATACATCGAAACCGACACATAAAAGAGGCTTTAATTGTTTAATTTTAAATTTGTACAACAAATTCTAATGACTTAAAAATTATTGGTTTATTTACATGCAGGGCGTGTATAGTGGGCCATGTGGGACATCAGTAAACCATGCCGTGTTGGCGGTGGGATATGGCGTGACAGCAGACAACACTAAGTACTGGATCGTGAAGAACTCATGGGGCGAAGGGTGGGGCGAGAAGGGGTACATCCGGATGAAGCGTGACATTGCAGCGAAGGAGGGGTTATGTGGCATCGCTATGTATGGCATGTACCCCATCAAGAAAACCGCCGCAATCTCTATGGTCGTAGACGCTGTCGGCTCCTACTAGTTGCTTAATTATAAGAAAAACAGCTTCATAACTAAATAAATAAGGTAATATAGTATGTATATATGGCACGTGTATGTCATACACATGTAAAAATAAAAGGAATGACCGGGCACATATATATGGCATGGGTCGAGTTTTAATAAAATACAATGTATTTCTCGTATATATTTGCATGTTTGCTTGAAAATTAATAAAGTTAAGCTCTGGTTTATGTGTCAATTATTATTAATTTTGTGTTTTTAAGGGTACAAGTGAGGACACACTACAGAAATACAGTTCACACTCACCACTGCACACTCGCACACAAGCATGCACGTCCAACACGCCAAGACAAACTCAACATAGATTTCATATAGTTTTATGTGGATTAAAAATGTTAACATATTACTGTATTAATAAAAAGAGATGTGATAAGAGTTTTATATGAGTAGAGATAGTTTTACTAGGATAACAATTTTTTTCTAAACTTTAAGTGTGTTAAATACTAGGATATGAGATGGCATAATAGCCGGTGACTCTAAGGATATAAAATCCTTCATTGTGTGGGTAACGCAGAGTCTCACTAACGTGCATGCATGCGTATGTATCGTTTAGGGGACCACACTATTACAGATCATCTCATCCGTGACGGGTCCAAATATGCCTGGAGCACTTGGGTCGTCAGAAAGAAGTCATCTCAATCGGGCCATCATTTGCACCATTGTAGATGTACTCGTACAACCCCAATTACAAATAGCCCGTCAGCGATGAAACTTATCTGTGATTTTTTCACGTCAACACATTTTTGGCACGCCCGGTGGGACCGTGTTTGTGACAACAGGGTATTTTTACACGGTTCTTGGGACCCATAATTGTCGCAAGATGTCTAATAAAGAAGTCAAGGACGAGAAAGAACAATCTCTCAAGCTGATAAATAAAGACACAAAACAATCTGTTGAGCCGATGGATGACGAGATACTTCAAAAATGGTTAACAACGTCATTCATAGTGTTGTGTTCGATCAATCTGGAGTTTTGATGAATACATTGTATGGTTTGATCGAGGATATAGTTCCCAAGGTAATTGCCTTAAAAAGCCAGCATGGGGGCAAATTGGCGAGCAATCTTAGCATCATCGGCAACAACAAAATTGTCTCGGGGGGCAAGTTGATCAATATCAGTATGAAGAGCCACAACAACAATATCGGCTAGAAGAGGCCCATCAATCTGGAGAGTATTGGGCCGATATGATTGCAGGAGTAATGGAGGAGCAATTTAGGATTAAACGCAAAAATCAAATTTGTGTGTATCGACCGCCATATCCCGAGTGGTTTGATAGGGTTCCACTTCCAAGCCGGTACAAGGTTCCGATTTCTCCATGTTTTCAGGGCAAGATGGTATATCCACAATGGAACATATCAGCCGATTCTTAGCTCAATGTGGGGAAGCATCGGCTGAAGAAGTTCTGAAAGTTAGATTTTTTCCACTGTCTTTGACTGGATCGGTTTTCACATGGTTTTCATCATTGCCACCAGATTTCATCAGCAGTTGGGCTGATCTTGAAAAGCAGTTTCACATGTACTTCTTTGCTAGGGTTAGCGAGTTGAGGCTTGCAGATTTGATATCAGTTAAACAGCAAGAAGAGAAATCGGCTAAAGAATACATTCAAAGGTTTCGTAATATCCACAGCCGATGTTATAGTTTGAGCCTAAGTGATGGACAGATACCAGATCTTGCATTCCAAGGGTTGTCGGCAGCTAACCAAGGAAGGTTTTTTATTCATGAGTTCGACAGCCTGGCTCAGCTATTACAGAAGGCATCGGCTTACGAGAGCCGGTGTCAAGAAGAAGAAAAGAATCAATTTTGGGGCGATCAAGACAAAGAACAATTTTGAAGCATGACTTCTCATACTCCAAAACTGGGGGGCATGTGTTAACACCAAAATTTGGTAAGCCCCGAAGTCTCTGTCGGCTAAGTGTTCGTATCGGCTCACAGCAAAATCGGCTGAGAGTTTTGCGTCAGCCGATGGAGGATCCATATCTCCAGCAGTCGGATTCTTGTTAGATTCGGTTTGAAAAGATCTTATCCAGAAGAAACCGAGTCCAGGGAGGATACGGCTTGTATCTATTTATTAGGAATAGATTGTTAGTTTCCTATTTTATCTATTTTTTTATCTTTAGAAAAGTTTGTTAGGATCTTTGTCACCCTATGGGTATAAATATGTGAGCCCGGGGTTTATGTAAAATATATCTCTCGATCAATACAATTCGGTGCATCACCACCCTTTACATTTCCTACTGTGTTCGTCGTCCGGCGGGATTTGGCACCCGACGCAGGGCTGCATCGGCTTCGATCTCCGGCGAAGGGGTAAGTCCAGTATTCCGCCGGCCCAGGCAATTGTATTGGCTACGTCAGCATTGTCCAAGGCTGCATCAGTACATTCGACCTCTTGGATTATCCCGGTTTGGTTAACATGTTTGCCTGCCTATTTATCATATGCATATGTTAATCTGGTCCTGGTATTTCGATATAGCTTTATCGGTTGTATTTCGCCTTAGGGTTTCTACTGATACCGGCTAAATTGTCTACTAGATTGGATTAGCTCAGACATCTACCACCCTGAAAAATCAGTTAAGGGCTTGATTGTCTAGATACCATGTTTCTTTTCATACTTAGCACTGCATCAGTTCAGTTTGATCTACTAAGTCGTGATTAGAACCATGATATCTAGCCTGCCCGTTGATTGCCGCAAAGGGTTTCGTCGGGGTTTCAGCCGACGAGTTACCTGTGTAAGGTTATGCGGAGGCTACGATAGAATAAAACAAAACTTTTCTACCGCACAAACCAGGAACACTTGCAAGTAAGGGCCGATAGATCGTTACCGATTGGAGTAGAGATGCAGCGGACTAGCCAATCAGAGCTATCCGATCTAGAACAGCGTCAGTCGATCTGCACCACAGCCGATTCCCAAGGACAATCGATCTGAGTCATCCGACCGCGTCCTCGCGCCTCGCTCCGATGCGCTCGACCTCAGCCGATTATACCACAGCCGATCTGCCACAGTCACCTTGCTCCGATGCGCCGCAGCCGATTCGTAGCCGATGAACAGCACGCAACGTAGCAGTGCCTCTACCGGTATCCACGCGTCTAGGGACAGAACGCCGAACACCCGTGTGCTAGCACGCGATGCAAGGCTAGGGTTTGGCTCGGGAGTGGGGACGATTTCCGTGGAGATTGATCTCGGCGACTTCTAAATCAATTGCGATCCAAATAGATGCAAAGCGATGCCGCAACTCTCCACCCCTCGCCCCTTTATATAGAGTTGGCCGACTGGGACTCGTGGCCGATCAAGACTCTATCTCAAATCGGATCCCATCCGAATCTCATAGAGTCGGCTGCCCATACGTCGTAAGCCCACAGGACTCTATCCGATCGGATCTCTATCCGATCAAGCCATATTCGAGTCCAACTCGAATGCATGTTCTTATCTCCTTAAGCGTGCGACCCTGTAGGTTCAGGTATACTCGGTTTCGGCTCAAGTCCAACTCAGCCGACTTGTCAATAGCGGCGCCTAGCAGCACATATTGACACCATAGTATACAAGAGTATGATATCGGCTCTTAACCTGTAATGTGTACACAAATCCCTTTGCCTCACGATACCGCTTAAGCTATAGACAAGACGTTTGTGCCATCCCTTCAATAGCTTAACCATTCACTCGAAACGTATTGGATTATCCGTCCGTTGGATTGACTCCTCAATCAACATAGCATGACCATGCATTTCCATAATCTAGTACCTCGAGGGACCCGAGATATCTCTCCAAGGGAGGGGCAAATTCCATCTTGATCACTCACATCCCACTCCATGTTTCATAGCAAACCCGAAAACTACCTTTATAACTACCCGATTCTACGGAATAGCGTTTGGTAGTCCCAAAGTAGGCTACTACACATGTTGGAATCCATGATGATCTCATGTCTAAGGACTTTGCACCAATACTACTTGAGACCAACTAATGGCACATTAATTCCCGTAGTGTCCCATGATGGATCTATCCAACAATGTGTTCTCTAACACATGTGTCAATGTATATTGATTTGGTATCTTCATACCATGATCTATGAGACATGATCATCAATCAATAACATGCTGATCTTAGAATCATATTTGTTCCAATAATATGATATGTGATCGAGGATCATTTAAAAATAGATTCATACATAAAGAGTCTCTTAAATAAGTCACGTACTTATTGATCAATACAAGATGTCTATTTCATAGAACTGAATAACACTTTATTCATTTATACATAAACATTGACCGTGATATCCAACATCTACATGTTGCCTCTAGGGCATATCACTAACAGCTCTCCACTTGCACTAGAGTCAATCATGTTAGTATCTAATACCCATTGCTCTTGTGTGCTTCTCATGTTTTGGCGAGGGAGATGTTTTGTCGGGATCGGCTATGTTGAGATCCGTGTGCACTTTGCATATCTTGACATCACCTCTGTCCACTATCTCACGGATGAGATGATATTGCCGAAGTATGTGTTTGGACTTCGATGTGACCTCGGCTCCTTGGCTTGCGCAATGGCTCCACTATTATCACAATAGAGAGACATTGGACCGTCGCTCTAGTCATCACACCAAGCTCGAAACGAATTTCTTGATCCAAACAACCTCCTTTGCGCTTCGCAAGCAATGTACTCGGCCTCCGTTGTACAATCAGCAATAGTGTCCCGCTTGGAACTCTTTCACTGACGCATCTCCGTTCGGCAGAACACGAACCCGCATTGCGATCTATAATCATCCTCGTCTGTTTGGAAGCTAGCATCGGTGTAACCACTTACAATGAGCTCTTCTTCACCTCCATAGACTATGAACATATCCTTAGTTCTTCTCAAGTACTTAAGGATATTCTTTACGGCGATCCAGTGACCTTCACCTGGATTTGATCGGTATCTGCTCGTAACACTTAAAGCGTACGAGACATCGGGCGCGTACAAAGCATGACATACATGATGGATCCAATTGCCGAAGCATATGGAACCATACCTATCTTATCCCGCTCATCATGTGTCCGAGGACACCGATTCTTGCTAAGATTAATACCATGTGACATGGGCAAGAAACGTTTCTTGGAATCATGCATGTTGAACCTTTTCAACACCTTGTCAACATATGTACTTTGGCTTAATCCAATTAGCCTCTTGGATCTATCTCTATAGATCCGAATGCCAATATATATGCTGCTTCCCTAAGTCTTTCATGGAAAAACTATTTTTCAATGAAGACTTGACGGATTCTAGCATAGGGATATCATTTCCAATCAACAATATGTCATCCACATATAATAGTAGAAATACAATTGCGCTCCCACTGACCTTTTTGTAAACACAGGCCTCTTCTTCGTTTTTGATGAAACCAAACCCTTTGATTACTTCATCAAAATGAATATTCCAACTCCGAGATGCTTGCTTCAATCCATAGATGGATTTCGTAGCTTGCATATCTTTCCAGTGATTGTGGATCGACAAAACCCGAGGTTGTATCATGTATACATTCTCGCTTAGGTTTCCATTTAGGAAAGTCGTTTTGACATCCATCTCGCCATATCTCATAATCGAAATATGCAGCAATCGCTAGGATAGTCCGAATAGACTTAAGCATTGCGACGGGCGAGAATGTTTCATCATAATCAACTCCTTGAATCTGTTTAAAACCTTTCTCCACCAATCGCGCCTTATAGATGTGAACATTTCCATCCATATCGACCTTTTCTTAAAAACCCATTTACACTCAATGGTTTTGACACCATCAGTGGATCAACCAAGTTCCAAACTTGATTGTCATACATGGATTCTATTTCGATTTTATGGCTCCAAGCCATTTGTTGGAATCGGGTCCCACCATCGCTTCCTCATAGGTCTTAGGTTCATCGTTGTCCAACAACAATATATCACGTTGTTCCGCACTGTGTACTGTCAGTGCACGACGTGATCTTTCGACCTCCGTGGGCGTGTATCTACAACGGGTGGCGCAACACTTTGCTCCTCCTGTTGTGGTTCTGTGGCAATGAAACATTTTTGGCGTTTCTTGAACCTCTTCAAGATACACCCTGCTCCCACTAACCCTTCTTTAAAGAAACTTTTTCTCCAAGAAGACACCGTGTTGGACGACAAACACTTTGCCCGTTCCCGATTATAAAAATAATATCCCTTAGTTTTCCGAGGATATCCCACAAAGAAGCACTTGTCGATTTGGGTGTGAGCTTGTCTAACTATAAACGTTTTACATAAGCTTCACATCCCCAAATTTTGAGAAAAGACAAACTAGGGGGTTGCCCGTCCATATCTCATATGGTGTCTTTTCAACCGACTTGGATGAAACTCTATTTATTGTGAGCGCAAATGTTTCAAGAGCATATCCCCGAAGGATAACGAAAGATCATTTGGCTCATCATGGACCACACCATGTCCAACAAGGTGCGATTTCTCCATTCGGACACCCCATTCCATTGTGGCGTTCCTAGCGGAGTCAACGTGGAACAATTCCACAATCTTTTAGATGATTACCAAACTCTTGGCTCAAGTATTCCCCTCCACGATCCGATCGTAGAAACTTGATTGTTTTCCCTAAATGATTCTATACTTCATTCTGGAATTCTTTGAACTTTTCGAAGGATTCGGACTTATGCCTTATTAAGTAGATATAACCATATCTACTAAAGTCATCGTAAAGGTAATGAAGTACGATAACCACCTCGGCCGTTGAGCTCATTGGTCCACATACATCGCATGTATGAGTGTCAATAAGTCACTTGCTCTCTCACTATGTCCCGTGAAAGGTGCCTTTGTCATCTTACCAAGTAAACAAGACTCGCATGTCTCAAATGATTCAAAATTAAAGGAGTGAAGCAATCCATCCTTATGGAGCTTCTCCATGCGTTTCTTACTTATATAGCCTAAGCGACAATGCCGGATAAACATGGGGTTTGTATCATTAGAGAGTTGCCATTCCGTATTAATGTTATAGATGGGAGACGCTTCAAGATTCAAAACGTATAATCCATTCACCAATGGGGCATGAAAATATAACATATCTCGAGATATACCGAACAACCATTATCCATTGATCTAAAATCATATCCTTCTGCTTGCAAATCATAAAGAAGAAATAACATTTTGACATAGAGTTGGAATACAATAACAATTATTTAATTCCAAAACTAATCCTGAAGGTAAATGAAGTGAAGTAGTGCCGATAGCAACCGTAGCAACACTTGCTCCATTGCCGACGCGCAGGTTTACCTCACCCCTTCTCAATCCTCTACTTCTTCTCATTGCCTGCAACGATTTGCAAATATGAGCTATTGATCCGGTATCAAATACCCAAGAGTCGTAGATGAAGTAGCAAGATTAACGTCTATAACATTAATACCGGCGAAGTTGCACTTTGCTTCTTTTTGACATCCTCCATATACTTCTTGTAGTTTCTTTTCCAATGGCCTGTCTCCTTGCAGTAGAAACAGACGACATCTGATGCCGCCGACCCCTTCTTGCCCTTTTTTGCTTTAGAGGCACTCGCGATCTCATCGGGAGTTAGCTTCCTCTTGGTGCAAAGTTTCTTGACAGTGGTTTGCGCTTAGCCTTCGCATCATCATCACATGATGACCGTTTTTCTGGATACTTTCCTCAGCCGTCTTTAGCATCCCATGCAATTCGGCCAAGGTCTTATCCATATTGTTCATGTGATAGTTCAGTATGAATGGCTCGAAGCTCGAAGGGAGCGACTGGAGAATCACGTATGTAGCCAACTCTTGGCTAAGAGGGAAACCTAGTTTCTCAAGACTCTCGATATAGCCAATCATCTTTATCACATGCGGACTGATGAGATTCCCTTCAACAAGCCTGCACGCAAACAAGAACTTCGAGGTGTTGAACCTCTCGGCCCTGGCTTGGTTCTCAAACATGCCACACAGTTCCTGAATAATAGTGTGAGCATCGCTGCTCTCATATTGCTTCTGAAGCTCAGGGGACATTATAGCTAGCATGAGACAACTTATATCTAGGGCATCATTAGTGTGCTTCTCATAAGCCCTCCGTGCAGTTGCAGTAGCGTTAGTAGGTAAATTCTCTGGATAGGGTACTTCAAGAACGTACTCCTTACGCTCTTGCTTGAGAACAATTCTCAAGTTGCGATACCAATCCATAAAGTTTGTTTCGTTTAATTTTTCCTTTTCGAGAATAGATCGCAAATTGAAAGAACTGAGTGTAGTATTAGCTGCCATTTATTCTACAACATAAAAAGCAAAATTTCGCACAATGTTTATGCTATGTCTATTGTTAAACACTTTAACAAAAGACTCCCATTACGTATTTTGCACCTTTCCTCTAGGTTACGTTCGGATCAAGATCCACATGTTAATTAATTTTCTAGTGAGCTTTGGCATCACTTCTAGAAAATTAGTAACATCGGTAAGCAACACCTTGCTAATCACATCTCTATGTGACTCTTGTTGTTGGTGTGACATCTCTATGCCTCGGCGCCAACCTATGCCCCAAGGCCCAAAACTGTTTTGATAGCCTTGTTAAGTAAACCAAATGCTCTTGTATGTATATGTCGACATATACCCCTCGTGTTATGATAGAGAATGGCACTCTTGCTTGGCGGACCCACCATTGACGAGCATAACGGTGACGGGTGCAACATTTGGAAGGGCATCATTACTACTTAATTTTGTGAGGGATACTATCCTATCAAACAAGCATATCATATATATGAAAGCGAGATAGAATAGCATATAATGAAATAGTATGGCCCGCTTCACGTGGTGATCTCCATCTCCATGTCGGCGCTGAGGATCTCCATCTTCAGCACCTCTCTTCCAATATGCATCATGCTTGATTTCTTCAAACTAAGCTACTACTGTAGAAGCTATAATTGAAGATTACATCGACTCGCAGTCGTGAAAGAATATTACAAGCAATGCACGTAAGAAAGAATATTACAGGATTACACATATGAAAGAATATTACATGCATCTCATACATACAATAGGGCCATACCATCTCAAAGCATTCTCTGCAAAAACAAGTTAGGAGTAGAACATTTTCTACCTATTGCAGAGATACGGAACCAAGACGACCTATAAGGGGGGGCGCACACGGCGGTCCCGCTAGCCGGTTAGCGGGCGGGGAGTCGAGGGGGAAGCCGCCCCCTCGCGGGTTTTCGGGCAGCTCCCGGAACACCACACGAATTTCATAGATCCAATCTATGAAATCACACACGGAAACCATATCGGCATAATCCCATTGTGTCGTCCTGATACACTATCAAGGGAGATGGTTTGCGTAGGCGCGAGGTGACTAACAAGGTCGGACTACGAGATAGCTTCGGTATAATCACATTATACCGTTCCAATACACTATCAAGGAACGCCATCTCGAAACCAACTTAAACCGAGTTCTATGGAAATTGCTTTGACGTAATCACATTACGTCGTTCCGATACACTATCAAGAAACGCAATCACCATCAACTCTCCTCAACAGATCCCGTAAAACCGATTGATCTAATCAACCCGTGTGCAAAACTTGTTTCAGATCCAATCTAAAACCCGAACTAAGCAAGTTTAGCTCTGATACCACTGTAAGGTTACGCGGAGGCTACGATAGCATAAAACAAAACTTTTCTACGGCGCAAACCAGGAACACTTGCAAGTAAGGGCCGATAGATCGTTACCGATTGAAGTAGAGATGCAGCGGACTAGCCAATCAGAGCTATCCGATCTGGAACAGCGTCAGCCGATCTGCACCACAGCCGATTCCCAAGGACAGCCGATCCAAGTCGTCCGACCGTGTCCTCGCGCCTCGCTCCGATGCGCTCGACCTCAACCAATTCCACCACAGCCGATCTGCCGCAGTCGCCTTGCTTCGATGCTCTGCAGCCGATTCATAGCCGATGAACAGCACGCAACGTAGCAGTGCCTCTACCGGTATCCACACGTCCAGGGACAGAACGCCGAACACCCGTGTGCTAACACGCGATGCAAGGCTAGGGTTTAGCTCGAGAGTGGGGAGGGTTTCCGTGGAGATTGATCTCGGCGACTTCTAAATCAATTGCGATCCAAATCGATGCAAAGCGATGCCGCAACTCTCCACCCCTCGCCCCTTTATATAGAGTTGGCCGACGGGACTCGTGGCCGATCGGGACTCTATTTCAAATCGGATCCCATCGGAATCTCATAGAGTCGGCTACCCATACGTCGTAAGCCCACAGACTCTATCCGATCGGATCTCTATCCGATCAAGCCATATTCGAGTCCAACTCCAATGCATGTTCTTATCCCCTTAAGCGTGCAACCCTGTAGGTTCAGGTATACTCGGTTTCGGCTCAAGTCCAACTCAGCCGACTTGTCAATAGCGGCGCCTAACAGCACATATTGACACCATAGTATACAAGAATATAATATCGGCTCGAACTGTAATGTGTACACAAATCCCTTTGCCTCACGATACCGTTAAGCTATAGGCAAGATGTGTGCCATCCCTTCAATAGCTTAACCATTCATTCGAACCGTATTGGATTATCCGTCCGTTGATTGACTCCTCAATCAACTTAGCATGGCCATGCATTTCCATAATCAAGTACCTCGAGGGCCCGAGATATCTCTCCAAAGGAGGGGCAAATTCCATCTTGATCACTCACATCCCACTCCATGTTTCATAGCAAACCCGAAAACTACCTTTATAACTACCCGCACGGAATAGCGTTTGGTAGTCCCAAAGTAGGCTACTACACATGTTGGAATCCATGATGATCTCAGGTCTAAGGACTTTGCACCAACACTACTTGAGACCAACTAATGGCACATTAATTCCCGTAATGTCCCATGGTGGATCTATCCAACAATGTGTTCTCTAACACATGTGTCAATGTATATTGATTTGGTATCTTCATACCCATGATCTATGAGACATGATCATCAATCAATAACATGCTGATCTTAGAATCATATTTGTTCCAATAATATGATATATGATCATGGATCATTTAGAAATAGATTCATACATAAAGAGTCTCTTAAATAAGTCACGTACTTATTGATCAATACAAGATGTCTATTTCATGGAACTGAATAACACTTTATTCATTTAGACATAAACATTGACCGTGATATCCAACATCTACATGTTACATCTAGGGCATATCACTAACAACTGGACTTCGGCTTGGTCGGGATCATGTCATCGGCCGATCACCGATCGACTATCTTGGTTATCGGCCCACGCCCGATACGCTTTATCTTGTGCCTTTGTGTATCTTGTCGGTGGCAGGATCAAACTGACTAGCACGCCCGCGCTTAATCGATCATTGGACGTGCACTGGAGCTAAGCAGATCTCCCAGGCCGGCGTGTTGATTTTTCCACGTCAACAACGTGTAAAAAGTTGAGAGGCATTATAATAGCAGTCACATTATAGTATTCTTATGTGTCTTCTTTCGCATTTATTTCAATATCTAGGCAGCCTTTATTCCAATATCTAGCTAGAGCTATAGTGACAACATTTTTTTCTATGAATAAACAACAAATCAAAATATAATATAACTTTATTACGGTGGCGGAGGACGAAATTTTTTTGAGGTGTGACGGACTATCCCCTAGCACGTCGCTCCAATTTCTTACTAATGAACGGACTGATTACAAACACATATCTGTTACTCAATAGAGATATGAAGATCAGAATGAATTGATAGGGAGATTGGGTGATTTTGGAGATTATATGCAGATTGCACTCATGAGGAGTCGAGCTACCGGTCCTCGATGTGATCAATGAGCAGTGGCGAAGCGCCTCGCTCTGCTGCTCCTGTGCAACTGGCGCTCCGGCCGTGGGCCCGTGGTGAAGGATTGGAGGAGGGGGGGTGTCGAGGGGCCACAGCTCACGCGACCGGAGTGGCTCCCGTAGCTCGTGCCCCAGCGACGCAGGGAGGACCGAGCTCGGCAGCTCGCGTGGGGATCGGGAAGGCCGGTGCCAGGAGGGGAAATGAGGATCGAGGAGAGAACGAACCGAAGGAGCTAAAAAGAGGATCGCGACATCGCATGCTCGATCGGAGTGGAGCAGGCTATTAGGGGGTGGGGGGTCTGGGCCGGGCCAAGGTATGGCGCGGGCCATACCTTTCCTATCGGGCCCTCCGCCACTACTTTATTACCCCTTTGTTATAAAAGATATTATTTCCTCTATTTTAAATAAATTAATCTAGTACGAAATATAAAACATCAATTTTTTTCTAGATTGATAGTCATATCTTACACTAAATTAACTTAATTACTACGAGACGAAGCAAGTAGTTGAGCAGGTTGTTGGTAGTACTCGCATGCAAATAGAAATGGCTAACCACTGCTCCTGGTCTACATGGAAAGGTCATTGCAGCAAATTTTGAGTAATTATCACGAAACCGCATACTAATATGCTACATTCATACTAAAATATAGCAATTTTTACTAATAAATCTGAACTACACTTATTCATGTTTTAGGACAAAGAGAGTATGTAAATATAATTATTGATATCAAAATTATCACATAACTACACAATTAGGTTTCAGAAAAATACATATTTAAGTAATAAAGTTATCATAAACCATAGATTTTGTATCAATTTAATCACAAAACTATAATATTTATATATAAATATTTATAGTTCATGTAGAACAATCACTACTGGAGAAACTCTTTTTTCATGCGGGCCGAAAGACATCTTTCCGTGCGGAAGGCCTGCCCGCATGCGCGAAAAGGTCTGAGAAAAGATCATTTTCGCGTGCGGGCCGCCCAACCGCACGGAAAGATAGATTATCCCGTGCGGTCGGCTAAGCGGCCCGCACGGAATATAGGGAATATAGAATATTCCATGCTCGCGCTTAGCCGACCGTACGAGAAGATGGTCGTGCCCATTATTTTATGCATACGTTCGTTAGCTAGCTAGCTATATTGTCCTCTCTCTCTTCTCTCCTCTCTCTCTCCTCTCCTCTCCTCTCCTCTCCTCTCGCTCTTCTCTCCTCTCCTCTCCTCTCCTCTCCCTCCTCTCCTCTCTCTCAGTAATGTTAATATATATATATATATTATATATTGCAAGTGAGCTAGAAAAAAAGACATATATATAATATTATTTCGTCATAAAAGATATATATATATAACAGATCGATCATGTAATGTTTATATACATCAAGCTAGTTTCGTCTCACAAAATTAACAAGTCTAGCAACAAATTTACAAGTTATTAATGGCGGTGCTCTTTTTCTCACTCCCTAAATCGTTTGAATTTATCGTCCGTCGCAAGCTCGCTCTCCGGATCGTAGAACTCGCCCAAGTGGTTGCAGACATCGCGACGGATGAAGCAGCAAAGATCTGCAACCAAGTTAAGCATGGTTTTATCGTCGAACCGATTTGCTACAACTGGAACTTCCGCGATCTGTTTAAGAAAAAATAGTACACATATACATACGATTAGGAAAATTATACAAGATCGATAACATGTAGATCTATATATTTCTCTGATGAACTTACTTGTTCAAACTTAGTAGTGTATCTCCTGTAGATTCTGAGCATCTCACACATGTAGTAGCTCCAAAGGTTAGTGCCTGGTGGTTGCTTATAACACTGTGTTGAATAAAATTTATTATGTGTATGCGTCAGTAATTTGGAGTTAAACACAGTATAAAATATAGGCATATATCGAGCATATAATTACCGGCCAATTTGTCTTCACAAGAAGCTTCCTCTTTTGTGGATCCTTCACCGGTCCACCTTTCCTTACATAATAGTGGTGTGCTCTGCAGACAAAATAATTGCATGTTTCACTGATCAATTGTTTAATTATTCAATAGTAAAAACAGACAAAACTTATTAAATGGTGCATGATAGTACTTACAAATTTAAAATGACGAAGAACTCTTTAAATGTTTCCTGGTTGTAGTGTGCCGGATCAAGCACTACGGTCAAGTGGTCCCGCGGATATACTAGAAATAGTATGTAATGATCGCTACGAAAGATCGAAGAGATATGTTAATTGTAGGTGATATTAGTAAAATATCGGTTTTACGGATGAATATTACTTACTGCAACGCATAAGGGACCATTAGGACATTTTTGTCTCTGTGCTCGAACATAGCATCGCCCAAGTAGAAGGCTACCTCCTTCATCTTGTCCTTGTGCATTTGTTTGATGATTGCTTCCTTTTGTTTCTTCATTTTGCCTTTGAGCTCAGCGAAGTCCTCACGAATATGTAACTCGTGTTCCGTCCAGCATATCCTTGTTGGGTTAACGAACACAGCTGGATAGTTCATCTTTTTAGCGTCTGCGTATTGCATCCTAAGTAATGCAGCGAGTAATTAATTATTCACAAGTTAGTTTGTAAATCAATTCATTAATGACATTAAGTTAGGCTGATACTTACAGGCAAAACGAAGCAACGAGATTTATATCCATTTTTTCATCCTGAATAATGCGTGAAGGTCGTTGAAATCGATGACCAGCATCCCATTTGGGCCACTGGTGAACGCATCATCCGGGACCTTCACGGTAAGCATGCTGAGCCCCAATCTGAATGCCTTTAGGTACCAGTCGTGCATTAGCCTGATTTCCCAGGGCATGTCTTCCATGACGTGCCACGGCAGGAACGGCTTGCCGTACTCGTACTTTGTTGGTACTTCGTCCGAAGTCCAATTTTGCAGGTCCTCCGCTTTGTTCTTCACTGATTGTTGTGAGTCCGACAACTTGGACGGTTGATCCTGCGGCTTGTCAGTCGGCCCTCTCCCCCTAAAAGCCAAGAACACTAAGTCTCTCTCATCTTTTGCCATTAATTCCTTATCATAGCTTGATCGAACCATCTTTGGGATAATCTGACGAGAGAGCTTGCTCGGACTTGGAAGGCTTGTCATTTTTAGAAGGGGTACCGCCAATGCCGACTGCGGTGTTGGAGGAGATTGGTGAATATGTTGTGCAATTACTTCAGGGGCTGACGGCATTGGCGAATCAAGACCTTTATCCTTAGGAGGGGAGCGAGGTGGGGAAGCAGGCCGAGGTGGGGAGCAAGGTGGGGAAGCAGACCGAGGTGGGGAGCGAGGTGGGAAAGCAGACCGATGTGGGGAGCGAGGTGGGGAAGAAGGCCTTGGTGGAGAAGGCGGTGCAGGCGCAGCAGCAATCTGAGGAACCGGCTGTACTAGGGATGGTGACGATGTACTAACCAGTAAGATATCTCGTCGATGCCATAGAATGAATTGATTCACCGCATCCCCAAGCAATTCTATCCCTTCAGGTGCTGGAATGTCTAGCTCTAAGCTTTTATGCTCTGCATGCACCTTGGCCACCTGCACCCTTGCATATTCCTCAGGGATTGGAGTGTTGTGAAATTGTCGCCCTGGTATAGCAAGTCCTGTACCCACCTCCTTTCTCTTCCCGGCCCTTCCTATCGGCACGAGGAGGCTGCACGGCGTCGGGCCAGTTATGGTATCCACGGGATAGGGTGCGGTGTCAACTGACTCGATGCTACTGGGCATTTGTACTGTGGGTTCTTCGGATTGCTGAAAGATGTTAGAGAAGGTTTGACGATTCTGTGCAACAAGAGAGTAGAAATGTTCTTCAACTTGTCTTGCTAATCCTCTCTTCAAGTCTATGTTTGTACCTGTCCCTTTTCTTGTAACTTGCAGCTTCCTCAGGAAACCCTTCTTTCCAACTTGTCTTTGACGATACACCCCTTACTCGTCCAGAATGTTCGGGGTTGCCCAATGCAACTGTTAACTGATTGTGTTTCCTCTTAGCAGTAAACTCCTCGGTCTTCTCCTTTTCAGCAATGTCTTTTAGACTTGTGGTCACACGCTCTATATCCGGATCCTCGAAAAGGATCTCTCCTCGCCGCTGACTGTCCCGTGCTGCGTGTCCACACCCGCTTTTGCTTCTTTCTTTCGGTGCATCTACAAGCAGGGGCTTTCCTTGGGTGGCAACCGTTCTTCGGTTGCTCGCCACTTCGTACGTGGCCATCATAGCCGCTAGAGCCCAACCGGTGTGGGTACTTGTTCCTTTTGGCAAGGTCGGACATCTTCTTCCTCCGTGCTAAGGCTTCAGGGCTTCTTCCTCCGTCGGGTTCCGCTCAATCACCGTCGAGCTCAACCTCACCCTTTTGCTGTTTTTATTCATGACTCCCTGCAAATGTAACACTCGTTTGTAACACTATGCGGAGGTCGTATAACACTCGTAATCACTCAATGTTGCTCACCTAAGAGTCTTCAGAAAGGTGGGAAACAATGTTTCCCACCTTTCTGATGACTCTTAGGAGAGCAACATTGAGTGATTACAAGTGTTATATTCCATGCGCTAGTATTACAAACGAGTGTTACATTTGCAGGGAGTCATGAATAAAACCAGCAAAAGGGTGAGGTCGAGGTCGACGGTGATTGAGCGGAACCCGACGGTGGAGCTGACGGAGAGAACAAAGAAACTGAGGCAGGCGTGCTTCAAGGAGAATTACAAGCGGAGGAGGATTATCTAAGAAAGAGCAAGACAGAAAAATAATAAAACAAAGGGAGAAGAGCAAAAAAAGACCAAGATCGGATCATGACATGCTGACCAGACCAAAACAGTGAAGAAGGCTACTACAATGGATCATGACATGTTGGAAAGACCAAGATCGGTGAAGAATATAGGAAGAAGGCGTCGGGTGAGATGTGGCAATTCACGAGAATAAGACAAAAGACATTAGCAACGAGAACTTGAACATTAATGCTGCTGAACAGAGAAAGCACACCTCTAAATCACGGGGAGTCATCACGGAATGAGGTGGCTGTCAGATTTTTTATCACAATCTATATATGTAAAGAGAAGAAGAATAAAAAAATATATTTCTTTCCTTCTTCTTCTCTTTATTAGAGATGAGAGATGAAAATACATATGTTTGCCTATTTTGTCCGTGAGAAGTGGAGAAGAGATGAGAGATGAGAGACCGAGGAGAGAGGGATTAGATTTGTAGGTCATTCGGTAGGGGTGGGTATATGTATTTGAAAATTTAAAAATCTAACCTAAAATCTAAAATTCATACGTCTGTCCGTTCGTTCGTTCGTTCACATCAACTAATTCGACCGACCGACCGACCGAACGAGCGAACACTCGCTCGTTCGCTCGTCCGTACACATCAACTAATTCACATCAACGACCGACCGAACGAACGAACGACCGAACGAACGAACACTCGTTCGTTTGCTCGTCCGTCCGTTCGTTCACGTCAACTAATTCACATAAAAATTCAAAGCAACTATTTCACATGAAAAAAATTCATCAACAAAATTCATCAAAAAATAACATTCCAATTTACATTTCCATCAAAATTAACTATAGTTCTATCAAATAAATAATAGTCCATTTTACAATCGCCTAAAATTTATAATCATCCATAGATTATCACGTCACTGAAATTTATAATCATCTAAAATAAACAGTCCATTTACAATATAACTTTTTAGCATGTTTGACAGTACTAAAATTCATCCATCCATCCTTCACGACATCAATTCAAAATTCATCCATTGAAATATTCATAGCATCCATTTTATCCATAGCATCCATTTTATTCATAGCATCCATAGCATCCATTTTATTCACGGCATGGCATCCATCCATTCAAAGAAAAAATGCACTGACCGGAGTTGGTGAGGGCGGCGACGACCTCGGTGGCACGGTGGCACGGTGGAGCGGCGGCGGCGGTTGGCGGCCGCGGGGAGGAGTTGGTTGAGGCCGACGGCGGCCGGCGTCGGTGGCACGCACGGTCGAGGTCGGTGAGGCCGGCGTCGCGTCGGTGAAGCCGGCGGTCGGTGAGAGCGGTCGAGGTCGAGGTCAGTGAGAGCGGCGGAACAAAGAGAGAGAGAGAGAGTGGCGGCGCAGCGAATCTCGGTGGCGCGGTATGCCGTGACGTCGCGGGGATGGGCGACGAGGGCAAGGCGGTGAGGGCGCGGTGGCGGTCGACGGTGAGGGCGTCGGGGCCGGAGTCACGGCGGTTTCGGTGAGGTCGGTAAAGGGGCGCGGGCGACGCGGTGAGTGGATGCTGGCGGCGAGAGAGGCGGCGGATCTAGGGCGGCGGTTGCTCGGCGCGGCAAGGGGAAAATTTTGGCAGCCTGGCGGCGCTAGATCTGTTTTCACCGGGGACTTAGAAATTTTCGGGAGCCCGCGCGCCCATTATATAGGCGGCGATTATCGCGTGCGGGCGGCTTAACAGCCCGCACGGGAAAACGATCTTCTCGTGCGGGCGGTTTAAGCGGCCCGCACGGGAAGGCTTGTTTGGCCAGCTGCAAGTCTTTCTACCGTTTTTTTCCTCGAGTGATTCACCAGACGGTAGATTTTGATCCTTAAGCCATTGGGGAAAAGTGTGCTTCTGTTCTTTCGAAACCCAATCATCGGATCGCCCAGGATTGCATGCTCTGATCTCGGAAGTGTGTTGCTCAATGTAGGGCTTAACGATGGCGACTTGTTGAAGAACACTGCTGTGTGCATCTGATACCGCTTTGTAATCGTTGTCGTAGAAGCATTTTCTTCCTACCGTACCCTTCCCAGATAATCTTCCATCATGTCGAGGCATCGGTATCCCAATGGGGTTGGCATCTTTCATATAATCTAGGCAACACTCGACAACCTCCTCAGTTGTGTAACCCTCTATCATCGAGCCCTCCGGATGAGCACGATTACGGACATACCCTTTCAGAACAGCCATGTATCGCTCATACGCCCACATTTGATGTAGATATAGAGGACCAAGTTTAATAATTTGAGGGACAATGTGAACAATGAGATGTTTCATCATGTCGAAGTACGATGGAGGAAAAAACATCTCTAGTTGGCAAGCTGTCTCGACTGCAAATTTCTGAAGGGGTCCCAATTCTTCTGGATCAAAAACTTTCTGTGATACTCGATTAAAAAATAGCACAGCTTTGTTATCACAACCTTGGTGTGCACTGGTTTCACCGCCCTTATAGCGATAGGGAGAAACACCGTAAGCATCTTATGACAGTCATGAGCGTTGTATCCAGAAATCAACAAATCTTTCATTGATACTAGCTTCTGGATATTCGATGAGAATCCAGTCGGCACTTTCAATCCACGAAGACATTTACAGAAAGTTTTTTCTCTTCTAGTGTCATTGAGTAGCATGCTGGGGGAATCTCAATCTTACCATTCGTTAGCTCTATTGGGTGGAGATCTTTCCTTATGCTCAAATTGACAGGTCGTTACGTGACTTCAACCCATCCTTTGTTTTACTAGGGATGTCAAGTAAAGTTCCGATGGTGTTGTCGAACACGTTTTTCTCGAGGTGCATGACATCGATGGCATGACAAATCTCCAGGTCTTTCCAGTACATCAGGTACTTGAAAAAGATTGAATGTTTCTTGAAGGGTAGCGTGTTTTCTACCACTTCTTTCTTCCTTTTGCCTGAAGCTCTCTTTCCCTTGCCGAACATGACCTTTATGTTCTTTGTCAGCTTGAACACCATGGAACCATCCTTTGCTTCAGGGGCAGTACCTACCTTGACAGTTTTGTCAAAAAAGGTAGCCATCGCACGATACCTATGCTTCTGTGGTAAGAAACGACGATGACGCATGTAAACTAACTTTTTTGACGAGGTCAGGTATATGTACGATGTGTTATCCAGACATATCAGATATCCGGTCTTTCCTTTAATCTGTCCGGATAGGGAAAAATTGGCTGGTAGATCGTTAATAGTAACGAATATGATAGCATGCAGAGTAAAATGCTCCTGGCGGTATGCATCAAATAATCGTAGACCCTCTTCCCACATTTCTTGCATATCCTCCATCAAAGGTTCAAGAAACACATCTAGGTCGATGCCAGACTGTTTTGGCCCTTGTATAAGGATAGTCAACAAAATGTACTTTCGCTTCAGACATAACCATGTCGGAAGGCTATATATAGTGAGCAGAACTGGCCAAGTGCTGTGCGAGCTACTTAGGTCACCGAACGGATTCATTCCATCCGTGCTCAACGCAAACCTGACATTTCTCGGATCATTTGCAAATTCTAGGTGCTTCGAATCAAAGTTTTTCCACTGTTGAGCATCGGTGGGATGTCGAATCATACCATCCGTCTTTCGACCCTCTTGATGCCATCTCATCAACTCGACGTCGGTAGGGTTCGAGAACAATCGCTTCATTTGATCTTTGACTGGCAAGTACCACATCACCATGGCTGAAATCTTTTTCCCTGGCTCAACCAATGAATTTGGTTCGGCAACGTCACTATCGGTGGCACTGTTATCATTTTTGTACCTACTCGCCCCACAAGTTGGACACTTGTCCAAGTCAGCGTATTCCTTGTGATAAAGTACACAATGATTAATACATGCATGGATCTTTTTCGCACCAAGTGATAATGGACATATCAGTTTCTTAGCTTGATAGGTGTTAGCTGGCAACAAGTTAGGCTTAGGAAGCATAGCTCTGAGGAGACCCATCAAGTCGTTGAAACTAGTATCAGACCATCTGTGCCTGGCCTTCAACCTAAGAAGTTCTAGCACCGAACGCAACACTGTATAATGCATATCACATCCCTTTGCTTGATCGTATAAAAGATCTTTGGCTGCTTTCTGCAACGCCTCCCAATTGTTTAGATCTCTTGCTTTCTCTGTTAGGACCTCTGGTTCAGCGTGCCGCAACAAATCCTCAAGATCAAGATCAATATCAACCTCTGCCTCGCCAAAATCAGAGCCACCAAAATCACCCGTCGTTTCACGAGACATGTCCTCAATTATAAAATTCTCTGCCTCATCGAACCAAATATCAGGATTCTCTTCCGGAGGGGCGAATTCCCCGTGATAAGTCCAAACTGTGTATTTCTCCACAAATCCACGCTAAATTATGTGTCCGAGAATTACATTCGGATCTTTCAACATCTTCTGATTCTTGCAATCCACGCAAGGACAAAAAATATCCTTCCTATTCTCCCTCAAAGCGTGTGCCTTAGCCTTATCAATAAATATTGATGCTTCTCTCATGAACACCGGATGAGTTCTCCGTGTCTCATACATCCATATCCGATCCATCTAAAAATAGTGACAAACAAATTAATATTATATTGTTGGTGTTTCTAAATAAAGAAATTAAACTTAAATCCTACAAATAATAAAACAAAATAAAATATTTGATAAATAATAAAAAACAGTGACAACATTAATTAATATTGCACAACAAATAATAATAATGAGATAAAAGTAGTTACCAAAAATGGTTCAATAAAAAAACAAAATATTTGGCCTACAAATTACAAAATAGCTCATATACGTACAATTCAAACAAGTTTAAATATCTTCGCATTCAACCGATGAAATTTTACAAAAAATGGAAGCAAATGAAGGAGATGATCAAGCACATTACCTTTTATATTGATTTCAATTGAAGATTTAAAGTCTAAAGCCTTCCAAAAAATAAAATATCTATTATTTGGAGAGAGGAAAACCGAGTTAAAAAGTTCAAATATCTTCGCATTCAACCAATAAAAAATTTTAAAAATGGAGGCAAATGGAAGAGGAGATCAAGTATAATACCTTTTGTATTGACTCCAATTGAAAAATTCAAGTTCAAAACCTTCCCCCACTATATTGTCTTTTTTTGGAGAGAGAAAATACCAGGGTAAATGCACCACTTATCGGGTGAGCGGGAAATTTATTACGCCACTGTTGGGCATCATCGCATGCGGTCCACTTAACGGCCCGCACGAGAAAATTCATTATCCCGTGCGGGTCCTTAAATGGACCGCACGAGATAATGCGCTATTATCCCGTGCGGTCGGTTAAGTGGGCCGCACGGGATAATGCGATTATCCCGTGCGGCCCACTTAAGCGACCGCATGGGATAATAGCCCGTGCGGTCGCTTAAGTGGACCACACGGGATAATGCATTATCCCATGCGGGCCAATAGCCGGCCCCCCGGGAACGGTTTTTCTAGGCGCGGCCTCTTATGGCCTGTCTGGAACCTATTGGGGGCCTCGTCCAGAAAAATCGAAACTGCAGTAGTGAGTGCATTAGTAATGATTTAATCTCATGAATATGTAGTATTGTGATGACATTACTAATATTGTGATAATCTGTTTTAAATTTTTAATATTACGTAGTTTTATTGTTCACCGTCTTGTACGTATAGTTTGTGACAGTATATGGTCAAAGCATTCTACGAGAACTTACATGCAAATTTTGTATGAGAAATACGATCGAATTATTTTTTCCAAAGCTCATGGGGCAAGAGAAATCGTTTGGGCAGGCCGGTAGCCCGCTGAAGAATGTACTACCTAGATTGGGCCTTTGCAAGTTGCGACAGGAGAAAAGAATAAGTCTATCTGTTGGTCTACAAACTTTACGTCGTGTTTGATTGATATCTCTAATTCTCAACATCAAAAATCTTCACCCTTAATCTATACAAAACCATGTACTTAGGTCCCATGTAAAACCCTATTTTTCCATCTTGTCGCCTATATTGCAGATATCCGGGCTCACTTGTCAGGAGAGGAGGGCGTACTAGGACCTGTACACAATGCGGCAACGACAAATGAACTGGGCAGGGAGCCGGGTGAGGATGTCGATGACGAGATCATCTAGGAGGTGCGTAGGACGCCACTCTTGGTTCCATGGCAACAGCGGTGATGGAGGTAGGCTGGCGGGTAAAGAGCCACCGTCGCTCGCCGTCGACAAAGCAGACCAAGGCGTGCGACCTCTTCTTATCTCTCCCTCAAGCTCGTCGCAAGAGAAACAGGAAGAAGTAGACAAGAGGGAGCCTACCCATCTCTCCAATGTCTATGTTGCTTTTGTAGAGGCGGAGATAGAGCTCTCCTCCACCCATGGCGGTCAGGCGGCATGCGCAGACAAGCCAATGAGGGGCGGGCTAGCAGTGATGGCCGGGGCTGACGAGTCCTCCGCTATGTTCCTGTGATATGGCGATGTGTAACCCTATTCGCTCCTCTTCCCTGATTGGTAATTGATTCATTCCTATTCCTAGGTTCCAAGAAGTAATCAACCGATACAAGTTTTGGTCTTATTTGGAGAGTTCTTGTGGCTTTCTGTGTAGATTTCTCTATGTGCCCCTTCAAGGCCTCAATGAATCAAGTTTAGTACTAGGGGAAAGAAAAATCTGATTTCCTTTTCTTTTTCTTGTTGCTGCCTTGCTGCTGTCTCCACCGCACCTTGAGCCTAACGGAGAGCGATGTTGGTCGTGGCTTTGTTGGACACGCCGCTGCCACCGCAACTGCCAAGCGCCACCCTTGTAGACCACCGAGGAGCCACCGACGAAGTGGACTAGGATGTGCAGCGACGACGACAGCCAAGAAGCACCAGGGTTTACGCTTTCGGTTTGAAGATTTCTACGGGGACCGAAATTTCTGAATTTCAGAAATTTTGGAATTTTTCGGAAATTTCAAACGAATGATTTTAAATTTAAATTTGAAAATTTCATGCGAAATTTCTGGTATTTCGGCCGAAATTTTCGAGATTCCCAAGATTTCCTGCAGAAAACAGCTTCATTGCAAATTCAGACATTTTCAGCAATTTCAATAGTACAAAATAGCATAATATGACAACCTAAAAATTTTCCCACGTATTATCAATCTATCATCATAAAAAATAAGTCTAAATCATACAAAAAGAACAATTCCCACATATTATCGATCTAGAACAATTCTCATATAAAAGTCTAAATCATGCCAAAAATAAGTTTTAATTCACATATTATCCCTCATATAGTCCAAAAATAGTCCAAAATAGCATAACTCACATATAACAGTCCATCACAGTCCAAATAGTTTGGGAAGTCCAAATAACTCACATATAACATTGCATCACGCGTCACAGTCCAAATAATCTATCACACATCATAGTTCAAATAATCCGTCACACATCACAGTCCAAATAGTTTAAAAAGTCCAACACATAGTCCAAATAGTCCAATCTAACACAACCGTCTAACACAGTCCATCACACAATATTTTCATATTTTCAAAAAAAAAACATTATCAGCAGCATTCATCTTCCAGCAATCATCTTCTTGTGAGTTACTTCTGTTTTTCGGATCTAGCAATATAGCACACATCAACATTTCATATATGATAAAACTTCAAGCATTATAAACCAAGGAGTGTGATATGAATACTTACGGTTATAAACCAAGGCATTGACATTTTTGACTCTTTTCACTGGATGTCGAGTTTGCCCGTCGTCAGGACCTGCAAGCAAATAAACATATTATTATGCACATATATATAAATCAGCAAATATTTTACAACTAAATATAAAGATGCACCTGTAGGTTTTCTTGTTTGTTCAGGAGTCACATCATCACGATCGTCATCACTAGGAAAATCGTTGTCCCCTAAATCTGTGTCATCATCACTTACAAACTCTTCCTCTTCCACTTCTAATTCTTTCCTCTTCCCCTTCTCCTGAGCCTTCCTCTTTCTGCCATGAGACACAGACCCTCCTGTAGTATTCTTTGTCTTTGATACCCAAGTATTGATGGGCTCATCAAGTAGTCTCTCACCTGACATGTCAATGCGGACATCATCAAGTACCACATTGGTGGGCGAAAGTTTCTCCTCCTCAGATCTATGCGAAAGTTTCTCCTCCTCAGATCTATCAATCTCTTTAGCAATCTCTAAAGGATCAAGTTCTGGTGCAGCTTAACTTCTAGAATTTGATAGCCATTCCATGATTGGATTTCCTTCATCATAGAGGGCGACATCCATCAACACACCAACATGATCGCTCTCATCATCTCTATGACCCATTTTAGCCTCAAAATTTTGAAGTCGCAACTTCAGATTGTAATGGACAAACACTAGCTTGTGAAGCTTTTCATACCCAAGCCGGTTTTGCACTTTTGTGTGAACCAAAGCAAATGTGCTCTAGTTACGCTCACAACCACTAGAGGACACACACTGCGATACAATTCGCTTCGCAAGCCTTTGCAATTCTAGGCAGTCTATCCCAAAAGCTTCCCACCAATCTCCTACATAACATGATTTTGGTTAAGCACATAAACTTTGGTGCAGAATGAAGTATAAAATATTACTTTTCATAATTACTCTAGCATAGTAACACACTAACACTACATATTAACATACCTGCTGCAAAAGTACGTCACGCCATCCGAGCTTCTTCGGAGTCAAACATTCCTCTCTTATTTCGATAATGTATAAATTGGTGAATCGCTGTTGTTGCCTCCGCAGTATTTGATGCAACCTTTCTAAGTGCTAGTGTGACTGCCTTCCCATATTCAGGATGTGTAGCTATAGCACCATATTTGTAATGGGCTTCAGGATCAAGTGCGCCAGCTACAAAAAAAGCAAGTTTAAATCTAACACAACACTTTAAAAGAAATCATCATGATACCCTAAAGGCAAGCTATAAATTGTGAGATTTCAAACCTGCAAGCATGAAGCCATGTTTGTACAAATATGAGATCCTCTTATCGATCTTAGTCAATAGAAGCTTCTCCTCATAAGTCCCATTGACAAAATAACTATCCATTTCTTGTCTAGCCTGTAACAACCTTGGCAAAAACCCAGAAAGGGTTGATTGCTTTTGCTGGTGTTGACGAGAAATCTCTCTCACGCGTCGGCCTGGCCGTTGGCTTGTGCGTAATACGGCGAGGAGTTAAGCAGCTTGATCCCCATGCCGTCGGCGAACTGGATGAATTCGTCGGAGACAAAGATGGACCCTTGGTCGGTCATTATCGTTTGCGGAATGCCGAACCTGTAGATGATGTGTTCCTTGACGAACTCGATTGCGTCTTTAGAATCCACTTTTCGGAGGGGAATTGCTTCTACCCATTTTGTGAAATAATCTGTGGCCGCTAGTATAAACTTGTGCCCCTTGCCTGAAGGTGGATTGATTTGGCCGATCATGTCCATGCCCCACCCTCTGAAAGGCCATGGTTTAATGATCGGGTTCATGGCCGACGCCGGAGCTCGTTGCACCGCGCCAAATTTTTGACAATCTTGGCATCCTTTATAGTATTTAAAACAGTCCTCTAGCATCGTCGGCCAGAAATACCCGGCTCGGCGAAGTAGCCACTTCATTTTGTGTGCCGATTGATGTGTACCGCAGATTCCTTCGTGCACCTCTCCGATGGCCACTGTGGCTTGATCGGCGCTCAAACATTTGAGCAGTATGCCATCGATTGTCCGATAGTATAAATCTTCGTCGAGCAACACATACCGCAACGCTTTGTACCGTAACTTCCTTGTGGCCGATTGAGAAGGGTTTTTGAGGTAATTGTAAACGTCGAATTTCCAATCGTTGGTCGTGATGGTGGCCATGCCTATGTCGACATTTCTTAGCATCGGCCGGTAGCCTGATGCCCTTTGAGCCAGGTCATTGGCCTCCGTGTTCTGCTCCCTGGGAATATGCTTCAAAGTTACTGGCCGAAAACCTTCCATTAATTCCCAGCACCGTTGATGATAGATTACTAATGCGTCATTTTTGCATTCATACTCTCCAGACAATTGACTAATGACGAGCAACGAGTCCCCCATTATCTCGACCGCATCGGCTTCCATCTCTCTGAGTAGGAGTAGCCCCTTAAGGATGGCTTCGTACTCGGCTTGGTTATTCGTAACGTGGGGGTCGATGGCGAAAGCGAATTCGAAGCTTGTCCCCTTGGGTGAGATAAGAACTAAGCCGATTCCACAGCCCGCTTGTACATGCGAGCCGTCGAAAGTCGGGGTCCAAGGCGTGATCTCTACGGAGCCGATTGAGTCGTTTCCATGTTCCACGATGAGATCAGCCGGGGCCTGTCCTTTTACTGCCCTTGGGGCGATACCTCGGATCGATCGGTCGGCGCAAGTATCCACTTTCCGATCCTCCCTTTGAGCACTGGAGCCGATAGCATGTACTTGATTACGTCGGCTTTGCATGTTACGGTGCATTCACTGGACAGCAGATAGTGCCTTAATTGTGTGCATGAGAAATAGAGGCACAGACATAGCTTCTCGACAGGCGAATATCTAGTTTCTGGATCTAGCAGCCACCGGCTAAGATAGAAAATGGCCCTTTCCTTGCCATCGACTTCTTGGATTAGGGCGAAGCCGATGGATTTGTCGTCGGCGGACAGGTACAGCTTGAACGGCTTTCCTTTTTGTGGGGGCATTAGAACTGGGGAAGAGCTTAAATAATTTTTTATGTTGTCTAACGCCTTCTGTTGCTCTGCCCCTCATGTGAATATCTGATCGGCCTTAAGCCAAAGCAATGGTGTGAACGGTTCCAATTTCTCTGAGAGGTTAGCTATAAATCGTCTAATGAAGTTTATCTTTCCGATCAATGATTGGAGTTGTTTTTTATCCTTAGGGGTTTGAATTGTCTTAATTGCGTTGATGCTCCTTGGTGTTACTTTGATTCCTCTTTCATGAACGAGGAATCCTAAGAACTGCCCGGCCGACACGCCGAACGCACACTTGAGCGGATTCATCTTCAATCCATACTTCCTCGTCCGTTCAAGCACCTGCCTTAGATCTGCAATGTGGTTTTCTATCTCTCTTGATTTGACGACGACATCGTCGATGTATATCTCCACTAGTGCTCCGATCATGTCGTGAAAAATGTAGTTCATTGCTCTTTGATATGTTGCCCCGGCATTCTTTAGGCCGAACGTCATCACCACCCACTCGTAGAGGCCGATTGCGCCTGGGCATCGAAAAGCTGTTTTATGGACGTCCTCTTCGGCCATGAATATCTGGTTGTATCCTACATTGTCGTCCATGAAGCTAATGATTTTGTGGCCTGAGGCTGCGTCGACAAGCAGGTCGGCTATTGGCATTGGGTATTCATCTTTTGGAGTTGCCTTGTTTAGGTCTCCGAAATTGATGCATACTCGAAGTTTGCGAGCTTCTTCTTTAATACTGAGACGATATTAGAGACCCATTCGGCATATCGGCAAGGCCGAATGAACCCTACGTCATATAGCCGAGTGATTTCGGCCTTAATTGCGTCGTACATGTCGGCCTTGAACCTCCTGGGAGGTTGTTTGAATGGCCGATATCCTGCCTTGATTGGCAGTTGATGGACCACTATCGATCGGCTTAGACCGGGCATTTCGAAGTATTCCCATGCGAAGCAATCTTTATATTCTTTTAATAATTCAATAAGTTGGGATCTACAAAGAGGAGATAAATATTTACTAATGTACGTCGGCCTTGGCTTGTCGCGCATTCGATGTCGATCTCCTCTAACTCGTCGGCCGACGTGAAGCCTGTCCTAATTTGCCATCGTCTTCATCCGCGGTGGCTACACCGAGCAAGCTGGATCCCTCCACCATGTCTTGTTCAAAGCAAGCAATCGTGGCTCGTCGCTTCCGATGGGCTGAATTGTTGAATTAGACACGTTTAGAAAATCGGCTTGCCGACTTTCCCGATAAACATTCGATGCCTTCGATTTCCCAAAGCGGCAAATCGGCACGACGATACTAACCGGCTCCGTCGGTGGCACAATCTCGATCTTGTCGCCGTCCCCTTTGGATGAGGCTCGTGCATTGTAGAAGGGATGCGGCGGTTAGCGTGGATCCGGTCCCTTCGAGCAAGAGTGTAAGACCCCTTCCCGTCGATGACAAAAATGTCGTGGGCACGGTTTTGTTGCCGATGGTCAGTTCGACGTTGAGAACGCCTTTGGTCTCTGATGGGTTGCCGCCGAAGTCCTTGAGTACCATGTTGGTTTTGATCAGGTCTTCGGCTCCTTTGCCAAGCTTTCGGAAAGTTGCGTAAGGCATGAGGTTGGTCGCCGCTCCCATCAACTAGCATTTTGGAAATCGGCTTACCGTTGACGAAACCTTTAACGTACAACGGCTTCGGATGTCGATTTTCGGTTCCTTCCGGCTTGTCGAAAATGGCACAGTGCAGGGGGAGATCATTAGTTTCGCCGGGTCATCTTCAATGGTATCTGCGTCGGCTTCGGGGGCACCGAATTCGGCGGGCAACACGAAGACCATGTTGACCGACGCGACAGCTTTACCCTTCCCTTTGGCTGCCCTTCTGGCTCGGTCGGCGGGGCTCTCTTCGCCTTGCTCTTCGGTGGCCGTAGTGTTCTCATGCTTGGGTACCCACCGTCTCTTGATCTTGCCCAGCCGACAGCGTTGTTCGTATATCATTTGTGCCACCTCGTCCTCTCTTCCTTCACGCTTAAGCGCTGAATTCTCCTTTTCGAGTCTTTGTAAATAGATCGGACGGGCACCAGCGGGATTGGCCGGTCCCTCCTCGTCGGCCTCCTCGTTGTTATGATCGTCTCCATCTTGATTTTCGTCGACGAAGAAGTCTTGATGGACCGGGCCGAGCCGATCGTGGACCGGTCGCCGTTTCCGGTTTAGTTGGACGGCTCTGGGAATGAAACGGGCTGGACTTGCTGTTGACGAGCTCCTGTGTTCGTCATGACTATGATGGTCGTTACATGCCGGGCAGTCTTCCAGTGTTGGTAGTCTCATGCCGGATTCCCAGCAATGCCTGAAGAAGCCGCAATGCCAATGTGGGTCGTCATGGCTTGCCATGTTCCGCCTGCTTTGGACTCTTGGATCATGCCGGTGAGGTACTTCGTCGTAGCTTTCTTCACGCCAAAACCGGTATTGACGGTGGTATCTGCTTCGTTCGCGGATCGGCTGTTGGCCGGCCGATCTGATAACTGGGTGCACCATGTTTATTTGTGTAGAGGGGTTTCCTGTCTGACCTTCTCCTATTTCGGCCTCGATCGCCGTATCGGCTAAGTCGCACATTGTTCTGCTCTGTCGACTAACTCGTACGAGGCCGGCATGGACTGCGTTGACCGGGAACGGATTGCCGTCCACTTTCATGGGCCGACTTGAGTCAGCAAACTTCAACTTCCCGGCCTCGATGGCCGATTGAATCTGCTGTCTGAAGACTTTGCAATCGTTCATGGCGTGAGATGTAGAGTTGTGCCACTTGCAGTATTTCTTCTTTTTCAGCTCTTCGGCCGACGGGATCACATGATTTTCAGGCAACTGAATTTGTTTCTCTTTGAGTAGTAAGTCGAATATTTTGTCGGCTTTAGTGATGTCAAAATCGTATTTCTCTTCTTTAGCCGTTTTGAGTAGCCACTGGCAGACGATGGCCTTCTTGTTTTTAGCCCATTCGGCTGCCGCCACTTCTGTTTCGTCGTCGTCGGATCCATAATCTGAGTCGACGACGACTTGTGTTATGGCTTTGACAGCCTTCCTGGTTTCTTGGAAGCGTTATTCATGGGCCGTTACCCTCTCGCGCCGGGTGGGCTAGACTTTCGAAGTCCCGCGAGAGAATCTTTCCCCGATTGGCGCGATCGGACCATGGAAGGCTAAATCGGCAAGCCGAGCGTCCGATAGCACCAGTGTAGCATCGGTTTCTCATTTCTCGAAGCGTTGAATATAGTCCTGGACCGATTCATTATGTTTTTGCACGATCTTTGGTGAGGTCGACAACTTCATTTCATGGTTGCCGAATAAAAATAGCTATGGAACTGTTTTCAAGATCGGCCCAACTCTGAATCGAGTTGTAAGGCAACGAGGAGAACCAAGTGAAGGCCGATCCTGAAAGAGAAAGGGTAAATAGCCAAACTCTCAAAGGGTCGATAACCGATGCTTCACCACATTGTGCTAAGAATCGGCTGATATGCTCGTAAGTAGATACGTTGTCTTGCCCTGAGAACTTAGAGAAATCCGGAATTTTGTACCGGTTGGGTAAAGGAATTCTTTCGAAATGCTCTGGGTAAGGGTACCGGTACATATTCCCTGAGTCTTTTGGTTTGAGGCCGAACTGATCTCGCATGACGTCCGCGATTAGCTCGGCCCAGGTCCTATTATCTTGCTGTATCGGCTCGTATGGGTCGTACGGCATACGTGTCTGCCGATACAGCTGTGGAGGTGTCTGAGGTCGGTAATGATGATCCTGACGACCCCCTTGGTATTGGTAACGATGATCAGCGGGTGGCGGCCGAGATTCCGGTGGTGGCGTTGGCGGGTCTGGAAATAGCTGTCGTCCCCCGATATTCTATTGTCTACCATGATCAATCGGCTCTGGCTGCCGATTATGGTGAAACATGTCGAATTGACCTTGGGGCAACGGCTGTTGTCGGTTTAAAATAGTGACCGCTGGTTTCACAGTCGTCCCGCTTGGGCTCAAGTGGCTGATTCCTCCCGGCGGGTTGGGCTGTGCTATTAACGGAAGCGGCCGATCTTGGGTGACTAGTGTCCTGTAGTCGGGAAACTTGCCATCCGTGAAATATGTAGGACCCCTTTGCAGCTGCTCGGCCACCTTGGCATCAACCACATGAGAAATCATATTGTTGAGGGTGTTGACCAGGATGCTGCTCTGGTTGACCAACGCGTGGTGGACGGCCGAGTCGATCCGATCTTGTAAAGAGTACACGGCCTGATCATCCTGTACTTGAGTTGGTTCTTCCACTTTCTGCTTGCCCTTCGCATCACTCGACGAGGATGCTATGGTATCGTTGAGGCTGAATTTGTACTTTTGGTGGACCGTTCCAGACCTTGTTTGAGTGAAGGATTGAAGGTAATTGTTCGGAGTTCCTCCACCATCTTCTTATACTCGTCTTCTTGTTGTAGATAGTTGATCCATTTTTACAGTACGACATTGTCTGTGTGATGCCAGGATCTTGGAGTCGACCGTCTTGCCGGTGAGTCTATTCGTCTGAGTCGAGCCGACAAAGATAGTCCCACTGGGCGTGCCAAGAAGCGTGTTGACGAGAAATCTCTCTCACGCGCCGGCGTGGGAGATCTGCTTGACTCCAGTGCAGGTCCTTCCTAGCTGCCTTCAATGTGTAGAGCTGCCGAGTTGATTTGATCGCCAATCAACAAGAGAAAATACAAGAAAGTATCCGTTAAGCGTTAGGTCAAACCCCGCGGTATCGCCGAGGAAATCCACAATCGTACACACGCTATTCCCGGCCATATTTGTACCAAGTGACCGAAGCGCATCGGCTACGCCAAAACGATCATCAGCCATCCGGCCCAAATATGACGAAGAATAACGAATATACAGATCAATAAACCAGCCGACCCCGGGAAACCGTCATCAAATCAGCTGATGCTCCAATGATTCTCGCACAAACGTAACATTCCCAGATCAAGGGGGTAAGTAAATACAATATAGATACAAACCACAGCCCTACAGCAGATCTGATGACAATCATATTGAAAGAAACACATGACAATCATATTGAAAGAAACACGTAAAAACAGATAAGGCCGGCTGAAACCCCGACGCTATCCCCGGATAATGTAAATCCAAAAGAATACATTGCCAATGACTCTAAAGATGACTCAATAGTTCAATCTTGATGCAGCATTGAGTATCAAAAGAAGCATTCAATCTATCACTTTCGATTTACACTCCATAAGATGGTAGATACCGCATACGAACCAACCAGCCTTTAGATCTAGTATCGCTGACTACGCATCCTCCACAAGATGAGTCAACCGCAGAATAGATCTAAGCACCGGATTGATTCGTACGCACTATATGATACATAGAGTAGCAAAACTACTGAATCCAATGTGTCATTGCGATGGAAGCATTAGAAACGAGTAATCTCACCACTAACGACAAACATTTACCTGAGTTCGGGGATCGAGACGATGCAGCCCGAAGCCAAACAGGGTGTTCGTCCAAAAGGAAAAGGATGGCGATGCGCCGAAGATTAGATTGATTCAAGTCCTTCTCATACATAGGATCTCGGGTCCTATTTATACCCGAAATATGAATATCTGTAACAACTTCAGATTCTATCTAAACATCATATTATCCCTAACAAGATCCATTACAACTAACAATCTAACAAACTCCTAAATTACAGATACAACTGCCATTTCAGGACTTTATCCATATGTGGCAATATCTTAAAACGCGCCATTAACATCCGAACCCCCACTTATCTTCAAGTTTCTGCATTGGATACGGTCTTATTTCTTTTAAACTTGGAATCGGCCCTCGGCTGTTCCATTCAACCCATTGAAGGGTTACGCGGAGGCTACGCTAGCCGAAAACAAAACTTTTTACCGCGTAAACCAGGAACACTTGCAAGTAAGGGCCGATAGATCGTTACCGATTGGAGTAGAGTGCAGCGGAATAGCCAATCAGGGCAATCCGATCCGGAACAGTGTAGCCGATTCTCGCAAGCCGACAGCCGATACCCGGGGACAGCCGATTCGCAGATGCCGTAGCCGATCCGAGTCGTCCGACCGTGTTCTCGTGCCTCGCTCCGATGCGCCCGACCGCAGCCGATCCGAAGCCGATCAACAGCGCGCAACGTAGCAGCGCCTCTACCGGTATCCACACGTCCGGGGACAAAACGCCGTACACCCGTGTGCTAGCACGCGATGCAAGGCTAGGGTTTGGCTCGAAAGTGGGGAGGGTTTCCGTGGAGATTGATCTCGACGACTTCTGTTGCACGTGATGCAATTGACGTCTATACAGCTCTCCACCCCTCCCTCCTTTATATAGAGTTGGCCGACTGGGACTAGTGGCCGATTAGGACTCTATTTTGAATCGGATCTCATCCGTATCTCATAGAGTTGGTCGCCCATACGTCGTAAGCCCATAGGACTCTATCCGATCGGATCCCTATCCGATCGAGCCATATCCGAGTCCAACTCGAATATCTATTCTATCCCCTTAAGCGTGCGACCCAGTAGGTTCAGGTATACTCGGTTTCGGCTATAGTCTAACTTAGCCGATCGTCGGCTCGAGTCCAACTCACCGACTGTCAATAGCGGCGCCTAGCAAGACATATTGACACCATAGTATACAAGAATATAATATCGGCTCGAACCGTAATGTGTACACAAATCCCTTTGCCTCACGATACCGGTTAAGCTATAGGCAAGATGTGTGTCATCCCTTCAATAGCTTAACCATTCACTTGAACCGTATTGGATTATCGTCCGTTGATTGACTCCTCAATCAACTTAGCATGGCCATGCATTTCCATAATCCATTACCTCGAGGGCCAGAGATATCTCTCCAAAGGAGGGGCAAATTCCATCTTGATCACTCACATCCCACTCCATGTTTCATAGCAAACCCGAAAACTACCTTTATAACTATCCGATTACGAAGCGTTTGGTAGTCCCAAAGTAGGCTACTACACATGTTGGAATCCATGGTGATCTCGGTCTAAGGACTTTGTACCAACACTACCCGAGACCAACTAATGGCACATTAATTCCGTAGTGTCTCATGGTGGGTCTATCCAACAATGTGTTCTCTAACACATATGTCCATGTTTATTGATTTGGTATCTCCATACCCATGATCTATGAGACATGATCATCAATCAATAAACATGCCGATCTTAGAATCATATTTGTTCCAACAATATGACATATGATCAGGGATCGTTTAGAAATAGATTCATACATATCGAGTCTCATAAATAAGTCACGTACTTATTGATCAATACAAGATGTCTATTTCATGGAACTGAATAACACTTTATTCATTTATACATAAACATTGACGTGATATCCAACATCTCCATGTTGCCTCTAGGGCATATCACTAACACCCATTCCCAGCCGACCAGCACTGCAGCCGATTACTCTTTCAGCCGATACAACCCCTGACCTCAGCCGATTCTGATTCCACCTTGCTTCCTTAGGACTCACGGACCTTATTACCAAATTCCAGTGTTAACAGCTGGTCAGCATACCGAAGTAAAAAAACAACGGCTTGCTATCATCTAGCACCCACTTTACACCATCCCACCAATCCTGATTGATTAAGCAATCATAACAGAAGTAATAATCCTCCTCAGCACTCCAATCACTATTGGTCCATTCATCCGACACCATCCACTTCATGAACTTATCTTTCCGATCCCAAAAACTCTGTGAAAAGATAAAGATTGTGCCAAACCTTGTGGCATTAGGTCGGATCAACTCTCCTCCTATCTTCTCCTTCATCTCTTCATGGAGCCTACAAAGACAATTGTAAAGTGTTAGAATAAATGTGAAAGCTAGCTCACCTACAAAGAATAAATGTGAAAGCTAGCTCACCTATTATGGCTATAGAAGAACTTGCTCATTCGTTTGGCACTAGAAACTATGTTCTCAACCCGGTCCAAACTTGCAATGTCTTTCAACATAAGGTTCACTTTATGAGCTGCACATGGTTGCCACACAATGTGCTGATGATGATCATCCTCTATAAGTTTCTTGCAAGCCTTCTTGTAGTTTGAACCGTTATCAGTCACAATTTGAACAACATTATTAGCCCCGACTTCACTTACAACATCTTTAATGCAACCATACAAAAAATCTGAATTCTGTGCTTGGCCAGATGCATCAACGGATTTGTGGAAGTACATACGCCCATTAGAGTACACCATAAAATTGATAATACTCATCATGGTAGGGCCTGTCCATGAGTCACACGTGATAGTGACCCCATAATCCTTCCAACTAGACTTGAATTCCTTCATTATTTGCTCTATCTCCTCATAATTTGATTGAAGGTAAGTACCATCTATTTGTCGACCAGTAGGTAGACACATTCCCTTACCAAGTTGTTGAGTCAACTTAATGGCAGCTTTAAAGTAAGGGCAATCAACCTTCCTACCGGGAATGTCGTTGGCATGACAAAACTTCGCCCACGCCCTCCCAAGTGATGCAACAGCATCCTTGTTTAACATGGTATCCACCTGTTGCTGCATGGGTGATCGGCTCCGTGACAAATCTATATCAAAGTCCATTGTCCTTGCACTATTAGACAATCTTGTTTTTCCATTCCGACCACCAGAGCAGCTAGCACCACCACTACCACTGCGCTAGCAGCACTACGACGACATGGATTACTAGTAATAGCACTACGGCGACCTGGCACTTCCATCTCAGCCCCATCATTTTCATCATCACTACCAATGTATATTGGTTCAACAATATTTTGTAGAACCCTTCGCTTGTGATTTGAATTGTAGGCATTTCTTTCTAGTGCACGATTCACATATGCCCTCATGGCGTGCCGAACATGTGGTGGCACACTCAAGCAAGCTCTTACATCCCCGGAAAGACCTGCTAAATGCTTTCTAAAGCGGGTAACCCCTCCACCTTGTGATTGAAACCCACAGTACCAACATATAGAACCATTTTTCTGGGTGCTCTTTCCATGATTCCATATATATTCAATTTCAGCACGAGTAGCATTTGCTATTATTTCAAAAAAAGAAATTAACTTGCTAGACCAATGTCAAATCACAATACTATAAAAACTAAAATGAGTTTGATCTATCCAAGGAAAAAATATTTACCACCCGGTGGAGGTCTTCTCCCTTGTGCATCGGCGGGATTGTGTCCATCAGCTCCAATTGTTGTTGCTCCCCTTCCCCTCCCCCTGCCGACAGAGCCTCCATCATCAGCTTCAATAGCTGCTGTTGCTCCCCTTCCCCTCCCCCTGCCGACAGATCCTCCAACATCAGCTTCAATAGCTGCTGTTGCTGCTCCCCGGCCCCTCCCCCTGCCGACAAAGGAAGATTCTTCCTCCATTCCCACACTGCACAACATTGATAATGAAGTATAATGTCATTCATATTCTGTAAATAAACAATTATTTTAGTCAATATGATGTTGTAAATAAAGATTCTTCCTCCATTACCCCTGCACAGCATTGATGTTGTAAATAAACAATTATTTTAGTCAATATGATACACTTTAATGGTTGTATTTATCTTAATTAAATCACCAATTCCAGACCTATATTGGCTATGTTTTTACTACTATATATGCAGCCTTGTTACTATATATGCAGACCTATATTGTCAATATGATACACTTTAGTGGCTGTATTTATCTTAATTAAATCACCAATTCCAGCATTGCAAACTGGTTACAAACTTCCACAGGAGAGGAGAGACACACGTTATTTTAGCACAGGTCTGTTATTTTAGCCATGAATCAGCCTAACAAAGGAAGAGAGAAACACAAGCCTTCCATATATATATATATATATATATATATATATATATATATATATATATATATGTATGTATGATTAATTAGTTTTCCTAATTAAGCCCAAACGCTCAAATGATAGAATAAAGCCATGAATGCAGCCTAACTCTCAAGAATCTATCTCATTTTCCATATATATCTCATTTTCTCAAGAATCTAACACAAACAGATCTTGCCATTTTCTCAACATTGCAAATCAGTTGGGGAGCAATGAGGGTGAGGGGAGAGGGAGAAGCCTGCACACCTTCATGTGTCGGCGTGCCGCTGCCGTTGCCGACTTCAGTGTCGCTGCCACCGCCCCCTTCAGGTGCCGCCGCCACCGCCTTCAGGTGCCGCTGCCAACGCCGCTGCTTCCTTTAGTTGCCGCATCGGCCGCACCGCATTCAGGGGCCGCCGCCGCCTTGAGGACCCGTCGCCGCCGCCTCCTAGGGTTACCGCGCGTGTGGCCGAGTGTGGGAATGGGATGGGTTGCGCCGGCCCGCACGGCGAGGGGATAGGAGGATAGGGTAAATTTTTTCAAACTTTTTTGCACCAAAATTTTTACCCAGTACCCACTGCTACCGGACCCCACCGAAAAAACCAAAATTTTGGGAATTTCGGGAATTTCGAACCGAAATTGCAAACCCTGAGAAGCACAAATTTGGTCGATCCACGAGACATGAGTCGTTGGGTAGTGACGGCCTCGCCACATCGGTGGCCTCCGCCCCGAACTCCCGAAGCAACCGCAATTGCCACCACCCCCGCCACCGCCATGGGCCAATCGAAAGCTGAAAGCCACCTGCCATCACCTTCTGGAACTGAGCCTCTCGGACGACGGCTATGAATACCTCCCCCACCTATGCGAGCTCCGGCCCTCAATCCCCACCACAGGTGGTGGCACCTCTGCCACCTTCCTCCCCAGCCACGCCATTATTGGCGGACTCACGAGATGGTGTGGGTGGGCCCCAGCCCACCCAAAAGGTGGCCCACCCGGACCCCCACCCCCGCCCAATTTTCATCTATATAAGATGTCTCACGCGTGATGTTTTGTTAAAAGTGGGTGGAGAGGATATAAGAGCGTCATCAATAGTTCATCTAAATAATGCTCTACACTAAATTTGGATATTTTTGATGGAAAATATGGTCTAACAAACCATCCAAACCATCATCTAAAATAGATGACCATCCAAATTAAACTTCTGGTCACCCAACAGAGGAGACTCTCCCATCACCAAAATGGACGAGACTCTCATATAAATTTTAAAATTTATATTTGGGTGAGAGATTTGGATGATCCGTTATAGATAAAAGATATGTGGATGTTCTATTTAGATGAATGATGCTCTATCCATTCAAATTGGGAGATAAGATTTGGGTGGACTGTTGATGATACTCTAATAGATACTTTTATGGTCATGAAAAGTACGAACTAACAAGAAGCCATAGTCTGCAGCTAAGATCAGATTAGTTTTTTTATCAAATTTAGTTTCTTTGTATCAAATTTAGTTTTAAATACTCCTTATTAGTGTCTTTTAGTAAATTTTATACATATATATTTGCCATTATATATGTGATATGTTAATTTTTTTTGACTCGAACCATCTCGCTGACCTCGCCTTACCATCGTTGTCCTCGGCCCACTCAAACGTAAAATCCTAGGTCCGCCAATGCATGCCATGCCCGCGTGCACTTCAGCCCCTCTTGGATGTCAAGGTCTCCTCTTCTGAGGCCGATATGTGGACCTAGACATCTGCCACGTAAGCGAAAACAGGAAAAATTTTGGTCTATATTATCATGGAACTCAAAATTATACGGTTTTGTATAGTATAGCGGTGAAGATTTTTGGTATTGGATATAAGGGTTTTCAATTAAACTCGACGTAAAGTTGAGGGAAGGCAAATGGATTTATTTCACAGGAGAAAAAGCGTCACCTAAATTCCGGCCCAAACATAATGATGGGCCGTAGGTCAGTTAAAGTCCCTCTCCAGTCCAGTCCAGCAGAACTTAATTGTTCCATCATCCGATCATAGGAGGGCTAGTGTACAGTAGTTGATTGTTTAATTATGTTTTGAGTCGTGTACCTCCAGTACGTAGTACAGTATATGTACAGTCAGATACAGTAAACAAAACAACTTGCTGACACTAGTTAAGGACTTGAGGTTAAGAATTGGGTAGCTGTTTTGTGACTCTGTTACGTGTCCATGTGCCGACGCATCCTTTTTTTCCTTTTGTACAAAAAACTAGTAGAAGATCGATCCATCGATGGCGTGCAAATTAATTTGGCACATGTTGCATAGCTAGTGGCGCCACATCATCACTACCTAGTGCATGCTGCATTTGATGCATGTCTACGTATTACGTATAGACGTGTATAGTAATAATTGCAATCAAGTACACGGACATACGCGTATGAACCTATTAACATATATCACGAAAAATATTTAGACACTTATACATGGACTTTTCAATAGGCTGGACTGGAAAATTTGTCTCAAAAACCAATATTTTCTTCACTCATATATGGTCCAACCAATCATAACAATTTACTCATCCGTTCCAAATATAATAATTTTTAGAGTTTAAAATTTATCTTAAAATATAACATTTTTTTACTTACATCATTCATCTAGGGTGTATAATGGAATATGCTTGTAGATATTTCGGATCAATTAGGTAGAGAGAGTCTGTACTTTTAAAAAATAGAGAGTCGTGCCATATTCAGTAGTGCTCGATCGAAGACCAAATAATTTGTGCCTTCCCTCGATCCGTCTCTTCGCTTCTTTTCACATTGCATCCCAGGCAACCCATCTCACGTATGGGTCTGACCCGCTATATATTAATACACGGATATATTAATAGCCCGATAAAAAAAGAAACTCAATCAGACTAACTTATCTTACATATCAACCATAAACAACAACTCTAATAATTAATATTAGGAGACACCGACAGAGGAACCTTTATAGACGCTAGTTTTAAACTCCTTATTCTCCTTTGGTTTTTAGAACAACACCAACATAAGATGGTGGTAGGCATTAATATCGGTTTTAAAACCGGTACCAATGATACTCGTTGGTGCCGATCCATATTTAGAATTGACACATATAGGAATAACTTCATTTTTTTAATTTTATAGGCACAAAAGAAATCTGATTTTTTAATTTTACTATGCACCTATATATGGTCACACTTTGGTTCCAACAGGATCACAAGATATTTCACACTTATAATACATATTGAACACCATAGATGAGCTCAAATAAAAATATTATCAACTATAAATACGTAGATCTCATAAATATCTACCAACTTTCATATAGATTTTATCTACATCCGAGATTGTTTATAAATTTTAAAATATCGCTTATCCAAATAGATCTAAAAAATTATAACACATTTTCGGACATCCAAACAACCTCAAATGAAAAGGTTAACAATTACAAAGTTGTGTGTGTGTATATATATATATGATAAACCTCTATAAATTTGATATAAAGTTTATTTTCATCCAACTTCATATGAAAAAGTTATGTAAAAACACATATATGAGTGGTGTTATAATATGTGTCGATTTTTAATAAAAAGGCTTCACAATAAACACTGATACTTATGACACCATAATTTTATCATAACTTATAGGTGTCAGTTTATTATAAGAACTGTCATCTACAACTAGTGTTAATTTTTCTGATACCAATGAGTCGTTCTAGGTATGTTCTTAATATTTTAGGGTGTTAATTAAGACTCATTTACGTGGAAAATGCCTCATACATATCGGTTTTAGGCAAACCGGTATCTATAACATGTGGTGTTCTGTATTAGTGATCATATAATTGCACAGTCGTGTTGTTTCCGCATCTAATGGCTGGGTTCAATTAGCTAAGCTAGCCTTATTAACAAGCATTACATATACTGAAATGTATCATTACCAGGAACTAGCTAGTCAATGGGTATTGGCCTCATAAATAATTGGTCACGAATGGAAATATCTCATTCGTGACTGGTTGAAACTGTCAATGATAGCGGTAATTACTATCCGTCACAGATAGAGAAAGACCGATCAAACTTATGAGTGATTGTAAAAAAGAACCTGTTAAACATGGTTTTCCTGTTTTTGACGGATTGTATTTATCACTCATCAAAGATGAGTGTTCTCATCTATTTTTTTATCTGTCATAATTATGCATGATGTTATCTTTGATGGTTATAGTTGTGATTATAATCAATCATATAGATTTAATGGGCCATTTCTCACAGCCTCTTAAACATGTATTTTTAAACATGTGTTTTAAACCGAGGTCTTTTATAACGAGTTACGTTTATCCGTTAGCGATGCGCGGTCATCGATCGATAATTAATGGATTCTATATATAGTAGTAGTGTATGTTTACTCTCCGCATCGTGTGAATCCATGCCTATATATACATACGTACGTCATCTACTAATTAACTAGCTTAAATATTACAACGTATTATGACTGGATCGATCGATATATATCGACAATTAATAGGTACCCGTACAAACTAACTGACTAACTTGTGTGAAAAATACCAGAGGCGCTAAAAGGTGGAAGACACTACTGAAGAAACGATTTTTCTGAACGAGGTCTTTAATAAATTCCGACGGGTCATAAGTGGCGCGTGCAGGAAAAAGAGGCATTATTCCGTGCGACCCACTTAATCGGCCGCACGGAAAAATCCATTTTCTACGGTCGGTTAAGTGAGCCGCACAGGATAATGCGGCATCATCCCGTGCGGCTCACTTAACCGACCGCACGGGAACATGGATTTTTCCGTGTGGTCGATTAAGTGGGCTGCACGGAATAATCCATTTTCCCGTGCGGTCGCTTAAAGTGGGCTGCACGAGATGATGCACATATATTTTTTAAACCAATTTAGAGATGTAAGGTTTTAATTATCTATAAACCTATTGAATTCTCCATCTAATTTTTGGATATAGGATAGAATCAAACATAAAAATATTTCACAACACAAAAAACAATATAACTTCATATGTTAAACAATATAACTTCATATGTTGTGATATTAAGTTAATGTTAAGGTTATGTATAAATTTATATGCATACAAGTTGATAGCTTCTTATAAGATATATAAATTTGAAACTTAGAGTGGCTTCCACTACACATATAATACAGTTTGTGCGTGTGTAACAAGTTTTTGCGCGTATTGTACCCGTTTCGTGCTCTAACTCGGAGTCGGTTCTTAAACGGCCATAACTTTTGCATACGGACTCCGATCGAGACGTTTCATATATGAAAATGGATGAGAAAAATTTTGGATGCGCTCGTTCGCGTTTTGCCATGTTCAACGATTTTATTTTGCCCAAAACGCCTCGAAGGTTGCCTTCTCGAGCCGGATTTTTTCGATTTTGAGGGTGTCTTCGAATTTTTCATCGGCCACGTCTTTTGCTTGTTTAGCTTCAAAATTTCTGTGGTTACCTCTCGTGTGCTCCTAAGTCAAGAAAAATATTAAAAAATAAAACAAAAAGGTTAATTTTTTTCCAAAAAGGGTAATTACTTAAAAACAGAAAAAAATAATTTTTCACAACACAAGTGATAATATAACTTCATATATTGTGATAATGAGTTAATGTTAAGATTATGTACAAATTTGAGATGCATACATGTTCATAGCTTCTTATAAGGTATATAAACTTTAGAACTTAGAGTTCATAAACATGTGAACTATAACACATGTGTAACCATTTATGAACTTGATCAAAACTAATTAAATTTTTTATGACAATGTTATGGATCAAAATTAAGTTGTCTTGTCAATTTACAGAATTTTTTAACCAAATTTAGATATTATTATATTTTTTTGAAGTCTAATTTAGAGATGTAAAGATTATTGCATGCGAGCGGCTTAAAGAGTTCGCATGGAAAGATAGTTTTTCCGTGCGGGCCGCTTAAGCCGCCCGCACGAAAAGATAGTAGTTTTTCCATGCGGGCACTTAAGCCGCCCGCACGCGATGATCACCACCGCCTATATAGGTGCGGCGCGGGCTCCGAAATTTTTTAACTCTCCACAAAATTTTCTAGGGCCACGAGTTCCTCCACCGCCGAGGGCCTCTTCCACCGCTGCCTCCTCCTCCTCCACCGGCCTCCTCCTCCTCCTCCGCCACCGCCGTCGCGCCTCCACCAACCCCGGCCGGCCTCGTCCACCGCCGCCTCCATCGACCGTGGCCGCCTCCTTCTCCACCACCTCCGACCACGACCACCATCCCTCCTCCTCCACCGCGACCGCTTCCTCCTCCACCGCAACCGCCTCCTCCACCGCCTCCGACCATGGCCGCCGCCGCCTCCACCAACCCTGGCCGGCCTCGTCCACCGCCGCCTCCGACCATGGCCGCCACCGCCTCCTCCACCGCGACCGCCTCCTTCTCCACCGCCACCGACCACGGCCACCGCCACCGCCTCCTCCATTGCGGCTCCACCGCTGCCAGCAACACCTACCGCCGCCTCTACAGCCGCCACCGTCGCATGTGACGTCATTGTAAAATTTGTTGTAAAACATGTGAAATTTGTTAATAAAATTGTAATGGTGTGAAATTTGTGGTAATAAAGTTGTGATGATGTGAAATTATTTTTGTGCAATTTGTGATGTGATATTAGTTGTCGATTTAATTCAATTATAATAATTCAATAATTTAATATGCAATAGGACGGGGATGTATCTTTTCATGCGGGCCACTTAATTCGTCGCACAGGGAAGATCTATTATCCGTGCGGGCGGCTTAAGTGGCCCGCACGGGATAATAGATCTTTCCGTGCGGGCCTCTTAAGCCGCCCGCATAGGATAATAGATCTTCCCGTGCGGTTGGGCCACCCGCACACGAAAATTTGATTTTCCCAGACCTTTTCGTGCATGCGGGCAGGCCTTCCGCACGAGAAGATGCCTTTCGGCCCGCACGCAAAAATCGTTTCTCTAGTAGTGAGAAAGCGCCGGTTCCAATCTAGGAACTCGGGCGATTACGTGTTAATCTCATGTCACAGAACAGCCCTGCGATGGTAGCTTTACATACGCCATAATCATGCTTAAATCTCGGTTCAGTCGGTGATTAAGATGAGGTTGTTACAACTAATCTTATCTAGCTAACTCTAACCTCATCTTTTCTACCGTACGAGCCAAGGAAGACAATTACACAAGTTCTTATCTTTAACACTCCCCCTCAATCTAAACCTCCTAGGTTAAGATTGTTCTTAAACTCTTCTAGTTGCCGAACTGTCAAGGCCTTTGTAAAACCATCAGCTACTTGATCCTTGGTAGAGACATACTCAATATCAAGTAACTTTCTAGCTACTCTTTCTCTCACGAAATGATAGTCAACTTCAATGTGCTTAGTCCTAGCATGAAATACAGGATTAGCTGAAAGATACTTGGCTCCAATATTGTCACACCAAAGCTTTGCTGCTTTAGGTACTGCAATCCCTAATTCACACAATAATGCTTGTATCCACATAATTTCAGTTGTTGCATCTGCTATAGCCTTATATTCTGCCTCAGTACTTGACCTGGAAACTGTGGCCTGCTTCCTTGCCTTCCAAGTTATAAGATTCGGTTCTAAAAATACGGCAAACCCTCCAGTAGATCGTCGATCATCTAAGCATCCAGCCCAATCTGCATCTGAGAAGGCACTCACAAGAAGGGATGATGACTTATGTATTTTTAGTCCAATCTTCATAGTATGTTTCAGGTACCGTAGAATTCTTTTGACAGCAAGCCAATGAGTAGTTGTTGGTGCATGCAAAAACTAACATACCTTGTTGACTACAAAGGATATATCAGGACACCTCAGAGTTAGGTAATGTAGCCCCCCTACAACACTTCTATAATTTGTAGCATCTTTGGGTCCTAATAGTGAACCTTCATGAACAATGAGCTTTTCTGACACAGACAAGGGAGTATTGACAGGTTTGCAACCCATCATTCCTACACGCTCCAAGACCTCACGGGCATACTTCTCTTGTGTCAATAGAATACCATCCTTTAACTTGTTTACTTCTATCCCAAGAAAGAAGTGCAATTCACCAAGATCTTTAAGAGCAAATTCCTTGATGTGAACGAGTGTTCGGTCGTTCGTTCGGTCGGTCGTTGATGTGAACGGACGGACGGACGAGCGAATGAACGAGTGTATGATCGTTCGTTCGGTCGGTTGTTGATGTGAACGCACGGACGAACGGATGAGCGAACAAACGAGTGTTCGTTCGTTCGTGGAGATTAGTTCATGTGAATATTTTTGATGAATTTTAGATTTTAGGTTAGATTTTTAAATTTTCAAACACATATACCCACCCTACCGAACGACCTACAAATCTAATCTCACTCTCTCCTCGGTCTCTCATCTCTCATCTCTTCTCCTCCCCCTATCTCACCTCTTCTCACGGACAAAATAGGCAAACATATGTATTTTATCTCTCATCTCTAATAAAGAGAAGAAGGAAAGAAATATATTTTTTTCATTCTTCTTCTCTTTTACATATATAGATTTTGATAAAAATCTAATAGCCACCTCATTTCGTGATGACTCCCGTGATTTAGAGGTATGCTTTCTTTGTTTTCTGCATTAATGTTTCAGTTCTCGTTGCTAATGTCTTCGGTCGAATTCTCGTGAATTGCCATATCTTCCCCGACGCCTTTTTCCTTCCCTCTTCACCGATCTTGGTCTTTTCAACATGTCATGATCCATCGTAGTAGCCTTCTTCACCGTCTTGGTCTGTTGAACATGTCACGATTCGATCTTGGTCTTTTTTCTTGCTCTTCTCCCTTTGTTTCATAATCTTTATGTATTACTCTTTCTTAGAGTACGGCGTAGCAGTACTTGTGTATCTCCATCAAACCGGAAGTCATGGATGACCGCTCTCATGCATGCAAGGAGGATGCTAAATTTTCTGGTCGGGGCTCTTGATTTTACACCCAATGACATCATTGGGAATCAACAGGGCATGACCGCTTCCCAAAAGAATAATTGGGTGTAAAATCAAGTGCCCTGACCCAGGAAAATTTAGCATCCTCCTTGCATGCATGAAAGTGGTTATCCATGACACCCGGTTTGATGGAGATACATGAGTACTGTTACGCCGTACTCTAAGAAAGAGCAATACAGAAAGAGTATGAAATAAAGGGAGAAGAGCAAGAAAAAAGACTAAGATCGGATCATGACATGTTGAAGAGACCAAGATCGGTGAAGAAGGCTACTACGATGGATCATGACATGTTGAAGAGACCAAGATCGGTAAAGAAGGCAGGAAGAAGGCGTCGATCAAGATATGGAAATTCACGAGAATTCGGCCGAAGACATTAGCAACGAGAACTTGAACATTAATGCTGCCGAAAACAGAGAAAGCACACCTCAATAGGCACAGGGGAGCCATCAGAGAATGAGCTGACCGTCAGTTTATCACATGCATACATAGGCTAGCTATAGACTTATGATTTCCTTCTGATGTAAAAGATGATTCACAATCGCAACTATTCTCGCTTTCCGATCATCTTTCTTTTAGGGTAAACATTGTGCTCACATGTACACCTCTTATATACACCATATTACAACTGTCTAGTCGATTCGTTCACAAATTTCACAAGTTGTTATAACCAACCACCAGGCACTAACCTTTGCGAAAAATACGTGTGTGAGATGCTCAGAATCTACGGGATTATACACTACTAAGTTCGAAGAAGTAAGTTCATCAGAGAAATATATCTTTCTACATGTTATTGATCTTGTATAATTTTCCTAATTGTATGTATATGTGTACTATTTTTTCTTAAACAGATCATGAAAGTTCCAGTTGTAGCGAACCGGTTCGCCGATAGAACCATGCTTAACTTGGTTACAGATCTTTGTCGCTTCATCCGTCGCGATGTCTGCAACCATTTGGACGATTTCTACGATCCGGAGAGCGAGCTGGCGATGGATGATAAATTCAAACGACTTAGGGAGTGGGAAAAAGAGCACCACCATTAAATAATTTGTAAATTTGTTGCTAGCTAGACTTATCTTAATTTGCGAGACGAAACTAACTTGATATGTATACATTACGCATGATCGATCTGTGTTATATATATATATATATATCTTTTATAAGGAAATAATATTAAATGTCTTTTTTCTCGTGCATGAAAAATATATATATTGACCCATTTAATATTACTGAGAGAGAGGAGAGGAGAGGGAGACAGAGAGGAGAGGAGAGGAGAGGAGAGAGGAGAGGAGAAAAAAGAGAGAGGACAATGGCTAGCTCACATAACGTTGTACATAAAATAATGGGCACGACCATCTTCCCGTGCGGTCGGCTTAAGCGGCCCGTACGGGATAATCTATCTTCCCGTGCGGGCCGCTTAAGTCGACCGTACGGGATAATCGATCTTCCCGTGCGGTTGGGCCGCCGCACGCGGAAATAAACTTCTTCCAGACCTTTTCGCGCATGCGGGCAGGCCTTCCGCACGGGAAGATGCCTTTCGGTCCGCATGAAAAAATCGTTTCTCTAGTAGTGACATCAAAACATAAAAATATAATCATATAATCAGTATATAAATAATAACATACTGTTTATATCTGAATTTATTTATTTTTTTCAAATGTATAAGTGGAATTTGGTCACTATACTCTACATTATTTTTTAAAGAACATTTTCACAACTATTTGTATTAAATTTTAAAAAAAATATACGAGGAACATCCACCAAGAGACTAGAGCCCATTTCCCATTTAGCCTTGTATTTTTTCCATCAAAAATATAAGTATTTTTAGGTTGACATGGATATTAAAAATATTTATGGACAATTGAAGGAAGTTTATGACTGGTTGAGACAAAATAGATAAAAAAATGATTATGATTGATTGAGAGGAGAAGATAAGCAGAGAAATAGTTTTATTTTGAAATAAAATACTATAAAAATATACTTATGTTTTACAACCAAGATAAGATAGTATTAAAGAGCACTAGTAAGGAATTAAACGTACGGCGGACGTACCTTCCCAGGGCTAGGAGCCGGTTTCTTGTTTGTGTAGCACTGGTCGAGCGTGTCGGAGAGGTTGTATGAGCATCTGCAGCCAACTCCTCACCGGCGCCTCCCTCGTCGACTTGCTCTCGAGCTTCATCTTCATTTACACCAGGGCATCGGACAAGTTCCAACGCATCATGGTCTCATCTTCGATGGCGGATCCCAGCTTTCTGACTGCCTCGCTGATAACGGGAAAGGCAAGCAGCTGCCCCACTCCGGCCATGGCGCCCCCTTACTCGATCTCCGCTCCGGCCCTTCGACTCACTCCTCACCGACGGTATGACGGGAGATATTTTTCTTTCTGTGTAGCGAGTCGTCACATATTTTTACGTGGTTTTTTATTCACAACTTTTATCATAATGATATTATTATTGACATTGATGTGTGAGATCATAAAGTTATCATAAACCATAGATTTTGTATCGATTTAATCACAAAACTAGTTCCAGTAGAACAATGCATTACTAATGATTTAATCTCATGAATATGTAGTATTGTGATGACCATTAGTAGTTTTGTGATAATCCGTTTTAAATATTTAATATTACGTCGTTTTGTTGTTCATCGTCGTGTACGTATAGTTTTGTGACAGTATATGGTCAAAGCATTCTACGAAAACTTACATGCAAATTTTGTATGAGAAATACGATCCGATTATTTTTCCAAAGCTCAAGGGGCAAGAGAAAATCGTTTGGGCAGGCCGGTAGCCCACTGAAGAATGTACTACCCAGATTGGGCCTTTGAAAGTTGCGACAGGAGAAAAGAATAAGTCTATCTGCTGGTCCATTAACTTGAGTTTAATTGATATCTAATTCTCAATATTAAAAACCTTCATCCTTAATCTATCTATAGTCTATAATCTATAATCTATATCTATAATAATATCTATAAAGTAAGTAGTGTTTCTACCCAAAATTTTCGTCCGTCTGGCTATTTTGCAGAAAACTCCTTAAGTGTTTTATAAAATTAACCCACAGTCCGTCTGTCTATTTTGCAGAAAATTTCTTCAGTGTTTATAAAATTAACCCGCACTCCCAATACTGAAATAGGCCTCAGGTGAAAACATAAAAAAATATAAATTAAAATTATATGAGATTTCAACTTTGGAATAATTATGATAAAATAAAATGACGTCCGTTGCAACGCACTGGCATATTTATATATATAACTATTCATGTTTCTACCCAAATCTCTACTTGGCAAATTGATAACAAAAATCAGTATCATGTGTGCAACGCCTTTTTTATCACCCGTTGCAATGCACGGGTATTTTTCTAGTCCATATAAAACCATGTAACTTAGGCCCCATGTCAAACCCTATTTTTCCATCTTGTCGCCTATATGGCAAATGTCTGCGCCCACTTGTCAGGAGGGGAGGGTGCATTAGGACTTGTACACAGCACGGCACCGACAAACAAACTAGGCGTGGAGCCGAGTGAGGATGTTGGCAACGAGATCATCCAAGAGGTGTGTGGGACGCCACTCCTGGTTCCATGGCAACAACGGTGATGGAGGTAGGCTAGCAGATAAAGAGTCGTCGCCACTCGTCACCGATGAAGTGGACCAAGGCGTGTGACCTCTTATCTCTCCCTCAAGCTCGTCGCAAGAGAAACGGGAAGAAGCAAACAAGAGGGACCCTACCCACCTCTCCAATGTCCATGCTTCTTCTGCAGTGAGGCAGAGGTAGAGCTCTCCTCCACCCATGGTGGTCGGGCGGCGCGCGCGGACAAGCCAACGAGGGGCGGGTGGCAGTGACGGCCGGGGCTGACAAGTCCTTCGCTGTATATATAATTATAACACATTTTCGGACATCCAAACGACCTCCAATAAAAAGGTCAATTACAAAGTTGTATATATATCTCATAGGCCTCTATAAATTTGATATAAAGTTTATTTTCATCCAACTTCATATAAAAAAATTAGGTAAAAAACACACATCTATGAGTGACGTCATAATATGTATCGGTTTTTAATTAAAAAAACAGGTGCTGGTTCACAATAAACACTAGCATCTATGACGTCACAACTCATAAGTGCCAGTTTATTACCAAAACTGCCATCTATGACTTAGTAGAACTATTGGTGTCAATTTTTCTTACGAACTGACATCAATGATCCATCCTAGGTGCGTTCTTAATTTTATGGTGTCAAAAGACTTATTTACGTGGAAAATGCCTTATATGTATCGGTTTTATGTAAACCGATACCCATAAGACCGTTTTCTATGTGGTGTTCTGTATTAGTTAGATAATTGCACAATCGTGTTTTTTAAAGAAAAATGGCACGATAGTGACTTTTCATTGAAAATAGAAGGAATAAATACACCCTAAAGGGAAGGGAAGAAAAAAGAAACTAAAAACAACTCAAGGATCTATACAGTGGGTGGCAAGATCTCACGCAAATGTTTAGCCCTAGCTAAGCCCCAAAGTTTTGCCTCTTCTTTGATTTTTGCGAGGAGAGAACCCGTTGTTGCCTCTTTATGCTCACAAATTCGCCGATTTTGTTCCTTCCAAATCTCCCACTCAACCAGTAATATAAGGGATCGCAAGCCCTTTTTTGGGACACCTGGTGTGTTGGCTAGGTTTTCTCACCAGCTCTGTACATATTGGGCCTCCCTCCATTGCCTCGGTTGCAGCTGTGTGAACCCTATCCAGTTGGCCACTAGGCTCCAGATCATGGCAGAATATCTGCAGGTGGCTACAAAATTTAGGGTCGTCTCGGGCGAGTTACGACAGAGTGGGCACTGGCCATTATTTCTCCAACCACTGGCCACAAGTCGGTCGAAGGTCCACACTCTATTCTGGATGATAAGCCACGTATGATATTTACACTTTTCGAGCATCCAGGTTTTCCAGATCAGCTGCTTATAGGTGATGTTGGTTGCACCCCAACATTGCGCCCTGTAAGCCGATGAAGCCATGTAATGTCCATGGATGGAGAACTTCCATACAATGTGATCTTCCTTTGTATCGTTGAGCTGTATCCTTCGCACTGCTCCTCATAAGGTGACTAGCTGGTCAATGAGGCTTATTGTCCATGTCATGTTCAAATTGAAATCTAAGTCACGTAGCCAAGCGTTGTTCTTCTTGCCTTGGCACAAGGACTTCCCTCTGTTCTTGGACATTCGAAAAACAAGCGGCATGAGGTCTCTTGGCCTTTGACCCTCTAACCAGGCCGAGTCCAAGAAACATGTTGTGTTTCCATCACCAATCATTATTTTTGTTGAGGTCGCGAAGAGTAGTTGATCCACCTTGTCACAAGGTGTCTCCCTGCCCAAGGTTTGTTTAGGTCTTTCGATTCCTGCCACAGCCATCGCAAGCACAAGGCTCTTGTAAACTTTCTCAGGTTTAAGATTCCTAGCCCCCTTGGTTGAGTGGCAGACATGTTCTTTGCCGTTAACTTTGCATTTGCCTCCTGTGATATCACCCGTGCCTGCCCATAGAAATCTTCGACGCTGCTTATCCAGTTGCTCTAGGGATCCCTTCGCTACTCGTAAGGTAGTCAGAAGGTAAATTGGTTGTGCTGAGATCACTGACTTTACCAAAGTGGCCCTTCCTGCTAATCCCATGTTCTTCCTCATCCAGCCTGAGACTCTCCCACTGATTTTATCGAAAACCGGTTGTAAGTCCCTTCTTCGCAACCTCCCTAGTACTAGAGGGAGTCCTAGATATTTCAGAGGGAAAGTTGTCCTCCTCGCCGGGACTCCGTGGAGGATCTCGTCCAAACAAATATTGTCACATCGGATGGCCGCAACATGAGACTTATGAGGGTTAGTGACGAGGCCCGAGGCAGTGCCGAAGCGGGCTAGGATGTTAGTGAAAGCTGTTACATCCTGACGGAGTGGGTTGATGAAGATGACAGTGCCGTCCATGTACATCGAGATTCGCAAACTCATCATTCCGCTACACAATTTGGACAATGCTCCCAGCTCTGTTGCTTTTGAAAGTAGACACTGTAGCAGATCGATTGCCAGGATAAAGAGTAGGGCTAGAGGGTGTCTCCCAGTCTAAGACCTTTCCCGTGGCGAATGCGTTGTCCTGGGCAGCCATTGAGGAGCACCTGGGAGGTTGAGGTGGAGAAAAGCGTGTCGAGCCAATTTATCCATCTCATCGGGAAGCCCCTTTGCTGAAGTAGGGCCATTAGGTAATCCAACGAACTGAGTCGAAAGCCTTTGTAATGTCCAATTTGAAGAGCAGTGTTGCACGTTGCAAGCAGTGGTACCTTCTGACCTTGTTTCTGATGAATAGAAAGTTGTCATGTATGCTTCTGCCCTTTATGAAGGCACTTTGGTTTATTGAGACCATGGAATGCATAAACGGTCACAGTCTTAAAGCCAACACTTTGGAGAGCAGCTTGGCAAAAATGTGAATGAGGCTGATTGGTCTGAAGTCTGACACTCCCTCTGCTCCTTCTTTTTTTGGTACTAGGACAATATTGGTTGTATTGAGCAGGTTCAAGTGCGCACATCGGCCGTTGTGAAAAGCATTGAATGCCAAGAGAATGTCTGGTTTAATAATGTCCTAACATTCCTTGTAGAAACCAGTGAAGCCATCAGGCCCAAGGGTTTTATCATTTGGCATCTCCTTGATTGCCTTAAGGATCTCCTACTCTGAGAAAGGTTCCTCTAAGCCACCTAGATAGGAAGGCCCAATGCCAAGCGCTTGCCAGTTTAAGTCATTTGGTCTTGGCCCCGGGCGTCCCATTATGGAGGAGAAATGACTATGAATTGCTTCCTCTTTTTCATCACGGGAAATCGCCCACCCATTCTTCTTTCGCAAGCGTTGGATGTTATTCTTTCGTTTTCTCGCATTCATTTTGAGATGAAAAAACTTCATGTTTGCATCTCCTTCTCTTAAATAAGCAACCCGAGACGTCTATTTTTTCTTTGTCCGTTCCAAGGATGCTAGGGCTAGGATTTTGCGCTTAAGGCCACCTCTTAGCTCCATCTATTGTGGGAGAGATCCCTTTGTTCATGTGCCACATCTAACCTTGGCTTCCGAAAAAATACCTCGCGCCTATTCTCTCAGGCTATTGGCTATGCACCAAAGCTTATGGTTTAAACGCTGCATACGCTCGGTGTGGGATGAGGGCTGCCTCCAGCTAGACTTGACCACCTCTTCGAAGCCCGGGAGTTTTGTCCAAAAATTTTCAAATTTAAAGGCCCTTCGCCTATGTGGCCCTTTTGGAGCCCTTTTGGATTGGAGAGAAGTAAGGAACAGTAGTCGGACGATGTTGTGGGAAGAGCGTGCAGAACGTGGTTGGAGAAAGCAAGGTCCCACGCCTCATTGAATTGCACAATCGTGTTGTTTCTGCATCTAATGGCTGGGTTCAATTAGCTAAGCTAGCCTTATTAACAAGCATTACATATACACCGTCTATGAAATGTATCATTACCAGAAACTATCTATGATGTGTATTGACCTCGTCATAAATAATTGGTCACGGATGGAAATACATCATCTGTGATTGGTTGAAACTGTTAATGATGGGACACTTGTGGGGCGGTAATTACTATCCGTCACAAATAGAGAAAGACCGATCAAACTGGTGAGCGATGGGTGAAAAAGAACCCGTTAGACATGGTTTCCTATTTTTGATGGCTTGTATTTATCACTCGTCAGATATGAGTGTCCTCATCTATTTTTTATTAGTCATAAGTATAAGTATGCATGATGTTATTTTTTATGGGTTATATTTGTGATTATAATTAGTTATAAATTTTATCACATTTGTAATGCGTCATCTCTCATAGCCTTATCTTGAACATGTATTTTAAACATGTGTTTTTAAATTACCGAGGTCTTTTGTAACGAGTTACGTTTATCAGTTAGCGATACGCGGTCATCGATCGATAATGGATTCTATATAGTAGTTGTGTACGTTTACTCTCCGCGTCGTGTGAATCCATGCCTATATATACATACGTACGTCATCTACTAATTAACTAGCTTAAATACGTACATCGTATTATTAATGGATCGATGGATATATCGACAATTAATAGGTACCCGTACAACCTGACTAACTTGCACACCCCACCAGTTGAAGTCTTTGAGACGGTTTTATTTACATATACTACGACACGACCACGTACGACGACAAAGGTATACCCATGGTAGCTTGAGAGAGTTGTGACCGGATATCTTAGGTACGTATACTCCTATGAAGCCAATGGATATAGACACGCTACATTTTAAGTAATTAAATCAATCATAACCATATAGTCGTAATTAACTCGTGCAGATTAAGCGCGCTGACGTACGTCCTTGCAATCTTGTTGCATGCCTAGGTTATTATATGCATGTGTACGCATGCTTAACTTTGGACGAGCTGAGTCTGCAAAACTCCGCAGGCATGCATGCATGCATGCCTATATAGCTGATGATCAGCTTGTACTAGAACGCAATATATTACCCGCGAAAGCGTACGTACGTGGCAATCCTATTAAGTACTCAACCCGTTTTACAACCGTTTCATATTATAATGCTTTGAATTTTTTAAGTTAAAGCTTTGAATATTTTTAGTTAAAGTTTTTTAAAAGTTTAATCAAATTTATAAAAAAATTCAACAACATCCATATAACACTAAATTAGCTTTAATAAAAATTCAACAACATCCATATAACACTAAATTAGCTTTAATAAATATAATAGTGAATATATTTTGGTAGTACGTTTATTTTATGTCAAAAATGTATATTACTATACTTTTTATAAATTTGATCAAATTAATTAAAAAATTGACTATAGAAAAAGTCTAAGCATCTTATAATACGAGAGAAAAGACAGAGTAAATTTAAATGCAGGTTTAATTTGGAGAATCAGTTTAAAACCCCTTTTATCTGCAAATGCAATGAACAAATATGACTGAAAGCATTGCATGTACACATCAAAATAAGACGGAATGAAACAATGGTTTGAATTAGTTTAAAGCAAACCATCTATTTAGTCCACCGAATCTGAAACCCTATCCGCAACCCATATCGAGCTAGGAATCATTACGCGCGCCGTAAACCTTTGTTACGTGTACAAATATATACTCGATTTAGAATATACAGTTATATATCAGGCTCAGAGAGATAGAAATCAACATGCATTTAGATTATCATGCATTTAGATTATCTTGTACTTCCTCCATTTCATATTATAAATCATTTGACTTATTTTTTTAAAATTTTTTTTAATTTAAACAAGTCTATAGAAAAAAGTAGCAACATCTATGACACCAAATTGATTGTTTTATTAAATTTCATATTGAATATATTTTGATACAATTGTTTTGTATTAAAAATATTATTATATTTTGCTACAAACTTGATTAAACTTAAAAAATTAACTTAAAAAATCAAACGCCTTACAATATAAATTACAATATAAAACGAATATAAAACGAATAAAGTATTAGATTGTTTTAAACCCACGTCAAGTGATGTGGTCTAAGGTTGCGTTCTTTATAGGTGTTTGAAATGGCTAATTAGCCTCACGTAAAACAACAGAAAACATAATTAACATATGATTAATTGAATATTAATATATAAAAATTAATAAATAAATTTATTAAATTTTTAAAGTAATTTTTTATAGAAAGTTTTTATAAGAAACGTATCATTTAATAGTTTAAAAAGCATGCTAACGAAAAATAAGTAGATAAATCTGAATAGCTGAAAAAAACATAGCCTAAACTGTTATAGCGGACATATATATCGATTATAAATCGTACGACTCACCTCTGTGATGCCCGTATAGTACCCTAAATATCAAAAGAGTAAATAGACATAAACATAGCATCTGTGTTAAATTTAAAACTTAAATTTGAATGTATAAATTTCATCTAGGTCTAATGGTCTAATGGTCTAATGGTTACTTGCATTTATTGTAATGAAATCGAAGCGATGTGTGATCAGTTTCTCTGGCCGCGAGCTCTATAAATGGCAACCCCCATCACTGTACGACGCAGATTCACTCATCTAGTATATCTCTACAGAATACAGTAGAGTACTGCTGCATACATGGAGATGATGAAGAAGCTTCAGTTGGCTGTCCTGGTGGCAGCCATGGCGGTGGCGGCTGTGCACAGCTTTCCATTAACGGACAAGGACCTGGAGTCGGAGGAGAGCATGCGGAACCTCTACGACAGGTGGCGTGCTGTGCACACGGTGTCGACGGACCTGGCTGACAAGGAGAACAGATTCGAGGCGTTCAAGGCGAACGCCAGGTACGTCAGCGAGTTCAACAAGAAGAAGGACGTGCCGTACAAGCTCGGCCTCAACAAGTTCTCCGACATGACGCAAGAAGAGTTCGCTGCCAAGTACACCGGTGCGCTGCCCGAACCCGACGACCACGATGGCGCACGTCTGATCACTAGATCTGCACAGCCACTGCTCGCTGCCGGTGATGTTCCGCCGACGTGGGATTGGAGAGACCATGGAGCTGTCACTACTGTCAAGGATCAAGGACAATGCGGTGCGTATAGTACTACATATATAGTGATGGTTATATATAAATATCCAGTTTAAAACAATATATACTTCATCTTAAAATATAACAATCTTAATAGTATGAAACGAAAATAAATAATACTTCACATATTATTGTATGTACCCGAGTTTTAACCTCTACGTTAACCTTAGCTAGAATAAATAATATATACTTTTTTTAAACAATAGTATAGATTGTGTATGCATACTTTATTCGATATATATATATATATATGCAAAATGCTCATGCTTTGCTACGGGTAAAAATATAAAACAATATGCTTAGTATTATTTTTTTATTTATTTGAATATATTGCATTTACTTGATTCAAACATATATTAGACCATCGCATAATATCACAAAATATCAGGGATTAATTTAGAAAAAGTGTAAAATTAGTGGCGGTGGCAGAACCACTACCACAATTTTATACACGCATGAATTTTTTAAAATAGTCGACAAAAACACTATTTGTTTTATAGTAGTTTTATAGATAGATATAGATATAGATAATGATTTTTTATTTATAAATTTGAACAACATGAGCACATGTAGGAAGCTGCTGGGCCTTCTCCGTGGTCGGTGCGGTGGAGGGGATTAACGCGATCAAGACAAGGAACCTGCTGACGCTGTCGGAGCAGCAGGTGCTCGATTGCTCCGGCTACGGCAGTTGTAACGGCGGGAACACGTACAATGCTTTCAACTACGCCATCGACACCGGCATCAATCTGGACCGGTGCGGGAAGCCTCCGTACTACCCTGAATATGTGGCGCGCAGGGCCAGTGCCTATTTAACCTGTAAGAGAGTACCTATATATATATATATAGACACACGTAGATAATTAATTAATTAATCCTCCTAATTTGGATCATCAGTAAACATACTTATATATATAACTCTATCTATTTTATTTTTGTTTATTAATTTGTAGAATAAGCCTCCGGTTGTGAAGATCGACGACAGAAAACGCGGCCCGTACGCCGACGAAGACGCTCTGCGTGCACTAGTGTACCAGCAACCCGTGTCCGTCCGCATCGAAGGTAGCAGCCCCGCCTTCCAGCAGTACAAAGAGGTACGTGAACATACTAGCTTACACATATACTTCATTATATAATAGCTCTGTCTAATATAGAAACAAATTTAATACGACATAATATATCTTAGTTTTTATGAATATGAAGTACAATGTGTTACATTCTGTATTAAATTTGTTTTTAATAATAAAAAATTTATGATTAAACGTGAATGAAGTGCTACGTACATATATAACTATTCCAGGTGTTAAGAAATTAATACTGCTACAACCAATGAATAATAAATAAATAATACATATATACATATATATAATATTATACTATATTATATTACATATGCAGGGCGTGTTCACGGGGCCTTGCGGAAAGTCGTTGAACCACGCAGTGCTGGTGGTGGGATATGGCGAGACACAGGACGGCGTGCCCTACTGGATCGTGAAGAACTCCTGGGGCACGGGGTGGGGCGAGAAGGGCTACATCCGAATGATTCGCGACATTCCAGATAGGTATATGTGGCATCGCCATGTACCCAATGTACCCTACCAAGAACCCTCCTGCCGTTGCCACTGCTGCTGCTGCCTACTAGGCCGGTCACAATTCATCAGAAGCGGTGTATGACTATGTGGATGCATAATATACTAAACAATAGCAAATAAATAATGCATGCACCCTCATGTACGTGTGGACGATAATAAGCAGTTTCATATACTAGTAAAATAATGATTGTGTGTAGCTTGGACCGAGATATATATATTGAATAAAACAAAGCACCATACTATACACATGTTGGTGCATGCTGGAAACAGCCGATTGACATATCTGTATAGCTCTTGTCATTATGAATTATGAGTGTATGTGCTTTTGCCTCTCTGTGTGTGTGGAGGGGGAGGGGGTTGGGGCCTTGGGGGGTGGTTTGTTTGCGCGCGTGCGTGTGCGTGTGTGTATATGTATATATGTGTGTACGTATATATTCAAATGGTAAATCACAATCAAATCTCACATGAAACATTTTGTTACAACATGTTAAACATCGATTTTAAACTACTGAACCCTCAACAATTTAAACACATTAACGACAAAAATGAAAGCCACCGAAAACACATCGTAACTAATGAAACATCCCGATAGACTGGGCTGAAACATTGGAAAATTTACAGAAAAATTGGTCTACTTATTTCTCTCCGGTGGTAGTCCACTATGTTGGCCCTAGGAAGGCCTCGCTCCTTCGAGTTAGACCCTGTTTACTTCCTGTAAAAACCTATAAAAATTTGGAATTTTGATCATTTTTTTTATTTTGGAAGTAAACACGAAGGTGTAAAGTTAGCTTATAAAAATTTTGGATTTGGAAGGTCTAAGGTCCAAAAAGGTGTAAAATTATGTTGGAAAAAGTGTTTGCCCACCCTACCCCGTGCACGATCGCACCGGATCCGCGCGCCTATGCCCTCCCCCTCCGCTCTCCCCGCCGCCGCTTCTCTCCCCTTTCCGCCGCCGCCCCGCTCTCCGCCGTCGCTGCCTCCGCTCTCCCTCGCCGCTCTCCCCTTCCGTCGCAGCCCCATGCTCTCCCCGCCGCCGTCCCCACTCTTCCCCTTCCGCCGCCACCCCCGCTCTCTCCTACCGCCGTCCCCGCTCTCCCCACCGCTTTCCCCTTCCGCCGCCACACCTCGCTTCTCCGCCGGAGGAGGAGGAGGGACACCGGGACACGCGGGCCGGCACGGATCCGGCCTCGACCGCCCGTCGCCCTCTCCCACGTGCGCGCGCATGGCCACCGCCGTCGCCATGGACGTCGCCGCCGTCGTCGCCGCATGGCCCTCACGAACTTCGTTGCTTGGATCTGGCCTTGACGCTCGCCGCCTCCCACGCGCGTCGGCAACGATGACGAGGGGAGCGGGCGCCGCTTCCTCCGCGGTCGCCGGCATCGCCGCACTTCTTGGCTTCCCCACGCGCGCATCGCCGCACTTTGGTTGCTGGCGAGGAGGAGGAGGAGACGAGGGAGAAGAGGGCGCAGAGGCCGCCAAGGAGGAAGAGGAGGAGGAAAGACGTCATGGGTAAATCTGTCATTTTTTTAACATTCCAAAAATTTTACGGAAGGAAAGTAAAAAAGTTTATTCCCTAAAATTTTTTGATGTAAAGTTTAGATCAAAATGAAAAAGTAAACCGCCTGTACGTCGCATCTTCCTCATGGTCGCGGTGCCCTCGGATCCGATGTCCCTAAGCTCAAAGTGATCAGATTCGACTGGGAAGGATTCTGCAGTGGCGTCCCAAAATAAAATAAAAGTTTCAGACGTCCAAAAAAATCCCTATTTTGAGCTCAAAAATATGGATGGGCCGCACTTAAAACTGAAGTAAACACAACGAGCCCGTTTCCTTTTTTCTTTTCTGGTGGGAGGTCATTATCGTTTACTAGCTAGTACCACAGTAGTAGTTTGCACGGTGTGAATTCAATGTACTGTGAGTTTGATAAGCACATTAATTGCACACGCAACTGCCAAGCAGTTCATGTTTACGTTTAGTCGTGGTGCGCTCCAGTAAAACAATACATGTATAGTCAGAAGTATAAGGTAAACAAACTTGCCAACACTAGTTACCCAAGGATTTAAACTGGGCCGTCACCTTTTCAGTACTGATGGGCGCATAATTTAGACCTAGGAATAAATTTATTTTATATCTCTTGTTTTACGTCAAATTTAAGTTATATCGATCTAAAATTATAATACTAGATATAACACATATCTTAATTTATAAAATTTCAAATAATATAATGTCTAATTTTAACCGACGTTAGAACTGTTACTTTTTCCTTCGACCTTTCTTTTCTCTCCTCCAATATTCCCCATCTCTCACCACCTCTCAGATTTTCTATAGGCGGCGGCCGACAACCGATTGGGGGAGGAGAAGAGACGATGACGGCGGCGAGACGCACGAAACACAATGTTCTCGTGGCTACCATCGAACAACTAGAGAGCATAACTCCAAACACCAGCGTGTCAACACACAAAGATGTAAAAGAATCGCCATATCGGTGAGCACCGATAGTTGTAACAAAGTAGCAGATCACAAACCAATCAAGTAGATCGATAAACTAGCAACTGACAGAAAAGAAATCAAGCAAATTAGAAACACCGTTGAGACATCGTTGCGATAGAGGTGAAGGGGATCCGCATGCCCGAACTTTTTAGTTTTTATTTTTTTTTTGAAAAAATTGTAACAAATAGATCTGATGGTTTTAATTAAAAATAGACTCTAATTTCAGCGCTATCGTTATTGGTGTTGAGCTTGATGCCATGAATTCGTAGATCTTGACGTCAAGTTTGGTGCCACATCTCAACTCAACTCCACCATGTTGAGTGTTCATGTATACTATAACGTAGTCATCTATTAGCTCGTTGGCTATAGTCTGTGCTATTGTCCAAAATATCATATGTTTGAATCATGTAGGTGACAGGTTTTACAAACTTTTTTTACATTAAGTTTTCTTATTTTTTTTAATATATTTGTAAAAAAATAAAAAAAATATATACAAAAATTTCCTAATTTTTTGACATCTTACTTTTTTACATCCCAATTTTTTTGCATTTTTTGAATTTATTTCTTTTTACATCCTAATGTTTTGCATTTTTGAGTATTTTTCAATTTTTTGGTACATCATAATGTTTTTTCAATTATTTTTATTTATTTTTTACATCCTAATTAAAATTTTTGCTAACAGTTCGTAGTTTGTGAACTATAAAACCATATCACGAATGTAGCCGCATGTTGTACATCTATATTTGCAAAATATTAAGATGTATAAAAATAAATAAAAAGAATTAAAAAAAGACAAAACATTAAGATCTACCAAAAATTGAAAAAGAAATTAAAAAAATTACAAAACATTAGGGATGTAAAAGAAATAAATTCGAAAAATGCAAAAAAATTAGGATGTAAAAAATTAGGAAGTTTTCGTATATCATTTTTATTTTTTCAAATATATTTAAAAAAATAAGAAAACTTAATGTAAAAAAAATTTCTAAAACCTGCCACCTGCAAGATTAACCTTTAGGTCATTAGCATGATGCTATAACTAACTTGAGCTAATAGTCAACTATATCAAAGTATATGTCAAGAAATACATAAACACTCAATGTGTCAATGTGTTGGAGTTAAGATAAGGTGCCGAGCTCGGTGTCGAGATGTATAAGATCGATGTCAATAACAACGACGTCGAGTTTAAGATCCATTTTTCGAATTAAAAGTGATAATCTTTTAAAAAAATTAAAAGTGAAAAAGTAAGTCCGCATGCGTGTACGTACCTCTCTCGCCGTCGAGCGCTTTGTCGCTTGGTCGAGTCTATGAACCGTGAGTGGAGAGCAGAGATAGACCACATTTGCCTCCGAGCGTGGTCCTCTTTCCGATCACATGATAAACAACCTATACACTCAGGCCGCCTTCGCAAGTCTATATTTTCAACCTTTACTCTTTTTTTCACATATTTTTCAAACTACTAAATGATATATTTTTAAAAATAATTTTTTAAAAAATTATTATAAAAATCATATTAATTTATTTTTGACTTTTAGTTAATACTTAATTAAATATGTGCTAATAAACAACCCTGTTTTCCATGTATGGGGGAGGTTTTCAACCTCTCATCCAAACACAGCCTTATTGTTTTGAAAAATATTTTCAAAATCTTACGAAATAAACCTTACGAGTATGTATATACTCAACAATTATTGTTTTTTCCTTCCTTTGGGAAGACAGAAGTAAAGGTTAGGATTTCCTTTCTAATTCCAAACTGTTACTTGTGGATTGGAACTAGCTGTGTTAGGTTCTGATGCTGCTTCTCTACTTGCAGTCTCCAGGAGTTACTTAGAAGGTGTGACCTTCTAAAGTTATAATCTATCTATACTATATTTAGTAGTAACAGTAGTAATGATGCATCTCGGTTGACCACGAGTACCTGAACATTAATCATTATTTATCAAATGTTTTAAACTTTAAGCAAAATGTATCTTCGGCATGATGTCAAATATTTATAATTGGAGTATAAGTTAATGATTTACAATGTATCATATTTAAAAGGAAAAAAATAAAAAGGAAAGAGACTAGCTCAGCCTGTATCTATACTATCTATAAAGTTACAGCTCACTAATCCTAAAAGTTCAACATGCAAACATACCAACCCATCATCCACTAGCAGTAATTACATACAAAACTCATACAAGCATGCAACATCATCTACAATTCATTGAATTATACAAATAAACATCCAATCATCTCCCTTCACATTATTTTCACAATATTTTTAATATATATATCCATCATTTTTAATACTTTAAATATATTCATCCATATAATCAAAATGCGGGATATCATATTTCATCTACAATCTCGTACAGAGTCTACTTCTCTCTGAACATGGTTTAACGAACCAATATTTTTTGTTACTAATAACTAATATAATTTTTACTAGCTCGATTATTACAAAAATATTAAAAGTTACTTAGTAATTTCTGTAGCAAAACGCGGGGAATCACTTAGTAACTACTATACTAGCATCCAACCACACAGTGAAAGCGTATATGTACATTACGTGTCTCCTGTCAATATGTTAGCTAGCTTTTATTAAGATATTGCCAACGAACTAATTGAGATCAGGGTAGAGCTTCTATTCGACCTTCAACTCTTCCCATCGCTAATCGCGGCAATTAGCGCTAAGTGCTATAGTAATTTCTCAATAAAATAATTAAAAGATTTTGAAATTTTGAGTTGAAAGCTTTCATATATTGACTTTGAAATTTTTCAAAATCTGATTCGAAAGTTGTCAAATATTGACTTAAAAGTTAATTTTCAAATCTCAGTTAAAAATTTTTGAATTTTGAGTTGCAATTTTTGAATTTAGATGTGGGAGTTTTCAATTTGGAGATGAAAATTTTGAATTTTGAGTTCAAAGGTTTTAAAATTTGAGTTAAAAGTTTTGAATTTCGATATGAAGTTTTCAATTTTCAGATGAAATTTTTTGAACTTTGAGTCAAATGTTTTTGAAACTTGAGTTGAAAATTTGAAATTTTGAGTTGAAAGTTTTTGAATTTGAGTTGAAGCTTTCTCAATTGGAAGTTTTAAAATTTGAGTTGAAGGTTTTCAGAATTTGGTTAATTTTGTATTCACTTTTGAGTTTATAAGTTTTAAATATTTCAGTAGAAGTTTGTCCATTTTGTTTTTAAAATTTGAGTTAACACACTCTTCAAAAAATATCTCTTTTTAAAAAAATAAAAAAGAAAAAGCGAAGTGAGCGTAGCTCAGCTGGTTAGGTTACGTGTGGTGGAACCAGTCGTTGGAGAAATAGGAACTAGGGTATCCCTTTCTTCGAACCTTAGGATAGTATTTGCCATGTCAAATACATTTTTGTCTTAAGCGAAGTCATTGTCGATCGAAATAGAAATATGACATTATCGCTATTGTCTTCTAACGTTTATTAACAAGTGAGACGTCCGTATTTCTTTCACTAGTATTTTTGAACCTACGCTGAACATAAGCAAAACTGTCATGACGTAGTGTTTTCGCATCAACGGGGGCGTTGGCTGGAGAGAGAGTGGCTACATCCGCATGAAGCGCGACATAGCAGCTAAAGAAGGGCTTTGTGGCATAGCCATGTACGGCATGTATCCCATCAAAAGCACAGCTGCAATCCGATCTCTAGCATTGTTGACGTTGCCTCCTAAATAACTCATTAATCCACCGCATGAGTGAGGTCGTAGTCTCATGAACATCACTTTTCTATATGTTGAAAATTGTTTACATATGCATACTAAGAACACTTCCATAACTAAATAAATAAAATTATACATATGCGCGCACAAGTTGATATATATATACAAGTATAAATAAAAAGAGAGTGCGTACTTTATATATATATGTATATTGTTTTCTACATTTTATCATTTGAAGAAAATTATTTTTCCCTTAAGGGAAATTCAATGCCCCCTCATTCTGCATTTCATTCAAATAGTAAATGTAAAAATATAAAAATGTGATAGGATAGATCAGTATGATATATGTTATTACATATATAGCATGTAAATAAGTTCAAGCTTAACAAATTACGACAAAAATAATATAGACATTGTAATAAAACAATACAGTTAATTGGATGACATTAAAAAAAAGAGGCCAGAGCATCCTTAACGGATGAAAAAACAGCTCCATCTTTTGAGTTCAACAAGACCCATGCACGGTTTCTTTTAGAGTTACTTATTTACACATTATATATTGAGAAAATCGTTTGTGCAGCTGTATCGGTCTACGCGATATGTATGAAACATGAGTATTGCTATGAAATACTAATTCCATTGAGAATGCCTACATAATCTTAGTATCTCCGGAAGCAGCCGTACCGATGCAACCTTGACTTTGTCAGGATATAATTTGGAGTAGTAATTATAAAGAATAAACGTTTTGACCTCAAGTACAAATATTGTTTGATGCCGATGGCCATGGGCCGGATTGAGACGTTGGGCCGAACGAGATCGAGGTTAAGATAGGCTGGGCTGGGCTGACATAGGAGAAGATATGAGTAAGGAGGCCGAGCAGTCAAGTGGGCCGTTCTCCGGTTCAGCTCGCAGCAGTCATGGATCGAACTGGCCGGAGGGAAACGGCCCTCAGTAGCATACTATCTTTCTAGAATTTTCAGGCATTTCATTTGAACGCAAAGTTTGACTACTTGAAAAGGTATTCGAATTTAAATGCATAATACCGATTACCATAAAGATAGAGTGACAAGTAATTCGGGGTATTGCAAGTTATCAAGGAGGATTATGTGTGACAAGTGTATAGGGATGGATGACACGTAAAATGAGGATAAACAGCGTACGTATAATAATACATCTTTGCGAATAAAATAGTTCTCATCATTGCAATTATCGATGCAACATGGGCGAAGCTGACTTGTCTTTGCTCAAGGGAATCTTCGAGAAATCTGTTTTCCATTAACTTTTCCGGGAGCGCAAATTATATGCGAATAAGTAAAATCCTAACAAAGATCAAGAAAAAGACTCTATTTAGGATAACTTAGAGTACGTGCCATTAGATAGATACTCCCGTGGAAGTATCATTTTTAAAAAATCTAAAAAGTTAAATTAATGATTTTCTGGACAAAAGGAAAACATGCGCGCTTAAATTTGAAGAGAATATTCTTTGAAAATAATACTTCAGAGGCTGACAGGTGGCCCTGGCTGCCAGTGGGATTAAAGAGGAAGTGAGCTCATTGTTGTTCTCTCTCGAGGAGGGGATGATTTTGTAGATTACGTGGTAGAAATAAAATAAATAGATAGATGATGTGGTTGTGATTATCAGATAAGATAAAATGGTATGTAAAAATTTATCATAGGGGTGTTCGTGGTCTATAAGTTCTACCGATAAAACAAGTTCTACTTTTGTCATGAGAGAAAATACCGTTTGAACTACCGATAAGTCCTACTGATACGAACAAACAAACAGAGTCATAGTGAAGGAGAAGGGTACGTGAGACACACTATGAACTCTCTAATAGTTCTATAACGAGTAACAACGACAAATTGTTTGGTTTATGGGTGATGAGGATCACTAGGAGTATTTTTTTCTAAAAAGAAAAAAAAGAGTCTAGGAGTTCTTCAAACTTGGGAACAATCATGCCTCTTGCAATACGTTTGACAAAGACTTTGTTAGGATAACTTCTAAAGAAAAACCTTTAATATATATATATATATATATATATATATATAGGTACATGGATTTAAGATGGCACCTGATGCATATGGTTTTAGTGCCCCAAATCTAGTGGCCGGGAACGCAGGCATGCAAGCTAACCATAATTTCCTCTTATATGTGCAAGCATTACCTACTGGACTAACTGATATCTTGATGCTATTTAATTTGACCGGCCGTTTAGACAGTACTATTATTATTAATCAATTGTCTTATTTGTGATTAACTTCGTCCACCTTTCAGCTGATGTCCATGCATGGTAAGTTTAGTTAGGTTGTCTGCGTACGAACATCACGGTACAATGTGCGCAAGTATTACTACATTTATTTAAGTTAATGATTTGCAACGAATATATTGACGAGTTCTGAGTGCATGTCTACCAACGGATCGAGGTGCGTGTGCATGACAAGAAAAGGAGATCAGAGAAACTCAGCTTTGCATCCAAAGTTTTGAAAATATTTTGTAATATATAATTCATACCGTAGGTTTTAAAGTGTTTAACCTAAAATGTGTTGATTAATTTGTAGAATAAGAAAAAGATAAATATCGCTGGATAATAAAGTGAGTCCATTTTACTAGTTTGAGTAAAAGTAAACTTATGTAGAGGTGTAAAACGTCTTAACGGGACGTACGTACGCATGCCGGCCTCGCTTACGTATGCATATGAAAAAAAGTCAGAGCGTTGCCTAAAAAAAACTCAGAGCGTCATGCAAACCAGCGAACTGAAGGTACGACTTGATCCTATCCACTACTCCAGTTGCTTGCTCTAGCTAGTTTTAATTTGGACCAACCAATTGAAATCAATCTCTAATTTGTCTGCAAATTGAATGAAAATTAAATGTGGACTCAAAACAGGAAGTATATATGAATGCCAAGTGTTACATGCAAATATGAGCGACTGAACGATAGTATAGGACGCACCGATCGTCCAACGAATTTCAAACCTATCCTTGCGAAATATTCGATCGGCATATATGTCCAGATATCTTTAACTATACCAGCTACGAAACTTGTTACGTACATACATGTGTGAGCGCGTGCATTATTCAATATTACGTATAGCTAGTTCTGTACGTATGTCCATAGCTTAGCCAAAAAATAGAACTAAACCATGGAATGATCAAGTTGCATTTATCACTAAGTGTTGCTTGCTAGATTTTTATTGCAAAAGAAAAATATGTTGTTGCTTGCTTGCATAGTACTCCCTTGTTGACTTCGGTCAATCTCTCGATCGAAACTTTTGCCATCACTAGCTCTCAAAATATGTAATTAGCTTTGAAATTATGAAAAATCATTTCTGTAGATTTTTCATTACAAGTGATTTCACAACATTATAATTTTGTTGGAGATTATTGTCAATTATGTTCTAAAAATTACTTAAAGTTACATACCAAACATTTGATCGATAAAATCAATTGTGTCAGGTATATATACTACTACGTACACATGTTGACATGTATAAATCAATCAATTAGTCTGTGTGGTCAGCTAGCTAAACAAACTATTTGCTTTGTCAAGAGAAAATAAAACATTCTTAACATCAACATGGTCTTCAAAATACATATTTATATCTAATTTTATTATTGTATATTTGCAAACCTAGCAAATAACACATGGAGAAGAAAATTAATTAACAATAACAATTTGAAAAAAAAAAAAGAGAATAGGTGCAGTCGAATTTGCAGTTGGAGATTTGTTGTGTTTTCCTCCATTTGTATATCGAAATGTTTCTTGCAGCTTTATACAGAGAGATCTCAACACCGGCTGATGGTAAAGATTGAACAGTCTCTGTTCGGTAAAAGAAGAGCTGCAGCGTGTCATGTTTCTCTATATGGTCTGTCCGACCCGAAAAATAAACTGGCAAAGGAAAACGAAAAAAAAACAATCGAAGTGGTATAATATAAAATGTGTAAAGTTTGGTGCTATTATTGTATAGCCTAACTTTATTTTTGTTATAAATCTAAGCTCACAAACTCCGATTGTAGAACCAAATTCTTTCATAAAAGAAGAAACCATGATATTCATGTTTCTAATGGCACTAGAACATAAAAGTTTGACTCATGAACATCCACAGGGAACTTGAATGTAAGAACATGGGCGTTTTGAAGGTGGCTATGAAAGTCAAGATCTCTACGTGGTTCCTACAAAAGGAAGTGATTATAACAAAGGATCAATTTGTGTGATATGCTATGTTGTTTTTTCATGTTTAGGCGATTGCCGAGATCTATATATAGTGCATTATATGTTGGTTGATTTTGTTTGTTACAATGACAAAGTTTCTGGTATGAGGACCTGTTTCATCCTGTCTATATATACTTTCAAATGTTATTGTAAGCATGATATTATATGCAATAATGTTACACTCTTAGTGAGGGTGAATTCTAAACTCTTTAAGAGGACATTCCATCACTATTTACATTTTATTTAAATAGTTATGAAAAAATAAAAAATTAATAAGATAGATTAATAGGTGATAGATCATTTCATAAACATGTAAATTAAAATTTAACTTTCATAAATTGAAAAAAACTAAACTATAACTAAAGCTAGTTAACGTAAATTTACAGTGAAACCTGTTTTTTTCATTGCAGTTTATGTAGGTTAAATTTGATCTTGCATGTTTATGGAATGATTATTATATATTAATTTATCTTTTCAATTTTTAAATTTTTATAAATATGCAAACATGTTTGTTAAAGTTTAGAATAGTTTTCCCGCTCTCAGCTAGGATCGACCGTTTCCCACGGTATGTACCGTTTCATTATATATGAGTGGTTCAGCGCATGTCTACAAACTTATTTGTTAGGATATATGTCATTTTTGTGAGTTTTGACTTTAGCTGGTAAATATTTTAAGACAAGAGTGGCGGGTACCTAATGATAGAGAATGATAATATATGAATATAAATAATCCATGTTCTCATGAAAGGAAGTAATTAATTAAGCTAATCAGTTAGCCCTGCCTAGCTAGCTCGCTCAACCTTATGGTTTTTACTACATCATCAATGGGCTCTCGATCTATAAATAGTGGCCTCTTCCGTCGAGAATATGCACACAACAACTGCAGCTAGACAATAAATTAAGCTACTATCATACAGAGATGAGGAAGCAGTTAGTAGTGGTGTTTGCTTTGCTGGTGGCAGCAGCAGCCATGGCGATGGCTGATGATGAGGACGTGGCATTGACGGACAAGGACCTGGAGACGGAGGAGAGCATGTGGAGCCTCTACCTGAGATGGCGCAGCGTGTACGCGCCGTCGCGGGACCTCTCCGACATGGAGAGCAGGTTCGAGGTGTTCAAGGTGAACGCCAGGTACATCAACGACTTCAACAAGAAGAAGGGCATGTCCTACGTGCTCGGCCTCAATAAATTCTCCGATCTGACTTTCGAGGAGTTCGCCGCCAAGTACACCGGCGGCAAGGTGGACGCCACCGCCTTCACTACTGCTGCTTCCTCTCCCGAGGAGGAGCTCCCCGTCGGCGCGCCCCCGGCTACGTGGGATTGGAGACAGCACGGCGCCGTGACTGAAGTCAAGGACCAAGGACAGTGTGGTACGTAAATATATTTTTTAAGTAGGTAACGTAAGATATAGATATATATCAGTGCGTTAATTAATCGTGCTTAACAAATGAAACTAATTAAGGGAGTTGCTGGGCGTTCTCGGCGGTGGGGGTGGTGGAGGGGATCAACGCGATCATGACGGGGAACCTGCTGACGCTGTCGGAGCAGCAGGTGCTGGACTGCTCCGGCGCCGGCGACTGCATCAAGGGCGGGGACCCTAGGGCGGCGCTGCAGTACGTCGTGAAGAACGGGATCACCCTGGACCAGTGCGGAAAGCCTCCGCCGTACTACCCAGCCTACGAAGCCAAGAAGCTGGCCTGCAGGACGGTGGCCGGCAAGCCGCCGATCGTGAAGGTGGACGCCGTGAAGGCTGTGGACAAAACCGAGGCCGCTCTGCTGCTCAAAGTCTTCCAACAGCCCATCTCCGTGGGAATCGACGCCAGTGCCGACTGGCAACACTACAAGAAGGTACGTGTGGTTGCATGAATTTAAAAAAAAAATTTGGTGCAAATTAATATACTGTTTACTTAATTATATATTTGAACTTAATTAGATGTTGTTACCATTGCGCAACTATATATGCAGGGTGTCTTCACTGGTCGTTGCAAGACGGCGCCGTTGAACCATGGTGTGGTGGTAGTGGGTTATGGTGTGACTTCGGACAAGATAAAATACTGGATCGTCAAGAACTCATGGGGCAAAGGCTGGGGTGAGGGTGGCTACATTCGCATGAAGCGTGACGTGAGAACCCCGGGTGGTCTATGTGGCATCACCACGTACGCCACGTACATTATAAAGAAATGCCCTTGCCCCACAAAACCACCCACTGTTGTTGCCTCCTACTAACCAACCAAATCAATTAATACAGCTCCACGAGTACGCACAATATACACATGCATATTACACGTCGTTGTTACTATCGCTACCTATATATGGTACACACAATGTACACGAGTAAATAAATAATGGTACATGTTAAGCACACATACGTGTGTATAAATACATACATAAATTAATAAAAGGAGTGTGAATCGGTCGAGAGTTTTAACAAATCAATACACCAGTGTATTCATGTTTGTGTTGGTATGTTTAATATAAAGAAATAAAATTCTCGTTGTTATGAGTTTAATTATTTATTCGCTTTTGCATTTAGATCTGTAGTCACCCGTAAAATTGCAATTCATCAGTCGATTCTTCCGCCCCCGTCGATCATGACGTCAAGATCTGTGCACTCTCGGGCCTACAGGGTGGACCATTTCCTCGGCCCATTTCTCTAAAAGCCCATGGGCTGCTCTATCCAACCCAGCTCGGGACACCTACCGCTTACCTCCACCAAAACCGTACCACCCCACCGATTCGTTCACCGGCTCTTCTTCTCGAGTGTAGAGGTGATTTTTCCCTCTCGAATCCATCGCCGCGGTTTGTGCGACTCACCCACCGGCGGTGGTGACGGCGGTGCCGAAGGTGTCATGTACCTCTCTTTCTCTCTCAGGGATATGTGTTTTGTGCGAGATTTTGTGTGCGTTTTTTGTGCTCTCGCATTTTTGAAATCGCCCATGGTTTTTCTACTTGTTCTGGGTTTCTTCTTGTTGGTGTGGGTTGGGGTGTGGGAGGGGAGCGATCTGTTTGTTCGATTGAGGCAAAATTACTAGGGTTTTTCACCTAGACGCTAGTTCTTTTTTATTGTTTTTATTAGGTATGTTTGTTTGCACGGAAGTAGGTTTTGTGAATAGAATAGGCATGGGCTGTGTGGTGGAGAGCATCACCACGACGAGTAGATGGCGAGACCGTGAGTGAGAGGTGTTGGAGGACTAATAATGAAGTTTCGTGATCGCCATCCATACTTGTCCTAGAGCTTCCTATCGATTGATTCACTAGTACATAATGCCTCATAGGTGCCGGTTGGGAAACCCTCTTAGATGTCGGTTTTCCTAACCGGCACCTATTGGTCGGCACCAATGACTTTGGTCATTGGTGTCGTTCTTCGACGGCACCTATTCGAGCAAATAAGTGCCGGTTCGTGTAGAACCGACACCTATTTATCGGACACCTATACAATGAGGTGCTCCCAATCTTTTTTATGGGCCCACTCCTTTAGCCGGACCCACCATATTTACCGGACCTACCATATTTTTCCACGTGAGCGTGGGCCCACGAGATAGAGCTATAGGCACGAGCGAGCGGTTCGGCGAGCGGTTCTACGATGAGCAAGCGAGGCACGAACCTATTTAAGCCGGTGTTGCTCGGTTCGGCGAGCGGTATGGTACTAATCAAGGGAATAGTGTTTTTGAGAATAGGTGCCGGGTGAACAGAAAACCGCCATCTATAGTCTCAAATAGGTGCCTGGTGAACAAGTAAAACCACCACCTATACTATTGGTGGCGAGTTCGTAATAAGAACCGCCACCTATTCGTGAAGAATAGGTGCCGGGTGAACAAAATCCGCCACCTATAGTCTCAAATAGGTGTCGGGTGAACAAGAAAACCGCCACCTATAGTATAGGTGGCGGTTTTACTGTTCACCCGCACCTATTTGAGACTATAGGTGGCGGTTCTTAACACGAACCGCCACCTATTCTTTTGCCGCCACCTATATATATTATAGGTGCCGGATTTGGTTTGACCGCACCTTTTGGGGCGACACCAATGAGCCTTTTTGTAGTAGTGATTGATCTCGCTTTGCCGATGATACTTTGTGATTTGTTATTTTAGAGATAATACTTTGTGATTTGTTATTTTAGAAGATACCTTTGAGAGCTAATGCTAGTCATGTTTGGTAATCAACCTACCCGTGCATTTTAAGAGCTTAGCTATTGTTGATGCGAAAACATGATGGTCTGCTTAGCTTCAGTGTAGGTCCAAAAATGCTGACGAAAGGAATGCGGGTGTTCCAGACATGATAAATGTTAGAAGACGATAGACGATCGGTCGATAGGCTGATGACGTATTGTGGTGACCTAGCCGATATGGTCGAGTAGGATCGGCTGTAAGGTAAAAGATACTGCTCATGAACTAGATTTAAATCAGATATAGATATAAACAACTTTTTCTAACAAAATCAATCATATAGGTCAAATCTAATCGATACAACATAAAATTGATATTATTAAAGTCAGTTGTTATACGATTACATGATCTAAATAACTAGCCAATGGACAAATATTAAAGACTAGACCCAAAGCAATCATGATCGGCTGTAGATTCAAATAACATGTAATTACTAATTTAGTTTGTCTCTTAGATACAAGCAATTACGATAGATTGGACTTAACTGAGATAGTATTAATTGTTTATAATCAAGATTAAACAAACTAGTAATTATATGCACTTAGATCATAACCGATGAAAAAGATTGGGTGATTAGGTAACATATCGGCTAACACTCTGACATGGCCTTATATATTATTGTCAACCTTTATTAAATCTGTTAAACAAGTTATAACCTCAAAGAGATTAGACCTAATCGAGACAGTGCAAAGCTAATAACAAGCTTACTAGATTTAAAGGGTTGATAAATTTAAATAAGATGATAGATATAACCAATTAAGCAAAATAAATCATATGACTTAAAGCACAACAGTTATACTAGGTAAGATCGGCTGAAACCCCAATGTACAATCCAAGGCAGGTTAGCTTTTATGATTTTAAGCACGACTTAGTAGGTCAAACTTATTGATGCAGCATTAAGTATAAAAAGAAGCATAAAGTCTAAACAATCAAACTTTTGATTGATTTTCAGGGTGGTAGATACCTTAGCTAATCTAGATCGATAAAACGATTTAATGGATACCAACAACACCCTAAAGAAAGCTTAGCCGATACAAGTAAACAGAGCTATCGACTTAGATTAAGATATATGATAAATAGGCATATGCATAAGTTAGATTAGAGTGTCGAAACGATGTAAGTACTAATCCCACCGATACAAACCGCCATGACAAGCCTTACTCATTGTCGGAGATCGAAGCCGAGGCAGCCCAACTCGAAACAAGAACTCGTCGAGATAAAAACCTAGAAAACTAGGGTAACGATGCATCGAAAGTGTGTATCGAACTGTTGTTGTTTTTCTTACAAGACCCTGGACATGTATTTATACCCACATATACAAACTTGTCCATACTGGACACGACTCAAACTCTTAAATTACAAAAACATACGAACAAGTCCCTTAAACGAACTCTTACAAAAATATCTCCAACGAATACGACTCAATAATATCCCTAATTAATAGATACAATTGCCTGCAATGAAATATATCCTTGTTTGGCAACACTTTCAAATTCTCAAGCCGAGCCCAACTTGAACCCGAAACCAACTATATTGGTTGCCTTCTCCATATCAGCTAGTCGAGTCCGACTCCGTATCGGCCGATACAGCCCTTCAGCCGATGCGGCTTTCAGCCGATACGTAGACAAATTTGGCAACAACTTTTTCTCCCGCTAAATCCGCCTCGATATGTTCTTCGACTCCGAGAATCTTGCCAAATTTTGTCATCAACAGCTATATAACTATAACTTAGCAAGTCGAGAGTTGCTTTGTCAGTTAACCGAAATGGAGGCCTGAAAGGGGCAGGAGCGAGCTGCACAATCAGTCGCATCCATCCTTTTTTAAGAGGCCAATGCCACATTGCCATTCCCACTGTGTCATACAAAGTAATGCAAGCTTGCTAAATTGCTCACAAAAATGTAGGCATTAACATGTCACAAAAATGACATGGATTGCGGTAGAGAAACTTATGACCAGTGGAAACTTATGACCAGTCAAAACCAAGCATGTGCAATATCGTGTTGAGCTTTCTATCTGTGCACCCCTTGGCTTAGCCCACGACACAATTACAAGACCCAAGGCCCAAATCAGGCTCAGACTGGATGAGGTATGTTGTTTGTTTTGCAGACTCCCGAGAGCTTGGAAGGAATTTTGATGTGGGACTAGAACCATCTGAAAGTAAACTCAATTAGATTTCCAACAAGTACTCATGAGCCACGAGAGTCCTTCTGGATCAGCGGCTAGATCCGTTTTAAGTTAATGCTGTCAGGAGGCCTGAATCCAAATCCAAAACGTGTAGAATTTAATCTCTTGCCTTCTATGAACCAAAAGTGACGTGGTAATGTTGAAGTAGACTTCAGGAAGGTCTTGATTTGATCCCCAGTCAACTTCTTTGATCATCCATGTATTCGTTGCGCTCAGTCTTTTTTCCTTTACCCAATCAAGTGTCTCTGCAAACGAGAACATACAAAACTCATAGTGCAATAATGTTTGTTCAAATATATAACATGTAAATCTTACATATAAAGGATGCACCTTTGCTTGATGAATACATAAGATAGTCATAGTCATATCCGAGATAGTGATGTCCTCATCAGGCGGGGCTCGAGGATGATGAGCTTGAGCTCGATGTCGAAGAGAGGAGAGAAAGAGGAGGTAGGCTCCTACTAACAGGTGGGCCCGTAGTTTTATATAATATATTTGATGACTAGACTACTATGTCAGTTGCCACGTTGACAAAAAGTAGCTAGTTTTGACAGAGGGGTGTTGTTTGAATGATTTTAAAAGATGAGGGGTGTTTAGTATCCAGTTTTCAAGTTCAAGGGTGTATTGTAAATAACCAAAGAGACAGGGGTGTAAAATGGACTTATTCCAAAAAAATTAGAAAATGAGAAATTCAGTTGGTATCATGGGTTTCTCTTACCATCGGTAACCGTGGTAACCGGGCTTACTACGGGGGTACGGTAATGGTTACCGGCGATAGGGTTTAGAAAATTTTGACCAAATTCAAAATTTCCAGAAAAATTATAAAATTCAAAAAATTCATGGATGTAATTTTTGTTTTTTAGTGGCAGATGGTAAATAAATTTTTTGAAAAAGAGTAAGATAAAATCATATTTGAGGGTAAAACCGATAGTTTAGAAAATGAAAAAAAAGTATTGGGCCTTAAGTTGCACTATGCAACTAGCCTATTAAGACCCAATAGAGGAGAAAATATCTCCTCTTGATTCCCCTCTCATTCTCTGATTGATGCTTATGTCCACGGAGGAGTACAACATAGTATATCATCAGCTATCATATTTATGTTGCTTGTAAAATAAACTATCATATCTGTAGTCGTGGACATTATATTATGGACTCTAATTTTAACTACATATGGACATCACTATGCTTCGAAATGTGAGGTTGTTGAATTGTCGTTGTTGAATTATTATGCTACGAAATATTGAATTGCTTCAAAGTCAATAATATAGAAAAGGTCATGTCGAATTTTTCTATTTTACATCCAAAAATTAGGTTTACAAATATCTTATATATTCTTATAATTATCCCAAATTTCTCCACATATTTAAATGCTTTTTCAAATTTTTTTGGCTTAATTCTATTTCTGTGAAAATTTGGAAGGTAATCGTGCCAAACCGTGCAGTAATCGTGCCGAAACAGTGAAACCGCCAAAATTTGAATTAAAAATTTAGACATGAAAGTCGTACCATTTTCAACAGTTACCACGATAATCGTTTTTACCGTGGAGTACGGTAACCACGTCCCGTACATACAGTTTGGTACACCTTGGTAGCATCCAACCAGCGATAAGAGAAGCGTAGACGTCTGGATTCTCTATCAAATTTAATGTCGTCGAACCAATTGAATTCGGTCTCACTTCTCTTCAATTTGAATGAGTAAATGTCAACTTGAAATAAATATGGATTGCAGGTCCACTATGTTTTTTTTAAAAAAATATGTATTGCAAGCACGAATAAGATGATACTTCAACTGAAATGGCGGGGGCAGTTTTCAGTTTGGTCGTGGTCTACAGAATCTGAGATAAATCGACATCGATCCTTCCCCAACTAACCTTGTTGTGTGTACAATAGTACGAACTTGCATATATATAATTATATGCAATTATAACTTATGCAACACAAGGAGCTAAAACACTAAACCAAGAAATCAACTTGGATCTATCACTGTCTTAAATTGTTGCTTGCAAAGTTGATATATCGATCAATAATCTGTGGTCACCTAGCTATATTTAAAGAATATATTTACCTAGCGTCGTACAATTGGACATTAATTGACATGGTCTCGCAATTGAAATTTGTACTGAACTAAGAATTGTACATGCTCTTTTTCGTTCGTAATATTGCATCACTTAATCACTTGAATTAATTAGCTTAGTAGATGCAAATGTCAAACAATGATAGAAACGTACTCCTTTAAATTTTGCAATGATAGAAACGTACTCCTTTAAGTTTTGTTCGGACCATTTTTAAGGGATTTTTTTCAAGAACTTTGAGAGTCAACTTGTATTATTGTGAGTCAGTTGTATTTGGAAAATGGTTTAGTGGGTCGAGTACCTTACAAGTTAACAGAACTCCTAATCTAAAATATATAGAAAGACAACTGATGTATATTTAAAACAACATGCAAATATTCTCGATCGTGATGGAGGACGAGGAACAATTCCAAGACATTAATCACCTTATCAAGCTCAACCTGATCGAGCTATAAATGGCGACCTCCACAGCGTGCCCCATCATTGGAAAACAACAATCATAAGTAATTTTATCTCAGACCAATCCTCTAGCTACTTAGTTAATTAGCGTGACGTACACATGGAGATGAAGAATCCATTAGCAGTAGGGCTGTTGGCTGTGCTGGTGACAGCCATGGCGGTGGCGGCGGTGCACGACGACGATGTGCCATTCACCGACGAGGACCTGGAGTCGGAGCAGAGCATATGGAATCTTTACGAGAGGTGGCGCGCCGTGTACACCTCGTCGTCGCCGGACCTCGGCGACATTGAGAGCAGGTTCGAGGCGTTCAAGGCAAACGCCAGGTATGTCAACGAGTTCAACAAGAAGGAGGGTATGACCTACGAGCTCGGCCTCAACAAGTTTGCCGACATGACGCTCGAGGAGTTCGTCGCAAAGTACGCCGGTGCCAAGGTTGATGCCGCCGCCGACCTGGCTTCTGTTCCGGAGGCCGAGGAGGAGGAGGTGGTCGGCGATGTCCCCGCCGCGTGGGACTGGAGACAGCACGGAGTTGTCACTCCTGTCAAGAACCAAAACCCGTGCGGTAATAACTAATTAAGGCTCCGTTAAATATGAAATATGGAGCGAATTGTTACGACGAATTATTCCTTTTAAAAAATATATGTTTTCATATAACGTTTGACTATTTGTCTTATTCATATATTTTATTTGATAATAAAATAAGTCGAATGTTTAATTAAAAAATAAATTGAGTATTGTAAGAAGTAAAATTGACTAATAGTCCAAAACAAAACAAGTGGGTTTATGTGATGCAAGAAAAGAAAGTCTTGTGATAAACGTATTTTTGAAAGTTTAGAGTATATAATCCGGTTACTTAATTACTGGAGGACGTGTTCTCGAACGCTTTGTGTAATTAAAACCAACTCTTTGACTGATTAAATAAGGGAGCTGCTGGGCTTTCTCGTCGGTGGGTGCGGTGGAGAGCGCCTACGCGATCGCGACGAAGAAGCTACTGAGGCTGTCGGAGCAGCAGGTGCTGGACTGCTCCGGCGCCGGCGACTGCTCCGGCGGGTACACTTGGACGGTTCTATCGGAGTTCGCCGTGAAGAAGGGAATCGCCCTGGACCAGAGCGGCAACCCACCCTACTACCCGGCGTACCAAGCCAAGAAGCTGGCATGCCGGACAGTGGCCGGAAAGCCCGTGGTGAAGATGGATGGTGCAGCATCGGTGCCCTCCTCCAACGAGGTTGCCCTAAAGCAGAGCGTCTACAAGCAACCTGTCTCTGTACTCATCGAGGCCGATAGCAACTTCCAGTTATACAAACAGGTGAGCCATTAACATGGGCATAGTATACATTGAAACCGACACGATTTTAATTGTTTAATTTTAAATTTGTACAACAAATTCTAATTACTTTATATTTACATGCAGGGCATATATAGTGGGCCATGCGGGACATCGATAAATCATGCCGTGTTGGCTGTAGGATATGGCGTGGCACCAGACAACACTAAGTACTGGATCGTGAAGAACTCATGGGGCACGGGGTGGGGCGAGAAGGGCTACATCCGGATGAAGCGTGACATTGCAGCGAAGCAGGGGCTGTGTGGCATCGCCATGTATGGCATGTACCCCATCAAAAAAACCGCCGCGATCTCTATGGTCGTAGACGCTGTCGGCTCCTACTAGTTGCTTATAAGAAAAACAGCTATCCTAGAAGATGTTGGTTACTTGTTACGTATGTACGCACAGTGCGCTGTGAGCATATTTTCATAACTAAATAAATAAGGTAATATAGTATGTGCATCCATGGCATGTGTATATCACGCACATGTAAAAATAAAAAGAACGACCGGGCGCATATATATATTGTATAGGTTGAGTTTTAATAACATACCATGTGTTTATCATATATATTTGTATGTTTTTGCTTGAAAACTAATAAAATGTTAAGCTCTGGTTTATGTGTCAATTGTTATTAATTTTGTGATATTTTTAATACAAGTCAGGACACAGAGAAATACATTTCACTCTCACACCGCTACACACGCATGCGCGTCCAACACACTAATATCCAGTGACTCGAAGGACATAACTCCTTCATTGTGCGGGTAACGCACAGTCTCACTAACGCGCATGCGTAAGTATCGTCGTTTAAGGGACTAACCAAAGTCAGTCCAGGGGAAAGAGGAGAAAATGCCTGATGATTAGCTCAATCAATGATCTTAAGAGCTGTGGCCTGTTGCCCAATAAAATGTGTGGGACGGATACCAAATTTTCCAGGGTTCATATATCGTAAAATTCAATGAAACATCATATACAGTACTAATTAATGGATCAAGAAAATGTCCAACAGAAAAATAACTTGTATATTATTGATTGCTGCATATCAATATTGAAAGGCTAATTTCAGTTGGGAGTTTTACGAGATTTTATGTATATTAATTAGTATGTCGATTGTTTAGTGACATAGAATAAAATTAAAGGAAAGAGAGAGGGAACCAATTTTATTTGGATTCTTTTGGATGAAACTCTATATATACAAATACCAACTCTTCATAAATTATAAAATTAAACATGATTTTGATCATATAAAATTACACAATAAAATTAGATCAGTCTCAATACAAAATTTCGTATCCTAATTTTCAAAGAGGATGAAATAAAATGTAGGGCTTTGTCTCGGTGTTTCCCATAGTTTCTAATAAATAAATTTAGTAGTTTCAGACAAGATGACCGCGTGGCCTAATGGATAAGGCGCTCGCCTCCGGAGCGGGAGATTGTGGGTTCGAGTCCCATCGTGGTCGGTTGTTTTTGTTGCATGTATGTTCTGGAATTTTCTTCTTCAGTTCCTTCCCCTTTTTTAAATAATAATACTAATTAATTATATTGGGTTTTAGATATAAATTAAATTATATTGAATTGCGGTATTTGATCAGCAGTTAATTGCTTCAATCTTTGATTAAAAGTACATCATCGCATTGTTTTCATTTACTTAACGAACTTTCCATTATCTAAATGTATGCAGGGCGTGCTCTTTCTGCAGCGGCGTCAAGATCGTCTAGACACTGCCCTGGAAAGGGCACATCTCAACCACCGAGGAAGCATTCGATTTGCGCGCGCGCGCTCTCTCTCTCTCTCGCGCGCGCTTGTTGTTGCAGATCTCCAAGGACATGGCTTGCTGTATGGGCATCAAGCCTCTCCGTACTCTACGACCTCCCTCACATCACGAAGGCTATCATCATGCCGGTGGGCGACGCTGATCTCTCTGCTTCGCTTACCGCGGACCACATCGCCACTCAGGTACGTAACCACCGCGCAGGCTGCTGCTTCGTCGTCGTCGTCGTCGTCGTCGTCGTCGTCGAAACATGCATGCATGCATATATCTATCTTTCGGTCTGCAGATTGATTCATTCTTTTTCCACATGATGTTTTTGCATGCTCTGCTCTTGAAATCCAATTCCCTTTTTTTCATTTCTTGTTGTTCTTGTTGTTGTTGTTGCGTGTTATGCATTTTGTTATTATTCATCTCAAACATCATGCATATGCACGCATGCACGATGGAAAAAATAGAAAAAAAAACGAATCTAGCGAAGAGCTCCATTACCCCAGTCCAACGCGATGACGGCCAATGCGCCCTGGTGGAGTCCGTTCTCTCCTGTAGGTGATCCGCTTCCCAATCAATTATTTGGGCCTTCCACTCTTCACCAGGAAGCCAACCAGGATCGAGTTATAACCCATGATGGACAAAATGGCTAAGAAGGTGACTGGTTGGAAGCCAAGAATGTTATCGGTGGAAGGGAGGTTATGCATGATCAAATCAGGGCTTATGTCTCAATCCGTTTATTACAAGACCACTTTGCCTCTGCCGCGCTGGGCAATCAAAGAAATCGAGAGGAAATGCCGCAGATTCTTGTGGAAGGGCCAAGAGGAGGTCACTGCTTGGTGGCGTGAACAAAGATTTGTTCCCCGATTGACAAAGGAGGGCTAGAAGGTAAAGATCTAAACTTCTTTGGACAGGGGGCTACGGCTGCAGTGGCTTGCGAAGAAAACAGAGCAAAGCGACAGGCTTTGGGCTGTTGCATGTTTCTAGCCGGGGGCAGATGTCGCAGCAATTTTCGAGGCAGTAGTGGAATTCGTAATCGGCAACGGCCAGAATACTCAATTTTGGACCAATAATTGCTTGGGGTAAGGCAGTATCGCTACGAGATGGTTAGCGTTGTTCTCTCATGTGCACGGAGCTAAACTCACTGTTGCCGCTAGATTGACAGAAACCAGTTGGGTGCGCAGGTTGCAAGGCTCGCTATCTAATGAAGCAATGGCTGAGTTCTTCCAGCTCTAGGACGAGCTCCAGGGAGTGGCGCTGCAGCCGATAGCCGATACAATAAAATGGCGAGTGGCAGCAAATGAAAAGTTCACAGTCGCTTCAGCCTACAGTCTCTTCTTCATGGTGTCATAGAACTGTCCATACTGAGAGTTGATATGGCATGCCAAAGCCCTTCCGTGTGTTAGATTCTTTGTGGAAAACCTATCTAAGAGAAGCTGGCCACACAATCCCCTCTGCTCCTTATGCCAGCGCGAAGAAGAGACTAGCCACCACTTGTTTGTCGTCTGTGATTTCATGGCTGAGGTGTGGCGAAGACTCCGTAATTGGATCGGAACCAATTTTGAGATTCCAGCGGAATAGAGCATGGGAATAGGAGATTGGTGGTTATCAGCGCGACGCCGTTTTTGAAAGCGCTATAGAGCAAACTTTGACAATATGTTTATGCTATCTTGTTGGCTTATCTGGAAGGAATAAAATGGCCGCATTTTTCAGCAAATGGCAAAGGCGGCAGTACAATTGTCTCGCGACATTGACGATGAGATTGCTGTATGGAAGAAAGCCGGGATTTTCTCCCAATTTGACGAGTAGTCGACTGCTGTTCATCTTTCAGTTTTTTGTTTTGTCAGTTTCAGTTTTTTTTCCGTTTTGTCAGTTTCAGTGTTTGGGCCTCTGTTCCGCCCTACTCTATTTCTATGTTTTCCCCTCAACCCTTTCTCTATAATCTCCGGATTTAAGCTAAGCTTTGATCCAGTGCGACAGGTTTCGTGTTGTAGATTGTAACTTTTTTAGTCCGATTTAATCGTAAGTTTTCAGTCGGCCTTTTGGCGGCCGTCCCGGCAAAAAATATGATGCACTGGTAAAATCCAATTCTGTAATCAATCATGGTGAGACAGTTGTCTGGTAACTGTGAGGAACCTTAATTTTGAGCACTTGTCTGAAATTTTTTTTCTTTCGAGGTAACAGTCGCTAAAACTTATCAAACTGCTGGGCTGCTGGCCATGCAAATACTCTATTTCGACAAATTAGCTATCTGCAACTTGCGCATCGCTGGCTGTTTGCTTTTACATGGCAGAAAGGAAAGTATACGAAGTGAAGTCAACAAGATAAAAATAATGCTGGGACATGGACACATCCTCACAAAATGTTAAGACCTTTCATGGTTGATACGAGCTAAACATCTCATCCTTGTCGTTGGAACAACCTTTCATGATTGATGAAGTGCACACTGAATCTTTACCGACTCGGTTACAGTTACCTACCACGAAAATATCACCAGACACTAGTAATTGAGAAGTATAACACAAAATATCAATGGTACTACTACATGAGAAAGGTAGCTATTGTTCCTATACATGATACTTGGTGCTTAACCACGCCTTGTAGTGATTCTGCTCCAGTACTGCAGAAGTAGTATTGGTACTACGTACTATCAACTGCATGTAGGCTTTGCATCTCCTTTAGAGTTCATGGAAACAGTCAAGTTGCTATCTTTACCACAGATCTTCGATGTCAGCCTCTTCAGAGTTGTTGAGCTTTTCGCTTCTGAGCTTGTCAAGTGCTTGCAACAGAGATGAGCTGAGAATGGCTTGCAGTTGGGACTGATCCATTGTATTCAAATCCGCAACATCTAAATCAAGTGAAATCTTTTCAGTATGTGTGGCACTGTCAAAGGATGGATCTTGTTTTTTCATCTCTTCCGTCGTATTTGGGCTGTTTGGCTTGCTCATGTTTTCTTCAGATGGTTTCTCTTTATGCATCTTGATAACAACAGAAGGATGTGGCAATGTGGTGGTATCATCCTCCTTTGCTACATCACCATCTATGGAAGCAGGTTTATTTAGGTCAATACTGAACTTGTTTTCATCATGTTCATCATTGCTATGTTTTTCTCCCTCTAAGACTTTAGGTTCAAGCTCTTTTCCAGAACTACCAGCATTGTCATCTTCTCCAAAGGAAGGGCGAACAAGCTTTCTTCTCTTCACTTTCCCACTAATTTCCTTTCCAAGATTTGCATCCAAGTTCCTCCTTTTGTTGCGTCTCTTAAAGTTCATGAATGGAAGCCCTTCACTTTCTTCTTTAATTAAGCCACTTTGCTGGTTCAACTCAGAAAGAGGACAGGGTATATCCATTACTTGCTCACTGACCAACTGTTCACAAACATCATTGGTGATTATTTTATCCTGGTTACTCCAATGTTCTGCTCTCTGAGAAAGTGAGAGAACCAACTTGTTGAGCGAAGGACCAGGAATTTCTTGAGGCAGTGGTGGTGGGATCCGTGATAAGCGAGAAAACACACTGCTTTGTGCATGCTGACCAGCACCTATTGTGTTGCTTTCAGATCTTACATCAGGATTTTTGTTTAGATGGTCTGGCATGTAGGCTCTACTGCTATTTCCAAGACCTGAAGACACCGTATCAGTGCGATTAAAACTTTGTTTCTGTCGAGTATTCTCAGAGTCTTCTTCAGTGAAACTTTTTTTCCGCTGATCAAATGCTGATTCAGCAATTGCAGGGTATACTGGAACATTTTGTTGGTTTAATATTGGAGGTGCTAAGACTTTTGCTTTGCTGAAGTGCTGATGCTCCGATTCATAAATATCTTCAAACTGGCATTGTTTGCAGTGGACATCATAATAATCTCTCCTGTTAGTAGCACTGCCTTGTTCATTTGGCAAAGGAAACTGAGGATATGGAGGGGCATAGTTTATGTTTCCTGCAATTGTATCCTGAGGTCTATATCCAGGAGGCGGCAAGCAACCGTATGCATAGCCCATAGATGGAGGATATGAGTGATTTGCAGAAAGCCCAAGTTCCTGAGTTGTGTCCCGAGCTACATATCCAGAAGGCAAGTATCCAGGAAAAAGCATGTTATTGTTGTAAGGTAATTCTGCTTGGTCCTGATGGCTGTTGTGGACAGGTGCAATTTGAACTCCAAAAGGATTAGTTCCCATGGGCATTGACACATTGGGCTGTGGTGCTTGGTGCATGCTTGTGGATGCACAGTAGCTTGCTTCAACTGTTGAAAATCTGTGGGTACTCGCGGGCATAAAAAGGCCCGGCTGATCAGCAGGAAAATGAGGAATATTTAGACTCAAGCTCTTTCTTTCTTGTGTCCCTTTCCTAAAGGGCTCATTTTCCAAATTAGCACTCTCTGAACGGTTGTGAATAGGATGTTCAACCCTCTTCTCATCAAATAACTGATATAAGCGGACAACCTGCAAGTATAAATCAAGGTTGCATAGGTATAGCCTGTCATCAGAAGGCTCATGGAAGTTCACCCATCAAGTTTTGTTAAGTACAGCATACCTGTTGGTAGGAAAGGTCAAAGTAGAACTTCCATGGCATATAGTAGTTCTCTTTTATGGCAGGTGAAAACTCATCTTCGGTGAGTGGTCTGCACTTCCAAATAATTTTGAAGCAAACCTAGGGGAAAATGACAGCTCAAAACTGAATGAATAATTTTGAGCATAGTACTTATAACCAGTAAGTGGCTTCAAATACCAAAAAGACAAATGGAAGTCTCCAAAGATCAACTCGTACATAAAGTTCTCCATTCTATTGTTTATCATGTCATTCTGTAAGCACCAACCCATTATAATGTGATAGTATATGCTTTAATGATTATCTAGTAGTAAATGCAGTTTATAAAACAAAAAAAAGTACACACTTACAAGTGTATACACAGAAAAAAAGAAGTGAAGTAACCATCTAAATTATGAGGATTTTTAAACTTGACCCATTTTATGGCACGCACTAACAGCACTATAACCATAGAGAAACTCAATCCATTTCTTTGCATGCCGAAGCTTACAATTCCACACGACAGATCACCTAGAACACTAAAAGGACAAAAACAAATGGTTGCCTTTGGGTATCAATTATCAAAAAATTTAGCGATAAAACAGTGACAGACTTAGGCATTATATGTTCTGGAAAGATTAAATTGACAAGTCCATGCTGTTACAAGATATCCAAACAATCACTTGGATCAGGCTTTCTAAGCCTAAGGGTAGCCGATCATCAACAGACCGTAGCATGATTAATTGATCAAGACGCATATATTAGCTACAGTTTACCTGTGCAGGATATGAGCATCCAATCGACGAAAAGGCAGATCTGTTAATATTGAATCCACCATCAGAGGTAGCCTCAAAGACCCCATAGAGTTTGCGTTCAGTATGATCAAACAGAAACAAAGGCATTCCTTGTCTGATATTCCGCACAAAAGGTTGGTACTCTATGGGAAGTCCAAAGATGTTGGAACGGAAGCACAGCTCCCTTGTGGCAGTGTTGGACATGAAGATGGCACCTGCCATTGAAGCATCCTCTCTAAAGGAGCGTTTGATTAGCTCCTGCCTCATTCAGACCTTGAACATATGCACAGGCGAAATAATTAGAAAGAATAAATTGTGATTGGTTAGGAGTTACATGGATAGAATCATGCATGTCAGTTCATGGCAAACAATTCATACATTAGACTACATGGTTATTGAGTTGGTAATCACACACAGTGTTTGAAAGCAAGTTCTGAAAGTGATGGTATAGCAAGAACCCACGATTAAAGGAGAAAAGGAAGAAAAAAACTGGATAAAGAGCCAAAAAGGTGGAACAAGAGAGTCAAACAGGATGACCAAACAGTGACTTGTAAGAAAAAACTCACATGCATCGCATGGATGAACCAATTAATTTACCCCCAAGAACTTCGAAAGATAGAATTTTTTATTAGAGTTCTCTGATGTAATACATACAAGAGAAAAAAATACTCCTGATTCTCCCAGACAGTACAGACAAGAGAAAAAACCCCTGATGTATAGGAGATTGACGGAGAAGTTGCAATCTAGTCGGTTAGCCTCATGAGCAGCACATAAGTTGGAAAGGAACAACCAGAGAAGATCAGTCACAGTAAACCAATCTAAAAAGCAAACCATCAGCTTGTGGAACCGTACAAACCATCTAGCAACAGATTTAATACCGTATTATTAGCGAGAAAAAAAGAAACAGATTTAGGAGTACCAGGCTACCAGCTAGTGGGACGCGATGAACAGCAGGAGAAAGCGAAGTAGCAGTAGGGGATAAAAAGATACCGCAACGAAAAATACCAAAAGAGAGCGGAGGAGGAAGAAGACGGCCGGGAGAGTTGATGGCGACGGCGAGAACCCGACGATGGAGGAGGCGGCGGCGGCGGCGGCGGCGCCTCGACGAGCAACAAGAAAAATAAAAAAAAAGAACTTTTTTTTGTCTTTTGCCGATTGATCTCCTCCTCCCTGGGAAAGGGAAGTGGTGATGGATACTTCTAGGAGGATCTTGGATGCGTGGGGACGCGACTCTCGACTCTCGACCGAAGCGCACGCGCGCGGGTTTGATGTTGAATGACGCCGGAAGGGAAGGAAGCTGCTCCTCCTTCTCCGGCCGCTTCGGATTCGATTTGGTTCGGCTTTATTTTAAGAGTTCGTATTGGTGAAGGATATCTCTCATCATTCACGCATATCCTTTTGTTGGATTGAATATTAAATCTGAAAAAAATCGTTTGAAATATTTTCGTAGTTGGAACCAATATATTTTTTCCTTTATCCATTTGTAGGCGTCTCAAGTTTCAATTTCTCCTAACTGCCCCCAAACTCTCTCTCTCTAGATTTTCCTTTTTCTCAACGTGAATGTGAACGTGTGTACATAGGGCATTTTCTTTTTTTTTCCGAATGAAGTGCATGAGAATTGTTAAGGCTACTATTTCGTTTCCTTTTATAATCATCAGTACAGATTAGGCATGTGTTTGTGCCATTTGGGAGAAAATACTAACATGATGCAAGGCTTAAGAAAAAGATCATGCATGTGATGTGAGCATAAAGATGATGGAAGGCGAAGAAAACGCACCATACCGGCCGTGTGAAGCGCCCACGACCACAACAAATTACTCTCTAATTTTTATCCACAACTAAACTAAACTACTCCTATTCATCTACTACTACTGTACTTTTTATCTTTCTTTCTTCAGTTTTTGCTATTGAGGTGCACTCCGTTCTGCCACGTCACGTTGTCGCCGGATTAACGCTTCAAAACAAGCCGCATGGCGCAATTATCTCATTCTCACCATCACTTATTACTTTTAACGTAAAATCGCTTGACTTTGACTCTCAACAAGTGACCGTGTGTGTAGATGTTAGTAAAATACTAAATATTTTTTGCCCGTGAAAGTCTGCGTAATTTCTTGATTTTTACAGGTTTTTGGTTGCAAGCTGTTCAAAAAATGACGTATAAACGAGTTACCACCTGCCTAAAAAAATGGTTTGTACACCATTAACACACTTCCATTCACAAATCACAACCATGTCTAGTATAGTAGTATGTTTCAACATGTTCGACAATGTTCACAACTCTGAAGAAAAGAAAAGGGCTCGATATGGCAACAGAATATCGAGTAATGGCTGCTCTGCTGGCGTGCTGAAGCAATGGCCCAACTTCGTGTTAAGTGAAGATTACATCTTAATGCAACATTCATCTGAAATGTCTGAAGCAGCGTTTTTAATCTACGCCTTCCACACCAATCAAAATCAAACAAATACTCCATCTTACATGATACACCAACCCAAAAATCAATATATCTCTCATGCTACATTTACTCCGATAACAAACTATACATCGTTACCATTTTTTAGCCAATAGCAAAAGCAAATAAAAAAACATTATACATATTTATATGCGTAGATGCATGTATTAATATTCATTTATTTTAATACGCAAATAACGAATAGATTTAATGAATGAATACAAATATAATATAATATTTAAAAAATATTATAAAATATTATATGCTGATCAATTAGGAATGGAGGAAGCATATGACACCGTGGCACAGTTATTTTTCCTAAGACTTTTAATAATTCGTCTTATTAATATATATATGTTTTATCATTAAAAAACTTATATTTTAGTATATTTGTGTTAATCTTTTAAATAAGACAAACGTTATTTAAAAATTAACGATGTCATATATTAAAAAACAAAAACAAGGATAGCACAATATATTTTGTGGTTTTATCGTAAATTCGTAGTGCGAAAATTCATACAAGAAGCATCATTCCAAGTCCAATATAATGTCTGTGCCTGAGTTGTGTGATGTTACTCTACAATATAATATCTTGATGGTCACTCACAGCCCATATATATAGGAGTATATCGAAAAAGTCATTCCAATTAATGACGATCGATTGACGTTTGCCGTGGTGATCGATCTGCTCAACGAACGCCTCCTCTCGCTTTGACGACCGTGCTAGCTATCGCGGCGTCCAAGCTTCACCTTCAGCCTCCTCTCGCCGCCGGCGCCGCGGTGGACGACGTCGGCGATGCGCTCGTCGTGGAGGCCGACGCTGAGCAGCAGAGGAGCCTGGAGGTAGCCGAGCGGGACGTCGACCAAGTCTTGCATGCGGAACACGCGCTCGACGGCGTTGCACTCGCTGTCGTAGGCGAACACCTTGTGTCCTCCCGTGGCGAGCAGGATCTTGTTGCCTCCCGCGCTGCACAGCGGGACGATGACGCGCTCACCGGCGAGCTCCGCGCTCACCTCCTGGGGCAGGCTCTGGAGGTTGATGGAGCACCGCACCGACCACGACGGCGACGGCGACGACGGGCCGCTCCACGTGAAGAGCCCGTAGACGCGGCCGAAGAGGCGGTTGTCGAAGACGGCGCACAGCAAGCCGTCGAGGTCGGCGAGGTGGCAGATGCGTGAAGACAGCCGTGGCGGCACGTACACCCACCCGAACTGCTCGCGGCCGATGGCGAAGGACAGGATGCGGTGGATCGGCTCTTCGCCGGGGCCTTCCGCCTGGAGCAGCCAGTAGAGGTAGTCGTTGACAAACACCGGAGGCAACGTGGGGAGGAAGTTGGCCGCGCACGGCGGCACTCGCCCGACGCAGCGGCGCCACCCGCCCTGGGTGTACACCTCGCAGCTGTACTCCCCGCCGTTGCGTTTCTTGAAGAGCCTGACCACCTTGTGCTCCCCGGTCGCCGTGTCGTAGCCGAGCCCGGTGGTGGAGAGCTCGATCCAGGGCGCCAACGACGCTGGGGGATAAGACGTGGGGTTGATGATGGGCAACATCGGCAGCATCGACTCTAAGGCCGCGGCCGCGGCCGGCTGGCATGGCGGCAGCGCGACGTGGTCACCGGTAGAGAGGTTGAAGAGATAGTACTCCGACCTGTAGGCGTCGAAGATGAGCGTGAGGCCTCTGCACGGCAGCGGCGACAGCACGGCGTGGTCGGCGCTGATGTCCGCGACGGTGAGGAGCTCGCGGGCGGCGGCGGTCGGCGCCTCGCCGTCGCGGAGCGAGCAGGCGTAGAAGGAGGTGGTGTGCCCTCCAGCGGCGCCCGGCGCGAAAAAGAGCAGCTCGGGGTGGCGCGCGGCCGCGGCTCTGGCGCGGTGCGCGAGGATGAAGCGGTCGGAGGTGAGGGCGGCATTCCACTCCCGGCACACGGCACGGGAGCGGACGGCGTCGGCTATGGGGAGGCGCGTGAGGATCTCCTCGACGAGCAACTCGCCGCGCAGCGGGCACGGCTGGCCGTACGACTCCGACCGCCGCAACCTTTTGGGTTTTGGCGGAGAGGACGCCATCGTTCGCGTTCGCGTGCACACCGGATCCAATATTTGATTGATGAAAACAACTAGTACCGCGATATTTATATATACTATAGAGAAGAAAGATTGATTCGGAATTTGAAAAGTGCTGACCTTGTACGGTTCGGAGCAAATTTAATTCGACTCCACTTGTCAATCGACTCAGAGTCGAGCCTACTACTGGTATGAATTACTACTGGTATGAAGTACATGACGAATAGGAAATGGATTTTAAACTCTTCTTGACGAGGCATCTTTTTGTTTTTCTTGCTTTGTTGTTTAAAAAAGCAAAAAAATAAATTAATATGTGATAAATGCATATTAAAATGTCAGCAACCTGACGAGACCGGGTGATCCATTGGGAGAAGATGGGCTACAGCACAAGACAAGGGGAGCACGTTGTCGGGTGGGCTACAGACTGAAGCACCAGCGTTGCACGCCGGGCTACCGCGCGAAGCAAAGGCCAAGTTGTCTGATGTGCTACAGGATTTCCAGGAGGAAGAACAAACCTGCGCTGGGAAGGGGCTATGATCTCGTAAGCTAATCCTAGGGTGTTTGGGCCGGATTTTGTCGGCGTGTGTGTGGGTAAGATTGAACTGTAATTAACAACTGGAGGATTGGATGCTAGGAAGGTTGGCGAAGAACACAGTAGGTGGCATTGGCGGCAGCGGCACCGATCCTGTTGGATCCGGTGAAATTACACTCTAAGAGCAAGTTCAATAATATAGCTGATGGCTGGCTATAACAAATTTTGTAGCTAATACTAAAGCCAACTACTGTTACAATAGGTTGTCCGGTTGATGGCTACATCTAATAGTCAAATAAATAATGTGTATGATCTAATATGAAGTGTATCATTGTAGCCATTTTGTTGTGAGCAGTCACCAAGAATCACATAGTTCACACACTTCATGTATGATATCAACCAAGTTTGTATTATAAGGTGAATAAAAATTATTTTATATAAAAAACAAGGCATCACATAATTAAAATATCATGGCAAGCAAGTAGATTAACGATAATATCATCCCATGTCTAACACACTTAACGATTTACATATCAAAAGCCGCAGAAACAATGTAGCATTAAGTAAAATACATATAAATATGTTGTCCAACAGATGAGATAATGATTTCTTCATCTAATCAAGATTAGAGGCCCTTGATAATAAAACCGTTGCATGGTATAACCATTGCTTCGACTGCCATCATCCTGAAATAAATTAAATAATGGTAAATTGATATGATCTATACATCATAATAAAAACTTGGAAAAAACATTGGACTCAGTACCATTGGACCAAACTGTTTTCCTCAGTCTCACAACTATCTATGAACTGGAACCACGTTGCCTTGAACCAAAAGTTCAAATCAATTACTGCATAGTAACTATGAGTCTAATATTCATGCCCAAAGCTTGTTCTATGTAGCACTAAAGCATCATGATTCTTACAAATTATCCACCTGGGTATGTGACTGTAAATGCCCATTTCATCATTTCACTTGGGCATTGGCAAATAAGGCAATTTCAGGTCTACACAAAGCAAATTTGAGGTAGCAGCTAGCTAGCTAGCAAAGCAAATCATCTATTCGATCAATTGTAGCCTCGTGAAAGTTCAAGCAATCAGCAGCAATTTTCAGTACAACATCAGGTTCGCACACCCACCTCGCAAGGGTCGGGATGCGCGGCCGCACGGTCGTTGTCATCCCCCGCCGCGTCGCCGCGACGCCGCCCACGTCGAGCGCCCGCTTCGACCCCGACCGCTCCAGGTGCCGCCCCTGCCTGGAATTGGAGTCGCGGAGATGCGCAGCGAGGAGTTGTTCTTTCGCGCAAGGCAGCCACGGTAGCGCGAGAAAGGGGATCGGGAAGGCGATAAGGATCTATTGTGCTCGCGGACCCCACAAACAATAGCGCGCCCGGACTTTTTATTCGCTATCGCTCGACTACAAAATAGTCGCTCGCTTCCTTCTCTTTCCTCAATTCTCTCTCCTCCACCTAGATATATACCGGCTATTAGCCAACTATTCTACTTGCTATAATTCCTGTATCAATTTCTATTCCCGAGTGAATTTGTTGGGCTGCTAACAATACGATATCAGAGCCAGGCCGATATTTGTCCATTTCCGAATCCTGCTGTAAAAGTTGCCTGGAAGAGGTGGAATTCTGCTGTAGAAGAAATTTATTTCGATTCGGAATTTGAAAAGTGCTGACCTTGTACGATTCGGAACAAATTTAATTCGACTCCACTTGTCAATCGACTCAGAGTCGGAGCCTACTACTGTTAACACACAAGATAGTACGTGTTTCATTGATAAAGCGAAAAAATACAAGATTATAGTCCTAGAAGACAATAGGCGTAAAAAATAAAAGCAAAGCAAAGAAAGAAAACTCACCTGGTTGGATTGGAACATCAATATGGGCAAACACTCAACTCGAGCCTTCACAACAAACCTATCTAGAACAAAAACACAATGCCGCCGACGATCGAAGTCTTATGCGACGGCTCCCACTAAACCTAGCACACAACCGGGCATCGAAACCTTACAAGAAAGTACCTAAATAATCGGACACATCAAAAGAGACCGCATTAGGAAGGGTCATGCGATCCTCGCGCCGATCTTCATCGAACGTTGAGCCGCCATAGAGACCACGCTCACGCACGGCCACGACTGCCGCACAAGCATCCTCCTCCTGATCTATTTCTTTTATCACCATCACAAAGAAGAGAGAAGTTGCCCTTCTTCTCCCGATCTTCATCGAACGTTGAGCCGTCATAGAGAATCGACATAGCCTCGTCAACCCTCATTAAGCTCTTCATAAGTCGAGAGGTTGCCATCGGCCGAGGTGTCCCAAGATCCCGGGCCGTCGTTGCGCTCCTCGCCGTGCCTCCGGTTCTATCACGCCCACCACCGCACCGCCAGCCTCCGCGTGCCGCCACCGAGCATGCTTCGTCGCGTCGCACCGGCCTCCGCTTCTGACGGCCGCACTTCCTCGTAATACTCCGGCCTTCAGCCTCCACCATCGACGCCCGGGCCTCTTTGTGCCACCTTGCGCTGCAAACCATGAGCCGGCCGTGCCTTGCCGCGTCATGCCGACCTCCACACAGGCCACCCCTCGCCGACCACCTTCGTTGCCCGTCTCTGCTCCGCGTGCCCTTCCGGTGACCTCTTCCTGTTGCATCATCCGGACTCCGCCCCTCCCAATGCATCGACACGTACGTCTCCTCCGCCACGCGGCGACAGTCCAAGCACGTGCGTGCCGAATTCAGGCGCGCTTCTTCCTCTTTTTTCCTCTTTTTACATTTTCCTTTTTTTCTTTTTCTTTCTTTTTTCCTTTTTCCTCTTTTCCCCTTCTTTTTCTCTCTCTTTTTTCCCACTCTTTTTCTTTTTTTTTCTTTTTTCTTTTCTCTAACTCTCGCTTTTTTCTTTCTTTTTCTTCTTCTACTACTTTCCTCGCGGTCTCTATCACCGCCGCCAGCCCCACCGTCACCGCCACATCACCATCCGCCACCGTCGCTACATCGCCTGGCACGTCGTCGTTGCCATCCTCAGCGGCGACGGTGGGGGAGCGGAGGAGGAGGAGCAGAGGGGCGCCAACACCATCCCCTACGGCGTCGACCACTTCCGCTGCATCCAGGGCAACATCCACCACCACAAGCACCACCACGCCGCCCATGGCGGTGGCGGCCTCCTCTCCCTCTCCGGCGACGCTGATGGAGGTCGTAGTCGGCGAAGCACTTAAGGTCGGAGACGCCACCGTCGCCGCCGTCGTAGAGGTCGGCGAAGACGACCATGGGCGCGCCGGCCACGAGGCTTACTCGCCCACCTTGCAGCGCTGCACTCGGGCGCCGTCCCATCGCCAGATCCGGCCGGGGCGGTCGCCGTCGTCGCCGTACTTGTGGTCACCGTCACCACTTGTCAATCGACTCGGAGTCGGAGCCTACTACTGGTATGGAGTATGGCGAATAGGGAATGGATTTTAAACTCTTATTGATGAGGCATCTTTTTGTTTCTTTCTTGCTTCGTTTGTTTAAAAAAACAAGAAAGAAACTAAAAAGATGGATTAATATGTGACAAATGCATATTAAAATTGAACCCTTTTAAGTTGCAAAGAAAAAACAAAATAAAATACTAAAGGCTAGATATTTGGCGATGTGTATTTACAGTCAATTTTATAATTAAATTTTAAACTCGACAGAGGGTTAGAGACTTTGAGTAATATTTTCAGTTCAGCTGATTCTGGAATACAGTTTTATATTTGTTCTCAGCTGCAGAATGGCTGAAAAACCTTAAATTGTCAGGGGCTACAACGGGTGTATTTTCTATGGTTTTAGGGTACCTTCAAAACCGGTAAAGACAGGTATTCTTGAAAAAAAGATATTGGTTACGGTGACAAATAGTTTCCATGCGTTTTAATATGGATTGAAGACAAATTCAGATTGCTCTTAATTAACTCCATGCTAAACTAGGCAGAAATACACATGATGTTCTAAATTCTGATGAGTGATCACCGTACGTAATTGAATCTCATGAACCATTCAAAGATTGAGTGCGTGTAAAACAAGGGAAATGAAAGATTCACAAAGCGATTGCAACAAAAACACACATGCAGGCAACAGTAGTCGATTGCAACAGAGGTAGACAACAATCTCTGAGTCTCAAAGCACGTAGTAACAGTCAACTAGTCAAGTGCACCTGGATCGATGATCTGATTCTCTCTCTATCAACTAAACTAACTCCTCCTCCGCATATACAACACAATCGATCTCTCTCGGCGAAAGTAACTCCTCAATGCGATGAACACATAGGGAGTGTAATGGACAAACGAGGGGAAACTGAAATGGCAGAGTAGGATGCCAGAGGGAATTTGGAATGCAAGGCAATGGATACGGCGGCAGCGCCTCCCTTCCACCATTTCGTACCTATGTATCTGGTAGGTGACGCCGACGCCGCTGCTGTGGTACACGTCCTCCACGCTGTAGAAGCCATACAAGACGTCCATGCCGATCCGCATCGCCAAGAACTGGTGCCACCTCGGCCTCTGCAGCATCACAGCGCCCTCGACGATGCAATCCTCTTCATCGACGTGGTAATCCGTCAGAATCGGCACGGCGGTTCTGCCACTCGGGGCACCCGCACGGGTTCACCTCGGCGTCCGCAGCAGGTCATGATCCTGTCGACGAGCTCCTCCCTGCCGTGACAGCTCGAGCACCGGGGCTGTGGCAGAGTCGCTGCAACTGGCGGTGGCTCCGGCTCATCCCATCTCCTGCGCTGACGCTGTCCAGGAGCGGCTCCACACAACGCCCGGTAGTGCTCTCTGCTCCTGGAACCTGCGCCTGCGGCGGAAGTGCTCTGCGCCGTCTCTGCTCTGCTCCTCGCACAAACACACAATGCAATGCAATGAGCACAAAATTAGATGAAACTAAACGAGTTGGTGTCCTTGATCACGATGCAATAGCACATTTCACAACTCAGAAACGCAATGCTGTTTTCGCGAGCCTTTCGTACCGAGACGACAGCCGAGGAGGTCGGCGGCGGAGTGCCGCCGGTGTGCATGACAAGATCCTGCCTCCGCGGCCTGGCCTGACTGGAGGAAGATGCGCCAGGTACGGCCATCTCCTTCGCTGCCGTCGGGGACAGCAAGCGCCCAGTAGCCGCCAACGTCGTCGACGCTCCCCAAGAATCCGCGCAAAGAACTCGCCACGTACTCGCCCATGGCGTCGACGACGTAGCCGCTGGGTCGCACAAGAGAGCCGTCGTCGGCCACCGCACGGAGCAAAGCGTGCCAAGAACCTCTCGCCCTTTTGGTCACAACGACGTAGGGTCCAGCGGGCAACGAGAGAGCGCGGCCTGCGGCGTCCTCGTCCTGGCCACGGGAGGTAGTGGTGCAGACGACGGCACGCCATGAGATCCTTCTGGCCTCGCCGGCCGGAATCGACCCAAGAACAGCATCTCGCTGCGCGGGCACGGCGAACGCTTCACCCTCGAGGCCAGCGATCACGAAGCCGTGCGGGCGGGTACCGTCCAGCGCAATGGAGGTGTCCACAGCAAGAAGCACCGGGAGCTGCGCCTGGAGCGCATCCGCAAAGAAAAACCATTCGACGGGCCGCGAATCCTGGAAGAAGAAGAAGGAGGAGGAGAGGGTCAGGCCATGGAAGCTAAGAACCGAAAATTTCAAGAAATCAAGAACTGAAAAAAGAAATTACAACCGGCGGCATATCTCTGAACTCGCGTGCCTCTCCCGCGGCGGGGATGGAAACGGAGCACGAGGCGGCGGAGGGCGGAGGAGAGTAAGAGCGCGAGGTGTCGGAGGGTGGTGGGAATCCCTCGTCGCCGGCGTCCATGGCTGAAGCAGAGAGCCGTCGGATTGGGAGTTGGGAGAAGCGGGACGAAGAGAAGAGAGAAGGTTGAACTTGTGGAACCTTGTCTTTATGGGCTCGTGGCTTCTTCTGTTGGGGCTTGGGCCTACCTAAAAGCCCAGTAATAAAATACGGCCCAAAAGTATCCTCCTTTATGTCGGCCCGCAACATTTTTTTCCTCTCTCTCCTTGAAAATGAAGAAGTCCACTCTACGTCCCTCAGCGATTGAACAAGTTTCTTTTGCATCCCTTGACCGCAAAACAGAGCTCCCAATTTTTAAAACCAGTGCAAATCAAGTCAATCAGTAATATTAATATTAAGGGTCGTTTCGGCTGACATGGAGTTTAGGTGATACTAGAAGCAAAAATAATAAGAAAAATGAAAACATAAAAGAGCGTTGGTGGTTGATTAAGGAGACAAATCAAAGGACTACAAAAGTATAGACGGACCGAACGCACATACAGAGAATAATGGAAATTATACGGGTCCGAAAATGCATGTTTACTTACGTTTTAATACCCAGCATCCAAGAAAACCATGACATAATATATGTGTTTAATCAAAGTAGTATCAAGTAAATCATCATGCACATTCATGAAGATATAAAAGTACAATAAAACTGGCATGTTCAACATTATGGGATCCACAATGGTTTAGTAATCCTATCTTCTACGTTACAAAATTGTGAAGAAAAAACAAATGCTCCTTGCACCTCAAGGGAAAAGAGAGGAGGGATCTGGAACATTTTGCAGACTATACAGTTAGTTTTAAGTTACTGATATCTGAACCATATCAGTAAATCTTTTCCTCCGTTATCATACCCTCAGTGGTTCCAGCTGATGATGTGCTCAGAGGCTCCACTACCAATTCTTAGTTCAACTCATGTAACCGATCAAACAAGGGCCTTGCATCATGGACCTTTCTTCAATGATAGTACATTACTAGTTCAAATCTAAGCATTTTGATTTATCTGCAATGGTGGGATGCCAGGAATTTGAGGAATGGGGGACTTTTTCTTCTTTATTTTGTCGAACATCATAGCTTGCGTCATTAAAATAAGTCCTGCAATAGAGGCCGAGTTCTGAAGCACACATCTTGCAACCCTGCATGGGTCTACCACACCAGCATCAACAAGGTCTTCAAATTTGTCAGTCATTGCATTGTATCCAACTCGCCATTCACTAGCAAGAAGCTTCTCTACAACAGCTGGACCATCTGCCCCAGCATTGCAAGCTATCGTCATAGCAGGGACAAGAAGTGCCTAGAGCAACATTGGACAGATTTCAGAATTAGGATGTTATGCAACTGGTTTAATTATCTTGCAGGAAAAAAAATCTTCTGAGAATGTATTAATACAGTGAACACCTTAAATTTAAATTGATGTGTCTTTGCACTTGTTAGTCACTAAAGGAATTGACATATTTTCCATCTTAAGTATTTGATGCTTAGGTTCAACATGTAGATCATTCTTCAAACCTAGTGTGTAAAACAGCAGCAGCAGTGTAATGTAAATCCGCAATAAGCCAATAACTGAGGAGCAGGACATGTGCAAAAGAAATTATGGTTGTCACTGAATGGAGAAAGAAACCTTCCCAACTATATTTACACCAATCTTCTCTTCAGAGTCATCTACACGATCCATGATACTGGGAATATACTTTGATAATTGAACATACGTCACACCACCACCAGGAGTTATGCCTTCGCTAATGGCTGCAAAGGTTGCATTTTTTGCATCCTCCGCTCTCAGTTTCCTATCCTCGAGTTCAGCTTCAGTAGCTGCACCAACCTAAAAAAAAAATCCACTCTTATCAAATCCCCAGACACAAACTAACAGTTGTTCTACCACAGTGATTTCTGCACTATGCATTTCTCTGTCCTGAAAATATTTATGACAGAAAGAAAGCTTTCTGGTAAATTGTATACAGAATGCATATATTCATTAAAAAATTGGAATATAGGTTTGTTGATATAATGTCATAGCAACGCACCTTGATAACTGCAATACCTCTTGAGAGTTTAGCGATACGAGCTGAAAACCTTTCTTTTAGATAGGCACTTGTTGTCTCCTCTAGATCTTTCTTCAGTTGCTGAATTCTGGCCTCAATTTCTGGTCTCATTGAAGGATGTGCAATGATAGTAGTAGTATCACTTGTTATAGTGATCTTCTGAGCCATACCTAGCTGATCAGAAGTAGCACCTTGAAGACACCAGCCAAGGTCACTAGCAAAGAAATCTGCACCTGTTAATTGAAGGAGAAACAAAAATTAAGAGACTAACAGAGCTAGACAGATAAGTTCAAAGCAATTCACCATGCACATCAAAGATGGTGAAAGCCAAATATGAAAATTGTGGTCTCGGCAACATATTAGAAGGAAATAACACAATGTCATCTGACAAGTGACAAATACTAAGGAACTGCTAAAATATGTTTTAAAAAACTATTAGGATATGACATATCCTGTAAGCATGTACTATAAGACAAAATTATGTACTTTGATGTATGGAATAATTCTAACATTAAATTTCAAAGTACATAGTTCTAGTGTACTAATTCTTCACCTGTCATAATAGCAATATCTTGGAGAATAGCCTTCTTCTCATCTCCCAAACCAGGACATTTAACAACAGCAACATTTAGCAGTCCATTCAGTTTGTTAAGAACGAGAGTTGAATACACTGTATGTGAAACATCCTCAGCAATAATCAACAAAGGGACACTCAACTGTGTGGTCTTCTCTAGCAAAGGAAGTATCTCTTGGACATCATCCACCCGCTGATCAGTTAAAAGTACCCTAGCATTTTCAAATTCAACAATTGCTTTGTCTTGATTTGTGATGAAATGTGGAGAGATATAACCTTTGTCTATCTGCAATGACCAGATGGAGAATCATGAACTATAGTACTATAAGTTTACACCAGCTACTTTCTGCACTGAATGTTGATTACTTGATTCAAATGGTTCAATGGAATGATTTTCTTTGACACGCCCTGCGACATAACTGCATTTTGTTGCAAAAGGGAAGTTCTTTGCATACAGGTAGCATATTGTAGGGAGAACATATCCACATAAACATACCTTCATTCCTTCTTGCACCTCAACTGAAGTATATATTGAAGACGAGGACTCAATTTTAATTATTCCATCAGGGCCTATCTTCTCCAGTGCATCAGCAATGAGATCGCCAACATATTCATCATTGCCAGCTGATATTGAAGCAACGGCTGAAAATGAAATTTAGATATTTACAACATTGACTAATCTGACCACACATAATAATTTAGGTGCATTCACAGACAAATCATGATATGCTTCATGCTACATTGACTATATGCACTCCAAAATATAAAGGAAAGGTTACTAGTCTAGTGGGTGTTTCTTCATGGTTTATTATTCAGTATTTCTGTGCTCCTGATGTATGCTTCCCAGGTGACAAAATTACCTTTTATGTCCTCCTTTGTACTTACAGGGATGCATTTAGTCTTCAAGATCCCAATAAGTTCATGAACAGCTTTGTCAATACCCTTTCTCAGGGCAACTGGGTTAGCACCAGTGGCAACTGCCAACAACCCAAGATTGATAATTTCTCTTGCCAAAATAATAGCAGTTGTTGTTCCATCGCCAACAGCACTATTTGTCTTGGATGCTATCTGGTTAACATGTTCTCAGTAAAATAAACAGCAGTGATATGGACCAATTTTAAGATTATGAAGACATTCAACACCTAACCTCTTGAAGTAGCATGGCACCTGCATGCTCAAGAGCATTTGGGAGTTCTATAGCCTTGGCAATTGTGATACCATCATTAATTACTTTAGGAACATCATCTTGGTCAATAACAACATTCCTGCCTGCAGTAAACTTTTGAGTTCTCAATGTTCCGTAGCATTACAAGACAATAAAACAAATAATCCAGGCTCATGAGAACCCAACAACATGAACTGACTAAACTGATGGATACACCAAACCCAACATCTTTAGCAACAATTAGTAAGATGATTCCAAAAAAGACATCCTTTTAGACTCCTGATGGCTCATTTTCTGTGCATTCACTAGATTCATATCTTACATCGAATATGACACTGAAATTGCAAGAAATTAGCAGTTGGACAATAAGAATGGGTATTCAAGAGCACCAAAAACAGTAGGCTGACCTTTGGGGCCTAGAGTGACCGCGACGGCGTCGGCGAGCTTGTCGATGCCGGCGGCAAGCCCACGGCGGCAGGTCTCACCAGAAGAAATCACCTTGACGTCCGCCCGCACCACAAAACGGCAGCGAACCCTCGCCGGCGGCTTAGGCAGCGTGCACGGCCATTTGGGAAGCAGCTTGGCGGGGTATGAGAAGGCGGTGGCGAAAGAAACGGTGGTCAAAGACATGGAGGCGGGGGCAGGAACCAGAAATCGAGAGCGCCCACGCCTGGCTGAGCACTGGACGCCGGTGAGGAGCCGCGAGGGCGGCCGGTGGAGGGCGCTGCGGGGTTCTCAGCAGACCGGCGGCGTGTCACGATGCGGCCGCGCGGGCGGAGCAGGCGAGCAGAGGTGGAGTGGTGGGTGGAGGCGGCGGCGCGGCGGGGCGCCGATGAGGTGGGAGGAGACGGAGGGTTTTAGCGCAGGTGCTTTTATCCGCTTGCTCTTCTTCTTCCTCGTGTCGCCTTGTCTTGACTTCTCAAGAATCCAACATTTCTCCTCCTCCAGAAAACAAACATTGTCCAAACTTAGTGTTTGAATTCAATATCTACGTTTTAGAAGACATTCAGGTCCTTTTTGACATAACTCTGAATCCAAGATTTCATGAAGCTGATATTCCTATAGATCTATGATTATTGATAATATTTATTTTGTTTTAATTATAAATAAAATATGAAATTTTAAGCCACTATAATTTAACATATAAATTTTAAATTTATCGTGAAGCTAAAATCTGAAGTTGATCTAAGTTGTACCAAACAAAACCTCACTTTCTAATTTTAACCTGTAAACCACGCACGGAATGCACTCTTCTCACGCCAATAATAGTACTACTCTATTGGTTCTAGATTATTTAGCATAGTGATTAAGGTTAATAAGAAAAGACGAGGTAATTGACGAAATTTGAATCCTAGAATTGCATTTATTTTGCAACAAGAGAGGAGTGCTACATATCAGAAACTTGAGCTGTAGGCAGAAGGGACAGGCACTTGGCAAATATGGGGATAAACAGCTACTGCAAAGAACACTCCAAACATCTCCACTTCTCCAGCGCGCACGAAGCTCAACTGGAGATCATCAACATTTCATATCAGGAACAATTAGCTCTCCTACTACCTGTCACGAATCAAATTTCTGAATTCCTAACACGCACGCACGCACGCAAACAAAACACACGCGCATCAGTCAGTGAATGTCACTCTCTGAACATTGAACAAAGTTAGTCCTTGAGCAACCTTCGCTAAAGTATTCTAAAAATCCTCCTCTCTGTGTTTTTTGCTACTTCCTGCAGCTGCATTTCATCTGCTTCGTCTGGCAGCCCCAGAAGAGACAGCCTCTTCGGCTGGTCTCAACTCTCCCAAGTGCAGGTGCATCATTCATCCCGTTGTCATGGAAGCACTTGAGCAGATGACATCAAGAACAGGAAATCACTTGTCAAATGGTGGGTTCTTCTGAAAAGTCCCAGGAGCAAACACCGGGAGGGAGCCTGTGCGTGCTCTCTCGCCCCGGGTATCACGCTGGTAGGCATTAGGAGGATCTCTACTTCCATCAGGGCGCGCTCTTGTGCCCGCCTCGCTCATCTGAGCATTTGCACCAGTGGTGCCCAGAATTGGCCCGCCAAAGAATATAGACTGACCGGTATACGTCAATCTCTCAGATGGCTGCCCTGATGACACTGCAGAGGAAGATGCGTTTGCAGGTGCAAGATTTTTCCCATGGTTGCTTGACTCACCAGTTGGATTTGCCAAGAAACGCGGGGTTCTTGCTGGCAGATCAAGACCAGCAACTGTCCTCGTCTGCGCAGGCACTGACACATACCGACCAGCCTCTTGGTCCCAGACAACAGAGGCTCTCCGGTTCTCCCGAACATAAGATGTGGCTGACTGGAACATTGGGTTGGTTATCTGTGTGGTAGGAACAGGCGGCCGCACTATCCCTGACACTATCCCTGGCGCAGGCCTTTCAGGGGGTGGAGGTTGATGAGGAGGTGCGTGAAACTGAGAATGAGAGGCAAGCTTGTGGATGTGAACCGGGCTGCTCAAACTGCTTGCAGTCTGTGTGCCAGTCTCATAGTCATCCTGACTTGCAAGGCTTTGGGGATATGAGTTCTGAAGAGGAGACAGTCTCATCTCACCCCTTGATTCCTTTGTGCCGCTGTAGTCAACGCTCATGCTACTCCTAACACTGGCATTTCCGCTGGAGCTAAGATCACCTTCATGGCCACGGCGAGTGTCTACTGGTCGGAGAACAGAGGATGATGCCCGAGCTTTTGCTGCAGCTTTCATAACCTCATTTCTATCTAGCTTTGCAAGGCTCCGGGCACTGATTTTGACAGGCTTCTTAGATTTGTTTGCTCTTTCGGCATATCCAGCAGCATCAGGATCAACTGTTGAAGGTACCATCCCTGGCTCCAAATGTGGAATCACTTCATCCTAGTGGAAAGTTTCAGCACAATTAAATTTAGCAGGGCTTCAGAAAGTGCTTACAATATCATAATTATATTGTATTCAAGCTTTGGAGCTGTAACTTAACTTCCACATAATTGCGATTTGAAAAATGCATGCTCACCTGATCAATAAATATTCTTGGAGGTGTGCACCAAGCACCCTTGTGGTGGAGGCCAAGTGAGCTTCCAACACTGAATCCTGTTGTTGCTGAATTTGATGGTGAGTAGGTGATATGTGCTTCTTCATCATCCTCTGGTGCTGCCTCACTCATAGCTCTCATTGCCACAACATAGTCGTAGGTTGTGATCCCCTGAATATACACAAGCAACATAATTGAGAATGTATATCAATTGGATATGTGTTACATTTCCATTTAAGAATCCTGAGGCAAACCTTTCTTATCAGTATCATGTGGAAGAAGAAAAGTTCCCCTAAAGGTATGCAGGCAACTAACGAAAGAAGAGTAAATAAACCCTGCACATAAGAAATTTCCTATTCAGTTAATTATCAGCAAAAATTATTAAAAATTAAGCACCAGTAAGTATTGCTCAATATACATCCAATATGCAAATATGTGTTTCAATAAGTGAAGGGAATAACAGATAGAAGAGCTAACAAGACACAAAATGCTGTAAAAAAATTAGAGATGCCTAAAATTAAATACATTCACAGAAGTTTTGTGCACACTGTACAGTAATTTCACAAACCCGGTTTTCACACCTCGCTGTTAAAGCTGACCTATCCTTGTGCAGTGAAAAAGAGGATGTGAGGTGATTCAGATGCATGTTTGGTTCTGGTGTCACCGGCTCACCATCACATTCCTCTCCTTCACTGTATGTGGGTCGTTCAGGTTAAGATATAACGATGAGGTGCTAAGAATGGGGTTTGTGAAGCAATCGTGCACAGCACTTGTAGTTCTATTTAGTCGCTAAGATGTGGTAGCTCATCAGTCATCAGATATCAGTGGAAAGATGCTTCTACAGATAACTCCTTATAACCAAGAGGAGATTCATAAACACTAAAAGCTACAAAGAAAAAAAAATCTTATGATACTTACCACTATAACAGCAAATGGAGCACGAGTCATGCCATTCCCAAGCTTGTCCTGAATGTTGCTCAATGCACTCTTATCAACAAAGCATAGTACAATAACAGCAATGCCCACTCCAAATTCAATTGCAAGCTGTCACACAAGAGACTAAATATTCAGTACAATTCAAGAAAAGAAAATCTACACTACCTGTATAACAACTTAGAAAAGGATATAAACAAGTCAGCATCACAAACCCAGAATAAACTGATTGCCATCAGTGAAATGAACGTGAAATAGTTCTTCCGTCCAACACAGTTATTTAGCCACTGCCAAAGACATCCATATCAGCTATTCAAAATTTAACGTTGCAAGATTGCATCCCAAGAACGTACAAGAAAAATTTACCCGACAATGATGATCAAATCCTTCAACACATTTGTCACAACTTCTGCAGTGTTTACTGAATTTGCGAACCTGCCAAATAATTTTGTAAAACAAGAGTTATAACACAAAAATCAAATAAGTTTACTGAATGATGCATCCCCAGGAGATAGATCAACGTACCTCAGCATTGCATAATGTGCAAAACAGAGCTTCTTCACCATTAGCTGCTTGTTCTGACTCATCAGGCTTCCGGCAATCCTCCATGACAAATAAAGCACACACAAGCCCACCAAGAAAGTAACAGCTTGATCTTTTTTTCGGCAGCTGTGAGCTCAGATTTATGTTTGCCTCCCTTGTAGACAAACCTCGCTGATTAGAATGGCCATCAAGAGAGCTTCTACAAGTAGACGTTGGAGACTGTGTGCCGATTGTGCTGTTGCCTTTCTGGGGCAAATTTATGCCTTGCAGCCCATCACTGTTGGCTGGTACATTAATAAAGCCATCCTCAAACTTTGACATGATCCCAGGATCAGCAGGGTTAATGCTTGTGCACCGGATGTAAAGGATGAAAACAGCAAATGCCTGAAAGTGGTGCATAAAGGAGAAATGTTTCATGATACCACAAGATGACCCTTTTCAGATATGAGAGGGACATAAATAAAGACCATTCGGCAGGCTTACCACAGGAGTATAAACACCTATAGCAACATACTCAAGGACTTGCTTTCCAAGAAATGGTGCAAAGAAGGCATAGAACGCAACCACCAGAAGGAAGAATACCACAATTGCAACAATCTGCCAAAACTCAAAAGGATAGTATAAATCAGTTATAAACTATTGAAGAAACAAGAACACACGCTGGTGCAGTTTGGAGCTGTTTGAAGCCCATGGTACATGGTGCAGGAAAACACAACGGTTACTGCATAGCGCCTATGAGTAAAATTTTCAGTACCCCAGAAAATAATACAACTTGAGGGAAATGGTGTTTGAGTACCCAAAAATGAAAGAAAAAGGACTAATGGATATATCTAACTATATATTAGAGCCCACAAGTGTCAAGCCCTGGCAACATCACGGTATTTCTTATCTGTTACTCCCTCCATCCCAAAATAAAACAACTTCTAGCACTCAGAATTTGTCTCAAAATATAACAGCCTATTCACCAACATTCTCTTCCCAAACAATCACAACCCTCCACTATTCACTTTTTCACCTACCTTCATTTCTCAACCAATCACAACCTCTCCCTATTTAATTTTACCTACTTTCTTAATAACCGTGTCCAACTCTAAAACTTCTTATATTCGGGACGGAGGTAGTAATTACCGTGGTTTCGGTTTCGCGAAAGCCGGCCCGGCTTTCGTGGTTTTCGGTCGTTTCGCGGGGGTGCGGCACGGCATCCCCGCGGTTTCGTTTAAATAATTTCGTGGGAATTCAAAAAATTTGAAAAAATTCATTTTAACACAAAGATATATATATATTTTATAAAAAAATATAAATTCCGCGATGTTTGTCACGAAAACCACGGTATATGGCGCGGTTTTCGCGTGGTTTGAGCGAAAACCGCGGCACGACGCGGATTTAGATTTGGTTCAAATTTAAATTACGGTTTTCATGGTTCCACGGTTTTCGCGTGTTTTGCGCGGTTTTCGTGGTTTTTGGCGCGGTTTTCGCGGTACGCACGAAATCGTTCAAATTCAAATTTGTTACTGGTCATTGCCGCCGGCTTTCGCGAATTTCGGGCGAAATTCGCCGTGCCGCCGAGGGGCGGCACGGCATAACCCGCCGGCATTGCAAACCCTGGTAATTACTTATGTGCAATGGATCTGAGATTAATGCATGAGTTGAGTATAACATTATGAGCATAAGCAGAATTTGAACTTTCCTGTTAACATGGTCTAAAACCCATGATGATGTGTCAAGGCTACAGATGCAAGATTATTCAAGTCATTCTCATTCTCAAAGATATGCAAAAGGAAAGAATGCATCTGACCAGACACTAGCTAGTAACAGAGGAATGTAGATGATAAGATGACATGACAATGTTCTCTGGTAGAGACAATAACTAGCTATCCTTGTTGAAAACAGAAGCAAAACCGAACCAGTCACATAACTACAGCAATAGCAATCTAAATATTACCTTAGATGGAAAAATTGCCTATGCTAAGATAGTTTACCTAACATGGAAATTTTTGACAGGTGACACCAGAACAGACACAGAAGACCCTACTTTTAACATGTACTAGTCCTTGCAACTACCAAACCTAATTGCCTACATGCGTATGTTCCAAATGTACAATGTGATGCTTCGAAGAACCTGCGGAAATATTTTTGGAAGTTTATTTTCCATGGTTTCCCAGAAGATACTTAAGTGCTACCGAGCTAGCAATTCTACAAGGCAACACAAGACGAAATTGGCGAAACATTGCATCATTGAATTACAACCCAAAAGCAACAATAAAATTTGCAACATGTTTAACCCACTATAATCGATCCCATTTGAAGATATGTTTGTCTCGCCAAATCACCAGCAAGGAAAACTTAAGCATGTACGAAAGCAAAACGTTCTTCCCTCATATAAAATCATTCCTCCTGCCTCCACCAGGTCCAAGACACAAAAATAACCAATTGTGTGATGCACGAATAGAGCAAATTATGCAACTTTCTGCATGCATTCATTCACTCATCGTCAATAATAAGAAGATAACATAGCAAAACGGTATTACACTTCACATTTTAGGCTAGAGACACATTCCTGCTTTACTGAGTTAAAACGGTCCAACCCTAATGGGAGAATCCTAACAAATCTAACACAAGAGACATAATTCGCAAAAATCCCAGCCATTTCGCAGGCATTGCATCTAGACTCAATTCCTTATGAGACCACGCTACTTCTTCATCTCCACACAAGTAAACACAAGAGAATTAGGGGGAATAGGAATCAATCGCTCGTCTTCAACTCTGTACCGACTGTACTCGACAGATCTTCAGAATACACACAAAAAGATTGTGAATTTTTTGCAGCGCCGAGTCACAGAGACGAAATTCCACGACGAACTAATTCCTACGGTTACTACAGATGCACGCCCGGGATCAAATCAAAAACAAAAAAGACCAGACTTTGTTACACCGATGCAAGAACCCGAAGCGACAAGGAAGAGAGAGAGAGTGGCGGCTGCGGTCACCTGTAGGGTGTGGGCGGGGAGCTGCCATCCGTGCTTCCTCGCCATGGCGCCTCCCCCGCGGCGCCGCCGTCAACTCGGTGCTCAGATCACCGCCGTCTCGCCGGCAGCAGCAAAGGGAAAGAGAAAGACTAGTGCTTTCGCCTCCCCAAGTGGTTGGATAGTTCAGGAGGAGTAATAGGAAGGAGAAAAAGGGCAGATTTTTCATTAAAAACCCCTCCCTCTCTCTCCTTCCTTTCTTGATTTCTGTTGCCTTTTTCAGTGTTTGGTTTGTTGGGGAAGATTGATTGAGTCAATTAAGGCTAGGCCTCCGGTGAAGGTTATTCAGGGATCCAATGGAGGAGTGACCTCACCTCCCTGGCCCCTGCAGTGCTGCTCCTTTGTGCTGTGTATGACTACTGTATGCTGTGCTGGTCTGGTCAGGTTCAACAAGAAAAAAAATAAACTCTTAAAACTTTGGACAAAATTTGACTAGATTTTATCGGGAGTCAACGATTTTCAAACATGTTTCGCGATCCGTTATTTGGCTCGAGAACGGTCTGTTGTATCTTGTTCAACTCTCAAAGTCCCGTATTCTCATGAAGCAAGCTAGTAGTACTAATCAAGTAATCAACGGTTGACATGTCATGGGTTAAGGAGCTGTCTTTGTTCATCCGTGCCATGTTTTGCCCTATCAATGCATTGCAATTTGCTGGTTATAAAATCGGTCGAGAAGCAACCTCCATTATTCAGATACAAATCTCTGATTCTTGATGAGTTACTAGAGCATGAGGCAGATTCCCAGTAGTTGAGCTCAAGAATGTTAATTTGTTAATGATCAAGTGGCCTAGCATGTATCAACCAGACCAGCCTGGTACTGCTAGGAAGTAGTTGTAGCATCATCATGGTCCATGTGGTCCCATGCCCCTTGCGGCTGGGTAATAGGTGTGTGGGTCCCATTGTCAGCCACACATGCGTCCATCCTATATTGCCTGCACAATGTACAGTTTGTACACTAGTGCTGTCCCGGCCGGCGCCGCTTGACGATTTTTGGACCAAAGTTCAGGCCAAGTTTGGACTGGACATAGGCTGTCTAGATTTCCCATGTTTGGATTCTTCCTAAAAAAACATCGTTGTTTGAACTATTCTTTGATCATATATCGGTCCTGATGAATGATGATGATATGCGCGTGAATTTGGAATATTTTTTAAAGACAAATTTGGAAGATCTTTCTCCCTAACTTGAAAGAAGAGGAAAGAGACATCAATGGAGTTAGGCACTTGGGTATGTCATCAGTAACATTGTCCAAGTGTTTCCGAAGCCAATTTCGGTCAGGTTGTTGCTCTCGTTGTAGGCAATTTTTTTCTCCTCTCCTTTTCACGGCTATTTTTTATGTGCCGTGAGTATTTTGGCCACTGTCATAATTGTGCTCCACGACGCAGGAGTGACCGGCTTAATAACCACTGCCGCCGTTTGTTCCCTCTCTCACTGCCTCAATTACCTATTGCTACATGTATTAAAACTCTTACTAACAAAAGTTTAACCGTTTGATTTAACTAAATAAAAATATTTTAAATTTACTCATAGCTTGGCACATCAGAGTTTGTAAGTATTTTATAAAATTTTTTGACTTTTCCATTTGTATACTGGAACATCTATCCAATAAAAACTTCGTTTTCAGGTGTAAGGATTCACTAGCATTCTTTATTATTCTCATTTTATCCTCTTAATTAGAGATCATTCCCCTGCCTTAAACCGTCGGTTGCAACCATTATTAATTTGAGCTTGAAAATCCTAAAAGACTTTTGGCAAGACATATAAATATAAAAGAAGCATGCAGTTTTATTGAACGTATTCGTCGTTTTACATTTACTAATTTGTGGAGGCCGTTAAAAATAAAGTTTTTTAAGGAACGAAGAGGAAGGTAGATTCAATTGTTTTTTTCTCGTTTTCTTTTTTTGAAAGGGTGATTAAAAAATACGGTTGCGGCAGCATAATCTAATATTCTAGTGATCTAGTGCAATCATGCATGAGCTTTTACGAATTCTATATTCGAGTACATCGGCATCATTGCAGCTAACATCATCATTAGACTCCATGACAGCATCAAACACATGGTGATTTAATAAAAATCTTAATGCCATGACATGGACAACTGACGTCTGACACCATATAAACTTGTGCTAATCTTTCCAAGACCGCATTAGCTTTTGCTGCTCCTCAATTATTGGCTCCAAATTTCTAAAGACCAACCAAATGGTGCCAAATCTAGTAATTTCTCCCCACTCCACAAAGAAGAAAACCGTGAAGAAATTGTCCGGAGAGAAAAAATCCAATCTTTTCTCCCCCGAGCACACATCCCTGTCCGGAATAATGCTCCCACGCGAATTCCTCACATCTCACCATCTCTTCCTCCTATCCACAAGCCAGCGGCGCCTCCGCGTATGGGTGATGTGTTCTTGATGATCTCCAAGGACGGACCTGTCCGCCGAAGCTACAGCGTGGTGGGTAGGAAAGTGTGGTAAAAATCCATCTTGACAATGGTTTCGGAGGATTGCTGTTCCGGGAGTGCGAATCGGGGCAAGTTTTGATCTCGCCGTCCTGTTTTGTGTGAGCCCGTGAAGCTTCGAACCCCAGAGGATTACTCGCCTCTTCGCATGCGTTGCGAGGTTAGCATCTTCTTCTTTTCACAATTGTTGGTTCTACTTCTACCGCGAGAATGTCATGTATATTTGAGCATTTTCAATCCTTTTTATCAGTCTTTTTCTCCCTTTTTTTGTATGATTGGAGATCTTCTGAATAATGTGAATCATAATTAATCTCGAGAGAGCCTTTTGTTAATCACCTGTGTTCGTTTTGAAGTAGGGGGATGGTCTGTGTGATTTCCTTAACTATGTGTGATTATCATCGAAATTTAGTGCGTCCATGCTAATTATGCTTGAGTTCAGAGCTTCGTGTTCTTGCAAGTTAGACGTCCTACGGGTTCAGGAATTCGTATCCTACTTGCAGCTGGGTATTTGGTTTAGGTTCGTTAATTAATAGATACACCATCTTTCAAATTTGGGCCGTGTTTGTTTCCTGATTCCTCCTCCTGGCTTTTAAATTTTAATCCACTGTGTAGCCAGAAAATAAGGAATTCTTGTGTTTTGCTGGTGTGCTATGGCTACCAACCGTCCTGGTATCTGACTAGTAACTCTGAAACTGTATTCTGACTGATCCTTTTAGAACCATATATCTTGTTAGTTGCTATTTAGGCAGTAACCACAATGTATTTTGCTTTTTTTCACTTGGAGGTATTTTCTTTGCAAGACGAGAAAAAAAATACAGTTAGACTAAGGTAGTTCTTGATGCCTGCAGCTTGTAAAATACTACTGTTGATTGGTCTGAAGTCTGAACCCATGGAGACCAGTTCAACAAATGAGCATTCCCGTAAGGGGGCAATGTGGGAGCTGGAAAGGAATCTTGATCAACCAATGGATTTAGAGGCTGGGAGACTGAGGAATATGTACAGAGAAAAGGTGATTGTCATATAAGAACCTGTCTTTTCCATATCTGAAATCTGAATTATGGTAAACACTAGACAAAACAGAAATTTTGTTCTCAAAGATTACCTAAAGTCGATAATTGGGTTGCCATCTATTTTTTGACAATTGATGTGAGTCCAGTGCGCACCCTTGTTTTAACAAAGAATTTGGCATTTTAACTTTTTAATGAAGTGCCAATATTCTTCGTCATTCAGTTATTCTCTGATAATTGCCTTGAATGTTGGTGGTACTAGTTCAGTTGATTTTAGATGTTGCCTAGGATACATTGTAACGTTGTACAGATTCTGAATTTTTCACAAATGGACCATTAAAGTATTCTTGCTAACTGTTCTTCCCCAATTTCTTTATGCAGACCTATCCAACAATTTTATTGCTACGGCTAGCTTTCCAAAGCCTTGGTGTGGTATTTGGAGACTTAGGCACATCACCTCTATATGTTTTCTACAATATCTTTCCTCATGGAATAGAAGATACAGAACAAGTTATTGGAGCACTCTCTCTTATAATTTACTCCCTTACACTCATTCCACTTGTTAAATATGTTTTCATTGTCTTGAGAGCAAATGACAATGGGCAAGGTAAGAATATGTCTTGCTTCCTTGAAAGTTTTTTCTTGAGTTATTGTTTATTGAAGACCCAAATTTGTACATATGTGACGTCTTGTTTTATTTAGGTAGGTATTAGGTATTTAGGGTATGGCCATACAACAGATGGTCTGGACAATGTGTTCTTATATGTAGAACAAAAGATCCACTTGTATGCTCGATATCACTTTGAGACATGAAGTTGCTTCAATTAGTGCCATCCTGGATGAAAGCACTAACATTCTGAAATTTGTCATACAAATAGAATTTGCACTTCTGGAATAAATTAGCAATATCTCCATGTTTAAGTACTTTATTGAAAATGATAATAAAACCCCTGCTTTAGGATCTAGACCTCTCCTAAGATAAGTTTGCGCTCTCTTGCAACATTAGTCCTAAGACAAATGGTTACTCTTAGTCAACTTAGGAGTTCAATGCTATTCCTAAACTGCTTTCTGTTTCTGTATATATTTTCCAATATGAATATCGACATACTGAGCCTCGTGGGTTATCTGTAATTCCAGGAGGAACATTTGCTCTTTATTCACTGCTTTGCCGTCATGCAAAGATAAATATTATTCCAAACCAACATAGAACCGATCAAGAGCTAACAACATACAGCCGTCGCATATATGAAGAGAAGTCTCTTGCTGCCAAAATCCAAAGATGGTTAGAGGGGCACCAATTCAGAAAGAATTTAATTCTTATTCTTGTACTATTTGGAACTTGTATGGCTGTTGGAGATGGAATACTCACTCCTGCCATATCAGGTGAGACCACTATGTTTATTATTGCTCTAGTATCAGATTCTGAAAAATAATAACGTGTTGTTTGGTGAACCTGAAGCTTTTGCTCTCACAGAAACAGTAAACCAGCAACTTCACAATATCCTGTCCGTTGCCCATTAAACACTGCAAACATTCACCACATTAAACATGCATGCTGGAAGACACTTTGACATATTGCACCCTTTAATAGAATAGATGCTATCTCAGCAGTAATACATTGTTTTTATGCTTTAAGATGAAAAACTTGGATCTTGGTGCCCCTTCCCAGTGTTATCCTCTTACACGCTGCTCTGAGATAACCGTCCCTTTTTACCATCTCTATTGTGATGTTTGCTATTCCATAGCTGCATTGCTAACTTCTTTTCCTGATTGACTCATAATTTTCAGTTCTTTCTGCGACTGGTGGAATACAAGTTGAAGAACACAGAATGGGAAATGGTACATATCAAATGTTGAAGTTACTACTCTGTTATTTTCTGTTTTCTCAGTATTCACATTTGCTGTGTTTTCTTTCAAATTCAGCTGCACATGCACTTCAGTCTTTAGAGTATGTCAAATTGACCGTTGCTTTAAATTTCAATAGAATGACAATTTGGCAAATAGCAACCTCTAGTATTTTTTCATACTGTCCTGTGTATGCGAATGATAGGACTGACACGCTAACTGCGTATCGAAGCATTGCCTTTTGTTCCAGGAGCCCTGAAGTCATACTGTATGCGCAAATAGTTCTATGTGTTATAATCAGATCCTGCACACAAGTACTGCGGAGAATTAGATCAATGTGTGGATAACTGAACAATTGAATTTGTTTTCCTCATCAGATGTGGTTGTAATTATCTCCGTGGTGATATTGATTGGACTGTTCAGCATGCAGCACTATGGCACTGATAAAGTCAGCTGGCTCTTTGCACCAATAGTATTTGTTTGGTTCATACTCATTGGGATTCTTGGTGCTGTAAACATTTGCAAATATGACCATTCAGTTCTTAAGGCTTTCAATCCTGTCTATGTATATCGTTACTTTAAACGAGGGAAGAATAGTTGGACTTCTTTAGGTGGAATTATGCTCAGCATTACAGGTTTACTTCTAACCTGATTTCATAGTGGATTGGCCTTTCTTAACTGGCAATAACCAGAACTGGTTTTTGGCTCATGCTGCAGGCACCGAGGCACTGTTTGCTGACCTTTCGTATTTTCCTGTACAAGCTATTCAGGTACCAAATATAGTCACCTGAAATTTTTTACACATATATAGTCATCAATCGTAGTCACATGACTACAGAAATCTGTCTGTTTGCTGTCTTGCTAACAACGCCCTGTTACTCCTTTATCATTTCGGTGCACAGATTGCTTTCACTGTGGTTGTGTTCCCATGCCTTCTTTTGCAATATACTGGTCAGGCTGCGTTTATAGCTGCAAACACAGAACAAGTCAGCCATGCCTTCTATATCTCCCTTCCAGGTAATCAGACTATTTGAACACTAGAACCTGTCAAGACTGTAGAACCTTCCATTTCTTTGAACATGAGAGCAGGAGAGGGAAGCGCGGTCTGGTCATTTTTGTGACGACACTACTGGAGAGGTAGTGCGTGGCGGGCGGCGCCGACGCCGTGCACCACTCCGGCCACGGCGTACACCGACCTCGGCGCGTGCCACTCCGGCGGCGTCGACCACCTTCCGTGACGGTGAAATCTCTGCAGCGGTACTCATGTCAACAGCAAAGAGGCAAACTTGGAGGGAGGTGGTGGCATCCAACCCGGGAACCTCAGAGCTAGCCAGAGAGAACCCTAACCCATGGATTCAAGTTAGGCGCAGAAGCAGGCAACATTCATGGCGGCCAACCGATACCCCAACCACCGTCTTTAAGGAGAGGCGCTTGGGCAGCAGAGCAGTTCCGCACTGGCTTCACGGAAGGTGTTTTAAATGCTTGGCTATAGGACATCAAAAACTAACCTGTAGAAACCAGCTGCGCTGCCACTCTTGTTGGCGCACAGGCCATCTCGCCAGCGCTTGTCAAGCTGAAGCCACCTCACCGGCCAGCAGCTCTCCTGGTTCGAGGAGGGGTGCCTGGGTGCGGGAAGCTACCCTGGGGAGAGCGGGCGAAGGGGAAGGTGACGGAGGCGCGGAGGCAGCTGGGGGGATAGTCTTCGTGCGACGCTCGCTCCCTACACCCCTCAGCGCCGTCTTCTCCCACAAGCCATGTCTAACGGCTTCGGATCTGTCAAAGCAGCCGCCAGGTGGATGAGGAATGGCCCTTAGGCCGTTGTGCTATCTCGTGGACGGCGAGGATGGCGGAGAACGAGGAACTTCTACAGCACAAGGCTCTGTTGGCAACGGTCCTGGGCAGGCAACCGGACGTGTCGCCGGCAGATGGTGGAAGTTTTGGTGGCTCGCTGAGTCCTGGCCGAGTGCTGCCGGTGGAGGTGACGACTCTTGAAGATTACCTCCTTGTCTTCAGATCCATTAGCGACCGGGACTAGGTGCTCCAATATTCAAGGCAAGTCTTCTGTAAGGGGGCGCCAATTGATTTCAAGAGGTGGGATCGAAGGCTCCAAGCTCAGAGTACGCAGATGAAGTACTTCACAAAGCTCTTGCTCGAGGGCTTACCACAACATGCATGGGAGGAGGGGGCGGTGTCGCAGGTCGTCCGCGGACTTGGAGGTGAATTGGTCGAGCTTATGTCGCCGGCGGACGCCCGGGTCCTGACCATGTTTGCTTGGATGAGAAATCCATCCGACGTGCCTAAGCTTTTGGAGGTTGAGGTGCCAGAACGCGCGGGAGGTGGACCTCCGCGTTGGGAGCGGCGGCCGGGCTCAACACTAGTTCCAAAAGCGTCGCTTCATAAGAGCTCCCTCACTTACCAAGTGCTCGTTCACATAGAGGAACTAATCGATCCGACTCCGTTGCACATCCCGAGCATTTTGGGGACAGACTACGAAGATGACATAGAGGATGAGATCCCTAGGAGAGTGACATTCTCTTGTTGGGCGGGAAGAACCGACGGCATGGGCCCTTGGACTTCTCAGATGGGAGGAGGTCATCGCTATGGTGGCACGTCTGGCTCGGCGGGAGGTCTGCCGGGTAGGCACTTGGTACTGACTGGAGGCGGAACCACTAGCAGAGTTCAGACCTTGGCGGCGGGGAGAGAGGAAGCAGGGGACTCTTTGGCGGGCGGCGGAAGCAGGGCAGCTCGAGCACCAGTCGCCACTTTCTCCAGTTCAAGCAATCGAGATGGTGCCACCCCGCCTCCTAGAGCAGGGGGGGACGAAGCCTCGAAGCCAACCTCCAGATCTCGTTGATGGCCACCTCGAGGCTTTGACTGTGTGCTTTCGCCCGCGCGGCCCGACAGTGAAGTGAGCAGATAGGCCGCCAGCGTATAAGAAGATGACGGATTATCTCATAGGAAGGCTAATGATGGAATCACATTAGCCGCAGCTGTTAGGGTTACTTCCCAGGAGTTGACAGCACATCAAGTTTCGAACCAGCGCCAGGCTTTATCCCAAGGGCAAGACCATGGAAGAGTGCAGGCAGCAGCACTTTTAAGAAGGCAGATCTCCCACGGTCTGCTCCAAGATCACTTGCGTTCATTGCTAGCCTTGGGAGACCATGGGCGGGATCCCATAGAAGTGGAAGGCGGGAACCCGCTGGTGAAGTCTGTCCCAGCACCTCGGCTGCTACCAAGGGGCCACTTTTAGCCCATGATAGAAGTGAGATATCCAGAGCCCAGCTAAGTTTTGTGGAATACTTCCCACGAGTTTACATGCGCAGGCAGGCTTGCAGGCTTGATATCCCAGGAACCCCTCTTTCGTTGACAGAGCTCTCAGGCACAGAACACCCATTGGGGCAACTTCTTGAACCTGGTGGCGACCAGGCGCAACACCTTTTCGAAGGACGATTGCCTTCAGATCACTCGGAGAGTGATGTTGTGCCGGTATTTGTACAGCCGCATAGGCTATTCGAGCACACCGACAAGGAGGCGGCCGGCATCGTTATCACCGGGATTGGGTACAAAGACGACAATCGTGGCGACATTTTCTATTTGCCTGAAATCCCAAAGACATGCAGTGAGACCCCCCGAAAGCGGAGATGACCGGCACAGGAGCAATGGATGTGCCACGCTTAACGGAGCAGACGGCAACGACAAGGTGCCGGTTTTTCTACGGCGCAGCCACAACACACCTCTTGCCAGCTTCCATCTGCGAACATCTCTGCCGCCAAAGCTGAGCGGATTCAGAGTTTCTTGTCAGCTGTGGCAGTTCAGCCGCCAACCTCCATCTTGGGACCCAGACCTCAGCCACCCAATCCAACTCCAAGAGGCGCCAGACGAAAGGCAATTCCTGCTGACTTTGTTCCCTGGAGGAGTGAGCGGTTACAGCAGCAGGGAGCAGGAGCGAGAACACATGTAATCACCAAAGCTCAAACCGTCAATATGCGCAAATTAGGGATTCCAGCGGAGGAGAGAAGCCAACCCAATCTTCCCCGCAGAATTACAAGAATCTTTTCAAGACCCCGCTCTCAGCTCAACACATCGCAGCTTTAGCAGAGCTCCTGGAGGTTAACATCGACGAAGCGGCGCCACTGCCGCTATCTACTGAAGAGCAAGCAACATCCATCTCGGTGCTTTAAAGCGGCCGAGGGAGTGGGGGTGGGTGCAGGAGGCCCATGTATCTTTTATTTATGCAAATGTCGTCGTCTTCTCTTGGTTTTGTGTGCTGGGTTGGAATGTAAGGGGTCTCAATAATAGTGACAAAAGGGTGGTGGTAAAGGACTTGGTGGTGTCATCCGGTGTTTCAGTGTGTATCCAAGAAACAAAATTGAATTCCATATCGAGGGAGTGGTGCGTGAAATTTGTGGGCCTAATTTCGGGGTTTTGCCGATCTACCACTGAACAAACAAGGGGGAATTTTGGTGGCTTGGAAGGAAAGTGTTTTCACGAGGAGGCGGTCTTTGTTGGAAGATGGTCGATAACGGTGGAATAAATTGGATCGTAGGTGACCACTCCTGGTTCCTCACCTCGGTGTATGGCCCTCAGCTGGACACCGAGAAGATAGAATTTTGCAGGAGCTTTCGGAGATTAAGGAAAGATGTCCTGGCAAGTGGCTTATCACAGGAGACTTTAACTTGATTCTCGATGCTCAAGACAAGAACAATGCCAGGGTCAACAAGAGATTGATGGCTGCTTTTCGTAACAAAATGAATGAGCTAGAACTCAGGGATTTGTACCTCTTTGGACGTCGATATACCTGGAGTAACGAGCAAAGAAACCCCACTATGGCAAAGTTGGACAGAATGTTGTTGACAACAGAATGGGAGGATAGCCTGCCAGATTGCTATCTCCAAGCACTGAGCTCTTCAATTTCAGATCACTGCCCCTTGCTTCTAACTTGTGGGCGTGGTTTCAGTAGGGAAAGAAGATTTCGCTTTGAGACTTTCTGGACAAAACTGGAAGGCTTCAATCAAACGGTGAAGGATTCCTGGGAAAAGGAGGTCATGTCAGATGATCCTTACTCCATTCTTCATGTCAAATTGGCCAGACTTGCAAAAGATTTGTCACGATGGGGCCAGTGCAAGATCAGCAAAATCAGACTACAAATTCAGATGAGCAATGATATTATCTTTCACTTGAAGTGGCACAAGAGGCGAGACGACTTACAAATGAAGAGAGATCCTTGAGAGCGGCTATTAAGGGCAGGCTGCTAGCACTTGGGTCCCTAGAACGCACAATAATTCGGCAACGGGCCAAGGTCCACTTCCTTCACGGGCGAGCTTCTGGTCACTTTTTCAAACTTAAGCTTTTGGCCGAGAAGAAGGAAACTCCCGATTCCTCGAATGGAGCACAATGGGGTTTTGGCCACAACCCAACAAGACATGAAGAATCGACCAACGAGTATTTCAAGGAAATTCTAGGGCATGACACATCGCTTTGAGACTAATAAACCTAGAAAGTATTCACTTGAATAAGGCCCAACTCAATTCTTTGGAGTCGATTTCTCGGAAGATGAGGTGTGGGCTGCAATTAAAGATCTACCAAGTGAAAAATCGCTAGGTCCGGATGGCTATATTGGATTGTTCTACCAATCCCGTTGGCACTTAATCAAGCATGAGCTGCTAGCAGCTTTGGGTAAATTTAGTACTGGGAACTTGCAAAACCTGGAGCTACTGAAGTCGGCTTGTGTCACTTTGATACCAAAAGAGGAGGAGGCGATGATGCTCAAGGATTTTCGACCGATTAGCTTAATTCACAGCTTCACCAAATTAGCGGCCAAGATCATGGCCAGAAGGCTGGCACCCAGGATGGCAGAACTGGTACCAAATGTGCAAACTGCCTTTATAAAAGGGCGTTCAATTCACGAGAGCTTCTTATTTGTAAAAGGGCTAGTGCAACGTCTTCACAAATCTAAGAAGAGGTCAATTCTTTTGAAGCTGCATATTAGTAAGGCTTTTGACACGGTATCTTGGCCGTTCCTCCCGGAGATGCTACATTTCGAGGATTTGGGCCGCTTTGGCGTCGACGATCTTGGCATTGCCGCAATCTGCGAAACCAATGTGCTTATCAATGGATCTTCCACGGAGTATTTCAAGCCAATGAGGGGCCTCAGGCAGGGGGACCCTCTTTCCCCTCTCCTCTTCGTACTGACCATGGATGTGTTGCAAGCTTTGACGAGTACCGCAGTGCACACAGGTCTGTTAAGTCCAATAGGACCAGGCAGGGGTAGGAATTCCAGGTTTTCTATCCCCAACATTTTCTTATATGCCGATGACGCGATAATCTTTTTTAAACCATCCCCGGTTGAGTTGCATGCAGTCAGGGAGATCCTAAATCTTTTTGGGGACGCCACGGGTCTTAAAACAAACTTCATAAAGAGCAAAATCACCCCTCTCCATTGCAGCCAAGACGACATACATATGGCGCAGGAAATTCTGGCATGTGATGTACAACATTTCCCTATCACCTATTTGGGCCTCCCCCTCTCAACTAAAAGACTGTTGAAGACAGACATTCAGCCCCTACTAGATAAAACCTCAAAGAGAGTAGCTGGATGGATCCCGAAACTGATAACTGTGGATGGTAGATTGTGTCTGGTGAAGTCAGTGCTAATGGCTCTACCTGTCCATTTTCTTTCGGTCTTCATCTTGCCAAAATGGGCCATCAAGGAATTGGAGAGGAAATGCAGGGGTTTCCTATGGAAGGGCCAAGAAAAGGTTGGGGGTGGACATTGTTTGGTTGCTTGGGACAAGGTGTGTGCACCAATAGATAAGGGAGGACTAGGCATAAAGAATCTAGATTTTTTCGGCAAATCGCTGCGGCTGAAATGGCCAGTCATACAGCTGAAGCATGCTGATAGACCTTGGACCATGGTGGAGTTCAAAACAGACAAGGATATTGTACAAATGTTCGAAACTTCGTCGCTACAAGTTGGGAGATGGTAAATCCGCACCTTTCTGTCGGGAATTGGTCGGGACAGGGTGCAATCAGCGGCGATGTCCTTGTCTTGCTTCTTATGTCAAGAAGTCGGACATTACGGTGGCACAAGCTCGGGTGGAAATAGATGGGTCGAGACCTTCAAGGGGCCCTTTCAAATCAAGCTTTCGGGGAGTTCTTTCAAGTTTGGGATGAAGTGCAGCAACTGCAACTCAGTGCAGATGTGGACGTAATTTACTGGAATCATGGCGTAAATGGAACTTTCTCCACAACCTCCGCCTACTCTCTGTTCTTCCTAGCTTGGGAAGACTGTGCATATGGTGACATTCTTTGGAAAGCCTCGGCGCCGTCAAGGGTCAAGTTCTTCATGTGGCTAGCTCTAAAAGAAAAGTGCTTGACGGCGGACAATTTGATCAAGAGAAATTGGCCGTGCAATGAAATTTGCCCTCTGTGTGGAGATGAACCAGAAAGTGCGCAACATCTGTTTGTGCAATGTACTTTTACAGCTGAAGTCTGGAGAGAAGTCAGACAGCAATCTGAGACACAATTCCGGATCCCAAGCGAAGATGACGAGCGGCTGGACTGCTGGTGGCTGAAAACTCGCTCAGGCTTGCCGGACAGCTACAGGAGGGCATTTGACAACACTTGTATGCTAGTTTCCTGGAATATCTGGAAGCAGCGAAACACGCACATCTTTGAACAAAACAGCAGGACATCAGTGGAGGTGTTAGATGATATCACTGAAGAAGCAACTTTGTGGAAAGCGGCGGGCATTTGGGTAGACTTTAGCGAGTAATCCCTTTGCCGCTGGGGGCTGCTGGAGCGCGGCCGTTTTCCTCCGGTTTCTCTTGCTGGTTTACCCCTCCCCTCCCCACACCCCCCCTCTCCTTTGGTTCATGGCTTATTTGATTCTCCTGGATATCGGGAACCCGGTATCTAGGGTCGGCAATGTCTTGCCGTTGTAATCGAATAATTTTATTTCCCTTCATCCTTAATGAAATTGGTTGCCGTTATTTCGGTCAACCCGACAAAAAAAGAACCTCTCAACCGGCATATCAATATGAACACATAAATATTATCTAAAAAATGTGAATAGATAAATATTGTATAAAAAATGTGAATGCATAATGAAAAGTGATTTTCTGCAACAGCTTGTATACTTTGGCCAGCATTTGTCGTTGCAACAGCGGCTGCAATAGTTGCTAGTCAGGCCACTATATCCGCAACATATTCGATTATCAAGCAGGCACTTGCCCTAGGGTGCTTTCCCCGAGTGAAGATCATCCATACTTCCAAGAAGTATCTGGGCCAGATATACAGCCCTGATATTAACTGGATCCTCATGGTTTTCTGCATAGCTGTCACAGCAGGGTTCAAAAACCAATCCCAGATTGCAAATGCATATGGTAACAACTGATTAGATCTTCCCATATATCATCTCTCCATGTAGAAAATTCACAACTTCAAGCCTGGTTGATTTTCTTCTTGTTAACTGACACTATAAAATCATGCGTAACACAGGTACTGCTGTGATCATGGTTATGCTTGTGACAACATTTATGATGATCCCGATCATGCTGCTGGTGTGGCGCAGCCATTGGACCCTGGTCGTCGCCTTCACCGTGCTGTCATTGCTTGTGGAGATCCCATACTTCTCTGCCGTCGTGCGCAAGATCGATCAGGGAGGCTGGGTTCCGCTGGTTTTCGCAGCAGGCTTCCTGATCATCATGTATGTCTGGCACTACGGCACCCTGAAGCGGTACGAGTTTGAGATGCACAGCAAGGTGTCCATGGCCTGGATCCTGGGGCTTGGTCCGAGCCTTGGCCTTGTCAGGGTCCCGGGGATAGGCCTGGTCTACACCGAGCTTGCCAGTGGTGTTCCTCACATCTTCTCGCACTTCATCACCAACCTCCCGGCGATCCACTCCACCCTGGTGTTCGTCTGCGTCAAGTACCTCCCGGTGTACACCGTGCCACTGGATGAGAGGTTCCTGGTGAAGCGGATCGGCCCCAAGAACTTCCACATGTTCCGGTGCGTGGCGCGGTATGGCTACAAGGACATCCACAAGAAGGATGACGACTTTGAGAAGATGCTGTTCGACAGCCTGCTGCTGTTCGTCAGGCTGGAGAGCATGATGGAGGAGTACAGCGACTCCGACGAGTACAGCACCCGGGAGCTGAGCCTCCCCAACCCAAGGATCAGCAATGGCGTGACCACCACCTGCTCCAACAACATGGAGCTGATGAGCTACACGTCGTCCCATGACTCCATTGTGCCGGTGCATTCCCCCTCCAATGACACGGGCAGCAGCCAGGTGGTGCCGGCGTCGGGGCAGATGGCGTTCCAGACCGTCGGCGACGAGATCGCGTTCCTGAATGCGTGCAGGGACGCAGGGGTGGTGCACATCCTCGGGAACACGGTGATCAGAGCTCGTAGAGACTCAGGATTCATCAAGAAGATGGCCATCAATTACCTGTATGCTTTCCTGAGGAAGATCTGCAGGGAGAACAGTGCCATCTTCAATGTGCCACATGAGAGCCTGCTCAATGTTGGGCAGGTTTTCTACGTGTAATTTTAGTAGTAGTAGATTGTAAACATGTGATTGTATCATTCAGACCGACTTGAACAGAATTTTGTCTTGTTGGAAGCCTGTTGTATCATTCATCCCCATCCATCACGACAATTAGACTGATTTGGATTAAAAAAATCGGTTGGCAGTCATATGCATAGTCCCTTAAAATAATTTGAATATATGACACTGTTAACTTAATTTAAATAAAAATTTAAAACTTTGAGCTCTTAAAATATTGAATTTAAAAATATAATGAACTACTACTAAATTACTTACGCAAAAATGAAGATGAAAGCATAAACTTTGTGTCGCAGAGCAGGCCAGGCGGATCAAGGCCGACGCTCTCGCTTGTCTCCCTTGCCGCTCCCGACCTTCATCTCCAGCCGGCCAGCCTCGACGCCGCTGGGCACGGCTCGTCGGCGCCCGATGCTGACGACGCTTTCCTCGTGCAGGCCGACGTTGAGCGTCAGGCGGGCTCTGCCAGATCGCCAACGAAGTCGTCCATGGCGAACACCCTGTCCACGCGGTTGCTGCCGCGGTCGTAGGCGTACACCTTGTGCCGGCTCGTCGCCAGCAGGATCTTCCCGTCCGGCGACGTGCAGAGCGGGACGACGAAGAGGGCCAAGTATAGCTCGCCGCTCAACGGCCGCCCCTAGGCTCAGCAAGCTGAATAGCAGATGCGGCAGCGCCGCGACCACGACGGCGAGCTGGCCGCGCCGCCGCTCCATGTCCAGAGCTCGTATTCCCCCTTGATGACCCGGTGCTCCACCACCGCGCACAGGGAACCGTCCAACTCGACGAGGTGGCTGAGCTTGAACGATAGCTCTTCGGTCTTCCGGTGTACGGATCCATCCGAACACCTCCGTGACGATGGAGAGCGACAGGATGATGCGCTCCGGCGAGCAGAGGATGCTGGCTTCAACACGGCCAAGGCGGCTACTGTCCGTGTGCCAGTAGAAGTCCAGGAACACCGGAGGCTGGCGTTTGAGACACTTGGTCACCTCAGGCGGCACGTGTCCGCCGCCGGAGCCCACACTGTGCACCTCGCAACGATGCTGCCTCTCCTCCCTGTCCTCATAAAGTCTGACGACCTTGTGCTCGCTGGCCGCGGAGTCAAAGTAGCCCCGTGCTCGGCAGCCCACGGACACGGCGGAAGGGCGACGTGCTCACGGTGGACAGGTTACAGACGTAATACTCCGACGATCTGGCCTCGAAGAGGAGTGTCAGGCCATGGCGGCTGTGTGAGCATGACGAGCTCGCGCGCCGACCCCGATCCGTCCACGTCCCGCGCTATCTTGAACGTGTAGAAGGCGGTGCCGGAGCCCCAGGCCGCCGGCGCGAAGAAGACGATCTCCGGTCGGCCGTCGCCGGTGGCGGTCCTGAATTCCTGATAGCGCGGTGCGACGAAGTGGTCGGAGGTGAGCACGGCACGCCACGCCCGGAAGACGCTCGGAGGCGAACGACAGCGGCCGCCGGGACGCGCGTGAGGTTGTGGTCGACGGCCACGTCGTCCGGCAACAGCACCTGATCGGCATAGCCAGGCCTCTTGCGCGGCCGCGGCGGCGTGCACTTACTAATTCTTTCGTGCAGGTGATTTTGAAAGGTTTATATTGGCAAGGATTTGGTTTGTGCTTTTTAAGGAAGAGGATAGCAACATGATGAAGGAATATTGCAACAGGTTGGAAGCAACAGTCTTGAGTTCTTCTTCATGTATGGGTGGAACTTCAGAAGGAGGATTGAAGCCTGATGGTGTTGTGGTTAGACCCTCTCTTTTTGAGTAATGGTTGTATGTGTTAGGGAGCTTAGCTCTTTTAACAGAGATTTATAACAACCATTATGTAATGGGAGTGAGCCTCAGTGCTTTTGTTGATTTTGGCCGTGTACATCCAGTATGATGTAGGAGGTTGGGTTTTAACGAATATCATTTATCTAAAGAAAATAATGTCAAGTGCACGCATCGAACTAATCAATCGTGCTAGTTTTTGGATCACCGATCACTCGCAAAAACCTAGATACATCGATCTCGTTCGGCGACGATGGATATCACCACGCCGAGCCGGAGCTGCTCTTCTAGGCGCCGGTGCCCGGCCACACCACCGCCTTCCACGCGTGCTCTCTCCGCGACGGAGAGGCCACGCCCGCCGCCCGCGAGCTCCTCACCGTCAACAACCTCAGCGCCGAGCACGTCGTCCTGTCGCCGACGCCGTGCCACGGCCTGACGCTCATCTTCGAGGCCCTCGCGGCGGAGTACCACGTCTGCAACCTCTCAACCGGCGACCACGTCACGCTGTCACCGTGCGAGCCGGCGGCGGAGGTGGAGTCGCCGCTGCTGTTCCTCGATGGCGCGCGGTTCCACAACATAATGACGCCGTGATTCCCGTTCGAGAGGTACAGCGCCGGGCTCACCTTCGACGCGGCCACCGGCGACCACAAGGTCGTCAGGCTCTTCAAGAAATTGAGCGGCCAGCCGAGCTGCGAGGTGTATACGCTGGGGGGAGCAGATGGCTGGCGCCCCTGCGCCGGCCAAGTGCTGCCGTGTTAGAACTATTCTTGTTGCAAAATGATTTCTTTATGTTGAATTAGCTAATTGATTTGAGTCACGTCATGTGTTAGACGTGTGTTAGCAGGAGCATGCATGTAGTAGCCGAAAATGTGATGTGTTCACATTGAACTTGTCCACGGTTAGTGGTGCTTGCATGCATCAATTAGTTAGCTAGTGTGGGAAAAAGACGCAGCCAAAACCTGTATGCTGGTGGTGTATCTGCTCGGCTGTAAAGCCATGCGATGTAATGAGTGAGTTGTGTGCGAAGTGAATAAGAGAAACTAACAGAGAAGGCGTTCATCGTCACAAGCGTGTGTCCACATTTGTTCGCTTCAGCTAGTTTGCCAAGGAGAGTGTGCGCGCGTGTCGTTGCAGTCCTTGAGCCACTTGTATCATGGCGCACGTCGCCAGCTTCCTCGTCGGCGGCATGCCACCGGTGTCCCTCGACGGATTTCTCTACTGGTTGCGCAGCCCGTTCGTCGGCTACGCGGAGGTGCCGGAAGAGCCCATCCTGTCGTTCAAAGTCAGCACCGAGCAGTTCGGGGGTGGGGAGCCAATGCCACGCAGGGTTTCTTTATCGTCCGGAAGGAGGTTACCACACCCCACGGTAAGCATATCACATGGTAACAGTTAAAAACTGTGACAAACCATATAAAATTTATTAAAATTTAAATTATTTTTTATATTTATTTGAATTTAATGGGGTTATCACGATTTTACCCTTACCGTACCCACACGTGACGGTCGCAGCGGCGGCATGTTCCGACGACGAGGAAAGAGAGAGAGGAGAAAGCGAGAGAAGAGAGGGGTGATGACGTGATTTCATTGTAATTTTTTTATTTTTAATTGGATATCCACTAATACATAGGTCTTTCATAGTATTTTTAACATTACGTAGGCGTCACGTCGTCGAAATCATCGTTCAAACCACTTTAGAACCTTATTTACGCTGGTTTTGGGAGTTAAGTAACATATCATTTTAGATATTCTGTTTTAAAGATAAATTTCAAACTCGATGAAAAATTAAATTAAAGGACCTAAAATGTATTCTGTCGTGGTGTTCGCTAATCCGAAGGAACCAGACGAATTCAGTTCATGGGCCAAACTATATACTTTTGGACGGGGCTATTTCTTCGTTGGGCCATATTCGCAAAACAACAATTTCTTACATACCATAAAGGCTGAATTATTTGATGTAGAGGGAGAAATATTATTCCCACTACAACGGTTACCTTCATCTCAATCGGACGGTAACCCTCATCTATGTTGGGTATGACGCCCGTTACGACGTAAATGTCACTAATGTGAGAAGTCATCTCTATCAGACAAAATCCGTCATCGCTTTAAATTATCTTTCTTGAGCCTAAACTAAAGCCTGTCACCAATAAGTTTGACCCAAAAGACCAGTCAAACAAGGGCCCGACACCGATGATATAATCTCAAACGTGCCCCAATTAAAGCCTGTCACGGATAACTAACTACTCAATCGGGTTTTAACTTAAGCCCATCACAAATGACTAACTACTCAAGCGGGCTTTAATTTAAGCCTATGACGGATGACTAACAACTCAATCGGGCTTTAACTTAAGCCCATCACGGATGGTGTCATCTCCATCGGGGTTAAGTTAAAGCCTGTCACCGATGAGTTTTTCTCAAAAAAATATTCTGTTTTTTGGCTAGCATCAGGCCTTTGTTAGCCATGCCCGTCGCAAAAATGAGAGAAATAGAGATATATATTCCCTTTCCCAGCATCTTTATTCATATATTTGAAAAATCACATCTGACATTCACATATATTATTCACATACATTCACATATATCTGACATCTTATTTATTCACATATACATCCATTATTCACATATTTAAAGTGCTAAGCATGAAAACCTACAAAACCGAGTTATAAACCGAAACAAAATTTTATTTAGAATTGCAAGTATATACATAAACATATTTGACAAAATTTTAAATTATAATAATATCATAATATCATGTAACTTGAACCTCGTACTCTTAACATTCCTTTGGGGTGCACTATGTCGTGGACAATGAAGTCCGCTATGTCCTCTCTAATCTCCTCAAAGCTAGTAGGTGCAGACTTGGATATATTTTCCTACGTGTACATATTTTGAAATTAGTTGATATATATATATATATAATTTGAAGTAGTTAGTATATATCACAATTGAGATCACAAACCTCATATTCGACCAAAGTCTTCACCGTTTTGTTGTACATAATTCGCATGTTGTGGCACACATGAAATTCACATTGGTCGCCAATTTGTTATTTGACCGGGAAGTCAATTTTGTGGATGATGCTTTTTTGTCCTTTCTTATGCAGGCCTTCTTTCTCCACATATGGTTTCCACGCTTCATTGATTGATTATTGTATCGGGGTCCAGTCATAGGCCTTACTGACTTTGGAGTTCATGTAGCGACATATACTCCACTTTGGCGTAAGGACCATGAGGATCCAATGGGCACTGCGACATTAATATAGTGAAAGTTAAATACTAAAGCAATACGTGTCATGCAATTACATATATTTAGGGTACATACTTCCTATTAATTATAGACGCATAAAATATACTCCTTGTTTTGGTGGGCCCATAAGGTGTCAAGTATGCAGTCTACCATTCCCTTGCGGTTGGCTTGAAGATTGGCGACTGTGACCATTTGTGGATCGAGAAAGGTCACTTTCGATGCATTTCTCTGACACCACTTCCAACTATACCTACACACAAGACAAATGCTCTTATAATCGTGTTATAAGGATTGTTGTTATCAAAATTGAGAAATGCAAGAATACTTAGAAGGAGTAGCACTTAAGTAGATTTGTGTCCACCGCTCGTAGTCTGAAGAGGTCGAACAGATCATTGAAGTCTATGACAATATAATTTTCTGGCCCGAGAAATGGTTGTCGATCGTGATGGCCTATGATGTCACTCTCCCTGTTCGTCTTCCTGGCGTTTGATTTCTCCATATAGCAGTGGTGGAGCTCCTTGCAAGCGTCGCCCATCGTTTCTAAGGCGTTGTCTCCAACCAACGACATGCCTAGTTGGAACGACGCCAGAGCAACGCTCTTCTTTGGTTTTTCTTGCCCCTTGCCCATCTCTAGCTTCTTCGGAACTAGATGCGAGGCCTGCACCATGTCTTTGAATCTTCCTCTCCCCCTTGCCATAGATTTTTCGATAGTTATCTACGAGGAGAGGAACACGTCTTCCTGAATTTCTTCATCGGTGGGGATTAAGGATTGCCGTGCTGTCGGCCTCCATGTGATCATCCCCAAAATCTGTCAACTTGTGGAACACAAGCGGGAGCTAGAGGGGCTGAAGGAGCAGGTGCCGGTTTTAGCGGCGGCCGAGTGCTCGGTGCAGTGGCTGACCTCGGAGTCAAGTTGATGTCAATGATATCCTTGGGTCATTGGATAAAGCTTCCACGTGCAGCTCCTTGGGTTAGGATCTCGTTGTTTGGTGGATATTGCAGCTCCTAGGGTTAGGATCTCGTCGTTTGGTGGATGTTGCAGTGACAAATGGGCCCATTCGGCCTTCACCGTGTCTACTTGCACTTACGCATGGTTGGCCATCAGTTATGCCCCATGCACTCTTGTATCGACGGTCGGCTTGAAAGCTAGTCCCTCGACCGTCGAAACTGTGAAGGAGGACATCACCCTAACTGTTAGCACACAGTTAGTCTGTTCCTGCGATAGATTCATCCATAATTTTAGAATATACAATTTTGAGCTAATCAACGTAAAAAAAATGGACGGAGTACTTTCTATTATGGACTTGTGACTGGTCATAAGTTTCGACTGGCTCCTCTATTGACCAATGGAGGCAACAGATTTAGACAAAAATGGTTGCTTCTTATATTTTCGAGGTATATTTTGGAGAGAGTAATTGAAAAAGAAAAGAAAAAGACAACCTTAGTTCACGAGATCACTCAGGTAACTATGGGGGTGTTCGGTAGGGCTCAAACTCCAAACTTCAGCTTTAGTTGGAGCTGGAGTCTGGAGCTAGTGAAAGGTAGTTTCACCTTGCTAGTTCATTTTTGAAGTGATTCATCCAAATCTATTTGAAGCTAGAGCGTTTGGTAGAGCTTTAGTTTTACTCCATCGGGATCACGAATCTGGAGTATTGCTTAGCATTAACATGTGATTAATTAAGTATTTATTTGATATTTTAGAACAACTTTTACATAAACGAAACATAAAAATGTGGTAATAAAAATCGAGGAAAAAATATGTATCTCAATTTAGAACGGGACCTTAACGAGATCACAGGTACGGTATATATACTTCATACCGTGGAACCTCATCGGCGAACGAACGCGTGCTTCCCCATCAACAAATTAAAGTGCACTTGCTGGCAGACCATAGTATCCAAGCCACACTATGTTATTTTACAAGATAAAGAGTATATATTGCATCAAACCATGCATTATTTAATCTTGTTCGTACATACATGCATATCTTGTGTACACTGAAAGCTAGGCCTCAAGATGCACATATACATAGGGAACCATCGATATTTAGTTAGGAGTAATTGGCCACAAGTAAACGTAGATATCGACACATGCATATGCATATATAAAATACATACACACATGTATGTGTATGTGTGTGTCTCACTTTAATTAATTTTCCCCTCTCTCTCTAGATGTAATATAATTAAGGGTTAATTAATTTTATGCAGGAGCTGCTTTGAGATTGTCGACGATCTTTTTGCGCAGCTCATCCTTGGAGAGGGCGAGGATGCGGCCTTTCACCGCGTAATTATCCACCAACAGGAACGTCGGCAGCGCCTCCACTTGGAGTCTCCGCCCTAAATTCTGCATGCATGATTCATCATACCAACATCCAATTAATTATATGTTTCATTTTATAGATAATGGAATTAAACTCCCAGCCTCTGCAAATTATATATGTTTCATGGTGATTCATATCTATACAAATTAGATACCAAATCGATCAATCTATTTAATTAAATTGTACCTTGAAATTGTCAAAGTTGAGGGCGGCGAACTTGATGCCGTGCTTGTCTTTCAATTCGGAGGCGACTTCCCTGAACGGCTGTTCCATGAACTTGGATGGCTCCGACCACGGCGCCATGAACTCCAGCACCACCTTCAATTCATTCGTCAATTAATTAGATTCATTCAGTAATTAACTCCATCGAAATCAAATAAGAGCTTCTTCATCAGATCGAGACTTTTTGGAAATAGTATCTAGCTAGATTGGTTATTACCTTGCTATTCTCGAGAAAACCTATCAGCTGTGGCAATGTACCGATGGTCGTCACGACAGAGTTGGAAGTACCTACATAAATTATGTATTATTAATTCCATAATTAGCAAAAGAAATAACTAAGCAGCCAGTAGCTAGGAACAACGCAAGCGGATATATCGATACAGAAATTAATTAATTAAGCTAGTAGCTAGGTCGTTAATTAATTACCGGCCATTTTGGTGCGTGGGTTGATTGCTTCGCTCGACGCGCTCTCTCTCTCTCTCTCTCTTTCTCGCTCTCAATCGCAAAGGTAGGCAAGGCAAGATAACTACTTAGCAGAGCAAGCGCTGATGGCTCTATTTATAGAGCTAGCTAGCTACTCCCGCCCTCAATTATAAAAGACAATCTTTTTAGCTTGAAACTTTTTTAAACGCAATATAAACGCACATACTTTTAACAGCTGCAAACTCAACCTTATAAACACGCACGCACACTCTATCTATATGAATATATTCAAAAGATATATATGAATATATTCAAAAGATTGAACTCGATTGGTAACTATCACTAAAAATAATTCGTATAAACTTAGATGGGTTGATCCTATAAATAAAAAACTTTACCAATTGAGTTAAGCTTACATCGCTTTTTAGCTTAAAACTTTGTCCCCCATAAAGACTACTTTTTAGAGTGTGATCTATCAGACCTCTTTAATACTATTTTAAAGTTTTTTAAGCCATAGAACAAATAATATTCTCCATGCTTTCTCTCCATATGAATAAAGGGCATGAAAATTTTTTCTACGTCTCTTAATTTAATTTGCTTTTGACTTTCTAAAAAACAATCTTTTAGAAACATAGTAGTAGATCTTAAGTACGAAGGGAGTACTTTTGTTTCCGAATCTATTTGGTAGTCGCTTAGCCTTATCACAACATAATTTGACACAAGTACTGTATGTTATATAAATTTTTTTCTCCATTATAAATGTAATAATATATATTTCACGTTTAATATGAGTACGATATGTGGTCCATAGGCGAACAGAGCGTGGCTTGCCACGCCTAACTATAGGTGTTGCAATGCGTAAAAGCTAACCAAATAGCTAGGTTCTGATTCTTTTCTTTCTGCGTTCGTCCTCTACTTTAATTTGGACGGCAAAAGAATAGATGCTTGCCAATTTTTCTACGTCTGGCCTTCGAGGCTTCGTTCGATTCAGCGGCTGGGCTTTGTGGCAGTAAAACGAAAAACACCATTAAATAATGATTATTTAAATATTAATTATTATAAACCTTTGTTTTTTAAACTATTTTTCATTCCTGTAATTAGCGCATGGAAAATGCATGTGTTTGGTCGTGTTCAACGATCTGGAACGCGCGACCACGATCATGAAGTTAGCTACTTGATCCCTGACATACTCCATGGTATCGCGCTCTACAACGTTGATCCCTTCTTTATCCATCGCTACTAAAAAAATCTTAAATTAATCACTAATATACATATATAAATTAAATCTATAAACCAATAATATCTAAAAATACTCAATGATTTAATACACTTTACATTACTCAAGATAGATTATTAATAATAGGTACATTACTCATTGATGGTTAATCTCTAAATTACTCCACTATAAATAAGTCATCATACTTTCTCAAATTACCAGTCTAAGTCGACAAAAGAAATTATAGAAAATAACTTGACAAATATTAGTGCAAATTACATAGAGAATCAAGATATACTGACATTTAAGCGTGCGAATACATAGATTTTTTGATATTTTTGAAGTTTTTGGAAAAACCTCCTCTTCCCATTTGGATGAGCTCAAGAGAAGCTTCAAAATCACAAGCTATACAGTAAAGTAAACAGAGTATATAGACTGGAGATATACGTATCGATTCAATATATAGACTAGATATATAGGTGTTGGTTCATAATATGAATAAATACCTATTTAGCTTTATTTCGACGGAAGCTATTATACCATATAGATGTCGGTTTTTATTACAAACTGATACCTATGTGATAGGTGCTAGTTTATAGAAAGTGATGATATTTTTTTGAATGTGATGACCGTTTGGAGGAGAGTCATTAGTGCCGGTTTTAACGGACATCAATGTACTCTCAAAGAACTGACATATATAAGATTTTATTGGTGTCGGTTCGTAAAAATGATAGCCGAAAAATATGTTATAGGTATTTTTTTAAAACCGGTATCTATAGGATCGATACCGTTTATCGTTTTTAAGTAGCGACCGTACAAGTATGGATAATGCAATCGGTACATTAACCCATCAACAACTATGTTTTTGTTTCAATTTTTCTGCATAACCGCTTTTCAACTGTCAGTAACACGCACAGTTGACTCTCACAATTAGTATTTAACCTGAAAAATTAGCACGCCTATTGGTACGCTGTCCTTTTAGCCCGTATAGAGCATTGAATTTTGTATGTTTTCTTAGAATTTTTCTATTGCCCATTTAAACTTCTGCGAGATCGTGCATTTGAAAGAACCATTTAGTGGGAGTGTCGTGTGTTAATTGACATGTATGTTTAATTTGTAACGGCGCGAATATGGCATGTGTTTGACAATTGAGGACCTATATGAGGAACAAAAGGTGTATTTTTTATGAAATCCTTAATTATTTTTTATGATTTCTAAAATATCTAGCTAAAGTTAGAGCAAAACAATAATTCGATTAAATAACTGTTGCATTATTCTTTTCAATTATGTTTATTTGTGCTGCTAATTTTCTAGTGTGTGACAGAACTAAAATTGATTAGCTTTTTCTTTCTTCCTTCCCCTTTCCCCATTTGTGCTGTCTGCTAGGCCAATTAGCCCATTTGGTTCCATTCTTTTCTTCTTTCTGCTTTGATTAAGATTAAAAACGGACATGCAAAACGGGAAGACTATTATCATTAGTTAAGTTGTAATTATTACAAATTTAAAAATGAATATATTTAATATTTTAAAATAATTTTTATATAAATTTTCATATGAAATTAAAAAAATGTTAATATAAATTGAGATAAAATCTTAATATTAAATGAAAACAAGAACACTACCTAAACACTGCAAGTCCACCGGGCTCATGCACACCCAGCTGCCTACGCTGCTGCTCGTGCCCAAGCCAGCCGCAGGTCACGCAGTGAGGCGTCAAGATTGCTCGAATTTATTATCTTTGAAATCTAGACGTCACGTGAACCGATGAGACGCTGGCATGGCATAACAGCTAGTAGCATTAGAAGTATTGATTCAAGAACTCGCACGTGTTAAGCATCGAGTGAATTAGATGTGATAGTATATTCTTTAACAGCATAACAACTTTTTTCGTAAGGTGAAACCAAGCTTTATTTCATCATGACTGTCATTAAACTATCCGTCTATCCCCAATACACACACGGTGGGATCCTATATATGAACGAGGATTAGGCAAATGCGATATCTGTAATCTGTGAGGCATCTTTCTTTCTTTTTATTTTTTTATAAAAAGATATATGAGGTATCTTACAATCTTGTTCCTGCTGGGTGCTGGCCCATTTAAATTAACAGTCGTTCTAGTCTTCTCAATATTTTTCATAAAGTATTTCATCATATATACTTTATATACTTTGTTGTCATTTTCCCTCCTTTCCTTTTATTTGACCATGCATGCTATGCATGCTAAGAATGAGGGAAACAAATTCTACTCAATCCGTGCTATCCGTCCTAAAATATATATAAATAATTTTAATAATAGTAATTAAATTAAGCAGCAAGACAAAAGTCTTAAATTATCTTTCATTAAATAGGAGGACTACTACAATTTTATCAATTTAAAATCGTGTTTTAAAAAGCCAAATTGACAATCGTGATATACTGTGAAACAAAAGTATTTCGCCCTTTAAACAATTTTGTCAGAGCCCTTAACTCTTTAATTATTTTTGAGTAATTTATCCTAAAGTACTAAAAATGGTCCTCTTCACACTGTAATGGCGTTTTTATTTTCTCTCCTTATACAATATTTATTTTAAGTTTAAATTTTGTAAAATGATAACATTACACCATAGATTCCTTTTTTTCCAAGTATTTTAAGCACTATCTACATAGGTTCCAAGCACTTAAGAATAACATCAAGATTCAAATCTTCATGTAAATTATCATGAGAAGTTCTAAAAATATTTTGTAAAATCAGGGAGAGTAGAATCTAAAACTCGTATACTACTATTAACTTGTAACAACTATTTTTAGAGAGATCAAACAACCGGGCTGATGTTTTTTTAAAGAAAAAGGTATGATTGTGTCTTTTTATTGAATATTGAATAAAGATAGAGTAAAGCACCTCTAGGGACAGTACAAAAGGAAAAGTATGGAAATAAAAATAGAGAGCACCATATGAACTATGCAATAATCTCGTGCAAGTGTTTAGCGCCGCTAGGCCCAGAGACAAGCCTCTTCTTTGATTGTCACTATTAGGGAGTTCGAAGCCGCCTCTTTTTGCTCAAATATTCTTCGATTTCTATCCTTCCAAATTTTTCAGACCACTAAGAGTATTAGGATCGAAGTCCCTTTCTTGGTAGACCAAGTGTTTGCCGATTTTTCCACCATTGTTGCACCGATTGGGTGTCATCCCACTCACTCCGCAGTAATCGCTTGGAGGCCTACCCGATTAGCCATGATTTTCCATATTCTTTTGGAATATCTCGCATGTGGTGACTAAGTGTAGCGCCGTCTCATCTGAGGTGCGACAGAGTGGGCAATGGCCATTGTTTCTCCATCTCTTGACCGCCAAACGATCAGAAGTCCAAACTTTGTTTTGGATTATTAGCCACGCATGGTGTTTACATTTCGTAGGGGCCCAGGCCTTCCAAATTAGTTGTTTGTAGTTTGTAGTGGGTGCGGCGCAACACTGCGCTTGGTAGGCCGAGTAACAACCATGGCCGATAAATTTCCAAACAATCGATCCGGTTCTTTGTTATGCAATTGAATTCCCCGCACTGCCCCCCATAAGGCAACTAACTGAGCAACAAGGTCCACCGACCATGGTGTGGTTATGTCTATGACTAGATCCTTCAACCAGCATCTTCCTGCTTGCCATGTCGCAAGGATTTTCCTCTATTTTTTGATAAATTGTATACCAGAGGCATGATGTCTCTCGGCCTTTGCCCATCCAGCCACTGTGAGTCCCAGAAGCACGCTGTATCGCCATCGCCCAGTGTTATTCTTGTTGAAGCGGCAAAGAGGGCCTTGTCGACGTTGTCGCAAGGTGTCTCTAGCCCCACCCACGACTTAGTCAGTTTTCTCCACTCTTGCCACAACCATCTCAAACGTAGAGCTCTTGTGATTTTTTCCAGTTGCAGCACTCCCAGGCCCCCTTGGTTGATAGGCAAGCATGTTCTTTTCTAATTGACTTTGTACTTGTCGCCAGTTATGTCTCCCGTGCCTGCCCACAAGAAACATCGTCACTGCTTATCTAGCTGCTTTAGGGATCCCTTTGAGGCCTTAAGGGCGATAAGAAGATAAATCGGTTGTGCTGAAGTTACCCAAAGTGGCTCTCTCAGCCAGCCCCATATTTTTCCCCCTCCAGCTTACAACCTTTCCTGCAATTTTGTCGTAAACCGGTTGTAGATCCCTCGAACACAATCTCCCAAGGACGATGGGTAGCCCTAGATACTTAAGGGGGAAATGTGCCCGAACTGCTGGCACCCCATGGAGTACCTCTTCTAAATCTATGTTACCACATTTGATCGCCGCTACCTAGGATTTTTGAAAATTGGTGACCAGCCCAGAAGTTGTGCCAAAATGGTACAGGATCTCCGTAAGCGCTTTCACGTCCTGGCGTGTAGGGTTAACAAACACAACAGCATTGTCTGCGTACATCGAGATCCTCATACAAGTCCTCGGCCCCTTAATTTCAAAAGGGCTCCTAGTTCTGTTGCTTTGGAGAGCAAGCGCTAGAGTGGGTCTATTGCCGGGATAAAGAGTAGAGGCGAGAGAGGATCTCCTTGCCGCAGGCCTCTTCCGTGGTAGATTCGCTGCCCAGGGCAGCCATTAAGTAGGACCCGTGAACTTGAAGTGGAGAAGAGCACACTCAGCCAATCTATCCATTTCAACGGAAAACCTTTATGCTGCAGAAGGGCCAATAAGTAATCCCAACGAACAGAGTCGAATGCTTTCGTAATGTGTAGCTTAACTAGCAGCATCGGACGCCTTAGCCGGTGGTATCTCATTCTACTCACTCTGTCCACAAATATAAATATTTCAAGTGTTTGAAATCTATCCACACATATAACTATTCCAAACTACTTATTTCATTAATTACCACTTATTCAAAATTCTTCCTATATATTTTAATCCAACCACCTTTATTCATCCCTGATTTATGCCAAAGTTTTTTTCTTTAACGTTAGTTTTGATAAGCAACACAGAAATAACATTAGATAGGTGAAATAAGCTCTCAACTGGTTATGTTGCTTACGATGAAACCAACCTATTTAGGGCTAAGTCTAGACTTAAATATAGATGCTCACATTTACGAGCAAGTATTTTTTAGTGATAGGCTATGTATCCGTCCACAGCGAAATATTTGTGGTGACTTTGTCAACCACAAACATATCGGTCTAGTCTTATGTGTTTATAGATGTAAGTATGCATGTTATGAGTGTCTATATTTATTCTACATTTTTAAAAAAAAGAAATAATAGTGGATACAATGAGTATTAAATAGCAGGTAAGCTGCTGTTTGAGAAGTAGGCCGTCTGGCCACCGCGTCCTAAAAAAACTGCGAAGTTCACCTTTCTATTCATCGACGAAACACAGGAATCGAATCAAGCCGGCCAGATGCTTATCTGAAACGCTCCCATATGCGCAGTTCAGGTGCCATCTTTTCTTAATTTGTTTATGTGATGCAAGGGTAAATTCGAATTTGGATAAGTTATCTGATAGAAACATCAGTGAACATTTATGATGCAATTTTAATGGGCATCGTGGGAAGAGAGCTACAGCGAAAGAAAGCATACAAAGAGGCGTCATGTTTAAAGATTCCAACTCCAACCCTTTTAAAAAAGGATTAATCCAACTCCACTCCTTTAAAGAATGGGATTCCAACTCCACTACTAATACACTACTTGTCCTTTTGTCGACAAATTATTTCTCTGAGAAGAAAAAAACAAACTCCTAGCCAGCTCTCCTTATTCCTATGCATTTCTAGTTTTACTTTTTTTTTCTCAACTCGCATCCTTGAGTTGGGAACTTCTCAAATTTGCTCCTTGGATTAAAAGCGAAGGATTCAAAAGAGTGCCTCATCACATGTGTAACGTTGAATCTTAAAAATAACAATTTTGTTCTTAAGGTTCAAAAAAGCTTTGCATCGCGTATGTTTTTTTGTTTCCTCCTTAAAAACCGTTCGATGTTAGCTATCCTTTTCTCTTTTTTTTTCTCTCTCGAGAAAATGTAAGTTTCCTTATGAATCCTACCGGTCAAATCTCTGAAATTAGAAGAACCCCTTCCTTTTTGGCCCAAGCTATCCTAGGTCAGCCTAGTAGTGTTGCTCGCCAAGCCCATGCAAGAGCGTAGTCATCACTGCCTCAGCTCTACCTCAAGTGGACAACACCCTTGCCATTCTCACCTACATAATGCTTTGCATTGCACACCAATCACCATGTACACTACCCTTGCTGTTCTCCCCAACACAATGCTTTGCGTGCTATGTGCAGTCTCCCATATGTCGTCGGACAGTGACGTAGCTATAAATTGTTTTGTAGTCTTACTTCGTAAATTCACATCACATAATAAAATTTTCGAACACCGTAAATCCTATATACTAGTACAAATTTAATAAGAAGATGATACAAATATTACAATAAATCATATAACATCAATAATTGACTAGCTTAACAAGCAAGTCTAAATACTTTTTTATATCATAAGAGCAAATGAATCAGATGATTTTAGGCCGACATACAAACAAACAACCCCATATTAACCCAACTAATTTCAAACAAGCAAATAGAGGGATTTAAGGTTTCGATTAGGGTGAAAACGGATTGGATTCAAACGAACAGTGGTCATACCATATCCTAATCCATATATTTAAAACGAATTCATAGCGGTTGCGGATAGTGTGCAGATGCGGATATGGAGCAAATTGTTTTGGATGTCGGAAACAGTGCAGAGCTGGTGTAGACTCAGCTCGAAAACGGATTAAAATCATCGGATGCAATGTGTATATTCGATCAATAGTCACCAATTCAATGGGCAACAATACAATAACAATATCTCAAGCACTTAATGAAAATATCATATGACAAATCGATGTAAAACAGATGACAACACAATATGATATGACTGATTAAAATGTCCATTGTCCAAAACGAGCACTTTATCAAAATAGGACACCACTTTGTGATAGGTTATTATATTAACTAATAGATGGGGAAATGAGCCAAAAGTGGTTGCATGGGCTTAGTAAGTCAGATCATCTATCAAACCCTCCACCGGATCACCTAAAATATAGGATAATCTGCATCCGCTGGATATCACCGATACCCCATCCTAATCCATACCCGCATACTACTATCTGCATCAGAATCCGTATCCATCGGATATCTACGAAGCCGTACCATTAGGGTTTCTCATCTCGTTTTGCCATACTGTGCCGCCCTTCAGCGGTAACACGAAAACCACGAAAACTGCTAAAACCATGAAGTAATGAACAGTAAACAGATTTGAATTTGAATCGATTTGCCGTGCCGCGATTTTCGTCTAAACCATGCGAAAACCGTGAAAATCGCGAAAACCGCGACGAAATGAAGAATTTAAATTTGAACCAAATTCGTGCCATAGTTTTCGCTCAAACCACGAGAAAACCGCGTCACATATTACGGTTTTCGCGGTGAGAGAGAAGAAATTTATTTTTATGAATTACTGATAAATATATTTTTGTGATAAAATAATTTTTTTAATTTTTTTGAATTCGCATGAAATTATTCAAATGAAACCACCGGATGCCGTTTCGCACCCCGTGATACGTATGAAAATCATGACGGTTTTCACGGTATCATAATCCCTACTTACCCTATTCCCACTTCGAAAGTATTTGGTACGGAGCGGATTGAATAATATCCGATCCGTTTTTAGCCTAGCATCTGTTTGACGATATTTTGTCACCTTACACATCCAAGCATGATCGCTACTTAGCTAATCGGCGTGCAAATGCATGGGCCACGCAAAAACATATAGCGTACTGACACATGCATATATATCTAGCTTGCCATATGTATACATGTATAATGTGAAGCTGGATTAGCGCGTACTTATACGAGAGCGCTCGTGGCCGTACACCTACCTATGCCGGATGGTTTTTGTATGGGCTTATACAAAGCAGCGGCAAGCTGGGACTAATACCGGAGCTGCATATGGGCCCGCGGCCCGTAGTTGCAGGGTACATGAGCTGTATAAATACGTGTACGCAGGCAGGATTTCTCACAAACAATAGCAAGCTATTGACGCGGGCTGATGTCAGACGTGTCTAACCAATGCAACAAATTTTTTTAAGAGAAAAAATGATATGAGAATATTTTTCATTAAATAGAGTGGGAAAAATATAGTGTTAACAAAAAGAAAGAAGGCCGAAACTTTACAGGGATTATCTATCTCCTGCCGATGACCAAGTAGCCGATGATCCAGATAACTCAAACAACTGAACCCCATCGGATCGATCTGATGCACGGCTGCGACGACGTCGATCAGGGACACCTCTTCGAGCAACTCATCTAGTACTGATCCTCTCTTTGTGATGGTTTTTTATGTGTTTGGATTTTATGAGCCATCACAACAAGGTCATCTCAAACGGGTCTTAAAATCGACCGACAAAGATATATGCGCACATCTCAAACGGGTCTTAAAATCGACCGATAAAGATATATGCGCACATACATCTTAGACATAAAACTCGAGCTCGTCACGAATGATGCTTATCAATGACGAGCTCAATAAAAGCACGACAAAAATAACCCGTACGAGGCTGTTACCGATGTTCACCTTGGTGATAGGCCCAAAACTATAGTCCGATTGAGATAACAATTATAGCGTGACATTATGACCCATCACCAATGAGTTCTTTGGTGACAGGCTTATACATAAGCTCGACAAATATAACTTTCACAGTCTATAAAAACCTCCATCACCCATTGTATTGGTAATCCCATTGTGGGAGGAGGAGGAAGGCAAGTTTTTGTCTTTTTTCAAAAATTTTTTAAAAATACTAGGTCAGTGTCCTTGTAGTTTCATGGCCTTCTCATCCTCTAGCTTATGTCCCCATTCTCACCGTCATCTTTTGTCGCTCTTGTGATAGACGCCTTCTTCATGTCATCCCAAATGCTCAGGATATCTCTGTCGAAGATGATGTAAAGCTCATCCGCATTGACAGAAAAAATACGAACTTTCAAAACTTTCTACCGTATACTTGCTTGAGTACATGATGCTCCATTACTCCTCGGTAAAAAACTTGTATTACCTTGAAAAAAACTTTGAACACTAGTAAAAATAGCGAGTGAAAAAAGGATCATCCTCTTCCAGTTGGTAATCAAGATTTTATTGACCGTGACTCGCTTGAGTGTGACATTTGCTTCATGCTTTTTAAAGCTCGAGTTTACATGGTACTCCTAGACATGGTAAATTCTACTTATGACATGTATGTATCTATCTCAAGATCATTTTTATCATAATGATTTGGACATGGTGGCGAGATTGGTAGCGGTACGGAGTGTTGGAGGGGCTATTACCAAAGTCTGCGCCCCATGCAAATGGGACTGTCACTAAATATTGGTACGTATTTACCTAAGTATTTTAGTAGTATAGAAATGTTTGCTTCGAGATACTCAACATGCAGATGGAACGGTCAATCCATCAATTGATACAGGAGTCACCTAATTTTCTTTCAAAATACAGAGTCAGTTACTTCCAGTTACGCTGTGTTGCATATTGATGTGACCTTTGTTTTTAGATATTTTGGCAACAGTATTTTACAAGACCCAGCTAGTAATGAACTTTGTAGTTCATTATTTGAACATCTCGGATTTTCAAATACTCCTTGAAACATCTCGGATATTTAAATACTGAACTGCAAAGTCTATCTAACCTCGACAATGCTTAGAGCCACAGAGACATGATTTGAGTTTGCAAGTTTTGAAGAGTTTTTTCTCAAAGCCAGGGGGACCATCTCTTGTTTCATTGCAAAAAATCATGACTGAACTGACTTATGATTATGGAACAAGAGGTGGTCCCCCTGGCTTTGAGGGAAAACTCTTCAAAGCTTGCAAACTCAAATCATGCCTCCGTGACTCTAAGCATTATCGAGGTTAGATAGACTTTGCGTTCATATTTGAACATCCGAGTTGTTTCAAGTAGTATTTGGATATCCGAGATGTTTCAAGGAGTATTTGAACATCTCGGAAGTTCAAATACTAAACTGCAAGTTCATTACTGGCTGGGCCTTGTAAAATGTTGTTGCAGAAATATCTAAAAGAAAATTTCACATCAATATGCAACACAGAGCATAAATGGAAGTAACTGACTCTGTATTTTGAAAGAAAATTAACTGACTCCTGTATCAATTGACGAGATTGACCATTCCATCCGCATGTTGAGTATCTCGAAGCAAACATTTCTATAGTCCTAAAATACTTTGAGGTAAACACGTACCAATATTTAGTGACATGCCCATTTGCATGGGCCGCAGACTTTGGTAATGCCCCCTCCAACACTCCGTACCGCTACCAATCTCGCCACCATGTCCAAATGATTGTGAGAAAAATGGTCTCGAGATAGATACATACCTGTCACAAGTAGAATTTACCATGTCAAAGAGTACCATGTAAACTCGAGCTTCAAAAGGCATGAAACAAATGCCACACTCAAGCGAGTCGCGGTCGATGGAGTAGGTCACCTTGGTCGTCTCATCGGCAACCACACCGCATCCCGCTGCTGGTCCGTGAAGAGGCTACGATGCCTTCTTCGCCTATCTCGGTCTCGCCTTATTCAAAATGATGTGGTGCAATGTCTAGAATTACCATGTAAACTCGAGCTTCAAAAGACAGAAAACAAATACCACACTCAAGCGAGTCGCGGTCGATGGAATCTTGATTACCAGCTAGGAGAGGATGAGCCCTTTTTCACTCTCCATTTATATACTAGTGTTCAGATCAGCTTCTTGTAAGGTAATACAAGTCTTTGTACCAAGGAGCAATGGAGCATCATGTACTCAAGCAAGTATGCAGTAGAAAGCTTTGAAAGTTTACATATTTTTTACCTGTCAATGCAGACGAGCTTTACACCATCTTCGACGGAGATATCCTGAGCATTTGGGGTGACATGGAAGAAGGCGCCTATCACAAAAGCGACAAAGATGACGACGAGAAAAGAAAAAGAACCTGGAGGGTGAGAAGGCCATGGAGCTAAAAGTGCAATGACTGCAGAGCGGACACGGATCAGGGAAGAAGCCTCTTCTCCCATCATACACATCCAATATCTCTTTTTACGATTTACTATACACTTCTCTAGTATTATAGGAGTCATAGTGCCCTGTTTGTACCCCATACATCCATCATTTCTCAAGAAAAGCTCTATGCTTGTAGTATCCATCATTGCTAAAGAAAAGTTCACTAAAATAGTATTTATGAGTCTTTACATTATTTTAGACTAAATATTTAGAAATACTATAAAAATTTATAGTAAATAGTAATTTATAGAAAGAACATAGTAAATACTATTTTTGAAAAAATTTTATCGGTGACGTGCTCGAAGTCAAGCTAATCGGGCTTAAGCATTAAGCCCGTCACCGATGAGATCATCGGGACAGGCTTAGTGCTTATGCCCGACAGAGATGATGATCTCATCCAATCGGGCTTAATCTTTACGCCCGTCACCGATGAGAGCATCAGTGACGGTCATTAATTATAGCCCGACAGAGATGATGATCTTATCCGATCGGGCTTAATCTTTACGCCCGTCACCGATGAGTACATCAGTGACTGATGAGATGTAATTTTTCATCGGTCTTTGCGCGCCAAACTAGATCTTATCTGTGACAGGCATTATATTAAGCCCTCATCTCAATCGGACTTATTCTAAAGCCCGTCACGGATGTTCTTCGAAATCCTTTAACAGAGCGCTGATTCAAATCTACACATTATCGTGAAAAAATTCTAAGTCCTCACTTAGAACCCTAGCACCGCCGTCGTCCCTCATGTCCTCCCTCGTCGCCACCGAGCGCCGCCACCGTCCCTCGCGTCCTCCCTCGCCGCCACCGAGCCACGACGACCATCCCCTAGCCCGACGTCGTCGTCCTCCCTCGCCGCCACCACCAAGTTAGTCCATATCTTTGGACCCCTATGTTTTATACTCCTAAATTTAGGCGTGCACATGTATGCAGCATGGACGGAGAGGTTGATTCGTGTGTGCTGATGGTTTGAGGTTTTGTGCAATTTACATGGTTTAGGCATCATTTGAACTAAATGCAATTGACTTTAATTGTAGAAAGGTTAGATTAGTTATGTTTCACTCAATTTCTTTTATAAAAATAAGAGGCTAGAAACTAGATGTATTCATTCGGAAATTAGTTTTTGGCACGTGTATCAAGTATTTAAATTTTTGAGGATGCATACGTGTTTGATTGTGTACGGCTCGAATTAAATACATCTGCAAATGACAACTTAAAAGCATTATCATACACCGACCATCTATTTTATGCATTCATTCGGAATTTAGTTTAGTAGTTTTCCTGGAACCAATGAGAATTGAAATTAAATTTCGCAAAAATACTAATAATTTTTATAGTTAGAATATATATGACTTGTGTGAAGTACCGGCGATATGATTGTATGAGTATCTCCCATAAAATTAGAGGCTAGATTAGTTATGTTTCTATTCAAAGTGGTTTTTAATAGAGTTATATTGCAGCAAGATGAAACTTGTTTAGTAAAGCAGGAACTAAATGAAGTTGGAACTGATGAATAGTTTTCATCTGTTCATTTATATCAATTTTTTTTCTTATAACAGAGGATGAAAAACTTCGCCACTAAGATTTCTGCACGTCCTTAACACTAAAAAATCTAACAGAGGAAAATATAGATAAAATCCGATAAATACTCAATTCAATTATGCACATACATAATGGTGCCATTGCTCAAAAGTCTCTTCTAGGATATTCTGATCCTCTTCCTCATCAAATGGAAATCATCATGGCGATGAAGAACACTGTGGCAATGAGGACTCTTGATCCGGAGTGTGGACTCTGCATATCACTAACAGTCTTTCACTTGCACTAGAGTCAATCATGTAAGTATCTAATACTTATCGCTCTAATATGCGTCTCATGTTTCGGCTGAGGGAAAGACTTTGTCAACAGATTGACATATTTAGATCCGTGTGCACTTTGCATATATTTACGTTACCTCTATCCACTATCTCACAGATGAGATGGTACCGCCAAAGAATATGTTTGGATTTTTAATGTGACCTTAACTCCTTAACCCGCACAATGGCTCCACTGTTATCACAATAAAGGGATATTGAACCAGTTGCTGGTTATCACACCCAACTCGAAACAAATTTTTTGTCCAAACAGCCCCTTTGCAGCTTTAAAAATAGCGATATACTCGGTCTCCGTTGTAGAATCAGCAACAATGTTCTGTTTGAAACTCTTTCAGCCGAGTACGTCTCCGTTTAGTTAAAAGAGAAGGAAAAAGTTAATCCTGATTTGTAGTTGAAAGTGTTGTCCTGTAGCTAGGGATGCGGGTGTCTAATCTCTCAGGAATGGCCGTAATTAATGTGACAACAGCAGAATCACCATTTTTATGGAAAAATCAACTCTGCAAAAGGCTTTAAGAAGTGACATGGTGTATTGAGGTTGGGTTTGAAATTTCGACGAAGATGAAGATAAAATTAGGACACGCAATAAACTAAAAAAAAGTTGTTTATTTGAAGTTAGGGCAGGCGGCAGCTGATGTAGCACGCAGGTGCCGAGGAGGTCCGGGGATGGAGGAGTTTTGGCGGTGGGCGAGGAAGGGAAGGAGTGGGAGCAAATGGGCATGCATGCTTCCGTGCTCGCCTGCTTGACCCGATGGCTGAGGCGGCGCGTCGCGTGGTCGCGATAGTTGCAGTGATTTTCGTCGGGGGAGAGTATCGTGAAGCGGGGCATGATTTCACCGGGATGAATTGCGCCATTGGATTTCACGATTGGATGGTTAGGATTTCGCGTGTCTGTCAAGCTAGGTTGCTCATTATGGTATAGATTTCATATAGCAATTTGTTTTCTGACGAAAATAGCTAGTATTTTTTTTCTCAAAAATGCATTTAACTGTTTGATTTCTGGACACATAATAGTGAGGATGAACTAAGAACTGTAAAAAATAATAATGTATTTGTGGTCAAACTCATATGGATTATAAACTTAGAAAACGCTGAATTAATTTAAACACGTCTTTTTATTTACAAACGGGCAAAAGATTATATTAATTGCAAGTACATCACGACAAGAAACGGGGGATAGCAGCAGACTCTTATTGATTCCGGGCAAGAACTAAGAAGTAGCAGGCATACCAAATTACCAAATCACAGCAACAAACCAAATTATATACGTACGGCAGCAGTGCACCAGCGCGAACTCCATCTCTGCGATACTGCCTACCTAATCCATCGCTAGTCCGGCCGGTGGTAGGTGGGGGCCCCATGTTTCGGGGGCCAGTGCGGCCGCCCCGCCCTCACGGCTGGCCCTGATATGGTCAATAGGTAAGATTATAAAAATTGATTTGTAAATCCTAGCATGGACTGTATGTAAATGCCACTTGAAAAATCATTAAGCTTTGGCTAATGATATGTGATCATGGTTGATAAAAATCAAAAATCGTAAATCTTCATTCGTGAAGGCTCGTAGTTATGAACCGTCACGGATGACTTTTATCCGTGACAAGTGGTAACATTCAACAAAGATGACTCATCGGCGATGAAGTTTCATCCGTCAAGGGTTACGAATAAAGAGTTTAGTTGTAGTGCCAGCCCATCCCCGCCATGGCTGGCCCCAACGAGCTCGGGAGCCCTAATTTCCGCAAGAGCCCAAGCCATCCTCAAAACGGGACAAGTGTATACGCTATGCTTGCACCAGCCAATCGTCAATCCATCGTTGGGAATGGGGCAGTCTGAAGGAGACTACTATGGATCGACGTTTGATTTAGTGTGTATCGTCGAACAATGTTACATCGTGTTATTGAGAAATATTTTACCATTTTTTAAAAATTGTTTTAACGAAAATATTTTAAATGTTTCACGTAAAAAAATGTTTTAGTAAAAAATTATCGAAATATAGTCACATATGATATCTTGTTATAAAAATTCTAATGATATAATTAATTTAAAATTCAGATAAATAATTTAAGATAAAAAATCATTTAAATTTAAAATTTATACATATATACATGTTATGCAGGCTACGCCGATAATATATTGTGTCATACGCTCCACGCAAAGGCTGTCGCCCACGACACTACCATTATCTGACGCCCACCACCTTACGCTTCTGCCGGCTTCCGGTAACTTTTGACGTTATAAAGAAAATCAGAACTATGCTAATATCTTGTAAAAAATAATTCAAGCCCTTAATTAGATGGGGCATAAACATAATTAAGCTATGATGGCGACGTGTCAGAACAAATTAAAGAGAATATAACTCTTGCGTCTGTTTTCGTAAATGAAAAAAAGCAAAAGGAATCAACTGCTTTTTAAGTGCACAAACAAACTTGTGAAGTTTTGGTTAACGATGTCCCCTTCTTTCAAGCAGACATTGTCATTTGGTAGGAGAAAAATATATAGTTATATCAATCTCTTGTGCATTTCTAGTGGTTACGTGATCAATATATATATTGGTCGTCACGAAAGGGGGCAAACACATGCATATATATATGCATGCAAAGTTAATTAGGAGAATAATGAATCACTAACTAAAAATCAATACAGTAATCGTGAAGAAAGGGACATGGGGAATATCACATCGCAGGTAAATATCAATAGAATATCGTAAAGAAAAAAAGACACATAAAATGCAAGGCTTGGGACATAACAGAGTGTCATCTATAAAAATAAAGGAGAGAACATGGTAGACATCATTGCTAGCACACGTGACAGCTTAGAATATGACCACAAACACGCAAAGGTGGCACTACAGGAACAAAGTCAAAGTTTCCTGTATTAATTAGTTAGGAGCGTATAGTGTAATGATTAATTTATCTTTTATTCTTTTCTTTTTTGTCAGCTTTGGTAATGCATGCATGTAATGGTAATCAGAAAGCTAAAAATATGACCTTGATGATTTCTTTTTGTAAATAAAATATGTCATGTAAAAATACGAAGGTACTACATCCATTTTTTAAAATGTTTTTGGCATCGATACAGTCTCTAATACAAATGTTTCATAATAAATTTTCTATAGGTTTAAAAAATGTTTGACATTTATATGATAGTAGTTTTTCATAACAATCTACTGGTACCATTTTTACATATTAAATCCTAATTGTTAATTGGAATTCTATAATCAAATTAATTAAATAATGAGCTCAATATCTATTCTAAATCTGGGAGTTATTGAATTTTGGATATAAACTAAAACTAAAGAATACATGATATTCACAATAGCATGCTTTATTTGATACGAACTCTAAATATCATGGATTCTTTAATTTTAATTTATTTTTCTCCAAAATTTGAAATTATCGAAAGTATCTAGCTTGAATTCTCAGTTCCAGTATTTAAATTTAGTTCAAAATTAATACTCCTATTAGTAGCAAGTTGAAACGGGCATGGACTCATCATTTAATCAGAGGTCGCTGTGTAATAAACCTACCATAATGATAACGTTTGAAACATAGGACTATCTTAGAAACTGTCGTAAGTTTTTAGGAAAACTTTTAAATCTAACTTTATAATATAATTCTACTATAATTATGTTATAACTATAATATAAGTTGTATGTAAGTATTAAAATAATATATGCAACTTTATATACCAGTTCTATATCTAAGTTATATAGTGATTACAGTATAATTATATTATATATACTTATAATGTAGTTACCCACTAAGTTAGTGTAACTATAGTGTAATTATATTATAGGTACATTAAAGGATTTTTTTACAAAAAGCTTACGACAGTTTTTGGGCAATTCCGTTGAAACATATAACAATACCAGAGCAGTAGCATGGCAACGGGCCGGGTATATATATTGCGGTCTGGTCGAACCGATGAGGGCATGCAAAACTTGATTGTAAGCCGGGCCAGCTACCACAGCCTTCCTACATATAATATACACCAAGTCGTAATTATTTAGCTGGAAACACAGGAAGAAGAAGAAGAAGAAGAAGAGGAAGTAGAAGAGGAAGAGGAAGAGGAGGAAGAGGAAGAAGAAGAAGATGTTGATAAATGTGTGGAGCATTGTGCGGTGGTGGGACGAGTGGCAGCTGCGCATCCTGGTGCTGGGCAGCCTGGGCCTCCAGTGGTTCCTGCTGGTGGCCGCCCCCATGCGCAAGTACACCATCCCAAAGTGGTTCAGGACCTGCATATGGCTGGCCTACGTCAGCAGCGACGCCCTGGCCGTCTACGCGTTGGCCACCCTCTTCAATCGACACGCCAAGGCAAGCAACCACGACAGCTGCGGCGGCGGCATCAATGGCGGGCAGGCGAGGGTCCTGGAGATCCTATGGGCTCCTATCCTTCTCATCCACCTCGGCGGGCAGATAAACCTGACCGCGTACGCGATCGAGGACAACGAGCTATGGCTCCGGCACACGGTGACCCTGGTGTCCCAGGTGGCGGTGGCGGTGTACGCCTTCTACAAGTCGTGGCCCAACTCCACCGACAAGAGGCTATGGGCGGCGGCGATCCTGCTCTTCATCGTTGGGGTGCTCAGTTTCAGCGAGAAGCCATGGGCTTTCAAAAGAGCAAGAATCCAGAGGCTGGCGGCAGTGTCGTCCGTGATACAACAAGGGCGACGACGAGACGAAAGCAAGTTGGAGAAGGCGTACCGCTTCTGCTTCACCGACATAAAAGAGCAGATGCTGAAAAGGAAGACAGAAGCAGCTGGCGGCCAAGACAAAGTAGTAATGTCAATGAGAAACCGGCTACACATGATCATGTCAGACATGTCGCTGTTTGCCGCTGAGTCTGAACTGAAAAAAAGACACATGATGAACGACGACCAAGGCTTGAAGATGGAGGTTTTAGAAGTGCTAATGCGTGCAGAGAGGTTCTCCAAGCCATGGCTGCATAAAGCGTTCCGGCTCATCTACACCCGAGCCAACGTGGCGTGGACCCCTGCGTACCTGGCGTACCATGTGCTGCTGGTTCCAGCTCTGCACCTCGCCGCCATCACGCTGTTCGCGGTGAGCCGCAAGCGCGGCCGCTACAACCCAACGGACGTGAAGGCCACCTACGTCCTCCTCTTCTTCACCGCCGCGCTGGAACTTTTCGGGCTCTTCTTCCGGGTGACGCTCTACTACCTGATGGACTTCGCAGAGGTTCCATCACTGTGCGAGTGGATCGCACAGTACAACCTCATCGACGCGGCTCTCCAGAGGATGCAGCCCGCCACCGGGTGGCTGTACAAGTGCGCCGCCCGCTTCGGCTGCCGCGAGGGCTCCAACCGCGACGAGCTGTACAGCAAGGTCGCCGGGTATCTCATCGTGGAATTATTCGAAAGCAGCGACCGCAAGATAAAGGGCCTCGACCTCTCCAGCTACAGGAACTTTGACACGGTGAAAGAGGTGGAGGTGGTTGAGGTTGAGGAGGGCGGCGAGATCAGGACCACGGCAAAGACGGTCAAGGCCAAGATCAACGCCGACAACTGGGCTCTGACCAAGGAGCTGCGAGACATGGCATGCGGCCCCAACACGGAGGTACGGACAAGCCTCCTGGCATCGTTCGACAGGAGCGTCCTCCTCTGGCACATCGCCACCGACCTCTGCTTCTCCTTCAAGCCTCCGACCGCCCCCATCAACCCTCGCGAGGTGATCACGGAGGCCATCTCCAACTACATGGCACACCTGCTCAACTTCCGCCCCGACATGCTCTTGACCGGCAGCCGGCGCCATCTCTTCGTGGAGGCCATGGAACAAGTCGAGCACAACCTTGGCAAAGACAACGGCCTACGCACGGGCCGCCACTTCAAGCACCCCATTGACGACAAGGACCTGGTGGAAACCATCTTTCTCAGAACTCTCAACAAACATGGCTGCCGGGACAAGGATACGTGCGATAATAATTCCAAGTACCCTCTCGTACACGACGCCTGCAGGCTCGCGCAGCAGCTGTTGCGGCTCGACGATGAGGATGAGAACACACGGTATGAGCTCATGTACCGCGTCTGGCTTGGGATGCTCTTCTACTCCGCCGCCATGTGCAGGGGATACCTGCACGCCAAGAGCTTGGGTGAAGGCGGCGAGTTCCTCTCCTTCGTCTGGCTCCTACTCTCCATCAAGGGGTGCATGACCTTGTCCGACAAGCTTCAGATGCCAGACGAACCTGACAGTGACGACCACCAAGAGACACAGGATACCCCATGGTGGCCCGAGGTAAAGGAGCAATGGGGCGACAGCGCTTAACTCACTGAATTAATTGCTTTATTATTTACAAAATATGCGTGTTTATTTCTTGTTTGTTATCATATAGTCGTATGCGCTTGGCTTACTACATTCTGCTCCGCTGGAGCGAGTGTACGTGCTTAGCCTTAGTCGAAGTGGACAGCGGCACCCTTAAGTGGTATTACCATTACTGTACTCCTGCTTAGCATGCACTCCATGGATTTTTTACTTTCATTATTCTTCTGTTCGTTAGTTTGTTGTCGTGCACGCGTTTTACTGCGTGCCTACATGAATAAGCTTAATTAGTTGATCGTAAATGCTCATCCGCCTGCCTGACATGCATTCATGTCTATATATACAGTACCTTAAAATACAATATGATTTTTACATTTTTTTTAAGTTTGTGTTTTTAACTAAAGCTTCGGTTTGCCCCTGATCTGTTAAGTCATCTTGACAGTGTTGAATCTGTCGTGAAAAGACATGTATGCCCATACGTTATTTTCCCTACTTTTCTGACAACTTTGTGGTTTTGCCCATGTTTTGACATCAGGTTTTTTGGTAGCATTTTGACAACAAGGGTTAATATATTTTTCATAAACTCTGAAATGCGAACTTTACTTAAAACTAGCATCCAATTAGCCAATAAATCGTCTACACACTTAAAAGGTCTATACACATACCTTAACCAAATACACCTTAAATGTGTAGTGGCCCTCACATTTACTTTGCAGAATGGCCATGTAATGCAGATGCAGGCTAGCACAAAAGGCTCCTGCAGGAATTACAAATCGGCGGTGGCCGTCACAACTCACAAGCCTCTTGTATTATATTACAATGGTCATTCTATTAATATGCACCGGCGACAAGACAGTTCTTCTTTTGGGCTGGGTGTTTGTTTTTGCAGCTGGGGTAAAAAAAAGGAATTGCTACAGAACTTTTGTCAGTTTTTCCCCTCAAAACTTTCAGATTTGTGGTCATAGAATCATCTCGAGATTTGTGCACTACAACAGTCATCCTTATAGCAACTCTCATCCATATCGGGTATGATGTCCGTCACGACGTAAAGGTCACTGTTGTGAGAAGTCATCTCTAGCGGACAAAATTGTGTCACCAATCCACTTATCTTTGTCGGGCCTAAACTAAAGCCCCCTTCATCAATAGGTTTGACCCAGAAGACCGGACAAACAAGGGTCCGTCAACGATGAAATAATCTCAAACGGGCCCTAATTAATGCCCGTTACGGATGACTAACATCTCAATCGAGCTTTAACATAAGCCCGCCACGGATGACTAATATCTTCATCGAGCTTAAGTTAAAGCCCGTGACCGATGAGTTTTCCCCCAAAAATATTCTTTTGGCTAGCCTCGGCCTTTGCTAGCCAACCCCGCGCAAAAATGAGAGAAACAGAGATATATTCCCTTTCACATACATCGACATTTCACATACATCTATTCACATACATATATCCATTATTTACATATTTCATATTAACATCTTGAAATGCTAAGCATCGAAACCTGCAAAATCAAGTTATAAATTGAAACAACATTTTATTTAGCATTGCAATACATAAACACATCTCTAATTTAATAATATCATAAGTATTACATATTTACATGTCTTTGACATTAATTTTGAAATGTTCAAAAATGTTCATCATGTCACGAACTTTAACCCCGTATTCTAAACATTCCTTTGGGGTGCACTATGTCGCCGATAATAAAGTCCGCTATCTCCTCTCTAGTCCTCTCAAAGCTGGTAGGCGAGACTTGAATATATTTTTCTACATGTATATTGTAAAATCAAAGTGTGTTTGATTCTTTATTTAATGATGAACAATTGGCGTTTGGAATTTATTGGTTTGAGTGTTTTGATTTTGGAAGAGTTAAATTTTCGGACGATGAGCAGATTGGCAGGCCCCTGCGGCCGTCGGCCAGGACGACGGCCCGACCGACGTATTTTGACGTCGACCGGGCGTTGTCGTGGTCGACCGGCCGAGCCATCCGACTTGCCGATTTTGTTTCGGTTTTGGTTTCGGTTTGTTTTCTTACACATACATGGAAGTTTCGTGTTCCTATGCACGTGTCTAGTTGTTTATGCTAACAATGAGTCAAGTTTGGATAGCTTGTGCTCGGATATGGTATTTTTGTTTAATTGTGTGCGGGTATTCTTTACGTCTCGGGAAAGTGTTACCGGTGATCGAGTCGAGTCAACTTGGAGATAAGGTGACGTCGAGATGGGGATCATGCGGGATGCTTGAAGGGTAGAGATTAGTGGACATGATTGGAAAGTTTCCATATGGTATACAATAGAGATATTGTTGCGTATAGAAAGCGAAATTTTGGTTTTAGGAAGACCGAGTTTGTTATGGTTGGTTTATGTACAATTTGTTTCTTGTACGAGAAGGTTTCCTAGTGGATTAGGGCTTCTTGTATGAGTAGGATTCGTGGCTCTTGGCTGCGAATTTTGGGTATAAATAGTAAGGGTAGGCGTGGCCTCTCGTATCGCTTTTATCGCTTGGAGTTCAAGTTTTTAGGGTTTCGAGTTAGAGTTTAGCTTGAGATTTTGTGAGGAGTGCTTTGCATGCACTTTGTAAACACAGAGAGTTTTAATAAAGATCAATCCTTTTGAGAATTCTTTGTGTCTACTTCTTTTCGATGCGGCGGCGTAATTGTCGGTTCAACCGGATCGCTAACCGGTCGGACCGCGAGATACTACGGCAGTCGGACGCGGCTTCTTCCGGTTAGACCGCAAGCACTTCAGCGGTCGGACCGGCGGGCATCGGACTTCATCGGCATCGGCTACATCGAGCAATCGGCTGAGGCGATCGGCTAGGGCGGTCGGACCGGAGATCACTTGGCGGTCAAATCGGCAGCAGCAGCGGTCGACCGGCGTGACACTGCGGTCGACCGACTTGAAAACAGAGGTAAAGTTTTATTTCCGCTAAAACTTTGTTTTTGGGGTACTCAACCATTCACCCCCGCCTGGTTGGCTTTTCTTTGGGCATTCGATCCTACATACATAGTTCAAAATTAGTTGATCAATCTATTATCTATATATATAATTTGAAGTAATTACTATATATCACAATTGAGAACACAAACCTCAAATTCGACCAAAGTCTTGAACTTTTTGTTGTACATAATTCGCATGTTGTGACACACATAGAATCCACATTGGTTGCCAATTTGTTATTTGACAGGAAGTCAATTTTGTGAATTAGGCTTTTTGTCCTTTGTTATACTGCCTCCTTTCTCTACGTATGCTCCCCACGCTTCATTGATTGCCTCTTGCATCGGGGTCCAGTCATAGGCCTTACTTACTTTGGAGTTCATGTAGTGACATGTACTCCACTTTGGTGTAATGACCAAAAGGATCCAATGGGCATTGCGACATTAATATAGTGAAAGTTAAATACTAAAGCAATACGTGTCATGTAATTGCATACATTTAGGGTACACACTTACTATTGATTATAGACACACATAATGTACTCCTTGTCTTGGCGGGCCCACAAGGTGTCAAAAATGTAGTCTATCATGACCTTCCGGTCGGTTGGAAGATTGACTTTCGGTGCATTTCTCGACACCACTTGCAACTATACCTACACACAAGAGAAACGCTCTTATAAGCGTGTTACGAGGATTGTTGTTACCAAAAATGAGAAACACAAGAATACTTACAAGGAGTAGCACTTAAGTACACTTGTGTCCACTTGCTCATAGTCCGAAGAGGTCGAACGGATCCTTGAAGTCTATGACAATATAGTTTTTTAGCCCAATAAATGGTTGTCCACCGTGATAGCATATGATGTCACTATCCTATTCGTCCTCCCGGCGTTTGATTTCTCCATGTAGTAGAGGTGCAGCTCCTTGCAAGCGTCGCCCATCATTCCTAGGGCGTCGTCTCCAACCAACGGAATTCCTAGTTGGAACGACGCCGGAGCAACACTCTTGCCCATCTCTAGCTTCTTCGGAGCTAGATGCGAGGCTGCACCTTGCCTTTCAATCTTCTTCTCCCCCTTGCCATAGGTTTTTCCATAGTTATCTGCGGAGTAGAGGAACACATCTTCCTTGATTTCTCGGCGATGGGGATTGATGATCGCCGTGCTCCGGCCTCCATGTCAAGTTGTGGAAGATGAGCGGGAGGCTGGAGGGGCTGAAGGAGCAGTCTTGGTTGGGCGACGGCCGAGTGCTCGTTGCGGTGGCTAACCTCGGAGTCAACTTGATTTCAATGAGCTCCTTGGGTCATTGGATAAAACTTCCACCGTAGCTCCTAGTGTTAGGATCTCGTCGTTTGGTGGATGTTGCGGTGGCAAATGGGCCCATTTGGCCTTCACCGTGTCAACTAGCACCTTCGCCGGCCGACCATCGGTTGCACCCCATGCACTCTTGTATCCGGGTCGGCTTAAAGGCAAGTCCCTCGGCTGCCGAAACCGTGAAGGTCGGCATCACCCTAGCCGTTAGCACGCAGTAGTCGGTTCTGTGATAGTTTCATCTATAATTTTAGAATATTATATATATAAGGATTTATTAAGATCATTACGCATTGTGGCCGAGAGTTTTACCGTTATATGATCAACGGCGAGTGGGACCGGTGGCGGATTTTCCGTCGCATCGGTTGATGCGCAATCGCTCCGCCATTGCGTTTGACTGTCTCGGTGCGGAGCGACAGGGCGAGGTGGTCGCTGCTCTGTTCGGATCGTTCCCCGATCTATGCCTCCACCTGGCCCGACTTCTTGTTAAATTCGAGCTTAGTTCGGCTCGGACCTACTCCCGAATCCTCTTAGCCGGGCGTGCATCTTTCTTCGCCTTTGAGAGGGCCCGCTTCTTGTATTGCCCCGCATATTCGGAAATGCATATTTTCCAGGGGACGATAGCGCCAACGCCCTAGTCCGTCCACGATGTTCGTTGGTGCCCAACGCTTGAGTGAGGATGTCATCCTCGTGTCTAGAAGAGCAGACCTCTCGGGAGGACTGTCTCACGGCTACCAACTCTTTCTAAAGTACAAGTGAGATTGGTATAAATCGAGAGTATGATCTATATAAAGAAAATAAACATATTAAGGTGAGACACTTACAATATTTTCATATACTTGTTGATCTTGGGCATTTGGCAAGGTGGTTGTTCCATCGTTGTTCTTCACGCCCTTGCCCTTGCCCAACTCCTTGCCCTTGGGTGCGGGATATCGGCAAATGGTGGCGGCGCGTTCGATGCCTCTGTCACTTCATCCTCTTTCTGCCATTGCTCGATCTTTCCGGCATATCCTCCGGTGCCTAGCCGGTGCAAGTGCAAGTTTCGAGCCTGGAGTGCCTAATAAGCCTCGCTTTTGGCTCGGGATTCGGGGTTTGATTTCTTTTTGAAGAACTCCTCCCACACGGATTGCGTGATGAAGGGGTTGTTCCCGAAAGGCTCCGGGGTGCTGGGGTTGAGGACATACTCGGTGACCAGTTTGGACTTAAAGTTCTTCCAAGCATGTCCAATCGTCTTGAAAGCTATATGCTTTATCCTATCCTCGTCGGCTGCAGGATATTTGAAGCTCTCCTTGAACTTGAGCCAAGTAGTTTCCTTCTCAATGTATTGCACGTCCTTGATATGATCAATCAAGATACTGAAGGTTTGCCTCCCTCTTATCCCGCATATCAACCTAAACTTCTTGCACACATTCTTGGGAGTGGACGTCCTAGGAGGCCTACCTCTCTTATGGTGTATCTCTCCCTTGGAATTTTATTTCTGCTCCTAGGGGCCCATGTCCTTGTGGATCCACTAGTTGTCGCCGACATTGGTTCGTCGTGTTGAGACATCCTCTAAATAGCTTACAAATCATAAAATGAAAAAAATAATTAAACCAAGTAGAAGATGGATTGGAAAGAAATAAAGAGGAAGAGGAAGAGAGGAGAATAAATCTTTGAAATTATTTTTGAAAGGGAAGAGAAAGAGAGAATGAATCTTTGAATTTATTGTTGAATCTTTCAGTATTTGAATTTAACTTTGAATATTTCAACACACAAGCTTTATTTTATACACAAATCAACATATTCAAAAGTAATAGGCATTATATACATATAAAATTGCAAAATTAACAATCCCAATATATACAACACTACACCTTTATGATCGACATTCACAATATACAACCCCAATATATAACAGCCCCAATATACAACCCCAATATACAACATTATACAACCCCAATATAACAGCCCCAGTATACAACATTATATGACATATACACAAATCAACATTATGGCCGGCATATACACAAATCTACATTATGGTGCATCATCACAGATTCATCTCAGATTCACTACATGGGAAATGAGGGAGATGGAAACTAACCTGGAGCAGCGAGGGAGGAAGACAACACTGGGCTCGGTGGTGGCGAGGGCAGAAGACGGCGACTCTTGGTGACGGCGAGGGAAGAAGATGGCGTCGAACTCGGGAACGGCGACGCTCGGTGGCAGCGAGGAAGAAGACGGCGCCGGGCTCGGGGACGGAGGCGCTCTATGGCGGAGAGGGAGGACGACGGTGGCGACGGACTCCAAGAGACGGCGGCGCTAGGGTTCTACACAAGAGACTTTGATTGAGGACTTAGAAAAATTTTGAATCGACGCGCTCTGTTATAAGATTTCGAAGCACATCCGTGACGGGCTTAAGTTTAAGACCGATAAAGATGCAATCATCTACATCAGGCTTAAACTAACACCCATCACGGATGAGGTCTGAATTGGCGCCATAGGAAAAAATCTATTTGTGACGGGCATAATTTTAAGCCTGATAGAGATGAAATCATGGGTGACGGGCTTAAAGTACAAACCCGATTGGTACTGACATCATCTCTATTGCGATGTAATTAAGGCCTGTCACCAATGAGGTCATCCGTGACGAGCTTAATGCTTAAGCCCGATTAGTATTGACATCATCTCTATCAGGATATAATTAAGGCTCGTCACCGATGATGTCATCCGTGACGGGCTTAATGTTTAAGCCCGATTGGTAATGACATCCGTTACGGGCTTGACTTAAGGCCCGTCACCGATATAATAATTTAGTAAACTTCACTAGTTCACTAAATTTATTTATTTCACTAAATAATTCAGTAAAGTTCAATAATTTATTTAATTCACTAAATAATTCTCCAAATTAACTAAATTCACTATATAAACTACTATTTTCATATTATTCACTAAATAATTTACACAAAAGGGTTGTTAATACAAAATAGTTCATTCATTACAAGAAATAGCAAAACAAATAAGTACAAAGGCATCAGTCACGATGTTATGCCTTCTGTATAATCTGAAGGAGCATATGACACATCCTCTTGGAGATCATCGTCAAGGTTGATGTGAGGTCTTACATGAAGATTATGTTTGTATTCTTCTTTGCCGACGACGTTGTCAACCCCAACAATTTGGTGCTTGCCATCCCTGACGATGTGCATATTCTTGTTTGCAGGGTCTTTTATGTAGAAAATCTGCTCGACCTGTTTTGCAAGCACGAATGGTTCATTGGTGTATCCAACCTTGGATAGATCTATTAAAGTGAAACCTTCCTTGTCAACTTTGACACCAGTGCATATATTCACCCAACGGCATCGAAACAAAGGGACTTTGAATCTCACGTAGTTCAACTCCTAGATCTGTTCAATGCGGCCATAGTATGTGTTCGACCCAACTTGATCCTGGAATGCATCTATACGGACTCCACTGTTTTGCACTGTGCTTTTGTCAACTTGTTTTATGGTGTAAAATGTGCATTGGTTAATATCGTATCCTTGCCATGTGTCTATGTCCCAACACGGTTCCATCGTCAACAACCGTACTGTATCATTTGAAACATCCATCGACATTGTAATACAGTTCTTAAACCATTTGTTGAACTGGGAGTTATGTTCTCTGTTAATCCACATGTCTGATCGCCCCAAGTTCTCCTGTCAGATTTTCGCTAAATTCTAATCAAAGTAATGGGCAACTTCTACCATATGTTGGAGCACAACAGAATGGGCCTGAGAATGGGCCTGCGAATAGTAGGCTCGATCCAATTCTTTTCCTGCCTATTGTTCCAATGCATAACAACCTTCCTTTGAATTCGATTTTTAGGCTTAATTCCAAACTACTCCCATTACTGCGGCAATTACATCGGCCCAATCTTCTTGAGACTGATACCTTTGAGTTCCTTCTGGCCGATATTGTTGTTGTGGCCCTTCATGCTGATATTGATCAATTTGCCCCCCAAGCCGATATTGCTATTGCCGATAATGTTGAAATCGCTCATTAAGTATCCTAAGAACTATCTCCTCGATCAAACCACATAATGTACTTATCAAGACTCCAAATTGATCAAACATAACGCGATGAACGATTCTATCAACTATCTCTTGAAGTATCTTGTCATCCATCAACTCTGTAGATCGTTCCCAGTCTTCATCCATCGGCTTGAGAGATTGTTCTTCCTCGGCTTTGACTTCTTTATCAGACATCTTATGGCAATTGTGGGTTCTACAAGCCGTATAAAATAATCTATGGTCCCACTGGGCGTGCCAAAAATGTGTTGACGCCAAATTCGTACCGCTGCTGGTGTGCCAAAAGATGTGTTGACGTCGAATCACACGCTGGCCTGGGAGATCTGCTTAGCTTCAGTGCAGGTCCTAAAATGATGAAGTGCGGGCGTGCCAGTCAGTTTGATCCTGCCACTGACAAGGTGTGCAAAAGAGCAAACGTAAAGCATATCGGCCGATAGGTCAGTAGCCAAGACAGCCGATCGGCTAATATGCCGATAGCGCGATTCTAGCCGATGCAGTTAGGATTTTGATCCATCGGCAGTGTGTTGAGCAAACATCTATATAAAGGTGATCGACTGACGAACACACGATGATATAATAGCATAAATTTATCACATGATAACATAGATATTGATTTGAGTATTAAGCACACATCGGCTGGAGAATAATGAATACTCTATTGTCATCGGCTAAAAACAACTTTATGTATAATCCTTGTAAGTCGATTGCAATGTCCATATAACTCATCGGCTGAAACTCCGATGAAACAATGATTGATGCCTACCGACTTACATAAATCTAACTTACAACCGCAACCTTATAGGTCGGACCTAACCGATGCAGCATAAGGTTGATGATTGCCTGATAGATTTAAACGAGCCAATATGACACCGATCAAAGTGGTCATGTGTTACATTTAACCAAGACGATAAAACCATCAAAAGGAAATTTAACACATCGGATAAGATCGACTAACCCTCTGATGAAACATTAGCATCAACCTATCGAGTTGCCAAGACTTAGATTATCAATAACAATCTAGTAGATCGGACCTAACCGATGCAGCATGAGATTGCATACGATAATCTAATACTTAATAAGCCGATAGATATGTCTAATGTGATGGATATAACAAATCTACCTAAAGCAACATTATGTTTAAAGAAACATCAACTTGGTCAGAATATCGAACATAACCGAGAAAGTCATAACTAAGTCGATACGACTATAAACAGTAATGAAACTAAAGATAGAGACGATACCAGATAGGCAACACTTGGCTTACCTCTTCGTCGGGGATCGAACCTAACCGATGCAGCCCCGCGTCGGGTGCCAAGTCTCGCCGGATGATGAACAAAGTAGAAAAGGTAAAAGGTGGTGATGCGTCGAATTATATTGATCGTGAGGATAGATGACATGAACCCCGGGCTTACATATTTATACCCACAGGTTAACAAAGATCCTAACAGATAACGACTCAATCTTTCCTAAAGATAAAAGGAAACAAACCGAGTCCTTATTGGACACTAATAAACTTTTCTAAAGATAAAATAGAAAGCTAACAAATTCTTCCTAATTAATAGATACAAGCCATATCCTTCTTGAACTCGGTGTCTTCTGGATAAGATTTTTTCATACCGAATCTAACGAGAATCCGACTGCTAGAGATATTGATAAAAGAAAACCCTCATCGGCTGACGCAGAGCTCTAAGCCGATATTGCTTTGAGTCGATATGAACATAGCCGATAGGGACTCTGGGGCTTACCAAATTCTGGCGTTAACACATATATGTTCCTAGCACCGGGTATGATATACTTATGTAGGATTTTCATAAAACTTTTTGGTAAGTATACCCTTTATAATCACATGGTGCCCCTAAACAAAAATATCCTAGAAATTCTTAAAACTAATGAAAAGATAACACTCCACCACCTTGAATAAGTATGGTGTATTTGATGTTAAGCTTTATATATACTAGCTTCATCCCAAAATAACTAAACTTCTAACATTCAAAACATAAGTTACTCCATTCGTTCCAGCTACCCTCATCCCAAAGTTTTCTAACATTGAAAACATAAATTACACTATCCGTCCAAAAATAGAGCTACATAGTAGTAGGAATTTGGATAAATATGTGTAAATCCTAGATCCATAGTATACTAAGGGAGTGTTTGGTAGGGCTCCAATTTCAAGCTCTAGCTCCAACTGAAGTTGGAGTTTGGAGCTGGTGGAAGATAGCTCCATCTTGCTAGTTTATTTTTTTGGAGTGATTCATCCAGATCTGTTTGAAGCTGAAGCGTTTGGCAGGATTCCAGCTCTACTCCATCAGGATCCAGGATCTAAAGCCCTGTCAAACAGTCAAACACCCCCTAGGTAGCTATACTTTCGGTCGAAGGGAGTAGCAGGGAATAAAAGTAACCTAGAATATGGAAAAAAAATTTGAATAAATGGTGGTTGGAAGAAAAGGTAGTGCTCTAGAAGGGCACTTGTTTTGAATTAAAATTTGAATCATATATGTGTACTTATTTTGAAATGGAGGGAATATATAGGTACCTTTTGACGTTATAAAAAACAGTACTATGCTAAATTTTTCAACAAAAAACAATCGAGCCCTTTGTTCGATTGGGACATAAAGAAAAGTGAGCTATGGTGGCCACATGTTGGAATAAAGAGAATATAACTCTTGGGTGTGTTGCATTAAATGTTAAAAAGCAAAAGGAATCAACTATTTTCTAAGTCACAAATAATATATTGTTTGGACATAGGACCAAACTTGTCAAGTTTTGGTTAACGATGTCCCCCTATTTCAAGCAGTCATTGTCTATAAAAATTAATATACAGTTATATCTTGTGCACTTACTAGTGGCTATATGTGATCAATATAGTGGCCGTCACCGGAGGGGGCAAAACATGCCTGCATGCAAAGTTAGGGAAGAAGGAGTCACTAACTAAAGACCAATATAATAATCGTGAAGAAAAAGGTCATGCAAAGTAAGGGATATGGGGGAATCACATGGCAGGTAAATATCAATAGTCTCGTGAAGAAAAAAGACACACATAAAATGCAAAGCTTGGGACATAACAGAGTGTCATGTGAAAAATTAAGCAGGGAGCATCATTGCTAACACACGTGACAGCTTAGAATATGACCACAAACACGCAAAGGTGGCAGTAGGAACAAAGTTATTTCCTGCAATAATTAGTAGCGTAGTGTACGTAATGACTAATTTATCTTTTCTTCTATTTCCTTTTGCTTTTTGCTAGCTTTGATAATGCATGTAATGGTAATCAGAAAGCTAAAAAATGATCTTGAAGATTTTTTTGTAAACAAAATATGCCATGTAAAAATATATGGATGTACGGCATCCATTCCTTTTTGTGATGTTTTGGGCATACATGGCTCTAATATGAATGTTTCATAATTACTTTTTCTATAGGTTTAAAAGATGATTGACATTTATATGATAGTACTTTTTCATAACAAACTACTGATAACATTTTTACATATTAAATATTAGTAATTGTTAATCCGAGTTATATAATCAAATTAATTAAATAATGAGCTCAATATTATTAATTCTAAATCTGGGAGTTATAGAATTTTGGGTATAAACTGAAACAGAATAATACATGATATTTACAACAGCATGCTTTATTTGATATATACCAACTCTTAATATCATGGATTCTTTAATTTTAATTTATTTTTCTCCAAAATTTGAAATGATTAATTAAAATTTTAATCAAAGGTATGTACCTATCCATCAGCTTGAATGGATTCTTTAATTTTAATTTATTTTTCTCCAAAATTCGAAATTATTAAAATTGTAATCATAGGTATATGTACCTATCTATCAGTTTGAACTCTCAGTTTTAGTATTTAAATTAATTTAGTCCAAAAGTTAATGGTTAGAAAGTTGTAACAGGCATGGACATAGACTCATCAAAGGTTCCTATATAATAATAAATCTACAATAACGAGCGATGAATGTATCAGCAAACATATATCTATAATCTATAATCTATAACTATCTATAAAGCAAGTAGTGTTTCCACCCAAATTTTTGTTATGCCTGTCTATTTTGCAAAAACCCCTAGAGTTTTTCCAAAATTAATCCGCCATCATCATGCTGCCCTTGTTTAGCCGTCTTAGCGATTCAAACAGCGAGGTTTAGGTCTTCGCGCGATTTGGCCGCGCGGCAAGGTATCGGGACCTGACGCAATGAGGTGTTGTGGCCCTCGGGGATTATGTGCTCATGTTGTACTGCGATTGGTGGGGGTCTTATACTTGGCTTGTTTGCTTTGCTCATTGTCGATGCTTCAAATCAAGTTTTAAGTAATCGACTTGTTTGCGTAGTCCCCTGGCATTTATGCGCAAATGTTATTGTTTTGTTTTAGGGAATATGTAACCTCTATGGCTCATGTGGTAATCTTTTAGAGGTTGCTATCATAATCCCAATATATGGTTACTATCAGTCAGTTGTCTGTGTTCTTATGAGATGTGCAGCTTGTTGAAAAGGACATAATTTTGAATAGCTATTGATTTATTTTGATTTTGAGTTAGCAAGCTAGATTGTTAAATATTTGGCTAGAATTGCTTATGCAAGGACTCGATGAGTAAGTGCATTGATGTAAATTGTACAACTTATGACATTTTTTTCTGCAATTGGTAGGTTCCCTCTCTTTGAGAGGACTTGCAAGGGAAAGAATGGAGGCAAAACTAGCATTCCCCCAAGATAGTCCACCACTTGCCATCTAAGGTCGCAGGTGTTTCCCTCACCATTGATCCGAAGCTTGCCTCAGGTTTAGCACCCACACTTCACCTTGGTTCTGGGTAAGTGATTACCAATCAACACACATAGCTTCTCTTTCAGAAGAACTATTACTTTTTTCTTTTAAGGTTTATACTATGAGAATTTGCTTCATCATCACGCGTGCGTCTTGAATTGTGGTTATAATGGCTAGCCCCTTCCTTCCGTCCCCATCCACGGCTGCGTCCCGACTTCACCCATTGCAACGCACGGGCACAGTTGCTAGTTACAATACCAGAACAGTAGCATGGCAACGATATATATATATATATATATATATATATATATATATATATAGTGCTGCGGTCGAACGGATGAGGGCATGCAAAACTTGGTTGTATGCCGGTTATAGCTACCACAGCCTTCCTACATATAATATACACCAAGTCACGTAAATAATTAGCTGTTGACACAGCAGCAGCACCACGACGAAGAAGAAGAAGAAGAAGAAGAAGAAAGAAGAAGATGAATTTGTGGAGCATTGTGCGATGGTGGGATGAGTGGCAGCTACGCATCCTGGTGCTAGGCAGCCTGGTCCTCCAGTGGTTCCTGCTGGTGGCCGCCCCCATGCGCAAGTACACCATCCCAAAGTGGTTCAGGACCTGCATATGGCTGGCCTACGTCAGCAGCGACGCCCTGGCCGTCTACGCGCTGGCCACCATCTTCAATCGACACGCCAAGGCAAGCAACCACGGCAGCTGCGGCGGCGGCATCAATGGCGGGCAGGCGAGCGTCCTCGAGATCCTGTGGGCTCCTGTCCTCCTCATCCACCTCGGCGGGCAGATGGAGCTGACAGCCTACGAGATCGAGGACAACGAGCTGTGGATGCGGCACACGGTGACCCTGGTGTCCCAGGTGGCGGTGGCGGTGTACGCCTTCTACAAGTCGTGGCCCAACTCCACCGACAAGAGGCTATGGGCGGCGGCGATCCTGCTGTTCATCGTCGGGGTGCTCAGCTTCAGCGAGAAGCCATGGGCTTTCAACAGAGCAAGAATCCAGAGGCTGGCGGCGGTGTCGTCCGTGATACAAGGGACGCGAAGACGAAACGACAAGTGGGAGAAGGCGTACCGCTTCTGCTTCACCGACATAGAAGAGCAGCGGAGCAACGAACGGGAGGAAAGAGGTGGTGGCAAACCCAGGCGGCCGGTGCTGTCAATGAGAAACCGGCTCCACATGATGATGTCGGACATGTCGCTGTTTGCTGCTGAATCTGAACTGAAGAGAAGACGTGAGCTGAATACGACGGACGACCATGTCCTGGATATACAGATTCTTGGTACAATAGAAGCGGAGAAGTTCTCCAAGGTATGGCTGCGTAAAGCGTTCCGGCTCATCTACACCCGAGCCAACGTGATGTGGACCCCTGCGTACCTGGCGTACCATCTGCTGCTGGTTCCAGCCCTGCACCTCGCCGCCATCACGCTGTTCGCGGTGAGCCACAAGCGCGGCCGCTACAACCCAACGGACGTGAAGGCCACCTACGTCCTCCTCTTCTTCACCGCCGCGCTGGACGTTTTCGCGCTCTTCTTCCGGGCGCTGCTCTACTACCTGATGGACGTCGCAAAGGTTCCATCACTGTGCGAATGGATCGCACAGTACAACCTCATCGACGCGGCTCTCCAGAGGTTACAGCCCGCCACCGGGTGGCTGTACAAGTGCGCCGCCCGCTTCGGCTGCCGCGAGGGCTACTTTGCCTGCTTCAAGCGCGACGAGCTGTACAGCAAGGTCGCCGGGTATCTCATCGTGGATTTATTCAAAAGCGGCGACGGCAAGATAAAGGGCCTCGACCTCGCCAGCTACAGGAACTTTGACACGGAAATTGAGGTGGAGGTGCAGGAGCCGGAGGTCGTTGACGGCCGCGCGGCCGGCAACATCTCTAAGACCACGACCAAAAGGAAGGTCAAGGCCAACATCACCAACAACTGGGCTCTGACCAAGGAGCTGCGAGACATGGCATGCGGCCCCAACACGGAGGTACGGACAAGCCTCCTGGCATCGTTCGACAGGAGCGTCCTCCTCTGGCACATCGCCACCGACCTCTGCTTCTCCTTCAAGCCTCCGACCGACCCCATCAACCCTCGCGAGGTGATCACAAAGGCCATCTCCAACTACATGGCGCACCTGCTCAACTTCCGCCCCGACATGCTCTTGACCGGCAGCCGGAGCCATCTCTTCGTGGAGGCCATGGAACAAGTTGAGGACATCCTTGGCAAAGACAACGGCCTACGCACGGGCCGCAACTTGAAGCACCTCATCGACGACAAGGCCGCCCTGGTGGAAACCATCTTTCTCAGAACTCTCAACGACCATGGCTGCCGGGACAAGGATACGTGCGACAATACTTCCAGACCACCCAAGTACCCTCTCGTACACGACGCCTGCAGGCTCGCGCAGCAGCTGCTGCGGCTCGAGAAGGATGAGACACGGTATGAGCTCATGTACCGCGTCTGGCTGGGCATGCTCTTCTACTCCGCTGCCATGTGCAGGGGCTACCTGCACGCCAAGAGCTTAGGTGAAGGCGGCGAGTTCCTCTCCTTCGTCTGGCTCCTCCTATCCATTAAGGGGACCAAGACCTTGTCCGACAAGCTCCAGATGCCCGAACAAGCTGACGCTGATGTCCATCAAGACGCACAGGATAGCCAACATGATGAGGTGTTCGGGAAGAAGGAAGACTGGAACCCTCAACTTATTTAATTGCTCTGTCCACAAATATATGTGTTTATTTCTTGTTTGTTAACTATACGTATAGTCGTGTACCCAAGCACGTACCAGTATGCGCTTGCATTACTATCCTCTGTTCTGCGCGAGTATGCGGCTATGGGTGTTGCTGCTACTCCATTCATGTTTAGTTTAATTTTAACTAGCATGATGGCCCGCGTATCTGCGCGCCTAGATTCAATTTATTTTTAAGTTTTACTTCTATTTGGTCTATTTTTCATAGTGAACATGATGCCTACTTTTTTTTCTCCTACACAATGAGCGACCCAAGCTTGCAGCCATGGCTGTCTATGAGATAGAATATGCTAACTACTGCTACTCGAACCGATGCTGCTCTCTTTTGCTTGCTTGCTGTAACACTTGAGCTAACCGCTACACTTACTGACTTACCTCCCTTGAGCTTGTTTGTTGCTCTAGCCTCTAGACATCACTATCCTCGAGCAAGCTCGTTTGTCGCTGAGGCCCTGGCTCCTTGAGCTCATACTCGTCGTCGTCGCCTCCGGGCCTCCCTCGATCTCGCCTGATGCCACCGCTACTCCTGCTACTCTCGAGCTCACTTGTGATCTGTCATCTTTGATCTCGCCCGACACCACCGCCACCGCTGCTGCCGCCGCCTCGAGCTCATTTGTGATAACCGCCTCCTTTGATCTTCCTTGACGCCGCCCTTGAGCTTGTCGTGGCTAATGCGCTCTTGAGCTTTGCCACTGAAGCTCGTTCACAGCGGCTACACTTAACCCCGTCATTGCTGCTACGCCCTCAAGGTGTCCCCATCCACCATATGATTAATATCTTCCCTAACATTGCTCTTTTTTCTTGCACTATAGTGGTCATCATCATCTCAATCGAACGATAACCCTTATCTGTATCGGGTATGATGTCCGTCAGGACGTAAAGGTCACTGTTGTGAGAAGTCATTTTTAGAAGGCAAACACCCATCAACAATGCACTTATTTTTGTTGGGCCTAAACTACAGCCCGTCACCGATAGATTTGACTCAGAAGACTAGTCAAACAAGGACTCGTCACCGATGAAACAATCTCAAACAGACCCTAATTAATGCCCGTCACGGATGATTAATATCTCAATCGGACTTTAACTTAAGCCTGTCACGGATGACTAACATCTCCATCGGGCTTAAGTTAAAGCCCGCACCGATGAGTTTTTCTTAAAAAATATTATTATGTTTTTTTGACTAACCTCACGTCTTTGCTAGCCATGCCCACTGTAAAAATAAGAGAAACAGAAATATATTCTCTTTCACATACATCTGACCTTCACATACATCTGACATTCTTATACATCTATTCACATACACATTTATTATTCACATATTTCACATTGCAAGTATATCATAAGTGTTACATATTTATGTCTTTGATATTAATTTTGAAATGTTCAAAAATATTCATCATGTCGCGGACTTTAACCCTGTATTCTAAATATTCCTTTGGGTGCACTATGTCATGGACAATAAAGTCCATTATCTCCTCTCTAATCCCCTCAAAGCTAGTAGGCGCAGACTTCGATATATTTTTCTACATATATATAGTTCAAAATTAGTCGATCTATATATATATATATATTCGAAGTAGTTAGTATATATCACAATTGAGATCACAAACCTCAAATTCGACCAAAGTCTTGAACTTTTTGTTGTAAAGAACTCGCATGTTGTGGCACACATGGAATCTGCATTGATCATCAATTTGTTGTTTGACGGGAAAGTCAATTTTGTGGATAAGGCTTTTTTGTCCTTTGTTATGTCGGCCTCCTTTCTCCATATATGGTCCCCACACTTCGTTGATTGCTTCTTGGATCGAGGTCCAGTCATACGTCTTAGTGACTTTGAAGTTTATGTAGTGACATGTACTCCACTTTGGCGTATGACCAGAAGGATCCAATGGGCACTGCGGCATTAATATAGTGAAAGTTAAATATTAAAGTAATATGTGTCATGCAATTGCATATATTTAGGGTACACATTTACTATTGATATAGGTGCACATAAAGTACTCCTTGTCTTGGTGGGCCAACAAGGTCTCAAATATGTAGTCTACCATGGCCTTTCGATCAGTTTGAAGATGACGACCGTGACTATTTGTGGAGCCAGGAAGGCCACTTCCTGTGCATTTCTCTGACACCACGTCTAACTATACCTACACACAAGACAAATGCTCTTATAAACGTGTTATAAGGATTGTTGTTACCAAAATTGAGAAATGCAAAAATACTTACAAGGAGTAGCACTTAAGTAGACTTGTGTCCGCCGCTCGTAGTCGAAGAGGTCGAATAGATCCTTAAAGTCTACAACAATATAGTTTTTTGGCCCAATAAATGGTTGTCCATTGTGATGGCCTATGATGTCACTATCTCTGTTCGTCCTCCTGGCATTTGACTTGTCCATGTAGTAGCGGTGGAGCTCCTTGCAAGCGTCGCCCATCGTTCCTAGGGCGTCGTCTCCAACCAACAGCATGCCTAGTTGGAATGACGTCGGAGGAATGCTTTTTCCCATCTCTAGCTTCTTCGGACCTAGATGTGAGGGTTGTGCCTTGTCTTTCACTCTTCCTCTCCCCCTTGCCGCAGGTTTTTTTATAGTTATCTGTGGAGGAGAGGAACGCGTCTTCCTTGATTTCTTCAGCGGTGTGGGATTAAGGTCATGATCTCAGCCTCCATGTCAACTTGTGGAACAGCGGGAGATGGAGGGGCTATAGGAACAGGTGCCGGTTGGGGCGGCGGCCGAGTGCTCGATGTAGTGGCTAACCTTGGAGTCAACTTGATTTCGATGAGCTCCTTGGGTCATTGGATAAAACTTCCACGTGCAGCTCCTAGGGTTAGGATATCGTTGTTTGGTGAATGTTGCGGTGGCAAATGGGCCCATTCAGTCTTCACCGTGTCAACTTGCACTTTCACCGGTCGTCCATCAGTGCGCCCATGCACAAGAAATAGTTCATTCATTACAAGAAAAAGGGTTGTTAATACAACATAGTTCATTCATTACCAGAAATAGCAAAACAAATAAGTACAAAGGCATCAGTTACAAAGTTATGCCTTCCGTACGATCTGAACGAGCATATGCCACATCCTCTTGGGGATCATCGTCAAGGTTGATGTGAGGTCTTACATGAATATTTTGGTTGTATTATTGTTCGTCGACGACATTGTCAACCCCGACAATTCGGCACTTGCCATCCCTGACGGTGTGCATCTTCTTGTTTGCATGGTTTTTTATGTAGAAAATCTGTTCGACCTGTTTCGTAGGCACGAATGGGTCATCGGCGTATCCAACCTTAGATAGATCTATTAAAATGAAATCTTCCTTGTCGACTTTGACAACAGTGTGTATATTCATCCAACGGCATCAAAATAAAGGGACTTTGAATCTCACGTAGTTCAGCTCCCAGATCTGTTCAATGCGGCCGTAGTATGTGTTCGACCCAACTTGATCCTGGAATACATCTATACGGACTCTGCTTTTTGCACCGTGCTTTTGTCATCTTGTTTTACGGTGTAAAACGTGTATCCGTTAATATCGTATCCTTGCCATGTGTCTATCTCCCAACATGGTCCCATCGTCAACAACTGTATTGTCTCATTTGAAACATCCGTCGACATTGTAATACGATTCTTGAACCATTCTTTGAACCGGGAGTTATTTTCTCAGTTAATCCACATGTATGATCGCCCCAAGTTCTCCTGTCGGATTTTTGCTAAATGCTCCTCAAAGTATGGGGCAACTTCCGCCAGATGTTGGAACACAACGAAATGAGCCTGCGAATAGGAGGCTTGATCGGGCACAATTCTTTTCTTGCCTATTGTTCCAACGCCTGACAACCTTCCTTCGCGAGACTTCATTCCAATCAGTTTTAGGTCGTTCAATTTGACATATTTTCTTATCCTCGCTGAATAGCCCGATGAAACTTTGATATCTTTGAGGCATGATAACGTCTGACAAAATATAGATTTTTCTTCCACATACCCTTGTTCGTTGCCTTACTTCGTTTTCTTTTCTTCTCAAACTCATTAGTTAGGTCCTAGACTATGTTGTGGACCTCATCTCCAGACAAATCCTTGGGTGCAGTCTGAAGTTTCCTCTTACCGGTTATAGTTTGCAATCAAAACTGGCAAAGTGATATGAGAACTGCTTATATCTTTGAAAGGATTCATGTCATTCATACACAAACATATGCTCATGTTTCTAAGGTTGGCTGCAAATTATGGGTGTCTTCGATCGATATTCCTCCATTGAATTGAATCTGCAGGGTGTTTTAGCACACCATCTTTTCTTCTCTCTGTGGCATGCCAGCGTACTAACTCTGTTTCCTTGGGATTGACAAAGATTCTCTTGAAACGATCAATGACATGTAGGTACCACACAACCTTCCCCGAACCACCCTGCTTTGACTTCTTTCCTTCGCCAGCCTTTTTGTTCTCTTGTATCGAGAAGCCTTGCAGACAGGACAAACATCTAAGTCTGTATATTGCTTGTGGTACAGTATGCAGTCGTTTGGACAAACGTGAATTCTACGGACCTCTAATCCCAGGGGACACAAAATCTGTTTTGCTTCATATGTCGTCTCGGGCAATGTGTTCTCATCAGGAAACATGGTCTTAAAAATTCCCAAAAGTTGTGTGGAACTCTTGTCTGTCCATTCACTACTTGCCTTCAACTTCATTAACTTCAAGGTAGCTGATAATTTGGTGTGTTTTTCCTTACATCCGACATATAGAGGCTTCTCCGAGTCACTGACCAACCTGCTAAACTTCATGAAATCTCTCTCGTTGTAGGCTGAGTCCTCAACGTCACGTAATATGTCTTGCAGCAGATCGTGATCCACATCAACCATTTCACCGCTCAATGAAGAAGGTACAAACATGTTATATTCATCTTCATCTTCTTGATTTTGTGCACCACTTATGTTTGTGTTGACGCGAAAAATCAACACGTCGACCTGGGAGATCTGCTTAGCTCCAGTGCAGGTCCTAGAATAGATAAAGTGCGGGCGTGCGGTCGGTTTGATCCGCCACGCGACAAGACATGTAAAGCAATCGATTATAAAATATATCAGCCGATCGGCTATTATCCAGAACAGCCGATTGGTCAACAGCCGATGCTGATATCAACCAATATAGTTAAGTCTTGATCCATCGGCTGTGTACTTAACAGACATCTATATAAAGGTGATCGGCTGACAATAACATAATGATATATAACATTGCATGAACCAATCACATCATGAAATAGATATTGATTTAAAGATTAAAGCACATATCGGCTGGAAGTCCTATGTCATAAAATCCAAATGATCGAATATTCAATGACGCCTTCGCAGTAATCGGCTAGATCCAACTTATATACAATCCTTACAAGCCGATGCAATACCCAGATAACTCACCGGCTGAAACCCCGATGAAACCCTTAGTGGCAGTCAACAGGCAGGCTAGAGATTACGGTTCTAATCACGACTTAATAGATCAAACTGATACAACACTAAGTATGAAAAAACAATATCTAGACAATCAAGCCCTTGGATAATTTTCAGGGTGGTAGATGCCTAAACCAATCTAATCTAGTAAACAGTTTAGTCAATAACGACAGAAACCCTAAAACGAGAGACAATCGATAGAGCTAAACTGAAATACTAAGATTAGATTAATAGAGACATATGATAAATAGTCATGCAAGCATGCTAACTAAACCGGAGCAATCCAAAAGACCGAACGTACTGATGCAGCCTTGAACAACGTCGACGTAGTCAATATGATCGCATGATCCGACAGAATGTTGGACTTATCCCTTTGTTGGAGGTCGAATCTAACCGATGCAGCCCAGCGTCGGATTGCCAAGTTCCGCCGGATGTTGAACGAAGACAAAGAATAAAAGGATGGCGATGCGCCGAATTATATTGATCGAGAGATATATTACATGAACCCCGGGCTTACATATTTATACCCACGGGCTAATAGAGAAACAGAGATCCTAACAGATTACAAATCCAAACTTTCCTAAAGATAAAAGGAAACAAACCGAATCCTTACCGGAAACTAACACACTTTCCTAAAGATAAAATAGAAAACTAACAAACTCTTCCTAATTAATAGATACAATTGCCTTTTTAGGACTCTATCCTTATATGGCAATCCTCATGAAGCACATCATCTTGATCCGACGGTGTCTTCAATATTGTCATATCGAAATCGGCTACATCGGCTTGCCTTGTCTGATTCGTTATTAGCCGATGGACACATTAGCCAATTCGGGCTCCGGGGCATACCAAATTCTAGCATTAACAGTTTGCAGTTGCACCACCATCTGATTTTTGCTCTTCATATTTCACCCAACATGTGTAGTCCTCCATGAATCCTCGTTGTATCAGATGAGCGTGAACGTCCACTCTGCTATCAAACATATTCTCATTTTTGCAATCTGCACATGGACAACATATGTAATCGCTCTTTCTTTTTTTCCTATCCTCCTCCATGCCATTTATAAAATTTAACACATCATTTCGAAACTCTTTGCTATAATGTCGTACAGTTTTTTCATACATCCAACTTTGATCCATCGTTGAGCTGCAAAAAAGTGGAAAAATATTGTATAAATATTTTGTAGGTAAGTATTTACTAGATTTATGAGAAATGACTACCATTTTTCAATTACTTTTGCATTTTCTGATTATCGACGGGTGGTCGATCAATCCTCCAAGGGGGCTACCCGAGGAGGTGAAAGAGTGGTTGGGGCGTCCTACCGAAAGGGTCGATGGTCGGGCGTCCTACTTTCGATTTTCTTGGAAAAAGAGACAAAAATTCACCTCCTCCTACTTCCATCAAAACAACAAGTGAGATAACCAATCCACTAGGTGGTTGGGTATTTATAGAGTAACAATAAATATCTGTAACGACCAACGAACTAGCAGTTGGACCAACGACCTAGCAGTTGTGACGGATATTGCAGTCATCTTTGTCAGGCCTAAATACAAGCCCGTCACCAACACTCGTCGGTGACAGGCCTAATTGTTATCTCAATCGGGTCGTAAGGTCAAGCCCGTCACCGATTATAAACATTGGTGACGGGCTTCTATCAGGACCCGATAAAAAAAATATCGGTTATCTTTGTCGAGCCTTGAATTACGTCCGTTACGATATGTATCATTCGTAATGGGCTCTAAATTTACGCATATCTAACAGGTATATATATCTTTGTCAATTTAGATGATTTAATTACGATGGCTCATAAATCTCGATGAGAAAGCCGTAACAGAAGAGAGAATCTGTATATTAGCGGTTCGTCTTATGATCTTGTCCTTGTGATTAAACACACGAGCATAATGCAAAACAGGCAGGGGAGATACATATCCTGTCGATTTTCTTTTTCTTTTTTCACGGAACAGTCGAGTTCAAGAAGAGGCCTAGAAAATCTCATCTTTTCACAGACTACGACGTCACCACTATCTAATTATGTGTGACTTGTTCATCTTCATTCCCTCCAATCATTTGCAGGCTATGCTATGCAAACAACAAAAAGAATCCTCTTAATTATTAGTAGCTGGTCTTATGATCTTATCCCTTCCTTAATTGGCTAGTCCTTGTGATTAAACACGCTCGTCTCCTCCTCTTCCTCACGATCGAGCTGCCTTCCAGACGATCATGGCGGCCGCATCCTTCTGTTCCAAACGATCTCTCCCATGCCTACTGCTCATACTAGCCGTCTTCTTCCTCGGTTGCTCCTCGGTGATGTCCCGCCGCGCCACGGGCGACATGATGGCTAACACCGACGGCGAACCAGCTACGACGATGATGGAGAGGTTCCAGCGGTGGAAGGCGGAGTACAACCGGTCGTACGCCACGCCGGAGGAGGAGCGCCGCCGGTTCCGGGTGTACGCCCGTAACGTGCGGTACATCGAGGCGACGAACGCGGCGGCGGGGCTCACGTACGAGCTCGGCGAGACGGCGTACACCGACCTCACCAACGACGAGTTCATGGCCATGTACACCGCACCGCCGCTGCGGTCAGCCGACGACGACGACGACGACGACGACGCGGGGATGACGATCATCACCACCCGCGCCGGGCCGGTGGACGAACACCAGCCGGAGGTGTACTTCAACGTGTCCGCCGGCGCGCCGGCGAGCGTTGACTGGCGGGCGAGTGGCGCCGTCACGGAGGTGAAGGACCAAGGGCGATGTGGTACGCACTTAGCTAACACGACAACCTCTCAATTATTACCATTCTAAATAAACTCTCAATTATTTGTGACCTATCTGTAAACACATGGCTCGCTACTAACCACATGTGCCCCCTGTCTCCTGCATTATGCGACCCAAATGCATAATACTCCCTTTCTCTCTGTTTTTTAATAACGTCTAATGGTTCGTTTCATTGGAATTTAGTGTAAATATATAAAATCTAAGTCGTATTTAAATTATTTTCAATAATAAAATAAATATTACTCATAAATTTTTAATAAGATGAATGATGAGTTTTATATTTAAAAGTTAACGATACAGTAGATTACATTATTACGTTATCAGTAGTATATGAGTCTTTAACGTGTTTTTTTATCAAAATTGAATAATTTTAGAACATAGCTTTAACATTAGTTTTGGTTGTCACTGTTGAATCTCTCGTTAGTAACTTTGTACTAGCGGTATGTGTTGAATTAGTGAGGTAATTAATTAGTTGTTACTGTGCATTCTTAAAGGATCGTGCTGGGCTTTCTCGACGGTGGCGGTGGTGGAGGGGATACAGAAGATCAAGAAGGGGAAGCTGGTGTCACTGTCGGAGCAGGAGCTGGTCGACTGCGACACGCTCGACAGCGGCTGCGACGGCGGCGTCAGCTACCGGGCGCTGGAGTGGATCACCACCAACGGCGGCATCACCACCCGCGACGACTACCCCTACACGGGCGCCGCCGGCGCCGCCTGCGACCGCGCCAAGCTAGGCCACCACGCCGCCACCATCGCCGGGCTCCGCCGCGTGGCCACCCGGAGCGAAGCGTCGCTGCAGAACGCCGTGGCGGCGCAGCCGGTGGCCGTGTCCATCGAGGCCGGCGGCGACAACTTCCAGCACTACAAGAAGGGCGTGTACGACGGGCCGTGCGGGACGCGGCTGAACCACGGCGTCACCGTCGTCGGCTACGGGCAGGAGGCGGCGGCGGACGGCGGCGGCGACAAGTACTGGATCATCAAGAACTCATGGGGGAAGAACTGGGGCGACCAGGGATACATCAAGATGAAGAAGGACGTCGCCGGCAAGCCGGAGGGGCTCTGCGGCATCGCCATCCGGCCGTCATTCCCGCTCATGTGACGTGACCCAGCCACTCGATCTCTCCATTTTTCTAAGTTAGCTTTCAATTAGTCAAACTTAGGAAATTTGGGTTGCTGTTCATCGCGTGCACGATGCACCTACACACACTACGCTGTCAATATTACGTGTAAAACTCGCGAATCGCATGATTATATTTATTACAACTGGAAATAAATTATAAAGGATGGAAATTTCTTCAGTGGACTCAGCATTCAGCTTGTTGCATCCAATGATTTTTTCTGCTGAATTTCCTGGCAAGTAGAGCGCCATGTCGTCAGTACAAAATAGACCCAATTTTAAAAGTCCAGAAATACAGCCCAATAATAAACGGAATGGCTACTGATTGGTAAGAAGCATGACATGGCCCATTGTTTTTAACTCGAATCAGGGCAATTTTCAATTCTTTAAAGAACACATAAACTCCTTGGGGAAAAATGAAACTGAAATCAGCTTTACATGAACACAGATGAACAAAACTACCGAGGGTACCTTGAAGACAGCAAGAACTCTTCTTCCAAACTATATTGCCTAGTCCCTTGTGTCATGCTTCTTCCTTTTTGGCTTGGCATGAAATCCCTTGCGACATTATTGCTCTCTCCAAACTTCTCCGTAGAAAGATTACCTGAAGCATTTTCCCTGGATGCCTGAATGCCTTCAAGAGCCATCTCAACCTGTCTCATGGTAGGCCGGTCCTCTCCTCTCAGATTTACACATGTCACAGCTAGCGTAGCTACTTCTTCGACTACTTTCATGTCTGCCTCCTCCATTACTTGCAGGTCTAACACTCCAACTAGATTGCCTTCTGTAAATGAAGTGACAAAATGTGCAACCAGACCTTCACCCTCAGGTGTCATGTGTGAGAATGGCTTCTTCCTTGTGAGGAGCTCTACAAGAATGACGCCGAAGCTGTAAACGTCGCTCTTCTCCGTTAGTCGCTGCGTGTAATAGTATGCCGGGTCCATGTATCCTAAGGTTCCCTGAACCTTTGTTGTCACTCCTGTTTGATCAACAGGGATACATCTTGAAGCTCCAAAGTCTGACACCTTAGATGTTAGAGCGTCATCGAGGAGTATATTAGTGGACTTGATATCTCTGTGGATTATTGGGATGGAAACTGATGAGTGCAGATAAGCAATAGCTTTGGCTGTCTCAGTTGCAATCCTCAATCTATCACTCCATGGTAGTGATCTTGGTCGATTGACATGGAGATGGCTGTAAAGGGTTCCATTTGAAACGAACTCATAGACAAGCAATGGCACTTCAGTCTCGAGGCAACATCCGAAAAGCTTCACCACGTTTCTATGGTTTATCTGCGAGAGAATGGCGACCTCGTTTATGAACTCATCGATCTCCCTTTGGACAGCAATCTTTGACTTCTTGATGGCTACGACATGGAGGTCAGACAAGATCCCCTTGTACACTGTGCCATGCCCGCCGCCGCCAAGCTCACGAGCTCTATCAAAGTTGTTTGTTGCCTTCTTGAGTTCACCCAACGGTATGATCATCCTCTCTGCAATGTCAGCCCTTTGAGATACCAGTTGCTGCAGTAGCTGCCCACGATTCTGCTTGAAGTACTTCTGCCTAATCTTCTTGGCCCTCCGGCGTTTCTGCTTGCGGATGATCAAGATCACCATGATCACTATAAGTATAAGGCTTGCAGCACTACTGACACCAACACCGATGCTTAAACCTGAAGATGAGAAGAATGTAAGAGCAGAGATATTTCTGTCAACTTCTTTTCACCAATCAAGTTGCAGCTGTGATTAATTGTGTGAATGTGTGATTGCTCACCTGTAGAAGAACGAGCAGGAAGAGGAGGAACAGGTCTGAAACAGCCATTGCGTTGGGTGTGGTTGCCTTGCGTTCCTGCCGGGCACCGGCACAGGAATGATCCGGCCGTGTTGATGCACTCGCCGAAGCAGCCGTGCTCCTCTGCTCGCTCGCACTCGTTGATGTCTTCGCGAATCGCCCAAATCGACAGAAATTTAGCTCGAATTCACAAGGGAAAGACAAAATCGAATTTTGTATTTTTACCTTGGCATCCACCGGCGAGGTAAGGGTTGCCCTGGAAGCCGGCGTCGCAGTCGCACAAGTAGCCGGCGCGCGCGGAGCTGGAGACGTTGCGGCATAAGCTGTGGCTGCTCTTGCAGGCGCTGCGCGCGGCGTCGGCGGGGCACGTCGAGTTCTCCGGCATCTCGCCGTCTGCGGCAGCGCCGCGACGGGTCGACGCGATCATCCATCCCAGCAACACGGGCACCGCCGTCTCGTCGAAGGTGACCGGGAGCGGGAGCCTCGGGTGGACTTAGAGGCCTCAGCGATCCACCCCTGCTCCGCGATGAGCACCACCGTCGGATCGCCGACGCCCTGCGGCGGCGGCGGCTGTGGCGGGTTCGGATTGAGCCGGCGGAGGCGCACTTCGTAGGAGTCGCGGCCGACGCTGATGGGCATCTGGCAGCAGCCGACGCCGGTACACCGCCTATCCTCGGTCAACGACATCGTGGACCCCGCTGGGGCGGCGATCGCTTGGCCACCGGCGTCGGTGCCGGGGCAGAAGGAGGCGCAGCCGCTGATGGTGACGTTGCTGCTGTTGCCTTTCCCGCCGTCGGTCAGCAGCGCCACGATGTCGCACCCCCAGACGACGACGAGCTCGTTGCTATCTTCCAACAGCGCGAAAGGCCCGCCGTCACCGAGCCCCCACCACGCGCCGCGTCCCTCGTCGGCCGACGACGTGTTGCCGCCGCCGCTGTAGGTGATGTTTATGCCGCCGACACGCGCGGCGCGCACCGTGGCGTTCACGATGGAGACGTTGAGCACCTGGAACGCGCCGGCGTCGCCGAGGAGCAGCCGCGGCGGGTCGCGGCTCCGGTCGCAGGTGAGGTTGAACCCCGCCGAGTGGTAGCAGCCGGCGCCGATGCCGAACGGGAACGGCACGGCCACGTCGCCGCAGGTGGTCGGGCAGCCGGGCCGCAGCCCTGCTCCGGTCGCCGCGCCGGCGACAGCACGCTGCAGCGCCAGCACGGCGGCGGCGAACAAAACCAGGCGTGGCATTGACCACGCCATGAATCCTCCTGCCTGCCTTTGCATCGATCGATAGGAGTAGTACTGAAGTGAGAAGAAAGTCAGAAACTGTGGGTGTATCTGCAGGTGAAGTGTCGCAGTCGCACGCACACACGTCGTCCTAGCTTTGACCTGCCTGCTTGACGACATGACACAACGACGATGGAAGTGCACGCGTTTCGTTGACTTTTGTCATCACAGGAGTACCTGTCTACCAAGCTGCCTGTACCTGTCCTAAAAATGAAACTTTTTACTCGATCGATCAAAATATTACTAACTCCATCTAAATCTAAAATATAAGTTTTTAATAAGAAATTATTATATTTTAAAACAATAAACCAATAGATAAACTTAGGGCCTAAAAATAAAATTTTTATTAGTTTCATAGACTAAAAAGACTAATGAATTAAAATACCTAGTATCTTTTACTCTTGCCCTTATCTTAACCTGCATGTGAAAAGAAAGATAGAGATGTTCCATTAGTCCATTAGTTTATTTGTCTCTCATTAACATCTCTTTTAGGGTTCCTAGGGACTAATGAGATTTTAATTTCTCATTAGTCTCTCTGTTTGGTTCAAACTAAAATTATTTTTTTCTAGTCCTTAATTTATTTATTAGTCCCCTTCAACCAAACCAACGAGAAAAAATTCACGAAAGTCGACGATACCCTGCATACCCATACCCTGCACTTCGTAGGTGTCGGTAATGGTCGTTAAAATTCACGAAAGTCGACGATAATTAAAGTAACAAAATTTGAATTTGAATGATTTCGTGCGTACCGCGAAAACTGCGCCAAAACCGCGAAAACCGTGCAAAACCACGAAAACCGTAAAACCGTAATTTAAATTTGGCCAAATCTAAATCCGCGTCGTGCCGCGGTTTTCGTTAAACCGCGCGAAAACCACGTCATATACCACGGTTTTCGCGCCAAACATAGTGAAATTTATATTTAAATTTATATTTTTTAAAAAATACATTATTTTTGTGTTAAAATGAATTTTTTAAATTTTTGAATTTCCACGAAATTATTTAAACGAAACCGTGGGATGCGTGTCGCACCCCTACGAAACGACCGAAAACCATAAAAGCCAGGCCGACTTTCACGAAATCCGAAACATAACTCCCTAGTTATGTGAGGATGGCAAGGACCATAACTTTTGAAAGTTCATCTAGATCACTAGTACACTTGTTCCGGAAATGCTTGGTATCGGGCGTCTGACATCAAGAAAAAAATCGGACGGCAAAACTACTCCTTGTCTACTCTACCCATCCATCCATACATTTAATGATCTTTAAAATAATTTTTTTCTTTTAAATTACTTGTCTGTATAATATATGATCGGATTATATCACTATATTTTTTATAATTAAATCTTTACAACAAAACAAAATAATACTAAGTATTATATTTCGATGAAAGAAAAATATATATTTTAATCCGTTAAAATTTAATGTTTCGTAGCAATATGTTTTAACGTGTGATTTTTATTATGTTTAAAATAATTAAATGTTTTAATAACTGATTTTTTTCGTCACGCATAACTTAACACTTCACCAATGATCAGAAAAATATGATACACTTACGCCCATTCTTTCTTCTACCATTCTGTTGGCTCTCTCCCCCCACTCCATACATACATACATGTATTAGTGATCTTTAAAATAATTTTTTTAAACTATTTCTTCGATATCACATCGTCGAATTGTTATAATTAAATTTTTACAACAAAATATCCCATAACTATATTTGATAAAAAAATATATGTTTCAAACAATAAAAACAATAAATATACTCCATCCTCCGCTTCCAGCCGATTCAGGCTGCAGCTGGGTGCTCCTCGATCGCATGGCTACATCGTCGACCATACAAAATGCCTCTACAGCCAAGTCCTTCACCAGCCGCAACCACCGTCACGCGTCTCCCTACTTCTGCGTCCATTGCCCCGACATGAAGCCCGAGTACTTCGCTGTCGAGTCCCTTATCATCGCCACGCACGAGGGATTTGTGCTCCTTCGACGCTGCCATCGGTCCAAAACTCATGCTACGAACATGAAAAGTATTGACTTGTTCGTAATCGTCTACAGGGCCAATTCCACCAACAATTGGGGTCCCTCCCTCAAGCTGCTCCAGTTCATCCCCTTGCCATTGCCACCACCGCTCAAGGCTGACAAGGAGCTTATCGGTGATGTCCGAGTAGTTCGGGACATTGTCGTTGTCCAAGGTTACATCAAGTATGTATCAGATGGTTAGGCCGCTGCCACGTAGAATAGGAAAATTACCCAAAAGTCTTTGAATGACTAATTTTTTAACGAAAAACATAAGATAGTGCGTGTTCCATAGATATAGCAGAAAAAAATACAAAACTACAGCCTTGGGACACCATAGACAGGAAAAAGAGGGAAACTTAGATTGGGACATCAACATGGGCAAACGCTCAACTCAAGCCTCCACAAAAACCATAACAAAAACAACTCACACCACGCGGCCGACAAATCAGAGCCTATATGGTGACACCCACCAAACCTATACACAGCCAAACGTCGAAACCTTACAGCAGAGCTTCAAGTCCTCCACAGGACATTAGGGAAAGACATACCGCACTGCACCGAAAAGGGACCCCGTTATGCGGTACCCGTCGTCATTGTGCCGCTACACCGCTAAACCCCACCTGACGGGGTGAAAACCACCAGATCCGGATCTCTCATAGGACTCAACGCGCGGGGGCCTCGCCACATCCGCCGTTGGACAACATCTCGCCGCTCACGGGGGCCACGCCACGCCCGCTGCTGCACTCCTCTTAACGGGGGGCCACGCCACGCCCACTGCTGCACTCCTCCTTACGGGGGCCATGACACACCCGCTACTGCACTCCTCATCACGAATCTGTTTCTTTTGTCGCCGTTATAGCGAGAGAGAAGTTGCCCTACTCCCCCAATCTCCATCGAACAGCTAAGCCGCTGCAGAGAGTCGACCTAGCCTCGTTGCCTCGCCCTCGCACTTAGGCTTCTCCGCCTAGACAGCAAACCAGAGAAGTCGCTTGCGCCGTCTTTCGACGATGCACCACACCGGGTTGCCCAGCGAGGTTGAACAACCCACCACGATCCGTTGCAAGCCTAATCATCACACAATGACATCGCCGCAAGCGTCGTCTCATCGACACACCCACTTGCACCGTTGCCAAGCAACGTCGCCGCGTCCGTCGCAAGCCGTCAGAAACCAACAACCATGCAAACAACCCTTGGCTGCCACCATAACTTCAAAAGCCTGCACAAGATCTCGTCGACCCTCATTAAGCTCTTCACACGACAGAGAGGTTGCCATCAGCTGAGGCTTCCCAAGACCTTGGTCCGTCGTTGCGCCTCCCCTCGCCATGCCGCCGCACCCACGCCTCTGAATCTATCACCGTCCACCACTGCAGCGGCGCCCCCCTATCGGCCAACCTCCGCGTGCTGCCACCGGCCGCGCCTCGTCGTGCCGTATCGGCTTCCGCCTCCGACAGCCGCACTTCCTCGCAACACTCCGGCCACCAGCCTCCACCACCGACGGTCGGGCCTTTCCGCGCCACCTTGTGCCGCAACCGCGAGCCAACCGCGCCTCATCGCGTCATGCCGGCCTTCGCACAGGCCGCACCTCGCTGGTCACCTCCGCCCCGCGCCCTCTTTCGGCATCCTCTTCGAAGGACTATGAGCTCCATGCAACTAAGCTTTGCAGAGTTTCCACACAGGCAATCCTACCGTCAGCTTGCATGATGATGACGTTGTTTACTTCACGTCCAAGGTTGACCTCCGAGATGACAAATCATACGTGCTTGCTGTTAACATGAGGAGCAAAACACTGCAAGGAGCGGCCTGTTTTGGTGCTGAAAGAATGTTGGGCATGAGTTTCACATATACACAAAGTAGGATCTCCCATTATCTCAGAAATACTCCAGGTAATTCTATTGTATAGCGCATGCTTATACGTTTAACCTGTAGAAACCATTTACTTGCCCAGTTTAGAAAAAAAATACATGGGAGGAGATCAGATGCCATCTTGGATAATTTTGGAAAAACAGGTACTGTTATCTGCTACTCCACCCTATGAATATTTGTATGTTTGCTTGTACATGTGTCATATCTTTTAGGAAAAAGTTAAACTACACATGAGAAAGCTACCTGAATTTAATATGATACAAATTTGTCATGTACTTGGTAGAAACCAGTAGGAAGATACAAATTCATAAGAAGAACAATAAAACACTGCATATTTAGCTATGAAAAGCATGCATATCATGCCTTGTACATTGTGACACCTCTTTCTATTGATCCAAACTCAGTCAAGGGAAAAAAAACCATTATCTCGGAAACCTTGATGACAACAAATACTCTTCTTCAAGGCTATATTGTATAGTTGATTGTATGCTTGTACCCTCACTTACCGGGTAGCTCCATGAGACATGATTCTCCTTGGATTTCTTTGCACCCACACCATGCAGCACCTCCACTTTCGATCGAACACTTTCGAGTGTCATCTCCACCTGCCTCATAGTAGGCCGCTCCTCTGCTTTCAGCTTGACACATGCCACAGCTAACGCGGCTACTTCTTTAACTTCTTCACCTCCCTCTTCCTTGACCTGAGGATCAAGTATGTCGTCCAAGTTGCCCCGTGTGAGCAGGGCAGTGAAATGTGCTACAAGACTTTCATCATCAAATGACCTGTACGAGTATGGTTTCTTCCTAGTAAGCAACTCTATTAGAACAACGCCGAAGCTGAAAACATCGCTCTTCTCAGTGAGACGTCCAGTGTAGTAGTACATGGGGTCTAGATATCCTAGTGTTCCTTGAATAGCGGTTGTTACCCCAGTTTGTTCAGCTGGAATGCACCTTGAAGCTCCAAAATCAGACACTTTTGTTGTTAGTGAACTATCTAGTAGGATGTTATGGGATTTGATATCCCTGTGGATTATAGGGAAAGACACAGCTGAGTGAAGGTAGGCAAGTGCTCTAGCGGTTTCGGTTGCAATTCTGAGCCTATCTTCCCATGGCAATGACGTTGGTCCTTCAACATGAAGATGATGATAAAGTGTACCATTTGATATGAATTCATAAACCAACAATGGCACTTCTGTCTCAAGGCAACATCCAAAAAGTTTCACCACATTACGATGGTTGATTTGCGAGAGAATGGCTACCTCATTTATGAACTCATCAATCTCTCTTTGAACTGCCTCCTTAGATTTCTTGATCGCGACAACATGAAGATCCGATAAAATCCCTTTGTACACGGTGCCGTGCCCTCCTCCTCCAAGCTCACGTGATTTATCAAAATTGTTTGTGGCCTTCTCCAGTTCTGCCAAGGGGATGATCATCCTTTCGGCAATGTCAGCCTTTTGAGATACTAATTGTTGCAACAAATGACCTCTGTTCTGCTTGAAGAACTTCTGTCTCAGCATTCTTGCTCTCTGTTTCTTAACCTTACGTATTAAAAAGGCAGTGGCCAATCCCAAGATCAAAAGCCCAGCTCCAGTGCCGACTCCAATACCAACACTTAAACCTGATAGCACACAATAGAATTCAAATATCTCCGTAAGATATTCAAATATCTACTAACTCTGACGGATATATTTTTTTAAACGAAACATCAATGAAACACGTACTATCTTATCCATTTCGTTTCAAACAAAAATATTTTTGTCAGAGTTAGTAGATATTTAACGAACTAGATAGAATATGAGAGTTGGTTAATAAGAAAAAACAACGTAATGGAAAGATTGGTCTAAGAAAAAAACAGACTAGTATGCTTGTGTTTATGAAACAGAGCAGTTGGTGCTAGTAATTGACTGAACAGTTAAAGGATGATTGCTGTATTAAACAGAGTTTCATTGGAGAGCTAGAACTATCCAGTAAAATAATTTATCAGCCGTTCGGTTGATAAGAAAAGGAAGATTCCTCTATGAAAACAGAGTAGTCGATGCAAGTAGTTGTGGAAGACTTGTATTAGTCAGAGTTACATTGCACAGCTATCTGCGTAAATTCGACTATGTCAAGCAGGATATTTTAGTTGCCTAGATTAGTTTGCCATTCTTTGAAAAATCTCTGCATAAATTGGACTATGTCAGTCAAGCAGAAAAAAATAATTACCTAGATTAGTTTTGACGCAGCCGTTTGGAATGCGCGGGTCGCCACGAGCACCGCGCGGGCACCGGCACTCGTAATCTCCCGGCGTGTTGGTGCAGTCGCCGTAGCACTTCCCGGCGAGCTTACACTCGTCGATGTCTTGGCATCCGCCGGCGACGTAGGGGTTCCCGTCGTACCCTTGCCGGCACTTGCACACGTAGCCGCGGCGGTAGTTGCCGGTGACGTTGCTGCAGAAGCTGTTGCTGCTCCGGCACGCGCTCCTCGCCACGTCCGTGGGGCAGGACCAGTTGCGGTCGTCGGCGAACTGTCCGGTGACGCCCTGCAGCACCGCCTCCAGCGTCGACGACACCACCCACTCCAGCACCACCGGGACCGGCGTCCGGAGAGAGGCGGCGTTGTCGGAGCTGCTGTTGAGCAGCTCGGCGGCGACGCCCTCGAACCATCCCCGCTCGGCGATGCGCACGGCGATGGGGAGCTTGCCGGTGAGCTCCTGGTTCTGGTCAAGGCTGAGGAACTGCACGAGGTAGGAGGGGCGGCCGATGGCGATCGGCGTCTCGCAGCAGCTGGTGCCGGAGCAGGTGAAGCCGTCGGTGGCGTTGTCGGCGCCGGGGACGGGGATGGGGGTGGTCGGCACGCTGGTGAACATCTCGCTGACAGGGCAGAAGGAGGAGCAGCCGCCGATGATGTTGGTGTTCTCCCCGGCGAGCGTGGCCTGGACGTTGCAACCCGTGACGACGAGCCGGTTACGCTGCTCGGAGACGACGTACGGGCCGGCGCCGGCGACGGTGCCGAGGCTGGCCCACGTGCCGTTGCCGCTGGGAGCGGGCTTTGACACGTCGTAGGTGAAGTTGACGGCGCCGGCGAGGTCGAGGGCGCGAATGGTGGAGTTGGCCAGCGAGATGTCGACGACCTGGAGGGTGCCATTGCCGAGCATCAGCCGCGGCGGGGTGCGGGTAGCGTCGCAGGTGAGGGCGAAGCCCGGGAGGTGGCAGCCGTCGCGGATGCCGAAAGGGTACGGCACGCTCACGTCGCCGCACCTGTCCGGGCAGCTCACCGGCGGTGGCCCTGCGACCTGCGCTTCCACCGACCACAGCTGCTGCTGCAGCAGCAGCAGCAGCGCCATCGCCGCCGGTTGAATCATGGTCATCATCGCTGTAACTTAGTCTGTGTTTCGATTCCTAATATGGCCAGTTGATCGGAGCGTCGATACAAGTAGTAGCCTCAGGTATGGGCAATTTGCCTTAAAACATTTATCCAAACTGGCGGCTCTGCCGACGTGGGGCGCTTTGCTTCACCAACCCAAAGACGCACATGCATGTTTGCGTTGTATCCGCGTTGACCGATAGATCACGATCAGGTAGGTGTGGACTGGATTGGATTCTCACGGGTAGGTTTCCTTACCGTCGAAAAAAATATATCACACCTCAGCCATAAACACAGTTACCTAACCATAAACAATCATATAAAATTTATTAAAAATTTAAATTATTTGTTAAATTTATTTGAATTAAATGAGGTTACCGTGGTTTTATTCTTATTGTATCCTCAGTCACGGTCGTGATAACTGCGCGGTTACTAGTGGTTTTATAAACCCTGGCCATGAGCGCGATACGCATCCCTGGAAATCTGTTTCTGAAGATGACAGCGTCGCCTAGAAGTTCTCGCTGGAACCATCATCGTTGACTATTATAAATGAACCGTCGACAACTTGGTGAAAGATATTAAAGCAGCTGCCATTTGGTAGCACGATCATAACTTTTTTGAAAGGAAAATGGTACGATTGTGCCTTTTCATTGCATATAGAATAAAAAAACACCCCTGGAAAAAAGGAGACAAAAGGCAAAAAACTATACAAAGGGGATTATAAAGAATGAGATGTCAGCTTGCGCAAGTGTCTAGTTCCTGCTAGGCCTCACAGTCTTGCTTCTTCCTTAATTGTCATCAGCACGTATCCAGTGGCCGCTTCTTTGTGGTCGAAGATCCGCCGGTTCCTTTCCTTCCATAATTCTCACTCAACTAGTAGGATAAGGGATCGGAGTCCCTTTTTAGGGACGCCCTGGGTGTTTGCTATATTCTCTCACCACTGGTGAATTGATTGCACATCTCTCCACTCTGCGGGATGTAGTTGCTGGAACCCAATCCAGTTGGCAACAAGGCTCCAGATTCTCGAGGAGTATCTGCAGGTAGCTACAATGTGTAATGACGTCTCAGGAGAGCTGCGGCATAACGGGCAAAGGCTGTTATTTCTCCATCCCCTAGCCGCCAGACGATCGGAGGTTCAAACCCTATTTTGGATGATTAGCCATGCGTGGAGCTAGCATTTCCCTGGAGCCCATGAATTCCAAATGAGGTTCTTGTAATTTGTGCTTGGCGTACCGTAGCATTGTACTTTGTAGGCCAAAGAAGTCGTGTAGCAGCCATGGTTAGTGAATTTCCAAGCAATCTGATCTGTCTCCACATCAACCAGTTGTACTCTTCGGACTATTGCTCAAAGGGCAACTAATTGGTCAATGAGATTCACTCATCAGGTGACACTTGCATCGATGTTGAGGTCATTAATGCAAGCATCATCCTCCTTTGCCTCCCTCAAAGATTTGCCTTTCTTCCTGGATATGTTGTAGAGAAGGGGCATAAGATCTCTCGGTCTTTGCCCATCTAACCAGGCGAACTCCCAGAAACAAACTGTATTACCATTGCCGATCGTTACTCTCGTTGAAGCGGCGAAGAGCGCCTTATCTAGTTCATCACAGGGTGTTTCCAAACCAACCCACGGCTTTGTCGGGTCCTTCCACTCATGCCATAACCAGCGTAAATGCAATGACCTTGTAAATTTTTCAAGGTCCAGAATTCCCAGTCCGCCATGGCGAAGCGGCAAGCACGTTCTTGCCCAATTAATCTTGCATTTCCCACCGGTGATTTCTCCCGTTCCTGTCCACACGAATCTTCGTCTATGTTTGTCAAGCTGTTCCAAGGCTCTTTTCTTTACTTTAAGGGTAGTCAGCAGGTAGATAGGTTGCGCCGTCACTACAGACTTTACCAATGTATTTCTCCCAGCCAAACCCATGTTTTTTTCTTTTCAACCTGTGACCTTCCCAGTGATTTTATCGAAGATCGGTTGCAATCCCTCCTTCGCAATCTTCCGAAAACAAGTGGGAGCCCAAGATATTTCAGTGGGAAGGTCGCCCTTACTGCTGGCACGCCTTGTAGGATCTCTTCCAAATTAATGCGGTCGCATCTCATGGCTGCCACCTGTGATTTTTGGAGGTTCGTGACGAGGCCAGAGGCTATACCAAAACGGTTGAGGATATCAGTGAAGGACATTACATCTCGCGGGTAGGGTTGATGAAAATGACGACGTCATCAACATAAATGGAAATTCGTAGGCTTGACATTCTTTCCCTCAATTTGGAGAGCACCTCAAGATCCGTTGCCTTGGCGAGTAACCTTTGGAGGGGGTCTATTGCAAGGATGAAGAGAAGCAGCGAGAGCGGGTCTCCTTGTCGAAGGCCTCTTCCATGATGAATGTGTTGTCCTAGGCAGCCATTAAGCAGGACCTGAGAGGTTGAGGAGGAGAAAACCACACTGAGCTAGTTTATCCATTTTGTCGGGAACCCTCTATATTGCAGCAAAGACATAAGGTAGTCTCACCAGACGGAATCGAAGGCCTTTGTAATGTCTAGCTTGAACATCAGCACTGGCCGCCTTAACCGGTGATATCTCCGGGCCATGCCTCTGACAAAAAAGAAAGTTATCGTGTATGCTCCTACCTTTTATGAAGGCGTTTTGATTCAACGAAACCAGGGAAGGCATCAGCGGCCTTAGATGTGTTGCCAGTACTTTCGAAAAGAGCTTGGCGATGCTATGGATTAAACTTATTGGCCTGAAGTCCTGAACTCCTTCTGCTCCGTCCTTCTTAGGAATAAGCACTATGTTTGTCGCATTGATCAATTTTAAATGTGCACACCGATAGCTGTAAATGGCCTCAAAAACTGAGAGGACATCTGATTTAATGATGTCCCAACATGCTTTGAAAAAAGCACCGGTGAAGCATCCGATCCCGGTGCCTTTGTCCAAGGGCATTGCCTTTATTGTTGCCAGGATCTTTTCTTTAGAGAACAGTTCGTCTAACCCATCTAGGTTGGAAGGTAGGATGCCCAGTGCTTCCCAATTGAGCTCTTTACTTGGGTCAAATCAAACAGAAAGATATGCATTCAGATGAAGAACAATAAACTAAGATGTTACACTTTAGCTATGAAATACATGCGTATCATACTCATACGTGGAGAAAGAAAGAAAAAGCCATGGAGACCTTGTACATCGGGACAACACGAGCTTTCTATATCGATCCAAACTCGCACAGTACAAAAGAAAAATCCACTATCAGGGGTACCTCGATGACAGCAAGTACTCTTCTTCAAGACTATATTGTCTAGTTGACTCTAAGCTTGTACCCTCACTTACAGGGTAGCTCCATGAGACATGATTCTCCTTGGATTTCTTTGCACCCACACCATGCAGCACCTCTTGCTGCAGTGATGACGATCGAACGCTTTCGAGTGTCATCTCCACCTGTCTCATGGTTGGTCGTTCCTCTGCTTTCAACTTAACACATGCCACAGCTAACACGGCTACTTCTTTAACTTCTTCGCCTCCCTCTTCCTTGACCTGAGGATCAAGTATGTCGCCCAAGTTGCCCTGTGAGAGTAGGATAGTGAAATGTGCAACAAGGCTCTCATCCTCAGCCGATCTGTATGTGTATGGTTTCTTCCTAGTAAGCAACTCTATTAGAACGACGCCGAAGCTGAAAACATCGCTTTTCTCAGTGAGACGTCCAGTGTAGTAGTACATGGGGTCTAGATATCCTAGTGTTCCTTGAATAGCGGTTGTTACCCCATTTTGTTCAGCTGGAATGCACCTTGAAGCTCCAAAATCGGACACTTTTGCTGTTAGTGAACCATCTAATAGGATGTTATGGGATTTGATATCCCTGTGGATTATAGGGAAAGACACAGCTGAGTGAAGGTAAGCAAGGGATCTAGCTGTTTCAGTTGCAATTCTGAGCCTATCTTCCCATGGCAATGATATTGGTCCTTCAACATGAAGATGATGGTAGAGAGTACCATTTGATATGAATTCATAAACCAACAATGGCACTTCGGTCTCAAGGCAACATCCAAAAAGTTTCACCACATTACGGTGGTTGATTTGTGATAGAATGGCTACCTCGTTTATGAACTCATCAATCTCTCTTTGGACTGTCACATTTGATTTCTTGACCGCGACGACATGAAGGTCCGAGAGAATACCTTTGTACACGGTGCCATGTCCTCCTCCTCCAAGCTCACGCGATTGATCAAAGTTGTTTGTGGCCTTTTCTAGTTCTGCCAAGGGGATGATTATCCTTTCAGCAATGTCAGCCTTTTGAGATACCAATTGTTGCAACAAATGGCCACGGTTCTGTTTGAAGAACTTGTGTCTCAGCATTCTTGCTCTCCGTTGCTTAATCTTACGCGTTAAAAAGAAAGCACCAAGTGCCAGGATAAAAAGCCCCGCACCACTACCAACTCCAACACCAATAGTTAAACCTAGGAACACAATAGGAAAAGGTTCTCTCATCAGAGTTATTGTCATTTAACCTGTAGATTAGAAGAACAGAGTTTGCTTCTTTGTTTGGAGTTGGAGGCGAAAACAGTCACTAGTCACTTCTATAGCTAAAGCTAAAGCTAGCTATATTTAATTTAAGACAGTGGGAGTAGCTATATAGTATACAATAATCTCTGAATAAATTCGAAAATGGCGAGCAGATTAATTTAGTTACCTAGATTAGATTTGGTGCAACCATTTGGAATGGTGGCGTTACCACGGGTACCATGCGGGCACCGGCAAATGAACGATCCGGGCGTGTTGATGCACTCGCCGAAGCAGCCGTACTCCTGTGGTCGCGTGCACTCGTTGATGTCTTGGCATCCGCCGGCGACGTACGGGTTTCCGTCGTACCCCTGGTCGCACTGGCACGCGTAGCCGCTGCGGTAGCTGCCGGTGATGTTGCGGCAGAAGCTGTGCGTGCTTAGGCACGCGCTCTTCCTGGCCTCGCCGGCCGTGGGGCAGGACCAGTTGTTAGCCTGTGGGTTGAGGAGGAGTACATCCAGGCCGGTGGAGGCCACCGCCCACTCCAGCACCACCGGAACAGGCGTGTTGATAGCTTTCTCTATCATCGACGGCGACGACCCGTTGAGCAGGTCGGCGGCGACGCGTTCGAACCAGCCACGCTCGGCGATGCGCACCGCTTTGGGCACCTTGTCTATCTCGCGGTCCAGGACCTTGTACTGCACGCCGTAGAAGGGGCGCCCGATGTTCACCGACGTCTCGCAGCAGCCGATTCCGGGGCACTTGTTGCTACCCTGCTGGGTGGTCGCCGCTGCTGAACCCGACCACATATCGTCTATGGGACAGTAGGAGGAGCAGCCGGTGATGACGTTGCCGTTGCCTCCGACGAGGGTGACCTGGATGTTGCACCCCGTCAGGAAGAGGCGGTTGAGCTCCTCGGACACGACGTACGGGCCGCCCAAGCCGTCGCCGGCGCTGCCCCACGTGCCGTTGCCGACGCCGCGCCACGTACCGTTGCCTTCGTTGAGCCCGAAGGTGACGTTGGCGGCGCCGGCGATGTCCACGGCGCGCAGCGTGGAGTTGGCCAGCGAGATCTCGACGACCTGGAGGGTGCCGTTGCCGACCATCAGCCGCGAGTTGTTGGTACAGGTGAGGCCAAACCCCGCAAGGGAGCAGCCGTCGCGGATGCCGAACGGGAACGGCACTGTTACGTTGCCGCACTTGTCCGGGCAGCCCGGCGGTGGCCCTGAGCCCACCGCCACCTGCGCTTCCGCCGACCAAAGCTGCATCAGCACCAGCACCAGCACCGCCGTCGCCGGCGATGGAAACATCGCCATCGCTGGCAGCCTGGCACTTAATTAATCTCTCTTCTTCTACTACTACACCTAATTCAGATATTAGAGCGTCGACACAAACATTAATATATCCCAACAGCAACCTTGATCGCTTCCAAGTTGACCGCTCCGGCAACGTGCTGTTTGTTGCTTGCTTGACCACTGCGACTGAACACCGCGTTGACCGACCACGTATGTGTGGGTTCCCACGGTGCCATTTGCGCGACCGTTCCAACGCCTTAGGCCTAGCACCGCAGGACAATGTATGTGCCCCTACACGAAGATTTTTTTTAATTTTATTTATTAAGATATTTTTAAAATGATTTTTGTTCGAAATTTTTATAAATCTAGTCATCCAACGTTCTCTGAGACGGCGTTAGGGCGTTATTTAAAAAACGCTATTATAGAGGACGATTTTTCTGATGCGGCAGACGGCTGTTTGCGCCCGTCTAACGACCGCCCGTCGAGGGAGGACTTTTTTGCAGGCAGTCCCTTTACTGTCCTCCTAGAGGGCGATTTTTACGGGGAGGAAGGCCGCCTGCAAAAGGACGGCGAGGGCGGGTTGACATTTTTGTAGGCGGCCACCTTGTTGTCCTCTTAGAGGGCATTTTTTACTATAAGGGGGTCGCTTGCGTAAGGGCGGCGAGGGTGGTATTTTGTAGACGACCCCCTTTCGCCTTTAGGGAGGGTGTTTTTTTTTTGCTATTTCTTCGTATGAAGTACAATCAATAAAAATAAGAAATAATAAGGGAAAATTCGACAGTTCACTTCAAAAAGGAAAGTTTAATCATCATATTAAAAAAGACCAAAATAGAAATAACCTTTTCAAATTCAATGATTTATTTTCCACTCGGTTTAGAGCTTGAGGAGGACGTATTTTACCTCTAAAATTTAAGTAAAGAAAGCAGTGTACAATTTTGCGTAGGTCGAAGCATGTACACAATTGAAGATAGAATTTACAAACATATTTTACAAAAATATAAGCATGTACTTAATCTAAGGAAGACAATGTAGCGGGACAACAAAGGGACTTTATAAATCGAAACGATACAATGCCATTATTTTTTAAATTCGTGACGTATACACCAAACAATAGTAGAATTTGCGTTATTATGATAAGATAGTTAAGAAGTCCCATGGATACACAATGCCTTTCCTCCCTCACAGCTTATTTGCCTTTGCCTGCATTGCTCAATTGGAGATACGAAGCAGTGCCTACTTTGCCCGGCGAGGAACACGGAGAAGAGGATGGCCCCGTGGCTGGGGCCTGGTAGTGAGCGTGCAGAGGGCAGGCATGAACGAAAGCAGGGGTTGATAAAGGAGGCAGAGAGGACAACGAAAGAATTAATCTTCCGAGGCCGGGTAAAGGATGCATCAAAGGAAGCCGTGAATAAAACATAACGCCGAGGCCTGGCAAGGAAAATAAAAAAAGGGGTGCATGCCTACTAGTTGCCATTTTACTCGAGGCTGCAAGATGGAAATGGGGAAAACGACAGTCGGCACACATGCAGGTGAGAGCGAAAAGGAAAAGGGATTTCAAGTCCAGGAAAGATATTAAAATAGGGAGGAAGATATTCACCGGGCTCGAAGCCTGAGAACGATATAATTAAAAAAACTTTGGACGAAAGAAGAAATGGTCTAGTGCACACATGAATTTTTGAAGTCAAAGCTAAAACTAATTTTTGAATTTTTTTTGAAAAGAACGAGAAGAAAGGATGACGCTTAATTAAATTTCAAACTGAATTTTTCAATAAAAACACAAGCGTTACATTCTCGCATTACCCAGTTGTAAACCTTGGCCAGATTACTTGCCATTATGCCATATCGAGAACCATCAGTGTCGAACAAGAGAGCTCACTTCTCATTTGGTTCATTCTCAATCCAAGGCGAGAATGTCAGATAGATGATGCCGACCTCCTTCTCATTGTGGATGGGTCGTCATGTAGTGGACCTAGAGGTACTGGAGGCTTGTCACCTTTCAGCTTGTGCTCGTGAGATTGCTCGTCTGTTTGCTTCGTTGTCAACTCATCCAACCTTCTCCAAAGCTTGTTGAATTTCTTTTCTTGATCCTGTGCACAAAGCCTCTTGAAAAGATCCATCAAATGCTTGTTCTTGAATTGCTTGTAGAAATTAGCATCCATATGACGCATGCACCATCTATTTCGAAGATCGGGCCACCTAGCTGGAACTTCCTTCTCATTCCAACTGTTCTGCAAGTAGTCAATAGCCCGCAACATATCCGAATGATGATCATGTATAAAACAAACATCGGGCCTCATAGGCATGACTTTACTACGCACTCTCTCCAGGAACCAGTACTAGCTTCTAGTGTTCTCACTCTCTACAAATGCAAAAACCATAGGTAACACCTGATTGTTCCCATCAGCTCTAATCGTCGTCAATATCTGACCTCTGTATTTACCGGTCAAAAAGTATCATTTATGCACAATATAGGACGATAGTGCACAAAAGCGTTGATGCAAACACCCAATGAGAAAAAAGCTCTTTGCAGCGTACTCTTGGTCGGATCATCAGATGATTGGAATATATGAATGTCGAAGTAAGTATTACTATTTCTTTGGGCAATGGTAGCTAACAGACGAGCTAAATCATCATAGGATGCTTCAAATGTACCATACATTATCTCTAGAATCTTCTGTTTAGCCCTCTAGGTCTTGGCATAGCTTATGGTGTACTTAAATTTGTCTTCAATGTGTAATACTTTATTTTGGTTCAAACCCATTGTTACCGCCGACACCGCTATATATCTCATTGCAATAAAAGCTGAAGTCATGTTGTGGTGATACTTCTCCACCTCTTGTAAATGGCACTGATGCTCGATCACAATGTTAACTTTCCAATAATCATTACATTTACCCTTATATGCATGAACATGCCACAAACACTCTTCTTGATGCACCTCACTTCGTATACATAATTGGTTGACTTGGCCACCAAACTCTCTGTGCAATGAGACCGCTCAATGCTTCACCCTCTCCTTTAGATCCTCCTTATGAGCATACCTAGCACCCTGAATTACCTCCCTCTCCTTGTATTCCCAGGGTACATGATGCCCCTCAGAGATAACAAGCCCCGTTAAGCCCTCGTTTGTCCAATCAGGGGACATTACATCATCTTCCTCGTCGAACGATACATTGCCCTTTGCTTGCTCGTTATCCGAATCTTTCCTCTCCATTTTATCAATGATTATACTGATTCTCTCCCTCTCGTCCGCCACGCCCATGGCATGTACCACCTCTGATCGATTTCTCTCATCTTCCATCGATGTTCCAATAGAATCCCCCACATGACTTGGACCCTCAACATCTTATGTTTTCATTACAACACTGCTATCCTTTTTATGCACCGACACAAAAATAGCAAAGGGCCATGACCGTTCAAAAGCCATCTTCACATACCGTCTCCAGGCGACAGTGCTATTCATCGGCATTAGTTCTCAAAAATAACCTTCCGTTGCACGACTCACTATGGCAGATACGGACATTGTGTTGATTTCTGGGTCGACTGTGAATCCTCGCAGTAACCAACTATAAATTGATTGGAAAGGTTTTCTCAGCAGGCCTATCGATGCCCTTCGATGTCATGCTAAAATTCAGCATATCAACATCATATGGACCAAATCTAAGATTGTCTTGACCATGAACTAACTGAAATATGACCTTAATTGACATTGTGCCTAATGAGAAAAGGTAGGTTAACTAAGTTCATATCATACTAATCAGATCTAACATCATATTCATCAATATGTACTACGCCCTCAGTCTTAAATTCTAGAAATATGTTGTATGTCCTAAGTCTAAATTCCATAAATAAGGTGTGTTCTCCAGATCTACCATTTAACTAAAATATATGGTATAATTTGCACTATGCCCTAAGTCTCAATTTCTAGAAATATGTTGTATGCTCTCGTTCTCAAATTACAGAAATAGGTTGTGTGCTTCAGATCTACCGTCTAACTAAAATATATGGCCATAAAACTAAAATGGTACGAAATTAAAAAGACAATATGATAGAATGTATTTACCGCTATAGAGTCAACAACCGGGGGGGCTTCACCACTCCCCTTCTTCTCCTCCTTATCCCTCCCCCTTTTCTTTTGTTTGGATTTTGAGTGAATATAATGAAAATTTGGAGAAGGGGAAGAGGTCTTATACCCACCTGCAAAATGCCACCCCCTCGTCGCCCTTTCGTAGGTGCCTCCCCGACCATGATAAAACGCCCTTTGAAAGGACGACAAAGGAGCCACCTGCAAAAATGCTAGGCCGTCCTCCCAACCCTTTTGCAAGCGGCCCCCTAGCGCCAAAAACGTCCTCCGGGAGGGCAGCAAGGGGCTGCCGCAAAATTTTCATCCCTCCGCGATCAGCCATTAAAGGGGATCCAACGGTCGTTTGCCACATAGGAAAAAACGTCCTCTGTAGGAGCCTTTTAAAAAAAGTCCTCCCCAAGAACATTGGGTGACTAGTTTTATAAAATTTTCAAACAAAAATCATTTTTAAATACTTTATAAAAAATTTAAAATAAAAAAAATTCCTACATGAACAGGCGGGCGCAAGTAGAGGTCCATATCTTACATGAAAAGGAGAGGCCCAATCAACTATTGAACATAAAGGGTAAAAATTCCCTTTGACATTGAAACTACTTATCCATCACTCCACACATTTTTCACCCAATTCAAACAAATTTTGGATTAGCAAACGAATGGACTTGATTTGCACCCAATAATAGAAAACGTGTCGGACTATCTATGTAATAGTCGGCGTCAAATCATACATTGTTTTTTACAATCAATTACAACAAAAGGTTTACCAAAAAATAAAAATTGCATTATGTAACAGTAAAAACTACAATCCTAAATAGGCTGTAACTTCGATCACCATAAAAATGCCCAAAAATCATACTAACTTCAATTATAACAAAACAAGAAGAAAAAAATTATAGTTAGTAATACTTCAAAAATATTCATATATAGGCTAAAACTTTAGCTCAAAGATACTTTAAAAGCGAAGTGAGTAGCTCAACCGGTTAGGTTTCTTGGATTGGTATTTGCCCACCCGAAGTTATAGACTTGGCATGGATACTCGTATCTATAACTAATTATTTTTTGATGATAGACGAACAATAAAGTGGTTTTTTGGGGAAGTATAACAAGAGAGGGAGTAAAATTAGTCAGTAGATAGGGACGAAAATAAAAATGATAATTTTTTTATTTTCGGGGATCGTTTTTGAGATTTTACCATATTTTTGGGCTAAACAAAAATGGTATCGGTTGTCGAGAAAACTAAAACAAAATCAGAAAAATAATACGAAAATGAAAACGATTTGCAACTCTTCCGATCGTTTTCGAAGAATACCGTATTTTGTCGGTATTTTATCGTCGGTAATATCGTCGGTATTTTACCGTATTCTTGCAACAGCCAACAGTGCAACACCAAAGTCTGAGATTGCAGGTATAATATTCCTAATTTTCTTGTTGCAGTGGCAACCTCATTAGGTTGTTCCAAACTTTTATTTTTTTTGTTGCTTGCTGTTGATACGTCTCTTGTGTTGCTTTCTATTGATGCATGTCATCAGCCAACGGTGACTGGCATGCATATGATTATGTGCTATGAATGGTTGAATTAATGTCTTAATCAATGGTGCTTGTTTATGTCATACGAGATAAAATACGGCTAGCGATGTGCTTTACGAATTTATGGTTTCATGTTTCACGTGGTTTATCATTTTTGAAATATCGCTTTGATAGGTTCTGATCGTTATCGATGTGTTTTCGATCGTATAGTTTTGTTTCCGATATTATCGGATTGCCAACACCGTTCTCGTTTACATAATATCATATTTTTTTATTTTTGATAAAAAATATGAAAGTAAAAGTTGTGAAGCCTTCTACCGATCGTTTTCATCCCTATCAGTGGAAGACAATGTGGAGAAGAAACAACTAAGATGGGCACAAATCTGGTGCAAATCAAACGAATAAATAATCAACTAATTTAAACAAGAATATTTGATGACAAAAATATATTACATTGAATAAACCATACGAAAAAATAAACATGTTCAGATAAATGACAACAAAAAAATATTGTTGTAAATATAACAATAAAATGCATGGATATCATAAAGGCCATGGAGACCTTGTACATGGGAGCATATCGTTTACTATTGATCCAAACTCGCAACAAAAAGGGTAAAAATCCACTATCGAGGATACCTCGATGACAACAAATTCTCTTCCTCATAGCTATATTGTCTACTCGAGTTTATGCTTGTGCCCTCACTTACCGGATAGCTCCATGAGACATGTTTCTCCTTGGATTCCTTTGCGGTCACACTAGGTATAACTTCTTGCTGCAACGACGACGATCGAACAGTTTCAAGCGTCATCTCCACTTGTCTCATAGTTGGTCGTTCATCTGCTTTCAACTTGACACATGCCACGGCTAACACGGCTACTTCTTTAACCTCTTTGCCTCCCTCTTCCTTCACCTGAGGATCAAGTATGTCAGTCAAGTTGTCATGTGTGAGTAGGAATGTGAAATGTGCAACAAGACTATCATCCTCAGGCGATCTGTACGAGTATGGTTTCTTCCTTGTAAGTAGCTCTATTAGAACAACGCCGAAGCTAAAAACATCACTTTTTTCTGTGAGACGTCCTGTGTAGTAGTACATGGGGTCTAGGTATCCTAGTGTTCCTTGAATAGCAGTTGTGACCCCATTTTGTTCAGCTGGAATGCACCTTGAAGCTCCAAAGTCTGACACTTTCGTTGTTAGCGAGCCATCTAATAGGATGTTATGGGACTTGATATCCCTGTGGATTATAGGGAATGACACTGCCGAGTGAAGGTAGGCAAGTGCTCTAGCGGTTTCAGTTGCAATTCTGAGCCTATCTTCCCATGGCAATGACGATGGTCCTTCAACATGAAGATGGTGGTAAAGCGTACCATTTGATATGAATTCATAGACCAACAATGGCCCTTCTGTCTCGAGGCAACATCCAAAAAGTTTGACCACATTACGATGGTTGATTTGTGAGAGAATGGCTACCTCATTTATGAACTCATCAATCTCCCTTTGCACTGCAACCTTTGATTTCTTGATCGCTACAACATGAAGATCTGATAAAATCCCTTTGTACACAGTGCCATGTCCCCCTCCTCCAAGTTCACGTGACTCATCAAAATTGTTTGTTGCCTTCTCCAGTTCTGCCAAGGAGATGATCATCCTTTCAGCAATGTCAGTTTTTTGAGATACCAATTGTTCCAATAAATGCCCGCGATTCTGTTTGAAGAACTTCTGTCTTAGCAATCTTGCTCTCCGATTCTTAATCTTACGTGTTAAAAAGGTTGATCCGAGAGCCATGACCAAAAGCCCAACGCCACTGCCAACTCCAATACCAATAATTGATCCCGTGGTTAATCCTGAGAGCACAATATAAGAGGGGAAAAAAGGGTTTTCTCCATCAGAAAGTTTGCTTTGTTTGTAGTTGAGAACAGTTAAGGCAATTCTTGCGGAACAGTTGATTAATGAGAAAAGCAACGTCAAGGAACGAATTGTGTTTATCTATAAAAAACATAGTCTGCCTTTTGTTTATGAAGTAGTACGTGAAGAAAAGCAAAATGAACATAGCTCAATTGGTTAGATTCTTTGTGTTAGAACCAATCCGTCTGACGGGTGTTCGTATTTACATCTAATTTAGTGGTAGACGACATATCCGTTGGTTTAGTTTTTACTTCGTCAATCTCAAGATACGTTGGTTTAGTTTTTCAGATATGGTCATAGAAATAGGATATACGTGTACATATTCATAGGGATAGCATATACATGTGCATATTCATAGGGATATTATGGACGTCATTGTTTGTTTTGTGTTTTTTTTAAAAAAAAGGGTAGGTGCCAAAAAAGATGATTGCATTGCACAATGTCCCCTTGCATATATAGCTGGGACTCTCTCAAGTAGTTGTAGTAGATTAGTTTAGCATTATCCATTCTCAGAATAAATTGGAAGATGATAGGCAGATTAATTTACCTTGATTAGTTTTGACGCAGCTACTCTCAATGGTCGGGCTGCCACCAGTACCGGTCGGGCAGCTGCACTGGTACGATCCCGGCGTGTTCATGCACACGCCGAAGCACGGGTACTCCTTTGTCCGCTCGCACTCGTTGATGTCTTGGCGGATCGCGCGCCCAAATCGACAGAAATTAGCTTGAATTCACGAGAAAGAAATAGAATTTTAAAGAAATTTTTCGGAGGTGTGTGTTAATTTGTTTTATACCATTGCACCCGCCATCGAGGTAAGGGTTGCCCTCGTAGCCCTTGGAGCAGCTGCACCGGTATCCGTCGCCGTCGCTGGTGTCGACGCACTCGCTCTCGGCGCTCCGGCACGCGTAGTTGGCCGTGGCGTTGCGCTTGGCGGCGCTGCAGTTGCCGGTGTTCCGGACGGCCCAGTCCAGCACAACGTGCACGGGGAAGTCGTCGGTGCGGTTGAAGTTGACGCCGTCGCGGTACGCGGCGTCGATCCACTTGTCCTCCGCCAGGTACATGTACCGGCAAACGGTGCTGCTCTGCAAGATGGACGCCGCCGTGGTGCTCAGCAGAACGGAGTCCCCTTGCCCTTGCTTGAAGCCGATGATGTTTGGCCGGTAGAGGTCGATGCTGTAGGGTATGCTGCTCTGGCAACACCCCTCGCCGGTGAAGCCCGCCGTCGAGCCGGCAGCGACCGACTCCGGCGTCCGGCAGATGGACGTGCAGCTGCTGATGTAAGAGCCTCTGCCGTCGACCAGGTAGGCGAGGTTGGGGCAGCCGAGCGCGACGAGGCGGTTCCTCGTCTTGGAGAAGCGGTAGGGCGTGCCGGAGAGGGACATCTCGGTGCTGTCCTGATCGTTCTCGCTGACCATGTCCCCCGTGCTGCTGTTGTAGCACCGCCGCTTCGCGCTGAGGAAGGTGCGGGCCTCGCCGTCGGCGAGGGACAGGCTGAGCAGCTGTTGCCGCCGGTGGCCGGTAGAGTTGGACACGAGGAGGCGCGGAGGGGAGTAGGTGTGGTTGCACTCGAGCTGGAAGCCTTCGTCGCGGGCGCACCGGGCGCCGATGCCGAAAGGGTAGGGGATGCTGATGTTCCCGCACTTTGCAGGGCATCCCGGCGGCTGCTGAGCCGACGACGCTGGTGTCGCCGCCGCAAGGCCGACGAGCAATATAGCTAAGGAAACCGCCATTTCTGACATCCTAGCTAGGTACCTAGCTCTCGCCTCGTTGTTCAATCGGCTTGCTGGTTAATAATTTTCCGTATAAATAGGAAATATGATGATGCATCTTTTGCCACCATACACGCGGTTATTTGACTTAGCTCAATATTGAGCATGAACAAAGGATGCGGTTGGTTGTCAGAAAAACAGGAAGACGAGCATGTGCTCCACTTAGCACATGCTCAGTTTTGGGCCAGTCAATTGCCTTGCCTATTGACATTTACTCTTCAGAATTGGATTGTCCCTGTGGAATTATTGCTTGGGTGGTTATTATCAGTTCAGTTTGAATCAGCCTAATTTCAATTTGGATACAGTTGGCCATCTCGTTCACTGTCATCACAACACTGAAGCGTCCTTGTCGTCGCCGGCACGGCGAAGCGAGAGCGAGAGCGGTGTGCGATGCCAACAGGCAACTCGGGTCGGCATGAGGTCAAGGTGGCGCTGTTTGCTACATCGCCGTGATCCTCAGTTTGATCATTTGGCCGGTGAAGGAGCTGGCGGAGGTAAATCTATTTTTTAACGTACAGAAAAGAACTGGCTAGGGTCTCACATTATCAAAAGTTTATTATAGGTAAATCTATTTTATAACGTATATATCTTTTTTCAACGACAATGTTATTTGTACAAATTCTTTACTTGATCAGTTTAGAAAAAAGGTACAAGAGGTAGGTATGGAAGGTCATTTGGCTACCAAAATGTAATTAATACTTTCTCGGATTAATAATACTTGTCTTTTTATAAAAACATGGTCTTAAAAAAACAACTTTCATCGTATTACTATATATATTAATAATATACGAATTTATTGGATCCCAATCAATATATATGGTCCCCATATTTCTAAGACAAATATTTTAGAAGTTATTTATAGTCAAAGTTTTTAAAATTTGATAATAGCCGTGTCCAAGACAAATATTATTAACCCGGAGGGAGTATCATATTAGAGTAATACATATGGTAATTTGGTATTTAATTGGATGAAATCAGATGGAAAAAACACATTCAAAGGAACAATAAGAAGTGCACATTTAGCTATAAATGCATGGATATCATAAAAGTCATGTGGAGACCGAACAGACTCCTCTAACGTGAGTCACTGTTATGAGATTGAGGCTCATATATGTCAACCACTTAAAATCTTGCCACCCATTAGTTATGAGGCTTATATATGTTAACCACTTAAAATCAGATAATAGTAGTAAGTTAAGGGTTCTGTTTCGTGTGGAGACCTTGTACATTGGGATAGCCTTTTATTGATCCAAACTCACACAAGGAAAGGCAAAATCCACTAACGAGGGTGCCTTGAAGACAACAAATACTCTTCTTCGAGGCTATATTGCCTAGTTGACTCCATGTTTGTGCCATCAATTACTGGGTTGCTCCCTGGGACATGATTCTCCATGGATTTCTTTCTACCCACAGTATGTTGTACTTCTTGCTGTAGAAATGATGATCGTATGCTTTCAAGTGTCATCTCCACCTGTCTCATGGTTGGTCGTTCCTCTGCTTTCAACTTAACACATGCCACGGCTAACACAGCTACTTCTTTAACTTCTTTGCCTCCCTCTTCCATAACCTGAGCATCAAGTATGTCAAACAAGTTGTCATTTGCAAGTAACGTGGTGAAATGTACAACAAGACTATCATCCTCATGTGACCTATATGAGCATGGTTTCTTTCTAGTAAGCAGCTCTACTAGAACGACACCGAAACTATAAACATCACTCTTCTCAGTGAGACGTCCTGTGTAGTAGTATATGGGGTCTAGGTATCCCATTGTTCCTTGAATAGCAGTTGTAATCCCTGTTTGTTCAGCTGGAATGCACCTTGAAGCTCCAAAGTCAGACACTTTTGTTGTCAATGAACCATCTAATAGGATGTTATGGGACTTGATATCCCTGTGAATTATAGGAAATGAAACAGCCGAATGAAGATAGGCAAGTGCTCTAGCTGTTTCAGTTGCAGTTCTGAGCCTATCTTCCCATGGCAATGATGTTGGTCCATCGACGTGAAGATGATGGTAGAGGGTACCATTTGATATGAACTCATACACCAACAATGGTACTTCTGTCTCAAGGCAACATCCAAAAAGTTTCACCACGTTACGATGGTTGATTTGCGAGAGAATGGCTACCTCGTTTATGAACTCATCAATCTCTCTTTGGATTGTCACCTTCGATTTCTTAATGGCAACGACATGAAGGTCCGATAGAATACCTTTGTAGACGGTGCCGTGCCCTCCTCCGCCAAGTTCACGCGTTTCGTCAAAGTTGTTGGTGGCCTTCTCCAATTCTGCCAACGGGATGATCATCCTTTCAGCAATGTCAGCCTTTTGAGATACCAACTGTTGCAACAGATGCCCACGGTTCTGCTTGAAGAACTTCTGTCTCAACAATCTTGCTCTTCGACGCTTAATCTTTCTTGTTAAAAAGACAGCCCCGCACCACTGCCAATTCCTATACCAACTGTTAAACCTGGTGGCATGATAGGAAAAATGAAATCTTCATTAGAGTTAGTGACATTGAAACCTATGGATTAGAAGAACAAATTTTACTTTTCTGTTATCGAGACCAGTTAGTGCTAGTACTAGCCGAACTGTAATAGTAAGTTAATAAAAAGAGCAACATGAATTAAAGAGAAATTGGTGTGCAAAACAGAGTTGTATGGCATAGATGCAATTAATACACGGTTAAGTAGTACTAGTACTAGCTAGATTAGTTTAATTATCATCGTCACATCTGTGAATAAATTTGAAGCATACCTAGATTAGATTTGGTGCAGCCATTTGGAATGGTGGCGTTACCGCGGGTACCGTGCGGGCACCTGCAAAAGAACCCTCCCGGCGTGTTGATGCACTCGCCGAAGCAGCCGTTCTCCTGTGCCCGCTTGCACTCGTCGATGTCTTGGCATCCGCCGGCGACGTACGGGTTTCCATCGTACCCGCGCTCGCACTGGCACACGTAGCCGCTGCGGTAGTTGCCGGTGACGTTGCGGCAGTAGCTGTTGCTGCTCCGGCACGCACTCCTCGCCGTGTCCATGGGGCAGGACCAGTAAGGGGCATTCTGTCCAGCCTGGATCATCTGTGTGCTGGAAGCCACCGCCCACTCCAGCACCACCGGAACCGGCCAGAGCGAGGTGTTCGTCTTCGTCGACAGCAGCTGGTCGGCGACGCCATCGAACCAACCCCGCTCGGCGACGCGCACAGCGTCGGGCACCTCGCCATATAACTCGAGGGTCTCATCCAGCCGCTTTAGAAGGACCCCGTAGGTGGGGCGGCCAATGGTGATGTTCGTCCTGCAGCAACCGACGCCGGAGCACTTGTCGCCGGGGATGGTTGCCACGAAGGGCAACCCCCATATGTCGTTTATGGAGCAGAAGGAGGAGCAGCCGATGATGACGTTGTCGGTGCCCCCGACGAGGGTTACCTGGATGTTGCACCCCGTGATGAGGAGCTCGTTGAGCTTCTCGGAGACAACATACGGGGACCCCCCGTCGGCGCTGGCGCCGGTCCACGTGCCGTTTCCACCTTTGGCGAATTCCGCGTAGGGGGTGATGTCCACGGCGCCGGCGAGGTCCATGACGCGCACCGTCGAGTCCGCCAGCGAGATGTCGACGACCTGGAGGGTGCCGTTGCCGAGCATCAGCCGCGGCGGCGTGCGCGTGGCATCGCAGGTGAGGCGGAAGCCCGAGAGGGAGCAGCCGTCGCGGATGCCGAACGGGTATGGCACGCTCACGTCGCCGCACCTGTCCGTGTCCGGGCACCCCACCGGCGGCCGTGCGCCCACCACCGCCCACATCAGCTGCAGCACCAACAGCAACGCCACCACCGCCGCCGGAATCATCATCGTTGGCATGAGAGAGAGACTCAGTTGTTCTACATTTCGATAGGATCCATCAAAATATAGAGAGATCACAACTTGACCACTTGTCTCCAAAGTTGGCTTTGCTTAACCAATGGCAACACGTGCATGCATGGATCCCCGCGCGCGTTGACTTGACTGACCTGCGCGATATGCTTAACCGTTTCGACGATTAGCCTTACCAATTTAGGCCCATACATGATATGTGGCCCTAACATGAACCGGCCCAAATAAAGCCCATATATTACACCAACTGGAGGCCCAACCAACTGCAGCACGGCCGGCGAAGGAGAAACTAAGAAAGAGGAAAACCCACAAATGCGAGGGGGCTGGACACAAAAAGCCATTGAACGGAACGAACGTTACGAACCCCACACACCAGCGAGCCAGCCTCCCGATCCGAGAGCCGCGTCTCGTCTCGCCTTCGTCTTCCCCCGCGGCGCTCGTGCCCTCGCCTCGCCGAAACCCTAACCCTAAAATCGTCGACCGCCGCGGGAGAGGAGGGGGAGGGGACAGAGGGGTACTGGGCGGGATGGGGAAGAAGAAGAAGCGCGTGGAGAAGGTGTTCTGCTACTACTGCGACCGCGAGTTCGACGACGAGAAGATCCTCGTGCAGCACCAGAAGGCCAAGCACTTCAAGTGCCACGTCTGCCACAAGAAGCTCTCCACCGCCGGCGGCATGGCCATCCACGTCCTCCAGGTCCACAAGGAGTCGGTCACCAAGTACGCCCTGCAGTCCCCTTTCCTCTCCCTCCCCTCCCCTCCCCTCCTCGATCTGCATCCGGTTCTATCCCGTAGCCGGATTCGGTCAGCTAGATTCTGGATTGCGTACTGCTGTTCTCTCCCAATTATTATGACGCTTTTGGCGATTGATTAGATCGATTTGTTCTAGTGCCGCAGTAGATCGAATTATATGCTGCGCGTTTCTGAATCGCCGTATTTGGGGTTGAGAAGTAGGGCTGGATTATCCTGGCCATAAGCTAAATTTTATTTCGAAGCTCCTTTTTTTTTTTAAAATAAGATACCTTGCTTGAGTTTTTTCCTTCTTCTTTGTGGTGATAAGATGCTTTCGATGCATTCCCTTTGCTTCCTCTTGGCCATCAGGCCTTGTCTAGTTATTCCCCTCAGCTAGGCAATATCTGAGCGAGAAATAAATGATACAACTGCCATATTTGTGGTTTTTAATGTCTACCATGTTGCTGCTTTTATGTATGAATATAACTATTTTGACCACAGGGTTCCCAATGCAAAGCCTGAGAGGGAATCAACAGAGATTGAGATATTTGGGATGCAAGGGATTCCTCCAGATGTGTTGGCCGCCCACTATGGAGAAGGTACTGCTATTAAACACTGCGACACACATGCTAGTTTTTATTTATTTGTTTATTTATTAGTGGAGACTAGGCTATAGTTACTGGACTATGGTGATTTAGCAGAAAAGCTTTAATGCAGAGCTATTCATGTCCGTGCCACTTGTTGGGTTGGCATCTTGGTGGTGACAGATGATGGTAGAAATTATAGTCCTGTCATCCAAACAGCATGACAAATCTAAGCAAGAGAGAAATTTCAGATTTGCAGATAAATTATTCATGTGTAGGAATTAAATATACCAGTGAGTTTAACCAGCCATATATTTTCCTATAAGAACTTGTTGTTAACTTTATTTATTGCATGTTCCAAATGCAGAGGAAGACCCTTCATCGAAGGTAGCCAAAGTGGAAGTGCCATCGCTAAGGCCTCCTGTTATGCCCAATCCAGCGGGCATGGTATATCCTCCACGACCGGCCTATGGTGTAGCTCCACCTATGTATGTTATCTCTTTTTCTTCAGTATACTCGAAATGTTCATACTCATCCAATGATGGCGTGCTCATATTCTGTGTATTTGTTTTGTAACATTTTTTAAAATAATTTTCACATTTGTTTGTAGGTATAACCCTGCACTGAATCCATTGATGGCCAGACCTCCAATCTGGCCTGCTCCACCTCCGCAACCTTGGTTTACACAATCGGTAGTTTCAGTTCCTCAAATGGCTGCTGGGCTTGCACCACAACAGCCACTATTTCCAATTCAAAATATGCCTGCTCCTATGACATCAGCACCTGCAAATTTACTTCAGACTTCATTCCCTATGGCCCATGTTGGAGTACCTTCACCTGTTACCCCTCAGGTGTCACAACCTCTCTTTCCTGTCAGTACATCTGCTGGAAACGGTGCAGTAAGTTCTCCATATGTAGCACCTGTTGCACCTGGAAGTATCCCAACAAGCTCTCCATCAGTTGCTCCTGCAGGAGTAGGATATGCATCTACTAACCAAGGTAAGAGCTGATTTTCCTTTCAACTTATGACCCTATCTATATAAGCAAATTGAGACTCTAGATTTTTATTATTTGTGGTGACAATTTATGTAGAGGAAATTTAAGAGGATTTAGACAAATAAAGTCATGTTGTTGTTATGATCCTGTTTCCTATTTAGAGGAATACCAACAGCATTTGCTCTGATATTGAAAAGAAATACTTAATTCAGGAGAATGCACTGTATGATGATATGGCATTCATTGATGATGTCATTTATGTCTGTTCTTTTGTTCCTTCATCAATCTCTTGTGCATGCATCTGTTCCAGGTACAGGAGGTCCAGTGGCTGTACCTCCACCCGCTTCTAATAATAAAGCATCAGCCACCCAACCTGGTGCAAATGAAGTCTATCTGGTGTGGGATGATGAAGCAATGTCAATGGTATATTTTCCATCCTCTCTTTAGTTCTTATTCTCGTTAGAGATCATTTGGTATATCTGTTACATTACTAGATATGAGTTTTGAGGGTTATCTCAAATATTTGTTGACTTGTGTAGGAGGAAAGAAGATTGTCGCTGCCCAAGTATCAGGTGCATGATGAAACTAGCCAGGTAAGTTCTGATTTTTATAATTTTATATCTGTAATATTAATAATATGTGAAAAAACCAAGTTTGTAGTTCATGGGGATGCTCTGAACTGGAATATTGTGTAAGTGTTCTTTCTAGGGTATAGATTTTATGCACTTGTGAATGCCATGATACGCCTTGTGTTCCAAAAATTGGGTTTCCATCCCTGCCTCAGAAATTGTTTTGTTTCTGTTACAATTGGTCCTGTATTACCTTAGTATTGCATTCAATAACATTTGAAGACCATTCACTGTGCTTTGCTTGCTTGTGCATGAAGAGTAAATACAGCATATCAGCTTGCTTTTGCACCAGCATGATGGATCAAGTTCATGTCGACACATGCAGAGAAATTTGACACGATGCAATTTGTAACCTCAGTATTTGATATTATAAGTAATTCTTCTGAGCCCATTACTGTGATATGGAAGTTAAGACGATCCCCTACCTCCAGCCATCTTTCTCTAAATCATATCGAGAGTTTATATCCAGTACTTCCCTTGCTATTTCCCTATGCTATCTGGCAGGTCTTGTCTAGTGATGACAAAATGCATCATATGCTTTCCACCTTCAAAATCTGAACTTTGAGCGCTGCTGATCAACTAACAAAGGAATCTTGTGCATCTTTGATACTTCACTATGTTATTCTCATCGGGTAGAAGGCACAAATGCGATCGTGTATGTGTTGAATGTCAGGGATACTTCACTAAGAACATACTTAATTGTGAACTTGATAAATGGGATGTTAAGTTTGTCAATTTTAGGCACTTCTTGAACATTAGATATGAATTTATCTAATGTGTGTGGGAATAGGAAATATTATCCACTGGTAGTTGCACACTGTGAGATGATTCCTATGATATTCTACCTTGCATTTTCATGGCATATCCTTGGTGATTATTTGTTTGATCGTATATATCTTGCTGATGTCGTGCACGTCAGGAGTTCCAAGTAGGTATTTACATTGTTCTTCCTGCTAGTAAGTTTTTTTACAATCTGACAAATCTCATGGTGCTAATTGACTTGAGGGGTTATCGGCCAAGCCCTGGACAGTTCGCAAATATGTATGTATTAATTTCAATTGAGCATCATTATTTTATTGATTACGATTCACCACATGCAAATATGGGTTTGTAACAAGAACTAGGTGGCTGAGCTTCTGCCAATACCGTAACATTTATTGTAACTTAATTTTGGTCGAGATTGTGCCAAGAATTTGGTTCCAGGTCAGCTTTCATTTTGGCCCGTGAGCCTGGTACTTATGTTCAAAGAGAAGAGTTTAACTGCTCATTTTTTGTTCTTAATCATGCGGATCATATCTAACAGTCTCTCTTCTCCCACAATGTGCGAACAGATGAACTCAGTTGATGCAGCGATTGATCGAAGAATATCAGAAAGTCGGCTTGCTGGACGCATGGCCCTGTAAAACAAACTGAGCACATGTCTCATAAATTGCCCCTATGCAATTCATTGACATATTCGCTCATCTGGGTGAGCATAGGAGTAGCGCCTACAGTCGGTGATTCCCTGATTCCTGTTCTCCATTTATTTAGCTAGTGACTGGAGGTACTGTGTGCAGTTAAAGGAATATGTTCTGACTTGGAAAGCTTTGAATGTATCTTTCCACCCGAGTGAAGATGTTAGTCTAGAACCCATTTTCCCATTGTCGCCTGAAGGAAATGTGATTCATTGTCAATTCTGGAAATCTCATCATGAATTAGCAGAATCAGTTTCAGAAGCATGATGTGTATCCATTAATATGATGGCACATGAGCGCGTACTAATAATTTATTGGTAGTGATGCTAAACAATGTCACATTGGGAAATCTCTGCTACAGTAGTACTGTTCTGATTATCCTCCCCTTCAATCTTGCCGGTAAACTTATGCCTTCCATAAGAATTTTAAGGCCTACCTATAGTGTTATTATGCTATTCATAAGAATGTTAAAGCATACCTGTGTTGATAAACATGGTTACATTTGTGAATAGCGTGTAGGCCCCAAATGCTGGAGGTCTAATCTAATCTTTGAGTGTATCCCAAGCAAATGTCATGAAAAGAGAAGGAAATAATAAAGAAAATAAAGGGCCAAAGAGGGCAAGAGCGTCTCCGTTTATCTGGGCAGCAAGCAAGCATATGTGCCTAAACTGCAAAAGGAGAAAAGGATAGGCGAATCCAAAACATCAAATCAAAATCACCAAGGAATCCAATCATTTCCATGCATGCGCTTTTATACCCCAATTGAAACAAAAGCTCGCTCGACTCCTCACTCTTCTTTCACTGCCGCTTCACTCTTTGGCGCAGTGGATTCTCCTGTGTAGTGTGTGTAGCTTTTAGCTTTAATTAACCCTGGTTTGCAATGGCAGCTATAACAACAACCTCACACGTTGCTGCTGCAGCTGCTGCAGCCACTGAAATCCTCTTGCCATTTGCCAAAGCTTGTTCCTGTATCCTGCCATGGAGGAGGGCAACAGCTACCTGCGTCCGTTGCATTTCATCTCCATCTTCGTTGCAATCGCTTCCTTCTCACAATGTGGTATGCTCCTAATCCCTCCATGCTTCTTGCATCCCAATTCTTGTCTGTATTTGTGTGGTGATTTTAGATCATGTTAATTGTTAAGCACCAACCAAGGCTTACCTATCTCTTGTTAAGAGATACTCTTAACCGTCAAAGAACCTGTCCTTCAGTAAGCTAGTCTAGTGCTACATAAATTGTTTGCTTCTTTGACAGGTTTTTTTTCTCAAGCATCAAATTCGTTTGACCCCTTAGCTGACAATCAAACGACTTGTTGGATGAACAGGAGCAAGAGTGTTAAGGCCAGATGAGCTACTACTCGATCACTACTACTACTACCACTCGTCGTCGTCTGATCCTTACTACAGCACTCCGATCCTACCTCCCTACGGCGACGCATTCTCACCGCCGAACCCTCCTCCCCCTCCTCCAATGTCACCCAACTGCCTCCTCCCTCCAATCATTCCGGCACCAACATTCACATACACTTCTCCTCCACCGCCGCCACTCTACTACTCTCCGCCAGATATAAGCCCAAGCCCAAGCCCACCACCGACTGTTTCACCATTGCCACCGGTAGTCTACCCAAGCCCACCAGAAGTCACACCTAGCCCACCGGAGATCACACCATATCCAAGCCCGCCTGAAATTGTGCCTAGCCCTCCAGACATCACCCCATATCCAAGCCCGCCGGAAGTCACACCTAGCCCACCTGAGATCACCCCATATCCAAGCCCACCTGAAGTTGTGCCTAGTCCACCAGAGATCACACCATATCCAAGCCCACCTGAAATTGTTCCTAGCCCACCAGAGATCACGCCATATCCTAGTCCACCTGAAATTGTGCCTAGCCCACCGGAGATCACGCCGTATCCAAGTCCACCCGAAATTGTGCCAAGCCCACCGACTGTTACACCGTTGCCACCCATAATCTACCCAAGCCCACCGGAAGTCACACCCGGCCCGCCAGAAATCACACCTTACCCAAGTCCACCCGAAGTCACACCTAGCCCACCAGAGATTACACCGTATCCAAGCCCGCCTGAAATTGTGCCTAGCCCACCGGAGATCACCCCATATCCAAGCCCGCCGAAAGTCACGCCTAGCCCACCTGAGATCACCCCATATCCAAGCCCACCTGAGATCGTCCCTAGCCCACCAAGCTATGAACCTAGCCCACCGAGCATTGTGCCGAGCCCACCAGAGTACGCGCCAGAGCCACCGGTGTACGCGCCATATCCACCGGGGATCTTCCCGAGTCCACCGGAGTACGCGCCGGAGCCGCCTTCATACGTACCAAGCCCACCGTCATACGTGCCGGAGCCGCCGTCATACGTGCCAAGCCCACCAGAGTACACTCCGAAGCCGCCGCCATTCGTACCAAGCCCACCGGAGTATGTGCCGGAGCCGCCGGTGTACGCGCCATATCCACCAGGGATCACCCCGAGCCCACCGGAGTATGCACCGGAGCCACCGCCGGGTCCGCCTGGCGGTGGCGGGTACCTGCCGCCGGTGGTGTTCCCGCCGCCTTACGCGTCGCGAGGACCACCGAGGAGGCGCGCGGTGTGGTGCGTGGCGAAGCCGTCGGTGCCGGAGGCGATCATCCAGCCAGCGATGGACTACGCATGCGGGTCCGGCGCTGACTGCGACTCCATCCAGCCGTCGGGGCCGTGCTTCCGGCCAAACACCATGATCGCCCACGCCTCCTATGCCTTCAACAGCTACTGGCAGCGCGCCAAGTCCAACGGCGCCACCTGCGACTTCGGCGGCACCGCCATGCTCATCACCAAAGATCCAAGTAAGCTTAAGCTTCTTTTTCATGCTCACACACTCCAGTACAAAATGAACTTTTTCTTCAGATAATAGTTCAGACTATCAGTGACCAAATGGTGCAGAAATTATCTAGTTAACAACCTGCAATTAATGTAATTTTTTTCTGTAATTTGATTTTCTTTACAGGTTATGGTGGCTGCCATTACAGTACGATGTGATCAGATCACACCAAGAAATGCGTGGTTTTGGAAGTTGGACAGGAACATCTGAAAGTTTCAGGCTTCAGAGGTACTTTGTACTGATGTTGCTAAGGGTATTTATTGCAGTTGATCACTGATTTTGTATAGAGTAAAAGGGCTCAATCAATCCTATTTAGAGAGATTCTTCTAACTTTTCTTTTTTGGCACTTCTTATTGTTTTGTATTGTTCTGAATAAGGTTATGTAATTTGCCATCTTAGTAAATTTTCATAAAGGCAATCAAGGTAACATATATCTGATGAAAGTATAAGTAACTGCACAACAGTGATCACTAAAAAACATCGACTGTATGAGCAACAGTTTTCAGTGCCAGATGGTAATGTTTATTCTGGCATATAACACATTTTCTCAAGCTTTATCTGCAGCGTAAGATTTACATCCATGCGCGCATAAACCGACCTAATACTAACCTCTGAACAGTTGCCATTGTGCCCTTCTTGCTCATGCTGGAACTTCATCTGAAGAAGGGAATGACTCACTAACATAAACTGGATCACCGACCTTGATGATCCTTCCTTCATCTTTTGCTGACAGAGATTCCTTGCAGACTAAATTTTGCCCAAAGTAGACCTACAGAAGGCGATGAATATGGTCAGTTCTTATGTACTTAAACTACTCTCAGCCTCTCATAGTCTCAAGTTGCCCTAGGATAAATCCGTGACAGTTTGATGACAATTACCCGGCGTTTATTTTTGTGGCTCGGCCGCAACACTTCATCAGACTGGAGTGCTTGTAGAGCTTCTGTTGGTTCCTCACCAGGAATTCCATTATCTTGATTAATAGTAGGCAGCTGAGGTAGAGTACACAGAAACTAAGGCAAGAGTATAACTACACTAGCTTGGCAGTTCAATAAGTGCAAAGCATACAGACAAACTCTGATGGTTTGACTCTCTAGCAATTTCACATAACATTTTTTTATAATTAACTGTTGCCTGAATGACTCCAGAATCATCCCTTAGTTTATCGGTGCTAACTTCATTGCAAAGTTAAACATGGCAGATCTGGAGTCTATGCAAAAAGCAAACTACACACTTTATGCTCATACAGAGAACAACTGAAATATCAATTACATAAATTAACTGACAGTATAGTCGTGTAATAGATCATACAGAGAACAACTGAAATATTCTAAGAGACAAAACAACTCATTTTTTTCAATCTTCCATCATGCTGCTTCCAGACAGGAACCAGTACTTTAAAGCCACCAAAGTGCACAACACTAGAGCTGACAGTTTTACCTTGCAACGATCACATAACTTGACACCTAAAAATGTCAGTTTGTCTATCTTTATGGTCTTCCACAGATCCTCCGAGTATGGATGACATCCATCAACTATAATACTGGCCAAAAGAAAGCATTTGCAAAGAAAAGCATTACAGCATGACAGGTAGATTTATGCAAGTAGGTATATAACAAAACAATCCAACAAATAAGTTGTGAAAAATGGCCATACTTTGGTCTGAAGCGATTCATTGGTACAGGTTCTTTAAGGATACTGTTTAGTGCATCCACTGAGCCCTATAGTTGGATATGAACTGTCAAGTGTCAACTAGTTACAGCATTGTGTTTAGAAGAAAAAAAACTTCTGTACGGCATAGAGCACCTTTCTCCAGAAACCACAGAACAGCTTAATCATACCTGGGAGGCCAGCAGGAATGGGAAGGCATCAGCAAACAGAACTTTGTAACCTTGAGCATAGTCAGGATTGGTCTCTCTAATTTCTGACGCTGTTTAAAATATCACACAGAGATACATATTTCATAAGCAAAGCAGATACTTTTTAAGTCAAAACAGAACTTCGTAACCTTGGGCATAGTCAGGATTGGTCTGTCTAATTTCTTTAAGGCAAAATTAGCAGGAGATGTATACCTTCATTAAACCGCACGAGTCGAGTCGGCTTCCCAAAGTAACCGGAAAACCATTCGGCCGCCTCATCTCCTTCATCATATGCAGAACCAGACCACTCCCAGACAGAGACATCATCAACTGTGGCACGTTTCGTGCCAAGAGGGATCTTCAGTGGATCCAATCCGGGTGCTCTAATAACTGCAATTAGCAGTGCCTCAGACAAAAATGATATCCTTAGCAAACCCGCTCGAACATGAAAGAAAAATAGCATGACATTGCGCGATTGAGCATCCTGCCAAGAACATTTTAGAACCAAGAAAACTTCTGCAGAGGTAACTAGCTTATTTTAGCAAAGAAAACAAAAAAATAAAATAGAATTAGTAAATCTTATTGATTGGAAATCAACCTATCATGTTGACACAAAAGATAAATCAAAATAGCACTACTGCACTTTACAACCTCCCCTTTTCACATCAATGCAGTATGCAACCCATTTTTTTCACACAATCCTATAGCAATTAATCAATTGTATCCCATGTTAACAAATCAATCAAGTACAGATTATAATTGTACATACTACATAGAGATAAATCATACATGGATTGTAAAAAGATGATCAAATTGAGCAGTACCCATGTGAGAATCCGGCGCTGGCTGCCACTCCTCAGTGAACGCCTCCGGCGGCATCTCCACCTCAATCAGCGCGAGCTTGGGCTCCAGTCGCTGCGTGAAGGCTCTCCCTGCGGAGTTCATCACCAGCCACTGCCGATCCCACCTCAACCCTGCCCATCCAAGCTCATCCATCAAATAAATCGAGGAAAATTTTCAAATTTCAAGAAAGGGGATTAAGCAGAGCAGAGCAGAGAAGCACCGGTGGAGGTGACGACGGCCTGGGGCACGGAGATGCCCCTGCATGATTTGATGGGGTACACGACGAATCAGAGGTGGCCAAACGGCCGCACGGCATGGCTCGACCCAGGCACGCCCGCGGCACGGCTCCGAGCCGTGCCGGCACGGCCCATGTGCCGAGTCCTTGGCCCAAGCATGGCCTACTATGTGACCGGACCGTGCCGTGTCGGCATGTGCCTGTTAAAGGCTCATGGGCCAAGGTCGGCCCGTGACACTATTTTGCATTATTTTTGTACTGTTTTGCACTGTTTTGGTCAATTAAAGACCCACGAGCCATATTAGCACTGTCACAATATTTGCTACAGTATTTGCGTTACAGTATATCCTATAGTAACGGGCCATGCCGTGCCGGTCCACGGGCTCGATCGACAGCCCAAGCACGACACGACCACTCGTGCCGTGTCGGCCCAGCCCGTTACGCCCTGTGCCGTGTCTGGGCCGTGCCCCTGGGCCGGTCCACGATGGCACGGCCCATTTAACCACCTCTACCGACGATCAACTTCACCGTCGCCGCCGCCGGCGCCTCGCCTCTGCCGCCTGCCTTATCCATGGCTAATGGCTTACTGATGATGCCAAGCCTCCTGCCATGCACTGATACCACGAGTTTAAAATCGTGTCCATTTTTTGCATTTTATTAGTCGGATAGGTTCTTGAAATTACAATACTGACCCCCATCTCTGTTATTTGTAGTATATGTGAAATTGCGATACATGTCCAGGATTCTTGGAATTATGTAACTTTATTGTAAGCTAGTAAAATCTGAACTTTACTGTAGCCTCTTGCTGCACAAAATGAATACTTCTCCAGCATGGGCATATGAAACTGATTGTTCTTGACTAGATTATCTACATTCTCTGAAAGTTTCAGGCTTCAGAGGTACTAAAGGTACAGGCCGTTATGATGTTGCTAAGGGAGTTTATTGCGGTTGATCACTGATTTTGTGTAGAGTGAAAGGGCTCAATCGTCATATTTAGAGGGAATATTCTAACTTTTCTTTTTGTCACTTCTTATTTGTTTTGTATTGTTCTGAATAAGGTTATGTAATATGTAATTTGCCATATTAGCCATAACTAACAGAACAACAATGATCACTGAAAATCATCAACTGTATGAGCAACAGTTTCCAGTGCCAGATGGTATTGTTTATTCTGGCACATAATAAACACATGTTCTCAGGCTTTATTACAGCATAAATTTACAACGACGCGCCGAGAAATTTAGCCTTTCTACAGTACTGCTAGGTCTCTAAACAGTCGCCAGTATGTCCTTGCTCATGCTGGAGCTTCATCAGAAGAAGGGAATCTCTCAAGAATATAAACCGGATCGCTGACCTTGATGATCCTTCCTTTGCCCTTCGCAGACAGAGATTCCTTGCAGACTAAATTTTGCCCAAAGTAGACCTGCAGAAAGGCGAGAAAATGGGGAATTCTCAGTGACCTATATGTTCTGAACCTAGTTCCTGAGCAGCTTGAAGTTGCAATTTTAGCACATTTGCATTCAACAATTGCATAATTCAGGACTCCAAGAGTAGAATAGGTTGCGGGAATCGATTACCTGCCGTTTGTTTTTGTGGCTTGGACGTAACACTTCATCAGATCGGAAGGTCAGTAGAGTTTCTGTTGGTTCAGTGCCAAGTATCCCACTTTCTTGATCAATGGTAGGTACCTGAATCAGCATGACAAAGAAACTAAGCAAGCGGTACATGCATATTGTATTATCAAAGTAAAAGCTACACATGACACCAAAAAAGTTCCTGGTGATGTGAAATTTAAGTCAGACTCCATTTCACAATTCACATACAGGTTTATATCCATCAGCTTCTTCGCTTCATGAAAAACTACCCTTGGCACCCATCCCGTTGTAGAATCACTTGCATGATTCAAAGTCATATCTCAACTAAACAAAGGCCACATGCCAAAACTAAGTCGGTGACCATTCTATGAACGAATTTTTTTTTTTTGAACGAAGAGTCGGTGACCATTCTATGATCTGATAGAAATGAAGAGTATGGCTGTATGGAAGATTCAAAAATTCATGCAGAATGGTTATATTTACTCACAGTTTATGATTTAACAGACCACACAAAAGATTTAGTACAAGTAATAGTATTAACCAGCAGAACCATCAGTTATCTAGTATCCAAGCACCCTCTCAGACAGTTAATTTCAAGGTTAAGAGAGTATGGGCTGATAATTTTACCTTGCAGCGGTTGCATAACTTCACACCCTGAAACGTTAACTTGTTTATTTTTATGGTTTTCCATAGATCCTCTGAGTATGGGTGGCATCCATCCACCAAAATGCTGCCAAAAGATATCACCTTTGTAAGAAAGCAAGTGCAACAATTGTCAAACTAACAATCATAATTTAATGGCTGGACAGTAAGTTGTCCATAAAATAAAAGCACACTGGTGCACAGGCTTACTTTGGCCTGAAACGGTTCATCGGTACAGGTTCTTTCAGAATCTTATTTAGTGCATCCAGTGAGCCCTGCAACTCAACATGTACTGTCAACTGAATTTTTATGTTCAGCAACACTTGCACAGGACATGTATCAGCAGAAACTAATGAACAGTCTGATATGTACCTGGGAAGCCATCAGGAATGGGAAGCAATCTGTAAACATAATTTTGTAGCCTTGAGCGTAGTCAGGATTGGTTGGTCTGATTTCCGATGCTACCAAGAAATACCACAACACAGACATTCTCCATAAGCAACAGAGCAAGGAAACTTATGTTCTGGAAATTGGAAAAGTCTCCAAGACTAAGAAAACAGTACTAGTACTACTAAGATATAAACCTTCTTTGAAATGCACTAGACGACTTGGTCTCCCGAAGTAACTGGAAAACCACTCGGCCGCTTCAGCTCCTTCATCATAAGCAGCACCAGACCACTCCCACACAGAGACATCATCAACTGTGGCTCGTTCAGCGCTGAGAGGGATCTTCAATGGGTCCATTCCGTGTGCTCTTACAACTGCAATTGGTGGTCGCAGAGTAGCTCAAATAAAAATAGCAATTAAATGGCATCACAAATTCACAGTGGAACTTCTGGTGTTCGACCATGTAAACTTCAGAAGGCACATAAAGTTTATACTATTTTTATGAAGAGGGGAGGGAGGGAGGGGAATCAATATTTTTCAATCCTACTTATGGATCAAATACTAGCATTCAGCAACATGTCAAGATAAAATCAACATTTCGTAGCGACTAATATCTAGAGTAATTCAAATGTTATCAACACAAATGAAGGGAAAACAACATTGGCTAAACATTCTTCAGATTGTTTAACTGAAGTAAATCAAGACATCACATATACAGAAGTTGTAAATGATGAGATATTAGAGGGAAGAACACAAAAATACCCAAGTAGGAGTCGGGGTGGGCTGCCACTCCTCGGCGAATGCCTCCGGTGGCATCTCCACCTCGACGAGCGCGAGCTTGGGCTCCACCCTCTGCGTGTAGGCCCTCCCCTTGGAGTTCACCACCACCCACTGCCGATCCCACCGGAACCCTGCCGATTGATTGGTGCCGCAACCATGCATCAGAAACTACTTCTAATTCAGAAGAAAGATTCCATCTTTGGAGAAGAGTGGGTACCAGTGGAGGTGATTGGGGCCTGGGGCACGGAGATTCCCCTGCAGGACTTGATGGGGTATATCAGGATCGACCTCACCGTCGCCGCCGGCTCCGGCGGAATCTCCTCGCCGCCGCCGCCGAGGAGGGAGGAGATGAATCCAGCCGCCTTCTCCATTGTTCGGCTGGCTAGCTTTGCTTTTGCTTGCTCGCCGCAAGCAAGAAACCGAAAATAACAACAGTGATAATCTCGCCTAGTGAAGTGCTCAGTGCAAATGAGGTGTGCATTTGGTTTGGCGGCACGCCAATGGAAGTTACAAAAATGCCCCTGCTTTGTCAGCGACCCCTGATTAGTAGATGTGTATACGCATCATAGGAAAAGGTATGAAAAACTTTCGGTTTTGTTGATTGGAAGACGATGCCAGCTCTAGTTGTGGTTGCCTTTATCTCCATGCAGCAATGGAAGTTCAGTTCCATACTTCCATTTACAATCATCTTCATGTGGTGTCTTTTAACAAATGGGGCACCTGGAACTCGTGCTTTGCACTTTGGAGAGCATTCCCTGTATTTAATTCTCTCAGCAACCAACATGTCTGAATCAATGTATTCCTAAAAGAACATGTCTGAACTTATACATCACAAGCAAGTTCAGTTACAGTCTTACAGATAACACATATGTACACATAGTAGCCTAGCCTGTCTAATGTTTATCATATATACACAGCTACTACTAGGAAATGATTCCCAAAATCCATGGTCCGAAAAGATCCATCATTCCATGCCCAACTGCTCAATCATCGTACAAGTCGAGCAGGAGTGTAGTGCAGCGACAGATGCTCCTCTTTCCTGAAAACCAACACATTAACACAAGAACATCAGCTCTACTGCATCTACCATCTCGCAATCTCATCATATCAACAGAAGAATCCATGAACATTTCATGAGGGGATGAAGAACTAAGGAGAGTTTAATTCTGCAGTTGCAGTTACTGACATGGGGAAGACGAAGTAGAGCAATGTGAGCAGCAGTGCCAGCAGGAAGCAGGCCAAGCCGACGACGGCGTAAGCGCGGCCGAGGAAGGCGTTCTTCCCTCCGAGCCACCCAGCGGTGGACAGCACCAGCGACTTCTTGCCGTCGAAGCTGTACGAGTTGTAGTTGTTCTGCATGGTCACTTCTACACGGTCGCCGGCCTGGAGATCCATGTCGATTCTCCCGTACAGCTTTCTGAATGTTGGCAGTGCTGCTATTCTCATCCAGACGATCAGGTCTTCCTGTTCACTCAGCTGTTGGATTTGCAAACACAGAGGTTAGTATGTCTAGCAAGTATTAATCAATATAAATTTCAATTCGATCTTGTTAACTGTTATTGGCAATGTGTCATGGAAAGTTAGACAATCTACACTCCATAATTCCTGAAAATAGTTCTGAAACTCAAAACTGAACATCTATTTTGCTTCGAAAATGGCTAATTTATAGAGAACGGATGCATGACATTTCAGTTGCAAGTTACCAAAACACTTACAGGTTTGCTTGGATTTAACTGCCCTCCACCAATCAGAGTCCCATTCTGAAAGTTTTTAGGATACACGTTCTTGCCAAACCTGCGATCCCTTTCACTCTTCCACGAAATTCCATGCTTGTTCACTCTCAACGTCTCGTTGCCATGACCACGGGTGAAGCTATATGTGTCATTGAACAGGCTCCAAGCTATGAGACCACAAGGAACAATAGGTCTTCCATTTGCAGTAGCTTCAGGGCTGCAGTATCGTGTGTCGTTCACCTTCTTCGGAGTTCTCAGCTGCATATCATTGAGGCTCTTCACATACCTTCATTCCCAATCTAAGTTATTCAGCCCAAACAGAGTAGGTTTACTTTTGTATGAATTGGTGAGTAAAATTAGTGGTCATATTTCTACCTTCTGTGGTTCTGGTAGAACTTGTCAAGTTGATAATATATGTAAATCGGTTTCTTCATATCTTTAGGGACCTACAGAAAAAAAAATCTTGTTTTACCTTATCAATTAAAGACACGAAATGTGTTGTTTTTCACTGTGTACTTAAAGGAAACAGTTTTACCTTGAAGATTATTGTGCAGGTCTTATCAATTGATGAGTTTTGGATATAAGCAACTTTGTTGTGAAGCATGTTCCGTGGTACACATTTTGTATCGTAACGATCAACCAATTCCACAACCTATTTGAAGAAATCCAAACATAAGTTGGAAGATTAAAAAAACATTTCAAGTACCAATTTGAATAATAATAGCCAGCACAATTCAACCTTACCTTATTTGAGGCAGCAATGCAAGCAAGACCAATTGGAATGAAAATTAGGCCCACAAACACTAGTACAAGAATAACCTGTAAATTATTCAAAATTATGCAGACAGTCATCACATGTTAAACTTCCAAGCCATATTCATGCCGAGAAAAATGTTGAACGATGAGATTCTCGCAAACAACTGAACTCACCGTCTGGGGTATCAGTATAGGCTTGCATGCTGGAAGTTCTTGCTGTGTAAACGGATGGTCTTCAAAATCAGAAAGAGTGGATGCAAATAAGCACTTGTTTCATCAGAAGTAAATTTCATGTACTATAAATTTATCCCCAAACTCTGCAAGCCATTCCAAAACAAAGATAATTGCAAGTGTTGCTACATATACTCCTATACAGTGCTGAAATGCACATCTGATAGAACAGTTCAAGATCCAAAGTAAGTGAACGAGAGTATACTTCTTGAACCAAGCGGTTGTGGTTAACAAAAAAATTTCAAGTGGCAGAAAGAAACACAAACTTGATTATCTGGGGAGAGAGATTACACTTAGGCTTGTTGCGCTTCTTCACGGTGGCTGCAGAGTCATCCTCACCGGAGCTTGGTCCTGCTCCGTCACCGTTCACCGGCGGCATTGCTGTCTCCGGCCAAGAACTTCCCCCAGTGAAGAAGACTCCTGTCCTGCGACTGCTTTCTAGAAATGCAAAGAGAACAGGTAACTGCCCAAAATGTCAGACAAGAAACAGATAGCGAGGTTATACTAGTTTTCACAAAGGTTTTCATCAGGAGAGTACAGAAACGAGGGAAAGAATTAAAGAAGGTTTATGAGTAGAGGCAAAGCAACGAACTGAAAGGCTACTAATAAGAGTGACAACCTGTCATTGTTGAGAGCGTCTTAAACACTGGAAAGTTAAGGATCACCTAACCGGTCTATATCACATGGCCCTTTCCTCTGAAGACTTTGTTGGTGTTTGGATAGCTTTGGCTGGTTGAACCTGTGTATGTAACTGAAAATCCACATAAAAAGTCTTGCTTTGCTCGGATATGTTCATCAACAACCTGAGTGTGGGGCCCACGTGACAGCTCCAATTTGCTAGGACATAAGGAGCTCATAATTTGGATGCCACACAATAAATGATAAAAAGGGTATACCATAGGACATGCTCCAGAGCATGAAGGTGAAATGATGCAAAATATCCCCAAAAAAATGAAAGTTTAACCTGAGTTTTAAGTCACTGTAAGCAAAGTTTGCCAAAATTTTGGACAAACAACACAACATGGTACCTACTTCAACCCCAATGTAAAACTTCACCCCTTTTGAAGGGAACAGCTCATGAGGCCAACATTCAATTGAAATTATTGAGGTACAAACGGCTGCAAAAATGCATTGTTGAGTAGTAAGGTAACGCCGTGAACAGGATGAGCAATGGGATGTAATCCTCAGCACAAAGCTGGCTCAATGAAGCTCCTGACGATCGCCTTCCATGTCTTTTCTGTACCTCAATATCTCAACGCCTAAATAATCAACGATTCCTTGTACCGCAACATGAGGTTTCCCAACTTTCACTCTGACGGCTGAGATTTGAGGGAATTTCAGCAATGTGGCACTTGCAATTCGATGAGCTACTGCCTCCAAAAGGTTCCGCGATGGGCCTTCAACAACATCCTTGGCAATCCTATAGAGCATGAACAATTGAACATACTTCAGTGCTCCAATTGTTGGAACTGGTAAGAATAAGCAAATAGCAGACAATGAACTTAACAATCCTACGTTGCTGGATAAGCAATTTTCATATCTTAAAAAGCAATCAATCAAGACATTTCTAGCATAATTTGATGAGCCAGGAAGGCAGAAATCTGTCAAAACATATTGCAATAGAATCAATCGATGTCCCTTAGTTCTGCTATTTGGTAATTTGTTACCTGTAGATATCTGTGTAGCTAACTGTATCAGAAATGTTGTCAGTTTCCCCAGCAGCACTTAAATCCATCCACGCATCAACATCCACAACGAACTTTTGGCCCAGAGTCTTCTCTTCTTGTTTCACTCCATGGAAACCATGGAACTGCAAACCTCTAAGTACAAGTTTATCCTTGTTGATTAACTCCCTTTCCGCCATAACTGTACCTAAAACACAGGATGGCTTAGTCAGGTAGCATGGAAGAGGAGGGACAACGAATGCGCCTAGACGATAAGATCGTATTTCCACTAACCACCACCAACAATTCTGGTCATCTAGCCAACTCAAATGAATCGATCTAAAGACTTGGTTGAACTTGTACCAACCTGCCCTACCTGCACTCGATTGATTGTGTTGAGAACTAAAGGAAGCTCTGTGAACTGAACTATATCCAGGAGATCGCTGCTTGATGGAGAGAAAATGTTTGTCTCCTGAACTTCTCGACTTAGGCAGATGCGCAATCTGACCCCCAAAGCTGGCGCGTGCAAGTGAGAGCATAAGCTGCATAACAGCAGAAGGAACAGTGGAACCCCACTGCCTTATCTCAGCAAGTGTCAGATAATGAGAAAGAGCAACAGCACATCCAACACATCCACAGCAATTTGATATTCTTCACAGAATTAGTAAAAGCTTCCCAAAAAAATTCCCAGCAAGGGAGCTGTCATACTTAGAGTGCTAAACAACATCAATCAGCAATCATCCAGATTTTTTTTAAAAAAAAAACAGCTCCTCAAACAAGTTGATTGATCATAGGCGCTTACACAAAAAATTGGTTACTAATTTGCGGACAGGACAAGTAATGCTAGGATTACTGCGTGCGTGATATCATCAGGCAATGTTTAGTTCTTAAACCTCATGGATTGCCTCCATCCCCCTACATCTACATGGATGAGCACCTCGTACCAAAAAATCGATCTTTTTCCATTGAATTAACAACACCCGAATTCCTATTATTTCCCAGCTCAAGGATATCTCATAATCGGTTAACAGATTCGGTGAGAGGAGCAAAGAAACAATCTTCAGAAGAAACCAGTATCATCACGTGAAAAGAGGAATCTCTGGAAGCAGTTCCACAGGGGGATTGAGATAAACTAATTAAGAACCAGCACACAACTTGGGGGATGAAGAAAAAGAATACCTGAAAGCCCGTGAATCCTTGGGGAATGGATCGAGAAACGAAAACCCTTCTCCTGGGCTTCTCGATGGAGACGACGAGGTACGAGCGAAGATGCCTGCTTCCCACTGTTCGTCCCTCCCTTATCTCTTCCCCCTTCCTTTTTTGAGCTTTTCCCCTTTTCCCCAGAAAAAAAAGAGTAGCCTTTGCAGCGCAAATCGCACAGAGATGCCAAAGCGAATCAGTTCTGCACTTTACAGATTCGGTTAGGCTGAATGAACAGCAGAGCCAACATTTTCGACACCAATAAAAGAGCCGCTAAATTTTGAGGTTTCAGCGCAGGATGAAAGCAGATTCCGAGTGGGATTTCGAATGATTTTTAGGAATTCAAATTTGAAACGGTAACAACCAAATGTTGATCGAAATTTGGAGAAAAATGTCATGTCGCCGGGGGCTCAGGATCCAGTGCTCAATCGGAAAGGTGAGCCCTATTCAACACCGAGCAAGAAGAACGCTGGCAGTAAACGGCAGTTTGTGGCGACAACTGATAAGAGGCATGATAATTCAGAGGAACTTTTTATCACAAACGATAATTGTTCTGCTTAGAAATGGAGCTCAAAATTTCCCTTTGAAAGTGCATCACATCACCTTGAAAGAAATGAGAACGCGTAATAATTGAGTGACTAGAAGCAGATGCATAATAATTGAGTGACTAGAATAGCAACTGAAATCAGGTGTCCTGACTCCTGAGCAAAGTTACAGTAAGATCCGGACGCTACAAAATTTTGGTCAGCTCAACTATTAACTACAATAGAGCATCTACAAATTTGAGACCAGCAAGGTACACGCTATGAGCACGATCTTGTTGCAGTTCCATCCTTCGTGTCACAGTATTAAAATTTTCAGTACTCAAATTTATGAAATTAAGACATGCTTGTGTTCAGCCGGACCTAATCCAGGCACATGGCCTTTTCTTGTTTATCAGAGCAGAACTTTTATTGTTTCTTGCTGATGCTGAACTTTGCTGAGCAAGACTTTAATTTCCAACAGCTGGATCAGAAGGCTCTAAACCAGTAGAACATGATCCACTCTAGAATGAACTCACAAGTTAGAATGTCCAAACTTGAGCTCCTTTGCAAAGCTTGGAAACCCAGAAGCAACTATTTCTCATTCTGTTGCCTGGAGACTAAACACATGGCATGCGAAGCGCCTATTGCGACAGAAATGACGTGATGAGGGCCCAAATCCTCATCACCGTCTGTGAGAAAATTAACTTTAACCGGTAAGGGCTGAATTTCTGGCAACCCAGGGACACCTAACTGGCAATCTCTTGCATTTCCCCACATGTACAAGTCACCTTTCTCTGGCCAGACAATTAAACAAAAGTAAACCCAGGTTAGATTCTTAGAGCAGGGAAATTTAGTTGCTTGCATGATGTCTACAAGAATAAGGAAAAACAAGTTAAAACATAAAAGGTAGACCAACCTCAACAAAAGAGTACATCTGGGAATCAGAATAGATTGAACAACTTGTACTCTAGTTAATAAAATGAATTAGCATTCCCATGTCATTATTGAAAACTAAAACTCCTTTTGTTTTGCCAACATTATTCATGTGACTTGATTGGTAAACAAGGAGGGAACATTTCCTGAGTAATAACAATTGTCTCGCATTTCTGGCTAACAAATCAACAATGATTTGCAGAGTTATATTTGAATATGGCATAGTACTATAATTATGCAGGGGCAACCAGTACTTTCTTCGAAACGACAATATATTCTGCCTCAAGAATGATATCGTGATACTGCATATTAGCATTTCCTACTGACCTCTGACATAAGTTTTTTTTTCATTTTCTTTAGAACGAAGATTCCCTTTTATGCCATATTTTAGTTAACAAAACAACAAATGAAAGGCGTGCAAGATGACCAAAAACATCTCAAGAATCCCCTGCACATCAATATAACTTTCACCTGATATTGCAGCAGAAGTCGATCCTCCACAGGCTATATAGACAATTCGTTCGTCAGACAAAGCTTTGATAGCAAGTGGGACTCTGTGATTCTGAAGGGTGGGATGCCCAAGTTGGCCATGTCCACCATGTCCCCATGACAGAACGACACCTTCATCTGAATACAGCCAAAGAAGCAAGACGTTTCACATAGTTGTTTGCTACAATAACCAGCCTAGTTGCTTCCATAAATGCAATCCAAAATTAATATTACTGAAATAAATATCTATAACTATTATTGTCTTATACTGGTTATTGCAAGTTCCAAAAAGAAACTTGATTCATGATTAGATATTATATCTGATTGAAGAACATTGCATGGCACAAAACTGTAGGCATGGTCAACAACATAACAAGAGAATATTTTGAAATGCAAATTGTTGTATTTTTCACTCCTGTATGAATGTTCTTCAGGACCTTGGTTGCAAATGCTTGCTTTGACAATATAATACAGTTTTCAATATAGCTAGGAGAACAGAAGAAACACATTCCATTAGTAGCAGGAAAGCAACAGAATTTGCAGGTTGTAATAACTTACCAGTCAAAGCTAAAGAATGATATCCACCGCAAGTTACTTGGATTACATGGAGATTTTTCAAGCTGGGGACAAGCTGTGGCCTCCAGTCACTGGAATTGCTCCCTCTACCCAATTCGAAGTTTGAATTTGCTGGAAATCATATGGAGGTTAAACAAAAAGCATATTGAAAATTAAACTAAAGAACATCTCCAGAGACCGACAAGAAGCACATTTCAGGTGGTATTCCTTTGCCATTTAACTCAATGTTTAGAAATTCTGAATTTAACATATTGCCATTCCACTTGCATCATTTATAAAAATTGATGGGACTAAAAGTGGAGATTCTGGAACCACAATCATTGGAGAATAGATGAAAGCATATCAAATCAGTTTGTTCTTCAGATGAGTTTTGAATTTGGGTTGCTTCACAAAGAGAGCCAACTGAAAGCATGGAGTGCCATGTCAAAGACTCTGTTCAATACACATCATGGAAGCTTGAGATCATCGTAGTAAAACTATCGAGCCCTAATAACTAATGCCCAGTCTATGAACAAAGGACTGGATATGCATATGCTAGCTAGTTAGAGGAAATTTTTATACTGCTACAACATTTCCCAGTTAGCACCTTGCACAATTGCCTTGCTGGTTGTTAAAGAAAAAGAAACACCAATCCAATAAGAGAACTAAGCAAATTATTCCGACTGTTTGTAAGAGTGTGGGTGCAGATAAAATTGTAATTTTGCGTCATTAGTCAATGTTTAATAATGTACTAACCTCCCCAACTCCATAGCTGACCATCTGGAGTCAGCGCCATTGTGAAAAAGCCACCACAAGCTACAGCAGCAACTGGAACAGGCAGAGCGTTCACCTTGGAAGGAACACTGAGAGAACCAGCTTCACCAGGACCACCTCCACTGCCAAGCCCCAACCTACCATCGCCTTCATCACGACCCCAAGTGTAGAGCTCACCTGTTCGCAAAGTCCAAAAGATAAGTGCTGTCCGACAATCGCAAAATGAAAGTACTCCACAACATTCAATTGTGCAGATGATCCATAATTTCTTCACCAATCAGCATTAAGCATGAACCGAACCAACCTGAGTCAGTGATTGCCGCAGTATGTGCTCCACTGGTAGCAATGTGTGATATCTTCCCTTCCCAAGGACCATTCACTTTCCTTGGCAACAATTCCCTATGGTAAACATAATGCCCCAGAGCTCCAAATCCACCATAACCCCTGCAGACTACAGTAAACTGAGTGATGCAGCAGCCAAATCCATAAATTTGCAATGCATTCTTCTTGCAGTTCATCATGCGAGCACTCAGGCGTCTAATCACACTAAAGAAATTTCAAATGAGCAATGTGGTGGTGGTTTCCTCACCAGGTCAAGACTTCCCCGGAGGCGGTCAGGGCGGCGGAGTGGATGCCGCCGAGCGCGAGGACGCGGAGCTCGCTGAGGTTGGGGTTGTGGCGCGGGACAAAGGAGGAGGACTCGTCTCCGAGGCCGAGGCGGCCCCCGTCACCCTTGCCCCACACCCAGGCGCCGCCGTCGACGACGACCGCGGAGTGGAACAGCCCGCAGGAGATCCCCACCTCCACGCCTCCCGCCGTCCCTGCGGAGGCGTCCGGGAGGCGTCCGGGCGTGTGGGAGAGCACCGGTGCGGGTTCTGGGAGGGAGAGGTGCGCGACGGGGGACGGGTAGAGGCGGCGCTCCTCCTTGCCGCCGCCGAGCTGGCCCGACGCGCCGCGGCCCCAGGAGAGGATGGACACCGGGATGGTGCCACTCGAGTAGAGGGTAGGCGTCGCGTTCGAGGACGTAGAGGTGGAGAGGCAGCGCCGGAGGGGGAGGAGGCGGCGGAACATTGCCGGCGGCGGCGGCGGCGCGGCCGGTTGGTTTGGCTGCGTGACACGAAGACGAGAACTAGACTAGCAGTATAAACCCGGGCTCGCGGGTTCAAACCTGTTAACCCGACTCCCTAGTGGGTTTGCTGTATTAGGCCCGTTGATGCGAATCCCGATGGATTAGCGGGTTAACGGGTGCATCGTCCAACCTCCCAAAAGGCACCCACCACCGAACGGGGGAAGAGGTGGTCGGCGAGAGCAACCGCGGCGGAGGATATGGCGAACAAGGCCCCGGCGACGACCTCGTGGCGGTGGCGGCTGCTTCTTCTGCTGCTCCTCGCCGTCGCTGCCCTATGCTGGATCCCTCCGGCGATCGCGATGGCCGCCGCTGCCGCCGCCGCCACGACATCCTCCGGGGGGCGGAGGTCGTTGCTCGGGTTCGTGGAGGCGCAGGGGAACTCCTCCTACCGGTGCTCCCCCTCCGGCCCCTGCGTCCCCTGCCAATACTCCGAGAAGGTCAGCCGGTTCTATGCTCTGACTGTCATTCGATCTTGGGGCTCACCGTAGAGGGGGGGGGGGGGGAAATCGATCTTGGGAGGGTGAAACAAGAGAGACGATGTTACAGTTCTGAATTCGAGCGGGATTTGGGATTTTCGGGACTATATTCATCTCATAATCCGATGTAGCTTATGAGTAATCCGTGTTTGTTGGTTGGTACAAACTGAAGAAGTGTGCACATTAAGAAAAGATCGGATCTTGATTTAAGTTAGGCCCGTTTTGCTTCAAATCTGAGTTTCTTCTTTGGACTTTCGGTTTGGTTTGCGTGGTAAGGTTAGTCTTGGATAGGATGGCACATATCGCTATATCAGGTCCAAGTTCTTGATGCCATTTAGGGTTTCAGAACCTATCAATCTGGTCAAATTAGTTGGTGTGTCATTTTGATATGGTACTGAAGAAGAGAATCCTTTTGTAGTAGTCTTTATTTAGCTGGTGATGTTTAGTTCATCTACTTAATCACTGTGGTTTGCACAATAAAGATATGTTAAGTGGTAATAGATTCAGCGAACTTGCTTCATGTGTAATATGATTGAGGGGCTGCTGCCATGAGTGGCAGAGGAGGAATAGCTTGCTATTTATGCTTTGTTGGAATAAATTCAAAATAAGGGACTTTGCAAAACTACATATAATATTTCTGATATAATGAAATTTAGTTGTTTTATGCGAAGATGTGTAGGAAAGTTGAGTCCTATTCAGCCTTTCTAGTGGATAACTAGGAAATGACTATAGGATATAAATTTGTGGTTTGTGCTCCAGCTTATGCACTAAAGGCGCAATATTGTACATTAGAATGTATCAGAAAAGAAAGGTTATGGGTTGAGGGAAATACAAACATTATGTCTTAAGTTGCCTCAACGGTTTCTTTCTTTCTTATCTTAGGTGTCTATCTTGAAGCCATGTAAACTAGGTATAGAAGGCAAAGTCACATTGAGTGGGAACTGAACCTTTTATAGTTATATGTCCTTTTGCGCATATCGTAGAATGTCAACGGGCTGAGCATTAATAGTCAGGTTAAAGCCCTATGTATAATGATTCCAATCATGTTATGCTCAAAATCGCCGACCTACAAATATTGATTGAATAACAAAGGAAATTATGTTACAGCCTGATGGAACAGGCGACAGGGTTGGTAAGAACAAGGGTGTCTCACACAGGTGTTTTTTATCTTTATTGGTCAGAGTCCACACCCATTAACTCTTATCCCCAGCACACAACTCCTTATACTGTCCTATCAAGTAATTGACTCCCTATTTCCAAGTTTCCTGGCCTTTCATGAGATGTAATCTGCAAACTGGCTGGACTGTGCTGATTATTCATAGTTTTTGGTAATTAGATTACAGGGTGGGATTAGTTCTCCTGGACCATGTGTTCATTCGGAACTAAGGCTCTGTTTCTTTACACCAGCTTTTGGCTTTTCAGCCTACAGTAGACAAAAGGTGAAAGAAACAGCTAGCTTCTATGTTTAGCTTCTCAAAAGCCATTTGACTTTTCTGAACTACAAAAGCTAGAAGCTAGAAGCTCACCAGGGTGAGCTTTTCTGACTTCTGAGGAGAAAAATTACCCACCTACCACTGTAATGCACCATCTTGTCTGGCTTCTCCTGTCGGATATTTTGAACTCCATTTTTTGATATTTTGAACTCCATTTGATTCAAAAGCTAATCCTGAAAAAAGTTGTGAAACAGGCTCAGCTTTTGTAGTTCTAGCTTTTGAAGGTAGTAGTAGCCAAAAGTCAAGCTTTTACAGAAGCAGAAGCTGAAAGAAACAGGGCCTAAGTTGATGTCTTTTCCATGGTTACGAAGCTATTGGATTTCTGCTGTCATGCAGATGACTGTACTAGGAAATTGTACAGTTATATTCGCAAATACATGTGCCAGAGTCTTCGTGCAATGTGCTTTCCCTGACTACCAATAGATATGCCTGCTTTCAGCTACTGCTAATTACCAGTGTGTAATGGAGTTGAATACTTTGTACATGTTATATCTGGACTGAAAATATGATATTACATCTTTTGAAGATAACCATCTGAAACAGCATGCTAACATGCAATTTCATTTTCGTTTTTGTTAAGAGTGATGAGAAGTACTGTTGCAGTGAAACTGGCTACCGCTTGCCATTGAAATGTGTTGAAGTACAAAATGTTACGAAAGAAGGAAATAATACTAAGCAACGGAAGGTGCTGGATGATGCATCCACGTCAGGTGGTGCAAAGCATTACACAACTTACAGGAGTTGTGTACCATTGGAGGATGAAGAGAAGTTATCTGTTCTTGGTTTTGAGGTATTAAAATCATAGAACTTCTGTCTGTTCTGATTGTTATAAAGATTGTGTGTGTCTGCCATCAATTTATTCCCTCCAGAGTAAACTTTTGATTACATTAAAACTGTCAGAAGTAAATAGCGGAAAGCCAGAAACTGTGAAAATATTTATTGATTTTTTTAAGAAAGTGGGGACAGGATTTAACCTTATTTCAGAATTTCACTGTCTTTGAATATCACACTTAAAACAGTAGCAAACACATGAACCACCCTTTTCTGTCAGTTTGTGCCTGTCTGGAGCTTTATCTTGTTTTCTCTTGTGGGTATTGTCTTGTTTTTTTCTTGTGAAGACACAAACTACTTGTGTACCCTATGAAGCAAAGTGTATTTTTCTGACAAAACTTCTTTTATGGTTCGTAATCACATCATGACTATCCAAAATAGGTTTTGATTCTTTCTAAAAAAAGCATGATAATTTAAGGAAGTTTATGTTCTTTGCAGGTTATGATGGCTGGAATGTTGCTAATAAGTGGCCCATTTGTATACTATCGAAAAAGACGAACAGCTATAATGCAGGGGGCTTCAAGGATCCCAACAAGCCCTCCTAGGTTTTAAGTAGGCAAATGATGAATTGGCTGCTCAAGCTGATTTGGTGGTACCATTTTGATGATTCTTCCCCCTATCAATGTACTGTATTTACACGTGTTATTGTTGAAGAGGTCAAAGTGTTGGCTAGTTCTTACTGGATTAGAAAAGGCACAGTTGCTAGTCTCATTGTGCTTTTTTTTTCTTGAATCAAATCTCTTATAATGTTTATATGTAACAAATTGCTTTCGATTTTGTTACCCCAATGAAGTTGCCTAACAAAGGATCTATTCTGTTGTCGATCAACTATTTGCCTCGTTGTGTTATCTGATTTACTGCAGAAATTTGAGTCTATATGGAATGAATGGTGTCTTCATATCATAATGGTCATCAAAAAAATTGTTTTGGAATAATCTTTTGCTTTTGGCTTCGAGAAACTATCTTGTAAGCATGGATAATTGATTAAGGATTTCTTTAGTTTGTGGCCACAAGTTGCCTCACGTGTCATATTTAAGTTCAGTAAAAATTATCTTGTAAGCATGGATAGTTGATTAAGGGATTGTTTGGTTTTGTGGCCACAAGTTCGGTAAATTTGATCAACTCAGTCTATTCGTTTGATTCTTTGTCTTAAGTATAAGATTTCTTCTCCATCGTACAGGTCCAATGTGTCAATAAAGAAGTAACAAATTTTCTCTCTTCCTAGCCAACGTGGCTGGACCTTCAATTTTGCAAGTCAAATCTTAGATAGGTTGGACATATGCTCCTATGCTCCGGAAGCTGAACTGTAATGAGGAAATGGTTCCTCTGACTTAAATTACCTGATTTTGAGTCACTGATCTCGTTTGCTACAATGAGGAGGTGAAATGGCACTTCAATGGACAATCTTTCGCATTGCTCTCTACAACTCAATGTAGATAGATGACAAAATGGGCATATCTTGTCTTGTTGTTGGCATAGGGAGACAAAGAAGCTCCTGTAGTCACGTCTGATTTTACAATTAAAAAGATTTATAGAGAACAAAATAAAATTAGTCATGAATGAATTAGTAATAAGTTTGGAAGTCGTTAGCCCCGCCTTGATACAAGTAATTCACCTGGCTGGTCCTCCAATGGCGTTGTTGGAAAGCGGACAGGCTACATGGGTGTGGGATCACGTCCTTGTGGAATTGCCTCTTTTGCAAATAGGTGATGAGTTCATTGATCATCTGCTCATCCAATGCTCTAAATCACAATAAATTTAGTGGGCCATTTTGAGCACGTTGCAAGTGTCACGACGGCATCTAAGACTACAAACCAACTTCGGGGCTTGGTGGTTCAGCGCTAGGAGCGGGCTGAGCAGAGTGCAACAAAGACACTTCAACTCCATTGTCATCTTGGTGGCTTAGGTGATATGCAAAGAGCACAACAATCGGGTTTTCAACCGGAAGCAACTAGATCGGTCGCAAGCTCATGCGTACAATTGCAGAGGAAGCCCAACTCTGGGTTGTCGTGGGGTCATCTTGCCTTCGATAAAATTCTTAGTAGCACTCGGCTACCGCTCTATAGGTTGTTATCAATGTCGCGAGAAGTTAGTGTATGATGTATCGCTTGCTATATGCATGGCCGGTTGTAAAAAATCTTCTCTTAATACAAAAAGATATGTAAGTCTTTTACGTGTTTAAAAAACAATTAGGATTGCATATTCCTAAAAAAGAATTAGCAATATAGTTCGTACTAAGAAAATGTCTAATTTCTGATTGGATGACAATTGTATATCATATACAAATAATCCAAGGTTCACAATTAATGAAATCTCTTTATCCAAAAAAATAAATCTTTTGTGTCAGTACTGGCTGTATTATTTAGGATTAAAATGGAATTCTGATTGTAACAATTTTGATGAAAGGTTTCTCTTCATTTTTCTTTCAACTTCTCTATTAAAAAGTAGTGCTAGAATGTAATTAGTGAAATTAGCAGGGTGTCCTCCGCAAAAACGCTGTCCACAACGCAATCCCCAATTCCCCGTCAGGCTCTACACCACACTCGCATCCCGATCTGATTGAATCCGAGCAGCACAAACGGCGGCGGCGGCGGCGGCGGCGATGGGCGGCGACCATGGCGGGCACGGCCACGGAGGCGGCGACTTCCGACAGAAGGTATGGAGCATGACGGGCGGGCCCTACTGCCGGCCCGTGCACTGGCGCCGCAACACCGCCATCGCCATGTTCGGCGTCTTCCTCATCTGCATCCCCATCGCCATGAAGTCCGCCGAGCTCGAGGTACGTCTCCCCGCCATCCAAACCCTACCACGTACTATGATCCGGAATCGCTAGTCGGAGATGTGATCCGCGGGGAATGGAAATGGGGAGCAAACAGTAGATAGAGTGGTAAAAAACATTTTTTGGGGTGGGTGGGGGAGGGTCATTACGAATATGAACAAGATTTACGTTGTTGTGCATATCAGGAACTCGTGTGCAGAAGAAGAAAAGGTAATAGCTTTATTGGGTACTTATGAAATGCGCTTAACTCAAACCTGGATGAAAGTAAGAAACATTTGAGTAATACTGTTGTGTAGTACCTTTGAGTTGCTCTAGGTAGTATAGTAGAGTGCAGCTTCAGAATTGAATGTTGAATTGTTGGTTTTTCTTGTTAGAGAAGACATTAGACAGGGCAACTGGGAGGAATGCTAGATATACAACGAAAAATGTCGTGCAATTTTGCCAGCTAAGCTAGATAAATTGCAATGAACTTACTTGTTCCCATTGTAAAGCACATTTGTTTTATGCACTGAGTCATGCCTGTTCAGTTAGTTTTGTACTATTGTGCAAACAAATGCTAATATGTTCTAGTGATTGCTGAATCTATTCAATGGAGTTTCATAATAAGTTCATACCAGTGTTCTACCATATATATCATATGGTGGTTAAGATTATTATTCCTCGCTTGTTAAACAAACAATGAGAAAGGCCAACTTTGTCAGTAAATACATAATTTCATGAGTCATTGGTAATTCTTCTTGATTTCCACAAAACATTGAGAAAAGCTTCTTTCTGAACCCCCTATTTGGAAAGGGACTTATTCCATGTTCCTGGCTGCATTATGACCATTCAGTAGTACTGGTGAGATGAAGCCATCTAGGATACCCTGTTCTGCAACTAGATCCCAGGAGGCTTGTTGCTAAGAGACATAGTAGTTATGTACGTGCTCATGTTCATTCCAAATAAATTGTGGATTGTCCACAGGAACTTGGATGATTAAGTACAGATGATCTGGTGTTTACATTTGGTAGATAGACTTGACAATAATTTGGCCTTCCATGTCATGTGTTTCAAAGTTGTCTTCATCAAAAAATTATACAAGCACTGGGATGTTGTTCTCAACTTGCCATCAGCTGATTATTACAATTATTCTTGTTTTTCTGTACATCAATGTGTAACATTTTTTGTGGATAGTGTCTACTTTGTGTTAGTGAAGAGTAAAAGAATTTATCTGAACCAAAAATCATAGGCAAAACATAAGCATTTGCATATCATTATTTTGTAAAGTTTGATGTATCATGTCAACGGCAATGCATGCCAACTGTATGTCATTTTCATCTACTTATCACAAAACATGAAAGCTTGCTAGTAGGTTTCCTCCCGTCTTACATTCATTGGACTATATATGTTTTCACACATAATAATTTCCATCGAGTAAGGTTGCAGTTGGTAATGACTTTATGTATTGTTTTAGTTGTGGAAAGATGTGCTGACAGATCTAATGTTTTGCAGCAACGCCCACATCATCCGGTCCGGCCGATCCCATCCCAACTCTGGTGCAAAAACTTTGGCAAGAAAGAGTATTGAAGGATGTCTGAACTTGCATGGAGGACTCCTGTTTTTTACCTTGTTTTGTCATAATTTGTTCTCAGCGATCAATGCTGGAAGAAGTATGCTACTACGAGCATACCCTGGATGCTTCATGTAACTCTTTTGACTTTTATCATGTCATACAAGGAGTGTGCCTGTTGGTAACTCAAAATAAACTCGTGATGCATAAGCCTCTGATGGATATTTGCTTTAGGGTTTAATGCTCTGTTTGGATGATTCCTATTGCATGCATATTTCTGAATTAATGCTAACGTTTGAATGATGAATTTACTTGATTTCGGTTCGATGTTTGAAAGGATTAAACGCGTTTTTTATTTGCAAATAGACCTGGGAATATGGGATAGAGGACATGTCAGTGTTAGTAAGAATGAATTTAGGCCTTGTTTAGTTTAGGCAGTAAATTTTTTTATGTCACATCGGGTGTTATAAGGGGTGTTATACGAGGTATTTGGATACTAATAAAAAAATAAAATAAATAAATTACAGAATTCATCTGTAAACCACCAAACAAATTTATTTATTAAGGCTAAATAATCTGTCATTAGTGTAAATTATATCTAATTAATCCGTTATTAGTGTAAATTATATCTAATTGTGTAATTAGTTTTAGTTATTTTTTAAAGTCTATATTTAATACTTTATATATTTAATATGTGTCTAAACTTTTGATTTTGATTTAATACTTTATGCGTCTAAACTTTTGATTTTGATTTGACATTGTGTAAAATTTTTGGATGAAAATAAACAAGGTCTTATTAAAAAAAGTTAGTACGTATAGAATTTTCTTATGGGATAACTTGGTGACGTCTTAACTTGTGTCTCCTATGTAGTACGATCCAAATATTCACAAATGAAATACAAGAGACCGTTAGTGTCTGAAAAGAAGGTAAAAATACGGGTGTTTCATCTTAAATTTGTGAAGTGAATTACAGAATAATTTATACATTTGAGACGTTGCCTTTCCTAGTGAAAGACGTAAAGAAATGAGCTGTGTTGCTGAGCGAAGCCGGCGATCAGTTGTAGAAGTGGAACTCGCTGGCGACGTCGCCGGGCTTCTTGCCGACGACGGCGAGGTATCCCTTGTCGAAGTCGTCCGGCGTCACCGTGCCCCGCCTGTCGCGCACGGCCTGCATGCCGGCCTCGCGGCACACGGCGGCGATCTCGGCGGCGATGAGCTTGTCGCGGCGCGCCGCCAGGGCGTCGAGGTCGACGTCGCCGTCCAGGCTCATCCCCGCCGTGCACGTCTGAAGCACCAGCCGCTTCTCCTCCCGGCACTTGGGCGCCGTGAACTCGACCTTGCGGTCCAGTCGTCCCGGCCGGAGCAGCGCCGGGTCCAGGTCGTCGGCGCGGTTCGTCGCCATGATCACCCGCACGTTGGTGGACTCGTCGAAGCCGTCCATCTGGGTGAGCAGCTCCATCAGCACGCGTTGCACGTGGCGTCTGGCGCCGCTGTCGCCGCCGCCGCCGCCGCGCCGCGCCGCCGCGATCGCGTCCACCTCGTCGATGAAGACGATGGCCGGCGCCCTGTCCCTGGCGAGCCGGAACAGGTCGCGCACCATCCTCGGCCCGTTGTACCGCGCGAGCTCGGCGCCGTTCACGCGGAAGAACGCCGCCGAGGTCTCGCGCGCGACGGCCTTGGCCAGCATGGTCTTCCCGGTGCCCGGCGGGCCGTGCAGGAGCACGCCGCGCGGCGGGTCGACGCCGACGGCGGCGAAGAGCTCCGGGTGCGTCAGCGGCAGCTCCACGGCCTCCCGGACTTCCAGCTTCTGCGCCTCGCACCCGCCAATGTCGTCGTAGGTGACGGCCGGCTTGTCGGCGTCCCCCACGAGGAACCGCTCGGCCGAGAAGCCGGCGACGTCGGAGGGAAGCACGCCGACGAGCGCGAGCGATCGACGGTGCAGCGTGACGTTCGCCGAGGGCTTGAGGAGGTCGCGGTCAAGCGAGCCGGCGACGCTCACGCACATCTTCTTCTCGCATCCGCCGCTCAACGTCACGACCGCGTGGTGCTCGTCGACGACCTCGTCGAGCTGGGCGGCGACGAGGGGGGTGACCTTTAGCCGCCTGACGAGCTCCTCGGCGAAGAGCAGCGTGTTTTGCAGCTCGTGAATCTGGTGCAGCGCGTCGTCCTGCTGCTGCTCCAGCAGGCAGAACTCCCAGTCCAGCGACTCCAGCTGCTCGCGCAGCTGCTGCTCCTCCTCGTCGTCGTCGCCGTCGAGGAAGATGAGCTCGTCGTCCTCCTCCTGCAAGCCGAGCTTCTGTTCCGGGGAAATTCTGGCGTTGCCGGCGCCGTCGACGTCGAGCTGCTGCTGCACGTCGGCCGGACACGACCGCGGTGGTCGAAGCGCCATCACGGTTCACGGACGACGTTCTTGGCTGCGATGTTGTGATAAAGAACGCTGCAATGCAAGCAAGCGTTGGCGCGTGAATTATAGCGGGAGAGCTAGTACAAATCGGAGTCCCGACTCCGATTCCGATTAATACACGTGCGAACGCGCGATTTTCTTGTCACCATTTTTTTTCTCTCGCTCTAATCATGATGACAGCTTCGGACTGCAAATCGAGCGAGTTGGAACCTGACAAGCTTCGAACCTGAATTGGCTCCCTTGTAGGCTTGCAGGGGATGAAGATGCGAGCAAGGTTAATAATATAGTCAACTACTGGCTAAATTATCTATAGTTAATTAATACAAAATTTATACAATAGATACGTATAAATATATACTACATTATTAATATCTAATCCCATCTCTCATACACACACAACGTCTTTAAATTCGTGATGCAGCGGACTACAAATCTGTAGTTCACATCTCTTCTCTCTTCTCTCTTATCTTCTCCACATATGTTTTTAGCTGGCTTATAGTCTATGCTATTGTATTTGCTATGCCATTGCCAGCATGTGTGTTCAAGGAACAGAGCAGATCAACTCCCTCAGGTAACTAACTGTTCAATTGTCTTTGATTCTATCGTCAATCCTGGATCCTTGTAGAATTTGTAAATTCAATCAGCTGGTGCAGAATTGTAAGGGTTGAACTTCAGTTACCTTCATACCATATCTAGTGGGATTAAAGGGGCATCCCAGTGGAGAAGGCCATATCTAGTGGGATTAAAGGGGCATCCCAGTGGAGAAGGCCTGAAACTTGTGCACATATGAAGAACAATGTCCCGGACATGCACATTGGAGAGGGTTCAATTTATTGAGAATGGGATGATAAAAGACCATGGCCAGTGATAATTCATGTTGGCTTTCAGACAAAGGCGTCAAACATCCCTGAACTTTCTGCTGCTGGAATTAGTTATCCACCACCTATTTTTGAACTTCCCTTATTTATCTAGATTCCAGACCTGAAAAAATAACATAACAATCAAATTAACATGTATGTCTAATTATGTTCTGCGTGTTATACGCATACATTGGGTGCCACTCTAAATACACCTTGCTGGAATAAGAAAACGTCCACATACAGAGGTCGATCTGTCCAAGCTATTTTTCTATAGCAATTTATCAGTCGTGTATTACCTTACCAGTGCTTGAGCACTGCACAAGTGGATTTCCTCAGATGGAAGCATGCTGCTGTACAATTAACGCATTGTAACACAGTTAACACTTTATATGAGTCCAAAACTAGACACCATCTCTTGATTGTATATCTGTCTCAAGTAATCTTCTTATTCCCAGGTACTCTTCAGCAAAAAGTTCATCATTCTTTGCAAGCATGTCTGTCAGACTGCAGTCTATCTTTCTACTCTGAAGTACACAAAACCGCGGCTTTATCTTCCCTTCCAGTGAATAACTGAAGTACCTTGGATATTCTACAACAGCTTTAAGTGGCTTCCTCATGGTTCCTAATAGAAATTTAAGTTTTGGTTTCACAACAAGTTCAATACTGTAACCCAGAAGTGGAGAGAATCTATAGATCATCGAGCACACATTTTTCTTAGACAATCCCACATCCAAGAGGTAGTTGATTCTGTAAACATTGGAATACTGTTACATGCATTGAACACTTAAGATCTTGATGAACATATTTGGCTAGAGAGAATCACATTATTAGACCTCAGGAAAGACCATACATCAACAGATAGTAATATCAAAAAATGAGTGCCAGAAACAAGAGATTGAATGTGCCTAAGTGGATTATTCTACTGAATACTGACTGCAGGGAGTCAAGAACTCCAGAAGATTTCAGAAAAAAAACAACAATAATTGCACTAATAATACATTGCATCTTTTTTTTAGCTGGGTGGCCAGAGCGCCAACCAATTTTCTATTAAGATTGAAGGAGGAAAAGTTTTTACAAAACGACACCAACTTGTGCTTCATTTTCCACTTAAGCCTATCGTGGCACAACAGAGCATATGAGATATTTCATATTCTAATGCATAGTAATTTGCTAGTGACACACTCTCTTGGTCAATACTAGCGATACCCAACATGTTGAAGTTTTAACCTATCAGTTCTGGTTGGATAATGGTAGTGCCCAGTAAACTTATCAATTTTGGTCCTAATGTTTGAAGGAGTATTTGTGAAACTACGTGTTTAAGGGCAAGAGATACATAAAATTTTCCCAAATGTAGGTGAAAATTATGAGGGCCCAAACAGAATATACATTACATTACCAAAGGGTTTTGTAGCTGAGCTGGCCAGTATGACTAGTTACCATAGATGAGTTAAAGTCAGTTACATGTTCACAAGAACTATAAAGTATAAAATCAGCCATTTGTAGTAAATAGTTATAGGAGCTGCAGTCATACCTGGGGAGCAGTGTGCGATTTATGTCCAACAATAAAAGCTCTGGATACTTCTTAATGATACGAGGGAGATGATGCTTGGGAACACCAAAGTCAATAAGAAAGTTGATTTTCTTCTTAAGGGTATTCTCCACGCTTGAAGCAAATATTTCTGGAGAACGACACAAAATCTTTGCCACTGTTGTCTTATCAAGACCCACATCTTTGAAAAAGAGAATAATCTGAGATACAAGGAAGAACAGTTAGTTCCAGTTTCCTAAAACAAAGTAATATAGCTTCTCCATTCCAATGGAGTTTATACATAAGAAGAAAATCATAAGAACAGGTACAACCTGCATAAACTCATCTGGTTTTCTCAGCAACAATTGTGGACTTGATGTAACAACTGGAACCAACATTTTCTTACTGATACCCAGATCATCAAACAGCTCCACAATTGAGTTCATTTTTTTTGTTGAGCAACCCAGAATATGCGGCCAACTTCTCACGGCAACACCAAGGACTGTACTGGAAATCTGAAAACAAAAATCTCATTTACCATTTCAGGTAACAACAAACACAAAGGACAGTGTCCTCAAATGAACAGGATACTAAGCCAAGTTTGCATTGTAGGAAAACTCTTTTGTCAGTTACCTTTCTTCTTTGGAAGAACATTAATATTTGGCCATAGTTTTTTATCACACATGTTGAAAGAATCCATGGATACTTCAGCAACATCCTACCAATATATTCTTGTTCAATGCCAACCTAGAAAATTTTGGAATGTGATAGCATTGTATGATTAACTCATTGTCAGGTCAACACCTATACTGCAGGGTCCAAAAGATATGACAAACATAAGATATCCTCTGGGTATACCTTTTCCCATGCATTAATCCTTGGTTTGACATCATTTTCAACATCAGAAAGGATGATAGGAGGAAATGACAGCAGCACAGACGCAATCCTTGGCTTGGGAATTCCAATGTACTGAAGAAAATCAATTAATGGTTTAAGATGATTGTTCTCTGAGCAGAGAAGAAGCATTGGAAATGATTCAATGAGATAGGGAAATGACACATCTCCATGTCCCAACATATTAAGACCGCCATACCTGGCCTCCATCTGCAAGAAAAGATGCAATTTTTGAAGGTGTTTAAGTAATGCAAGGAAACTGGTGCAAGAAACAACTAATAGAGCTGTGATACTTACTTTTTCGAAAAACGATAAAGTACTTTGGAGTGACTCATCTGCATGTATTGATAAGTGCATCATCATGCGCTTAGCATTTGTACTTATTAATGTTTCATAGCCATTGCTTGAAAATAGAATTTCCTTCAAAAACTTGATCTGTATATAAATAAACTATAAGCAATGAATGCAGTTACCTAGTGAACTATCAAGCAGAATGACAACTGTTAAAGAGCTAATAATATCACATATATTTGTGACATCATCACATTTTAGAGCTAAGTGTTCAATGAGAAATTCCTGCGTGCATCCTTATGTCGATTATCAGTAAGTTACTCTGTAAATACTGTGACATAACGTAAAAAATGGATGAAAGTACTCTTGTGATTTCTGGCAAAAATGAAGAGAGGTAGGAATAGTTCACATGCTTGAGATCAAGCTCTTCACAATTCTACAAGTTTGCTGAACTAAGATGCAGGATTACAACCAAGGACTACACTATTTGAGAAATTAAACTCTTGTCAGTTTGGGTGCTCCACGTTTAAAAGGCAAAAGCTAGAGTGAATTGTCTGGCCAATCACATCCAAAACGATTCAGTCACCACTCACACTATGCAGTTTGTACCGGGGCAGGGCAGAAATGGTCATGAATACACGCACCGAAAAAAAAAAGGGAAGCAAATTGAGCTCAAATTGAAGTACTAAATCTCACCCTATCGATCAGCACCGGGAGACCAGCCGCCGAAACATACGGCGCGATGAGCCTCGCGGAGGAGAGCCGCACCCCGATGCTCTCGAGCAGCGGCACCACGCCGCCGTCGCGCCTGCTCTTAGCCTTGCCCATGTAGTACACCTTCCTCCCGAACCCAAGCCCGGCCATCTCCACCTCGCGGCCCGCCCCCACCCCGGAGCTCCACGAATCCCAGAGCCCGAGATCGTCAAGCTCGCGGACGCCGTCGGAGAGCATGGCGGCGTAGCCCGGGGCGCGCGCGGCGATGGAGGCGGCGTCGGCCGTGGAGGCCCCGTGATCGCGCAGGAGCTCCGCGACGGCGCGCTCGGCCTCCATGGCGTCATAGGAACACGAGGTGGAAGCGGTCTCGGCATCGGTAGTGGGTGCGCAGGCGGCGACGGGGTCGCGGCGGCGCCGGAGAAGGCGGAGCGGGAGAGGACGCGGAGACAGACGCCGCCGCTGGTGTACCGGGTGGAGGAAAGGCTGCTTCAGGAGGAGGCCGCGGAGTGGAGTAGGAGGGGTCGGGGAGGTGGGAAGCGGAGGAGAGAGGAGAGCGAGCGCGGCGGTGGCGGTGGCGATAGCCATGGCCGCGGCGGATGAGGGGAGAAGGGGGATGGCCGGAGGAGATAGAGATGGAGGAGGAGAGGCCGAGCCTTTCCCGCGAGCCATTCCTTCTCTATGGGCCGGAAAGGCCCATTCTCGTGTAAGCCCATTTCCCAACGAGAATCGGTCGATAGATAGAATGGCCCGTTTAATTTTGCAGCCCATTTGGAACGGGATTACGGCCTACCTGCGGCCCATGTATATAGGGTCGGAACTCGGAACCGTGCCGTGTCCAAATCCAACGAAGCAAATAAAGTTTGTTACTCCTCCCTCCTGCTGTCTGCTTGTCTGCCCCCCTTCTTTAAGCTCTGAAGAGAACTGCGCCGCTAGGTTTTGTTGTACGAGTGGCGTCGCCGGCGTCAATCTCCCTGTAAGCATCCGTATTCCGACTATCGTAGTCTACCTTTTCGTCGCACATGCCGACGTTCTCCAGCTAGGCCATGACGAACAACGATGAGAAAGGAGAAGCAGTGAAAGAAACTTTTGCACGTTCATAAAAAAAACATAACCATCAATCAATTTTCCCTCTTGATCGAGCTAAGAGCACCCCCAACAAATTCTCAAAAAACAATTCTCAAAAAGCTCATTTAGAAAATTTCTAAAAAGTTTAGATAATAAAATCAAAAATTGATACGGCAGATTCTCAAAATTTATTCTCTATTTTTCCTTTTTCAATCACAAAACTCGTGTTTGCATCAGTATTCTACATCCATAACCGCTGAAAAATGAATAGGTTGGAGATTTCAGTATACCTAAGTAGTAGCAGCACCGATTTTTTTACATACACGAGTGACTAAACCGAGTAGCAGACTAATGCTTGCGGTGGCATGCGCCAAGATGCAGCGGCAAGCTTTTTTGGCGAGATGTAGGATGACGGCAGGCGGCGCAGGCGACAGACGACACAAATATGTTTTTGTAGGCCTCGCGGTAAAATAATTTTACGGTGACGGGAGCTATTTTAGAGAACTAAGACTCTATTCTCGGTTTTGAGCATGAGATTTTGATTTTAGAGAATCTATAATTTTTGAGATCCATATGGAGTTTCTGTTGAAGCTAGTTTTTTAAAGAAAATTCTCTAAAACGGAATTAGAGATTCATTTAGAAACACTTTTGAAGATGCTCTAACATATCTAATTATTGAGAATGCCTCGTCACTACAATGCCTTGAGCTTGACACTGGCTATGGTTTTTACACTAATGGCATGTGCAAACGAATGACCAAGTTGGATGTCATCCAAGCCCTCAGTGCTGTGGACCCAAAAGATATATTGAGGGCAAAGTTTCCTCCAGTGTGAAATTTTAGCGTTCTGGAACCCTGCAAGCGGTGCCATATTGTTAAACTTTCCAAATTTTAGAAGTTTTGAAGTTTGTAAATATTGTGCATATCATACTGGAAGGAAATAAGTCTATTTACCTCTCTTAATTCTCCTGATTGAGGCCCCGTTTGGTAGGGATTCTCTTCCCTGATTCTCAATAGAATCAGTAAAATCTCTGCCAAACGGGTTATTTTGTAACTCATTCTGAGAAGAATCACTTCAAGTGATTTAGCAGTTTTACATAGAGAGTGAGAATCACCTAAAAAGCAGTTTCTTCTCAGAATCACCTGAAACTAGTTTCTCCCAAGAATCACCAGAAAATCACCTAAAATATTGTTCTAACTATTACTTTATTATACCGATTCTGGTTCTCTCTAAAATTTGATTCAAGAGAATCAGAATCTAAAATCAGAGAATCATAGAATCAGGAGTCCTACCAAACGGGCCCTGAGTCATCTCTCTTAAACTCTCCCAATTTTAGAAGTTTGTAAATATTGTGCATACCATACTGGAAGGAAATAAATCTATTTACCTCAATTCTCCTGATTGAGTCATCTCTCTTAACCGTAATATCATATATAACGTCCCATCAATCCTTTAAAACCAGAGCAAATCGAGTTTTAAGCTGTTTGATAGTGGTTTCCTCTTACATTGTGCTCATTGGACCCATATGTTTGTGAGAAAAAAAATTAAAACAACAAAGGCCTCACATGTGAGTCATCCCTTTCTTCCTCTGTATCTCTCTTTTGCCGAGCCGGACTAGCGACGCCGCAGTCAGCGACCCTCGCACCGCACCCGCCATATGGCGCTTTGTCGACCGCTCCGCGTCCTCTCCACCGCCTCGACCTCCTCCGCCGCCGCGGCTGCCTCGGACGACGACTTCGACAGCTCGAAGTGTGCGCTGCTGCCATTGGGACCGACGCCGCAGCAGGCGTGTAACCCAGTCTCCGCGCTCCGGAACCTCTGGTTCGACCCCTCCCTCCGCGCGCGCCGACGAGGCGCTTTTCAAGAAGGAGAGAGATGTGGGGGTGGGGTGGACGAGGCGGTGGAGGAGGAGCGGTTGTGGCAGGTGGCGCTGGCCCTGCTCAAGGCCGCGCTCGAGCCGCCCGACGAGGACAACGACGTGGGCCTCGGGGAGGTCACGGAGGAGGACCAGATGGTGCTGTTGGTCAGCATCGTCGACGCCCCCAACGCCGGCAAGTCCTTATGGTGTTGATGACCATAAATTGTGTTGTTTTTGTAACTTAGTGTTGTTAATTTTTGGACATCCCTCTCAATCTCACGTTCTCTCACTGATCCTTGCAACCATGGATATTTGGATAATTTATCCTGGGTGAAAAATTCTAGCTCCGCTAAACTTAGGTTTAGACTAATCAAAAGACAACAAGAACGACCATCCTGAGCTCTCTTTCTCTACTACAAATGCAAATGCTCCTGATCTAATCATGCTATAGTTTACCACTCCACGAGGAGGAGCACGAGTGCGTCATATGCTTGGAGGAGAACGAGGAGGATGGGCATATGGCGGCGGCGAGAGGGGTCGGTGGAGGGTGTTGCCTGGGTGCGCATACGCGTTGCTCCTCTCCTGATGTCAGCCGCCGCCTACCTTCCCAGTGACCTCGGCAGTCAGGACGGAGGCCGACGGGTGCGACACGGGGGTCGCTGGCTGCGGCGTCGCTGGTCCGCCTCAGCGAGAGAGAGAGAGGGGTAGAGAGAGAGAAAGGGGTAAAGGAAAGAAAGGGATAGTTGACACGTGGGGCCGTTATTTTTCATTGATGTATGGGTCTCATGAGCGTGACGTAAGATGAAACGGACTTTGATTTGCTCTGGTTTTCAAAGATAAAGACATTATATCCGGTATGTGATTGAACCAATCACAAGCAAGCAAAGGCAAAAATAGACTTGTTCCTACTGGAAGTGGCCTACAGAAATTTTGGCATTTATAATTTTAATTTTTTAAAGATTTATAAAAATAATTTTCGGCTTCAAAAATTTGCAAAAGTAGTCGTTTCCCGTCTTCGGGAGGGCGTGATTTAAAAACATCCTCTCGGAGGGCGTTTTATTCGACGTGGCGACGCACCGTTGGGTGCGTATTAGACGGCCGTTTTTGCAAATCTTTTAAAAATAAAATTAAAAATGCTAAAAATTCATGGCCTATATGTGTGCAGACCATCGAGAGAATCGGCCCAAAAGTGGAATGGCTCGTATTAGACAGTGTTTGTTTGAGCTTCTGCTTTTCAATTTTTTAAAAAATCTTTGTGAAAAGCTAACGTATTGGCTGATGATCTTGTAATAAATTTTTATCTTCTCAGCAAACTTAAAACCAGCAAAAGTTTATTTCAGCCAACTTTCTAGCTTTTTATTTATTTTCTAAAAACTAGTTTTTCATCTTTTTAAAAATCAGCTCGAAAAGCTGGCTGTTTGTTAGGAAAGCAAAAGCTGAAAAGCCACTCAAAAACTAAAATAAACAGGGCCTTAGTCTGAAGCCTGTACTGTGCGGGCATACGGCCTACGTACGGCGCATTTATACTGGCCCAGAACAAGGATGCGGTTTACGCGTCGCCCATATATGTTGGGCCGGACCTGACCGGAAATACGGTTTACGTGCAGGCCATGTAAGTTGGACCCCAACGTGGCCCATGTAAGCTGGGCCGGAAAGCGAGGAATGGTACGGTATAGCTGGTGGTGAGGCCGAGATGTGACGTGGCGCCTCTTTCGAATTTTTGGCATTTTTATTTTTTTTAAAGATTTACAAAAATAACTTCCGATTTTGGAAAATTACAAAACTAATCTCCTCCCTCCCTCTGGGAGGGCGTTAACAGAAAAAACGCCCTCCCGGAGGGCGAATACGACGTGGCGGACGACCGTGGGGGCCGTCTCGCGCGCGGGCATTTTTGCGGGCGGCCTTCCCGCCCCTTGGTAAGGGCGTTTTTCACTGTGCACGGGGACCGCCGCAAAGGCCGCCGCCCCGGCATTTTTGCGCGGCCCCTTCCCGCACTTACCAAGGGCGTTTTTCACTATGCACGGGGCCGCCGCAAAATGCCGCCGCCCGGCATTTTGCGGCGGGCCCTTCCCGCCCTTACCAAGGGCGTTTTTCACGTGCTTACGGGGGCCGCGCAAAATTGCCACGGCACCGTGGCAATTTTGCAGCGGCCCCTTCCGCCTCGGAAGGGCGTTTTTACCCCCAAGTATATGCCGACTCTCAATCATTTCGACCTCATTTACACCTTCCCAAATCCGGAAAAGAACGAGAGAGAGGTGAGGAAGAGGAGGAGCGCGGTGAAGCCTTGGATTGCGTACTTCATTGGAGGTAAATGCAATATCCCGTCGTTATTTTGTTTGTTAGTTAGTATGTAAATGAAATATTAGGAAAAATATAAATTTGTAATATTTGAATAGGTATTGAATAATTTGTTATAGATTTGTAAAATAGATGGTTTAATTTAGATCAATTTAGATAATTTAATCGCATAACATAGGTAGAATAGATAGATCAACAAGGATAATTTAATGGACAATAACATAGGTAGAATAGATAGATGAACTTAGGTAGAATGTGTTTGGATCTAAGTGTAAATTATGTGAGTAGATGGTAAGCACTATAGAAGATCGTACGTATAATTTTGTTGATGATCAAAATATGTTTAGATATAAACTACGATTTAATTGAATTTAGTTTATAAATTTTGGCAAATTGAAATGAACGAGTTACTATTGGCGGTAGATGGAACGAACAAATCGATTTGGAAAAATTTAAGATGTAGACCAGAGAACATATTGTTAAAGAAATTAAGTTAGGCACAGAATCATCTAGGCAATATATTCGTAGTATGGAATAAACTCAGTTTCAATTTGTTTGTCAGGCACTATGGCAAGTAAGATCATATTTCAGATAGTTCACGGTGAAGACAACGTTAGATACGGTCCAGAAGGTGTAGATTTGTCAGAATTTAGGATGAAATCAAAGGGCATCGATAGGCCAGGCGAGAAAACATTTGAGTCAGTGTATAGTTGGTTGCTACGTGGATTTAAAGTGAATACAAGAGTGAACACAATGTCTCTATCCGTTGTAGTAAGTCGTGCAACGAAGGATATTATTGGGAACTTATGCCTATTGATAACACCGAGTCGTGGAGACGTTATGTGGACATGACACTTGAAAGGTCCTGTCCCCTTGTTATTTTTGTGGCACTTGCACGAAATCGATAGCATTAATACAATGCAAACGAGTATGGCGAAGGTCCAAGCAATGAAGCAAGCTTAGAGGAGGCGATTGGCGTGGCGGACGAGGGGAGAGAATTGAAGCAATTGTTGAAGAAATGGAGAGGGAGGATTACGAAAATGAGCGAGGCGGAGGGCGATAAATCATCGGACGAGGAAGAAGATGTCATGCCGTCGATTGGGAACAAGGCGATTTCTCTCGGCTTTTTATCTCGGAAGGGCGGCATGTTTCATTTGAATACAAAGATAACGAGGTCATCCAGGGTGCTAGGTATGCTCATAAGGAAGACATGAAAGAGACAGTGAAGCATTGGGCGGTGTCTTTGCATAGAGAGTTTAGGGTGGTGAAGTCTACGAACTATGTGTATGATGTGAAGTGTATGAAGGATGATTGTCCGTGGCGCGTTCATGCATACAAGGGGAAATGGAGTGACTATTGGAAAGTGAGCGTTGTTGGTGAGCACACATGTCTGTTGTCGGGGGTAGATAAGTACCACCGCAACATCACCTCGGCGTTTGTTGCCGGTGAGATGTCTGACCATGTTGTTAAAAACACGGATTTTGAACCGGGCTCCATTATTAAGCACATTGAGAACAAATTCAAGTATACTATTAGCTATGCGAAGGCTTGGAGGGCGAAACAAAAGATATTGGAGATGAGGTATGGCACATTTGTAGCATCGTATGACAATTTACCTCGTCTATTAGCCACCATTGCTCAGAGAAACCCCAATACCTACTACGACATTCAGAAATTTTCATCATCTACTGATTCGAGCAAGAGCTTGCTGCAAAGAGCCTTTTTCTCGATTGGTGCTTGCATCAACGCATTTGTGCACTCGTCGCCCGTGTTGTGCATAGATGGAACCTTTCGACAGGCAAATACGGAGGTCGATGCGCGGCGATTGGAGCGGATGGGAACAACCGGGTGTTACCTATGGCGTTTGCATTTGTCGAGAGTGAGAACACCGAAAGCTGGTATTGGTTCTTGGAGAGAGTTCGATGCCAAGTCGTTCGTATGAGGCCCAATGTTTGTCTCATACATGATCGTCATGCCGGCATGCTGAGGGCAATCGACTATCTTCAGAATGGTTGGCCGGAGAGGGGACTTCCGGCTAGGTGGCATGATGTTCGAGTAGGTGGTGCATGCGTCATATGGGAGCCAATTTCTACAAACAATTCAAGAACAAGCACCGATGGATCTATTCAAGAGGCTATGTGGTCAAAATCAAGAGAAAAAATTCAATGAGATGTGGAGAAGGTTGGATGAGCGACAACGAAGCAAACCGACGAGCAATCTCGTTTGCCACAGAGTTGACGAGCTGCAGCCTCTTGGTCCATTGCATAATGACCCGCCAACAATGAGAAGGAGGTCTGCACCATCAATACGTAATTTCTCCCCTTGGATAGAGAATGAACCGAAAGAAAAGTGGTCTCGTTGTATGACACCGACGAAGCTCGATATGGTATAATGACAACGAACTGGCCGAGGTGTACAACTGGGTGATGCGAGGAGTTAGGGGGCTTCCATTGGTGGGTATCGTGGAATTTATCCTTCATGGCACTCAGGCATATTTTAGGGATAGATTTAAGAAAATATCCCCTTTAATGGTCGATAACAAGATTGTATTTGGCAACGTGGTGACGAAATATATGCAAGACAAAATTCGAAGGCTATGAAGCACGAGTAATCCCCAAGGAACCCAAGTTCTTGATGCGAGATCATGTGTGTCGACGGGAGAAGGCGCGGCATCAACCGTGTTCAAGGCGTGCGGGAATGTGTGCTTCATGCGGATGGTGGTTGTAGCTGCAGTGTATGAAGCCGAAGCTTAGACATCCGCCTTGCTCACACGTCCTTGCCGCTGGTGGGGCTGCGGCATAGTTCCGATATTTATGTGTCACCGTACTACGGAAAGAATCAATTTTCATACGTGGAAGGAGGAGATATATGGTTTTGGGATATCTGGATCGTACACAACACTGCGGCCACAAGTGTTCTACATTCCAGATCCATCGAAGTTAAGGATGAAAAAGGGACTTCGTCAGTCGAGACGCATCAGAAACGACATAGACGAGTCCGAGGCCGGGGAAGGACCCTACGTTGCAGCAAATGCGATGAGCGCGGACATACATACAAAAAATGTCCGAAGAATTCAGAAACTTCAACCGTCGAAGGTTCAGGACTTTCCGGACAGCCCTCCGATGGTAGCCATCCATCTGGAGAAGGAACAACAACGAGGCGACCACGTCCTAGACGTGCTCGTGCGGCGACTACGTCGTCCGTTGGCGATGCAATGGCTTGATTATTTTGTTTGCTCCTTTCAATCTAGTGGTGATCCGATATTTGTAATATTTGTCATGTTGTTGCCATCTGTCGTGCGTGTAATATTTATCATTGTGAGACATAAACTGTTTTATTGTTGTTGTGATACTTATATGTTGTGTTTGTTAGTTTGAATTAAGACGTGCACTTTTTTTATGTTGAGATATAATGGACCATTTATGTCATGTATTCATGTTGTTTTTATTTTTCTTATAAATTGCTTATCGTGTGCTTCATGTATTCATGCAGGTATGGCGGACGATACACCAGCGCTTTTGACAGGTGGACAGGGTGCACAGGTCGTACTTGTCGGCAGTGCAGGGTGCTCAGCTGACCACCTTTCGTCCACGGCCGTCGCGCGAGTTGTTGCGTGTAGATCCGCGACACGTCCAGCGGTACGATCAAACTCTTATCACTTATTGCAAGAATACTATGCTTGATACTAATATTACACTATGTGTATGATATGCGAGTTACGTGAGTCCGGCTCGATCGCTCTCTGCAGACTTGTTGAGGCGCGTGCCCACGAGCACGACCAGCCGGACGGTGGGATGCGGACCGGTCCCCGATAGCTGCTTTGGTGGATCGGTGGCGTCTGAGACGCACACCTTCCATCTTCCTTGTGGGAAGATGGCTCCGACGCCGCGGGACGTCTCGTACACTAGGGCTACCACTAGCCGGAGAGGCGTCGGGCTGTGGATGGTGTTGGTGGATGGAGGAGGACATCACCGCACGATTTGCTCAGGTGATGAGGCTACGGGGCTCCCATGTTGGTCGATCTACCCTTACGCGACCACCGGGCCTACGAAGACTTGGATTATGCGGTTCACGGTAAGTTAACTTGAAGACTTCGGTATTTTCATTACATCGATGTTTGTTAACATGGTTTTCTCCTTTGTAGGCCGACAAGCTCCACCCCGACGCCGACGAGTACTCCGTGCGACGCTCGTTGGAGGCATACCTTCTTTGGTTGTTCGGCTGGGTGATGTTCACCAACACGTCGGGGAACACTGCAGAGAGGGGCCTGATCCACTACGCCCGGTCGATAGCGGACGCGGAGATAGGCTTCGTGCCTCAGTGGAGGTTGGGTTCGGCGGTCCTCGCAGCCACTTACCGTGGGTTGTGCGACGCGTGCACGAAGACGATCCGGAGCGATCTTCATAGGTCGTCCCCTTCTCTTACAATGTGGGCTGCGGAGCGGTTCTCGCTCGGCTGACCGATCGTCGACACCTCTCCGTACGACGCAGCGCCTGCTTTCGAGAACCCGGCCGACAGGCCTACGATGGGTTCGTACTGGTTTCGACGCAACGTAAGTACAAAGTCATATTTCTTTCAAATATTTAAATTGTGTTGAACAAAACTTGTAACCACTTGATTATTTTATTTTCGCGGCGTCGTTACGCCCACGCTCGGGTGAGACGGAGCTACCGGACTTCGTGTTCGAGTTGGACCGTCTCCAGTACGACATTGTCCGGGAGCCGTACACGCGAGCGGGCGGTCGCGGCTCGGGCGCCTCTAGGCCTCTCGACGTTGTGCACGCGCGACTCGGCGTCTTGGATGACGTTGATCCCGATGGTGTACGACATCACCGTCGAGCCTCACCGCCGGCCGAGTGATGAGGCGATTCGGATCGCGCCGGATTCCGTAGACGTACCGTTGCCGTTCCCCACCAGACCACCGGTGAGTATTTCTATTTCAAATGTACTACTATTGTATCAAATTAAATGGAACTATAGTCCACCTTTGCTGTGTACGCGGGTTGTCTCGACGGGGACGGCAGGAGGCTCCCTCCGGGAACCACGTATGCGGCAATACGTGGCGATAGCCACCGAGGAGGTGATCGGCGAGATCTACGCCCACTCCGAGGAGAACTACACCGCCTACCTTCGGTGGTACATTCCGCGGACGCGTCCGCGAGTTACCTTCACACCGGCCACGCGGCAACACCAGGCGGCGATCACGGACACCTACCCGAGCACCGAGACCAGGACTACTTCGTTGGGGTACGTCATGATTTCTCGGCATTAAAGCCTTTGTACGTCATTATATTTTTTATTAGAGCGAAAAACCTAACTTGTTTTGATTTTTGTAGGCCGACGCCGCACGGGCATTGAATGCCGAAATCGACTCGGTGATGCGAGGCCGGACGCGGACATTCACTGAACGAGGTGGAACGAGGATGACCTTTCGGCGGATGCGACGACGGCACGTTCGATCTTGCGGATCTTCTCTTGTCGTTACGCCGTCGACGCGGTTCCTCCACGGGGTGTTACAGTCCTCGTCCACGCGGTCCGTGCCGGATGGTCACCACACGGCGGTGCTTCCACGGGTTAGTTCCACTCATTTTCATTGTGTCAACCCTACAACGTGATCTAACAAACCGAATGTCGCCTAGGTCCGACGCTACCGAGCGGGGATACGGCAGGCGCGAGTGGATCGTCGATCCCTCGGCCTTTCGCTACTCGGCCCAGCACTGCGAGCTTTGCTGGAGCGAGCGGATCCTCCGTTCCTCGTCCCTTCACTCAGCCGGGAGGTGAGCAAGCGTCGTCCGATGATTAGTTCACACGTGTTAGTTTAAGTCACTGATGCTTGACATTGCTTACATACAGGAGGATTCTACTCGGCGGGGATTTTCCGCTCGGGGGCTTCGTCGACGCGGGCGGGCGGGTCGGGGAGCGACGAGGGGGTCAGGTACGGGCGACGGCCGACGACACTGGAGGACCCAGATCGGGACTTTCTCGCCTCCTCTCGGCTCGGTGGAGCACCTCACCACGAGCCGGGACCCGCCACGGGAGATGCTGCGCCGGATGTCCGTGCTAGTCGTGGCGTGCCCCCGGACGGGCGACGTACTCTCGGGGGCACGTCGAGCACGCCTAGGAGGGATAGGGGTAAGAGGCCTCGTCGCAGCTGTGTGTGCAACAGCTTGTACAAATTGTAAATATTTATTTTGTGTTTGATGTTTGTATATATCTATGTCATTCGTCGCACTCACATGTCACGAGATCCTTCCGTATCGTTCGGCATGATACTCTTACTAACGACAAAAAAACTTTCGGCGAGTTAGACACGCACGAGACATCGCTATCGGCTTTTGCCCGTGATAGTCCCGCACGATACGTCGCTATCAACTTTTGCCCCGTGATAGTCCCGCACGATACGTCGCTATCAACTTTTGCCCCGTGACAATCCTACACGATACGTCTCGATCAGTGTTGCCCCGTGACGGACATAAACGATACATAGATGTGAATCTTCACCTCCTGCACTATATATTGCCTAGATCGAATACGAGCTCTTCAAATCTGCATTCTCTTTTCTACATTTACTCCTCCAATGAGATCTTCATATCATCCATTCCTTGAGCGTCTCCACGGCGACTCCATCCTTTGAGCGGTTTTATTCCACCATGGTGTGACCGTCCGTTATGCCATTGTGGAGATGGTGCATACTTACGTCGTCCCTCCTCGCGAAATCGGGGAGACGATTTTCCAATGCGCCAACATTGATCGGTATGGCTTAAGCACTGCTTTCATCTACAAAATCTTCACGCGAAACGCTAACTTGATTGTACATCGTGTTAACACCTCATGCGGGCATATCGTCGGGTGTGCAACTTCGTTGAGTGGATAGATACGGAGAACCCACGAACCGACGGAACACGTTACTACCCACTTAGCGAAACAAGGTCGGACTACCTTCAACGGAAGGCCGAGTACCAACGTCGAGTTCGCGCCGAAGCTTTGGACTGGCCTATGGATCAGTGGCACTACCCACATGGCGGGAACGTCCGAGAATGCCACTGTGGTCTACGTTGCCAGGTGGTAAGATCCATAAGACAAGCAACTAGAGGACAAAGATGCTTCGTGTGTCCCGAGATTGCGGATGATGATTTTGTCGTGAGTATAATTTTTCTTTCTTTAACCTTTTCGCTTGTTCCATTTTTAACTCCGACCATAAAAAATGTGCAACCGGGAGGATGTACATCGGTGTCCATACAAAGATTGGATCGATACGGTTAAACCTGCTTCGATCGGTCAGACGGTAACACAACATGAGTCTACTGAACAATTCATTCAGGCTTGGATGGAGTATGAACGTCGCGTCGAAGTCGCAAGCTTAGCTTGGAGGAACAACCCACTGGGTTTCCCTAAATGGTCGGAGCGTCCTATGTGCGGTTATAGGGATCGTTGCAAGATGGCTACCTCATTTGAACCACGAACATATGGTCGGAGATATTTCATTTGCCCCAACTTAGACAACGACTTCGTTGTACGTCTTTCATTTTATCAATTATGCACACGTCTTCGCTCTAGTGGCTCTCTAACTGATTACATATGTTTCTTTACCAGGGCATTCAAAGAAGGTATGGATTCACTAGGTGGATCGATAATGTCATTACCCAATATAACGGCCTAAAAGTAACTGAATGTGAAACTCAAAAGGAGTACAACGCCGAGAAGGAAAGAGAAAATTGATGACAAGCTTATCGCCCTTGAACGGTTCCGTAGGTAGCCGAGCCTTGACTCGTCGGGGATGAGTGAGTTGTATTGTATCATCCGTACCTAATGGGTTATGTAACACTGTGACAAACAACCGCTTAACCATTGCAACTAAGTTAACTTGGTTAAAACAATATGTTCACGGTAATGCAAACAACATATGTACGATACCTCGAACATTTACACTTGCAACAATATTTACATTTGCATCCTTACGACGATAACATTTACATTTCAAACAATACGACAAATCACGAAGACGGTTACATTTGCAACAATACCACAAATCAAATGGATTTGTTATATTAGCACAAAATACAACGATAACATTTTACATCTCAAACAACACGAGAGAGTGGGTCGATGTCGATTAGGGCAATTAGGGTTTAGGCAAAAACGCCTCTAGAAGGACGGGAATGGGGCCGCCGCAAAAGCGATAAAACGCCCTTGGTAAGGACGGGAAGGGGCCGCCGCAAAATGCCGGGGCGGCGGCATTTTTGCAGGCGGCCTCCGTGCACAGAAAACGCCTTGGTAAGGGCGGGAAGAGGCCGCCTGCAAAAATGCCAGGGCGGCCGACCTTTGCGGCGGCCCCGTGCACAGTGAAAAAACGCCCTTACCAAGGGCGGGAAGGGCCGCAAAAATGCCACCGCGCGACGTGACGCCCCACGGCCGTTTGTCACGTCGGATTATTCGTCCTCTGGAAAGGCGTTTTTTCTGTTCACGCCCTCCCATAGAGCGAGAGAAGATTAGTTTTGTAATTTTCCAAAATCCGAAGTTATTTTTTAAATCTTTAAAAAAAAATTAAAAATGCCAAAAATTCCGCCTCTTTCCGTCCAGTTAGTTGGCGTGTAGTACCACTTAAAAAAATGTGTCGCTTTCACGTGGGCCCGCGCATCCACGACCACGGACGCCAAGTTCCGCAAGGCTCCTAGAACACAACACCTGGACGGTAGCGGAACAATACACTAGCGTGGGCCACTGCATTCCGGGCCCACATGTCATTTTCCCTAGTGTGCTTGGCGTGGGAATATCCGGCAAGGTCGTCGGAGCGTACTGTACTACTCCTACCCGCGTCAGATTCAAACTGACACGACGACGACGTGGTTGTCCATCCGACGGCGTGCAGCTCAACTGCTGGCCCCGATCCAGCCGTCGAAAATTCGAATCCCGGCACCCAAAAAGCGCCTCAAGCTGCAGGGCGGGCCCACCTACCTTTCATTAATCCACTCACCAACTAGTCCTACCCACTCACTGACATGTGGTCCCGAGTGGGGCCGGTACGGCAAGACGTGGATACACACTATCGCTTTGAAGACTCGCAGTTGCCTCGGAGTTGGCGCTCTCGGCGTGGGCGTGGGAGAGAGAAGGTAGGAGTTAAAAAAAAAAGCCTGCCATTTTACCCCTCTACTTGTTTACCTCAAGTGGCGATTCGAATTCAAAATCTCTATCTACTTCTTCGAGGAGCAGATCGCTCTCCTCTGGATAGGCGAGGGGAGAGGCGAGGTTTCCGAGTCGAGCAGGGAGGCAGGGAGATCCCACTGCTCCCACCGTACGTACGTACGTTCGTGTGCTGCTCCTTCTTCTTCCCAATCCCAGTGCTCATGTTGCCTGCCTGCTACGTTCTCCAATCTCCATGGTGTTTCTGGTTCATGTTTGAATTGAGCCTTGCTCGTTGGTTCGTTTTCTTTCTTTTTTTCTGCTTGTTCTTATGTGTGCGCTAATGTGTTCTGTGCTGTAGGAGTTGGGCTGGAAGCGGATGGTTCAAATTTTGACCCGACGATTGGTGTTTTCGGTGTTTGTTCGATTTTGTTTCGGTGCGATTTTTTAGTGGTGAGATAGTGTTAGCGTGATAATTTTTGCACAATTTGCTCCAAACTTCCATGCTTCGTTCGCGTGAGATAGTGTTAGCGTGATAATTTTTGAACAATTTGCTCCAAGCTTCCATGCTTCGTTCGCCAGTAGCTTTCGACAGGGGTTTCGGTTGCGCATTGATGTCTAGGGTTTAACTGTTCAAATGTTCCAATGGTGCGATGCGGCAAGTGGTAAGCTCGAGATTGATGGGTGGATGCCTTGCACACTACCCATTCATCTCGAATTTGGTGTATTATTTTGGTTTCCCTTGCTTGATTTGGGCTGAGTTCATTTCCTCCTGATTTGGTTGGTTGGATACTGGTTAGCTTCTCTGAATCTTAGGCACGATTTCAAAATTTTGATAGCTCAAGCTTTCTCTTTCTAATACTGAATGCTCTAATTGCATTATTCATCAACTGTATTTGATTTGTTACTCACATTCCAGTGTGCTTTCTTTCAGAGATCAAGTGATGGGTGGGGAATCTACAGGAAACACGACCTCCATTCCCCAATGGGAGAAGCAACTGTTCCCCTCCGTATCCATGTTACTCTAAGCTACTGAGCTCTCTGCTAAGTTGGTGCCTGAGCTGTATCCTGCAACAAGAGTGTTAAGCTGCCAATATGAAATCCAGTGCAGTTACCTCCAAAGGCAAGGCCGTGTTCGAGCTGAAGCACAGGCTGGTCCAGGCCATAAACAAGATTGCAGACAGAGACACCTACCAGATTGGATTGGATGAGCTTGAGAAGGCCGCTGATACCTTGGCTCCGGACATGGTTGGTCCCTTCTTGTCATGCGTGGTTGACACCGATGCCGAGCAGAAGAGTGCGGTGAGGAAGGAGTGCATCAAGGTGATTGGCACATTGGCTCGGTCCCATGGAAGCCTAGTGGCACCTCACATGACGAAGATGGTGACCAGCATTGTCAAGCGCCTCAAGGATGCTGACTCTGTTGTTAGGGATGCCTGTGTTGATACTTGTGGTACGCTTGCATTGTGTGCTAGAGACTATGGGGATGGTGGCGTTGCATTGATTGCATTGGTGCGGCCCTTGTTTGAATCACTTGGTGAGCAGAATAGGTATGTTCAGGCTGGGGCAGCGGCCTGTTTGGCCAAGGTTATTGACGAGAGCAATTACTTTCCTGGCCCTGTTCTCCCGCAGATGCTTGTTCGTGTTGTTAAACTGCTCAAGAATCCCCATTTCATGGCAAAACCTGCAGTGATTGAGTTGATCAGAAGTATTATTCAGGTCTGAATTTTGTTCTTGTATCACCAACACCATTCCCTTCAAGCTTATCTAGTAGTACCTAATTAATGTGCTTTCAGTATTTTAAGGTGATTGCGTTGCATGTTTTGTCTCTGGTGGTTGTTTAAGTAGCTTAGCATAAGTAATTGCAATGGAGTAATGAGTATAATGAGCCAGGAGTACTTTATTATATGACTGCTCAGTCAGTTTCACACCAAAAAAAGAGTTCTCAAAAAGTCGAGTGTCTATTTTTATTTCAAACTTCTAGTTTCATCTTGAGACTGTTAATCTGGCTGTCTCTTTCTATGGATGTTCGGCAATACAATTGTCAAGATAAGTGTGTTAGCCATGTTCATCCTTTGGGTGTCATAAATCAATTTTTCCTTCTTAGAAGTAGATTAGTCATCTTCATCCTTTGATTTCGTCCTACAAGTGTTAACCAAAACAGGAGATTGATCTTTTATTAACATTTCTTCTTTTTCTGTTGCCCCACTTTTCAGGCTGAAGGTGCTTCTACAGAGCAGTCTTTAACATCTGCTCTAACAAGTATTATGGATGCCCTGAAGAGTAGTGATTGGACTACAAGGAAAGCAGCTTCAATAGCTCTATCTAGTATTGCTCTCAGTTCTGGATATCTGGTTGCCTCCTTTAGGACTTCCTGCCTTCGCTCCCTTGAACGTTGTAAATTTGACAAGGTCAGCATACTAAACATTCGTGCTGTAATATTTTCTTGAATATGCTACACTTATTTTTTCGACTTCTATCACAGGTCAAACCAGTGCGTGATGCAATTACCCAAGCCATTCAGTTGTGGAAGGCTATTCCAGGGTCTGATACTCCTGAGCCATCAGAAACTGGATCATCCACCAAAGGTATTACAACCCTTATAATGTTTTTTTTTGGCCTGGTATGATCTGACTTCTGCAAATTAAAAGAAGATATTGGATAGTACTTTCTGAAGCTTCTGTAATTTTTTAGCATCATGTACTCTCCTAATACTTCTTAGTTTCTTGAGAACTATTGCATTGAACCCAAAAGATAAGGGGTTTATCAATGATTTGCTATCCAATTTTGCTAAATGCACGCCAAGTCTATCTACTCCTTAGGTTTGTCCAAGGATCTGGATTTTTTTAAGATTTCCAGATCTCTATGGTCTCTTTTCTTAAAATTTTCTTGTTACAGTCCTGTACAAGCTTAACATAGAATCTGTTTGAAGTTTAAAGCAGCCACATAAATTTCTCCCTTATTTATTTATTGATTTCATCTATGGCAGAAAACTTCTTTGGTGACCATCATGATGGCAGAAGTATACATGATGGTGGATCACGAGACACTTCTTTCAGGAGAGTTGATCCTGCATCTTCTGTATCTGTAATCAGCGGCAATTCTATTACTTCATCAAAGAAGAGATCTCCTCTGTCTATCAATAAAATAGCCCTGAATAATGCTGCAAATCAGCAACGCTCGAAGTTGAGCGATTGGCATGTTGAGATATCTGTTCCTAAGCAGAATATGATGCCATTAGTTGATTTTGAAGAAAAGCTATCTGGCAATGTTTCCATTTCAAATAGAAGTCCGTATGAAATTGCAGACAATGACAGCAAGTATGAGTATGACCCCATGGATGATAAACAAGATTGCTCCTCTGTGTCAGAAGTAGCCAGCAGGAGTTGTGAGACAAAGCATGTCACTTCTGCTCAGGAATGTGTTGAGGATTGTGATTCCGCAAGAGACATTGAGCAATTCCCCAGGGCTCAAAAGAGTAAGAGCATAGACTCCACTATTACAAATATCACTTCACATGGGACACATACTTGCTGTTTGAGTGCAATGAAAGAACTAGCTCACATCAGGAAGCAGCTTCTAGAGATGGAGAGGAAGCAAGCAAATATCTTTGATATGTTGCAGGTAATTCTTGTTATTTTGAGTTGTTTTTTTATTCTACTCTATAGTTTTGTTGTTTCTGGAAAAAGTTTATATATGTGATCTGATTGTAAAGTTCAATGATTTTTCTTCAGAAGATAATAGCAAGGTTTTGATTAAAGTTTTGAGGGAAATGATATTATTTGAAAATCAACATGTTCTCTGCATTTTAATTACATGTATATATAAGTCCATTTCCAGATTAAACAAAAAGGGAAATAGATAATGACAATGGGCATCATGATCTTCAACTCATACCAGTGATTGTCTTTTGCTATCCTCCTTAACATCGTGTTGGAAAGAAAATAATGGTTATTCTTTCTATAGTAGAGACTATGTGCACTGCACAAGTCATGTATGTAATGAAAGTATCCTGGGTCCTAAATATTGTCCTAATTGCTTACTTTCTTTCACTGTGCAGGAATTCATGTCTAATTCAGTGGAGAACATGTCAGTGTTAAGCATGAAAGTGCATAATTTGGAGAATGCTGTAGACAAAACTGTGTATACAATTACTCAAAGTGAAAGCCGCTATCACCTTCCTGGTTCCAAGTTTATTAAGAACCAAAGTGCCACTTCTTCACCGAGGGTTTCTACTTCTACGCCTAGATCATCTGTGGATGCTAACTATAAGCCACCACCGATTCCACATTTGAAACAAGAGAAAAAGTGGATGCAAGATCAACCATCAAAGGGCTTAAACATGGGTGTAAAAGAGGGAGAATTTCTAAAGAGTCATACTCATGACAAAACTAGAAAGCCTGGGGTTGTGAGATCGGAAAGTACTTTGGGAAGATATGTTCCAAGCTCAGCAAGGACTCGATCATCAGGGGTTAAGGGAAACTTTCCAGTTTCACTTACTGGTTCCTGTGAGCAGCCTGAGCTGCAAAATGCATTGCGTGCTTCTAAAGAAGTTGGTGAGTTTCATGGTAATGATGACATGGAGTCTGCATATGTAGAAGCTCTGAACAGTGGTGACTGTGATTATCTGATTGACCTAATGGATAGAACTGGACCTGTTCTTGAGAAATTATCACGTGAAACAACAAGTGAACTTTTGAGGGTTATAGCTGGCCAGTTTCTGAATAAAAAGTTGTTTGATTTGGCACTGCCTTGGCTTCAACAGGTAAGTTCACTTGTAGTCTATTTATGTTTTGCAGTAACTGCTAATGCCAAGAAAACTTATACAATTTATTCATACAATTGTGGGTTTTATTGTTGCCCTAGGTAGCGGATTTAAGCATGATTTATAAACCAAGTCAAATTTTTGTGTCTGTGAGAGCACAAAAGGAGTTCCTTGCTTTATTGGAGGAAGCTGCAACAAGTGGATCTACAGAGCCAGCAATCAGAATTGCCATTGCACAGCTTGCATTTAAACTGACAAAAGTTTGTGAGGTTGCACCATGCAGGTAATCTACATTGTTCATTGAAAATGCCTGGATGTATCTGATCTGTTCTGTTACTTAATTTGAACTTCTTTTTTCTCCTCTACTGTAGGAAAGTTTCGACTAGAGTGTGCAGAGGAAATGAAACTATCATGGCCACTGCGATGTGAAATACTTCCCCTAGAAATGTACCCCCTAGTGTATGTTAAAACCTCAGGTCATGCTGCAGTGATTGAGTGCACTCATTTCATTTTGTCTAATCTGTGTGACAATGTATACTCGGTTTGGGTACTATGCGCAAGACTAGATGGGTTCTGCAAATTCATCCATAGTTTGCTAGTTAAAACATGTATCAGCAGTGTTGTGAAATTTGCTCTCATAAGTGGTGATCATTGAGCTTGTGAATTCATGTTTCGCCATCTTTCAAAAGGGAATTCATGCCTTGTCAGCAATGCTTGTTACTGAACTTGCTACTGGAGAACTTAGGTAGAGAGGCCTTTCAGTATTCATTTAACTATCTATTCCCCAGTATCAGACTTACATGTGCTCCTTAGAGCGATGAAAACAAAACAAAGGGGAAGAACAATTCAGTACAATATACACTACAGGTAGAAATACAGCAAGCGTTCTCGCCGTCTCCTCTAAAAATTAACCAATTTGATTCTTTCATGTTTTCTAGCAATCTCAAGAGAGATTTTACTCTTAACCTCAGAGCCGTTTCTTTTGTACAAATGGCACGAATGACCTGATGGAAGTTTGCTTCAGAAAAACCTCGATCAAAGTCGGAGATGATACGGTGAAGTGCATCACCAATCAGAGTTGTCGCTCCGCTGCGAGTTGCTCGAATATCCAGCTGTCCTCCTGTTGCTGACAGTGCGCTGCACGCAGCGGAGGAGTGACTGCACCACCTCCGACATGGACGGCCGGAACTCTGGATCAGACTGCATCACAACCAACAAAGCAAATTCAGTAACTTCAGAGTTCAGACATAGCTTCATACTGTACTGAAATTACTTGAGAGTTCATACATACTAGCTTCATATGTCTGAAATTATTTGAGAGTTCAGACATAGCATACTATGTCTGAAATTACTTCAGAGTTCAGACATAATACTAGCTTCATACTACGTCTGAACTTGCTTCAGAGTTCAGACATGGAGCACATTGATGGGGATATCTCTTCGACAATAAGGAGCTCACCTGAACGCAGAGAGCGATGCAATCGGCGAAGCGGGAGAGCGCCTTTGGTGGGTAGAGACCGCGTAGAGCTGGATCTGCCAGTGATCCCAACGCATCGATGTCATGGAGCTGTGGAGTCACATACTTGACCAAGCATTGCTCTGTTCTTGGCTTGGAGCTGTAGAACCATCAGACAGCCACATAGAGAAATTAAGCATAATGTGCAGAGTGCAGACATTAGATGATGCATCACATTATGGATATCAAAAGTGAATTTCAAGGTTGTATCTTTTTGCCTCCCTGAGGTACCTGTCATAAGGCTTTCGGCCGGTTAGTAGCTCCAGCATGACGACTCCAAAGCTGTAGACGTCGCTCTTCATCACGTAAGCTGATGGCCTTGTGCACTCTGGAGCACTGTACCCTGGTCCCAAGTTCTCACTTGCGTCCTGTAGAGATTTCCATACCCTTAGACCACATTGTTCATCAAGTGTTCATCAAGTGTTAAAGAAGAGCCACTCTGCACGCAACCTCATAGAAGAATGAAAGGCCGCAATCTGAGAGGTGAGGGTTGAGATCAGCATCAAGCAAGACATTTGAAGACTTTATGTTTTTGTGGAGCACCGAAGGTGAACAGACCTCATGTAGGTACCTGAATGAATGAAAAGAAAGGGATAACATCTTAAACATGAACTCAAATTGATGTGTTTTTGGATTCTAGGATTCAATGTTACTTGTCAACTTACTCCAGAGCACGGGCTGTACAGACAGCTATCCGAACTCGGGTGTCCCAGGTCAGAGGCCTACTGTAGTCATCTGACAAGTGCAGGAAATCATACAGGGATCCATTCATATAGTAATCATAGACCAGCATGTAATGCCCGGGCTCTGAGCAGTAACCAACAAGTTCAGATATATTGGTATGGCGCAGCTTGGAAATGCCGTTGACGGTGTCCATGAAGTCACTGCTTCCTGAGAAGCTCAATGGATCAAACTTCTTGACAGCCAGTACCTGAAATTTGTTCATGATAATTGATGAGCTAGTACACACATAATGCAAGGTATATGACCTCTTTCAACTCTCTAACTCTTCAAGCATTCTTCTTTGAGACCTTAGTATCTACTTCAGTTTAATACTTTGGTTACTGCAATGTGTTTTAAATGCATAATTGACATGATCTTTGTGTCACTTCAATTTTTACTCAGATGATTCCCTGAATTCAGCCTGTAAACAAGTTTATTTGGAAAGATCTTACCCGTCCATCAGCATATTTTGCCCTGAAAACGCAACAGGTTGTCCCCTGACCTAGTTGTCTGCTACTAGAGAAGTTGCCAGTAGCTGCTTGTAGGTCTGATGATGAATGATTCATCAAGCTGATGGGGTCTGTGCTTCGCCTCGAATGATTCAGTTTGTTCTCAAACTCATTGTCACTCATCGACTTGCGAGGAACAGCAGGCGGTGTCTTACAGCCCATCGATGGGGAATGCTCCAGTGACTTCATGTCGACTGCTGAAGAATCCCTACGGCCTAGAAAATGAAGCAAGATGAGAACTCTTAGTGCAAGTCTCAAATTTAAAGTACCAGAATTACATATTACATTATTCATAGTTTCCTACACATCACAAAATGATGCATGGCTGAAAAGAAAACCACATAGTTTTCTATGATTCAAGAGATACAGTGTGCATAAATACTTCTTGAGTCATCAATTAGCGGGGTAAATGGTCAGTTCTGACCTGACTCGTCCATGTAGTAATGAGATGAGACAGGAGAGGAATGGTTCCTCCTCAGCACAGACAAGAGAATCAGAGCTGCAAGAAGCACAGCTATCACCATTGCTCCAATCGCGAAACCGTTGATTCCGCTATCATCCCCTTCATTTGAGCCTCCTGCCGAAGACTCCTTCTCCATGCCAGGAGGAGCTGACCCAGTTGACCAAGAGTTCCCACCAGTCCTTCATCACGTGACCAGAACTATCAGATTTCATCAAGTGCAACAAAAATAGGCATTGACTGGATGTCCCACTTACTCTAAATTGTTAATGTTCTTCAGTTTACTTGGGATCCAACCAGTGAACTTGTTGTTCTTCACATTCCTTGAGAACAAAAGGAGGAAAACCATTCTAGATAGTTCCTAACTGATGTGCTTAAGAAAATTCATACGTTTGAGATTGTACTTATGAGTTTTAAGTAATGTAGTTAAGCTATAGAAATAAATAATGATTGCATTGTGCCTGAAAAAATTAACTTTTATTAACAGCTCTTGATATTTGATAACATCAATACTTCGGTATTGCCGCTGTGAGCCATTTAGGAACAATATATTTTGAAGGACAATCATAAGAGTAGTTTCAGATGCAGTTTTCACTTGAATAGTACTTACAGATCCTCAAGAGAAAGTTTGGCCAGCACATCTATATGACCATTGAATTGGTTGCTCTCAACATCTCTGTATATATTTTGAAAACAATGGCAGTCAATTGTCGATCCAAAATAACTTATCGATCCAAAATACTTAACGATGAATTACTATAGTTCATAAAATTAAGTTTCTTACAGTGTCTTGAGGTTCTTGAGGTATTGAAAACTCGGAGGCAGGTTACCTGAGAAGCGATTGAATGACAAATCCCTGAAGACACAACTGATAAATAAGATTTGGGCAATAGAAGTAACACGAGAATTGGGCCCATGATTGCTTTGCATTGCATGAAATTACAGTTATGTAGGTATGTAATAGAGCAAGTACAGAGAACTCATATTTTTTATTTTTTTGGTGTGTGGAGAAACTCATAAATCATGCTTACAGTGTTGTGAGCTTTGGCAGCTGAGAAAACATATCTGTCAACTGCCCGCTCAATTGATTCTTACCAAGATTTCTGTAATCCATGGGGAAGAAAAGCATTTCCAGTTATCAACAAAACAGATATCAGAATCATGCATAAGTACAGGAAAACAAAACAACTGAAAATACTAATATAGTATTATGAATGAAAAATTCCTACAGCGTTTCCAGATCAGTCATCTGAGATATCGAATAAGGAACACCGCCGCTGAAGGAATTTCCTCGAAGATTTCTGCATTAGATAATAGAGAATATAATAAAATCATCAAGAAATGCTATAAAAATTCCTTGTATTATCCATGAAAACAGCACATATGTATGGACAAATCCGGAAACTTACAACTGAACCACATTTGGTGGAAGCTGGTATGGGATTTCACCATTTAAATTGTTCTTGCTGACATCGCTGTACTATGAAAGAGAAAAAATTCACTAAGTTGCATAACTAGGATGATCACTACAGGAAATCACAAGGGCAACTCACAATTTGGTTACTGATTTCAAGCTCGATAGCTGATAACCTAGCGTGCCGCTTAATCCAAGCCCCGACAAGTTGCTGCTCTATGCAAATGCAACACGATTAGCAAACTGAAGTGAACATCTTGTATGGCAAAAGAAAAGTTCTTCAGAAGTGCGCCTGTTCATCTGTCTTTTTTTTTTTAAAAAAAAAGCAAATTAAGAATCCCAAAGGTAAAAATGCTGCAGTGAATTACATCTCTGTGACAGATGAATCGCTGCATTCGATCCCTTTCCACTCGTCGTCATCACCACACGGATCACCGCCGCTCGATTTCCATCCCGACAATTCAGACGGTTTGTTCATGCTCTCAAACATCACGTTAAGAGCAACAACTGAAACAGAGAAGGCAAAAGTCAGGAAACACATCTTTCAGAATCCATCCATGAATATCATCGATTGAAAGAGAGGAAACCGAATGAAAAGTCTGAAAAAATTGCAGAAAAACTTGGCTCACCGTCAGGCTGGTCGGTCTTGGCCACTACGGAGGAGGCCATGACGGAGAAGAGAAGAGCGAGGCCGACCACCAGCGGCGGCCACCGGCGAGCCATGGCGGCGCAGCGACGGGAGCACGGACGGAGGAGCGTCCCAGCTGGGAGAGGATCATCCCCCACACGCAGCATCACCTCTTCCCCCCTCTCTCTCTCTCTCTCTCATGGCTAATTGGGGAAAAGGGAGGAATGGTTTTCCAAAGTTAGGAGGAGGAGAGGTTGGGGGAGAAGCAACGTGGCGGGAAGCCGAGAGTGGCGGGAAGCCGTTCGTTTCGTTTCAACGAAATTCGGAAATCTGGTCCCCGCGGAGCGTGCCAACTGTAAGTGGGCCGGCCCAACACGGCCCATTAATTAAGCAGCAACCAAAATAAAAAGAAAAGAAAAGAAAAGATTAGTACTATACTACCACTTTGTACTGGTATATTTCCCCCTATTGCCTGTAGTGTACTAAACGTTTTTTGAACAACACTTTTTATTTATAGCGAGGAATTCTTTTGAACTATAATATTATAAGCCATGTAAAACTATACAGTACTGTTGCTAAAAAAAAAGAGGCACAAGGGATCGACGCACTATTCCTTCAAAACATATTGATCATCCCATTTCAAGAGAGCAAAGTAAGCATCTCGATTTAGCAGTTTACATATGTCTGGTTAAAACAATGTAATGTCATTTAAAATCTGAAATCCACCATCTTTCATTTCTATTCTATATGATCTTTAAAAGAACTGAAAGAAAAAAATCTGAATGGCTTCTAGGAGCTCAATCCTGTAATTTTGTATATAGCTAAAGAAACGCACTTGCACACTGTCAGATTCTGCTCACAACTTAGCTCTTAAGCCGCGATGTGATCGCTCAATTTCCGGCCGCTTGTTTCCAGAGGAAAGTATGAGACTGCAACACCTGAGACGAGCATCACCGTGATGAATATCAGGATGGCTGCAGTCTGATGGCACGCGTGCACCAAACCGACAGCCACAAGAGGGCATAAGATCCCGCCGAAACGAGCTATTGAGCTTGCAAACCCAACGCCGGTAGCCCTGACCGCGGTTGGGTATATCTGCAAGGAAGGAAGATAATACAAGAGGCAATGGTTTGTGATTTTATTTCCCTTTTTATTGTTGCGAGAGATGTAACCAAGTATTGGGGATGTTGGGAGTGATCAAACAAACCTCAGGAGCATAGATGTGCAAGACAATAAAGCTCGCAGAGATGCAAATGCGTGCACCGAACAGGAAGATAGTTGTCAGGGACTCTGTTTGGGGGACCATAAGGGGAGCTATGCACAGGCAACTTATACAAAGCATAGAGGACATTGAGAGTTTGCGCCCGATCTTGTCAACTATTGCCGCAGATAGTATAAGCCCCGGAACCTCTGCAACAATGTGATATGAATGTTGATTACATGAATGTTACATGAATAACGTTCTGAATAAATATGGTTAAAGCCTAAGGGGGAAAACACGTACCTCCAAAGCTAGTGATGAATACATTTCTGTAGAGATTAGCATTGTTTGAGTGGTATGTTTGAGTTGTTACTGCCCCCTCTGATCCACAAATCTTATTTCCATGACTCAATTCTGAGGTTAGTAGAACAAGACCGTAGTATAAGAAGGCATGACCAAGAAAGACACTCCAAAGAAGAAGGCTTGATCTAATTAAATTTGGGGACAGAAGCTTTAAAATCGCATTGCGGCCCCCAATCTCGGATTTGCTAGAATGAGCAGCAGGGTTGGTTTTCTTAGCAGAAAGCAACTGTGATGTCTCTGAGGAATCTGTCATCTCATGGAGCTCCATTCGATGGCCAGACATAAGATGGCCAGAAGGGAGAGCTACACGGTTTAATCGTGCCATTGTTTCCAAAACCTGCACCGCATCAGCTGTTCTGCCTTTCATGCATAAGTATCTTGGTGACTCCAGAGTCAGTGGATAGAACAATAGTAGAGCAAATGATGGCAACGATGAGAGCGCTAGCAGCCACCTCCAGCCCAAACTTGGCATTACAGCCTGAAAATTAAGCAGATAAGTTCCTACAAAATTAGAATGACAATTTGGAGCATACATCTGTACATACTAGAGGGCAACATATTGTTCATTGCAGTTTCCATTACATTATATAAAATGTATAAATCATCACTGACTAACCTATTGCAGGAACACAAGCATCGACATGCAACGTAGAACCAAAGAAATTCAATTACATTAATCTCAACTGCTTTAATAAATATAGCCACTGTTTTAAAATCATATGTTACATCGTTCTGGTTAACTAACTTGTATGATCAGTTGAACCACTGACCCAAGGCAGATTGCAAACAGTGGTATTACTATGGCAAAATGTAGAAATTTACCCAAGCTAGTGAAGCTTCCATTATTGTGCCAATGGTCCAAAATGCTGAGAAAATAACCATCCAAGTTCCTCGGTTAGGAGCAGGGATGAATTCCAAAAACCAGGAAGATAAAACTGGTCCACCACCCAGTCCAACACCAACCATAAACCTCAGCACGATCAAAGAAAGGTAATTTGGTGCAAATGCACTAAGAAGACCAGCCCCACCAGTTACAAGGGCTGTGAAATTGAACCCAACCCTGGAAAAGTATCAAGGGAATACAGTCAGAAAAAAAACCTGCATCCTGTAATTAACATAGTAAAATGTGTCTTTTTAGTATATTTTTAGATTAATAACAGAACTGGCTATTAAAATGATTAGCAGCAATGTCTGAAAACATCAGCACAAGGTGATTAAGTACTGCAGAGGGCTTCTGGGAATGGTCCTTATGAAAGACAAATAATTTTCTTGTTATTGCATGAATAGAAAATTTAAAAGGAGTATCTTTGAACGTTTTTAGAAAAACTAGAAGGCCAGAAGAATCCCCAAGTAAAATGAGTTTCAGGTTCTCAGCTAGTGTCATGCACATTTTTCATCTAACCATGATAATGTCTCTGTCAATTTGCTATATGGTTAATCAGCTGGGTAGTAGCACTCAGGGGCAGACCTAGGGGGTGTTCGCGGTATGCACTGGCATACCCAAAAGTTTGAAAACTTTGCTGGGATCAGCTCTGCACCAGGAAGTCAGCAACCACCAGTAGCCTGCTTGCTTTCCCTGCTGCTTGCCTTGCCTACCGGCTGGCTATGTGGCTTCAATGTACGTACCCTTTGCTTCCTGTACTTCTCTCTCTCCCTCTCTCAATGCACAAGCTCCAAAGCAAGCAAGCTAGTCAACTGGCTATGATTTGATTTGGTTTGACCATTTTGCAGTATACCTATTTTTATAGTAATATTAGGTTAATCTACTGTCTGTATTATTCCCTGACCATCTCTTGCATCAAATCTTGTAGTTAGCCTCTGAATCATCTCCAATTCACCAATTGTAGAGTTTTGAATATATTACTTGACTTTGAGAAATTGGCATCCTAATAACATTGTTATCAATTGAAAGTGTATTGATGACGAAACCAATTAAATAGTCGGTTGCTATTTTTGTTCAATACATATATGAGATGATGGTTTAATTTCTTTAATAACTTTGCATGCATAATTTGATATGGGGTTGCCTTTATTTGTATTATTTAACTTAGGTTTCCAATTCAACTTATATTATTGTAGGAGAGATATGCATGTGTGCATACCCAAGTGTGATTTTTCTGGGTCCGCCGCTGGTAGCACTCATTGTCACTGAACAGTGGGAACAGACCAGTATGTGGGGATTTGCGGACCTACATCCAAACTCCACACAAGCTCTCGCCTTTCAAGCTCTCAGTCTCTCAAAGAAGCTCTAACAAGGGTTACATTAATCTGACTATCCCAGAAGACGGCGTATTATTAAAGCTATAGGGTGAAGAGTTGTACTGCCATATCCATAATGCAGATTTGATATCATTCGAGAACATGATTTGGCTCAACTGCCAATGCCTAGTTTTTCTAATAGAAGAGAACTGTGCAACAATTAACAGTAATAGGAATAGCTGTATATTGTTAGGGAAGAGGGAGTTTGTAATGAAAATTTCCAATAAATCTAATAAACAGCGGAATGTAAATAGTAAAGGACCTGCCTTCTCCCGTAGTTGTCTGAAACTATGCCCCAAGAATATGCACCTACAAGCATACCTACAAAAACAACACTTGTGATGAGACTCTCTGCCTGTGCAGAAAGCTCCCATTCGGCTTGAACCGACTGTCCAACAAATGATAAAAGCATCATTTCCATTGCCTCAGATATCTTGGCCATTCCGGAGTATGCAAGCACAAATGCTTGAAATTTCCCAAACCCCATGGAAATAAGAGCCTCATCCACAGTATAAGTAGACGCACCATCCTCCATCTGAAGGAAACAAACAAGCACGAGGCACATATTAACTGATTGTGTGCCAATTTAAGTTTAAGTGACAGCATAGGATATGGAACTAAACTGGATGGCTATTTTAAACATCATGCTTTACGAGAACAAAATAACGGTAGACGTTGCTAACGCATATATCTCATGTAATGATCCACAAGACAACTTATTTCAAACGGGACCGATTATATCCTGTCATTAGATCATGCACTAAATCATTAATGGGATACCGTTACTAGCTAATCCTTCATTCTGTGATTCACATTTGGCTAAAAACAAAGATACTAGTACTTTCTATGCACTGATCCGGCCAAAGACAACAGCTTCCGCTTGGTCTCAAACCAGTGGCGGATCTAACATGGGACATGGGTGTTCAGTCGAACCCCCAAACCTTTTTGGGAACCATCAAACTGTTATTAGTTAAGGTTAAGGGAAATTTCTAGAAAAGAGGCTAGGGTTAACGCAAATTCGAGAAAAAGTGCGTGGGTAGAGAGAGAGAAGATGGGAAAGAGGATGTGCGAAACGGATGCGGCGGAAGCAGCAGGACGAACGACGGCGACCCTGCTCGCTCGCTCGCGCGATGGATGGGGATCGGCGCAGGCGGCGGTGGCGGAGGATGTGCTCACCAGGATGGATGCGGCGGAAGCAGCAGGACGAACGACGGCGCCCTGCTCGCTCGCGGATGGATGGGGATCGGCGGAGGCGGCAGCGGTGGGCCTCTGTCAGGATTACCCACGCACGCACGACATAGGCGTCAAAATGGCGAGGGTAATTTAGTAATTCTCGCCCATCGCCACCCTACTGCTGGCCAGATGGCTGGGCCTTCGCGTGCCGGCCGGGGAGCACTGTAGCTCGGCATGGCATGGGAAGGTGTGGGCCATGTCGGCACGACCGGTCGGGCATACCGTGCCTGGACCGTCACCCGAGCCCGTGGGAACCACCGCAGCACGAGCACGACAGTGGCCGGCCTGGCGGAGGTCGTGTTGAGCCGCTTGAGCACGATGATGGTGTCCTGCTCGGACGGGGGTTCGGGGAACGGCGGAACGCGGCCTCTAGCGTCACAGCGACGACCGACGGGTGCTCCCTTGCCTTGTAGGTGCCAAGCGCGGCCGCTGCGGCGGCGAGGCGGGCGCGTCGACTCGACCCGGGGCACGCGCGGGCGAGGCCGGCGGCGCGCCGGCGGTTAGGGTTGACCTAGATGAATTGGAATCGAAAGGAAACGACGGGTCTTGGATGGAGACATGAGCGGTGGCTGGAGAGGGAGAGAGGTTCTTGGGTTGGAAGGAGAGGGAGATTGGGCGATAAGGCCATGAGAGGAGGAAGGGGAAGCCAAAGCCATGTTGTCGCTCCTACGCTCTGTCATGCGCTCTGCTGCTCTGTGGTGTGAATTGGGTAGGGGAAGAGGAGGAACAGAGGAAGAAGAGAGGTTTCCTTGCCAAACGGGCCAACTGGCACGTGGGCCGTAGCCGGGCCCACGTCGGCACGGCACGACATGACCACCACGTGGGTCGTGCTTAGGTCGAGGAGAGGCACGTGGGTCGGCATTGGCACAACCCGCTATAGGAGCTGTCCCTAACGGGTCATGTCGTAGGGGGTCATGCCGCAGGCATGCCCAGGCCGTGTCGTGTCAGGCGACCCGTTTGGCCTGCACTACCCCACACCTACCCATCCTGTTTCCCAAATGGACCATCTACAGCTAGACCTTAAGATGATGAATTTTTATTTTTTATAGGTTGAGATGGTGGATAAATAATAGATATGTTTGGGCATGGTCTCATTAGGCACGGCTCACCGAACGGACCATGCCGTGTTGGCTCACATGTTGAGGCCAGAGCCTAGACACGGCCCAATGAGATGTCAGATCATATCGTGTTGGCTTCGCACGATTAGGGTACGTGGGTCGTGTGGAAGCTGGTTAGTCTAAAGTTGATTTCTACCCAGAAAAAATGATCTATCCGTTGTATCATTGTTGACGAAAAATACATGCCTCGGCCGATGGTGCCAAGTCTGTGTTGACGCGAACTATGTCGATACACACAATGGCCTAGAAGATCTGCTTAGGTTCAGTGCAGGTCCTGAAAATATTGTTAAGATGCGGGCGTGTCAGTCAGTTTGATTATGCAACTGACAAGATGTAAAGCTGATCGATCCAAGATATGTGTAGCCGATGACTTGATGCTAAATTAGCCAATAGCGTCATAGCCAATATCCGATGCCAGCCGATAGCCGATAGGGTTTTGAACGTTCGGCTATAGGTCCGATGTAGATTCTGACCCTTGAATAAATAAAAATATAAAGGCAATCGACTGATAAAAATATAGTAAGATAATGAACCAATCGACTGATATAAATATAATGAAGAAAATATCCAGTAAACCAATCGACCGATAATAATATGATACAATAAATGCTAATCCGATGGTTAAAGCATACGTCGGCGAGTAATTCGATATCATTAAATCCAAATGGTTAGATGATCAGTAAAACCATTGCTGCAATCGACTAAATTCAACTTGTATATAATCCTTGTAAGCCGATGCAACGTCCAAATAACTCATCGGCTAAAACCCAGATGAAACAATGATTGATACCTGACTTAAATAAATCTAACTTATAACCGCAACCTCAAAGGTCGGACCTAACCAATGCAACATAAGGTTAATGATTGTCTGATAGATTTAAACCAGCCGATATGACACCGCTTAAAGACAGTAAACCATCAAAGAAATTTAACACATTAGATAAGATCGGCTAATCCTCCGATGAAACATTAGTATAATATTGTCAGGTTAACAAGATTTAGATTATCAATAATAATCTAGTAGGTCAGACCTAACCGAGATACAATATGAGATTGTATTTGATAATCTAATACTCAATGAACCGATAAATCTGTCTAATGTGATGGATATAATAGATCTGTCTAAAGCGACATTATGTTTAAATAAACATCAACTAGATTAGAATATCGGACCTAACCGAGACCTAACTAAGCCGATATGACTATAAACAATAATGGAACTAGAGATAGAGATATACTAGATAGGCTACACTTGTGTCGCCCCGATTAGAATATCAAACTTAACCGAGGAAGTCCTAGCCACACCAGTGCAAGCAAAGATATAGAACTCACTTCTAGCCGATGGTCGAATTCAATCGATGTAGCCTATGCTCGAAAACAAGAACTTGTCGAAATAAGACCTAGAAGACTAGGGTGACGATGCATCAAAGTAATTGTAATTATCTATGGAGATGAATTACAAAAAGACATCGGATGTACATATTTATACCCACGGGTCGATATGAGTTATCATCGAATACTAAACACACTTTCCTAAAGATAAAAAGGAAAAGATGCCTAATTAATAGATAAATTAAGATGACATGTCGTGGTCTTCATGTTTTCTTCTTGAACTCGGTCTCTTTTGGATAAATTTCTATCGCATGGTTGATCTCTTTCCTTAACCGAATCCGTGAAGGAATCTTATCAAATTTTGGCGTTAACCCATGCCCCGATTTTGGAGTATGGGGACTCATGCTTCAAAATTATCTTCATTTTCTTGACTTTGATGACTCCAAAATTCTTCTTCCTTTACCTCTTGCAACATAAAGTGGTACTGTTGTCTTCGACATGACAAAGAATATTAAGTTCGTGTTTGGGAAGGGAAAGAAGAAGGCAAGCAAGAGGAAGAAAACAACGAAGGAAAATATGTTGTCTTTCGCTCAATCTTTTTCAAGTACCTACCATACTAGAAAGGCCTGGAGATTCGTCATGCCATTGATGTAATGCACCTTGAGAAGAATGTTTTCGATAGTACCATTTGCACTTTACTAGACATCCCTAGTAAGATGAAGGATGCACTGAAGTCATATATCGACCTGGTGAATTTGGACATAAGGAAAGTCCTCCACCTGAAAGAGGTGACAAATGGGAAGATCGAGATTCCTCCGGCATGCTACTCAATGACACCAAAAGAGAAAAAAAACTTTATGTAGATGCTTGCATGGTTTGAAAGTGGCTACTGGTTTCTCATCAAACATCAAGAAGCTAATATCAATGAAAGATTTGACCATCTCTGAATACAATGCTTATGATTGTCATAAGATGCTAACAATTTTTTTCCTTATCGCAATAAGGAAGGTCAAGCCAGTTCACACTAAGTTAATGATAACAAAACTATGCTACTTTTTTAATTAAAATTTACAGAAGATTTTTTGATCCAGAAGAATTATGACCTCTCCAGACATTCGCAGTCGAGACAGCTTGCCAGTATACGACAACTTCCCAAACGGCTTACTGACCGCATGTAAATATATATCTTTCCAAGCGGGTCACTTAACGTGACTTCATGCGATAAATGCTTCCTCTTGCGGCACGTTAAGAGGCCCGTCTAAAAAGATATATCTTCGCAAGTGATTGGGCTGACCTCACGTGAAGATAGTTATTTTGGCAGACACTTGGAGGCAGACATACCGGGCAACCACACGTGAAAACGGTTCTCGGCCATCAAAATTCTGTAGTAGTGTTCAGCGGCTCAATTCTAGTCACATTTGAGAAAATCACTAAGCACGCTCATCTGATTGTATTGGTGTTGTGGTGCACTTTGTTGTGGAATACAGACAATTCGTATGCGGTTGGTTGTATTGCAATTGCTCACCTATTCATTTTTTTAAAATATAAATCTACTATTCATCTTGTTTTCAATTGCTATGGGTTGTATTATTTTTATTGTGTTGTTGCCGTTGACTTGCTTCTGCCCGATGATAGCCTAATGTCTGGTAAGGCCGCTCGAGCAATCCGATTTCCTGATCAGATCAGGCGGTGGACGTCTCAGATCGATACGTACCATATGAATCGATCTATAGTATATCTGCATATGAACTATTGCGAATACATTGTGTATCACATGAACTATGCTTTATTGACGAATACATTTATGCTTTATTGGCGAATACATTTCGTTGGCGAAGGAGGTCAAGTCGTGGCGTACGACCACCCTCCGCAACAAGCTCTATTTTCTGGTTTCATGAGCAGGGAGCTTGCCCTGCTATTTCTGAATTGTAGAGTAGTAAAAAATGTTTCTGAAACAGAATTATAGATGAAATCAATATGTTAACAACACGCTGCAAAGACAACTCTCTGAATGATCAAATAGAGTCCAACAAGAGCATAAACATTATCCATCAAGGCAAAATCTAAAATGTAGACACACAGTCATGCACAATAACTAAAATACATGACGGGGCATGATTTTCAACAGCTAGCTCTAATAATTAATTTATGCCCGGGCATGATTTTCAACAGCTCTAATTAATTTAGTAATTTATATTAATTTATGTCTGGTGGCATGACTCTCAACAGCTCTAATTAATTTCCATATCAGATCCAGCATCCAGTCGCAATGGCTCATGCAAGCCTGTAATATCCGTCCTACTGATTATTTCACCTTGCCGCTTGTGAACTTCAAAGGTCGCTTCAGGTTTCCCTTTACACCTGCACCCAGTAAAACAGCAAAACAAAGGGCCCATGCGTTAGTGCATATAGCCTACACACAAATGTACCTAACCCTTCACACCAAGTCCTATGAGAGTATGATAAAGAAAAAGTTTAGTTCACAAATGTTTTAAGAATGCAAGAGCATATAAAAGTGGTCTTCTCTCTCTCTCTCTCTCCACTTTGTTGGGGGCAGAAATCTTGTTTCTGTTTTCATTTCTGACCATTTCTTTTAAAGGCTCACTTTGTTTATGTGCATGTTCTTGATATAGCGTGCACTGATAAGAAAATTTTGATTTGAAGGCAATCTAGAATCCAAAATGCAGTTGCATTTGACAGGGTTTGTGTTCCACATAGCTTGCATTTCATGTACTCTACAACTTGTCTGGAGCTGTACTCTATAACTTGTCTGAAAGCTCACCAAAGGCTTCCATAATTAGATGGGTAAAGAGTCTAGCAAGGTTCAACTAATTAAAGCTTCAACTAGCAAGTCCAGCTAGCACTATAGCAGCAGCCACACAGGTGTTAAAATATATCAGCAATCACAACTACGAATCAGGTTTACTACGTATTCAACACAAAGTTCCCCAAAAGAAAAGCAAGAAGTAGAAAGAACAGGCCAAGAATTAATTAATCACCTGCAGCTGTAGTGAAATATTGGGAGATGGTAGACTGCGTGTAGTAGGCGTAATCGAAGTCGTCGATGATCCTCTCGGCGTCATACACAGACACCCTCTCAAGTCTCTTGTTGGCCATGTCAACCGTCAACACCACCTTCTTCTCGTCAGAGGGCGGTGATGTGCATCCAGAGGGTACCCGCCATGGCAGGGCGAGCGCAGAGTGAGGTGTTCGGTTCTACTCCACCTGTAGGGGAAGACGGTAGCCATGGCTGCAGCCTCTCCTCCTGGCGATCTCTCTCTCTCTCTCTCTCTCTCCGTCACGTCAGCGGCGTAGGTATAGCGGATGAAAGAGCAAACGACTCGGTAGTGCTGGGCAAAGAAAGACAAAAAACCGAAAACCGCCCCGAACCAAACTAAATTTTATGGTTTTTCGATAATTCGATTCGGTTTCGGTTTGAGGTTTAGCCTAAATCGACTAATTCGGTTCGGCTTCGGTTTTTGCTGTATAAAAACCGATCTCCCAAAAACCGATCACAGTCGAACCGGCCATCTCACCGCGCGCGCCTAGCCTAGTTTTATGCCCCGCAAACCCTAGCGAGAAGCACTAGAGCCGGGACCTCGCCACCGTCACCTTCTCCCTCCACACTCTTCGTCTCCCGGCATCGTGGAGGCCCCCAGCCCTAGCCCCAGCCGGCGGTGGAGGCGACCTCCCTCCTCGGCACGCCGTCGACGGCCTCGCCCCCTCCTCGTCGAGGACGGCCTCGCCCTCTCCGCGTCGCGCCGCCGACAGCCGCCGACGACCTCGCCCTCTTCGCGCCGCGCAGCCGACGGCCTCGCCCTCTCCGCGTCGCACCGACGACGGCCTCGCGCCCTCCGCGTCGTCCACGCCATGCCGACGACGGACTCGCACCTCCGCGCCGTCGACGACGGCCTCGTGCCATCCGCACCATGCTGCCGCAGGCCCCCTCCTCGCGCGCTCTATCCCGACCCCCGCCCCTAGCCCGAAAGAGGTCGATCGTCATAGAGCGATCGACTATAAGTATAAGACTCGCGGCCCGAGAGAGGCGCCTCTCGGGAAACATGGCCCAATTTCTCTTTTTTCTTTTCTCTTTCCCTCTACCATAACGCAATAACAAAAAGGGGGTCGGTTCGGGTTTTACCAAGAAACCGACCTGAAAAACCGAAACTAAACCCTACGGTTTTCTGATTTTGTAAAAACCGATCGATTCTTTCTCCTTTAAAAAAAGAACTACGTGTAACCGAGTCAAGTCGAATCGAATCGTCGGTTTAAACCGAATGCCCAGCCCTACGAGTCAGAGTCGACAACCAGATCGATCGACGTACGGAAATACGAAGATTATTAATTAATTCATTTACTAATCGTATGTTGCGGTAAATAATATTAATTATGTGCCATTCTTGCCGCGACGAAGCAACTAATATATCTCTGGATTAAATTAAGTAAGTACTAATTGATCAGCATGATTTAATTAGGTAGGCCACGCGCTTGTCATGAGCTTCCTAATTAAGCAGCATACGTAGCATGCATAAACTGAATTGAAGCAAGGTTAAGCTTATCAACTGTTTCATATCACAAATCGTCATCGCTTCCTACTTGCTCAGCATATAATGCGGCTGCTGCTTGTGGCGGCGGCGGCGTTGGTTGCTGCTGGCGCGTGCGTGCAGGCCAGTGGTGACCGGCCGCCGCCGCCGCCGCCATTGGAGCTCGGTGCATCAATATTAGTGCTGTCGCCAACGACGACGACGACAAGTGGTGGTCGAATGAATCTGCAGGCGGACACCGTGGTGCCGGAGACGGAGACGAAGCGGCCAGTGCGCGGCGTCGTCTTCGTCGTCGCTGTTGATCAGGAGACGGACTATGGGTACGTCGATCCGCCGCCGGACACGTACCGCCGTGGCGGCGGCGGCGCGCCGATTCCGCACAGTTGATTTTTTTTTAGCTAGCAGATCTGACTAATCGATCGATTCCAAGATCAGTTGTTTTTTTGCTTGAATTTCCTCGACGTATAATATCAATTAGTTCTGTATAGTTGCCTAACTAATTTGTAGTTTTGTACTGGTATAGAGAATGAATTTATATATAGGAAGTCAAGACCTTTTCTCCGAAGAAATAACAAAACACATCATTTAACAACAGTTCTAGAAACATCCACGTGAAAAAAAAAAGGTAAAGTTGAAAACTCAAATAAATAACACTAAGTTGATGTACTCAGGGTCAATGTTCAACAAGTCGCTAGTCACTAGTCGGTCGGCTATATGTCGACTAGCGACTAGGTCAACTAGTCGAGGATTAGTCGGGATTAATCGGCCGACTAGTCTAGATATATTTTTTTAGTTTGTGATGTATTTTTCCTCATAGATATTATAGGTCACTATATTCTATTTTTAACATGAAAAGTTATTTGTTATCTTGTGATGATTTTTCATATGATGATAACTTGATACTCTAAATTCTCACATTTGATTGTCTTTGTAATTTTGAATCTACTCCATAAATAATATCAATAATCATGATAGATGTAGAAGATTACAATTTACAAGAGTCAAGAACTCAAAATCATAGAAAAAAAAGATGAAATTAAAACTTACCGAGATGGGAGGAGAGCAACGGCTAACCGGTGCCTAGTAGCGGCGCGAGCGAGAGGGCGGCGGTGCGCGTGGCTGCGGCGACGGCGCGTGTGGCAGAGGACGGCAGCATGCGTGGGGGGCTATTGGCGACGCGCACATCGACTGGAGGCGGCACGCGCGAGGGGCTAGCGGCGGCACGCCCGTTGACTGGAGACGGCGCGCACGTGGGCTGGAGGCGGCGTGCACGTGGGCTAGAGGCGACGCTTGTGGCGGCAGCGCAGGGAGATGGGAGGGGTCTTGGTCTCGCTCGGCAGCTCGGGTGAATTGCGAACGAATGCGACCGCAATAGTAAATTACAGAGAAACCCTAAGCTGAGCTAGACCGCTATAGTCCACGGATGATTAATCGCTGGCGTAGTCGGCAAAAATGACCGATTAACGGGCCGTGTTGACCGACTAGGACCAACTAGTCGACTGGGCCGACAAGGGACCGACTTGGGCCAAATCACGTCGAGACTAGGCCGAGGCTGACTCTTTCCAAATTTTAGAACACTGCTCAGGGTTACTGATTTCGTGCGTGCGTACCGTGTCGCCGCCCGCGGTAGCGCAGTTTTCGCGCGAAAACCGCGACGGAGTGAACAGTAGTTTTCGTGATGTTTTGTCGTACCACGGTTTTCGTCTAAACCGCGCGAAAAGCGCACAAACCGCGAAACACGCTATTTAAATTTGAACCAAATTCAAATCAGTATCGTGCCACGGTTTTCGCTCAAACCGCGCGAAACCGCGCCAAATACTGCGGTTTTCACGACAAACCGCGTGAAATTTATTTTTTTAATATATATATGTGTGTGATAAAATGAAATTTTTTAAATTTTTTTAATTCATACGAAATTATTCAAACGAAACCGTGGAAATGTCGTGTCGCACCCCTGCGATACGTGTGAAAACCACCGCGGTTTTTACGGTTTTCAAACACATGGATGTACTAGCCTACCTATTGTCGAAACTTGGTTTCGGCAATAGAAAACTTGGGGTCGCAGTCGAGATCGCCAAGCACGATGGGTTGGAAGGAGAAGAAGATTTAGACAGGTTCAGGCCCTCTCGTGAGGTAATACCCTACTCCTGTTTCGGTGGATTCGATCCGCCGAGTGTCTTTATTGATCTCGTGATCTAAAGCTCTCGCTTATGAAGTCGAATCTCAGATCTAGAATCTGATCAAATCTAAGAATCATATCCCTCAAGGGACGTCCCTTACCCCCCTTATATAGTCTTGGGAGGAAAGGTTTACAAGTCAGAAACCCTATCTTACTCTAAGACGGATTCCTCAATCTTACCAAACCGTGACTATAGGCCAATTGCCTTATCTCTATCGGCAACCGCAACACCTAAGTCAAGTTCGGCTTACAGATATGGCAGGCGCAATCTATCCCTACCTCCAGTCGGATAAGCTTGCCATGTAGATACCCGATTGCCACAATCTCCACAGTAGCCCCGAGTCCTTTTCGTCGACGAGACAACTCAGCGTCAGACAAAGCGGCACTCAACCAAAAATCTCTTTGACCGAGTGCTTTTGGCGCCGAGTGATTCCATCATCTCGCCCGAATCTTCCCGAGTGGCTCCAAAGACTGTGAAGGGCTGGAAAAATATATATAAAAAATTTCTCAAAAATAAATATCTAGGTTCATCTCCTGATGCACCTAATTATAGGTGTAGCCCCCGACTATGTGGTTAGTCAAAAATAGACTAAGCATATAGTCAAGAACTATAAAAAATTATTCTCATGTAGATGCTTAGCTCATGCTAAAGCAATCATAGAAACCTCATTACTCAGCAAGTTCATACTCAACCGAGTGAATTTGCCTGAGTTATCTCAGAACAAATAATTCAATCAATCCTCATGGGAAAAAGGCACTCGGCAAGCTCTTGCTTATCCGAGTGGATTTACCCGAATAATTTCGGAAAAATAACTCAATCAACCCTAGCGGGTAAAAAGCACTCGGCAAGCTCACGCTTATCCGAGTAGATCTGCCCGAGTCATCCCGGAACAAATATTTTAATCATCCCTCATAGGAAAACAAGTTTTTTCAATCACATGAAAAATTTGACCAAGTTATTAAATAGCTTTTGCCATAATACTGGTCTCAATCTTATAAAGATCTTCACCAAGGTGGAAAATAAACAACATTGGTAAGATCACCCGACCAAATACCGAAAAACCAAACAGCCCTTGTTCACCAAGACGGCTATAAAAACTCAGCTGTTGGTCACCTCCCAAATTGCATCGTGCCAGCTTCTCATGAAGTCAGGCAAACCGCGGTATGGAAGAATCTTTAAAGGTATAGGGCACTCGGACACGCGCATATTGCCAGGGCAAATCTGCTTAAGCTCATCCGCTTAAGTCCCTAAGGACACGTATCGGACCACACCTTAGCTGGGCCATAGATTTTCTTATGGGCTCGGCCCATTCACCAGAAACCCTAGCGCAACCCTCAAATCTTTCTTATAAAGACGCGAGGTCGTCCCCGCCTCTTCATCTTCCAAAAATTCCCCTTCTTGCAATACTGCTCATCAGTTCATTGCGGAGAACCCTAGGCTTGCGCGCTTCTCAATCCATCCGCCAAGAAGCTCGCTTGCCGCGACAACTAGCTTCCGCAGCCAAAACTCCCACATCCATCGCCCAAGATCTAACCTTTCTCAGCCAGATCCACTTCCCATCAACCCATCCTTATGGCGAACGAAAAAAGGATTCCGTTCGACCAATGGGCCACCTCAGATGTGAGGGAATACACCCTCAAGGAGATGGTGAAGCACGGCGTGCTTTCGCCGAAGGAACTCGTGGGATGGCGCCCGGCGGCGGGGGAGGATTTCCCGACCCCAAACACCGGTGAGCTCGTTGTCTTTACTTCCTTTTTCTATTGCGGGTTCAGTCTTCCCACCTCCGATTTCTTCCGGGGCTTCTTGACTACTATGGTCTTCACATCTACCATCCGAACCCCAACTCGATGCTTCACATTGCACTCTTTATTTATGTGTGTGAAGCCTTCCTTGGTATTCTTCCTCATTTCAATCTGTTCCGTCGTATGTTCTACCCGAAACCCCATCCGAACAAGGATCAACCTTGCGTCGTTGGCGGGCAGGCTTCCAACTTCGCGGATCTCTCCGCAAAGATTACTTTTCTCTTCCCTTGAAATCTTCCAACAAAGGCGGCACGCGGGCCGGTTCTACATTAGCAACCTCGAACCCACCCCGCCCGCCTTCGTCGGTCTTCCCCGTCCCCAGGCCAACTTGGAGCACCGTCCGTAGCCCAAGATTGGGACGAAGCCAATGATCTGCTCGCGAAGATCCGGCGATGAAGAAGAGGAATCTTCGCGGGGAACAAATCACTCGGCACTTCATCAGTGCCGACGGCGCCGATCAAGGAGCGATCGAAGCCGGCCTTCGAGTATGAAGGCGGAACAGACCCCACCGGGAGGACCCGAGATCCGCTCACCTATGAGATCTTGAAGATTCGGATGTACAAGCTCTTCTCATCCGGATTGCGTCGAGCGGGCCCTCATTCGCGATCCTTCCTTCAGGCATCCACCGCCTCCTCCTCCAGTAAGCCGACGGTTGCTTCATAATATCTTTCAATCTTGACGTCTTGTCTCTTAATGCTGCATCTTCTCTCTTCTGCAGGAAAACGCCTCTATCACCTCCAAACCATATAAGGTGGCTCATGACGACGCGCCGCGTCGCCCTGCCAAGAAACCGACTGGCGGGATCAAAATCCAAGCTGATCCAGTCGGGAAGCGGGCGGCGCCGAGTGAGGACTCGAACAAGCGCGCAAGCAAAAGGAGGCTGATCATCGAGGATTCGGATGACGATGTCCCGGCTCCTCCGGTCGAGACCCCGCCTCTAAGGCGATCGCCGCGGACGGCACCAAAGATCCGCAGATCATCCAGGTATGCTCTGAAACCGAAGTCCTGAACTCTTTCGCGGAAAACTTTTCTTTATCTTCGCTGTATTCACCTTCGCAGGAGGCCCCAGGACATAGATCCTGTCGGAGGGGGTGAAGGGCCGACTCGGGCCGCTGCTCCTGAAGTGTCAAGGCCAGCAGAGCCAAAACCCCAGAGCCCGCAACCGAGTGCGAGCATTCCGGAGAAACTTCCCTCACCTCAGAAGGAAAGCGCCCCTAGGAAGGAGCCCCCGACTGCCAGTCGGGATATCCCGACTGGAAACCAGGCGGCTGCCAGGGAACCCACGGCTGCGGCCCAAGCGCCCCCGACTGAGGGTCATTCGGCGCAGAGCCCGAAGAAGAAGAAGAAGAACCCGGCGGCCCCACCTAGGCAGGCAGCCACCGAAACCGGTGGGACTTACTTTGAAACTTTCTTTTGTTCTTTCAATTTTGAATCCTTCGTGTCTTCATTGGTCTTCCTTGTTTGCCAGCCACGGTAGAAGAGATCCCCAGGTTACAGTCCTCTGAGACCTGGGTTCCTCCGATCAGAATCGAGTGGCGGGACTCGGAAGGCGAGAAACAGGCATCATCCTAGACCGGCAAGCCGAAAGAGATGAAAGGGATGCCCTTGTCGAGAGCCTAAATGAGGCGACCCGACCGCTCAACGTAAGCCTTCGTCTTTCTTTTCGATTATGTCCTCGTTATCCTTCGATCGATCATTCTTACGCTTTCGTATGCGAAAGAATACTGCCGCTCGTGGCAAAATCGAAGTCTTGGAGAAGCTAGTCCCCCACTTAAACTCCTTGGAGGACGTTCAGCGACAGCTGAAAGCCACTCGGGAGGAGGCCGCATCAAGGGAGGCCGCTTTAAGGAGGGAGATCTCGGAGCTTCGGGAAGCGAACCTCGACCTCCGCGGATCAATCGGAAGTAAGCCCGCCTCTCCCAGCTTCATTATGATTCTTATGTTGATCTTGGCTATTGTTAACCCTCTTTTGTTGTAGGAAATTCTTCGGAAGTCCACTCGCTTCAAGTCCAGCTGGAAGCGGTCAACCTTGACAAGGCCGAGATGGAGGCCGAATTTGAAGGTAACCTTCTTTGAAGTCGAATTTCTTGTCTTGCTTTATTTCCGAGTGCTTTGAACGATCCGGGACTCCTTGCGCTTATAAGATAAAGACCGAGCCCAATACGACGTCTTGCTTGGGCGGATCAAGTCCAGCGACGAGATACGGGAAGAGGTCGCCAACGCCGCCACGCCGATCTTGGCATCCTTGTTTGATCAAGGAGTTGGGGCCAGCTCGCTGGAGCCAATCGAGATCTTCGACAAGCTCGGCGCTCTGAGCGGTATCGAAGAACATCACCGAAGCGCCAACATGGGGGCCGGTCGGCTCTCGCACGACCAAGTCCCTCTACCCCGAGTGGATATCCCTTCGGTCGGGGAGGGCTTCGCCGAGGGAACAACAAACGAGCGGGCCTTAGATATGCTAAGCGAGGCGCAAGAGGCGGCGAAGAAGATATCGTTGGATGTAGTGAACAATTTTAAGCTCGAACCGTATTCGACTTTGCTTTGTAGATATCATGTAATTGTAACACTCGACGTGGAATCTTTGTGACTATTTTTAGTTTATTTATGTCAATGCCTTGATTCGAGCCTTTGCGTGAAATTTCTTAAGTAGTTTTCGTCCGTTCATCAAGCCTAGGCTCGATTAGGTCATCGGAAAACTCTCGGTCCTTAGACACCGAGCTCGAGTCGAAGGACATTAAACAATGATAAACCAAATTGTGCACAAAAAATTGATGAGGAAAATTTGAGCTTTATTGATATGTGTATCGCCCCATGCTAGCTCAAGAAGTCATCTTGCTTGAGGTTGGCAGTCAAGGAAAACATGAGGCCTTAGCCAAATTAGGCGTAAAACCGTCGAAGATGCTCGATGTTCCGGGAGTTCTCCACCATGGACCCGTTTTCGCGCTTTAGCCGGTAAGCACCGGCCGAGTCACTTCGGCGATTATATATGGTCCTTCCCATAAGGGAGATAACTTGTGTCGGTCTTTGGTGGTCGGATCTTGCGTAGGACCGGTCGCCAACAATGAAAGCTCGTGCTCTCACGTTGCGGCGTGGTATCTTCCGAGCCCTTGAAGGTATTTGGCCGACGGATGAGGGCCGCCTCGCGGGCTTCTTCCAATCGGGTGAGGTCATCCACTCGATCGATGTCGTAGCGTTCATCGTTGAAGCTGCGGACCCGGAGGGACTCATATTCCATCTCGTTTGGCAACATGGCTTCTGCGCCATAGACCAAGAAGAAAGGAGTTTGGCCGGTGGCCCGACTGGGTGTAGTTCGCGGCGACCATAGAACCGAGGGAAGTTCCTGGACCCACTTGCCGGCGTAAGGGCTTAGTCGGTCAAAAACGCGAGACTTGATACCTTGAAGGACCATCCCGTTGGCTCGCTCGACTTGCCCATTGCTTTTGGGGTGAGCTACTGATGCGTAGCAGATTTTGATTCCGAAGTCTTCGCAGAATTCCTTGAAGATGCCTCCCGTGAATTGAGTCCCGTTATCAGTTATAATTCTGTTTGGGACGCCGAAACGGTGCACGATGTTGAGGAAAAAGTCTCGTGCTTTGTCAGCAGTGATTGTGGCGACTGGTTTGGCCTCAATCCACTTGGAGAACTTGTCGATTGCGACGAAGAGGTGTGTGAAACCTCCTGGAGCTTTCTTGAAAGGGCCAACCATGTCCGGCCCCATACCGCGAACGGCCGGGAAAGCGGGATTGTTTGAAGCTCTTGGGCGGGACATGGCTTTGTCGGCGAAAACGCAGCCTTCGCGGGTTCTTACGACTTTTTCCGCGTCGGAGACCGCGGTAAGCCAGAAGAATCCTTGCCTGTAAGCTTTGCCGACTAGGGTGCGTGCCGCCGCATGGTTTCCGCATATGCTCGAGTGGATATCTTGGAGTAATTGTTTCCCTTCTTCGGGTGTGATGCACCTCATTAGGATTCCAGAGGGGCTTCTCTTGTAAAGATCGGAGTCGACCATGACGTATGCTTGGCAACGACGCCGGACGCGTTCTGCTTCATCCCGGTCATCCGGCAGCTCTTGCTGAGTTAAGAATTTGATGAGCGGCGTCCTCCAGTCGGTATCGATCATGGTGACTTCGTTCGTGGTCTGCTCGTTGGGAGCTGTCTTTGCCATGACGGTTGGCTCGTAAAGATGTTCGACAAAGACATCTGTTGGAGCAGCTTCGCGCTTAGATCCGAACTGCGCTAGCTCATCGGCAGCTTCGTTGTTATGTCTCAGGACATGTGAGAGTTCTAGCCCATCAAACTTGTCCTCAAGCTTGCGAACCTCTTGTCGGTAGGCCTCCATAGTGTCGTTTAAGCAGGACCAGTCTTTCATCACTTGATTGACGACAAGCTGGGAGTCGCCTTTCACAATAAGCCGACGAATCCCGAGTGAGACCGCGAGGCGCAGTCCATGTAAAAGAGCTTCGTATTCGGCGACGTTGTGTGATGCGGAGAAGTGGAGGTGAAGGGCATATCTTAGCCTTTCCCCAGTCGGGGAGATCAGCACAACTCCTGCTCCCAGCCGGTGATCCTCTTGGATCCGTCGAAGTGCATGGTCCGGTGTTGGAGGTCTTCTCGGGGTACATGCTCTTCTTGTTTCGATCCACTCGGCCGGGAAGTCCGCTAAGGCTTGTGACTTAATGGACGTCCCGGGCTTAAAAGTTAAGTCCGCGGCATCGGTTCTAGGGCCCACTTGGCGATGCGCCGGTTGCCTCGCGGTTGTGGACGACGTCACCGAGTGGAAAAGAGGTGATGACGGTGACCAGTGACCACGAAAGTAGTGTGCCAATTTCCTCGTGGTTATTAGAACACCATAAAGCAATTTTTGTACACGGGGTATCGGGTTTTGGCTCCTGCCAATACTTGACACAAAGTAAATTGGCCTTTGAATCTTCGGGCCCGTCCTTCTTCTTCTCGTTCAACCACAAGGACCGTACTAACCACTTGGTGAGTGGCTGAAACGTCTGCAAGAGGGGTTCCGGGGTTGAGGCGAAGCCGGGACGGGTGGCGTGGTAAGGAATTCTTTGAAATCTTCGAAGGCCTTGTCGCTTCGTGGTCCACCGGAAGTCGTCTGTCTTCTTGGCGGCTGAAGAAGGGCATGCCTCGTTCGCCGAGTCGGGATATGAAGCGGCTTAGTGCCGCCATGCAGCCGATGAGCTTCGGACGTCTTTCGGTTATTCGGGGTTTCATGTTTAGGATTGCGTTGATCTTCTCCGGATTTGCTTCAATGCCGCGATGTGATACCATGAAGCCAAGCGGTTGCACGATGGGACGCCGAAGGTGCACTTCTCGGGTTCAACTTCATTCGAAGGCCCGATGTTTGCGAAGGTTTCTTCTAAGTCGGCGATCGGGTCTTCTTTCGCTTGGTCTTGATGACGACATCGTCGACGTAAGCTTCAACGTTTTTGCCGATCTGCGTGCGGAAGCATCTTTGGATCATGCGTTGGTATGTAGCTCCGGCGTTCTTCAAGCCGAAAGGCATGGTGATGTAGCGTAGGCCCCGAACGGCGTGATGAAAGATGTCTTCAAGCGGTCGGATTCTTTCAAACGATCGGTGATAGCCCGAGTAACAATCCAAGAAGCTCGGGAGTTCGCGCTGCTGTGGAGTCGACGACTTGGTCGATGCGAGGCAGCCCGAATGGATCTTTGGGGCAGGCTTTATTGAGGTCGGTGTAATCGACACACATGCGCCATTGCCCCGTTTTCTTGCGGACCGGGGACTGGGTTGGCTAACCGTCGGGATGAAGGACTTCTTTAATGAAGCCGGCAGCCAAGAGCTTTGTAAGTTCTTCTTTGATCGCGTCTTTTCGATCTGTGCGAACTGCGTAATCGTTGTTTCATTGGTTTGGCGTCATCTTTGACGTTCAAAGAGTGCTCGATCACCTCCCTAGGAATTCCGGGCATGTCGATGGTTTCCAAGCAAAAACATCTTTATTATTTTGGAGGAAGGTGACGAGCGCGCTTTCCTATTTAGGATCTAGGTCGGCGCCGATTATAGCAGTTTTGGAGGGATCAGACGAATCAAGGGAGATCTTCTTGGTCTTGGCGTCGCCGGATCCTGATTTGGCTATCTTCTTCGCGGGCACTTCGCCCTCTGCCGAAGTTGATGCAGCCAATCGGACTTCTTGTTGGCCACGTAATCTCTCGCGAGATTGGGCCATGTCGCGGCTCTCCTTGTCGCGGTGAAGGCTTGTTTCACGTCGCTGCGAAGAGTGATGACGCCGTTGGGACCGGCATCTTCATGCGAGGTAAGTGTAGTGAGGGATCGCCATGAACTTGGCAAGCGCAGGCCTTCCGATGATGGCATGATACGCCGTTTCGAAGTCGGCCACCTCGAAGGTGACGTTCTCCGTTCGGAAGTTCTCTCGGGCTCCGAAGGTGACTGGGAGGGAGATATGCCCGAGTGGAGTTGAAGATAGCCCGGGGATAACTCCGTGGAAGGGGCTGAGCTTGCTTTTAGTTCGGCCCTCGGGATCGCATCTCATCCATGGTCTTGGCAAACGGATGTTGAGGGCGCGCCCCCATCGATGAGGACGCGCTTAAGCTCGATATTGCGGACCACGGGGTCCGGGACGAGTGGATAGCGTCCCGGTGGACCACTCGGTCGGGATGATCCGAGCGGTCGAAAGTGATGGCCACTTCCGACCATCGCAGATCGAGGACTTCGGGTTGAGCCGCGTTGACCTCCCGGTCAGTTAGCTTTTGTTTCCTCTTGGATTCATAAGCTAGCGGGCCTCCGAAGATGTGGTTGAGCTCCCCCACTGGGTCTTGAAAAGGTTCGGCATTTTCAGCCGCGTTGTTCTTTTTGGCGCCAGATGGGCCAGCCTCGTCAGCCGGCTTTTTGTTGAGCTGCGCCGCGTATTGTTGCGGCGCTTGTAGATAAAGCAGTCCTTCGCCGCGTGCTTGTGATTCGGATGGTGGGTGCACCGGGCGTTCATGATGGCGTCGTAGGCGGCGATTCGGGACGGCGTTGAGTATTGGAGGTTGCGGCCACCAAGTCTTCGGATCGGCGCTTGCGATCTTTCGACCCGGTTGCCGTTGTTGCCGCCATCCTTCTTAGGATTTCGGCTTCCTCCCGCCCGCTTTGTCCTCCCTTCTGTCGGGCCGGTCTTGACGGGCGGCCTTGATGGCGTCGTTTGACTTGGCGTAGGAGTTCGCTGTGTCAAACATCTGCTTCACCGTTTTTGGCGGCTTGCGTCCGAACTTGCCGATTAACAGCTCATCACGGACTCCCTTTTGGAAGGCGGCGATGATAATGTCATCGGTAATGTTCGGAATCTTGTTGCGTTTCTCGGAGAAACGACGGATGTAATCCTTCAGAGGTTCGTCCGGCTTCTGGATGACGTTGTACAGATCGAAGTGCGTGCCGGGCCTCTCGAAGGTTCCTTGGAAGTTGGCAATGAAGTGGTCCCTCAGCTCACTCCACGAGCCGATTGAGCCTCTTGGCAGGCTCGTGAGCCAGTTTCTGGCTGAGTTTGCGAGGGCCACTGTGAGATAGTAGGCCATGGCCTTGCTGTCGCCACCTGCCGCGCGAATAGCGAGAGTATATACAGTAAGCCATGACTCGGGGTCGGTCTTGCCGTCGTATCTCTCTATTCCTGTAGGTTTAAAACCACTCGGCCATTGCACTCGGCGGAGCTCCCGAGTGAAGGCCGGTACTCCGTCATCACCGCTGTCGGGTGATCCCCTCCGATCTTCCCGGGAGCGACGATCTCGCTCCTGGTAGCGGCGATCAAGGACCTCCCGCAGATCACTCGGCGGGGTCTTCCGCTGGCTGGTTGGAAAGCTGGAGCTGGCGTTGTGGCGGATGCGATGGTGGACGGGTGGACGTCCGTGTCTTTTGCTGCGGGAGTCGATGATTTGGTCCTGGTACCTTTGAGTTGACTCGCGGTGGGGGCCTCTTGGCCTTGTGGTGGATTGATCCGGCTCAGGCCTCTTATAGTCTCTTGACCTCAGAGGTGGAAGCCGGCTCCTGTCTGGTGTTTCGGCCACAGATTCAGTCGATCTTCGCGCCGAAGTGGTCGGATGGCCATTGGCCGTGGCCGCGACGATAGTTTTGATCTTATCCAGCAGCGGAGTCACGTTGGCAGGCGCCGTTTCTATGACGGTGTCCAAGAGCGTAAGCGCGGCAACAGCGTTCTGCTGTGGCGTCTGGAAGATGTTGGCGTTGCGAACCCGTGTCTGAAGAATGGCTTCTTGGGCAGATCGTCCGGCAGCGCGTAGGTCTTGCTTCCTCTTGTCAGCTTCATCCTTGCGCTGCCTTTCTTCTTCGGCCGTTTTGCGCTCATGCTCAATCCTGGCTTGCTCTTCTTCAGCAAGCCTCCTGGCCATGGCCGAGTCGGTCTCATTCGGCTCCGCCATGAGGACATCAAAACACTTCGGTTCGTAGTCCGTGCGGCAATCGGAGTTGTCTGCTTCGTCAGAAGGGATGCCGTAGAGGTTGTCAAACCCGGTAGAGCTGAGGTATTCATTAAGTTCCGAAGATGGGTAGGAACCGAATGATGGGAGGATAACGGCGACCTCCCTTGAGCTGGGTAGCTCGGATCCGGGTCGTCCCGGTCGAGTCAAAGCTTGAAGGCGCGGTCCCCTCGAGTGGGTTGCAACCGACTCGGGAGAGAAGCTTGGTGTAGATCTCGGCGGCGTTTGGTAACCCAAACGGTGCCGAGAGGTCTTCGTCCGAGTGGATCATCTCCATAGGGGCGGCGAGTAGGTTGGCGCAAAGTTCAGCGGTTCGGTAATCCGAATGGTGCCGAGTGCAGACCGTCGTCGTGGAAGGTGGATTGCATCTTGGTCTCCAAGATGCCGTTGTAGATCTGGGCGCTGTTCGGAAGCCCGAACGGCGTGGAGTGGGCTTCTCTTTCCGACTGGTCTGAATCCGAGTCGAAAGAGGAAGCGTTGGTGAAGTAGGCGGCGAAGTCGTCGAAAGTTGAAGGGGATCCCATCACGCTTGTCGGCGAAATTGTTGAAGAAATCTCGGCGCGTGTCCCCCTACCTGGCGCGCCAACTGTCGAAACTTGGTTTCGGCAATAGAAAACTTGGGGTCGCAGTCGAGATCGCCAAGCACGATGGGTTGGAAGGAGAAGAAGATTTAGACAGGTTCAGGCCCTCTCGTGAGGTAATACCCTACTCCTGTTTCGGTGGATTCGATCCGCCGAGTGTCTTTATTGATCTCGTGATCTAAAGCTCTCGCTTATGAAGTCGAATCTCAGATCTAAAATCTGATCAAATCTAAGAATCATATCCCTCAAGGGACGTCCCTTACCCCCCTTATATAGTCTTGGGAGGAAAGGTTTACAAGTCAGAAACCCTATCTTACTCTAAGACGGATTCCTCAATCTTACCAAACCGTGACTATAGGCCAATTGCCTTATCTCTATCGGCAACCGCAACACCTAAGTCAAGTTCGGCTTACAGATATGGCAGGCGCAATCTATCCCTACCTCCAGTCGGATAAGCTTGCCATGTAGATACCCGATTGCCACAATCTCCACACCTATGTTCGAGACTCATCACCTCCTTATTAAGGCCATTGATATGAAAGTTCTTCCTTTCATATCCAATTTAAACCTACTCTTGTACCACTATGTATTGCCCCTGCTTAGAAAACGAGATCAAGATAAACCATCTCAACGCTTAATTATTTGTTTGAACTCAGGTTAAATAAGTAAAATCAAACAGTAACCATACTTCGGATCATCATGCCGGTCGTATCTGTGGCTCTTATCGATGGCAATGAGTTGAACAAACTCCCATTTATACTATCTGTCCTTCCCCTCTAGTCCCTCTCATGTCTAATTCTCTTCTATTACCTCGAATTCCCTAATACTTCCATGGATCTATTAAGAACATATACAATCCATACACGAAAATCATCTATAAGAGCCTGAAATATGATAGGCAGCTAAAAAGACATGTCGTACAATAGTGATTTACTTAATAAACTATTGTGTGTACTGTCTACTTAAAAAATTAAAAAAGGCAGCTAGTAGTACTAGTATTGCCGAGTGATGGCGACTCTACTAGTACAGCTAGTCGTACTAGTACTGGGTGGGGAAACTAGTACTGTAGTAGTACTAGTAATCGGTAGTACCGACGGCGACGGCGAGGCCCGACGAGTGGCGATGGCGAGCCCCGGCGACAGAGACAGCGCGGCCGTCGGCGGTGGAGCATGGGCGCAGCGACTCGGCGTCGACGAGTGCATCGTGAAGGCCGGGCGGCGGTGGAGGCTGCGGGGCGATGGAGCGCAACGCGGCGGTCGAGCGGCGGCTGGGCGACGATGGAGGCTGGGAGGAGGTGGAGCTCGGGCGGCGGCCGAGTGACGATGGAGGCTGGCGGCGGAGGAGCGTGGGAGTGGGCGTCGGCGATGGAGCATAGGCGCGTGTCACGTCCAGAAATTCAGACCCGAATTTCCAAAGCTATATGTATATTAAAATCCCTGTCCAGGACCAACCAAGGTACACATACGATAATTGTTGATATTACAGTTCCACGTCTTAGAAACAATACAAAAAGATTACAAAAGAGCAGCGGAAAAAGAAAAAGTGCCTAAGCCTAAGCTCGACGCTGGCCACGCGGCTTCGACCACTCCACAGGCAGCTTCCAGAGTATAGGACAAAGCCTACTCCACTTCATCTTCGTCTTCAACCTCTGGCTCAGGTTCTGGTGAAGAAGCAAGGATGAGTACTTCCACGTACTCAACAAGTCACGCCGGAAGAGGACAAGAATGAATGCAGGGGAGACAAAGGTCTGGCTAAGGTTTGCTTTTGCGCAAACGGCAGGGGCTTTTTTCCAAACAATACGAATTTTGAACACAGTCAAAACAACAATAAATTGGGTAATTAAAACATTTTGACTCCAACACTGTCCAACGTTATCCCCACGTTGCGACAGGCTCAAACCATCCACCTATACTAGTCATGTTCCAAAACTTAGAGTGTAAAAGTATGAGACTAATCACGGAGAGCTCGGTCGATCGCCCCATCACCGCGGGCACGGCTATTCGAATAGATTTACTCTGATCAGAGGTGTACACTGTACCCACAAGACACATCCCCACAACACGGTTTCCCGTGCGCCGAAATACCACTGCGGTACCCCGGAAAGGGAACTGTGATAGGACCTTTCGTATAACCCCCCTCTAACCAAGCGAACCCCACCAAGGTTTCGTCCCCACTCCCGGACCCTGGGAGTGGGCAGCCTCCCGAGTGCCTCGGTGAATCCGGCAGCCCAGCAACCCTTATACCGGGGCCGATTGAGACTCCATCCCGCTCACCCTTGCCGATGGGTTCGTCAGCTAGGAGAGGCGACACTACGGGACCTACCTTACCCATTTCGGCTTGTGGTTTGCACGGTCATTCTCCCGAGGGGTCCCGTGAACCGGTCCTTAATCACTATGGGCGCCGCTAACCAAAACCATAGCGCCCACAGCCCACCATTTGTCATATTTTAGTTATTAGTCCGGTTCACCTAGAACTAATTGATAATCCTCCGAACCGAAGTCCAGGAGAGATAAATGAGAAAATGACCCATTTAGTGAGCTAGTGAAACTAAGCCAGGCTAAGCATAACCTAGTCCTGAAATCTAATCATATTATTTTTTCAAGTTTGATCAAAGGGTTTGGGGTGTCAAACCTAAGGCATAAACTAAGCATAAGGTGTATTATTTCCCATGAATTGACAATGTAAAGTACATGCAATTTCATAGAGTAAAACAGGTGTTTTAGCAAAATGGGAGCAATATGATCAATAATAAAGCATGACTTGCCTTGCTCTTCGGCTTGGGGGACTTCCGCAACGACTTCAAAGTAAACCGGGACGGAGGGACTACCGGGATCTACAAGGTAAACAAGCACTTCAACAAAACAGGCTAAAATCTACTAAAATAGGGAACAAAACCATTTTTAATGGATTCTTGGTATTTTTATGGATTTAATAAAATTTGGATGGGCTAAAACGGAGGTCGGGTTGAAAAGATATGATTTTTTAGAAGATTATCTCTGTTTTTACTAAAACAGGAAAATCCTTAATAATTTATTGCGCAATAAATCCCGGGATTGCGTCAGCGCTAGGGCTGACGTCAGCGATGGCATCATCGGCCACGGGAGCATCGGTCCACGGTGGACCGGGTCCACGGGCCGAGAGGGAGAGCGGTGCACCACATGGCGCACACGTGGCGTCGACGCGGCGGCCATGCGGTGTGCCACGCGGGCCAGCGGGGACGGACGGCTCCGATCTGCCGAGGCAGATCGGACGGCCGGGAGAGGGGCACGGGCGGTGCGATCGGCCGGCGATGGCGCACGGCGGCCAGAGACCGGCCGGCGCCATTCGGGCGACGGTGCGGGCGGCGAAATACCGTGGCTCACGCGTGGGGAGGAGCCGTGCACACTCGGGAGCGGTGGCGCGCGTTCGGCCGAGAGGGGAAAAGGGAAGGGCACTCACCGCGGGTCGCCAGAGGTGAAGGGGGACGACGGCTCGGACGGTGAGGGAGACGGCGGAACTACTCGGGGAGGGGTGGCCGAAGTGACGCGGGCACCGGCGACGAGGAGGGAGGAGTCGGCGGAGCTCGGAGCATCTCGGAGCAGCAGGAAAACACGGCCGAACCTCGGCGACGAAGTCCGAAGCAGGGGCGCATGGTGCGGGAACGACGAAGAGAGAGGGAGGCTTGAGTGGAGGTGTGGGGAGCTCGGGGATGGCGAGGGGGTGCTTAAATAGGGAATGGGGAGGTCGGCGGCGACCGGATAAGGGCACAATTGCTCGCCGGCGTGATTTTGGGGAAATAATGACCGGCGGTTAAATCCGGCCATTAAGGGGTGCGGGAGCGGTGGCCAGGGCGATTGAAGGCGGTGGGAGAGTCGGGGAAGTTAAGGCGGTGCCTTTAGGGCACGCGGGAGGGGCGGCGGCCCGAGATCCGCGCGGGCGAGGCGGCGTCAATGGCGGCGGGCGATCGGAGGTAGGGGACGGGGCGACAGGTGGGCCCCACTGCCGGTGTCCGGCAAGAAGGGAGACGAACTGGACTTATCCGCGGCGCGAGGTTTGGCGGGCCGTAGCCTTCGGTCGGCCGCGAGAGAGAGAGCGCGCGTCGGGGGGGCGGGCGGCCGTCGGCGTGGCGCACGCGGGAGGATGGACCATCGGCTCGGGCCGGCGGCCCACGGCCAAAAGGGCGGGAAACATACGGGAGGAGAGAGAAAAGAAAAACCCGGGATTTATTAATTCGATTTTGATTTTAATTGGTTGAAAATTATTTCTTGGGCTCACGAAAATTCCACTAAAAATCTGTTAGTGTATTTTGACATGTAGAATTTAGAAAAATCCTACCATGCCATTTCCATTTATCATTTGGATTTTAAAATTATTAATTCTCTCGAGTTAATTCCAACGATTTTTTTTCGATTTTCTTTTGGATTTTTTAAAAGGGAAAACACCTTAGGGTGTTACAGCGCGCGACTCGGTGTCGGCGAGTGCGGCGTTGAGGCCGGGCGGCGGTGAAGGCTGGGCAGCGGTGGAGCCGGGGGAGGGGGCGGCGGGGCCACGGTGGAGACCGGGCTCGATGGAGCCCGAGCAGCGGGCGGGCGGCGGTGAAGCGCGACGGCAGCAGCGTCCGCGATGGCGACAAGCTCCTCGACCCTGACCTCCACGATGCGGTGGGAAAAAATGGCGCAAAGAGAGCAGCAGAAGCACATGTGCCGCACGTACGAGATCTGCGGAGTCGACAAGCGCAATATAACGCTGCTTCCTTGCGTCGGCTTCGTCTTGGGCCACGAGTCGCGCCCGTCGTCTCGTGAGACGACGGGAAGGCCATCTACAGACATGTGCGGGTTTTTTCAAAATAGTAATATATAGACAGGATCATACAGACCTGTTGTATACGCCCTTAATCAATCTCTTTAGAGCTAAGTGGTAGAGATCCCTAGAATAGAACCATCTAATAAGTTTCTATTGAATAGACGGAGGCAGCCTACAGAAGAGAATTAGGCATGGCGGCCAACTCTTCGCGTCGACCAGCGACGCCATCTTGGTGTTCAGTGGCCCCGACCACGTGCTGACGTCGACGTTGCGAGGCAGCGACGCCGGCGCCGTTTGTGACTTCTCGATCGGCGGCGACCGTCTCTTCGCCCTGCACAACGAGGAGAATGTCGTCGACGTCTGGGAGACGTCGCCGCCACCGGTCATCTGACCATCATTGAATTAGTCTCTGTAACAAGTGAGGAATGGCAATGATGATTACTGGAACACTACTGACAGAGAATTTGTCAGAGCAACACGTTGTAATTGTCATCAGTAAAAGACTAGGAGTAAAAAGTTGAAGTGGTCATCCAAATGACAAAAACGGAGCTACCACGTAAAGCTTAGAAATTACAGATTAATTAGAGAAAAGGAGAGATATGTGCTCTGCCGCTGCTCCGCCCCGCCGTCGCCCGCTCCGGCCGCTACAGAGATAAGGGAGAGTCAAGATAGAGAGAAGAGGACAATGAGGATGACGTGTGGGTCCACATGACTTCATCATTTTCTATTATTTGTGTGTGCAATTGAGAGGTTCCCATGGATTTTATTATTATTATCTAATTATCACGTAAGCGCCACGTTAATGACACATTGGATAAATATCTTATCAAAAGGAGCCACGTAAGCATCACCTAAGGACACAATACTATCGAGAGATCTTATTTAAACGGTTTTCTATTTAGGGACCCGTCGTACTGTTTTATGATCAATGGACGAAAATCGGATTGGGCGACGGGCCTCGATAAACTTATTCCAAGCCTGTAGCACCACAACCCATGTCCTACACTTTTTTTCTTTTTAGTAGTATTTTGTTTCTGTGAGTGATGTTATTTGTATTTCGTTTGAATAGTTATAAAAAATAAAAGATTTAAAACAGTGATGTTATTTGTATTTCGTTTGAATAGTTATAAAAAATAAAAGATTTAAAAACATAGACTAATATCATACTAGTACAATTTATAGTTATAAAAAATAAAAGATTTAAAAACATAGATTAATATCATAGATTAGTAATACTAGTATATCATGACGTTAAAAAACAAATCAAACTAGTTAATACATATTCATAGTAAAATTTGTTTTTTTATAATTTATAGGAGTTAAATTTGATCTTACGTATTTGTCACATATTAATTTATTTTTATATATTTTTTCAAAAAAATTGTCACTATTTAAATACTATTAAAAAACCAAAAACAATCTTCTCAAGATTTAGAATAGTTTTTTTCCTCTAAGGAAGCTCACTCACGCGTCGTGTGTAGTAGTACTAGTATCTGTACTTTGTCTCTGGTAAAAACAAATACTACACGGTTATATCAACAATGTAGCAGCAGCAGCGCCTGTGCTGCACGGTGTACACGTAAGCCACAAAGTAAGTACATACATGCACGGATACTGGATACACCCAATATGGATTTGTACTGGTGATAAGCAATGAATACCTCGGTTGTACAACACACGATCCGATGCAAAGCGTCCTCACGTCGCGACGCAATCTTGCTGCTCCAAGATGAAGTTGAAAGTTGGCCAAAACATACAGCTTTGGAGTTCGAATTCAAACTTCAAAAATTGCGCCTCCGACGATCCGATCCGGCCTCCCCACGTAGACCGCAACTAAACCTCACTAGCTAGCCGCGGCGCGGCGCCTACACGATAAACAAACGCGTCAATTTGCACGGCGCCGGCGAGCGAGCGAGCAGGTCACAACAAACCGATCGGCGAGATTGGCATGTCCGGCGGCCATAACAAGCAGCCGGCGCCGGCCGTGGCGACCACCGGCTGCTCCGCCTCGCGTCCTGCCTCTCCTTCCACCGCCGCGCGCCGCCGCCGCCGCCGCCGCGCGCCAACGTCATCGATGGCACGGCGACGGCGACCACTAGAGCATCCGCGGAGCAGTACCGGAGGAGGGTGCAGCTCCTGGAGGAGGAGGTCAGGAGGCTCGGCAAGCGCCTGGCCGCCGACGGCGAGCACGGCAGGAGCGGCAATGGTGGCGGCACGGTCACCAGAGATCAGGTGAGCAGCGCCTGCAGCGGTGTCGGCGCCACGGCCAACAAGAAGTGCGGCGGCGCCGGCGGCGTGCAGGAAATGGTGAGGCTGGAGGACGGTGGCTACCTGCACGAGATCAAACGGGTGGTGGGCATGCCCTGGGAGCGGCTGGCACTGCAGATGTCGCAGCCCGTCGTCGCCGAGAACGCCGCCACCGCGTCGGAGGTGAGCTAGCTCTATCGATCCTGGGATGCCAACGAAGTCTATCATCCATTCATTGCATTGCACATTCTTTTGTTTGACAATCTATGGCATTGTTATCTCTAGGTTCTTGACAAGATGACAGCGAGGAGCGCAGAGGACCTGTGCAAGTTTCTGTCAAAGATGATGCCGATCAAGGACATCGCCGGCTGGAAGAATCCCGGTAACATCATTCGCAGGTCGGCGAGGCTCAACTCCGGCGACGACATCTTGGAGGCTCTCCTGTTCATGGCAATGGACAAGATGGAAGGATTGGTCCAACAAGGCCTAAAGATTCAGATGGCCTCGACGGCTGACTCTTCTTCGGCCACAGATGCCGGCACCGGCGAACAGAATTCCATGGTCTCTGTGGTCCTGATCCAGGTGAGCGACCCAAAGCAAGGGTACGCCGCCATTGGTGACCCCATAATCGGGATAATGGAGGCCTCCCTGGAGAAGAGAGATGGCAAGGTGAAGCTGGAGATGCAGGGGATGCACGTTGCAGGGATCCTCTTCGGTGCAAGCGGGAAGAGAACGAGTAATGTCAGAGCCATGATGTGGAGTGCTTCCCTGAGACAGTGCAAGGGCTCTAACAATGGTGGCGGCGGCGGCGCCCCCGGCGATGGCTGCCGGTGCAGCTATGTTCGGAACACAAATCGTGTTTTCCGACGGTAGAGATTGGCATTCTTGGTCGTGTAGTGAGGTCCATTAGCATTGTCCTGTTCTTAGCAGGGGAGAAGAAGGGACATATAATAATAACAATCTAGTAGTAATAAAGTTTGTGAACGTCTTCTTCCAGTAACCAATCAATCATACATTATGCTGTTAATGGCGTATGCAGTCTGATTTTTTACTGTCATAATTGACAAGTTATTAGTAGCGTTATATTTTGCAGAACTGTGTTGTGTTTTGAAGCAGGGACAGGAATCAATCTTGGTTATGGAATCGATCGAGAGAAGGCAGTACTCAATTAAAACTGATCAAAGTTAAGAACTTGAGATTGTTAAGAAGTGAATCCATGTTCAGGCTCGGAGTCGGCGACTGATCCCAACTCGGTGTCCGAGATAGATGGATTTTTTTTTGCGAGGAAAAGTTATATGGAAAAGTGTGCCTATAAAAATTCAATCTTGACTCTGATAATCGGTTCATATCCTACTGTCCTGGATTAGATTGGTAGCACGCAGCGCAGGCATGGCGAGCGACGGCGAGGACGACGCTCAGAGCTACGAGGAATCCTGCTACTATACCGACGATGGCGACGATTACACCGACGAGGTGGACAGCAATGTCGACGACGATGACGACGACGACGGCGAGAGTTGGCATCCCGAGGAAGAGGAGGTAGATGACGAGGAGGAGGAGGAGGAGGACAAGAAAAAGAAGGCCGCCACCGCCGTCGACCTCACCAAGATCGACAGGAGGTACCAGAATCTGTCCGAGGACGAAATGCAAGCGCGGCAAGACGCGGACACGGCCGAGGTCAGCGAGTTCTTCGCCATCCCGCCAGGCTTCGCCGCCGTCCTCCTGCGGCACTACAAGTGGAGCCTTGTCGAGCTCCAGGACAGGCTGTTCTGCGACGGCGACCGCGCCGGCGCCGCCACCGGCGTGGCGCTGGACGGCGTCCCCGTGTCGCGCAACGACGTCCCGCTCGTCTGCGCCATATGCTTCGACGAGCATCCCGCCGGTGAGATGAGATCGGCCGGGTGCTCCCACTTCTACTGCGTCACGTGCTGGCGCTGGTACGTCCACGCGGCCGTTGAAGATGGCGCACGGTGCCTGTCGTTCCGGTGCCCGGACCCGGCGTGCTCCGCCGCCGTGGTGCGTGAACTTGTCGACGAGGTGGCCGACGACGACGACAGAGCCCGGTACGCGAAGTTCCTGCTCCGGTCGTACGTGGAGGATGGCACGAGGATCAAGTGGTGTCCTGGGCCCGGGTGCACGTCGCCATCGAGTTCGTCGGCGGCGGCGGCGGAGAGGAGAAGCAGGACGACGTGGAGTGCAAGCACGGGCACGGGTTCTGCTTCCGGTGCGGCGAGGAGGCGCACCGGCCGGCGTCGTGCGAGACGGTGCGCGCGTGGACGGAAAAGAACGCCATGGAGTCCAAGACGGCGTGCTGGGTGCTGGCGAACACAAAGCACTGCCCCAATTGCCGGCTGCCGATCGAGAAGAACCAGGGGTGCATGCACATGACGTGCCGGCCGCCATGCCTGCACGAGTTCTGCTGGCTCTGCCTCGGCCCGTGGAGCGAGCACCGGAGCGACGAGTACTACAACTGCAACGTCTACGACACGGCCAAGGCCAACGGCGAGGTCAGCGATGACAAGCGGCAGCGGGAGCAGGGCATGGCGTCGCTGGACAGGTACATGCACTTCTACGAGCGGTGGGCGGCGCACGGGAAGGCGCGGCAGAGCGCGCTGGACGACATGGCCGGCATCGAGGGCGCCGGCGGCTGGGCCGAGATGCTGTCCGGCGCGGCGGCCATGCCGGTGACGGAGTTCTGCTTCCTGACGGAGGCGTACCAGCAGATCGCCGAGTGCCGGCGGCTGCTCCGGTGGTCGTACGCGTACGCGTACTACCACCTGGGCACGGGGCGCGACGGCGACGAGGAGCGGCGCACCATGGTGGAGTGCGCGCAGGGGGAGGCCGAGCGGCAGCTGGAGAAGCTGCACGACTGCGCGGAGCACGGGAGGAAGGAGCTCCTCGCTGACGTGGAATTTAACCTTACGCTCAAGGGCAGCGAGGACGAGGAGTTGAATAAGAAGCTGGAGGAGAAGGCCGGCGAGATGGTCGTGGCTTACCGGCAGAAGCTCGCCGGGCTCACCGGCGTCTGCAGGATCTTCTTCCGTAACCTCGTCAAAACGTTCCAGGACGGCCTGTCGGAGGTGGGACCTGCTGTTGCCGGCGCCGCCGTAGCTACAGGTCCGGCCGAGACCTCCGACGATCCTGCTAATCCTCTTCCATCTCTTCAAGACGACAGCTTGTAGGATCACGTGCAAATTGATAACAACACTTGTACTATAATGCTTATTGATCGCGCAATTGCATCAGGAAATTTTGTACCTTGATCCCTTGGTTGTACCAATTTTTTATTAGGAATTCATATTTTGTATGGTAACAAATATGGTTTATTTGTTTAAAAGAATACATAGTTGGTCTGCTCCTTTACTAAAATGAAAAAAAATCAAATACTCCCTCCATTTATTACTATTTGACGTTTTTCCTGAGATTTGATTAAACTTTTTAAGACTGACTATTGATAATTTTTAAAACTTAATTTGAAAACATAATAACAGCATGTGTTGATTCGAAGGTGCTTTCATAATCACTTAATCTTAATATAAAATTATATATGAAAAAGATCACAATTCAAAGATTGTAAAAAAAACATTGTATTTTATTTCTTTACCGGAGGTGTCTAGGCTCGTTATATATGATCTTAGCTACTTAAAAAATACGCAGTTTTTCAATCGTCACACTCCGATTTCGTCCATCACCGTCCGCGTCGAGTCTGAGCTGTGTCAGTGCATGCCCGAGCGCCACGCTGGGACAGTTCGACTTCGAGATGGCCACGGCAGCCGGCAGGTCCCTGCCTCCGAATTCGCTCTTTCCTGGCCCCTCGCCCCCTTCTTCGACTGCTGCAGCAGGCATGCTCCGAGCTCGTCGTTGTCACCATCTTCCTCCTCTCCCTGTTTATGCCATGTCCTATCATCGCCGTCCGTCGTCTCCCGCACATAGTCATTCACGCGTTGTGCAGTTCATTTTCCACACGAGATTTGTCATCCATTTTCCCAAATCACAACCCCTCTATTGATGTGAAAACACGACGACCTACGAGTTCTATTTAGCTCCAGTACAAGTCCAACAAAGTTGGTAAAAGGAACATGGGCATGTCAGTTGGTTTGATCATGTAACCAACAAGACATGATAAATGTTAGAAAACGATAGCCGATCAGCCGATAGGCTGATGACGTACTGTGGTGACCTAGCCGATGCGATCAAGTTGGATCGGCTGTAAGATAGAAGATATTAAGCATAAACAACTTTTTCTTAACAAAATCAATCATATAGGTCGAACCTAATAGATGCAACATAAAATTGAGATCATCAAAATCGGTTGTTATACGATTACTTAGCTAATGGACAAATATTAAAGACTAAACCCAAAGCAATCATGATCAGCTGTAGATTCAAAAAACATGTAATTACTAATTTAGTCTTTCTCTTAGATACAAGCAATTACGACATATCGGACTTAAGCGAGAGAGTATTAATTGCTTATAATCAAGATTAAATATATTAGCAATTATATAGACTTAGATCATAGTCGATGAAAGAGATTGGGTGATTAGATAACATATCGACTAACGCTCCAATATAGCCTTATATAATATTATTAACCTTGATTAAATCTGTTAAACAAGTTATAACTTTGACAGATCAGACCTAATTGAGACAGGGTGAGCCTAATAACAAGCTTATTAGATTTAAAGGGTTGATAAATTTAAACACGATAGATATAACCAATTACACAAAATAAATCATATGACTTAAAAGCTTTATTTAAACAGTTATACCAGGTAAGATCGGCTAAAACCTCAATGCTATCCTTATTGACAATCTAAGGCAGGTTAGCTTTATGATTCTAAGCATGACTTAATAGGTCAAACTTAATTGATACATCGCTAAGTATGAAAAAAATTATAAAGTCTAAATAATCAAGCCTTTGGCTGTTTTTCAGAATGGTGGATACCTTAGGTAATCTAGATCGACAAAACGGTTTAAGCGGTACCAACAAAACCCTAAAAAAGGCTTAGTCGATACAAATAAACAGAGTTGTCGACTTAGATTAATTAAGATATATGATAAATAGGCAGATGTATAAGTTAGATTAGAGTGTCGAAACGATGTAAGCATTAATTCCGTCGATACAAACCGTCATGACAAGCCTTACCTCTTATCGAAGATCGAAGCCGATGCAGCCAACTCGAAATAAAAACTCGTCGAGATGAAAAACCTAGAAAACTAGGGTGGCGATGCACCAAAAATGTGTATTGAACTGTTGTTGTTTTTCTTACAAGACCATGGGCATCTACTTATACTCACATACACAAACTTATCCATGTTGGACACGATTCAAACTCCTAAATTACAAAAACATACCAACAAATCCCTTAAACAGACTCTTGCAAAAATATCTCCAATGAATACGACTCAATAATATCCCTAATTAATAGATACAATTGTCAGTAATGAACTCTATCCTTGTTTGACAACATTTTTGAATCCTCAATCCGAACCCATCTTGAACCCGAAACCAACTGTATCAGTTGCCTTGTCCATATCGGCTAGCCGAGTCTAACTTCGTATTGACCGATACAACCATTTAGCCGATGCGTAGTCAAATTTGGCAACAACTATTTTACCCATCAAATCTGCCTTGATCTATTCTTCGACTTCGAGTATCTTGCCAAATTTTACTGTCAACACCCTCCCAACACAAATCTGCTCCCCCCTCCAATCCCGATTCTATCGTCAAGATCCTTGAGTGCAACTGCACAAGGGCGGGCTGACCAAGGGCATTGATGGGGAAGCTAGGAGATCAGCTCGTGCGTGTGGCCAATCTGAGCAGTCAGCACGACATGCCAGTACCCTACAAAGGACAATTCCCATAGAGGCTAGATCTAGCTAGCCTTCTTGACCACTGGTAGAGGGTGTAAGAAGGAGGCAAGGGAGGAGGCCGCCGGTGACGTCGACTCTCACTCGCACTCTGTCTCCATCACGCATAACCGCTGTTGCCAAGCTGCCTTGGCACCGTAGCTGAAAGTGGGAGATGGAACTGCAAGGTTTGAAGCCTTCTCGATTCCCTGAAATTATTGTACCTGTGTATGCATGTGTGCCACCCATCGGATGGATCTTGTGATGGTTTGGCGAAATTCATGCTTGGTTTTCCAGCCAGGTCCTGACCATATCATATCGGTTCTAGATGCTACGAGTCACAACTCGATGGTTCTTATAACCATAGCCGATCTCCTCCAGAAGCGTGGCATTGCCAGCCACTCGGTCTGCCTCTTTTGCCCTCAGGATCTGAAGACGGTTAACCACATTCTACTGGACTGTGTGTTCATGCGGCAAGTTTGGCTCCAGGTGCTCTCGCCCTCTGGCTGATCTGCCCTCTCCCCTCCCCGTGGTAGCTGCCTCCAGGTCTGGTGGCCTTTCTCTAGGGCTCGCCTGCCACAACACCTTCGTGCAAGTTTCGACTCCCTGATGCTCCTGGTCTCTTGGCAGCTTTGGAAAGAGTGGAATTCCAGGGTTTTCGACTCGGTGCTTTCTCTGCTGTTAGTGGTTCTGGAGGTCGTCCTCTCTGAGGATCGCCTGTGGTCGGTTGCGGGCATTGTTGTTTTTGGAGGCTACTAGGGATTGTAGCAGCCCAACCCCTCTCCCATTCTCCGTGCTCCTCAGCCATCGTAGTTCTCTTTTTCTCTTGTTTTGTGTTTCGTTGTTCTTGGCCTTGGACGGGTTTGTACAGTCCATGTCGTTTCCTTTTCTAATATATTGATGCGCAATCCTTTTGCGATTTCGTGAAAATGGTTCTTTTAATAAATTAGAAGGTTTGGCGAGGTTTATAATTTTAGGATTGCATGAGCTATCCAGACTGGCCGCAAAAAATCAGAATTTGATTAATTTAGAGAATGTTCTCTTTGGATTAGGAGGGAAGGGATTTTTTCTGAATTTCTTCTTTTGAGCTGAAGAGTTTGTGCCACATTATGAGGTTCAATCTTCCTTAGTCTTTAGCAAGAAGGGCACTTGAATCAGTTTTTAAATTGTTTTTTCAATTCGTTTTGCAGGCATGTTTAAATTCTGAGTGGAAATGCTATTTCATAATGTTTTTCTCATTTGGTCAGATTTGATCTGTGCTGTAGTTTGATTTGGCTTGGAATTGTAGTAATGGGCCTACTAATGGTAGCAGCAGCTTCATGCTCTTGTTTGGCAAAGTTCTTAAACTTGTCACTATGTCACGAAATGTGAAAAAGTTGATCCTCACTACTTCATGGTTATCATGTCTTGGATAGGGAGCAACAAGGCAAAAGACACAAGGATGACCTCCTGTGCTCACCTCTACCATTCCGTTGTATCTCTTTGTAGGATTGCCTAACTCAGCAGTTGGTGCTTGGAAATAACCATGGCCACTGGAGTGGCACCATTGCCCCTCCAGGCTCCAGCATGCCTGAGCATCGGCTTCATCAGGAGTATTAGACTTTGCTATGATCTTTTGTTTCCTGCTACTCTGAGTATATAGTTCAGGCCTCAGGGCCATCTTCTGAAGAATGCCAACTTTAAGGTATAATTCATGTCATCGTGTAGAAGGATTTTGATATGGAGTTGCTTTTTGCGCTTTTATCTAATGATCGTTTTTCTGTTTTTTTTAACCCGAAGCTGTGTGAGAATGTATCAAAGGATGTCTATTTCTGCTTTGATGGTATGACTATATATGTTCACGATGAACTGCTACAGTTTGTAAGCATAGATGGTATGATCGATTTGATGTTTCTACCTCCTGGTGAAACGGAAGCAGAGCCACTCGCAGAAATACGAAAGGGGAAATGCGGTGAAGTAGCTGAGATCCTTGACGATATCAAGGAGAAGTTGAGGACTTGTCCTGAAGATTTATCAAGCGTTCGAGGCCTGAAACTTTGACATGGCATTGTCCTTATTAATTTTATGTTTGGATGCTGGGATTCATAAATGATGTGTTTTTTTTGTTACAATGTCCGATCAATTATGGAACATGGAGATGAAACGATGAGAGAAGAAGATGAATGACGGAATGAGGATAATAAGTTGCGAAGGAAGTACATGTGATACAGATATAAGAGGAAGGGTGACTAACCTCCCGTTGTAACGTATGGGCATTATACTAATTTTATATTACTAGCAAAATATCCGTGCGTTGCAACGGGACGACGACGTAGGAAGGAAAACACGCGAAGGACGAAGGCCCAGGTGGTGGCGCGGGAGCTCCGAGCGACGACGGGAGGGAGGGGCGTGGGGCGCGGCGCGGGGCGCGGCACGGATAAGGACGAAAGAGAGAAACACATGAGGTTTTTTTATTAAAGCCCTCTTTTTCAGCATTAGGACTGTAGGTTAATTTTATAAACACTCAAGAGTTTTTTGCAAAATAACCTCTTTTTCTTCTTTAACTGGGTTTTGTTAAATAGCCAGGCGGACTGCGGGTTAATTTCGAAAAAACTCAAGGGTTTTCTCGCAAAATAGTCGAGCAAAACAAAATTTGGGTGGAAACGATTGCTTTATATTTTACTAGCAAAATGCCCATGCGTTGCAATGGGACGACGACACATGGAGAGAAGCGGACGGAGGACAAATGTCCCGGCGCGCGGGAGCTCCGAGCGGCGACAGGGAGGGAGCGCAGCGCGGCGTGGAGGGCGAAGAGAGGGACGCAGGAGGTCTTTTTTTTCATCCAAGCCCTTCCTTTCTTTTCAATATTGGGACTGTTGGTTAATTTTATAAATAGTTAAGGGGTTTTCTGCAAAATAACCCCTTTTTCTTCTTTAACTGTTTTTTTAAAATAGCCAGGACGGATCATGGGTTAATTTAAAAAACTCAATGAGTTTTCGCAAAATAGCCGACAAAACAAAATTTGGGTGAAAACACTACTTGCTTTATAGATAGTTATATCTAGCAAAACGCCCATGCATTGCAACGGAACGACGACGCAGACAGGGAAGCAGGCGGAGGGCGAAGGTCCAAACGACGCGCGCGGAATCTCCGAGCGACGACGGTTTCGATTTCGATTTCGATAATTGTAGATAAAAGACGATTTCGATTTATTTTAGCAAGCAATCTTTAAAAACGAAACAGTGTATTACCACGAGGCGATCTCGATCCGATAAAGGCTCACGAAGCTAATTGTCAGGGTTATGGTTAAACCCTCGCTTGCCGATAATCCATCCTCGCCGTCGCCATCTCGCTCGATCGCCCTGGACTAGCATGGAGTCCGGCTACAGCGACGGCGACGTCGACGACGACTACTTGGGCGATTCGGACGATCAGCTCGACGAAGATTATGGCGACGGCGATTACAAGGATGAAGATGGCGACGACGGCGACGATTATGGTGGGCAGGCGGTTGAGGAAACGGAGGCGCTGGCGATGGAGAAGATGTACGTTGTTCTAACCGAGTACGATGTATGCGCGCGGCAGGAGGAGGACATAGCCAAGGTGTGCGAGGTGCTCTCGGTCACGCCGGGCGCCGCCGCCGTCCTCCTCCGGCGATACAAGTGGAGTGCCGTCCAGCTCCAGGAGGAGTGGTTCTTGGACGAGCGCCGCATCCGCGAAGCCGTCGGCCTGCCGACGGACGGCGGCGCCGTGCCCACGCGGTTCACCTGCGACATCTGCTTCGACCGGTTCGGCGCCGGCTTGATGAGGTCAGCGGGGTGCTCCCACTTCTACTGCGTCGTGTGCTGGCGTGGGTACGTCCGCGCGGCGGTGGGCGACGGCGCGCGGTGCCTGTCGCTCCGGTGCCCGGACCCGTCCTGCTCGGTCGCCGTCGTGCGGGAGCTGGTCGACACGGTCGCCGACGACGAGGACAGGGAGCGGTACGCTTGGTTCGCGCTCCGGTCGTACGTGGAGGAGAGCACCAGGATCAAGTGGTGCCCGGGGCCCGGGTGCTGCCGCGCCGTGGAGTTCGTTGGCTCCGGCGGCGGCGACGACAACCAGAGCAGCGAAGTGTTCTGCTCGTGCGGGCACGGGTTCTGCTGGCGGTGCGGCGAGGAGGCGCACCGGCCGGTGTCGTGCAAGACGGTGGCGATGTGGGTGGAGAAGAACAACTCGGAGTCGGAAACGGCGACGTGGCTGCTCGTCCACACGAAGCACTGCCCCAAGTGCCGGCGGCCAATCGAGAAGAACCTCGGGTGCATGCACATGACGTGCCACGCCCCGTGCGACCACGAGTTCTGCTGGATCTGCCTCGAGCCATGGCGCGGCCACGTCAACTGCGAGCGCTACCGGCCCGGCGACGTGGCGGCGGCGGAGAGCCTGAACGCGGAGGACGAGGGGCGGCGGCAGGCGAAGGCGTCCCTGGACAGGTACCTGTACCACTACGAACGGTGGGACGCCAACCTCAAGTCGCTGCGCATGTCGCTCCGCGACATGGAGAATCTAGAGCGGTCGGAGATGGAGAAGATGGCCTCGGCGGCTCGTGTGCCGGCGACGGATATGAGATTCATGAGGGAGGCGTACGAGCAGGTCGGCGAGGGGCGGCGGGTGCTCGGGTGGGCGCACGCGTACGGCTACTACCTCGACCCGGAGCGCGACTTCACCAAGCGGCAGCTGTTCGAGTACCTGCAGGAGGATGCCGACGCGTCGCTGGAGCGGCTGCACGACTGCGCCGAGAGGGAGAGGAGGGAGCTCTTCGGCGGCGGCTGCGGCGGCGGCGGCGGCGCCGTTGACTTCGACACGTACATGGCGTACAGGGAGAAGCTCGCCGGGCTCACCAGGGTCACGCGCAACTACTTTCGGAACCTCGTCAAGGCGTTCGCGGGCAACCTGCCCGAGGTATCTTCCTGAGTTTTTTTTTAATGGAGTGCATATAAGAGAAATAAAAACACCCTATAGAACAGAAAAAAGAAAAAGGATTGTCGAGTCAGGGTTATATCTCGCGGAAGTGCTTAGCACTTATTAGGTCTCAAAAGATTAGTCTTTATTTTAATTGTCGTGAGAAGATACCCGCTGCGTCTTTTTATGATCAAAAATTTATCGGTGTCTCTCCTTTTTTCATAATTCTCACTTTTTTCATCATTGGCTGTACTGATTAGGTAATCCTTCACTCCGTTAGTTATATGTTGTAGTCGACTGAAAGGCTTCAAATCCTCGTGAGTTGAATACAAACTTTGATTTTTTTTTTTGCCTTGTATTCAGCATGAATGTAGCATGCAATTCGAGTTTTTTAATAATTTGTTTGATTCAGAAGATTCAGAGGGAGACAGGTTAAAATGATTTCAGACGATTCTTCTGTTAACACCAAGTAAGGGAATGCTGCCTGTGGCGCATGAAAATAAATCTGCGCGGAAATTAGTGTTTTCTTTCTTTATCCTCTTTTAATGAACGCAACTAAAGTAACCTTACCGAGATTTTATCCTTACATTTATATTTCCGTCTAATGGGCTACATTTTGGCAACACCTTTAAATATCTCGTGTTGGTATAAATTGACATGAGACCAAAATATACCATACTTAAATATTGATATTTTAGTAAAAACAAATATTTTCATCTTTATTATACTTTAAAAAATATTAATAGTGTCAAAACTTAAAGCATTAAACCATGTTATAAGGTTTGACATTACCAATAATATTTTGGTGCGGTTTCATCAGTGCTTAGAGTTTTTTTAAAACATACATCAGATTGCGGCCCTTAGCAGTATAACTGCTTTTACTAAATTTTAATTAAATACTAGTCACTTTGTTGCTTCAAATTTGAATTATCAAAACCCCATTTAAAATTTTTACTTGAAATCTACTTTCGTCCCACGCGAAAAATTCGAAATTTCGTCTTCGCCGAAAACGTGAACCATGGTCCCAACGTATCAATGCGACGTAGCGCCGGGCGCACACGTCATCAACGTCGCAAGTAAGGAGACGAGAGTGACGAATCGGTGACGAGCAAACATTTCACAAGTCGCCATTGTTGTTGTTTGTTGTGTTTTGGTGGTGGTGGTGGTTCAGGCGAGAGGCTACGAGGACGTTCTTAGACCAGAATAGAGAGCAGCATGCGGCGCACGAGCCACTCGCAACAAACGTGCACCACACGCTGGACGGGACGTGTCAACACCACGTTCCGATCGATCGATACCCTCGTCAAGTCGGCATCACCGTCCGTTCCTTTCGCTCAACCACAGCCGCCGCTAACTCCAAATCCAATCCACCACCGCTACCCAAAAAGAAAAGAAAAGAAAAAGGTGGGGAAAGGAAATTCTCTCCCACGTTTCGGGCGTCCCAGTGTCCCACGCACCGGAACACACGTGACACGTGACACCCACCACCACCACTCGTCCGCCCTGCTTGGTCCGACCCGCCACACGCGCGCGCCTCCGCCTCGATCCCATCGCTATGGACTCCGGCGGCGGCGGGGTGCTGAGGCCCTCGGCGCTGGACCTGCTGGCGGCGCTGCTCACGGGGCGGGGTCCCGAGGAGGAGGGGACGGCCGACTGGTCGCTCTCGCTCGCCGAGAACCGCCAGCTCCTCGTGCTGCTCACCACCTCCCTCGCCGTCCTCGTCGGCTGCAGCGTCGCTCTGCTCGTCCGCCGCTCCTCCTCCACGCCCGCCGCGAGGGTGCAGGCGGCGCAGCCTCGGTCCCTCGCCTCGGCGAGGAAGCAGGAGGCCGAGCCTGACCCCGACGACGGCAGGCAGAGGGTCGCCGTCTTCTTCGGCACGCAGACCGGCACCGCCGAGGGCTTCGCCAAGGTTGGATAGATTTTCGCTCTTTCTCTGTGTCACTCTGTCCCTCTCGTGCAACCAAACCCTGGCTCTTACTTAATTGGTTGCGGATTCGCAGGCGCTTGCCGAAGAGGCCAAGGCGAGGTACGACAAGGCCGTCTTCAAGGTGCTCGATCTGGTAAGCCACCATGATTTGCCACTAACGCTGCTTCAGAATTTCATATGCCTTTTGCTTTCTCTGTATTGATTGATTCATGCCTGTCTCGTTCTGGGGTTTAGGATGAGTATGCTGCAGACGATGAGGAGTATGAGCAGAAGCTTAAGAAGGAGAACATCGCCTTGTTCTTCGTGGCAACGTAGGTGCCATCTCCACTTTTTACTATACTTCTAACGGGACGTTGGTTAAGTCAGGAGAAACTAGAATGGTTGAATTTTGAATCAATGAATATCTAAGTAGCATTCTTGTTATCGTTGCAGGTATGGGGATGGGGAACCAACTGACAATGCGGCGAGGTTCTATAAATGGTTTGGAGAGGTTTGATCTCAAATCAACTGTTCATATGGCCCTTTCATGGGTGAGCGTTGTATTTTCTGTTGACGGCCTGTTTGTTTGGCTGGAGTGCAGGGGAATGAGAGAGGTGAATGGTTGAGCAATCTTCGGTTTGGGGTGTTTGGCCTCGGAAATAGGCAGTATGAGCATTTTAACAAGGTTTGCTGGTGCTTCTACATTGATATTATGCTTATATATAGAGCCCAATTTGTATACTTACATTGTCTTTTTAAACTGAAGGTTGGAAAGGTGGTTGACCAACTCCTCACCGAACAAGGTAACCGAAGTTCGAATGACTACAATGCACTATTTTTTTCATCTATATTACAAAGTCATAGCTTTGCCTGTACTGTTCTGTCATGCTCACCCAAGAATTGTATGCCACTAAACATTGTCAGAAATTATATTAATACAGGATAAGGGATACAACTTATGTAATGTTTTTATGTAGGTAGTTACTAGTTAGTAACGTGCTCTGAAAAGCATTGTAATTTTATCAGGGTGGTTTGCTACTAGGATCACATGATTTAGAATAAATTTCACAAAAATACAGATACTTTGATCAATCTATCACAAAACTACTGATTTAACATCATATTATTCACAAAACTACAGATTTAAGGTATCGTATCAGGAAACTACATATTTAACATTAGTTTTATCACAAAACTACAACTTTTGTAATCTAAATTTGTTATGGATATAAACTCTAAAATGTGTAGTTCTTTGATAACTTCATCACTAAATCTATAGTTTTGTGATATGATACTTTAAATCTGTAGTTCTGTAATAAATTTGGTGCTAAATCTGTAGTTTTGTGATACACATCTTTAAATCTGTAGTTTTGTGATAATTTGATCAGAATATCTGTAGTTTTGTGAAATTTACTCCATGATTTAAGACTTTAATGCTATGCCTTTCTTGTCTTCATCCTTTTTGTCTACCAATATTATGTAGAGTGCCTTTAGACTCAGAAATGGAGCTACTCCCTCTGGTTTCATAATTCTTGACGTTTTGGACAAGGTTGAGATCAACCTTTTATAACTTTGACTATCAATAACTTTAAAAATATTACATTTAAAGGAACTAAAACAACATATATAGATTTATCTTACAAAGTACTATAATAAAAGTAAAAATATATTTATTTATTGTATATATTATAATAGAAAAATATAGTTAAATATATATTTTGAAGATCGTGTCGTTGTCCAAAATGTCAAGAATTATGGAACCGGAGGGAGTATTAATTTAGTGTAAGTGTGCAACTAAATCAAATCAGACTTATCTCCGATAGATCTAAACAGTAGGCAGTAATAATTTTCAGTGAGATATTGTTGATCTTTGCAACATTCTGGTTACATGGTTTTCCCATTTGCTGTGTTCTTTTTCATTTGGTGGTGGTGGTTAACTTTTCTCCACATCTCTTTTAGGTGGAAAACGCATTGTTCCTCTTGGTCTTGGAGATGATGATCAATGCATTGAGGATGACTTCAATGCATGGTACGTACTATGATGAGCTTTTAACCTTTTGTCTCAACTTTGAACTCAGGCATCAATTTGACACTGATTCTATTTGTGCACATTTCTTGAACATTGATATCAACTTTGGACTTGAGACATATAAAACAAAAGCTAATGCTATGGTTGTTCAACTAAAGGAAGGAACTTCTATGGCCAGAATTGGATAAATTGCTCCATGTTGAAGATGGTAAATCGGCAGCACCAGCTCCCTACACAGCTGCTATTCCTGAATATAGAGTTGTATTGGTCAAACCAGAGGAAGCCATGCATATTAACAAATCTTTTAGTCTCAGTAATGGTCATGCTGTATATGACATTCAGCATCCTTGCAGGTGTGAGATTATTTGTTTCATGAGACTGCACTGCGACACTGGGTGTGGTTTGAACAAACTCTGATTGTGCTTTTCTTGCAGAGCAAATGTGGCTGTGCGGCGGGAGCTACACACGCTGGCTTCTGACCGGTCCTGCATTCATTTAGAGTTTGATATTTCAGGGACTGGTCTTACGTAAGCATATTCTATTACCTGGATGTGTTACTTTCCAAATTTAGTAGTTGGTTGAAAAAAATGCAGGCAGTTTTTTTACTGGTGTTCAGACTGCTGATGACCCTCATTTTCTTAACAGATATGAGACTGGAGATCATGTCGGTGTATATGCAGAAAACTGCAGAGAGACTGTAGAGGAGGCAGAAAATCTGTTAGGTTATTCACCAGATACCTTATTCTCAATTCATGCTGACCAAGAGGATGGCACTCCACTTTTTGGGGGTTCTTTGCCACCTCCTTTCCCGTCTCCCTGTACTGTGAGGACTGCACTTGCCAGATATGCGGACCTTCTGAGTTTTCCTAAGAAGGTTAGCTTTTGCAGATCTAACTTGTTGCATTTTATATGCATTTTTTTTGGATATTTGTATTGATGTTAGTGTTTTCTTAATTGGTTGATGCAGAGTGCTTTAATTGCTTTGGCTGCCCATGCATCTGATCCCAAAGAGGCTGAGAGGCTAAGACATCTGGCATCTCCTGCTGGAAAGGTTGGTTTTTCATATAAGTTTATGCTTTCGGATGTTTGTGTTGTTTCTCACATGAGCTTCATTGGGCAGAAGGAGTATTCTCAATGGATAGTTTCAAGTCAACGGAGTCTCTTGGAAGTTATGGTAGAGTTCTCATCAGCAAAGCCTCCACTTGGTGTCTTCTTTGCAGCTATTGCTGCTCGACTGCAGCCGAGATACTACTCGATATCTTCCTCACCAAGGTACCTTGGTCAGAAATAATAATACCCTTCTAACCTGAAAAAATTGGCGTATCGATTTAAAGCCATTCACATTGCTGCAGGATGACTCCAACAAGAATTCATTTAACATGTGCACTAGTGTATGGGCCAACCCCTACTGGAAGGATCCATAAAGGAGTTTGTTCTACTTGGATGAAGGTATACTAGCGCTCGTTCTTTCATAGTGAAAGGGCACTCTGTTTCTATATTATAGTCACCGTGCTTTCTGCATTTTTAGATAATTGGTAGATAATTGAATATGACCATTGCAACTTGCTTTGATTTTTATATCCAGATCCATTCTTCATTATATGTGTCCAAGTTTAAGTGGTTAAGTGAACCTGTTTCTTACCCCCTCTAAAAACTCCATGGTGAATCATAATCTCTCAAGTTTCTTGATGTATGGACGAAGTGTCAGGTTAAACAGTTCTCATGATGAACTTACCGTGATGGCCATGTCAATAACACTAAACAACTCATTCTATTCAGTAACGCAACCTTGCATTACTCCCTGAAAATTATATAGTTATGTGCTACATCTTTTTCTCAGCAATATGAAAGACTTCCAGGAGTTCTTGATATTATATATTGTCTGTAGTTATCGATTTGTTTCCATGTATACTGAAAGCTTATATTTTCAAAGGAGAACACTTTGTTTAATCTTGGGAGGAACATTTCACTTTTTTTAAAACAATGATTATACATATGGTCAAGCATAAAAGTATAACTTTGTTTGAAGTATATGATGGTCATGCCTTCCAGTAAACAGTTTAATCTGATGATTGTGTATACAGAACTCGACTCCCTTGGAAGAGAGCCAAGAATGTAGCTGGGCTCCAATTTTTGTTAGGCAGTCAAACTTCAAACTGCCTACTGATCCTACTGTGCCTATTATAATGATAGGTCCTGGAACTGGTCTTGCACCTTTTAGGGGCTTCTTACAGGTTTCTTTTTCCTCCCCCTTTACTGAAATATTGACTCTTATAATATAATTTCAATTGATTATATTATGCATTTGGCATTGGCAGGAAAGACTAGCTCTAAAGGAGACTGGCGTGGAACTAGGCCACGCCGTCCTATTCTTTGGGTGCAGAAATCGAAAGATGGTACGACTTACATTTCTACTTTATTCATATTCATCTGCAGTTTGTACTTAGAAAACTTTACAATGTACGAAATCGGTTGGGTATTCTTATAAATCTGCCATATCTGCCATAGATATTGTGCAATGTGGTTATGCACATATGTTCTTTGTCAGAGCTCTCTTTGTCTGTCAGGAAACTTTTCTGCACTGTAGTTTGAGTGTAGGAAAGTATCTTATTGGTGATTGGCAATTAGAATACTTCCTATCCTCTTAAATAATTCCTCTTACCAGTGTTTTCTCTGTTCAGGACTTCATATATGAGGATGAGCACAACAATTTTGTTGACGCCGGTGCGCTGTCTGAATTGATTGTAGCCTTTTCTCGTGAGGGTCCTACAAAGGAGTATGTTCAGCACAAAATGGCAGAGAAGGTACATGCAATGATCCTTTTGTTTGATATAAGGTGTAGTGTTTTATTTTTTTTCACCGTTGCTTTGTAATATTCCCAGGCTCTCGAGATTTGGAGCATCATTTCTCGGGGTGGTTATATTTATGTCTGTGGTGATGCAAAGGGCATGGCTAGAGATGTTCACCGTACACTACACACCATCGTGCAGGAACAGGTATTGTTAACGTCCCAAAGATTTTTTTGTTATGTCACCACCTTGGAACCTGTTAGATTAAGTTATTCTTAGTGGGAGGATGAAGTGGTGCTCTACCTCTAGAAAGTTTGCACTTTCTTGATTGAGGTCAAAACAAATCCAGAGTTTTCATTTACTTTGACTGGCCACAAAACTCCGTTTATTTATCACCTAGCTAGTTAATTTACCTCTCCTAGCCTCTTTCTAAGCAGGTATTATGCAGTAGTAATTGGCTTTCATTAGAGTTTAACTTTCATCTCCACTTGCTGAATGTTACCTTGAATTTTCAGGGTTCTTTGGACAACTCAAACACAGAAAGCTATGTAAAGAGCTTGCAGATGGAAGGGAGATACTTGAGAGATGTCTGGTGACAAAAGCCATCGCAAATCCACCCTTGTGTCTCTGCCAAAATGTAATACTTCCATAAATACAATTCACAGGATGCGTTCTGTAGGGAGTTAGTGAAACACCTAAATTAAATTGGAGAAACTATTACCTGATTGCAGGCTGTGGTGGTAGGAATTATACATGGGCTGTAGTATTTATCACATCTGTATGAGGCATAGTAAGATTATTTAAACATATATAGGACTGCAGCCTAATTAGTTATTAATTATTTGATCAAGAAATCATGCATGCATTGCTGTGATTTCTGAGACTGAACCCAAATAAAACAGGCATTTGTTTGCCATTTATCACCTGAGACATCACTATAACTTATCAATCTGCACTTATTCTAGTTTAGTTGCGATCTTTTTCTCTGCCATATATATATATATATATATATATATATATGTATGCTCCGAGCTCCCCAAGATTGTTCTGAAAATATATACATGTAACCTGTCATTCTACCAGTTGGAGGTAAGGAACAAGTTTTGTCAGGTCAATGAAGCATGGTGCCGGCACTCCGGCAGTAGCCATCAGGTCAATGTTGCTGAGTACATCTCCACTGCAAACCCAACATTGACCGACTGAAAAGCTCCATTGATTGATGCGTACATATGAGTTGTTCATCTCTCCTAGCTCCGACGTGTCGATTACTAACAGCTTACAAATTTCACAAAGTGGCATGCTTAATTATGATTATCCTTTCACGTGCGTCGGTGACATTTGTTAGCTAGACGAACCCAGAAGGCCAGAACCGGTGCATCAGAATTGCGGCCTATGGAATCATATGGTCGCTGCAAGTGAGTGGTAAAGTTGACACGAGAAACACACACAATTATTATTAGCTATGCTGTGCTAGACTGCGCATGCACATCATGACTTCGTCGCTTGTGTCACCATGTTTGTATTACAGAGCTCATACATTCAGCTGGCTAGCAGCCTACCTTTGTCCAAAAAAATTAATTTAAAATTAAATAGGACTGTCTAATACAATGAATTTAATAAACTAATTTAAAATTAGATAGGACACTGTCTAATACAACGAATTTAACAAGATTTGTTCCATTAAATAATGTCCTATTTAATATGGATTTATTTTGGAACGGATAAAGTGGTGATGATCTTCATACGTGTGGAATAGCCACTATCAGTAGATCAGTATCGAGTACCACCATATGAAATCGTGCATGTCGGCCATTCATACATGCTGCATTGCATAGTGCTTCTATCTTCGGATTCGTAGTACTCGATAATTATGTGTTGGGATGGGTTAGCAGATATTTCAATTGCGACTGCTTCCCTGCAGATCATCATGTACTTTCATATGCACTGCCGTTGTTTCAAATAGTAGTATGTATAGTGCGACTTCTGCTGAACGGGGCCTGATCAAGAGATGAGTAGACGAGTAGTTCCTCTTGCTGATCCGGCTGAATCCGGCTGACGTCGGACGGTTTGGTTTTGACAGTCTCCTATTTTGTCACGTGTGTGTATATATAACTATAACTATCTTTTAAATCTTGATATATCTTTTAAATATTGATAAAATTAGACGGCCCTTTCACCCCGGCAAAAGAATGAGGCCTGGGAGATTGATCAATCAATCTATAGTAAAAGTAGATAGAATTTAAGATTAAATGTTTTTGTTTAGATTCGTAATATTAAAAAATATTATTCGATCTTAGTTTTTTTATATTTTGGAATGAAGGATATAAAAGATATCGAATCAAAAGCATATATAAGGAAGCACCCGTGTAGTTTAGCTATATGTAGCAAAGCTGCATGTGCATGGCCTTTCTCAGGAAGGGACACAGCTGAATATCTGGATCCATGTCATGCACATACATATTCATTTCCAAATGTTCATGCACTTTCAGAGTGCTTGTCGTCTTTAGAAAATGGATATTCATCTATCTTTTCACACTAGCGTCATCTTTAGCCTGCGTTCTTTTCAACTATTTAGACTTAGCTATTCCTAATTTTTCGTTAACATGTTTTTAAATTACTAAATAATATGTTTCATATAAAAATTTTTATATAAAAATTACTTAAAATCTAATTTTTTAATAAATTTATTTATCAATTTTTATATATTAATACTTAATTAATTATATGTTAATTATATTTTTTTACGTGAGGTTAATTAGTCATTTCAAACATTTAAAAAGAATGTAACCTTAGCCCTCATTGTTTCGTTTGTACTTATGTAACTAAAAATTAATTCATGAGTAAAAAAAATATATATATATATAGCAATTTTAAAACAAATGTGCTAAATAAACCATAATAGAGAACACAAAATTAACAGTTTTAAAATTTTAATTTTGACTAATAAAACATAAACATAAACACAACAATATAACGGGGCTATTGATTCTTTCCTTTGTTACTACTAATAATTCTACAGCATATGTAAGTCGGTGGATCTAGCTAGCTGATTATATAGCGTCCTATATATAGATCCGCAAATAAAAGTTTAATCAGTTTAGTATCAGTGATCGATCTGAATCTCTGCATCTTAAAGAACTCAACTTCGTGAGATATAAAATCAACACATTACAAACATAAAACACTATTCTTGGGTTTTATCTTCTTCCCCAATGTTTGTCAACTTTATATCATAAAAAATGTTGAGTTTATTCATGGTACTTTGCATGGTCCTATGATGATTTAATTGAATAATTAAGGGCAGATTTTTTTACGATTAATGTAAGAATTTTTAGCATCCAGAATAATTAAGTGTGGTATCTTTTTTAGCTATATATTTGTAATGAATAAAATAGATCGAACTGCATCCTGATTTTTGAGGCTGAACCTAAATAAAACAGGCATATGTTCGCCCATTTACGTTGCAGTAACTTACTAGCGTGTAAAGTTCAAAAAAAACTTAGCGTGTACGTTATTCTGGTTCAGTTGTGTTTTTTTCTTCTGTTCTGTACTTCATCTGTTTTAAATATAGCTATTTCAGAGTTTAAATTTATTCTAAAAGGTAGCTATTTTTTCATCTATCATCATCTCAACCAATTAAGATCATCTACTATTTAACTTTTCTATATATTTTTTTCTTATCAACCAATCACAACCTACACCATTCAATTCCACTACTAGCTTCTTAATTCCGGTAAAATATAAGTAACTAAAAATTCCAAATATAAGAGGGTAAAAAAACTAATAACTCCAACATACAAAAGAAAAAAGATATACATTTATTATTTGTAAATCTCTCTCTAAAATTGATAAATATCTACGTGACTGTCGACTTCAAGAGTTTCGGCATGTATGGTTTATGGTCGCTGCAAGTGATCAGTAGCAAAGTGACACCAGAAACGTGCATGCAATATATATGCTGTTAGCTATACTGTGCTTTGCTTTACTGCGCATGCATATCTCATCGCTTGTGTCACCATGCTTGCGTAGTTGCGTTACAGTGTGCTCATGCACGCAGCTAGCTAGAAGCTAGTCGATCACAACCTCTACTGACTGACGATGAAAATGATGCATCACCATTTATTCAGCAATATTCGATCGATCAGAGCATATATATATATATATATATATATATATATATATATATATATATATATATATATATATATATATACATGCATGCATATACTCACAATATGTGGAGTAGCAGCCACTATGTGAAATCGTGTCGGCCATTCATTCATGCATGCATTGCACGGTAGATATTTCAGATGTGACAGCTCTTGCTAGCTAGCTGCCCCTGCAGATCATCTGATCATGTACTACCATGCATGCTGGATCGATCTCTGCAAAAAGAGAGCAAAGGAAATGTGAATTCGCTTACCTTTCATGCATGCACATGAATCCATTCATGCCGTTCTTTCAATAGTATGTATAGTACGACCTGCTGCTGAATTGGGCCTGAGAGATTGATCAATCAATCTGTGGCTACGTACTGATCATAATTAATGCCAACACTTGTAAAATAGCTAGGAGATATATATCGAATAATCCAAAGCATGTAAGTTACACATGTATAGTTAGCTATAGGTAGCAAATTAAGCTGGATGCATGCATGGCCTTTTTCTCAGGAAAGAGGCACAGCTAGCCCCCACATCTGATTATCTGAATATCTGGATCCCCGTCACTCACATGCATCTTCACTTCCAAAATGTTCCATGCACTTTCTCACCGCATGTCGTCTCTAGCTATTTGCATCATCTACAAATCTTTTCACCTCGTCTAATTAAACACTGCATATGCATTTTCTCGTTTTGATTTCTTCATCGATCAACTGGCCTTAATTCCTTTTTAAAATATTACTATTTCTATTCTAAAAATATAAGCTCTTTTGTGTTTTTCTTAAAAATATATTTAGATAAATTTTTTTCAGATACATTTAAAGAAATGATCAAGATGCTCATAGTATTTCGGGACGGACTAAGTATTAATATATAGTCCACGTCGGTGCAGCTAGCTAGCTGACAGATGATCAATGCATGTGCAGACAAAGTATAATCAGTTTAGTCGTGATCAACCAATCTATCTGCATATGTAGATGTATATATGTCAGAATCAGATGAGTTGTACGGTGAAGTATCCTGCAGCAGCTAGCCTGATGACACGTGGCGCAATATTGTAAGAACAAGACAAGGAATCCTCTCTTTATATAGAGGGCTCACATGGTCACACCCACCATTTGTACCTGACTTGGCTATCTAGCTGCCTAGCTCTAGAAGAAGAAGAAGAAGAAGACACTTGCTACTCACACACAAGCTAGTTAATTAGCTAGGCCAAGAAATCAAGAGTAGTTGTTGGTTGGTCTAGTTATCAATGGAGAGCGAGCCAGCGCAAGTCCACGGCGGCGTCAACCTCAACCTGCGCGTGCTGGAGACCACGCCGCGCCGGCGTCCGGCCACCGCCGCCGGCGGCTCTGCCCCGGCCGCCGCTGTCGACCCACGGGAGGCCTTCTCCTGCAACTACTGCCAACGTAAGTTCTTCAGCTCGCAGGCGCTGGGAGGCCACCAGAACGCGCACAAGCTCGAGCGCACCCTCGCCAAGCGCAGCCGGGACATCACCGCCGCCGTCTCGCCGTCGCCGTCGCCGTCGTTCCGGGCCGTCCACGGCTTGGACGGCGTCGCCGAGGGCTTCTTCTGGACGCCGCCGTACCACGCCGCTGCGGCTGAGGCGGCGGCGGAGGACGTGGCGCCGCCACCGGCCGACGGCGGCTGCGGCGGCGGCCGCTACAGCCGGAATGGGGAGGAGATCGACTTGTCGCTGAAGCTCTGAGCTAATTAACATCATTACGTATATGAAAGCTTAATTAATTAATCGTCATGCATGCGTGCAAACGTCGTAGGTAGCGTTGATCGACAGATCGAGTACTTGTTGCATCTGGAACGCGATTGATTGATTTCCAGTGCAATTGTTTGATCGGCTAATTCATATATATATATATATCCCTGATCTTTGAGAGAGATATATAGTTCAATAATATACAACTCATTAATTCAGTAATTGATCTCCTTGATCGATCTGTATACATGTTTGGGATGAGCATATGCTTAGCTACCCCCAGAGAATATAAAAATTGAGTGTGGATTATATCTTTGGTCTAAATTCTAGCAATTAATCCTTTGCATGCAAGTATGTCTTGTGTTCTTGCTATTGGATCGAGCTGTTCATCTTGTATTTCCTTTTCGTCCTAGCAAGGAGAATTTAGCTCTTTTTATTTTTCTATAAGAAAATGGCCAAAAGATTTACTATATGCACTAAAACATATATCACGATCAAGCCGAATTTATCCCAACATTTCTTGTGTTCATGGTTTTTAATCCTTTACTTAGTTTCAGCTCTTAAAGTTTCTAAATGAGCATCAGGGTTTTCCCCCAATTTTTGCTTGTTTAAAATTAGTATTAGCAGCTACTAGTAGAAACTAGTACATGCATGCATCTAGCTATATGCCCACGCCCACCAACTAACAAGGATCTATCTCAAATGACCAATCAATCACAAACAAAATAATAATAATTATCAGTAATAGTAAGGTGATCGAATTGTTTCAGTCCAAAAAAAAGCAAGGTGATCAAGCTGCTGTTTGAGTGCATGCAGATGTACTGTAACAGTAATAATGTATTCTTTTGCTTGGGATCTTGCATACTTGAAATGAGGTTCTTTCCAGTTTAATTTCTCTTGGAAATTGCTTTCTCTGCTGCAAGAGTCTTTACCTTCCAGTAACTGCTAACGGCAATTAGCTACCAGCTGCTAGCTATCTCTGATCAGATCATTAGAATCATCGATATATCAACACGTATATGAGCTCAAGATTAAGTCAGCATGCAGCAGAGATGAATTAATCGATTGATTAGATGTGTACTAACCCAACAAACCCAACCACAGGGAGTCTAGTGCATGTATGCTTTGTTGACACACAATTACTCTTTCGACACAAAGTCCTCCTGCTGCACGCATCCGGTATGATCAGCTGTAAACTGCAACTTATAACTGGGGAACATGATTAAACCACTGTTGCGACATGACGTTTTTTCAAAGATGCTTTAGTGTGTGATTGGACTGATCGATTGATCTATATGGATGCAGCTAGCTAGCTAATCGATTTGACTTAACTTGTTCTCCGACGACGAACCTGCATAATGTCGTCAATGATAAGCATAGTTGATTAACTTGTGGTCACGACAAGTAATTAAATTTGCTCATACGTTGGTCTTAGCTTGTTAGGACATCCAGTTAATTTATGGAACAAGATCAGCTATGGCTGCATGCTGCGGGGAAATGAAGTTTGTCTGCAATTAAAAACGCATTATTATCTGTTATTTTGAAGCCCTGCAGAAATCTCTGAAACATAAATTACCTGAATAGATCTGATCGGGAACAAGTTAACTGTTCTCGAACTGCTTAAAAACAATCCCTTTGATCTGTTGGCGATCTTTGTCCATGCGTATATACACAAGAGATGCAAGAAATGAACAACTGATCGACCAACTAGCTAGCTATTGTACCTATATGAAAACGGTCTCTATCTGCAGCTGGGAGTAGAGAAATTAATTAATTAAGCTAGCTAGATACATGTATTTAGGTGTAGTTAGATGACAAGACGATTTAATGGCGTGTGTGTCAGTGGCTATTTCCTAAAGCTAAGCAAAAGCTAATTAAGCTAAGGTATATAAGGTAGCTTCTTCCTGCTGAACAAGTCAGTGATCGAGTCTTAGCATGATGAGTATACGCAGTCATGTGAGCTAAGCTAACACAGACACGAGAGAGGATCGCAGGTAGCTAGCTGTGCCCTAGCTGCCACCCGAGTGTACCCCCATTCGGAGCAAGAGTCCAATTAATCCGTACCCACACTGATGACGACGAGAATCGATCGGTCATGCACGCATGGTTTAGTTCAATTGATCTCTGCAGTCCAGATTGATAGATAGATAGCCAGCTGCTGTGCATCAATAGATGTTGACGACGACTGATCACTGACGGATCAGTAGTAGATCGATTTGTACTAGTTGCTGATTAGTTGAGTTGAGCACCTGATCTAGTGATTAAGCTAAGCTAGCTCGTTTGGGTAAGCATGCGAAATCGCCCCTTTCTTAGTAGCTGCAGCATTAGGCAGCCTGAACTTCTTCGCATGCATGCTTCGGTGTGTCAGATGAGATGAGACGAGATGATCAGGAAATTTTCCTTTTCTAAGGTGAACCGTGCAAAGGAGGACCGGGAGTCCTTATTTTATTCTCTTATATTTTTTTTAATATACTAGCAAAATGTTTATGCGTTGCAACGGGACGACGACGCAGGAAGCGAAATAGACAGAGGATGAAGGTCCAGGCGGCGGCGCGGGAGCTCCGAGCGGCGACGGGAGGGAGGGGCGCAGGCGTGGCGCGGGACGCGACGCGGATGGGGACGGAAGAGAAGGATACAGTAGGTCTTTTTTTCATCTAAGCTCTCCTTTTCTTTTTAGCATTGGGATATATTAATTTTATAAACACTCAAGGGGTTTTCTACAAAATAACCTCTTTTTAACTGAGTTTTTTTTAAATAGTCGGGCGGATCTGCAGTTAATTTCGAGAAAAACTCAAGGGGTTTTCGCAAAATAGTCGACAAAACAAAATTTAGGTGGAAACACTACTTGCTTTATAGATAGATAGTTACTAGCAAAATGCCCGTGCGTTGCAATGGGGCGACGACGTAGGAAGGGAAACAGGCGGAGGGCGAAGGTCTAGGCGACGGGCGGGAGCTCCGGCGATGGGAGGGAGGGCGTAGGCGCGGCGCGGATGGGGACGGAAGAGAGAGACGCAGGAGGTCTTTTTTTCATCCAAGCCCTCCCTTTCTTTTCAGCATTGGGACTGCGGGTTAATTTTATAAACACTCAAGGGGTTTTATAAAAAATAACCTCTTTCTTTAAAATAGCGAGGCAGACTGCAGGTTAATTTCGAAAAAACTCAAGGGGTTTTCTGTAAAATAGCCAGGCAAAACAAAATTTGGATGAAAACACTACTTGCTTTATAGATAGTTATAGATATATATTATAGATAGATGACACATTTGATTTTTTATATATACTATTTTATCATTCGTTTTATTCCAAAATTCTATTTAAGTATTGTTTTATTCTATTGTGACTTAATTTAACACTAAAATTGCAGGACTCCGGCCCATTTCATCCAGCCCATGACGCCCATTTGTCTACTAACTGGGACAGTCAAATTGGCCCACGCCAACCTGACCGTGGGCCCGCATGCTGGTCGCAATGGAAACTGCATGTAGCCCGGCCCGTTACGGGAGGCCTGGTTGGGCCGTAATACTGTGAGTTGGATGGGCCGCGGCTACGGAGGGCCGGCGACGTGGAGCAATTATCCAACCTGCTTCACCTTCTGGAACAAATCTCACAAAAACCAGTTTACTAGTTTCTTGTCAGAAATTAGGTAGGTCTATCTGTACTTGTACTTGCTAATTGCCATATCATGGTTCTTGCTTTCAGCTTCTGATGGGCTGCCTAGCACATATGTTTTGCGTGCTATGCTTCATTCCGTTATATCTTAGGGAAAAAAAATCAAATGAGCATTTTTTTTTAAAGATAATGTTCATTCGTCTTCACTTCAACAGAAGTTTTTTGCTGGGGCGGCAAAAAAGCCGACCGATTTTAAATTAAGCGAAGAAGGATAAAAGCTTTTACAACCGACACAAAAATGTCGTGCCTGCGTGGGTTCCCCAGCCAAGCTTGAAAAGCAAAAGAAGAAGAAACACAGAGAACAGCAGAACTAGCAAGGGGACACCCACTGCTTGACTATTGATCAAGAAGCGCTATTGCCAAAAATCCCGGCTGCCTTCCAAATCTCAATATCATCGTTAATTAGGTCCACTAACTGACGCATTGTCCTGGCTTCGTGTTGAAAAATCCTTGCGTTGCATTCTTTCCAGATTTGCCATGTGATCAGCATAAATAGCATATCAAATGTGTGCATGTAGCTCGTCCGAAAAACCGATCTTGTCGTCAGCCACCACTCCCCCAGTCCCTCCCCCCCTTTCTTTCAGCTGGAAGGGTAAACCTTATTTTGCACCATCTTCTTAGAAGCCGCCATACTTCAGCAGAGAAATTGGTTGTAACTTCAACAACAGAAGTTACAACCAATTATTACATATTACATAAGTATTGGCTTAAAGCCTTAAAAATTAGCTGCCATAGAATAGAATAGAATATAAATAACCACTTCGGCACCAAAAGAAGGGAAACAACTTATTCTGACAACCCTAATATGAAACTCAATCACGTGCAGAGCAACCCTTTTCACTTAATAAAGTGCAAATTCTTTTCACCCTTTTCATGTCAGGGTTTGGCAATAAACACTGCATATTTTTTTCGACACACAATGATACTTATTTGAAAGAAAGATCATAACTCTCAACTGCAAGATTTGCATCGTAGAATGAATTGCACAGACCTCACCTTGCCCAGCTTAATATCCACCATACTCTGGTGCTCTCACCATCACAACCATTACTCTGATGATCTCACCCAACTTGATCTCCTAAACCTAGAAAGCAACTTGATCTAAATGGAGTCCATATCCATTTTTTATTAGAGTATTGAACTTTTTCCGAATCTGTCAGCTACCATCCAGTTCTGCTAATTCAGATTTCCCACTTAACAAACCGTTCTTGAACTAAAAAAGGCATTAATCTTGATAATATCTACCGGATAATAACAACATGCGATTTCAGTCTGGACAATGTCTTCATGGCTACAACTGAAATGAAGCGAGAAGCGTAGAGGTAAGAGTAGGAAGTAATACCTGACAACTGTTACATAATTATTTACACTCGCCCTCGGCAGCCTGTCCCCGTCCTGAAATGCTATGCACAAAGAAATATATTAATACAGACGTACAGTACAACACCGCTGTAGAATCTTCTCTTTTATATATATACTAAAGCTTAAATAGATTTACAAATGGTCAGTCCAAAACATAACACCAGTGCTTGCCCGGTAGGTAGCAGCAGATCACCTGGAAAACAGTCATGGCCTCATGGGAAACGGAAGACAATATTGTGCTATAATATAGTTTCTATTTACCTTAGGCAGTACTGAGCAATGTCGCATACTGTAGAAATAAGAAAAAAAAATGGCAGTCACTAAAAATCTCAATTTGTGATGGTCACAAGATATTGTGACCTTGCATTTTGTTGGCAACTTTGTAATGTAGTATAGTTCTTAATCATAAACACTTGCTGAATGCCCTGAAAATAGGAAATCATGTGCTAACTTTACAGAGAGTGTGGTCTATTTGTTTCGCACTGAATCTAACTCAACTAACAACGAACTAAAGTACAGTGGGAGAACTTAGATGTACAGAAAGGACATCTTGTCATAGCAAGGAAGATTGTCCGGTAATGGAACTGGGAAAATCAAGCACTCTTGCAGTTTGATAATATATCAGAGACCTGCAGTGCAAACAAAAGTTAGGTAACAATGATAACTTGATAATTATGATTACCCTAAGGAGACGTAGGCAGACATAGCAAGAACCAGATGCAGGATGGATATTGAATAGGCTTGCGCCTTTGTTGGAGCATAGTGTGGCAGCGAGCTGACAAATTATGTACATCTGATTCAATCATCTAATTCAGAATAACAAAAGCATACATAAATTTGATGTTCCTGAAAAATACCTAAAACCACAGACACGTTATTACCTGCATTTTCAAGAGGTAAAACTAGAGGTTAGAGGTTTAGAGCGTTGGGTGTTACAGTGGGCAAGAAAACTAAAGGTTTAATATGATTAGTTATTGGCATCATAATATGATATGTGATTCCGTGCCTGTTCAAGGTTATAGAGTATGTAATTTCTTCAGTGGATGCTTCTTGCTGTCTGTTCTGAGTCTTTAAAGAGAAAAGTCAAACATTGTAAGTTACATCTTGTTGTCTGTTTTGCTGTCTGTTTTTAAGTCTTAATAGATAAACATCAAACTTTGCAAATTATAATAAAAAAAGTTCTGTTTTTAGTCTTTACTATAATTATTGTCTGTTTCTAAGTCTTAAAAGAGCAAAATCAAACATTACAGATTATAATTATAAAAGAAGTTGTCTGTTTATGAGTCTTAAAAAAATCAAACATTACAAATTATATAAAAAAGTTGTTTGTTCCTGAGTTTCTTTATCATAATTATTGTTCGTTTCTAAGTCTTAAAAGAGAAAAATCAAGCATTACATATTATAAAAAAATTATAATTATTGTCTGTTTCTAAGTCTTAAAAGAAAAAAATCAAACATTACGTATTATAAAAGAAGTTGTCTATTTCTTGAGTCTTAAAAGAGAAAAGTCAAACATTACAAATTACATAAAAAAGTTGTTTGTTTCTGAGTAGAAAAAGTTTTTGAGTCTTTATCATAATTATTGTCTGTTTCTAGGTCTTAAAAGAGAAAAAAAAATCAAACATTATAAATTATATTATAAAAAAGAACACGCCCAGTGGGACTCGAACCCACAATCGCCTGATTAGAAGTCAGACGCCTTATCCATTAGGCCATTGGCGCTTCTGTGCCAAAATATGAATAATATTCTTATGTATATTACATGCTCCAGATCACCGAACCTGTCAATGTGTTTTACCAGAATTTACAGGCCACTTTGTCAATTATTAATTTCAAGCGTGAACCTCTTGGAAAAGCAGAGCAATTGTGGTCGAAGAAAAGCCTAATAATGGAATTTCACGACAGTAATTGTTGTGAGATGGAGATAGCCAAGTTTGACTCTTTGTTGCTGCCAAAATAAATTTCTCTGTGCAGGCTGATGTCTTCTAGAGTAGCTGCCTTTGTAGCAATCCATGTAGTAACTAGAAGTATGCGAGTGAATGAAGGCAGTGCAGGTGCTTTATAAATACTCTGAAACTGAAAGTGATTTTGCTATGTACTTTGGAATTATGAAATGCATTCAAATGTAACTCATAATCTGTTTCCAGTCTGGCACTTAAAATGCACAATTGTTTCATCAGGCTAAATTATAGTGGTAGCTTCTCTCAAGAATGCAACATCAGTTAATCTTTTGCCAACATGACACTGATATGAGGGATACATACAAATACACTTAAAATAATGATATCGTTTCCGATAGTATTGGGTAGGGAGGAGAGATTGAAAAGGGAGAAAAGATTATTTGCAGGGCACTTTTTATTACAATGAATTGGTCTGCAGTTGCGAACAGTTGGACATATACATTTTTTTCTAAAATAAACTGCTAGCATGCGACGAGTTTTCAGTGCAAGTTTTGCTTCAGGGGATTATATATCCGTTGCAAATTACTAGGTACGAGTAGTTCAGAGGATATTGATAAAATATAAGCAGATGAAAATAGGGAGGTAAATATAGAGAGTTCACTGGAGCGTGCAGATAAATAGGAGGGAGCCTAGCTCGGAAAGGGAAGCAGGAAGCTCCCTAGTATATTCAGGGATGTAGAATCATTAGAGTGCAATTAAATGGGATCTGGTTTCACTATCTGATAAAGTGATAGGTATGCTGGATCAAACAAAGTTGGATGAGATCTTGGAATACCACATTAGTAAACGACAGTGAAATTTCCAACCTTTTTAATCCTGCAATTAACACGGCAAAAGCCATATTATCAACGCAGTAAAATATCCCGCAAGATTCTTATCGTTGGATGTTGCTTCAGAAAACACTTCGCAGCAATGAGATAGAATGATACATATGATGGCTGTCAGTAAAAAAAAATATTAACAAAAGGAACTCGACAACTTTCTTCTTCAGGCTAGTTCCTGATTCTAAAACTGCTTCCATAATCCCCCACTGAAGGGGAGACAATCATATCATTTATTGCATTTTACTTTTACAGCTAAACTATCTCTTCGTACATGGTGAAGTTGGATCAATCAAAGACATATGTTTGGTGCAGAAGAACACCAAAAACTAAAGGCCTGCTTTCTGGACAACCAGTTGGTGTTTCCAATCACCCTGAACCTGAAATTTTCATAAGCCCAAAAGTCAGAAGAACTGCTCACAGCCAAACAAGATAAAATAGAAAGTGTAAACATCATTCAACATGTTTGATTACAATGAAAACCGCACTTTCAGTTGGCATTCCAAGCAACTTAAAGAGAGTTTTTGCGATGTATTTGAACATGGAAGCATTTAAAAGTTCAGAAATTCAGATCGGTTTCAAGGGCATAAATGCTAATCCTTGAATAGTTTGGTGTGCTAACCCTGCCTTTTATCAGTTCAAAGTAAACATAATTGCTATAGCACACACCAAGACTTAGCCCAGGTAGTACTGGTACATGATCACTTGATGATTGATTCTGAATATATGCTAAGCTGGACAGATTTAGGATCCTGTGGGACTTTCTCAGAATCTAATTTCCTCTTATACATGAAAAGGGTTACATGGTCCATTTTGATAAGATAAGGAATATTAGCGTTTTCAATCAAATCAGATATATATGCACATATGCACTTAAACATCCATAGGCTGATAAGGTCCAGTAATGCTTCTCCAAAGTATCTGTAAGTTCAATGTGTACAGATGCGTTGGTATTATTCGACAGGCATGCAACTGCTGTTTCTTTCTTGAGCGATGGTCTGGTACTCTCTACCAGTAATATTATACTATTAGTAAAAATATGATCTGAATCATTTGTTATTAAGGATAAATCAGTAATTTATTAATACAATGATTAGAGGTAACTTTGTCATTTATGTTTTTTTTGCTAGATCGATATGTGGTCATCCATTGCGTTGGCATCGCTCATATTCCATCAAAAAAGCCAAAAAAGAAAGAAAAATGTTTAGTCACTGCTAAACGATGATTATACCCCTCCACACCTTTTTTTGACAATAATGTCCTTCCACGTTTTTACTACCGCTAACTAGGATGGTGGTATAAATAGATCTGAACCCTTCGATCAAATGAGATCAGCAGTTCAAATTGCTTTCTACTACCAGTAGAGAGCACCCAGCGAGGCTCTTCTTTTTCACGAATTAGCCTCTAGGGTTATACGAAGTTTGGATTTGCTTTTGAAGGGGACCATAGAAAAATTTTGTCTATTCATGGCTCAACCCAGTAGGAATACTATTTTGTAGCAAGCCATCAGCACAGTTGATTATTTTCATTACAATTTTAGTACTTGACAGTTGTATACAGAACAGCTTTTTAATGTAAGATGTGAACATTTAGGTAATTCAGGTAACATGTGTTTGCAACATGGAAGATTGCTCTGCTGAGGTAGCCTGTAATTGTACCTTTCGCTGATTGCAATTTAGTCCATGCACTCCTACAATCAAAATCTCGTACTAACGAAACATCATGCGTTTGCATTATATCACACATGCAATCAAGTCGTTCTGTAATTCAGAACATGCACACAGACAATAATGTAGTTGTACCGAACTCCTAAATTTGGAGCTCAAAGACTATGTAGCACATAATTACACTAGACAAAACTTAACAGGCTGGAACTTCTAATCTATTAGTGAACTCCAGAGATATAGCAAATGCCAAGTAGTACCTAACTTTGAATTGCATGGAAGTGTTGACAGCTATGGATTGTAAAGAACGACATGTATCCCTATTAAGTTAACTACAACCAATTTATTGGCAAATTGCTGTGTCGATACTAACCATTTTCTCCTTTCTTGGCAAGGTTGTCCACTTCAGCTGTTACAGATGAGCTACCACCAGTCTTACTGCTGCACTCCTTCAATCTCTTCGCAAAAAGCTTAGCAATCTGCAAGTGCGTCTTTGCCATAATCTCTGTCCTCTTGAGCTCCATCTCACCCTTCTTAATCTCAGCCTCAACCCTCATCCTCTCTGTTTCCCTGTGCAGGTCCATTCTTGCGCGCTCAATCTTCAAGAATGAGCTTGCCAGCAACTCGATGCTCTTCGCGATATCAAACTCCGTGTTCTTCCTCTTCTTGGACATGTCCCATACCTTGTCCACCTCCTCGGCGTCCTCGTTCGCCTCCTTGATCCTCGGAGAGCTCAGATTGGCATCACTTTCTGCAGCTCTCCCCTCTACCTGCCCACTGTTCTCAACCTTCTCCAATTTCTCTTGAATCGAGCCGTTTGCATATGCATTCACCAATTCAGAAAGTGCACCCGGCCCTGCATCAGCTAACTGATTGACGAAATCTGCATCGACATCGACCTCAACCTTTGCAGGAGGAGGAGCTCGCAGGTCTATGCTGTTGCTCAACTCTGCTTGCGCCGGCTGGCCGGGGCCTTTGAGCAGCCCGTCCATGCGGGCGAAGAACCGCCACGACGGGCCACCACCGGCGGCGGCAGGGCCTGCGCGCGCCGCCGCGGCGGACTCCGCCCTGTACCGCTTCTTCATCGACTCGATCTTGTTCTTGCACTGGTTGGGCGTCTTGGCCGTGTTGCTCCCGGGCTTCCCCGTGGCTGCGGCGGCGGCGGCGTTCTCCATGGCGCAGTGGGCGGACACCTCGTGGGCAATGTCGACCCAGTCACTCCACTTGAGCTTGGCGCGGTTCCGCAGCAGCCACTTGGCCTCGTACGCCTCGAGCAGCTGCACAATGCCGCTCTCGCTCCATTCGTCGCGCTTCTGCGGCGGCGCTGCCGCCGCCAACGGCGCTGCGTCAGCGGCGTCAGGAAGGACATCCATGGTGGCAGCAGAGGGAAGCTAGAATTCTGCAGCACAGGTGGAAGAACTGGACCCGAATTGCGGTGTCATCCGCTCGACTGTGACATGGGGATCTCTCTTGGGCAACGAAGCTACCAACAGAGACTGAATTGGCTGAAAAGATATCGCCGCGAAGCGCAAAGCTTGGTAATTTAGTGATGAGACAGAAAGATCACAAGCAAAGAGAGGTCATCCGGAGCAGGAATGGCAGAAAAGGAGGAGACCCTTTATTTTTCCAAAGACCAAAAAAGGGTATTTTTGGAGACGACGACTTGTTGGATCAAAAAGGGCAGAGGCTCCTCCCCTCCCTCAACTGTTGATGCGGCACCGCAGCAGCCGGCGTGCGTCCGGCGGAATCGGTCCCAGACCGGCACCGGCTTGACCGACCGAAGAAAAATTCAGTAGCAGCAGCAAGAAGAAGACGGCAAGTAGGGGGCGAAACAGAGGCAGGCAGCAAGCAGCAAGGGTGTCAAGAACAGTGAAGACCTCGACAGAGAGAGAGAGAGAGAGAGAGAGAGAGAAGAGGATCCGAGGTGGGAAATGCGAGAGGAAGTTGGGGAGGGGAAGGATCGAGCGCGCGGGGGAGAAAGGTGGGAGAGAACGGAGGTGGGAATTGTGGTGGGCTGGTGGGGTGAGGGGAGAGGCGGAAAGTGGACAAGTCCGTCCGTCCGTCCACCGCTCCGCCTCCACCACCACCAGCAGCAGCCGCGCCAAGCGGTGGCCCGCGGGTCAGCGAGGCGAGGCGCGGTGGACCGGGCGCAGGAGGAGGAGGAGGAGGAGGTGGTGCGGTGGTGGTGGCGCGCGTCGGATCGCATTAGGCGGAGGAGGCAAACGCAAAGGGCAGCGGGCAGCAGCGGGGAGTGGAAGGTGACGCCAGCGCTGACCGGATCCGGTCCACAGGACGGACACCCGCGCCACGCGCACCGGGTCGGGCGGCCGGAGCGGAGGCTGCGGTGCGGGGGTGGAGTGGAAAATGCGCTGCCGCCGCCGCGGCGCGGAGAGACTGGCTGGCTATTGCTGTTGCCTTGCCTGTTGCGCGCGGTGGCTGGTGGGGCCCGCGCCTGGGTGGGTTGGGTTCCCTCGTTTTCCACGGCACGGGACAGCAAAGCCAGGCAGCTGTTGCCCCGTGACAAGCTTATCGCCCTTGAACGGTTCCGTAGGTAGCCGAGCCTTCACTCGTAGGGGATGAGTTAGTTATATTGCATCATCCGTACCTAATGGGTTATGTAACACTGTGACAAACAACTGCTTAACCATTGCAACTAAGTTAACTTGGTTAAAATAATATGTTCACAGTAATGCAAACAACATATGTACGATACCTCGAACATTTACACTTGCAACAATATTTACATTTGCATCCTTACGACGATAACATTTACATTTCAAACAATACGGCAAATCACGAAGACGGTTACATTTGCAACAATACCACAAATCCAATGGATTTGTTATATTACCACAAAATACGACGATAACATTTTACATCTCAAACAACACGAGAGAGTGGGTCGATGTCGATCGGGGCAATTAGGGTTTGGGCACAGTGAAAAACGCCCTTGGTAAGGGCGGGAAGGGGCCGCAAAAATGCCGGGCGGCGGCCTTTGCGCGGCCCCGTGCACAGTGAAAACGCCTTACCAAGGGCGGGAAGGGCCGCCGCAAAAGGCCGGCCTCCTGGCATTTTGCGGCGGCCCCGTGCACGTGAAAAACGCCCTTCCCAAGGGCGGGAAGGGCCGCCGCAAAATGACCACCGCGCGGCGACGGCGCGTGCGGGGCCGTCTGCCACGTCGGATTCTTCGCCCTCCGGGAGGCGTTTTTCCCTTCACGCCCTCCCGGAGGGCGGGAGGAGATTAGATTTGAAATTTTTCATTCTCGCAAGTTCTTTTTGTAAATCTTTAAAAAAAATTATAAATGCAAAAAATTCGAGACAAGACACTCCTATCAGAGACTGGACGCCTTCATGGAAACAGAATGAATGAGAGTTGGAAGATGTGTGCACAGTGTTTTGGAAAAATAATGAGCGTATAATTGTGACTGTCAGACAGATATGTAATTTCAGATGCCTAATTGCTGACTTTACATTCATTGCGTCTTCACAGGCCCATGGTTTTGAATAAAAGCTCTAAAGCTCTGATAACACTGAATGTTTTGAGTACACTACTAGTTTCAGCTTCCAATACTCAATACAAATGCAGGGTTTGTGACAAGAGAAGGCTGGTAAAATGAATGTAGGAGCAGCTGCATACTTACAGACGGTACATTCAGTTTGAGTGATATAGGGTTTATGTGTTTCAGGATCTCTGGCACATGGAATGTTTAGACATTATTTTGAAATATTAAATATAGAATATTTACGAAATTCATTCATAATTAAAGGATAATTCACGAGATGAATCTAACAAATCTAATTACCCATGATGACGATGTGATACTGTAATAAACATTTGCTAATCGTGGATTAATTAGGATTAATAGATTTGTCTCGCGCATTATTCTTTGATTCTGTAATTATTTTTATAATTAGTTCACATTTAGTCATTTAAATTGATGTCCAAATATTCAACATGACATGAACTAAATTTATTTTCCAAAGCTGATCATGAGGCAGACTATGTGATTGCTGTCAAAATTCATAAGTATGCTGTTCATAGCTCCCAGAACCTGCAGCCCGTGAATTCTTCTCACCTCTGACAACTAATGAGTTTTTCTGCCGGTTCAGTTCCATAAACGAAGGCTCCAAATGGTAGAGTAGCATGCCGAGTCTGAGCCTGCAATTCTCTGAAAATACTATGCAGATCAGTCGTTGATATACCCACCTGCATGCGAGCCTCTGAAATGTCGCACCGATGGATCGACATACAACAGCAATTCAGAGTTTCAGACATCGACAAGATGGATCATCCATGGGCACAAGAACGTGACATTTTTTTTATCAATTCAGAACTCAAATCACATACTTTGATCCACTTCATACCTCTTCAAATATCTCTTCAACGAGTTGTATCTTTATAAATACAGCAAACATATTGGTCAACGATGACGTCTAACCCAATTAAGGAGGACTACATTATTAAGAAAAGGAAACAGAGAATCTGATGCAACAGTTTATGTACCCTTGTATATAATACACATACACAACCAGATCAACATAGTCAAATGGACAGGGAAGGTCAGGGGCATCTCTCACAGCAGGGCAGACAGAATCGTTGCAATCAGAAATGAAACATTAAATAAATTTCATGAGCAGCTACACACAATCTATTCATCAGGCGCTCACAATCTAACAGAATCGCTGAATATCACATGGGCACAAACATTCAGCACCAGAAACAAGCATTCTCTACATGTATTTTATAATATCCATCTATGATTCGACATCACTATGAAGATGTCGTTCAGAAAGCACAGATAACAGAGGGCACAAGTGACAGGATCAAGTGATTACTACAACCAGCAGCAAGATATGATCCATCAAATGAAAGGTGATTACTACAATCAGCAGCAAGATATGATCCATCAAACGAGGGGCACTGATTAATTTATTGTTAAGAGGACTAGAGTACTGAACAAAACAAACTTTCCTGCACATTACAGCATGTGACAAGCATATCATATTTTGAAAAAGGGTGAGGGTTTTAAGACTGTTTGCTGCTTTCCTACAAGGCCTGGAGTAAATGTTAGTACTCTGCAGATCAAGCATGATAAAGTCATATATTTCTACATGGAATTCTCACAGAGCATTTCCATCATGCAAAAATCCAGAGTGGTCTTCAAAAATTGGTGAAACAACTGAATACCTGATGCATAAGCTATGCAGCCCACCAAACATTGAAGTTCACAGGCAAAGTATAAATAGACTGGCATATGAAGTAGTACTGACCCCATTGTAACAAAATAATCACCCCCATTGTTTCAGTATAGAAATAGGCAAAGAATTGCAACGGTATTAACATATACAAACACCAATAATATTTACTCTCACCAACTTATTTTCCTGATCGAAATTACAGAATGGAGAGAACACCACAGTTTGGGCATATAACAGACTGAATGAAGGAGTCAAGAGATCCAGATAAAATGATACATTTAGCACCAAAACAGATGACTAGGGAGATTAACACCAGACCAAATGACTAGATGCCTCCTCGTCTTCCTTGATAAGAACCACTGTTTCTATTTTATAAGCACAACGCCATATCGAAAAACCCAGATGAAGTTACCAGATACCAATTCAACAGCTGAAGTTGGCTGTTCTAGATAAAACATAGGTTTTGACAGAATTAAAGTGGGCTAAGCAAGGGTATAGTATTCCCTCTGGTACTGGTCTGAGTCAAGAGCAACAAGTACATAGACTGCGTAGATGATGCCAGGGACATAGCCAAGGATGGTGAGAAGTAAGCAGATGCAGAACTCCATCTGTTTAAGACATAATCAAGATCAACACTATTAGTATGTTACCGATAGGGGAAAGAAGGATAGAACGCAGTACTGTCCGTAGTGTTATCAGCACAAAACATACGGTGTTCATCGCTGACTCATTCGGACTATGCATACGGCTTAACTTTGATATCAACACAAAGAGGCAGATTATAACAGAGTCCAGAAAACTATGCCACTATCACTAATCAAAATTCAAACATAATCCCCATGCTCTTTGTGCATCTCTTCCACTTGATCTTAAAAAAATGGCTGGAAATGACTAAGTTGACAAACTATGCGCTATAATACGTCTAAGAATATAGGTTTAAAATAAAATAACACCAACCAGATTATCTGGACTTGTGACAAACTTTCAGTCTAGTCTGTTGGATTGGCAGCTAGGTTTGCATAATCACCACAAAAATTTTATAAGGTACTTACACCGTATATAAGGATTAGAGTAAATCATAAATCAAAAACCAATAGTAGCACTTCCACACGAACTCCAGATGAAAATGGTTCAGAGAGAAATCAAATGGAAGCCCAATGCATAGGATACTCCATTGGCCATTGCACGAAGCAGAGTCATGTCGAGTTGTCTACCGGAAGATTCAGCTGTGGCAGCGCAGCGTTTGGAGCTCGAGGATTCGCAACCACTGCCATATCCACGAATTATTACTGGACACCAGCTACTCGACCCACCAGATCGCAAAAATTCGCCCCCAAAATTCTAACGACCAGATACACACGCAACGAATCCCCACCTATCCATGAACTACCGGGAGCGCGAGATCGTCGGGGCAAGCATAGAGGTGGGGGGGGATAAGGGATTGTGGCGGCGTACGCTGCAGCATCCGAAGCGGAGGAAGACGCCGAGGGGCGGGAGGATGATGGCGAGCAGGATCTCGAGGAACGTGCAGCACCGGCCAGACGCCATGGGGGAGGATCTCGGATCGGATCCGGGGATGAGGCGGGCGAGATCTAGCTATCTCCTCCTCCGATCCCTCTTCCTCGTCGTCCTGCTGCTGCTTCCGCTGTCGCGTGCGCGTCGTCTCGCCTTGTCGCCTTGGTCGGTGGCGTGGCGTCGCGCCGAGGGGATTAGGCTAATCCTAAAACGAAAAGTATAGATGTTTTCAACACATTCACATAACCATAAATAAAATAAAATAAATTTTAATATTTAATATACAATTTGTTTTATGATATAATTTTATAAAATTATTTAATTGATATTTGTGTACATGAGATTTTATTTAGATAAAATTATTTGTATTCGTGCACACGAGATTTAATTTAGACAAAATTAATTTTTTTTAAATTTATGTTACGTGACATACATATATATATATATATACTTTATGAAAATTCTCCTCCTAGCTCCGGTCTCACGTATGGACACGTCGCCTAGCCTTAATTACTTATCATTGGTTAGTTTATTAGTAGTAGTACTGCTTAATTAATTATAATGATATGATTGTTAATTACTTATTCCCAATGTTTCAAATTGATTTATCATTTTATCTTTAACCTAGGACACGTTGAAGCTGAGTTAGATAAAGATTAAATAGAGACCCAGAGAAATAGAAAGTTAAAAAGTTATTAGTATATGGTTAATTAAATTTTAATTATTTTAAAATTTAAAAATAAATATAATTGATAATTGAAAAAATATAGAGAAAATTTTTGAATAAAATATATTAAGAACATGGCTTTCAACGATTCTATGTCTATTTTTACCATTAATTTTTAAAAATCGTTTAGTTTAAGAGTTATATATATTACGAAAGTATTTTTTACGCTGAATAAAAAATTTGTGATATTAGAATATACAAATTTATAAAAAATAATAGTTAAAAATAGACATGCTCGACATAACACAAAACTAAAACGATATCTGACAGTGGTTAATGGACTGATTGATTAGCTCAGCACCCTCAAAACCGGACACGGGGGAGCCTGCAGCATCGTCGACGCGACACTGGTATCGTGTACGGATTCTCTCCTTGTTCTTTTCCTCTTTAATTTAAAAAAACACAAAATCATATCCCTTCTTTAATTAATTTCTTAATGCATTGTCCCCGATTCCATCGTAAAACCTGGGGGGACCAGCCTGGCTAACCAGGAGCCCCAAGTGGCTGTAAACTAACCAAAAGCATCACATTAACATGTACCCGTTCTAATCCGATGCCAGCTAGATCATATGACTACTTAATTAGCATGCTAATCGCACAGTTTACTGTATTTAGCAACCCCCAAATGCAAATCACATCTGGAATAACAATGGCTAATACTCTAATACAGTGCCCACGTACAGATCAATTTTTTCATGAACACATAAATAAAAAGCTTTGTTCACGGATATATCACAAGATTACGAGATGCAGGGACAAAAAAAATCTGACAAAGACAGGTTTGCATGGGGAATGATCCTCGTCTTGTACCATCTCACCCAACGTGAGCTGCGTGATTAAGATTAAGATTAATATTCTATTGTTATAATCTCAATTAATCCATAGGCTTCCAGGAGTTAGTGGCCAACACATGCCAGGATGCCAGCTCTGCCTGCCTGCAGCAGAAGCACACACGAAACTACTCTGAAACTGAAAGTCTCAACTCTGAAAATTGGCTGGAAAAGCGACAGATGATCAGAAGAAAAATATTCCTGCAAAATGGGGAGATCTCTTTACTCTAATTGGCTAGCTAGATGCGTGCATATATGAAGGATTGTACTGTGATTCTGGTGAAGATTCAGGGACATAATTAATGAAGTTCTTAGCTATAGGATTTTGATCCGTAATCTTCTTGTTCTGAAAGAGAAAACGAACTCTGAATCTGAAGAGATTATGATAAGCTACAGGGGCATACTACGTACAGAGTATCCTCCTGGCATGATTAGTAGCGTACCGACTTTAATTACCCTTTAAGAATAGGGTATACTAGTAGAATACTGTTGAAGATTAGCTGACGTGTGGCTGTCTTAAGGTCTCCTTAATTATATATTATGGATGTTAAGTACAGTGGGGTAGATGTTTGCATAATTGCATTTCTGCCGCCATTAAAAGGGCTGTGTAGCCTTGACACGACGACATGTGTGACCATCTAATCGCTTTTGCTTAACAACTACATTTAGCTTATCTGATTTTATCCTCCAAGAAATCAATCAAACAAAGGGTGACAGATGTTCAGAGAGCTTGACATCCCAGCTGTTGATTTTTGTTCATACACTGAAGCCAATACTTTTGAGACATCAGTTAGAAAATATGGGAAAAAAAGATCTATCTTGATGTGTGGTGTTTAGCCACCTGGGGCTTGAAAGTGATGGTGACAAATCAAACGGTGAGATAATCACTATCCTGTCAAACTCCGTTTGATCCTTGCGAGTATGAACATAGTTTCGTTCAGAAGTGTATCCACAGGGTAATGATGAATACTTTTATGTTCATCCAATGGAAGAAGTACTTTTCCGTGCCACGTGAATAGATAATGCTTTTTGCACAAGGTGACCAAGTCATTTCATAGGCTGTGTTCTTTGTTAAAGGTTACAACAGTATTTTATATACGTACTTTTTAAACTATTAAATGATATATTTTTTAAAATAATTTATAAAAAGTTATTTTTACGAATAAAAAAACTGACACGATTGTACATTTTCATTGAATAGAAGAGAAAAAATAAACCCAATAAAATGATTATAATGAAAAGCTATACAACTGACATTACATTTTATCGTGTGTTAACTCTTTTATCGTGTGTTAACCTGTCATGCCCTAGAGAGATTGGCCTCCTTTTTGATCATGATTAGAAGGATATGTGGCGTCGTCTCTTTTTGTTTGAAAATTCTTCGATTTTGTTCCTTTCATATTTTTCACCCATTAGACGGATTAGAGAATGTAAACCCTTTTTGGAACTGTAAGCGTGGATGCCAGATTTTTTTCCACCACTCTTGTACGGACCTGGCGTCATCCCATTCTGTCAGCTGTAATTGATTGTACCCCACCCAACTGGCCACATGGCCCCAAATTCGTCTGGTGTATCTGCATATAGCCACCAGATGTAGTGCATTCTCATCTGCCTTACGGCGTGGGGGTATTGCCCGTTATTTCTTCACCCTCTCGTTGCTAAGCGGTCTGACATCCAGACTCTATTTTAGAATATTAGCCATGAAAAAAGTTATTTTAAAAATTCATATGAATCTAATTTTTAAGATAATGTTAGCAAACTAGTTCTTCCATGCTTTTTATATGCTTTGGTCTTTGCAATTTCAGAATTTTGGTATAGCACTTGGATTCAACCTGCTATTTGAATGTGATGACCTCATCCCTGGGGTATGTTTTGCAATGGTTGTTCTTAATCTGCTACCATATGCTATATCTCACCTAGTAAAAAATATATTATTTCAACTAGAGAACTTCAACTGAAACTATAATATGACGACGGTGGAGTAAATATTTTGTCAATTCACTCTTTTGTCTTATTATAGGGCAAGAAGATGACGAGGTATTAAATGCTTGTATTTGCAGGCTTTGCGCTTCTTGTATTCTTGGTATATTCGTTAATGATAAGGCGCTATGTTGGTTTCCAACTATGCGTATGTTTTTCAATATAAAAAATTATTTTAAAAAGCATTGAACCTTTTTGTTTATGTTTTTACTTAATATTTAATCTGTTAATTTGTCGTTTTGTTTTTCATGTGAAAGAGGAGTGTTTCCAATCATCAGCTTAGAAGACAACCTAGTATAGATATTCACATTTGTAGCATTGCAATTTGATGATGGAAGGTAGTTTTGGATCAATGTCATTCAGGTTTTAAGCTATTAAGCTTTATGAAGTACATAACGTCTCCGTCTCGTTTTTATGGAACAAAGGTGTGAGTAGTGTATAGGAAAAGAAACTGGTAGTTGCCATGATAAATGCGTCACGATTTGACCTACATTTTTACCTACTGAATTATCATGTGGACGTTTACTAAACAGCTAAATAGTTTTTTAAAAAACATTATATATAGAAATTTATTAGATACTTTTCAAAATTCCTTTTAAATTTTTATATTTAATTCATTTTATCTGTGCCCTTGAATAGTAATCAAAAACTAGAATATAATCTATAATTATTGGCTACAATCTAATTCGAATGTAGCCTAGGCATATGGTTGAGAATACTTATTATTTCAGTAGCAGATCAAATCTATGCAAGTAAGAATGATAATCGATAGACATACTGTAAAAGTGAGCTTCAATATCATAGAAGGAAAAGGAAATAAAGCAAAGTATTCTATCTCTAGATTAATTCTTACAACTAGATAGATGCCCATGTTAATACATTCAGTTGTTGACAAGAGTTATCCGACAAAAATATCCACTTTGGTTAGGATGCAGTAATTGTAAATAATTTTAACAATGAGACACGAATGAAAACAGTAAATGATTATTTTGACTAAAGATAAATTATTTTTTTAAGAAAGGCTATAGATAAATTTACGAGGCAATGCAACGACAAGAGGAGTATCTATTGATAACCAAACGGTGGATCGGTGATGTGTCGGAGAAGAAGAAAAATGATTTCTCTAACGTAACGTTAGGTCACTTTATGTCACTGACATGTTTCTGTTGATAACCAAACGATGGATCGGTGATGTGCTGGAGGAGAAGGAAAGTGGTTCTCTAACGTAACATTAGCTGACTTTTTGTGTCACTGATATGTAAGTTCATCAATTAACCTATGATCTATTCTTTAATAAATTTATAAGACAATGACTCAAATTTAACTGACTTGTTTAGAGGAGGAGAAGGCATTGCAAATGCAAACTGAGCGGAACAGAGAGAGAGAGAGAGAGAGAGAGGTGGCGGTGAATAGAAAAAGGAGATGCGCAATCTTCCCCGAATCCCCCACCCGTCCTCCTCCCTGGCCTTCCCTTCCGCCCCCGACTCGACTCCCCCCTCTCCGCCTCTCCTCTTCCCGTCGCTTCCGCCTCCTACAAATACTCACCCACCCTGACCCACCCCGACCTTTCTCCCCCTCCTTCCCTTCGCCTCCGCCTCACCCGCACCTCATCTCGCCGCCGCGTCCTCCTCCCTCCTCGTCGTTGTGAGTACCCTCCTCCTCCTCCCCTGCTTCGATTCCGCGAGGTTTGGTTCCGTGGCGTTTGGGATCGCGGCGCCCCGCCGCGGGGATCGGGGGCTGTGCGGGGAGCGCCACCCCATCGCCGCGTTTTTTGGCGATTGTGACTGGGTTTGCGTTTGTAATAACGGTGCTGTGCCTCGCTGGCTGGCTGCAGGGTGTTGGGATTCGCCATGGGGGTGTACCTGAGCACGCCCAAGACGGAGAAATACTCCGGCGAGGGCGGGAACGACCGCCTCCGGTACGGCCTCGCCTCCATGCAGGGATGGCGGACAACCATGGAGGACGCGGTGAGTTCGTTCGTTTGTTTCCCCTTCCGCATTGGCTTCTGCTTTCTGGTTGATTCGCCACTGTAGGACCCGGAATTCGCAGCTCTGCAACAGTTTTTTAAGGTGAGGATTGTGTCGTAGATTCGCTTGATTGGTTAACCGGCAAAATTTGTTGTTCCGTGGAACTTGCTACCTCCAACTGTGATCGCCAATGGTGGTGTTCTGTTGCCCCAATGATAAAGTTCACGATAGCCTTTTGTTGCGCCTCGTCACTTGCATTGGGAGTCCAGTGCCGATACTTGGTCAGATAATTGATCACGATGATTAGCATTAGGAGCCGTTTGACATTGAGTTCCCATTGATTTGACATGACACTAGGGGCCGTTGCAGGTGAAATTAGATTAAATTATAAGCTTTACCTGTTCTTTAAAAGCTTATCCAGTGCATCTTTACATTGCAGCACACTGCCCTGCCACACCTGGACGAATGCACATCCTTTTTTGGTGTCTATGATGGCCATGGAGGTAAATTTTTTCATTGCTTTTCTGTTCAGGTCCAACTCGCTATTCTATTACATCTTCAGATCTAACAAAGACGGGTGCGATTTGATGCCTACCAATGGGTGATTGAATTAGTATCATCTTTACAACTTTATCCATTACTAGTTGCAAATGATTGGTTCCTCGGTAGTTTCAATGGCATAACCTTAGCAAGTTCAATTAAGCATCACCAACTTTCACCTAATAAACTACACATATTAGGTAACCTGAGCTGTGTTGAGTTGATGATAATCTCATCCATTCATTTATTCATCATCTCATCCATTCATGCAGATTAGGTAAACTTAGCTGTGTTGAGTTTGGTTGTCCAGTATCCTAACAGGGAAATAACAATCAAACAGCCCAACATTTTCACATTCCCTTTTTAATGGTTGTAAAAGGTACAAGTGCATTGAGTAGGTTTAAATTGATTCATCTTTTCATTTTCTTTTTGAAACCAAAACTTAATGCATTTGTATGTTGTCCTTTTATCCACAGCATGGACAAATTCTTTATGTTGTGACTTGACAAACTATCCTCTGTGATTCCAGGGAAGGCAGTATCTAAGTTTTGTGCGAAACATCTACACCTGCAAGTACTGAAAAATGAGGCTTATTCATCTGGTGATTTGGCTACTTCTGTCTTAAAGTCATTTTTCAGGTATGTAGCATGTACCTCTTTTGAGCATGAAGTGCTTTTCAATGAAATTGTTGTATGCTTGGTGGTCTTAATGAGTCTGCACCGTTTTTTACCTTTTCAGAATGGATGAGATGATGAAAGGGCAAAGGGGGTGGAGGGAACTGGCTGAATTGGGGGACAAGGGACAAAAGTTGACTGGCATGTTAGAAGGCATAATATGGTCCCCGAAACCTGGAGAGTCAGATAAACTTGAGGACAATTGGAGTGAGGAGGTAAAACTGCTATTCTAATAGTTCTTCATTACCAACCATTTTTGCTGGATGATGGAATTGAGGGGCTATCTTTGATGTCATGATGCTTCAGAGTTATTCCTTGGTAGAACAAGCATTTGATGGGATAAAATACTAAAAACTGATTTGATGCTAGTAATTCTGAATTCATATTTAAAGAGGCTTGTTTGAGTGATGCTGCTCTTAAGCATGTGGATTCATGAAGGGGGCTTGGTCCTGCTTGTTATGTGATTAGGGTTTCTGCAGAGAGGGATGTCTTTCTTAAAATACCCATTTAAATCCTTAAGGGATGTCTTTCTCTAGTAGTTACCTTGAAAATATGAGAAGTGCTCTTGAGTCAGGAGTTATTGCCTATGATCATTGCATCTGAAACTTAGGTCAACACTAGTTTATATCAGAAGGTGATGTCCAGTTTTTTCTGAAGCATGCTAACATGTGATCTAAAATTCATTTCGTAAAATACCTTATTAAAAAAAATTATTTGCACAAACAAGGAAAACAAAAGGAATATGTACCATTCTTTAGCACTGAGCTTAACATGTGATGTAAAATTCATGTGGTGAAATACCTTATTACAAAATACATTTGTACAAACAAGGAAAACAAAGGGAATATGCACCATTCGTTAGCACTGAGCATATATGTACCTTACAAGACATCAGCTCCAGAGTTTTATATTTTTATACATGACCTTGTTTCCTAAAAAGAAACTGCTCTTGTGAAATTCTAGTGAATTTAGAGTTTAACTAAACCGCTCTAACTAAGTTACTTAACCAGGGCCCTCATTCTCATTTTCCTGGGCCAACATCTGGAAGCACTGCTTGTGTGGCTATCATAAGAAATGATGAACTCATTGTTGCAAATGCTGGTGATTCCCGGTGTGTGCTCTCAAGGAAGGGTCAAGTACGTCAGACCTCTGTATCTCTGGTTTTATTTGCGAAGAAAATGTTAGAATATGTGTTCCTGACTCAGTCTTGCGCATAGGCTTATGACCTGTCGAAAGATCACAAGCCAGATCTTGATGCAGAAAAGGAGAGGATACTGAATGCTGGTGGTTTCATTGTTGCTGGGCGGGTCAATGGAAGTTTGAACTTGGCAAGGGCAATAGGTAGTACCCTCTCTTTTCTCATCGAAAAACAATTCCTTAGCTACATGCATCATTCTTATCTATCTTTTTGTGTTTTTCCACCAGGGGATATGGAATTGAAGCAAAATGAACTTCTCCCAGCCGAGAGACAGATTGTCACTGCTGAACCTGAATTAAACACAGTGGGTTTTGTCGACAATTTCTCACTGTATTTGCTTTGGACAACATTTTTTGTAACATGGAATTTATTTGGCTTGCTCAGGTTAAACTTTCTGAGGATGATGAGTTCATCATTTTAGCATGTGATGGCATATGGTATGTCCTTTGCACCAATCATTCCCTCTCTTGAATATAGTCTTATTGAGATAAACAATTTTTATTTCTCTTTCTGTGGAAAACTTAGCTATTTTTACCATCTGATGTAGCTGGTGCTGAATTTTGACAACTCAATTGTCCAACAACAATCTTAGTTTATTAGCAGATTTGAATGTTAAGTAAAAAAGAAACAAAAGTTGTATTTAGCGAAGTCCAAAGAAATGGCATCATCTTCTATTGGTAAACCATTTGGACAACCCTTGGAGATAGTAATTCACAATTCTATTTAGATGATGTGTACTTTCTTTAAGGAAGTGCACTGTGGGGCGTGCAGGGGCTGATATATAACTATTTTTTTAAAATAATATACTGCATTCTCCCCCAGGATCCCAGATATATAAACATCCAGACAACTTTGTATACTAAATGTGAGTTTGATTTTTTAGACCTGCAGTTACCTTGAAATGGTGCTAGATCTTTTGTCAACTCTTAATCATGTGTTTTTGTCCTCTTGACTTGATGAGGTTTAACATATATGTCTTCATGTTTTACTGTTATGGATTATTCCGGATTCTTTGTAGTTTCACTGTATAGTTTATCCTAGACATAAATTTATCTTATGACAGGGATTGCATGTCAAGTCAAGAAGTGGTGGATTTTGTTCACAAAGAAATGAACAATGTAAGAAACTGATATTCACAGAATTTACATTATGCACTAAAAATATATAGTTCATAGTGTTGTGTTTTGCAATATGCTATTATGTTATGGTATTCCTAATTTACCGGGAAAAAAACTACAGGAAGATAGCCTATCTGCTGTCTGCGAGAAGTTGCTTGACCATTGCTTGGCACCTGTATCCGGTGGCGATGGCTGTGATAACATGACAGTGATCATAGTTCAGTTCAAGAAGCCAAGCAAGTCAGCTGCTACTTCAAGCACAAATCAATCTGTCTCTTCAGAAGAGATGCGACCAAAGTGAGCTTCCTTTAACCGCTTCACCTAAATCATATTCCAGATCTCGAAATCTCGCGTTGTAAAAGCCTGAGTTCCTCTTTCAGAATTTGAGCCCTTACCTTTGTGAACAGCGAGCTTGATGATGGCCCAAGCGATCCGAACAAGTAGCAGGCCAAGACCGAACCATGGAGTTCCAACCGGTGATAGACAAAAAGGATAGTAAGTGATGTATATAAGAAAAGGGATTCTATTCTACAGTCACTATAGGGTTTGTTCTTTCTTTCTACTAGCATCTTTTTCTTGCACCACAACCTGTAATACATGCCATGTTGCTTAATCGAACTGGGTTGTGTGAAATGCATGAATTTTCCAATGCTCCATCGTGTCGCTGGTTTCTCCGCCTGGAAATTTTTCCTGAATCCTGATGCTTCATCATGAACTAATATTCATGCTGAATAACTTGAATATAAATCTAATTTGGGAAATTTTGCTCAGAGACACTGAACAACATTGTTATTTGCCGTTGGACACCGTCAATTCGATAATCAGTTAAGTACCATTATGAAAGCTAGTTTTTTTTGTCAAAAGACATCGCAGCCATTATTTTAATCGTTTTCATGGTTTGGGAGAGAGAAACAGCGGTGAATGGACAATGTTGACCCTGGCATGCTGAGGCGCTTATATGGTTCGGTTGAGAAGTCATCGACTCGTCACCGTCTTCTTCCTGCCATCGCCTATCTGTCTCTCTCTCTCCCTTCCCAAACTCTTTCTTGGAGCTGCAACCCTAGATCCGTCGATTTGGGCCCTTGCGATGGTGTCTAGCTCGCAATCCATGGCACCGTCTGCCCCCGCTCCTGAGCTGGATCCGTTCAGGGATGTTGCCGGTTTCTTGCCCCTGGTTCCATGCAACAAGTGTGGAACGAAGCTCATCGGGCGGGTGTCGCAGAAGGTAGGCAGTAAGGGGAAGAGGTTCTACAAGTGTCCTATGCTGGAGCATGTAAGTCACTGGGGTTCAGCCCCTTCGAAGGTGAATCTACACTTGGGCGCAGACGCTTCACTTTCGCAGGGGACACCATCCTCACTGGTCCATCAAACCACGGGCACGAGCTGTGGTGGAAGATGCGACGGAAGGCACGAGGTCACCAGAGCTTGGTCGATGCGGGAAGGAAGGCGGTGGCGGGACCTGTGGCTGAGTGAGAGGAGGGCAAGGGTTTAACGAACTACCAATATGGTCTGGTCCAACCAAATCTGGGGTGGGTTCGGGTCCGCATTAATCCAGGGGGCAACCAATGTCATTTTCAAAATTTCCTCTCTTCCAAACCACAAAAACGATTAAAATAATGGCTACGGTGTCTTTTGGCAAAGAAATTGGCTTTCATAATGGTACTTAGCCGATTATCGAATTGGCGGTGTCTAGCGGCAAATAACAACATTGTTCAGTGTCTCTGAGCAAATTTTCCATCTAATTTTGGTGCTACATTAATCAATCCCCTGATAAAAATGCGAGCAAAACACACACAATGTGCCAATGTTCTTGTGTTCTTCCAAGCACAAGGGCAGAGATTAATCAAGGCAAAATGGCGACAGCTGAGGCGGCCACGGCGAGCACTGCCACCCACTCGGCGGCGCCCGGCATGGCGGCAGCGGCGGCCTCCTGTGCGGCGGCGTCGCCACCGGCGTGGCGCTTGGCGCTGTCGCCGGTGGCGTTGTGCGGGGCGGGTGGACGGTGATGGCAACCTTCATGCCGGCCTGGCAGAAGCCGTTGCCGCAGATGAAGTAGTAGCGGCGTGAGTCGTTGAGCGGGATGAAGTCCTTGCCGGAGGTCCAGTTGCCGGCGACCCCGGCCATGGTGCAGTTGTCGTACCCCGTCTCGTTCACCTCGAACACGTTGTGCGTCCCCTTCTGGTACCTGAACGCTGCACGCCAGCACAAGCACAAGCTTCTCGTCACCGTCACACTCACCGGCGGAAGCCATTGATGCTGGTACTACGAAAGAAGAGGAGGAAATGGAGAGGAGGCTTTGGCTTACAGATGAGGTCGCCGACGTAGAAGGTCTGGTTGCCGGACCAGAGGGAGTAGTCGATGTTGGGGTTCCAGCCGTGGTTAGCGCCGACGATATGGTCCGTCGCACCGGCGAGGCTCACGGCGAAGCCGGCGAGAACGGTGACGAGCAGCAGGTGGCACGCCATTGCGCCGCCGGGAGCTAAAGCTCAATGGAAGGGTAAGTGGAGGGGAGAGAGAAGCACGGGCGATTTATATGTGCCGTCCGTGTCGGAAGTCTGGGCCCTTTTTTGTTCAGCCTTTGGCCTGGACAGTCACAGATACCATGGATTGGTGCAAATTGGATGAAATTTGAATCATCACGCGCCACCGCCACGGCAACCCTCGACGACGGCGGCAAACACGCCGCCCTGGTCCAGCATTGTCGCCGCCGTCTACACGCCGTGGAACGTGAAAATATGCGGATGCCCACACGTCAGGGCAACTCAGACGACAAGACCGAAAAGGCATTGCTCATGGCAACTCGTTTCTACCCCCCTACCTTACAGAAGCCGGTCCGATTGTCTACAGAATGATTGAGCTTTTTTCCTTTTACATGTTCATGAAAAATGGCAAGTAGATATTTGATTCCATGTCTCCCGACGGTCCGAGAAATCATGGCACAGAATGCGGAGCAATTTCATACCGATGCCTCCAAAGTTCCATCCACAAGCAAAATTAAAAATGGAAAAAATGTCACATACAGAGCACACAACACCAACACCCAATTCCCATTGCTGGAGACAGGTTGGATTATCCTTGAAAGCAAAAGGGACATCTCATTCTATAACACTGATTAAATTGTTACTAGTCATCATATTGATTTCATACTGGTGCTAGAGTCAACAATACCATTGATTGGAGTACAAGCAGTCCATAATCAATTGAATTCTTATACCAGTCCATAAAAAAAATTGCACCAAAAAACAACTCCATCACAATGTGTTTTATCCTTCCTTGTAGTCTTGTACTCCAAATTACTACAGTAAGATGTATCGTTTAGCCATAACAAACATAAATTGTTCATAAACTAAAACCTAAAATGTAACTTTACTGAAAAAATGAAAAAAAACCCAGGGGATTGATCCCCACTTCATATTAAACATACAATTCCCATGACTCGGAATGCTTAAAAACATATGCTGTGCTCTGTAGTGTTGCAACTAATCAATCTTCACAGATGAGTAAATCAACCTCGTGAACCAGAAACAAGCGCAGAAACCGATAGTACCAGTAAGCACGAAGAACGCTAATGAGGCAAGCAGCATGTACCCAAAGTACAAGATGCCAGACACCAGCTTAGTAATCTGCAGCTTCGTGAAGAAGTAGAAAGCAGCATATAAGAAGAGATAAAGTGCCGAGGATCCCGAAGTGAGGTAAGATCTCCACCACCACATGTAGTCCTCGCTGCACAGTTGGAAATAGCAGAGCACAACCGTAATCTCGGCACAGGTGATGATGAGGATAACAAAGACGAGGAAGAGGAAGCCAAAGATATAGTAGAATTGGTGAAGCCAGATTGAGGTGAGGATGAAGAATAGCTCAATGAAAACAGCACCAAATGGTAGAATGCCACCGATTAGAATAGTGAAGATTGGATTCATGTACCAAGCTTGCTCGGGGATCTGCCTTGGAATCTTGTTGGTTTTAACTGGAGGTTCCAGGGCAGGTTTCTTGAACCCAAGATAGCTCCCAACAAACACAAGGGGCACTGAAATACCAAACCAAAGGAGGACCAAGGCGAACATAGTGGTGAAAGGGACGGCACCAGATGACTTCTCCCCCCAAATAAGAGCATTCAATATGAAGAAGATAACAAAAGCAATCCCTGGAAATAAGAAGGCTGTGCGCATAGTTATTTTCTTCCACTCTGAACCCTTGAACATCTTGTAGAGGCGTGAAGAAGCATAACCAGCAAGCAACCCCATCAAGACCCAGACAAGAAGCATCGCGGTCATCAATCCTCCCCGATTTGATGGAGAAAGGAAACCCAGAACTGCAAAAATCATCGTAACCAGCAGCATGCCGAAGAATTGGACACCAGTACCAACATAAACGCAGAGTAAATCAGAGTTGGTTGGGGGTCGGAACACATCTCCATGAACAAGCTTCCAGCCAGTTTCCTCTTGCGCTTCTTCTTGAGTTTCAAGTTGGTTGTATCTAGAGATATCTCTATATAGAGTGCGAAGCATTATCATCGCGACCATACCAGACAGGAAAAGCACGATCATGAGAGAGTTGACGATAGAAAACCAGTGAATCTGATCATCAGTCATCAACAGATAGGTGTCCCAACGAGAAGCCCACTTGATGTCACTCTCCTGCAATTAGGAAAACAGATTCCATGGAAATCATTGCAAGAAATTTAACATTAAGAGAATATGAAGGTGGAAACAGAATCCAAACAAAACACATGCAAAACTAGTACCTCAAAGCGAACATCATAGGTGAATATGATTTCTTTGCCAGCTTCGACCTCCTGAGGAGAGTCAGAACTTGTTACAAGCTTGTTAGCATGAGGGTCACATGTGCCCAGGCGAGTGTTCACGCCATCCCATTTATCATCAAGCTGATGCTTAATGCTGCCATAACAGTATATAAATAACACGTGCATTAGGCTCATTTATATAGAGCATATAAAAGTAAAACATCAAAGCACAAAAGTAGAAAGAAAACCTGTATGGCTTGACCTCAAATCCCACTATTCTAGAAAGTTCTGAATCATCGTCCTTGTGGTACTTCACTATAAATGACAAATGGTTGTGAATGAAGTGCTTCTCTTCCTTGCTCTGCAAATACAGTTATATATCACAGTTCGTTAATCCAGAGCATATGAATAAATAAAAGGTCAAGCAAGCATCAATTGAGTGCACAACTTACTCCGGTGTACTGGCCATTGACACCAACATGATAACCACCTTGGTAAGCAATGTTCTTATCTTGCCTTAAAACAGGAACAACTAGCGGGAGATTGTCAAGAATCCTGCAAAACAAATCATGTCATTTTGGAAGAAACTGTGACTTGAAGTGCAACAGCACCTATATATCCCTTACATGTTCACGCGATATTCATCCTCTATCTTTTCCTTGAGCTCCTTTGCTTCTTTCTCACCAACAGTTAATTTGCAGACAATCTGGCACATCTTGGGCTCTCTCATTTGAAACTGTAGCTCAAACAAAAAAGAAAGATGGCAAACAGAGATTAAGGCATATTACTTCAAGGACATAAACTTCAAAATATGAGTTACCCGGTACTAACCACATATGGAGAGTTCTCAATGCGATCACCACGAAGAACCTCACCGAGATTTTCAGCACTGTCAACGATAGTTTCTGGCTTGCAGAAAGGGAGGGAGTAATATGCATAGGGTAGTTGAGTTTTTACTGATGTCAGCTTATTCACCTTCACAGGAAGTGAATCACCCTGTAGATAAACAGGAAAGGCAATTATAAGGGCAATCCTGGCCACAAATAAAATGTTATGATGCCCTAAACTATTACTTGTTAAAGGTAACATTTATTTGTTAAAGGTAACATATCAAGATGCAGCGCGGCATGTGTACACATGAAACTACAAGTGCAAAAAACAGGAAGATGAGCCGAACCAGTCTGATCTAACAAATGAATCTTCTTTGGAAAAGAACCAAGCAGAATAATAGTTATAATTATGATCGATGAAGCAGTGAACCAATGCATTATTGGGTGACTCACCAACGCAATTTCGGAAATCAAGTGTCCATGCATTGTTCTATATTAACTTTGTGATCATCTAATTCCATAGGAAAAATCAGATAAGCAGGAATAACCACTGGACCTAAATACAACAGAGGAAAAGAAGAATATTTTGGGGGGGAAAGGCAAGCAAAGAATTACAGTTCAGATCATTCAAGTGGTGGCCTTCTTTTAGTGTAATGGCAATGGCTTTTTAAGAAGTAACCCTTCAGCAGATGATCTTGTGGTATGAAATTACTGTGAGTTGAGTTTTTTTCCGAGATGGGACTTCTGGTTGGCTCGGATGGCCAGTGCACATCCGTTAATTGAGCTTAACTTTGGTTCAAACCAATGGATGTTCTCAGAATCACCTATTCCCATACTTGTTGGAAACACACGGGGTTAACGAGAGGTAGTTAGTGTTACTACTCAGAACAACCAAAACCTGATGTCAAAGTTTTTATATATAATCGAATCAGGAGTACCTGATACCTAAAGCTAGATCTACGGGATCCCATCCCATCCCAGCCATGGAACCCCCACCCCGTTGACCAACGACCAGATCCAAACCGAGCACGCGCACAGCAATTCCTAGCTCGACGAAGAGCGATGGGATCAAGCAGCGATCGAACCTTCCCAAAGTCGGTTGGGGCGACGCCGGGCAGGTAGAACCCCGCGGCCGGCGCGGCGGCGAGCAGAACCACGAGCACCGCCGCGGCGGCGAGCCACCGGAGCATCTCCGGCGCCCGCATCGCTCGGTGAGAGACCACGTCTCAGGGGTTGGGATCTGAGGCGGGAGGAGGCGGGTGGGTGGGCGCGGCGGCGGCGAAGCGACGGCGACGGCGACGGCGACGACCCGCGCGCGGAGGCGGAGAGGAGGAAGAAGCTTCGGGTGTCGGGTGGATCTTCCCGGGGTTTTTATCGGATAGAAGTTTATTTGTTTTTGCGATTTGGACCTTCAAGTTTCATTTAATTATGTTTATAGTGTCGGCTAAGTCGTTTGACCACGTGGCTCTGCACATGCGTGGGGCGTGAATGCGAGGTTGCTCGTTTGACCTGGTGAGGCAGCCGATGCTGGTAAATGCTTTTTTTGTTTTGTTTTTAAAACTTTGGTAAATGCAATTATGCAAACGGTAAATTATGTGAAATTTTCAGGGTCTAAATTAAGGACTTATCCACCTTATTAAAAATCAACCTCATCAAAATTTGATAATATCAAATTTTGTCATGTTATCAAATTTTGATAGCATTTGATATGTGTGGTTTAGAGTTTTAGGTGGAATTTTTGTGAGAGAGAACTTTTGAAGGTACTAAATTTCGATAGGTTGATGATGATAAGTTGTTTAGTTTGTTAACCTATTATTAAAATTTATTGACATCAAATTATTAAATTTTAGTAGGATTAAAATCATCGATGAAGCGAACATGACATGTAATTCTCTCTTTATCTCCTGGACAAGCAAAAAATGCCTTTAAAATCTTTCATCGATTGGAGAACAAAAAAATGCATCGAATCCTGGCCTTGCCAGCTAGCGACCTTTGTCCATTGTCCCACTACAAAGCTTGTCACGGTGTACAAATGCCAAATTCAGACAAAATTCGGTACAAAACACGGCGCTGAGCAGGGCGGTGGCTGACGTACTCGATCCTGGACACGTGCAAATTCATTCACATGTAAATGAATATATATATATATGTGCAACAAGTTACAAGTGTGTCTCTAGGACCTAGTTTTTACATGTTGTAAATAAATATCCATGTAAAAATAAATGCAGGGTAACTTCTTTAGTTGAAAATATTATGTTATAACCTCGCATTTTAGAGCTATATATATATCATATGTTTATATATATAGTTGAAAGCAAGTAGTGTTTTCACCCTAATTTTATTTTGCCTGGCTATTTTGCACAAAACCCTTTAAGGTTTTTTAAAATTAACCCGTAGTCCGTCTGGCTATTTAAAAAAATCTTAGTTAAAAAGGTTATTTTGTAGAAAATCCTTTAACTGTTTATAAAATTAACCTGCAATTCCAATGTTGAAAAGAAAGAGAGGCTTAGATGAAAAAAGATCTTCCGCGTCCTCTTTTTCGCCCTCATCCACGCGCGCGCTCGCCCTCCTCCCGTCGCCGCTCGGAGCTCCGTGCCGCCGCATGGACCTTCGTCCTCCGCCTACTTCCCTCTCCGTATCGTCGTCCCGTTGCAACGCACGGGTATTTTGCTAGTATATATATATAATCTATAACTTATCTATAAAGCAAGTAGTGTTTTCACCCAAATTTTGTTTTGCCTGGCTATTTTGTAGAAAACCCCTTGAGTTTTTTCAAAATTAACCCGCAGTCCGTCTGGCTATTTAAAAAAAATCTCAGTTAAAAAAGAAAAAGGGGTTATTTTGTAGAAAATCATTTGATGTTTATAAAATTAACTGCAACCCAATGTTAAAAAGAAAGAGAGGGCTTAGATGAAAAAAGACCTTTGCGTCCCTCTTTTCTGCCCTCATCCACGCCGCGCTGCGCCTTCCCTCCGTCGCCGCTCGGAGCTCCGCGCGCCGTATGGACCTTCGTCCTCCGCCTACTTCCCTCCCCGCGTTATCGTTCCGTTGCAACGCACGAGTATTTTGCTAGTGTGTGTGTGTGTGTATATATATATATATATATATATATATATATATATATATATATATATATATATATGAGAGATATGTTTGGGTTCTAAATGTTCAGTTGGAAAGAAAGGCAGTATAAGAAGAATAAATAATTGAGTTATCATTTATCATTGGTTAATATGCAATGCAAGTCTGTAAGTCCTCTCTACATCTCACATTTCTGACACAACATTTTAGCCATCAACTTCAATTGTTTGAACGTTCGACTCAGACAGTTCCATTGTACTAGCTGACAGAAAGAAAAATGAGTTTTATATACTGCACATGTAACATGCAGACTAAAGTACATGATCAAGAATTTCTGTTCCAACAGGATTACTGCAAACAATACATACATGCAGCCTTCTAATATCTATTGACGGCAAATTTCATGCCCTGAAAATAGTCCAATTTGGTGAGACATGATTTTCAGAGTCCATGATACTCAACGCAAGTGGTGAAGAACGAACTCGATCCACATGATGATCAGTTCTACAGTGGCTTAAAAGATGGTCGTATCATGCCAAGCAGATGGTATGTGACTGATTGATTACCTTGCTCTATGCACCATAACAAGCAAGGACAGGAACCAACGAGTGACACTAGGAATTAATCCTTGGGAGTTGATTGGTATAGCATCAGTTTCAATCAGGAGGCGCAGACAACCAGATCATGTTAATGGTCAGGGCATGAAGCTGAAACGCACCACATAGAGTGCAAATAAATTTGTATTGGAGCTGGCTGTAGGCCTACATATACGATCGATCATACAAAATGTTACTTCAACATTGACAGGTTAGCTATCAAGGGGAAACAATAAAAAGAACTACCACCTAGCGATTGTAGTTGACAAGATATACTTGTTCCATAACACTCTTCTTAAATTTCTTATTATTATGATCACTTGTATGCAATACTAATGTTAGTATTTTAGTGGTGACTGCAAAAAAATTAGTTTCACCTCATTGATGTCTCGATTTCGGATGTTACTGATTATTTTTTCGCTGGGCCGACAAAACGCCAGGCAAAGTATATCAAAGAGTGTAAAAATATACAAAGTTTCCTAGCACGCCAAGCAGCACAGAGCATGGCACCACGGCCTATATATACAGAACAGTCTCTAACTACACACAAGCGGGGCAAGCCCGAAACAAGTCAAAGCGCTGCGATCAAGCCTGCCGCCTTCCATGCTTCCCACTCGCCCTCGATGGTTGCACCTAGACTTGTTGGAGAGTGGGAGAGATTCTCTGACTTATCAGGTGACTTTAGATCATTGATATGTAGGCTAATCTCGTGACGGATCCATATGTCAGTAACTTAAAGTCAAACTTAAGTCAGAGAAACCACGCCCGTTGGAGAGGTTTTCCACGCGCATCAAAAACACGTGCATTTCTCTTCTTCTAAATCAGCCTGGTTAGCAAAATGACACCTGCATCGAAAGTTCTCTTCTCATTCTTGGCGATCCCCTCGCAAGCTTCACACCACCAAGAAGACATATCCCCCGCTTGGCACCGCACAGAGGAGGCCAAGCACGACCCCTGACGAGTTCTTAAACCTCTTGTTTGTAGGAGCAAGCTCGAAAGATGTGGTTGCAGGATTCGTCGTCATTATAGCACCCTTCATCGCACAGAACATGAACAAGTTGCAATGTCTGGGGAGGCGTGCACGACCGGCGTGCCCATGGCGGTGACCGGTTCTAGCCCGCCCGCCGGCGGCGTCGGTGGGGATACAACCACCTCGAGCACCACGGCGTGCTCGTCGTCAACAGCCGCTTCTTTCGCGCTATGGTGACCAAACGATAGGCGACCGTATCGAATTTACCTTGGACATGCAGGGAGCTCGCCTAGGGAGGCCAGTGGAGCAGTTGTCCCGCCGTTCCTGAACCCGACCTGGAGAAACGGTGGCCGCCGCCTAGGAAGGTGTCATAAGGAGGGTTGTCCGGCCGGTAGCTGTTGCACCTCCAGCATGGATGAGCATGTCGAAGAACAGACACTTCTTTTTCCATTGGCAGGGCAGGAGGCGTCTCAGAGACAAGCAACTCGTAAATGTCAGGGTTGTCTGCCATCGGTGGCATCCACCACTCCTGCATTGGCTCCGAAATGTCGAGGGCGAACTCCTTCGGGATCTTGGACGGGTCAGCCGACTAGGCCAACACCTCCGTCATGCACGCATCGACCGGGTCAAACATCTCGATGAACTGGCAGTCGATCTTGTCAAGGAATTGCTTGATAGCTTCGATCTCTACTGCATGGGCAGGAAGCCCCTCCACGACCATCTTGACAATGAACAGAAGTTTGGTGCTCTGCGTGTGGACTGAGCGGTGCCAGCGGCGGCGGAAGGAGATCAGCGGTGCCCCCTCCACGCTGAAACTTCCTGACCGGCCCAGCACAGCCGCACAATCCTCCTCCCGCCCAAACGTGATGAGGAAGTCCAATGGCCTAGTGACCTCAACGCAGACATTGCTTGGCAGCATCCCACAAGAGCGCCCCAATGCCTCAACCATCATCGCCGACGGCACCTCCGGCCTTCCGGAGAGCACGGAGGCCACCGGCACACGTCCATTCAGCTGTTGCTCGATTGCTGCCATCCCCGGGGTTTAGGACCAGAACGCCACGACCACCCTATGGGCGCAAAAGAGGGTCCTCCGCTCCAATGTCCTCCTCCATTAATTGGCTTCTCGCGGCGGGGCTTAGCCGAAGCGGGCGCGGCGGGAGGTGGGCATGCCGGAGTAGGCGCCGGGGCGATCGGCGTTGTGTGGGGCTCGGGGGCTCGAGGTAGGTTGCCGAGCAGGCCAAAAACGGGAGCAGAACGAGCTGGAGCCGCAACCGCCGCTGTCGCCTTGAAGGAGCGGGGGAAGTCGAGAAGAACGACCTTGCAGGTGCGCTCAGGGTGGCCTGGGTACCAGCAGCGATGAAGTAAATGCGGTGATTGGCCGGACGGTAGCAGGGACGCCATTACTCCTGCGTTTCACCACACGCCACCCCGCGTTCAAGTCGACCTCTTCCTGCGAAAGGGTAGGGCGAGACGGCCGTCGGAGTGAACGATCGACCGCCGGATGGGAGGGTGATTGGTAGGTGGGCGACGGGGCTCTCGTGCTCTCTCATCTCTGTCCCCGTGTTGCCCTAAACACAACTACTAGCATTTCTGTTACTGATATATTAAATAGTAATGGTAAACTCAGGACTTAACGTCCATTATCACAAAAGACAAGAAGTAAAAACTTGCACTGCTTTTTCATTGCTGTAAAATAACCAACTAAACTTGCCATGATAACCTAGCAACTTCACTACTTGTAATAGTATTGATGTGATTGCAGTTACTATAGTTTTCCACATCATAGATTCAATTTAATTCCTGGATAGTTACCAGATATTAGTTTTAGTAAAAAAGATTAAGCAAATTTAGGATTTACCTTCTAATATTCATGCATTTTGGTATTGTTTCCAGTGACTGGTTAGCAAGTAAGTCCAGTATTGCTTCCATGATATGAAACTCTGATTCAAACCAGTTGTTTTTAATGGTCCACAGTAATATACATGTAGTATTGGCAGATTTTTCACATATTAAGTCCCAGCCCAAAACAGCATCAACAGGAATTTACTCTCTAACCTAGCATAAAATGTCCGTAGTCCAAAAAAATAAACGGAGTAATATAACTTGTCTACCATGGAATTTGTTCATTATCATCTTGAAAATATAATCTTAATATCAAAACTAACCACTGTGAACAAACATAATATGCCAATCTAGAAACAGAACTTCCTACCTGAAAAATTCAATTCATGGAGATCTGGGTGAGAGTTTACCGGTTTTCAGTTGAGTAGACATCATTCACCTAGTCAGTCCCAAGGTTTGCTCCAAAGCAGTATCAATTGAGTTTACCGGTGTTACTTCGGCCGGCGGCGGCATGAACCTCGAGCTCGAGAGGCAGGAGGCACGGATAGGAATGAAAGTAGATATGGGGAAAATCCGTACCAATCGACACGGGATAAAAAATTCCGATCAAATATCGTTTCGGTGAGAAAAAACAGAAACAGAAAAAGCCGGAAACAATGTTTTTTCAAACGTATTCGCGAATCCGTATTTGTTCGAAAAAATTTTCGTATTTGGCCCACGCAGCCCACACCTCACCCGGGCTGGCCACCTTCCGGCCACCCCTGCCGGCCCAGTAAGTGGGCCACTCGGCAACTCCTCCAAACCCTAGGTCCCCCAGCCGCCCACCCCACACCAGTACGCCAGTCGCCACTCCCCGTCGCGCCCCCGGCGGCCACCGGCAGTCCCCTCCCCGCGGCAGACTCTGTCCGCCGGCGGCGGCAGTCCCACTCGCACGACGTCAGACTCTGTTCGCCGCCGCCGCCGGTCCACCACAACTCCCGTCCGTCCCCCGTCCCCCTGACCGTCGCCAGTTCGCCGCACCTCCCTACCGCCGCCACACTCCCTCCCCGTCGCCGCGTGCCAAGCCGCGTTTTCGCCTCGTCGACGCCAAGCCGCCGCTGCACCACCCCCTGTTCGGCCCCGAGTGGCGCTTCAACCAGCGCCCGCAGCTCCCGCAGCGTCGTGACGAGGAGGTGGAGGCGCGCCACCACGAGGACGAGAAGCAGCGCGCCCGCCGCGAGCGCCACTTCCAGAACAACCGCTCCCACCAACACCTCGGCTTCCGCGGCAACCAGTCCTCGTCGGCCAAGTCTTCCGTCGACATCCAGCCTGACTGGATCATGCGTGAGCAGATCCCCTTCGCCAACTTTACCAAGCTCTCCTTCTCCATCGCCGACCAGCCCGAGGACATCCACTTATGCGGCGCCATTGAGTACTACGACTGCGCCTTCGATCTGCCACTTATGTGGCACTTTCTATGAATTTCACTTTGATTTAATTTTGTTGCAAACCATTGGTAGTTTTATACGTTTAGCCATGTCGTAAGTTAGCATTGGGGGCACTCCAATTCTGGATCTGCCACTCACTACTTTCTCAGATACTGTTTGGAGCTTGGTTCTGATTAACATTTATGCACATAGGCATTTTCAGGATGGGCAGTGAGGACACAAAAGATATGCTGAAGAATGTGGACTGGAAAACAGTTGGTGGTTCAGTGACTACCGACCCAAGCCAACCAGTTGTTAAAAAGCGTCTCCCAAAGAAAATCAGACAAGTTCCTGACTGCTATTTTCTGCCTCGGCGATCTTTGCCTTCTTCATTGGCAATCTATGGTGCTGTGTGTGCTGCTGGAGTTGGTGCAGGGATGTTGCTTGAGGTTTGGATAAACAAAAAGATCAAAGGTGCATTCTTGTTTTATCTGGTGGCAGGAGGGGCCATTCTCCTCACGTTCATGCAACTTTGCTGTTTTCTTGAAAACATATGATGTTGGATTATACAATTGAAAGCATTACTCTTCTTTTGTTTGAGATAATGTTGGATTGAACAATTGAAAGCATGCAACACTTTTTTCTTTGTTGCCTGTATATTTTGCGCACATACTTACTCTTCTTACTTTCTGATGCAGAGGACAGTGCCATTGTCTGGGAGATGGGCAAATGATTTGAATTGCACTATGATTTGTGAAACTTGTTTTTGCCATTAGGAGATTGCTACCTCTGAAGAGTTCTCCTTGCTCTTGTGTTCAGCTGCTAAAGCTTCATCTTGGAAATAATGCAGCAGCTGCAGATGCTGAGGCGAACAATGCAACAGCTGCTGCAGGTGGTGAGGGTTAGAAGAGTGCGGAAGCTGCTGCTGCTTGAAGGGTTCTCTTCAGGTTGCCAGCTAGATCCTTTTTGGTTTAATTATCTGTTTTGATGGTTTACGTTTATGAGTGGAACTGCCTGTTATTGATACAGTGGTCTTGTTTGGTCGATGATAAAACAGTGGTCTTGTTTGGTCGATGATAAAACTGTTATGCTTTTCGTCTTAAAGATGCTAAGTTGCCCACTCAATGACTATGTCGATACTCCTAGTTTGATATCACTTCTGGCTGTTTATTGACCATGTTACTATGTTTGAACCATTGCATGCGCCTCATTGTTTCCTCAAATTACTTTTTAGTCATTAATAAGCTTGCATTTGATTATTTTGTATGGCTTTAATATGTTTCTGCTGGTGCCCGTGGCGCGCTTTAGTTGTGTAAGTAGCAAGTGTGGTGAGAGCTGTGATGCCCTTAATCCTGTTCTTTGTACCCCGAAGTTTAGGATTGCAATGTTTGCAACTGGGAGAAATCAGGCTTGGATTTCACTGTTACATGGCTTTTTGACACACTGCAGGCATAGCACACATGAGTAATCCAAGTTGATTGCTACTGAAGCTGCCGTTTATCTGTACTTCAAGCTGCTAGATTTAACAGAGCGCATCAGGTCTTCGCCTTTTCATGTGTTTTGATTAGTGTCTTGGCTGCAAATGTTACAGGTTTTAAGTATGCTTGCATGCTTGTCTCATCTTCAGATTTTACCTTTACCTTCAAGACCAGTTGGTTATGTTAATTTTTGGTTCATACTCTTTGCATTAGTCTGTGAACAATAAATTAAGTTATGGATATCCTATATTCTTGCACAGTTTAACAATCTTGTTGACACAACCTGAATATGCAACCATCTGTGGGCAGCAATTCTGCAAGCTCTTCCTAATCTGGGCTCTCCATTAGACTATCTCCCACAAGGAGACCCATACCTAAAATGGGTAGCAAATAGTGCATTTGGGTATAAAAATGGTCTCCAACAGGAGATTCAAACCCATCACCCATTTTGCCTACCGCTGCTGGCGAGACGCAAGAATGCGTCGTCCGCGAGAAGTTTCTTGCGGCGGCGTTGAACGTTTCCCCGTACGCCTGCGAGCCGACGCCGAAGATGGCGAAGCGGAGCCCCGACAGTAGCACCATCCTCGTGAGGAAGTCGTCGTCGGACTCCTCGAGCTAGCGGGAGAGGATGGCAGCGGCGGGCGGCGGCGCGCTGCAGTCATGGGTGGGAAGCACGAGCAGTAGCAGCGGGACGGAGGGGAGGTTGTCCAGGTCAAAGGCTGCGGCGTCGACAGGGTGGGCGGTGGCGGAGGCATAGAGGAGGGTCGGGGTGGGGTGGGGTTCGTGCCCGAAGAAGTTGATGGTTGGTTGCAGCGGAGGCGGAGGGACTTGCAGGCGCGAGGGGCAAGGAGCGCGCGAGCACAAGGGACGGAGAGAGCGCGAGCTGCCTGGGGCGGGGAGAGCACAGCTGTTGGAGAATCGCCGCGTCGGAGACGAGCAGGAGGACTGGGAGGAGATTTGGGTCACTCATTTGGGTCCGCCGTTGGAGGACAAGAATTTCTGGGTCTAAGGCGTTGGACTGTGGGCGATTCAAAGCAAGCAATAGGTCCTCCTATTTTGCATCGTGTTGTTGGAGATAGTCTCAACCAGGCTTTTACAATGCATATCTTTTTTGGGCTGCACTCACGATACATATCTTTTTTGGGCTGCATTTCTCTCTTCCCTTCATCTCTCTCCTTGTGTGTGTTGTAAGCTGCCAGGCTTATTAGATGTGACTCTAAGGGTCCGGGTTCATTTGGCTGCGAGAATCGGTGGGTCCGGGTTCATTTGGCTGCGAGAATCGGTTTCAATTCAGTGTGTTTTTTTTAAATTTGTATCAAACGGTTAAAAATGAGAAACATTTTTTTGGAGAATCAGCAAAAATGTTTTTCGTTTTTAACTAAAAATGAGAAACTCTTTTAGTTAATTTCATCGGTTTCTGAAAAAAGTTATTTTTTTGAGAATTATTTATGAATCATTATAAATATTTTTGTCTGTCTTTTAGAAACCGGAACCGTATCAAACGAATCCTAAATCCTAAGTCTGTGACACATTGAACACGCAGCCCATTCATCCCTTTCCCAACCAAGATGAGTTACTAGCCGATCCTGTGTGCGTTTCAACTTCTCTCTCTCGATCGTTGCCACCACGGCTGGCGAGAATCGGATCGTACGCACCCATCAACCTTGCAGTGCAGAACCCGTTTACTCGCTTAAGTTTCACATCATTATTCTGGCCTGTTTAGTTGCTGTAAAGTTTTGTAAAGTTTTGGGATTTTGGATACTTTTTGGGATTTTGGAACTAAACACCCATGTGTAAAGTTGAGTTGTAAAATTTTTGGTTTTGGGAGAGCTTTGGCCAAAAAAGTTGTAATTTTTTCTTGGGAAAAGTGTTTACCCACCCTACCTCTGCGTGTACAGTACTCCCAAACCACTTTTCCCCTTCTCCCCTCACAGCCGCCAGCATCAGCAAAGCTTGCCGCCGCTCTCCCCCGCCGCTGCCCCCGCTTTCCTCTCTGCTCTCTCTCGCCGCCGCACGCTCTCCCCCTTCGCACTCCCCGTCGCCGCTCTTCCTCCCGCCACCGCTCCCGCTCTCCCCTCTCCTCTCTCCCGTCGCCGTCGCTCTCTCCCCGCCGCTCTCTTCGCAAGATCTATCGCATGGCCGCCGATGAGCGCCTCGTCGTCGAGGAGGATGAGGCGGTCGGTCGCCGTGGAGATGAGGAGGGAACGGGAGCGGCGACGGAGAGCAGGCAGCGCCATGGTGCGGGGAGGTGGCGGGGAACGGCGGCGGGGTGCGTCGCGGTTTGTTGCCGCTTCCTTCGCGCGTCGTCGAGCTCGTCCTCATGGCCGTCCGCGTCCCCATCGCGTCGTCCGCGGGGGCCGCCGCCGCCGCATCCACGCTGCCAGGCGGAAGGAGATAGGCGAGGCGAGCTCCGCGCCCTGGACGTGGCCCTGCAATTGGTTGTGTTTTTCTCTTTCTAGAATTGTTGTCGATTGGGAAGAAAGGAAAGAAATTGATACATGCATAGGGAAAAACAAATTTGTGGAGTCAAATTGATGCCTGCTCGTTGCCCTCTGCCGATCGATCTCAATTGTGTTTTTGTTATTTTGTTTTTGATTTTATAGGCGAAATCTTTTAGGAGGGGTAAATCTGTCTTCTTTGCAACAGACAAAAAATTTTGGAAGGGAACTAAACACCTTGTTTTGTGTAAAGTTTACACCCAAAAATTTTAAGGTGTAAAGTTTACACCCCAAAATGAGTAACTAAACAGGGCCTCTATCTGCATATTCAAAACCATCTACTTGTGCCATTTCAAACCAATCATATTCATAATTTCATACGCATCATCCTCGATAAGCCACCTGTTTGTTCCCGAGTTGATTTACGTGGCAGAGTTACCTGATTCACGCTCGTTGCATCACTGTCACCTTGACTACTCTACCATTATTGTGAGTTCTTACTTGTAAATTGGCATGGTGTATACTTAGAGCCAAAGCGTGGCTGAAATGCGCATTTCCTACGTGCGCTTGAATGCAGCATTGATCGTAATTGATTTGCTCCCGACGATCACTGTTACCGACCGTTTTGACGTCCCATATTATCAAATTTATTTTTTTCTGTCTTTTCTGTTCATGTTTTTGAACCTCATTAAAAAAATATGAGAATGGTTACTGTTTTTTTTCTGACCGTTGTTGTGGGCTTCAAAAAGCGCGTGTAGCCTGTGGCCCTTTCATCTGGGAAATGGGTCGGTAATCCGGGCTGCCAAATGAGCCCTGTCAGGGTGTTCCCCTCCATTCATAAATCTATCTCGAGCGAAATATTGAATAATGATTCGTGATATCATATGATTGATTTAGGAATTTTTTGTACACATGAGTGTAATTTAGTCCAAGAGGAGCACCAGAATGTGTTCAGTGGATTAACCCGTTTATATTTCACAAGCAAGGTTAAAAATTAACCACCAAATAATCGCACATGCATTGTCCTTCAAACAATCATCCCACACGCAATATCATATACTAGTTTAAACCAGGGTTTCCAATTTCATTTTGAACAATTCTATTGGAGGGAACCAAAATTTCTGGAATATCGGGATTTTTGGGAAATTGTGTTGAATAAGTTTTGAACAAATTCACCACAAATCTTTGTGTGCCTTGAAATTCCTAAAATTTCAAACCCTGATTCAAACAAGATCGATGTAAAAATAATTAGACCAATCGTAGTAATATTTATACTAAGGACGAGCACAACGACAAGTGCACATCCACAAACATCTATCATAAAAAGAATGATATGTGTCTATTGCTATGTCAAACAAAACGACTTTTTTTGAAGGTACCATACTATTTATATAACAGTAGCTAGAGCTTTCAATTAATACTGCCCCATTTGCTTTACGATAGTCGTCTTGTAATAAGCCAACCAATTAATCTGCTTCGGCTGAATTAGAAAAGGCAACTTTGGTTGATCAGCCCAAGCATGTTGCTTATCATTGATGCCGTAAAATTTGAATTAGAGGAAGTGAGCAACAGCCTTAGATCACCGGTGATATACAGAAATCTCTCATGATTCCTTTACACAAACTAGCTCAAGATGGTCTTTTTGTCGATTTTTGAAAGCACGTTCACACATGCCCATTGCATTTCTCACTTTCGTATTTTTTTTCCTCCTACATTTTACACAAAAGTGATTCCGATATTTATTTCAGCTGTGTTTTAAGAGTGCAATATTCATTTTTTTTTCAGTTTTGACAATAAATAGCCATTTTTTGAGAAGACATAAAATAATATAAGAGCATCATCAAAATTCACCCAAATCTTATCTTTCAAATTGAACTCATCTAAACAGGACACTACAATCTTTTCTATCTACAACAAATCATCCAAATCTTTTCAAATATAAATTTTGAAATTTATGTAAGAGTTTTCTCTATTTGGATGATGGAGAAGCTTTGACCAGAAGTCTAATTTGAATGATTAGATGATTTGTGTGATTTATTGGACCAGGTTTTTTATAAAAACATCTGACTGACGATAAACTCGTCGACATCAAGGTGTTTGTGATGATAAGTGCGTATGTTATAAACGTCTGAATTTGTATTTGTAGCGTGTTTCTTTTTAAAGAAGATGGTTAATCATAACAGCAGTTCATCTGGTTTGCGACTGCTTCCCTACGAAGCATCGCACATTCGCACGCGGCGGCGCACGGGCACCCAAAGTGGATCTCGGCCAGCCCACCACCGAGGACCCGGCCGCCGCGTCCCCCCGATTACCCCGGCCGCTCGCCTCGCCGGCTCACACCACTCTGCCGCAGCCGCGAGCGAGCCCAACTCAACTCCACTCATCCAACCAACCGCCTCCGCTTCCAGATCCCTCCAACGCGTTGCCACCGCCTCTCCAGATCTCGATCCCCGCCCGCGCGGCCGCGGCCATGGCCACCCTCCGCCTCGCCGTAATCACGGTCGCGGTCGCGGTCGGGGTCGGGGCTTTGGCGGTGTCGTCGTCGGCCGCGTGCCCGCACACCAACCTCACCGCGGACTTCACCGCGGACTTCACCATGCTCCAGCGCCAGCTCCGCGCCACGGTCCGCCTCGCCGACGACGGCTCCTGCGCACTGCGCCTCACCCGCTTCGACCTCCTCGCGGCCTCCTCCTCCGCGCGCTTCTGGGCCGCGCGGGGAGCTCCTCGCCGACCTCGCCGCGGGCCGCGCCTTCTCGCCGCACCTGCTCAACTCCACCTTCCGCAACGCCACCCTCCTGCTCCCCTTCTCCCGCCCGCTCCCGCCCCTCCTGGCGCTCTTCGACCCCGACACATCCTCCGACCTCGGCCACGTCTTCCTCCCCGTCTCCGGCTCCAACGCCACCGATGATTCCGGCGTCACCTCGTCCTCGCCGGCAGCGCCTGTTCCCACCATGTTCGACAACTGCCTCCCTCTCGCCGAGAACAAGTACCGTCTCCGTTGGACGCTCAACGCCTCTGCCGGCACCGTCGAGATCGGCCTCGAGGCCACCGTAGGTTCAGAGTACTACATGGCGTTCGGGTGGGCTGATCCCAAGGCCAATTCTCCTGCTATGATCCATTCGGATGTTGTCGTCGCCGGATTCTCAGAGGAAGGTATGCCATTCGCCGAGGACTACTACATAACCGACTACAGCGAGTGCACGCTGGGGACCGATGAATCGCCGGTATCTGGTGTGTGCCCTGACAAGGTTTATGATGAGGGGAAGAATGATTCTGTGCTGGTGTACGGTCACCGGCGGGATGGAGTGTCTTTCGTGAGGTATCAGAGGAAGCTTGACACTGAGGATACCAAGTATGATGTGCCGGTGAGTGCCACGGAGGAGATGGCGGTTGTCTGGGCCATTGGGAAGCTGCGACCGCCGGATACTCTGAGGCCACACTACCTCCCGCAGAACCATGGGGGGCCGAGGGACGCAACCTATGGGTTTGCAAGGGTGAATTTGTCGGAAACGGTGGACAGTTGCATCGGACCATTGGATGCTGACAACAAGGAGGATCAGGAGAGGATCATCGCGGATGCAAAAACACCCCTGGTGGTGACATCTGCTCCAGCTGTCCGCTACCCAAACCCGCCAAACCCAGACAAGGTGATTTACATCAACAAGAAGGAGGCTCCTCTGCTGAAGGTTGAAAGAGGTGTGCCAGTGAAGTTCTCAGTGCAGGCTGGGCATGATGTTGCACTTTACATCACGTCGGACCCAATTGGGGGGAATGCTACACTGCGGAATAAAACAGAAGTCATATATGCTGGCAGCCGTGATGCTCATGGTGTACCAGCAACTCCTACAGAGCTGGTTTGGCTGCCTGATCGGAATACACCCGATCTAGTCTACTACCAGTCATTGTATGAACCGAAGATGGGTTGGAAAGTTCAAGTGGTTGATGGAGGCCTTAGTGACATGTATAATAGCAGCGTCCTTTTGGATGATCAGCAGGTTACTCTGTTTTGGACTCTGTCCCATGATTCTATATCTATAGCAGCTCGAGGTGAGAAGAAAAGTGGGTACCTTGCTATTGGGTTCGGGAGTGGCATGCTGAACAGTTATGCTTATGTTGGCTGGGTTGGCAATGATGGAGTTGGGCGAGTCAAGAGTTACTGGATTGATGGAAAGAGTGCAGCAGGCATCCATCCAACATCTGAGAACTTGACCTATGTCAGGTGTAAGTCAGAAAATGGCATCATTACATTTGAGTTTACTCGTCCTCTTAAGCCTTCGTGTAGTGGAAGGGTAGAGTGTAAGAACATTATTGATCCAACCACACCCCTTAAGGTCGTTTGGGCTATGGGTGCAAGCTGGTCAGGTAACAGTCTTACAGATAATAACATGCATTCTATCACAAGCAGTCGCCCCATACGTGTGCTTTTGTTGAGAGGTTCTGCTGAGGCAGAACAGGACTTGCGTCCCGTTCTGGCTGTTCATGGGTTTATGATGTTTGTTGCCTGGGGCATCTTGCTTCCTGGTGGAATACTGGCTGCCCGGTATTTGAAGAACTTGAAAGGTGACGGGTGGTACCAAATACATGTCTATCTGCAGTACTCAGGAATTGCTATAATGTTCCTTGGTGTCCTTTTCGCTGCAGCTGAACTGAGAGGTTTTTATGTCAGCTCAGTGCATGTTAAATTTGGTGTCACGGCTCTGCTGTTGGCAGGTCTTCAGCCACTAAATGCCTACTTCCGGCCCAAGAGACCAGCTAATGGGGAGGCTTCATCCTGGAATCGTGTCCTCTGGGAGTACCTTCATGTTATCACAGGCAGGTCGGCAATCGTTGTCGGAATTGTGGCACTCTTCACCGGAATGAAGCATTTAGGCCATAGGTATGATAGCGAGAATGTAGAGGAGCTCACTTGGGCCTTGATGCTGTGGGTGCTTTCAGCTATAGTTATAGCACTGTACTTGGAGTATAAAGAGGTCAAACGGAGGAGCGGCGACACAAGCTCTAGAGGGCACTGGGTATTAGGTAACACTGAGGAAGACGATTCAGTTGATCTTTTGCATCCTGACAGTACAGACAGGAATTCAGAATCAAGTACTTCTGGTGTGATGGAGGTCCAGCTTGAACCTCTTGCTAGATGACCAGTGTCAGATACAAATACACCAATTCCTATTTTCACATATATGGATGAGATCCACAGGTCGTGATAATTTGCTGCTTCACAAGAATCTAGTGTTTATATGGCAGGATGATGCCAGTTAACACAAGATCTCCAAACTGTCTTAAATTTCCTATTTACATTGTATAGTGTACATTTTTGACAAATAGACAGGCACAATTTATTACATTACCCAAGTGATTCTTTTTCAGTCAGTTTAGAGATAAGAGAGGGATGCTAGTTGAGGTGTTTATTTGCACATTCGCAGCAATTATTAGCTGAGCTGTGTATTGAAGAGAGAATGCTAGAAATCATGTATCATATCCACTCTGAAGTCGGATACTGTTCATTTTGAGAAGAGGCAAAGGGATTTTACACTGTTATGGTTGTCTGTCTGTGTCCTGTGCTCTCTAGATACTTCATTCTCTCCATATTTGTTGGGAAATCCTTTTTGTTGTTGTTTTTGTCCATCCTGTTTCTGATATGATTTTATAGTGGGCTTGTTACCTTGCCTGACTAAGCACAAAGCCAACGTGTTAAACATTTGTTTTTAATGTTAGACTTCCCAAATAATATATATGACTGTTTACTCCAGATTTTCCAAAGCTTCGTCACCTGCCAAACTCCTGATCATTAACAAGCTCAATGAAACAAAAGCAATGCACCTCCAGAAGCAGTGAAGACTTTGTGAAGGCTGTAATTCTTTTTCTTTTTGTATTCCACCCGTCACACAAATAACGTGATATTCCTTGTATAAGATGATAACTAAAGCTTAGGTGGTAGGACTTTAATTATTACTTAACTAGTACTACTTGGTTTTAAATCGCTTTTTGTGAGATTCATAGATGTAATGTTCATTTAACCTTTTTTCAGTATGTTTGGCGTGTTCTTTGTGCGTACGAGTAGGCAGCTTCCCAACCCGGACAGGCGGACGCCATACACGCCGAAAAGAAGTGCTCCCTTTATTTACGCTGAAACGCGCTGGATCGGTCAACACTACGGTGGAAACAGGAGTATTTTTTATAGGTCTTTTTCGTTTAATCCTTCACATATGAGAATTAAGAGGGTTCGAATGAAATTTATTTTATATTTATTATGGTGTGGACTTATTTTTTCTCTTCAGTCGCCTCCAATCCCTCTCGAACAAGCCCTAATTAAATACTTCCGAACTTGTTGAAAAATTTGTGCCACTACGACCACTAGATTAGATAAACAAAATTCGTCGCAGCGAGCGAGCGAGTCACGTACCAGAGTTCACGTTGGTTTCATACCACTGAACTCGTACCAGGAGGCTGTCTGTTGGCTTGGCTGTTGTAGCAAGGCATCATATCGTCGTCTTCTCTGGGAGACCCGGAGAGTGTAGCTTCCTCCCTAGCTGTCCGCGACTCTGCAACCGACGGCGGCAGCAGATGGAGAGGGACCAGCACCGCGGTGGCGACGGCGACGGCGAGGGACGCCATCATCATGTCGTCCAGGTCCCAGCATCAGGTGCGTCCAACTTCAATTTTCCCCTCTTCTTCTTCTACTTCTTCTTCTCTGTTTTTTCCCTAATTGCAGAGCAAAACCTAGTGAGCTTTCTCCCTTGATTCTAGCGATTCTCATCGTCGGTGTGAATAGTTCGTGCTAATCTGCATAGTTTTAGGACAAAAGAAGGCCAATGCGCTACATTGCTTTATGTGTACCTTCAATTGGGAAGGATTTTCTGAATTATTTGGAAGTAGAGTATTACTGCTTCTTGAGCTTGGTGTAGCTACTGTAACAAGTAACAAGCCTTTAAAAAAATTGCCTTTTCCCCCTTTGAAGCTGACTGCCTTTGCGAAGTTGATGTCGCAGTCCTACTTAAAATCTTATATTCTTGTTTATTGATTTTGGAGTCTCTTGATGTGCCATGAGAATTGTTGAGGTCGTTGTAAGTTGCAAGTTGAAGTTGTTTAGGACCATGACAATTGTGTGCGTGTTTATCTAGCAGATTCTCGCCGTATTTTTCGATTTAAATTTGAAAATATACTGGTCATGTATTGTTTTTTTCAGAAATTTTTTAACACAAAAATATCGTTGTTGCGAAAATGATACGATGTAACAAAACTATTACACGAAAATAACAACAACGTGACGACGTGAACTGTCTCGAAGGACGATGATGCGAGAATCAACACGGTCTCGTAGGGCAAGGCACGAGACTGCACCGTCTCACATGACCAACGTGCGACACTGCCTAGGGAATAATGATTAGTGCTAATGATTAGTGATTAATCAGTGACTAATTAATTACTAATGATGTTAATTAAAGAAATAACAATAATTAATTAATTGCTAATGTCTCGCGAGTTCCCTGCGAAGTCGCGGTCTCGCACTGTCGCCGTACGAGGTTGAGCGGCACCGTCGCCGCTGGACATCGCGCGCGGTGTCGCATGGTAACACAAATTCACATTTTTATTTTCGACTACTATGTACTTATAAAAATTTCTTCCACACGTATATATTTAATATATTTATGTAAAATTAATGAAAATGAAGTATATTTTCAAATTTTTTTATCCCCCTATTTGTCTCCTGCATGCCGAAAGTTTTGCAGTTCTGGAAACAAGCCCAAAAGAAGGTATGCATGGTACAATTGTCATGAAAAATTAATAAATATAGTGGAAAAACATTGATAGGTATGGTACAGTTGTAATATTGGATTTTGTTTTCTTAAGTAGTTTTGGATTTGTGGGATCCAAACAACATCATTATTGTTTAGCAATAATGAATTTTATTTTGTTGGATCACACTAGTACTGCAGAAATCTCTAGGCAATCAATCATTCACTCTGTTTTATTTCTGGAGTTACTACCAATCTAACCATGTTTTCAGATGTTAACACAACGTTAATGTTCAGCAAATACTCCTCTTCACCAAGCTGAAGCTGTAGACTGAAATCTTCTGAATTTATTTAGATAATGAAATCTTCTGAATATATGTCGCCATGTCCCTGTGATGAACAGCATCAGATGTTGCAGCAGTGGAGGAGACCTCATCAGAGCCAGCAGAGTGCAACCTGCATCAGGAAGCAGCAGAGATTGTTGCCTCCTCCATGGAGACATACCGGAGCAAGCCGTTGTCCTTCTGGTTGCTGCTCGTCCTCAGCGCCGGCGCGATGCTCACGGCGTTCCCGGCGTCGAGCCTCCTGTCGCGGCTCTACTACAACAACGGCGGCAAGAGCAAGTGGATCCTGTCGTGGTCCGCCGTCGCCGGCTGGCCGCTGCCGGCGCTCCTCCTGCTGCCGTGCTACCTCCTCGGCAAGGCTTCACCGACGCCGCTGTCGCCGAAGCTGTGCGCCTGGTACGTCCTGCTCGGCCTCCTCAGCGCCGCCGACAACCTCATGTACGCCTGGGCCTACGCCTACCTCCCGGCGTCCACGGCGTCGCTCGTCGCCGCGTCGTCGCTGGTGTTCTCGGTGTTGTTCGGCTACGCCATCGTGAAGAACAGGCTGCGCCTGTCGTCGCTGAACGCCGTCGTCGTCATCACCGCCGGCGTGGTGATCATCGCGCTGGACTCGGGGTCGGACAGGTACCCCGGGATCACGGACAAGCAGTACACGCTCGGGCTCGTCTGGGACGTGCTCGGGTCGGCGCTCCATGGCCTCATCTTCGCGCTGTCGGAGCTCGTCTTCGTCAAGATCCTCGGCCGGAGGTCGTTCCACGTCGTGCTGGAGCAGCAGGCGATGGTGTCGTTCTGCGCCTTCGCGTTCACCTCTATCGGGCTCGCCGTGAACGGCGACTTCCCGGCGATGCGGCGGGAGGCGGTGGCGTTCAAGCACGGCGAGGTGTCGTACGTGATGGTGATGGTGTGGTCGGCGGTGACGTTCCAGCTCGGGGTGCTGGGAGGCACCGGCGTGCTGTTCCTGGCTTCGACCGTCCTCGCCGGCGTGCTGAACGCCGTGAGGGTGCCGGTGACGAGCATCGCGGCGGTGATCTGGTTCCATGACCCCATGAGCGGGTTCAAGATCCTGTCTTTGGTCATCACCGTGTGGGGGTTCGGCTCCTACATGGTTGGCCACTCTTCTACCAAGAAAGCGTCCACAAAATTGATGTATTATTGTTCTCCTGGAACATGAAAAATATGTGAACTGAGTATGTTCTTGTGCTGATCATCACGAGTGCCTGTATTGACCAATGCTGTGCTCTCATTCTCCTGAAAACATCTAGCGCGTTCTGCGCCACACATTCGAGCATCGTCCAGCATGGAAACGAAGAGTGACGGGTACCGAGAGATGGACGTTGCAGGTGAAGAGGGGGGTTGGGGAATTGCGTCGAACAGGTGGCGGGCGGTTGGGCGCAAGGTGGCCCGGACTGCCATATGCGGCATAGCACGCCGTTGTTCTTAGTGTTAAGCCGTACTGGGCGCACGTGCAACCAATCATTGGGTCACGGATTGCTGAGTCAGAATGGTCAGGCTCATCCCATATCAGTTACAGCAACTCCAACAAAGTTACTATCTCACTCTCTAAATTAAAATTCAGATAAAAACACAATTCAATAGGCTTGTCAATTGGATGGCTAAACCACCCAACTGGCCAAACTTCTCTACTCATTGGCTAAAATTGCCTTGCCAATTGTGAACCCCACACATTTTTCTCTTTCTTCATCCGCCCTCTCCTAGATTGAGTGTGTCATCGGCTTGTCACTGCCGCCGGCCCCCCTTGCGCCTCCTCCCTTCTCGCCGCCTGCCACTGTTGGCTTCTCCCTTCTCGTCGGCGTTGTTTTCTGCTGCTGACGGCCTCTCCTCTCTCGCCACCGCTGTTTGCTGCCACCGACGGCTTCTAACCTCTCGACAATGAGCGGATCCGCCATCACCGCCGCCTCGCGCACACAGATTCGTCGCCGCCGTCGCCATTGACTCGCACGCACGGATCTGCCGTCACGCGCGCATGGATTTGCCGCTGCCGGCTTCTCCCCTCTCAACGTCGTCGTTATCGTCACCTTGCGTGCGCACAATTCCGCCATAGCCGTCATCAGGAGGAGCTCGAGGATGACTGCGGGAGAAAGAGAAAGTAAGGGAGAAAGAAGAGGAAGAAGAAGTGGAGGCAGACAGGTGAGCACTACGATCATAGACTTAAAATAAAATATGTAAATAAAAATGTTATTGGATTGAGTAAGGAAGAGCTGACTATACGTGAATATTTAAAGAGTATAATTTAACCATTTCGTTGAAAAGATGCTCTTAGGCTACGTGGATAGCCAGAGATATCAATGGGTAAATACCCATCGGGTATAGGCTTCCCAAATCCATACCCACGACAACAACATGAGACCCATGGGTATACCCATACCCGGCTGCGGGTGAGAAAAATTCTTCATACCCATTGGATCACCCATACCCATCAAAATTCTTTCGCAGACACATAAACAGTCAACAATGAAAGCAAAGGTCGAGAAACAAGATTGTCACCGTCCATTGACGCTACCGTGCTCGGTCTCAGTCACCACCATGGCGTGGCCGAGGGGCTTGCGGTGTCGACGCGGCGCGGCCGAGGCACAGGCCGCGGGCGACTGGGATTTTGGCAGTCCGCCGCCAGCCAGTGACTTAAGGGCAGGGCGAGTGGGCGACAGGAAGGGGTGGGCAGCGGCTGGGCGGTTGGGGTGAGGGTGTTAAGTACCTAGGGTTTTCACTAATGGACTGATGGTAGGATGGTAGGCTGTGTGGTTTGATGGGTTTCTTTGAGTTTAGGCCGGGTTTTTTTACCCATGGGTTAACGGGTATGAGGACTGCTAAAATATACCCATACCCATGTACCCAATGGGTAAAGAATTTTTCCCGTTTAAGTACTCATGTATAAAATTTTTTTTCCACATTGATACTCTAATAGGATAAATATCCATCGGGTTTAGGATCACAGGTATCCATTGTCATCTTTATGGATAGCCCAGTCAGGCTCACGTTCGGTTCAGGTTGAACAGGCTCAGGTTGCAGTCCCAAATTGGTTCGGAAACACCGGACTCAGTTCAGTTTCTTTATGATTTTTCATTCCTTTTTTTCTTGATTATCATTACCGTCCACAAGGAGCTTGTACTCCAGTCCTGATTAGTACTACTTACTTTTAACAATTACAAATGTTAGATGGATCATCTTTTGTTCTCTCCACCTGAAAAGGTCAGCGTATCACTTATTCACTTCGAGTTCACTGCAAGTAAGTTCGCTACATATATTTTTAGCAATATTGCTCCTGAAATCCTCTCCTCAGTAGTGCTAAGAACATGGTCCATCATTGGTATTGGTCTAATACTCTAATCAATACAGTAGAACATCAATTTGTGACGATCTCTCAAAACAGTTCATGTTAACAAAGAAAAGAAATCACGGTATACCTCTTGTTTGTCCAAGGCCATTTCACCACTCTACTACTCCCTCCACTTATCATTGTCTAAAAGTTCTCAACCTCTATTACACACGCACACTTTTTAAAATGCTTAACGATGTGTTTTTTTAAAAATTTCTACAGTAAAGTTATTGTAAAAATATATTAATTTATTTTTAAGTATTTTTAGATAATACTAACACATGGATCTCAATTGCTAACTCAACCAGTCAATCACGGTTAATCTACCATCTCAACAAAACTGCTTTCCAAATAATTGAAGGAGTCCAGTTATATCGATTTTTAAACATAAGAAAGACATTATAACTGGTAATATCGGTTTTCGAACACAAGAAATAGGATTGACAGATGAGATTCTACCAAAAGCAAACGAAATAGACTTTTGTTTAATGAGAGGGTGGGCCTTGCTTGGTAGCGAGGCCTCGTATTCCGCAAAGGAGAATCGGGCCGTTATCTTAGGCAGCCCAGATCAGGTCACCGCCGCCGCCGCGTCGTCGTATCCTTCAACCAATCCTCGCCTCTACCCAGACGCTTCGCCGAGGCAAAAGCTCGAACACATGGCGCGCGCCCTGGTCCGCCGGGTTCTCTCCCTCACCGCCGCGGCCTCCTCCCCCGCGAACCCATCATTCTCCACCGCCGTCGCGCCGCTGCGCTCCCCGACGGACGACCGCCTCCTCCGCATCCTGCGCTCCGAGATCTCCTACCTCTCCGAACGCCGCCCTTCCTACCCGGTATCCTCTCATCCTAACGAGTCTATCCCCCATCTTGCTCTCTCTCCAGTCTTCTCTGATTCGCCCGCAAAACGAACGCCTTGCAGCCGCCGAAGGCCTTCAAATCGTTCGGGGTGGAGGACCGCCCGGGGGAGCAGTGGGTGCGCCTCCGCGCCACCCGCGGCGCCCAGGACGAGGAGATCAAGGTCGACGCCACCATGTTCGACGGCGCCGCCGTCCCGCCCCCAGATGCGCCCCTCTTCCGCCGCGTCGAGTCGCTCGAGCGCGGCCCGCGCCTCCACCTCAGCCTCATCGTCGAGGTCTCCCGGGCGGACCGCGTCCTCGGCTTCATCTGCTCCGCCTGGCCCGACGAACTCGTCGTCCGCCACGTCCTCACTCTCCGGGACGCCGATGGCTCCAGCACCGGCAACGGAGGCCGCGACTTTGTGTACGGAAGCTTTTGTGATTTTGCTCTCTGGTTTATGTGGTTTGTGAAGGTCCTCTTCTGTGAATGATTCACAGGAAGCTGGAGGCTAGGGAGAGGGAGTCGGTGAGGAAATTCTTGCAGGAGAGGGAGGTGGATGACGAGCTTGCCGAGTTCTTGCACGACTATATGGCGAACAAGGAAAAGATGGAGCTTCTCCGGTGGTTGAAGACTGTCGAATCATTCGTCGAGAAGTAGGCACAGGAGAAGCAGATAAATCAGGTGAGATTGTTAATTCGTCATAGATACATTTAGAACTATGAGATTAAAGACACGGCATAGTTTGTAGTTAATGACTTGGAAGGGAAGGGCAGGGAATCCAATTCCTTGGTTGGCTTGGCTTGGCTCCGAGCCTTCGAGAAGAAGCACACAGACAGAATCACAGATACTAGTAACTCTTGAGTAACCGAGTTCGAGCTAAAACCCTACTACAGTTAATGACTGAACCTATTTCCTCCACAATGCTTGTTGTAGTAAATAAATGGTGAGGAAGTAAGAAATAGTCGCTGATCACTAGTAAGGAAAAAGACGTAGTAATTTAATAGGTAGGGATTTTGAAATTTTAATTTTCTTGATGTCTATGATGAGTTTAACCCAACTAGTCTAAATGGAGAAAGAGATTATAGATCAATGAAGTTATGGCTGTCAATTTCGCAGTCACCAGAAAATTTGATTTTGACTCTGAACATTTTGCCTTGGCTTCCTTTTCTGTTGAGTTGAGTCATACGACCTGTAGACTGTAGAACAGTAGTACTAGAGTAGGCAGGAAATTCAATTCCTTTGATCATTTTTTTATCAAGATTCTAAAAGGTGGCAATGGTTATTTGTGTTGTCACCTGCATTGTAGTGCTTACAGCCTTACATGGCATAGCTGGCCTATTGTGTGGCTTAAGCAGTACAAGGTAAGGAACTTAGGATCCCATTCCCTGTGTGTGACCTTGTAGACCTTATTTTAGAACATTGGTATTGATGTACTAAAGGTACTGAGTCACAATCAGATGTTGGTTCTGAGATTTCTTCCTATCAATATTCAATCATACTCCAGAATGGAACATGCAGTTTCTTTCTAGTTTTGGTGGATGAATATACAGTCTCTTAAATAATGTATCTGCCTAGTGTGAAACGATATTAACTCTTTTACCCAAGCTGGTAGGTTAGCATTGTTAATTTATAGCAAGGCCAATAATCCAATATGACGTCCAGGAGCATGGACATATTTAAGTGACCTTCATCAATAAGCAGTTTACATCACTGGAATGAGATTTGGTAACTATATATGCCTGACCACCTCATTCACATTTTGGAATGTCCTATTTCAAATCAAGTAGGAGCATCAACAGTTATTCTTGTTCATCCTTTTTATCAATTCATTACCGCTGAATTAACAATCAGTGTTGTCCATTTGTCATTGTAATTTGGTTTCCTGAAACCTTTGAAGTCTGAACTCCTTTTTGCATTTACAGAAGTTCCTTGCTGGTACCCGCATGACTTTGGACTTATTTCAAACTGTGGGAACTGAAAACAAAAATAGCCTCTAGGAAGTGATGTTAAGAGCTGCTCTCTTACATACCATGTAAATTATCCACCTTAATGGCTCAATCCCATTGTTCGTGCTGTATGACTAGTTATAAGCTGGGTTTTCAGCTTATTCTGTGGTTCAATTCTAGTCACATTTGAGAAAATCACTGGGCACGCTCATCTGATTATATTGGTGCTATGGTGCACTACCATTTGTTGTGGGATACAGACAATTCGTATGCGGTTGGTTGTATTGCGATTGCTCGCCTATTCAAAAAAAAATTACAATATAAATAGATCTCCTGTTCTGCTTGTTTTGAATTGCTATGGGTTGTATTATTGCCGGTGACTTGCTGGTGCCTGATGATAGCCTGATGTCTGGTAAGGCTGCTTGAACTATGCATAGCCTTGCATGAACAAATGCATAGCCTGATGTCCGAAGGAGGTCAAGTCGTGGCGAACGACCACCCTCCGCAACAAACTCTATTTTCTGATTTCATTAAAATGGAGCAGGGGCTTCCCCTGCTATTTCTGAATTATAGAGTATGAAAAAAATATTTCTGAAACAAATCAATATGTTAGCAACCCTCTGAAATATTGAGCCGGCCCTGACTAACACCTTGTATTTTTTAGCTAATACTTAAATCTATCATAAGATTTTCTAATTAGATTTATCTATGAAAAACACACGTCAAAAAAAAACCCACACCCTTCCAGTGGACGAACACATGCATACGTATGTACCCCTTTTATTTATTTTTTCTTTCCTTCTCGGTTAGATGAGACAAAAAAAACAAATTAATAAATTTAATAATCATATCCTTTTTAAACCACCGTAGAAACGCATAACTATGCTGTAAAAATATGTTATCTCGAGTTCAATTTTAGCTATGTGAGTGTAAACAATCATAAAAATTACAAATAAATTAATAAAATATAGTATATAATTGTATATCACTTAGCGAGCCGCATATGACCCAACTCCGGTAACGTGATGTCTCCCGAGGCAGCCGTTGAACGGCTGAGATCGACATGTTGGCGAAGAAGGTTCTTGACCTCGTGGCGAACGGGGCCCACTTGCAGCTGCAGATTCAACTCAACGGCTAGTTCCCTTCCTTCTCCCCAACCGTTGGTCCGGAGCCCAACAAAACCCGTTCCTCTTCCTCCTCCCACTCTCTCTCTCTCTCTCTCTCTCTCTCTCTCTCTCACGCTCCCTTCCTCGCCTCGCCTGAGCCGACCGGAGCAGCAGCAGCAGCAGCTCGCCGCCGACGATGGGGTACACGTACACGCCGACGTACTACTCGGGCCTGCACGACACCATCGCGTCGCTGTGCAAGTCCATCCTCCCCTTCGGCGGCTTCAGGTCAGGCCGCCGCCTCACCGCCGACCAGGCCGCCGCGAGGCGCCGCGCCGACGCGCTCAAGTGGCAGCAGGACTCGTTCCACCGCATCCTCCACCTCTCCGCGCTCCACCGCGAGGGCATCGTCCCGCCCTCCGACGTCGACGCCTTCCGCGCCGACATGCTCGCCACCCTCGCCGCCGCCCCGCCCCCGCCCGCGCACCCCGACCAGCCCGCCATCCTCCGCGACAAGCTCCTCTTCCTCCAGGTAGTACCCAGATCGTCTTCTTCTAGCTCCCTCCCATCACTCGAGTGAGTCGTATGCATCCATCCAATCCAAGCGAGCAAGTGATCGAACGCTTCTCCATTCTCTTTTGCAGGAGCTCTTGTACGCCAAGTGCATCTCCCCGGCGGAGTACAACTCCACCAAGAGGCCACTCGTGCAGCGCCTCGCGGCGTTCGGCGTCGTGGTCGACTGCCCCGATGCGGACGTCGGCGATGGCGGCGCGGCGGCGGTGGTGGCACCAGCCTCGTCGTCGTCCGTGGAGGAGTGGTCGGAGATCGACCTCCGGGACCCGCCCCCCACCGCGGCAGCCTCCGACAAGCCGAAGCACAAGGCCTTCGTCCCGCCATGGAAGAGCAAAGGCAAGAAGGAGCTGGACGCATCGAGGCCACCGTTAACCCCCGTCGACCAGAACAACAGCAAGAACGCCTCATCCGTCCTTATGGCCGAGAGCTCGCCATCGGAAGCCATGCCCACCGGCAAGACCGAGAAGGGAAAGAGGAGGCACCTGAAGGCGATGTTCCACAACGGCGGCGATGGCGGCAATGGCAGCGAGAACAATGAGCCCACGGCGGCGTCCATGGAAGGCACAGATCAGGAGAAGGATGCGTCGAAGAGCAAGAAGAAGAGTTCGTGGGGGTTCGATGGCCTCAAGAAGTGGAAGAAGGCAAGCAACGAGGAGGCGACGGCCGGCGGTGAACGGCCAGAGTGCGCTGCGCCGCGGTCTTCGTACAGTGAGTGCCGGCTTGAGGCGAGCCCGGCTGTTGCCAAGGATGCAAAGAGGGCCAAGAAGAAGCTGCATACGGCCACCGGCGAGGATGATTCTGCTTCCGATTTGGTGAATGATAAGGTATTGCAAACTGATTGCTCTCTCTCTCTCTCTCTCTCTTCATCGTGTTTAGTTTCACTGAATAAATTAGCAACCAACACTGGATCAGGACTCAGGTGCCATTGCCCATTGGTTGATCGTATAAGATTTTGTATCAACTGAACTGAGCTTTTGTATCTGAACTTACTGAAGGTTTTGGTGGAGAACACAAAGAAAGAGCTTTCAAGGATTCAGGCTGAGTTGTCATCCACCAACCGAAACTTGAACTTTTCGTAAGTTTCAATCTGTCTGTTTGCCAATGAAATTTTCGATCAATTACTGTTGTTTGAAGTGTGTAAAATGTCTGTTCCTGGCATCATGTAGGGATCAGCAAATTGAGGCCATCTCAACAAGACTTCCAGTGGACAAATCTGACCTCAAGACCTTCTTCCCAAAGTACTGAAAACTTCACAATTCAGTCATCATTCAGATTAACAGACATGGTTCAGAAATTCTGAGATGATAGTATCTGTTTTTGCAGGGCATGGTGCGATGAACACGGAGACAACGTGATCAACGTGGCGAAGAAAGAGTTCAAGGAGCATATCGAAGAGATGGAGAAGCAGAGGAACATCACCGGCGGTGATTGCTGGGTTGCTTTCGGAGACAGCCATGACGAAAATTTCAACCCGAGAGCATTCTCTCAGCATCAGGTTGAAGTGAAGGGTAACATTCATGACAGCCTTAGCAGCAGTCAACATTTCACAAACCCTTTCTATGACGAGAAGAATCCTTTCTTGAATCCAAGCTATGATTGATACTGCAAGTGAATGTAATTGGTCTTTTGTGTTGGAAATTTCTGCGATGTTTTACCTCCAGGCTACTGATGTTTTTACTTTAAGGTTTAATTGTTATATTGGACCTAGGTTGTGTATTATGAATTTTCTATGAAGAGTAAATTGTGTTGATGATATAAGAACTTGGCGAGTGAGTGCGATTAAGTGCAAAAACTTGAAAATTGGACATACCAATGCAACAACTTGGCTAGATGAGTGCGTTCGTGGTTCAAAAGGCTGCCATGTAAGAAATTTTGCCACCTCAGACGTCCACCTTGGCCAAAGTCTACTTAGGGACACCCTTTATACATCATGATAATTTTACACAAATCCTCTGCTATTTTTCTCATTAAATCATCTATTTTACAAATCTAAAACTAAATATTTATTAACTATTCAAACATTAAAAAAAGTATTTTCCCTAAAATTGCATTTACAAACTAACTAACAAAAAAAAGTACGACAAGATATTGCATTTACCTCAGATGGAGTACGCATTCTGACAGGGTTTTGCCGTGCTCCTTCCTCTTCGTCACCCCTCTCTCTTCTTTTTTCTGGATTTGGAAGGCTACAAATGAGAAGAAATTCGTTGACTCGACTTATATACTGTCCATGCTAAAAAATGCCCTTCCAGAGGACGGAAGGGCAAAAACGCTCTCTGAAAGGGCGGAAGGGGACCGTCTAAAAAAAGATCCGGGCGGGCGCCTTTTTGCGAGGCCCCCTGTTTCAACGGGCAAAAACACCCTTGGTAAGGGCGAAAAGGGCGTCGCCGTAAAAAGCGAGCGACCGCCCTTTTGCGGGCGGCCCTGTCGATCGGAGAAAACGCCTTACCAAGGTGGGAAGGAGGCCGCCCGCAAATTTGGTGTCGCCACATCGGAAAAATGCTCTCGAGAGGGGCGTTTTTAAATCTCATCCCCGACATCCTCCGAGAGAGCGGGAGAAGACTAATTTTACAATTTTCGAAAACGAAAATTAATTTTGTAAATTTTTTTGAAAAATAAAAATGCTAAAAATTCTCCATATTTGTTTGATAAAATTCTCACATTTTGCCTACGCAGACCACACCCCACCCGGGCTGGCCACCTTCCGGCCACCCCCTGCCGGCCCAGTAAGCGGCAACTCCTCCAAACCCTAGGTCCTCGCGCAGCCCCGTCGCCACCCCGGCCGCCGGTAGTCCCACTCGCATGACGGCAGACTCTATTCGCCGCCGCCGCCGGTCCAGCACAACTCCCGTCCGTCCCCCCGACCGTCGCCAGTTCGCCGCACCTCCCCACCGCCGCCACACGAGTCGACCGTTGCCGCACGCGGCGACGGCCGACTCTGCCGCCGCCTCCTCCTCGCGCGCGCCCGCCGGACAGCCGGGCGTCGCCGCCGCCGCCTCCTCACGTGCGCAGCGGGGGTCCCTGCTTCCTTGCTCGCGTCGCGACGGAGAGGAAGGAGAGGTGGGTTCTGCTCGTGCTGCCACCATCTCGCCTGCACTCAGGTTCGTCCTACCCTTGCCGCCTCGCTCTACGGTGAGCATACTGCTGACTTTTTTTCGCACAAATTCATCCATCTCATTCAGTTTCTCAATCTAATATCAGTCCATGCTCAGTTGGTCACATTCAAGATTAACACAAACACCGAACTCCGATTAGCTTCCTTAATTGATCAACATAGTATGGATCAAAACACTATCACTTTCAGGAAACTGGCCCGTGTACTCCTAGAATTATGTTTGGAGAGACTGAATGCTCCTTCTAAACCCTAAATTCCCTTCTCTTCCTCCCCACCCAAACTCTCGGGCCGCCACCTCCAGCCTCCACACGGACCCAGGCCACCTTCGCCGCCGAGCACCATGGGCTTCGACGTCGCCGTCGTCGCCTACAATCCGGAGGGCTGGGCCCCTCCCGACACTGCGCCAGCGCCGGCATCGCTTGGCGGTGGCGCCGCCGCGGCTTCCATCCCCTTCGCCTCCTTCTCCCGCTCGATAAGCTAGGCCGGATCGCCGACTGGATGTGCAACCCCACGGGCCCTGCCGCCCTCGCCGCCACCTCCCGCGACTCTGTTTTCGACTTCACCTCCGTTGATGACTCCCTCGCCGCCACCGCGGAGGACTCCTCGTTCCGCTGTTGACGCCAAGCCGCCGCCACGCCACCCGCTGTTTGGCCCTGAGTGGCACTTCAACCAGCGCCCGCCGCGAGCGCCACTTCAGAACAACCGCTCCCACCACCACCACCTTGGCTTCCGCGGCAACTAGTCCTCGTCAGCCAAGTCTTCCGTCGACATCCAACCTGACTGGACCATGCGTGAGCAGATCCCCTTCGCCAACTTTACCAAGCTCTCCTTCTCTGTCGCCGACCAGCCCGAGGACCTCCTCTTATGCGGCACCATTGAGTACTATGACCGCGCCTACGATCTGCCACTTATGTGGCACTTTCTATGAATTTCACTTTCATTTAATTTTGTTGCAAACCTTTGGTAATTTTATACGTTTAGCCATGTCGTAAGTTAGCATTGGGTGCACTCCAATTCTGGATCTGCCACTCACTACTTTCTCATATACTGTTTGGAGCTTGGTTCTGATTAACATTTATGCACATAGGCATTTTCAGGATGGGCAGTGAGGACACAAAAGATATGCTGAAGAATGTGGACTGGAAAACAGTTGGTGGTTCAGTTACTACCGACCCAAGCCAACCAGTTGTTAAAAAGCGTCTCCCAAAGAAAATCAGACAAGTTCCTGACTGTTATTTTCTGCCTCGGCGATCTTTGCCTTCTGCATTTGCAATCTATGGTGCTGTGTGTGCTGCTGGAGTTGGTGCAGGGATGTTGCTTGAGGTTTGGATAAACAAAAAGATCAAAGGTGCATTCTTGTTTTATCTGGTGGCAGGAGGGGCCATTCTCCTCACGTTCTTGCAACTTTGCTGTTTTCTTGAAAACATATGATGTTGGATTATACAATTGAAAACATTACTCTTGTTTTGTTTGAGATAATGTTGGATTGAACAATTGAAAGCATGCAACACTTTTTTCTTTGTTGCCTGTATATTTTGCGCATAGACTTACTCTTCTTACTTTCTGATGCAGAGGACAGTGCCATTGTTTGGGAGATGGGCAAATGATTTGAATTGCATTGTGATTTGTGAAACTTGTTTTTGCCATTATGGAGATTGCTACCTCTGAAGAGTTCTCCTTGCTCTTGTGTTCAGCTACTAAAGCTTCATCTTGGAAATAATGCAGCAGCTGCAGATGCTGAGGTGAACAATGCAGCAGCTGCTGCAGGTGGTGAGGGTTAGAAGAGTGCGGAAGCTGCTGCTGCTTGAAGGGTTCTCATCAGGTTGCCAACTAGATCCTTTTTGGTTTAATTATCTGTTTTGATGGTTTACGTTTAAGAGTGAAACTGCCTGTTATTGATACAGTGGTCTTGTTTGGTCGATGATAAAACAGTGGTCTTGTTTGGTCGATGATAAAACTGTTATGCTTTTCGTCTTAAAGATGCTAAGTTGCCCACTCAATGACTATGTCGATACTCCTAGTTTGATATCACTTCTGGCTGTTTATTGACCATGTTACTATGTTTGAACCATTGCATGCGCCTCATTGTTTCCTCAAATTACTTTTAGTCATTAATAAGCTTGCATTTGATTATTTTGTATGGCTTTAATATGTTTCTGCTGGTGCCCGTGGCGCGCTTTAGTTGTGTAAGTAGCAAGTGTGGTGAGAGCTGTGATGTCCTTAATCCTGTTCTTTGTACCCCGAAGTTTAGGATTGCAATATTTGATACTGCAAGTGAATGTAATTGGTCTTTTGTGTTGGAAATTTCTGCGATGTTTTACCTCCAGGCTACTGATGTTTGTACTTTAAGGTTCAATTGTTATATTGGACCTAGGTTGTGTATTATGAATTTTCTACGAAGAGTAAATTGCGTTGATGATATAAGAACTTGGCTAGTGAGTGCGATTAAGTGCAAAAACTTGAAAATTGGACATACCAATGCAACAACTTGGCTAGATGGTGCGTTCGTGGTTCAAAAGGCTGCCATGTAAGAAATTTTGCCACGTCAGACGTTCACCTTGGCCAAAGTCTACTTAGGGACACCCTTTATACATCATGATAATTTTGCACAAATCCCCTGCTGTTTTTCTCATTTGAGGACTTTTTATGAAATTTGGTCTTGCATTATGTAATAATATATTTTATATTAATCTATATTATTAATTTTTTAAAAATTATAAACATGTAAATAACTAGAGGACATCTACTCTGTGAATGAAAATCCAATCAAGTGTGCAGTGTGACAAAAGTGAGGTGACCATTGATGACAGCAATGTCCCGGGAAATCAACGAGTTACGGGTACTTCTACCAAGGTTGATGACGCCTCCGGCAGCGGCAAGTAGCTTCCAGTTTTGCTGCCGAACTCGTTGCAGATGACGATATTGCCACGCCAGAGATCAGCAAATGCCAGCACTTGTTCTTCCACCTCGATCACCTCCGTGTATGCAACTTCCTGGATTTCCAAAACTTCCTTATAAAACCTTGTCGTTCATGCAACAGTGGAAAAAAATCTGGTTCCGATGAAGCTGGCGGAGCAGATGGAAGGCTTCATGGGCATTGTTAGATGCCAAATTTTGACATCTTCGCAGAACCGAGGCGCATGGATGATGGAGAAGAAGATGAAGACAAGCAAAAATCCAAGTTTGCTGTCTCAGAGAAAAGAAAAGGATGCTGGAACTATGCTGCTTGTTTGCGTTAGATATGCTGCCGCTTTGTTTTTGCAATCTGTCCGTCTACCTTTTTGTTTCAGGGCTTGTGCTTTGTATGGAAAGCTGGTAATCCCAGCAGCTACCGTGTATCGAACTACCTTTTAAGCTTTCAATGAAAGCCGAGCAACTTGAGCCTTTATCTAATCTAAACAAAATAATGTAGCGACAGGAGGAGGATGCCCGATTCCGACTACGATTCATTTCTCAGAGGCAAAGCTACGCGAAAGAAAAACGACGAACCAAAGTCAAGGTTAGAAAATAGAAAGCGGTAAAAAAAATAACTTCTAAATCAATTCTAAATTTAAGTTTGGATGTCATCAATTCTAAATTATCAGTGCCAGAGGAAGTCCCTACAGTTTATTCATATACACGGTGCGCACATTACAAATGTTTGAATAGATAACAACACTACAAACATACGACCGACGTACACTATCTTAGTTCAGATATCTCCTGCAGCCTCTCGATCTACAGAAGCAGGGGATTCTTTGCCCTTCATCTTCTCGGTTGAAGTGATAATCGTAGGTAATTTCCTCCCCCATATTTATGTGGCGTTCCGCGAAGAACACTACCTGACAATGATAAAAACACATTAGAATAGAAACGGATAAATTTGCAAGGAAAGAAAAAAGGGTTCGGGGAACATTTCGAAACGACAGCATCGAAATAGAGAAAAGGGGTACCTTCTTCTCGTTCCTTACTGAGATTATTTTCGCGACACAGTTTGGCTGATCCAGCAAAGATTGGAAGAAAACAAAACATGCATTAGAAACATTCAGTTGTAAATGGACGAAAAAAAAGACACAGATGAGCATATTTTTTGTTACTTGGCAAGAGTGGTTGATGAATCTTGCGATCCCACCCTTGCGAGTGGCATCGATGATATGTTCCTTGTCAATCTTGAAGAAGTAACAAGCACTCTTATATTGCTGCCGTTTCCCGGACTGGTATTCAATCTCTCTTTTGTCAGCAACGCATTGCCCAACAATTTCACCAACATACTGTACAACCTGAAATATTTTCATGCGGAAGTTAAGAATTTCTTCATTTGCTAAATTCTTATGTCAGATTATCAACTAAGGAAAGCATAACCGATGAATTACCATAGAGCCACGTGGAATAAACTCCGATGTGTAGAGACCAAGCCCATGAATGCCAGATTTGTACACTACCAAATGCTTCCATCCCTTTAACTGCTTGTAATGGACATATTCCTTCTAAAAATGAGAATGAAGGCATGTAAACAGCTCATCCCATATGTACATGCAAACTTTGATAGCCCGCTAAAGCATAGTACATTACAGTGTACTATATTGAGGCCAACTGCATTGCAGTGAAGGATTAGGAGTTACCTGTCCTCTCATGCAAGATTTCGATCCATTTATGCGTATCCAAGCATTGATCTGTTCTTGGGAAACACTGCACTCACCAAACTTCTCTTCTGGTTTCCTGCTACGATTAGCACCAAACGAGTCTCCCTTTCGGCCTCTAAAACCCTGTTTCAAAAGAATGACAAAGTTGTCACTTGTTAGGATTCTGATTTTTCAAGCAGCACAAAGGTAAAACAAATATATTACCTCAGTACGTGCACATGTCCAATCATTGCTCCTCAAGCATTCCTTCTTAGGATTAACATGATTAGGATCAAGCATAGCATGATCCAGGCATCTCCCATAAAAACCAACATTTTCATTATGCTCACCTTCTGGCTCACTTTGCAACAAACCCTATTGTGATATCATGAGCAACATTCAGATTTACAGTGTCGAGATAACAATAAGTTTTAACCAAGATTGCAGAATATTTCTTATGAGCATACAGTAAATCGATGTGATAATATATAGGTTACCCCGCTCCACCCCCACCCCCCCCCCCCCAAAAAAAAACTTATTATGAGTGGATATCATACCCTCTGATGAGCACACCAAGGATGAAAGAGAACTGAGCAATTAACATCACGACACCCCATAAATGAGCCCCCAGTTCTGTTACACATTGAGCATTCCTGACAACAAAAGCATTAGCAATAATGAAGATTAAGTTCATTAGGACTATAATCTGGTGCAGGAGATACTTTTGGGTGATTTAATGACTAAGGATGAAAGGAAACCCATGGTCAATGCCAGCGCTTGGCATTGGATGCGCTTTCAATTTACAGGAAACAGTATTTGAATGAATTTCAAAAGAATATGCATGTAGGGAACTCACGGTATTTCTTTTGGCAGGTGAAGCCCCCGATATATCAAAAGCACTCATTGTGATTGTATTTGGGCATTTTGTACCAGGTGTCCACAACCCACAGACCACATGAATCCACTGCCTTGTTTGTGGACCAAGTAGACTGGAATTGCGACTAGAGGTCCACGACTTGCTGATAATGTTCCCACGTGCACTACCTATTGAAGCTTCTTTTATACCAAAAGAAGATATAGCATTGAAACTTCTTGATCTGGGTCCATGAAATGAATCATGCCTGACATATTCCCCATGTAACTTGCTTGTACACTCACTGTTCACATTTCCTGATGAATAAACATATTTATCTGATCTTTTTGCGGTTGCAATACCCCTCAGCAAGCTTTTGAGAATATTCTGGGCTTTCAATGCCCTTGTCATAGCTCCACCTCCATAACCACATAGAACACAGACCTGGCAAAGGAAAATGTAAGGAGATAGCGATACACAATTAATCACTACTAAATGTATCTAACAAGGAGGAAGTTAGTGTTAGTAAGATTAATTTTGACCGAAGTATTTTCCATGCAAGTTAGTGCAGCGTCCATACATCTGTACCAGCAGCGTATCCCTAAATGGTTGTATCACCTTGATGTAATTATCTTGATTTCAATAAAAGCTTCCCTCTACAAATAGCCCTAAAAGGATCAATAACTGGTGAAAAATTCTATAGTGCTTGCACACATTAGTCTGCATATATGGAATACACCGGTGTGTGAATCAGCACAAAGATGGCTGTTCTGGCCTAGATCATGGCCTATTAAATGCTTAAATGAAACTACTCTGAAATTGAATTTTCTTACTGTGTCCTCGGTATTGATCTTGCAGGGCCTACAGAACCATTGTCCTCTTGGAACTTTTATAACACCATAGCAAGCTTGGTGCACCTACAGAAAAAAAATGCAAGGCTCTATGTGAATAGACTCCGGTACTAGGTTCAGGTAAGGGAATATGACAAACCTTGATAAAGCACTTGCTGCACTCTATCAACTGATTGGAAGGCTCCAGGTTTGAGATACCACAAACACAACATGAAGAATCTAAAGTAGGCCTTTGTATATATCTGCACAAGGTATTATGAAGAACTTTGTCAGATCAGGCTGTAAAAGCAAGATAAATTAATAAAAATGAAATATTTTCTATGGAACATATCCTTCAAAGGAAATGTAGAATGCTCCTGGAGATACAACCTTTCAAATTTTGCTTCACAGGCTTGAACCGCAGCGTCTTTATCGCCGCAAGGACTGCATGCTGATTCATTTGTAAATTCTTCACACCTCTCCATCCTATTAAGAGATATGCATGCTCTTTGATTCTTAATTCCTGCATATGGTTGGCAGATCGTGTTGGTAAAACTTCTTTAGTATCTCATGTGGAAATTAAGCAAATGAGAAGTTTGCTATCCATGCGATGCAGTTTTTCAGTAAAGATGACAACTAATGACCATGTTACTAGTTGATCTGTAATGCCACACAGTGCATCATTTTGACAAAAGTGGAATCAAATTTTCCAATAAATAACCAAAAAAATCTAACCAAATATGCTATGGCTGTCCTTGTCCTAGACTCCTACCTCTACTTCTTGATGCTGACAGCTGACTTGTCCCCATAACTGCAAGGCTAAGAGGCTCATCTTCTTCAAGTACTGAAAATGAGAGATTCTTTTGTCAATTCCATTTTTCTAAAAGCAACATGGTAAGTTACTCAGTAATATGTCGATACTATCTGTAATGCAGTTTTCAGAATTATACCACAGGAGGGATTTTGGCAGTCAGTCTTGACATGTGGCCTCGAGACATTAGATGAATACCTATTCTTTTTGGGAGACCACATTTCATCTTGTGGACTGAAACTTCTGTCGCCAGAGGAAGATTTATCTGCAGAACAATCTGAGCTCTTTTCCTCAGAAAAATGAATATTTTCTGTCTTACTGAGGGGTTTGATAGCATGACATCTCTTAGCCTTTTTAAGAATCAGATTGAGTGGAACAATTTTGGGAGATTTCCGATTATCATTTGTTATTCCTGTAGCAATCAAACTAGAATCAATACTGGCACTCCTGCTACAAGCATCTTCACTGTTAGTTTCATTTACAATGCAATTCAGAGACACATATTTTGGCAGTTTGCGGACAAACAATCGACTCCCTTGCTGTTGGCATTTTGTTCTATCCAAAGTGGTCATATTATCTTCTTGATTTTTTCTATCAGAGGAGTTTGATTCTCCAACATAAATGCCCTCGTCATCTGACCGTTCATCGTCAACATTGAGAACTTTGCAGTTGCTGTGAAGCCGTTTCACATGTTTATTCAGATGCGTGGGAGGATGTTTCCTCTTGGTTTTTGATACTCTGCGTGAAAATGGACCGGCCTCATGCTTTGGTTGAGAATCCCCTTCCCGCGATGACAGATCAATTTTCCTAGTACAATCATCAGATTCTGATTGTTTTGCACAGCACCTCAATGTTTGTATTTTCTTTGGCATTTCAGAACATTGTCCCTCATTCTCATGTTCTTTCCGTGTACTACCCTCAGAAATTTGATTACTTTTGTGCTTCACTAAAGATGGCTCCAGGTGAAATCTAGAGAAACTATTTTGGGCTTCTTCACATCCTGTACTAATAGGCAAATAGCTGGATGAGGAACATTTCTCAATTCGTGACCCTTCATCAAACACAAGATTCTTGTGTTCAAGACCATACTTGTTCAATTCAGGTGATGCAGAAAACTTTGTCACAACATCGCTGGAGAATCCAGAAGAGAAACCAGATTTTAGTTCTTTAAATATTCCAGAATCTTTACAAGCACTCACTTTCTCTTTTACAGTTTCATAGGGCCAATGACCACCTACAGCCGATGCTTCTGTTACATTCTTCAGCTGCTCTGATGTAGGAACACAAGGTCGGTTCAATACTTTAGTAGAGACCTCATTCCGGAAAGAAGCTTTAGAATCACTTCTTCTAGCAATTATCTCGCTTGAGCACTGGCATATTAATTTTTCACTCTCCCCCAGCATGCAACATCTGGCAGCCGCTTGCATGCCATCGTCCTTGCTCTTTTCTACTGTATGATCAGTTTGATCGATTCTAGCAACACAGTGCTTTGTAAATCCGTAACCTGCCAAACATTTTGGGACTAAAGAGCAGCGGCATTTTCCATCCCAGTAAGTACTACATTCTGTATTATTAGGTGCATCAAGCAGAGTGTTCTTAGTCAAGCTGTTGGCTGTGTGTCCCATAGAACTGCAGTAAGTAAATAAAAGAACATAAAAGGGAGCACAGCGATAGCTTCAAAAGCACATTTTGCATGATAGCGCATGTATGCTATTGTTGCCATGTGTATACAGATATAGCATCAAACAAACATCTAAGCTCATTTCCTTGAAAACTAAGTGTAACCTTCAGCAAAAATTGATGTCATCAATTTATCGTGTAATGATGTGAAACAGCACACATAAGCATAATGTCAAAATGGAAACAACGAAGAAAGGCTCATCTATACAACCTGTTTGACAGGCCGCCTGCCCATTTTCCAGTACTCAAATCAATTAAAAGGCTGGTCTTAAGAGCATTGCTGAGAATAGGAAATAGTGTGTACTATCAGGCCAAATTAGCATTATACATACATTAGGCAGTAGCTATCATCTATTAGAACCAATAGGATCAGAATCAAGGCTGGAATTTGAATATGTGAAGAGTAAATCTTGGTAGCAGTGATGGAACTGAAATAGTCATTAACATGTAATGGAGAAAAGGTTTGTTATGTGATATCAGCAACCAGTTGGCATGGAATTCAAGATAAGAAAAAGATTGAGTAAATCAAAATACCTTCTGTAGTGAAACCCATCAATGGGACATGCATGGCAACAGGACTGCAACATAAGCTCTCTAGAACATAATGAGGATCTTGGTATCAAAGTAGAGCGGGTGCGCACTTCATCTAGCTCTGAAATATGAGAAAGTGCCACACTGAATTAAAACAAGACAGCATTCAAGAAAATAATCAGAAATAAGAAGTGATGTCTATCATATCACTTGCATTGTGAAGAAACCAACCTTCAACAATAGACCTATGCGCTGGAACTGGAGCACCATCATTACAGAAATGAGATCGGCAGAAATCGCCAGCTCTAAAACCAAGTTTGGAAGAATCTTCCTGAGCTTTGCAGCAGCATCTATGCATTGATTTTCCTAGTGGCGATTGATCATTTTGGCCAAAGCTAGGTAGAAACTCACTAGGTGTAGAACAAAAGGCTCTTCCACACTGATAATTGGTAGCTCTCAAACTTTTATGTGTGCACAAGTTATCTGCACATTCAAAAGAAATATATCTCCTCACCTGCACATAATGCTTGAAGAATCAAAAGACATTTCGGTGGTTGGCAGTGGTGATAGTGGTTACTTGTGCTATGCGAAAGTGTAAGATCAACTTACCGTTCTATCATAAAAACAGGGAGCCCCAGTCTCTGAATGTGCAATATGGGATTTGTCAGCAACATGATTACAACACCTGCAACTCACTGGAGAAGAAACTTCTGCACAAATTTTGGAGATTCCAGCATTAGGTTGACTAGGCAGCAAATGTGGTAGGCAGTCCCCATTTATTGAAGGCTCTTGACTATTTGCATGAGGTACATCTTGATGAACATATCCCTTGGAAGCCACTGGAACTGGAAGAGACCTGCTATCTGATATCCTTTTCGTGTGAATAATGGTCGGGGCCAACTTCAACTGATTATTGTTTGCCCTTGTCTCAACTTGTGTGGTTGCAGTTTTTAGACGATCGGAACTATATGCAACATCTGGAGCCTTAAGAAGGTAATGCTCATTACTGTTGAGAACATCATCAATGGACTCAGATGTACTATTTCTCTCAAGATGTGAAAGAAATAATGAAATAAATGAATTCTTTGCTGCATCATCTGTAATCTCATTGAGTTCAGAATGGCTGGTTCCATTAGAAACTTCAAGTGGTCGTTTCCTATTACCTGTACCAAATGATGGCTCAATGTTTTCTACAGTTTTGTTGGCTTTGGTAGTTTGCTTCGGATAAGCATCTGCACCAAGTGATTCTGACATTATATGAACATTATAGGGGAAATGCTCTCGTTTTACACTAAAAAAAGAATTAAGCAAAATTGTGTTTCTTCTATGGTGTTATAAATCATACCAAAACTATGCTGTTGTTCACATTCATTGTGCTAGTACTAGCAGCTTTTTATGGTGTTTTTTGTCGTTCTGTGTAATCAGTCAGCACCTAGCATAACAATTAACAAGCTCTTGCATATCTAACCAGAAAGCATACAAAACTACGCATGTGCGGATGTGCCATGTTAATAGTTAATACAAGTTAAGTTCTACCCAAATGATAATGCGGAGAACAGAACAATTACATTTACAGCTAATAACAGTAAAGCTCACTTGGAGTTGTGAATTGCAGGTGGTGCTGAGGTTTCTGAAATTCGATTATTGTCGACTGCACCGATGGAAATAGGGTAGTCATAGATTGATGATAAGATGATTGCCCCAGCTTCAGTTCAGTGTTTGATGCTCTACCTGAACCATCTTGAATTATTTTGTGAGGTACATCAGGCATGCATGCCCTACTGTCGTTGCTCAAAACTCTTGTAGAACTAGGACCAGGACTACGAGACAAGTTATTTAAGTTTTTCTCCAGAAGGTTTGCATAATCATGTGCCAAATGATTTCTACTGTAAGTTATTCCCATGTTTGCTGTTGAATATGTTCGTTCACTTGGCCTGCTAATAGAGTTCATGTTCATGTCATGGATCGTATGATTTGCTAAGTTTATTCTCGAACTCTGCTGTAAAGCTGGATTCTTTGTGAAAGCTTCATGTAAACCAACACTCTTTCTATAATATGTTTCGTCTGGCTTATTCACTGACTTCTCGACAGAAGTGAATCGTCCAACCTCATTGTGGATATCACTGGAATAAACTGGATTGTTTATAGGTCCAGTATTTTTTCCATGTCCACTGAATAGCCCTGTTTTTTCCATGTTACTGTTCATTGTAAGGAGACTTTTCGTCCAGTATTCTTCTGAAGAATATCTCATATATGCCCATTCTGGCCAGTCCCACTTAGTGTCAGAAATGGATGCTCCAACCTAGATGTAAACAAGAAGGAAAAAAGATTATAGCAGCTGAAAAGTGATATAGAGTGGCTGTTATATGATTGGGACAGGCTGGAAGTGTATGTGTGAAGAAAATGTATTTCAATAAGCTTTCTGTTGTTCGTTCACAAAATATGTAAAATACTTACAAGATGCAACACAATACAAATACACAGTTGTATAGCATGACATGTAGTAGTTGTGACTTGTGACTTGTGAGTTACCCATCTATGATGGAAAATACATCTGTATCCTTAAGGCTATAACACAGGAGTTTACAATACCTCATTTGTAGACTTAAACAAATAAAAAATTAAAAATTTATATATGTACCTGTTACCACAGACTACATTTAATGATATTTTCCAGAATATAATGCAGAAAATACCACTAAAGCATTATTCTTCTTTTTTATCTGCTGCTGATACAGCCTCCAGGTGATACGTGACACAGTAAAGGACAACCGGAAATAAACTTATGTAGATAACGTTAGTTGCTAGTAGAAGATAAAGCCTGGGTTTTTACATGTGTTAAAAAAAGAGTTGCTACTTTATTTCTAGGTGGTAATATGCAACCATTGGCAACTGGTCACTTTGTGACTCACATCAAACTGACTGCTGGCTGCTGGCACAACTATTATTGTACTAGGTGTGCCTACCTTTTAGAGTTAAACAAGCAAATCCAGTATGTGGTTATTACCAAATACTTACCCTTAAACTACATATCTTGGACAAACTAAAAGTTAAAAGATTAAACCGAAACAAGATAAAATGCTCACCCCCATGCAGTACTTGAGCCATTGTCCAATAGTCATGCCATTATCCATAATGACAATTTCACCAGCTTTTTCTGCGGGTCCTCCTGAATGCTACAAAAGGTGTATATACATACCTTTTATCAGTAAGTACGTCTGTAGTAGTGCCTAAATGGGGAATCAGCATAACAATCATAAATTTGTATAGTACCTCACAGAACTTAGCCACAGACATTCTCAGCCGATGACAAAAGCAACGAACTCCAAAGATCCCAGATTCACCCACAAAGAATTCACCACCTGTTTATATCCCAAAAGCACGTCAGAAGGCGTTTAGTAAAAAAAGTAATACATGGTCATAATGGTTCGAAGCGGCAGGTGGGAACACTTTTTCTATAAAAATATATCTAATTGTTCTAATAATAATTAACAATAACTCTGCATAAAAGCTCCATCACTATTAAAATCTCTATCAAATTAAGCAACAGAACCCATATTATGAAGCTATAACACAGAGCAGTAGTTTCAGGACTACATGCTGTACAAGCAAGAGGCAGAAAACTTTCATTTCCATGGGTGTAGAACTTTTGATCGCACGCCACACATCGTACATAGTTCAATGGCTGGATTATCTATTTAGGCCATTGCAGACACAGGTTTTTGAAGGGGTAAAAATGCTTACTGTAACTAGCCATTCAATGACTACCTCCCTCACTCATGAGACCATGACAGAGGGTAGTCAATCTAGGTTGCAGATAGTTGTTGCAAGTTGAACCCACCAACATTCAGACAGGAGACGCGAATCTGATCCCCTAGAAGCGCAGGATGATGGCGAGAGGCTGATTTGGACGGCAATTTCTGCGCTGTGCATGTGCTCGAGTCCTGAAACTGGATGGCACCTTGGGATATCCCTGCATGTCGAAAGATGCACTAACAGTAAAAGACTGCAGCAGAGAGACAGAAATTGTGCCATTGAGACTCCTGGAATACTGGAACCATACCATTGTTAACTGAACATTCTCCTGGAAAACTACCCTGCACATTAGCACTTCTGTTTTGGAACAACGCCCCCAAGCAGGAGGGCTGCTCAACGCTGCTGCTAGCTGCCAAGCCGTGCCTCGGATGCTTGGGCAGAGGCTCCGCGCCTCTGAGCGGGGAAGCGCGAGTAAGATCAATGACATTAGCAGCATTGCCTGCATTTAGCATGCCAAACAACGCCTTCCGGTCCGACACATGGCTGGCATGGGGATGATTCCCAGACACTTGACCAAGCAATGAGGTGCTCGCAGCCGCTCTCGCAGGCTGGCCGTACTGCGAGCTCGGATGGTTTGCGGCCAGCTGCTCCGGCGCCGCCGCTCCCTGTGCGGCGAAGGGGCGGAGGATGTTGCGCAGACTGGCGCTGTCAATCTGCACACGGGCACAGTAGAATGACGCCATGTTAGCATCTCCATTTGAACAGTAGAACACCAATCAAATCAACTCCACACTGCATTTCGATTTCAGGAAGAAAAAAATGAGTCGAACCACGCGAAATCATCCCCTAAACCATGTTCCTTACACGGAGGGAGGGCTCGCGGATCGATCAAAACCCCTCGCAAACCCCCGCATTCTACAACCACAAAGCCAATAATAACCCCCAATCACCGACCCATAGGAGAACCGCGGGGGAATGGCAGTACCTGGCTCGGCAGCGGTGTCGCCGTCGCCGGTGCCGGCGAGGGAAACGGCGCCGGCGGAGGCGGAGGCGGAGGCCACCGCGCGGGCCACGCGTCGTCCATCGTGTGGCGCCAGCGGCAGCGAAGGCGTGGTTGGTTGGCTGAACCGCTTTGGTGGTGGTGGTGGTGGCGGCGGCGAAGAAGAGACGATTGGGCTTTTGGCGGTGCGGGGAGGTGGGGGCTCTCCCGTAGTTATGGCCGGGGCGAGTGTGTACTGTACTGTAGACGAACTGTGGCGAGAGAGAGGTGAGGTGGGGAGGCGCGCTTTGGCTCGGTCGGGCGGGCCGGCTTTTTGCCTTTTGCTGCTGGGTGCCTGGTGGGGATGAGTCACTCGGGTCTGGTCTGGTCTGGTCACTGGTCTGGGGTCGGGAGGCAGGGTCAGACGCTGAGACGATAGGGTTGGCACGCCCGTGCCGTGCTGTCGCCTGTCTCCCTGGACCTCGTCCATTTAATCATTAACCACTCTGCTGCCGTTGCAGACGATAAATGTTCCTGCTTTGGCTCTGATTAATGAGTTGCAGCATTTTTTAGGCATGCCCGATGGAGTATTTATAGTGATTTTTAACTCTAACAAATAGCTTAACATGTCATTAATTTGTTGGTGTGGCATCACAATCAGTGGCGGATGAAATGATCTTCGCTCCGGGCTAACTAATACAATACTAAAATAATTTATTTCGAGCTAAGTAATACATGGCACTACAAAAGCAAAAAAAGGCTTACATGATAAAATAAAGTAGATCACCAACATTTGACTTTAACTCTTCACGATTTTGGTACCACGCTACCACTTGTTCTGTCGTGAGTCTCACATTTTTATGCCGCTACATTCTTTTTAAGAAAAGGTCTATTTATTGTCTCTCAACTCTCTTCATCGTCTCTCAACTAATGAAGACAGAGCAAGGGCATCACCGTCCTTTAATTCCACAAAATCACAAGTTCTACTGACAGCAACACCATTCCGCAGTTCAACAAGTTCATCGACATGGCACGAAATTCCGTTGCTAAACGGAATAGATACACAAAGATCCACAATCAATAACGCAGTCCACTTCAAGCATGGGAGCAACGGAAATTAGGGGAAATATAGGGGATCGAGTTCGACCTTCACCGGTTGGTTGCCGAGTGTTGAGGCGATCTTGGTTGGAGGAGTTCGGTGGCGGGCGAAGGACTCCGGTGGTGGCGGCAACGCCGCGGAGAAGCCGGGCGGAGAGGGAGCTCAAGTTAAGCGAGCGCTTGCCGGTACGGACGGTCTGTGCCCGTGGCACCCGGAGGCTCGTCGCCTCGTTCCTCCACGACATCGACGTCGGCGCGTGGCGATCACGGACTCACGAGGCGCGGCGGCGGCGCCTGTTGATCTGTCGTGGTGCGGGGTGGTCGGCGGCGCCGCTGACTCGCGAGGCCGCGCGGGCGCGCGTGGGCCCAGGGACCGGGCGGTGGCGGGCGCCGCCGCCGGCCTGTTGGGCGCCTTGCCGCGTGTGTCAAGCGCGCGACGGGGCGCGCGGGGAGCAAGGGCGACGCCGGCCTGACTAGGTGGGTGGGATGCGGGTGAGGAGCTAGGGTTTTCATTGGGCCAAATGGGCTGTTTGGGCTGTAATTTTAAGAGAAGCTATTAGGCCATATGTGAATTTTTCAGGGAGGGCTATTGGGCCATATCTGAGTTTCTGTTCATTTTTATACAGTAACCAGACCTCGCTCCCGGCTACAGCCCATGTAGCCTGGGGCCCAGATCCGCCCCTGATCACAATAAATAAAAAGATAGGAGAGAAAAAAAGAGAAATGGTTTCTCTTCTTCCTAGTATCGATGCACCAAGAAACCACCAAGACAATATTGGGGACAAACAGGTAGTGACAATCGGGATTGCTTGCTCCGCCTGGGACGTCGTCGCTTTGCAGGGGAAGAAGGCGAGCAGGATCTCTGATGGTTGGCGCGACAGGGCGCGAACTCGGCCATCATCACCATCTGCCATTGCTACACCCCCTCCTTGGCCCCGTCGCCCTCCGCCGTCACCGCACCACCTCCTCGGCCCCGTTTCCCTCCGTCATCGCCGTGCCAGCCCCGCCGCCCTCCGCCGTCGCTGTGCCCCTCCATTGGAATAAGTAGGAAGGACCCATGTGCTCCTCGTGCGTCGCCGCCCGGCCCCCGGGATCCTCGGCGCCATCGCCCGGCACCCAGCACCCCTGCCGCCGTTGCCCGGCCCCCAGCACCCCCGTCGTTGTGCTCCCGCGCTCCCCGCCGTCACCGCCCGGCCCCCAGCGCCCAGCGCACCCCCGCACCCCCACCACCGTACTCCCGTGCTCCCGTGCCTCCCGCTCTCCCTTTCCTCCGACGCCACACTCCCGTGCTCTTGCGCCTCCTAGCTCCCACGCGCGGCTGCCTCTCGCTCTTCCTTCCCTCCGGCGCGCGCTCACGCTGTAGGATCGAGATGTCGACTAGAGGAGGGTGAATAGGCGATTTAAAAACAAGTGGCACTAAATCATAACTAACCTAAGTTGCTAGGCTTAGTGAGAGATGAGTCTAACTAAGCAACTAAGTTAAGTTTTGCAATCCTAGGGTGATAGTGGCTCAATTATGTCTCTACTAAAGTAATTTGCACAAAAGTAAATGCAATAAGTAAATGAGACAAGAGACAAAGAAATTTTTCACCGAGGTTCGGAACTCGTTGGTTTCCTAGTCCCCGTTGAGGCGAGCCCAACTCCACCACTCAACCACGAAGCCATCACACGCCCCCTTCGTCAAGGGGTGGGCAAGGTGGGAGCCGGCCCACGGAGAGGACTACCCAAGCCTCGATCACTATGGGTAGTTCTTCCTTCGCTCCGAAGGTGGTGAACTCCAAACCACTCACAAAACCAGCACCAGGCCTCCTCCACAATCTTCTCGGAGAGGTCACCGGACAACTCCTCCACAAGCCGTCTAGGAGGCGGCAACCTCCAAGAGTAACAAGTAATCCCGCGGCTCGGAGATGATCAAGTGCCACATTAGCTCTACAATGAAGCAATGCACTTGGCTCTTGGCTAAAAATACTCTCAAACACAACAAGTGGATGAACACTAGCTTAAGTAAGTGTGTGAGAAATGCAAGGATGTATACAATGCAATAGAGTGCCAAGAAGAGCTTTCTTGCAGCCAAGGAGGGGTTATTTATACCCCAAAACAAGTGAACTAGCCGTTGGAGACGAAATACCCCAACACTGTTGCCTGCCGATTAGACCGGTGAAGGTTGGCCGGTCGAGACCGGCCTTATGTAGCAACGGCTAGAAAAATAGCCGTTGCAATGCAATGATTATCTCGACTACGGGGGCGGTCGGGCCAGGAGGCCAAAAGGCGGTCGGGCCGCCTCGGCTCGGTCCAGAGCCGTATCGGCTCGGTCGGCCAGGTTGCGGCTCCCGACGGCTCGGATCGGCCGGCGAAAGGGTCACGGGGCGAGTCGGCCGGCGGTGTATGTTCGATCGGCCAGCCGCGGGCCGATCGGACCGCTCGCATACTGCGGTTGGGCCAGGCCAGCCCTCAAAGCTCGATCGGGCGGATCAACACGCCCGCCAGTCGGTCGGCCTTGGTCAGCCAACTATAACATAAAGAAAAGTGTATGCAAAATGAAATGCAAATGACCTAATGTGACAATTTTAATCATCTCTTTGCTTAGGTCATTACCCCTCTTGATAGTACGGCAAAGATATAAAAAGAATCTATGGAATTTGATCGCCCAAACTCCTCGATCATTAAAAATAAACCGTTACTTTTACTGTCTTCAATTCTTTTGCAGTGTGCCATCGAAAATGATCCTCAGTAAATATTCATGCACTTCCTATTATGTGATCCTTTTTTAAACATATAAAACTCAAAAGTATTGTTAGTTCACAATTAACACTTTGTCATTAATTACCAAAATAAATAATAAAAGGCTAGATGCTTCACATGCGCCTGCTGCGCTCCTACGACGACGGCGGCTGGGGGCTCCGGCGAGCCCATGGCTACGGCGGCGATGGCGGTGTTGCATAGGTGGGATTTGGGGCGATAAGAGAATAAGTAGAGAGCAGTGGACATGGAGATTTGGGGCGATAAGAGAATAAGTAGAGAGCAGTGGACATGGACTACTGCTACTGCTACCAAGACTACTCCGACATTGCCACACTCTGTTGCCTCGGTGCTGTCTTGTCTGAGCACTGCCACAATAAATCAAGATTTATTATGAAGCATTCATGATATCATTATTTTTTCTAGACGTAAAAACTATGGATTGAAGAGACTGAGTCTAAACTCAAATTTATTACTCTTAAAAGTTACCCATAAAAACTATGCATTGCAAGTGTCCTTATAATCTTGAGCTTCCTAAATGAAGTAGTCCATACTCTTTACTTGAAATTTATGGATTTTGTATTTATAAAATTTAAAAATAATTTAGAAGTCAGAAGTTGAAAACCCCTTTTTTTTAAAATATATTCTCACTAGTTGGCTTCTACAGAATCTCGAGTTTTCCAAACAAAACTCTACGGAACATACTTTTGCATGTCGTCGATTAGTGATAAATCCGTAATTAAGGTTTACAATTCTACAACATATTAAGCCGAAACGATACTAATCTTACCGTATATCTTTGAATCCTACGTAAGAGTTCCATATGATTTCATCATAAGATTGGTATGATATAAATCTCAATCCTATGATTTTGACAACTTATTGCAAATCTTATATATCTTGTATTTTATAAAGTTTAATATGATACAGATCTATCATACTATTTGAAAAAATGATCCTCATCCTAATAGTATGGGCGTAACATGTGACCAAAGCATCCAATAATTTTATGATAAGACCTTTTTTTTATAAGTATGTTAGTAGCTTAGCATTAAAGACTACAAATATATGAAATGATGAAATAACACCTAGACTACAATGTGTGTTAGTAGTTTAGCACTAAAGGCTACAAAATATATGAAATGATGAAATAACACCTAGACTAATTTACAATCAAGTTTCAAACAGGGTTTTTGGTTGGTGCTCTACTGAATATACCTTTGCATATGGCCAATTAGCCGTAACATGTGAAGCATGAAAACGTTTTACAACAAAACTTTTTCAAGTGCTTTTACTTTTGATGTTTTAGTAGGCTAAAAACAACATGAAATGATGAAATAACACCTAGACAAAAATTTTCAAAATCTAAATTTGGTTGTGGCTTACACGAGCTACCAGGCACTACCAGAATACATAATGCGACACGTATGGCGCGACCGCTGGCTATGCCACATAGGACAGGAACAGTGCGCGCGCTTGGGAAATTTTGCCAAAAAAAACCTCAGTTTGTGTGTAATTCGATTTGGGTCCCTCATGAATAGTTCCTCGAGTTGATATTTTAAGTGGAGGCGGTTCGAAAAGCCGGATATTCCATATGAAGAAGAGAAAATTCGCGAATTAGGGCCACACTATAAAAAGTGAAAGACAAGGTTTTTTTTTACAAAATGGCACCCCTGACCTACTCACCCCCTAAACCTAGCCACTGCCGCCCACATCCCCTTCTCCCTCTCATCTCACCCTCTCCCTCTCCCTCTCCTTATCCCTCTCTTGCCATCGCCATTGAGCACTGCCTCCGCCTCCCCCTCACGTCGCCACCTCTGCCCCACACGTCACCTCGCATCGCCGCCTTCGCCTTCCCCTCGCGCCACTGCCTCCACCTCCGCCACCGCCGTCGTCTAGCTGCTCGCCACCGTTGGAGAAACTGGATTGGATGGCCAAGCCCTCAAGGCTGCCGGATCTGATGGCGGCGAGTTCGTGGCCGATGAATCTAGTGGTTTGACAGCTAATGGAGGGGATGGTGGTGATGGAGGAGCAGGGCCAAACCCTAGCCCACGTTGCCAGCATCCCCTCGCCACGCCCTCCTTCTCCTGCTCTTGTGATTCACAAGTCGCCACCGTTGCTGAGCACCGCACCTACATCATCTGTCGCCTCCCTCCCATCCCCCTCCTCACCCCGCCTTTCTTTCCCAATATCTTGCGAGACGTTCGGCAAGGTGCTCGATCTGGTCCCCCTTCTCACCCCGCCTGCCTCCCCTATGATGCGGCGGCAGCGACGGTGACGACGATGGCTGATGGGGTGTCACACCCAAAAATTTTTGCCCGAAATTTTTCAAACTGAATGTGTATTACATCCCTATCTAGGACCAACGAGGGTACAAAAACAACAATTTATTACACATAATTCACGTCTTAAAAACATCATAAAAGTCTTACATAAATGCAACGGAAAAAATAAGCTAATCTATAACTTGACGCTCGCAGCGTGGCGACTTCACTCAACGGACATCCTCAACGGTAGAGACAAGCATACTCTTACGCGAATCCATCATCCAACCCATACTCCAGCTCTGAGGTGAGGAAAAGGAAGCAAGGCTAAGTACTATCCACTATACTCAACAAGTCATATCAAGGGAAGTTATGATGCAAGTAATTTCAAATGAAGGCTAGGGGTTATTTGCACAAAGCAGGGATTTTAAAGACAATAGTTGAAACTAGTAAAACTACTAAATTTAATTAAGCAATATTTAACCATCACTGTTCAATGTTACACCACGTTGAGACAGGCTCAACCCATCCATTTCATTGTGTCATATTATTAATAATGAGACTAATCACGATGAATCTGGTTGATCGTCCATAACCGCGGGCACAGCTATTCGAATAGTTGCACTCTGATTATAGGTGTACATATGTATCCATAAGACATAGCCCCACGATACGTTTCTGTGTGTCGACATGCCACCACGACATATCGGAAAGGGAACTGTGACAGGACCTTTCGCATAACCCTCCTTGACCAAACGATACCACACTTCAGGTTTCGTTCTACCTTTAAATCCAAGATAGACAGCCTCCTTTTATGCCTAGGTGAATCCGGAAGCCGCAGAGGCCTTGCCCGGTTCATCCAAACTTCATCACGCTCATCCTTGCCTGGGTACGTCAGATTGTAAAAAGCTACACAACAAGCACAATCGTTGCCCACGCTGGCTTGTGGTACGCACTGTAATTCTTTCAAGGTTTCCCATAAACTCATCCTTAATTGCCATGGGTACGTCTATCAAAACTATACACCCACAGCCCACCATTAATTATATTTTAGTTGCATTTGTACCTTGGAGACACATGTCCATAATGGTCCTCGCTAATATCATCATAAGGTATCAGTGACATTTCCTATAGTGAGCTAGTTGAACTAAGCATGGCTAAGCATTCCCTAATTCGACATATAGTTATATTGAATCCCAAGTTATCAATGACATAGAGTAATCAAACTAGGCTGCACACTATAGGTCCCATCCCATATATGACATTGTAAAATAATGCATTTTAATGAAAAGCAAGATACTTTACAAATAGGTACAATATGATCAATGTGGAATACATAACTTGCCTTGCTCTGGAGGAACCTCTGCAACTACTTCAAAATAAACGGGAGCATCGGAGGTGTCGAAATCTACATGATAAACAAAACACACCACAAAATCAGGCTATAAATCTACTGAAACATGCATCGAAACTATTTTCAATGGATTCTAGGCAGTTTTATGAGTCATTTGCAACTTGAATGGACTCAAACGAAGTTCGAATAAATTCTCTATGAATTTTAGAAGTTTCATTGTATTTACTATCAAAAAATTAAACGATTTATTGCGCAACCAGCCCTAGGGATGACATCACCGAGGGCATGGGTTGGCGCCGACAGGCGAGGCTCACTTGGCGGTGGCGCGCCAAGTGTGTGGCACATGGTGGACTAAGTCCACGAGCCAAAGGGGTGCACGCACCACATGGTGCACACATGGCGCCGACGTGGCGACCATGCGGCGGACACGCGGAGGGCAGTGCTGACGCGACACACAAGTGGCGCCGACATGGGACGATGTCGGGGTGACGCGTGGACAGCCCGAATTCACCCGATGGCTCCAGCTGTTGGCAGGGTGTGGCGTGCGGCGGCGCGCGGGACCTTATGGTTGCCGATGATGCGCGGGACCTTATGGTCGCCGATGGAGCGCTCGGCCGAGGGAGGAAGGAGGGGAAAAGGGAGGAGGGGCGGCACCATGACGGGGATGGCCGACGCTGAGGGGGAGGACGGTAGGATTAGCGAAAACGACAATGACACAACGAATTAAAGGGCGACCGAGGTCCTGTGATGTCCGGCAAAGATGAGACGGTGGGAATGAGAGAAGAGGAGGGCGTGCGGCGGCAGGAAACATCGGCCCAAGAGAGAAAAGGGGCGGGCTCACCGGCGCACGAGGGAGGAGGGGTTCCGACAGCGCAGAGGGGAATCCAAGCGGTGGCTGAGGCTCCGCATGACCTTGCGACGCCGGCGGCGGCGGCGGCAGGGAGGCTCGACAACAGACGGTGCAAAGGAATTAGGCAACCAGAGCATAGGAAGAGAGGCGGCGCTAGGGTTTTGCGGCATGAGAGCGATTGGGAGCATGGGAGCTGATGGCGAGTTGGGGGAAAGGATGAGTGGAGCTCGGGGGCTTTTTTTATAGCCATCCTGAGCTCGATCGTGGCTCGATATCTACGGGAATGGCGGCGGCGTGGGGAGAGAGAGAGGGACGATGCGGGATTTCGAATCCCGGCCATTCCGCGGCTCTACTCACACGAGGGAGAGAGGGGGAGTGGGCGCGCGATCAGAGGCGATAGGCGTGGCGCAGAAGGCGCGGGAGCGCACGAGGAAGGCGTCGGCGTGGGCTGACATCAGCCCTGCCTTCCTCGGCCGAAGGTAGGGGACGACCACGACAGGTGGGGCGACTTGTCGGCGTCTCGGGCGAGAGAGGGAGGGTTGGGCGAAAACATGATTGGGTCGGGAAAAACGGCCCATGAATGAAGGAAAAAAAAAAAAAAAAGCCCATATCCAGATTTAATTTAATTCAGATAATTTTATTTTAATTTTTAAAATTATTTTTTCTACTTTGAAAATTTCATTACAAATCGTGTATTTTGACGTGGAGAATTTAAAAAATCCATCAAGCCCATTTCACTTATTAAATGGATTTATTTATTGAGGTTGCTTTCTGAATTAATTTTTATTATTTTTTTGCGTAATTTTTAAGATAATTTTTAAAGCTAGAAAAGGAAATTTTAAGATGTGACATGGGATCATTTCCCATAGAGGTGGGGGTCCACGCTAGCTCCGGCAGACACAAGGCGAGGCCGGCGAGCCTCGTCGACCGGATCTCGAGCGGACTTCCAACACCATGCGGCTGCCGTCTTCCCCGGTTCCGTGCAGAAGGGTGGTGAACGGGCTTGGGTGCCAGCTGTGCTCTCCCATCTGAGCCGTGATTGCCGACGCCGTCGTCGTCGCTGTCACCGTCAGAATCGAGGACCGCCGGCGTCCACTGCCATCAAAGTCTGCTGCATCGTCCACGAAAGAATCGACCGCCGTCGGCGTCTGCGACCAACCACTACCTGGTGACGGCTCTCGCTGATATGCTGGCACGGCGGCTCAAACTTCGTTCCTCCTCTTCACACAAGCTGAGGTCGTTCTCCTGCTCCCCTTTGTTTCTACTTTGTAATTTAACTTGGCCGCAGCCTGCGGTGCCACTCAGAACACAAACAGCCTGACACAAAGGCCAATAACATCGACGACGGTGACTTTCAGGTTCAATCTCCTTTACCGGAGATTGCAATCCCATCCAACCTTTTTTCAGTTTTGACGCAACGTTTTTTATCTTGATTGTTTATACATTATGGCATTGTCGATTTGGCTTAGTTCACTGACCTCTGCTTCTCCGTACAGTCTTTTTGTTAGCATTACCATGTTTCTATGCTGAAATGTTAAGACCACATATTTCTGTGATTCCAGGTGTATGTTAGCTGTTCGAAATTTCCAATATTGCTGCAGCAAAACCAGCCATCAGCAACCACTAAGGTATGCTTTTATACTTCTATTCCTCCATCATGCAGCTCAACTCTTCACAAGGCAACAAAGAACAATGCAGTTTATAGAAAAGAGGCAAGGATGGACAACAGTCCTGTAAGATGAGTGTTCATTCTACAGAGCAGTACTGGGAAGATTGAAAAACTAGCCAGTTGGATCTATAAAGATGTAACTGGAGGTCATAGATATCATTTTTTGGAAACTATTAAGGTAGAATTGTTATATGTTGAAGATGAATAACAAAAACCTAAGCTGATTATGCAGTTCAATTTTTCCTGCTATATTTCAATTTGGCAATGTTTGTCTAATACTCTAATCGGTTCCTTTCAGTGATCAGGTACTTGAGTGCCATCTATGGTATTATTGTCTTTATTGCCGCAGGGCTGCATTGCATATGTTAGACCATGTGAATTGTGAGCTAATGTGGTATCTGTATGTCTGATATTAGTTCCATTTATTGCAAACCCGGTAAATTCGAAACAATGCTTCTTGATGGTAAATTTGCTTACACATACCTGTTGATATAGTGTTACCAACTTATTGTATAGTGTACTGATGATCAACTATAAAACATGCGTGCCATGTGAATCATATAAGAATCAAACAATAGAATCATATAAAAATCAGGGAAGCTTAAATAAGATCACTGGTCATTCAGCCGGCTTATTCTTTAACACACCAGAGATCTTTGGATTTAGATGTATGGTGGTGTGATGGAGTTTATACTTTTTTTATGCAAGATGCCGCATGAATCTATTGTGGTGCTATATAGGTATCAAGTGAATTATCATGCTTATGACAACAAAGCATTGAGATAAAAGAGTGCACATTTTACGTTTTCATTGTTCATTTAGGCAATAATACCTATTTGGTTCTTTTTATGCTTTTGTTATTTGGCACTTTGCCATTTATCCTCCTTTTATGCAGTAGGGGGTGATCAACATGGTGATATATATGAAAAATGACTAGGATCTCATAAGCCGCCATTTGAGGTAAATAGTTCCTTAAAGCGTGTGCCAAATGTAAAACTACAATCTCTCTGTATTTAGATATATATCACAATTTGATCCATGTACATACATTGCTTGATAATTCTTTAACATGTGAACTAGGAATATGGAAATTCATATCTTACAAATGTGAAAATTTTCCTTTCATTGCAACACACGATGCTTTTGCTTAGATTCATGCAACGTCAACTCCATTGTTCAATATTTGGGTGATTTCTGTTATTCTAAGACCACTCGACATAACTCCATGGTTTAATATTTGGATGATTTCTGTTAAATTACTTTAAAAAACTAATTTCGAACTTTGCATGTCAAACTGTCCTTTTTTATTGGTTTTGTTTTTATGACACGACCTGTAATTTCGGCTGTTTTACCAATGTAATGAAAGGACCGTTAGGGATCACAAAATCACCTGATACTGCTTTCAAATACCTGCTATGATAATTAAGGTGTGTAACTTAGTTTAAGAGACGTTTACATGCTATTTTTTCTGCTTAAAAGGCAAAAAAAATTTACAAAAGCATTTTGCTAGCAAATCTAATTGGTTTATTTAAAATAAAATGTCCATTCCTGATATATTTGTATTCAGAAAAATGTGCAAATATTGCACTTTAGACTTTACAAAAGGCATTAGCATTACCCTATGTATCCATGTCCTATTTTGAACCAGTTTTTTCTAAAGTTGCTTGAGATCTTCTAGATACAAAAGTTTTCATAGCCACATGTTTGGCTGATACAGAAGTTTTCATAGTCAAAACTGGTTCTTATCAAGCGTGAGGTTGAAACAAAGAGGTGTTTGGCTGACTGCAAGACTGTTACTACTAGTAACTTTTTTCTCTCTCTTTTTTTCCTTTTTCAATTGACTTTTCACGATGAACATTTTTGCAGCAACGGTCCACAATAAAAACATGGTGCATCGACCACTTTTGATGCCAAAACCAATCACGAGGAGCGTGGGGCCCGTGAACAGTGCAAAGCGTGGAACACGGGGGCCCACCTGAGGTAAAGGGCCCTCAATAGACCTGGTTCTCCATGTGCCGCATGAACCAAGATGTGGACCCCACCTACGGTGCAACGCAGCCAACGGTGGGCTGGGCCTGGCCGCTACACTGGACAGGTTAAGGTTGTTATGGGCCACTATGGGCCGGAAATCTAACTTACCTCGTGGACCTATTCGTGATGTGGTTTGTGGGCTGGACGTCCGTTCCCTCGTGGACCTATTCCAGTGACAACTGGATACAAATTCAATTCCCTCAATCCAATCATGTCAAAGTACATATATGCCACCAAAGTGTGAGGCAATTAGCAACATGGAGGTTGGAGGATTCAGCCTCTACAATTGATATTTGATGTTTAGGACAGGTTTAATCAAACTATTGGCACCTGACCAAAATTTTTATTTTAGAATAAGTTTGTGATATTATTAAAAAAAAATCTACCCATACTATCGTGTTTTTACATTAAACATTTAGAAAAAATATTGATAATCAAAAGTGGCCATATCTTATCATAAATGCTATATTATATTGATGTACAATCATGATAAATGTTTCTTTCTACGTGTCCGTGAAAAAACTCGTAAACGTTAGATAATTACGACCGGAGACACTGCTATTTTGTAGTTTGGTCTCCACACGTATTATTTACTCAAAATTCCATTTGAAATATTTCTATTTGTCTTCTTAAAAGCACCCAACTAATAGTTGAACGTGCGAAGCTAACATAGTGTGGCATTATTAAAATCACAAAAAATTCATGAAATATACTTTCAATGTTAACTTATTTCGATCAACAATTTAATGTGCTACATTGTCCTTTGTAAGGAATTCAAAAAAGTTCATCAAGAGGTATTTGTATTTCCCTTTTATCTACACTAATATAAAAAATATCAGTTCATCCCAACAAATAGCAATTAGCAATTAGCACACAACAATTAGCAATTAGCACACGAGTTAACACAGCGATAAAAAAAGCCCGCGCTTCACACCGTCGCTGTCTCCTCACGCGCTCCCGCGCGCGGCCGCCTCCTCGCGCTCCCGCCGCCGCCGCTCGCCGCCCTCCTCGCGCCCTCCGTCGGCCGCCTCCTCACGCGCTCCGCCGTCGGCCCTCCTCGCGCGCGCCGCCACCCGCCTCTCGCGCGCTCCGCCGCCGCCGCTCGCCGGCCCTTCCTCGCGCCCTCCGCCGCCCGCCTCCTCGCGCGCTCCCGCCGTCGTCGCCCGTCTCCTCGTGCGCTTCGCCGCTTGCCCCCTCCTCGCGACGGTGGCGTCCTCGCGCCCTCCGCCGCTCACGTCCTCGTGCGCTCCGCCGCTCGCCGCCTCCAAGCGCGCGCCTGCCGCCGCCGCTCGCCGCCTCCTCACACGTCCCGAGGTACCTTTACATCTTTTAAGTCACAAAAATATGAAACATAGGTAGTAATATGTTTGAACATTGATATGCTTCCACCAAAGATTGATGAAATGTTGTGCAAGGCAATTTGGTTAAACTTGCAACAATGCCTCATGCTTTTCTATTGCCATTAGTCACTATCCAAAAGTTTGATTTTGGAAGGCATGTGCTATGCTGCTGTATATTTACTTTGCTCATATGTGGTTATGTGTATACTACCATTAAATGACCTTAGGTCTTTTGACTTTTTACTGTTAAAATCAACTATTTATATGTTATTTCATCCTACTGCCAGTTGATACTTATAGTAGCAAGAAACTTGTGGCCTAGGAAGTCGACTTCCTGCATTGTTCCTGCATTGTGTCAGTAGTAAATAATAACTTGTTGTGTAAATGAATAGAAGGAGAACAAAACACCTGGTAGATTGACCAACTCATGATCATTGGATCACATTTTTATTTTTATCACTCCTGCTCTGCCCCAAGCTCTCTATCTTAGTTTTGTAAACAGTGGAAGTGTATAAGGAATCCAAGAAAAGGAAGACCCTAACAAGGATCTGTAGAGTGGGATAGCTTGTTCTAAACTTCTACTACTTGACATTGACATTTTGACATTCGGTTGTAGATGGAGTTTATGTCCAGCTGCAAGCCTTTGTCTGCTCTAAAAGCTTGTTACTCACTTATGCCCAGTTTCCAGTTTAGGAATGGCCTGTGATCATCTACCTGCTAACACTAACAACTTACTAACTCACGCATGTTGTTTATCCAACTCAAAAGTACACAGTATTAGCTTTGTCAATCAAATATATTTCATAACAAGTACTCCGTATTAACCTTTTCATGATATTGGTAACTATACATCCGAGTTGAACATTATTAAGATGAATAGAAATTGTTAGTATTGTGGAAGTGATGGATAGAAATCGTAATATGTACTGTTTAGTAGAAATTGTTAGTATAGTTTTTCTTCGATTAATTTGTCAAATGCATATGCTCTTTCCCTTTTTAATTCTTTGATACATGTGTCCAAAGCTATTGTTTTTGTGAACATGGGAGATTTGACATATATAAATATATTAATGAATTATGATTGCTCGGGGTATATCCGTGTAGACTACCACAGAAATGTTTCTACGTAAACAGTTGAATATTTATTTATGTGTTTTGCTTAGTTTGCATGCGTCTTTGCATTTGATTTCCATCATATGCTTTGCATGCACTAATTATTTCATGAAAATTTTAGCAACTACCGCAGCACCGAACTTCTCTTTTTGATGGCATTGAGGAAGGCGAATCCATGCAACATCCTATTCTTCACATGAAATAGATGAGAATGAGAACGATCAAGCTATTGATGGATTGCGGGATCGAGTCGGCATTCTCAAGCGGGTAAGTTGCTGCATAATGATTGGGCGTCGATTTGCCCTAAGTTTAGCCATAAACTTGTGAAGAATTATTATTTTGAGTTCTGACATAATCACTCGTATTAGTTATACTTGTTTAATCTGTGCTGCACATATAGATCATTAAAACATCTACTACATTTTGTAATAGAGAAAACAGAAGGTTTGTTGATTGTGACTTCATTGGTTGCAATAGTATTAGATAACTTGCAAACCATGTGCTTCCTGGACCATCTTCATTTGAAGTTTCGGAAAGTGTTTCAGCACATCTTTTGATCATGAGATTTCTGCTTAAATATGCCAAGACCCAAGAGGGAATCTGAGTAATCTAATGGGCCTTGTGATAGCTTTTGGAAGCAACTCCTATGCCAATTGATTTTATTATTCTTTTTGGTATTCATCTGATCCATGTTGTTTGTAACATGTGTCTGATTTAACTCTAAAGGTTTTAGTGCTAGAAAGTAGCTGATAAATGGACTATAGAAGGTTTTTTTAACTATTTTGGTTCGCTTGAAAGGAGCTACAAGTAGCCAGAAAAAATAGAAGATTTTAATAATCTTTGGATAGAGGACGTGATGTAATTCTTATGTAACTGTGGGCCTTTTTGCATCTAATCTTATGCAAAACTAGCAAAATTAAGCGACGCTTTGTTCTGATCGGAAATTAATAGGTTGATCCATTAAAAACTTAGGCATGAATTCATGCATGAACTCGAGTGAACTGCAGTTGATTAAGATGCATATATATAGGGTTTACAAGCTGATTACCCTTGTGTTTGTGTTTAAGAGGGTTCTTTAGGGAAATTGGTAAACTGTCATGATGATACTGGCCACATTGCACTTGGCGAGCCATCATTGCACTATAGAAGCAACATTGTTTCGCTGATATGCTTAGGACATGTTTGTTTTACTTACTGGTTATTACTGGATTGGTAGGTCTATTGTGCACATTTAGTAATCTACCAATTCCAACCAATTTGAGATCAGAAAATGCTATCATTACTCGTGTATGTGCTATCTTAAAATGGTCAGCGAAGGTAAAATTTCATTTGTTACCTTCAGTGTGTGGACACAAAGTTTTTTTTTAATTGTGTGGTTTCCTGCCTAGAATCATATGATCTAGAGAAAATGACATTGCTATTGCTAAGCGATTCTATCAATATAGAAGTTTTGTTTTGATCATTATTTTGGCATGAGTTTACCCTGCTAAATGTCTGGAAAATTAGCTCATTAAAATCTCTTGTACATGTTTCAGTTTGTTGGATTACCTCATCTATATGCTCTATGATGTTTCAGTTTGTGACTTGCACGTTGGTACAACCCTACGCAAATACGAGGCGATATCTTAATACAATGAAAAACGATGCGAAGGGCACACCAGATTTTTCAACACAGTCAGGTTTGTTCTTTGCAAAGTTATATTTTCACTACCTTGCTATAATTAATATTTTCTGGCCACAACATGTCATTGATCACATAACGATTTTATTTGACTTTTCCGTGTCACATGCTTTAGGAAGAGACACACTGACCGATGTAAATGCAAATTCTTCTATTGGCTGCACGCCTCTACAATTATCACACAGCAAGGGTTCCCTAAGAGATATCACGAGTTATCCTTCATTTGGTGCAACCCAAACGTGCGAACCGTCACACCGAAAGGTAAAATGTTTCTTCGTTAAATATTCATCACCGAAATGTTTGCTTTCAACAAGGAGAGTTATGCCTCTGTGATGCAGCCAAAAGAAAAAAATTTTCACAAACCATAGGTTCGGAAAATACGGGGATCATGTCCATCTAGGTTCATAAATTTATGTATGCTTGGAATCGAAATTTTAGGGATCATATATGTCTAGGTTCGACATGACTTATCGATTTGTTATGAATATTTTTGTCCTATATTTACATGAAACATACATTTATTGGTTTATTTCTACATTCATTCAACCTCACCACCCATTGTTACACCTAGGCACCTAACATATATTTATTTGTTTATTTCTGCAGCCATTCAACCTCATCAGCCCATTGTTACACCTAGGCGCCTACCATTTACACTGGACGACAATGTCTTCAACAGTGATCAATCCTCACCAACCGGGTTAGCTAGAAGCCACAACGCTCAGAAATATCTTCGCCCGCTACGTAATAGATCCAAAGACCATCGAGCTTAAAAGGAAGAGAACAAACAACTGGTACAGTTCCTTGACCACTGAGCAAAAGGATGCTTATCTCCAAAGAAACCGTGAATACAGAAAAAAGAAGAAGGAGGAAGCCAAACAAACAAATCAGACACCTCCTTATAGTGCTCCAACTCCAACACCACCTGTGTTAGGTATGATAATTTTGTTGTTTCTAGCATGTCAGTAACTGCTTGAATCAGCCCACGCCACAAGACAACAAGATGCTAGATATATTAAGTCGTGTCTAGGTTCAGACATGACTTGTCTGATTTGTTGTCAATGTTTTTGTCCTATATTTACATGAAACATACATTTATTGGTTTATTTCTACAGTCATTCAACCTTACCAGCCCATTGTTACACCTAGGCACCTAACATACATTTATTTGTTTATTTCTGCAGCCATTCAACCTCACCAGCTGTCGACCCCCGTTTTTGAGGACGAGAATCATTCATGTTCATAGTACCTTATCCCTGGATCGAGTAGTTTGGTACCCACGAATACAGTTCTGAATTACCAGGTGCAAAGTGCACGAATAGTCTTATATCGAAATTATTACAATAATAGGCCCGAAGGCAATATCCAATACATATAGGACCTACTGGTCCGGATACAACCAAAAGGAGAAATTAGATAAGATAGCAGACGGAAGGCAGCGGCATGTCGATCGCATACAGGCAACGACTGGGGACTAAGACCTATTGCGCTCCATTGTCTTCATTCCTCCTGGTAGTATGCGTACGAGTCTTCCTCATCTCCTTCATCTGAAGGTTTATGCGTATAGCAAGGGTGAGTACCCAACGTACTTAGCAAGCCAACACGGAATGATGCACATGATAGGGTCATTTAAAGGATGACTATGGTTTATTTGCGCAAAGCCAATTTTCACAAATCATTTCACAAACCTAACATCTAGCTAGGTCAAGTTTTAGGTCCATAGTATATTAAGTCGGCGACGGTTCTGTCCACCATCCATTGTGATCCTAAGGATAGCTTCCCGCCTCCGATTCGTCATGGTTTTCTGGGGGTGTCTTCCTCCTTCTCTCAGATAGAGAAGTTGGTTTTCCAGCACATAAAATTATTATGTAATCCCACCCATCATTTTAAAATTTATGAGTCTAGCCACAGGAGAAACTTGTCACGTCGCTCATTAACCGCGAGCACGGCTATTCGAATAGATTGATTGACTCACACTGCAGTGAATGTACACTTTACCCGTACTCCGCAACTGCTCATTGAATGAGCGTTCATCCCTCTATATGGGACGGTCACAACAAAGCCTTTCGATAACCTTACTTTGACAGTACCCGCTCCATGAACTTAAGCCCTCATGCACTTTAGCCGTCATTTCCTAGCAGTGAGAGGAGTTCTGGCATTCCCGGGGTAAGAGAAAGACTTACTCCATCTTTGTTCTTTCATTTGCATGTCCTTTTCTTCATGTCCTCATTTCTTCATATTGGTCGTATGCCCGATTTCGCCGTACCAACCACGGTGCACCCCTACCGGAAGGTCCTTAACTTTCGTCCAGGCACCCCCAGTGGTGAGTCCCCACCGGTAGACCCTTACCTCAACGCCTACACCTGAACCACTACGTAGGGATACTGCCTCTGCTCGGTTATCTATTCTGCTAGGTCTATACCCATTAGAGAAGTACGGTTGTACTGGTTCGTTTTAAGTTATAGTCTCATGGCTCGGTCCTTAATTGACCAGGGATGGTACTAGCCTTTCCCGGAATCCACCCAAATCCATCCATCCGCCCCAGTCTAAAAACGTTAGTTTTTCCTTTTTGATTTTCATAAAACTCATTTTCATCATGTTTTAGGCAATGTGGCGCTCATGTCTTCACATGTCATATTCCAACTACCTTCCCAAAGATAGTTCCCCAAGCACGAAGCTTCTTTGTAAAATCATGAGTATGCAAGAATCTAACATCAGCAGGGCTAAGCATTTTACCGAAGTTAGCCTCGGTCATATCACATCGAAGGTTACAAAGAATAATTCTAATGGTAATCAACATCAAGGCAGGGTATATCAAGCATAGGTACTCATTTGTGTATAGCATGCAATTTGTAATTGAAATCAACATCATTTCGCAAAGTAGGATCAATATGTTCAAAGGGATGTGTTGACTTGCCTTGCTCGCACACTTATTGGCCAGGGTCTTCAACGTAGTCGGTGCTTGCTCCTCGGTTGCTATCCGTACGTGCGAAAGATCAATTGAATTCGATCAAAATTCAATAAAATACCGAGAGATTGAGAAGAATCATAAAAACAACTCCAAACGTTTAGCCTAGAATTCTACTCGAGTTCGGACGAGAGTTGTTAGGATAAAATCCGAGTTAAAAACGAGTTGATGCCCTAGGGTTTTCGCAAGACATCGATCGCATTTAATTAAGAAAATAAATTTGGAAATGCTAATCAATGGGGTTTTGTAGTCGAGGTTTTGAAGGTTCGAGCACTAAAAGAAACACATTTCTAATGGCGGAAAAGAAATAAACAAAATCCGGATTAAAACGACACGAAACAAAATCTTCGAAAAGTTCGATTTCAAATTCGAATTTGCTCGAGAAAAATATTCGAGAAAACAATATATTTTTGCCCAAATACCTTCCCAAATCTTTCCTAAACACTTTTCCTATTTTTCCAAAAATTTTCCCAATTTTTTCTATTTTTTTCCTTCTCTTTTTCTTTTCTTTTCTTTCTTTTCTCTGTTTACTATTCATCAGCCCGCCAACTGCTCGACCGGCTCTGCTCTCTCTTTTCTCTCTTTGTTGCGGCCGGTCATCGGCGCAAGCAAGGGGGAGGGTGGCGGCTCGGGCTTACCGCGACGGCGGCGCCGGGGAGGCTGTGGAGCTCCGACGCATGGTGGTGGGGGCTTGCGGCGACGGCGGCGCTCGAGGAGCTAGGGTTGCGGCGGGAACGGCGAGGGAAAACGGCGGCGATGTGGGGAAAAACGAGAGGGGAGAGGGGTCTCTTTATATAGGCGTGGCGGGAAAACAAACGGGGAGAAAGGTGGGGGTCCGGCGCACGGTGCGGCGGCGACGAGTGGCGGCGCGGGCGCGGGGTTCGGACGTGGAGGGCGACGGGTGGCGGGCGCGCACGGGGCGTGCGGCGGGCGGGTGCGTGGCGGAGGCGGCGCACGCGCGGGCGGGGCCGAGGTGCGGCGTGGGCGGCGTGCGGACGGCCGGCCGGGGCGCGGCGCAGACGCGAGCGCGTGGCGCGTGGCGGCGCGTGTGCGGGCGCAGTACGGCGGGCGACGTGCGGCGGGCGCGAGGTCGGGCCGTGCGGTGTCGAACACTTGTGACCTAATGAACAGTGCCGATTCCGATTTTTCCGATTTTCAATTCCATTTTCCAATTTCTATTTTCTTTCACTCAAAAATTCCAAACAAAATATAGTATTCCCAAAATTAATTTAAAAATATGTTTTCAAACTTTTCACCCACTTTTATTTATTTAAAAATATATATCACCATATTTAATTTAATCCTTTTCTTAATTTCATAAATCATCATTTTTAATTCCAACTAATTTCTAGATTTTATATAAATCCCTTAAAATATTTTATTGCCCATTTTATTTTATAATTAATATTTCACAATCATCAATTAATTTTTTATTTTCCAAATACGTATTTTTATGATTCCACATCCCTCTTCCTATTTTATTTTAAAATTCCTACTTTAAACTCCGAGATTTTTCTCCCCAACGAAAATCCAAATCATTTGGTTTTTCTCAAACACTGAGATGAACCGATCACATATAAATTTATGCAACCAAGCTGGCAAATAAGAAGCAATAAACACGATCCAGAAGCAACAAGCAAAAATTTTTTGTAAGTTCTGATTTTTAATTTTCGGTTTTTAAATTCTCCGATTTTCAGGGCGTTACACCAGCCCATTGTTACACCTAGATGCCTACCATTTACACTGGACGACAATGTCTTGAACAGTAATCAGTCCTCACCAACTGGGGTAGCTATCGAAACCACAACTGCTCAGGAAATACCTTTGCCTGCTATAGTAACAGATCCAAACACCATCGAGCTTAAAAGGAAGAGAACAAACAACTGGTACAGTTCCTTGACCACTGAGCAAAAGGATGCTTATCTCCAAAGAAACCGTGAATACAGAAAAAAGAAGAAGGAGGAAGCCAAACAAACAAATCAGATACCTCCTTATTGTGCTCCAACTCCAACACCACCTGTGTTAGGTATGATAATTTTGTTGTTTCTAACCTGTGCATTGGTGGCGATTTTGAATGTATGTTCGATTTGCTTGGCCTTACTATGAAAGCTTGCTTTGGTTCCATATTTTTTCTTTGTGTTTTTCACTATTCTTTGGGTTCCATACCAATAAAACGAGGAATATAATAATATAGCATCTTCCAAACATAGTTTAAATTATCTCATCCCCTCTTTATATTAGTTGAAATACTGCGTACTGAATTCTTAGTGTAAACACCATGAATGGTTGGTGGGGGCACTAATTTGACGAAAATGATTTCTATACAATTTCTGCAGGCACACTTGGCGACATTACTAATTTAACTCCAATTGAACTTACGCGGAAGCGTGATAGGGAGCGATATGCTGCCCTCGGTGGTGATGACAAGGAAGCTAGGCTTCAAAAGATGCGAGAGTACTACCAACGAAAAAAGAGTACTAATCCTGTACCTACCCATGGTATTAAATTATTATCTCACAAACATAGTGTTAGACTAAATGATAGCTTTGTTGCTATATATTAATTTCATGCAGGAAAGATAAGTCCACCTCCTATAATTACACCTAGCTGTCTCTCATTTATAGATGATTCAGGTACATGATGGATGTCACATGGAATTTATAAATGTTTATAAATATTGTCATACAGTTGCAGTCAATGATGATTCTCTCATTTTGGAAGCAGGAATTGAACCTAGCCAACCTGTAGTGACACCTACATGCCTACCGTCTAGAGAGAACATACATGACAGATGTATTGCTCAACCTTCTGAAATGGTTCAGAACACAGAGGACAACAACATGGTTATTGATTTTTCAGCCACAATTCTAGGTACATGATCATTATCACACGTACAACCATGCAATGTTCAAACACAATTTGATTGCCATGTATCATATTCCTACAGCACAAACCATGATTGCTGGAGATGGAGAAGACGACGATGATGACGAGAGCTTTTTGATGAGAGGACAAGGTCTTTGTTCAATGCATTGTAAAATTACTATAGATATATATGTTGTGATCATTATAATTGTCAATTAAATAGGCAATTTTACATTTCTTTTTGTAGATATAGTGTATGCGCCGTATCAAGGAGAGGCCATGACTGAACACATAAATGACAGGACATTGTCTGATGACAAAATCTATCAAAACCTTCCTGCCAACCCATCTGTGCTTAAACGGGTACCAAACTGCAAATGCTGTGGGGCTAAAAGATTCCAGTATGAGAGTCCTGCCTGGTGTTGCAGGAAGGGAAAAATAGTTCTTTGCAACACATGATATACTTTATGAGTTGCGCAGATTGTTTACCAGCCAACAAGATGATGATGCTAAGTATTTTAGAGAGCACATCCGTTATTTCAACAGCCACTTTGCCTTCACTTCTTTGGGTGTTACACTTGACCAACGGTATTGCAATGGCAGATCAGGGGTGTATACATTTCATGCTCAAGGCCAGATATATCATCGTATTGATCAGCTACAGCCTCGTGGGAATGGACCACGTCATCTCCAACTATATTTTTATGATACAGATGATAATCTAGCACACAGGGTTCGGCGCTCCCCTGATCTTGACATAAATATTATCAGGAAGATTCTAAGAATTTTAGCAAGTAACCCATATGTGCATACGTTCCGAAGGATGGGGTCTGTTCCTGACCTTGATGAGTACAGAATTACTCTTAACACAAACATCGTTCTTGATCAGCGAAGGTACAATGTTCCCACAACATCACAAGTAGCAGCTATATGGGTGGAAGGGAATAACCCAAGGAATTGTTTTGATCGAAGTGTTGTTGTTTATGGAAGAGCTAACAAGCCAAGGTATATCAAGGCGTATACCGGCTGCTATGATCCATTTTCTTATCCATTGTTTTTTTCGAATGGGGAGGTTGGTTGGAACAAATTCCTTCCATATGATCAAGAACCATTCAATGAGCACCCCTATGAGAACCAACATAATGATGATGATTCTGTTCAACCGGAAGAAGGTACAAGATGTGTACCTATGTACTTAACAATTTATAGTTCACAATGATTGACTGTTTCTTTTTATTGGTCACAGATGATGACGATGAGAACACTTCTGGTTCATATGTCACAGCTCGGGAGTATTATTGCTACAAGTTACAAATGTGTCCTGGGAAATTCAATGTACTTTTTATGGAGGAAGACTCTTCCAACAATATATAGTGAACATGTACATCAAGATCGAAGGGATGAGATTGGATTTCTTCCTAAGAAAGGAGACTCAGAACCTCATTCGCGCTGACCTCTACCAAGGGGTTGTTGACACTGTTGCATCAGGTGAGACACGTGCAGCAATGGCGGGTAAGAGGATTGTTCTCCCGGCTACATTTACTGGTGGAGACCGTGACATGCAGCAGAGATTTCTTAATGCTATGTGTTTAGTGCAGTGTTTTGGAAAACCAGATCTATTTTTGACAATGACATGCAACCCATATTGGGAGGAGATCACTACTGAGCTAGCTCCTGGACAGACCCCGCAGGACAGGCCAGACTTGGTTGCTCGAGTATTCAGAGCCAAACTGAGGGAAATTAAAGATCTTCTCATTAAGAAGCATTATTTTGGAGAAGTTGCAGCGTATGTGCATGTCACTAAATTCCAAAAGAGGGGCCTCCCACATGAGCATTTCCATTTGATTATGAAGTCTGGCCACAAGTTCACATCACCGGATCAATATGATGTGATAATCAGCGCTGAGCTCCCTGATGATGCTAAGTATGGTGAGTTGCATAGGCTGGTTGTCAAACACATGCTTCATGGCCCATGTGGGGAACTCAAGAAAGATTGTGGTTGCATGGTAGATGGGAAATGCAGGTTTCATTACCCAAGACAGTTTTGCAATCAAACACAACAAGGAAGTGACTCCTACCCCATCTACAGGAGGAGGAACGATGGCAAAGGAGTTAGGGTTAGGAAAGCTGATTTGGACAATAGATGGGTAGTACCGTACAACCCTGGTCTTCTAATGAGATTTAATTGCCATATTAATGTTGAGGTCTGCTCCAGCATCAAGGCCGTCAAGTACATGTTCAAGTACATCTACAAAGGCCATGATCGCATATCTTTCTCAGTTGACACTACTAGCACTGAAGTAGAGGTGAATGAGATTTCTTAGTTTAGAGATGCGAGGTTTGTAGGGCCGTCAGAGGCGGCGTGGAGGCTCTATCACTTTGATCTGTTTGATGTCTCTCCTCCCGTGCTGCAGCTCCAACTACATTTGCCCAACATGCAAACGGTTGCTTTTAGGGGAGGAGATAACCTAGAAGATGTGGTGGCACGTGAGTCTGCATCACGGACCATGCTAACAGAGTATTTTAGGATGAACCGAGAGAATAGTCAGGCAAGAAATTATCTTTATAGGGAGTTCCCTGAATACTTTGTGTGGCGAAGAACTCAAAAGATATGGACCAAGCGGACTCAAAGAACATAGATTGGGAGGCTTATGTCAGCAAATCCTTAAGAAGGGGAGCAGTACTTCCTAAGGGTGCTGCTCAACCATGTTCGTGGGGCACAATCATTTGAGGATCTACGCACTTTTAGTGGGGTGATGTACCCTTCATTTAGGATTGCAGCAGAAAAAAGGGGACTTATTGAGGCAGACAGAACCATTGATGACTGCATGTCAGAGGCAGCGTTTTTTCGGATGCCATGTGCACTTCGAAGGTTGTTTGCAACAATTATAGTGTTCTGTGAATCCACCAACATCCGTGATATGTGGGACAAGCATCTAGGTTCAATGTCTAAGGATTACCAAAGACAACATCCAAACCCTCACATAGTTGAGCAGCTTGTGCTTAGAGACATAAGGGACTTGGTACATTCCATGGGGAAAGATATCTGTGCATATGGCCTTCCAGAGTATGTTCAACCATTTGATTCGGATAACCATGAAATCAGAGAGGTAGTGGAGGAAATGTCTATACAAGTAGACCAATGCCAAATTGATCTTTATGACTCTTTGAACCCCGAACAACGGTGTGGCTTTGATGAGATCATGGGTCGCGTGGACAGTGGCGTTGGAAATGTCTTCTTCATTGACGGACCAGGAGGAACGGGCAAGACTTACCTCTACAGAGCTTTGCTAGCTAAGGTGCGATCAATGGGATTGATTGCCATTGCTACAGCAACATATGGCATTGCTGCATCAATTATGCCAGGTGGGCACACCGCGCACTCTCGGTTCAAGATCCCAATTAATCTAGATGATAACAACATGTGTAGTTTCAGCAAACAGAGCAGCACTGCTGAGTTGCTTCGAAGGTCATCGTTGATAATCTGGGATGAGGTTGCCATGACCAAGCGACAAGCCGTGGAGGCTCTAGATAGATCACTACAGGATGCCACGGGTTGCACGTTACCGTTTGGTGAAAAGATTATGGTGTTTGGGGGAGACTTTAGGCAGGTGTTGCCGGTGGTCAGGCGTGGCACCAGAGCACAAATAATCGATGCAACAATTCTAAGGTCTCACCTATGGGAGGGTATAAGGAAAATACGCCTCAATAGGAATATGAGAGCCCATTCTGATCCATGGTTCTCAGATTTTCTACTAACAGTTGGTAATGGAACGGAAAAAACAATTGGGGAAGACTACATACGACTCCCTGATGACATAGTTATTCCATACACTGACAAGGAAGCATATCTTAATATGTTGATAGATGGTGTTTTCCCATCACTTCAGTCGAATGCCATGTCGTCATCTTATATGAGCACACGTGCTATCCTTGCGACAAAGAATGAGTACGTCGATGAGCTGAATGAGAAGATGATTGACCGGTTCCCGAGCCAGGATAGAATCTATTATAGATTCGATTCAGTCGAGGATGACTTGAGAAACCATTACCCCAATGAGTTTCTTAATTCTCTGACACCGAATGGATTACCACCACATATACTAAAGTTGAAAGTGAACTGTCCTGTAATTCTGCTAAGGAATCTTGATCCTCACAATGGTTTGTGTAATGGGACAAGACAGCTTTCCAGAATAACGCGATTGATGCAGAGGTGGTTGGTGGTCAGCATGCTGGAATGAGGGTGTTTATTCCCAGGATCCCTTTGAGCCCCTCAGAAGATCTCTCACTTCCTTTCAAGTTCAAAAGAAAACAATTTCCAATACGGCTCGGTTTGCAATGACAATCAACAAAGCACAAGGACAGACAATCCCAAATGTTGGGGTTTACCTTCCTGAGCCTGTCTTCTCGCATGGTCGCTCTATGTTGCATTGTCTAGGGAGTATCAAGGGAGACCACAATAGTTCTGTCCAAGTCGAGGAAAGAAGCCAATGACACAGGAAACAACACTAAAAACATCGTATATAGAGATATTTTAGTTTAATCTATGTTGGTAAGCCTTTCAACCATTCCTTTTTGTCTTGCTGAAACTTTATAATAATTGATTATTTTGATAAACCGACAGTATATTAGCCCTATTTTAGGAAGGAGAAATATAATACATCTCATTCTGTCAAAATATATATAGTATGGTCCTACCGGAGTACTTTCAACCATTCAACCATTCTCAAGAGGTTAACATGCCACCACTTATCAGCCTTGGGCAGCTCACATCTACCATTTTTCTGTTAATTGGAAAAATCTGATTGTTATGTCACATCTATAGATGGTGAATTGAATATTATAGTACCACCAAAATAAACTTGGCATGTTAAATTAAATTTCCCTTTTCATTTCAATCTCTGTGATCTACATGCTGCCTTGCTCTCTGTAATAGCATAACCGTGTATGTGCACAAAACAAACTGTTCAGTTTATACACAGTTCATGTTCTTGATTGCTTCTTATGAAATCTTTTCAGTTTAATTTCTGAAGAAACTTGATGGAGAGGAAGCCTGAATAGCCGACTACTTTGATGTCATTGCTGGGACTAGCACAGGGGGGTTAGTGACTGCGATGTTGGCTGCACCAAACAAGAAGAGAAGACCACTTTTTGCAGCCAAGGATATTAAAGCATTTTATATGAACCATGCTCCAAAATTTTTTCCACATCTCAGGTGAATACACGTGCTATCCTTGTAAGTCCATTACAGCTATTTAGCACCCAACATTATCATTCCTGAATAGCTCTCATAAATTTCAGTCCTCCCATAACCAGATAAAAACTCATGGTGGTGACTTCAGACTGCTGTAGGTCATGCAGGTAAAGTTGTTGCTGCTTCAATTCATCATCACCAGCAGGAGGAACTTTCATGGCTTCTTCTCAAGGAGGTGGAGTGTAAGGACATTATTCAGGTGAATCCATCGTCTTGTCCGTGGCGCGTCTTCAGGGACCGATGATATTCTTATTCGTTCTGTCCTAAAATATAGCTAGCGTCATAGTACTAGCTAGGTATCTATATTTTGAGACGAAGGAAGGAGCTATTTCAAGCTTTTGTCTTTCAAAAGCCGATATGTTATACTACTACTGCTGCTACTTTATCATCTCTGATCAGAGGTCACAAGGCTCAGAGACTCTCGAGTCTCCTGATCAGGTGCAGTTCTTCTTTCAGAAAATTGGCCCTGGAGAAGCACTGTGTATTATATTCTTTGATCCCCTTTAGCTCATGCTTAGTTCTATTGCAATGAGTGAGTGCAACTTGCATGATCACTGTCAAGTGTCCATCTCCTTGTGCCAAGACCACATGCAGAGCATGTTTATTACCAAACCATCAAAGGCTGATGTTGCTGTTACATGTACCTTAAGTACTCATGTAAAGTCAATTATTATGGGTGATTATGGTTGAGAAGAGCATGATAAATGTAATATATATCAAATGTAATTATTATGGGTGATTATGCTGGCAAGATTGATGATCCAATTGAAGATGGTGATACTCTGCTTCACATAGCATGCTTATATGGCCATCTACCTTGTGTGCAGGTTTGTTATCTTGAATTATTTTTTCTCTGCTATTGGTTGTATCTAACTGTGGTAATCTTATCAGCTACTGTTGGAACGTGAAGCTAGCTTGGAATGCAAAGATGAAGAAGGAGCAATTCCTCTTCATGATGCTTGTGCTGGAGGTCTGCATGTTTAATATGCATTAAGCTTTGGCTATTCTTGTCCCTTTCGATGGTAGTTTATATGTGTAATCTATTGACACTTTCATGTATGCTTTACCGATATAGTCCAGTACATTCTGAATTTTGGTACAAATACTGATGGCTACGTAACAAGAATGCTCAATACTATTGATTCTGAAGGTGACACTGTAAAGTTTCTTGAGCTTTTAAGTATTACATGAACCATTTTTTCAGCTAAATGCTATTAGCGTGATGTATAATTTTCTGCAATTACTCCATGCAGCCACTCCATCATGCTGCCAGAGGGGAACATCTGGATGTTGTAGAGCTCTTGCTTAAAGCTGGGGCATGTCCCAAGAAGGAGAATACTTATGGCCAGGACCCAGCTGAGATGGCTGATCAAGACACTGAAGTCCGGAAACTGTTAATTGGAGAGCAAGTTGAGGCTAGCACACGCACGAGCAATTAATTGACTTATGGCAATCCTTAGTTGAAATTGGTAAAATGAGTTGGAAAATTGGTAAAATGAGTTACTGTCAAGCTGAATATCTGTAGCCATTGGAACTATGTAGTGGTATGCGGGGAACATCGTCAAACCATCCAACACCACCCTTTTGTTTTGTATTGGCTTGTTGCACAATATAAAAGGTCAAACCAGAATTATGCCATTTGTTTCTATCTTTTTCTTTCGTATATGTTTGTGCTTGCTTGATGTCGACAAGATTTGGGAAGAAACCATTTCTTCCGAAGTTCCATGACGACACGGAGCATTGACATGTCAGGAAGGTAGTCACTGTACCATCCTCGTCCATGCCGTATCTCTCGATATTTTTTTGGCGATAAAAGAACTTGGTATATTGTAAAAATGTCATTAGCTGGTTCATTATCAGGGTTGATGATACACGAGGCTACAGTAGCTATGCTGTTTGATTATATGAAGTATGACTTAAACCTTATCCATCTGGATATTTAGATGTGTAATGTGTCAAATTATGGATATAAGAAATACGATTAATTCAGTCAGACTGGATATTTTGGTGTGTAATGTGTCAAAAATGAATATTTATATTAGATATTCAATCGCGATTAATTCCGCAATTAACAATTACCACTATCTCACCGTGTCCTACATATCAACAATAATTATATTTTTTTTCAATTATATATGTCGACGTGCGTACGTTGCACACTCACTTTCATAATTCCACAGTTTAGTGGGAAAAAAATTAAATCGTGGGGAAAACCCAAAAAAATCGGAAAAGAGGGAAACGCTATCCGCTACCCCTCGCGCCGTCGCGCTTACAGTGCCTTGACGAGTGACAATGGCGGCGGCGGCGAGGCGCGCCCCTGGCCTCCTCCCACTCCTCCTCTCCTCGCCGTCGCGAGCTCGCCTACCACACCGCCAAGCGCTTACGCTGACCCCTCCTCTGCTTCACCCCCACCGCCTCTGCTCCCGCTCCCCCAAGCCCTCGTCATCCGCCGCGTTTTCCGCCTCCGCCTCCGCCTCGAATGGCGCGCCTGCGGGGAGAGCCCGGGAGCTGCACCTCTACAACACCAAGTCGCGGCGGAAGGAGCTGTTCCAGCCCCGGGTGCCCGGCGGGGAGGTCGGCATGTACGTCTGCGGCGTCACCCCTTACGACGACAGCCACATCGGCCACGCCCGCGCCTACGTCGCCTTCGACGTCCTCTACAGGTTCCCCCTAGCTCCATTCTTCTCCGGATTTGGTCCTGTTGGTAGATTGAGTGCTCTAGCGATGTGACTGTGCAATTGACTCACCCATGTCCTTGATTAGTTCTATGGATGTTTCAACAAATTTACACCGACCTAATAGCAGTATTCTATACTTTGAGAAACGAGGAGACATGTTTATTGCAGTAAATGCATTGCAAACTTGCACAATGTACATTCACAATTTGTTTGTGGATACACACTGTGAGAAACATTCTGCGCTCTAACTAGCTCGGTTTAGGAGTTCCGACATTATAACTACAGTAAATTTCTATGGTAATTGCCTGTGAAAGGACCCTAACTATTCCCTTAGCAAAAGTTCTTCTGGAAACAGAAAAGGTGCTCCAGGAATGGTTGTTAATCTGTTATGACGTTAGGAAAACAAGCCAATTCACTGTTGCATCTCAATTAGCTAAGCATAATGGAGAAACTCAATCATCGTACCCAGGAATAATTTCACACCCAGAATCCTGCCATAGTCCTTTATGGTCTTTTTATTCACATTCAGCACACTCTTACTATGTTGTCTTGTCTTATTTTCCTCTCCTGCTAGAAAGTACCATATGGTCATATGCTTATCTCATGTATCATGATATCTGGCAGGTACTTGCGTTATTTGGACCATAAAGTGCGCTATGTTCGGAATTTTACTGACATTGATGACAAGGTGATTTCTGGGTCAAATTTATTTTCAAACAAGTGATGCTGGTCCTCATTGTCTGAAAGCTAAATTTAATGTAAACAAGGAATCATATTGTATTTATTAATGCTACAGTTATTCTACCTGTTCATCTTCTATAGTTACAAGTCATTATAATGCATACCTTTAATATGGAGAAAAGGTGTCATGTTCACCGCAGTTGAAGTAGAGTAGACCAGGATCATGTTTGATTGATCTTGCAACCAATGTTATGTTTGTTTCAGATTAATACCTGAATTTACCTTCAAGTTATATTTACCTCCCAAATTATATTAAGCTATTTTGCCTGAAACCTAGAACGAAAATTTATATGCCAACTGCTAATCTGCACAGGATACCTGAGTTGCACTTCTGGAATTCTGTAGATAATTGCAAGAGCAAATCAATTGGGTGAAGATCCTTTTAACTTAAGCAAAAGGTATTCTGATGACTTTCTATCAGACATGGCTAATCTTCATTGTTTACCACCATCTGTGGAGCCTCGTGTTTCAGACCACATCGATCAGATTATAAGCATGATTAAACAGGTAAATATGCCTGCAGTATGGATCATTGGTGTTTTTCCTATGGTGCTTAATTTTTATTATTACGCAGTTCCTTTCTGTTGTTCTCCTATTAAAACCCACCATTTCGTGTAATAGGCAGTGAAAGTTTCCTTATTTTGACTACTACTATCTAGAAAGAGATGATTCATCACACATCATTAAACCGAAACCTGATAATGTGTTGCTTTCTTGTCATTGTTAATGCATCGTAGGATCGGTCTACAGAGAACATCCAATTCCAAATTATAAATTTGCAATTTGTTATGAAGAATGGTAGTGTTGTACATGTAAAATATGGAAATGATTGTTATCACATATATGCAGTTACAAACAGTTGCACCTGATTGACAATGCTGTGTTGCTATTGAATTCTCTGTGCAATATAACTGTTTTATGTGCTGCACAGCTTGATGTTTTATCTATGACATTTCTTGGAACAGATCCTTGATAATGATTGTGCATATGCAATTGGCGGGGATGTTTATTTCTCTGTTGAAAATTTCCCTGAATATGGGGAGTTATCTGGTCGAAAATTAGATGATAATAGAGCTGGTGAAAGGGTTGCTGTTGATGAGAGGAAGAAGAACCCAGCTGATTTTGCTCTGTGGAAGGTATGTCTTGTTCTCAATGTGTAGATTTCTTCTCTTTTTTGTGTATCTGTTATGTACTCTTGTTCTATGAGGAAGTTATTATTTCAATTTCAAGATTTCTTTAGAGAGTTCAGTTTCAAGTCAGCTGGTTTTATGTTTCTCCAGGCTGCAAAAGATGGGGAGCCATGTTGGGATAGCCCTTGGGGCCCTGGAAGGCCAGGATGGCACATAGAATGCAGTGCTATGAGTGCACATTACTTGGGCCACTCTTTCGACATACATGGCGGTGGGGAGGACCTGATCTTTCCACACCATGAGAATGAAATTGCTCAGAGCCGTGCAGCATGTTGTGACAGCAGCATAAATTACTGGATACACAATGGCTTTGTCAATGTAAACAGCCAGAAAATGTCAAAATCACTAGGCAACTTTGTCACTATACGCAAAGTAAGATAATATAACTTTCTTTTTTTGTCTAATTATTGTGCTTTATCTTTATCAAAGATTTCCAACTTTCTCAGGTTACGGAACTGTACCACCCACTTGCTTTGAGGATGTTTTTACTTGGTACACACTACAGGTCCCCGATCAACTATACCATAGAGCAGCTTAATGTTGCATCAGACAGACTGTACTACACTTACCAGGTATATTATATCTTCTTATATCCATGTTAGTTATACTAACCTTATGCTTTATTTCTACTAGCAAAGCAGTCGGGCCAGACCTTGGGATGGTGGAAAGATGATCCTGAGCCTTTTTGGCTTCTAGGACTTATTCAGGCCTTTGTACTTCGGCTTGCCTTGTTAAAAGCATCTGTAAATTCATATTCCAAAAGCGACTATGCTAAAAACTAAAAAGAGAATGGCAGTGGACCTTAAGTTGTCATGCATGAATTAGTAACATTGCTTTAATTTTTCTGAGAACAAGTGTAGGTTATGTTTATGCCAAGGCATTTACAAGATTAATATACACGTTAGTTTATAGAAAAATTAATTAGATGAACCATATTTTTATCTTTTGAAAGCAAAAAATATCATTATTCAGATGGCCTGTGAGTCTGTGACCATGATTCATTCCTTAACCCCATACAACTTGCCATCTGCACTTGTCTTGGCTAAGCTGCAGTCCTCCAAATAAAAGTTGGTTCACTTAAATTGAAATGCCCTTTTACATTGAACCTTTTTTTTGTCTTAGCTGATTAAAAACTGGTTGTGAATTGGCCCGAAATTAAGAATCACAGGGTAGCATTGAATTCATCTTAGTGTAGCTATAGTTGCACACATGGTCTGACCAGGCAACCCTGGCTTTTGCTGCTTCTCAATCTCTAGCCAAAGCAAGATCACATAAGTTCTGGTTTAACTTTTATACCTGGAGACTGGGAAGCTGCTTCAATTTGAATGACTAGTCAGAACTTTTGAGTTTTGGTGGCACTGAAAGTGAGATGTTTCATTTTTGCTGTTTCTTCAGGAGATATTTCAATGCAATAACTCTTAATTAAGGAGCTTATGTTTTTTGTTTTTTATTTACAGACACTACGAGATTGTGAAGAATGTCAACAGCACCAAAGCAAGGCTGGAGATCCATTACCTGTTAATACTAAAAATTGTATCCAGAAACTTCATGATGAATTTGAGGCTTCAATGTCTGATGATCTTCATACTTCAGTATCACTGGCTGCTATTTCTGAGCCATTAAAAGTTATGAATGACTTACTGCATACTCGTAAGGTAAATAGAGTGAAAACCTTGTGGAGATACAGTTAGTGACTTTTGGGGATCTATGATTTGATCTGCTCACATGCCACAAGTAAAATACTAAAATCCTACCTAATGGTTCGATCTTTCTCTGATGTTTGAGCAGGGAAAGAAGCAGGAAAAGCGGTTGGAATCACTTTCTGCTATGGAAGAGAAAATACGGATGGTGCTTTCTGTCCTAGGGCTACTGCCATCAAGCTATTATGAGGTGAGTGCTATGTAACATAGCCTATGTTTTATCAACTCTGCCCAATCAGTTTGAATATATCTTATTGTCTGCTGAAAAACACACTTTGTTTCTTTCCTCTATGAATATGCATTGTCCGTACTGATACAATTACTTGTATAGCCCATCTCCTGTTTTTTTGTCATAGACATTATGGTATTCTACCAAGGTTCAGAAAGTCACAGGTTACTGTCCAGTGACAAGTTGAGAAAACCACACCTGCAGGCCGTTTTATTAGACCTTGTCTTCTAGGGTATGTTCCACCCCCTTAAACTCCGTGCAATGCCTGCCCAAGTACCCGACCTCAAATATGCAAAATCAAGATATTCTAATTTTATATTTTTTAAAAGAACTGACCAGTACAGCCTGTTTTTTGCCAGCAAATGGAACTGGATTCCTGCCTTTTTTTTCTGTTTTGCTAAGTTCTTGTTTCCAGATCCTTGCTCAAAGCTACTACTTTAGGCGAGCTGCATCTGTCAAAAGTAAAAGGCAATATAGGGTCAAGTTTGGTCTACAACTCAGCCTTATTCAAGTTTGAGCTACAACTGTCACACTGTTGAATAGTCAGGACAAATGTATCTCTTCAAAACTTGTGTTTCCTTTGGAAATGAAAGAGATACTGTGGTAACCACTGTTATAAGTGCTTAATTAATGTATCCGTGGCCAAAACAGGGCAGCTAGTGCAATCAAATTCCAACACGGTATTTAAGTTGGACTTTCCATAGGCGCTCTGTTTATTATAATCTACTTGAGTAAACATGACTGTGAATAGCCAAACCTTTTCTCCTTCGCACACCAGACATCACTAACAATTCTCTGTTCTCAGGCTCTGCAGCAGCTGCGGGAAAAAGCATTAAGAAGAGCATCCATGACAGAGGAGCAGGTGCTTCAGAAGATTGAAGAAAGGACTTCAGCAAGAAAGGCGAAACAGTATGAAAAATCCGATGAAATCAGAAAAGAATTGGCTGCTGTTGGAATTGCCCTCATGGACGGTCCTGACGGAACAACTTGGAGGCCATCTGTACCTCTTTCTGAGCAAGAGGTGGTTACCAGTACATGATCTGCGCAACAAAAGCTCCGGAGTGACCAGTTTTTGACCCATCACCACATGCTCCATTCATGAGAAACTGCGATGTGTTCCTGGTTTTGAGAGAAAATCAAGAGTCGGTAGAGTGGATATGAATTTGTGTCTGACAGAAGATAGCCAAAGTTTTACAGTTTTATTACATCATACATGTTTTGTTCTCTTTGTGACTAACCGGTAGTAATCGTTCTCCAGTCAGCTACATCTGACGTGGTGCAACATTTTGCCTATTTTTAACTTTCAGAGTTTACTACATAATGCTTTTTAGAAACATCAGTGCAAGATATTGTGTGCTGATTCATTTCTTTTGAATGATAAATATGGTCTTGCATTTCAAATGGAAGTAACCCGAATGTATACGTGTTAAAGATTGTGCTTGAGAACTCTGCTTCTGTTGCAGGATTTATTTACTGGTATCGGTCGTACATCAGGGGGTCTATATGTATAATTTCCGGCCAATTACCAGCGGGGACGGGCCCACAAGTCAGTGTCTGGCCGGCCACGCCAACCACCCCTCCTTCCCCACCTCTCGAAGTTCGCAGCTACGGTATACGCGAGAAAAAGGAAAAGTTCAAAGCGAAAACGAGAACAGTTGCACACACTTGCTCCTCTTCCCGTGTCCGCTCGTTTGCTCCGGCGTCGCGTGCTCCTCTCCTCCTCACGAAAAACTCCACAAAACCACACCGGAAATTCGCAACTCCACACTCCACACTCCACACCTCTCTCCCTTTCCGCTAGCTGTCTAGCTCGGTCCCAAGCCGAGCAGGAGCGAGCGAGCGAGCATGGCGGCGTCGGCGCTGCAGGCCGAGCGCGGGCTCCTCGTCGGGGTCGGGGCGGGGCGGCCCCGGCGGCACCGCTTCCTCCGCATGCCCCCGCCACTGCACGCGCCGCCTCTGCTCCTTCTCCCCCGCCGACGCCACCGCCGATGGCCCACGGCCGTGAGGGTCTCTCCCGGCGAAGGCGAGGGAGGCGGAGGCGGTGGTGGTGGTGGTCTCGCGGGCGCCGTGGAGAAGCGCCCGGGTATGGGGGTGGTGGCGGAGGAGGAGGAGAAAGGAGCGAAGGTGGTGGAGGGGGAGGTGGCGGCGGCGGCGGCGGCGTTGGAGATGAGGTGGCCGCCATGGGTGGGATTGGCCGAGCGGTACAAGCTCATCGGCGCCACCTCGCTCGCTTTCGTCGTCTGCAACATGGACAAGGTGCGCGTGGTCCTACTCCTCCCACCTTGTTTGAATGTTTCTGCTTAATTTTTCCGTAAGTGATATCTGCTCTCACTGTAGTAAATGAATATGTGAGCCATCCTCGAAGCAGAAAACAAAAAGTCCATAATCTGAGCATGGCACAGCGTTGTAAATTTGCTAGTACTTGAGAGTGAGAGGGTAGCTCTGTTTTCAGGAAAACGAATACGGAGACTCAAATTGGAGTAAATGGGGACCGCTGGGTTGTTCTAAGCTTCTAATCTTGTTTTACTTCCTTCTTCTCTTCTATAATTCTTGACGTTTTGAACAATTATACGGTCTTCAAAATATAAGTTTGGCTATTTTTCTATTATAATATGCATGATAAATAAATATCTTTTTATTTTTATTATAGTACTTTGTTTGAAATATATATATATATATATATGTTATTCTTGTGCCCTTAAACATATTTAGAGTTATTTGTAGTCAAAGTTATAAAATTTTAACCACATCTTTTGTCCAAAACATCAAGATTTACGGAACTAGACAGAGTAATAAGCTAGTATAAGGGAAAAAGGAAGCAGTGCCATTTGGTGGTAGGCAGTTAGTAGGCAACTAGGCATCATAAATAATGAAGAAAGCGTGACAGCGCCTGGGAGACGGATGCAGTGTGTTTTCATGGCGCCCTCCCACATCACACACACCCCACCCCCCAACAGCCCTGTTGTTGGTAAATGTAATGATTTTATTTTCCCCTAATCTTAATACAAATTGGCCGACCTTCCCTCGTCGCCCGGCGAAAAGAAAGCGTGACAGTGGATCTTCAGCATGTATTGCTATTTCCACTTAGAAGTTGTTCATCAGTATGTTAAATGTGCCATATGCAAGCAGAGAACTTAGTATGCATGGGGCACCTCAGCTGAAAGACACTTGATAAAACAGTCTTCTTACTTGCTTAGTGATAGGTGATAACTTCTGTATTAAACATGACAATACATTTGGCAACATTCATTCTAGCAGTCGTTTGTACTACTAGACCAATATCATCTTCTCACTCGTAGTCACATGATCTTGATATGCACTTCACTTCTGCAGTAGTCCATATGGACAGTTCATTTTCTTTCCTTACGAATTTGTGCTAATTGCAAATACTTCAGTTTTCAGGTTAACTTGAGTGTTGCAATTATACCAATGTCACACAAGTATGGTTGGAACTCATCGACTGCTGGATTAGTCCAATCGTCATTCTTTTGGGGTTATGCTTTGAGTCAACTGCCAGGTGGATGGCTAGCAAAATTGTTTGGCGGAAGGTTTGTTTGCGGTAACAAAAACCTCCTGTGCATAGACAAATACAAAGCTATTACCTATGATTGTCCATCTGCATGGGTGTTTTTAATATCTGTGCATGGGTGTTTTTTATCTGCATGGGTGTTTCATTTGTGGTTGCTATTGCTGCGGGGATAAGCATGTTTCCAATAATAAATGCAAATGATGATGATAACTATTTCTTTCTGCAGCCCTGTTAGGATATGTAACGGAACTTTTTGTACCTTTAGAGTAGGCAAATTGCAAATAGCAGTATGAAGTGATAACAATTCTTGCATGGTACATATCTTTATTTATTTACCCTTTTCCTTACTGCCAATTGTTTATATTAACTATAATTCTGAGTGATTTAATGCCAACAGTAATCAATTCAAATAAACTAGAAGAACTAATAGCAATTTTAAACTTCAGGACAATGATTATGCCTCACTTGCATAGCTCAGAGGCATTTCCTAAGTTTATCCCATGTTCTTTCTCATTATCTTATCTCTCCAAAGATTTTTAGTGTTAATCTATCTATTGTCTTCTTGTAATAATTAATTATTGTTATCTCATCTGCCAACTGTAGGAGAGTACTTGAGGTCGGAGTTGTGGCATGGTCTTTGGCAACTGCCATTATCCCTGCTGTAGCAGGGTTTATGCCAGGACTTGTGTTGTCAAGGATTCTGGTATACCTCTACTTATTAATTAGTCTCTCTATTGGGCTTGTGTCGTATCATCTTGGTGTAATTGACTGAGTCTCAATAAAGTTTTCATTATCTAAATAAAACTGAGAATTTGATGCTTGAACTTTTTGTAGCGTGTTTCACATGGTAGTTCATATTTGTCTTAAGAAAACATATGCAAGAGAATGAGGGCTGTTAGTTCGAGAAGCCACTCATCATGCAGTTAGGAGAAATTGGGTTCTCTATGAAAAGAAAAACATTTTATTAACATGCAAGTGACTATGTTATTAGACAATGCAAATCTTGAGGTGGTGGGTTGCTGATGAACCAGAACAATGGATATAAACAATTATGGTGCAGAGCAAATCAAAATAAAACAAATCGTGCAATATCACAATATAGATGAGATTAACTAGTTTCTTTGCCACATCTTCAGTTCAGTACCATAGGAGTGCTCCTAAGTCCCAACCCGTGATGAAAAATACAACGCCTTTCTTATGTTTGCATTATATAACATATGTTCTATTTAAATCATGTTGTTCTGCTAGGTAGGTATTGGAGAAGGTGTATCACCATCAGCTGCTACAGATTTGATTGCAAGGCAAGATTGAGTAAACATTTTTCTTTAGAAACATTCTTACCATTTTCATCCTTTTAATGCTAATTTGGTAGCCACCTAACTATCAATCATCAGCACATATATTTATTAGATTTTTATTAGAGTGTCCTGTGTTTTTTCTATGATGGTAAATTTTGTGGTTGTAAAATATGATGTAACAAACTAATGTGTCTTCATTTTTCATGACCATGTTTTAAACTTTAGTTGTTCAGATGAATTCTTTTGTATGTGTTTAAATGTAAGCATTGTATGTGTTTGCGGTGAGTGGGGGCGTTTCAGCTATCCTTTCCATGTTTCCTCTTCTCTCTTATTGAAATGATATGCAGCTCTCTTGCGTATTCAAGAAAAAAGAAGATGAATTGTTTTGTAGCTTAATGTGCAGAATAGCTAGTGGTGGCTACATTTTTTTTGACTGTTAAAATGATACACAAAATATTTCCACCTTCTTAGTTCTTATGGACTTTTCACAGTGATTCGTATGTATGTTTCACAACAGTAGCCCAGTTGTTATTTTGTCATTGGCTTTGTATATTTGAGAGTTTTATTAAAGAATTTTGTGTTACTTGTATGCATAACAGGAATCCCATAGAAACTCTTCTTCCTGCTGAGAATTTAATTATATTAAACATATTGTAGCAAGTACAATTGTGTCTGATCCCTAACTGCAAAATAAAAATAGAACAAAGGCATTAAACCTAAGTAGCATGGACTTGCACTATTGTTTCATAACTTTTTACTGTTATGGCTGCCCATACAGGTCCATTCCTGTTCAAGAACGATCAAGAGCAGTTGCTGTTGTTTTTGGCGGTTTGAGCTTTGGAAGCGTCTTAGGGTATGTGTTTTCAGGTATTTTGTGGTACATATGCACTTTTGTTCACAATTCCGCCAGATAGTTAATTCCTTTATACATCGTTTGACATTACAGACTTCTGTTCGCCCCTCCCATTATTCAGAACCTTGGCTGGGAATCTGTCTTCTACATATTTGGTCTTCTTGGAATTATTTGGTGAGGAAACATCTCTAGTAAGCAGGCGACATATTATTTATTCTGTTTTAACTTTTGTTTCATTTTTTTCCACAGGTGTCTAGGGTTTCAATCTCTTAAAGAACAACAGTCTAGTGGCAATGAAGACATACAAGTAATAGAAGATTTGGAGCAGAATCCTGCTGGATCAAGTGACCGCATCTCATCATCTGTGTCTCGAAAATCATCAGAGTCATCATTGGAAGACCTGATAAATTCACTAAAGGTTCTTTTTTTCACCAGTTCAAATAGTTCTGTCATAATCTCTATTATAACCTAGAAGTATATTGAGGGATTAACTCGTAATCATGGCATGGGGATTAATGTGATCTGATGCTTTAACTCGTAAAATATTCCCAACAAAAGAGCTACTAGATCAAATGGCCTGAGAAACTATTTACCTCACCGGTTGCAGATGTTTTTATCATATTCCCAAATAAACAAATGCAGTTTGCAGTATGACCAGGAAAATTAGTCTTTGTTGCATTATTATCTTTAGACAAATCTTCAAGTAGAGTACTTTATACATGTTATTATGCATCTATTTTTGCAACTTTCTTTTTCTTTAGGATATTCCTTGGAGAGAATTTTTCAAAAGCAAGGCAGTGTGGGCAATGATATATGCTCACTTTTGTGGAAGCTGGGGGCACTATACTTGCTTGTCTTGGCTACCAACATTCTTTAGGTATGGTCTTTGGTATTTTACATAGGTCTTGACATTTTGTTTCTTTTACTTTTTGGCTCAGTGTTAGATTAATTGTCTCTAATTTGTTTAAATGAATAGTGCATGGTTGGATAGCAGCTATAAACTTTTGGTGCTGTTGTGGAGAGTGAAGCTCTTAGTTTCATTTACCATGTTTTCTCTTTTATTTCAGTCATTTTCTTAAATCTCCATACATCTTGTTCCGGGATTCAGTTTTATGAAAATGATTTGACTTCAAAGATAAGATCAAACAAAAAAATGGATGGTTTAGAATTTTGCATTTGGTTTTTCCAAAAAAAAGTCTGGTTAAGTACAAGTATGTATTTTTGTGTAGTTTCTCATCATCAGTTAAGTTTGCTGTGTATGTCAATCTATAGTTTTTTTTAAAAAAAAAACATGGTCGTATCGTTTGCTATTTGTAAAGTACATTATGTCAAAAGTTTATGCCGATAACATGTTTTGTTCTTGCAATTCATTACTGTTCAAATGATACGCAGTGAGGAGCTGGACCTGAATCTGACCGAAGCAGCATGGGTATGTACATGTTTTCTTAAAATTGTAGTGAGATTCTTCTATTCATTGCCTCATTTCCTGCTCACTAGGGAAAGTCTGTTTGCCCTTATTTTTCATTGATGACTGCAATTTCTGTCATGTAGAGCTTATGGTTTTACATATTTGCTATAGGTGTCAGTCCTTCCTCCTTTGGGCTCAATGATCATTACATCTATTGCAGCACCTTTTGCAGACAACTTGATATCAAATGGAGTAGACACCACAAAGGTCAAGACTTTACTTTCTTAATTTGTCCTGAAGATAAAACATTCCTTTGCTCTTTATTTTATCTATTTTCACTTCAGGAAGTGGTTCTATAAAGAATGCTAGAAATCATTTGTAAGGGCCAGAATATTAAATTTGTCCTCGCAAAAAAAAAAAGAATATTAAATTTGTCACTTCCAGTTCCAGGCTCCCAATTGTCAGGGGGTGCCTGCGTTATATTCTGTATCCTGACAGGATGTTCAATTTTCTTGTGGAAAACTGGAAAGTAAGCTATCTATTGCAGGACATTGAAATATCTACTATATCTGTTAAAAAATTTCTATAGGTACGAAAGATATGTCAAACAATTGCATTTCTGTCACCTGCAACTTTCATGATGCTTTCCTCTGTGGATCTTGGTGTGCCACCGTGGGAAATTGTTGCTTTTCTTACAAGTGGTCTGGCACTCTCCAGCTTCGCATTGTCAGGTCATGTTGTTAAGCTTCCCATGAACATTCCATTTTCTGTGTTTGCAAGATCTAAAGCTAAATATTTCAGTTGATAAACAGGTCTTTATTGCACCCATCAAGATATTTCTCGTGAGTATGCAAGCATTCTGCTGGTAAGGCAGCTTAAGTCTGTCCTCTCAAATTTTCTTCATTTGATTTCTTGAAAAGGAATCGAAAAACAGGAGGAATCGAAAAACAGTGTGCATGATTAAAGCTTTACAGATTCATTTCTTTCTCTTTTTTGTACCGGATATTGGCTGCAGCACTGCACTCTCAGTCTCAGATGGCTGCTCTAACTTGTTTCTTGTGTTTCAGGGCATCACAAACACTGTAGGTGCTGTACCTGGAATAGTTGGCGTTGCACTAACAGGCTATCTTCTTGATACAACTCATTCTTGGAGTGTATGTCATCATCGCAATCTGATCCATCTTCATAAGTCATAACCCATTATGAACTGTTCTAATTTCCCATAGTTCTCTTTTATGTGCAGATATCACTTTTCGCACCTTCGATCTTTTTTTACCTGACGGGCACTGCTGTTTGGCTAGCATTTGCCAGCAGTGAGCCCCAGGAGTTCTCCAAGTCAGAATCGGAGTCGTGAGTCATGACTTGGATGGTACTGGTATATACAGTTTCCAGAGGGGATCAGTTCAGCAAGATTTTTGTCAGATGTAGTTTCCCTGGCAAAACGCCGGATTTTTGGACATTGGACATGAGAATACAGCTCATAGGAAACAAGTTAAAAGAAAAAAAAACTTGACAAAACAAGTTAAAAGTTGCGTATATGCATATTGGCAATTTTTGGCCAATTTTAGTATAGGCTTTTGTGTAGCGAGACTCATTTCACGTTCTGACACGATTTCCTTTTCCATTCCGGAGAGTCGCGTTGCTTTCTGCAGTAGTATCCCAGGTAACTGTAGAAGATGTAATTTGTAGAATCATATGTATATATGACATCTTTGGGTATATGATGATTGATGGATTTCATTACGACGTGATCTTTGTGACCATGTCAAAAATGTGATTTCGTTGGTGACGTTAAGTCTTACTTTTACCAGTTCAATAAATAATGGATAAAGTTAAGTGTCTGCTTATTCGAGTGTTCTTTTGATTGCTCTGCGAAAATGTCTGCAGGATGCTGCTATTCCCTTTTCATGTCCAGTTGAACCCTTTTTTTTGCCGCCAAAAGAGCGAACACCAAATTTAGCTTCACCAGTTGTACAAAAAACAATCACGGATTTGTACAAGCCAAACCAATAGCTGATTGGAGGCTTCCAAGATCAGCATAGCAATGCACATAGGTCACATTTTGGGTAAAGTAACAAGAATCAGACTTGAATGCATGATAGAATCAGATCTCCAATAAAACACTGCAGCATTTTACGACTACATGCACAAAGGCAAAACACAAGAGAACAGCTTAACATCAGATGTCAATGTTGCCCTACTCCTATGAGAGACCCAAACAACCCAAACCACAAGCTACATAGGTCCCATAACCTGTTCCTTCATCTAAACAGCACAACAGACTGAAACAAGTTGAGGCAGATGCAGGATGGAGGAGGACAGCTCATTTCTTCTTCTTGGAAGGCGGCTGGTCCTCGTCATCGTCATCTTCCTCATCTTCATCATCCTCGTCATCATCATCTTCACCATCTTCGTCACCACCGTCATCGTCATCATCATCTTCATCGTCGCTCCCTCCTTCACCATTTGCCTCAGGGTCATCATCGTCATCTTCTTCATCCTCACCCCCTTCATCCCCAGAGAACTCCTCCTCGGCATCATCATCATCACCACCTTCATCGTCCTCATCCTCATCTTCGTCGTCGTCGTCATCATCGTCTGACCCGTCCTTGTTCTCAGGGGTAGTTTCAGATTGGATTCTGCCAAGTAGCCTTTAATTACAAAAGTAAATTAATCAGCAACGAAGAACATCTTATTACATAGAAAACATTACATAATAAGACAGGGAATTTACTTGTAGATTGCCTGTTGGTCCTCGTTAAATATATTTGCTCCACCACTTACAGCTTCCATCTAAGAAAGATATCCGTTACGTCAGAAAATGCCAAAAGGAAAGAAGATACACTAATTTTACATCATCACATTCAATTATAAACTTGGAATGATCTCAGGCAACACGACAAGATATTATCCAACGGTCTGTGTGAGCATATACCACAATTAGTCCAAAAGCCAAAATGTTCAATTATAAAATTGGAATGATCTCAGGCAATATGACAAAATATTATCCAACGGTCTATGTGAGCATATACCACAATTAGTCCAATAGTCACAATATGGAAGCTTCCACTAAGCTGGTTTGAGGGGCTTCCCTAATAAGCTGTTCTTTAATGTTACAACATAAACTTTCCACAAATTAGAAATTTGTAGCAGAGAATAGCTTATGGGATTTGATAATAAGGTACTATTCAAAAACTTCATTTATAGAGCTAGATGAGAAACAATTAGTGTTTTGAAAGAGATGCAAAATGAACAGATAGTTCGCAATCAATCAGCATCTTACCTATACGCCAACGTCAGTCAAAACATTCTGTAGCATCAAAACATACTGATACTTCAGACCATCACATACTAACATGATGAATGGAAACACTAAAATCATATCCGAATTTAAGTCACCACACTAGTAGAATATACAGCTAAAATCATATCCATCCAGTCACCTGAGTAGTAGAATATACAGCTAAAATCATACCCATTCAGTCAACCGACAAGTAGAATATACAGCCTAACAAGCATAAATAGCCCTATATACCTTCTAGTATCCCTCGTTATAGAATTCTATTGATCTAACAAGCATGCCAACCAAACATCTATTTAGAAGAAATTAGCTACGGTGTCAACTTAGAATTACAATTGTCGCCAATAATGCGTTGAATGCTCAGGCCGTCAGGCATCCAGGTGCTCCTAGTTTTAAGGTTCTCATAGCAATACATAACTAGCAAGCCTTATTCAAAATGCACTACCCTGTCTCTGTTACTCCACCCAGAAGTTCCTCGGTTCAACTACTCAGATCTGCTACTTAGATCTACCCGCAGATAGACTAACAACAAGCGAACACCATAATTACCCCCTCAAAGTACAAAAATTATACAGATAAGGCATGGGTACATATCTCCAGATCTACAGGCTTAATTACTTGAAAATTTTCAAGTCAAACCCTCGATGAACACACAATACAACAGGATTTATCAACAATTAGCGCCACTAGCAACAAAAATCGCAAGCTAATCGCAGCCAACAATCATGTCAACCCAATCCAATCCGGTAATTATACAACGGCAGTACAAAACGAGAAGGGAAACACTCACCGCGAGCGCGAGCACAGCCAGGAATCTCTCCGCCGCGGCGGCAGCCACGGCCACAAAGGCCACCGCCGACACCGACGCCTCCACAACGACAACCCTCTCGGTTCCACACGCTGCCGCCGCCGCCGCCGCCATCTCTGCTCGAAACAATTAAAAAAATGTAAAACACCCCCCAAAGTTTTCGCGAACAGACGAGGATTCAGAGGCAGAAGCGGCCAAATCTGAGCTCGAAACCCTACCTCAAGACCGTGCGCGAGAGGAGTGGACAGGGAGAGATGCCGATGCGGCCGTGCGTGCGTGCGCTCGCGTCGTCGCGGTGGTGGTGTTGGTCTCTTCACGCGGAGGCTTTAATAGGGAGAGAGAGAGAGAGAGAGAGAGAGAGAGGGGGTTAGGGTTTTTGGGCTCGGTGTTTGGGTGGCGCGGGGTGGGGGCGCGCGGCGCGGCCGCGGCTCGTGCGCTAGGGTTTTGAGCGGGCGCGCTTGAGGCTGACATGTGGGTCCCCCCGCGAGGGGACGCTCGACGCTTCGCCTTCCTCCAATGGTGGAGGACGATTCAAAAACCGAAACGAGGGTGGTAGGAGTACGCGTGAGTCTCGTGATTCGTGCACGCAGAGGTGGGGTGAGCTACTAGATCGAATTGTTTTTATCTTATCTTTGGATTTTTTTCCCCTCGGGCTTCTGCATATAGGGCCCACATATGACATCTTTATTTCCGTTAGCACTTTTTAGACTACTAGCAAAATGCCTGTGTGTTACAACGAAAAGCAGACGAAGAGCAAAGGTGCAGGCGACGGTGCGGTAGCTCTGAGCGACGACGGGGGAAGGGGCACAGGAGCGACGTGGGGCGCAGCGCGGATGAGGACGGAATAGAGGGACATAGAAGGTCTTTTTTTATCCAAACCATTTTCTTTTCAGCATTGAGATTGCGGGTTAATTTTATAAACACTCAAGGGGTTTTCTGCAAAATAATCAGACGGACGAAATTTTGAGATAAAAATATTACTTGTTTTATAGATAGTTATATATACACATATATATAACTTTGAAAGCAATGGTATCTTTAACTTTATATACCACTGACTTTGATTAAGAAATAGTATCGGATAGACATTTAGTCTAAGTTAATTTAATTTCACCAAATTAAGTCAAAAATATAATAAAAATAGATATTGATTTACTAATACTTAAAAAGTATATTGATGAATAAGATAAGTTGCATGTATATCGACGACGGCGTGTTAGCTCAAGCATGGAGCGTGTGCTCGGCCGCCGCTCGGGGCAATGCATGGCGACGCAGAGACGCGTGAGTCGGGCTCGCCTGCTGGAGGTGAGAAAAAGTGAGGCAACAATGGAGCGAGAGGTTATACAGATCGGAAATTTTATAGATTTGAACGAAAAAACTATTTGATGATCAAAATAGATTTTTTAAGTAGTTAAGATAAGCTCTATCGTACGTGTAACTAGGTTTTTTTAAAATAACCAGACGGATTGTGGGTTAATTTTGAAAAAACTCAAGGGGTTTTTTGCAAAATAGCCACACAAAACAAAATTTGGGTGAAACCACCGATAGTTATAAATTAAATCATATATTTATTTAAAAACTTTTTATATCTTGAAAAATATCATATAAATTTAATTTAAAATCTAAAATAATTAAAACTTAATTAATTACGTGTTAATAACATTTTTACAGGTTTGGTATTAATCTTTGTAAGAAGTGAACTCAAACGGGCCATAGTCAAAACGTGTGATTAACAAATTTATTGGCGGGGAAATTTGGTGGATAGCAGATGGGACCCACAGTTAAAAAAGTCATAGCACATCACAAATGTAAAAAAACTGAGTGTGACACTGAGTATTTGGACATGCACCTGGTTTAGTTACACCTCTTTGATTGATTTTTTTATGGGAGAAGGAAGTAGAGCTAAAAAATAAGGCGTGTTTTTTAAAGAATCAGGGAAGCCCCCGCTGTTAAATAAACCTTTGTTAATAGAAGCAAATGTCTAAAAAAAGAAAATTACAACAAACTGATCCGGCTCATGACTGACACATTGTAAGTGTGGCAACAAAACAAATAATAAGCTTGTAATGTTTGATAAAGTTTGATAAAGTATGACAGTGAACCAAACAAACATGAAACATCTTAGGCTATATTCGTTCATTCGATCTTCAGGATGTCATATTCGGTTTGGAGGGGATCAAGGGGATAATTTCTTTCAGACCACATAGGTGTCGAATAAATTCACTTTAATGTTTAGGGGTTAACCAAACAGAACATGAATAAGAGACTGAGGATAGCATAATAGATATGGAATTAATTCTCTTTAAAAATATGGTCTATACTATCTATTCACAATTTATATTTCTTTATTTATTTTTCACACGCATGTTTTCGGTTTTTTAAAAAAATACAGAAAAGTTATTTTTAAAAATTATATTAATTAATTTTTAAGTACTTTTAGCTAATACTTGTCATTTGCTAATCACCACTTCGTTTTCCGTGGATGGAAGAAAGGTTACCGGTCTCTACTATCAGCCTTAATTCCGTTGGGCGAGGAATTAAACGTAAAAGACCTTAATATATGGTTTAAACCCTTTAGAATGGGTGATCCTCGCAAGATCAACCTACAAATTTTAAAGAATGATGCTATTTTTTTCCCAATAGCTTAGCATTTTTTTTAAACTTTGAGCATTCGAGCATTCCTAACAGGATCTTCCAAAAAAAAATATAGAAAATCCTTCAATATTTAAAGCATCAAATCAAAATTGTACCGGTAGATTCTTTAGGAGCTTTCTTATTTGATAACTAATTGGACCCTACAAATAGATTAAAAATTTTACGAGAAAACGAAATAGAAATCTATTTCTGGTAAAGGTCGCAGGCGTGCGTGAGGGCATCGGCGATCTCGCACGATCGTCATGTGCAGGCGCGCATGAACTCGTCTTGTGCAGGCATTTGTCGCTGCGCTCGTCTTGTGCAGGCATCAGCGATCAGCCAGGTGCCATCGCTCGCTCCTCATCTCGGTCTGGCTGATATCATTTTTTTATGAGACGCATTCAATTGGCTGCCGTCGTCACCGACATAAGTTGTAAAATGGGTCATCAGCAGCGCACGTGTTAGGTCTGGCTGTTGTCATCGCCGAGCTCTCCAGGTTGTCAGGTCTTTCGCGGGAGAGTGGTTTGCACGCTGAAAATATTTCGCAGGACAGTTGATCTGCGCGCGCGGTGGAAGAAAAAAGTGATTTTTTGGAATGGATCATATCTTCTCAGTTTTGAGAAATGGAAAAACAATTTTTGAGAATTTTTTTTAAGGATCTATATAAAGATTCCGTTGGAACAAATTTTTCTAATAAAATCTCAAAAAACATATTTAGCATAAAACATATTTAGCATGTTGGGGATGCTTGAGGTAGGGATGGACAACCCCACACTCCTATGTTGCATCATTTTCATGTTTCACCCAAAAAAGTAGTTCGTTTTTGCTAGCCATGGAACTGTGTACACATCTAGAGGTCAGGCTTAGAACGTCAAGAAGAGATTGCGAACAATTAAACGAAAACTCTAATTACTTATCTCTTCTTCACTTTGAGGCAACTGATTTTGTATTTAATAACACGTTATTGGTGTTGGGACCATAAGTATACATACACTTTTTCCTCGCAAGAATGAAAATGTTTCCATACACTTGTGGATCATCCACCTCGAAACGTGGTTTGACTCTGGTGGAATTTTCCGATGCTTCCCAGGCCTTATATACTCAAATTACATAGACTAAGATATTTATTTTTCATTTCTTGATGCGATGTTCAATCTTTTTCATGCTATGAGTGGAATCGAAATGTGTTGTAACATACGCTCATCTCGTCTTTTTCAGTTCAGAGAACTCTGAACTTAGGTAGAGCCACCCATGGCCTCATGGTCTTATCATGCAGCAAATATATAGTTGCAAAACTCGGTTGCAAGAAACATGCTCAATCCTAACACATTGTAACCTCCAAATGTACAGTAATAATGAAGGAGCAATCATGGAGTAATTGGTTCACTTACAGAAATTACTGAAGAAAATCTCTTGCAGGACAGAGAACACATGCATGTTCTCTCACAATCAACTAGCCTGTCATGCATGTGCAGCAGGTACTAATGTCTTGATGACTAGCTCTGATCTGCTTTCTGATACTCCTGATAGAGCATGCAAAACATGCTGAAGCAAAAAGGATTCAAGTTGAATCATCAGCTGAATGAGATACGATGTTTTTTCTGACCTTTTTCTTTTTCCTTTCAATAACAATAAATGTAATCGTATTACAAGCCTAATTTGAGTTTGCAAAACAGCCATGTAGTCACAAAATACCCACAAAACAAAAGGAGGATGCCACCAATACATCCTCCAGCAATGGATTACCAGACCACAGAAACATGCAGCTCTAATCCAGTAACAAAGCACAGTTCCTGTGCATGACAAAGCAGACAAAAAAAAAAGAACTAAGGTATGCAAATTGCAAAGGTGCTCCAGCTCTGTGCAAAGAATAGGTTTCTATGAAAAGCTTCACAACCAGGAAGCAGACCTCTTCGAATATATAAAAAAAATGCAGCACAAGAAATCCATATACTGTATCCCATGCAGAATTTGACCTGCAGAGTGAAATAAGAAGCCAAATTCAGTATCGCAAGTGTAAAAAAGGGAGAGTTGAAACGTTAATTCCATGACTGGTGAGAAAATAAATACTCAAACAGAACTTCATCCAACAAGAGTTTAGGGACTTCTTGGAGGAACTGCAGTTCATGCAGTTATGCCTAAACTTCGTTAAACCTAAGGAGTTAATACAGATGGTTCCTAAACTTATCTTTAGAATAATTTCACAGAGATTTCCTTTTTGTGGGGAAACTTAAGTCTGTACTAAATTACTAAGTTGTTTTAATTCAAGCCCTTCTAAACAGACCTGAAAAATACAGAATATATTACATTAGACTATATAGCAGCAATATTTTATCCATGTGAAGATCAAATGAATTGACAACATGGTATGAACTTCCCATTGGATGCTAAACAAGTTACTGTGACTCAACAGGTTATAAAGCAAATATTATCAGCACATTCAGTTTACACAATCATCAGAAACCAAGCAGTGCAAGGAATCAAAATGTGGACCGTGGTACAAGTAGTCATAAGATCCTAATTCCGATGCACGTAAAAAGACATAAAAGATGCTTCCTTTACACGCAAATATTTGGCAATGCTAAAAGGCCAAAATGAAGGCTAAAAATAGAAATGTCATGCACAAACGAAGGTATCATGTGTAAGAAGAGAAATATATGGTATCACTATAATGGTTCTCACCTAAAAGAGAAATCAGGTACTGATAACAATGCCCCAGCATCAGCATTAAATATGTGCTGGAGCAACGTCATGTATACTATATATGCTCCAGTGCAGTATGCAATTGTGGAACTCTCCGCCTAAACAGTGGCTCAAGACGGAAGGATGGAACACCACGCAGCCACCGTTTAATGTCATACATTTCATTCCAGGCTTGCACAATTTCATCAATCTTGAAGCCCAAACCTAAGAAGCACAGAGGCAATCTTAAAAACAGGTGTTGTATGCCTTTAAGCATTAAATGATATACATATTTGAAACATAAGAACAAGAAAAAGATATTCTGGGTGATACATAAGGTATATGAAAAGTTTGCAATTCATTGTTCCACAATATTAATGACACTAGACTTGCTATAATTTTCCAATTCTTGTATTTTCCAGCAAAATCAACATTGTATATACTATTCCCAGGAGAACATGAGAGATAAAGTAGGTTAAAATTGCCTTACCATCTTGGGCAGTTTCATTGGCACAATGGTTTTTAACCAACACAGCAATGTCCGTAGCTGAAGCTCCTCCCAGTTTGAACTTTTCGATAGCTGCCATCAAGCAATCCTCCCACGTTGGAAGGCCTAATTTAAACTCCACAGCCGAACGTTCATAAAGTAGCATACCCCACAAAATGTTTATCTGAGACCACATATTAGAAGCTTGTTCAGCCGCGTCATCGGTGGATACATCTTTGATATATTCATCCAAGCCCATCTTCTCTAGCACTGCATTCTCCTGGCTAGGTTTTGATCGATTCTTCAGGCGTTGCTCTTCCATTTCCTCCCACATCTCTGTACCCCTCTCCATGTTATCTTCAGCTTTATTGAAGAGTTCCAGGACTTCAGATGAAGGCCATGTGTCCAGGTCTACGTTACTACCAATTGCATAATACCATGACAGTTTTGCTTGCTCAAAATGCTGATGTGCAAGTGCAAGAAAACCTTCGAAAAAGTTTGGCTTTGCCTTCACGGCTTCTTCATATCTCCTCCCAGCCTTATTGTACTCTTCTTTTGCCCATTCATATGCTTCCTTCACTTGTTCAAGTACCAATTCCTGTGGAGAGTCTCCTGGCAGTAACAACCTCTTCCTGGCCCGAGACATGTGAACATTACCCCAATGGAAAAACGCAAGTGCTGCCATCTCCTGGAAGTTGCTTTCAGCAAGATGAAACACCTCCTGGGCTTCCTCAGTAGTAATTGTGTCCTCGATAGCCTCCGTGTACAGCTTCATACTGACCTCATGGAGGTCCAAATACTCATCAGAGCTGACCCCGACATGATTCTTGAAAAGCCGAGCAAACTGCACAATCCAATCATCAATGCAAGTCACCGTGCTCTTATCCTCGTCCTGCCTATTGCTTCTGGTACTTCCATTGTCCGAATTCATATTCCTCTCCAATGGCCCGCTGTTGGTGTCATCAAGGTAAGGTTCATGCTCCGGGTTGGCCTCGGTGACATACAACCTAAGCGAGCTCCCTGGCTCGACCAAATCCTCAGCCCATTTGAGCTCATCCTGATTGGTGATTGTCACCAGGTCACCCTCTTTGTCCTTGTACTTGACAAGAACAGCCTTGAGCCCCGGAAACTTGCTCCGGACAGCCTCGCGAAGCTGTGCCATGCTGCAGCTCGCCGGCACCTGCGCCCACCTGATGTCCTCACCAAATACAAGCTTCACCTGCCTTGGTGGCTCCTCCACCTCCTTGACAGGCTCCACCGCCTTCGCCTCCTCCTCCTCCTCCACAGCCGCCGCCGCCGCCTTGGCAGCCGCCTTCCGCCCCTTCTTCTTGCGCGGCTTCTGCTTCGGCGCGGCGGCCACCACCTCCTCCGGCGTGGGCATGGCCTCCTTGTCGTCCAGCACGATCCCCTTCTCGTCCATTGCCTTCTTGACACGGTCGCCCACGTCGAGCGCGGTGAGGTTGTTGGGCTCGACGGCGAGCACCTTGGCGACGTCGCGGTGGGCTAGGTCGAGCCTCCCGAGCGCCTCGAAGCAGCGCGCCCGCTTGAGCAGCGCCTTGCTGTACCTGGGCGAGGCGTCGAGGGCGAGGTTGCACTCGTTGATGGCGCGGTAGTGGTCGGGGGGGCTCATCTGCATGTAGCAGGCGGCGAGGTTGCTGTGGAGGTAGGCGACGTCGGGGTGCCCGCGGGGGAGCAGCTTGATGGCCTTCTCGTAGTTGAGGAGCGCGCGCTCGTGCTCCCGCCGCTGGAACAGCTTGTTCCCCTCCTCCTTGAGCTCCTGCGCCATGTCCGTGAAGATGGTCTCGTCGCCGTCGAGCACCTTGGAGCCTGAGCGGTCCAGCGCCGGCTTGCCGCCGCCATGGTCGCCGGACTTCCCGCCGCCGCTCTTCTTCTTCAGCGACGGCTTGCCCATCTCAAATCGGCACAAATCTCCTTTGTTTTTTCCCCTCCCCTTCAAAAACTCAGCCGCTGCCGCCTCGAATTATCAGAAAAATCGGTGGAACCGAGGCGGGATTGGGTAAAAATTCCACCTTTCCGCGGAGAAATTCCTGGAAAACGTCGGCTCTGCTCAAAACCCAAGAAAGCTTGAATCCCCCGAGATGGGAGGAGGGAAGAGGAGCAGTTAGCCAAGCCAAGAAGGCGGAGGAGGTCAAAGGAAGGGGACAGGAAGGGAACAAACACGGGCAACTGGTGGTCGGAACGGAACAGGTGGAGGAATCTCTCGGGACGCTGCGATGCGTGGAACCAAATCAACGAACAAACCGCGAGGCCAAACCGGACGAAACGAACAGCCAAAGAAACTCAATTCTTCAGGCAAGCTGAGACGCGAGCGAGAAGAAGAGGAAAGCAGCCAGAGGAGGACGGTGGTGGGGGGTTTATTTTTGGATTTTGTTGATGCGTGCGTGCGTTGGGTTTCCGGGTATACGGCATCGGGTCGGCGGCCGCGTGTGGTGGCAGCGGCGGGAGGGGGCGCCGCCCCGCCAGCCGAGCCGATGCGTGCGTGCGCTGGAGTGACGCCGTCGTGGTGGTGGTTGGTTGCCGCTGATTATGACCTGCCAAACCTGGCCTTCCCGCGTAGTAATGACCTGGTAAAAACCGGCACTTGCTTAGCTGCTGCTGATACTACTTTCCTTCTTCATTAGGTTAGGGTTTCGTCGCGCCGTCGCCTAGCACCGTGGGCCGGGCCGGCACGACCACCCAGACAGCCCATAATAAATGGGCCGTCCCAAATGTAGCCCACCCGTTTATTGGGCCGTCGGCACGGCTGCCTGAGATGACAGGGACGGGACTGCGCGATGACCGAGAGGCTGACTTGCGACTGGCTGCATAGACCTCGGAGGAATTTTTGGATTTTTAATTTTTTTATTAAAATATGTTCAAAAATATTTTTTTCAGATATTGCAAATCTAGTCGCCCGCCGCTGAAAGATCTATTATATGCAAACAATAGTGTCAGTGATATCATGAAGATCCTTAGATTGAGCTACTATCATTTGCCAACAGAATTACAAGTCTGCTTTAGGTACTGCAATGTATTTCCACAAGGCTATTTGTTTGAGAAAGAAGAACTGGTTAGGTTGTGGATGGGTTCAGGATTGATCCAGCAATGTACGCTGAATGGGGAACACAGACCAGAGGATGTAGGAGAAAAAGTATTTCCTTCAATTGGTAGCAAAGTCATTCTTTGTTTTGGCACACAATGTCAATTTGTTGTTAGAAGGTATTGGTTCTGGAGGGGATTTTTTGGAAGAAAATATTGGTTACGGAGTTCAGTACTGTGTAATGCATGGTTTAATACATCAACTGGCACACTCTGTTTCTTCAGGTGAATGCACGAGAATTGATAGTGCAGACTGGACAAATGTTGTGAGTACCGTTCGGCACTTAGGTATTACAGACCTTAGCTCTTTATCCCCTGGAGACATTGAGGGGATTTATGTCGACAAGAAATTACGGACCTTAATAATAAAAAGCAATTCACATGTCACAAATGACACTGTACCTGCACTTGAGAAACTTGTAGAGAGCGTAAAATGATTACACCTATTGAGTATAAAGAAGGTACCCATGTTTAGCTTACATAATAAAATTTCCAGTTCAAAGCATCTCCGCTATTTAAGATTGTGTGCAATCTCGGAAGATAAGAACAGTTTCTAAACTGTTCTCATTCTATGCCTTTGGAACCTAAGCGACTGATGGGTTTCGGTTACCTTCTGTGCTTAAGATACATAAACTTTGGAGGATTCCCGATCGGCAGATTGACTTGTCTTCAAGAGCTATCTCAGTTCTCTGTCCAATCAAGAGAAGGCTTCAAGTTAAATGCACTGAAGAATTTAGCAGATCTCCGCAAGCTAAAAGTTTCAGGAATCGAGAATGCTCAGGGTACAAGGAAGCTCAAGACGCTAAACTGAAGCAAAAGGCACACCTCGTGATGCTATCTGTACAATGGTCTAGTCCTGATACTACTGGAAAGAGGGAAGATGCTATCGATAAACTTGAACCACATGCAAACCTTGAGATGCTAGAAATTTCAGGATATAGTGGTACCAGACTACCAACTTGGATTCATAACCTCAACCTGATCACCTTAGAAACACTTATGCTCAGTCAATGCATAAATTGTGAGTTCCTCCCAGCTCTCGAAAAGTTAGGCTCATCGAAGCATTTGAAATTGGACGGGCTCACTGAATTGAAAAAGGATTGGCCATCTGTCTAGTGGTTCTGCTTCCACTTCGGTGGAGCCAAGCTCAAGCCAGACCATAACTCAAATCCAAATGGAGAGTAATATACCAGAGGACATGGCAATGCCTCCAATTCTTTCTACTTTGGTAATTGAAGGAAGTCCAAAATTGAGGGAACTGCCCCTGTTACCCTTTACATTGGTAAAGCTGAATCTTAGATATGTTGGGTTGATACTCCTTCCAAGAATGCACAAGCCACACTTGGCCAGAACAGAAATGATGCGATCAAATCCAGGAAAGCTGCTCTTACACATTGAAAACTACCAGGACATAATCTCACTTGCTGGAAGCTTCTAGAACAACAAGAGCACGTGCAAAATATCTCAGTTCTTTCGGCGAGATACTGTGGAAGGTTTGAACAATTGTCATTACCATTTGCAGGTATGGTATAACTTAGAGACCTCACATTTTTTGAGTGTCCAAAGTTGGTAACCCCACAGCAATTGTTGGGGATAGGGATAACATTCTGCCTAAATCACTCAAGACCTTGGGCCTGTTCGCTTGTTCGTATCATCCGGGTTTATCAGCCGTTCAAACAGTATTTTTCTCTCACAGCAAACCAGCCGGCTTGTCTTATCAGCCGGCTTATAGACCAGCCGAACACGCCCCTTATGGATTGGAACGTGCGGTGGAACTAGACCACCCACTGGTCCAGTCACTGCTTGGACTAAAAAATCTCACTGAATTACTTCTGTTGGGTCGCCAGAATCTGTTATCCCTACCATCAGCCCAAGTTTTTAGGAGCCTCATAGCACTAAAGGACATGTCATTATCAAACTGTGAGAAGCTGTCTTCTTTAGGTGGTCTTGGAGCCCTTCAATCCCTTGGAGCATTGTCCATAAACAACCTGCTTGACGCTTGCATCAGTTCAAAATGAAGGAGATGAGCAGGTTCTGTCAACAGATTGCAGTCTCGCCATCGACCGCCTCCTCGTCGACCTTCCATCCCTGCTGCTCGTGGAGCCATTTTGCCGCTGCAAGAAGCTGGTAATTGAGGACGCCTCTGGGATGGAGACCCTGCCAGAAGCATGGTTGCTGCAGAACCGTGGTTCCCTTTGGTCCCTGGAGATAAGAAGGGCAGAGATCCTGGAAGTTGTTTCCTTCCAGCATGCAGGTGCTTTGGCATGCTCCACAGGTTGACGCTCGAAGACGTTGCTCCCTGATCAGCTGCCTCCTCGTCTTGAATGGTTGTCCATCATGGGGATGCAGTGAGGACTCAGAGAGTGGTGCAGGACACAAGGATGCAGTGGTCTGCTGGAATATCGCGCATTTCTCGCGCTCGCATTGGTATTCCCTGCTTGCTTTCAACACCATCAAGCTTGAAATGCGAATGTTGTACTAATATTTATTGAGAAGATGTTCATTTGTGACAAATTTTGTTTCGGGGTAAGTGAAAACCGGACCTAAACATTTTATAAATTCGTAGAGATAGATGCATTATGGAGTAAAAAAGGAGAAATTTCGGATGAATAATAGCAAAACGTCATTCACCTGAAATTTATTTTTTTCTCTCATATAAAGTTAATTTTGGACATAAGTACGAGTGTATGTCATATCTATACATATCTCTTCTCTCTAATAATGTTTTTTATAAATTTATAAACCTCTTAATATGATATTCATTTATTTGATGGTTTTCATTAGATATTTTCTCTTTTGTTTCAGAAAGAATGGTGTACAGAAATGGCAGGATATCACAGATGGAAAGCTCAATGCACACCATGCTGATTTAGCCATTTCGCTTCTGTAGTTGTAGTTCAGTTTTACTTCTACTCCAACAGTTGTTTTTTTCGCAGAGGAAGAGTTGTATTTTCTTCTGCTGAGCATGTTTGTATGTCAGGGTTTGGGTCCTAGGGGTCTGAGGGTGGATGGTGTACTATAAAATCCTAAGTTTTAGCCCTGACTCTACTCCAAATAAATCATTTTTGGGACATGTCATAGTGTTGTTCAAAACAAATAATTACTGAACATTGCATTGAACATGTTTGTCGACTCCTTTTGTTACATAACCATGCAACAGTGACCATCCATAGCTAATTGTGAAATTAATTCATGCACATGCATGGCAAGATATTTTTCATGTTAATTGTGATTTCAGAAGGCCAAATAAGAGAACAGCACACAGAACATATTGTACATCAGAAGGCCAAAGAATTCTCAAAGTAATAATGTGTAAATAATTTCCAAAGTATTAAGAGTAACTTAAAAAGTCCAGTACTACAATACAATTGCTGTAAAGAAAGCTGCAGCCTCTTTTGAGTCTCCCTCAGGGTTTATCAAAGCACACAGTTATCACGCGATTATTATGATAATTATTTACGATAACAGTTTTAATTTTTAAAATCATAATATACATCATAATAATTATATGGTTTTCATGTGGTTACAGTCAAATCACAGAAAATCGGTAACCAAAAACGATTTCTCAAACCCTGGTCTCGCTGTCTCGCTGCCTGAAGCCCTAAACCGCGCGCATCATGGGCCGGCCATGGGCCAGATCAACGGGCTAAGCCTACTAGCACGTGGACAGCCGGAGACTGAGTTACGCGAGTCCGTGACGTGCTGCGACCAATCAGCGGCTGCCAAGTCAGCCGGGTCACACTCGCCGACAGGTGGGTCCCAATCCATCACGCGACTTCAGTTCGTCTACCCCCAGGTCCCCCACGCTAAAAATAAACAAATCTTCTGAGAAAAAGAAGAGAGAGAGAGAGAGAGGAGAGAGAGAACTGAAGTGAAGTCGCCGGCGCCGCCGCGGAGAAGCGAAGCCCGGCGATCTGCGCGACGCGTTGGAGGGAGCAGCTCGGCGGGGAGAGGGAGGATGCATTCGTTCGGGCACCGCGCCAACGCGGTGGCGACGTTCGCGGTGACCATCCTGGCCGCCATGTGCTTCGCCGCCTCCTTCTCCGACCACTTCAACTCCCCTTCCCCCACCGCCTCCGTCAAGGTAAACCTCGCCGGGCGCCACTCCCGTCGCTCTATCTCTCTAAACCCCTCCTCACCTCGCCTTGTCTGTACCGATCCGCATGTACTCTCTGGTTGATTAGCTCGCCCGATCTATCGCTAATCCTTTCGTTGTGCTCATGCTTTTGTGTGCCTTCAACTGCGTAGATCCTGAACATAAACTGGTTCCAGAAGGAAGCGAACGGCAACGACGAGGTGAATTCATATCATTTTTTTCTCCTCTGAAACTCTAAACGTTTTGTTCAAACAACATAACACTTCATTCAGAGATATGCCATGAACTCACACAATTATCTTTCCTCTGGTAGGTCAGCATGACGCTGAACATTTCGGCTGACCTCTCGTCTCTGTTCACGTGGAACACAAAACAGGTAAACTGTACTAGTACTGCATTATTATTGATACCTTATGAGCTTCTTAGATCTCCCTATAATGCATCAAGGCAGGATTCTGACAGAAAGATCAAGTAAATTAGTTTATGAGTTATGGGCTTATGGCAATTGTGAAATAGGCTCAATTAAAGGAAGTCAAGTTCTCCAACACATCTCTTGTGGGTGAAAGAGTGAAACAAAATGGAAGTTTGTTGCTGTGTTTTTCAGGGGTGTGATTTGTTTAGCGATTCTGGTGTGCAGAGTGACCTCAATGCATTTTGAGCGGCGATTTGTTTTCTATAAGTTTTAATGTAGTTTTGTGTTGTCATGCTCTGAAGTTCAGATGGAGATGCCATCTAAACTCTTACCAAAACTAAAGAAGTTTCTCCTGCTTCTGCTTTCTTAATGATACTTCCTTCGATGTTTGTAGGTCTTTGTTTTTGTAGCAGCTGAATATGAGACTCCAGAGAATGCCTTGAATCAAGTGAGTCAAGTGATGATTATTTTTCGATGCTCTGTTGTCTACTATCTTCAAATATTTACATGGCTTTCTTCTGTATGGGAAACAAAATTTTCACAGAGATCACTAGTGGGTGTGTTGTCACTCTGGAAGCATAGAACCATGATGATTTTGCCTCACCACGCATCATTATTATGTTATCGCCACTAGTTTCTCACATTCCTATTGCTCTGTTTAACCACAAGGATCCTTATCCAAACCATGCTTTAGGGGTTATGTGGATAGATTATTTCCCACTGCTCCTATCTAGGTTTATTAACCATAACACACTTTAAGGGTAGACCAAGCAGTTCTCAGTGCTTATTGGGTACAGTTGACAAATGCATGCCGTGTGGTTAGTCAAATCAACCAATAATTTCAATCCCTTTTCATCATCAGTTGTGATGATTTATTTTGGGTGCTCCACTGTATGCTACTCTAATGTCCTAACCTGCCTAATGTTGATCTGAAATAACTCAAATTTAATACACTAAGGCCCTTTCTTAAATTTTTGAAACCATGGATGAGCTAAAAAAGGGCATATATTTTATAGTTTCTGTGATGCACCTTATGACTGAATGGAATAGTTGATATTTTACTTCAACAAATATGATATTAATTTCTCTATATCAGTAGTTGAGTCATTTTTCTTGCCTGCAGCCATTATCTTTTGTATTTCTAAAGGCCTATGTGTTATTCAGGTTATCCTCTTCAAATTATAATTGTAATGTTCATATTGGATTGGCATCACAGGTTTCCCTCTGGGATGGCATTATACCATCAAAAGAGCATGCCAAGTTTTTGATCCATACAACAAACAAGTACAGATTTATTGACCAGGTAAGCAAATTTCTTTGATTGCATGTTAATTTAGTGAAATTCAATGAACAGAATTAGTTTGATTGTGGTTGTTGTTTAGCTTTTCAAAGTAGATGCATTATTCCTTCCATGAAAAAGATAATGGTCATTTTGCATTGAGTAGATTGTTAAAAATGTCTACTTGATAATTGGGGTGTGCTTGTTCTGAAATATTTATGAATGAGAACATTTTCTCTTCTTTTGCGTATAGTGTTTTGGATGGGCTACTTCAATTGGTCCCGAACACGTATATTGTTTTGTACTAAAAAAAATTCTGAATGCATGAAGGCTTACTTTTTCCTCAATGATGTTTTAACATAGGGTAGAGTGGTTGGTCCTAAGCAGTGAGCACAGATTTTTCACCAACTGCTTTTTTGGTGGTGACTCCTGCTATATGCCTTGACTGTATTAGTCTTGCCTTTCTAGTTTTTTCATTGTGAAGATATCCTGTTCTGTTCTTTGCTGATTACATTGTGAATGCAGGTTGCAACCATTTATCTAAATACTTGCAGTGGCACGTTATTCATTCACACAGTTGATTTTATACCCTCATCTTTTTCTTTGGGTTACAGGGAAGCAACCTCAAAGGAAAGGATTTTAACCTGACAATGCACTGGCATATTATGCCAAAGACCGGCAAGATGTTTGCAGACAAGATAGTCATGACAGGTTATCGGCTCCCTGAGCAGTACAGATAGAAGAACCTGAGTGAGCTAAATGGATGCTTTGCTATACAAATGCAGTGGTTATTGCGGGGAGCAGACATGGGAGAAGGTTTAGTAGCAGTAACATTGCCTATGCTAAGTTTTTTTGTTCTAATCGTAGCAAAACATGTAATCTTTTGTGCTTGTGTTCTAGCTGAAACCAGGCGATACATATGTTGTTTGACTCGTCATCCAGAAGTTTGAGAAATATGTAACAGTGTAGAGCCCTTTTGATCGACAACCCATGCATTACAAACTTGCAATCACGTTAATTTCAATGTTTATGTACCAGAGTATTTGCAGAATCTAGGTTTGAAGGAAGAGTGCATTGTTTTTTTTTTACCGCTTGGAATGAGAGAGCTTTGCTTTTGGTTCGGATGTCCAGCTCGATCAACAGGGCCCCTTCCCATCGATCTTTTCAAGGTCACTCCTTTGATTTAAGGAATGTACTAGGGCTGAAGGAAGTAGACGCGTCTGCCCTGCGGCGACATGAGTTGGTACCGGAGCTTCCTGCGCTTGGTGAGCTGGAGCTCGCCGCCGGCGGAGCTCCTCAGTCACACTGCCATGGTGACGACGGCGGTGCGCGCGGTCATGCCGTTTGTCTTGGGGCGGTCGTGGTCGACGCCGACGACCTAGGAGACGCAGAACCTTCCGTTGCCAACATATACCAGGTTACCAGGATAGTCATCCGGCGAGTGCACGTCCACCAACTCCCTCGGGAAGGCCTCGTTCCACGACCGGCGGATCACCGGCGGCCTGGCCTCGACGTCGCAGGCGCACAGGCACAGCACGGCCCCGCCGTAGGGGCCGGGCCCGCGTCCCAAGCCGATGGCCGCGCCGAGCTCCCGCCCGCACGTACAGCGCCCGCCTGTGGAGCGGCAGCTCCCAGCTTACCTCTTTCCGCCACGCCGCCGCTCCGCCACCGCCGGCGTCTAGGGAGAAGGTGCCTTCGCCGGCTATGGAGACCCATGCGCGGCGCCCGATGGCGCCGGTTTGTGCCAGTCGGCTCCGCGGCCCCCGAAAGGATGATTCGGAACAGGGACGACACGCCAGCTGCCGCCTGGGAGCCGCCGCATCACGGCGAACTTACTTCGGCCGGCCGGCTGTGGGAGATAGGCCATGACGAGCACCATGTCGTCCCCGACAGCGAGCAGGATAGGCTGGCTGGCACATGGTGGTGCCCAGCTCCGGGGCCGGCCCGCATGGCGCTGCCACCGGGGCCATCGTCGACGACGACGGTGGCGCCGAAGGGGCTGACCCCGAGGATATGCTTGCCGGAGACGGTGAAGGAGTGAAACACGTAGTAGCCGCGAGGGAAAGTGGGCGACGGGGCGGGGAAAGGGGCGCATCACATTCATCAGTGGCGCCGGTGCCCGGTCGTCGTCGGAGAAGAGATCCTTGCGGCGGAAGCGGAAGACCAGGCTGCCTTCCCTGTCGTCGAGCACCACCACGTCGCCGGTGGCGTTTCGTGGCCCTGGCCATGGCAGCGGTGCGTTGAGCTGTGCGGTTTCCGTCGCCTTGTGCGTTGAGCTCCAATTCGAACTCGGCTTTTACTTGCCATTAATTACAAACACATACAACCCACGTACAGATCGATGAGGTAGGCCGGCCCAGCCCATACATTCCTCTTCATTTTCAAATGAGGCCGAAGGCCCAAAAAATTGCTACCTAATTTCAGTACTGGATTGATGTCGTTTCATGTTACCTCTTTCAGTTCAGGATCAGTAAAAAAAATAATAAGTATATTACGTGTACCATTTCTACGAGGACGAGTAATCTCTTTCTTTAAATTTTACCTGAATAGGTGCATGCATGAATGCATCCCCCGTCAAGCAGAAACAGCTAGCTGCTGTAAATTCTTGACAGTTTCTCTCTTGACCAAGTAATTTTTCCAGACGGCCTGGACAGACCACCACTAGACCAAGAAATTAAAGAACGCATAAGCCCACGTAAATGGAAATCAAAGGTGAAAGAGATTCAACAGCTTGACCGCTTTTAACCCCTTCTTTCCTGATTGTTGCAACCAACAACTAGCTGCGATTGACGCCTTACACACTATGGCGAGCTTTGAACTCGCACGTGCTCTGCTAAAATTGACCTAATTGGGAACCTTAATTTGATCAGTATGCATCCTAATTAACTAGACCGGTGACTGATTAGCTTTTCGGAATTATATGGCCTGGCCACTTACGAGTTTGCTTCCACCAACTTTGAACGGGCCTGATACGTTGATATAAAAGTGTGTGAAAATTCTCGGCTGTGTGTACAGGTGGCCCGATGGACCGGGTCGTAGTGGACCGGCACGGGCACGCATGTATTATTCATGGTACGGGCACGTCTGTATTATTTATGACACAGGCACGGCACAACACGGATGCAAACGGGTCGGGCCGGCATGACACGATTGGGCGTGCCATGCTTGGGCTGTCGGTCGAGCCCGTGGGCCGGTACGGCACAACACGGATCCTGTAGCGTGGCGGTCCGGGCACGGCACGGCCAACGTGCCGGCACGGCAAGGCGCGGCGTGTGGCTAGGAGTTAGGGTTTAGGCGGAGCGGCGGTGGCGACGAGGCGGCGGGGAGAGGGGCGCGGAGGTCGGTGGTAGCCGCGCGAAGGTCGGTGGCGGAGCGCGCCGCGCGGCCGCACGAGGTCGGTGGTGGGGCGGCGCGGCGCGAAGCGGAGGTTGACGGCTGGCGCGACGGTCCTTGGCGGCGTCGGCGTGGAGGTCGGAGGAGGCGGCGCCGGTGCGAAGGGCAGAGCGGCGTCGGCGCCGGTGTTGCCTGGGAAGCCGAAGGGGAGAGGAGAGGCGACGGGTCCGTCCAGGTCTAGCGTTAGTTTCTTTTTATTTTATAGTCTCCCTTTGCCGCCGTCGGTAGTTTTGGCTCGTGGGCCGGTTTATGGCACGTGAACCTTAAGCGTGTCTGGACCGACACGTCATGGCCCGGCCACCCGTGGGCCATGCTTGGGCCAGGGGTGAGGCACGTGGGCCGATACGGCACGGCCCATTACAGCAACCGGTCATGCCGAAACGGGCCATGCCATACCCGTGCCCGTGTCGTGCCGTGCCAGACCATCCGTTTGGCCACCTATGGCTGTGTGAAAAACCGGCGACAGTTAATTGGCTGGAGAAGTTAATTGAAGTACATGTAATGTAAGATTAGTAGTTGACATGCTGCTTGTCAGCTTTTCAACAAACCAATTTTTGTTAAAAACGCCCGTACTTAGCAAAAGATTTGTGCCGATTCCAGTTAGGAGTACTAGTTGGTATACTCGGTAGTCGGTACTAGCAGCAAATTGAAACGGGACATGCCGGTGAAAATTCCTCTGTCTACAGCTCTACGCGTGGCTGCCCAAACAGTTGCGTGTATATTGTTCTCTACGGCAATTTTGCCACGTTTAATTAAAACAGTGCGTTGAGTGAATTGTGGCTCGTTTTCATTTGATTATAGGATAAATTAAATATTTTAATAAACAAACTTAATAACTTTAAAATAAATGGTCTAAACAATGGAAATATATACAATACACACAAACTTCTCGTATACAGAACTGATAACTACCACCAAATTTTTTAGAGAAAAATACACTTGTTTTTCCAAAATTATTATGCCTATGTATAAAGTCTTATCTTTAAATTTATTATAGTTTAGATGAAAAAGATAAAATTTTGACCAGTTTATACTTTTAAAAATGTTAGATTTTTTAATTTTTTGTCATGGAAAAAATATAATGAATTTAAAGTTTGTACTATATATATAATATTATTAATGTTTTTGAAAAAATTTAGTAATATTTGTTAGTTGGTTTATCCGAAGTATTTAACGTAAGTCTACGTGCACGGCATATATTCTCTTAAACAGTATAAAAAAAGAATATTTTGATAAAATATACTTTTGGAAAACGTGAAGCAAATAATTTGTTTCAAAACTTTAGCCGGTCGGATGGTCGTCGTCTCGCGCGCGTTGAATCGGCCATTGATGATCGGTTGATCGACCCGCCGTGCTAGCTAGCTAACGACATATGCTGGGTTTGGTTGGTGGCGGCGTACGTGGAGGTGGAAGCGAGTCGCGGCCACGCGCACCGCGATCGCGATCGCGTCAGTCTTGACGACTAGTGAAGACTTCAGGGTATTCCTACGACCAGCTCGTTCTGAATTCCGGCGAGAATGCGAGATATCGTATCTTACGTGGTGCCGGTGGCAACTAACGCCGGCGACCGATCGACGTACGCATGCTAGCTAGCAAGTAGTCTCTTCTCCGGCGCTCGCTTGCTTTGACGATGGAAGCGAAGCGACCGGCCGGCCGCCACCGACGGCCAAGTGGCTATAGCTCATTTCATACCGTTAATTTGCATGCATACTATTATTTCAAAATAAATTAATGTTTCACTTATCACGTAGAAACCGATACATAACCAAAATATCAAAAATACACTTATTTTTATCAAATTCTAATACAATTATTTATTTTTATCTATCCTTAATATTTTTATTTTTATTTTTATAAACTTCGATACAAATGATTATTAAAAATAAATTTATTTTGGGTTAAGTAGAACAGAGAAAAAACTTACATAACATATCAGGAGTACTATAGTTGAATTAACGTTACTTCAGGCCAGGAGCAGCCATGCATGCCGACACGTTTTAACAGATCGGTTAGCACTCGCAATTTCCATGCAGTTTCTTAATTTCTTTCTTTCACTCGCGACGAATCTGAAAGACGATGGGGAATGTCTGATTGGTCACGATCGTCGCAAACACAGACGTACGTCAAGCAAACATGAATTAATCAAACGATCGATCGATATATCTGTCGAGAGAGTTGCTCATGATTATCATAGTGAACGACGTATGACACTGACGACATGACTGACCGGAAGTTGTCAGATTAGAATTAAGTGGTCGAGAAATGTAATCACGTTGAATTATTTTCTCGGTCTTTGGTACGCTTATCTGCTACGCAAATGCTATACATGCATGGCACAATTTCTACGGCGGTTTCTAAGAAAAAAAATATGATTGGATGTTGCCAAATGCCTGAATACTTCAGCATATTAATTATGAGTAATCAAAAGATACATATAAACCAGGGCCCCACTTTATTTATTTATGCACAAGTTGAAGATGCATGTGTACGTTGAACGTATGGGTACGACTACACGTCTGAAGTGTGGATACTACACGTGTGAGGAGAGCGCCGTATATATGGATACAAACAATGCTTCTCTGCTTTTCCTTTCTAGTTTGTAAACTATCTGCGATTATTTTTACTTTAGCTTTCCTGACAAACTGTTTTGAACTCTCGAAGGGTTTTCATTCGTTTGTTTGAACAACATCAAAATAGTTATATTTTAAAAAAACAACAGCATTCATACTAAACTCAACTCATACCCTGAGATATAGAAAAGAACAAATTTAATGTATAAAAGCAATTGATTATTAGTACTCCGATTTGTTTTTTCTCAATATGTTATACTCTATATTATCAATATTTTTATAAAAAATTTTAACTATTTTGCATTGTATTTGGAAAGAAAAAGTAAACATCCTAAACCTCCATAGATCGATGAATTATAATCTATTTCACTCTCCCCCTTCGTGAATGAAAAGTATCCAGATGAAGGGAAGAGCTCTCTCTATCTTTTTTTAAAATATATACGCAAGTTATGTTAGGGAGACCTCTACAAATATAGTTAATGATTAATTGGTTAAATAACACGTACTCCATATATGTAATAGAAGGTTCACAGTGCGCACATTTTATTGGGTTGATGTGTCTTCTTTATTTATCTCTCTATTATATACTAAAACTCCACTACACTTTCTATAAATACTCTTAAATTATCTTATGGCCTACTAAAAACAATCTCAAACCACTATATGACGTTCTAATAATAAATCTATTATATACTACAACTTCATTAAACTTTCCATAAACACTCTCAAACCTCTTATGGCCTCAAAACACTCCTAAATCGTCATATGACGTTCTAATAATAAATTAATAAAAATCATAAAAACTTAAATAAACATCTAATCATTAATTTTTCTAAAGCCGTGTTCGCTTGTTCGTATTAGTCGGGCTTATCAGCCGTTCAAACGGTATTTTTCTCTCACAAGAAACCGGTCGACTTATGTCACCGGCTTATAGATCAGCCAAACACGTCCTAAATTAGTAAAATTTTAACCATTAGATCTCCATCTTAAAAGAAAAAAATCTGATATCCCCACTCCACCACCGGAAGTACGTATGTACGTACTCCCTCACCCTCGGAACCTCCCACTCTCCTGTTTTTGACATCTAAATGATCATAACTATCACATATTTTTTTCATTTTTTAATTGTTTTATTATTTATAATTAAAAACATAATTTGAGATCCATATTATCGATGGACTCAATGTCCCTCCTCATACGACCCATCCTCTCGTTCCTCTCACCCTCCACCTCCTTCCCTGTTTTTATTTTGTCTTCACGGCAACTAAAATCAAATTTATCTTTAAAAAAAAACTCACAAATGAACATTGGCTAGCACATCTAGCCGGCTCTCACTCTGTCACATACCTTTTTTTCTTTCTCCTCTCTGCTCTCTGTTGCTAGCACTTGTAAAGATAACATAAATTAGACTTTAAAATAGTCATAATTTTTCAAATCATATATTAAATTTATGATATATATATACAAATTATTATTTTTGATTAAATCAATAATTTAATATGCGTATGGACTTACATCGTGGACTAGCCTCCACTAATAAAACAAAACATTAAAATTCCCATTAAATATTTAAATATTCCACTTTATTATTTAAATAAATCGGTCGATCCATTATTTTAATACCTTGCTAGACATCTAACATCTTTCTGTTAGTACCCGGTGGATCACTAGGCACCGATGCAATTAGGGTTTGTACGGGTAGTTCAATAGAGGCGCAAACGGATGAGAGAGAGAGAGGGAGAAATAGGGTTACCGGTGGAGTGAGAACCCGATGCTTGTCCGTCGGCCATGGAGGTCGTGGGGCGCGGTGGTGGCGTTTCCCGTCGCTACTGCGCCCCCGCTGTGGATCGGCTAGGGTTTTGTGGGTGAGGTTTGGCGGCGGCAGCGATCCTCGTGTCGTGTGCCGCCCCGGCCCTCACCCCTTTATATGGCGCAGGCGACAGGGGCCCACCAACCATAGGAGGTTGGGCGCCCCGATCAGGCGCGGTCAAGGATCCCCGTTGGGCCGTTGGGCCCAACGGGAGGAGATCAATTCTAACATTCTCCCCTTGATCTCTTTACTATTACTTTTAACCTTTTTTGTTTCATCACAAATTAACGCATAGAGCATATCTCATCATCATGGTCAATCGCCGATAGATTAAATAGCCACTATACACATCTCTGTTCAGAAACAGATACTTTATACTTTAACTTTTGGGCCCTGAGTCCAGAATCATAAGGCTTCCCTTAAACCCATGTCGGCTACATGTTCCTTGAACAAATTGGGTGGTAGGCCTTTCGTTAGCGGATCCGCGAGCATCTTTTCAGTCTTTATATGCTCGAGACTTATTGTTTGATCCCGGACTTTATCCTTCACAACATAGTACTTTATGTCAATGTGTTTGGCAGCACCACTTGACTGATTATTGTGAGAATACAGTACTGCAGGTTCATTGTCGCAGTATAACTTTAGTGGTTTCTCAATACTGTCAACCACTCTCAAACCGGGTATGAACTTCTTTAGCCAGTTCACCTGCCCCGTGGCCTCATAACATGCTATAAATTCGGCATACATTGTAGACCCTGCAGTGATGGTCTGTTTAGAGCTTTTCCATGAAATAGCTCCCCCTGCAAGAGTGAACACGTATCCGGATGTTGACTTTGTTTTATATATGGCAAAATCAGAGTCTGAATAACCCACTATTTGGAGTGAGTCAGATCTTCTGTATGTCAACATAAGGCCTTTCGTTCCTTGCGCATATCGCGGGACTTTCTTTACCAATTTCCGGTGCTCGTACGGATTGTTTTGAAATCGCCAAGTAACCCGGTGACAAAAGATAAGTCGGGCGTGTGCACACTTGTGCATACTGTAGGCTTCCTACGGTCGAAGTATATGGCTTTGACTTCATTTCATCGAGCTCGAATTTATTTCGGGGCATTGCCATTCCCCATATCTTTCGCCCTTCACTATGGGAGCAGGGTGTAGCACGCATTTCGACATGTTGAATTTCTTCAATACTTTTTCTATATATCCCTTTTGAGACAATCCCAGTGCATACTTTCTTCTATCTCGGTGAATTTCTATGCCCAAAACATATGATGCTTCACCAAGGTCTTTCATATCAAAGTTCGAGGACAAGAACTCTTTTGTTCCCCGTAGAAGACTAACATCACTACTTGCCGTAGAATGTCATCCACATACGAGAATCAAGAATATGAATTTTCCATTCTTGAACTTTGTATAAATGCGGTTGTCCTCAACGTTTTCTTGGAAACCAAATTTCTTTATCGTTCCATCAAACTTCAAGTACCACTTGTCTCGAAGCTTGCTTTAATCCATAAATGGATCTCTTTAATCGACATCCCATATTCTCTTTTCCTTTCATGACAAAACCTTTTGGTTGTGCCATATAGACTCTTTCTTCTAAATCTCCATTTAGAAATGCCGTTTTTACATCCATTTGATGTAATTCCAAATCGTAATGTGCCACTAGTGCCATTATTATTCGAAAGAATCTTTACAAGAGACTGGAGAAAACGTCTCATTGTAATCAATTCCTTCTCTTTGTGTGAATCCTTTTGCCACAAGTCGCGCCTTAAACTTTTCTATATTCCCTCTGGAGTCACATTTTGTTTTATAGACCCATTTACAGCCTACTGTTTTGGCTCCTTTAGGAATTTCCTCCAAATCCCAAACGTCATTTAATTTCATGGATTTCATTTCATCTTCCATGGCTTCCACCATTTGGATGAGCGGGCGCTTCTCATGGCCTCTTCCATATGAGGCGGGATCATCCTCTATATGAGACTCTTCGAGTGTTATACACCGATAATCATCCGGTATAGCTTTTCTTCTTACTCTTTCGGACCTTCTAGGGGCCTCAACATTTTGCACATTTTCTGTTTGAGACTCTTGTGGAGTCTCCTGATTTGGCACATCTTCTATTTGAGGCTGTTGTTGCTCCTCCTCATGTGTGGTAGTGTCTTCTGATGGATCCTGAAGGACATGTTCCTCATTTCTATTTGTTTCCACCACAGGAGAGCGAACAACAGGTGTTGGAACCGCAACGTCAGGCATTGCAGGCGCAACATCAACAGGTAGTGAGAAGAAAGGTTCCCGAATCGTCGAAGTGGGTATAGATTCCCGCTTCTCCTCAAGATCAATCACTCGAGCTACCGTGCTCCCTCTTATCATTTCGTCTTCCAAGAAGACAGCATGTCTCGTTTCCACAAACTTTGTATAACTGTTCGGACAGTAGAAACGATAACCTTTCGATCTGTCAGGATAGCCAATGAAATGACAACTGACTGTTTTGGGATCCAATTTCCCAATGTTTGGGTTAAATACTTTAGCCTCCGCAGGGCTCCCCCAAACACGGAGGTGAGCTAGCGAGGGTACTTTTCCGGTCCACGGCTCGTACGGTGTTTTGGGCACCGATTTGCTAGGTACTCGTTGAGAATATGAATGGCGGTTTTTAACGCCTCCATCCATAAACCCAATGGTAGGGTGGAGTAGCTCATCATGCTGCGCACCATATCCATTAAAGTACGGTTACGCCGTTCAGCCACCCCATTCGTTGAGGCTCGCCCGGTGTAGAATATTGGGCGACTATGCCATTTTCCATTAGAAACTTTGCAAAAGGTCCGGACTTGTCCATAAGGGGTATGCCGACCGTAGTACTCCCCCACGATCGGATCTTACTATTTTAATCCTTTTATCGTGTTGATTTTCAACTTCACTTTGAATACTTTGAATTTATCCAATGCTTCCGATCTTTCTTTAATTGGATAAATATAACCATATCGGGAGTAATCATCTGTGAATGTTATGAAAGAGTCATAACCATCCACACTTTTAACAGAAATGGACCACAAATATCGTGTGAATGATCTCCAATGTTCTGCGCTTCTATTTGCACCTTTTTTAATGTGCTTTGTATATTTTCCTTTGATGCATTCTATGCATTATTCTAAATCTGAGAACTCCAGTGGAGGTAGAATTTCATTCTTAACTAGTCTCTCTATTCTCTCCCTCGAAATGTGGCCTAAACGACAGTGCCACAATTTCGATGAGACATTAGGAGTTCTCTTTCTTTTCTTATTTTCTTTTGTCAACGAGGACCCATCATTCACATCATTTGTATCATTGCATAGAACATTCACACTTTCATGCATAGGCAGCATATAAAGTTTGTCTCGTCGGAAGGCGAGACCCACACATTCATTATTATGAATTATGCGACATTGTACTTTGTCAAAATAACAATAATAGTCATCTTCTGCCAAACATGGCACACTAATCAAGTTTCTATGCAAAGATGAGACATAAAAAACATCTCGGAGTGGAAGGATAAAGCCGTTATCAAGTTTGAGATTGAGATTTCCGACGGCTTCAACTTTCACATCAACTCCATTTGCGACTTTAACGTTGCTTTCGCTTCTTTGCGTAGTCCTTGTCAAATGGAATCCCTGTAAGGAGTTGGAGGCATGAATAGTTGCTCGAATCGATCCACCATGTGGATTTCGAATAACTAGCATACAAGGATTCATTTACAAAAGTGATAAAATTCTCACCTTTCTTTGCCATTATCATCTTTAAAAAATCGGGACAATCTTTCTTGAAATGTCCTTCCTTCTTCGATGACTGAGCCTTGGTTTGTCCCCACTGTGAATTGTTTTTGTTGGGGTTGGTGCGACCTTGGGGCTTTTGAGGCGTTTGTCCTTTGATTGGGACGGTCTATAGTTCCTTTTCTTTGGGCTACCAACGTAGTTGATAACACCACCATTTTTGGGCCTAATCCTCTCCTCCTCTTGTACACATTGTGCAAGAGAGTATCAAAGGTCCAGTTCTGCGGGTGCACATTGTAGTTGAGAATGAAAGGATCAAACTCCTTTGGCAATCGAGACATGATCGGGTGAACCAAAAAGTCCTCCTTTAGATCCAAGTCCCATTGCTTTAGTCGGCATTTTGTGCACTCTTCGTAGGATAAAATCCCTAATGCCACCTCCAGTGTACCGTCCGTGACAAGGTCCTTGATGAGTTCGTGGCATGTGTCTTTGAAGAGCGTGAACTGGTCTTTATTCTTTCAAGATACTCGAGACATTGTCGGTCTACGGAATTGAGCCTACAATAGCTTGCTCAATTGTGTTCTTTACCACACCATACATTTCTTGTTGGTGAGGCCCACTTTGCCTTTTCAACTATATATAGTTGTCTAAGGTCAGCATTTTCTTTTTCTCTTTTTTCAAAGTCAGCGTTTGACTCTGTGTTGCCTCTGACTAATGCAGCAGGCTCTATAGGACAGGGTGTGGTTAGCACCCAGTCCACCTCTCCCAAGATGAAAGCAAGGTCAAGCTTCCTTTTTCATTCATTGTAGTTATCTCCTTGTAGGGTTGGGATATCTTTTATGCATCCCATCAAGGAATAACCTCCTGAAAATTGATCATGAAAAGTGAGAAACATGATATCACATAACCTTCCTATGCATTAAGCCTATATCACCGTTGGGCGAAATTAGGCATAATACATAGCATGATATTGCAATTAACAACGTTGGTCGAAAATAGCAACATCATATACCATAAATGAAATTCCTAAAATTAAAATTCTCCCGTTGGTTCGAAATTCAATTTTAGAAACGTCAGTTTCAACAATATTTGTCAATTTGCAGCGGAAACTTTAAACTAAATAAAAATATTTAACTATAAAAACAATAAAACAATAAACTTTTTCCTTTCCCCTTTTTTTTTCTTCTTTTTTTTTCTTTTCTCCTTTTTTTTCTTCCTTTTCTTGCCGAAGGCTTTCGGCCTACATGGCCGTACGCGAGCATGGGCTCGGGGCCCAGCAACCGACGGCTGGGCCGCCGATTCGGCCCAAACGCGCCGCACGCCGCGCCTCAATCTCGGCCGTCGGATTGATCCGACGGCGACGCGCCGTTCGGCGGGATAAGAGGAGCACGGGCGCCGGCGAGAAACCTAATTAGGGTTAGGGTTTCCCCGTCCCCGGCCGGCCGCACCTCGGTCTCAACCTCTCTACTTTCTCCCTTTCGCCGCGGCGCCATGGCGGCGAGCCATGGCCGGCGGCCATCTCTCTCTCGTTTCCCCCTCTTTTCTCCGGCGCAAAACGCTCGGCACCAGTGGCGGAGGAAACGGGCGATGGAGGGAAAACAATGGCGCCGTTGCGGGCCCTGTCGGCGACGCGCGCGTGCACCCTCGGGTGCGCGCGCCGCCGTCGACCGGCTCCGTCGCGGCGCCCTTTGCCCCGGCGGCCGAAAACCGGCGAGGTGAGCATCTCTTTTCTTTGATCCGGTTCCCTTTATTTTCTTTTCCGATCCGATTGGATCGGTTTGCTTTTGCCGGATTTAGCAACCCTAAAAGAAACGATGCACTAGAAAGGCTCTGATACCAATGTTAGTACCCGGTGGATCACTAGGCACCGATGCAATTAGGGTTTGTACGGGTAGTTCAATAGAGGCGCAAACGGATGAGAGAGAGAGGGAGAAATAGGGTTACCGGTGGAGTGAGAACCCGATGCTTGTCCGTCGGCCATGGAGGTCGTGGGGCGCGGTGGTGGCGTTTCCCGTCGCTACTGCGCCCCCGCTGTGGATCGGCTAGGGTTTTGTGGGTGAGGTTTGGCGGCGGCAGCGATCCTCGTGTCGTGTGCCGCCCCGGCCCTCACCCCTTTATATGGCGCAGGCGATAGGGGCCCACCAACCATAGGAGGCCGGGCGCCCGATCGGCGCGGTCAAGGATCCCGTTGGGCCGTTGGGCCCAACGGGAGGAGATCAATTCTAACACTTTCTACCAACTTCTTTCTGTGTTTCAGGTTATAAGTTATTTTAAATTTGGTCAATGTCAAATTCTTTGACTTAATTAGTCTATAAAAAATATAGTAACATATTCAACACAAACAAATATATTATAAAAACTTATTTAGTTTGAACTTAATAAAACTAATTTGGTTTTGTATATATATATATATGAAATAGATGAAGTAATTAATTTCTCTTAACATGCATATAGAGGCTATTTACTTATACTTGATCTTAGATGCGCTTTTATGAATAAATGATCTTTTTAGGAGATAAATAACCATTTCTAAGATGATCATAGCATCTAAATTATACATATATTATGATATATGATGTCACTAACAAATTAGAGAAAACACTTTTATTATGTCATTTTTTTACATCGTAACATGTATCCTGTCTAGAGTCTTTTTTTTTTTACAGCATCTTCCTGGAGATGTCTTTTGACGGTGGGAGGGCAAAATTGGGAGCAGGGCATCATCTGTTCATTGCAGATCGTTGCCACAAACAAATCGAGCGAGGAGTGACCCAGGCGGCCATTGCGACGAGCTCAGTGCCGGTGACCTCTGCAATCTGCATCGTGCGGCATCCTTTCCCAGCGAGTGCCCTCTCCAAATGAACATGAACCCCGTCGTTTTTTTTTTTTTTTGGAGCATCCTTCCTTTCTCTGTCGTCTTTTGTCATCCATGGCTGCAAGAAATTTTGTCATCCATGTCTTTTGTCGTCTTTTCTCAGGTACTATACTTATCCACAACTCCTCGTCATTCCTCAATCGCTCCCATTTCAAAGCCTCCGAAATCTTGAGAATATGAGAAGGAGAGACAGCATGGCGTGCAAGCTCCAGCCATGACAAGGCTGCAAGTGACACAAACCGGGGGCAAAAAAGGAGATGGGGGTGGGGACGGGTGTTGTTGTGCAAGACGAGGAGTCGTTCACACAAATTTACTATACCAATCTTACCCTTTGTGAATCAACGGACAGATGGAAGTAGGACTTGGGCGTTTGGTATTACCGAATTGGTCGGTTCGGTTCTTCGGTACCTATAGAAATTCGGTTTCTTAGGAAAATGATATCGATCGGTTTCTTAAAAAATTTGATACCGAGGAAATTCGGTTTCAGTAAATTCGGTTTGGTTTCAGTATTTAGGTTCAATAGCCAATTTTGATAGATACTATAAGAGTAGATGTCCATAAATACATAATATAGCTGTCGTCATCAATAATATAAAAATCAAACACAAGTCAAGCACAAGCATGCAGCAGACCAGCTCGAGAACCGAATTTTTATAATTTCGGTTTACCGAGGTATTGAATTGAATTTACCTCGGTAAATTCGGTTCTTGAGAAGTAGGAATTAAATTTTTTGGTTTCGGCATTTTTCGATTCAGTTCTCGGTACTTTCGATTCGGTTCTTGATTCTTGTAATTCGTGCCCACTCCTAAATGAAAGTGGTACCTGCTGGTATACCTTCTCAAAGACCAAAAAAACCCATTTAAAAATATATATATATATATGTGATAGAAGGGAGATCTCTCAAATTTGGGATATATACCCTCAAGATGGATGAAGTCTCTAGATCTCTATTAACTACTAGCTTCTTCATACTACTTACACGTTGCCCCTCAATAATAGAACTACATATATTATTTTCTTCTTTAATCCTACATGAACAACGGCACTCCGGTTACATTTTTCTAGTTTACGCCACTAACCAGTCAATTGCCATCTCTCCACCCGAACATTATAAAAACAGGACCCCTTGCAGTTGCACACGCACACTCCTCTCATTCGATCGCCATTAGCTGCTTTTGCTTGCACTGCTGCTTGCTAGCTGCTCGATCTTATCATACCACATCTCAAGAGAAACTAATTACGAATTAAGAAGCAGTTAAGACCATGGATAGCCTGCCTAAGAGAGACGGTAACTACGTCCCCCTGAGCCCCATCACCTTCCTTCACAGAGCCGCCTCCGTCTACGCCGACCGCACCTCCGTCGTGTACGGCGCCACCAGCTTCACTTGGCGCCAGACGCACCACCGCTGCCGCCGCCTCGCCGCCGCGCTCCAGGCGCTCGCCGTCTCCAAGAACGACGTCGTAAGCACCCCTTAACTATACCCGCTAGCTTATCATGTTACCTTTCGTGCATATATTATGGTCATGTTAATTAAGCGAGCTCGAGATTCTGAGAAACAGCTGACATGATCAGCTTATATGTAGACTTATAATTATCTATAATTAGAGATTCTAAATTCAAATCTATGTAAGAATATTAACTATTTGAGTTAAAAGATTTTGAAATAAGTTGCATCTGTCACGAGCTCTTTCAAACAAGGTCTAAATATGTCGCTCTCCATGTATGTCACGTGTTAATTTTTGTATCAATTAGCCATTGATTTTGTTCGTACACATGTGGTTACCTAGGTGTCCGTTATCGCGCCCAACACGCCGGCGCTGTACGAGATGCACTTCGCCGTGCCGATGGCCGGAGCGGTGCTCAACGCCATCAACACCCGTCTCGACGCGTCCAACGTGGCCGCCATCATCAGGCACGCCGAGCCCAAGGTGCTCTTCGTCGACTACCAGTTCATCCGCGTCGCCACCGACGCGCTCAAGGTCGTTATGGGCGACGGCGGCGAGGTCAGGGCCTTGCCGCTGCTCGTCGTCATCGACGACATCGACAAGCCGACCGGCGCCCGCGTGGGCGAGCTCGAGTACGAGCAGCTCGTGGCGCGGGGAGACCCGGCGAGATACCCGCCTCGGCCGGTGGAGGACGAGTGGGACGCCGTCGCGCTCAACTACACCTCCGGCACGACGTCGGCGCCCAAGGGCGTCGTGTACAGCCACCGCGGTGCGTACCTCAACACCATGGGCCTTCTTCTCCAGTGGGGCGTCGGCCATGACCCGGTCTACCTGTGGTCTCTCCCCATGTTCCACTGCAACGGCTGGACCTTCACCTGGGGCGTGGCGGCGCGCGGCGGCACGAACGTCTGCATCCGCGCGCCGACCGCCGACGCCATGTACACGGCCTTCGCCGCCCACGGAGTCACCCACATGTGCGCCGCGCCGGTGCTCTTCAACATCCTTCTGGACGCGTCCCGGGAGCCGCTCCGCCGCCCCGTGGAGGTGCTCACCGGCGGCGCGCCGCCGCCCGCAGCGCTGCTCGAGCGCGTTGAGCAACTCGGCTTCCACGTCACACACGCCTACGGCATGACGGAGGCCACCGGCGTGGTGATGGTGTGCGAGTGGCGGGAGCAGTGGGACGCCCTGCCGCCGTCGGAGCGCGCGCGGCTCAAGGCCCGGCAGGGCGTGAGCGCGCTCACCCTGGCCGACGCCGACGTGAAGGACCTCAAGACGATGAAGAGCGTGCCCCGCGACGGCGCCACCATGGGCGAGGTCGTGCTCCGCGGCAGCAACGTCATGAAGGGCTACTTCAAGAACCCGCGCGCCACGGCGGACGCGTTCCGGGACGGGTGGTTCCTCACCGGCGACGTGGGGGTCGTCCACCCGGACGGGTACGTGGAGATCAAGGACAGGTCCAAGGACGTGATCATCTCCGGCGGCGAGAACATCAGCAGCGTGGAGGTGGAGGCGGCGCTATACCAGCACCCGGCGGTGCGGGAGGCTGCGGTGGTGGCCATGCCGCACCCTCACTGGGGCGAGACGCCATGCGCGTTCGTGGCGCTGAAGCGGGAGTTCGCCGGCGCCGGCGAGGTGAACGAGCAGGAGGTGGTGTCCTTCTGCCGGAACAGGATGGCGCACTACATGGTGCCGAGGAAGGTGGTGTTCGTCGACGAGCTGCCCAAGAACTCGACGGGGAAGGTGCAGAAGCTCGTGCTGCGCGACATGGCACGCGGCCTCCGCCTCCGGGCGTCAGACAAGGCGAGGCCCGTCGCCGCCCCGGCTCACCATGGGGCGTTGACTCAAGCTGCTAGGCTTTGACTTTTTTGCTGACGTCAGTACATGACTGCATGGCAGGGGATTGCTAAATGCTAGTGGTCTCTAAAAAGAAAAATGAAAACCACAGGCCTCACATGATTATAAGTCGATTCCTTTGTACTACTTTTAGTACTTCTTTTTTATTTTTCATAAGCTGCAATATGATCATAATGTATGTTATCATCGTTGATAAATGATCTAGCGACATAATTAATTTGCTCGTTGATAGATAATATGAAGAAATCTCGGATAATCCAAACGAGGCCTAAGCTACGAGGAGTATATGATATTATTGTCTTAAGAGTCATATAACTAATTAAATGGCTGCAAAATGTAAAGAAAACATTTTTACTTTGTTTTCATTTCACTGGTACTAGGTACATGTGGAGCGAGAAAAACAAATTAAAGAAACAAAATATGTGTTAGAAAAAAAATGACAATTTGCACGCCCATATACACTGGAGTAGCTTCTTTTTTTTTGAACGGAATACACTGGAGTAGCTTCATAAACTTGTTTCCAAGTAGGAGATCGATCAGATCAATGTCACGCTAAGCGCATGCCAATTTTTATAATCAGGTCGAGTTATTTCTTGCGAGCTTTGAGGGAAAACGAAGTGGGAAACAATGGAGGCGAATCATTTAAAATAACAAATTTGATCTTGCCACGTGTGCTTGTTTATCAGCGTTCATTGTCCTGGTTAGCATCACCAGTTCTGTAAAAAATCGACCGTACTGTCAAGGGCTCCAGGAAAGTTCTTGTAATCAATCTTCTATCGGATGCTGATAGCACTTTTACCTTAAAAAAATCATAACGTGCTTTCATGAACAAATCACCAACATCAAATTCTGACAAGATAGACAGCATGCTCAAATCTTTTTGGTAGACGCTCTTATCATGAAAAAATAGAAAAGAAATCATAAGGCAAGGGATGCACATTATATTTCTGCAAATGCAACAAATATTTTAGGTTTGTAACCGTGTATGGTTTTGTTTAAGCTGCAGTGCTAACTGTGCTATGAAGTATTCAAGTGCATGCATTATTTATTTTATGGGGAAAATATAGTCCATATCGTCTACGGCTTATAATTGAATTCGAGCTAAATCTACACCATCTTCTACGGCTTGTAATTGATTTCCTTTTCAGACTATCCATACATCACATACACGTGATTCTCACCCTCGCCCTATCCAATCTTGCTATTTTTCTCACCCTCCGCCTTAGTTACCGGTGTCATCTTGGCCCTCCTCCCTGCAGCCTCTGTACCGCCATCCTTCTCTGTCTTCTCTAGCTTCGATGCCCCTATACTGTCATCACCTTCTATAGCTTTCTAATTAACCATCTAACCTTTTATCTTCTCCTATTCTAATGCTCCTACACCGTCGTCCTCCTCAGTCTCCTAACGATCCAAATATAAAAATTTTTATAGTCATTGAGAAATCACCTCGAGATATCTAAATTATACACTAAAACTTTTGATACCTCGAGGTACCAAAATTTACAATAGAAAATATGATACCTCTTGATATCTTCTGAATGATGATAAAATTATTCTTCAAATATTTTCCCATTACCAACAATGCCCTCCTACCCTCCCACAACCGAGGTGGTGTTCTACTGGCCACCGACCCCCCACTAGGCCACTACTCTAGCCATCCTTCCAAGATAGGGAATACCTCTTCAACACGAAACCCTAACTACTTGGAGGCTCGCTGGAGCTGAGGAGGGAGGTTGTGGAGCATAAATCTTGAATCGGATCTGAAGTTCAAAAATTCGATTGGTTTTTCCTCTAAAATCGTGCACGTGATGTATAGAATCGCTTGATTTGTCCTTTAAAATTACGATCATGATGTATGTTGGATATATAAACACATGTAGATTTAATTTATTTCATAAATAAATCATGACATTAAACATGTATATTAGCATCATCACATCATACGATCTACACATGTAAACTAAACATTAGAATATGAACAGATCGAATATGCGAAACATTATGAATGCATACCGAGAATTTTGGATGTTCAGCTGCACAGCAAGAACAACTCGTGGTACCGAACGTTGACGACGGCACGCAGCACCTGAGCGAAGAGGAAGACGAGCCGTGATGAACGAACAACAAGCAATCCCGTGAAACGTTTCCCAAAAACCTTATTATCGTCTTCTCCCAGTGCAAGACGTCGAAAGCGAAGGTTCCGGAGACCTACTCTCCCGATCGCCGGTGCACATCAATGAGAGGGATGGAGTAGACCACGAGCAATGACGTAGTACGAAGAAGACACTAGATTGATTTCACGTATGTTACGAGGAGACAGCGGCTTGATTTTACAGAGGGACACCTGCACGATCTTCATTCTGCGTAACCAAATCGAATAAGTCACGTGTAACTTATCCGGATGCGTGATCTTGGGCACTGTTTTAAGATCTAAGCAATGCATTAGACGAATCAGAATGCTAGTATATTATAGATGCTACCCTGACATTTCCATCATTCCGAGGATGTGATTTAGAACATGGGGATGGGCATGTTCAGGCTTCAGAACATTGTCGCTTGCCTGACCTGATGGATGATTGTTGTTGGAGAAAGATCACAATCACAATGTACACGTTGTTCGTATGGGCGTATGGTATGGATTACTTCTGATACTGAACAGTAAAGTTGGTTAGTTTCTTTAGTGTATTTAATGATCTTGCCATCACTGGGCCGTCTCTTTTCTGTAGAATGGTGCAACAAATTTTCTTCTGGATTCGTGGTAGCTGGCTTGCTCCTCGTGGCTAACGTTTTAATTGATTGGCAGAGCTACTGCCAACGTTTCAGGAAAAAAAAAGAAAAGGAAGAAACTTTCTTCACGAAAAATATGCATCCTGCATTGCTGCAATCCGATAGATGGTGACACGAAAAGTCTGAGTCTGAACTGGAGCAAATGCTTCTACTTGACTTAAATTTGATGAGCTGGGCGATTATAAATCTTTCTGAAGAAAATTTCCACTGTCGTAACGCTTGCAATTTGGCCAAAGATTGCAGATCCTTACACCTAATGATCACAAGCTGGATTCTATATAGTTCCTCCTTTGATGTTCTGGCTGAATTCGTGAGTGCAGGCGACATTTGATCATGCAGGGCAGAGCATATATAGCAGGGGCGCAGTCTCAAATCAATTTCGTAATGTCTTTTTTGTGATGTGCTCCTTCCTTATATTTATACCTTAGTAATATTAATATGTGACATTATCAGGCCAAGTAGAATACATGCGAGTGATCTTATCTTAACGAGAAATCTGAAAACAGAACTGTAGAGAAATCAGAACTAAAACCTGCAGTGTAAGTTGGCAACAGCTTCCTCGGACCTTGGTTACATATGGGCCGAGACCAACATTATCCAGGCCCAAGGCTGATTAATCTACCTGGACTTGGAGGCCCAATGAAGGACAGGTACCAATCAACCTGGCCCAAGGCCATCGTCGGTGCGTGACAAACCGGCCCAGAAACACTTACTTGCAGGCGTGGATCGATCCAAAATGCGGAGAAAACCAATGAGCAATATGACGGCGAGACGGCTGGTGACGTCTGTTCAATGATTATTTTCTTCGTCTTAAAATATAATTATTTCTTTTTAATTGATTTTTTATCGTTTATTTTTTATCTATTTTTATTTTTATAGCAACGGTGTCTGTGCGTTGCAACGGGTAAAGTTGAGGTGCGGCGTCGATGGGGACACAAGGGAGGGGCGCAGGCGTGACGCGGAAGCTCTGAGCAGCGATGGAAGGGAGGGGCGCAGAAGCGATGTGGATGAGGATAAGAGGAAGGGGTGTAGGAGGTTCTTTTTCATTCAAGTCCTCTTTTTCTTAACATTGGGATCGTGGGTTAATTTTACAAACAGTTTTCTATAAAATAACCAGACGAACGAAAATTTTGGATGAAAACACTAATTACTTTATAGATAGTTTGATATAGATAATATATTATAATATCTTTTATTTAATTTTATCTATTTTTTCAATTAAACTTTAAAACTTCTTATTAGGACGGAGGTGCTAATCGGTCATACACGTATGGCGGGTTGGTGTGTTTGGCATCGACACACCCTACTGGAGAAATGATTTTTGCATGCGGGTTGAAAGACATCTTCCCGTGCGGAAGGCCCGCCGCATGCGCGAAATGGTCCGGAAAAATACCATTTTCGCATGCGGCGCCAACCGCACGGGAAGATCTATTATCCGTGCGGTCGGCTTAAGTCGCCCGCACGGGAAGATCGATTATCCCGTGCGGGCCACTTTACAGGACCGCACGGGATAATGGATCTTCCCGTACGGTCCGCTAAGTCGACCGCACGGAAAGATGGTGTATATTATTTTATGTACATTAGCTATTGTCCTCTCTCTCTCCTCTCCTCTCCTCTATGTCCTCTCTCTCTCCTATCCTCTCTCTCATTAATATTAAATGCATGGGTCGATCGATAAGATGCATGTATATATATATATTTGCACGAGAAAAAAAAGACATTTAATTATAGTATTTCATCATAAAAAATATTAAAGTACGTACACAGATCATGCATGCATGTTTATATACATATCAAGTTTCGTCTCGCGTAAATTACAGAAGTCTAGCAACAAATTACAAATCATTCATTAATGGCAGTGCTCTTTTTCCCACTCCCTAAGTCGTTTGAATTTATCGTCCGTCGCCAGCTCGCTCTCTGGCTCGTAGAAATCGTCCAAATGGTTGCAGACATCGCGACGGATGAAACGGCAAAGATCTGCAACCAAGTTAAGCATGGTTCGATTGTCGAACTGGTTCGCTACAACTGGAACTTCCGTGATCTGTTTAAGGAAGAATAGTACACATACATATGATTAGAAAAATTACACAAGATCGATAACGTGTAGAAAAATATATTTTCTCTGAACTTACATGTTCTAACTTAGTAGAGTATCTCCCGTAGATTCTAAGCATCTCGCACACGTAGTAGCCGCAAAGGTTAGTGTCCGGTGGTTGCTTATAACACTGTGTTGAATAAAATTTATTATGTGCGTCAGTAATTTGAAATTAAATACAGTATAAAATCTTGGCATATAGCGAGCATATAATGACCGGAAAATTTTTCCTCACAATAAGCTTCTTCTTTTGTGGATCATTCACCGGTCTACCGTTTCTTACATAATGATGGTGTGCTCTATAGATAAAATAATTGCATATTTCACTCATCAATTGTATATTCGATAGTAAAAACAGACAAAACGTATTAAAAGGTGCATAATAATAGTTACAAATTTAAAATGATGAGGAACTCTTTGAATGTTTCCTGGCTGTAATATGCCGGATCAAACACTACGGCCACGTGGTCCCGCGGATATACCAGAAATAGTATGTAGTGATCGCTGCGAAAGAAAAGATATGTTAACTGTAGGTGATATCGTAGTAAAATATCGGTTTTACGGACGAATATTACGTACCGCAACGCAAAAGGGACCATGAGGACATCAAATAGTAGTCCATCAAATAATAGTCCATCAAATAACAGTCCATCAAAAATTCATCAATTATAGTTCCATCAAATAAATTTACAAGATTTCACAGTACATTTCACAACACATATCTCACATCAACACATATCTCACATCAACAAGATTTCACATCAACACATATCTCACAGCACATCTCACAGCACATTTCACATTGCAACACATATCACAAAATTTACAAGAATCAAGAGAAGTAAAAATTTGAATGACTAACCGGTGGCGGTGAGGAGGTTGATGGTCGGTGGCGCGGTAGGGCAGGCGGCGGTCTGTGGCACGGTGGAGGCGGCTGGGATGCGGTTGGCGGCCGACGGGGAGGAGTTGGTTGAGGCCGACGGATGCTGACGGCGTCGGTGGAGCGCGCTCGAGGTCGGTGAGGCCGGCATCGGCGTCGGTGAAGCCGACGGTCGGTGGCGCATGGTCGGCCATCGGAGAGAGCGCCGGACAAAGAGAGAGAGAGAGAGAGAGAGTGCCGGTGCAGCGAGGTCGGGCGACGTCGAGGGATGGGCGGCGAGGGCAAGGCGGCGAGGGCGCGGTGGCGGTCGACGGCGAGGGCAAGGCGGCGATTGCGCGGTGAGGTTTGTGAAGGGGCGGATGCGGTCGGTGGGGAGGAGTTAGGCAGCGGATCTCTCGGTGAGGGTGGCGGTTGCTCGACGCGGCGAGGGTGCGAAATTTTGGCAGCCTGGCGGCGTTAGATCTGTTTTCACCAGGGACTTGGAATTTTTGAAAGCCCGTACAGCCGTTATATGGCGGCGATTATCGCGTGCGTGCGGCTTAAAGGCTCGCACGGGAAAACGATCTTCCCATGCGGGCGGTTTAAGCGGCCCGCATGAGAAATGATCTTCCGTGCGGCCGCTTAAACCGTCCGCACGGAAACGTCTTCCGTGCGGGCCGCTTAAACCGCCCGCACGAGAAACGTCTTCCCGTGAGCAGCCCGCACGGGAAGATATTTTCTGTGCGGGCGGTTTAAGCGGCCCCCACGCGATAAACGACCCCTCTCTTTTTTTTGCATCAAATTGGATATAAATGAAAAAATTATCAAACTGATTCAAAAAATTACCAAATTTTTCCATACATCAATATATGCTAATTATTTCCTATGGAAAAATTTTTGAAATCAAACGACAATTCGGCCATCACTTTCTCTCCAAATCAAACCAATCATTCTCAACACTTCTAATATTCTCTCGATTGCGCTTGGTTTTGTGAGCGTCGTATGTGATAAAATATTTGAAACCTTCTCAATTTTTTATCACAGTCTCTACGTATAATATCATTACATATAGACAATTTTCATGATTTTCTGACTTCGTTGCTATTTATACAATTTTAAAATCATTTGGTCAAAAGGTTCCTAATCATGTTTCATGAAGAAAAAATTAAAATTTATTCTTATTTACAGAATAATGACTCAAGCAGGTCTAAACAACATGAATATAATTTTTCCACTAATTTTATTCTATTTTTTAATCACCTGTAGTTCAAATGTCAGTCTTGGCAAAAAAAATTATGAAAATAAAATAAATCAAAGAAATATAGCAAAACCAATCAAAAATTACCAAATTTTATAATTAGGAGTTACATGTGGTATTTACATAGTAGAGAAAGTTTGGAGGGTGGAGAAGAAATTTTTTCAAAATTTTGCCGAGCGCGAGGGCCCTTAAACCGACCGCACGCGATAACGTATCCGATAAAATATTCGAAACCTTCTAAATTTTTTTACCACATCCTCTACGTATAAGATCATGACATCCAGACAATTTTCATGATTTTCCGACTTCGTTTGCTATTTATATAATTTTAAAATCATTTGGTCAATAGGTTCCTAATCATGTTTCATGAAGAAAAATTCAATATTTATTCTCATTTACAGGATAATGATTCAAGCAGGTCTAAACAACATGAATATATTTTTTTCACTAATTTTATTCTATTTTTTTAATCACTTGTAGTTCAAATGTGAGTTGGCAAAAAAATTCATGAAAATAAAATAAATCAAAGAAATATAGCAAAACCAATCAAAAAATTACCAAATTTTATAATTAGGAGTTACATGTTGTATTTACATAGTATAAAAAGTTTGGAGGGTGGAGAAATTTTTTTTTCAAAATTTTGCCGAGTGCGAGGGCCCTTAAGCCGCCGCACGCGATAACATATGTGATAAAATATTTGAAACCCCGTCAATTTTTTACCACTGCCTCTACGTATAATATCATGACATCCAGACAATTTTCATGATTTTCTCGACTTTGTTTTCTATTTATACAATTTTAAAATCATTTGGTCAATAGGTTCCTAATCATGTTTCGGGAAGAAAAATTCAAAATTTATTGTCATTTACGGGATAATGACTCAAGCAGTCAAAACAACATGAATATAATTTTTTTATTTATTTTATTCTTTTTAAGAGAGAAAAACACCATGGTAAATGTGCAATTGTTGGGTTGAGCGGGAAATTTATTGCGCAACAGTTGGCATCATCGCATGCGGTACACTTAACGGCCCGCACGGAAAAATGCACTATCCCGTGCGGGTCCTTAAGTGGACCGCACGGGATAATGCGCTATTATCCCGTGCGGTCCATTAAGTGGGCGCGCGGGATAATCTAATTATCTCGTGCGGTCCACTTAAGCGACCGCATGAGATAATATCGCGTGCGGTCGCTTAAGTGGACGGCACGAGATAATGCGATTATCCGTGCGGGCCAATAGCCGGCCTCTCGAGACCGGTTTTCCACGCGCGCCTATTATAGTCTGCCTGGAACCTATTTGAGGTTTCGTCCAGAAAAATAGTTTCTGTGATCTTTGGTACTTCGGCCCTGTTTAGATCCAATAAAAAACTTTACACCGTGTCACATCGAAAGTTTGGACACATAAATAAAGTATTAAATATAGACAAAAAAATAACTAATTGCAAAGTTTACATGTAATTTACGAGACGAATCTTTTAAGCCCTAATTAGACTATGATTTGATAATATTGTGCTACAGTAACTTATGCTAATGACAGATTAATTAGGCTTAATAAATTCGTCTCGTCATTTACGAGCGAATTTTGTAATTTGTTTTTTATTAGTTTATGTTTAATATTTTTAAATGTGTGTTCAAAGTATTGATGTGACATTTTGACAGAAAATTTCAATGGATAGCCTTCGTGCTGATCGATCGATTTGAGACGTAGTACGGCATTTGTTTGGGACGACCGTCAGTGATCACCGGCCGTACAGTACGTGATTATTCCCTGAACATGTGTACGTACACGTGCGAAAACGACGTACTGTCCGTCCTTCCACGAGATGGCACAGGCCAGGGCAAAAACTTTTTCGTGAACACAGCCGACATATATTGACATTGACGAATTTATGATGAACATCTCGTTGTTTATTATTAAAATAATAATTAGTCATATACATTAATTTTAAAATAAAAAGATTATGTCATTTTTAAATATATGTTTCATCTAACTACACTATATAAAAAGATATATAGTAATTCACTGAGATATCATTTTCAACCACATGTATCCCTTATAAAGCCGTTTTGAATGATCTTGCCTTTAGAATCTCCTTCTTCCTTCATCTGATGTTGGATGAACTCGTCAGCAATCACCAAACGCCATAGCCAGCAAGCAGAAGAGTCTGCTCGCATCAAGTGGCACCGCTTGGTGGAGCTCCTCCTTTAGCCATGCCATCACGAGCTGCACACCATACTTTAGCGCTCCCCTTCCCTTCCCGACGGCGACGAGCTGATCAATGGCGACGACGACCGCGACCCTTCGCAAGCTGCACAACACCCACCGCCTCGGTAGCTTTGTCGTCCCGCCTTCGCGGCGCCAACGACGTCCTCCTCGGGGGTCTCGGGCTCGAACACGAGCATCTCCCATGTCCCAGGGGCGAGGCGAACGAGCTTCATATTGCTCCTACGATGCCCGCCAGGGAAGTCCATGGGCTTACCGCCGTCCACGGATTGGTTGATCCGCAGGGACAAAAAAAACGGAGATGCTGCGGTGCTCGCTGCACGGCGGCCATGGCGCTAGGTGGTCGCTGGTTGTGTTGGTTGCGTCAGAACGGCAGAACCGAGCAGCAAAGGAGGTGGAGGTTGCCACCTTCTTGCGCTCGAGCCCATCGTTGTCGGGGAGCAGGGCAGAGTTGGGAGAGAAGCCGTGGAAGGAGGAGCGAGGGGTAATTTTGTCCAGAGAAGCATTCTAGCATGTTGCCTTCGATTGAGAGTGGTATTTTATCATATCTTTTTTATAATGGTATTTATGTCAAACCCAGTTTTGAGGATGATATAAATCCTAATTTTCTTAGTCTATAACTTTGAATTGGGATAGGCTCAAAATATCTAACCAGTTGAATTATAATCATTTCATCAGGCCACGTAAAATTAATGTACAGCCGCTCAAGAGATGGATGTACACTTTGTTTGAACCTGATCTAAGTATACGTGCCAACCCTGTAGGGATCAAGTAGTAGTATCAATAATAAGCAGCAGGTGACCAATCGAATCGATCGATGTGTTGAGGAGGAGGCGTAGCAGTAGCAGAGCAGCATGCAGGTAGCGGGAAACAAAGGGAGGCATCAGCTGCTCGTGCAGTTTCCTCTCGGTCGGCCGGGGACAAGCGGAATCTCGCAACATTACATCCGTGCACACGCATCGTTGCATATATTTCCCCATCAATTCAGGAAGGAGACATATGCAATGCAAGGATGGATCGACTCTCTGATCATGCAACCCGCACGCTGCAATATTATGCGCTGCTGCGTAATTCCGGCCGATTTCTGCGCGCGCGCGCGGCGCGGTCAATCCGTGCATGATTCACCGTGCAGACTAGGATAGCTAGTACGCGCATGTTGCGTTGGACCCACGCGTGCGCAGATGTGCACGCATATGTGGAATGTAACATGTTTCGCTATTGCCCGACACGGGCGCCCCCGTGACGCGCATATACGTACGTAGTACTACGTTACATACTACTACTCCTTTTTTCCTTTTTAATTTTAGTTTTTAATATACAATGTCATTAACTTTTTATATATGTTTGATTATTTATTTTATTTAAAAAGTTATATAATTATAATATATAATCTATATCTATAACTATTTATAAAGCAAGTATTATTTTCACCCAAATTTTGTTTTGCCTTGGCTATTTTGCGAAAACCCCTGAGTTTTTCAAAATTAATCCGCAGTCCGCCTGACTATTTTAAAAAAATCAGTTAAAAAGAAAAAAAAAGGGTTATTTTCCATAAAACCCCTTGAGTGTTTATAAAATTAGGACTTGAATAAAAAAGACCTTCTGCGTCCCTTTCTTCCGTCCCCATCCGTGCGCGCTGCGCCCTTCCTCCGTCGCCGCTCGAAGCTCCCGCGCCGCCACGGACCTTCGCCCTCCGCCTACTTCCCTCCCCGCATCACCGTCCTGTTGCAACGCACGAGCATTTTGCTATATATCTATAATCTATAATCTATAATTATCTATAAAGCAAGTAGTGTTTCCACCCAAATTTTGTTTTGCTCGGCTATTTTGCAAAAAACTCCTTGAGTTTTTCTAAAATTAACCCATGATCCACCCGACTATTTAAAAAACCCAGTTAAAGAAGAAAAATGAGTTATTTTGCAGAACCCCTTGAATGTTTATAAAATTAACCCGTAGTCCCAATCTGAAAAGAAAGGGAGGGGTTAGATGAAAAAGACCTCTTGCATTCCTCTCTTCCGTCCCCATCCGCGTCGCGCCCCGCGCCACTCCTGCGCCCCTCCCTCTCGTCGCCACTCGGAGCTCCCACGCCGCCGCGGTATTTTGTTAGTTTATTTTAATGTGACTTGATTTATCTTTAAACATGGTTTAAATTTTTTATATTTACATCAAATTTTTGAATGAAATGAATAATTTTCGTTAGTAAATTAATCCTGTACTGCTCTCACCTCGGTCATCATCATGCATGGGACTTCTATCGCGTAAAACCATATATCAACCCAATTAACTGCCCAGTAACTATGGTACCATTACTTTGCGTTGTATTTTCCCCGTCCTTAAAATAATCAAGGTAATCAAGTTAAGTTGACTTGTAAAAAAACAAATTGATTTCCAAGAGCACTATTAGTTGGCAAAACATTGTAGCTAGGGCAATATGCCAAACAGATTATTACTGACAAAAATAATTTATAGATAAAATATTTATATGCGTCTTTAGCGATTTAATTAAAAATCAATATTGAAAAAAGAAACTACTTTGAAAATACATTAAAATCAACTCTAAAATTAAGTTTTAAAATTTAAATTTTAGTAACAACTAATACATTATAAGGCAAAGTTGTTGGATCTATCGCTCTAGCTATCCTCGGTTTAAAAATTGAAAAGCTTTGTTCCTTTGATATCCCTTACCTACATACTCATCAATACTGTTTTATTATTAACTGGATACTAACCAATATTATTTTCTATTTTCTGCTAATCATACACATGGAACGCACGTATTTGTAAATATGAACTTAAAAGAATTACAGTGCACATTGATGATATATAGCAATCAAATCTATCAAATTGAACATAAGTTCCCCCCCATAAAAAGCCGGTGAAGCACCCTCATTGTGCCAGAGGAGACCACCACAGGTCGTGCATGCGCACCTTTCCTCCTTCATCTTGATGTCATCCACCATATCGACGTTGGAGCTCCCTGGAACCCCTCTGGTGTAGAGACGGCAGATTGCGATTGCCTCTAGCAGCTTGCGCGGTAGACGGGATAGCCAGCTTCATCGATCCCTCGCGATGAGGGGGCATCGTGCTAAGGAGGAGCTGAAGAGGGAGAGGGCCAGATCGGGGCACCAGGTGAAGATGACAAGATCGACCTGATGAGGGGTAGATGAGCAATCGGCCGGGATGACACACGAGATCGAGGATCAGTAGAGAGGAGTGCCGATGGGTTGGACGGATGAATCGAGTAAAAATTTAGTGTGTATGCACCAACACTAAAAATATAGTGAAGCTAGCTGTACATGTTGACGAGGGTGACGGGCGAGGTGTTAGCTATAGAGCTACTATGCAAAGATCGATCGAGGAATCGAAGGGTTGGCAGGTGGGGATAGGAGGGAGAAGACAAAGCCGCGTCGGGGCCGGCCACTCTCATACTCTCTCGTCCGATCCGTCCAAGCGACGCGAGACAAGATGCAAGAAGAACATCCGCTCCGCTGCTCCTGCTAGGGCAATCCCATGGCAGCCACTACACCTCCCCTTTTTCAGCGCAACAAAGGGGTCTTGCTTTTACAACTCTCACTCTACCTACCTACCTGCACACTACTATAGCTACTCTCACTCCCATCTCATCTCCATTCTTCACTACGATTCTGATCTAGCTGACTGCCCGGCTGGCCCATCTTAATTCTTTCATGCATGCACCCATTTAATTCATTCCAAGTAACCAATGCTCTGCATGTGAGTATGTGACTGTGGTTGTCCTGTTTTATTTTTAACTAGTTTGTAATTGCACTTTGTGTTGTCGTTGGACTTTGTGCTGTTGGCCTTCTAAAAATGCCATATCGGTAATGCATAGGAAAGAAAGAGCTTCATATCGATGTTTATTAAAAGATGGTGAGGCTCGAACCAGACCGGTTAGCCCTTCAGCTTGAGATGCTAACCGGTAAGACCCCGGATCTTTATAAATCTATATCGCTAAAATAATCTGTCATCTACAAAAGTCTATATTTTAACAAGTTTTCTATATATAGAATATAGGATATATGAAAACAGGTCGAAGTAGAATATGTGTGTATTGGTATTGTCATATATCGATTCAACACGACAAGTTTAAGTTTTAGTATAATTGAAAACGAAGTTTCAACTCTGATGAGATTATTGTCTAAGGTATGTTTCCCGGTTGACTCAAAAGACATCCTTCAAGCTAACAACGCTTCACACGTCTTAATTTTGTATTTGTATGATACTTTATGTCAACTTCACATATGTAACTTTCGGTGATGGTTGGCTTACAAACAGGTATACTAATAACGATTTGTTTGTAACATCGAGGTAAGATATGTATCTCAAATAAAAGAATGTCCAAGGACTGGGTAATTTCAAAGGTACGATCGAGTTCAGAACCAACGATTTCGTATATGTGACTCGCTGTAGCTTGGAGTACATGTTATTTGGTGAGCTTAGCAATTCGTAGCCTACAACGATGAGGACATGACCAGCTTTTTCGTGGGAGAAAGGAGAGGAGGAAAGTAGGAGTACTACATAATTGATTATACACTTGGTGGCTCTTCTCATCTTTTGAGTCATCTTGATTTGGCTTCTTCTCCCGGCATCATCAGGGCTCAATCATCACTCCAGTTGGGCCCTTTCTCCATTTATTATGTAATTAACCAAGTAGTACTTTGATTGTTCCCTATGAGGCTTAATTTTGAAATGACATGGAGATTGTCTCTGTCGTCCCTGTGTTTAGTTTGACTGAAGAGAAGTTCCATCCACATAGATCAAGAGGCCACAGCTTTCTGAAGTGAAAAACCATCACTTCTTCAGTTAGTCATGCACGCAGCATGCAATATATGTGATGTGCCGCTGCATATAGCATTATAGCCTAATCGATTGATCAATCAATCCGCTGTGCAAAAAGTTTCAAGATCACTCTAATTAAGGTACCGTGGCAATTTACCGGCAAAGCTCAAACAGTTAATAATACGTGTTGTTTTGAAAAAAAAAATGATGTTAAACTTTAAAATATTTAACTATAAATAATTTCTAAAATATTTATCTTAGAGATAAAGAGAAATAAAGAGAGTAGGTATATAAATTAGTCTTAAAAAGTGCTTTAAAAATTATATATTTATTGATATTTTTATTTATGTTATAATAGTAAAAGAAATGATCAAAGTTGTTTTTTAATATTATGTCTTTGTATAAAACGACGTATTATCAACATGAAGGGGACTACATAATATTTATTGTGCTCATGAACTCAATCAAGCTCTCTAATCAGTCGAGCTAGCTTTGCATGGCATGCATATGGTCAGCTCTCTAATACTACAAGCAGAAGTAGGCAAGGTTTTTGGTTTAAAAAAAAAGTAAGCAAGCACTGCCGGAATCCTGTTATTTGCCTAGTGTCTCTGAACACTAGGCAAAACCAGTATTACACTCACCAAAGGATTTGCCGAGTGTAATACTCGGCAAACCTCTCTCGGCAAAGCTGGGTCGACAAAAAGCTATTTGTCAAGTGCTAGGCTACGGGCACTCAGCAAACTCTTTGCCGAGTGTCTGACACTCAACAAAGTAGTAAGGTTTGTCTAGTGTCAGACAACGCTCTTAACCTCAGAGTTCCCGGTCAAGAACTTTTCGGTCGATCACCCATCCCCAAATTGTCCTCAATATTTCCCGGCCAGGATGTTACATCCACACCCCCTTAGAAGACCGACGTCCTTGTCGGTCAACCCCAGGCCAAGAACCTTCCCTCTTGGCCACGTCCGTGCGTCCAGTGTCGGCGCATGTGCCATGTCGTATCCCCTCAGGGCCCACGCGCCATGCGCACCATGCCCGCGCAATTGACCCGCCACGCGCCCGTGAAATCGAGAGGGTCTGCTTTGATACCACTCTGTCACGTCCCACCCTTCTCGGGGAAGCCGACCGGGGGTGATGGGCCCGGGGGCGCCGACCGGGGAGGGGGCGGCGGTGGCAGGCGCGCGCGCGTGCAGTATGTGTTAGTGTGTGAGCTAAGCAAAGTAATTCCCTAATAAATGCAAAAAAAATAAATTAAAAAAATTTAAATTGATGCAAAAAATCCCAAAACTTGGCATGGTATCATGTATGTTATATATTATGTCCACGAAAAGTTTTGGAGCCAAATTACAAATTCAACCATCATTATGGCTCTAAATTTGTAATATCAGTATAAACTCTAATATTCGTATTCGGAGATGGTTCAGTTTATTAGTGTAGTACGTGACAAAATATTCGAAACCTTTTCGGGCTTTATTTGTTTTTTTAATAATTTAAAAACCGATCGGACTTTATTTGATTCACGGTCTTCCTGAATAAAACAGGAATAAAATCTTTTGAAATTACTTTTCATTTTCTAGATATGGCCTCAAAATAGACTCAATAACATGAATATCATTTTTAACACATTTTATTCCATTATTCAAATCACTTATAGTTCAAATGTGACACTAGTAAAGAAATTTCTATAAATACAAAAAGTTATTTAAATATAGCGAACAATTACATAAATACACCAAATTTTAACATGTAGTAATTCAGTAATTCATATTGTATATGGGGAAGTGTGGAGGGTGTTTTGCAAAAAAAAATCTTAAAATTTTGCCAAGTGCCTCGTTGAAGCACTCGACAAACTCTAATTTTTGCCGAGTGCCTTGGCGAGACACTTGGCAAACACCATGGTTTGTCGAGTACCGTTTTGTGACACTCGATAAACAAGAAGAATTTGCCTAGTGCTAGGCTTTGCCGAGTGTAACACTAGACAAACAAAAAAGTTTACCGAGTGCTAGTCTTTACCGAGTGGTATTCGACAAACACCTTATTTACCTAGTGTCTAAGCTGATTATGCACTCAGCAAATTTCTAAATACTAGGTGATAGTGAAAGCGTACGTACGTACATACGGTACGGCGACGTATACACACACGTACACATGTCATTTAATTTCCAATATATCTGTTGATTCTCTAATGATCTAGATCGCTCTAGTTTGTGTAGTACACACATCGACGTGTGAGTCACGGTTTCACACATAACTTAACTCACACAAAGGCTGACCAAGGATATACTACAAGATGAAAATTTGTTATTTTTCTATATTGAATCATTAATTAATTAATTAATAATTAAGCAACACCTACAACTAAAGTTGATCGTCGCAACTTGACAAGAGTTAGTTATACATCTTGTATTTGTAGACGCATCATGCGATCTCTTCATTGGATTAATTAGTTGCATTTCTTATCTAAAAAAAATTGAGAGAATGTACCGCTACGACCATGCATGTACATAGTCAAATTTTGGCTTTTGAAGGAGAAGAAAAAGAGAGTGTTTCAGCATTGAACTATCTAATTTAGTTTAATTTGGGAGGAAAATAAGGAAAGAGGCTATAAACCTATGCCATAGCTTTTTATCCAAGCGTTCATAACCTCCTGTATAGTTTTTTTCTTCTCAGTATATAATTGTATAGGTTTTACTTTTTCTATATTCAATAAAAGTAACATAGTCTGGCGACGGTTTGCTTTAAAAAAATTTGGCTCTATTATTTTGGTTGGCTATATCTGGTTCCTCGTGCGTATAATCTACCGTTGCTCTGTTAGTCCTGGTCAGCCAATTACTTCTTTCTTGCGACTAAATGGTGATAAAATTTGACGGGGAGATCAATAGTAATATACATAATTCCAATTTAAGCATCGGTTTTGAAATAATGCTTGAATTGATCCTGTGATGAGCATGCATGACTTTGGAGCCGGACGCAGTGTAGCAGTTCACACTATAGCCTCGTGACATTGCAGGCATAAATCACAGCTGGCTGATCATCTTTTTTAACATGCACAGTGAACGGTTTGTCCTTTGTGAATCTAAACTTGTGCACATATATAGTTGTATTATTTCATCTAGTACCAATTAATTAATCTTAGGACAACAGCTTTGTCTGGGGTGAGAATATTAAGGTCAGATCGTCACATGCACGGCCTTCCCTGTTTCACTTGTCTAATTCTTGCATGCAAGCCTCCAGATGTAACCACATGCATGCATGTATTCATCCGTTAAAATAGGTCAGAAAGGAATTTAATCAAACAGTAAAAATGTATAGTACATTTTTTTATGGCTCGATAACATATGCCAAACGAACCAGTACAAGACAGAGAATGTCTTGAACATGGCAGCAGTGTTGGATGTGTGCGCCTATTTATGTATATATGTACCAGTAATTGATTGGATACATGCAACAAGTTTCAATATAGTATGCATTAAATGATTTATATAATTTGTTTTCTAGATTTGCCTTGCTTCTTTCTAACTAAATGTCAATTCGCATTCCTATAAAAAATGTAAATCACACTCAATCGTTAATGTACTAAAAAACACAATCGATCTATTAATGGACACAGTTACCATCTCCCTCTTGCGTTAACTATTCTTTTGTATGCACACACGAGGGGTTTGGTTTTGTGGTTTGTCATGTGCTCATATATTTGCTAGCTAGCTCAATGTTAAATTTGTTCATAATATTTATGTGTATCCTCACTTGCTTGCTCCATCCTTTGTCTTTTAGATCAAAATTAAAGAGGCCCCAGACAAGGCACCCCAAATCCATGTTCCACCATGATGAACCTAACCAACGTAAATTATATGCTAAGTTATGGTGGGTCATACCGGTGCCATATCAAGAAACTTTCTACGGTTCGGAGAACTGGATGTTGGTGTGCATGTTTTGATCTCTGTAGTACTATCTAAATTCTAAAATAATCTTGAAAATGTCTAGTTTAATAAAAATAAACATTTTATTCTTTTTATGAGGAAGCAATGTATACATGATATGTGGGTCTAATAATCCCCTGATACACTTATGTGAACCGCACAACCCCTCACTAGTACACAAACACCCATAGGTGCTGGTTTTTCAGTCGGCACGAATTCATCGACACCTTTGCTCACAGGGATAGGTGTCGGTTCCTAACCCACATCGACACATATAGTATTCAATAAAATTAAAAAAAGTCGATGGAGCCACCTTCGCCTGATCTGGCGGCCGCTGTCGGCTGCCACCTCGCCCGTGTCGACCTTCTCCCCCACTGCCGCCATCACCGGATTTGGAGGACGAGAAGAGGGAATGACGGACGGAGAGGAGAAGGGAGAGCCCCCAAGAGAGAGAGGGGGCGGTGAGCCTCCACCACCGTCGCCGCCACCTCGCCAAGCCTCCGCGCCAGCCTTCTCCACTGTCGCCGCCATCACCGGATCTAGAGGACAAGGAGGAAGGGCAGACGGAGAGGAGGAGGGAGGGCCCCCGAGAGAGGGGGGGGTCGGCGAGACTCCTCCACCACCGCCGTCGCCTATTTCTTTCTTTGTCTGGACCGGCACCTATAACCTATCATAGGGACGGAGAACGCCTAATAGATGCCGGTTTTTGTTGAACCGACACTTATGAGGCCGGCACATATGTATGTTTTTATAATAGTACCACCTTCTAGGGATGTCTCTAATGTTTCGATCATTAGCATACTATCTAAATTTTGAGAAAAAATAGGAAATAGCTAGCTTAAAAAAACTTTTCTTCTTTCCTTTCAAAAGGAAGCTTTGCATGATCTGTGGACCCCACCCCGTGCGCACGCACACTTGTCTGGAGATCCACCTAATATTGGTTGATGATGTTCAGTTATATAAATAAAATGATGCTTTTATAAAGTAAATAAATCACATGTCGCGAGAAATGTCATGCTAACAAATTCCATTCTCCTTGGAAACAATGCGAGGGACTCCTACCAAGGCAATACTACAATAGTAACATATTTATTTCTTCTATCTTATTCCTCTCGATTTCTCGTCTGGTCCATTTCTCCATGACCTCTTCTTCTCCTTGCTTGGCATGGTGTTAGCTTCTCCTCCTCCCTCTTTTAATTTCTTCTTCCCCTCTCACGGTTGTTTGTGTGTTTGTTTGCGTGAGTGCAACCTGTTTGTTTGTCATCTCCCTCTTGCATTAATTGTTCTTTTGCTTGCACAAATGAGGGTTTTGGTTTTGTGGTTTGTCCTATGCTTACATATTTGCTAGCTAGCTTCACTACTGGAAAAACGGTTTTTCCATGCGGGCCGAAAAGCATCTTCCCGTGCGGAAGGCATGCCGCATGCGCGAAATGGTCCGGAAAAAGATCATTTTCGCGTGCGGACGGCCCAACCGCACGGGAAGATCGATTATCCCGTGCGGTCGGCTTAAGCGGCCCGCACGGGAAGATAGATTATTCCGTGCGGGCCGCTTAGCCGATCGCACGGAAGATGGTCGTGCCCATTATTTTATGTATACGTTACGTTAGCTAGCTATTGTCCTCTCTCTTTTCTCCCCTCTCCTCTCTCTCTTCTCTCCTCTCCTCTCTGTCCTCTCCCTCTCCTCTCCTCTCTCTCGTATTGTTAAATGGATCAATATATATATATATATATATATTTCGCGTACGAGAAAAAAAAGACATTTAATACTATTTTCTCATAAAAGATATATATATATATAACACAAATCGATCATGCGTAATGTTTATATACATATCAAGCTAGTTTCGTCTCGTAAATTAACATAATTCTAGCTAGCAACAAATTTACAAATTATTTAATGGCGGCGCTCTTTTTCCCACTCCCTAAGTCGTTTGAATTTATCGTCCATCGTCAGTCGGCCCCCTCCCCCAAAAGCCAAGAACCCTAAGTCTCTCTCGTCTTTGTCCATTAATTCCTTGCCATAGCTTGATCGAACCATCTTTGGGATAATCTGACGAGAGAGCTTGCTCGGACTTGGAAGGCTTGTTGTTTGTAGAAGGGGCCTTTGGGGTACCGCCAATGCCGACTACGGTGTCGGAGGAGACTGGTGAATATGTTGTGCAATGACTTCAGGGGCTGACGGCATTGGCGAATCAGGACCTTTATCCTTAGGAGGGGAGCGAGATGGGGAAGCAGGCCGAGGTGGGGAGCGAGGTGGGGAAGCAGGCCAAGGTGGGGAGCGAGGTGGGAAAGAAGGCACCTGTCCCGTGCTGCGTGTCCATACCCAGTTTTTGCTTCTTTCTTTTAGTGCATCCACAAGCAGGAGCTTTCCTTGGGCGACAAACTGTTCTTCGGTTGCTCGCCACTTCTCTACGTGGCCATCGTAGCCGCTAGAGCCCAACCGGAGCGGGTACTTGTTCCAGACAATTTTCATGATTTTCCGACTTTGTTTGCTATTTATACAATTTTAAAATCATTTGGAAATTAATTTGGAAATGGCTAGCTTAATAAAAACTGAACATTTTCTTCTTTTTTATGAGGAAGTCATGTATACGTGATCTGTAGGTACAATAGGCCCCCATACACCTATGTAAACTGCATAACCCCTTCACATCAGTCTCTAATGTTTCAATCTTCACCGTACTATCTGAATTTTGAGACAATTTATAAGGAAATAGCTAGATTAAAAAACCTTTTCTTCTTTCCTTTCGTGAGGAAGCTAGGTATACATGATCTTTGGGCCCATGGTCTACATCCTACAAAATGTTAAGTACACTATCATCTTTGTTTTCTACGGGGGCCATGCCTATGACCACTAGTGTACATAATTCCCCTTATTGTACATGTGTTACATACATCCATTATTGTCTACCATAATTTTTTGAGGGAGGAGGTGGCAACACGGGTGAAACCCTCACTAACTTGGCCTAGAGCAAGCAAATTGATCGCGGTATGTATAAAAATAGCGTTGTTGTTGTGGATGATGTTTGATCCATGTAGTCCTTGTATGTCTGGATAATTTTATTGAATTTGATGAAATGCATGATAAAGAACGTCTCTTAGATATATATGTTAGTTCTAATGAAATACTAAACACAACGTAGATTCATCTTTTCTATCTTCCGGTGTGAAAGGGATATATGTGTGAACTCCGGAGTCCGCACAACCCCACATAGGCATCATGGCCCCACCACCAGTCAATTTTTGTTCCTCTCACGTGAATAGTGTAGCTAGTTAGAAGAAATAAGACATCACAACTCTAGTAGTACTTATGGGCATCACTCAAACAAACTTTCATGATGCCACAGACTACTGTCATGGGTGGCCGTTCAATACCTACCTGGTGGGGAGAAACTAATAGACGTAAGGATGTTTCAATCTTCGCCATTGGATTATTTATCTAAATTGAGATACATAAGCTTTAGGAAGATATAGATCGATTAATATATCAAATCCTTATTATCTAAGAAAACAGGTTAATATCAACTCTCTTTTTTTCCTTTCATTCTCATGAAAATGAGGTACACGCGGCGGCGACCTGTGGGCCCAGTGGTCCCCACAGTCCTGCGTGGGCCTTGTGACCCGGCCTCTCCACCCCCAGGTTTGCTGTCTCCCTTTCTCTGGTAAATAGCATCACCCTGTGTGGCCTGTGCTGTGGATGGCGAGCTGAGGGCATATGCATATATTGGCGAGATTATCAGCTAGCAACCACTCCCACCACCACCACCACCACCACAAACAGTGTACTATTCCCCGGCGAGAGATATCCTAAACTCCAAAGCAGGTAGAGTTCAGAGAAGTGAGTGATTGGGAAAGAAACAAGCGGTAGGGTTCATTCCCCTCCTCGGTTCCTGTGTGTTTTGTGTGCTGCCTTTCTCTCCTTGATGAATCATCTCTGGTATATTTTTTTAATCTCTTTGCTCGTTTGGTGTGTTGCTCCTGTTGTTTTTAAGGGTTTGGTTGGCTCAGCATAGCTTTCCCAAATCTTTATTTTTCTTCTTCTATCTTGTTCCTCTCTCTTTCTCGCCTGAGCCATTTCTCCGCGACCTCTTCTTCCCCCTCGCTTGGCACGGTGCTAGCTTCCATCTCTTCCTCTTTTGATTTCTTCTTCTCCCGTCCGTCTCGGTTGCTTGTGTGTTTGTTTGCGTGAGTGCAACTTGTTTGTTTGTCATCTCTCCCTTGCGTTAATTGTTGTTTTGCATGCAAACATGAGGGGGGGTTTTGGTTTTGTGGTTTGTCCTGTGGCACTAGACATATTTGCTATCTAGCTGAATGCTAAATTTGGTCACAATATTTATGTTTTTCCTCTCTTGCTTGCTCCATTCGCTTGTCTTTTAGATCAGAAGCGGCCGGAGGAGAGGCAGATAGATAAACAGTGCCAGCCATGTCGCCTCCTCTGTGACTTGGACTGCATCGATCAGGTGGGCTGCTAACTCACCTGAAGCCAACAAAACGAGAGGAGGTTAGAGAGAGCAAGCTATATATCTAGCTGTGCTGTGCTGTAGAGATCGAGTGATCTCTCTGTTGTTTTGCGGCGATGGCGGCCGCCTCGTCCGCACCCTTCTTTGGGCTCGGCGACACGCAGATGCCGCCGCCGCAGAATCCCAACAATCCGGCTCTCCACCACCCCAACCCCTCCCCGCTCCCGCCGCCGCCGCCGCGCCCGCCCCGAAGAAGAAGAGGAACCAGCCTGGCAACCCAAGCAAGTGTTCTTGATTAATTTCCCCTTTCTTCGATGGTATTGTATTTGTATCGTGTTGTGTTAGAATCAATCGTTGTTAATTCTCTTCTTGTTGTGTTGGATATGTGTTTGATGGATGCAGATCCGGATGCGGAGGTGATAGCGCTGTCGCCGCGGACGCTGATGGCGACCAACAGGTTCGTGTGCGAGGTGTGCAACAAGGGGTTCCAGCGGGAGCAGAATCTGCAGCTGCACCGGCGAGGGCACAACCTGCCGTGGAAGCTGAAGCAGAAGAACCCCAAGGAGGCTCGCCGGCGTGTCTACCTGTGCCCGGAGCCGTCGTGCGTCCACCACGACCCCTCGCGCGCCCTCGGCGACCTCACCGGCATCAAGAAGCACTACTGCCGCAAGCACGGCGAGAAGAAGTGGCGCTGCGACAAGTGCTCCAAGCGCTACGCCGTGCAGTCCGACTGGAAGGCTCACTCCAAGACCTGCGGCACCCGCGAGTACCGCTGCGACTGCGGCACCCTCTTCTCCAGGTCCGTCGACGTCTTCCTTCTCGGTTCCTCCTCCTCCACATGCATCGTCCATGGATCATTCTTTCATTCACGAATTAATTGATCGACTAAAGCTGATATCTTTGCAATTACTTCTTTCTCGAATTAACAGCATATCGGCTGGCTAGTACTCTAGATATATATATATTCCCTTTGAATTGAATGAGCTATTATTATCTTCCTGTTTTGCTCGCTCGTTCGTTCGTTCGCATGATTGGGTCATGATGAACTCGTTGATGAGGAGGGCGCGCGAAAGTGATCGATCGATTTGATGGGTGGTAGTACGCCTTCGTTAGGGTTAGGGTTGTCGTTGCTAGTTGCTTCCGCCATAGAAGAGTCGTCGTCGTCGTCGTCTGCCTGCCGGTAGCTCTGGATTGGATTCCTTGGAGAGAGAGAGAGACAGAGACAGAGACAGAGAGAGAGAGGGAGGGGGATAATTGGTAGGGACGACGATCTCCATGGACGCGCGCGTGCAGTGGAAGGGGGATGGATGGATCGAGCATGCAATGCAAATGCAAGTAGCATGCGACGAGGCATGAGCTGCTCCCACGTGAACCGTTCTTGTCGGGAGGAGCCGGAGATATGCATCCTGACATGGGCGAGGAGGGATCGAAAAGGGGCCAGCCAACAAGCCATGTCCTCCTTTTTCCACCTCGGAAACCACGCTCCTCTCCTTAGTCTCTTCCCCCACCTGTTCACGTGGTGACATGGCAGCTAGCTAGCATACGCGCCCCGGCCTTTTTCCTTCGTTGCAATGCAAGCTACCAGCCACGGCATCCAAACATGCCTCCCCCAGCGGCTTGTTTCTCATGTGATCGTGTAGCTAGCTGCATGCCGTGGCAACTGGCTAGCAGTGTACTGTACTACTGCTGTGCTGTGCTTGCCTGCCTGCTTGGATGCATGGATTATATATCTACTGATCCAGTTTTAACCCATCCGTTAAAATCTTAGCTTCTCTCTCTCTCTATCTATGTCTCTGTACGTGCTGTCATTGGTTTTAATTACTACCTAGCTGCATGACAATTATTAGCCACAAGCCTGCATGCAGCCGCATGCATGGCCGCTAGCTGGTGTTTTCTTGTGATTTATGTTTGCTACTCTCTCTTGATAGTAGCAGCAGATACGGTGCTACAGCTAAGATGATATTTTTTTTCATTATTATTGCAGGTTTTTATGCGAAAATTTCAATTCTGTAGCTGCTGCATGCGTTCACTCATTCATGGTTTTATTTGCCAGCCTGCAACTAATCTGTACGCAACGTACCAATCTACAGCTAGTAGCGATCAAATGTTTTTGGCAGTGAAATAAATGGATGATTATTGAAATACTATTTTTGCATGCCATTCTTCAGCTTTCTTCACCTCTGCATTGCTTGTGACATGCACCAGTCATTAATAGTACACTTAAGATTGTTGCCAGAGCAGTGGCCATAATCTAAATACACTGCTATGTATAGACTCCATGTTTAAATTACAACCCACGGCCACAACTCAGACAAAAGTAATTAATTAATCAGCACATTTAAAAATCCCGCCATGTATGGTTTTCAATATATTGTAAATCAATGATGCATATATAGGCTTAATTGATTGTAAAAATGACCTGCCCATTACAATAGCATATTGATCTGGTACTTAGGCTCAGTTTGAAATCTCGTTTAGCTTCTATAACTCTTTTTCTTATTGTAAACATGCCCAAACTATTAAACGATCTGTTTTTTTTAAAATAATGTATGAACATTTCTTTTAAAAAATCAAATAAACTCATTTTTAAATTTTATAATAGTTAATATTTAATTAATTATATGTTAATGATATTTCTTGTATTGCGCGGGCGGCACAAATTAAACTATGCCAAACCGTTCGAAAGAATTAACGGACCCTAGTTATATGCATGTGTACATATATCATCCTAGCTTTGGTTGCAGACCCGATTACAGAATATGTTGAGAAAAATGCACTATAATTTTTTAGCGAAAAATATAATTTCACTCTAACTTGACTAAAGAGGTTGATCAGGGCGCCGTCGCGCCACGCGTGCATACCCGCCCGTGTTCGAATCCCATTCAATGCGCGTGTTCATATTTTTTTTCCTTCTCTATCAATATATATGCATACCAAGTTTCTCTTCTCTATCAATATATATGCATACCAAGTTTCTCCTTGGTATCCAATTTTTAAAGGCTGATCAGCTTGGCTTTAGTGTTGATTTTCCCTCCAATAGTGAATGTTATAGCTCCTAGCTAAAATTTCAAAAAAGAATTTCATTATTGCCCTCAGTAAGTAAAGAGTAGTTGTACTCACAGTAAATATACTATATACCATATGTGATCATGTGTATAGTGCTGCAATGAATTTACTGACATTATTCACTATGCACAATGCATTCCATGAAATAATTTGACACACATTGTTTCTTCACGGATTGCACAATGCAGGAGGGACAGCTTCATCACCCACCGCGCCTTCTGCGACGCGCTGGCGCAGGAGAACGCGCGCATGCCGCCCATCGGCGCCGGCGTATACGGCGGCGCCGGCAATATGACCCTTGGGCTCACCGGCATGGCCGCCCCGCAACTTCCCGCAGGCTTCCCTGATCAGGCCGGCCAGCCGTCGGCATCAGCCGGCGAAGTCCTCCGCCTCGGCGGCGGCAATGGCGCCGGGGTGGGCGGCGCCTCTCAGTTTGATCACCTCATGGCCTCGTCGTCGGGCTCCTCCATGTTCCGCTCGCAGGGCTCGTCGTCCTCCTCGTTCTACCTCGCCAATGCCTCTCATCATGCTCCCGCTCAGGACTTCCCGGAGGACGGCCAGTCTCAGGCCGGTCAGGGCTCGCTGCTCCACGGCAAGCCGGCGGCGTTCCATGACCTGATGCAGCTCCCCGTGCAGCACCAGCAAAGCAGCAATGGTAACCTCCTCAACCTTGGCTTCTTCTCAGGCAGCAATGGCGTCGACCAATTCAACGGCAGCGCTGGAAACGGCGGTATCAACGGCGGGCAGGGCAGCATCGTTACTTCTAGCGGCCTCGCCGGCAACCACCTAGGCGGTGCCGGTGGCGGCTTTCCTTCTCTGTACAGCTCGTCCGAACCGGCCGGTGCACTGCCGCAGATGTCGGCGACAGCGCTCTTGCAAAAGGCTGCACAGATGGGTGCAACGACGAGCAGCTACAACGCCGGCGGCGGTGGCGCCAGCTCGCTGCTCCGTGGAGCTAGCGTCCACGGGATCAGCGCCGGTGAAGGACCGGCCAACGAGAGGTCGTACCAGAATCTCATCATGGGCTCGATGGCGAGCGGCAGCGGCGGAGCAGGTTTCACCGGTAGCTTCTCCGGCGCCGCATCGGGGTTTGGAGGCGCCGTCGACGACGGCAAGCTGAGCACGAGGGACTTCCTCGGCGTCGGCGTTGTCCGGGGCATGAGCGGCTCGGCGGCAATGGGGCCGCCGCGTCATGGCGCAGCCGGCCTCCACGTCGGCTCACTGGACCCCGCAAACATGAGCTGAAGTCATCGATCACAGAAAAAACAACAATATCAGATCATGCTACTAATTTCATCAGATCAGAATTAGTCAAGAAAGTGGAGGGGATTAAGAAGAAAAAAGTGATCAATCCATGCAAGATGGATGTTTCTGGAAAACTGGAGCTGTTAATGGTGATGTTGTTACTTAGTTGCTAGCTAGCTAGCCAGAGCTGCGAGGAACAATAATAATACCTGGATTAAGTGGCCAGAACTTAATTTTGTACCGGTACATTTCGTTTTGTTTTCATGTACTTTCGGCAGGGAAATGGGTCTCCTTTGATGTGAAGTCATCATGTGAAGGCCTGAACCCAGACTAGAATCAATTCAAGCTGTGCCTGGATTAATTAATCTTGGAGTTTTATTACTTGTTTTGGTGCATATATATGCAGGTACATTGGCTGGCTTGATCTGTGCTCTAGCTAGTCGTTACACTGTCTTTACTGAGTACCAGTGTAAGTCTTAGCTATATTTCATGTTGGTTTCTTCTCTGGGTGTGCTGCTTTGAAAGTTGAAAGGGGGGAGCAAAAGCAAGCATCATTAAATGTAGGCTTTGGCGTGTCAGTACACTGCTGAGTGATCTGAACAGCATGCAAGCAGAAGCAGCATAGGACTGAAGAAGAAGGTTACAAACAGATCGACCAAAGAAGGCACGCATCCCACTGCCCTAATAACACGGCTGTTACTTTGCTCGCTTCCGTAATTATTCCCCCCTTGGCTTCTTCCTTCTTCACTTCGCTGTTCAGGTCCAGCTCAAACATTGCTGCAATGCTTGCTATACTAGCTAAGCTTATGCTGCGACCACAGTGCATTATGCATTGCACACTCGACATGCATGTACAGGGCGAGAGCTCAGCTCACATAGGCCAGGATTATTATTATTGATATATATGCATATATCTGTAGAGACACACTGAAAGGTACTACTGCGTCTAGCTACCGAACATTTGGAAGTAGCTAAATGCTACAGAACAAGAGTTTGGATGAAGTTTGTCCACGTGAAGAGAGAGAGAGAGAGAGAGAGAGAGAGAGAGAGACTTTGAGAAAGAAAGATATATAGATGCATGCAAGTCTGTGCAGGTCAGAGGTAGCCAGGTCTCTCTCTGTGAGTACACTGTGCACTGTAGCACACAGGGTGAGCGGCTGCTTTCACAGGGGAGTGTTGCGTATTGGGTATCTGCTTAACATTATTGTTCAACCCACTAAGGTAAGTGTATTTTACCTCTGGCTTAGGAGTAAGTTTTTACTTTATCAAACCATTACAAGACCAACCACCCTTGCATCTTTTCCGGACTACAAAGAACTCGTCCCTTGGCAACTGGTTTTGGTGATCAATGTTTTTCACAATAAAAGTCGCCGTGCCATTACTTTCTACCTTTTCCCCGATTACAAGGAAATTCACCCCTGGCCGCTGGTTGGGTGATCAGTGGTTTTCGCAGTACAAATCATCACCGTGCTATTACTTTCAAACCGTGTGGACAACCATAGTGCCAATATGGATGCAAAACTTCAAATGCAAACTAATCCTACTAGTATTCGCTATAGCATCAATATACATATGTTAAAAATTGTTAATAAGATTTAGGAGATGCGCTTGCTAGTGCAGTGGCAAGGGCGCACGGTTTCAGCCCCACCGAGCCGCGATCGACTCCAGCACACTCGCAATTTTCTATGAATTATATTCGACACCAATTAAGCTTCTTCTTGGTCCACCTTAATTGTAGTACTAGTTAATTTATTTCCTATCAAGCTTAAATTGATATATATGAACAAAAGATATATGGTAATACGTCTATGTTTTCCACGTATGGTTTGACTTTTTTCTGTATTCGCAGCAAGAGAAATATATGGGTGTGCTTGGTTAGTAGTACATATATACCTATAAATTAAAGTTAATCTGAGTCATTTAGTTAAAAAAGTATGTTTCGCGATAGTTAGGCCTAAAACAAAACTCGCACCTCCTTTGATTCTTATATGGTAGTTTAATTTCAAAAAGTCACACCATTGATGTTCACGAACAATTAGTCAAATTACAAATGCATTGGTGTATAAAGATTTATGCATGGATTCCTATTTCAAAATTTTCACATGCACTATCAATATGGCATATATAGCTTTCGCAATATATTTTATGATAAATCAAAGGCCAAATTAGTCTCGGATACCTTTTCAATATACCCTGTAAAATGGAACAGAGATATTATTTGATTAGCATATAAGTGTACATATTTGTCTGATATTCTGAACCAAATTAAACAAGGCCCCATGCATGAATATTTGAAACTGATTTCATGTGTGTATATAGTCGATTGTCCATAAATATCTACATATATATATACGTACATTTTTGTGGATGACTTGCATTCTGTAATGACAGTACTCCAGTGCATAATAATGACGTTGTGGTCCTTTGTTCGTTACACTGATGACGACAAAGTAATTCGTCCTCTCTATATATACTGAATACTTTGCCGGCCTCTAGCTTAGCTTAGCTGTCGGCGTCATGCGATAAGTGTCCACATTTACTCGTCTCTCTGTGTGTGTGGCTGCGTTGATGATATAGTATCCCCACCATATTTCTTATCGTACATGTGGTCTCGAACAGTTACAGTTAGTTCCTTTTGAGCGGCAAACAATCTGTTTTAACAATAAATTACCAGTTAGTTTTTTTTACTGAGAACCGTAGTGTGTTAATTAGGAACTTTGTTTGCTCTCCATCGTACCTAGCTAGGGCAGAAGTTACATGAATTAATTAATCGTTAAAACAAGGTAAGTCTAGCCTAATTAGTTAATCATTATCATCAGCTCTTAATTAAGCAAGTAATGTACTCAGGATTTATTATCTAATTAATTAATTGCATGACTAAATAATTACTAGTAAGTTTTGTTTTTCTATATCACTTTGGTGAAAGAAAAAATAAAGGAACGTACTCTGTTGATGTTTTGCCCAAGGGGGTAACTAGACGAGGTTGACGAATCAGGAAGCATATGCAACTGGTATTCTGTACGTACCGATCGAAGAGCACATCGTCATGATCCAGCCAACGTAACTCAATCTTGTCGTCGCCTTGCCCTAGCTTCCAAGTTTTAACTGTGCGTTGTGTACGTGCACCTCCGATAAACTTACTGTAGGTAGCCAGTTTGCTACTAGCTGGAAAGGCGAGCTCTCTCTGTCTGAAAGTGTGTTCTGATTTCTCTCTGAATCGGTCACGGCCGGCGACATCGATCGGCGCCGCCGCAGTCTCTCGCAGAGAAAGAGAAGAAGAGCTTCTTTTGGCTAGCTTGTGTTTGGTAACTTCAGAGCTGGCTAGCTAGACCCGTACATATATACTGTTCCGGGATTCTAGCACAGTTACACTTACGCAGTATTGCAGCTAGCATGCACGACTGTCTAGCTACTGTCTACTGTCTAATGTCTAATCCATGTGCATGCATGCATACGTTGAAGGCTTGTGTACTTTGGTGAAATTAATGTTCTCGTTCTGTCATCGATTGTGGTATGTATATTGTTTTCATTGTGTGTGTCAAAGAGTCAAGCTAAGCAGAGAGATGCATGGTACACTCCTTGTTGTAGCTTTCTAGTTTGACATATCGTCGATCCAATTGCCAACTACTATATATATGGACTTATGCAGCTGGGATCATGCATAGTGTAGGTTAGCTTGGAAGTTAGTAGCATATACATATGCTTGAGAGGGTCATTTGACATATCCATTTCTCTCGCTGCGTGCATGGATGGCAACTTTAGACTGCGTTTTCTTAGAGATGTTCGAAACGACTAAAATTAGTTTCACGTAAAATTAAAAACACAATTAACATATAATTAATTGAGTATAATATATAAACATTATAAATAAATTTATTAGAATTTTAAATAAATTTATATATAAAGATCATTTAACAGTTTGAAAACATGAAAAAATAAAAATTAGCTAAACCTAAATAGAACGCAGCCTTAATCGGTTGACTGTGCAGGCTGCTCTGCAGGCGCAGCCTTGCATGCATGCAAAGCTCGCTGAAGAGATCTGCACACTTGTCCTCATCGTCTCTTTCTCGATCGATCACATGCACACTCTCACAGTCACAGTCACAGGCTCAGCTCACAGTGTCACGCACACACAGAGATCAGGAGAGAGATGATCGATAAGCTAGCTAGCTATCTAGCAGATGCAGTTGATGCTTTGTTAAAAGCCCTGGGACAAAATGAACTGCCTTTTTGTGGGAATTATTGCACACACCATGATTGCATCCCAATCCGATCGACTTCATTCAAACTCCAGAGATCCCTACATAGCATAAACGCGCACTGCTGAATATATATGCCTCTCTGGAAAAGGGAATTCCGTGTGTTCTTGTGTGCCATCGATCGATGCCAACCAGCTTGTACATAAGTCCGATCGACTGAACGATGCCGTGCGCGTCTGGTGGTGTGGGGGCGCTGATGTTTTATTTGAGAAGCTGAAGATTCTGAGAAACAATCGAGTATCCAACCAGCTGAAGAGAATTTAGAGAAGTTGAGTAATTTCAATTCACGGCTTCTGGTTCCGACTTCTAGTTTATATTTTCAATTCTGTAGCTACGGATTCTTAAAATCCGAAGAAGAATCTAGCTAGATAGACGGTTCAAATGAGTTAATTAGCGATTCGGAGAAAACTAGCAGCTGTCAAAAACTCTCTTAAACATGATCTAAAGCTAGCGAGACGCATTGCTCAATCGTCGGCTAAGCTCGCGCGCGCGCCATTGCTGCGCGGCGCATGTGTAGAGAGATCGATGCTACGAGGGTACAGTACACATGTGGTTGTTTGTCTTTGGTGGTGGCCGGGCGCGGTTGGCTTGTTGCACCGGCAAGCATAAGCTGGCCGGCGTGCAGGCAGCTGAGGCAGGCAGGCATGCATATGACCCATATGGGGGATTAGGTGTGGTACGGTCTCGCATGCATATGCATATGCTGGATCTCTCGCAGCGAAGCCTCGCTCGATGCATACCAGGGATGGATGCTGACGGATGGATGGACGATGGAGTTGTTGGCTTTGCTCGCCGGACCGAATCTTTGTCGTCCTTTGAGATGGACAGGTCGATATATAGATACATACTTATATATATAAATATCGATCAGTTCTTTTTTATATATATATCGACCGATTCGGTTGCATTGATTGATTGGGAATATATATTTATATCGCAGGTCGGCGCGCTAATGGAGGTGGTGTGTAAGAGTAGCTAGTATACGTAGCTGAACCTGATCGAGTTAGGTAGGCCGGTTTTTCTTTTCGTCGACAAGGATATGTCATATACTCCTATGTGAGTTAGGTTTTGATGCTTGATTGATGGAACATGTCTCTAAACGGCAAATGATTTGATTGATCGATCCGACTCTATATTTGCCACAATAATTCTTTAATTATTGGAGCGCTGCTAATTAATTATCGGAAATATGCTACATGCCGGTATCCCTTTCTCACTGTTTTGGACGGGATCCATCTTCCCCAATAAGCATTAGCCGTCCCCCAAACCCGGCGGCCAGATCGTGAGGTGGGAAGAGGCGGCGGCTGCGATGAGCGCGGAAGTGGACGGGTTGCGGCAGCGGCACGCGCATCGACAGCGACGACGGGGGTGGTGGAGGTGCGTGCGCGGCGATCTTTGGGCACTCGCTGAACCCGACGGGGAAGCACGGGGCGACCAAGCTGCCGCGGAAGAAGATGGTCGGCGAGCAGGTCGCGCATTGGTGCCCCTACAACATCAAGCGCGACGACCCGCTCATCATGGCGCACGAGAAGACGTAGCTCTGTACATGCTCGTGCTTTTGCTTGCTCGCTGGCTAGCTGGTTGTGCCCGTCATATGTTCGTTTATTTGTCTCATGGGGAAGGAGGTGGTCTTGCGGTGTGTTCTTTTTTTCCATTCGTTTCTTATTTTTCGTTAACATGTTTTTCAAACTGCTTAATTGTTTCGTATGAAAATTATATATATATATATATATAAATTACTTAAAAACTAAAAACTTTATTTATCATTTTTATATACTAATACTTAATTAATTATTACTATTTCCTTTTTTTAGACTAATTAGCCCCTTAAATTTATCGTTTCGAACGCAGCCTTTGTTACGCCTATGAGGTGTTTGTACATCATGATGCGTAAGAATCGACCCCATACCAATGAATATTGGCCGATAATGATATCATCTGATATCAATGCATATTAGCTGATACCTATATAATATCATCTGATAGATATCACCTGATGCCAAAAATATCAAAATCTGGTGCTGATCCGATATCATTCTATTAATTATCGTTAGAGTTAATTATTTCACATGGATGCATGCGTACTCATCTGTATATATTTGTCAATGGGGTTTCTCTGCCCCGTCAATTGGCCCACCCAGCATCGGGCCCAGTCGAGTCTAATTGACGGATAAAACGGTCTGATCAGCTGGCCCATAAAAAATTGATGCAGCCCATACTGTCTCACTAAAATTTAGATCACTGCTAATTTTAGCGACCCAACTAGGCCCAGTCCATTAGAAATTGGGGCCGTAAAGAATATAGTGTGTTAGCCCACGCTATCGGGAAACGAATAAGTTCACTTTAAATCTCTCGTTTTGATGTCAAGCTTGAATCACATCCCTAGACCGTAAATTCGGATAGGAAACATCCCTTATTTTTTAAAACCGATACAAATGTAGTTATAATATAGTATTGAAGGTGGTTTTGAGTGATGTGACACTGATGTGACACAATAAGCAAAAATAAAAAAAAACCTACATGAAACCCCGTGTAAATGAAACATCAGTCTTCTTTCTTATCCCCTCTCTCGCTCTGTCAGGTTGCGGCGGACGAAGCCACGTGGCCGTGAATCCCTTCGCCTCTCCTCCTCGTCTCCCTCCCTCCTCGCGCTTGTGCATTCCTTCCCCTAACTTGGCCAACTTCGACGAGACCCGAGAAAGACAAAGATACAAAGGTAGTGTCTGAGATAGTGAGGAGAGGGAGAGGTACGTAGTTTTTGTTGCTGGCTTGCGGATTGTGGATTTGTTGTAGGAGAGGTCAGTTTCATTTATTTATTGTAGGAGAGGTCAGTTTCATTTCTTGCCACCGATTGTTGGTTGGCTCCGCTCTGGGCTCCGGCAAGCGGAGGAAGGCTTGAGGGTTGGGAATTCGCCAGGTGGGAGAGGTTCGTGAATGGTGAATGGCGATACGGAGTGCATGCGGGCATCACTGCTGAGCGCAGGTATGAGATCGGTACACGCTCAAAGGGGGCAACTTCAGCAAGGTTAAGTACGCGTGCCACCTCGCCACCGCGCGACCACTTCAGCATCAAGATCCTCGACCGCAACAAGATCCTCTCCCTCCGCTTCGACGATCGGTAATCCCTCCATGATTATCCACGATCAACCGCCCGCATCCATCTCGCTCGTTGGAATCGCGTTAATCTATTGCTAATGTTGTTTGTTATTGTTTGGTTGGGATTCAAATAAAAAGGAAGGTTGGGATGCAAAGCTGCTCAAGCAAAGATTGGCCTAGCTTTCCTGTGAATCATGGAGCCTATGAATCGTGATTGTTTTGATTGGAATTTGAACGAACGATGCTCTTGCAGTGCTTACTCGTAGCAATGCGTAAAATTGATTTGGTTACCAACCAATCAAAACCATTTCAGTGAATTGCTGACAGGACTAGGTTTTGCTTCCATTATGTGGATGTGGGCGCCATAGAAGATGGCGCTGTGTCGGGCACCACACATCTTGTACTGCCATCGTTGCCGTGCTTCAAACATCGGTCTACGCAGCAGCCTGCCACCTAGATCGAGGCTGTTGGCGCTCGCCTGCCGTTGCTCTGCTGCTCCTTGCTCAAAGTACGACCCCATGGCTCCACCCTCTGTCACCTGACATAGTAAGAGGGGGATAAGAAAGAAGATTTATGTTTCACTTATATGTGAGTTCCGATGGTTTTTTATTTTTTATTTTTACTTATTATAATATATCAGCGCCACGTCGCTCAAAACCACCTTCAATACTACCTGATTATGTTTAGGTGAACTTATTCCATCGGGAAAAAGACGACGAGGCGTGGTGGACCCACTAGAATATGGAAAGACGACGAGGTCCATTATTTGGATCGTTTACCATTGGTAGCGATCCAGTAGGCCCACTAAAATTTAGAGAGCGAGAAACACAGTGCAGTCGGCCCGCTCGCTTTCGGTCTTCTCGAGTCTTGTTCACGTACAGCGACAGCCCATGTAGGCCTATTAGTATTTCGATTCAATTCGGCCCACTATGTCTTTCAACGGTGTAGCCCATTAAGAGAAAAGAAGGCTTGAAAATCGGATTCTCGAGTTAATGACAGGCCCATTACCATTTCTCCAACATGCTTTCGTCGTCTACCTCGCCGGTGTCCGCCTACGGCCTCTAAACCCAGCGCCACCCAGTCGCCGCGCCGACACATCCTCGTCGTCGCGGGCACTGCCAGCCCTCGTCCATGGCGGCCTCCCTCCGGGGCCTCCCTCTCTCGCCGCCGCCTCTGGTGGCTCCCCCGTGCGCGCCGTCTCGCCGTCTCGCCCCGTCGCCGCGGAGCCGCAGCGGCTACGGGGTCCGTGCGGCAGCGGCCGCGGCGGCGGATGGTGGCCCGCGCCCACCGGATCCAGTGGAGGTGGTCGGCGTCGGGAGCCGGAAGGACGCCGTCATCGACTTCTGCCTGGGCTCCCGCACCCTCTCCTCCACCCCTATCCGCTTCTGGTACGGCTCCCACACCCCGCGCCGTTTGCTTTGGCCTTTCGTGCGCGTAATGCGGTTAGGAGAAGTCGTGATCCGTAGAAGCCCCTAAACAGGAGCAATGTGGATTCCCATCAGTGAAAACTTTCAATTGTGGATTGCGTTTTCTCCGAAGAGAGTGAACACTCACAGTCCTGCACCTGTGGAAAAACATTTCAATGGACTATATCATTTGCGACATACTTTATCCTTTGTGTTTAGGAATATAGAGTCCTTTGTATATATAGGTTTATCGTTAACATATTTAGATCTATTTTACTCCTATATATTGCATACTTGGGGCTATTATTCAATATACAAGCTATATTGTTAACACTTTGGTCATAGCGGGTAGATGGGGTTGTTTTAGTAGCACAAGCACCTGAAAAAGTTTGTCACTGTACTCATTGTTTCCATATAGGAGTATAGTGGATGCGTTTATTGGACCCTTGTGTTTGTATCATGCTCCTACTATTTAAGTTGTTCTGTAGAGGGAGTGAAAGCTTCTCCTTGTACAATATGTTATAGGAGGTTGAAATTGATCAAGTCTTTTGTTTCCACAGAGCTAAGCAATGCACTTGCAATTGATGCTACATGGTTTTCTTCTGAGGAAATTTGAATGCTAGGATAAATAACATGAATTTTAATGAAACTCCTGTTGGACATTTTCCACCTTTAGCCCTTTATTCTCTTCTTTAGCACTCCTGATGATTGCAGAATCTGTTTTCAGGACCATGCATGTTGTGGATAATTGTACCGTACAGTTAATACAAAGAAGCCATGGAGAAGGTAGGTGTTAAAACCTTTTAAGTACTCACTTCCTGTCTTTGACACTATGTTATTACTATTTTTACATGTTTCTTTGGCTTTAGCTCTCTGTTCTTTTTTACGCATGAAGCTGACAGCTCTGTAATTTCAGATGTTGTAGTCAGAGACTTGGAAACTCCGTTATCTCTTCAGTCCTGCCCACCAGCGGTTATTCTTGTCTGTACACTTCTCATCTCCGTTTGGCACTACTTTTGTTTTCATATTGTCTGACAGTAGGATACCATGTAGTCGTGAGCTATTAGGCTTTATGACTAATTGTCATGGTCAAATAATGTCCATAGTTTTTAAGAGTGGTCATTTATCGGAAAGATCAACTTGTGTGAAGTGTCAAGGGTTTTGACCAAAGTTTTTACAAGTACTGTCATCTGAGTCTGACTAATGCTACCATAGAACCATGCAATTTTAACATGCTATCAATTTTGTCAGCCAGACTGAGCTCATGTATATTACTTACATGATTCCCTTCTTTAGGTTGCAAGTGCAGGACAGGATGCTGACCATATTACTGCGATGGAGCTCCTTAGTGAAGTGAAATCTGCTGGTAAGCTGGCTGCATCAATATTTTTGAAGCCCTTTTGTTTTGAGGGACAAAGACGACAATTAGAGGTGGGATACTTATGTTGTAAAAGTTGAGTTTATTTTCTTGGTCTATGAGTTACTTCCTGTCACCTACTTTGACTGTATATTAAGTTTAAGATATCTATTGGTTTTTTTGGATTTGCTTCTTACAAACAATTGTATGGTTCTGCAGGCAGCTGATTTAATTGACAAACTTCAAATGTGCTCAAACTTTCACATCGGTAATGCATGTTCAATTTTTAACTTCAAATATATACCTTATTTTTCCATTAGAGCATAAATAAAATATAAATATATATACTTTGAGCAAATAAGCTTTTTCATTTCTTCCAGTATGAACCTTATGCTCTTGGCTTCATTTTGGATCTTGGTTGAGTGAATCATTACACCTTTTGCTGATTTGCTCTTAGGTAGAATCAGTGTAAAATTAGGAAGATCAAATTGTATTGTACATATGCTATATTCTTTGTACCGCAGATTATACATTTTGCATCAAGAGTTGCAAAATGTCATTGAATCTGCTACTTTCTGTTTGCACATCTCTATATGACTAGTCCTATTAAGGGGGTCCTGGTTGAAGCCTATCCATAACCTAAGATAACTGCTAAGATTTCTGGCCTCTCTCGAATCTAGATGGTGTTCTAAGGTAACTGAGTTCCTGTATAGATCTCATGAATCATGATTGAACAAAGCTGAAGAATATTGAAGTTTCTTATTTCAAAGAACTGAGGAAGCATTGCCTCTTGGTTCATGCAATTATCAAGTGTTGTTGAATTGTCCACTCCTTTCTACCATGATTTGAAATGTTAACATGAGACAAAATTGATAATGTTTTGGCAATGTATAATAACATTTGCTGATTTGTGTACAACTTAAAGTCAAGAGGATGAAATCATGGGCTGGCCTTATTATTAGCTAAGTGATCTATTTGTTTCCAGTGCAATTTCACCACATAATAACGCATTTCCCCCCTACACAGTTATTGAAGCCGATTCACTGCTTGAGACAGAAGTGGAAACCCTTGCTGAAGCTTTGGAAAGTGCCAACAACGCTGTTCTGTCAACTATTAGCATGATATCTATCATGATGTCTGTGAGTCTTAAATCCTTTATTTTTGTGTTTGTATACAAAATATCACATTTTACTCTTTTAATCCTATTATTCTTGAATATCAGGGGTTAAATCAGACATTCCGGAGCTCGATTAATGCTCAAATTATGGAAGTCCTTCCTGATGAACTAGGAAAAGTAACCTCATGAATATCTTTACTGCTTAGTTGTATGATCTGCACTTGAGTTATCTTTTTCCTGATACATACAACTCTAACAGCTACTCAGAAGTTATGGAGAAGCCAGAGTTGGATTTGGTGCTGGTTATAACATCCAGTCTGCAATTAAACAAGCTGTCTTCCACTGTCCATTTCTTCGTGGTGGAATCAAGGTGCTATGATCATCTAATTTTAACTTTTAATCTTACATTGATGATCACCCACTTTTTATCCAAAGAAACAGGAAAAATGAATTTTAGTCTTGTGTTGATATCCTCATATACAAATTTACCTGTGCAAAACATCACAAAATGCTATACATTTATACCTCTGCAAAAATGTTGTTGTAACCAACAAATTTCAGATTTCAGAACCATCAAATTTCAAGTGTATGGCCAGCTAACCTGCACAAGATGATTGCTTACATATTTTGATAACTATACGTTGGGCTGTTGATATTTATTTCTTATAATTAACGTGACTCTGCAGTTCACTAGAAATAACTGAAAAATGTTACGCTTTTGAATTACATGCTTCATAGCTAGCAAATCTTCTCTCTATTTCTGTACACTCCTAATCATCCAACCAAAGTAAGCAAGTACGCTGCACACAGGAATATAGATTCATAATACAGTGAACAGAACATGACAGCACTACATAAGAGACAGATCCTTGGAGATTCATGGCTTTTTAACACTAGTGTTTTTGAGATATTCACAAATGCATGTGGCGCAGTAAACTTCAAAGCTTGTAGAAAAACCACTAAGAATCTATTTAGTTGCATTCATTCAAAATATTAGAGATCTCAGATCTGATACTGAATACTCCTAGTGTCTATGAAGTTTGGTGTCTTCATTACAAGCTATAGTAAGGTCGAATTTGAACATAATTTTTGACTGCGTACCTTCACCTTCTTTTGGAACAATTGTGTTTGCATTTCAAGTGGTCACTTATGTAACATCTTTTGGCTATGATGTTGAAATTTTTGTATACGAGAAAAAACACGAGTATAAGTAGACTTCAAGCATGTAGAAACCTGTCTTCAGAGCTTTCACGCTAGAGTTAACTTTAATTAGTTTTTTATACAGAAATCACGTTCCTGCTTGCAATGTAAGCTCTTTATGCATTCATTTTATGTTTTATACCATTGTTCTGAGTATATACTTTTTTCTGTGTAGGATCTGAACAATGTGGTTTTTCTTTCCATTACAAGTTCTCGAATATTTTCTGAAAGTGATATGGTCTCCACTTTGCACATCTTCCGTCGAGTTACAGGGTTCACTGAAGATATTATATTTTCTAGAAATTGTGAACCTGATTTAGAGCCAAAACTGATAGTAGTTTCTCTCTTAACTGTGAGGTAAGCCCTCGCAAAAATTCGAATGGTTTGCTGGTTTTAATGCTTTGGCTGTAAACTACATCTAATCATATAACCTCTCTACTTTTGTATCATGCTTTGCTGATTTTCTATCCTGATGGGAATAGGACTAGCAACCTGTGAATATGTTAATAAATACTATTTATTAAATAGCAGTTGTAGTCCTAAGAAAACAGGAATCTGCATATCTGTCAGTTATACATAGAAAGATAAATGCATAACTGCTCTACTTGTGCCTTGCTCATTAGTTGGTGATCGCTGCTAACACTTGTGGGTGAAAATGTGCTCCAATTTTTATTTTCCAGAAACAGTACTGATGAGATCGTGGCATCTGTCAAGGAGGGGTTTCTTTCAGGTTTGGCCTTGCATTTTCCTTTTATATCCTCTCTTGTGGGAGGAGATATCCCTGAACAGAAAGCTACGTTGAAGCATTCATACAGTAAACTGCCTAGCAGTGGATTGAGTTTGGCAGAGCAGGAATTCTCACGGCTTTCCAGTGCTTTTACCAATGCTGTTGTTAATAATTTATTTCCTGAGGAAACAGACATGATGAAATCTGGAAGGTAATGGATGTAGTAAGTTTCCTTCTTGTATCGGAATATACTATTTTGAAAAAAGAAATACTTTAGGGTGTTATGAACCAAGCAATACTCAATGCAATTCTGTCTAGGGAATCTAAAGAGGAAACACGCACACAATCTCAAGAGGCTAAGGTTGAACCTGATGGGGAAATTAGCAAAGATAGGGAAAGAGGTAAAATTCCATATACCATGTTCTCCATCTTTTTGTTTGTGTGTGCGTGTGTGTTTCTTTTTTAACTTGATGGTTCATTGGCAGAGCATTTAGATTCAGAGCAGGAGCGTAAGTTCTGGAGCAATTCCCCTGGTATTGGCATTGCTCAATTATGGGCTAAAGTGCGTATGGCATCAGATGGAGGCATACAGAACAATGACATCAATATTATCACTCTTCCAGTTGGCGTGAAATCTCCTGAAGTTCAGTATGGTGCAGATACACAACCAGAAGCTCATAGCGGTGCCAGTAGCACATCTGCAGCTTCTGGACATGCTGCCTTTGGAGTATCATTTTCTGACATTGGCTTGGAGAAAGTAACAGAGATGTACAGCTCTGCAATGACATTTTTAAAGGGGGGAATGGATAGATCTCGAAAGCGCCGATCAGTTGCTAATCGGGCTGCGCTAATGCTGGTTAGTCTCTCTTGATTTTCTGTATATTGGTTTATCATTTTTCAAGGCTAGTCTGGGTTATCTTGCTGGGATTGTTTTTTTTTCTATATGGACAACATTCCCTGATGATGACATTGAAGATAAACACTCACAATTTAGTTATAATTCTGGATTCCATCAATGTTTGCTAAATTGGTGACCTGTTTTTGTGGTAATCTGACATTGGATTGCTCTGCTGCAAAGCCAGCCTCGTATTGTCCACTTCAGCTATTCATCATGTTTTTCAGCTTCCCTCACAGTTTGTGCCATTATTCTGTGAGGTGTGGGTCTGCTGGCTCATTAGTTTTTTTTGTTTCCTGTGCTACTAAGATGGGCTTTCTATTTAGTTATTCATCTGAGAGATAGACGAGGGCCATTGTGCTAAGACTTGCTTATCTTTATCTGGTTTTCATGAGTTATTGAACAACCTGAATGGACACATTAAACTTAAAGTTATCTTTATTTTGAACTTCTGTTTCTGATGGATGAAATGACCTCTCTTTTTTCTCCCAGTCCAGAGTGCAGTTGGGTCTTTTTGTACTGTTAGATAACACACAAGAGAGTTGGCATACATGACCTCTGGTTTCCTCTAAAATTATTAGCATTATCGTGCTGTTTTACAAATGTAACCTATTGTTTTCCATGTAGGATGCAGAAAGAGAGCTGGAGAAAACATGGAGCCCCATAGTTGAGATACAGTTTGGAGGAGGAATTTACAGAGGGAGGTGTCAAGAAGGTGTCCCTGAAGGAAAGGTGAATCCATGTAAACTAAGTGCTCTTCCATTTGGCTTGACAGGAAATTAAGTAACTAACCCTTCAACAATATTTTTTCGTAACAATTACAGGGTCGCATAACCTTCAGTGATGGGAGCTTTTACGATGGACTCTGGAGGTATGGCAAGAGATCAGGTCTAGGGACGCTCTATTACAGTAATGGTGACGTATTCCATGGAACATGGAGGGATGACCTTTTTCATGGAAAGGTATGGTATACTTTATATTTGAATATGGCAATTATGAGATGTCCATGTTAGGTATGGCTACTCCCATTTACAGCATTCTTTAAAACATGATGATTAGCTCAGCACCTTCTTTGTTGGGTAATGTTTCTTCACTCATGTTTATTTTAACATACCATTTTTTAAACGACGGTAGTCAACCTTCCTTTCGAGATATGAAGATAAACTTGCTTTAATGTGGTAATTTGGATTTATTTGATACCAAAGGATTTGTATTTGCCTTTTGATTTCCTTTGCATAGCTATTCTTTCTGCATTTTTCCCTTTTGTTTTTTATATGCTTACTTTGTATGACTAAAATGTGCAGTGTTGTACTGTTCAAACAGTACTTCTTGCTGTTCTATTGTGATTAGGTGTTGTGATTCTTTATGCTGGTTAGGGTTCTCAATTCTGTATTGATGAATTTTGATCCTTTATTTGGCACACTGAATTGCTGCCAAGAGGATAAGTTGGTAACACTCTTTCCCTTTATCATAAAATTAACCTCCATCATTCCCATGTAATTTGTGGTTCTTTTCCTCCCTACCTTCCTGGGTTCACCTCTCCTTCGGTTCTCCTGCCTTTATTGAACTATGATGATAGTATTACATGAACTAGCACGATAGTATTACATGAACTAGCACAGAGATCCATACTCATTTATACCCAGTCCATGCACTTGTGAACCATTGCATTCAGTTTCTGTTCATTGAGTATTTTTCACATTGAGAAATAATATATTCTGATTGTAAAATTCCCAAGAACCACATGAATTTATCCAGGCTGTAAATCCCAGTAATTTCTCTCCAGAATATTTCATACAGATGTTTTGATGGCAACCTTTGGTATGACATTAAATTCAGAACAAGTATATTCATATTAGATTTAATACTGTCACTTTATAAATTGTTGTGTTCCATGTGAAGTTCTGAGTTTTCTCCCTTTCCTTTAGGGCTGGTATTATTTTCACAGTGGTGACCGCTGGTTTGCAAACTTTTGGAAGGGGAGGGCTAACGGCGAGGGTAGATTTTATGCCAAAGATGGGAGCGTCTTCTTTGGCAATTTTCAAAATGGATGGCGCCATGGGGAGGCCCTGTTGATAGATGCAAACGGATCAAGGTTGTTATCTACTCGTGTTTACATGTTTTCCTGAACGATGACATCTGCATATTCTTTTAAGTTAACCTTACTATGAACCATGGCTACAGGTGGATTGAAGTTTGGGATGATGGTGTACTTATTGGTCAAACTAAGTTGGAAAAATAGGGCTCCAAACTAACTATTTTCCATAATTTATTGGTAAAAGTTGTACACTTGTACTACACAGAAGTTGGAGTACCGCATTGTCAAATAGCAAGTGCCACGACCACGATACGCCCCGCAACTCCGGTATGTACCTCCGTTGCGCTGAAGTACTTCACTGTTTGATGGATATGCTCATGCATGCTTCAACTTTCACCGAGACACCCAGCGATGATCCTTGTGTGTATTGTCACTTTCTTTTGCAGATTGTACATAGGTGCCTGTTGGAAGCGTTGTTGTAGAGTTGATGCTGATTCTAAGTTCTGAAAGCTGCGTTAGTCATTGGTGAATGGTGTATATAATCCCAAGAAGAACGGAGGAGGCTTTCTTCATACCGTGGATGTGGAAAGCAGGGAAAAGTCGCACAACTGCATCAAGCATACTACATAAAGTAGGTTTGATTGAATTCATTTATGGCCTCTAGATATTCTCTGATTGGACTCAATGCATGGATGAACAAGCCCCCGTGGCTTTGCCCCCTCAATTCCAGTTGAGTATGTGATTTTCCACATATGGGGTCCCACAGCACCCTTCCCTTCTTTGTTTCCTGCCACTGTCAGTATCACCAACACATTCTGGCCCTGTTCGCTTGTTCGTATCAGTCGGACTTATCAGCCGTTCAAACGGTATTTTTCTTTCACAGCAAACCAACCGGCTTATAGACCAGCCGAACACGACCTCTGTTCCAGTTATAATTGTGCATCTTATTCAAGTTTGTTCACTTCCACATGGTTCAATCAATAGGCTCACACTAATTTGAAGTCAGATGCAGGAAGTGCTAAGAAATGGATTTAGTGCTTAGTGTTGCTGTTCATTCAATCTGAGCTGTTCAAATAGTCGGTGATTGGGTTGTTAAACCCTTAACTGGCTTGACATGCAATCTGTTATTGCTCCAGATGGTGGCAAAAGTAGCAACCAATCAGATAGTAGTATTTAACATTTTTCACGGCGTAGACTGACACTGTTATAACCCAAGACCCAAGTACCCAGCTGAAGACTGAACCGCCCAATCTATCTACTACTCTACTAGAAAAGGTCACTTAGTCACTTAGTAGGTATAAAGAAAGTAAACTTTTGAGGGATAATCAAGTTTATTCTGCGAATGGACATGCTTGATGGAGTAGATAGCTAGCACAAGAAGGGCTACTCACCTTCTTGGCCAGACGATACCGGCATCTACAATATTCCTCCTCTTGTTTCAACTATTCTGGCCGAAATGACAAGAGATACTTGCACAGCGGTAGGTGTCCAGTATCATGGCTCTAGCTGTGTCTCGCGTGCCATTACTTCCTGAAGTCGATTGATTTCAACGAGAATTTCATATTTTGTGCAAGATATGATTAGTACAGGACAGAAGTCAGATATCAATGAGCTCATGTGTGATTGCCTCACTCATCATGTGCCGTTTACCGTGGCTGCGATTCCCGTATAAACAAATGACACGTGAGATGCCTGAATCGGGGGCACAAATATAATGTGGCCATCCAAGTATCCAATCGCACGTTGACGCATAAACATTTGGCCGACCAGTGGAAGAAAGTAGGAAACCATCGCGAGCAAATGTCAGCCTGCCATTGGGCTAGCCTCTTAAATATACCAATGATGGACTCAACCCAGCTGCATTTGTTGCGTTAGTGTTGTGTCCTGTGCATGCTGCACTGCTCAAAGCTAAGCCTAGCCGAGAGTAGCCCGTCATGGCCATGCCATGCTCATTCACACCTGTGCCAAGTTTAGTTTAAGATTATTGAATAGACTACTGTCACATTTATCGATTTAATTATATAGATAAATGAAATATTCTTAAGAAAATTAAGCTTAAAATAAGTGGTCAACCAATGTAAAAGAAGAAAGTTTTTAAAGAAAACGTATTTTTCGAAGCGTAGAGAAAATAATCTGTATAAATAATTCGGTGAGTTGATTGAAAAGAAAATGACCTGTTTTTCTTTTCAGGAATAGGAGTAATAAGTAGCAGTCCCAGTCAAGTTATCCTGCCGCCGAGTGCAGCATGCTGCGCGACAAGGACTAGGCGGGCGGAACACGCGGAAAATGCTGGTTGCTCGCGTCTCGGCCGTCCCGCTCCCGCGCTCCGCTCACGTACGTTCGGTTCAACCCCCACACCCCAACCGCGAGCAATCCGCATGCCGCGCGCGATGCCGTGCGCGCGCGGGTGGAGCCGGCCGGCCACCACACACGTACGTACTACGTACGCTGCGCGGGTGGGGCGCGCGACGTGCCGGCACGCGGGCGCCGGTTGCTCGTGTGCGTAAAGCGAGCGAGCACCCGCGACAGCGGCGGCGACCGAGCAAAGCAACGAGGAATGAAATGAATGGGCCGGGGGCGTCGAGCGCAACAACGATCAGGGTTTTCGATTTCGCGAATTTCGGCACGAAAGTCGCGAAATTTGATGGTTTCGTGGGGGTGCGGCACGGCATCCCGGTTTCGTTTAAAAATTTCGTGAAAATTCAAAAATTAAAAAAATTCATTTTAACACAAAATATATATATTTTTATAAAAAATATAAATTTCGTGACGTTTGTCGCGAAAACCGCGGTATACGGCGTGGTTTTCGCGAAATCCACGGCACGACGCGAATTTTGATATAGTTCAAATTTAAATTACGGTTTTCACGGGTTTCGCGGCTTTCGCGGATTTCGCGCGGTTTTCGTGGTTTTGCACGGTTTTCGCGCGGTTTTCACGGTTTTTCGCGCGGTTTTCGCGTACGCACGAAATCGTTCAAATTCAAATTTTTACTGTTCATTGTCGTCGGTTTTCGTAAATTTCAACGAAATTCGTCGTGCCACCGAGAGGCGGCACTGCATATGCCGCCGGCATAACAACGACAGGCACCGGGTGGGGAGGCCACGCCCACACTCTGGTCTGGTCTACTCTACTACGCCCAATCATCGCGCGCGGGGAGGGAACCAGAACCACACCACCGAACCGAGGCCCAAGCGCGGGCGGCGACACGGAGGGGCCCACACTCGCCGACATGGGTGGGCCCACCCGGGAGACCACAACCCTCCTCGCACCCCCCACCACGTGTCCCCGACTTCCCAGTCGTGGGTCGGTGACATGTGGGACCCAGGAGGGTTGTTGGCCGGTGCGATTCGGGATTTCATCTCTCGAGTTACGTATAGTGAACTGCGTGATGGAGTAGCATACGTGCATGTTTGGACAAGCTCGATTTGCGTGAACAATTTTTACCATGAATTTGCTCCTTGTGTGGTACGAGGTCCTACTAGATGAAAAGTAATTAAAGGTTTACTACTTCAATCGCTCATGACCTGATTTAGGCCCTGTTTGTTTCTCGGAAAGATTTAGAATTTTAATCATTTTTAGAGTTTGAAAGTAAATATATAGATGTAAAGTTGACTCGTAAAAAATTTAGATTTAGAAGATTTGAGACAAAAAAATGTAATTTTTTTTGGAAACATGTTTGCCCACCCTACCCTACGGACAGTACTCCCCTACCACCGCTCTCCTCTGTTCTTCCCGTTGCCACCGCCCCGTCTCCTCGCTCTGCTCTCCCCACCGCTGCCCCCACTCTTCGCCGCCGTCGCCCCCGCCCCGCTCTGCTCTCCCCGTCCCCGCTGCTCCACTTCTCCGTCTCGCTGTCCACCGGCAGCGCGCGATAGGGTTGGAAACAGCATGATGGTGGACGTGGACGACGACGAGGAGAGAGGGCCGCAGCGGATGCTGATAGTGGTGACGACGACGTGGTCGGGCGCCGGGGAGCGGCGGCGGCAGCGAGGGGAGCTGCTGCGACTAGCGCACGCTGTGCGAGGCTGGTCGGTCGCCGGTGGTGTGGGTGTGGTGTGGGTGGCAAGGGGTCGCCGGTGGTGTGGGTGTGGTGTGGGTGGCAAGGGGACGTTGAATCTCTATTGTGTACGTTGGATCTGTACTGTGTAAATTTTTGAGAGGGAAGTAAACACCTTTATGGGGTGTAAAGTTTACATCTAAAAAGTTTACAAAATGAGCAAATAAACAGGACCTTATTGAGTATGTATATATACTTTCTCTTGGTGAAGGTACTAATGCTACATTGTGTTCTGTACTGGTAGTTTATACCATAGCCTTGTAGGATGAGAAACTGAAAGACACGGGTGACTGGTCGTGTCTGTAAAAGTGTCTAGCTGTTTTTCTGTAGGAGGATGTGCGCCATAGACCATATCGCACCAACACCAAACAATAATCTGCTGCACAAGTGCATATGCCACTTCTTGCTTGCTACTCCTACCTACTAGATGACCAGTATTATTCTCGCACTTGTTCTCTCGATGTCATCAGGTTCACTTCACCTGCATGCCCACCCAGCAGTTGCGTTGTTCCTGCTGCTGCGAAGAGCGGCAGATGTAAGACTGCCACGTGTCCCCTCGACTCCACATTACAAAACGGCCGCCAGTGAGCACGAGCTTGTGAGAGAGACTATGAGCTAAGCTAACTTCTGCAGCTTAGCTGAATAAGAAGAAGAAACCAGCGGCCAAGTACGTCGTCGTCGACCATGATGTCCACCACCACCACCACCACCAGCGCGGCGGGGACGCCGGTGTGCGCTCGTCGGCGGCAACGGGTGTTCGTTGACGTGCCGAGGCGCGGAGCGGCGTTCTTGGCCATGGTCGAGCGCGGGAAGATGGCGCCGCCGTGCTCCGTGCGCGCCGCGGGCTCCAATCCCATTGGCTGCCTCGAGGTAGCCGAGCCGTGGAGCGCGGTGCCGCTGCCGGGGCAGCTGGTCGCGGCGCCGGCGGCGGAGGACGACGAGCTCGCCGCCGTGCCGTCCGAGCAGAGGGTGCAAGACGTCGTTCTGAAGCAAGCGGCGCTCGCCGCGTTAGCGCCCGAGATGCGGAGGCCGGTGCAGCTGGCCGAGCGGGAGCGTGTCGCCGGCGGCCTGAACGCGGCCTTCGATCGCTGCGGCGAGGTCTGCAAGGAGTACGCCAAGACATTCTACCTCGGTAATTTTTTTTCAACCATACTCTGTGCCTCTATCGATCCGATTTGATTACAGTCAAAATATCAAGAGTAAAATAGCGTGTTAAGCAGAAAATAACTAAAAAATTCCAAACGAGAAGCACGATATGATCATGTGGTGATTGTCTAAGTGATAATGCGTCAGAGTGAAAACGAGCTCAGCTGCAACAGCAGGACCGTTCCACGCTACTCTGTCAGACGCAGCAGTAGAACTCTGACCAGCGGGCACTAATACTAATTAACTTATTAATGGCTCCTGGCACATGTATTAGTGTGTTATTACACTAACATGAGTAAGTTTCTGAAACAATTTGAATTGTGTTGCAGCGACGCAGCTGATGACGCCGGAGAGGAGGAAGGCGATCTGGGCGATATACGGTAAGCCCAACCCAACACATGACATGCAGCAGGACGACGCTTGCTTCCACCTTCCACGATGTGACTGACGATGATTGATTGGTTTGGTTGATCGATCAGTGTGGTGCAGGCGAACTGACGAGCTGGTGGATGGCCCCAACGCGTCCCACATGTCGGCGCTGGCTCTCGACCGGTGGGAGTCGCGGCTGGAGGACATCTTCGCCGGCCGCCCCTACGACATGCTCGACGCCGCCCTCTCCCACACCGTCGCCACCTTCCCCGTCGACATCCAGGCAAGCACAATAAAGCCAGGAGTGTTATTGACTATGTTCTTCCGTTATCTAAAAATAATAAAACACCATGAAATCTGTGGCTGTTCTTGGCTTGAAATCAAACATGTCGTGTTCATCGATCATGCGTGATAGCTCTGTCTCTGTGTGTACCGTACGTGTGCAGCCGTTCAGGGACATGATCGAGGGGATGCGATTGGACCTGACGAAGTCGCGGTACAGGAGCTTCGACGAGCTCTACCTCTACTGCTACTACGTCGCCGGCACGGTCGGGCTCATGACGGTGCCGGTCATGGGCATCTCGCCGGACTCCAAGGCCAACACCGAGACCGTCTACAAGGGGGCGCTGGCTCTCGGCCTCGCCAACCAGCTCACCAACATTCTCAGGGACGTCGGCGAGGAGTAAGCTAGCTTCAGATCATCATTTATATGCCATTATTTGTTAATCAGTTACTGCCATTTCTGATGTCCTGATATGCTTGTTAATTTGCAGTGCAAGAAGAGGCAGGATCTATCTCCCAATGGACGAGCTTGAGATGGCCGGACTCTCTGAAGATGACATCTTCAACGGCCGCGTCACCGACGGATGGAGAAGCTTCATGAGAGGTCAGATCACGAGAGCGAGGGCGTTCTTCAGGCAGGCCGAAGAAGGCGCCACCGAGCTCAATCAGGAGAGCCGATGGCCGGTGAGAAATGACAACTACGACGGCGTTCTTTTTAGAGGATGAATTTAGCTGATTAGCTGCACACAAAATGAAAACGTTATTAGTATATGATTGATTGTGTATTAATTATTAAAAATTTAAAAATTAAATTTATTTGATTTTTAAAGCATATTCTATATAGAAAATTTTCGCATAGCTCATATTATTTTGAAAAACATGCTAACAACATTTTAGAACATGTTATCAGGTTACTTGACCTTATAGTATGTTAAGTTGATTCATATGTATGAATGACCATTAGGTTGTTGTTTCAGGTTTGGGCTTCTCTACTTCTGTACCGACAAATCCTTGACGAGATCGAGGCCAACGATTACAACAACTTCACCAAGAGGGCATATGTCCCAAAGGCAAAGAAGATTGTGGCTCTGCCTAAAGCTTACTACAGATCACTAATGCTTCCCTCTTCTCAGAGGCACTGCTCTAGCCTAACATCATCATGATCTCCTTGTGGTATTGTTGTTACAATTTTTCTTGTATACAAGTCTTCCAATGTACAAAGTACTGCAGTATCTGCAAATATATGTACACTTTAACATTATGTATATATAGGGAAGTTTCTATGAAACAGAGAAGTGTATGTATGACCATAGATCATACTACTCTTGCATAATGCTGTCAGCTTATCACTCATTGCTTCAGTCAATCAGCTAGATTGTGAAAGTACCTAACTATATATACGAAATACTAGTCTTATCAGCATGGGTGTAAGATGGGTATGTACCCCACAAAGATTTCCAATCTATTAGTCAAAATAGCAATGTTTTTTTTATAGAACATTGATGTACAGGTGTCACCTTTTGATGAAGGATCTTTAGCATGAGCTCAGCAAAATCTTGAACCTGTCACTACTAATTCAGTTTATGCTAATACTAGAATAATTAAACTAGCTGATAGTTAACTAGTCACTATATCTAGCAGTGCACAAGTAGTAGTTTAACTTGTATACCAGCTTGGCTACATGCCTAGTATAGCATAAGGTCACATGAATCTTGTTGGAACATTGCGTGCTTCTTTCTCCCAGCTTTTCTTTTTGTTTGACCTGTGGAAGAGGGAGAGATCGCGTGCTTGTTCTTCTCTCAGATGAACTGAAAATTGTTTATGCGTTCTGCGTGGAGGATAGCAACCGGAGATCTTGTGCCCGTCATATTCAGATGATATACTACATTATCTGAAGTCTGGATGTCGGTGCCGAGCTGTACGTGTTGTGATGCACACCGTCGGCCGCCATTGTTTATGTTCATAATGCACCAAGAAACTGATTGAGATCGATCAACGCTGGTTTCCTTGTTGCTGTAATAATACTGTGCATAATGGAATCTTCTGGGACACTGCCAGCTACCTGCAGAAGACTGCACACACCTACTGATCGGCAGACTGCACACATGACATGAAAGCATCTTTGGTTCTTGGAAGGGGTTGGGAATGGAGCATGATGCAGTGAGCACGATACAGTTTGGAGCTTAGATGATAAGATGAATCATATTCTACACAATGGAATTATGGACATAGTTAAGCTTACACGATCGTAACTGTACTCACATACCTGTACCAAGCAAGCCATTTTTACAGATACATTTACACGCAGTGGAGTCCTCCGGGAATTACGCCGAACACATGGCGTGCGCGCCCCACCTCCTCCGCCCTCTCATCTTCAATTCTGATCGGATTACAAACGAATACACACAAGCTGATCCGAATTGATCGGATTATTTATTGGAAAGCACGGATGATTTCATGGTTAGTTTTGCTTCTTGGAGTTGATGTAGTCCTGGAGGGCTTCCATCTGCTCCTTGGTCGGCGGCTGCTCGTTGTTCTTGATCGACCGGTGCACGTCGTACGTCGTCGCCCCGAGGAACACGATCCTACAAAATCACACACCGCGTCATGTCGCCGCCGCCGCCGAGGAGAATCGAGACCGGAGGATGTACGGGCGGCGCCCCCTACCCTGCGGCGAGCAGCGCCACCTGCCTCGGGAAGACGTGCTTGCCCAACACCCTCATCCTGCCTCCGCCTGCGTGGCCGCGTCTTTCCCCTCTCGATCTCCATATGCGCGAGCAGGTGAAGCCCATGGGCCTTGCTCCAGCTTGGCCCGATTTCTTGGGAGGTAGGTTTCAGTTTCACCACTTCACCGGCCTTCTTCTTCACTTCCATGCTCGCGCCATCGGCCGGCGGCGCCTCCTCCCGCCATGTGCGGGAGCTTCTGCGGCGGTGCGGCTCCGTCCAGCGTCTCAGCCAGCTCCACGCCCACCTCGTCGTGCACGGCTACTTCGCCGCGGATGCCGCCGCCGCCTCCTCTCAGATACTCGCGTCATACTGCGCGCTACCGGCTGGTGGCGGGGTGTGGTATGCCCGCCAACTGTTCGACGGAATCCCCGACCCTGACAGGTTCGTGTACAATAGCCTTATCAGAGGCTACTGCAACAGCCATTGCCCCCAAGAAGCGCTGCATCTTCACCGTGGCATGATCCGGCGAGGCATTCTGCCGAACGAGTTCACGCTGCCCTTCGTCCTCAAGGCTTGCGTGAGGGCGCAGGCGTGGGAGCATGTGATGGTCACTCATGGCATGGTTGTTAAGCTGGGATTTGCGCGGCAGGTGTTTGTGGGGAATGCTCTTCTGCATTCTTATGCATCGGCTGGGTCACTGGGGGATTCTCGTCAGTTCTTTGATGAGATGGTGGACAGGAATGTGGTGTCATGGAACTCAATGATCAACGGATATGCGCAGGCTGGAAATACTTGGCAGGCGTGCTCCTTGTTTGAGGGGATGAGACGTCAGGGACTCTTGGCTGATGAGTTCACGCTGGTCAGCCTGCTTTTCGCCTGCTCACTGGAGGTAAATCTTGAATTTGGTAGGCTTGTGCATTCTCATTTGCTGGTTAGTGGATGTCGGATTGATTTGATTCTTGCCAATGCCCTGGTGGACATGTACGGTAAGTGCGGGGATTTGTTGATGGCTCGTACATGCTTTGACATGATGCCCTTCAAGAATGCTGTTTCATGGACATCTATGCTTTGTGCTCTGGCCAAACATGCATCTGTTGATGCCGCAAGAAATTGGTTTGAACAGATGCCAGAGAAGAGCATAATATCTTGGAATGCCATGATCTCTTGCTATGTTCAAAGTGGCCGATCCTGTGAAGCACTGGATCTTTATAACCATATGAAATTGGTAGGCCTCACTCCAGATGAGTTTACCTTGGCGGCTGTCCTCTCTGCATGTGGGCAACTTGGCGATTTGGCTTCTGGAAAGATGATACATGACTATATCAGAGATAGCTTCCATAATCCAGGTGTTGCTCTATTTAATTCACTTCTTGACATGTATGCAAGGTGTGGTCAGGTAGACACAGCTATAAGCTTGTTCAGTGAAATGCCCAGTAAAAATGTTATCTCATGGAATGCGATTATTGGGGCGCTAGCGATGCATGGACGTGCACAGGACGCACTCATGTTCTTCAGATCTATGGAATCTGATGCCTTCTCCCCTGATGAGATAACCTTTGTTGCTCTTCTTTCTGCATGTAACCATGGGGGCCTACTGGAAGCTGGACAATATTACTTTCAAGCTATGGAACATGTTTACAATGTTAAGCCTGGTGTTGAGCATTATGCCTGCATTGTTGATCTGCTTGGCCGTGGTGGCCAGCTAGCAAAGGCTGTTGATCTGATCAAAGATATGCCAATGAGGCCTGATGTTGTGGTTTGGGGTGCGTTACTAGGGGCCTGCAGGATCCATGGACATATACAGATTGGCAAGCAAGTGATCAAACAATTACTTGAGCTGGAGGGAATGAGTGGAGGCTTGTTCGTCCTAATTTCAAACTTGCTATATGAAACTCATCAGTGGGAAGACATGAAAAGGCTCAGGAAGCTAATGAGAGAGCGGGGAACAAAAAAGAATATGGGTGTTAGTTCAATTGAAACAAACGACAACATTCATGAATCTGGAACTGAAGACATTGGACATGAGAGCTCAGACACAGATGTATGTAGCGGTTGATCAGTTGCCACATCATTTGGTCTTTCCAAATGCCTTGGCTGTGCCACCAGACCAACTAAATGTGGAAGAATGAAAATCTATTCTAAAGACCTCCTAGAATCAATTAGAACCTTATGGTATAGAATAAAAGCACTATACCAAATCAAGATAGGTGATGTGAGTGGTCTGCATCTTCACAGGCAAACGTTCACCATCAAGCAGCTCGACTGTTGAAGCCTGAAGGTGGGTCTTGCTGAACAAGCACATTCCTCAAAAATGCATCCAGGTTCATTTTTTAAAAAAGATAAATAATTGTAGACATATTGAGCTGCATGGTTTACTTTCAAGGAAAATGCGATAAAGGCTAAGTAATTATTTGTCGTTTTCAACATTCATCTGGCTTTGCTAATTTGCTCAGTTTCAGGTGTCCTGCAGATATCATGGTTTCATGGTTCACTGGACAGTCCACTCAACCATCATCAGCACAGATAGTTTGGTGAGTAGCATTACATCTAAAACCCTCAGTAGTCGCTGCCTTCGCTGTGATGTCTCAACAGTATTGTGATTTGCAGGAAACTCAAGCTTGGAAACAGTCGATTCATCAGATCGGTAAGGACTAAGGAGTCCTGACTGGTATTATGTCTGGAGATTGATCTGTCTACTTGAAGAACCGTTTGTTTTGTTCATTCATGGGACCATCAGTTTGTTTGTTTGTGCTGGGACGGGGAGATATAGAATGAGAGTATGGGGCACACCATATATGCGCGTATATGACTTATCAAATATAGATCCTATGCACAATTGCACCATTTCTTTCACTTTATGTCTTCCTCTGATTTACATCCTTGTTTCTACAAGCCCTGATATCTTCTTGTTTGATTGAACAACTGCAGGATGAGATCATAATCAAGCCTAGTACATTGATCAACTCGTGATGCTAGTCACATCTCACATGGATTCCTATTGTTGCAAAGAGAGGTACATCAGTTAACTGTTAACCTGGGCCCTTCACTTCACCGCTTGCCGGTTTGAAGTGCAATAAAAGAGTGCCCCATGTGTGTGCTTCGGCAGTTAAGCGCCGAATCGACATGAGTTGCCACTGGAGCCACACAGCCGCATTATTATTCGTTATTGACCTCCACTGTGCTCAGTGTCCACGTCAAGCCAGCAGATCTTGGTTTCACAGGCATGTGGTTAGGAGTGCTTCTTTCTTTATCTGCTATTGCATATTGCACCGGGATGAGATGGATGTTCTGGATGAACCCGATCTCTAACGTACTACCCTTTAATTTTGAGTGATTGCCATATAAAATCCACAACCAATGAGACCACATGTCACTGACCAGGCAGAATGGCAGAGGAGACTCATCTGTTCTGGATAGAGGGACATATTCCAACTGTTGTGATTTACTAGGGCCTTTTTTCTTTTGAGGCTGGGGCCTTCTTATGAATTCTTGATCAACTATGAGTTGTATCTGGTTGAGTAAAGATCAACTGCTACTACCAACTCCACCAGTATTTACCATTGATGATTGTTGCTGCAGGAGATAAACAAAGGGAGCAGCCAGCACCAACCAGAATGATCAAGATTCCGTTTTATTAATTTTCAAGTTTCATGGATAAACTACTGCAGTGGTTCAGAGATTTAAAAAGAACAAAACAGGCAGACAGATCTATACTGCCGTACACTTTGGCCTGAGTGACAGGTCTGTCTTTTCCCTCCCTCACCTTTTCTTTTCTAAATACAGATATTCGCGGACAATTCTTTTTTCGACAATAACACCAAAATGAGCACAGTTGCTCATTGAAAAAAGAAGAAGAAAAGCATCCAAATTTGTCTAAATCAACATTTACTTTAGTTTTGTTAAATGGTGATTTACGTTCTAGGACACATTCAAAACCTGAAACAGGTCGACATCTTGTGATACCCTGCCCTGTACGCACAACATCCCAAAGCCAACAACCGCGAATCTATACTACTAGTATACAGCGTTGCAAAATCCATAATTGTGACACACCAATTGCTTTTCATGCTCGATTCTATGAAAGAAACCCACGGCCTCGCTGGAGAGCTACCAACCGAATGGAGTAATCATACCATTATAATCACACCGGCACAAGCTTTGTAATGGCTGCACCGTCGAAAGGGATTGGACAACTAATCCTCAATAAAAGCCCAGCCAAAGTTGGTTACTTCAGCTATAGCTCCTGGACAAAAGCAAGTAAGCAACAAGCCAAGAACAATGCGTCATCATCATCTAAAAAAATTGACAGTAAATTACATCAGCATCATGAAAAGATCACATCTTGTATGAACCAAAGTCCAAAACCAAATTGAAAGAAGAATACAAACAGTATGGATAATCACATCTGTAGCTACAAGCAATGCAATGGCTGTATCAAAAGCTGCTTGTCCACTCAGGGAAACAAAGAACGAATCAGTGATGAGAAGATGATGCCAAATGCCCAATTACACTAACAAGCAGTCAAACACTGATGGTGATGTAAAAAAAATGTAAGGTGTAATTACAGGTGCAGCACCGCCATGGATTTCAGCCTGCTGGACATGGCGTCGGCGTCCGCGGCGGCGTTGTTCCGCGCGAGCCGGCGCCACTGGTGGTCGTCGGTGTCAGAGACCCGGCACGCCGTCACGAAGTCGAGCACCTTGCCGAAGATCCTGAACATCTCCACGGCGTAGATGGTGTCCGCGCCGGCGGCGAACGCGGCGTTGGGGTCCATGGGAGCGTCGGGGTGCGACGACGCCTCGCCCCACCGGCGCGAGCTGAGGTCGAGCTCGAACAGCTTGCGCACCACCTTCTCCCGACGGCTGGCCGCTGCCGCGCCGTCGCGGTCGCACCACGAGACGCAGAGCATCAGCAGCCGGGAGGAGCAGCACAGCAGCGTCGGCGCGTAGTCGCGGAGCCGCGGCGGCGGGCGGGACGTCTGGATGACGGACCAGAAGCCCTTGTCGAGGTGGTAGGCGACGAGCGTGTCCGACTCGCAGTACACGTAGAACATCTGGCCGCAGACGGCGCCCGAGCAGGCGAGCCCGACGTCGGCGGGGAAGCCGGCGATCTCGAACCACTTGTCCGTCAGCGGATCATAGATCTCGCCGGACACCAGCGGCTCGTCCCAGCGCCCGCGCCCACCGACGGCGATGAGCGCGGGCCTTCGCTGAGCCCTCCTCTCCTCTTCTTGCCCGGCCATCTTGGCGTCAGATGGAGCGAACTCCGAAGAATCGTCGTCGTCGTTCAGCACGTCCCGGAGCCGAAGGCGACGGAGGGAAAGACGGTGGGGGTCCTCGTACACGGCGGAGGTGCCTCCCAGCCGGAACTTGCCGCCGCCGCCGGCATTGGCGTGGCGGTGAACATGCTTGTCGGCGCGGGCGTGGAGAATGCTGCGGCTGATGGTCCCCATCTCGAACACCCCAAGCACCGGCCGTGACCGCGCGCTCCGCATGGAAGCAGCCTTGCGCCACGCGCCGGCGAGAGGGCTGTACACCAGGACACCCTTGTGGGTCTTGGTCTTCACCGAGCCGGCGTCCCCGGACCGGCCGCCGACGACGTAAAGCTCGTCCCCGACGCCGGCGACGGAGAACAGAAACCTCCCCTTGAGCCCGTCCGCCTCCACCCGGCGCCATCGCTGCGCGTCCACGTCGAGCGCTTGCACGGCCGTGGCGGCGGCGGCGGCGCCCCACCCGTCCCCTCGACCCCGAAGAGGAACAGCCACGGCGTCCGGTGCGGCCGACCCTCCACGCGGCGCATCCGCATGAACTGCGGCGCGACGGTGAGGTCCCTCCACCGCCTGCACACGCAGCGCGCGGCCAGGAGCGCCGCCAGCGGGAGCCGGCCGAGCACTATCTCCATCACGTCGTCCGGGAGCACCGAGAGCGACGCCGCCGCCGCCTCCACCACCACCACCGCATCGCTTTCCCCAGCTCCCGACGGGCGGGCGGCGGCAGGAGCCCCCTTCTTCCACGAGAAGCACTGCCGCGCGGTGGACGGCACGGCCTCCTCCTCCCCCTCGTCGTCATCCTTCTCCTCCGGGGGACGGCGGCGCGGGGTCGCCGCGGCGGAGTCCATCTCGTCGCAGGCGCAGACGCGGCATCCCCCGGCTCCAACTCCGAGTGGCAGCCTGAGGCAGCTCCCCCTCCGCCTCCTCCTCCTCCTCGGTCGCTTGGCATCGTCCTGGCCGGCAATGGCGGCATTGGGCGGCGGGTCAGCGCGCAGCAGGGAGGCGAGGCTGTTGCTGCCAGATCTCTGGAGTGCTCGCGGCATAGATGCTCCAAAGAATGAGAAAGTTAGAGAGAGAGAGAGAGAGCGCGCTAGGTGGAGAAGAAGTGGTGGGTGGCGGCGGGGGTGGGGACGTGGAGGTTGAGGAGGATGGCGCGGAGGAGGGTGAGGAGGAGCTTGGCGAGCCTCGAGATGGAGAGCATCGCGGCGGAGGCGAGGAGAAGAGCGGTTGGTGAGATGAGTCGGGGAAAGCTAGTAAAATATGCGGCGGGCTTCTTCGATGGATGATGCCTTTGCCTTTTGCTTGCGTTGCATTGCGGCGGCTCGCGCGAGTTTGTGGGCGCTTCGGCGTTGCTCTTGTTGTCGTTGGATCAGTTGCTGATTTGCTCTTGGGGAGGTGGGGACGCGAACGTGGTTGCGGGGGAGTGTGTAACCAGGTCCGATGATGTGTGGTAACATTTCATAACTTTTTTTAAATTTTGTTTTATAAATAGGTCTCTTCGTTTGTTCGTATCAACCGGGTTTATCAGCCGTTCAAACAGTATTTTTCTCTCAGAGCAACCTAGCCGGCTTGTCTTATCAGCCGGCTTTACCAGCCGAACACGCTCTTATTCTGAAAATGGTCTTTTTTGGCGCCAACTACGTTTAATATAATATATTAACATTATTCTTCTAGTCTTTATATAAAGAGGTTCTGCGCCAATGCCTTTGACGCCTAGAAGTTATTTATAAACAAATTCAAAAAGGACATTGGCGCCTAGAAGTTATTTATAAACAAATTCAAAAAGAACATATTTATAATTAAAAAAGACCTATATATAATAAAAAATATTTATAAATATGTCATTGACGGTCCTTAACGTCAACGTCATTGGGTATACCAAAATTTTTAATTATATATAAGTCTATTTAAAAAAATTATAAATAAATTCTCGACGTTAATGCTATTGGTGTTGTTCCGTTTTATATAAATGAATGTGATTTAGAGGCTATAGTCTAAGAAGACGTCAATGTCATTGGTACAGTTATATTGAATCACGACACAACTCTGTTGACACCATCTTTCGGAATAAGTTGAGATTTGTTTGCAAAATAAGTTTTCACGAGAGAAAAATTGAAAAATCCAGCCGATGATGTTGGGTGACGACGTCAACATGAAAGAAAAGGAGAAATGCGCTGGACGGCTTGATTCGGGACGAGGGGTCACTGGAATCACTGCCGTTCCGTGTTGTCGTGTTAGTTGTGGCAATATTGTGTAGGAGTAGCCAGGTTCCCAATAACCCAAGAAAACGTAGGTTTCATTAAGTGCGACTGTGTAAGAAATTTTTGAAGCAAAGCTAGGCGGCCTGTATTATATTTTTTGTTCTTACCAAATTATTATGTCTTTCGATCGGGAATACGACATGAAACCATATGCCGGGATGCGGGATAGTACGCATAAACGTCATATCGTCCTGTTTTTTGAAAAAAATATATAGTGTAAATTATATAGTGAAAACTCAATTGTTGAATCGAAAAATAAACGTACAAGATTTTTGTTCACATCACTTTAAAAAATTTAATTTATTGTTTTTACTTTTGCATAAATCTACAAATAAATTTATACTCATGATGACGTAAATAAATCGTATACATCTATTTTTATTTTTTATTTAACGATAATTTTTATTCTATTTTTATTTTTTATTTGACGATAGTTTTTATTTTTTATTCGACGATAGGTTTTCCTTCCATATGTGCATATTTTCACGTTCATCTGCAGGGGTCGCGCAGGCAATACCTTGGATTGTTCACACACTTGCAGGTACACGATTCAATTGAAATTGTTCCGTGCTTACCTGTCCCGCAGCCGCAAGGTGGGGCCAATGTATGTATGGGACCTTGCAATGCAATCACCGGAGAACTTGCATATCGGGTATTGCTGGGTCTATGGCCTGGGCGCTTGGAACCAATGGATGCAAATGCTGACCTTGATGTGCCCATTGGCCAAGACCCAAGATTCACGAATACCAGATCTCACCCAAGTTAATTTTAGGCAAAGGTTAAAAATGATTAAATAAAAAATGTCCCTCCGGTAATGATAAAGAGGGGGCTCTATCTAGATTGAACAACCAAAATTTTGGAGTTCTCATTTCGAATATGGATCATCAGTCCTCGTTTTTCGCTTTACAACAGGACAGATGATGCAAAGGGTAACGACAACGCCTATTGCATTTCTAAGTGCCACTACCTATCCTTGGAGACAAAATGAAGCTCCACTGAGTTGAGTTGAGTTGACACAGAATTCCTGCAGAGCCCTTCGAGCCCTGTTAACTGAAGAAGCCAAAAAACAACATTCGCCTATATCTATCGTTATCTGCGTAAATTGAGCATCCTCAGTTGCTTCTGAAGCTTTCTTGTTCCTAAAGTATTTGAAAGCTCACCCTACAACTGGTGTGATCGAATTGCTCTATTAGATAGTATCTTCTCAATATAACTTCCAAGTTCAGGTGAAATAGAATTTGCAGCACCAAGGACACACTTGTTGTAAGAGAAGTCTGCAGTAGTATCGTCACTCCTTTGTACAATGAAGCACCTTGAGTTCGGGTGACAAGGATTCACTCCAATCTGTATGTACCACACAACATGTGTTTCGATTAGAACATGCTACAATGAAGAATAATCATAATGCAACGCATGATGCTTTTGATATATCATATAAAAAAATGGTTGTAAAGAAGGAATGCATCAGGTGGTAACTAGTAATCCACTTATCCAGTGCTAACAGCAAGCTCGTGATGAACTGTGCAGTCAACGTGGGGGAGGGGGGGGCAAGCTTCTTCAACATCAAGAAGTTAACAGTGCTTGGAAATATTACAATAAAAAAAACTCGAGCCTAGGGAAGAACATCACGAAGGCATTGAGTTTGAGGTCGAGAAAGCCCCGAAAGCCGGCTCCATACAAGGACTCCATTGCCACAGGCCATGTCTTAAACCCGCACTTAGGGGAACACACAGCTAGAGCTAGGGGCCTTTTTTTTGTTTGAACCAGGGTTTGAACCTTGGTTGATAGCCTCACAACTGGACCCTGATTCCTAATTATATTGAACACAACCCCCAAACCTACCACATTAATTGGACAGTTCACAAAGGGCGCTTCCATGTTAAAACCGAGAATATTAACACACATAGGCATGAGAAAGGTATTGCTATTCTTTTGAGCCATAAGAGAAAAACTATTACTGCAGTCTGTAATCAATGAAAATTTGATTTTTCATTCAAAATTGCTATACTTATATCGCCACAATTTTGGTGGGATTACAGTAGATTTGGTAGCCTATTGGATGTCTTTGGGATTTGTGCCTTATTTTCTTTGGTACCCGATAAAACTAGTTTGAAGCTTGCACTGCCCCTCTTGTGTGATACGGTTGCATCGCTAACTCTACTGTTGATCTTTTCCTCCATGACTGACTCGGAGAGAGCCAATTTTGCTCTTCGTTCATGTGAGATCAACAAAATTTACATTGAACTATTTTATATAATTTTAGGTTATGACTACTGTAATTTTTAGACTCAACTCTCAACTTTCTACATGCATGTATTCAGTCTCTGTAGAGTTTAAACAGGCACAATCTATTGCATCTACTATAATTTTTTTACACTACATGCTAGTCACTTTTACTACGACAATGTAACTACCAAGTAATTGCTATGTAACTACGATGTAACTACTGTGTAATTGCTAAGTAACTACCATGTAATTTCAGTTACAATCTAATGTAAATTTTACCAACACTTGTCTAACCATGAATCAGCCCAAGCTGCTTAATCGACTGCATAGATAGATACATAGATTGATGAATCAGCCCAAGCTGCCCATCTAGTTGCAAAGTGTAGAATCAACCCCATCCACTGTTTTTTTCTTCAATTTTGTTGCGCATGTTGTCTAGATAGACCCTTTATATTAGGATCATAGAAAAAACAAGGGCTATGCAAAAAAGGAATTGCATTTATACAACCTACCTTGATTTCTCTTATCCCCACACCAATCTTGTCGTATCCTCTAGGATGAAATTTCAACGCCTCTATCAAGCATGATTTATCTTGTTCCGTGACAACTTCATTTAATGTGTACCTTCATGCAAGTAGAAAGGGACATTAAATATAAAGGATACTAAAGCTACAATTTTTTAGAAGGAAAATAACTATCAGAAACAATTCCACGGATAGTGATATAGCATACTCTCTTAGCATATTTTGCAAGCAAGTGCGCATGCCAATGATGTTCTCCCATATGCCAACTTTAGAATCAAGAAACTTCTGATTAACAGATATGGTGCCACCATTGATGGTAGCATTGCCTTTAGAATTGAATGCTGATCTCTGCTTGGAAGTTTTTTCAGTCCTTTGTTTGTAGGTATCCATAAAATTCTTTTCCAAAGCCTGAACTTCGGGGTTATGTAGAAAGTCATAGATATTCCCGTTTTGTTTTGTCTTGTGTGACTGCAACAAAAAAGTAAATGTAATCAGCCAATTTGAATATCTGAACATCCATTGATTACAGAAGCAAACAGTGCATTTCAAATCCTGTATAAAATTAATGTAGCACAATTTCACTAATCAACAACTCAGCATAAATAATCTGAACATCATAGAGATAATATAATATCTTCACTTCATTTTATATCAATCATAAATTAAGCTCGTTAAAGTACATCTAAAAAATTGTTGTGGCTGCTTAAGCAGGGAAGTTACAGTAGACACCTTTCCAGAATATAGAATCATAAATTAATGGAGAAAGTTAAAGTACATCAAAAAATTGTTGTGGCTGCTTAAACAGGGAAGTTATAGTACACACCTTTCCGGAATATAGAATCTTGAAAGGACCTGATGTCCCAGCACAAGGTTCTTTGCCCCAGGCAATTGCATCTAGAGTACCAGAGAGATTGTCCACTGAATCTCGCTTTGCAGCATTTATAAAGCTATGTGCAGGCCTCTGCCAAAAAAAAATCATAAAATCAGAATATGTTCAGAACACTTTAAAAGGAAATCTCATAGTAAATAATCACTGAGAAAGCTAAGATTGCTCACAGAAAAGCATGCTTCCGAAAACGGCGAGGAGATTGATAACCAAGCCCTTTGTTGCTTTAAACCTTGACTGCTTAGCCCGTGGAACTGCCCACTTATAGACAGGCAGTCTGCCACAACCAGTAAGTGCTGTCGATGGATATTCCTTCCAATAGCATCTGTTGTTGATCTTAAAGACTAAAAAAAAGCAAATGAAAACCTAAATGTTGTAAACTACAGTAGAAATTATCACAAGCAATTAGATTTGTTACTATTTTACACAGAAACTCATGGAACAGCGAAACCAGAATGAAAAGCAGTATCATACTTCAACAAAGAATTTCCATGCTGAGTCTATGCCATATGAGCAGAAAATATCATATACTCTCTCTGGTCGGCTCCATTCCCAATCAATCAACTCCATTATTGGGATGCAAGCATTTTGTAGCGTCGCCCAGAATTTGCCTTTCTTGCAATGCTCAGACATACCGACTTTCACAACAAGTTCACTATCCTGTTGACATTCAACCTTAACATTCTCGAATTCCAAAAATCCTGCAAATGAAGGAAATCAAGCAGCACATGAGTTTTCAGTCTAAAAAGGATGACACAAGAGCACAAATTCTATCAGGTGAGTTGTTCTGGGGTTCTTCATGGATCAATGGACAGCGAGTTTGCAAATTAGAATTATGCTTTTGCATACCAAATTCGGACCTAAAGATCCCTTTCTATATTCTAAGACCTTAATTCTCATATTTGTGAAACATAATATAGTGATATGTCAAATTATAACAACAGGAATGGCTTTTTAAAGAGTGCTAAAATAACTCAAGCTATTCATAAACTTGGTGTATCTGGCATACACCAAGTAGTACATTTTCACGAAACATTTCCTTGTGTGGTTAGACCTATTAGTGACAATAACTGAGCCAACTTTATAAAACGTCGTCCACTGTATATTGGACTTGTGGTTAAGTATGTCATATTAAAATAACAAAACAGGTCATGAATTATTTTAAAAAACATGAAAAAAAACAAATCTAGCTTTCTTTTCGAAAAACATAGAAATAAAGCTTAGATCTTGATCCTATGAGGACCAAGGAGTCCCCTAGAATATTGAGATTTTTTTTTTTTTGGGGGGGGGGGGGGTTCCATCAATCCATTATAACCTTTCAATAGTGTGGCCAGGATACTTGGAATCACCCTTTCCTTGATAATGTCCAATTGAGACGTGGAGTTGGATTCCACCTGTACTACCATAGTGATGCAACAGCTCCTATTCTTGACACACTCATTGCCTACAGAACATTTGCTGCACAGAATGCCAAATGGCAAACGATATGTCATGGGAATTACAAAGAGATAATAGGATAGCTACTAGCAAAAGTAACATGAAACATGTATATGCATGCATAATTCTATAATCAGCTGTGATGCCCAGTCTTAAAATAAATAAAGTTGTTTGAGAGCTTAACAGACAGGTTACATTTACTGACTGATATATTAGATGAAAGATTGATGTGCAAACATTACTTAGGTAGGGCATGAAATTTCTAGTGGCAAACACATAATGCAATTCAAAATATAGACTACTGCAGAAATTTCAGTAAGTAAAGATTAATAACACTTATGACTTATGTTTGTTTGCATTGTCACTAATGTGGGGCTCCCCATCAATGCACACAACTGATGTATCTAGAATTGTTATCCTGAACTTTTTTATTCTACTTAAATTACCCAAATAAATTAAATTAAAATAAAATAAATAGTGAATGGGGAACAAATAAACTCTAGAGTAAGATGCATCAGTGGTCTCACGACCAGCAAGGTCAGTGCAAGTTAGTCAATCCTTTTGTAAACTGATCAAACTAGTCACAGAACTTGACTGGTGGGTGTAAATCAAGTTCAAAACATGCCATGGGGGGCTACTTTTGACGATGTCGACGTCAGCCTAGCCTGAGGGGTCCAAAACTTGACTGGTGTTTGTGGTGTTTGAGGTGTAGTGCAGAGTGGCAGGAGGACAACGGACCGTTCAATAGAACAGAGGAGCACCATGTTTTTTTACCTTCCTTTTTTAGTATGAAAAATAGCACCCATGTGGCGTGTGGATTGCATGCTGCCTGTGTGGCAGTAAGACTGAGCTAGCATCTATTGTTAATGTAATTAGCTCATGTGGTGTATGTTGGACTTGATTTGCACTCAACATTCAAGTTGGGAACTTGTTTGATCAATTAGTTAGATGAGAGACCAACTAGAGTCCACCACACAGGATGTGGTATCACCTGTTAGTTTTATCCTAAGGTTTAATATTTTGATTTATTCTCTGTGGGTACATATATGTGTGACAACTAGCCAAATTCCTCACAGTATTGAAAATACAGTTGTATTCAACGTGTAAACACACACACAGTAGCATATTATATATTTGTACTCCTATGTGTAGAATAACTTTATCAAGGTCAGATTTTGCTTTCCACTTGCACATAACAAAATTTTACTATTTTTGCACTAGGATTTTACTCACAGACCACCTACCCTGCCCAGGTTTTCACTAGCTTCGACCAGATTTGTTATTGTCTTCGAGTGAACAGTTTCACTATAAATAATTGAAAACATCTGCTAAAAATATTGTAAGTTAATTTGTAAAATGGGGGTTCAAACCCAATTACTCAAAAGTTAACTATGCAACCTACCCTTAGCCATCCCACTAAGCTACCATTTGTGATGAGGTACAGGATAACTTTCTCAAACAATACCCTAACTCAAATCAGTAAAAACAACATGATTCACTGATTCAATGCATAAAGTTACTCTCTTTTTTGTTTTGGGATGCCAAAAAAAAAGGTGTGGTTTTCACTCAAAGTAAAAACTAAATGATCCGGTGGTAGATTTTGCTTTGATTTTTACCAGGGCATGAGTGGATACCCAGGACCCAGGTATGTTCTGTCAGTGAGTAGACTAAGTATTATGCATTCAACACTAGAATAGTATATACATCCATCAATCTACATTGTTATCATGAAGGCTTGTTTTTACTGTTTCAATAATACTCCCTCCATCCCAAAATATAAGCACTTTTAGAGTTTTTCACGGAGATTAAGAGGGGTGAAATTAAATGAGGGATAGTTGAGATTGTTTGAGATGAGGAAGTAGGTGGAGAAACTAAATGGGAGACGGTTGTGATTAGTTGAGATGATGAAGTAGGTGAAGTTGTTATATTTTGGAACAAATTTTGAATGGTAGAAGTTGCTATATTTTGAGACGAAGTGAGTAGAACAATAGATACCTGTACAAGCACACATTTGTTTCCCTTTTGAATCATGCAGGTTCATGTTCAACGAAAGAAATGAAGCATCTATTATAAATTGATGATACTAACCAAGTAATTTTTTTGTACCATGTAATATGCCAATATGAAACGACTAGCACCTACACCCTCTGTCCCAAAATATAAGCATTTTTAGCTATGAATATGGACAACCATGTGTTTAGATTCATAGCCAAAAGTTACTATATTTTGCGACGGAGGTAACACTTCTTAAACACCAACTACTTCTGTGACTTCTTTTTCAGGTAAGGGAAAACAGGGAGGGTTGATGGAAACTGTTTCCATATCAAACCCCATATAGAGAATCATGCATAACATGTAGTTTCTGAAATACCTGTACGAAATACAAACTGAAGGTATCATATTGTTCAACTTTTTTCTTAAGGCATTGTATTGGTCAATGAGCTCTTTTACAATAAATCCCATTCGTAACCTTTTTATCTTCATTGTTTCCTACATATAATTTTAAACATATATTTAGATTCCAATCCAAATGACCCAATGAAATTATGAGCATTTTATTCCAAAAGAAAAAAAAAACCTCGCTTAAATGGAAATGAGTGATCCATGGATTTCCTTGTGTTTTCTGCATACCAGAGCTGCCATATCTAGATAACAAAATAAAACCGACAGGGAGATTACTAAAATGAACAATATTAGAAGGTGAAGAAAGTCACGGATAAAATGTACTAACAAAATCATAACCGTGTCAACCAAATCAGAGAAGTCCACTCGCTCTAGATGATCCTTAACTTCTAGTGATGCATACTCAAAACCATATCTATACTTCCTTAGATGCTTTGATAGGAAAAGCAAACCAGTATGAACTGCATATTTTGTACCCTTATGGCACTTCAAAACTTCCTGCACGGCAAAGTGCTAAAGTTAAAATACTGTCAACAAGAAAGATGAAAGGAATAACGTGACAATGAAAGACCATTAAAGAGCAAACCAAGAACCTGCAAGTTCATAAGAGGGGAATCCTCTAAAGCATTAACCGGGTGATCCAAAGCTCCATATGCAGCTTCTGAAATGGAACAAGCGGCCCAAGAGCCAACAGGGGCACCAGGTTCACCTTCAAGATCATGATCATTGTTCATGCCATCAACAGTATCATAAGAAAACTGCACTATTTGCTGCCCATAAGAACTTCTAACAGTCCCATCATAAGCAACATATGTATCTCTCAGGTGATACATTAGTTTCCTCGTCAATGTCCCAGGAACATCAGCATTTTCGCTAAAGAAATTTGCCCTGCCAGATATAGCATGTAGTAGACATTCTAACGGATTTAGTCCATCAAGAAAAGAATTTCTGATCACAGCATACATGTTTTGGCCTGCCATACATTCACTCGTGTTGTCAGTGATTTCAGAATTGAGAGATTTATGTCTATTCCAGGAAACACATGATAGTTCCGAAGGAATTCTGAAGGGAAATGTACTCGCTGGAAGTTGAAGACCAACACATGCAGTCTGCTGGACAAACTTCAGAACACTACCTTTACTCCCAGAGTTAATCATTGCCATCATTGAATTATCTTTACTCACATGTTGAAGTACCATCTTCAACAGATCATTGAAGACACTCTTAAATCCTGTGATTGAAGATTTGATGATGGGCAGACTGGCCTGAGTAAAATCAGTTTGTCCATGAGAGTTTGACAGATTATTAGGTCCATCATAATACTTCAGATTTGGTATCGAAGCTGAATTTAGCATATTAGGTCCATCATAATACTTCAGATTTGGTATCGAAGCTGAATTTAGCATATTAGGTCCATCATAATACTTCAGATTTGGTATCGAAGCTGAATTTAGCAATATTTGCTTGATTTGAAAAGCTTCTGCTGCTTCATCCAATGCCAAATGAACTTCCTCACTCAGTTTTCTCCTTGAGTAATGATCTGAGAATAGATAGAGATCTGACAGGGAAACACTTAAACCCTTCATGGTTAAGAATTCACATAGCACATCTTGGGTGGAAGAAAGGAACTCAAGAGCCTTACAACCATATTCTTTGAACATGACAGAAAAAAGACTCGATGTGTTGTTCTGTAGCCAAAAAGATCCTGATGAGCAGGTAAGCACTTCACTGTCTTTGATGTGTAGCTTCTGATCAAAACTGATATTCATACCAGAAGGTAGCAGCATGCCAAATAGTTGCTTACCAGTCCAAAGAGGACCTTGAAAGTTCGCAGATTTAACTACTGATGGCTCTGGTGTCAGTGAGACAGAAGAGCATAACATTTGAAGTTGTTGAAATTCAGCTTTCAGCAAGAAAACATCTGCACTTGTTAACTGATGTGCAGCAGCTAGGGAGTCATGTGTTAATGACACCAAACTTCGCCCATCTTGAGCATTCAACAGTTGGCTGCTTAAACTAACTAGCCCGTCAAGCTCAACTCTTGATTGCAGGGATTGGGGGACATATCCATGCAAACAGTCCCCATCAAAGTCTCCCTTGAAAGGGTCACAGCACAGAGGGTTGATTGCCACAGCAGATTGAATTGGCAGAAGCTTAGCAGATAGGGCAATCAGAGAATGTTGATGAACTGAAGGTGGCCTATTTACAAGAACAAAATCACCATCCTGCAATAGTCTATAGGCAATATCACCAATTTCTAGCTTGTTTGCCTTCCGAACAAAAATAAGCCTCCCATTTCGGCGGACAAGCAGTACTTCCTTGGTAAGAAGGTGCAAGTTGCACTTTAAATTTATGGTTTCAAAGTTGTAAGAACTAACTTGCTCAGAAACAACCAAGTTCAAAGCTAAATCCATAGGAATACCGATTTCATTTAAATTAATTTTTGGATCCCCAACCATTATACTCCTAAATGCATTGTCGGATCTTTTGCTGAGAATGATGTCTTTTAGCCATTTGGTTCCATATGTATCTGGAGATGTAGGGTCTTCACCATCTGACTTTCTTGAGTATAACTGCAAAATGCACAAGGATGTTAGCAAATCAAGTGAAATCATGCACTGTATTTCTCAGAGAGAAAACATGCAACATAAGCTGTAAGCGCAATTGTCAACTTAAACAACCCAGGTCCTGTGAAGAAATTCGTATGGCTTTCCCATTGTGAAATAATAGTGATAATGAATAGCTAGGTATCAACCATAACTTATTATTATTATTATTGCATTAAAACTTTAAGTTTTTTAAATATGATTTGTATACTGATCCTTCTTGTTACAGAAGACTTGTATGCTCCTCCTTCCAAATTAATTGAACTAAACATAGTAAAACCAGGAAAAGAACAAATAATTTTGTAGGTTGTGCTTAATCACTCAAAACAACATTATCAATCTGGTCAATTGTTAATGATTTAAATGACATCACATTCAGTATATCATAATATGTAGGGTAATTTATTAATTGCCACGACATATAGATGACTTTAATAGTTTACCACTTAACAGATGCCAATTACTTATTTGCCATCTAATAGTTTAGTGCTCTTAGAAACACCACTTTAGCCAATTCTTTACACTTTACTCCATAATCATCAGGCCTGCCTTAATCCATAATCATCTAGCCACAAGAGATCAACATCTTTTCTTATCCCAGATGGGGCATCCCTACCTTGCGCTCCTCCAACGAGTGAATGATGCTGGTAGAGAACACGGCGGCAGGAAAAGCCATAGCTGATGCATGCGACCAGCGCCGAACAAGGGAAGAGAACCTGCTCCAATCACCTTGGTCCACTGCAACCGTCGATTCAGTCTCTGCAATCCCTATTCTCCCTCTCGAGTGAAGGAAGGTATGCTGTTCACTACCTCACAGTACCGTCACTGACATGCAGAAGGTTCCACCTCACGTCATCCCTGTCTATGGAAGGGAACTTTACAGCGTCCTTGTGTCACGGAAGGAATAATCAGCAAAGATGCTGATCTCCGATGGCTAGAAGGGTGAACAACACAATAGGTATGAATTCAGGTTGGCCCGATGATTAGGGGGTAAAGTGCGAAAAATGGCTAAACGGGTGTTTTATTAAGAGGACTCAACTATTAGATGGCAAGTAATTAGTTGACATCTTTTAAGTGATAAATTATTACAGACATCTATATGGAGTGGCGAATAGTTATTTTATACTTGTGAACCAAATATGGATAAATAAGATGGAGATAAATGAACAAAAGACAGGGTACAACGTAATCTCCACTGCAATGGGTTTGTCAAGATGTCACAGTTGTGACGTACATATGCATGGGTACAAACACAAGAGACAAGATATAGTTAAAACAAACCATACCTTATCCAACCAAATTTGAAGTTCTGATACTATGATTTATCAGAACACCAAGATAAATTATAGGTAAATTTAGTGGATGTAGAAAATTCAGAAAAATTGAATTGACTGCATTTAAAAGTACTATAATGAATTAATGCCAATATGACAGAACTGGAAAAACGTATTAAGACAGAGTGCACGATGCTACATGGGTTCTGCATTAGAATAAGGTTTTAGCTATGTTGCCTTGGATGATTTCAAGCACTCCATAATGCGGCTTGTGACAACAGAACTTGCAAAAACACTGAACTGCGGATGCTGGCGACAATCATCAATTCTCTTACTAACATCAACCATCCTCTTATAAGCTTTTGTCCGGTCATCCTACCATGGAATGAAGAAAGTATAAGTTCATAATTGAGATGCAAAAATATAGAAAATATGCGCTCAAGCATGTCTGTCAGACCACTATCACAAGCTAGTTCAAATAAACCGTGGGAACAAAATAAAGTGATGCCTCCTATTGGCACAAAAGTAAGGTTAGATCAGACAGTACGATGAAGAAACCTTTTAATAAGATGTTGAGAAGCTACTCTAAGCTCTCTCGTTGATTAAATGACTATTTGATAACTCACTGGAGGATTTAATTCTATCCAGAGATGGTTGGGCCAATTTGCCTAATACCATCGCAAAAATCATGGAGTTGGAAAATACCATCGTACTCATATGTGTCATTGACATGTGGGTTCAGGCCCCACTTGTCACTCTCACAAATGATGGTATTTTGTAACTCATGTATCTTTGCGATGATATTTCTTGAAATTTCCCCAGATGGTTGTATATTAATAGTAGTAGTTTAAGGAGAAGCCAAAGTCTTGGAAGCGATGAAACAAAACAATATATTAAAAGAGAGTTGACACTAACAAAAGCTAACCGGGGGCCATCTGAATGTCCATATGGCATCTCTGCAACACGATGACAGTTAGGAGTCACTGGCAAACATGACAGGAACAACAGTTCCCGCCTTGGAGTAACCTGATTGATAAGTTCAGGGTCAAGGTTTTTTAGCATGTGAAAGACCTGAAAAAATGGCAATAATGAGTTATAAGAATAATTCATTAATTGTGATAAGCATCTTATTTTTTTCTAAGAAGGAATGCGATGGAACGATGGAGTATGTCATGCCATTTCAGTATCCAACTGGAATTGCATACCCACTTCTGAAAGAACCTTAAAAAAATACTCCTACCGATCACAAGCAATAGTCATTTTAGACATTGATATGGCCCCAGAGTTATAAGTTTGATGACGAATTCTATTGTAATATGTTCTACACAGCACACTTTCGCCTTTCACTTACAAGAGCAAACCAGAAGGCATATCATGATTTCACCGAAGTGGTCGAACTAAAATCTATTCATCATGCTATATGGCTATGGGTCCATATTGACTCATTATGCATCAAGTTGGTGATCCATACCAGATAATCTGGGAAGAGTTTTATAGTCATACAAAACTATTTTACCAGGTGAGAATCATAATATATCATATTTATGGTTACTAGGACAGTGTCTTTATGTTTTCTGCGTGTTTTAATTTTTTTTATTTAAATGTGTTTTAAATTTTTGAATCAAAGCAGCCAATAAGAGCGATATAACTTGCATTTGAGCCAAAAATAACAGTAACCAAATTGGCAGATTTCAGCAAATAAAATTGAATAATTTTCTCGAAAGTAAATAGATACAGAACTGAAGTACCATTGAAGTCTATCCTGCAAGACAATACAGAAGAGAATTTTTTGAACTGGATAGCTAAAAGATACATTACTTGGTATGGTGACAGTATTTTTTTAGCCACATTGGATTGAGGTGGTTGGTTATCATCAGGTACGAAATCCCAGAAATCTTGGGGAAGGGTTTCATGGGGAGCTTTGTTCTTGGACTTATGTGTCACCCCACCAGCAACTTCTGCGATAATTGACATTTTGTCCATCACGCTAGTGTTACGGTGAAGTTTACTCCTGGATAGTGTTACTCTTGGACTTGTTAGCATCTTAAAGATTACACTAGGGTAAAGTTTTGCTCCATCATTCTGTCCAGGAAAAACAGTGTTTAATACAAGAGAGAGAAATATGCACAAAATATCTGCACATGCACTTACTGAGCAATACTTGCAAGTTGCCTGAATTGTTGTCCCATCAGCCTTCTTTAATTAAGAAAAAAATAAAGAAGAATGTGTTAAGGAAATAAATATTATGTTTTTCACTAATTCATCATCAATATACAAAGAAAGCAAAAAAAAAAGGTCTACTGCCTTCTGCAATAAAAGCTTATGACAATAGCTAAATAAACTAGGTCAATAGGTTAACAGTAACTCTGTGCTCACATTAAGGCAGTTGATATAACACTCAGGATTTCCGTCCCCATGTATAAGTCCTAACCGCCAAGTTTTATATGCAACTCTCGTATTACTGTAGTCATTAAACCAGCCCAAACATGGAACAAGTTGGGCCTTGGTGGGGGAGGGGGTGATACAGTTGACCAGAAGTAAAAAGTAACTAAACTCCTTAGGTGAAAACTGTAAGAAGTTGGACACTGGCGAAAGAAACCTATAACTGGGCATCATGTATATTGCTTGGGTGAGCTCTTGAGCGCCTCCCATTGACTGAAGGTGCTTTGTCACTAGAGAATTAGGAATTTGATATTTATGGGTTTTGTGGAAAAAGAATAAACTGCTTGTTAAGGATGAAACTACATCAACCTGGTGATTACAAACCTTTGTGTCCCCATTTTGCTTCAGAGTGAGACAGCCTGGACATATCTGATTCAGCAACTGGACAACTTCCTCAATAAAATATGGATTGTGCACAGTTGCTGCCAGCTTAATAACACCGAAATGACCTAACAATTTACCAGTTAGCAAGTGGAGAAAAAAGACGTGTTATATGATACTGTATAATTAATATTTACTTACCATCACAGTCACGTACGCTTTGTGATCCACAGGTTGCACACTGTGGTGCACCGTTTGGTAATCCCAACTTGGCATTAGTCACATCACACATTTCAATAATACTCGCACTACTTAACTTTTCCTGAAATGACACAAATTTTTATGGTTATTTCCAATGGCAGTAAGTTAAATCTACAGCCAGTGTGAAAGATTACCATGTCTGAACTGGTCATGAGGCTGAATTTGATGGCCTTCAGCTCAGCGTCAGGCATTTTCACCTCAAGACTTGGCTCCTCCATCCTGAACAATAAACACTAGTAAAAAACATTAACATACATAGAAGTACCCTGTTAAAGCCCCACATTCCACTTATCTTTGCAAAAAGTATGCATGCATTGGAATAGCATACATACCACAACAAAACTGCAGGTCCAATGACAGCGGTCCATTTAAAAAAAGGTTGGTAACAGTCTAACAGACCATACCTTCAGCCAGTGGCAGAGGCAGGAATTTTAGGAAGCCTGGGCAACTAAAACGGCTTCGTCTCTGCAAGATGACGAAAATCAGTGGCACACCCCAGCAGCTGCTCCAGCCCTTGAAGTGTTCACCCTGCATGTGCATGGAAAAGGAAAACAAGCTCGATTTGAATCCTAAAACAAACACAAACCAAATAGAGCACGCTGGCGATTGCAGGATGAAAATAGAGTACTAAGTACTGGGCATGGAATGATTCTCAGCTGCCCACCGGCCCAGCTAGGGGCGGAGCCAGGATTTCTACATGGGGTATGCCGAACCAAAAAATTCATATGCAAACCGGTAAAAACTATTTAGCAATTCGATAAAGTTTCATAGAAATTGTCCAAAAATTCGATACACAACTACTAAATGGCATACTAAGTCTTAAATTATAATAAAATAATTTAAAATAGCACATTGATAAATAGGTAAAATAACAAATAGGATTAGAACACTATTTTTTGGACCTATGCTTTCTGATGGCCATGAAAGTCTTGACTACATCATCTTCATCCACATCTTTCAAAATGTCTCTCTTAATGAACGTGACAAAGACAATTATCCAAAAGACTATCACTCATATTATTTCTTCGCTTGGTTTTGAGGAAGTATTTTTGGGCATGAATAATTGTGCTGTTTTGCGCAGAGAGAAGATTTATTGTTTATAGTTTAGTACTTTCTGAATGAATTTTGCTGTTGATAAGGTGAAAATTATTTAGTCTGAACTTTAATTGGATCCCCCTCTGAATTCTGCAGTGCGGAAGTGCAGTTTGACATTCGATATTCTAATCAAAACTTCAGCTAGGAAGTCATTCTAAACTGGTCGAATGATCAAATCATCTATCGGGAGTCCTATTGCCTAACTCGTCATCAAGCTTAGCTTGAAACAATGAACAAATTTATCACGCAGACAAGGTGAGGCTTAAATGCCATGCATTAAAGAAGAACAACAGGAGGCAATGCCAAATGGCATTGAAAAAAAAAAAGAAGATCAGAGGGCATCTCAAGATTCCGAAGAGAGCGAATCAAACACAAAAGCTGCCATATAAAAGCAAATCTGAACTTTAAAAGGTTGAAGAAGGTTTCAGAAGTAGTACCTGAGTTGGCAATGCAGAGTTCCCACAGATGATAAGGGGGTAGATGCAGAAGCTTAGCCTTGGCCTGGCCGGGGAACCGCAGGGGCGCCGAGAAGGAGCAGGGGCCGAGGGGGAGGGGCGACGGCGCCGGGAGAGGAGACAGCCGCGGCCGGGAGGGGACTGCAGAGGAGACGCGCCGGCGCCGGGACTGGAAGGGGCCGCGGCCGGGGAGCCGCCGCGCCGGGCCGGGGAGGAGCCGCCGCGGCGCCGCGCCGGGAGGAGCCAGCCGCGGCCGGGCAGGGGAGCCGCCGCGCCGGGCCTGGGAGAACACGCCGCCGCCGCCAGGGAGGAGCCGCGCGCAGGGAAGAGAGGAGCCAAGTCGGGCAGGGGAGAGAAGCAGGAGTTTTGGAAATTTTTTTATTTTTTTTTCGTGTTGGGCTGGACTCTTTTGCTTTTTGGCTATATAATTAAGGTATGTCATAGCATACGAGATATGTCATACCATACCCGTGCAGCTTACTGAATTTGCCTCTGAGCTTAGCCTAGCCAGCAAATGGAGCAGCGTTGCCTGTGATTCCCGGCAGCCAGCCGGCCGACCGCTCACCACGCGTGGGTGGGCCCTCGCCTAGACGCCCGTGTGGCCGCCCCGCTGCCTACGAATACAATCACCCTATCAAACAACGAAGGCTCCAGCTCCAGCAAAATCATTGACCGGCGTGGCGTCATCTCAATCTCCCTCCCCTCTTAGACGATGCCAACCATAGCTGCTCGCTTTGCTCTCCCTGCCTATGCTTCGACTTAACTAGCTAGCACCTACGAATGAACAGGGGTTTACTTGGGGTTTTTCCCAATGCCTAGAGGTGGGGCTAGAGATTCGCGGTGGCGCCCTTGCGAAGAGGATGGGTCGACCGAGTGGAAAGGGTCTCGGCGTCGACAATGGGATGCCTACCTAACAGGGGAGCCACCGTGGCGTGATCAGAGGCGCGACGACGAGGGACGCTCCCAACGAGGGGGACAGAGAAAGGAGAAAGAGGGGAATGGAGGCGGAGGAGCGGCGGAGTCGAGGGCGCGCCTATTGCGACACTTTTCACCCCCGCGCCATCTGGGGATCTATGCAAAAGCCGAAACACATCCAACGGCTGAGGATCGCTTGATGCCTTGTGAACGTGCCGTGAGCTACTATGGAAACTGCGATATGTTGTATTTGGGCGGTGGTAACTTATCACAGCGAAGTCCAACTCACCGTTTGGAACTTTGGATCCATGTTACTTTGGGAAACGAATTATATTTCGATCTTTTTAATTTCAAGAACCAAAGCCTGCAATATTTGGACAATATTTGAATAGGAATGTCCATTTTAGCTGTTTTGACACCTTTTTAGAAAGATAGTACATGGATGAATCCTTTTATACGATGGCATGATCCTAAATTTCTCTAAGAAAGGAATGAACGTCGTCTCGTCTGTCAGTTTAATTTGGTCATGGGTGTCCATTCATGTGCCTGGGAAATTTGCAACCGTGGTCTGGATCAACTCATTGCTACCTTCAGCCTAACCCATGAGCACTTCCATTTAAGATCGAGAGGCTTCTCGTCTCGTTTGCTTCCAAGTTAGCTAGAGCGTGAGCGAGTTGTGAACAACGATAACGCTATCCTGCAGCTTCCTTCCAATAAGCTCGATCCGGTTAACTCTTCTTCGGTTTGTCCCCTCCTATTCCGCCTCCATCTTTCATTCTTATCAACTTCACCATGCTTCATCACATATTGCTCGTCCAGCCTATCTAACTGGTCACCGGCGCCCTTCGATCTGGATCTTCATCCATAAACATAGAACTTTCGATTTTTAGGTCAAGTTCGAAAAAATACAAACTACATTTTAGATTTTTAGAAAAATATTCGGATTTCATTTTTTATTGGTTTATCGATAGATTTCATGAAATCCAATAATACAGCTCATAAGCAAATATATCGATCGGTATTGAGATTGATCCGCATTTTTCACCTATATATGACAACTCATGCCACCAAACAAGCTGGGTTTGCCAAACCTCACGATAACCACATGATTATTACAATTACCATATGCAGTTATTGTTTTAATCCTTTAAACAATGATATACATCGTGGTAATCACATAATTTTCATGGTAATTATATGGTTATCGCGGTAACCGTATTATCGTGGGGAATGATGAAAAAAACGATACGTAAAACCTGCGCTGAACTGTGCATTCCCGCAGCCGACCCCCTCTTTCGTTCAGTTCACAGCGTCGTATACGTATGAGCCAACTTTCACCACCGTCATGTCACTTCGATGCAGCGTCCTCTCTTTTCACCGTCGTACATCTACCTCAACACACAGCGGACTAAGAGTGAATCTTATTTAACTGGAAGAGTGAGTTTTATTTAACCGGATTCTCTATCTTTTCTGTATGCGACCTGCTACTACTGGAGTATACTCTACCATCTTTACGGGCAGAGGCAGAAGATCAAACATGCACGTGCATGAAAAAAAAATCCTCTGATCTTGTTATGTGATGTTGGTTAACAGTGCAGAATGAAAAAAATTTTGGAGGGAGTAGTATATTACACAAGTTCCTGTGTACGGAGAGCACGAACTCTAGAGTCTGGATTATGGAATGTTGTAAATGAAAATTCTTACCGGCGATTCAGGATTGAAACCTTAGCAAGTTTCAATGTTTTCCTTACGAAAAGATTAACAAATATTGAAAAATTGAACAGCACAGGCGAAGAGACCTCAAGTTTGGGACCAGGTGAGTACTGTACATTTTAGATAAGTCTGTCAGGTTTTCTAACCATCTGACTTGCGTCATGAGTGTTGTTATTATCACAGCCAAAGACGATGCAAAGCCAGCCAAGAAAGAAACGGATGGAAAGGAAGAAGTTTAAGGTGTGGGCCCAGTAAATAGGCCCATAAATTTCACTCGGCCCACAAGGCCCACTAGTTGCTGTGTTGGTTGCTCTCTTTGCACGGATAAGTGCTTTTGCCGTAAAAAAAGACAAGTGTTTTTGTCTTGTTTATTGTACTACTTTATTATTATTATTATCAAACCAAATTTTGACTTGTTTTCCGTTCATGTACCATCCTGGCATACGTATTTGTACCGTAACTTGTGGCTGATCTGAAGTGTTGAAGATCTGTCTTCTAGTTGAAAAATTGGAGTCAAATCAGAAGACTTCTATGCTAGAACAATTTTCAAACGTTCAGAAAAGTCAGGATAACAATAATTATGAGTGACTTTATTTCATCTTTTGAACGGCACATTTTATATATTACAAATAATTCGTACTATTCCTTCTTCGCACGCACTTCCAGAACAGAAGAAACGGACAGTACATAAGCGTTGAGCAGCTCGATCGATCACATAAGCAAAGTAGTTAATAGACATGTTTAATTTCATGCACGCACGGAGACGGAGTTGCATTGGCAAGGCTCAATCCAGAGCCTCGTGTGGCGTCGTCGACGATCTTGTCGAGCCTCGCCGCCATCGCCGGCGTCATGTGGTTGCGCCAGTCGCCGGCGACCCCTTTCCTGAAGTAGGACTCGTTCTTCAACCCCAGCACGTCGGTGCCGTTCCTGTTCACCTCCAGGCTCCTCAGCTCGTCGAGGCTGCAGAGCTTGACGATGGCGTCGGCCACCCCGGCCTCCTCCTCCGCCGCGGTGAACGAGCACCCCATGAACTCCGCCATCTTCCTCAGGTTGCTCGCCGGCCGCCGCAGCATCTCCTCGTACCTGAGGAACAGCACCTTCCCGGGCCTCCTCCGGCTCGCCTCCCAGTACTCGAGCACGTGGCGCCACTGCGGGCCGCCGGTGCAGTTGCCGTCGCAGAAGAGCTCGAACGCCTCGTCGAACGTGAACGTGCGCGGGTCCACCGCCATAGATGCCGACATCTTCTTGGAGAAGTACCAGAAGGAGACCAGCGTGTCCTTGGGGTCCCTGCAGATGTATATGATCCGGCAGCCCTCGCCGTCGTCGGCATCGTCGACCGTGATGCGCTTGGGCAGCATGGAGTAGGGTAGGTGGGTGGCGAGCACGCGCGGCGGCGAAAGTGGCGACGCCGCGTCCACGGCGATGTCGTCGCTGGCACCGTTGTCGGCGCCGGTGTGCTCGGGGATCATCTCGAAGAACTCAACGCAGTCGTGGGGGTTGCGACGGCGGAGCGGGTGGTCGGCGTCGAGTGGCGGGTGCGCCGCGCGGTTCGCGGCGGCGAAGGCGAGCGCCTTGAGCCAGCTGGTGCCGGACTTGGGGAAGCTGGCGAGCAGCACGTCGTTCGGCCTCGGCACGAAGCGGGCGTGGAGGGCAGCGACGCCCGGCAGGAGGGACTCGGGTATCCAGAAGCCGCCGAGCCGGCGGAGCGGGAACGGCGGCCACCGCGTCTCCAGCGGGAGCGACGCCGGGTCGACGATGGTCGTCGTCTCGTCTACGTCGGCGTCGTGCGGCGTTGTTGTCGACCCGCATGGCGCCTCCGTCGGCGTCGGCGTTGCCGTTACCGTTGCCATCCCGATGGCGGCTTCGGCCTCGGCGGCGGCGGCCATCTCCCGTAATACGGTGGCGTGCTTTGACTGTGAGCTGCGTAACAAAGCTAAGCGTGAAATAACAGACAAAAACGAGGATTTTTCTGTAAGCAAGGAGAAACGAGAGCAAGTGAGCAACCAATTTATTAGGGTGTTGGGTAGATTTTTTTGTACTTGTGTTGATTTGGTATTTAGTCACAAAATCATAATAATGGGCTTTTATTTCAAAAAAGTTAAATCAAGTGATGCACAGTAGTATTGATGGTATCACTTAACCAATACCAAATATATATAATGTCATATACTCCCTCGTTCTAAAATATACTCTTAGTTATCTTTCTAATTTAAATTATATAGCTATACTTTTATTTTAGATTTAAACTAAAAAGTTAGCTTATATTTTAAAACGGAGATATTGTGTTTTAGTCGACAAGGTAAACAAAAGAGACACACAGGACATATACATGACCTGATGACCTGTTTGAACGTATAATGCTCTGTTTTACTTAGGTACAGTCTGACAACAAAAGGTTAGTGGCCGTTCGAAAAACAAAGAAGTTAACAAGTTTGTCAAAATAGTACTATAGTTTACGGAAACAACTTTTCCCCCCTAAATATATCGAAATTTTGACAAATTAACCTTTCTAAAAAACTTAATTTAAAATTAGGTTGTGCCAAAAACAATTGCAGAAATGGTTTTTTATCGACCAACCTGTCACTAATATTGCTGTTACTAATATTGGTGCTGAGGCTTTGTCTGATGTGACATGTTTTTATTATGTTATGAGAGGTTAGGGCCAATGCCTTAAATGCTGATGGTATACAAGAGACCACTTACTTCTAAGGTGTAACAGTAAAATTATACAGCTACTCAGTCATTAATTACTGAGACTAGATGTAAGCCATTAACAGTCATTAAGACACTTCCAATCATATATTTATGGTGGTTTTTATTTTTATTAATTAGTTTGATAAGTCATCATTTTCCTAATGTGCATAACAATTAATGAAGAGAGAAGAGAGAAGAGAGAGGAGAAAAAGGAGAAACAATTTCTTCATCACGGAACCGCGTCTTCGGTTGATTCGAGGCATGGAGAAACTGGCCACCGCGCATTGGGGAGAAACGGGTCGTTTTGATCGGATCTGTTTCTCCGCCGCGCCACACCGGGTTGATCTGATCGCGAAGGCGTCGGCAAGAGTCGCCTCGTCGGCATCGTCGGCTGGGGCGGCGCGGTGGGAGAGGTCGGCGGAGGAGGCGAGCCGGGAGATCTCTCTTGTCGAGCGCCGAAGAAGACGATCGCGGACGTAGTAGCCGTGGAGGAGGTGGCGGCCGTGAAGGCGTCGGCGTTGGTGCCGAGGGCGACATGGTGGGAGAGGTCGCGGGCGGAGGAGGTGAGCCGGGAGATCTCCCTTGCTGAGCACTGGAGAAGACGGCCACGGCCACAGTAGCCGCGGAGGAGGTGGCGGCCGCGAAGGCGTCGGCGTCGTCACCAGGGACGACGCAGTGGGAGAGGTCGTGGGCAGAGGAGGCGAGCCGAGAGATCTCCCTTGCCGAGCGTCAGAGAAGACGATCACGGCCGCAGTAGCCACGGAGGAGGTGGCAGCCGCGAAGGCATCAGTGTCGTCGCCGGGGACGACGCGGTGGGAGAGGTCGCGGGCGGAGGAGACGAGCTGGGAGATCTCCCTTTGCTGAGCGCTGGAGAAGATGGCTGCGGCCGCAGTAGCCGTGGAGGAGGTGGTGGCCGCGAAGGCGTCGGCGTCGTTGCTGGGGACGGCATGGTGGGAGAGGTCGCGGGTGGAGGAGGCGAGCTGTGAGATCTCCCTCCTCCGCTGTCGCCATTGATGTGGCTCTCTTCTCGGCCTCTCTGGCCTTGAGCCCCTGCAGCTTGGCATGGTTGTAGTAGGCGATGCGAGGAAGGCAATGCCATCGCCGACCGAATTGAGGGCGTGACGGTGTCCTTGATCACTGTCTAGGAGAAGGTGATGAGCACCCAATCCTTGATGACGCCGGCCACGTTCATGGTCAGCACCGACATCTTCCTCACCAGCAGGAACACGGCCAGGTTGAGCGCGAACGTGCACAACGAGTTCATCCTGAACATGAACACGTCGGCCCGGACGACGGCGCCTGTGACGGCGCGCAGCCTCGGCAGCTCGACGAAGTACCATGGCAAGGTCAAGAACATGAGGCAACACGATGCGATGTAGTAGAGCGAGGTGATGGGGTTAAGCGACATGCCCTTGGAGGTGAGGAGCATCTGGATGAGCACGAGCCGCGTGGCCTTGGCGACGATGGCGGCGAGCTGCAGCAGGATGCCGAACACGTCAAAACGTGCCTCGCCGTAGGCGGTGCCGGCGACACCGACCGAGATGCCGAGCATGTTGAGCATGGAGGCGCGGCGGAAGGAGTCAGTGCAGAAGGTGACGACCGTGAAGTCATTGTGAGATGTACTGGCTCACAAGGAAACATGCCACAACTGATCAGCTAGCTTTGTGTTGCATATTGATTTTTTATCTAAGAAACTACTATTACAAACTATGTATTGGAGAGGATAGTTTTGTGAAATGTATAGAAACTATGGGTGGTTTCTGCATCTGTATTGGGTGTGACCTTAGTTTTGGCTAAATGAATGGTTTAACACATGAAGATCTAACAGAGTATTATACTACAAGGAAACGTACGTTCTCCTCAGCAATTTAGTGTCATTAATATCTTTGAAAATGTCATTAATCGTCTGCATCTCCTGAATCTTTATTGCACATGGACCAAATGCAACATTGATTATAACAAGTCACAAGTGGTTCTCGGAAACATGTGGCCGGTTTATAAGGCTAATTTAGAAAGTTTTGTACTGATATTTTCAATACAACCACATAAGCATTAATGAAATAAAATATCATTAAAACTACCTTCCAATGCATAATTTCATGGTGTGATTTTATAGGATCAAAATCGCATTTAATTTTATGACGCATGAAGAGTTGGTATTCGTGTATACATGGTTTCATTCAGATGAAACTGGTTCATTCTCTTTTTTCTTTAAGTTCATGTCATGTCATCAAACAATCATATATGACATAATAATTAATGTGCATGAAACCACATGAAACTCTCCACTAGGAATAGCCTAAGTAGTCGTCCCTACCACATAGAGACCATCTTCCCAACAACTAAATGTGTCTTCATAGACGGGTATATGTAATATCCTGGTTTTCACTCCTATTTAAAAACGTATTTTAAATAAATATAATTTCAAATTTTGGATCTTAATTGAAGTTTATTTGAAAATGTTGTAATGATCTCAATTTCTTTATACATTTTTAACCTCAAAATATAGAAACAATCCATTTCAAATTTGAATTCAAACTCCATCTCAAATCTCTCTAAATCTAAACTCTGATTTTTTTTGAAAATTGTGGAAACTAACTATTCATTTGGGTGGTCCCATTCCTTTTTCCCTCCCTCCCTCTTCCTCTCCTTCAGCCCAACTCGACAAGTCCAAAAACCCTCCCTCAGTCGGCCCAAACCAGCCCAGCAAGCACACGTGGACCCTACGTGATCGATGAAATGTCGAGCCGACGTCGTGCCCACTAGACCAAAGAATGCACTGGTCCTCACTCTGCCACATCGCTCGACCCCCGTCGACCATGCACGCTCCTGTGGCCACCATCATCACCACCGCCCATGCCTCGTGCCCACTCAAGTAACGCCAGCCGCGAACCTTGCCTTGCCACCCAAAGTCCACGTCGTACCCATAAATTGAGTCAGCCACGTCGCATCGCTTTGCGCCCATACTGGTGACACCAGTCGCGTCTCCTGCGCCACCCTTGTCCCGTCGCATCCACCTGCTCCCGCCTACCCACGTGCGTGCCTTGCTCGTCCTGGCCAAAGAAAGGCACATTTCCCTGCCGCCACAATTTTCAGCCGCACGCCCCAGCACCGTGACGACCACCGAACCAAAGAGCGTCGCCGCATCCTTCGAACTGCCTCGAGTCAAACCTCCCCTGCGCGACCACGACGCGCCCGCCAAACCCTTGGTCCGACACCACCCTCATCTCCCCTCACCACGGCTATAAAATCCAAGGCACTCCTCCACAGCAACGCCACCTCCAATCGAATCCTCTCGCCGCTAGACTCCTCTCCACCTCGCCCATCCGTCTCACTCAACATGTTGTCCCCACTGTCGCCGTAGCACCTCCACCACCGCCGCCCTCTTCCTTCCTCACTGGCTGCCTGCGGGCTGCTCGCCTTGAGCCTCCTCGTCGTCGGGGAGCCCTACCCCTAGCCTCCCTATGCCAAGGTAAAGCCGTCGCCGTTAACCACTGCTCGGCCAGAGAAAGAAGAAGGAAGAGAAAGAGAAGAGAGAATGAGAAGAAGAGAAGGAGAAGTTAAGATCGACAGGTGGCCCCACGCCAACCCCACCTCTTAATCCTCTCTCCTCTCACATGCATGCGGGTCCCACTGTAGGTTATCTCTAATTAAGACATCATTTGGTACATGAGTCACTGACATGTGAGACCCAACGACCCACTTAACCTAGCTAGCCAATAGTATATGGACTACCGGCCAACGGGCCATGTGGCCTGACCCATCTCTTCAGTTCTCCCAGTGGGTCGAGCCCAATAAGCCTCAATATTTAATAAATCATTTTTTCCTTTTTAGAAATATAATTTAACTTCAAAAATTCATATCTCACAAACCGTAACTCCGTTTGACTCCTTTCAACTTCCAGAATTTTTCTAAAAATAAGATCTACCTAATGGCACTGTTATTTATACTATGTTTTATTCATATTGTTCATCTTTGTGTTGATTTGTTCCTTTACGCGTATAGTTACCGAGTCCGAGGAGGATCCAGATGTCGCGTACGAGGGAGAAGAACCACTCCAGGAACAAGGCAAGCCATCTTTGACCATGTTGCTTCCTATATGTGCAAAATTATGTTGTTTGTGAACATGCATGCATAGGTTACACTTTAAACTGTTTGGCCTCGGATTATGAGCGCAATCGACGGATCTACCTAGTAGCAGCACTTACTTTCCATAGTATGTTGATTCCCCTACCTTTGATAACCCCACATATGATGCGCTGGTATCTTTATCTTCTAGATACAACTATTGAGGTAGATTGGCTTAGCCCTACTGCAATTGTACTGTCGTGTGGGAAACATGGACTTTTACTCAATTATTTGAAAACCTGATGTTGGTATTTCTTACGATCACAAACAAATTCGCAAGCGCACCGATACCACTGTAGCGCTTCATCTTAGAGTATTCCAAGGGCATCGAATCACACAGAACATGTATGTATATATAGGAACAAGATTCTATCCAAGGACAACAACAGATGGTAGGCTTAGGTTGGAGATGATTCCTATGATTTAATTTATTAAACTTAAGTTAAAGGTAAAATCCTATTGATTGCTTTGAGCACCGGCTCTCTCCTGGTCTACCAATTTGAGTTCGACCTATATCTCTATGATGTACCCAGACGTGGAGGGATGCAAAGGACACACATGGCTGTCACCACCGGCAACTACCTTACTTTTCGTGAAGCACACAACAAATGAAGGGAACCGCTAACCTAGACATCACGTCTAAGTTATTGATTACTACTCCAGCCTCACACAGGAACTTCCTTCTTTATCCAGAGTCCTACTACTAGAGCACTTAATAATAATACTAAGCGATGAACTCGCAATGATGGGAATATATCTCACTTAAGCAAATAAATTAAATACCATAAATAAGTCCTACACTTACTTTATTAAAAGAAGCATTCACCGAGGTACAAGCGAGAGGAGAAGACTAACAACTCTGGCGCTTATCTAGAACTCCAGTGAAAGAATGTCGACAAATCCAGCACTCCTCCGAACTTCCCAGAGATAACTCCTATATTTGGGGCACTCCTTCGAGAGCTTCCCCTCACTCTCTACCTAATTCCACATACTAAAGTGATGCCTAGAATATAAAAGTGACTTGTACTCCACTTTGTTGTGCATTTGAAAGTGACTTGAGCTCCTCCATTTATAGGTCCATATGATGGTTGTAATGGCAGTTTCCAACGTCGGTTCACTTGTAACCATCATTGAGAACCTATGGGGAGCTGCCACGTGGAAGATGGCGGTTAGAGGTGCCAAGGTTGGTTTGGCTGAACCACCTCCACCTCCTCTGGCCGCTGACTCTCTTCTGTATATGACATGTGGGCCCCTATGGCGGTTGAGGATTGTTTGGCCCCACTTTAGGTCGGTTTTGACTGACATGTGGACCCTTTAATCCTTGTGCTCGCTTATGATTGGTCGGAGGTACATGTCGTCGCATGGCGGGTGTGTTTTCATCCAGAAATTACCTGCACACATATATTTACCAACACTAGCAGAAAGGTTAGTAATAAACCCCTACCATTAAGTTTGATATTATATTTTGTATTCTTTTATGTAGAAGTTGACGGTTAAAGTTTGTACTTAACGACCGTCAACACCCGGTACTCCGCGTATTGGTATGATTGTGAAATAAAACTGGTTTGTAAAATCTGATGATACGGAGATAGTGTCTTTGTGGCTTTGATATGTCTTGTCGTTAAGGTTTGTTTTCCTTGGGAATTCCATCTGAATATCATATAGTGCAACCATACGGGTACTATGGGGTATCCCTGACTAAGTAATTTGTTGGCTTAGGGAAGGTTAGTGCTAATAGGAGTGGACTCATCTGAGTTGCCGCTCGTGAGTTCTAGTGTAAACGGTGGTGTAAGTTTGCCCTGAACATCGATTCTTCGTGGACTCTTCTAGAGGCATTAGACAATCCTAGGTTAACTTTCGAAAGGCCTTGTCATGAACCTCCTTTTACCGGCCGTGTTTGATCATCACAAGGGTATTTGGAGTTAACTCATATCGTGTGGGTAAAGCATGAAACCTCTGCAGAGTTTAGCTAAACTGTTCGAACAGCCGTGCCCATAGTCAAGGGCGAATGTAAGGTGATTCTTATAGTGTAGTTTGTCTGTGCTTTGCGAACCTGATTTGTTTGAATGGGAAAACGTTGCCAGAGTTAGCCTAGGTGGCAAATGGAAGGTCTGTGTGTCCAGAAACGGGACTATGTGACCGAGGGTGTTAAGGTACTATGACTGGGGTAAGTGTTCGTTTAATAATTTGAGAACAATCTTTCTAGTTAAGGTCAAAAGATGGAAAAAACATAATGAATGGTGAAGGCCAGAAATGGTTGATGCCGAAAAAGAACTAAGAACCAATTTGTTGATGAGAAATTTGATTCCCACGCACTGGCCTAAGAGATTTGCTTTACTCTAGTGCAGGTCCAAATCGGTTGCCTCTGGTGAATTGAAGGCGTGCTAGTTGGTTTGATCCTGTAACCAACAAGAAACAAGAAATAAGCATTAAGTTGAAATTAGATCCTACGGGATCGGCTGAAGGCATCAATTTATACATAATTACTATCCCAAAGCGTACTTAAACTAAGTGATTGGGATAGATCGGCTATGCGAGACAGTATAAATCACTTAGGCTAAAAGCATGTTAGGGTAGTAATTATCTGCATTGATAACTTAGTCGATACTGCAGATCTAATGTGAATCGTCTAATACTTCGATACATTTTATAAAAAGATATTAATCTGATCCAAATGTGCTAAACCTAGATCAATCGACTGTCAGCATAGCATGATAGATTGATATCGGCTTAGGGCACTTAGATAGATTAAGGTCTTAATATAAAAGACAGTTTTAATATATCTAATAGCAATTAAAACTAAAGATAACTAAAACAGATAAGGCTGGCTGAAACTCCAGCGCTGTCTCTTATGGTGAACATTAAACTAAACAGATCTTAATAGTTCTAAGAGCGACTTAGTAGATCGATTAGATGCAACATTATGTACAAAAAAAATATCAGATCTGTATGAGTCAATGTGAACCCCTCGGGATGGTAGACACGACATATAATCCAATTCAACCCCTAGATCTATCCTTATCGGCTGCGATCTTCAGGTAGAAATCAGTCGACCGTAAGACAGATCTAGCAGTTGTTCTAGATTATAGGTCGTGTATGATAAATTGCGCAGTTCATATCATCAAAACTAGAGTATCATGACGATGGAAGCACTAGTCCCTTTTGATACAAACCACTAATGACAAATCATTACCTTGTTTGGAGATCAGAAAGGATGCAGCCCGAACAAGAGCAAGAACTCGTCTAAAATAAAAAGGGTGGCGATGCGCCGAGATTGATTGATTGTATGTTTGTTGATATCTTTTACCATGGGCCCTCGGGTTTTATTTATACTCAGGCATAATAATATCCATGTAGGACACGATTTCTACCTTATCTACTATTTACAGTGTGACAATATCTCGGGACGCAGCCCCATGTCGCATTACAAAAGGAATATATATACAAATCCCTATTTTACAGATACAATTACCGTTACAGGACTCTATCAATAGATGGCAATATCTTTAACGAATATTTGAGAACCGAATCTAACATTTATCTCCAAGCTTCCTTATCGGAATCGGTTCCATCTTCATCCTTGAATCGGAATTGGCTATCGGCTATCCTTATCAGAGTCGGTCTTAGCCGACTAGTTTCCCAGCCGATTTGATCCTAGCCGATGCGGCCTCTGTTTCTCCACAGATCACACTTCCAATCCGACTCCGCTTCAATTTTGGCCTTGAACCTAGGGATTTAGTTACCAAATTTGGTCGTTAACACATGCCCCCACATCCGTGATATGATAGTATTGCGGATTTGACGCTGTTTCATCCTCCCGCGCAAACTTCTCCCTAATCTGTTTCGGCTGTCACGAAATTTCTTTAAATAACACCCGCCTTGCGCTGAACCAAGCCACGTTGTCACTTTTGCATCCTCAAGCCCTAGCCAAAAAAAACTTTTCGTCTCCTCGACGACCCTGTCGAAACCCAAAGCGCGACCTCACCGGCAAACCCTTCCGCGGCGACGATCCCCTTCATTAATGGCGTCCTCAAGCACTCGTTCCGACACAGCTCAGGCAGAATACCCGGAGGTAAGTTCCATCGGCTACAACCCCTTATTCCTTGCAACTTGGTTTTTATCTTCTGTAATCTTGTTCTTCCATCCTTTAATTTGCAGCACCTCGCCCACCAAATCGCCATCCCAGACCTTGCTAGCACCAATCAGTTCTTGTTAGGGCCGATCGACAACTTAGACCCTAGCGAGTTCATCAATGCCAAAACAAACCGGATTCCCTTTAGGTTTTCCACCGATCCGGCCTTGGTCCACCGTCAGTGCTTTTAAGTCTTGGCCTTCAACGGACAAATCTTGGCCGGCTTGGTACCTAAGGATGTCGGCTAGCGGCGGACCCATTGGATTGAACTAGGTATAAGCCAATGCCTAGCTTTGACAATAGTCGACATGTCCAAGGACGAGCTCCTCCTATCGGCTGCCACCTACTTCTGGTCAGATACGCATTTTTGTTTAGACAAGGGCCGATGACGCCAACTCTCTTGGATGTGTCAATGATCACGGGACTGGATATAACCTCCACAGTCGAACCAGCCGGCCTCAACATCAAATGCACTCATAATTTCAAAACCAAAAGCATAGGAGGCTGGAGCGACTTTATATTAATGAACATGAAAGATGGTCCAATCTCCGAGAGAGAACACACAACTTTCCTCCTGATGTGGCTAAAGAAATTTGTATTCTGTAGATCAAGCTGTGGGCCGACTAGCAACTGGTAGCACGTAGCCGAAGCTCTGGTGAGCAAAAAACAAGTCCCCCTAGGAAAATACCTGCTCGGCTATTTGTACCAGATGCTAAGCAACGCATCGACTCGGCTGGCTTCCAAGCATGCCGTCAACACGGGAGGGCCCTGGTGGCTGCTGCAGCTGTGGCTAAATCTCCACACTTATCAGGTTGTAGAAAGGTCGGCTCCACTAGAAGCTGATTTCCCCTTAATCGAGCCATGGTTCGAAGATGATGAAGAAGTGACCACCCGCCGATGCATGTCGTATAGGGAAGCAGCGAAACCTATCCTGGATCCAAACTGACAGTCAATCATTTCAAAAATTGGTTCGGCAACCTGTACAGTGGCTTTCCAAGCAACTCGAGGATATGGTTCGCCTATGAAGATTTTGACAAGTTCGAACTCCCAGACGATCTTCGGCTAGATGAGCTTAACTCTGAAGAATATGAAAAACCGAGGGAGATTTACATATCGTCCATAACGCCTTGCATCCTCCCCATCGGCATCCACCAAGGGCGCAATATCCAGAAGTCCTACGAATTCTATCATCCGATGGTGGCTGCAAGACAACTTGGCATGGGCCAGCTGCCGATCGGCCTCTATTACTCGGACAAGATCCAGTCCAGGGGCAAAATCAAAGGAGACATCATGATGAATCGGCTACTCAACATCCTTGGTCCCCCTCTAGGTAGTATTGACAATATCGACCTGGCGGTGACGAGGACAATTTTCTTCAGCCGATGGTGGAATGAGTGGAAGCGACACTTGTTTCATCAATCGACCTCAATGTATTTGACCATCGTCGATCCGGAAATGACCCCCTCGGTAAGTGTCTTCTCTTCTTAGTTCCCTTTGGCCACTATTGCATTCTTGACTAACCATGCCTTATTCCTTTGCAGACAATCGACGCTTCCCCTCCACACGCAAGTAACATGGGAGTAGCAATCCTTTATGCCCCTGGCGTGCTGTCCGGCAGCTGCGGGCTAGCCCCGTCAATCATCGGCTTCCATGCACCGAAGGTGGCTACACTTCTTCATGGCCAAACCCGTGAGCCGTTGCATCGGCTGAAAAGGGTGAAGCCGCTCTTGCTACTCATTGCAGAGAGAAGAAACGGGCTTCAAAGAAGCCGAAACCAACTCAGTAGACGACTTGCCTCCGGTCGATCCGGATGTGGACGCGATCCTCGAAGAAGAAGTTAGGGACGAGGAAATGGAGCAAGCTGTCAATGCTGTCACAACCGAAACAAGCTCTTCAGACAAATATGCTCGGACTCCATCAGCTGAGCAGACCATCGAAAAAACTCCGAGCCCTCCGAAACACATCCCTCGTTCCCAACTGGTAAACACCTTTCATCATTTAATCTCATCACCTTTTCCATTAGGATTCATCGGCTTTCTATGTCTGTAGGCAAAGAAACTGGCCGCCAAGAAGAAAACGGCACCTCCTCCCTCGGTAAGTTCTACTATCCTTCATTTTCCTCTTATTAACACAACCGATTTCTGACTTGTATCTTTTTTCAGCCTCCTCGCGCTCCAACACCTGCCCCCATGTATCGAGCGAGCACACGCCAACGGCTACAGGTGGTGGCGATGCCGAAGATGTGGCTACCTCAGTCCTAGTTGTCCGAGTAAGTTCTGTCCAGTCTCATAAATCGGCTCATCAGTTTTGTCGACCCTTCTAACTGTCTCCTGACTTACAGTCTGTAGCCGATCTTCTGGACTTCGATCTCTCGGAGTTTCTGGATCCTGATGAGGATGCCGATAAGGCCATGGTGGTGTTGGATGAGGACCTACGGGCTACCTTGTCGGACATAGCCAAACGGCTAGAGTGCTCCCTTGACTTTCTGGTCACCAACTGCGGCTCCATCTGTAGTTGGTTTGAGGACGTCTAGGATCGGCTGCCCGACCAGCTGGCTGACATCATCACACCGGCCACCTTCATGGAGGTGCATCAGCACAAGTTCGAACGAGCTAAGCAGAGAATAGCCGATTGCCGTGAGAACCAAGCGTTGGAGGCCACCATCAAAGCCAGTCAACAAGAAATCACCGCCGAGAAGGCCAAGTTCGATGCTTTGAAGACCGAGCCGATTGCTGAACTTGATCGGCTTTGCAAGCGTCGGGAGGAACTGATAACCGAACTTGCCAACGTCGAAGCCAACATTCTGGCCAAATAACAACGTGTGGCTGGCCTGCCGAAAGAGATCGAGGACCAACGAGCGAAGATCAAGGCGGCCGTGTCACATTTATTTGATATGGCCAGGGCGATGAAGCCAATCCCAGGGAATGATGCAGCCGATGCCAAGGTCATTGAAGAGATAGACGGGATTCATCGTAAGGCGATATCGGCTATTACCAACTTCCTTTCCCGTTGAACTAGTTGTAATAGTTGGCTAGGAAATTCTTGTACCTCAAACTCGTAGTTCATCTTGTAATCGGCTCAAACTCTTTTGTACTCAGTTTTATCAATACCACTCATGTGCATACTTGCCGACCACGCCTTGATTGCTTTGAAAAACTTTGAACTCAAAAAATTTGCTAAGTCCGATTTTTGATAATATACATGTATGCCCCCTTAATTTTGTTGATGGTATCCGTAGCATTAACAAAATTATCAAATCAAAAATCTTGTCGCCGTCAGCTAGGCTGAGTCGATGTAGAAAAATTAGGGGAAAACATGACGTGAAAAACATCCTAAAGGCGATGTTTGTGTCCCACAACACATAGGCTAACACGAATCGGCACAACTATAGCTGAATCATGAATTGATCCAAACACTTGGGTAAAATTTCTTCAAATACTTGCCGTTAAGAACCCTTTCAAATACTTCTCCATCCAATCCTTCTAGCATATAGGCCCCTTTAGAGATGCATTTGTGGATCTTGAAAGGCCCTTCCCAATTCGGTGACCACTTGTCGAACTTATTATCCCTTGATCCCATCGGCAATATTAATTTCCAAACGAGCTCGCCCTCTTCAAACGTCTTAGGCACAACTTTCTTGTTATAGTGACGGGCTACTCGCTCCTTGTCCCTTATCACCTTTTCCAAGGCCCTCATTCGTGACAAAACCAAATCTTCAGATTTATCCTCCATTAAGTTGCAATAATCGTCGGCTGTAAGTTGATCTTGTAACTGAACCCTTCTGGAGCCGACGATTGTTTTCCATGACAACACTGCTTCATGTCCGTAGACCAGTTTATATGGGGGATTTGGATAGATCCGTGGCAAGCCATCTGATAGGCCCAAAGTGACTCGGCTAATCGGCTGTGCCACTGCTTGGGGTATTCAGCGATCTTTCTCTTTATCAGCTTGATTAGACTTTTATTTGAGGACTCTGCTTGCCCATTAGCCTGAGCATAATACGACGAAGAATTGAGTAACTTGATCCCCATGCCGTCGGTAAACTGAACGAACTCATCCAATATGAAAATAGATCCCTGATCCGTAGTTATAGTTTGAGGGAGACCGAATCGGTATATGATGTGCTCTTTAATGAACTTGATTGTGTCCCTAGAATCGATCTTCTTCAAAGGAATTGCTTCCACCCACTTGGTAAAATAATCTGTTGCCACCAATATAAACTTGTGTCCTTTACTCGAGGGTGGATTGATTTGGCCGATCATGTCAGTTCCCCAACCTCTGAACATCCAAGGCTTGATAATTGGGTTCATAGCCGATGCTGGTGCTCTTTGGATAACTCCAAACTTCTGACAGTCTTGGCATCCTCTGTAATACTTGAAACAATCTTCCAGCATCGTCGGTCAAAAATACCCCGTTCTTCGAAGTAGCCACTTTATTTTGTGAGCCGATTGAAGCGTGTCACAAATTCCCTCATGCACTTCTCCGATAGTCACCTTGGCTTGATCAGCACTGAGACACTTAAGCAACACGCCATCAATCGTCCGATAATATAAATCTTCGTTGAGCAAGACATATCTCAAAGCCTTGTAGCGCAATTTCCTTGAAGCCGACTGGGAGGGGTTCCGTAAGTAGTTGTAGACACCAAATCTCCAGTCATCGACTGTCATGGTGGCGATCTCTACTTCAATATCTTTTGTCATCGGCCTGTAGCTTAAAGTCCCTTGAGCTAAATCATTGGCTTTTGCATTATGTTCTCTAGAGATGTGGTTCAAATTCACTAGCCGAAAGCTGTCCATCAACTTTCGGCATTTTTGATAGTAGACCATCAACACGTCGTTCTTGCATTCAAATTCTTCTGACAGCTGGCTGATGACCAACAATGAATCTTCCATTATTTCGATGACGTCGGCTTCAACCTCTTTGAGTAGTTGTAGTCCTTTGAGTACGGCCTCATACTCGGCTTGGTTGTTTGTGGCATGGGACGTGATTGAAAAGGTGAACTCAAAGCTTGCCCCCCTGGGAGAAATTATTACCAAGCCGATTCCACAACCATTGGTGCAAACCGAGCCATCAAAAGTTAGAGTCCAAGGCATAATGTCTACTGAACCGATTGAGTCATCTCTGTGTTCCACTATAAAATCGGCTATAGCTTGTCCTTTAACTGCCCTGGGCGCCTGGTATCTTAAATCAAACTCCGTCAAGGCAAAAATCCATTTCCCAACCCATCCTTTTAGTACTTGGAGCCGATAGCATATATTTTACTACATCGGCTTTGCATACCATGGTGCACTCATTGGATAACAAGTAATGTCTCAACTTTGCGCACGAAAAATACAGGCAAAGACACAATTTCTCCACTGGTGAATACCTTATTTCTGCATTCAGAAGCCGTCGGCTGAGATAAAAGATGGCCTTTTCCTTCCCTTCGATCTCCTGAATCAACACCGAGCCAATGGACTTTTCGTCGGCTGACAGATATAGCTTGAATGCTATCCCTTTCTGTGGAGAAATCAAAACTGGAGGTGAGGTTAAGTAATCCTTGATATTGTCCAACGCTTTTTGCTACTCTGCCCCCCAAGTGAATGCTTGATTGGCTTTCAGCCGAAGCAAAGGCGTGAACGGTTCTATCTTTTCTGAAAGGTTGGCGATGAATCGTTTGATGAAGTTGATTTTGCCGATCAAAGACTGTAGTTGCTTCTTGTCCCTCGGAGGCTGAATTGTCTTGATAGCGTTGATGCTTCTTGGTGTAACCTCTATTCCTCTCTCATGAACAAGAAACCCTAAAATTTGACCGGCCGACACGCCGAACGCACACTTTAGTGGGTTCATTTTTAGGCCGTACTTCCTCGTTCTCTCCAAAACCTGTCTCAGATCGGCTATGTGGTCTTCTATTTTCTTGGATTTGACGACAACGTCATCAATATAGATCTCCACTAGAGAGCCGATCATATCATGAAAAATATAGTTCATGACCCTTTGATAAGTTGCTCCAGCATTCTTCAAGCCAAATGTCATTACAACCCATTCGTATAAGCCGATTGCTCCTAGGCATCTGAAAGCAGTCTTGTGGGTATCTTCTTCGGCCATGAAAATCTGATTGTAGCTTGCATTGCTATCCATAAAGCTTATGATTTTGTGGCCGCAAGCAGCATCCACAAGCAAATCGGCTATGGACATTGAGTATTCGTCCTTAGGGGTAGCTTTGCTTAGGTCCCTGGAATCAATACACACCCTAAGTTTGTCATTTTTCTTTATTACTGAAACTATTGAAACCCACTCTGCATATCGGCAGGGCCGAATAAATCCAGCATCGTATAGCTATAACACCCTGAGGTGTTTTCCCCTTTTAAAAATCCATAAGAAAATCGTAAAAGAAAAATCGTTGGAATTAACTAGAGAGAATTAATAATTTTAAAATCCAAATGTTAAATGGAAATGGCATGGTAGGATTTTTCCTAAATTCTACATGTCAAAATACGCTAACATGATTTTTAGTGGAATTTTCAGAGCACAAGAAATAATTTTTAATCAATTAAAATAAAAATCGGAAGTAATAAATCCCGGGAAAATCAATTTCTCTCTCCTCCGTCCTTTCCCGCTCCTTTTCGGTTGTGGGCCGCCGGCCGAGCCGACGACCCAATCCTCTCCGTGCGCGGCCGTCCTTTGCGCGCCGCGCGCCTCTCCTCTCTCCCTCACGGGCCGGCAGAAGGCCGCAGCCCGTTTAACCCTCGCGCTTGCGAATAAGTCCAGATTGCCTCCCCTTTACCCCAGGACGCCGATAGGTGGGGTCCACCTGTCAGCCCCGTCCCCTACCTCCGGCTGCCCCGCCGCCATTGACGCCGCCTCTGCCCCACGCGGATCTCGACCGCCCGTCCCTCCCGCGCGCCCTAAAGGCGCCGCCTTAACTTCCCCGTCTCTCTCGCCGCCTTTAATCGCCCCGGCCGCCGCTCCCACACCCCTTAATGGCCGGATTTAATCATCGGCCATTATTTCCCCAAATCGAGCCGGCGAGAAATTCCGCCCTTATCCGGTCACCACCGACCTCCCCATCCCCTATTTAAGCACCCCCTCGTCCTTCCCGAGCTCCCCACACCTCCACTCAAGGCTCTTTCTCTCTCCGTCGTTCCCGCACCGTGCGCCCCTGCTTCGGACTTCGTCGTCGAGGTTCGGCCGTGTTTTCCCGTTGCTCCGAGACGTCCCGAGCTCCGCCGACTCCTTCCTCCTCGTCGCCGATGCCCGCGCCACTTCGGCCACCTCTTCCCGAGTGGTTCTGCCGTCTCCCTCACCGTCCGAGCCGTCGTCCTCTTCACCTCCGGCGACCCGCGGTGAGCGCCCCTCCCTTTTCCTCTCTCGGCCGAACGCGCGCCACCGCTCCCGAATGCGCACGGCTCCTCCCTCGCGTGAGCCGCGATATTCCGCCGCCCGCACCGCCGCCCGAATGGCGCCGGTCGGCCTCCGGCCGCCGTGCGCCATCTCCGACCGATCGTGCCGCCGAACCCTTCCTTGGCCGTCCGATCTGCCTCGGTAGATCGGGCCGTCCGTCCCGCCGGCCGCGTGGGCACACCGCGTGGCCACCGCGTTGGCACCACGTGTACGCCACGTGGTGCACCGCTCTCCCTCTCGGCCCGTGGACCTGGTCTACCGTGGACCAGTGCTCCCGCGGCTGATGACGCCATTGCGACGTCGGCCCCAGGCGCCGACGCAATTCCGAGATTTATTGCGTAATAAATTATTAAAGATTTTCTGTTTTAGTAAAAACACGGATAATCTTCTAAAAATCATATCTTTTCAATCCGACCTCCGTTTTAGCCCATTCAAATTTCGTTAAATTCATAAAAATGCCAAGAATCCATTAAAAATGGTTTTGTTCCCTGTTTTAGTAGCTTTTAGCTTGTTTTGTTGAAGTGCTTGTTTACCGTGTAGATCCCGGTAGTCCCTCCGTCCTGGTTTACTTTGAAGTCGTCGTGGAAGTCCCCCAAGCCGAAGAGCAAGGCAAGTCATGCTATATTATTGATCATATTGCTCTCATTTTGCTAAAACACATGTTTTACTCTATGAAATTGCATGTACTTTACATTGTCATGTCATGGAAAATAATACACCTTATGCTTAGTTTATGCCTTAGGTTTGACACCCCAAACCCTTTGATTAAACTTGGGAAAATAATGTGATTAGATTTCAGGACTAGGTTATGCTTAGCCTGGCTTAGTTTCACTAGCTCACTAAATGGGTCATTTTCTCACTTATTGTATCTCTCTTGGACTTCGGTTCGGAGGATCATCAATTAGTTCTAGGTGAACCGGACTAATAACTAAAATATGACAAATGGTGGGCTGTGGGCGCTATGGTTTTGGTTAGCGGCGCCCATAGCGATTAAGGACCGGTTCACGGGACCTCTCGGGAGAATAACCGTGCAAACCACAAGCCGAAATGGGTAAGGTAGGTCCCGTAGTGTAGCCTCTCCTAGCTGACGAACCCATCGGCAAGGGTGAGCGGGATGGAGTCTCAGTCGGCCCCGGTATAAGGGTTGCTGGGCTGCCGGATTCACCGAGGCACTCGGGGGCGCTGCCCACTCCCAGGGTCTGGGAGTGGGGGCGAAACCTTGGTGGGGTTCTGTAACGCCCTGAAAATCGGAGAATTTAAAACCGGGAATTAAAAATCAGAACTTACAAAAACCTTTTGATTGTTGCTTCTTGATCGAGTTTTCGCTTCTTATTTGCCAACTTGGTTGCATAAATTTATACGCGAGCGATTCATCTCGGTGTTTTTGAAAAACCAAACGATTTGAATTTCCGCTGGGAGAAAATTTTCGGAGTTTAGAATTAGGAATTTTAATATAAAATAGGACAAGGGTTATGGATTTATAAAAAAAGATATATATATATTTGGGAGCAAAACATAATTCAGGTGATTGAGTAATATTAATTAGTGAGCAAAATGAGTAATAAAATATTTTAGGGTATATATATGACATTTAGAAATTTATTTGAATCAAAATCACATTTTCTGGAATTAAGGAAAAGGATTAAATTAATTATGTAGAATATATTTTTAAAATAATAAAAGCGGGTGAAAAGGTTGGACATATATTTTACAACTTATTTTTTGATGTTTTATATTTTATTTTGAATTTTGGGGGTGAAAGGAAATAAAATTGGGAAATTAGGAAATTTAATTCGGGAAAATGCGAAAGGTCACTATTCGTTGCGCGCCAAGTGTTCGACGCCGTACCCGGACCCGGACCACCTCGCCACCGCGCGCCGCGTGTCGCGCCCACAACACCGCGTCCCACGCCGTCGTACCATGCCCATGCTGCGCCGTACCACGCCGTTACGTCGCGCACACTGTTCCATGTCGCGCCGTGCGTCGGCCACGCCCGCGCCCGCGCCTGCGCCGCCCGCGCCCGGACCCCGCCCCGAGCGCCGCCACGCGCCGCTCGCCACGACCGGCCCCCTTCTGAGTGCCGCCACGCGTCGCTCCTCACCCCCAGGCCCCTTCCCCGGCGCTCGCCACACGTCGCCATGCCCCCCACGCGTGCGCGCCATGGCCGTTGGCCTTGCCCGAGCTAACCCGGCATGGAACACCTATAAAAAGTCCGGGGCAGATCAAGTTCCCTATACAAGATTTCTTTGTGAATCACTCCTCTCCATTTCCCCCAAAGTTCCCCCACCGCATCGCTCGAATTTTGAAGGAAATCGACGAGGGGCCGAAGAACCCTAGCGCCGACCGCCCGGAGCAAAGTCCAAAATTCGTCGTCCCAGTCGATTTCTTCCCAAATTGAAGGTACTTCCACGATCTCCATGGTATAAGCTTCGTTTCCCTAAGTTTCTGGACTGATTAGCCGCGGAGACACGTCGCCGACGAGCCGCCGCATTTCCTCTGTTTCGGCGCCGTCGTGCGCACGTCGCTAGGACACCACCGCCCCTTTCCGGCCGATCCAAGCCCCTAGCTAGCTTCCCCATGTCCCGTAGTTGCTCTGAGACCTGCTAGTTCAGCCGAATCTTGACCGGAGCACACCGGCACCGTGCGCCACCGCCGCTGCGGCAAGGCCACCGTCGCCGGCTTGTTCTGCCGCCTCCTTGGTTCGGCTATGCCTCGGGGAGAGTTCCTTATGTCGCCTAGAGGGAGTAGGATCGATTAGATGCCGAGCTCCGGTTTCCCTCGCCATTGTTCGGCTGTGCCGCGCCGTCGGCCTCGCGAGGAAGAGGAAGAAAGGAAAGAACAAAGAAAAAGGAAGGAACGGGGAGTTGGACGTGATCCGCTCGCTAGCCCAGTGGAGAGAGAGCTGAGCCGAGAGAGGAAGGTCGCGGGTTTGAATCCCTCCCCGCGCCCTTTTATTTTGTTTTTCTCTTCTTCTTACCTTTTGCCAGGGAAGAGAGGAAAGAAGCAGAAAATAAAAGAAAGGGGAAATAAAAACAAGAATGGGCCGCTAGCCTAGTGGAGAGAGCGCTAGGCGAGAGAGTGTGAGGTCGCTAGTTCGATCCCCGGCTTGGGCAAATTTTTTTTTGAAAATTTTTCTTTAATTTTTCTATGGGGATTTAAAAGCAAGGATAAGCCTAGTAAAATCATAAATAAATTTTATTTGCTTTTCCTAGACCTTATTTACAATGAAATAAGTTTACATCTTTTCAAGAGATTATTATTTATTCTTTTCAAAAATTTCTTTTGCAAATAATTATGAACCTATAGTCAAACTTCTTAACATATTCTCTCTCCAAAAATTTCTATCTTTTGTGAAACCCATTATTCACCTAAATATTATTTTTAATATATGGATTTTCTAAACTCAAAAATCCAAACCAGTTATTTGGCATCTAAGCTTCAAGGTTTATCAAATATTTCGAGATCCGGTTATTATTAACCCTAGGACTTCTCGACCCGAGAAATAACTTGATGAAATTGAAAGGTAATCACTTCTTTTTTTAATTGAATCATCAACTCTAGTATTTCCCAAACTTTAAGCATATTAAAATAAATATCGCACCCTTCTTAACAAAATCGGATTCATTACAAAACTTCAAATCCTTATAACCCTTTCGCTCTAACTCGAATTTCGTCGAAACTTGAGCCTAGGTTCGCGTAGAGTCATAGCCTAGTATTAGGAGCCGCTATTGCGATTTACTTGGTTTTCTTTTGGGTCTTACTCGATTCTATTTGAATTCTAATCGTATTCAAATTTGATTTCTCGTACGTACGATTAGCGTCCGAGGAAGGCGTTGAGTACGCAGAAGACCCCAACCAACAAGTGTGCGAGCAAGGCAAGTCATCACACTCTTTGAACATATTGATCCCAATTGCGAAATGATGTTGTTTTAAACTTTAAACATGCATGCTATACACAAAGAATTACCTATACTTGTTATGCCATGCCTTGTTGTTGATTACCTTTAGAATTATTCCTTGTAACCCTCGATGTGATACATACAACCAAAGAATATCTTCGGTAAAATGCTTAGCCATGCTATTCTTAGATTCATGCATACTCATGATTTTATAAAGAGCTTTATGCTTGGGCAGCTACCGTAGGGAAGGTAGTTGAGCTACGGCATGTGGAGACATGAGCGCCACATTGCTTTGAACATGATGAAAATGGTTTTGATGGCAAAACAAAAATATGAAACCAACGTTTTTAGACTGGGGCGGATGGATGGAATTGGATGGATTCCGGGAAAGGCTAGTATCGCCCCTGGTTAGTTAAGGACCGAGCCATGAGACTACAACTTAGAACGAGCCAGTACAACCGTACTTCTCGAATGGGTATAGACCTAGCTGATTAAATATCCGAGCGGAGGCAGTATCCTTGCATAGTAGGTTCAGGTGTTGGCGTTGAGGTAAGGGCTTGCCGGTGGGGGTGCACCACTGGTGGGTGCCTGGACGATAGTCAAGGGCCTTCCGGCAGGGGGTGTACCGCTGGTTGGTACCTGGGCAGAGATCGGGCATGCGATCAACATGAAGAAATAAAGACATGAAGAAAAGGACATGAAGATGGAAAGTTCAAGGATAGAGCAATTCTTTCTCTTACCCCGGAACGCGAACTCCTCTCACCGCTAGGAAATGACGGCTAGAGTGCATGAGGGCTTAAGTTCATGGAGCGGGTGCTGCCAAAGTGAGGTTATCGAAAGGCTTTGCCGTGACCGTCCCATATAGAGGGATGTAAGCTCATTCAATGAGTAGTTGCGGAGTACGGGTAAAGTGTACATCCACTGCAGTGTGAGTAAATCAATCTATTCGAATAGCCATGCTCGTGGTTAATGAGCGACGTGACAAGTGTTTCCCGTGGCTAGACTCGTAAATTTTAAAATAATGGGTGGGATTGCATAATGACTTTATGTGCTGGGGAAACCAACTTCTCTATCTGAGAGAAGGGGGAAGACACCCCCAGAAAACCATGACGAATCGGAGGCGGGAAGCTATCCTTGGGATCACAATGGATGGTGGACGAACCGTCGCCGACTTAATATACTATGGACCTAAAACTTGACCTGGCTAGATGTTAGGTTTGTGAAATGATTTGTGAAAATTGGCTTTGCGCAAATAAACCATAGCCATCCTTTGAATGACCCTATCATGTGCATCATTCCGTGTTGGCTTGCTGAGTACGTTGGGTACTCACCCTTGCTATACGCACAAACTTCAGATGAAGGAAACGAAGAACTGGAGGACCCCTACGCCTACTACCAGGAGGAATGAAGACAATGGAGCACAATAGGTCTTAGTCCCCAGTCGTTGCCTGTGGCAATCGGCATGCTGCTGCCTTCCGACTGCTATCTCATTTAATTTCCGTTTTTGGTTATATCCGGATCGGTAGGTCCTACATGTATTGGATATTGCCTTCGGGCCTATTATTATAATAATTTCGGTGTAAGACTATTCGTGTACTTTGCACCTGGTAATTCAGAACTGTATTCGTGGGTACCAAACTACTCGATCCAGGGATAAGGTACTATGAACACGAATGATTCCCGTCGTCAAAAACGGGGGTCTACAGGTTCGCTTGGTTAGAGGGGGGTTATACGAAAGGTCCTATCACAGTTCCCTTTCCGGGGTACCGCGGTGGTATTTTGGCGCACGGGAAACCGTGTTGTGGGGCTGTGTCTTGTGGGTACAGTTGTACACCTCTGATCAGAGTAAATCTATTCGAATAGCCGTGCCCGCGGTGATGGGGCGATCAATCGAGCTCTCCGTGATTAGTCTCACACTTTTACACCCTAAGTTTTGGAACATGACTAGTATAGGTGGATGGTTTGGGCCTGTCGCAACGTGGGGATAACGTTGGACAGTGTTGGAGTCAAAATGTTTTAATTACCCAATTTACTGTTGTTTTGATTGTGTTTAAAATTCGTATTGTTTGGAAAAAACCCCTGCCGTTTGCGCAAAAGCAAACCTTAGCCAGACCTTTGTCTCCCCTGCATTCATTCTTCTCCTCTTCCGGCGTGACTTGTTGAGTACGTGGAAGTACTCATCCTTGCTTCTTCACCAGAATCCAAGCCAGAGGTTGAAGACGAAGACGACGTGGAGTAGGCTTGTCCTACACTCTGGAAGCTGCATGTGGAGTGGTCGAAGCCGTGTGGCCAGCGTCGAGCTTAGGCTTAGGCCCTTTTTCTTTTTCTGCTGCTCTTTTGTAATGTTTTTGTATTGTTTCTAAGACGTGGAACTGTAATATCAACAATTGTCGTATGTGTACCTTGGCTGGTCCTGGACAGGGATTTTAATACACATATAGCTTTGGAAATTCGGGTCTGAATTTCTGGGCGTGACAATAGCTGAGTGATTTCGGCTTTAATCGCATCATACGTATCGGCTTTAAACCTCCTGGGAGGCTGTTTGTACTGCTGATATCCAGGCTTTATAGGCAGCCGATGCACAACAATAGATGGGCTAAGACCAGGCATCTTGAAATACTCCCAAGCAAAACAAGCTTTATATTCCTTTAATAAATCAATAAGCTATCTAAAACGAAAAGATAAATTTTTGCTAATATATGCCGGCCTAGGTCTATCTCCTGGGCCTATATCAATCTTCTCTAACTCGTCGGCCGACATAAAACCCTGCTCAAGTTTGTCGTCGTCATCGTCCACGGTGTCCTTGTTGTAGACGCTCGAGCCCTCCACGATGCCTTCAAAGTAGTAATTGAGGCTCTTCATCTCCAATAGGCTGTATAGCAAAATTGAACACTTTTAGAAAACCGGCTTACCAGATTTTGCCGGACAGACAATCGATACCGTCGATTTCCCAAAGCGGCAAATTGGCATTAGCGACATTCACTGACCTGTCGGCTAGCACGATTTCGACCTTGTTGCCTTGCCATTGGCTCAAACTTTGATGCATTGTGGAAGGGACGTAACAGTTTGCGTGAATTCAGTCCCTCCCAAGCAGTAGGCTATACGATCCCTTCCCATCAATGATGAAAAATGTCGTGGGCACGGTCTTGTTGCCGACGGTCAGCTCCACATTCAAAACACCCTTGGCTTCTGATAGATTGCCGCCGAAGTCTTTGAGAACCATGTTTGTTTTGATTAAATCTTTGGCTCCTTTGCCCAGCTTCCTAAAGGTGGCATAGGGCATCAAGTTGACTGCGGCCCCTCCATCGATCAGCATCTTCGACGTCGGCTTCCTGTTAACAAATCCTTTCACGTAAAGCGGCTTAAGGTGCCGATTCTCAGTCCCCTCCGGCTTTTCAAAAATAGCTTGCTCTGGGGACAGAGCTAGTCTTGCCAAGGTATCCTCCACGTTGTTTGCATCGGCTTCTGTAGCACCAAATTCGGCTGGCAGTATAAAGACCATGTTAACCAATGCAGCAGCTTTTTCTTTTCCTTTTGCCGCCCTCCTAGCTTGGTTGGCTGGGCTTTCGTCGGCTGGTGCCGCTTGTTTCTTAACGCGCCATCGCTTTGTGCCCTACCGACGTTGTTGCTGTCGGATTATCCGCCGTACTTCTTTCTCCTGCTCCTCGCTCTTGAGCCGCTGGATGCTTCTCTTTTGTGTTTTGGTAAAGAGGTTCGAAGGGCACCATTGGGGGTTGGCCGATTGCTTTTCGTCGGCCTCTTATTGATCTTCTTCCTAGAAGAAGTCTTGGTGGATGGGGCCGAGCAGATCATGAATAGAAGGCTTACATTGGTTGAGCCAAACGGCTCGGGGGATGAATCGATTAGAACTCTTCAGTTGTGGTTCCCTGTATTCATCTTCTCTGTGATCACTACACGCCGGGCAATTTTCAAGGGTTGGCAACCTCATTCCTTGCTCCCAGCAGAACCTGAAGAACTCTCAATGCCAATGTGGATCACAACCATCGTGGCGACGGTAATACGCCATGCCCAGCCGATCCAGCGCCCTTTGGTTCGGCCTGCCATGTCGGCGCTCTTCTTCCTCCTGGATCCTACGTTGGAATCGCAATAGGCTGTCCTGCCTAGGTAGACGATCGGTCGATCGTGCGTTGGTGTGGACCATGTTGATTGACGCAGTCATATCTCCAATCGGCTCTCTGTGGGGTGATCCTGAGTCGGCGCTAACTGTTTCGGCTGAACTGTACGCTCGCCCGTGGCCGGTCTGGACCATGTTGACCGAGAAGTGGTTGCCATCAACCTTCATCGGCTTAGCCGATTCTTCGAACTTTATTTTCCCAGCTTCAATGGCCGATTGGATTTGCTGCCTGAACACCTTGCAGTTGTTCGTGCTGTGAGTGGTGGTGTTGTGCCACTTGCAGTATTTTTTCTTTCTGAGCTCATTGGCTGATGGGATAACGTGGTTATCTGGTAACCGAATCTGCTTCTCCTTCAGCAGCAAATCGAAGATCCTATTGGCTTTAGTGATATCAAAGTCATATTTCTCTTCCTTGGCTGACTTTTTCAACCATTGGCAGGTTATTGCTTTCTTGTTCCTGGTCCACTCGGCTGCTGCCATCTTCGCATCGCTGTCGCTTTATTCTGTGTCAGTTGCGTAGGTGACGTGAACGACTTTCTTGAGGGCCTTCTTAGATTCTTGAAATCTCCGCTCGTGGGCCGTCACTTTCTGGGCCTAGTGGGCCAGGCTCTCGAAGTCTTGAGCCGAAAACCTTTCGCGGATGGGCGTCAGAAGACCATGAAATGCCAAATTGACCAGCTGGGAGTCTGATAAGACCAGACTGTAGCATCAGTTTCTCATTTCTCTGAAACGTTGAATATAATCTTGGACCGATTCTTTGTGGTTCTGTCTGATGTTGGTTAAGTCCGACAGTTTCATCTCATGGTTGCCGGAATAGAAGTAGCTGTGGAATTGTTTCTCCAGATCGGCCCAACTCTTTATTGAGTTGTGTGGCAGCGACGAGAACCAGGTAAAAGCCGATCCAGACAATGAGAGCGGGAACAAGCGGACTCTTAGCGCGTCTGTAGCCGATGCCTCCCCGCGTTGAGCCAGGAATCGCCTGACGTGTTCGTAAGTAGATACGTTGTCTTGCCTAGAGAACTTGGAGAAGTCTGGCACCTTGTACCGGTTTGGTAGCGGTACTCTCTCGCAGTGTTTCGGATACGGATACCGGTACATGTAACCAGAGTCCTTTGGCTTGAGACCGAATTGAACACGCATTACATCGGCAATCAGATCGGCCCAAGGTCTGCTGTCTTGAGCTTGGGGTATCGGCTCGTATTGTTCATACGGCATGGGTCCTTGCCGATACTGAAGTGGTGGCAGCGTTTGCAGCCGATACTGGTGATCATCTTGGCCCCCCGGATATTGGTATTGGAGTTGGTTAACAGCGGGAGGCGGTTGATTTGCCAGTGGTGATGACTGCTCAGGAGGGAGCCGGTGGCCACCGGAGTTGTGATGTGGCCCTGGAACGAGGTTGCCAACCGGCTCGGGTCGCCGATTGAGGTCAAACATGCTCACCAATTGCTCCTGGGAAGGAGGCTGTCGTCGTTCCAAGATGAAGGGTTGTGGCCTTGAAGCCGATCCGTGCACGTTGGGCTGGATTGGGGCCCCTCCTGGTGGATTCGGCTGCGCTGGCGACGGTGTCAGCCGATTTTGGGTTGCCAACATCCTATAGCTCGGGAATTGGCCGTCAGTGAAGTAGGTTGGCCCTCTTTGCAGCTGATCGGCTATCTTTGAATCAACCACGGTGGCTATCATATTGTTGAGAGTGTTGACCAGTATGCCACTTTGGTTGATAAGGGCGTGATGCACAGCCGAGTCGATTCGGTCTTGTAGGGTGTGTAGTTCCTAATTGTCTTGCTCTTGTTTAACATCCGTCATTTTCTTCTTTTCCTTCCTGTCTTCCTCGGAGGACATGTTGAGGTCTTTGAGCCTGAATTTAAACTTCTGGAGGACAGCTCCAGACCTGGTCTGGGTGAAGGATTGCAGGTAATTAGCCTACAGCTGCTCGACCATCTGTTTGTAGTCGGCTAATTGCTCAACTGACAGTTGTTCAATCTTCACCGGGATGACATTTTCTTCGTTGATTTCTGGGTTCCTGTCGCTGGACATTGTGTTGAACTTGGAAGTTTGCACTTGGTTCCACCAGGCATGCCAAAAGCGTGTTGATGAGAAATTTGATTCCCATGCACTGGCCTGAGAGATTTGTTTTACTCTAGTGCAGGTCCAAATCGGTCGCCTCTGGTGAATTGAGGGCGTGTCAGTTGGTTTGATCCTGTAACCAACAAGAAATAAAAAATAGGCATTAAGTTGAAATTAGATCCTACGGGATCGGCTGAAGGCATCAATTTATACATAATTACTATCCCGAAGCACACTTAAACTAAGTGATTGGGATAGATCGGCTATGCCAAAACAGTATAAATCACTTAGGCTAAAAACGTGTTAGGGTAGTAATTATCTGCATTGATAACTTAGCTGATACTGTAGATCTAATGTGAATCGGCTAATACTCCGATACATTTTATAAAAATATATTAATCTGATCTAAATATGCTAAACCTAGATCAATCGGCTATCAGCATGACATGACAGATTGATATTGGCTTAGGGCACTTAGATAGATTAAGATCTTAATATAAAAGGCGGTTTTAATATATCTAATAGCAATTAAAACTAAAGATAACTAAAACAGATAAGGTTGGCTAAAACTCCATCGCTGTCTCTAATGGTAAACATTAAACTAAACATATCTTAATAGTTCTAAGAGCGACTTAATAAGTCAATTAGATGCAGCATTAAGCACAAAAAGAAATATTAGATCAATGTGAACCCCTCGGGACGGTAGACACGACATATAATCTAATTCAACCCCTAGATCTAACCTCGTCGGCTGCTGTCTTCAGAGAGAAACCAGCCGAGTGTGGGATAGATCTAAGCATTGCTTCTAGATTATAAGCCGCGTATGATAAATTGTGTAGTTTATAACATCGAAACTAAAATGTCCTGACGATGAAAGCACTATTCCGACGATAGAAACCACTAATAACAATTGCTTCTGGAACATGAATACATGATGTTCATTTGAGTACAAAACTTTCTCCTCATTTTTATCTCCAGATGGAAATAAAAAATTAAATATCGACGTAAGGTGGCTACGTCCAGATTATTTTATTTATGGCCAACCACATTTCTCGGTTCAAAGCTGTATTAGCTTAAAATTAATAATTTTAGAGATTGCTATTATTGTTGGTTTAGTAATTCGAGGATGCTTATCTATATTTCTTATAAAAAGAAAAGAAATTATGTACTAACTTAAAAAATGACGTGAGGTTAGAAGATTTATATGTCAACTACTCACATCAACTTTCTATCTATCTTTGTGAGAAGAAAGAAAAGAAAAAAGATAGTGTGAAGCTAAAAGGTACATGCGAGTAAATATTCTAGATAATTAAGAGATGATAATAATATGTTAATGATTAGACTTAGCCTCATCTATCAAAGCAGCCCGCAACTCCTCAGCTTCCTCGGCTTTGCTACGAGCTACATCAGCTCTAGCCTTGACTTGAGTCAATCACGTCTATGCAATGGTGTGATAATTTTATTTAATTATAATTCCGTTACAACGCATGGACAATATGAGAATAAGTGTGTGCATGTTGTTAGCGTATGCATTCATATTGTTTTGCTAATAAAATGTAGGAAATATCTATGCTATTTAGTTTTATCCAACCATCTTTTAGATAAACCAATATACCAGATAATTGTTTTCTTCAATTAGGATGGTGGTAAGTTATAGAACTCCATAGTGAATGTGGTGGTTTTTATTACCTCTCTCAAATAGACGGGCATATACTAACAGATAAATAGGTAGACATTTTAGGGAAATTCATTTTTAAAAGAAACAAGCAGGGAGCCCCTCTGTTAAATAAAGTTTATTAAAAAAATAGATACAGAAACAATTAATAAAATCCAATCTCTTACTACATCCTTATCTCTATCATTAAGTCTAAACAGCAAAAGAATGATGTTTCCTTTAAGAAATTGCCTCCAAGAAGATAAAGGAGTATTATGTTCAAAGATAAAATCATTTTTTCATTCAAATATTCCACGCTCTTAGAAGAAATTTCTCCATGAAACATCTCCCACTAGCTTCCAACATCATATTTGAAGATTTACAAATGCCCCGGAGTGTTTTTTCAAGCCATCCAAATAGTTACTGAAAAAATTTGGATGGTTATGAAATAAATGACAAAATTAATTAATATATGATATATCACTTTAGAAACACATAAATTTAAATTCGATCTATGCAAGTTAAAAATATGTTTGTGAATATACATACACTTCATAGTCTTATGTTTTTTTCAATATGTATAGGTCAACTTATACATATGTAGAGTGATATACACGTATTGATCTATCTTAAAAAAATTAAATTTTTTTCATGACTATTAGATGTCCTGTAAAAAGGATGAATATTTCTTAGGCCGGTTAATCCCACCACCAAAGGAATTGCAGCGAATTAACCGAATAAACCGTTAAAAAGATGAAAACCATTCCAATTAAATGAACCAAAAGTTTGGGATAAAAAAACCGTGTGCCTACACTGCTTAACTTCTTTTATGCAGGTGGCGCACACGAACAAGCCTCAGTTTGATCGACTATTATTGTCTTCAACCTCCTCCTTTTAAGCTAGCTGAATCACTGCACTTAACCAAGGCTACGACACATTTTGGGCCTGTTTAGATTGGTACCATTTTAAATCATATTATTATTTGATAAAATTGGCAAATATATGGCTACATTTAGTTGTTAACAAATATTGATAATGCATAGAAAATTTTGGCACTACATATTTATTTAATTCTATCAAAATTTGATAGTACTGCCAACTTAGCACCGCCAAATTTTGAAAAGATTGATTTTGAAAATAATGTGAACAAATGCTTTCTTCTCGTTGATTTTGACCTCAAGACAAGATGGACATGAATATCGTGGACCAGGTCGTGAGTGAAATGGAAGCAACCAGGTAAGTCCACAGAAATATCACTGAGCATTCCTCCTGGGCAGCATCAAACAGTTGAGCCATGGTTCCTGGATTAGATCACACATGCAAGAGGCATGATCAGATTAGATCTCATTGGAAGCAGAGACAAATGCTTTAGAACGAAATGGTATTGCCTCGCAAAATAAGTACCCTCGTTGTATTTAAATATATGATGTTGTTGATTTTATTCAGTTATATGTTTAAAACTTTGATAACAATAGCTCTCGAATATATTTAGTATAAGACATAAAAAATCATATGGGTATGTTTTTTCTTTATACTAAGTACTTTTACAATACTGTAATTTTGTTAGCTATAATAATTGTTATATTGTAATAGAAAATAGAAGTCAACGTTGTGCATTAAAGACCAAATAAAATCATCAGCATCGTATATTTAAATACAGATAGTATGAAGGAAATGACATTGGTTATGGGGAAAGATTACCTACCAATTGTCATTGCAGGTGGCAGCGTGAACTGCATCATCAGCACGTAGCGGTACAGTGGGTCTTGTGGCAAGAATCCGACCCAGTGCGCACCATGAACTACTGCAATCCCGACCAGCGGAAGGATCACGTAGCGGATGCAGACGATCGCGATGATCACCGTATGCTTGAGCTCTGACTTCCGTAGTCCTGCATAAACATTCAGATAAAGTTCAGAAAACTCATGCACATTCAGAGCAAGTTCAGAAAACTCACAGGATGGTTGTCTTGGACTCTTGGTGGTTAACAATCTGGTATCTAGGTAGCAGTTCATGAGTAATTGACCTTTTATCAGATTGCCACCAAGGATGAGGGTGACGCAAGGAATCGTGCCATTTCTGCAAGACAAGCAAAATAAACACTGGAAAATATGTTGTTGCAGCCTTGCAGGTAGACAGAAATATACTCTATGAAGAAGCACACTGTAATACTCACTTACCGCATCAGTTGGATGGAGTCCTGGATGACTCTGAGAGGGGCGCCATCGCCGATGACAAGAGATTTCAACCATGGAACTAGGCCAAAAACAAATCCAAGTATCTGAAACAAGACAAGATTCAGCCCAAGACACTGTTGATGATATCTTTTGAAACCTTAACAGGGTTGACGATATCAGCTTTGATGAGATAAAATGTTGTAGCTGGTTTTGTCAGAAACATACTGCCGATAGAGTAGGTGGTGCCATCAGCTCCTCGACAACGTGGTGGATGGTTTCCTTCAAGTTTGTTCTCCACGAGCCTTCTCGTTCTTGCAGAACACTAGTGGAGCTTCCTGCAGAACAGTAGTGGAGCTTCCTGCATTTGTGACAAGTTAGTAGTTTTTCTCTCCGTTAGCCATGAGAGACGATGGCCTTCTTCGTCGACTCCGGCGAGCTGGTCCGCCGCGCCATTTCCATTTTTAGCTGTCGGACACAAAAGCAAATTCAGCTTCGGTAAGTCTTGTGTGCAGTAACATATGCAGGTAATAACTGTGAAAATAATCAGAGTAAGTGGATTTAGGAAATTTTGGTGCAATTATGGACCAATGGTAGGAACATATCATGCAGGTAAGCTCAAAACCATGTGCTTTGCACCATCAATCAAGAGCACATGTTGCAAATGGAGTACGGCTATACTCCATACACAAAGAGCTATCTGTGGGTTGTTAATTTAACAAACAAAACCTCTTTCCTTATTCAGCGGGCGTCTCCTATGCGAAACTACTGATTTGATAGGCTTACAATTAGGTATATATTGCACACTTGTAAGTAATCAATGCCTAAACAGTACATTTAGCCTCTTAGACCATGTTAAAACAGCAGCAAGTCAAAATAACTATTATTCAAATTCCAAACTGTAAAAATAGTATGTACCAATGTTGGCAAAATAAATACTCGCATGCAGTACAAGCTAGCAGAATTTGCTACTTACCCAAATGACGTGAGTAGGGAATAGTGCGGTAATATGTGCAGTCCCGGCCATCTTCCGTGGAATAAGGGGGGCCGAGAATGTCAAGAATTGCAAATGGTGCGATAGCTCGAAACCGGTGCATGTTCCCTCCTGTTGTAGGATACAGGACTGATGTCTCACATGGTGCTGTAAAAACACCATTCACCACTCGCTTTGCCAACCTCCCTGCAACAATGAACTCTACCAAGATTAGTATGGCGGAGGATGCATGATGGTGAAGACAGACTGATAAAAAGTGTCGAATTGTTCAAAAGCTTACATTGATCACCCGATGATGAACTGCAACTTGAGGCAGGCTCAGGATCAACCCAATCATACGACCTTATGTGCAGTGATCCGATAAGTAGCTTACTGAACACCGTCATTCCAGGGTGATCATGTAGTGGGATGACCGCATTTCATGGTAAGAAGAAGATAATCATCTGGCACGGTAAGCAGAACGTCAGCAAATTTGTTTTAGAAAGGACCCATTTTGATACAAGACATGTCGAAGTAAATCTTTGACATAGTCATCAGAATTCAGTAAGTTTGCGCACTGCCTGCTACTTACCGTAAAGTTCTCACATTCATATTACGTAGTGTTTTTAATGAGTGGGATTCCTTCGTCATCATCTCTAGTCGTGAAGAATTCTTCGTCTGCCCTAAGGCCAACATCTTCGGGTTTCATTTTGTCTGCAAATAGTATCACAAGCGATTCAAATTCAGTTAATTCAGTTCATCAAATAGACACAAACTACACGCATGCCATGTAGGCATGGGCCATAATATATTTTGTTAGGACAAAAGGCTATCTGTTGCTACCCGGTGATAATTAACAGGTGCTAAAGGAAGAAAATTCAGAACATTTCATCTAACTACTCTGTATTTCATCACAACATTTTCTGCAGGAAAATCCAGACAAAATAACTTGTACACATCATCAATTACAATTGAACAAAACATGTCGAAACCAGTAAACTTAGATCAACAGATTGTTGCATGGAATGATCATTGCCTTCAGTTCAGCAGGTTCAGTTTCCTATCCGGATTGCATCTTGTTTTGTTCATACCCCTGAGATGCTAATATTTACAGTGTTTCAACTGACAAAAAAAATGCAGGAAACCTTGGCAACATGCTCCTGATTGTTGTCCTTGTTGTCCCAGCAGTCTGTGACGAAGATGGCAACCTGTTCGGAAAAGACAGCAGCCGCTGCCGCTCTCTTGGGCTCTCCTACTCATCATTGTCCATGGCTGTAAGCAAAAAAATAAATTCTGCATCACATTCACTGAATGATCAAGCCACACCTATCAGTGGAACAACATAACTGATACACTCTGTTTCTGCAGCTTGGTGGCTTGTGTTGTAGGTACAGAGGTATAAATAGCATCTTCCAAAAATGATGGACACATAATACCCGAAACAAACGAACAATAAATTAATATAGATGCCTACACATGTATTACATCTAGCATGAATGTACAGAGGCATAATTAGCAGCCAAAACATGATTATAAATGATATTGCTCTCAGAATAGCGGGTTAGGCCAGCCATCCAACACTTAGAATTGTGATCCTAGACAATCGTGACAGTTCTAAGACAGAATATAGACACTAGAGAGTTCAAAAACAATCTGATTTAGCAGTATACAGCAGCAAACAGATCATATAGTGCATCTATAATTGATATTCAGAACAGGAACAAACCTAATTCAGCAATATAATCTCACAATATCAATTAATAGCAAGTATAATTGCAAGTATAGATGAAAACTGGACCAGATTCTGCAAAATTCAGAACTAACAGTGTATTATAAGCAGTCACACCCTGTCACGATTCTATCTCACACAATGAACCGCTATCATCATAGAGCAATGCGCTGTAACCAACCACACAGGTAAAAGGAACCGAAGAAAATGCCGCGCATCCATCACCCTAGACCCAAAAAAAAAACCACCAACTTGTTTAAAATCTTGCACACAATCACTTACCACTCCGCCACCATTGGTATCCTTGCTCCAATTTCTAGCTTTGCATGAAACAGGATAGACAATAGAATCACTACTGAGAATGCAATACAGTGAGCTACTGCCAATGAAATGACAAAGCTTCCCATTTGAGTTTCCGATAAACCTTCAAAAACACACCGGGAGATAGAGTGCAAGGTCATGCTGGCCCATTCAAATCTAGTATTAACCTCCAACTCCAACAAGCCATCAAGAAGGTACTTGCAATATCCAAATGCAGATAGCAGAACGACATATCCAAGACCTTCAAACCATTTCATCGCTGATCCCCGATCCTTCACAGTATTTTTTAAGTTTGATCGCGAAGAGAATGACATGCACCGTAGCGAGTGCGAGAGAAATAAGAAAGACTCTCCATCTACAGCGCATTTTTATCTCGTCCCTTCTCCTCTACTCTCTTTGATTGGCTTCCATTTCATCTCTTCTCGGATCCCTTTACCAGTGAAGTCTGCTCGCTCTTTGCCTTTCCTCATGAGCTCTATCATTTGCTTCTCTCGATCTGACTTGAGCTTGGCCGATGTGGTTTCGTGCATCCCGCATTTGACTCTCCAAATCATCTGCATTGTCGCTAACATCTTCTTCTGCTCTTTGTGAGACTCGAATCAATTGCATCTGTGCAATGACAAATCTCTCATTAGACTTAGCCTCATCGACCAAAGCAGCCTGCAACTCCTTCTCAGCTTCCTCGGCGTCATCAGTAGCCACGGCTGACATTTTTGGTTTGAAGGGGGCTCGTGCTGTTGAAGCTAGCGGCGAAGTCCGACGAGCACTCGGAGCAGAGAGGATCGGGGAGGTGGAGCGCTCCTCCCCCTGCAGTGTCCTTGACCTTGGCGATGGAGTAGACCAGTTTACGCCGGCGTCGCCTACCACGGCTGCGGGAGTCGGGGAGGCGATGCACTCCGACCCTGAGGCGAGGTAGAGCTGTCCCGAAATGCCGCGGAGGTGGACGATATCGATTCCGCTTGGAGCGACGAGTTGTCAGCGTCGACGGCGTCGTGTTCTGCGGCTGCGGGAGTCCGGGAGGCGGGGGAGGTGGAGCGGCTCCGAACCACCGAGGAGGTCAGCGACGGCGAGTTGGTGTGCCTTCGACGGGCAATGGCGACGAGGAGTCGGCGACATCGATGGCGTCACCTTCCACGGGAGGTGGAGTCGGGGAGGCGGGGAGGTGGAGCCCTCCTGAACCACCGAGGAGCGCAGCGACGGCGAGTTGGCGCCGCCGATGGCGTCGCGTTCGACGGGCGATGGCGACGAGGAGTCGGCGGCGTCGACGGCCTCATGTTCACCCTCTGCGGCTGCTGGCGTCGGGGAGGTGGGGGAGATGAAGCAGCTCAGACTCGGAGGCGGCGAGGAGTGGTCCAGATTTGCCACGGATGGGGACGACACCTCGAGCGGCGATGAAGGCGAGTTGCCGACGACGGCGACGCCTCGCGCAGCTGCGGGCGTGGAAGGTGGAGGTGGCTGTGGGGTGGGAGCAGGCGAGGGCATGACGGGTGGCGTCGTATCATCGCCTTCCTCCATTGCTGGTGAGGCGAGGGTTTTGAAGGGTTTATGGGAAGCGGAGAGCCAGCGATACAGATGGCCATTCGGGCCGTTCGGCCCGGCCCGGGCCAGGCCCGTAAGAAGCCCGGCCCGATTGTACCGGGCCAGGCACGGCCCTGCGGGCCACCGGGCCGTGCCAAAAAGGCCTGCGGGCTTCGCCCTCAGCCCAAGCATGGCCTGTCGGGCTGATTTCGTGCCGGTCCGGCCAAAAAAGCACGATATTTTTAGCAGGTCGTGTCAGCCCGAGCCCGAGGGTGCTGAATTTAGTAATTTTTTTATTTTTTAACTCCAAGTCTAATGTATGTAATTATGTAAACAGAAACAATCATCTTTATTTCAGAGTCTTCAGATCAACTCAAACTCAAAGTACAAACTCAAACTCAGAATACATTTAGTTATAGATCAAGTATTCAAGTGAGAATATGTACATAATACATTACAAATTATACAATATACTCAGATCAACTCAGATCAGATCAAAACAAAGTACTCACTACTCAGATCAACAACTCAAAGTCAAGTTTAAGTTTATAAATTCTAACTATACAAAGTCACCAATCGAGTCAGATCAACTCCAAATCACAGATTCACTCACAGTCTCACAGTCCAGTTATACAGTTCAATTATTCAATACACACTTCACAGTTGCACTCAGCATATAGTAATATTATTATTATTATTGAGTTGTGCAATGGCTGCCTCATTAAAAACCTTTTTAGGTAAAAACTCACCCTTGTGAGAAAACCCTAAAAAGGAAAAAAGAGTGCAGCCAACTCAATATAAAGTTCAACAGTCCCAATTTAATAGTTCAACACTCCAACAAAAATGTTAGCATTTCAGCAAATTGATCACATGATCACTATCAGGAGGCAGCATCAGGAGGAGGATCTTCATCACCATTATCAAGCTAAAGATTTTTGAAAGAATCTTCAACTTCTTGGTTCTCCACATTGTGTTGTGCTCTTGCTTCTGCTAACTCCCAATCCTTGATCAATGTCAGCATTTCCACTGCCTCTGGTGTCAAACGCCTTCGCCGCTCCTCTATCATTCTGCCAGTAAGACTAAAGCAAAATTCTGAGGATATAGTTGAAACAGGAACATTCATGATATCTTTAGCCAACATAGATAGAATGGGATATATTAACTTATGCTCATGCCACCAACTTAGGATGTTGAAATCATCATCATAGCATGTGATAGTGTCACTATCTAGGTATGCAGTTAGTTCAGAGAGACATGGAGATAATGTAGTTGTAGTTGAAGATATAGAGGAGGAAGTAGAGGTTGAGACAGGTGAGAGACCAACTACACCTGATCCAGAACCACCAAATATTCTGCCCCATGCTTGTTTTTTCTTACCTGTAGTTCCTGTCGATGGCGATACCCTCTGCAACCTAGTTGAACCAAACTTATTTTCATATTTAGTAAACAACTTATAAAGTTCTGTCCTAACCTCCACAAGATAAGAATTGTAATTAGTACCAATAGCTTCAGAAATCAATTGCAAAACATTATTGAAACCTCTCATCTTAGCTCTAGGATCAAGAATGAATGCATATGAATATAAGAAAGGTATATCATGTCAGTACTTGAGGAATTTTTGTTTCATAGGAATAACAACATTCCTCATGTTAGCATCATTGTCAAATGAATGCAAATGGCTAGCAATCTCAAGAATATGGTGCAACATCAAAGGAGCAGTTGGGTAATACACACCAGATAAAGCAACAGTTGAGTCATAAAACAATTCTAAAAAATCTAGTACCTTTTCAGCAACATACCAGTGAGTATTAGTAAGTAATGGATGACCTTCTTGCAAACCATAGTGAGTTGCAATGAAAACAGAAAATGTACTCCTATATGGTATGAGATGCTTAAGCATAAGGTATGTGGAGTTCCATCTAACATCCATATCCAAGCCAAACTTTCTAGGCCTAACTCCTTTAGCTTCATAAAAAGTTTTATATGCAGCAATTCTTTGATTAGAGGAATTCAAGAAAGAAATAGCAGTTCTAAAGCCTCTATGCAAGGCTTTAGCCTCTTCAAACCAGATTTCACAATAAGGTTAATAATATGGCATGCACATCTCTGATGCAGTGAACTATGTTTATGAGGTCTATTAGCATGAACATGAACAGGATCAGGATCAGGACCTAAGTAACCAGCAAACAATGGTCTCAAATTATTCATGGCAGAAGCATTAGAAGAAGCATTATCAAGTGTCACAGAGAAAACCTTGTCAATCAAACAATATTCTTCTATTACAGCAGCAACACGCTCAGCAATATTAACTCCAGAGTGTGAGATCTGAATAAGACTAAGCCTTATCACTCTCTTATGGATTTGCCAATTATTAGTAATAAAATGAGCAACCACACTTATATAATCTTCCTTTGCATTGCCAGACCAACTATCAGATGTTAATGCAACAGAAGAAACATCAGAGAAAGAGTTCCTAAGCTGACCTCGTTGAGTAGAGAATAATTTGGACAAGTCTCTAGTTGTGGTTTGCCTAGAGACTTTAGAAAAACGAGGATTATGAGCACGCTTGATATACTCCTCAAATGCAGCTGTCTCACCAAAACATAAGGGCAAATCTAGTCTAGCAATTAAACGACAAAGCTCTGATCGAGAAACATCTGGCTTATAATCCCAATTACGAAAACTACCATCGGAATTAAATGCAATCCTAGACTGAACTCTAGCAGCATGATCAGCTTTCTGTCTACAAGATTTTTGATGCCTAAGCAAGTGACCAGTACCAGCATTAGAATGAGCAGAGAGTTCATGCTTACATAAATTGCATCTTGCAGCAATTCGAATCTTCTTACCATTTGGAAGAGTCTCTCAAATTTCCTCAAAATCAACCCAAACACCTGTCCTGTTTCGCTTGCAGCTAGAAGAACCAGCATCTGTGTCGGCGGTGCTGTTTGAGCTCACCGCCATCCCCCGTGCCAGTGCCACCAACGCCGCCACCATCACCCCCTCCATCCCCTCCCTCGCCGCCATCTAAATTGATTGGATCCACACTGGAACCAAACAACAAAGCAGCATCAGCGCTTGCGTCGTCTTGGTCGTCCGGGGTCATGCCGAGCTCGATGAGTTCTTCGTTGATGGTACGCGGATGAGCGCCATCAACGTCCTCCATCGCGACCTCGTTGGCTCGGTGCTCCGTACCTCAACGGCACACAGGGCACAAGCAACAGAAGAAAGAAAGAGGAGCCTACAACACAAGAATCAGATAAAGAATCAGATCAAGATTAAAAAAACATTGAAATGAAAAAAATAAGAGAAAGGAATGAGACTTACCTGCGCTGCTGTGCAACCAGAGCCCGAAGCCAGAGGCCCAGAACCGAGCACGACGGGTCACTTATAGAGAACTTAGAGAAGGAGAAAATGACCACGACCACGGACCACCGGACAACGACGGCCGACGTGCCTCGCCTCGATCCGGAGCGGCGAGAAGAGGAAGAGGAACAGGGAAGATGGGAAGAACAAGAAGGGGATTGATTGAGCCCGGAGCCAGAGGCCCAGAGCCGAGCACGGCGGCATCGACGGGTCACTTAGAGAGAACTCAGAGAAGGAGAAAATGACCACGACCACGGGCCACCGCACAACGACGGCCGACGGGCCTCGGCCTCGATCCGGAGCGACGGGAAGAGGAAGAGGAACAGAGAAGATGGGAAGAACAAGAAGGGGATTGATTAGTGTTTCGGTGGCGGCGCGGATGAGATCATGAGATGTGGAGGACAGGAGAAGGGAGATGAGATCAGCGTCGCCGGAGGCGGAGATGGAGGCGGCGGCGGCGACTGTGCTCCTGCGACAAGCTGCGCTGCGGTGCAGAGGCGACGCGGCCGAGGTGGGTGGCGGAGACCGAGAGGACAGCGGCGGATGCAGTGTGCGGTGCGGGGAGGGAGGGGATTAGGTTTAGGGTTTGGGGCGTCGATCCGGGGAATTTATACGGGGAGCGGGGTAATGGGCTGGGCCGGCCGACGCTGCCTCGGGGACGGTGGTTGGGGTAGAACGGCTAACGGGCCGCAAGCGGGCCGACTCCCCTTAACCGTGTCGGGCCGTGCCGCCCGCGTGCCTGCTTGTGAACCCAGGCACGGCATTGAACAGCGGGCCGGGCTAGCCCGGGCTCGGGGGCAACGGGCCGGGCCGTGCTCGGGTCGGGCTTAAATTGCGGGCTTCGTGCCGTGCTTTCGGGCCACGTGCTTTCTATACATCTATAGCCAGAGACGCCGGAGAGGATTGGAAAGGGAAAGGTAGGCCAAAGTTGTGTTCCTATAAGAGCTTACGATAGCAGGCTATAAGTCAGCTAGATGCATATATGAAAGAAAAAAAAGAGAAAAGAAACGGGCTATAAATTTGTAGCCAACTACAACACAAACTTCAAGATATTGTGTGTGTATGAGAGATGAGACAATGTATTAATGATGTATATGTAATTATTTGTATGAATTGGCTATTGATTGATTATAAGATGATTTGGAGCTAGTAATTAGCTATACTATTAGACTTGCTCTAAGAGCAACTCCAACTCTAAGAGCCTACTAATCCTACAACCAATACCTTGTTTAGAGAAAAAAAGAAAAAAATGGACTCCAACAGTTTTCCCAAAACTCCTCTAAAAGATTAGCTACGTCAAAAAAAACTCCCCCATCGCTTATATATTGGCGACACCAAATCTTCTCCAATCCTTTTCCGACCTCCTTCTCGCAGTGCCTTCCCGCGCTTGTTTTTTTCCGCCCCGAGCACCTTCGCACCGCCCGCCAGCCACCGTCCCACACCTCACATCGCCCGGCCCGCGCCCCCACACCTGCAGCCCCTCGACGCCGTCACCGTCACCCCGAGCCCCTGCATCGTCCGCTGCCCGCCGCCACATGATGCGCATCCCCCGCCAGTCACCGCCACGCGCCACGCACCGCCCACCCGGCGCACACGCACCGGCTGCCCCTGGACGCCGTCATCGCCGCCCCACACCGCCGCGCCGTTCGTTGGTCGTCGCCACACACCACGCACCGCCCCCTCGCGCATCTGCATCGGCCGTCCCTCGACACCGTCACCGCCGCCACGCGCCGTCCTCTGGCCACCGCCTCGCGCCATGCACCGCTTGCCAATTGCCGTCCCACGCCACCGCACCGTCCGTTGGCCGCCGCCACGCACCGCCCGCCAATAGACCGATAAATATGTGATTTGAGATTCTGCTAGCAATATATTTATATTAGCTTTCTTTTTTTATTAATACTTTAAGTATTTATATTCCCCTTTATATATCTGTAATATGGAAATGGTGTGACGGTCTTAACTCAATTTATTATTGTCGGTTGACATCCGTAGTTTTTTATTATAAAAATAAAAATTTTACTGCTAGCCACCGTAAGTAATGCCCTGTTTACTTCTTTATTTTGGGTGTAAACTTAACGCCCAAAAATTTTAAGGAGTAAACTTTACACCTAAGAGTGGTGTTTACTTCCCCTGTGTAAAATTTTTGAGATGTTAAAAAAATGACAGATTTACCTATGGCGCCTCTCCTCCTCCTCTTCCTCTTCGGCGACATGCATATGAAAGTGCAGGTGATCTGATTCACAGTTGCACATCTCATTTTCTTTGGAACTCACCCAAATCGCCGGCACTTCGCCACAACGCCCAAAACCATAAACCACACCATGATTCTCACTACTCCTAAGGTGAAATCCAACTAAACACTAGAGAAATCCTCCTCCGAAATTTCTCCCTACTTGAGACTACGTAGAAAAAGCTCGCAGCTTTAGCCAAGAAACGGCAGAAGCTCACCGGCTTGTGATGGTAGGAGAGGGAGCTGCGGTGGCTTGGGGCGGAAGCTCCACCACGGCAAGGCCTGCGGCGCGGTAGGGAAGCTCCGGCTCCGACGGCGCCGGCGAGGGGCCATGCGCACGAAGTTCAAATCCAAGCCGGCAAGGCCAGATCCAAGCAACGAAGTTCGTGAGGGCCATGCGCGTGACGGTGGCGGCGACGTCCGTGACGGCGGCGGCGACGTCCGTGACGGCGGCGGTGGCCATGCGCGCGCGTGGGAGGGCGGCGGGCGGGTCAAGGCCGGATCCGATGCCGGCCCCACGTGTCCGGCGTCCCTCCCTCCTCCGGCGGGGAGAGCGGGGCGGCGGCGAAGGAGAGCGGGGACGGCGGCGGAAGGGGAGAGCGGGGCGACAGCGGGAGAGAGCATGGGGGCGACGGAAGGGAGAGAGCGAGGAGAGAGCGGAGGCGGCGGCGGCGGAGTGCGGGGGCGCGACGGAAGGGGAGAGAAGCGGCGGTGACGGGGAGAGCAAAGGGGAGGGCATGCGACCAAAAAAAGAGAGGCATGTGCGTGGGGTAGGGGAGTCCAGCACATTCTTCAAAAATTTTTTGCACTTTTTGGCTTCCAAACCTTCCAAATCCAAAATTTTTACATCCTAACTTTACATCTACATCTACATGTTTACTTCCAAAATGTCAAAAAATGACTAAAATCCTAAATTTTTACAAACTTTACAGGAAGGAAATAGGGCCTAATTTAACTGCGCATGGACTGAAACTTCTGGTTTTTTTCAAAAGAAAAAAAACTTGTGCTCTTTGTTCTGCTACATCCGAGCCCAGATGACATAGTGGCACATAAAAAACTGATTAATGTATAACGTTTTAGTGTACGGGCAGGGGTAAAAGGGACATTCGCCTCTGCCCTCCGTGCTGGCACAGCGTACCACCTAAGCAGACTCCAATCCGATCAGCAGCAGCACGATCCCCAAAACCACGAAAAAGAAGCCGGAGCCTGATCCGATACTGTTCACGTGAATTCAGTTTCACGTTGAATTGCTACGCACACCCCCAGCCTACCAGGAGGATTTCAAAACATATACTCCGGTTTCATCACAGATTTTAAGCACTAAAGAACTTGTTTCAGCATAACCTAAACACTATCATCACAGACTTCCTTCCCTGATCAAACTATATGAGATGTTTTGATAGTGAAGAAGATCATTAATATCACTGCCCAACCTCACAGCATTGTATGTTAGTGGGTGTGCTTAAATAATTAGAAAACATGAACGATATACTATCAGAATTCTTGATCAGATCACAGAATACAAAAATACACTTAAGTTTAAAATTTTGAGTACAAGACTGTAAATTAAAGCACTAGAACAAAGAAGAACTTGTTTCGGCATAACACACAGTATCACATATTTTAAGAGCACCAATCTATCTCAGATGATTCACAGATACCTTATATTCAATTCCTGCCATCCCTCTAAAAACAATCACCACTATCCCAAGCATTTAAAAAGCACACAAACAGATCACTTCTTATTACTAACCGATATGTTAAATAGCACTATTTGCTACTTAACAATCGATTACATAGGGACGAAAATGTATGCCAGATAAATGACATTGTTTAGTAATTGCTTGGAGGATTTTCTATATTATGCGTTTCAGTTGGGGCAATGGTCAGAGGCGATCTCTTCGAGCTTCCATGATCATAGCTGAGCACGGCTGCACAGGAGATGACAATTGAAGTCACCCAACACACGATCTTCAATGATTTGGGCATCCCAGGGACATGAAAGCTGGAGAGCAAGATCACGATGCCAATCAAGAGCATGATACTGACAGTGATGAGAGACATGTTTGTGAGAGGCATCTTCAACTTCTTGAAACTGTCCCAAATGTGAACCTTATGTCCCTCTTTGTCATTCCTGAATTTCTCCTCGATGTCATTTATGTAACGCAGTCGGATATCATCAGGTACCTTAAATTCTTCGAAGTAAGCCTGCTGGAAGTAATCAGGTACGTCTTTTTTGTCAACTATGTTCATAAAGTCCTGAATATATCTCTCCTCCATATCTTGTAGGGCCTTTGTCTTCTCTGCTGCACACTTATCAGCCATCATCTCGATCCGAAACTGCTGTGTTTTCTCCCAAGCCTGGACCTTGAGATGTATTTCGTGGTTACGCATCCCGAATTTCTCCTCTACTTCATTCCTGAACGTAAGTAGGGTATCTTCATGTAATATAAGTTCCGCGAGGAGGTACTCGTGGATGTGCTCAGGTATGCCTTTCCTGGCATAACAAGGCTTAATATATTGTTGCTTGAACCTCTCTTCCATATCTTGTAGGGCTTGTGTCTTCTTCTCCGCCGCCGCCGCCTCGATCCAAAACTTCTCTGCTTCTTTACGAGCCTGGACCTTGAGCTCCTCCTTGTGATCAAGTATCCCAAAATTTCCCTTGAAAACGGCAGTTATGAACTTGACCCGGAGATTGTCAGGCACCTTGTAGTTATTGCAGTGTTGCTCCTGGACATCCATCCTGATGTGCTCAGGTAGGTCATAACACTTGAGAATCCTTGCAGTCTGTTGGTGGAATTTGTACTCCAAATCTTGTAAGGCCTGCGCCTTCAACTTGTTGTAATCCTCCGAAATGTAACCCTTAGGTGGGTCCTCTTCGTCATCAGGCATCGTCCTGAATTTAATCTCCACATCATTTATGTAACGCAACCGCATATTATCAGGTACCTTGTATTTCTGTAAGTAGGCCTGTTGATGGTACTCAGGTATGTCTAATTTGTCAAATAAGTTCATGGAACACTGAACATATCTATTCTCCAGATCTTGCAATGCCTGCACCTTCTTCGCCGCAAACTTATCAGCCATTGTCTTGATCCGAAACTGCTGTGATTCCTCCCAAGCTCGGATCCGGAGTTGTGTTTCGTGATTACATATCCCGAATTTCTCCTCTACACGTTGTTTGAACCCTAGCTCCTCGTCATCTAGCTTGATTTTCCTGATGTAGGCCTCCTTGATCCGCTCAGGTATGCCTTCGTCAAAAGCATGCTTAAGACGTAATTGCTTGTACCACTCTACCATGTCTTGTAGGGCTTGCGCCTTCTTCGCCGCCGCCGCCGACTCTATCCAAAACTTGTCTGCTTCCTTCCGAGCCTGGACCTTGAGTTCCTCTTCGTGATCAAGCATCCCGGGATTCCCCTCAAAAACGGCATTTATGAACTTGAGCCGGAGATCGTCAGGCACCTTGTAGTCATTGCGGTGTTGCTCCTGGAGATCCAGCCTGATGTGCTCGGGTAGTTCGTAACAAGTGAGAATCCTTGCAATCTCTTGGTTGAATTTCTCCTCCACATCTTGTAGTGCCTGAGCCTTCTCCAGCGCCCACTTGTCAGCCACCGTCTCCGCCGCCTGAATCGCCATGATTTTCTGCCGCCGCAACTCGTTCAAGATTTTCGAGTCGGCGAAGATGCGATGGGAAGCTGTGCCGATGTGAAGACCGCGTTAAATAGGAAGGGGATGGAACCCCAGAGGGAAAACGGAGACGGAAACGAACCTGATCTTCGCTGCTCTTGCGGGGTTGCTCCCCGAATCCGAATCGACGACGGAGCCCATGGCCGTGGCAGTGGCCCCGCCCGCACACGTGGCGACGCAGACGTCCGCGGAGGTGGAAGTGGAAGCTGTCGCGCGGCATCGACGTGGGAGAAGAGGAACGGCGCCGTGGTGGCGAGGAGGTCGTTGCACGGGACGAACAGCGGTGCGGCGGTGTCCCCCGTTCAGCAGCGGCATAGGAGGAGGCGCCGGAGCGGAAGGGGAGGAGGAGGAGCGGCATAGGAGGAGGCACTGGAGCAGCAGCATCTTGCCGCCGGCGGCTGGACCACGGGAAGACGGCGTTGGTGACTGGCTGCGGCGGACGGGCTCCTCGCGATGGCGGAGGAGGCGGAGCGGCGGCGGCGCCGGGTGTATGTGTAGTGTAGACCGTAGAATTTGGACATGGATAATGTACAGTATTCCATCCCCTTCTCATTAGAGGACGTTCAGCAGTGGCGGAGCCGGGGATGGTCCCGTGGTTCGGGGATCATAAAAAAGCTATGCAATGCGCATATATATATATATATATATATATATATATACTAAGAAAATATCCGCGTTCGCGGCGACGATACGAAAGGGAAGCAGAACAAGACGGGAGCTCCGAGCGACGACGGGAGGAAGGGCGCGAGGGTGGCGCGCGCTCCGAGTAGCGATCGGAGGGAGGGACGCAGGCGCGGCGTGGCGCGAGGCGCGGCGTGGATGGCAGGCAGCACGGCGAACTTCGCTCGAAATTCGTGAAAGCCGGCGGCAATGAATAGTAACAAATTTGAATTTGAACGATTTCGTGCGTACCGCGAAAACCGCGCCAAAAACCGCAATAACCGCGCAAAAACCACGAAAACCGCACAAAACACGCGAAAACCGTGAAAACCGTGAAAACTATAATTTAAATTTGAACCAAATCTAAATCCACGCCATGCCGCGGTTTTCGCTCAAACCCTTTCCATTCAAGCCCTTTTTTTCTTTTCAGCATTGGGACTGCGGGTTAATTTTATAAAGACTCAAGGAATTTTCTGCAAAATAACGAGATGGACAAAAATTTTAGGTAGAAACACTACTTGCTACTGTGCCCATGCGTTACAATGGGTGAAGATGGGGCGCGACACAGATGGGGACGAGAGGAAGAGGTGTAGGCGTGACGGGAGCTTCGAGCAACGACGGAGAGAGGACGCATGCGCGGCGCGGATGGAGACGGGAGGAGGGCGCGAGGAGGGAGAGGAGCATGAGGTCTTTTTTCCATCCAAGCCCTCCATTTCTTTTCAGCATTAGGACTGCGGGTTAATTTTATAAACACTCACGGGGTTTTCTGCAAATAGCCTGGCAAAACAAAATTTTGGGTAAAAACACTACTTGCTTTATAGATAGTTATAGATATAGACTAACAAAATGTCTGTGCATTGCAACGGGACGACGATGCAAAGAGGGAAGCAGGGAGAGGGCGAAGGTCTAAGCGGCGGCGCAGGAGCTCCGAGCGGTGATGGAAGGGAGGGTGTGGCGCGCGCGGAAATAAGTAAGGACGCGAAGTTCTTTTTTCATCCAAGCCCTCCGTTTCTTTTTCAAGATTGGGATTACGGTTAATTTTATAAACACTCAAGGGGTTTTATGAAAAATAACCTCTTTTTCTTCTTTAACGGGTTTTTAAAATAGCCAGGCGGATTGCGGGTTAATTTTAAAAAAACTCAAGGGGTTTTCTGTAAAATAACCAGGCAAAACAAAATTTGGGTGGAAACACTACTTGTTTTATAGATATATATAGCAAAATACCCGTATGTTGCAGCGGGACGACGACGTAGGGAGGAAGCAGGCGGAGGGCGAAGGTCTAGGTGACGGTGCGGGAGCTTTATATGTTGGATCAGGGTTTTGAAAACCGCGAAAACCGTGGCACGACACGGATTTAAATTTGATTCAAATTTAAATTATAGTTTTTGTGGTTTTCGCGGTTTTTGGTGCGGTTTTTGTGGTTTTTGGTGTGATTTTCATGCGGTTTAGATGAAAACCATTGTCGATGTCGTAGATCGACACGCAAGGATCCGGAGGACCCCTTTTTTGGTTCGGCACGGGGAGCGGTGTATCCTGGTTTAAACTCACGATGAGGATGGAGTAACGCTGATGAGGCGGGGGCAGGGATCGGAGTTACGGAGACACGAGGGTTTATACAGGTTCGGGCCACCAGCGCGGTGTAATACCCTACTCCTGTTTGTATGTAATATATGGGCAAGTTGCCAAGAACAAGGGAATGTTCCTCTCCTTTGGAACCAATGGTGAATGAGGTATCCCCAAGAGTTGGCTGCTGCCCAGGGGGCTGATCTACTGATCAATCCACGACCTAGAGTGGAACAACCTAACAGCAACCAACAATAACCTGCCAGCCGAAGAAGCAGAACCTGTTCTATGATGGACTTGGGTCTCCTTTTATAGAACAGGAAACACCACAATAGTCCTAGTTTCTCTCTCTTCCACTCCACGTGAGGGAGTAGTTTTTATCTTGTCTTGTCGAAGAAGCCATTCCATTCCTACTCCTTCCTGTTTGCTTCGTCATGGAAAGCGGGAAAAAGGGATAGTCGTCGTGGTAGCCATGCCGCTGACGTGATGATGGTTTGCCTACCTACTCCGACGGGGCCCACTAGCTAGCGACCCATTCCACGGGTAGGCACTGGCACCGCGCTTCCTACGTGCGCACTCTCTCTCCCACGTAGCCGCCCAACGCATTAAATGCAACTGGACAGGGCGTGTGGGAGGCATGCACGAAGTGGGGCGCGGCCACGCCGCGGTCTTAGTCAAAGACTTTTAGCCTCCTTTGCCTCATGATAGACAAAAAGGTGTGATGATGAGAGCAACTGACAGCCGCGCCTCACATCGCATTGAATGCGGCGAGACAGGCGCTCAGCTCCCCTCCTTTTGAGCATTAAATGGGTTGGTTGGTAGTTAGACTCACCCCTCTCTCAGAGAGGTGCGGGATGAAAGATGGGGGTCGGGTGATCCGGACCCTCTGCTGGCCGGGGAGTCGGCGATCCGGACCCCATCGTTTGGGAGTACGGCGACCTCACGGGCAGCCTCCGGGCCGGCCCCAGCCGGCGGCCACGTGGCCGCCCGTGGCCGAGACTCGCCTAAGCCTTTCAGGGCATAACTTTTGACGCTCTTTGACTGACAAGGGTGTCTTCCTTTTTCTCAGATGTCATGCTCCTGACATACTCCCGGGCCCATATCACCGACAGTAGTCCCCGGCGTTGATCGGGACCGAGTCAGGTACGGGCGCGGTTGACGCCATTTCTTCGAGTGTGTGGGCCCAGGTGCTGGATGCTTTTCTGTTACAGCAGATGGCCGGCACGCGACGACTGGTGCTGCACCAGGCCAAGTTTTCCTTAGGACGGGGGGCGAGTTTATTTGGGCCACGCGCGCGGGGGCCAATCCAAACCGCCTGGCACTCTCCGTCCCATGTAGTGCGCCTGGCGGGCGTGGAACCCCAGGCGGCACGAAGTCCGAACGGCGCGGGAACCCAAGGGGATGCGAAAATTGAAAGGGCGCGGGGACGAGGGGGTGCTTCGTGTGGTAGTGGGGCGAATTTAATGCCGTGGAATTCGAGGGGGCGGTGGTAGCTTATAAAACCAGATCCGCATGGAGGGGGATCGGTTTCTACGCTTTCCACTGCCATCACCTCTCACTGCCTTTCGCCCTTCGTCTACCTAGCGCCTCCTGCTCCTTCCGTTTCCTTTCTTTCGCCTTCGACTTCCCTTTTCGTACTTCCGCATCCACCTCGCGATGGGCCGCGATTCGCCCCTGGAGCCGGGAAGCGTGCTTCCCAAATCTTTGGTTCGCACCGCGGAGGCCCGCAGTCTTTTCAACAAGTTCCTTTCGCGCGGCACGCGCGGCGGTGGCGATGTACCGGAGGAGCGGCCCCCCACGAAGATGGTGTTCTTCGCCTCCTTCGCCATGGTCGGGCTGGTGCCGCCCTTCTCCCGATTTTTCCTCGACGTCCTGGAGTTCTACGACCTCCGGCTGCACCACCTCACCCCCAACGCCGTCTTCTACCTCGCCGTGTTCGCCCACACCTGCGAGATGTTCGTGGGGGTGAGGCCCTCTCTTCACCTCTTCCAGCAGTTCTTCCGGGTATGCCGGGCTGGCTCCCCCGGCGCGGTCCGGTACGTGGCGATCCAACAACGGAACGACAGGGCGGTCGGCACTTCCTTCATCGACATCCACCCTCGCTCCAGGTGGGAGAACTGGAGGGCTTTCTGGTTCTACACCAGCCTGGGCGACCACCCCCGCCTCTCCCTGCCGACGGGGATCCCAGTGAACCAGAGGAACTGGGGGGCGCGCCCGTGAGCTGGGAGGAAGCTGGACAGGGTGCTGGACCGAATCAGCTACCTTCGGCGGGAGGGCCTGTCCAGCCACGCGGTCTTCCGCAACTTTCAGATGAGGCGCATTGCGCCGCTGTAGGAAAGGCCGCGCCCCGCCTACATGTACATGGGCCCCAATGACGACATGCGGACCCACATGGGCGCCGCCTTCGACTGGGACGAGAGGGACCTCGGGACCCTGGTTCGCCGCATCCTCGGCGTCACGGAGATGGACCTGACGCAGCTCCGCCTAGGCTGGTGCCGCTGTGCCAGGACTCAGCACGCCCGGAGATCCTGCACCTGCTGTAGGTGGTGGGCGATGGCGTGGGCTCGTCGTCGGCCACACCGGAGGCTGCACCGGAGGCTGCTCCGAGGGGGGGGCGGTGACGACGACGACGATGCCGACGACCACATCTCGATCGGGCGGTTGAACCGCGGGTCCGGCCGGCGACCGGGGGCCCGGACCCTAAGGGAAGAGGAAGAGGCCGGAGGAGGACCCCTCTCCTCCCCATCTCCACCACGTGGCGGCGGAGCGGAGCGCGCCGCACCCCCCCGCAGACCAGGGCGCTCGCGGGCGGCGGGCCCATCCTCGGGGGCCACTACGTCGAGGGCCAGGCCGGCCACAACGGCGGCTACAACGACGGCGGGGAAGGCCCGGGGCGCATCCCCGGCGAGTACGTCGGCGGCGGGGTCCGTCGGCGGGACTCCAGCATCAGGGGACACGACGAGCAAGAGCCCGGCGAGTCCTCCGGGCCGCCCTGCGAAGAAGAAGCGGGCCATCTCGGGGATCTCCTGGGACTTCAACCCCGCCCGCAGGTACGCCTTGCCGATATATGGATGCCCATTGGGGCCTTACATTTTTGTCTTTGTTTCTTGATCCCTTGTTGTGTTTTTGTTCTGTTTCCAACCGCGAGCACAGGCATTTTCGCCCAAGGGGTTGTACCCAAGGGCGGTTCTGCCTCGGGCTCAGGGGAGGGCGCGCAGGAGAGGCTCGGGGCGCCCGAGCCCCCTAGGTCCGGGTCGCCCCCTACAGGCCTGGTACCGGATCCGGTGCGATCCGGGGAGGGGGCCCACCCAGAGGCCGGAGCGCCGGTCGCCCACGAAGGGCAAGCCGTGGGCGGCGTCGGCACGAGAGGGCAGCGGAGGACGGCGGAGAACAACCTCGGGGATCCCTCCGCGGCAAGCATCGCCGCCGCCACAGCAGCCTTCGCCCGCGTCGCACTCAGCGACGTCGTCACCCCGCCGACCACCGCTAGTCCTGTCGGCGCCGGCTCACCGTGAGCCCCCAAGGCAAGGGACGGGCGGTGCCGGCCATGGGGGGTCTTCGGCGGCTCAGCCTGCGCAGGTGGCTGATCCCGGGCCGGGCTCCGACTCCGAATCTGGGGGCGCCTGGTCCGGGTTCGTGGCCGCCCTGGACACCGAGCCTCTCGTCCGGTCGCAGGAGCGGGCGAGGGAGGTCGTCTCCAGGGCACTGGAGGAGGCCAACGCTATCTCCTGGAGGGGCTCCGGGCCCAGTGCGGGCCTTGGCCGCCGGGAGGTCGAGGTGGCGCGGCGGAGGCCGAGGTTGAGGAGGGTCGTCGGGAGCCGGCGGCCACGGTGAGGCGGAGGGCCTCATCCGCAGCGGCGGAGCCGACGGAGATCGAGCGGTGCCGGAGAAGCTCAGCCAAGTGTTTGAAGACACCGTCGCTGAGCGGCACACCGCCGACCTCCGCGAGCAGGTCGCCGCCGCCGCTGAAGAGAGGGTGCGCACCACCGCCGAGCAGTTCCTTCGTGACCTCAGAGAGCGTGCGTAGGGCCTTGACGAGCGCGAGCGCACCCTGTGCGATGCTGAAGCCGCCGCCGCCAGCACCGACGCTGACCTCCAGGCCCGCGAGGCCGGCCTGGCGGAGCGGGAGAGGGCCCTTGAGGCGGCGTGGCGGGCGGTCGAGAGCCGGGAGGCCGCCATCACCAGGGCCGAGGAAGACTCCCCCGCGCGGGAGGCCAACGTGCTGGCCCAGGAGAAGGTCATCGCCGAGCGCGAGGCCACCGTGGGGGGCGAGAGGCGGCGGTGCTGGAAGCCCAGGAGGAGGCCTCCCGATGCCTGAAGGGCGTGTGGGATCGCGAGCAGCTGCTTGCCGCCGCCTCGGGCCGCCGACGGGATGGTGGAGTGGTGGGAGCAGGCCGCCACCGGGAGCGGTGGTCATGGATGCGCAGCGCAGCTGCTGGAGGCGGAGCTTGGGAGGCGCACCGCCGGATCGCGGAGTTGGAGCGCGTCTTGCGCTGGGGGTCCGGGGCTGGCCTCGTCCGTCGGGCGCCTTCGGGACGTGGCTCGTGGGGTGGGGTCAACCGTACCCCCGGCGTCCCTACCTTGGGGGATTGGCCACGCACATTGACGATCCGCCGAGGAGATAAAGAGGGTGCTGGAGGAGGTCGACGAGGTGGCGAAGGAGTCATCATATGACTTATCCCGCCAGGTCGCGTCGCTTATCTTGGCAAGTTACCAAGCCCGCGACCCCGACTTCGACCCCTACATCCCCACCGAGGACTTCCCCGAAGGCACCGAGCTCGCCGCCGCGTCCAAGACGTCGTCGACTCCATCATGATGGGCTTCGATGGCACCCCGGCGGCCTTCCAGCTCGCCCACCGCGAGGACTCGCCGGATGAAGACTCCCCAGCGGACGCCCCCAGCGACCCACCGACCACTTAGGGCTTTCTTGCTCCTTCTTCGGCTTGTTTCTATATTTGTGTAAAATGATATTTGTAGTATTGTCTATAAAGTTAGCGAACTTGTCTTAACTATGTTGATCTTGCGCTGTAACAGCTCATCGTGGCTGCTTTTGATGACTCATGTATGTGTATGTTGGGAGCCCCCAGCCAACTTAGCGCACACGTAGTGGCGGTTGGTTGGCCCGAGCCCCTGTTTATTTGCTTTCCTGCAATTGATAGTTTAACTCTTAGTTATTGCGAGAATGCGGTAGTGTTGTCCTCCCCCGTGATTTGTCCCATGCAGTGGGGACTTCGGTTCAAGCGGCATGCACTAGCCGTTGGTGGTGCCTTTGTCGGGTTCCGGGTAGGAGCGAAGGCATAAAAAGGCCGAGGGCAGCGGCAATGGGGGCCGGGACAGGCGTGTTAGTTCGCACCCGAACCCCCAGGCGTTGACTGCCCCCAGGCGTGGTAGTATGCAGCATCATTGTACCCTCGACACCCTTAGGGCTCTCAGGCAAAGGCGGGCAAGGCCAAGGAACTATTGGAAAGCCACATCCGCAGCACATGCTCGAGCACATGGGGAAAACACACTGCAACAGGTATTTTGCAATGGAAACATATAAAATTAATAGCAAACTTATTGTTCATGCCACCGGCGGCAGTGGATGAACTTCCATGCACGTCTCAGCACACCATGCGGCTTATGGGTAGAACCTGCGCAGGTGGGAAATATTCCACGGGTTCAACAACGAAGTGTCGTCCTCTGTGGCTAGGCGAACTACTCCCGAACGCGGGGTGCCAATAACCTTGTATGGCCCCTCCCACATCGGGGATAACTTGCTTAGCCATACGCGCGTTTGCACACGGCGCAGGACCAGATCATTGACTTGCAGCGCTCGGGGGCTGACTTTGCTTTGATGGTAGCGGCGGAGGCTCTGTTGGTAGCGGGCCGCGCGAAGCGCTGCCCGACGCCGTCTTTCCTCTAGGTAATCCAGATCGTCACGACACATTTGTCCTTGATCCGCTTCGGTGTATAATGTGGCTCGGGGCGATCCATGGGTGAGCTTAGAGGGCAAGACCGCCTCGGCTCCATACACCAAGAAGAAAGGTGTTTCCCCGGTGGCGCGGCTCGGGGTTGTCCGATTGGCCCAAAGGACTGCAGGCAGCTCATCAGTCCACGAGTCCCCATGCTTTTTTAGCACATTGTAGGTCTTAGTCTTGAGGCCTTTTAGTATTTCTGCGTTTGTACGCTCGGCCTGACCGTTGCTTTGAGGATGGGCGGGCGAGGCTAAACAGAGCTTGATGCCCATGTCATCGCAATACTCGCAGAATAGCTCACTCGTGAACTGGGTGCCGTTGTCGGTGATGAGCCTGTTGGGGACCCCGAACCTTGCCGAGATGCCTCTCATGAACCGCACAGCCGAATGTTTGTCGATGACGCTGACTGGACAGGCCTCTGGCCACTTGGTGAATTCGTCGATGGTGACATACAAGAACTTGCATCCGCCCCGCGCTTGCTTGAATGGGCCCAGGATGTCCAGCCCCCAGACCGCAAATGGCCATGAGAGCGGGATGGTCTGAAGGGCCTGGGCCGGCAGGTGCGTCTGCTTGGCGTGGAATTGACATGCTCGGCACCGCCGCACGAGATCTATTGCGTCGTCCAGCGCGGTGGGCCAATAGAATCCCTGGCGGAATGCCTTTTCCACCAGGGTTTGGGAGGCCGAGTGCGCTCCGCATTCGCCTTCATGAATCTCGGCTAGGAGCTCGAGACCCTGTTCCCGAGCAATGCATTTCATGAGCACTCCGTTGGCACCGCGTCGGTAGAGTGTCCCTTCTACCAACATGTACCTCTTGGAGGTCCGGGCAATGTGTTCGCTTTCCTCGCGTTGCTCGGGTAATGACACGTCTTGTAGGTACGCTCGGATTTCTTAAATCCAAGCCACCGTCGGGACCGGCCGATTCCTGCCTCTGGGGCGGTTCGGGGTGCACCGACGGCTCTGTGAGACTTTCTTCAAATGTGCCCGGCGAGGCTGGGCTCGCGTGGATGCGATCCTAGATAGCTCGTCCGCCAGGGAGTTATCTCTTCTGGGAACATGGCGTAGCTCGAGGCCATCGAAATAGCGCTCCATACGACGTACTTCCTTGACATAAGCTTCCAGTTAGGGGTCGGTGCATTGGTATTCCTTGGAAACTTGGTTTACAACCAGTTGGGAATCCCCGAGGACCAGCAGACGGCGGATGCCCACGCCTGCCGCCGCTCGCAACCCCGCTAGAAGTCACTCATACTCGGCCATGTTGTTGGTTGCCCGGAAGTCGATCCGGACGATGTACTGAAGTACGTCGCCCGCTGGGGAAGTTAGTACCACGCCCGCTCCGGCTCCGTGCAAGGTGAGTGAACCGTCAAAGTTCATCACCCAGTGCGCGGCTCCTTGGTTGCGGTCCTCCGCGCTCTCGGGTTCCCCCGGGGGTGGATCGCTTCCGGCCGCTGGCATCCATTTCGCCACGAAATCAGCAAGTGCAGATCAAATTCCGACAACTCAATGGTCCATTTGACCACCCGTCCCATGCCCTCTCGGTTATGCAGGATTTGTCCGAGAGGGTAAGACGTGATTACCGTTACCCGGTGCGCCTGGAAATAATGTCGCAGCTTCCTGGAGGCCATGAGCACGGCGTAGAGCATTTTCTGGGTCTACGGGTAACGTGTCTTCGCGTCCCGTAGCGCCTCGCTGACAAAGTAGACCGGCCGCTGTACCTTGGTGCGGGCCTTGACTACTTTATTAGGGGTGACGGGTTTGGGTACACCGGGGCGGGTCATCTCGGTGCCCGGGACTTCCGAGCCGTCGCCCCCACCGGGGCCCTCAGGGCCACTCTGGGTGGAGGGGGCTTTGGGAGCCCCCGGACTAGGGGGCCAGGTGGCTCCCTGAAGCTTGGGGGGCCAAAGGTCACCTCTGGGTTCGGGCGCTTCCTCGGCCAACTCCGTTCCGAGGCTTCCTGCCACGGGCGCTTCGGGGCGGGTTATCTCGGTGTCCGGGGCTACCGGGCCATCGCCTCCCCTGGGGCCTCCAGGGCCACTCCGGGTGGAGGGGGTCTCGGGAGCTCCGGACTAGGGGCCGGGTAGCTCCCGAAGCTCGGGGCTGGGGCCACCCCGGGTTCGGGCGCTTCCTCGGCCGGCCCGTTCCGAGGTCTCCGCCTTCCGTTTTAACGGGGTTGGGGGCGACCGAGAGTCCAGCTCTTCGTCGTGCTCCACAACCAAGGCCGCACTAATCACTTGGGGGGTTGCCGCCAAATATAAAAGGAGGGGATCCCTTTCCCGGGGGGCCACCAGCACGGGCGGCGAGGAGAGGTAGCGCTTGAGCTCGCCCAAGGCTTTCTCCGCTTCGTTCGTCCAAGTGAAGGGGCCGGTTCGTTTTAACAACTTAAATAAAGGAAGCGCCCGCTCTCCTAATCTGGATATGAAACGACTCAGGGCAGCTACACAACCGGTGAGTCTCTGCACATCTTTGAGCTTCCTAGGGGGGCGCATCTCCTCTATTGCCTTTATCTTAGCGGGGTTGGCCTCAATGCCTCGGGCGGAGACCAAAAACCCTAACAGCTTTCCTACCGGTACCCCGAACACGCATTTCTCTGGGTTCAGCTTCATGCGGGAGGACCGGAGGTTATTAAATGTCTCGGCCAAATCCGGGAGCAGAGTTCTTTGATCCCGAGATTTGACTACGAGATCATCGACGTATGCCTCAACATTGCGCCCTATTTGGTCTTTCAACGTGATGCGAACATCACGTTGGAAAGTGGATATGTCATTTTTTAAACCAAAGGGCATAGATATGTAGCAAAAAGTGCCCACAGGAGTGATAAATGAAGTTTTCTCCTCATCCTCTACAGCCATGCGAAATTGATGATAGCCAGAATACGCATCTAGGAAGCATAAAAGGTTGCACCCCGCGGAAATCGACTATCTGGTCTATTCGGGGTAGAGGATAGGGGTCTTTGGGACATGCCTTGTTGAGATTGGTGTAGTCGATGCACATGCGCAGCTTGTGGTTGGCCTTCAGGACGACCACCGGGTTTGCCAACCACTCCAGATGCAGCACCTCCCGGATGAAGCCGGCCTCCTGGAGCCGTGCCACCTCTTCGCGGATGAACGCTTGCCGCTCCGAGGCCTGTCGCCTCACCTTTTGTCGGACCGGGCGTGTGTCCGGGCGTACTGCAAGTCGGTGCTCTATCACCTCCCTGGGGACCCCGGGCATATCCGACGGCTTCCAAGCAAACACGTTGGCATTCGCCCGCAGGCAGGAGATGAGCGCGTCTTCCTATTTGGGGTCCTAGCTGCCGCCAATGTTGGCGGTCTTGGACGGGTCGTCACCCAAACGGATAGACTTAATCATCACCTCATCGGCAGAGGTGATGCGTTGCTTCGGGGCCCGGGAACCCGATGTCTCCCCTTGGGGGCCCTCGGGTTCGACGCGGTCGGCCGCCGTGATGTTGTCCACGCGCGCTTCCGCGCAGTCCAGCGCGGTTTTGACGTCGGCGTGGACGGTGATGGGGCCTCCAGGGCCCGGCATCTTGAGCTGGCGGTAGGCGTAATGGGTAGCCGCCATGAACTTCACCAACGCTGGCCTCCCGAGCACGGCGTTGTAGGGCATATTGAGATCCGCCACATCGAAGTTGATCCGCTCGGTGCAGAAATTAGCAGGGGCCCCAAAGGTGACCGGCAGAGCGATCTGCCCAAGGGGCCACACCTTCCCGGGCGTCACCCCGATGATGGGGTAAGAGGGCCCGAGCACCATTCCCGGGGCCTTAATCGCATCAAAGGCCTTCGGGGATAGTATGTTGAGGGCCGCACCTCCGTCAATTAAGACTCAGGCGACCCTGACGTTGCAGATGGTGGGGGAGGTCACGGGGGCCAAATGGCCGCTTCGTGCAATGCTCCCTGGGTGGTCGGTTTGGTCAAAGGTGATGGGCACCTCGCCCGGCGCGACCTCCGGGCCGCCTCGTGAGACGGCACGGTGCGAGGAGCTCGCGTCTCATGGACTTGAAGCTCCGGCGGGATACCTAGGCGCCCGCACCGCCGTCAATGGTGGCGACGACGTGTTGGGGATCCTGGTAGCCCAGGTTGTCATCATCGTCCCTGGCGGGGGCCGCATCTTTGGCCTCCTCTCGCCGGTTGTCCGAGCGCCCCGCCGGCGCCTTACCCTTGCGGCGGATCTCCTTCTCGTTCTCCCTCTGCTCCTGTTCATACTTCTGCACCCGCTCGACCAAATTTTTGACCGAACGGCACTCAGAGAGGTCGTGGTGGGAGGTTTGGTGCACCATGCACCATTTGTCTCCGGCCCGACCCTGGGGACGAGGGTCCGGGGACCGCCTGCAGTTACCCGCGGGCTTGCCCTTCCTCGAGGGCTTCTCGGCCCCGTCGGCGGCAAGGACATGACCTTCCTAGCCACCGCGCGAAGGCATGCGCTTCCGTCACCGTTCGCGTCGCTCTTCACGGGACGCGGAGGGGGCAGCGCTGGTGGAGGTCGGGGTAGGATTCCTAGGATTCCAAACCCGAGCCTCCTCCTTGCGGGCCACCCGGTCTGCGAGCTCGAAGAGCTCCGTGGTAGTCCGGGAGGCCTTAGATTCGATCTTCTCCAACATAACGTCGTGGGATACGCCACTCCGGAAGGCGAAGATCACTGCATGGTCAGCGATGGAAGGTATGGTGTTGCGTACTTGGCAAAAACGCTAAATGTATTTGCGCAGGGACTCGTCCTCCCCTCATCGGACCATGTGAAGGTCTGCCTCCACTCCCGGCCGCGGGTATGTGTCCTGGAAATTGGAGGTGAACTGGCGGCATAGGTCGTCCCAAGAAGTGACTGACCGGGCCGGCAGATTCATCAGCCAGGAGCGGGCCTGGCCCTTGAGCGCCATGGGAAAGAAGCCTGGCCCTCCAGCAACCTCAATGGCTGTGGTGTAGATCTGGAGGAACTCGGTAGGGTTAACCGAGCCGTCGTATTTCTCCGTAAGGGCCGGCCTAAACTTGTTAGGCCAACGCATGTTACGGAGGTTGGCAACAAAAGCCTGGCAGCCATTGCCAGCCAGAGGGGGCGACAATGGCTGCGGGGCCTCGTTGGGCATTGCGGAGCCCCCTGCTCATGGCTGGGTCATCGCGGCCGCTCGCCGTCCTCCGAGGGGCTCTATTTGCGGGAGGGCCGCTGCGGCCGCTAGCCGATTGGTGGCGCCTCCCGACGAGGAGGCGCAATCCGGTGCTCGTCCCATGCGGCGCTCGTCACGGCGTTGCTCGATGCGGAGGCGGGCGTCCCGCTCTGCGTATAGCAGATCCTGGGGCACTTCCGGTTGGGCTGCCACTGAGAGGCTCTTCTCCGCCCTTGCGGTAGCCACTGCCCTTCGAGCCCGCCGCCGGAAGGACGAGCTTACCGCGGTGCGTGAACCGCACGGTTGGTGGCTGGAGGAAGCGAGGTCGGCGACCAGCTGGCGCTGGGCCATGCCTACGAGCTTCGCCACGTCGTCGAACCACCTCCTGGCGTTGGATCCCTCGCCAGGGGTGACTAGGGGGTGGCGCAAAAGAGCTTCTGCCGCCTGCAGGGCACCCTCAGGAGTGCCAAACTCCAGGCGGCGATGGACGTCGCCTCGGCGAGGCTCGCCGGTACGCCCGCTAGGGTGTGGTCTGTGTCCTGCAGGAGCGTTGTCAGCCCTGTGGGATGCATGGGCCCCTCCGCCCTCAACCGCCGCTTCAGCGGGGGGCAGAGGGGATGGCGCGGGCGCTGCTGCCGCCATTGCCATCAGCGGTGGTGAGGGAGACGAAGATCCTTCCCCCCTCGAGCGGAGGTGGCGAAAGTTGGGGCTGTGCCTGCCCGCATCAACCTCTTCCGCCGCCTCGTTGGCCAGGTCACGCTCGCGCGTAGCGAGTGAGCCTGACGCGGAGCGTAGGACGTGGCCGTGGACCATGGCGGGGTCGGCGAGAAAGGATTCCTGCCAGAAAATAGGAGGAGTATAGGAGTTTAAATCAAAACACAGTGCGCTCCCCCTACCTGGCGCGCCAGCTGTCGATGTCGTAGATCGACACACAAGGATCCGGAGGACCCCTTTTTTGTTCGACACGGGGAGCGGTGTATCCTGGTTTAAACTCGCGATGAGGATGGAGTAACGCTGATGAGGCGGGGGCAGGGATCGGAGTTGCGGAGACACGAGGATTTATACAGGTTCGGGTCACCAGCGCGGTGTAATACCCTACTCCTGTTTGTATGTAATATATGGGACAAGTTGCCAAGAACAAGAGGAATGTTCCTCTCCTTTGGACCCAATGGTGAATGAGGTATCCCCAAGAGTTGGCTGCTGCCCAGGGGGCTGATCTACTGATCAATCCACGACCTAGAGTGGGTCAACCTAACAACAACCAACAATAACCTGCCAGCCGAAGAAGCAGAACATGTTCTATGATGGACTTGGGTCTCCTTTTATAGAACAGGGAACACCACAATAGTCCTAGTTTCTCTCTCTTTCACTCCACGTGAGGGAGTAGTTTTTATCTTGTCTTGTCGAAGAAGCCATTCCATTCCTACTACTTCCTGTTTGCTTCGTCATGGAAAGCGGGAAAAGGGGGTGGTCGTCGTGGTAACCATGCCGCTGACGTGATGATGGTTTGCCTACCTACTCCGACGGGACCCACTAGCCAGCGACCCATTCCACGGGTAGGCACTGGCGCCGCGCTTCCTACGCGCGCACTCTCTCTCTCCCACGCGGCCGCCCAACGCATTAAATGCGACTGGACAGGGCATGTGGGAGGCATGCGCGGAGTGGGGCGCGGCCACGCCGCGGTCTTAGTCAAAGACTTTTAGCCTCCTTTGCCTCGTGATAGGCAAAAAGGTGTGATGATGGGAGCAACTGACAGCCGCGCCTCACATCGCATTGAATGCGGCGAGGCAGGCGCTCAGCTCCTCTCTTTTTGAGCATTAAATGGGTTGGTTGGTAGTTGGACTCACCCCTCTCTCAGAGAGGTACGGGATGAAAGATGGGGGTCCGGGTGATCCCGGACCCTACCGACCGGGGGTCCGGGCGATCCCGGACCCCGCCGTTTGGGAGTACGGCGGCCTCCGGGCAGCCTCCGGGCCATCCCCTTCTGGGACGGCCACGTGGCCGCCCGTGGCCGAGACTCGCCTAAGCCTTTCAGGGCATAACTTTTGACGCTCTTTGACGGACAAGGGTGCCTTCCTTTTTCTCAGATGTCATGCTCCTGACATACCCCCGGGCCCATATCACCGACAACCATGATACGGCGAAACGTCACGAAAACTACTGTTCACTTCGTCGCGGTTTTCGCGCTACCGCGGAGAACGACACGGTACGCGCGCATGAAATTGGTAACCCTATGTTGAACCACCCAAATCTAAAATCCTAGCTACGCCACTGACGTTTAGTTTGTTTTATAAAAAATACAAGTAACACTTTAGTAAAATCTATCAATGCGATGACACGACGATACTATAGTTGCACGCTTGCCTCCATGAAGAAAATACCCTCAAAATACGCTTGCCTCCATGGAGAAAATACCCTCAAAATTTTCAATCAGGATGGAAATGGTTAAGATATGGGTCAAACCTAAACCATGTTTGTTGATCCATGGTTCAATAGGATAAATCCATCATGGGTCCATTATATTAATAGATTATCCATGGATATCTAAATGGATCACTATATTACTATTAGTCAAAAACTTGTATTATATATGTGTAAAACTCGACCCAAAATTTTTAAACTCGCGTTCATATTATAAAAACTTATCAAATTTAAATGATTTATGATACGGAGAAGCAACTTTGTATAAATTTTGAGCCATTTATACATGTGGGGCCCACGATGCATTACTAAGACCCAAAAATTATAGTTAAATATATGTAAAACTTGGACCCAAATTTTTAAACTCACGTTCATACTATGAAAACCTTTTAAATTTAGTTAAATTTTATAGAAATAATTTATTATATAGAGAAACAACTTTGTACAAATTTTGAAGATATTTATACATGTGAAATCATTTTGGATTGAACCCTTTAAACCTAGTTTCTAATGGTTTGATCTGTTTAATTCATTTATATTTTTGAAACGATCCCATTAGAGCAAATTTATGAATAGATTTAATGGATAAATGAATCGAACCTAATCATTTTCATCCCTGATTTTCAATGCAGATGTGTGCATCAATAGCCCACCGTATTCACGAATGCCTTTTCTTTATTAAAAATAATTATTTTCGTCAATGCTTGTAAATTTCTACATATGTTTTGAGTTTTGATAGATAATCCTGAAAAGAAATGCGTTGCTTTCTTCCTTAACAATTGCATCTACGAACTTAACAAAACCAGGCATACGGCAAGGTCACGTACTCACCATCCACCATGCTCTTTTAATTAGGCACTTGGGTTTCGCCACACAAACGTTGTGGTGCTTACTTGCTTTTAACTTTTCTTTCGATCCGATGTCATGAAAAAATCAGCACTGACCAAATAAATTATATATACACAAAGCGTATATCAAATCAAATTAACACTGACCAAATAAATTATATTAATGCAACATGCTTAGGATAAGCATATGGATCTGGCTAACCGGTGATCTATTTTTATCCAACTTATATTGTAAAAAAAAGTTGTATCCAATACTACCTACTCACGCTGGTGTCCACACACTTATTTATTTATCTAAAGATAAAGAGCAACCTGAAGCGAGCTAAATGAAAAGACTGTTTGGCAAAGGATGAAAACAGACATATTACCTAGGAAATTATTGAAGCAAAATAGTAATACTTGAAGCAGTGGTGGACCCAAAAAATTTACAGTGTGTGTGCCTATGCAGATCTTACAGCCAATTTCTGCAGCCTTTTATGCACATGAATAGAAACAAGATATAAATTTATCAAGATACACTATAAATAGTTCGAGTGAAGTTTATTATCATCACTGATGTTCAAGAAAATATCTCACTCAATTAATGTGACAAAAAAATCATTGAAGAATTGATTTCAGATTGATTTTGATTATTGAACTCTCTCGTTTCAATTTCAGTTTTCAATTAAAAAACATGGCTTGAGTAAAATGCCAAAAATCTGGATTCCATAGAAAGAGGATACCAGATTGAGAGAGAAGTAAAATGTAGTTACTACTAACTGGTCAGTACTAATTAGTAATTTTTAACTGGATTCAGTTAGAGAGAATCACCAACTGGCTGGCCACAATGGTCAAGCCATCCTGTGGACTGCAATGACCCTTGCCTCGCTGGCCTGACGCATTGTGCACGCCGCTTTGTTGGTAGGTTCTGGGCTTGTGCTAGGAAGTGGATGAGTAGGCTTTACGGGCTTTGCTTTGTTGAGTTACATGACATTAATCAACTAACAAACCAAATAACCAATTTAACGATGCACTTTCGGTTATATCCTAAATTAAGCACTTTATCTGAAGTTTCAGACATAAACATCCAAACCTTTATCTGAATTTTCAGACATAAACATCCAAATCACGAGAGAAGTTAAACCATTTGCATTATATAAAAAGATGCATATGCTAATCAAATTGTTTAAACTAGGACATCGTCAAAACATGACACTGCCATTATTATTCACATCCACTGATTTCACAATGTTGCACTTATATTGTAAAATTAGAAACTTACCTTTTGGCGGGTTAGATCGGTGGCCTGCGAGTGAGCGGAATACAAGGATCGCCAGTGACCCAACTGACGGCGCAGCAGGGAGGAATCCAGTGGCAGCACGCCAAGGATAGACGGACTGAAATCACTGTGAAACAATAAATTTGCAACTCGGCTGAACTTAACTAGTCGCACAACTAATGTATAATATATGCCATCAATCCACATTAACTATATAGATACCCTTATTTGATAAATTTAAACAGCACATAGGAGAAAAGGACGTCAATTTTCATCCTTGTTGATAATATGTACAGTGGGGGATCTCATACAACAATCTTCAAAATGGAACTAGTACAAAGAATCCTCAACACCGTAAGATGTAGCTTGAGAAGTGCCTTGAGAAGTGCTGATCTATTGGAGCTTATATTGGTTAGATGTAGGAAATACAATTACAATGTAAGACATGCCGTTTATATAGTATGCGGTGTATTTGGCTCAGTTGGTTGCTTCCTGAAACTATCAGGTGTAGCCTTTCCAATAGTCGGTCAGAATCACGTGCTGATACTTCTCTGTGATTATAAGAAAACGTACTAACAAAAACTGCTTGTAAAACTGGTCAGATTATATGTTAACTTCTTCCGATTCACGAGGAAGCCCTCCACTCGTTGGCCTGAAATAAACAGATTGGAACTCATCATTAGAATTCTATCAGGAACCAACACCAATACAAGACGCAAGGGCATCAAAATTAACTGTAGGATCAGAGCAAGCCAGGAAAGTGCCACACTGCCCAGACACAAGTATCAGTTGTACAAACGACAAATAGAAGGATTGAATTTGTCTTGTGATTATCAACAGGGGAAAGGACACATATAACCATGCCTCCGCTCACAATTTTCACAAAAGGGACCTTCAGAAAAATTTTAGCATCGGCATATGTTTGAAACACCATTAAAGACATCGTTAAAACACCACTTGTACAAAGGGAACATGGCTTTCTTTGTCACCATAAATCCACTAGTGCATAACTAAACACAATGGGGAGACATGTTCATACGTAGTGAAAACAAAAAACATCTGCCCATAATAATTATTGCACTACAATCATTTCTTCATATAAACACAATTCATGTTGTTATAAATAGCCGCTGTCATGATGTCATTTTACCTATGCATGTTCTCCTTTCTACAAGATAATTAAGAAATATGCTATGGTCACATAGAATGCAATCAAGCTTGATGTACCCTAAGAGAAGGATCAGCATAAATGCAATTGAAAACCCAGTATGCAGATACGCTCTGTTAAGATTTTAAACCATGCCTGTTAAATAAATAAACAAAAAAAGGATATCATCGAGAAATTACACTGCATACTTACAATCCAGTCAATATCTTAATTGTATCATAGAAGAACCATTGCAAGGTTATGACAGGCCCAACAAGAGTGATTCGAACAGGTAGGCTTCTTGTGAACAAACCACGAAACCCAATACTTTTCACAGCCTGAAAGAGTAGGATGCAACTATTAGATCATTGGGATGGTGAGAGTTTGAAATATTCTAAGCTGGATACACATAATCATATCCTTACATGTATGATATTTTTAGCCTTTTTGTTGTACAGTGATGAGACGATGTTATCTGCAGGATTGGAAACAACAGTACCAACTGCACCAGAGATGTAGCCAGCCAGACAAGTTGCCCCAAGCTGCTGCATTGTTGAACAATCCTCCTTTTTCTTCTGAATGACATTCTGATATAGGATGTCCACGGTATGCTCAAATGTTGAAAACATTAGCATAGAAACTGCATGAATAAGAATGAATGTGGATAAGATATACATGAACAGATAAGATATACATGAACAGACAAGACGTTTATAATTTAGAAACCATAAGATGCATTAATGAACTGATAATTGACACACTTAAAGAGAAAGTTGCACAAAGGTTTCAAAACTTCAAATACAAGATAAAAGGAGATTTTGGAATAAGCAGATTGATGTACTTGTTGCCATATGTGCGAATTTAAAAGTTCAGAGTTGACTGAGCAGAAAGAAATATGATCCCCGCAAGACCATGAGCATCATAATTACACATACAGATACAACTAGTTCTTGCCTCTTACAATTAAGTACTTCACTCCTAGAATCTTGTTGCGATCGATGTGGCTTGTGCAGTTGCACCTATTTTGTACTACATAAGTGTGAAAACGTTTTCCCAAAAGAACATGCTTAGATCATAACTTAATCAGAATTATCTTATAGATGCGAAATAGGCTCATAACTATGTCACACATTACTACAAATGATCCAGAAGCACTTCAAGCATATGCATGTCTAGCACAAATGGAAGTATTACGTACATGGAAGATTCCGTCCCCAGAGTGGTAAAAGGCCCCTGTAAAAGCTGCAAAGACCAAAAAAAATAGTCTCTTTAGAGGTAAGAGGAATTGCAGTGGTATCTCCAGATATACAATGGTGCACCAACCAACAAGCAAAGCTAAGAATATGTAATATCTTACTCAAGGAAGCTTACCCAGACAAGCCTTCAGTGGCAAACACCCTTGGAAAGCCATCAATCAAGCCTTTTGCAAACATAGGTTGTGTCTGCACACGGACTTTTACCGATTCAAAGGGGCAGAGGGCAACATCAGCTATGAGTTGAGCAGAGGCACTGCTAACAAAGTAAATGGTGCTCTTATTTCTGTCCACTAGCACATCAGAATACTTCTTCTTGAAATACTCATAAAGACCAAACTTGCAGCCACCTTGAAACCCATAGCCATAAAATTTCCCAGCCCAACCCCTCCAAAGCGATGAAGCTCCCTCTTCTTTTACAAGAATGTTCAGTCCCGAAAATATGCTGTTGTACTTCATGGGATTCACCTGCCAAAACAGTTTTTTTTAGAGAGGGAAAACTGCCAGAACAGTTAAAAGGGAAGGAAAGTAACTACAAAAACCAAAGGTACCTTGTGGATCATTTATGAATTAGTAATTGTTATGTTATGCTAGAGCGTAGTTCATCTTCCTTGCCTAAAGAAAAGCTATACTAGAATGTAGCAAGTCATGAAAAGGCACATATCAAAATCGCAGAATATCCGCCATATAAAGGATTATCATTTCTTCAAACCATCTGAAATGCATTTTCTTTACACAAGGCAGATCCCGAAGCTTCCACTAAGAAGAGCAGTTAACAAGGTACAAAATAATAAGCTTAATCGAACCGAAGGTAATGATTATGAAACTGACGATGCCTTGTGGACCATTTACGAATTAGTAATGACTACGTCTTCAAACTATCTGAAATGCATTTCCTTTACACAAGGCGGATCACAAAGCTTCGATTAAGAAAACGAGTTAACATTATGATACAACTGGGCACTTGGACATCACTAATGTAATAAGAAAATAGTAACTGTACTCTAATCATTTCTACTCTCACTAGCTCGATGGTGCTAATTGCAGCACAAAATAAAACTCGCTCCCCTGCAATCAAGCCAGGCAACCACCACCGAGCCACGCGGCCCTGAGACGCGGCGACAGCATACCTGCATGTTGACCTTGAGGACGTCAAGCGGGGTGATGGCGAGGTGGGTGGTGCCCGCTGCCAGCATCCCGCCGCCGGCGCAGAGCGCGTAGTACTCGGGCGAGAAGAGCCTCATCCCTCCTCCTCCTCCTCCCTTGGCCACCCTCGCCGCCCCCGCCTCGCCCCCACGCCCGCCCATTTCCGGCGTGCTGACGGACGGATCGGCCGCCCGCGAGGAGGGGAAGGGAAGACGACGAAGCCGAGGCCGAGCAGGGGAGAAGAGAGAAGAAGAAGAAGAAGAAGAAGGTTCGATTCCTTGCGGCTCCGGCGTTGTGGGAGACTGGACCGGAAATGGACCACGTAGTCAGGCCCCGGGCCTTCCCCTTCCCTCTCTCGGGGACAAGAGACGAACCGGGCGCGTTGACTTGTCAACGCGGCAGGCGCTGCCTTAAACCCTAGTAGCGTGGCCCAACCTGTCAGTGTCGTGGCGAGGAAATCTTCTTGTGCCGTCGTTTCGTGGGCTTTAGTTGGGCCAGACCGTAGTGATGGGCCATAAGCCCATAAAGATGTCGCTGTCTTTTGCGCTGCTTTTTTTTGGGGAGGACCAAAGAAAATGTCATCCAAACATTTTAAGAGTGAGAGAAAAATGGTTATACTAAGAAATACTATCATCAAAAGGAGCATGTAGAAATTGGTTTGTGTACGAAGGTGCACGTTTATAAACCACACGCGAACCATATAAAACATGCCATTGAGAATGGAGTCTAAGACCAAACCGATCAGTGCCGGAGCCAAGGCCCGAGTACCATGGACAATGGCCTAGGCTCCATCAGGCGCCTGCAACAATTCACTAATGGAGGGCCGTATGAAATAACAACACAGCAGCAAACGTACTTAGCCTAATACTTTAAAGCAAATGATCGCACTAAATTGATATATGAATTATATAGGCTTGTGCGTACTTCATTGTCGTTAGGCTTGCACATGAAAATTTGGATCCACTGCTATGCATTGCCAATCATCGCCGGGCAAAGAACAACCCTACAAAGCAGAGTCTCCAAGAAGTAAAAGAAATTAAACTGGTTAGGTTTTTATCTTTTGATTTAAGTCTTTAATATATTATTTGTATTTATGACTAATTATTTTTTAAATGATAAGCGATGTATCCGTTAGCGAGATATTTATGATGACTTCATCAATCAATCTAAATATGTATCTTGCCAATTTTTCAAAGATATTGATATGGCCAATTTTTCAAAGATATTGGTAAAAGATAGAGATGAGTTTGCGTTTGTAAGCACCTGTGTTTATACTATATTTCTCAACAAAGAAAAGCATAGTCTCTAACAAAAACGACGGCTCTATGAAGATTGTTACGTCAAAGATTTGGCCTTCGTCCGTCCAAGAAAACTGGACGTGGTTTTTATCTAGAGAATCTCGTCGAGATAAAGTCCGGAGTTTAGCTACTTTTTTGCTGCTTTGCCGACACTATTGACAAAGGCAAGTTTATTCTGAAAGGGATCAAAATCGCTCTAGAACTTCTGTTCCGGATTCAGCCAAACTTGAAAGTAACTTGAGATCTATATACGAAAATACAGCGAGAAATCTACGGTAGCCAAATTTTACAGCTAACTGTAAATCTCGAATGAAGACAATCACCGGGCAAAAAAATTCTGGATCGTCGCATATGTGTGTAAACAAGGCAGCTTTTGGAAGTTTTATGTCTGTGAATTTGACACTTGTCTAACTGAATATAGATGGAGTTGAGTGTACGTTTCAAGCAACACGGCCGTCGATTCAGATGCATTTGTTGGTTTTGGCCGCGTTGGCGAAGAAAGAGGAAAGAGTAGAATTGCCGGTCGGCCGCCAGAAGCAGCTAAACCCCAAACAGAGCTGAAAGGCTAAAGCATCTCTCTGCAAACATCAAAAAAGGGCATCAAACCTCTCACATCAACTCTAATCACTCCTGCTTAAATCATGAGCCTGATCGTGGCCGTCTATTCGGAGATTAGAGAGTAGCCCGAATCAGGGAACGCAATTTCGCGAAAGCCAGCACGAAAGTCGCGAAATTCGGTCGTTTTGCGGGTGTTGCACGACATCCCACGGTTTCGTTTAAATAATTTCATAAAAATTTAAAAAATTTGAAAAATTTATTTTAACACAAAAAATATATATTTTATAAAAATATAAATTTCGCGATATTTGCAGCGAAAACCACGGTATATGAACCGCGGCACGACACGGATTTCGATTTGATTCAAATTTAAATTACGGTTTTCACGTGTTTTTCATTTTTTTTACGGTTTTCACGCAGTTTTCGCGGTACGCACGAAATCGTTTAAATTCAAATTTGTTACTGTTCATTATCGTCGGTTTTTACGAATTTCGATGAAATTTACCGTGCCGCTGAGGGCGACACGATATATATCACCGGCATTGCAAACCCTGGCCCGAATTTCTCTTCCGCGTCGATAGATAGGCTTGAAAGAACTGCAATCAAAGTGAAAAGCTGAAAAAAAGGCGGCAATCAAAGTGAAAGGTGAAAAAAAGGTGGCCACGCCTGCCTGTGCCACCTGATTTCAGTAGCAACATGTCACTATGGCATCATAATGACAAACCAACGAACCAGGACATGATTAGTACTCGTTTATTCGTGATTCGGCTCTGTTCGAGGGATCTCAAAATGTTTAAAAACAGTGGAGCGTCCGTGGAGAACTAAAACGTCTCAGTTTTCTGGTATTTACTTCAAACAACGAATTTAAAATGAATGCCTGTGAATTATAAAATTACTGTTTAACTAAAAAACCACCTAAAAGATAAAAATTTTATATATGCTAACCAAAGTATGCATAACTGATTTGTATCATCGGCTTATATTTTTTTAGAACGACTCGTACAAAACGGTGCGAAGTTCATATTAATATAGCAGAAAAAAATTACAAGATTACAACCCTGTCAGGTCATAAACGAAAAAGAAAACAATCACCCACACACCGACAGCTCCAACACACAGACTTAGGAGTAGGCTAGCACCGAATCGACCGTCGCTGAGCATGACCGACCGCCGCTAGGCCAACAAAGGGACTGCAGGCAAGATCGTCCAAGACCCACCCTTACAACCGACACAAAGCCTCGTTCTATCCACATCTTTGGGGTTGAGGGAGAGAGGGTGAGAAAGAAGAAAGGAACCGTTCTCCCCCATAGGCCCTCCGATGTGGACAACTTGCTGAAACTTAGGACGCCGACACAAGAGAATGAAAATCTAGAACGAGCCTGAATCAGAGTTTGGGAGGTTTTGGCAAGGGGCTGCCTAGACGACGTCTCCAAGGAGAGAAACGACGGAGCACCACCGTCGCCGTCCGTCGAGGTCTCAAAGAGAGCCACGACTGGGCTTTCACCCGGCCGCCCGCTAGAGGGGAAGAGACGGGCCGCCCGCTAGAGGGGAAGAGACGGCACGACAACACCTTTAGAAGGGGGAGTGACGCTCGAGCGACACCGTTGCCGGCCCGGCAAGGCCGGGTTGGGTTTTCACCTGCCGTCCGTCGCCTACCTATCCATCACTGTCGCCTCAATGCTCCACCACCATCTCAACCTCTGCCGACGTGTAGGCACCACTATGCCAGCGACCCTTGCGTGCCGCCACCGGCCACGCCTCGCCATGTCACACCAAACACCGCCTCCGCCGGCCACACTTTAGCGCGTCGCGCCGGCTTTCACTACCAGCTGCCAAGCCACTACACGCCTTCATGGAGGGGGTCGTCCCCGCTGCCACCAGCCTCTACGGTCGGGCGCCGGTTTCTAGATTGGAGAGCCCCGCACGGAGAGAAGGAGCCCGCACAGCAAGGAGTGCCGGGAAAACAGACTCCTCAGCTTCAAGCCGAGCTAGCTCGGCCACCCGCGCCAAGGCCCTCCGAAGGCTGCTAGCCGCTATTGTTGCGCATGGGAGGCCGAAGGGTGCCCCGTGCAAGTGCAGAACGCCGACGAGAACCTCCGCCGCTACCGGGTGCGCCTCTCCTCACCGCCGTGACGATGACAGTTGGTGGCTCCACCGCCACCGCCACTGCCACCGCCGGGGAATCCACCTCTGAAACCGGGCTCTCCGGGATGCCTTCGGCGCCTCCTCCGTCGCTGCCGTGGCGACGAAAAGGGCAGGGCGAGGACAACGGCGACGATGACGACGCGACACCTCGCGGCGACGGCGCCAGCGGCGTGACGACGACGGCGGACGGCACCGTCGGCTAGGGGCCCTGCTAGAGGTCGAGCACCCTGCCTCCGGCCGCGCCTTCTCGCGCTGCGTCATCCTCGCGCCGCAGCCGAGCCCCCGCCGGACGAGTCCCCAACGCCGTCCGCCGTCCTGGTCGCTCTCTCCGCCGATGACGAACGCCAGACCGTCCTGCCCGAGCCCATCCCGCAGCCCTTCGAGCCTTCCACCGCCGCCGCCACTGTCCGACGCCCGATTCTGTCGCGGAGGGGCCGGATCCGCCCTCGAGGAGGCCGGAACCGCCGCGTCAATGCCATTCCGACCGCCGGCTAGCTTCCGAAGCGCGCCCGCCGCCCACGTCCGCCATCATCGGCTTATAAGTTATATGTAATCTTTGTCTTTCCGTTAGAAAAAAAGTAAAAACTCCAAAACTACCGTTCGATCCATATCGATCTAATATTGCTCTCATCATCGCCGGTGATTGATAACCAAAGCAAAAGCTGAGTAACTGAGTTATAAATCAGTCGTTCGTTCAAATTATGCCACCACCATTACCATCGAACCCAAGCCGTCTCCACAAGGACGCCGTATCAACAGAGGACCTCCAACGAGACGTCTTTAAAAAAAGTTGCGATATCTAAAATATCGTCATCGCTATTACGCATTCGAAAAACTGTTTTTACTCAGAAAGTAGACCTAAGACACGGGTAAGGAAGGGGGACATCGTCTCCACGAAGGTGGTGTGCGCACAGACGTCTCGATGTCTGTGCTCAAGTGGCCCACGGCAATTACGTCGGCATATGTCTAACCAGCTAGCTGCAGCACAGAAGCTCGGGGGCCGGAGGGCTTGCGCTCCAACGCCATGTCCGCCACTGGCGCCGCACGTCCTTGGCGCAAACCGGCCTCCATCACCATCGTGATCGTGCCCGGACCAATCCCGGCCGGACCCAGATTGAGCCACCGCAGCCCTCTTGCTTTGCCACATCAACGTTGCCGTCATTTGAGTCCAGAAGGGCGATCGCGCCATAACGTTCTATACCATAAGACTAGCATAATCTGGATAAAAAGTTTGAACTATTTAAGAGCTGAAGGTATCCTGGAAGAAAATACTACATAGCCACTATAAGTTCTCCAAAACATGACCTACATATCTGTCATTGGCCTGAATCAATCAGCGTTTGGTGCGTCATCGCAGATATAATCAGCATGTAAATGACACGGTACTATCTCGAATGCGTCCAGAGGAGAGATCAGTTTGGCGATGGTGCGATCAAACTGTACGGCAAGTACGTGAGCTGTACGCAGTCGGCATATTCTTTCCCCAGATGGGGGAGAGTTTTAGCAGGTCACGACGACGACCGTACATATCACGGCGAAAAAAACAGTGCGCGTGCGAAAAATAAAAATATCCCAGCCCAACCCGCGCGCGGCGGGCGGCGGGCGGCAGGCAGTGCCCCCATGCCGGCCACGATGTGACCGGCGGCCCGCCACCGCCGCCATGAATGATCGCTCCACTCGTCCACTTGACCACAAAAAGCGACACACATCTGATGCCTTTTCTCCTTTTCCATCCCAAGCTCAGCGTACTGGTCACATATCTATTACTACTCCAGCTGTGTAGTATCGTGAGTAGTAGGAAGGAAGAAGAAAATGACTGTTAATTATCCTTCAAAGAGAAAAACGACGGTTAATTAACAGAGATCTGTACATGTATTTACAGAACACAATGTGATCACATGTATGCAGTTCGATCTACTACAGTTGCATTGCTGGCGTAGTACAAGAAAATCTCTTCAGAACACGTATCTACTATTCACTTTGCTAAGGTGTGTGTATGTACAATCGTATCGGTAAGGATGGCAAGTAAGTCGCCGGAATGATGCACGCGAGCGAGCTGGCGCTCTACGGCACCGACGTTCGGCAGCCGCCGCGCTCGCTGGCGCCGGTGAGTTGTGGATGTGACGAGGCCTGTGCCGCGTCGGCGCAGCACGGCGGGGGCTCGGTGGCGGCTGCGGCGGCGACAGGCGACGGCGCCACGAGGACGAGGGCGCGGCGGCAGGACGGGCACGTCGAGCTGGACACGAGCCAGACGTCGACGCAGGCAGCGTGGAATCCGTGGCCGCACGGCGGGAGCACGCGGACCTCGTCGCCGCGCGAGAACTCGGCGAGGCAGATGGCGCACTCCGGCCGCTCCTCCTCCGCTCCCTCCCCTGCTCCTCCTCCCTCCGCCGCCTCGAACGACATGGTCGGCAGCGACTGCAGCGCCTTCCTCTTGAGCCCCTTGCACGGTGGCGGGGGCATTGCCTCCTCCGCCTCGACGGCGAACGACGACGGATTGCACAGCCGCGAGCACCGCGCCACGAGCGCCAGCCCGACGACGCAGAGCAAGAAGCAGAGCACGGCGGCGAGGATGAGGAACGTGTCCGTGTGAACATCGCGGCCGCCGGACGCCGCCGTCGCCGTTGTGGCGGCCAGGTGCTCCGACGACTGCAGCAAGTGACGCATGGTAGGTGAGAGCACTGGCAACCACTATGCCGACGAGGGGCCAGTTTAGGTCAGTGTACTACTACACGAACAAGTGATGGTGATTGCTAGCTAGTAGTGAGAATGGAGAAGGCAATGCAAGAGTTAGGCGCTGGGGGTGCATTTTTATAGTGTGAGGAGATGGTGTTTTGTGCTGGTTAGTGATTAATTAAATTCATGAGCTCATGAGTAAAGTGTCACTGTCCTGTACACCAATTCTTCTAGGAATTTTATTTTATTTTATTTTTTGTCACAGACGTGTGCTTCGAGCTTAATTCTCCTGTGCTGCTACAGCAGCTTTGGTGCGTCTGTCCCTTTTTATCCTAAATCTGGCGTGTGATGACTCGATCGATCCAGATTTATGCAGGCACGAGGTCTTAAATTATGTTGGATGTTGCAGCTGTACTTAATTTATTATTGGTAGAATCAAACAAAGCATGATGCCACGGTGGTGGTAGCTACTAGCTTTGTCCAACCTGCACGCTGTAGCGGAGAAAGTCGACGTGGCGATGAGCGTGAAAGTGCATGCACATGCAGTTACGGAAAAAGCGTGATTGTTCCATGATCAAACGCTAAAAAAACAAGGCAGTATTCGCGGACGTAGCATAGGCATAGCAGGAGACCGACCAGGCCCATGTGTAGGGTCGTGAGCCACGTCGGATACATGTCAAAGCACAAGTACTCATACTCCGCAAGATCTGGACAACATAGGCAATTAATTAGTCGTCGGCACCGTACCAACCTTTAAGGAAAAGAAAAAGAAACGTTGTGCCAGGCTTCGATCCATCCTGACCTGCTGTGATCGACTCCATCTATCAGTGTCGTTTTCTGCATCATAATTCATACTAGTAATCACCTTGTGCAGTCGTGCCTGTAAACTTCTACATGGAAGAAAGCAACGCAACTTGTCCAGGTTCAATGCACGATCTTGATCTAATATATCATTAATTCTATGATTTCTATCCTGGCCAAACGCAGGAGATGCTAGCGGTGTCATTATTTTAGCTGATCCAGGACAGGATAGACGGCACATTTGTGGAGGTCCATTGGAACGCCTCCTTCCTATACATATTTCTGTGCCATAAAGGTTGGCGCACGCCACGCCACGGCGCGTACGTGCCGGGCGCCAACACGTGCTCGCCGCGGCCTAAAACCCTCACTACCTCACGGCCCCAGCGCGCGCGCGCACCGCGCACTCGCCCGCGCCCCGTCTCGCCGACCCAACCGCGCGCGCCGTCTCGCGCTGTGCGTGCGAACGCCGTGAATTTTTGGGCTTTTACTCGTAATCTCGAGGGGATTTGTGGTAGGTTGGTGGAGCGGACGCGCCAGCCCAGCGCAGTAGGGATGGGCATTCGGTAAAAATCACAACTTTGATTCGGTTTTTTTACGCATAATTTGGTTTAACACAAATGAATAACCGATTGGTTTTATAAAAACAGAAAACCGCAAACTTTGGGTTTGGTTTTTTATTCGGTTTTTGGTTTTTATCGAAAAAATCGTACCCACAGCTGGTGGCGTGCCGCGAGAGGAGAGGATGGCGCTGGCGGCGCGATGCGGAGGGGGAGAGGCCAGCCGGCGCGGGAGGATAGGCTGGCGCTGGCGGCACGGCGCGGAGGATAGGAGAGGAGAGGCCGGCGGCGGAGGAGGATAGATCCAACTACTCACCACGACGGTCTTGGAGGCTTCACTGTTGCCAGGGTCGACGAGGAACGTGATGGCGTTGCCCTCCATCCTGACCACGCGCTTGACGACTGCCTTGCGCGGGTCCTCCGGCGAGATGAGGAGCACGGCGTCACTGTTGGCCACCCGCCCGAGCCACGTGCTCACCCGGTCCACCGCCACCACGTCTCTCCCGGTTCACCGCCGACAAGATGCTCGCGCCCTCACCTGCGGCGGAGGCCAGAGCCACAGAACGGGTCAATCAAGCTAGAGTAGAGAGAGAAAGAGGAGACCGTGGGCGTCCGTACCGTTTTGAAGCTTTTGGCTGGTCTCCCATCGAGTTCGGTTGTTCGATTTATTACCATATAAACCGATTACGAACCGAACTATGCGGTTTTTTAACCACCGTGAACCGAACCCGAAACCAAAAACCGAAAAACCGTAAAATCGGTTTGGTTTGAGTTTTTTTGTTTTCGGTTGGAATCTGCCCAGCCCTACAGGGCAGGGTATACAAAACGATAACTGTGCTTATCACGAGGTACGGTTAGATAAAACCATAATAACTTCATTAAATATAAATAAATATAAAAAAATTTAAATTTTTGATGAATTTTATATGGTCTGTCACGATTAAACCGTATTAACCGTTAGGGTGCGTCAACCCTTTCTCTGATGATAAAAAATATCTTAGAGTGAAGGTGGTGACGAGTGCGCGGCCGTCCCCAGCGAGGGCTCAAGTTGCGACAATGCGTTCTATCCCGCACGTTTCTTTCTATCTTTCAGGCACACTCTGTTATGTAGTGTGTTATCTAGATTCGCGATCTTGATAGCCGCAATCATGTCACGTTGATTACAAGCGCAAAGTGCATCTATAGGACTGGATAAAGTGCAAGAGGAGTGCCTACTAGGAGTACTCACCTAAACCAAACCGATGGAGGGATAAGTTTCATCATCATCAGAATGGTAGTAGGCTTTTCGATGGGCCAAAGTGCTCTCCGATCAGGTACAGGTACGGAGCAGGACTGAGAAGTCAAGCCAACACTCGAGAGTGAGTTTGGTGGCCCGTCATGCTATATTCCACCACGGCCACCTCGGCTAGACGCCAGGTGGAGATGGGGACGGGTGCTAGCTTTTCTGCTGTCCTGCCGGCGTTGGGAGCTAGCTGCCGCCGTGCTCCGGCTAACGACGGCTGCCTGTGCAATGCTACATGCCCATGCGGTTTTGAAAGGTCAGTGTTATGTCGTCTGGTACGAAGAGAGTTGGGGGCCTGTTTCGTTCGGTTCATCGTCACCGTGTATATCAACATAAGTCGTTAACCTTGCCTAAATTCGTGTGCTCCAAAATTTTGACGCACTTTGACAAGTCTAAGAAGTATTGTCACATTTTTTTCACGTTATTGACGCTTGGGACCTATTTTAATTACTAGTAGGAAGTATTTGCTACACTACAACAAAAACAGCTACCTAATTTGAACAAACTTGTAACCTTAGACGTGTTAAACTTTTGCAAGGAGTGGCTGCAAATCAAACATGCTTTTTGTGCTGTTGAAGTCTTGAAGATGAAAGCTCTGCTACACCGGTCACCAGTGCAGGTGCACTTGGAACTAGCAGCCAAGTAAATGGTACGACTCGGCTCGGCATACTGGTAACGAGAGGATTCAGAGATCACGAGTTACGTGTCACTAGTAGACGCAACACTGAATATTCAGGTAGTACAAATGAGAGAAGTGACAGTGCGGTTGAATGAGGGGACATGGAGGAAAGGAGAGGAGACAGGGACAAGTGGCAGCAGAACCATAGGAACAGTACAGCTGCAGTTGGTGTTCTTATCTTGTTCCTTTGTTACAGCTGAGCTGAGTCTGTGTGTTCTTCTCTGGTTTGCTCTTCCGCCTCCTTTTGTATACGAGTAGTAGAGTGTAAATTGTTTCCATTTTCCACCTTGGGCTAAGTTGGGCCATGACTCGGTCGGTGACTGTGGTGGCCCATAATGCGACCGACACACAGAATCGTCTCGGTAGCCACAGCCCACAAAGGCTATTGCAATTTTGCAATGCGAGTCGCTCAGTCAAACCACGTGTTGTCACCCCTAGTTATGTGGGCCTAATTGGGCTGCAGCAGACTAGGTGCTATCGTCGGACCTTGGATTGGAAAAAAGTTCACTTTACGTTCCTCCACTAAGGGTTAAGCTTCAATCGCATCCCTCAACCAAATATAACGCATCTTTCATTTTGTAAAAAAAATGTAAACGAGATCCCAACATGATATTTACCTTAATTTAAGCTAAAACAACTTGTTGACTCTAGTCAACATTGCTGGGTCAACATGACCGTCGAGGGATAAATCTAAACATATGCTTCTTTCCTATGGATGCGAGCAGTCGGCGAGAGAATGGTGGACAACATGTGCACCATGAAGGCGATGTTGGTGTTGGTGAGGCGGTCAATCAATGTAGGGAGTTTGGTTAATCTGACGACCCCAGTGACAGTGGAGAGGAGGCGGTGGCCCAAACCGGTGGCCTCATCAATGTGGCACTCGGAACCGATGTGATGATGGATCAACTTGACGAACTTCTCGGCATGGTGGACAGACGGTGGCAAGTGGGAGAGGGGGAGGTGCTGCTCGCCACCTTACCTTCAAGCTGTAGGAGAACTCCACCACCAGCCCCAAGGCGCATGCACAGCGCAACGCTGCGCTCGCCCATGTCAAGAAGCACTGTTTCCAACATCGTTCTCTTTGTCCATGGCGACGAAGGGGATGGCCAACCATGGTTGCTGTTTGTGCGCCAGCTTCTCTCCGTAGCCGATGTCATCGTTTAGGTCGATCGGTCGTGGCTGTCATAGAGCCCACTTGTTGTCGCCTCTCTGCATTGTTGGATGATTGGAGAGAGAGAAAAGAAATAAGAAATGGATGATTTGCAAACCCATGGAGTTTTATTTTTTTCTTCGTAACTGATACGTGGGTTCCACTATATTTATTTATTTATTTATTGTTATGTCATATAAACATCATGGAGACGTCATATCAAGTTAACACGTTACATGGGTGTCACGTTAGCCGAAATCGTTATTCAAACCGTTTTGGGACTAGATTTACGTTGGGTTTGAATGATGTGTTATATCCAGTTTAACTCAATCCTTATATAAGAGACGATAAACCTTTTACCCTCAAATTTGATTCTCCGGAAGAACGGGCTGCCATATGTCGCAACATCCTGCTCGACGCTGCCCAGCCCGGTCGGATCGATCACCTAGAAATTTGGCAGGGTCCGGTCCGGATCGAATCCAATTGGGGAAACGCATAGACCACGGTGAAGAAAACATGCGGCGTACGCCATGGCTGACTCAAAACGCCTAAATAAATATACAGTATACACATGTGGTTGATGATTCTGTCCTGTTGAACCAACCCCTAATCGATCACGCATTGGATCTTGTTGGTGCATTATTGCAACCGCGCGCGATATATGGTCTCGTGCGTCCCCTCCAGAAATGTAGCGATCCGAGAGACGGGATTGGGTGTGTGTATAGATGGACTACTGTGTGGCGCGCCGCACAGCGCCATCCCGTGTGACGTGGCCGAATCTCTAATTTGAAAACTCAAATTGAAAATCCGAACCGTTCAAATTGTTCTACATATTAATATTGCCTTGTATACCAAATTTTATATTTTTTTGAATTTTTTTACTATTTTATCAGATAGGTCAAAAATGCAATAATCCAACGATTCCTGGAGTATCTATTTTATTGACCTATCTGATAAAATAGTAAAAAAATTCAAAAAATATAAAATTTGGTATATAAGGCCATATTAATATGTAGAAGAATTTGAACGGTTCAGATTTTCAATTTGAGTTTTCAAATTAGAGATTCGCCACGCCACACGGATGGCTATGCGGCGCGCCACGAGCCATATTATATATATATTATATATATATATATATATATATATATATATATATACACTAGCAAAATGTCCGTGCGTTGCAATGGGGCGACGATGCGGGGAGAGAAGCAGACGGAGGACGAAAGTCCAGGCGGCGGCGCGGGAGCTCTGAGCGGTGATGGGAGGGAGGGGCGCAAGCGCGGCACGGATGGGGGCAGAAGAGAAGGACGCAGGAGGTCTTTTTTTTCATCCAAGTCCTCTCTTTCTTTTTAACATTGGGCCTGCAGGTTAATTTTATAAACAGTCAAGGGGTTTTCTGCAAAATAACTCTTTTTTCTTCTTCAATTGGGTTCTTTTAAAGTAGTTAGACGGACTGCGGGTTAATTTTAAAAAAACTCAAGGGGTTTTCTATAAAATAGCCAGACAAAACAAAATTTGGGTGGACACACTACTTGCTTTAAACTCTGTAGTTTACTGATAAGCTCAATGCTAAATCTATTGTTTTATGATATACCGTCATAAATATATAGTTTTACGTTAGTTTGGTCTAGTTTTACGAAATTACTCGATGATAAACTCTTGAAAAAACAATGCTATTTTTTGTTTCTGAAAGTTTTTAAGTGGGCTTCTGAAAAATGATTCAAGGTATGTGAACATGGAAGAGTGCATCACTCCCCTGAAAATGTGTAACAATGGACAGAGCATTCCTCCTTTACAGTATTAGATTAAATAGTTAGTGCACTCTGAATTACTGGTAAATAAAACTCTGATAAATAAAATGAATATGTGATGTACCTTTTGGAGAAAAAAACAATCTATTGTTCTTCTTACGGTGTGTTCTTACTAAAACTATATTTACAAGATGTTGGTAGCAGTTTGTCACTACTTTCTGATTGAACTTTCTAGAGACAGGCAAATCAGCAGCACAGAGTGAATATGATTCAAGTTCAACAACACAAAATGTCCAGTAAAAACACTGATACAAAGTTTTGAACTTTTAGTGCAATGGCTTGTGAATACATGACATGAAAATCTCAGAGTTACAGGCTAACATAAGCTCTGCTTCTCTGAAAATTTGCAGGCTAACATGAACTCTGCTTTTCTGAAAATGTCCTGTTCTCTCTAAGTTCCAGTGCAAATAATTCCCATACCACGATGGTATGCCGTCTTCAGAGCTTGTGAGCAGGCTGCACATACATTAATTTCAGTTCATTATTCACCATACACATGATCAGTCCAAAGCAAACAGAAATGTTCTCTCATACTTGACAAATACTTCTTGATTTATTACAGCAAGCTCATTAGGCAAATAGGCAATAAAACGGATTTTGGAGAGAGGCTTTTTACATGTCCTAGAAAACTGCAAATGCATACACATATCAGGATTTTCAGAACTTTAACCCTCCTCTCTCCACAGAAATGCTTAGAAAACTGCCACCACTGAGCCCACTCCCATGAGAGCAACTTCCATCCAGAACCTCAAAAGTTGGACCATTCAACTTCTGTAGTGGTGGTTTAGTCAAAGTCTTCCCTGAAAGCAATTTGCAATCTGTAGAAACACAGCTATATATCTGTGTGCTCACTACCACAACAAATCTCACCCTATCTCTCATGAGTCCCACCATTTTCACCTGTCCTGGTTTTCCTCCTATCACTTCATCAGAGCGTGTGTTCCAGTGCTCATGATGCTGTAAGTGCAAGCAGCTTCTTCACTGCTGCTCAAGCACAAACAAGCAGCTTCTCCTCCTGCCTTGACTCCCATGCTGTCAGCAACTTCTCCCTCTCTGCATCACCAAGCTACAACACCACCCTCAATTTCTCCATCAGAAACCTCCGGTTCACACTCCCAAATGTCACCCGGCCAGCCGCCATCATCCTTCACGGGTCGAAGGAGGATCTCCGGCAATTTGTTCAGATTGTGAGCCCGTCGAGCAGCGGCACGAGCCCGCCGCCGAGCTTCCGCGCGGTACTCGCCGCGACGGCGCCGCGGAACCTCACATCCGACGGGCGCCGGGGTTGGGGGGAGGAGGCGGCAGCTTGGCGCCGCGGAACCTCGCATCCGACGGGCGCCGGGGTTGGGGGGGGAGGGGCGGCAGCTTGGCGCCGAGGGGTTGGTGGGGGAGGGGGGGGCGGTAGCTTGGCGGAGTCCGTGGTGACGTCGTCGACTCCGACACCGCCTGGACTGCGGGTTAATTTAGAAACAACTCAGTGCGTTTTTGCAAAATTATATGGCACAACAAAAATTTAGTGAAAACACTAGTTGCTTTATAAATATATATATATATATATATATATATATATATATATAAAAATGCTGCCGAGGAATCTCTTCAGCTGTCTGCACAGCCGCACAGCTTTGAAATCGAAGGGATTATTGCAGTGGATCGGACGGAGTACGTTGGCATCGTCGATCGATCTGCCAGGTGAAAACGTGCGTGAATCTTGTGGGTAAATTCGAAGGTGTCTGCCCAGCTAGCAGCGCATGGACGGAGAGTGAATACTCTTTGCTAGCTGCTGATGGATGATCGATCGGTCAACGCATATGGTCAACAGGTCGGGCATGCATCCGCCCGGCCGGTGCATGCCTGTGAAAATAGAGATTAATTAATTATAGTAATTTTTCCCTAGAACTATCAACATCGCAATTAGTGTGCATGGCTGACGAGTAGTAGTTATACAAGCTAGCTAGTTGTTGGCGAGAGCAGTCTAAGTTGATCTCTTTTCTCGATCGAAGGCGAGTTTTGAGTCCAGAGTCCAATTTGTCTACGTTGAACGCCCAGGATTATCATCAAGTCCTAACCTAAACGCGTCGCCACATAGACCTACGTATCAGACGTATCTGATGACAAATGTCGTACCCTATGAACGGTGAAAGGATAATCAAAGTGTTAATGAGAAATTCCCCATATATTGGTCTAAGAAATTTGCTTACCTTTGGTTCAAATTGGACCGTTTTTTATGAAGTCAGTTGGTTTGATCCTGTAACCAACAAAAATTAAAACTGAGATTAGATCCTACTTCATCGGCTATAGATATTCACAATACATAATTACTAATCCAAAGCATATTTAGACTAAGTAATTGAGAAATCGGTACTATACCGAGACAATATAAACCACTTATATCTAAACACACATTAGAATAATACTTATGCATATTTATAACTAAGCCGATGTCGTAGATCTAATGTGAATAACCTAATACTCCGATATAGTTTTATGCTAAGATATTACTCTAAGCTAAATATACTAAACAAGGATCAATCGGTTGTTAATATGACTTAACAGATTGATACCATGCTTAGCAGATTTAACTGAAGTAAGATCTTAACATAAAAGACGGTTTTAACACATCTAGCAATAATAAAACATATAAGATGACAAAAACAGATAAGACCGGCTGAAACCCTGGTGTTATCTCTAATAATAATCATTGAGCCGAATAGATCTACATGATTCTAAAAGTGACTTAACAGATCAAATTAATGCAACATTAAGTACAAAAAGAAGCGCAAGATCTATATAAGCTAAAGAAAATCTTTCGAGATGGTAGATACATCATATAACATAAATCAACCCAAGATCTAGCTCTATTGGCTATCGTCTTCAAGGAGATGCTAGCCGTTCGCAAGATAGATCTAGACATTGATCTAGATTATATGTCGTATGTGATAAATTAAGCAATTTGTAGCATCAGAATCAGAGTATCATGATGATGAAAGTACTAACCCCGATATCACAAACCGCTTGTAACAAGAGATTATCTTGCTTGAAGATCGAAACCCGATGCAGCCCAAAGACGAGGCAAGAACTTGTCGAGATGGAAAGTAAAAACAAAAGGGTGGCGATGCGCCGAGATTGTATTGAGTTGTGTCTTTTTAATTATATGGTCTCGGATCCTATTTATACCCGGATATACAACGAGTCCATAACAAACATGATTCCTATTACAAATTAGATTACAAATATTCTAAACAAACCGTCATTATCTATAACAAAACCATACAAAAATATCATAATTTAAAGATACAATTACCGTTATAGGACGTTATCCATAGATGACAATATCTTCAAAACATTTGGAAACCTAATCCAATAATTATCTTCACGCTTTCCTTTCGGGATTGGTTTCATCTTTTATTTTTAATCAATATTGGCTATCGATATCCTAGTACGATTCGTACTCAGCCGACTGGCTCCTTAGCTGATTCGGACTCAGCCGATGTAGTCCCTGTGTTCGAGAAGCGCGTGCTCCCCTTGTTTTCGCTTTAATCCTTACTTCAAAACTCAAGAATTTACTTATCAAATTTAGTCGTTAACACGTAGCAGTAGTAACCCATTCAGAGACCTCCACGTCACCACGGAGCCAAAAGGAAGGAAAAGATAGAAAAAGGGATATACCGATAGGAACATGCGTGGTCAATAGAGAGATAAGAGAGGAGGTAATAATAAAGAACTTAAGGACGGCTGCTTGCATGAGTAGAAAATTACAAAGTGATCTTTAAGAGAAATTATGGGACGTGTCTGTGTTTTTGTTGCTTAAAACAAGAATTGCCACAAATTGAAAAATTGTTGTGAGATGTTAAAGGCAAGGGTCATGGAGCTGTATGTAAAATGTGGGTGGAACTTTAAAAGAAGATTGGAAGATTAGTCTCGTGTCTTTCTTTTTCTTTTAAGTGTTGTTATTTTGATATTTTTTATTCGGGTTTAAGTATGTGTGGCTGTATATATTTATTGTGGATGTAGAAGCCGGATTTTAATCCATTTTTTTTTAAAAAATACAAGAGCCAATCAATCAATCATGGCTCGTGCCAATTGATATAGCGACAGGTCGCGGGGAAATAGGAAGGAAACAGCAGCAGCATTTGCAGCATGCAGCGGCAAAGACGATCGATCACTGATGACGAATGGGAGAGAGAGATGACAAGGACGGATGCTGGCTGAGTTGGCTGGCTCCCGGGTGGATGCGGTGTAGGCGTCATCTTCTCCCTCTCGCAGCAGCCGCGGCTGCGTGTTTGAACCCGCTCTTTCTGCTAGCTCTCCTCTCCTACGTATATAAGCTAGCGCCGGCTAAAAGGCTTCCTTCCCAAATACCATAATAGCAATAATAGTGCAGTTCAGATGGATCCGTGGATCGATTGATTCCATCACCCAACCGCAATCCACCGGCTGCGCGCCATTCAGGTCGGCTTCTGCTTCTGACTTGTGTTCCTTCATGTGTTTGTCCTCTCTTTCCTTGTCCCTTAATTTTGGGAGACGTTAGAAACGAAGCTAGCTCCGATTGCCATGCATGGAGGTCGTCTGGGGCATGTTTCGTCGGAACATTACCGCAAAAAGATCGATCGAAACAAGGGATTATTCGGTTCGTCTGTGATCTCGGTTCCAGCATGTCAGAAATCCATGTGTCAGGGATTTCCGTCCTGCTGCTTTGGAGGAAGCTAGTTATTCTCCTTCTTCCTCGCTTTGCCTCGTTGATTTGTGTTGCCTAGTTCTGCAAGTAGTTCTTGAAAATTTGCTTCCTGTCGAGCAGCTTGAGGCAATGAGCTTGCTGTTTTGAGCTGCATGATGTTGCCAGCTACGAGCCTACGAGTACTGCGGATGCAGTTTCTGGTAACTGCTCTGTCAGATTAGGACCGTAATTAAGGGCTGGCTTTGCATTAGCATTCTTTCCCTTTTCTTGTTTACATGAATGCATGTATACTTTTTTCTTTTTTGAACTTGTCATTGTTCTTAAAAATCTGCTTAAGTGCTAATTTGACAGATTACACTTAGCTAGGTTCCTGCTAAAATGGTTTCTGTATACATTGAACTCATTACTTCTCATGAAAGAAGTATAAAGAAACTTCTAGTTCTATGCCGTTCTATTGCTGGCTGAGAATTAAAATATGTCGTTCTATGCCTCATCAGTGGACAACAATATTCTTTGATATTTAAGTTTCCCTTTTTATTTTTGCCTTGCAATCATTCCGTAAAAAGAGGTGTCGTGCCCGGCAACATTGACTTGTTCAGTATGTTAGGTGTGCTCGAGCTTCACGTCCTTCACCTCTTGTAGGAGATGATGACCAAGAACAGTGCAAGCAATGTAGATATGTCCTTTTCAAATTAACTAACACATGCTAGAAGGTAGGAGAAAAAATATAAATAAAAAATGGAATATTAATAACTGAAGCAGTAGTATTCAATCCGAATTTTTTATATCATAAACTTTCCCCTAAGCTAGTGTGCGCTACTCTTTTTATTTTTCTTTAAAAATAGAAAATAACTAATATGTGTGACTCAGAAATATAAACGCTTCATTTCGTTGTTGATCGATTATCTTAGCAGGGTGTACGAGCCCTGAAGAACTCTGAATCATCTCCTAAGGGATAATCAGAAGACATCTGAAACATTTCCAGAAAGGAGAGTTTAATCCAACATTACCAGAAAAGATGGATTTCTTGTCATTGCTTCTGGTGGCTTGTATGCCAATCGTTCAGGTCCTACTGATAGGTGTTATAGGAGCTTTTCTCGCTTCTGGTCACAGCAAGATTCTAACCTCAAGCGCTCTAAGGGATATGAACAAGGTGAGCTCTCATTAGTACATCACTGTTCACTGCAAATTATTTTGGTATTGTCTCTGGCTAATCCTATTGAGATTTATAATAGGTTGTTTTCACTGTCTTCACCCCATCTCTGATGTTCGCTAGCCTGGCAAAGACGGTCACGCTTTCTGATGTCATTTCTTGGTGAGTTTATAATTTATATATTTAATGCGGTTACTACAGAGCAGCTCAGTCATGACTTTTCTGAATTTTTTGATGTGCGGACTCGGAACTCTTCTGAATTTTAAAAGAATTCATGTTTGAAATGACAAGTAGTACTTTTTAGAACACTAAACAACTTTACATAAGTCACCTTTTCATTCAGATCACCGTTCTGGTATCTCTGAAGAGCATAGCAGATGTAGCTCCAGTTTCTGTTTGCAGGGTAACTCAACTGGACTAACAGAAGTCTTTTATCATGCAGGTGGTTTATGCCAGTTAATATAGGAATCACATTCATTGTTGGTGGCACTCTAGGCTGGACAGCATGTAAAATCCTGAAACCACCACAGCATTTCCGAGGAATGATCATTGCCTTCTGTTCAGCAGGTTCAGTTTCCTATCCGGATTGCATCTTGTTTTGTTCATACTCCTGAGATGCTAATATTTACAGTGTTTCAACTGACAAAAAAGTGCAGGAAATCTTGGCAACTTGCTCTTGATCATTGTTCCAGCAGTCTGTGACGAAGACGGCAACCCGTTCGGAAAAGACCGGACCCTTTGCCGCTCTCGTGGGCTCTCCTACTCATCATTATCCATGGCTGTAAGCAAAATATATTTCTGCATCTAACGTTCACTGAATTATCGTGCCTTTTTTATTCGGTTGAATACTGATCGTACACTCTGTATCTGCAGCTTGGTGGCTTGTTCATATGGACACATACATACAGCCTCATGCAGAAGGCGGGCAAAATGTACCACAAGATGCAGTCCAAAAGCATCCAGTGCCCAGCTGACAGCGATGAAGAGCATCCTGCACAAGGTGACGATCAAGTAAAAGTAGGCGGTGAAACTGCTTACGTCGACGAGGAGTCGGCTCTTCTGGTGTCAGCTAAACTGGCTCCTGAACACAATGAAGAGAACCAAATGGTAAGTCGAGTAATGGTCAGTCCAGTGCACCCATGTCTGGTTCGTTCTTTTTTTTTAGTCGGGTAGGCCGAAGCTCGGCCACCAATTTCATTAAGAAATTTGGGAGAGAAAATTATTCGATTACAACGACACAAAGGATGTCGGTCCTAGAATTCGGAACACCGAAGTCCAGGCTAATCAAATAAGCAAAAGAGAAACGAAACTAGTGAGAAAAATGCGCCCGTGCAGCCGTCGGCGACAACACAATTACTCGCTATAGTCCACCCAGATCCCAGCAGCCTTCCACAGCTGCTTTTCCTCTTTGATTTCCCCCAGCAGACCCTGAATTGATCTTGATCTGCCCTGAAAGACCCGGGCATTCCTTTCTTTCCAAATATTCCAAGTGACTAACATAAAAATACTATCAAATTGATCCCTGTAAGTTGATTGAAAAAGGGATCTGGTGTTTAACCACCAAAGTTGCAGATTTTCATTTTGCTCATGGGGGGTCATGAATGAACACCCGGACTCCTGCCTCACTTTGTCCCAAAGCTGTGTTGTGAAACTGCAGTGGACGAAGAGATGGGAACCTTTTTCCAGCTCCTCTCCGCAGAGCAGGCACAACTCCTGACATGGCCACCCTCTTTTCAACAGATTTTCAGCCGTCAAGCACCTGTCCTTCAGAGCAAGCCAAATGAAAAACTTCACCTTGGACGGTGCAGTGGCCTTCCAGAGCAACTCCCCGAAGCCGCAATCTTCCCGAGCCATGAAGAAAAGAGAGTAAGCCGAAGCAGCCGAAAAGGAGCCATTTAAACCCTGTTTCCAGTGAACATCATCCATTTCAGAGTTGAGCTGGAGCTGCTGCAGTTCATCCCAAAGTTCAAAGAAGTCCTGCAAAGCTTGATTTGATAAGGAACCTAAGATGTCCCTGACCCATCTATTCCCAGCGACAGCTTGTGCCACCGTGATCTTGGAATTTTTTATGTAAGAGGCGAGACAAGGCCACCTCCACCTGATGGCGCCCTTCCCTGACCAGTCTCCAGTCCAGAAAGGAGCAAGTTTACCATCCCCCACGCTGTAGCCTACTGAAGCTTCGAATATTTGAATGGTAACTTTGTCGAACTGCGGATCCACCTTTGTCCATGGTCTGTCAGACTGTTTCAACCGCAGAAACGACCATTTTAATCTCAGGGACTGCCCAAACATGTCCAAATTTTTAATTCCTAAGCCCCCTTTTTCAATTGGTGCACAAACTTTGTCCCAGGCAACTAAGCAATGCCCCCCACTGACTCTGTCTTGCCCTTTCCACAGGAACCCTCTACACTTCCTCTCGATCTCCTTGACGGCCCATCTAGGTAGCTTGAAGACAGACATAAAGTGAACAGGGAGAGCCATGAGGACCGATTTGACAAGGCTTAATCTGCCGTCAACTGAAATCAGTTTTGGAATCCACCCAGCCACTTTCTTTGAGGTTTTGTCCATTAGAGGTTGTAGATCAGCCTTGGAAAGTTGTCTTGTTGACAGAGGCAGCCCCAAGTATGTGATCGGGAAATTCTGCACTTCGCAGGAAAGAATTTGTTTTGCCATCTGGATCTTCATTTGATTACAATGCAAAGGTGTGATCTTACTCTTAAAAAAGTTTGTCGTCAGGCCCGTGGCATCCCCGAACAGCTCTAGGAGAGCTCTTACCACATTTAGCTCACAAGCTGTAGCCTTGATGAATATAATAGCGTCATCAGCGTATAAAGAAATATTGGGGATTAATTGTCCTCTGTTACCTCTCCTTCCCGGCCATACCTGAGAGAGCAGGCCGTCTTGTTGCGCTTTGTTTAAAAGTCCTTGCAAAACATCCATGGCCAGGACAAAAAGGAGGGGCGAAAGAGGATCACCTTGCCTCAGACCCCTCATTGGCTTGAAAGACTCAGTCGGTGAACCGTTGATAAGAACATTCGTCTCGGCCGAATGCAGTAACGCTGAGAGCCGCCGTCGCCAAACTGGGCCAAAACCCCTGCATTTCAACATGTCCAAGAGGAAGGGCCATGACACCGTGTCGAAAGCTTTGTTGATATCCAGCTTTAAGATGATTGTCTCCTTTTTTGCCTTATGCAGACGATGGACCAGGCCTTTGACGAAAAGGAAGCTCTCGTGGATTGAGCGCCCTTTTATAAACGCTGTTTGGATACTAGAGACCAATTCAGGCATCCTTGGTGAAAGCCTTCTAGCGAGGATTTTTGCCGCCAATTTTGCGAAGCTGTGAATCAAGCTTATCGGCCGGTAGTCCCTGAGCAAGGCTGCCTCTTCCTTCTTGGGAACCAATATAACAGTGGCCGTATTGAGCAGCTCCAAATTTTGGCTGTTACCAGTCCCGAATTTATCAAGCGCCGCCATAAGGTCTTTCTTTATTATGCCCCAACAGGATTGAAAGAACAACCCGATATAACCGTCAGGCCCCGGGGATTTCTCACCTGGTAGATCTTTAATTGCCGCCCAAACTTCCTCCTCCGAGAAACCATCTTCCAGCGAGTCAAGGTCAGCCCTGGCCATGTTGATGCTGTCAAAATTCACCAGCCGTGAGTTGATTGAAGGCTCCCCGAAAATTGATTTAAAGTAGTCCAAAGTTAGGCTCTTCATATCATGTTGAGTGGAAGCCACAGCTCCATTGTGCTCCAACCGGGGTATCAAGAGTTTCCTCCTTCTACCTAAAAGTTTCAGTCTGAAAAAAGTAGCTGAGGCTTGCCCAGCTGACAGAAACATGACTTTAGCTCTTTGTCTTAATCTTGTACGTTCCATGGAACCTAGGGCTAGTAGTTTGCCTTTGATTGCAGCCCTCAAACTTCTCTCTTCCTCCGAAAGCTGTCTCGGATCTTGTGCTGTTTCTAACTGGAAAATGATATCATTGCCCATTTGGATTTTGAGTCTAATCTTGCTTATTTTGCGCTGACCCCATTTTGATAAACACTTCGATAGTCTTGCCAACTTGACATAAAGGATGGAGTAAGGGTCCTCCGAGAGGACCTCTCTGTCCCATGCTTCCTTTACCACCTCATTGAAACCATCCAGATTGGTCCAAAACGCCTCGAATTTAAATTTCCTTTCTAGACTGACCCCACTGCCACAAGTAAGTAGAATTGGACAATGATCAGACACAGAGGAACTCAGGGCCTGTAGGAATGCCTCTGGGAAACACTCTTCCCATTCGGCTGTCATCAGAACACGGTCCAGTTTTGCCATCGTAGGGTTCCTTTGTTCGTTACTCCAGGTGTACCGCCGGCCGAAGAGGTACATATCCCTGAGTTCTAGCTCATTCAGTTTATTGCGAAAAGCTGTCATCATTCTTCTATTGACCCTTGTGTTGTTTTTATCTTGAGCATCCATTAACAGGTTGAAGTCCCCTGTTATGACCCATCTACCCGGACAGAGGGCTCTGACTTCTGAGAGTTCTTGTAGGAAGAGCAATTTTTCAGCATCAACTTGCGGCCCATACACCGAGGTTAAGAACCAGGACTGATTACCCAAAACCCAGTTCAGTTCTACCGTGATCGACCAAGTGCCTGCAAAAACCAGTCTACCCAGAAAGTTGCTTTCCTTCCACGCAATGAGGATACCCCCTCTGGTTTGTTGTGCTGGCAGGTCTGTAAACCCTCCAAAATTAGGACAACAAATCTCCCTGACCAAGCCCTCTGACATAGTATTTAGTTTCGTTTCTTGCAAGCAGACCACTGAAACAGCTGAGGAAACCACCAGATCTTTCACAACCACCCTCTTGTCCACATTGTTAAGCCCTCTTACATTCCAACCTAAAACACTGAAACCTAAAGGGAGCGACATGGAGAAAAGAAGAAAAAAAACTCGAAACACCCCACCACAGCCTTAAGAAAAAGCTTTAAAGCACTGATAACGCCAGCGGGCCACCGCCTGCAGACGCTGGCGTCGGCATCATCTCGTCAATCTGCACCTCAAGCAGCTCTGCTAAGGCCTCAATGTGCTGCGCCGAGAGGGGTTCCTGAAACAGATTTTTGTAGTTTTGCAGCGCGGTCGGCGAAGGTTCTTCATCTTCATCGAGAATCCCCAGCTTGCGCATATTGACAGTCTGAGCCTTGGTGATGGTGTGCATTCTCACGCCCGCCCCTTTGTTTCGCAGTCGTTCACTTCTCCAAGGAACGAAGTCTGCTGGAATGGACTTCCTTCGATTCCCCCTTGGCGCTGGGTTAGGAAGAGGCGGCCTGGAGCCTAGCAGTGATGGCACTGGCCGATCTGTGATGGCCGACAGGAAATGCTGAATGCGCTCCGAGTCAAAGGCCTGAAGTTCTTCCTCCAACCGCTGCTGCGGCACTTGCTGGGATGGCTGAACCGACTGTTGCGCCTCCAACCGGGGATGAGGCAGGACTTCTCTCCAGTTTTGATTTGCAGCTTCCAGGCCATCTGCCACTTGACGAGCAGGAAGGGGCAGAGGATGGCTACGATCCCGCCGCACGTACACCAGTGGAAAGAAGTCCACCATCCTCAGCTGGACTTTCGTCGGCTCATAGATCCTCTGGGCCGGATCCAGCCCACGGCCACCATCGAGGTTACTAACAGCCAAAGATTGGTTCCCGCTGTTCGCATCTTCATCTTCCCGCCCGTGCTCTAACTCCCCCATGTGAAGCATTGAATGGGTCTGCAGCAAATGGAGACTTTGTGGCACCACACACTGTTTACGATGAGAGCTGATCTGAGGCACACATAAATGCACTGCCCCATGCTGTGCAGACCCCGGCTGAGCACTGCTGACGGGCCCCATGGGTTGCCCATCCGACAAGCTCAAGGAGGCAGTCTTCTTAATGGCCTCTGATACTGTCACTGGAACCGCCTGATTAAACAGTTGTTTGTCAAGAACATGAACTTGATCTTGCGGTAAGAAGGCTTCTTCTTCCTCGCTGCAATACCGTGTGCTCTCTCTCGAGAGGGATCCCGACGATCCCCGAAGCAAGTTTCTTTGTGGAGACGCCGAACAGATCTGGAGGAGGGAAGCTCGGTGAGCGGCGTAAGGTTCTGAAACACCGGTTGTCGTTCGACCGCCACCGCCGCCTCCCCTGCCTCTGACCCCTCCCCGGCCCCAGCTTCAGTCCCCGCCGCCAAAGAGACCACATCCGTCACTCCATCGCCCACCCCTACCACCTGAGTTTCCTCCGTTTGCGGTGACTGAGCCAGAGGCGCATGACGCCATGACTCTGCGAGATGACGTCCAGGGAGACCCCCAGCCGAGCCCGACGCTCCCCCGTAACGGTGACCACCTCCCAACTGGGAATTCCAGGGACCCGAGCCGTCATCCCTCCCCGCCCAACACGAGAATGTCACTCTCCTTGGTATTTCATCTTCCATATCATCCTCATAATCTGTCCCGAAGAGGCTTGGAATGTGAAGCGGGGTTGGATCAATAAGCTCCTCTATATGTACCAGCACCTCGTAGGTAAGCGAACTTTTATGTAGCGGCGCTTTTGGAACCAGCTCAATGCCTGGGCGGCGCTCCCAGCGCGAAGGTCCACCCCCCGCGCGCTCTGGCACTTCAACCTCCAAGACCTTGGGCACTCCCGACGGATTTCGCATCCATGCGAACATGGTGAGCACACGCGCGTCCGCCGGCGACAGGATCTCCACCAGCTCGCCACCAAGACCGCGGATCACCTGTGACACCGCCCCCTCCTCCCAGGCGTGCTGGGGAAGGCCTTCAAGAGACAACTTCGTAAAAAACTTCAACTGAGTGCTGGCCGCCTGCAGCCGCCGATCCCACCGTTTGAAGTCGATGGGTGCCCCCTTGCAGTACACTTGCCTTGAGTACTGAAGAACCCAATCCCTGTCACGGATGGAGCGGAAGACGATGAGGTAGTCTTCGGGCGTTGTCACCTCGACACGGCAAGCGCTAGGACGCACACCACAAGCCACCATGACCTGCAACATCTCCTCCGGCGAAACATCTGGCTGCGCACCCAGAATCGTAGCAAGCAGCGCCTTGTGCTGGAGGAGTTCTTCATTCTCAGCCATCCTCGGGGTCCAAGAGATGGCACATCTCCCTCTGTAGGGACGCAAATCTGGCTCACCCGTGCGCCATTCCTCCTGGACCCGAGGGGGCTGCTGCTGACAGATCTGAAAACCAGTAGCCATGCCCGGAGTAGCTGAAACCAGCGCCTTTGGTTGGTCTGCAGCCCTCCCTTCTACTGCCTTCTTGCCCCCCTCAGTAACCCTTTCTTGCTCAGTGGATGGAGGTGTTCCGGCCGAGCCCTCTCCCTTGTCTCTTTCCTTGTGGCGCGACGGGAGCTTGGCTTGGCAAGCGCTAGAGAGGTGGCCCGAGTGCCAACAAGAGTGGCAACGCAGTTGGTTCTTGCAATCGATTTTCTGATGACCTAGACCCAGGCATTTAAAGCAGCGCCCGTGAAGCCAACGCGGAACAGCTCTACCCAACGAACGCCTTGACTTGAATCCGGTGGTTGGGACATCAGCTGGCCGCCATGAATGAAGTTTGGGCCTCCTCCTGACTTGAATCCAGGGGTTCCTGCTCCCACCGTCGGCTTCCGCGGAAGTTGGATTGGTCATCACCACCTCGCTCCACGTACGCCTCCCCGCCCTTGACATCGGTCTTGACCTAGAGTGGTCGCCGCAACCGGAATGGTCCACGGCGAGGTTCGTGAACGCCGGGGCCGGAGTGGCCCACGGCGTGTCCCTTTGGCCGCAGCTGGGAAACAGGGGCTCTCAAGTTAGTTTCTTCTTTTTTTTTTAAAAAAAAAAAGTCTGGTTCGTTCTATGCAAATCTTCAGAGAAAACTGATTTTCAGAAATGCAGGAAGCTCCACTTCTGTCTTGCGAGAGAGAGATTGCTAACAAAGGAGGATTCTGGACAAATCTGAAGGAAACCGTCCACCAGGTTGTCGAGGAGCTGATGGCACCACCAACTGTATCTGCAGTATGTTCCTGCCAAAACCAGTTACACCATTTTTATTACATCAAGTTGATATCAACTCTCTCTTCTCACATTTGGCAAATGATTCGGCTAAAGTTGTCTCTGTGTTGTTTCAGATACTTGGATTTGTTGTTGGCCTAGTCCCATGGTTGAAATCTCTTGTCATCGGCGATGGTGCCCCTCTTAGAGTCATCCAGGAGTCCCTCCAACTAATGGGGTGAGTGAGCATTTACATGTTAGGTTTCTCCATTTCTGTCTACCTGCAACAACATATTTAAAGTGTTTCCTTAGCCTTACTCATGGTTCGTTTGTCTTTCAGCAATGGCACTATTCCTTGCATCACCCTCATCCTAGGTGGGAATCTGACACAAGGTAGGTGTTAAATTGTTAATTACTCATGAAGTAATGCTCTGGAAATTAACTGCCATCATCTTGTGAGTTTTCTAAACTTTTCTTAATGTGCATGCAGGGCTACGGAAGTCGGTGCTGAAGCGTACGGTGATCATCACGATCGTCTGCATCCGCTACGTGATCCTGCCACTCATCGGGATGGCGGTGGTTCATGCTGCATATGGGGTTGGATTCTTGCCACACGATCCATTGTACCGCTACGTGCTGATGATGCAGTTCGCGATGCCACCTGCAATGAACATCGGTAGTGCCTGAATCCAATGCAATTCCATTCTGATTTCTGAAGCTTCCAAGAGATCTTGATCACCTGACCATGCGTCTTGTCTGTGTGATCTGATCCAGGAACCATGGCCCAGCTGTTTGATGTTGGTCAAGAGGAATGCTCGGTGATCTTTCTGTGGACTTATCTGATTGCTGCCATTGCACTCACGACGTGGTCGACAATATTCATGTCCATCCTGTCTTGAGGTTGAGGGTGAAAGTAAGAACCAAATTTGTGGTAATATTGGTTTAGCTGCAATGATTCAGCTCACGGATAGCATGTAAAGTGGCCGGAGACAATGAGCCTCTCGAAAGAGCCGAACTGAGGCTTGTCCATGTGCACCACACTTCCGACACTTGTATAGAAATTGAGGCAATATTTTTTTAGATAATGAAAATTCAAGGAGTATAGACTGGGCATAGCCGCATAGCCTCGCTTGAGCGGATCATTGTGTGTCAGCGTTCACATCTGACCTGACTCAAGAAAGGTGATGCCAATACTAAGCTCTTCCACTTACACGCCAGAGGCTGCAGACGAGAGAACTTCATCACTCGTCTTTGGGATGGGGACCAGCTCGTTGTCTCTCCTGCGGAGCTCTAGGAGGTCGCCTTCTCTCACTTCCGTGCGGTTCTGGAAACTTGTGTTCCACGCGACCTCGCTCTTGATCTTTCCTTCCTTGGCCTTAATTCGGTGCACCTGGAGGGGTTGGATGCCCCCTTCTCGGAAGAGGAGGTGTGGGTGGTGATCAAGTCCTTGCCTTCCGATAAAGCACCGGGTCCGGATGGCTTCATGGAGCGTTTTTACAAGACCTGTTGGCCGGTGATTAAGTCGTTGGTCCTGGCAGCTCTTGACTCCCTCTTTTTGACCAATGGTCGAGGCTTTTCTACCCTCAATGATAGCCTCATTTCTCTCCTGCCTAAGAAGGAGGAAGCCGTTGATGTCAGGGACTTAAAGGCGATTAGGCTCATCCATAGCTTTGGGAAGCTGTTCTCGAAGATTCTTGCTTCCCGTCTATCCCCTCACCTTGATGGGCTCGTTGCGGCCAACCAGAGCACCTTTGTCAAAGGTCGATCCCTCCATGATAACTTTCACTTTGTCCACCTCGCAGCTAGTTCATGCTAAACGCACGCCCCGCATCCTCTTCAAAGTGGAGATCGTGAAGGCTTTTGACACTGTGAGTTGGCCATTTCTGTTGGAGGTGCTCACCCACTTGGGTTTTAGCCAACGCTGGCGCGACTAGGTTTCCTTTATTCTGGGCGCTTCTTCCTCTTGGGTGCTAATCAACGGGGTTCCTGGCCCCCGCTTCCCCCTTCGGAGAGGGCTTCGCTAGGGGGATCCCCTTTCCCCCATGCTCTTCATTCTGGTTACAGACGTAATCAATACGATGCTTCGTAAGGACTTCGACTCAGGCGGGTTCTCCCACTTAATGACCGCGCCTTGCGACATCGTGCCTCCCTCTACACAGATGATCTGGTTCTCTTCCTCTCTCCAGTTCGCTAGGATCTTGACCTCATCCAGGGCATCCTTTCGGTCTTTGGTGCGGCGTCTAGTCTGCGCACCAACTTTGCCAAATGCTCGATTACCTCGATCCACTATTCGACGGGTGACCTGTAGCTGGTGCAGTCGTGCTTCCCCTGCGCGATCTCTGACTTTCCCTGCTCTTACCTCAATATTCTGCTCTCAGTTCGCAGGTTGCCAAAGGCGGCCCTGCAGTCGTTGGTGGATAAGGTCTCCCACCGACTTTCGCCTTGACAGGGTCGGCTGCTCACTCTACCAGGCCGTGTTGTCCTGGTCCAGGCAGTTCTTTCTTCTATTCATGTTCATGTGTCTTTGGCTCTCGGCCTTCCAGCCTAGATAATTAAAGCCATCGACAAGAAGCACCATGCCTTCTTATGGGCGGGAAAGGACTCGGTCCATGGGGGCCAGTGCCACATGTCTTGGCCTAAGGTCTACCATCCTAAAGAACGCAGAAGACTAGAAATTTCTGCTCAGGATGGCGGGGTATGCTCTTCGTGTCCGTTGGCTTTGGCTCCAGTGCTCGGGGCACTCCTACTAAGGGGAGTTGAAGGCCCCTATCGAGTAGATTGTCGCTGATTTGTTTGCGGCGTCCTCATTCTTTGTTCCTGGTGATGGGGAGTCGTTGCTCTTCTGGTCTGACCAATGGATTGGTGGCCGCTTGGTTGCCTCCTTGGCCCTAGACCTTCTTTCCGCAGTACCCCAGTGCATCCATCGGTCGTGTTCGGTTGCTTCTGGTTTGGTGCAGAACTCCTGGGTTTTGGATATCCGGGGTGCCCTCACTGTTCCGATAATCTCCAGTTTTTGCTTCTTTGGGAGGCGCTACTCAATATGCAGCTCTCGCTGGACTCTCGGGATCGCCTTGTGTGGCGTCTGTCGGGTGACAAGCGCTACTCGGCGCGTTCGGCGTATCAGGCGCTCTTCCTTGGGCAACACCCCTTGCCCTGTGCGTCCCTTCTCTGGCACGCCAAGGGCCGGCAAAATGCAAGTTCTTTCTTTGGTTTGCTGTTCATCAGCGCTGTTGGATAGCTGATTTACTCCAAAAGCGCGACATCGACAATCACTCGGCTTGCCCCTTTTGTGCGCAAGAGCTCGAGACGACGAATCACATCCTACTAGACTGTGTGTTCGTTCGGTAGGTTTGGCTCGGTGTGATGTCTAGTTCTGGATGAGCGGCCCTCTCCCCGTCGTGTGGCAGCTGGCTCTAGGATTGGTGGTCGTCTTGTAGGGATCGGTTGCCCTTCACGCAGAGTTCGACTTCCTGGTTCTTCTGGTCACTTGGAAGTTGTGGAAGGAGCGTAACTCTAGGGTTTTTGACTCGACTCTTTCCTCGATCCTAGTGCTTCTGGCCTCCATCCATGCTGAGGGCATGTTATAATCCTTAGCGCGTTCAGCTTCTTTTGGAGTTCTCTTTGGGGGTTTAGTGTGGTTAGGCTTTCCCCGTTTCTTTGGAGTAGTTTCTTTCACGTCTAGTAGTCTAGAGGTTTTTCTTCTCTTGTTCCCCCTTTTTTTATTTTGGTTTTGGCCGGTCTGGCTGATGCCGTGATATAAGTAAAACTCAGTTTTCGTCTAATATATTGACGTGCAATCCTTTTGCACGTTTGCGAAAAAAAGCATAGGTCCTCATACACACAAAAGAAAGGATTGGGCACAGGATTATTTCTGTATCCCAAATTTTTGGTCCATTGGTTTGTAACTGAAAATACAAGTGGCAAAACCATAGGAACAGTAAAGCAGCAATTCGTGTTCCTATGTTTTTGTTTCTTTTTTGTGTTGTATCCTTGTCTAGTTTCCTGGTCCTTCTTCTTGTCTCTAGTTTGACATGCTGGGATCAAGAACCCTAATTTTCGTATATGCATCCCCGGCGAACGATTTCGACCCATTAGCATCCCTGTTCATGTTAACACAGCATGGAGACCGAAGGAGATTGAACCCCATCCGTTCTTCTTGTTCCCAAATCTTCTTCTCCCATTCGACTTCTCTCTTTGTTGCGGTCGCATCCTCATCCGGCCATGTCCTCTCCCTCTATCCCCGGCACCGCCCGTCCTCCATCCCTCTCATTTTCCCTCATCTCCTTTCTAATGCTGACCACCCCATGCTCCTCCGGTCATGTGGTGTCGTCCCACCCTAGCTCCTCAAACCCTAGCCCTTGGGGTTGCGGCACTTAGGAAGGCAACGATATGGCCACCTCATCGAGCAATAACAAGACACACCCCACGTGGCTACGGTGGTAGTGGCTGGGTAAGGCGAGACGGTTGAATCAAAGGGAAAGATGGATTTGAGTGTCTAGATGATGTTTAAATTGGAAAGTTTTGTGGTTTTTGAGATGAAAGTTTCCGATTTTGAATTGAAAGTATATGTGATTTGAGATGAAAGTTTCGATCTTCAAATGAAAAGTTATATGATTTTGAGATGAAAGTTTTTAGATTTGAATTGAAAGTTTTCTGATTTGACATAAAAGTTTTATGACTTGAGATGAAAGTTTTTAGACTGAAACTAAAAGTTCTTCGATTTGAGATGATAGTTTTTAGATTTAAATTGAAAGCTTTTTGATTTAAGATAGAAAGTTTGATACAGTTTTTAGTTTTTACCATCTATAGCACCACCACCAATACTAACGGTGGGACCTCTAGGAATAAATAATCTCTTTTCGAACCAAATCGTAACACAAACAAGCAGGATAGCATAAATCCTCTGCAGCAACTTGGATCTATAGTGAGACAAATAAGGTGCATGACTGCGTACTAGTAGGGTATAGTATTGTCCATCGCCATCGCTATACGAGGAGATGAAAATTATCTTGAGAAAAAGAAATAAGTTGATAAAGTTGGTGGTTGGTTTGAGATGGACGGCTCATCAAAGAATAAAGACAATTATATTTCACAACCTTAAAGGATCTCCCTCTTATTTATTTATTTATTTTTAAGAAAGCTAGTAATCCAAACCCTATAGAGGATAGGAAATACTAGAAATATCTTCAAATTTCTTTAATTATTTAAAACCTCTTTTAGATTTATTTTTATTTTTTATCACTTTAAAAATATATATTTTTAACAATTTATCATTTTTGCTCCCGTGACATGTGAACATGAAAAACTACATGGAACCTACTTGTCAGTCTCTCCCCTCCGCTTCATCTCTCCCTCCAGCGGCCTTGTCGCGCGCGGGTCTTGGCGCCGCCGCGGGAAGCCCGGCCACGGCGCCCCGAGGTCCCGCCGCCGCTCCGCCTCCTCCGCCATCGCGAGGAGCCCGTCCGCCGCAGCCAGTCACCAACGCCGTCTTCCCGTGGTCCAGCCGCCGGCGGCAAGATGATGCCGCTCCGGCGCCTCCTCCTATGCCGCTGCTGAACGGTGGTAGGTTGACGCGGAAGAGGTCGAGACGGAGGTACACCGTACACGGCGGCGGAGGCGCTGGCGTTCGTGGTCGCGAGCATCGGGAAGGGCGGGTGGCGCCGCGACGGACGGGCAGCGGTGGGTGGCGGCGCTGTTCCGGCGAGGGTCGGCGGAGTGGTCGTCGCTGCGTCGGGTGTTCGGGGACGCCACGCTGCGGGACACCACCGCACCGCTGTTCGTCCCGTGCTACGACCTCCTCGCCACCACGGCGCGTTCCTCTTCTCCCGCGTCGATGCCGTCGAGCGCAACAGCTTCCACTTCCGCCTCCGCGGACGTCTGCGTCGCCACGTGTGCGGGCGGGGCCACTGCCACGGCCGTGGGCTCCGTCGACGGCCGCACAGCCATCGCCGCGGCCTCCGGCAGCGTGTCGGCCATGGGCAACTCCACCGCTGCCGCCGCCAACCATCAGTCCACCACCCACATGCTCCACAACAAGCAGGAGTTCCTCCTTGCCACTGGCGCCGCCTTGGACCGATCTCGGCAGCGCCGTCGTCGATTCGGATTCGAGGAGCAACCGTGCAAGAGCAGCGTTCGTTTCCGTCTCCGTTTCGCGCACGGCGCAGCGAAGATCAGGTTCGTTTCCGTCTCCGTTTTCCCTCTGGGGTTCCATCCCCTTCCTGTTTAACGCGGTCTTCACATCGGCACAGCTTCCCATCGCATCTTCGCCGACTCGAAAATCTTGAGCGAGTTGCGGCGGCGGAAAATCATGGTGATTCCGGCGGCGGAGACGGTGGCTGACAAGTGGGCGCTGGAGAAGGCTCAGGCACTACAAGATGTGGAGGAGAAATTCAACCAAGAGATTGCAAGGATTCTCACTTGTTACGAACTACCCGAGCACATCAGGCTGGATCTCCAGGAGCAACACCGCAATGACTACAAGGTGCCTGAGGATCTCCGGCTCAAGTTCATAAATGCTGTTTTTGAGGGTAATCCCGGGATGCTTGATCACGAAGAGGAACTCAAGGTCCAGGCTCGGAAGGAAGCAGACAAGTTTTGGATAGAGTCGGCGGCGGCGGCGAAGAAGGCGCAAGCCCTACAAGACATGGTAGAGTGGTACAAGCAATTACGTCTTAAGCATGCTTTTGACAAAGGCTTACCTGAGCGGAACAAGGAGGCCTACATCAGGAAAATCAAGCTAGATGACAAGGAGCTAAGGTTCAAAAAACGTGTAGAGAAGAAATTCGGGGTATGTAATCACGAAACACAACTCCGGATCCGAGCTTGGGAGGAATCACAGCAGTTTCGGATCAAGACAATGGCTGATAAGCGGGCAGCGAAGAAGGTGCAGGCATTGCAAGATCTGGAGAAGAGATATGTTCAGCGTTACATGAACGTATATGACAAAATAGATGCATCTAAGTACTACAAACAGGCCTACTTACAGAAATACAAGGTACCTGATAATCTGCGGTTGCGTTACATAAATGATGTGGAGATTAAATTCATGACGATGCCTGATGACGAAGAGGAACCTAAGGGTTACATTTCGAAGGATTACAACAAGTTGAAGGCGCAGGCCTTACAAGATTTGGAGTACAAATTCAACCAACAGACTGCAAGGATTCTCAAGTGTTATGACCTACCTGAACACATCAGGATGGATCTCCAGGAGCAACACTGCAATAACTACAAGGTGCCTGACAATCTCCGGGTCAAGTTCATAACTGCCGTTTTCAAGGGAAATTCCGGGATACTTGATCACAAGGAGGAGCTCAAGGTCCACGCTCGTAAAGAAGCAGAGAAGTTTTGGATCGAGGCGGCGGCGGCGGCGAAGAAGACACAAGCCCTACAAGATATGGAAGAGAGGTTCAAGCAACAACATATTAAGCCTTGTTATGCCAGGAAAGGCTTACCTGAGCACATCCAAGAGTACCTCCTCACGAGTTTTATATTTCATGAAGATACCCTACTTTCGTTCAGGAATGAAGTAGAGGAGAAATTCGGGATGCGTAACCACGAAATACATCTCAAGGTCCAAGCTTGGGAGAGAACACAGCAGTTTCGGATCGAGATGATGGCTGATAAGTGGGCAGCAAAGAAGACAAAGGCCCTACAAGATATGGAGGAGAGATATATTCAGGATTTTATGAACATAGCTGACCAACTAGACGTATCTGATTACGTCCAGCTGACTTTCTTCCAGGAATTTAAGGTACCTGATGATATCCGACTGCATTACATAAATGATATCGAGGTGAAATTCAGGATGCTTGATGACAAAGGGGGACATAAGGTTTACATTTGGGACAGTTTCAAGAAGTTGAAGATGCCTCTCACAAACAAGTCCCTCATCACTGTCAGTATCATGCTCTTGATTGGCATCGTGATCTTGCTCTCCAGCTTTCATGTCCCTGGGATGCCCAAATCATTGAAGATCGTGTGTTGGGTGACTTCAATTGTCATCTCCTGTGCAGCCGTGCTCAGCTATGATCATGGAAGCTCGAAGAGATCGCCTCTGACCATTGCCCCAACCGAAACGCATGATATAGAAAATCCTCCAAGCAATTACTAAACAGTGCCATTTATCTGGCATACATTTTCGTCCCTATGTAATCAATTGTTAAGTAGCAAATAGTGCTATTTAACAAATCGGTTAGTAATAAGAAGTGATCTGTTTGTGTGCTTTTTAAATGCTTGGGATGGTGGTGATTGTTTTTAGAGGGATGGCAGGAATTGAATAAAAGGTATCTGTGAATCATCTGAGATAGATTGGTGCTCTTAAAATATGTGATACTGTATGTTATGCGAAACAAGTTCTTCTTTGTTCTAGTGCTTTAATTTACAGTCTTGTACTTGAAATTGTAAACTTAAGTGTATTTTTGTATACTGTGATCTGATCATGAATTCTGATAGTATATCGTTTATGTTTTCTAATTATTTAAGCACACCCACTAACATACAATGTTGTGAGGTTGGACAGTGATATTAATCTTCTTCACTATCAAAACATCTCATATAGTTTGATCAGGGAAGGAAGTCTGTGATGATAGTGTTTAGGTTATGCTGAAACAAGTTCTTTAGTGCTTAAAATCTGTGATGAAACTGGAGTATATGTTTTGAAATCCTCCTGGTAGGCTGGGGGTGTGCGTAGCGATTCAACGTGAAACTGAATTCACGTGAACAGTATCGGATCAGGCTCCGGCTTCTTTTTCCTCCTGATTGGAGTCTGCTTCGGACCCCCTTCAGTACCCCTTCTAGTTTTGCTTTTACATTTTTGCCACCGAAAAGAACTTTTCCTCTTTTTTTGTCATTTTTTTTGCTTAGGTGCCACGCTGTGTCAGCACGGAGGGCAGAGGCGAAATGTCCCTTTTACCCCTCCCCGTACACTAAAACGTTGTACATTAATCAGCTTTTTATGTGCCACTATGTCATCTGGGCTCGAATGTACCAGAACGAAGAGCACAAGTTTCTTTTTCTTTTGAAGAAAAACAGAAGTTTCAGTTATGCGCCGTTAAATTACTTACGGTGGCTAGCAGTAAAATTTTTATTTTATAATAAAAAACTACGGATGTTAACCGACAATAATAAATTGAGTTAAGACCGTCATACCATTTCTATATGTCGACATATAAAGGGAATATAAATACTTAAAGTATTAATAAAAAAAGCTAAAATAAATATATTGCTAGCAGAATCTCAAATCACATATTTATCGGTCTACTGGCGGGCGGTACGCGGTGCGTGGCGGTGGCCAACGAACGGTGCGGTGGCGCGGGACGACAACTGGCAGGCGGTGCATGGCGCGAGGCGGCGGCCAGAGGACGATGCGGGAGGGGGTGACGACGTCGAGGGATGGTCGATGCGGATGCGCGAGGGGGCGGTGTGTGGCACGTGGCGGCGGCCAGCGGATGGTGTGGCGGTGTGGGGCGGCGATGACGGCGTCCAGGAGCAGTCGGTGCGGGTGCGCGGGCCGGGCGGTGCGTGGCGCGTGGCGGTGACTAGCGGGGCGATGCACGGTGTGTGGCGACGGGCATCGGACGGTGCAGGGGCCGGGGGGTGCCGGTGACGGCGTCGAGGGGGCCGCAGGTGTGGGGGCGCGGGCCGGGCGATGCGAGGTGCGGGGCGGCGGCTGGCGGGCGGTGCGAAGGTGCTCAGGGCGGAAAAAAACAAGCGCGAGAAGACACCGCGGGAAAGAGGTCGGAAGAGGATTAGGGAAGGTTTGGTGTCGCCAATATATAAGCGGTGGGGAGTTTTTTTAGTCGCATCTTTTGGAGGAGTTTTGAAAAAACTGTTGGAATCTATTTTTTCTTTTTTTTACAAGGTATTGGTTGCAAGATTAGAAGGCTCTTAGAGTTGGAGTTGCTCTTAGAGCAAGTCTAATACTAACTCCAAATTATCTTATAGTCAATCAATAGCCAATTCATACAATAGTTGCATATCTATAACTATATATAAAGCAAGTAGTGTTTCTACCCAAATTTTGTTTTGTCTGGCTATTTTGTAGAAAACCCCTTGAGTTTTTCCAAAATTAACCCACAGTCTGCCTGGCTATGTAAAAAAACCCAGTTAAAGAAGAAAAATGGGTTATTTTGTAGAAAACCCCTTGAGTATTTATAAAATTAACCTGCTGCTCGAAAAGGGAGGGTTTGGATTAAAAAAACCTCTTGCTCTTCTCTTTCATCCTCATTCGCGTCGCGTCCCGCGTCGCGCCCCACGCCGCGCCTGCACCCCTCCCTCCCGTCGCCACTCGGAGCTCCCGCGCCGCCACCTCAACCTTCGCCCTTCGCCTGCTTCCCTCCCTACGTCGTCGTCCCGTTGCAATGCACGGGCATTTTGCTAGTACATCATTAATACGTATTCTTATCTCTTATACCCACACAACTCTTCTCTCTTTCACATATGTATGTAGCTGGCTTATAGCCTTCTACTATACTTGCTCTTATAGGAACACAACTTTGGCCTACCTTTCCCTTTCCAATCCTCTCCGACGTCTCCGGCTCTCCGCTTCCCAGAACCCTTCAAAACCCTCGCCTCACCAGCAATGGAGGAAGGCGACGATACGACGCCACCCGTCATGCCCTCCCCTGCTCCCACTCCGCAGCCACCTCCACCTTCCACGCCCGCAGCTGCACGAGGCGTCGCCATCGTCGGCAACTCGCCTTCATCGCCGCTCGAGGTGTCGTCCCCATCCGTGGCAAATCTGGACCGCTCCTCCCCGCCTCCGAGTCCGAGCTGCTTCATCTCCCCCACCTCCCCGACGCCGGCAGCCGCAGAAGATGAAGGTGACGCCGTCGACGCTGCCGACTCCTCGTCGCCATCGCCCGTCGAACGCGACGCCATCGGCGGCGCCAACTCACAGTCGCTGCGCTCCGCCGGAGCCCTTTGGCGGCGTGGAGGGCACCTCTATCCTTAAACAAGGTACGTTTCAGCGCTATTGTGAATCGAACACCTCAATTGGCTGCACTGCATGGTCTATCTTGCACGTTCCTTTTTAAAAAAAAAATGTGGTTAGAAATTTAAATCATTCATTCATTTTATTCATGAGACATTTATTACCCGTTTAGCTACTTTCTACATTGGTGTATTTCAGTCATTCTAGTGAGGTTTGGATACAATTGAAGACTGAGTAATAATTCATGTTTCCTTAAGTATACGCAAGTCTTTTGCTTATTCCCTAAAATAAGTTATGTTTCCTGGGTTTGATATATTGTTTACACATCATTTCAGATGATAGCATAATTCTGATAACCTTCTTATTTAATTTAGCAATTCCTGTATGCAAAAGTTTTGGAAGGCCTATGTCCTGCAACCTAAGCTTTTTTCATTGATTCTTACCATATGCATGCTTGATTGTCCTTAGTTTCCGCAGCAGTGTATGATAAAAAATGATTTTAGGATGATCGAACAACCTTTGACTGAATATTTTGTGAACCCAATCATGGTGTTGAGATTTTTTATCTTTCAAATTGCATCTCCCACCAAGAAATTTTTCCACCTACTCCTGTGGACTAAACATCCCAAAGTTGATAATTGTGTCTGAACTATTTCAGATAAAAGCACTTCGTACGATATTTACATGTGGAGCGTATAACATACAATCCTATATATGTTCTACTATTAGCTTGATTAGCTTAATACTGGATCTATGTAAAATGACTATGCGTAAGAACCCATATGTTTCGAAGATAAGGAGATGGTTACTGCCTTGCTGGATAACTTCATGTCTTGTGGTTCAGTGGTTGAGTAATTTAAGAATGTTTTCCCTGCTTTGCTGAAATAGCATGCTCGGGGCAAGATCAGGGCAACACAAGCAACGAAGGAGATGGTAAACCCCCCTCCCCTCCCCAAAGTTACAATGTTCAGCTACAGCAGCAAGCATAGATGAATCACTGGCTGACGGCGAGGAGATCAGGAGACGAGGCGCAGGAGGAGACGAACCGACGGATCGCGGGCGGCAATCGCGGCTGAAAATTGTGGCGGCGATCTCTCAGCAAATTTATTGTTTCACAGTGATTTCAGTCCGTCTCTCCCTCGCACGCTGCCACTGGATTCCTCCCTGCTGCGCCGTCAATTGGGTCACTAGCGATCCTTGTATTCCGCTCACTCGCAGGCCACTGATGCCAACAAGGTAACCATCATGCTTTCCAATTTTACAATATAAATGCAACATTGTGAAATCAGTGGATGCGAATAATAATGGCAGTGTCATGTTTCTGACGATGTTCTGGTTTAAACAATTTTATTAGCATCTGTATCTTTTTATATAACTAGTGAGCGTGCACATAGAGACACGTCGACATATATATAATTGAGAAAAAATATGGTTATTGTTGACCATATATTGATACATTATTAAAGAATCATCGTAGATACCAATAAAAATAAAATTATTGTAAGCATTGTATTGGTAATGCATGAAATAAACCTAAAATTATTTTTTATACTTGATTTCGCGTCCACTTTCAGATCAGTCCATTCATGCTCTGGTTTAATCATCCTACATCTGAGGCCATTCTTGAGGAAATCGTGGATCGCGATATTGTTAAGTAGGTCGTCTCGAACATCTGGATGCACATGTATATAATACGATCCATTTAGTACTATGTTAGTTTGTATATTCAAACAGAAGAAATGAAATACGTGCATGTACCTTGAAGAGGAGCGTACATTCCACTTTCTGGCCATAATACAAAGCTAATGGTTGTATCGTTTGTACTGACCAAACTTTCTAAAAATTAAGTATAGATAATTTTTCAAGTGTTTTTTAGAATAAATATATAATTTAAGATATATGTGTATAGACATATACATACTCGTATGATGGTTAACCTCTACAAATCTTACAACAATAATTGACCTTTCTATTTCTGCTCTCATTAGCATATCTCGGTAATAATCTCCTTTATCACCAAGCATGGAAAGAAATCCAATATCATGCCTGCAAAATGCAATAAGATTGGTGGTTTAAGTATAAAATGATTAAAATACATGGGTATAGAATATTGTGTTCAAGCATATTTAGTAACAGATATCTAGTAGTGCTACTTCTCTCACACCCATAGGCCACGCCGGACTAAAATCCCTTGGCCCTACATTAGCTATGACCCCAATAAAATCTACAAAAAATGAAAGCATAAGCAATGTAATAGTAAATTATTATTGACCATCAGCACATCCATACCTATGATTGTCCCATGGGGCAACGTCATGAGGTAACTATATGCTTGAATTTCTCTTGAGATTGCCTAATCATAGAAGAACAAGATCAAATTTTAGAAAGAACATATTGAAAGATACATTTTTGTCAAACCATTTGCACATGGTACATTAATAACAATCCAGCCCACAACAAAGAATGCTTTATTGGTACATATAACACTTAAGAAAATAAAGACTGCTTTATTGGTACTTGTGAAAACCATATATCTCACTATTATTTAATAAATTAAAAGAGTGTTGTTATCTTGGTATAACTTATATATTCCTACTTGTTCTTGTATTTTTCCATGTCACTCTCACCACCATGGTATCATGTATATAGTCGAAAAGGATTCTGACAGGTCTTTGTTGTTTCATGTATTGACGGTGCTCCCTCTTTGTGTTTGGATTCGTAGGAGGTTCTACATCATCTATGGAGTCCATGTTCTCGGTTGGTTCATTTACCTGTTCATTGACATTGTTAGTGGTGGTGCCACTACTCTCTCCCGCCATCTCACTTGTTGCGTCACTCCTCATGGCAGCCGACACCTTGAACTTGCTGGAATGTGGGATGGCTTGCGCAAATTATATGTATGAACACAATGATACATGCAAGAATGTGAACTAAAGATAAAAATGGAAATAGCAAAGGAGAGGATCACAACCCCGTACCCGTTGACAAAGGTGGAACAATTTTAGAGGTCGACGATAGTAGGAGGATTTGTGGTATTGTGCTTTGAGGCTTCACCCAGCACCGGTTATTTATAGCCAGTGGTGCTCATTAGATCGCTCAAGACGATAAGATGAATTAGTTGGGGACTAATTCTCTCCATTCATCTCCGCATGCATGCACGCTATCAACCTTAGAATTATTCCGCATGCATGTTGTCACGGGAGAGTGGAATTATTCCTTCCATCCATCTCCACATACATGCTGCCATGCGAATGGAAATTTCCAGAAATAGAAATGTTTCTGATTGGACTTATTCTTTTTTCATGTGACATTAAAATAATTGATTTTCATATTAGTAGAGATGTATATCCATTATCCAATCTTAATAAATATTATTTATAAATTTCATAATAAAAAATAAATAGTATTGTATGCCAAATTTGTATTTCTTTGTTATAAAATTTGACTTGATATGTGAGGTAATTTTATTTAAATTATTTGAAGACCAAACATGTGACTTTTTAACATGTCAAACTATTGGTCACGTAGTGAAAAACGAATTTATAGATATTTTTTCATTTCTTTTGAGGCTACCATGGTCATTATTTAACTCCATGAACAACAATTGCTAACAGGTCATAAGAGTTAGCCACGCCGTAACCTCTCACTGACAAGGAAGATGAAACAATCTTAATATATATTTGTGAACGATATGGTATGTGAAGTTTGGAAATTTATTATCTATGTTTATCCATTATCAAATCTCAATATTGTATATAAATTTTAATATTAAATTCCAATATTGATATAATGTGATAAATTTGTCTGTTGTCCAATCTTGTCTCATCTATAAAAGCAGCGCTAATAATACAAATATAAAAGTTTACTCATAAGCTATATATTTGTTTCTTTGCTTATTTTTTCTAGCTTATCAGCAGTAATTCGACCAAATAATATGGATTTAATTCCTGCGAGCCCGAAAACCCAGAAAATGGGCACTTATTTACTACAACTCATCATTGTTTGGATCCGCCCGTTCAACAACGCTGCAGATATATGCTAAATCATACTGATGCGGTCAATTATTAATTAGAATTTTGGAATGTAACTGATGAGATGTACCAAATATATGTTTATCCATTATTTGGTAATACATATAAAAATGTTGTAGCAATCAGACAGTAAAGAGATAAATTTAATATTTATGTAGAAAGGAAACAATAGAAATAGTTAGTTTTTATTATTTTATTAATTGCATAGCATTGTGTGCACGTGGAATCCATGTTAGCATAATATATCGAATGGAGTATAAGCTCTAATGTTTCTAACTCTATTATTGGAGGAACAACAACTGTGTTCCAACGGATAATGCTAGAAATGCATTAAATTTCCATAAAAATAATTACACCCAAAAGACTGAATTGCTATAGTTAAGAATGATCCATGATTATGATGATAACGCAACACCGAGAAAGTTGCGGTTGAGGATTACATAGCCACATGTGTAAAATATTTTTGATCTTTTGAAGCTATCTAATCCCTGATGCGTGCAACAAAATCTTGTATGTCTATGGGAATATTGTCTTCGGCTTCATTTTCGTTACACTTTAATATGTCTATGAGAACCCCATCATGAGCTTTATTTTCATTCTACATATATTAATTTCAGTCATTGTCGAATACATTAACTTTAACAAAGTAGTAGTAGCAAATGAATACGGGTACTCACGGTGCAAATTGATGCTAATTTTGCACCATCCCATGAGCACATAAAGTTGAGGACACGAAACTGTCACTTCCCTACACCAAAAATACACTATTACATTTAACATTTATGCAGGCAAAAGCAAACTAATTAGTGTTTAGGTTGTAAGCAAGTACCAATTTTTCATTTTTGGAACATCTCTTGGTATTTTTCGATTCCATAGATAAATGTCATCATTCCAAGTTGGATTGGCTTCTTCCATAGCGAGCTTAACATTGATGGCTATATTGTTTATCTTGTGAACATAGTGTAGGGTTGGATGAGGACCCTTAAATGAATCAGGTATGTATAGCAGGTCCAATATAAATACAGTTCTAGCCTTCATGTCTAATACGAATAATGTGAAGTGACCGAGGAAAGAATGCGGCAATAGAATCTGCAAAAAGATTTCATGCAAAGCAAACACAACATATGGTTCAAGAAGACAAAGATTCTCCAAAAGACAAATCAAACATATCTTACCTTGCTGCAGTTTGAAATGTTGTACTCCATGCCAGGCCAACATTCAAACAGCTTTGCCAACCGTTTGACATCAAGTTTTGCACGGCGGCGGGTCACGTTTTAAATCAGATATGGACTGTTATGCAGAATATTTGTGCTTAGTGAGACATGATATATAGTTATAATGTAGTTATATAAACTTATCCAGAATTGCAAGTCCATGTGGTGGATTGTATCATCTAGAAACAACAGAAGTGGGTTGCATGTAAGCATCCGAACAGCCATGTTGAAGCAACCTTTGTCCATCGACTTATTTACATCTAGAATATCTTGAAGATTTCTGAGACTCAAAGAAATTGGATATGGCTTCATGCTCCGAATCCATTCTTTCCTATAAAAATCAAACAACCAATAAGTTAAAGCGAGATAATATGTAATCGATATTTCCTATGCATATAAATATAATTAGAAAACTGACTTACTCTAAAGATTCAACACAATCAATTGATATGATATATTTGCAAAGAGCACCCACCAACTCTTTTCTGTTTGTTAATGTTGTTCTAGGGGCTAGAATACACAGAGATGTATTTGATTCGATCCTGTGCGAGACTTCACATGGTTTTAGCACATCATTTGGAGTCTCAACTATCTGTACTCCACTTGGACTCTCATGGTCTTCATTATTTGGTTCAGGTTCCATATATACTTTCTTCGTGTTATAGTTAGAGCACCATAATATTGAAGCTAGCTTAAACCTGAAATTTGTTATATCTTCCCGCAAAATAGTAGCAGAAAAAGAATATGTATTGCCCTCATGATTTATATAATTGAACATACAATGAACTGTTGTACAAAGTACTTGAGTTACTCTATCAGACAGTATTGATCTTGTCCAATACTCCATGTAGTTTATCATCCACAGACCACAAGATGACCTTCATTACAGGATGGAAAAAATTGAATTGAGTCATTTATTTAGTTAAAGAAATGGTCATTTGTACAAGCATATGTTGAAACATACCCATCAGTTTGTATTTTCTCCGAAAACTTTTCTATGATGGGCCATGTTGTAAAATCAAGCTTCTGTCACTTTTCTTGGCTAAGATTTATATGTTGAGCTGCAAACTTGATATGTCTATCCAGTCCTCTTAGCTATCATGATATAAATATAAAATTAAATGGTCAATAATAACAGTAATATTAATAATAAGTAATTAAACATTAATTGAAAAACTAATAGTTACTCATGGTATTATGGATATCACGACGATCCATTATTCCTAGCGAGTCGAGTACATGTATCTCACATTTATGGGCATTAACAACTGCTAGGTACCAGTGAGTTTCTTCTATGTTAATTGGGATGAATAGCTGCATCACACACTTCCTTCTAAGTATTTTCCACTAAAATAATGTTGATACGTATGAGGGATTATAGAGATTACCATGTCGTTGTCTAGATAATTGGCCACTCTTGTCACAACAGTATCATCCTTATAATTTTTGTGACCTAAGTTTGAGGCACCATCACTTTTAAGAATGCTGGAAATAATAGTGTTCTCCAAAAAAACCTTTCCACATCTCTATTAATAAGATGTTTTTCTTCCCTTATACAATGAATATAAGCATTTATAACCTATGAAAAAACAATTAGATCATTTTTTGCCATGTTTTGGTATGTGTACTAAACATAATTATACTTACATCGCCATTAACATAACGATTGTCATGAAAAAGACAATTCATGTCATATCTATAAAGAAAGGCACCGCTGATGTCGACAACCGTTTGTCTCTCGTAATTGTCTCACATAACCTAGGATCTGAATATCTTCTTCACTGCAAATATAATCTATAGCGAAAGATTTCATAAATAAATCATATTTGAACAAAAGAAAAGACACCATAATTTTTAAAGAAAACATAAGTACCTTGCGGCATAATTTGAATTACATGAGCCTTCTTTGGTTTTTTGTGTTCTGACATACAGATGTTTGCTACCAACTCAATTTGTTGATAAGTGATTATTGACTTATCGACTTGGCCCGACATCTCTGCATTGGATAATATCTCGTCGGTTCTTTCCGGTCTAAACGAGTGCATCTGTGTCAATTAACAATTTGAGCCTTAAACAATGTATTCCTAACAAATGCTTAATATCCACCATCCTTGTTTGCTCTTAACAAGAAACATAAAAAAAATCAAGTATCATGCTCTATCTTTGCATAGTTCATTGAGATAGTTCATTGAGATGCCACTTGAGTACTCGACCAAGATAATCACTGGCAATAAAATAGAGATGGGCATTGGATAGTATGCAAACTTGAGATTCCAAAAAAGAAACTAATCAATATGACACTCTATTTAAGAAACAAATTAGGAAATTATATTATTATTCATAAAAAATGAGTTCAACTATAAACACACAAAATAAAGTAATATTGAGGCATCAAGGTGTGACTACAATTTCGGATGTTTTTAGTCTCATAATTGATTGAGCATCACACTATTCAGAAAAAATCGTTAAAACAAAATTCTCTCATGTTTTCTACAAAATTTCTCAGAATTTTAGTAAATAGGATGAACATTCCCTTGCACTAATCTAAATTTTGTACACCTTAAAAAATAAAGCCCTTCTAGGTTGCTACAACACAGTTCAAAATTGCTAACAAGTGCAGCAACGGAAGAAATGGTAATGCAGATACAAAGATTGGTGATTGTCTTTAAAATAAATTCAGCAGTAGCCCATAAATAGATCATCAGTAGCACAATGTCTTATAGGAATATAGGATATGGAATATTTTTGCAAGTTTGTTGTGCCAATGATTAATAGCACAAATGGAGCATCATAGGTGGAATATAGGATAAAAATGCAGCTATGTTGTTTCATTAAAAAAAATTCACGCGTCCATTTGTCATGATTAATAAATTCATAGAAAAGTAGTTCCTGTAAACATGTACAGTTGGTACTAATTATGCACCTAAGCCTAATTAATCCGTCATTAGCACAAGTGTTAGTGTAGCACTTTATTGTCAAATCATAGACTAATTAGGTTTAAAAGATTTGTCTCGTAAATTAGTTATTTTTTAAGTCTATATTTAATACTTCATACATTTGTGCAAATTTTCGATATGATAATGTGTAAAGTTTTTGATGCAAACTAAACAAGGCTTTTTTAAGTAATGTACTTTAGGACAATCTCATCTGCATCTTTCATGGTCAGTCTAATCCATATATATGTGCATGCATGCACAGTGCTACAGCACACAGGGTCAAAGATAAAATCAGACCGTGTTAATTAATTGCGATATCATCATAAAAAACAATTGGTTTAGACGCATCGCTGCAGCACGTGTTTGACATTCTGTTTAGCTATATATATCCAACTATTTAATTATTGGGTGAATACGTTCCTTTCCCCCAAATTTTGTAGGTAATTTTAGTTCTTCCACAAAGTGTGATATACTCCTACTACTTAAAGAGTTATGTCACTGTTATGACCTTCCAAAAAGAAAATGAGTCAGTAGACTATGAATTTTCAACTAATGTTGGAGTTTCAGCTGAACATGAAAGGCCATTAATTTATAACATCTTCTAATGATACTCTACATCAAATAAAGATTTTTTTGTGTTCTACATCAAATACTAGCCTGGGACTGGAGGCTGCAGGACGGCAAGAGGAGGGTCGCGGACTCGTAGCGCGGGTGTTCGTCGTCGGGGAGGCCGTCGGTGCGTCGCCTCGCTTGGGAGTCCTTCGCAGGCCGTCGGCGTCGTCTTCCTCCTGGGAGGGCGCAACAGTGCAGGACTCCGATACACTTCCTTTGATTCAATTGATTTCCTGATTCGTCCTGGGTGTTAGTCTTCCTTGGCCTCTGAATCAAAGGAAATCAACCTGCAGCAGGAGGGTCGCGGCGCGGCCGCGCGGGCGTTCGTCGTTGTTAGTCCATCGGCGTCGCCTGGGAACTGGCCAACTGGGAGGCCGTCAAAGTCGGCGTGTCGCCTGGAGTCCTCCGCAACGGCGGCACCACGCTAGGTCAAGATTTTGCCGTTTTGTGCCGCAATGGCGAACGAAACCGATACAACAGCGACGCGGAATCGCGTTCTCTATCAACGACGTGGATTTTGTTATATGCTTTGCTCGGATTGGATTGGGCTTCCCGAGATGGTCTTTTTGGGCCCGAATTGGGCTAGATGGGATGACTAATACAGTTGTGTGCTAATTGTTAATTGCTGGGATGAAGTGATACTTTTTATATTAGTATAGATGCAAATGGTTTAACTTCTTTCGTGATTTGGATGTTTATGTCTGAAAATTCAGATAAAGTGCTTAATTTAGGATGTAACCGAAAGTGCATCATTAAATTTGGTTATTTGGTTTGCTAGTTGATTGATGTTGTAACTCAACAAAGCAAAGCCCGTAAAGCCTAATTATCCACTACCTAGCACAAGCGCACAACCTACCAACAAAGGAACTTTTAGCATTTTTAATTTTATTTTTTTAAAAGATTTACAAAAATAATTTTTAGTTTTAAAAATTTGCAAAAATAGTCGCCTCCCGCCTTCGGGAGGCGAGATTTAAAATCGCCCTCCCGAGGGCGTTTTCTAACGTGGCGGCAGTGTTGGACACCATCTGCCGCACTATTGGTTATTTTACAAAAAAAACTCCTTCCCGCCCTCTGGAAGGGCGTTTTTTGACTGTAGCATAGAGGGCCGCCAAAAAACAAGGCGACCGTCCTGGCATTTTTGCGGCCCCGAAGGTACGGTGAAAAACGCCCTCGGAAGTGCGACAAGGGCCGTCTGCAAAAACCGGGCGACCGCCCTTTTCAGCGGCCCCTACAACTATAGTCAAAAGACGCTCTTCCGAGGGCTGAAAGGGGTTTTTACAAAACAACCAACCGAGACAGACGACGCCCAACAACCATCGTCACGTCGGCAAAAAGGTCCTCTGAGAGGACGATTTTTAAATCTTGCCCTCCTAGAGAGCGGGATACGACTATTTTTACAAATTTTCAAAACTGAAAATTATTTTTGTAAATTTTTTAAAAATAAAATTAAAAAAGCTAAAAATTGCCAACAAAGCAGCGTGCACAAGGCGTCAGGCCAGCGAGGCAGAGGTCATTGCAGTCCACATGATGGCTTGACCCTTATGGCCAGCCAGTTGGTGATTCTCTCTAACTGAATCCAGTTAAAAATTACTAATTAGTACTAACCAGTTAGTAGTAATTACATTTTACTTCTCTCTCAATCTGGTATCCTCTTTCTATGGAATCCAGATTTTTGGCAGCCATTTTTTTAATTGAAAACTGAAATTGAAACGAGAGAATTCAATAATCAAAATCAATCTGAAATCAATTCTTCAATGATTTTTTCGTCACATTAATTGAGTGAGATATTTTCTTGAACATCAATGATAATAATAAACTTCACTCAAACTATTTATAGTGTATCTTGATAAATTTATATAAAGTTTGTATTCATGTGCATAAAAGGCTAAGGCTGCTAGAAATTGGCTGTAAGGTCTGCATAGGCACACACAGTCTAAATTTTTGGGTCCACCACTGCTTCAAGTATTACTATTTTGCTTACATACCATGATATTTAAAATTGTTCAATAAATTCCTAGGTAATCTGTCTGTTTTCATCCTTTGCCAACTTTTCATTTAGCTCGCTTCAGGTTGCTTTTTATCTTTCGATAAATAAACAAGTGTGTTGACATCAGCCTGAGTACGTAGTATTGGTTACAACTTTTTTTTACAATATAAGTTGGATAAAAATAGATTGGTTTGCCAGATCAAAAAAGTTATGCTTATCCTAGGCATGTCCCATTATATTTGGTCAGTATTAATTTGACTGACATATACTCTGAATCTGTATATATAATACAATTTGTATTTGTTTATAGATTCTTGTTCATTGATGAGGCATTCATTGACATTTTAAGTTGATTTTTCTTATCTTTCGTTGATTATTTGATCATATGTGGTAATTTACTTAATTACTTAATTTACAGTAAGTTATTCTCAGACAAGACTACTTTATGTTTTCATTATCACAATCACTTAATTACAGTAAGCTATTCTCAGACAACAAGCGGCAGGAAGACATCAACGCTACCGGGTAGAATTTTAGTTTATTATATTTGATTCTTCTTGTTTAATTGGTGTAATGTAAGCAGAATGGAAACGAACAAATTGATTAATGTTGATGATGGCGATTGTTTTGAGTTTCATCTTGCCTGTCTCGTGCCGGCGTGCCTGCTGTTTTACGCCGATTACTGTGCTGATTTCTTTATAAAAGCAAGTAAGCACCACAACGTTTGTGTGGCGAAACCCAAGTGCCTAATTAAAAGAGCATGGTGGATGGTGAGTACGTGACCTTGCCGTATGCCTGGTTTTGTTAAGTTCGTAGATGCAATTGTTAAGGAAGAAAGCAACGTATTTCTTTTCAGGATTATCTATCAAAACTCAAAACATATGTAGAAATTCAAAATCGTTGACGAAAATAATTACTTTTGATAAAGAAAAGGCATTCGTGAATACGGAGGGCTATTGCTGCACACATCTGTATTGAAAAATTTGAGGGTATTTCTCCATGGAGGCAAGCGTATTTTGATGGTATTTTTTTCATGGTGGCAAGCGTGCAGCTATAGTATCGTCGTGTCATCGCATTGATAGATTTTACTAAAGTTGAAAGTGCTACTTGTATTTTTTTTTATAAAACGAACTGAACGTCCTCTAATGAGAAGGGGATGGAATACTGTACATTATCCATGTCCAAAACTCAATAAATGGGGAAATAAACGTATCTCCAAATTCTACGGTCTACACTACACATACACCCGGCGCCGCCGCCGCTCCGCCTCCTCCGCCATCGCGAGGAGCCCGTCCGCCGCAGCCAGTCACCAACGCCGTCTTCCCGTGGTCCAGCCGCCGGCGGCAAGATGCTGCTGCTCCAGTGCCTCCTCCTATGCCGCTCCTCCTCCTCCCCATCCGCTCCGGCGCCTCCTCCTATGCCGCTGCTGAACGGGGGACACCGCCGCACCGCTGTTCGTCCCGTGCAACGACCTCCTCGCCACCACGGCGCCGTTCCTCTTCTCCCACGTCGATGCCGCGCGACAGCTTCCACTTCCACCTCCGCGGACGTCTGCGTCGCCACGTGTGCGGGCGGGGCCACTGCCACGGCCATGGGCTCCGTCGTCGATTCGGATTCGGGGAGCAACCGCGCAAGAGCAGCGAAGATCAGGTTCATTTCCGTCTCCGTTTTCCCTCTGGGGTTCCATCCCCTTCCTATTTAACGCGGTCTTCACATCGGCACAGCTTCCCATCGCATCTTCGCCGACTCGAAAATCTTGAACGAGTTGCGGCGACGGAAAATCATGGCGATTCCGGCGGCGGAGACGGTGGCTGACAAGTGGGCGCTGGAGAAGGCTCAGGCACTACAAGATGTGGAGGAGAAATTCAACCAAGAGATTGCAAGGATTCTCACTTGTTACGAACTACCCGAGCACATCAGGCTGGATCTCCAGGAGCAACACCGCAATGACTACAAGGTGCCTGACGATCTCCGGCTCAAGTTCATAAATGCCGTTTTTGAGGGGAATCCCGGGATGCTTGATCACGAAGAGGAACTCAAGGTCCAGGCTCGGAAGGAAGCAGACAAGTTTTGGATAGAGTCGGCGGCGGCGGCGAAGAAGGCGCAAGCCCTACAAGACATGGTAGAGTGGTACAAGCAATTACTTCTTAAGCATGCTTTTGACGAAGGCATACCTGAGCGGATCAAGGAGGCCTACATCAGGAAAATCAAGCTAGATGACGAGGAGCTAGGGTTCAAACAACGTGTAGAGGAGAAATTCGGGATATGTAATCACGAAACACAACTCCGGATCCGAGCTTGGGAGGAATCACAGCAGTTTCGGATCAAGACAATGGCTGATAAGTTTGCGGCGAAGAAGGTGCAGGCATTGCAAGATCTGGAGAATAGATATGTTCAGTGTTCCATGAACTTATTTGACAAATTAGACATACCTGAGTACCATCAACAGGCCTACTTACAGAAATACAAGGTACCTGATAATATGCGGTTGCGTTACATAAATGATGTGGAGATTAAATTCAGGACGATGCCTGATGACGAAGAGGAACCACCTAAGGGTTACATTTCGGAGGATTACAACAAGTTGAAGGCGCAGGCCTTACAAGATTTGGAGTACAAATTCCACCAACAGACTGCAAGGATTCTCAAGTGTTATGACCTACCTGAGCACATCAGGATGGATGTCCAGGAGCAACACTGCAATAACTACAAGGTGCCTGACAATCTCCGGGTCAAGTTCATAACTGCCGTTTTCAAGGGAAATTTTGGGATACTTGATCACAAGGAGGAGCTCAAGGTCCAGGCTCGTAAAGAAGCAGAGAAGTTTTGGATCGAGGCGGCGGCGGCGGAGAAGAAGACACAAGCCCTACAAGATATGGAAGAGAGGTTCAAGCAACAATATATTAAGCCTTGTTATGCCAGGAAAGGCATACCTGAGCACATCCACGAGTACCTCCTCGCGGAACTTATATTACATGAAGATACCCTACTTACGTTCAGGAATGAAGTAGAGGAGAAATTCGGGATGCGTAACCACGAAATACATCTCAAGGTCCAGGCTTGGGAGAAAACACAGCAGTTTCGGATCGAGATGATGGCTGATAAGTGTGCAGCAGAGAAGACAAAGGCCCTACAAGATATGGAGGAGAGATATATTCAGGACTTTATGAACATAGTTGACAAAAAAGACGTACCTGATTACTTCCAGCAGGCTTACTTCGAAGAATTTAAGGTACCTGATGATATCCGACTGCGTTACATAAATGATATCGAGGAGAAATTCAGGAATGACAAAGAGGGACGTAAGGTTCACATTTGGGACAGTTTCAAGAAGTTGAAGATGCCTCTCACAAACATGTCTCTCATCACTGTCAGTATCATGCTCTTGATTGGCATCGTGATCTTGCTCTCCAGCTTTCATGTCCCTGGGATGCCCAAATCATTGAAGATCGTGTGTTGGGTGACTTCAATTGTCATCTCCTGTGCAGCCGTGCTCAGCTATGATCATGGAAGCTCGAAGAGATCGCCTCTGACCATTGCCCCAACTGAAACGCATGATATAGAAAATCCTCCAAGCAATTACTAAACAATGTCATTTATCTGGCATACATTTTCGTCCCTATGTAATCGATTGTTAAGTAGCAAATAGTGCTAATCATATCGGTTAGTAATAAGAAGTGATCTGTGTGCTTTTAAATGCTTGGGATGGTGGTGATTGTTTTTAGAGGGATGGCAGGAATCGAATAAGGTATCTGTGAATCATCTGAGATAGATTGGTGCTCTTAAAATATGTGATACTGTATGTTATGCCGAAACAAGTTCTTCTTTGTTCTAGTGCTTTAATTTACAGTCTTGTACTTGAATTTTTAAACTTAAGTGTATTTTTGTATGCTGTGATCTGATCATGAATTCTGATAGTATATCGTTCATGTTTTCTAATTATTTAAGCACACCCACTAACATACAATGCTGTGAGGTTGGACAGTGATATTAATCTTCTTCACTACCGAAACATCTCGTATAGTTTGACCAGGGAAGAAAGTCTGTGATGATAGTGTTTAGGTTATGCTGAAACAAGTTCTTTAGTGCTTAAAATCTGTGATGATGATCTTCTACTTGAAATGTGAGCCTGTGAATGAAATACTATCAGACTGATGAAACTGGAGTATATTCAACGTGAAACTGAATTCCTGCTTCCTGCTGATTGGAGTCTGCTTCGGACCCCCTTCAGTACCCCTTCTAGTTTTGCTTTTACATTTTTGCCATCGAAAAGAACCTTTCCTCTTTTTTCTTTTCTTGTTATTTTTGCTTAGGTGGTACGCTGTGCCAGCACGGAGGGCAGAGGCGAAATGTCCCTTTTACCCCTGCCCGTACACTAAAACGTTATACATTAATCAGTTTTTATGTGCCACGTGTCATCTGGGCTCGAATGTAGCAGAACAAAGAGCACAAGTTTCTTTTTCTTTAAAAAAAGTTTCAGTCCATGCGCAGTTAAATTACTTACGGTGGCTAGCAGTAAAATTTTTATTTTCATAATAAAAAACTACGAATGTCAACCGACAATAATAAACTGAGTTAAGACCGTTAGATCATTTCTATATGTCAGACATATAAAAAGAATATAAATACTTAAAGTACTAATAAAAAAGAAATCTAATATAAATATATTACTAGCGGAATCTCAAATCACATATTTATCGGTCTACTGGCGGGCGGTGCGCGGCGCGTGGAGGCTGCCAGCGAACGGTGCGGTGGCGCGAGACGGCAACTGACAGGCGGTGCATGGTGCGAGGCGGTGGCCGGAGGACGGTGCGGCGCGCGGGCGCGGTGACGGCGTCGAGGACGGCCGATGTGGATGCGCGAGGACGGTGCGTGGTGAGTGGCGATGGCCAGCGGACGGTGTGGTGATGTGGGGCGGCGATGACAGCGTCCAGGAGCAGCCGGTGCGGGTGCGCTGTCATGCCCAGAAATTCCCACCGGAATTTCCGAAGATGAATGTGCATTAAACACCCTGTCCAGGACTAGCCAGGGATGCACAAACGACAAATTGTATGTACAGATTCACGTCGTAAACATATAAAAGTCTTGCAATGCAGCAGAAAGGAAAAATAAACCCTAAGAACTAGGCTTCGACGCTTGCGGCGTGACAACTCTACTCCACAGGCATCCCTTGACGGCAGCGACGAGCCTACTCATCGTCGAACCCAACTGCAGCTTCTTCCTTCAGCTCTGAGGTGGGGGAAAGGAAGCAAGACTGAGTACAGCCACCGTACTCAACAAGTCATACCGAAAGAAGGTATGAATGCAGGGTAATTCCAAGGGAAGGCTAGGGGCTAACCTTTGCACAAAGCGGCATTTCACAAAGCTAAGTTGAATACGGTAAAAACAGTAATTAAATGTAATTGAATAATATTAATCATCTCTGCTCAATGCTACACCACATTGAGTCAGGCCCAATCCACCCAACTATGCTATCCAGTTCCATTGAACCAGGTTATTATCATTAGTGGGACTAATCATGGTGAATCTGGTCGACAGCCCATAACCGCGGGCGCGGCTATTTGAATAGTTTCTAACTCTGATCAGAGGTGTACGTCTGTACCCACAAGACACAGCCCACAACACGTCCCCGTGCGTCGACATGCCACCACGACATATCGAAAAGGGGTCTGTGACAGGACCATTCGCATAACCCTCCTTGACCAAGCGACACCACACCTCAGGTTTCGCCCCTACCTTTATATCCAAGGTAGGCAGCCCTCTCTCGTGCCTAGGTGAATCCGACAGCCGCATAAACCTTTCTCGGTCCATCCGCACTCCATCACACTCACCCTTGCCTGGATGCGTCGGCCAGAGAAAGCTACACTACAAGCCCAGCCGTTGCCCATGCTGGCTTGTGGTATGCACGAATAATCCTTCCAGGGTTTCCCGCGAACCAGTCCTTAACTGCCATGGACGTGTCTTACACAACCGTGCACCCACAGCCTACCATTTAGTCAAATTTTAATTAACTGTTATCTTTTGCCAACGGCATCTCCGGTCTGAGACCGTCATTTCATGCGACATAATTCTAGTAAAATAATTCTCCCATTAATGATCTAGTGGTACTAAGCAAGCTAAGCATGTCCTAAACCTGAAACTAGTCAAATTAATTCCCAGGCAATCAATAAAATATGGTAAACGACCTAGGCTGAGTACTATAGGTCCCATCCCGATTACATTATAAAACAATGCAATTTTAACAGATAAAGCGAGAATAATTCATAACATGGGTACAACATGATCAATGGAAAAATGACTTGCCTTGGTCTTGTTCGGACGGAACTTCAGCGACTACCTCAAGATAAACGGGAGCGTCCTCGGAACGGAATCTATCGACAAACAAAGCACATAAAAAACAGGCTTTTAAACTACTTAAACAGACAATTAAACTATTTTTAATGTGTTCTAGACATTTTTATGAATCCGCTGCAACTTGAACGGACTCAAACGGAGTTCGGATGAATTTTCGTGAATTTTACAAGTTTTAGCCTTTTTATTAATTAAAAGAAACAATTTACGGCGCAAGCGCCCTAGGGCTGACATCACGGCCAGGCGGCGCTGACTAGCGGGACCCACGACACAGTGACACAAGGGGAAGAGGGCTCACGGTGGACTCGATCCATGGAGCTAGGGAAGGAGGTGTGGCACGTGGCGCTTGCGTGGCGCCTACGCGGCAGCCACGTGCACGGCCACGTGGGCGGCAGGGTTTGAGGCGGTTCGGGATGGACGGCCCGGATGCACTCGCGGTCGGATCCAATGGCCGAGGAGGGCGTGCGCGGGCGACCGGCGGCGAGGCACGACGCAGCGGATCGGCGACGGAACGGCGGTGCATGGGACCGGATGGTCACCGGCAAGCGGCGGAGGAAAGTGGACGACGGCGCACGTGACGACACGACTAAATGTCGCATGGGTTCGAGGGGAAACGGTGCTAGGCGCGACCGGCGACGAAAGGACAACGTCGGCCGACGGCAAACCGGTTACGCACGGGCCCTAGAGGCACCAGCGGCAATCGGGACGGCACGCACGCACGCACACGCATGAAGGCGAGGTGCGGTGGCCTCGGGACCGAACGAAAACGGTAAATGAAGCGGGAAAACAAAAGGGAGAAAGAGAGAGGTGAAGCTCACCGAGCCGGAGACGGAGGAGACAACGACGACGGCGCGATTGGGCTACGGAATTTTGGGAAAAAGCGAGGGGAAATACGTTCCCGGGAGTGGCGAAGGTGATGGTGGCGTTGGTTGTGCGCGGGGTGCGGTGGTTCGGCCGGAACGGCAGTCGGAAGCGGAGCTCTGCAGCGGCGGTGGTGCTTGCATGGTGCGGGAGCTCGGGACAGCACGGATGCGGGCAAATGTAACAGGGGAAAGACGCAACGGGGGGCGGTGATCCTTTATAGGGGTTTAAGGCGGTGCGGCACGGCCGGGTTGAGCGGGAATGGCGGCGCGACGTGGCACGGGAAGGCGGCGCCCAAATTTTGAAATGCGGCCGATTTGGTGCGCACGCGGGACGGGAGAGAGGGGAAAGTGGGGACGCGAGGTGTGGGCGAGTGGGGGCACCGGGTGACGCGGGCGGGGAGAGCGGGACGTGGCCGAGAAGGCGACGTGGCGTGGACGTGCGCACGCGTGGGCGCGGAATACGGCCGGGTCGACCGGAGGTCGGGGATGACAAGCGGGGCCCGCTTGTCATTGCCCTGACCCGAGGGGAGGTGTTTTGGACTTCTTTTAAGCACGCGGCTTAGGAAATTTGGGCCGGCCCAAAGGGAAGGAGGGGGAGAGAGAAGGGGGAGATGGGGCCTGGGCTGGCCGGCTGGGCCGAAAGGGGAGGAGGAAGAGTGGGCCGAAGGCCCACGGGAAAGAAAAAGAAAGAAAAAGAGGAAAAGGAAGAAGAAAAAGGAAAAACCTTTTTCCTTAAGAAATTTAATTCCGATTAGCCTAATTTAATTTTTAAAATTGTTTTCGGTGCTCTGAAAATTCCGATAAAAATCCTGTTAACGTATTTTGACACGGGGAATCCAAGAAAAATTCCACCAAGCCATTTCCTATTATTAAATGGATTTTAAAATTCCTAGTTCGTCTTGCTTTAACTTTTCCGCGATTTCTTTTGCACGATTTTCCGGGTGATTTTTGCTAGGGAAAAACCGGAGCGTGACAAACCTACCATCCTTAAACGGAATCTTGACGAACTTGGTAACACGGCTCCCGGTTCTCCTTTCGGTGGTGTCGAGGATGCGAACGGGCTTTTCAACATAGGTCAAGTCCTCTTGAATCTCAAGGTGATCGGGACTTGCTTGCTCCTCTGGCACTCTCAAGCATTTCTTCAACTGAGATACATGGAACATGTCATGGATGCTTGCTATGGAGGGAGGAAGTTCCAACTGGTAGGCAACTTCTCCGCGGCGTTCCAGGATTCGGTAAGGTCCCACGAAGCGTGGTGCCAACTTCCCTTTTGTCTGGAAACGGTGCACTCCCCGAAGCGGAGTGACACGAAGGTACACATGGTCTCCAACCTCAAAGCTAACTCTCTTCGACGGTTGTCGACGTAAGTTTTCTGACGAGACTGGGCGATTTTTAGTCTTTCCCAAATCAGTCTGACCTTTTCCTCGGCCTCATTTAAGACATCAGTCCCAAACAACTGGCATTCTCCTGTTTGATCCCAGAAGAGCGGCGTGCGGCACTTTCTACCATACAATGCTTCGAACAGGAGCCATTTGAAGACTCGCCTGATAACTGTTGTTGTACGAGAACTCGACATAAGGTAGACTCTTATCCCAAGCTCCACCAAAGTCAAGTGTGGAAGCTCTCATCATGTATTCCAAGATCTGATTCACCCTTTCGGTCTGACCATCGGTTTGCGGATGGTAAGCCGTACTGAAGTTTAAACGGGTTTCCAACTCTTCTTGCAACTTTTGCCAGAACTTCAAGGTAAATTGACTCCCTCGGTCCGACACAATCTTCTTTGGCACCCCATGCAAACACATGATCCTTGCCAAATACAGCTCTGCTAGTTTCTTTCCAGTGTAGGTGGTATGTACCAGAATGAAGTGAGAGACCTTGGTGAGTCGGTCCACGATTACCCAAACAGAATCATGGCCGGTGGAAGTTCTGGGCAGACCGGTGATGAAGTCCATCCCAATTTCTTCCCATTTCCACTCCGAAATCTTAAGGGGCTGCAATAATCCCGCAGGTCTCTGATGTTCTGCCTTGACTCGCTGGCACACATCACACAAGGTAACGAATTCTGCAATCTCTCTTCTCATGCTGACCCATCAGAATTTTTCCTTAAGATCTTGATACATTTTGGTGCTTTCGGGGTGAATTGAGTATTGAGTTTGGTGAGCATCTCTGAGAATTAGGTCTTTCAGCTCTTTGTTCTCGGGCACGCACAATCTTTCTCCCATCCAGATTGTTCCATGTTCATCCTCAGAGAAATCTCTGGCTTTGCCAGTCCTCATGTTTTTCTTTAGCTCGGCTATGTCAAGGTCATTAGCTTGAGCTAGACGGACCTGCTCCATGAGTGTCGGCTGAGCTTCGAGAGCAGCCACGTATCCATGTTCAACGATTCCCAAGTTCAACCTTTCCAATTCCCTTTTCAATTCCCTGCACATCTCTTCCGAACGAGCGGTGTTGCAGTAACTCTTCCGGCTCAAGGCGTCTGCCACAACATTAGCCTTGCCGAGGTGATAGTGTATTCTCATATCATAGTCTTTAATCAACTTCAACCACCTTCGCTGATGGAGGTTTAGGTCTGGTTGGGTGAAGATGTACTTCAGACTCTTATGGTCTGTGTAGACTTCACAGCGGTTACCGATAAGGTAGTGTCGCCAAATCTTTAAGGCGTGAACCACTGCCGCTAGTTCCAAGTCGTGGGTCGGATAGTTACTTTCATGAGGTCGCAACTGGCGTGAAGCATATGCAACCGCTCTTCCGTCTTGCATCAACACACATCCTAGCCCGTGACGAGATGCGTCACAATAGACTTGGAAATCTTTCGTCTGATCCGGCAAGGTTAGCACTGGTGTCGTGACCAATTTCTTTTTAAGTTCCTCGAAACTTTTGTTGCACTTGGCAGACCACTTGAACTTTTCGTCTTTCTTTAACAACTGTGTCATTGGCCTTGCAATTCGGGAGAAATTCTCAATGAACCGGCGGTAATAACCCGCGAGTCCAAGGAAACTTCAGACTTGAGAAACAATCCTCGGTGGGGTCCACTTGGTAACCGACTCCACATTGGATGGGTCAACTGCTACTCCTTGAGCGGTTATGACATGACCAAGAAACTGAACTTTCTTGAGCCAAAAGTCGCACTTGCTGAACTTGGCGTACAACTGGTGTTCCTTTAACCTTTCAAGCACTAGGCGGAGGTGTTGCTCATGCTATTCCTCAGACTTTGAGTAGATGAGAATGTCGTCTATAAAGACCATAACTAACTTATCCAGGAAATCCATGAACACCTTGTTCATTAGGTTCATGAAAAAGGCCGGTGCATTCGTGAGTCCAAAGGACATGACGGTGCACTCGTACAACCCATAGCGGGTGATGAAGGCCATTTTTGGGATATCTTTTTCTTTGATTCGCAACTGGTGATAACCTGATCGCAGGTCTATCTTGAAAAACACTTTAGCTCCTTTCAGCTGGTCGAACAAGTCATCAATCCGAGATAACGGGTACTTGTTCTTAATAGTGACCTCGTTGAGTGCGCGATAATCCACACACATCCTCTTGGTTTTATCTTTCTTCTCCACGAATATCACCGGAGCACCCCAAGGCGACGTGCTCGAGCGAATGTATCCCTTATGTAGTTGTTCATCGACATGTTTCTTGACCTCGGCCATCTCATTGGCAGCCATTCTCTACGGTCGCTTATGGATCGGGGCAGTTCCTGGTACCAAGTCGATTCGGAACTCGATCTCCCTCTTTGGTGGCATGGTTGTGAGGTCCTCCGGAAAGACCTTCGGATACCCCTGGACTACAGGGATGTCCTCTAGTTTCTTGGGTTCTTGCTTTTCTGCCACTGGTTCATCCTGACCGGCGATCTGGTTCAGGCTGACTCCTTGCTCTAGAGGCATCGGAGACTGGAAGGTAACCACTTCTCCTTCCGGGTTGGTAGGGTGATGGTGCGCGTCGCGCAGTTTATCACTCCCTTGTATCTTGTCAACCAATCCATCCCAAGGATGACATCTAGGTCTTTGGATTCGAGAAGGATGAGATTGGCTAGAAATTGTGATCTTTGGATTTCTATTGTCACCGAGGGACTATAGCTGACTGACATCAGACTATTTTCCGAGGTGTGAACCCGCATCGATGTGACAAGTTTCTCTTTTCTTAACCCATGTTCCCCAACAAATCTCTTTGAATGAGTTGCACCGAATCAAACAAAACGTAGCGTCTCGAGTTTATAGGAAACGTACCGTAAGACATCCGTGCTGCATGAGCTTCCTCGAGTGTGGCGTGGTTGACCCTCGCTGAACGAACACAGGCGCGTTGCGCTTCGGCTTCGGACACTTGTCGGCGAAGTGCCCGGCTCGTTGCAGTTGAAGCAGACCAACAACTTGCCCCCAAAGTCCTTCTTGGGTTGAGCTGGCGGGGCTGGTGCCAGTGGTGGGCACGGAGCAGGGTTCCGGTGGGGCTGACCACCACTGTTGCTGTTGCTGCCACGGTTGATGTTGGGGTTGTGAAGGAAGTTCCCCTGGTGAAATGGGCGGTGTTGGCGGACAACCATGGTGGAGGGCCCACCTTGCTGCCCTGGCATGAAGCGGGGTCACTGTTTGTTCCCTTGGTTCGACCGAAACTAGGCTGCCTTCCTTTTGCGGTCCATTTTGTTTCGCTGGTCTTCCTGGTGGATGGCCCTGTCGACCAGTTTCTCGAAGTCGACATAGTCACCCGAGATTAGCTGGTTGGTCAGTTCATCGTCAAGGCCGGCCAGAAACTTGTCCTGCCTCTTGGCGTCAGTGCGCACATCTTCCGGTGTGTAGCACGCGAGGCGGTTGAACTCATGTAGGTATTCCGTCACGGTTCGATTGCCTTGATTTAGGGCTCGAAATTCCTTCTTCTTTTGCACCACAATTCCGTCAGGGACTTGTGCCTTCCGGAAGCTACAACAGAACTCTGCCCAGGTAACCTCCGTCCCTGTCGGACGAGTCATCAGATGGTTGTCCCACCACGCCGAAGCGGGACCCTGAAGCTGGTGAGTGGCGAACGCCACCTTCTCCTGGTCGTTGCACTACAGGAGGTTAAGCTTCTTCTCGATGGCATGGAGCCAGTCGTTTGCCTCCATGGGGTTGGTGGTGCTCGAGAAGGTAGGAGGCGGACGCGGAGAAACTCGGGTAGCTTAGACTGGAGTGGTGGGGGTGGACCAGCTGCCGGTTGCTGGACTTGCTACTGCTGCAGTTGTTGGAGCATCTGCTATTGCATCTGCGATGTTGCCTGCATCTGTGCATCATGGCAGCCATCATCCGAGTCCGAGCCGAAAGGACTTGGGCGAGCGTCGGGTTCTCTGGCGGCGGAGGGGGACCGTTGCCTGCTGCCCCGTTGAGGTTGTTGCCTCCGCTCCGGTCCTCGCCGTTGTTGACATTCCCGTTAAATGGCCCGGTGTTCACCATCCGGAGAGGGCGGACGAAGGAAAAAGAAAGACAAGAAGAAAAACATCGCTCGAATCCTAAACTTTATTATAAATTATTCTGTCCGAATGTAAAAATTACGAAAAGGAAACAATTCAACTCCTAATTAATGGCAGCCATACCACAACCAATTGGTAGGGTCTGCCGACTACCCCACGAGCAAACAAACCTAAGCACACAGCTACCAGGCAACGACTAAGGAAACGAGGAACTAGGGTGACGTCCTAGTGCTCGGAACGGCTCCTGCGGTCGATGGAGTCGAAGTCGGACTCAGGCTCGTCTCCAACCTCCTCTGAGTGGCTGCGGGAGTCCAACAGGTACGTCTCTCCACTGCCTGGCTCACTGCCACTGGAGCTGCCACTGCTGAGCTACTGCTGGCGCTGGAGCTGCTACTGCCGGTGACGTTGACGAGCTAGGTGGAGGGGCTGGGGGTCGCAGACAACCAACCTCCTCTGTTGCTGCCAACTGCTGCTGACGTGGGAGCGAAGGTCAGCGGCGGGAACGAAGTGGGCGAAGGCAGAGGTGAGGGCGGCACAAACACCGGAAGCGGCTCTAGAGCTGGAGAAGGATTCCGGTGCGCGAGCTGGATGCACATAGGAGCCGTAGTGGTCTTTCTCGGAGTGGTGCGGAGCCTGGCACCCGTGGGAGGCGAGCGGCCCTGGAGAATGGCATTCTCCCTCTTGAGGCGGGCCACCTCGTCCTTCAACCTGACGATCTCCATCAACTTCTGATCATTGAGGGCCTTGGCTGCCCTATGCAGATCAGCGTGCAAGGCGTTCAACCCCTGCAGGACTATGGTCATTCGCCCAAAAGTCGTGTCGTTCTCCAACACGGCCGAGCGGAAGGTGCTGGTGCTGTGTAGTCGTCGCGGCTAGGGTGGTAGCGGTAGGCGGTGCGGCGGAAGAAGACGTCGTGGCGTTCCCGGAGTCTGGTGAGCATCAGGTAGGCAGCCTCCTGACAAGCGTGCTCGAAAGTGCCTCCAGAGGCCTCCACCACCATGTTGGGCAACATAGTGGGAATGCCGTGCACCTCCAATCTGACACGGTGAGGGAACTCGCCGTTGAGGTGGCGGATCTTGGTGTACTCAGGGAGGCTGGGGTACTCGACAAGAGAAGTCATCTTGCTCAGCTCTGCCACAAAATCTCCAAGGCCCTGACCGTAGTGCGTCAGGGGAAGGCCTACCATCTATAGAAGACAAAAGAGGGGGAATCAATGCATGCTCAGATCCAAATTAAATAAAGCAGTAAAGACTCAAGTAAATAACCAAGTAAGAGGCATATTTTATGCATGAAATAATTCTAGCATGGTCACAAGTAAAATACTACAGACTCCGCTAAGCAATAAATTAATGAGCGAAATAATTACATATTAATAATAAGATGCATGAAATATTGCAACCCGCAAATTCTAGACGCGACTTAATGCATAGTCCCGACGATTCCCAAACGGCTGTCGAATAAAATTCACTCCGACTCGGACCCTGTCTAAGAAAATTTCTAAAGCCATAGACTGACCATACTCGGAAAAATCTACTTCGAAGGACGATTAAGATTTTTCCCGCGAAGCGAGAACCCCAAATTTTCCTGAAACAACTCCAATTGCAAGAGGGCAAATGCATATGAAAGTTTCAGAGGGCTCTTAGGGTTAACCAGTGGGCTCATCCTACGGTCAAGGTCGGCTCTGATACCAACTTGTCACGCCCAGAAATTCTCACCGGAATTTCCGAAGCTGAATGTGCATTAAACACCCTGTCTAGGACCTGCCAGGGATGCACAAACGACAAATTGTATATACAGATCCACATCTTAAAACATATAAAAGTATTATAATGCAGCGGAAAGGAAAAATAAACCCTAAGAACTTGGCTTCGACGCTTGCGGCGTGGCAACTCCACTCCATAGGCATCCCTTGACGGCAGCGACGAGCCTACTCATCGTCGAACCCAACTGCAGCTTCTTCCTTCAGCTCTGAGGTAGGGGAAAGGAAGCAAGACTGAGTACAACCACCATACTCATCAAGTCATACCGAAAGAAGGTATGAATGCAGGGTAATTCCAAGGGAAGGCTAGGGGCTAACCTTTGCACAAAGCGGCATTTCACAAAGTTAAGTTGAATACGGTAAAAACAGTAATTAAATGTAATTAAACAATATTAATCATCTCTGCTCAATGCTACACCACGTTGAGTCAGGCCCAATCCATCCAACTATGCTATCCAGTTCCATTGAACCAGGTTATTATCATTAGTGGGAGTAATCACGATGAATCTGGTCGACAGCCCATAACCGCGGGCGCGGCTATTTGAATAGTTTCTAACTCTGATCAGAGGTGTACGTCTGTACCCACAAGACACAGCCCCACAACACGTCCCCGTGCGTCGACATGCCACCACGACATATCGAAAAGGGGTCTGTGACAGGACCATTCGCATAACCCTCCCTGACCAAGCGACACCACACCTCAGGTTTCGCCCCTACCTTTATATCCAAGGTAGGCAGCCCTCTCTCGTGCCTAGGTAAATCCGACAGCCGCATAGACATTTTCCGGTCCATCCGCACTCCATCACGCTCACCCTTGCCTGGATGCGTCGGCCAGAGAAAGCTACACTACAAGCCTAGTCATTGCCCATGCTGGCTTGTGGTACGCACGAATAATCCTTTACACCAGGAGAGCCAAAGAGAGGATTGTGATCCCTCATCCTGCTAGTTGTTTGGGAAATCTGGAAAGAAAGGAACCGAAGGATCTTTGATCACAAAGAGGGAACCACATCCTTCCTCCTCCAAAAGATCAAAGAAGAGGCAAGGCTTTGGAGCCTGGTAGGAGCAAAACGTCTTTGCGGGCTGTTACCTTAATCTGTACACTATCTAATTTTGTTTCTTCCCTTTTTCCCTAGGGTTGTACTTTACTCCCTCTTTATTTAATAAAAAGGCACTATCGTGCCATTTTCCATTAAAAAAGAGTTTTATCGTTAAACCGGTATTAAAGATATTTATTGACTTCAGTTCTTCAATATCTTAACAAAAACAGCTCCGAAGACAAGCTAGAATAAAGGCCATCATGTAAACATCATCCTTCAAATTTATTTTTGCAAAGCTGTTGCAATTCTCCTCCTTCACATTGACATTTTGCAAATAATTACACATGATGTTCTCCCATGATTCATAGAAAGCAAACCTTATCCTAGAGCCTTGATTTCTTCTTGAGAAGCTACAAGTCACACCCTACAATGTTTGTAATTAGCACAAGTGTAAATTCCGCCAATGCCGCCTCTGCCTTCATAGTTGCTATCGGCTCAGATCTTGAGTCAACATAGATTTGTCAAAACTCAAAAGAAATCAACCAATGCTATAAATCACAACCACCTCACGATCACGGTGGTTGGGTGGCTCATCTACTTAAGGTTGGTGTGGGAGAGGTCAGACCAAATAACCATCAATGTTATAATCACTAATTTAGATGCATACTTACCAACCAATGAAAAACTATCCATGTGCCACACATATTGATTGCTTTAGTACATTGTACCCAAATCCTTGCTACTACACAATGTGGTTATTGAGAAGTATAAATTATCAAGAATATTATCTAATCTAACAAGGTAATATTTAATTTAGAAATAAAGAGGGTTTAAAAGCATTGTGAAGTTTATGTAGTGCAATAGTACTGCATGTAGTGCAGAAATATGAGGGCATAACAAGCGTTGAGAAAAATTATGTGTCCATTTCATCTTATGTCAATGTCAACTGACGTTAACAGCGATATTGAATACTACAACGATGATGAATTTGAGCATCATATCCTTGGTGGCCTTTCACATGCTAGAAACCTGAAATTGATTGCTGCACTACCAGAGGTTTTCATAGACAAGCCAACTCTTAACTATTTTAATTTGTAAGTTTCTTCCTTTTTGTCTAGACTACTATGGACTATTTATAATTGCGATTCAATATCTAGGTTTACGGTTTGTTTTGTTCTCTTTTTATGGGTCTGTAAGCTTTGTTCGAGAGGGGCTTACCAACGTACGGTCTTCAACAACTTAAAATGCTTGGTACTTGGTGATTGGTGACTGGTGCATGACTTTTGACCTTTATCCACTACTTATCCACTACGTTGTATCCTTAAGCAGTCACCAATGTTAGAGGAGCTCTCTGTGGAAATTCCACTCGTGAGGTACATAATTGTCCGCATCTTACTCCCTATATAACTGTGCAAGGGCAAACAACCAATGTTTTCATGACCTAATGAAACATCAATTTTTCTTATCACATGACAAGTATAAGGGTTGTAAGGTAAGAGAACCAGCTATCTCACCTGAGGAAATATGGGAACTATTTTGATCTCTCAAGAGGAAGTTCTCTCGTTTGCTTAAAAACCATTCAAACGGTTATAAAAAAATTTTAGAAAAATTTAGCAACACTTATATAACATATATATATAACTCCATAAAACTCACACGTCAAGATATAAAAAAGATAAATTCAACGTATGAATAGTAGCATACTATTTATATCTAAATTTGTTTTTTTAAATTTTTGGTGGGCCGATAAATATCAGTGCACTCTATATTGTTATTTTTTTAGAATTTTTCATAACTATCTGTGTCAAATTTAAAAGAAAAAAGTATACGATGGGACATCCCTCGATAGATTAGTATCCACTTCTGTAGTGATCAAAGATTTGTCGCTTTGATGCAATTGTTTTGCAACTTCTCAGCCTGTATTGAAGAAGTTGACTTAGATAGGCAGTGGGTTAGAGCTAAGCCTCCCCCTTCATGGCTTCGTGTGAGCTTTGAAGACCGTAGAAAGAACCGTACCAGACAAATGTCTAATGATTTGTATCCTTATTATCTAGCAAAACCTTGTTTGATTATACATGTTTGGTTGTAATCAGAATTTTAAGATCTAGAATGTATTTCTTTGTTTTAGTTTGACGGTAAGGCTGATTGGCTATTGCTTCGTCAATACTATAACATGTCTCACAACATGTATTGAAACATAGACGGTTAAAACTGAAATATGTCCACAGTTTACAGAATCGTTACATTTGTTTCAAGATTCATCTAAACATGTAAAGAAAAAATCATGTCATGGACACATGTGAAGGATTCGATCCTATGAACTTCGTTTCACGAAAATAATAAAAATTTTAAAAGTTATATAGAACAATAAGTTTGTAGTTTTGTGAACTTCGTTGTGCCAGGACGGGACAGCAAGGCCACCATTGACATTCTAGGCCGGAATAGGACCCGAGTCCCCAGTGTGGGCCAGATATGTTGGGCGAGAACGGGGAGATGTCGGCCTCCGTTCCCTGCAGACCCACCACACTGCCCCTGCAGTTGCACTACGTCGCGTCGCCGCCGCGTCCCTCCCGTCGCCGCAGTCCCAGCATAGAGGAGATCATATCACACAATCACGGAACCCAAATCCACCTCTCCGATCGCTCCCTGTTCTTTGGGTCTCCGATCTGTTTTCTTGATTAAGTTCGTTTGATTGGAGACCGTCTCCTTACTCCTGTTAATTTCCCATCTACAGATACAGGCGACGAGCTCGATGTAATGCCGCCCACGAGCGACATGGCGTCTCCGCCCGGCAGCAAGTCTGGAAGAACGTCGGCTGGCAGTGCCAGCGGCGAAGACTGGTTTGAATTCCTCCCTGATGATCTCATACACCATGTTCTATCATTCTTGCCCGCACTAGACGCCGTCCGCACGAGCGTTCTGTCACGGAGGTGGCGCAACCTCTAGGCTTCTATTGCATCGATGTTGGTTATAATCTCATCTTGGCTTCTTCATATCTAACTAAGGTGGTGCTTAAACATGTTGTATTACATGATAGTCACTTTGGGCCATTAAACAACGTGTGCCCCGCCCTGAAAAATCCGGAGATTTTGAAAGTTATCATCCGGTTCACAGAGATCTCTTCAACTTCACTCAAGCATCTGTTGATCGTCAACTGTACAATGGGCTATAAATTTTGGATCCGTACTCCAAATCTTCTGACAATGTGCCTTGATGACATGGAATGCAAGATCTCAAGCAGTGTCCTCAAGCAGTCATCAATGCTAGAGGAGCTCTATGTGAAACTTCATGAGGTATCTATGTAATACATTGTTCATTTGTTATATGTCTTATAACCGTGCAAGGGTAACTAACCAATGTGTGTTTGTGATGATCGATGTGTTATTGATAAGCTTATAACTGTTGTTATTTTAGTTTAGTATCTTAAGACAACTAAATTAAATATTTGTTTTTCTTATATTGCAGAAAGAGTGTGAATAGTGTAAGGAAAAAGCACCACCTTTCTCATATGGGGAAATATTAAGTGCCATCGCCTTAGGAGTGTCAAAATCAAATGCGGAGAAGTGACGAAAGATTCATCGCTTTGGTGCAACCGTTTTTCAATATCTCACTTTGTATTGAGAATTTTGACTTAGTCATTTAGAGCATCCCAAGCTCATTCAAATTTGATCTTTATATCTCTGTTTGGATACCATCCAAAAAAGATTCTCACTTCATATTCCTCTTCGCTTCAACGCTTCAACAGATAATCCATATTACATCTTCCATATCATATTTTTCTATATTTTAGTAATACTATAAAGAGGGCTAACGAAATCTTAGAAGTATATTAATCATTAATGACTTTAGAAAGATATATTTGTTCATGATAGACCGTGTTAGCTGACGAGGACTCCCCTGTAGTGCTTGCTTAAAACACCGTGTTAAAAACTTATGACACAGGTAATGTTGTTATATAGATTTAATATAAGAATCAAATGGCAGTACTTTGCATTATATTTTAATAATAAATGCGGAGTACATGAGTTGATAACTTTGTCCCGTTTAATTTAGATAATTAAGCAGATTACTGTTGCAGATACCTATTTGATTGTGAGGATAAATTAAACATTTTAAAAATTCTGATGAGTAGTTTGAGAAAAACAGAGCCTTTGTGTGCATTACTATAAGATCACTGTTAACCGCAGCATACTAAGATGTCACCATTATGTCGTTTACTTTAGTCCTAGATCAATCTCATCCACGGTAAACACGAAAAGAGCTACTCTCTTGCATCGTCCTCAGTGACATCGCTCTTTAAAACTTAAAATTACGTACTCGCACACCAACATCATATTAAAATAGGTGACATGATAAAATTTTAGATAAAAATATCTTTAATTTTTATTTTTTTTATTTTTATAATAGTTTAGATCTTCCAACTACCCATATATATATATTTGTATCATTTTTTATAATGTCTATATTTGCAAAGCATCCTGAAAAGTTCAAATTTATTAAATTATGGATCTATCCAATACTAATTAGGAGACAACTATTCTATTCTCTCTCTTTTTTTCTTCCGCTGTCGTCTCTGTCCAAACATATTTATTCATCTTCCTCTATTCTCTATGCCTATCGAGATGAGAGACCGAGAGAGAGAGGGGGATATCATCACAGGGTAGCTCACATAAAGAAAAGACGTCTAGCTGAAGTGGGTCGAAAGGCCTTAGAATTGAGCCAGTTGCCCGACCCCAGTCGGGGTCAGCTGCTCCGGCTTAATCCATGGTCAGACACCTCGACTTCTCCCGAGGTCGGCCATCCCGATCTCGCCCTTGAAGACCGACTCTAGCATCCTAGTCCTGACCTCAGCAACGGCTCCGACCCGAGAAGAGAAAATCTACCACTTCGAGGAGGAGGCTTCTTCTAAGGATCGCGGAGGAGACAAGGAGGGGACAACCCGACCAAAGATGACGTCACCCGACAAGACTGTGCACAAAGATACTCACGGCGATTAGGACCCTAGGACCTGTGTGTGTGCTTTTAAGATATTTTCTTGTACTATCTCTCAGCTTTAGGACTTAACTTTCCTCGCTTCCAAGTCCCCTTGTAACTACCCCCTTGAGCTATAAATGGATGGCAGGTCGCGTGGGTGAGGAGGTGATTCTCTAGAGTTTGGGCTGAATCTCTGAAGTTCTGCTCTAGAGTTCTCGCCAATGTACACATTTCTAGTTCATACACCACCCTAACGAAGAACACTGGATGTAAACTTGTTATCATCCGGAAGGCCCGAACTAGTCTAAATCCTTGGCTCACTTTGTGTTTGAATCGACCATCGGATCCTTTTGGTAGACACCTCGACCACTCTTTCACCTCCTTGGGTAGCCCCTGGGAGGACTGACCGATCATCCGTCGACAAAAGAGTGACATGAGGGAAAGAAGGGAAGGGCGGAGGAAGGGGGCCGATGGTGAAGGGCAGGCGATGCAGGGGGCTGGAGGTGCCGTGGGCGAAGCGGACGCGAGTGCAAGCACAGGGAGAGAAGTTGTGGGCAGCGAGCTGAGAAGGTACGAGTCAGAGCCAGCGCCCTAGCGGCGGGGCGAAGAAGCTGCGGGTCAACATTGGTGGCTAGGCGACGAGACAAAGAAACTATGGGTTGGCATTTGCAACGGAGCGGTGGGGTGAAGAAGTTGTGAGTCAGCGTTGATGGCCGGGCGGCGCGAGCCTCTTTCTGTCATCCACATCTCCATCTCCAGTAGGCTCCTACCTCTTCAGTCTCCACCTTCACTACTCCACCTCGCGTGCCATTGGTTCGGCTAGAGGCGAGAGCTCGGTCAGAATGAACGCGTCTCTCTCATTTTGTTGATGGAGGATTAGATAGCATATCTGTTGGGATGCTCTTAGATAGATGATGAGTTAGGGTACAAGCATGTGCCGTCCTATGGTCTATGAAGGCCATAGAAACATTTTCGAAATATTTATGCCTCATGATTTGTATCCTTGTTATCTACTATTCCATACATTGTTTTATTATAATTGATTGCTGTCAAAATTCTAGTAATTTCTAAGTCCCAGAATGATTTACGGGTTAAAAGTTTGAAAATCTGGCAATTGCGTTATCAGTCATCACCATGGCAACGCTGACGACCACAGCAATCTCCTCTCCGGCCCGCCTCCTTCTGGGCCACGATCCAACAGCCCACGAGGATTCATTATGGGCCGTAACGGAAATACAGTCTACGTGAGGCCCATATAAGTTGGGCCGGGACGGAATAGGCGGCCTCAGTCCGGCCCATATAAGTTGGGCCCATATAAGAAGTTGCCCGTTCCCGACAGACGCTCGCCGCCCCTGATCTATGTCGCCGGCGCCACCGCGGCCGCCGCGACCCTCCCGTCGCCGTCGCCCCGCTCCTCTCCTGAGCTCTCCGGCCTCCGGCGATGGGCCAGTGGCAGCGGCGCGGCTAGCACCACAACCAGCACCAGTTCCCGCGCCGCATTGCGCTGCCAGGCGCGGCTCTTCTCCTGCTTTTCCTCGCCGTCTCGCTCGTCTCCTTCTCCCTCTCCGTGCCACCGCTCACTGACCACCTCGGCCTCGCCTCCTCCTCCCGCCGATCCCTCGGCAGAAGCAGCTCCCGACGCCGCCCGGTATGAACGGAAACTCTGGCTCCCCTCCCCTTCGTGCCCCTCAATCCTCATCCCGTCCTAAGCAACCTGGTGTGATGTTTTCTCTCGCTCTCTCTGTCTGGAATCCACAGCCGAACAACTCTGATGGAGAAATGGACGGCCCAGGATTCTCCGGTATTCAGGTTAGAGTCGCTTGGGTTTTTGTTTGTGTTATGAATTGTCGATGAATGAGTTTAATTTTAATCATGTGCTTGTTCTATAACCCGGTATATTCAATACCAGAGCTGAGAGCTGTTTAGACTTGTGCTTATTTGATCTGTGGAGAATATATGTTTGGATATTGATTGATTTAATACAAAATGTCCTAGTAAATTGGATTATTCAGGCCTATAGCTTTTGTCACTAATTAAAGTAGCAATTGTGAAGAGGTAGGATGGGCTTCAAGCCTTCAAATGTCTGCGTAGGGAATGTTAGCTTTGACTTTTTATATACAAATGACTGATTATTTGATTATTTTGTTCTCAAAATGCAGAGGAATGAAAGGGTTGCACCAATTGACCTATGGGATTCAAAGCTCGCTAGCAACTTCTTTGGCTGCAGTAACTCTAGCGGAAAATTCCTTGGTGAGCCATTTCTCTGCACTAAGCCTCTAATTGACTGCTAAACTTTGTATAGCACATCAAACATGTTGTGTACTTTGTGTGATCGTTTATTAGATGTGAATGATAAGTGAAACTTAATTTGTATTGGTGCTTATTTCATGCTGCTCTTTGGAAATAGTCGAAATGTTGATCCTAGATTTGAATGGGCCAGCATGACCTTGCATGCTATCTCCCGTTGTGTTTTTGAAGGTTTATCGGACACTCAAATGGGAGGATTTGTCATTTTATTGGCAGTAGCTCAATGTATTGCATTCACAGTGGAGATTCTATTGTCTATCCTGTTTCATGCAAAGCTAGAAATTGGAGCAAGGATACCAATGGTGACGGAGTGGTAAGTGATTGTGTGCAAAATTTTAAACAAGTTGGTGTGTTTTTTTTTGTCTAGGGTGATGGATGCGCGGCATTTTCTTCGGTTCCTTTTATCGGTGTGGTTGGTTACAGTGCATTGCTTTGTGATGATAGTGGTTCATTGTGTGAGATAGAATCGTGACAGCATGTGACTGCTTATAATACACTGTTAGTTCTGAATTTTGCAGAATCTGGTCCAGATTTCATCTTGCAATTATACTTGCTATTAATTGATATTGTGAGATTATATTGCTGAATTAGGTTTGTTCCTGTTCTGAATATCAATTATAGATGCACTATATGATCTGTTTGCTGCTGTATACTGCTAAATCAGATTGTTTTTGAACTCTCTAGTGTCTATATTCTGTCTTAGAACTGTCACGATTGTCTAGGATCACAATTCTAAGTGTTGGATGGCTGGCCTAGGCGAGTAACCCGCTATTCTGAGAGCAATATCATTTATAATCATGTTTTGGATGCTAATTATGCCTCTGTACATTCATGCTAGATGTAATACATGTGTAGGCATCTATATTAATTTATTATTTGTTTGTTTCAGGTATTACGTGTCCATTATTTTTGGAATATGCTATTTATAGCTCTGTACCTACAACACAAGCCACCAAGCTGCAGAAACAGAGTGTATCAGTTATGTTGTTCCACTGATAGGTGTGGCTTGATCATTCAGTGAATGTGATGCAGAATTTATTTTTTTGCTTACAGCCATGGACAATGATGAGTAGGAGAGCCCAAGAGAGCGGCAGCGGCTGCTGTCTTTTCCGAACAGGTGCTGTCTTTTCCGAACAGGTTGCCATCTTCGTCACAGACTGCTGGGACAACAAGGACAACAATCAGGAGCAAGTTGCCAAGGTTTCCTGCATTTCTTTTGTCAGTTGAAACACTGTAAATATTAGCATCTCAGGGGTATGAACAAAACAAGATGCAATCCGGATAGGAAACTGAACCTGCTGAACTGAAGGCAATGATCATTCCATGCAACAATCTGTTGATCTAAGTTTACTGGTTTCGACATGTTTTGTTCAATTGTAATTGATGATGTGTACAAGTTATTTTTGTCTGGATTTGCCTGCAGAAAATGTTGTGATGAAATGCAGAGTAGTTAGATGAAATGTTCTGAATTTTCTTCCTTTAGCACCTGTTAATTATCACCTGGTAGCAACAGATAGCCTTTTGTCCTAACAAAATATATTATGGCCCATGCCTACATGGCATGTGTGTAGTTTGTGTCTATTTGATGAACTGAATTAACTGAATTTGAATCGCTTGTGATACTATTCGCAGACAAAATGAAACCCGAAGATGTTGGCCTTAGGGCAGACCAAGAATTCTTCACGACTAGAGATGATGACGAAGGAATCCCACTCATTAAAAACACTACGTAATATGAATGTGAGAACTTTACGGTAAGTAGCAGGCAGTGCGCAAACTTACTGAATTCTGATGACTATGTCAAAGATTTACTTCGACATGTCTTGTATCAAAATGGGTCCTTTCTAAAACAAATTTGCTGACGTTCTGCTTACCGTGCCAGATGATTATCTTCTTCTTACCATGAAATGCGGTCATCCCACTACATGATCACCCTGGAATGACGGTGTTCAGTAAGCTACTTATCGGATCACTGCATTGGGTTGATCCTGAGCCTGCCTCAAGTTGCAGTTCATCATCGGGTGATCAATGTAAGCTTTTGAACAATTCGACATTTTTTATCAGTCTGTCTTCACCATCATGCATCCTCCGCCATGCTAATCTTGGTAGAGTTCATTGTTGCAGGGAGGTTGGCAAAGCGAGTGGTGAATGGTGTTTTTACAGCACCATATGATACATCAGTCCTGTATCCTACAACAGGAGGGAACATGCACCGGTTTCGAGCTATCGCACCATTTGCAATTCTTGACATTCTCGGCCCCCCTTATTCCACGGAAGATGGCCGGGACTGCACATATTGTTATTTATGTTTCAAATTCATCTACAAACAAAGGCCGACTTCTGGCCGTAGCGTAGCGGAGGCCTGTCGCGCCCCCCGCGGTCCACACTTACCCGGTTTAGGGGGTTTCCACCTTATTTAAGTTCCTGTAAGCCGTCGCATGGGATATGTTGATTTAGTTGTAAATCCCAGGCGTTTTGTAACCTCATCAAGATATAGTGAAGATTGTTGCTGGCTGACGCCCGTGGTTTTTTCCCTCTCGTGTTGGGAGGGTTTTTCACGTTAAATCTCGTGTCTTCTTTGCGGTTTGATCTTGTTTACTTCTTGTTTTATCGTCATCGCGTCTAACACATATTACCGCACTATTCCCTACTCACGTCATTTGGGTAAGTAGCAAATTCTGCTAGCTTGTACTGCATGCGAGTATTTATTTTGCCAACATTGGTACATACTATTTTTACAGTTTGGAATTTGAATAATAGTTATTTTGACTTGTTGCTGCTTTAACATGGTCTAAGAGGCTAAATGTACTGTTTAGGCATTGATTACTTGCAAGTGTGCAATATATACCTAATTGTTAGCCTATCAAATCAGTAGTTTCGCATAGGAGACGCCCGCTGAATAAGGAAAGAGGTTTTGTTTGTTAAATTAACAACCCACAGATAGCTCTTTGTGTATGGAGTATAGCCGTACTCCATTTGCAACATATACTCTTGATTGATGGTGCAAAGCACACGGTTTTGAGCTTACCTGCATGATATGTGGTCCATAATTGCACCAAAATTTCCTAAATCCACTTACTCTGATTATTTTCACAGTTATTACCTGCATATGTTACTGCACACAAGACATACCGACGCTGAATTTGCTTTTGTGTCCGACAGCTAAATGGAAATGGCGCGGCGGACCAGCTCGCCGGAGTCGACGAAGAAGACCATCGTCTCTCATGGCTAACGGAGACAATTCCATGGGCGCTGAGGATGTGCCAGATCCGGTACGGTGGCCCGCCGATCTCCGACGAGTGACCGCCGGCCTGTCCTGATCTGAAGAGTGATCCGACATGGACGGCCGGCCCAGCTGAATCCGTCGACGTCTAACCATGTAGTAGACAGCAAATACCCATAGACACAAAGCAAATTTCCAATCATGTAGTAGACAGCAAATACCCATAGCTTTCAGTTCAGTGCGTGCACGTCTGATGCTGTCTTTCAGTCTCAGTGATGCCCTTTTCTTAATCCTGGCCAGTAGTTCGTTCAGTACATGTATGCGTAGTTCATCCATAGACTCCAATATTTCAGTTATGTTGGATACCCTTTTTGTATTTAAAAAGTAAGAATCGATCTATTGGGGTTAAAATGTAAGGGAGTAAAATTAGCTGTTATCTAGTTTCTTTTGAATAATTTTTCAGACTTGTAAAGTATGGTGGAGAGAGATGTAGAGAGCTCTTCGAGCAAATTGGGAACATCAAAACAGATGGAGCAAAATGGGAACATCAAATTTTTTTTCTCCCCCGCCTCCCGGACTCCCGCAGCCGCAGAACACGACGCCGTCGACGCTGACAAGTTGTCGCTCCAAGCGGAATCGATGTCGTCCACCTCCCCGGCGTTTTGGGACAGCTCTACCTCGCCTCAGGGTCGGAGCTGCATCGCCTCCCCGACTCCCGCAGCCGTGGTAGGCGACGCCAGTGTAAACTGCTGGTGTACTCCATTGCCAAGGACAAGGACACTGCAGGGGGAGGAGCACTCCACCTCCCTGATCCTCTCTGCTCCGAGTGCTCGTCCGACTTCGCTGCCAGCTTCAACAGCACGAGCCATGGCAGCCGTGGCTACCGATGAAGGAGTTTGCAGGTCGTTTTGGCAGATGAGGCTAAGTATAATGAGAGATTTGCCATTGCATAGACGTGATTGACTCAAGTCAAGGCTAGAGCTGATGTACCTCGTAGCACAGCCGAGGAAGCTGAGAAGGAGTTGCGGGCTGCTTTGATAGATGAGGCTAAGTCTAATGAGAGATTTGACATTGCACAGACGCAATTGACTCGAGCCTCGCAAAGAGCAAAAGATGTTAGCAAAAATACAGACGATTTTCAGAGGCAAATATGGGATGCAAATAATCATATCGACCAAGCTCAAGTCAGATCGAGAGAAGCAAATGATGGAGCTCTTGAGGAAAGGCAAAGAGAGAGCAGACTTCACAGGGAAAGGGATTCGAGAAGAGATGATATGGAAGCCAATCAAAGAGAGCAGAGGAGAAGGGAAGAGATAAAAATGCGCTGTAGATGGAGAGTCTTTCTTATTTCTCTCGCACTCGCTACAATGCATGTCATTCTCTTTGCGCTCAAATTTTTGTTGAAAAAAATACTGTGAAGAATGGGGATCAGTGGTGAAATGGTTTGAAGGTCTTGGATACGTCGTTCTGCTAACTGCATTTGAATATTGCAAGTACCTTCTTGACGGCTTGTTGGGAGGTTGATCCTAGATTTGAATGGGCCAGCATGACCTTGCACGCTATCTCCCGGTGTGTTTTTAAGGTTTATCGGACACTTAAATGGGAGGCTTTGTCATTCATTAGCAGTAGCTCACTGTATTGCATTCTCAGTGAAGATTCTATTGTCTATCATGTTTCATGCAAAGCTAGAAACTGGAGCAAGAATACCAATGGTGGCGAGTGGTAAGTGATATGTGTGCAAAATTTTAAACAAGTTGGTGGTTTTTTTTTTGTCTAGGGTGATGGATAGCTGGCTACATCTCTGGTGCAGTTGGTACTGTTGTTTCCAATCCTGCAGATAACATCGTCTCATCACTGTACAACACAACAAAAAGGCTAAAAATATCATATATGTAAGGATATGATTATGTGTATCCAGCTTAGAATATTTCAAAATCTCACCATCTCAATGATCTAATAGTTGCATCCTACTCTTTCAGGCTGTGAAAAGTATTGGGTTTCGTGGTTTGTTCACAAGAAGCCTACCTGTTCGAATCACTCTTGTTGGGCCTGTCACAACCTTGCAATGGTTCTTCTATGATACAATTAAGATATTGACTGGATTGTAAGTATGCAGTGTAATTTCTCGATGATATCCTTTTTCTGTTTATTTATTTAACAGGCATGGTTTAAAATCTTAACAGAGCGTATCTGCACACTGGGTTTTCAATTGCATTTATGCTGATCCTTCTCTTAGGGTACATCAAGCTTGATTGCATTCTATGTGACCATAGCATATTTCTTAATTATCTTGTAGAAAGGAGAACATGCATAGGTAAAAATAACATCATGGCAGCGGCTATGTATAACAATATGAAGTGTGTTTATATGAAGAAATGATTGCAGTGCAATAATGATTATGGGCGGATGTTTTTTGTTTTCACTACGTATGAACATGTCTCAGCATTGTGTTTAGTTATGCACTAGTGGATTTATGGTGACAAAGAAAGCCATGTTCCCTTTCTACAAGTGGTGTTTTAACGATGTCTTTAATGGTGTTGCAAACATATGCCGATGCTAAATTTTTTCTGAAGGTCCCTTTTGTGAAAATTGTGAGCGGAGGCATGGTTATATGTGTCCTTTCCCCTGTTGATAATCACAAGACAAATTCAGTCCTTCCATTGTCGCTTGTACAACTGATACTTGTGTGTGGGCAGTGTGGCATTTTCCTGGCTTGCTCTGAACCTGCAGTTATATTTGATGCCTTTGCGTCTTGTATTGGTGTGGATTCCTGATAGATTTCTTATGGTGAGTTCCAATCTGTTTATTTCAGGCCAACGAGTGGAGGGCTTCCTCGTGAACTGGAAGAAGTTAACATATAATCTGACCAGTTTTACAAGCAGTTTTTGTTAGTACATTTTCTTATAATCACAGAGAAGTATCAGCACGTGATTCTGACCGACTATTGGAAAGACTACAACTGATAGTTTCAGGAAGCAACCAACTGAGCCAAATACACCGCATACTATATAAACGGCATGTCTTACATTGTAATTGTATTTCCTACATCTTAGAGTAACCAATATAAGCTCCAATAGATCAGCACTTCTCAAGGTACATTACGGTGTTGAGGATTCTTTGTACTAGTTCCATTTTGAAGATTGTTGTATGAGATCCCCCACTGTACATATTATCAACAAGGATGAAAATTGACGTCCTTTTCTCCTATGTGCTGTTTAAATTTATCAAACGGTCTTGGTCAGTGGTGTGCAACTACCATGGCAATACTTTCCATAATCCTTGCTCATAAGTAACCTTGTTCAAAATTTCTGTACATTTTGAACTAAGCTTTGTTCACTTACAGCAACAGTATTATGCCTTTTTCAGTGCATGACATGAATACTTACAACACAATAATAATAGTGCTGGAATCTAATGCTTAGACACTCACATTTCCTTATGACAATACAATCACAGTGGAGGAATCAAGTATAAATTACAATCTGGAGCTTTCAAAATTCAAAATGCAATATAGAGAGAACTTGGCTTGAATATGATTTTCTTTTTTCTTCAGCGGCAGAGAAGCCCAGAAGCAGCAATGCAGCATCTACTTGAGAGGTATCTTCACGTCCGGGTTGCGCAACGGCTTGAGCCACATGTCGGCCATCACCCTCGACGACATGCTCCAGAGCACGTCATGGCCGGCCTTCCCCGACGCCGTCGCCGTCCTCCCCTTCTTGCCGGCCTTGCCGAGCCCGTACGCGACAAGCCAGTGCATCGCCGTGAGCCGCTGCCTCTCGCCGTCCCAGATGTTACGCCGGTCGGCCGACTTCAGCCGGAGGCCACCGACGTGCATGTTGGCTACTTTGAACCTCGGCTCGTCGTCGTCGTTGACGGCGGCTCTGACGGCCTGGATGATCACGATCGACGGCGCGCCGACCGCCTCGTACCGGCGCAGGGGATCCCTTAGCTGGGCCACGAGTAGCATGGTCACTGTGTCGGCGCCGATACAAGCGAGCACCCACTCCTCCGGTGGCACGGCGGCATCGAGGGGGTGGCCGCCGCTCCGCTTCTCGCTGACCGGGGACACGTCGAACGGCGACTGCTCATCGGCCATGTCGGCCTGCACCTTGAGCGCCTTGACGGCCATGGCCTCGATCTTCTGCAGCGAGAACGCCAGGATCTCGTCGACGGTCACCGGCGTCTCATGGGCGTTCCAGATACCGGTGGCGATCCTCTCCTGGCGCCCGTCGCTCATCGCCGACGACATCGTCCGGAGCAGCGACACGGACTGGGCCGCGCTGGAGCTCGCGCCGAGCGCCGCGCTCCGCGCGCTGATGATCGCCGTCGCCATGCCCTCGAAGGCGATCTGCTCCGCCGTCTTGCCGACCACCTCGTCCGTCCCGATGAGCACCGCGAGCTTCGCGAACAGGGTCTCGCACCCGCCGGCGCACAGCTGTTGGAACAGCTCGGCGCCGCCGCCGGGTAGCCTCTGGTCGCGTAGGATGAACGGCTTGGACAGCTGCATGGCGAGCTTGGGGAGCTCCTTCCTCTCCACGGGGATATCGAACGGGTTGGTCGCCGCCAGGTAGCCGCCGTCCCGGGTCTGCACGATGGGGCCGAGCCCCTTGCCGAGGTCGGAGATGTAGCACGACGCGGCGGCGCCGGAGTCCCGCTTCGCGCCGGACTTGAGCGACGACACCGACTTGGCGAGGGCGCCCTTGCCGTCTCCTTGCTCCAGCATCTGCAAGAACTCCCTGGTCACCTCCTCCTCGTCGGTGTCCAGCCCCGCCGCGTCCTCGTCCTGCGGCTCCTCCGTCTTGGCGGCGGCCGGCGCGTCGCCGAGCATCATAGACTCGAGAGCCTTGATCTGGTTGGTGATCGCCTCCAGCTCGTTGATGCGCCACGCGTGCGCGCTGTCGTGCACCACCTCCTTGACGACCTCGTCGCCGGCGGCCGACGTGGGCGCCTCCTCCGTCGCCTTCTCCTCTCCCTCCTCCTTGGCTTCTTCTTCCGCCTCGCCTTTCGCTTCAACGACGTTCCCTTCTTGCCCTTCCACTCCTTTGTCCACGACGTCGAACTCCGGGAACTCCGAGTCATCGGCTTTCTCCTCCGGCTCCGGCGGCTCTGGCTCCTTCTGCTCTTGCTTGACCTCGGCCAGCGATGGCAAACTGGGCTCGTCGAGCTTGAAGTCGTCAATGCCTCTCAAGTCCGGCGACGGCGAGCCCTTCGTCGGCGTCAGCATCGGTGCCGGCCGCGACACCTTTGGGCTCGTGATGCTGAAGGATAGCTTGCTCTGCTTCCGTGCAAACAAGGAAGAAGACGACGACGAGCTGGTCTTGGTTGCTCCTCCGGTCTGGTTGTACAGCCCGACGCCGCCGTCGTCCATGATCTGGAACGACAGCTTGACGACGAGCTCGCCGCCCTTCGCCTTCCCGGCGAGCGGCAACGCCATGTCCCATTGCCGGACACGCTCCCCTTGCTGGCTCTTGTCCGTGGACTCCTTCACGAGGAGGCTCAAGTCCACGGCGCTCCGGCCAAAGTCGAGCTCCGGGGCTTCCACGGCCACCGCCGAAAGGAGGAACGGCCGTGGCTCGAACTTGAGCGGCTTGCCGGTGCCGGCGCCGCCGCTGCAGTAGAGGTGGCAGCGAAGGAAGAGCGTCTCCTCGAAGTCGGCGGCGCCCTGCTGCACGCGCGACGGCATGGTCTGCATGGCGCCGTCGCGTGTCTCCTTCTTGCGCACGGCGACGGCGAGGCGCAGCCCGTTCATGGACGGCGGCAGGCCCTGCGCCGCCACCACCTCGACGGAGAAGAGACAGCCGAGCCGGTTCATGCCGATGTGTGACAGCGCGCGGATCGGCTTCCAGCTCCATATCCCCTTCTTCTCCCCGCCGCCGCCGCCGCCTCGCCGCCCGGGGTCGTCACCGCCGCGAAGCTCTGGCTCTTGGACGGCGCGCGGCGTGCCCCCGCATCGCCGTCGTCGTCGTCGTCGTCGTCGTCGTCATCGATCGCATTCTTGTCCTGCTTAGGCCTCGACCGGAACGGCGACAGGGACAGCCGTCGCGACCGCGGGCGCGACTCGGCCCGGACGACATCGGCGCCACCGCCATTAACCTCGGCGGCCGAGCGAGGCAGCGCGAGCGACGCGGTCCGGCGGTTGGTGTGCGCCTGGTACAGCGTGTGGCTGAGCGCGTCGAGCTCCTGGAGGATCTGGTTACTGCTCTTGCCGTCGTCCGCCATGGCTGCTACTGCTCCGACCTCGCCGGCAACGACTCGCTACTACAATTACTAGTACTAGTAGCTAGCAAGCAAAGCAAAACAAAGGGAGAAGCAGATAAGAGGAGGAGACGGCGAGGGCGAAGTGTATGGCGAGGGAAGGGAGGGCGCTGATGGCGCCATGTCGCCATGAACGGTGACAGTTTTGGCGGGTTTCGGAATGAGGAGGAGAGGAGACGAACCACTTTGTGAATTGTGAGGCCTCGTCTCTTCTTGAATTCTGTGGTGTTCTTAAGGCCGTTGGTTTGGCGCCAAGAAGGCCTTCTCCAGCTGCTCTCTTGGACTCTTGGCACGGATTAATCCAACGGATAGTTCGATTTTCCATGTTGCATTGCACCAAGCAAATATTTCCAGAAATAATTAGTGGATGTTATGTAACAGTCGACGTGGCTCGCCAGATGAACTGATGCAGCAGGAGCAAGACAAAATAATCATGCCATGCAGTGACAAGTTATCAGACTCCAATCAACATCATATAACATTGATGCATTTCCGGATAAAAATGTTGTGGTTCCTAGCTACAAACATCTGCACTCTGCTGGCGCAACTTGAGAATCAAAACTGAAAAATAACAGATCAAAGACTCTCAAGAATTGATATACAAAATGGCCACCACATGGTTTGACACTCGACAGATTTATTTACCATCTCATGAATGTGTGCTTATTGCTTGTTTTGTCTACAAATTTTGATATATGGCCAAGAAATACTCATGTGAAGGTACATGTAGGAGAAGGTTGCAGCTGCTATTGTTTGCAACTCTCCTGCCCTTCTTGGTTGCTTTCACCACTTGTTCCTGCAAATCCCCGCCTTTCATCGGCAGAGGCGGTGATGACGGGCATCCAGATGTCAGCCGTGCTACTCAAAAGAGATTTCACCTCTGGATCTGAGGCCATGGCAGAAGATATCATCTTGTCAACATTATCAAGCCTCGCTGATAGTTTGTCAAGCTCTGCTGCAATCTCTAACTAAAAATAGCATTGAAAAAAAAACTAATGAGATGAGAAAATATAAATAAATTCGCAGGAAAGGGATTAAACAGAGTTTGTTGCAGTTACCTCATCAAGATGCTTAGGTGTCTGCTCTGGTACCTTAGTAACTTCTAGTCCTAGTGCTTCGATCTTAGCACGCAATTCTACTTCTTCCTGGTTGCTCATAGACTCCACCTGTATTTGATTAATCAAATACTCGTTACTTTATCAATTATCATAGTCAAGCATAAAAGGACAACTGTCGTCTTATTATCCACATCACAGAAAGATATGATGTTGAATAGTAAGAAATCAGAAATATCCTGAGGAATCGTGAGAAATGAATGCAAAGTAACAACCACATGCAATCCTGCATATAATGAGGGTCCAAACTTCCAATGCTATAATCAATAAACTGTGCAAATTCAGACGCCCCAATAATGACTAAATATTACATGCTATGCAAAAATGTAGACACACCTAAAAACAGGGCAGTCAGTGATGGGGGTACCAAAGTACAATAGACCACAAAGCCCCGGATACAATGTTAAGTAGAACCCTCATGGAGAGGGCTAAATGAACTAATCCTGCATGGCGTTTCACTTGTCATCAAAAAGTAAGTGTTCAGTCAAGCGATCATGTCTACGACTGTTTTCATAGTTCCACACTCAGATGACCATGCAGTTTATAAGAATAAGACTACACTCATGAAAAAAAAAATTGCTGTATTGATTCAGCATTTTGTATATTGTTCCTATCACTCACAGGGTAAACTGATGAGTTGCAGATACTGGTGAGTGGTCACTAGTTCTTTCAAGTGAGGTTATTGGCCGTAATATACATGATCATGCCGCTAATTCTGCGGTTCTATGGGGAATACAGCAAAAAGAAAAGGGACTCTTATTATCGTTGTTTTGTCTTGTCATAGCTTGAAAAATATGCCTACATGAAAAAGGAAATTAACACCACCAGCCGCCAGGTTGCAATGGGTGTAGTTGATAAAGTTAAAGAGTTTTGAAACAGGGGCTGATATAGATCAGCTTGATTTACACAATAGTGTTGTTTCATTCCTAGAACGACAAGGAACCAATCCCAGCCAATCACCAGTAGATTGATAATTGGCATTAACCTTTAATCACCCAAACCAATAACCCATGTTTCACTCTTTCAGATAACGAGTTTTTTTTTTGGTAAACACTATACAGCATGGCATAGTCACATAAGGCAAAGAATCTACCAGACACCATAAACAGATTAACTACATCAACTCGATGGCTGTGTACATCCGGTTTGGATGTAGAGGTCGGGTTTTTAATCCATTTTCTAAAAAAAAAACTACATCAACTCTGAACCTGTGTTGCTACGTTGCTTCTCTCGCAGCCATGTCGTTGAGGTCCAATCCCCAGGCCATAGGCCATGTTGCATCTATCCCCAAAACAAATTAACTAGGTTTACATAAATAATGGTATCAACCGAGATTGATACTAAGATCCGCAAAAGTAAGAACATTCGCACAGAGCTGCGATCCCTGCGGCCGAAATCACGAGCCGCCCCCTAATCCAATTCCAAAGCAAGAAATCGAAAACAGATCGAGACGGCGGAGGCGCTTGTATCTACCTGCTGGAGAAGGTCGGAGAGGAGCTGGAACAGCTGCGTGTCCGGCTTCGCCTCCTCCGCCATCAAAAAGTTGTTCTTCGACAAGAGTTCTTCCTCCCCGCCGAAGCTGCTCGTTCTCTGTTCTTGCGGTGCAGCGAGGTTAGGCTCGAGATTTGCGTGGCTTTGGCTTCCCCTGATTAGCCTACACGAGAGAGCGAAAGAGAGAAAAAAAAACGCATAAAAAAGACGTGAGGTGTCACTGATTAGGACCCGTTTTGAGGTGAGACGGCGACGACGAGACAGATCCGCTCGGATCCAAGGTCTAAACTTCACTAACGGGCCAGCTGTTCGCAGCTTTGGGCTCGCGGCCCAGCGTGAAGGCGTACATACGTGGGTGTAGCCGCGAGCGCTCGTGGACTGGGGGCGCGTGCACCGATTACGACCATACCAAGGTGGGCTTCGCGGGTTAGTCTCTCACTCTTAATAGCAGAGGCTATAATAAGCTAAACTACAAACATATTTTATTCCTCTTAAAATATAACATTGTGTAATTAGATGAAACATAATACAAGGAATCTAAACTAAATATATTTAAAAATAGTTATACTTTAAGACAAATGGAGTATGTGAAGAAAAGATGAGAAGAGAGAAAAGAAAAGTAAGTTTTAAAAGAAAAGATGAGAAGAGAGAAAAGAAAAGTGGGTTTTAGATTTATAACCAGATGATGTAGCACGGGCTCTAAAATATTATAATTTTTTTTTAAAATAAACTCAAACTCTAACATCAAAAAAATTAAAAGAGAAACAGAAGACTATAATGCCTTTACTTAATGTAAAAGTTGGTATTGGTTGATGGATAGGTGAGGAGTATTAAAGTAATAAAAGTTTTACGAATTGGTGGTAGGTAAGAAGATAAGAATTGATTTATTTTGGGATAATTTTAAACTCTAGAAGTTAATTTATTTTGAAGTTAATTTATTTTGAGACTGAGAGAGTATATATGAAACATGTGTTTGATTTATTTTGAGATGGATGAAATATGTATAAAAGATGAGTCAGATATTAATACGATGCAATACATATTTATATAAAATTGTATAGATAAATTACATCGACTTGACTGCAGTAACCTGTGGTTGGCTATGGCTATTAAAGGCATGTTTGGCACAGCTCCAACTCCTAAATTTAACTCCAGGAGTTGAATCTGGAGTGGAGTTGTGGAGCTGCCTAAACCAGCTCTAACTCTCTAGTTCAATTTGTGAGAGAGCTCCAGCCAACTCCACTTCCATTTTTAATGGAGCTGAAACCGTTTGGTTTGGCTCCAACTCTATAAAAGGTGGAGCTGGAGCTGTGCCAAACAGGCCCCCTAAGTTTGCTCTAAGTCAGTGGGGGTGGTGCCGCTGCTGCGGCCGCGGTGGCGGCCTGCGCGGGGTAAGAGACCGTGACGACGAGCGGAAGCCACCTTTGGCGTTTGCGTGACTGATCGGTGGGACGGGAAGAAGGGGCGTGACGGGCGTCCAAGGATTCGTTGCTTTGACCGGTGACAAACGTGTGTGCATATGCATTCTTATGTTGTGCTTTTCCTTTCGTTGGTTTGAGTCAAAAAGAGAGCCATGTCATGTGCACCTACGTGTTATGCTTCCTCTTATTTTTCGTGATTCTATTTCGTTGTGATGATGGAACTGAGATGTTAAATTGTATCGCAAGTTTGTAAACGTCTCTAGATGTTTTTTTTTCTCCTCCTCATTGTCGGTGAGGAGTAAGGACACATTTTTTTATATCATCAACATCTGACGAACAAAACTGAACTGAAGAAGTACGTAACGATAATAGCAGAAATAAAAAAGGAGAGGACAAGAAGCTTTTCAAAAGAGATTTGTAGAAATGCCATAGGTTTTTTTAAAGTGCTATAGACATTGATTTTAAGTTCCCTTTTCTTTTGTTAAAGAATGTCAAATGATACCCAGCAACCATTAGCTTGTTTTAGAAGCTTTGCTTTAGAGCATCCAAAAAGAGATCTAAAATGTTTTTTAAACCCGGTTTTTAAGATTTTAGTAAAAAATATGTTTCAACAGAGTCTTTTATAGATCCCTAAAGAACGATGTTCTCAAAAATTAATTTTTATTCTCAAAACTAAGAAGAATAGAATGCAATCAACTCTCCCGCAAAATATTTTCGAAGTCGACGCCTTCCTGTGTTCTGTGTGGTCCTAATAATTAGTTCATGTACATCACTGGCACAGTTCTATCAAAACAGATGTTGAGTAATAATTTTATTTGTGAATAAAGTGATTTTATTTGTGATGTATTAATAAAGTTTACAAAAGACTGTTCAGCAACGTAGATTGGCAACAAGACCTTCCAAGCATGTTTATGAACTTTTTCAGATTAGCACATCAAATGATTATGACCTACACATATGCGTATGCTTGCGACCTTCACCAGACATCCCGTGAGATTTCTATTTCGTTTTCCCATGAAATTTTCAATATATTTGTGGGACCCTATTAATTATCAAATAGGGAAGCTCCTAAAAAATCTGTCGGGTATAATTTTGATTTCATGCTCTAAAATATTAGGAGGATTTTTTATATTCTTTTTTAAAAATCATATTGGATGTTTTTACATGTGTCTCGTAACATAAGCTAAGCCGTGCGGTAGTGTCCATATTCATCTATGCGGTGTGTTTTCGGTTGCATAAAAATACACATCATGAACGCAACCATGCACGTAAATCACACGCACACGTTTGAGTGTATCTCTTTTAATACATGCTCATCTATAAAAATCCATGCCCTCGATAAATTATTGCTAAAGTGCAATCACACGTGAATATTAACTGGCAATCTTATGTACGTATCTTCTTTACAAATGTACCTTTTCTTTATTACTAGTAATAACTCCGCAAGAAAAACAATTATTGTAATTGGAGGCACCTACTTCCTATATGTAGCAAGATTTATGCAAGGCTTTCAGTAGGCTATGACCAACATTTCTATATAAATCTGATACTTGCAAATATCAATGAACCTTTTTGTGTTAACTGTGTTAAACTATTACTCGTAAACTCCCCGATTGTGTCAGAGCTATAGTGAAATTAGAAATTAATTTCTAGTGGAATTTGTCCAAGATAAATTGTATTATCATTATTATTGTCATCATGTATAACAAAAAATATTTAGAACAATATACGAACCCTAAAACAGGAGCAATGGTTTGCATTATAAAAACTTATTGTCCTACGAATTTGGTTGCTTCAAAGACACAACAAATTTATATAGAGTAATTCATTAAAAAAAGAATGCCATCATTAAATTCAAGTGCTTTTTGGTGCATGTACTATGTGTATTAGTTCTATAATAAAATGATATAAAGTTTGTTACAGTAACCCGTGTTACTAACAAATATCACGGTGCTATACATTCTCATGTACTAGACAGTATACATGTTTTTTTTTATTTTCAATTTTTTATTAAAATTTCTAAAAATATTTTTTTGGAAAATTTACAAATCTAGTCGCCCATAGCCTTTGGGAGAGTGATTTTTAAAAATCACTATTTCAGAGAGTGATTTATCTGATATGTCAGACGATCGTTGGCCATCGCCTAACGACCGACCACCAAATGAGGGGGTATTTTGCAGGTGGTCGTCTTGCCGCCCTTTGGAAGGGTTTTTTTCATTGTGCGAGGGAAAGGCGGCGAGAGTGGCCTAGCTTTTTTTTGGCAGGCGCCCCCTTCAATTATGGAAAATATAAGCATGTATAACTGCATACTTATATTTTTGTAAATTCTATCTTTAATTGTGTACATTTTAATTGTGTACATGATTACATGATTCAACCTACACGAAAACTACACACAACTTAAATCCCCTTCCTCAGACTCCAATTTGAGTGAAAAATAAATCACTAATTTTTTTTAAAAAAATTCATGTTTTGTTCGTGTTCAAAATGATGATTTACCTAATTTTTTAAATGAACAGTTAAATATTTTGATTGGGAACCGCACAAAAACATCCTCCGTGGCAAGAGGGCCACCTAAAAGAGCCACCCATGTCGCCCTTTAAGCAGGCGACACCCTTCACTGTAGAAAATCGCCCTCTAAGAGGCGCCTACAAAAATCCACCTCTGCCGCCCTTTAAACAGGCGACACCATGCACAGTAGAAAATCGTCATTTAAAAAGTGACAAGAGGTTGCCATTTTACAGACGGCCCCATACAGCCAAAAATCGTCTACTAGGAGGACGACAAGGGAACCACTTGCAAATTTTCGTCACCCCTTAATGACCGGCCGTTAGCAAGGGCCAACAATCATTTGTCACATTAGATAAATCATCTAAAAAGATAATTTTTAATAATCGGTCTCAGAGAGGGCGATGGACGACTAGTATTATAAATTTTTCAAATAAAAAATTATTTTTTAAATATTTTAATAAATAAAATTAAAAATAAAAAACTCGACATTTTTATGGACGAGAAAAATGTAAAGAAAAAAAAAACAGAAACTGCCCGTTTGCATCCAGATCACAACCAGAGGCGTCTAATGGCGGTACGATCCGTGCTGTCCATCCGAGACACGCAACCGCTGCAGGCGATCTCCCCCGTCCGTAGTCGAAACCGCCAATCCAGCCGTCCATCCCTTACCTACCTCCCAATAAATACCCTCGTACCCCTTCCCACCCCACACCTTCTCCTCTCTCCCTCTCTTTATCTCTCTCTTCCCCTCTCTCGCTTCGCTTTTCTCCCCAAATCGGATCGAACAAATTCGTAAAATTATACTCATATAAAAACACGCGAAGCGAACGGATTCGAAGAGAGATTAACACGAGACGGTTTCGATCGATCCCGTTTTGGGTGCTAATCGTGTGGTTTTTGTGGATTTTTTTGGGTGTTAATCTAGGGTTAGGGTTTCGGATCTGGACGATTAGCCCCCAAATCCATCCATGAATGACCCCATGATGCGGCCACCGGCGCAGCAGCCGCCGCTGCAGTACCAGATGTGGCCGGCGCCGGCCCCGCCCCCGCCACCGCCGGTGATGGAGTTGCCGGTAGTGTTCGTCGGGGGGAAGCCGGTGAGGCCTGCGTGGAAGCGGGTGGCGAGGCAGCCGGGGTGGAAGCAAAGGAAGGCGGCGTCGGCGGCGGGGGCGAGGTGGGGCGGCGCGGCGGCGCCCCGCAACACGACGTCGTACCTGATCCGGGCCAAGCGGGCGGGGGCGTGGCGTCGCTGGTGTCGCCGTGCCCCGTCACGCCGGCCGTGCTGCCGACGCCGCAACTGTCGCCGGCGCGCGAGGTGCTGGTGGAGATGGCCAAGGAGAGGTGGGGCGTCGACGGGTACGGCTCCATGAAGGGCCTCATCCGCCTCCGCTCCCAGGCCGCCGACGCCGGGGGCCTCCCCGGCGAGGACTCCGGATCCGGCGAGAGCGACGTGGAGGAGCACGTCGAGGTGGAGCGCCGCCTCGACCACGACCTCAGCCGCTTCGAGATGGTGCAGCTCCCCGTCGCGGCCGGCGACTGCGAGGACGAAGACGACGACGAGGAGGCCGAGGAGGCCCGCGCTGCGCGGCTGGAGGAGGAGAACCTGACCCTGCGGGAGCGGCTGTTCCTGATGGAGCGCGACATGGACGACCTCCGCCGCCGCCTCCTCGCCGTCGAGACCCTCTGCCGTGACCGCCACCGCGACGGCTGCGTGGTGGACGCGGCCGGCGTCGCGGAGGAGACGGTGCTTTCGGAGAGCGTGGCCGGCGCCGACCTCGCCGAAGTTGGAGACGAAGCTTGAACGGCGGCGGACGCCATGAAAGCGTGTAGCAGACAAGGCTTGTTACTCAACTGTACATAGGTTCCGGTTTCCCTGTGCAGATGTTGATGTGAAGAGTAGGCAGAAGCAGCTTAGCTTAGAAATTACTCTTCTTCTTTGCATCCTCTTGTGGTTTAATCTTGATTTTTGTTATTACTTGTTTTAGCAGCAGCTTGATCATCTCTTGTAGTACTAGTTCGGTTCCATTTCTTCTTGTAGAATCAAATCAGCCAATGGATGATGATGAAATTGGGCAGGCAGACAAGAACACAAGATGTAGGTGTTCCTCTTCTGCTCCTGTAGATCCTCATCAACTACTCTCCTAGATAGATAGGTAAGATGTTATCATGTTAGTACCAAAATTTCAGTAACCTGCTCGGTGTATGCTATGAATTTCAAATCCAAAGTGTTGTTTAGTTTGTTCATTGCTGTTCTGTGGGCACCAAAGAAATGTTTTGGTTGGTGACAGGAAGGGAGATGAGCAAAACCGATGAAGCCAATCAAAGAATCATCCTCTTTGTTCCTCCTCGGTGTTCGCTCGCGTTTGTGTGTTTGGTATGCTGCTTGTTGAATTGAATTGAGAAATCGAAATCTCTCTTGCGTGGAAGAGAGACCGACTCCTGTACAAGTGATGGTCTTTAATGCCGTTCGGTTGGTCAGGTACTCAGATCCTGTCCCGGATAGCTCCATTTCTGTGCTGAATTGTGCAGTGCAGACGTGCAGGTGCACTGCAGGTTGGCAGCTTGCGAGAGATGGGAGAGCATCTGGTGGCATTTGGCATGGCTGGGTTTGGAGGTTTGGAGGGAAAATATGCTGTGCAAATCACATATATGCAAATTTCAAAATTATCGTAGGATAAAAAATAAATGTTCAAGATTTATTTATGTCACTCTTGATACAAATTTTACTCTCAATAACACTTACTCTTAATAAAATCTAAAAGTAAAAATTTTATTTTATTTGAAATGACGTGGATGAATGTTATACATTTATTTTTTATCCTATGACACTGTATATGTGATTTGTAATTTTTATATATATATATATATATAAATAATGGGTTGGGGTGACTCCGAGGAGAAGAGAAAACTCCATGGCTACGAGTACGAAAGTAGCCTTCGTTGCTGTGCTCTATGGAGAGGAGGAGAATGTAGCATCTGGAAAAGCGTGGTTTTGAGGAAGATGCTGAAAGCTCTGACCGATCTAGGACCCTTCCTTGCTACTGTACTATGCTCTCTTTTGTGTGCTACCGGAATTTTTTTTTCATTTAAAGGAAAACCCTTTGAATATTCCTCTCCTCTGTCTTTTTAAGGAGCTCTGCTGCCCCCTTTGTGTTTTAGCCACAAAGATTCTTGATTTCTTCCTCACATCTCGCGACCCTGCAAGAACACACCCGGACCGAACCGAACACCCTTTGTGACACCATCCCATGGAGGCAAAACGCATTCGATGAGGCCGTATATTTTGGCTTGAAATGAGTTGACCCAACCGCCAAGGCAAAAAGGTGATAGGGTGGTAGTTATAAAGTATAACCAAGTGCTATACTAAGAGGAGAAACAGTTCTTATCCCTAAAAAAAAATATCCCATCGTTTCTTACATGTTATTTAAATAATCATAAAAAAATTAAAAAAATAAAAAAAATAAATTAATATAAAATATATCATTTTATAAATAGTAAATTTAAATTTAATCTTTATAAGTTGTAACAAAAATAATTGTATATATATGTTAACTGTTTTATTTTAATTTGTTCTTTTTTGCAACTTATAAAAGTTAAATTTAGCTGATATGTTTTGTGAAGTGATATATTTTATATTAATTTATGTTGTTAATTTTTTTAAAAAATTATGACTATTAGAATGAAAAAACGAAATGATGGCTTTATCGAGTGAGAGAAATTCATCTTTGTAACAAAAAAACAGAGCCACCCCGCCATCATGCACTGATGCACGGTAGCGCGCATGGCCGTTGATGGGTGAAAACAATGACAAAAATTCCCGACTAATTGAGCACCGTTTCTGTAAAACTAAGAATAGTTTCCGATCATTTTTAATTTTAGTCATATATAAAATTTAAATTTCTTAATTTCTGTCCACACGTATTTATCGTTAAATAGTTGAACTGATAAATACGAAAAAAAAGTGTTCTTGCCAACTTAAGAATCGTTCCCTTACAAATGATATCATTTCGGACTCATCTACGAGCGCTGAGCGCATGAGTGCGACCGCACCGGGGCTTCACTAACTTTCAAGCTCGCGTAATCGCGCTTGGTTGAACCAACGAACCGGAATAGCGGCTTAAGCCGCAGCCCCACTTACAGGCGTACACAGCCACCTTCTCCAGTTGATTTGATTTTTGATTAATTTCACTTGTCGATTCCGGGGAGCGTGACGTATCAAATTGACAAAACCAGTGGGCTACACCACCCTGGTTGCACTTTCGGACATAATTATTTTTTTCCTTATCCCTCTTGATTGCTACATAGAACATAATGATGGTCGCCATTAACTTTATGAGCAAACATTGCTGCAGGCAAGGCTTGTTTATGGATGCAATTCGATCTTCAGAAGGGTTAAATCATGAAGAATTTATGGATTGCAGTAAAAGTAGCAATAGGTTGACAAGGACCACAGAATGCTGTTGTTCATTGGAAAAAAGTTGACCTCATATTTTTTTCGGTGAGCGAGTACACAGACACAAGATTGTTGAATGATACTTAGTATGCTATAATTGAGAACAGGAATTCAATACGATTACATGGAATCAGAAAAAAAAAGGCACTGCTGTGTTAGACTTCCTTTTCTTTTGTAGATCACAAAGGTCAAGTTTGTAACATCACCATTTTATAGTGTTTGTTTGGTCAAACACAAGTGCAGAACTGCAAGTTCAATGCCGCTCCCATCCATTTACAGTTTCCAGCTTGCTAATTTTTCATGGTGCAAAAAAGTCTTATAAATACCTGAGTAAAATTCGATAACTTGCCGCAAGCTGCAGTTTTTTTCTCTACATTTAGACTATCCATTTTCCGAATACAAATGCTAGGACGGTATGCAAGCCTACAAAGGTAATGTTCAGACTTCACATTATGACTTTGCTGTATTACGTGGTGTTGGTTTATATCCCATAAATACGGGAAAACACATTCTTTGATTTATCACTCAACACTTACAATAGGGGTGGGCATTCGGTTAAAACCGAGACTTCGGTTCGGGTTTTTCCTATGCAAAGTTTATTTTGGCATTAGGTAACAACCGATCGGTTCTCGTAAATACTGAAATCGCAAAATTTGGGTCTGGTTTTTTTCGGTTTGGTTGTTGGTTTTACCGAAAAAACCATACTAGAAGAGAAGCGGTGCCACGGCCGGCCGAGGCGGAGACGGCGCGGTGGCGGGCCAAGGCGGAGGCGGCGCAGCATGGCGGCGAGCCGGGGTGGAGGCGGCGCGGCGCGCTAGGGCAGAGTCGGCAGTTTTTTGTGTTCGGTTTTTTTTCCGGTTGTTCGGTTCTCCGATGTTAAAAACCGAAGCCGAACCGAATTATTCGGTTTATGCAACATCACGAACCGAAACCGAAACCGAAAACCGAAAAACGTAGACTTCGATTCGGTTCGGGGTGGTTCGGTTTTTTTTGTTTTCGTTTTAAAAGTACCCACCCCTAGCTTACAAGTTGATGAGAAGGGCATAGATTGATAAGACTGGCAAGCCACGCCACAGAAACACCCTGATGACTCCAAAGAGTTATCTTAGAGAAGCTGGAAAATAAAGGTCATGTTGTACATGGGGAACTAAACGTACCTGCAGATCTTGCAAGGTTACACTACTTCTGTAGAGTCAGGCTCGATTTGTGCGCCTTCCAACTTGGAGAGCGAGTTCAGTGTCTTTTTTGCCGGGACGGCTTGGAAAAACCGGCCAAAACTCAAGATTAATTGAAGGAAAAATTGTACAATCAACGACACAAGTGTCGCTTCAGACTAAAGCGTTAGCTCAGTCCAGCTGATCAAACAGAGAAGAGGAAAACGAAAAGAAACTGTACAAAAACCGGCAACTACTCGCTATTTAAAGTAAAAAAAATCCTGGCTTCACACCAAACTGTGATCTCCTTGTTGACATCCTCCGCTAGCTGCACTGCTGTCTTGGCGCTGTTTTGAAAATTCTGAGCGAGTTCAGTGTCTATCTTAAGAGATATATCAAGTGAAGTGCCTTTACAGAATGTGTTAATGCTCCACTGAAAAAAAAAGAGAGAATTCAGAATTGTTGAAATAGAATACTTGAAAAATCAAGAATATCTGAAAACGCAAGCATGGGAATGTTCGTCTACTATAAAAGAGCAAACAAAAAGAAGTACTAACAATGAAAGTCGTATTTTAAAAAATGCTCTGAAAATCAGACATGTCTCAGCTCTTTCTCTCTCTTTTTTTTGTGTGGGGAGACATGTCTCAGCTCAAACAGAAGGCAGTGCACATAACATCAATTGACAAATGGAAATAATTACAAAGAAGATGCAGATATCTTGAAATGTACGTAACCCCTGTTTCTCCAATTTTCTTCACTGTATCAATAGTCACATTTCCAGATGCCTGAAGCAACAGTCACATTTCACTGTAACTATTCAGTTAAACTAGGGAGTTCACTATGCAATAAACCTTGCAGTCTACTGTTACATCATATTTACCATGAATTCCCCAAATTAATAACGACTACAAATAGGCAATATAGAATAATAACAGTAATTCAAGACATCATCAGGTTACAAGGATCAATCGAAGTAAACTGTCACTTCCCTCGCCCATGTTATACACTGCAGGAAATGTATGCTTTTCAAAGTTAAACCTGCATACCTCAGTCTCAAATCTACAATTTATCAACTGCACGGCATCCTTGAGCATTGATACATCTACATCACCGTTTCCAAGAGGGACAACCATATTATCCAACATTATACGAGTTAAAGAGGTATTGTTCTCAGCAGCATACTCCAATAAATCTTTCACATCCTGAAGTGTTCTTGTCTCGATCTGATTCATAAAATGTATTCTGTGAACATATGCACTTTCTTTACTCTTCCTTTTAGTTTTTGTATACAAGAGCACATTACTGACTAAAGAACCTGGAGAGAAAAATGCAAAGCTAAAACAGAATTATATACAAACAGAAGTGCATCGTTTAGATGTGAAATATGTAATCACTAGATGGTACCTCAACAGGAAGAGTAAGTTTTTCCTTTGCCAAGAATTGATCAACAGATTTCATTGCATTTGTTATGCCTCCAGCAACAGAAATATGATTATCCTTTATCATAACCATATCAAATAAGCCAATCCTTCACATTTTCGGGAGAACAACAGGACTAAAGGTGAACTACACAAAGAGTTCAATTACTCCCATTCGCTGGCGATGCAAACAAGGTGGATTTGGTCCAGGGTGTTCTGCTTTGTTCGGTGCAACCCTTCCCCATCACCTATCTAGGGCTGCCTCTCGCCACGAGGAACCCATCAAAATCCGATTGGCAACCTCTGTTTGAGAAAATCTCCAAAATGGTTGCAGGTTGGAGGCCAAGATTCTTAACAATTGATGGAAGGCTTTGTCTAATCAAGTCGGTCCTGCTGGCGCTTACTCTTCATTATGCTTCAGTATTCAAATTGCCGAAGTGGGTGATAAAAGATTTTGATAGGAAGTGTAGGGCGTTTCTCTGGAAAGGGCAAGAAAATGTAAGTGGCGGCCACTGTCTTGTGTCCTGGGCAGCGATCTGCGTGCCAAAGGAGAAAGGGGGGCTAGCGATTAAGAATTTGGAATTTTTTGGGAAGGCTTTGAGGTTGAAATGGCCGGTTTTATTGCGGAGACAGCAGGATAGACATTGGACAAAAGTCAAATGCGACTTTGACAAAGGAATGACAGACTTGCTCCAATCCACTTTGCGATATGTTTTGGGAAATGGTCTTCAGACTCCCTTTTGGACTGCGGACTGGACCGGGCAGGGAAATGTTTGTTGTGAAGCGAGAAAACTAACAGTAAAAAGTAGATTCTTCCTCATTTCATATTGATCTCAATGACTCTTTATATAGGGAGAGTACAAGCCTAAAATTTTAGGCATTTAGTGAATTACATCAATTAGCAATAAGAATGATTTATGCTCCTCAATTATATGGCTGTTACAAGTAAGTTGATTGCTGCCATTGTTGCTCTTTGATGAGTATTTGATGAGATCAAATAAGGCCTCACAATGCTTTGTAACACTCCTCCTTTTGATCGAGTCCATGTTGAGATCACCTTGTTCTTTAATTCCTTCGAAAAACCCTGTGAAAAAAGAAATAATATAACTGGTGATTGCTCTATCATCAACCTGCAAGGTTAAAGGAGTAATCCATGTCGTGTTTTATCTCTAGAAAAACTCTTGTGGGAGAAAACATGAGATAAGGCATAAGCTTGCATCTATCATTGACTCATTAAAAACTTTATATGAGAAAAACCCGGATGATAAAAACTCATAAAAGAAAAAAGAGTACAATGTGAAGCGTTTTAACAGGGTCCATCATTCAGAGAGTCTCCCCTGAAGCTTGCAAGTTTCTGAGTAGTCTCATACCAATTCCCTTAACACATCTCTCGAACGAGGAAGTGGGTAGGGATTTTGTGAAGAGATCTGCCAGATTATCGCAAGAGTTTGTTAGTAAGATGTTTATTTCTCCATTTTGCTGAAGCTCATGGGGATAAAACAACTTAGGAGCAATATGCTTGGTGATATTGCTCTTAATGTAGCATGTTTGCATCTGTGTAATACAAGCAGCATTGTCTTCATAAATAATGGTAGGTGATTCTGAGGAACCAATACCACAAGATTGTTCAATGTGGTTTATCATCCTGCGAAGCCACACACATTCACGTGATGCTTCAAACAGTGCGATGATTTCAGAATGATTTGTGGAGGTAGCCACTAATGTTTGTTTAGATGACTTCCACGATATGGCTGTTCTTCCATGGAGGAATACAAAACCTATTTGTGATCTGACGTTGTAGGGATCAGACATATAGCCAGCATCAATGTACCCAACCAAGCTAGGATCAGCAGTTTTCTAAAAGAACAAGCCAAGATCCTTAGTGCCATTTAGGTACCTAAGGGTTTGTTTTCCTCCGGTCCAATGACGTTTAGTTGGGGCAACACTACGTCTTGCCAATAGATTTACCGCAAACGCAATATCTGGCCTGGTACTATTTGCAAGATACATAATTGCTCCAATGAGACTAAGATAGGGATATTCTGGTCCTAATATCTCCTCTCCTTCCTCCCGTGGTCGAAAAATGTCCTTTTCTTTATCGAGAGATCGAACAACCATGGGAGTTTTATTTGGATGTGCTTTGTCCATATTGAATTTCTTCAATAATTTCTGAATATAGACAGATTGATGCACAAAAATTCCTAAATGAAGGTGCTCGATTTGCAATCCTAAGAAAAATCTGGTTTTACCCAAATCCTTCATCTCAAATTCCGCCTTAAGATGGTGGCGGGCTTCATTAATATCTTGTGTGTGGCCAATGATATTCAAATCATCTACATACACTGATATAATGCAAAATCCTATGGAGGATCTTTTGATGAATATGCATGGGCAATCATCATTGTTGGAGTAACCTTTCTGTAGAAGGTACTCACTCAGTCGGTTGTACCACATTCTACCCGACTGTTTGAGACCATAGAGTGATCTTTTGAGCTTTACATAATACATTTTTTGATTTGCGCTTCCATTCGGTATAGAGATCCCATCGGGGACCTTCATATATATGTCCGAATCTAGTGACCCATATAAATATGCTGTCACGACATCCATCAACTGCATAGATAGACGCTTTTGTATTGCCAGTGATATTAAATATTGGAACGTAATTTCGCTCATGACTGAAGAATATGTTTCATTGAAATCAATGCTGGGTCTCTACGTGAACCCTTGTGCTACAAGCCTCGCTTTATATCTCACCACCTCATTTTTCTCATTCCGCTTCCAGATGAAAACCCATTTAAAACCCACGGGGAAGGTTTTTGGAGGTGTAGGTATTACTTGTGAGAATACCTCTCTTTTATTGAGGGAGGTTAACTCTGCTTCAATTGCTTCCTTCCATTTGTTCTAGTCCGAGCGCTGTTTGCACTCTACCATGGATTTTGGATCTGGATCATTTTGGATGGTTTCTGCAACTGATGAGGCAAAGTATATGTCGACAATTGTAGTCTTACAGTTGAATGATTCTCCAGACTCAACATAGTTTACGGATATTTCATTTACCTCAGTTGACGACTCAGTATTTCCCAATATGACTGCGTCGGCGCGTTCCAATGTCCCATCATCAAAAATTGAGTGCACTGTTGATGTGGGAAGTGAATTGGATGAATTCACCTGGTGTCTCTCAACTTGAGGTTGAGTTTCATTTACTATGTCAGAAGATTCTTTCCTTCCTCGTGCGCTTGCGAGGATTTGCCGTACTTCTCCCACTTTGTTTTGAGGAAGGGAGTTGAATAGTTTTATTTGGTACCTCTATTCTTTCTGGCACATTCCTTGCAGGAATGTATGATTTTGTGACACTTTTACTCATAGTAAATGAGTCTGGCAAATTGTTTGCAGCAACCTGCAAATCAATGATCCTTTTAACCTGAAGGTCAGATTCTGTGGTACGAGGATCCTCCTTTAGGGTGTCTATGACATCCCAATTTATTTCCGGACATTCAGTGTGATACTTAAATTCTCCCCCTAATGCCGGAAAATGTTCTTAATTGAAGATACAATCAGCGTACGGCCGTGAGTAAATCCCGTAAGGGGCTCCAGTATTTAATAATCGACGGAGATAAATATCCCACGTAGATCCCCATTTTCCTGTGAGGGCCCATTGATGTACGCTTTGGTGGTGAGATCGGTACGTATACAGCGCAACCGAATTTCCGTAGATAGGAAATACTAGGAGGATCACCACGAACCAATTGCAGTGAGGAGGTTGTATGGTATGTAGTTGGGCGCAATTGTACTAAGTCACCAGCGTGTAGGACTACGTGACCCCAACATGAGGTTGGTAGGTTATAATTTGCAATAATGGTCTGGCTATGAGTTTTATCCTCTTGATAAGAGATTCGGCTAAACCATTCTGTGTGTGAACATACGGTACAAAATGTTGAACTTTAATTTCTAAAGCCATACAATAATCATTGAAAGCTTTGGAAGAAAATTCTGCAGCGTTGTCTAATCTGATTGATTTTATCTAGTGTTCAGGTTGACTTGCTCTAAGTCTGATGACTTGTGCAATCAATTTTGCAAAGGCATGGTTCCGTGTCGATAAGAGACACACATGGGACCATCTTGTGGATGCGTCTATTAGAACCATGAAATACTTGAATGGTCCAGACAATGGTTGAATAGGGCCACAAATGTCTCCTTGAATGCGTTCAAGAAACTTTAGTGGTTCAGCCATTATTTTAAGATGTGAGGGTCCCAAAATTAATTTCCCAGTTGCACATGAGGTGCACACAAAATCTGAGGATTCTGAGAATTTTCTATTGCTCATACCATGTCCACTTGAATTGCTCATGATTTTTCTCATCATTCCGATGCCGGGATGGCCAAGGCGATCATGCCAAGTTTTAAATGCATCCACATTTTGAAAAATCACTTTGTATGCAACATATGGTATAGGTTTGATGTATGTGTAGTACAATCCAGACGGGAGAGAAGACACCTTTTCAATTATTTGCCTGCCATATCCAGTATCTTTGGTCAAGAGGAGAAACTCCTCATTGTTTTCTTCATATGTTTCCACATGAATACCATTTTTTCGGATATCTCTATAACTTAGTAGGGTACGTGTTGAATCGGGATACAATAATGCCTCCTCGATGTTTATTTGTGTACCCATTGGAAGTATGCGTCCCGCGATGGTCAAAACTTTTCCTTCCCTCTTAGTGAGAGTTTGGAAAATTTTGACTTCCCTAAGTATAGTGTTAGTGGTACAACTGTCCACGAGGCACATCTCTTCTTCCATCGGACTGATTCCCGTAATAATCTATATAATGCATAATGTAATTTCATGAGGACAAAATATAGAAAATCACATAGGAATGTATTAATATAGCATTTGTGATTATTGCAATTGTAAATAGGGGTAGCAACATCATGTCTTTATTACAACGGTTACATTTGCAAAAATTAAACATTAGATTAATGACGACTAATTAAGATCTCCATAAATATCGTTGGAAGCATATTCCACGAGCATGTTGTCCAAAGAGCCTTCCTCTTCATTTGGCGGAGTCATGGTTTTGCTTGGTCCCGCTCCTTTAGGAATGTGGTCCATAGCTCCAGTCTCCAGCACTTGAGAGGCGAAGTGTGCTTCGTGTTTCTGGTTGGTCTGTGTACGACCCATAGACTTCATGTATAAATCAACAAGATGTTTAGGGGTTCTGCATTTCTTAGCAATATGATTGTAGCAGCCACACCTGTAGCAGGTGGTTTTGTTGCCACTATCATATTATGCTTAGAATTGCCTTTTCCCTTTTTAGTGTTCCCACGTTGCTTTTTGGCTCTCTTGTGTTTACCCTTTCCTGAGGAATTTCTTGTCTGTGTGTTCCCATTTGGAACTTGTTTCTTCTCATTCGCATGTACTTCAGGCAATGGTGCAAGGCCCAAAGGGCGCGGTTTGAGTTCCATATAGTGAGCTCATGGTTCTTTTTCTGTTTCAATGTCTGAATGAGTGAAGAGTAGACAGTGAAATTCTTCTCACGGTATTGTTGAGTGATGATCCGTTCTGATGGGAGCATTCTAGACAGAGTCTTCTCAATTTTCTCCTCTTCAGAAGGTTCTTTCTCACAAAACCGGAGCTTAGAGCATATCTTATGAACAACATGGTTGAACTCGTCTACATTTTTGAAATCCTGTAGACGTAAGTGGTTCCACTCATGCGTTGCCTTAGGGAGGAGGATAGCTTTATGTTGTTCATATCGATTTTTAAGAGCAGTCCACAAAGCGCGTGGGTTTTCCTCATACATGTACTCCATTTTCAAATCCTGATGGATATGATTCCTTATAACTTTTAAGGCGGAGAATTTGGACATGTTTGAGGGAGGTACACTTCCATCTGTTGTTTCAGCTATACATCTGTATAGTCCATTAGTCGACAGATTGACTTTGACATCCATCGCCCAAGCAGGGAAATTGGAACCATCGAGAGCGAGAATATCGAACTCTTTGGTTGCCATCTCACCTGTGTAGCCAAAATTTTGAGAAATTATGGCACATTTGCATTATAAAATAAAGTAGGGCGAGAAGAGTAAAGTTGCAAAGTAAATGTATAACAAAGGACATGGAAATGCTGAAACAAACCCATATGTATTTACAATGACAGAGAGTTACAAAGTGCTGATGGCAAATGTAAAATCTCTGCTTATTTGCTAAGATTAAAATGACCGAAGGTCAACTAGTTATAGCGTAAAATGCAAAAAAAATTAAGATAAGTTGGGTGGTGGGCCGAAATAATGAGTATTTTGGCCCACCACCACCGAAGGTCCACGAGGGTGGTGTGGGCGAGGCTCGGCCCATGGGCGGCGCGGGAGGGCGGGCCATTAGCGTGGCTGCGAATGGGCCGGCTGGCCCGGCGGGATAAGGAGGGGTGTGGTTAGGGTTGGCAAAACCCTAACCTCCCCTTCACAGCCGTCGCCGCCCATGATGGAGAGGCCGACGCCGCCGGCCGGGCGCTGCCATGGGGAGGTCGGCGCGCCGCGCGCCGCCGCGGCTAGGGCGCGCGCCGCCACCGCCTGCCGGGTGCCGTCGCGCCGTCGATGGAGAAGCGGGCGGGCGCCGCCGCCATCGATGGAGAAGCCCCGGCGGCGGGTCGCCGCCGCCAACGGAGAGGCCGGCGCGCCGCGTGTCGCCGCGGCTAGGGTGCGCGCCGCCGCCGCCTGCCATGGACGGGCCGGCGCGCCTCCGGCTCGAAGCCGCCGCCTCCAACGCCATGGCGCCGCCAGCCGAACATTGCTGCCGCCCTACCCCCCTTTGGACCTCGATTTCCCCTTTGTGCTTAAGCCTCCCCTCACCCGAGGGTGGGGATGGCTAGGCTTGCCGCCGCCGGTAGTCTTGGTGGGACATGCCCGGTCTTGATGATACGGCGCGGTCCGGGAATGGAGGGGTTGGTGGGGGCCGAGCTCTCGCCGTTTCCCCTGCTGCCATGTAGAATGGCGGGGCTCCGCGGCGTGCAGCGAGGGTTCCTCTGAGGAGGAACTCCGGTGGATTGGCTGGTGTCGGCGTGTGCAGCGGCGTCTCCGGTGTGTAGTCAAGCGATGGTGGTGGAGAAATGACACGGCGAAGATGATGTGTCCAGCCGTGGTTCAGGCAAAAAGCCGTCACCACATCGGGCATCGCTTGCTGCTTCCGTACCCGTGCAGTCCACCCATGGGTCTCACAGTGGTGCGGTACCTCCACCAGGATTCGTTCTGGTGCTGTGCACATTTTCGGCATCACCGGAGACCCTTGGCGAGTCGCTAGGGTGCTCGAGATGGTGCTGTCGGCTCTCTTGTTCCTGTGGGAAATGACATCGTCGTCGCGACGTCGTCCTCCACGTCTGGCGAAGCCAGGAGGAGGAGACGAGGGACCACGGCCGGCAATGCCGGCACCACGGCCCCTGCCACGTCGAGGACGGCGTGTCAGAGCCCGGAGGATCCTCTCAAGCTGCTGCAAGAGACGACGAAGGTGGCGTGCACGGAGATTGCGTGGAAGGGAGGAGTTGGCAGTGAGAAGACGAGCCATTCTTACCCCTGCACGTGTCGGTGAGTCTCTTCACTACTCTAGCTTGGTAGAGTGTGCTGATAACGTGTTATAAAGCAAGAAAACGAATAGTGAAAAGTGGATTCTTCCTCATTTCATATTGATCTCAATGACCCTTTATATAGGGATATTACAAGCCTAGGATTCTAGGCATTTAGTGAATTACATCAATTAGCAATAAGGATGATTTATGCCCTCAATTATATGGCTGTTACAAGTGAGTTGATTGCTGTCATTGTTGCTCTTTGATGAGTATTTGATGAGATCAAATAAGGCCTCACAATGCTTTGTAACAATGTTCAAAGGAGATGGCCATGTTTGTTCACCTTTTTCGACGAAACAAAATGATAGTGGCGCAGGCGGTGATAGGCCACAGGTGGCTTCGTGACATCGAGGGTGCGTTGTCTAATGAGGCCATTGGCGAGTTCTTTGAACTTTGGGACGAAGTCCAAGCTTTAGTGTTGACAGAAGAACCTGATGATATCCGTTGGAAGTTGGAGATGCACGGCGAAATTCACGGTGGCCTCAGCCTATGATCTCTTCTTTATTGCAAGAGAGAATTGCTCTTATGGGAAGCTGATCTGGAAAGCTAGGGTCCCTTCCAATGTCAAGTTCTTCATGTGGGTCGCACTCAGAAATCGATGTCTAACGACGGATAATCTAGCGAAGAGAAATTGGCAACATTCAGACTGCTGTCAACTTTGTCTGGTAGAGCCTGAAGACAAAAACCATCTATTTGTTTGTTGCGGCTATACAATGGAGGTGTGGGAACTGATTAGACAGCAAACAAATGTGCGGTTTCAGATCTCGGGTGAAACAGGGGAGCCGCTCCATGCCTGGTGGCTGCGCGTGAGAAAGAAGTTTCGGAAGAGCAACAGGAAATTCTTTGATGCCTTGTTCATGTTGATTTGCTGGAGAATTTGGAAGGAACGCAATGCAAGAATTTTTGACAATCAACACAAGACGCCGCAACTACTCGTGGAAGAGATCAAAGAAGAGGCAATTTTGTGGAGGGAAGCAGGGGTTTTGCCCAACTTTGGGGAGTAGTCGTCTCAGCAAAACTGGAGCCTGACTTGGAGAGTCCCTGAGTCAGGCGACGACCGGAAACAGGGCTTTCTCTCCTTCTTTTCAGTTTTTAGATTGTTTTTTAAGCTGACGTAAGTTAAGCTTAAGTCCAACAGGTTATTGTCGATGTAAACCATTTTGGAAACTCATTTCCTAAGTCCTTACTGAAATTGGTTGACTGGCCTTACGGCCAACCCGTCAACAAAATAAGCCAATCCTGTGATTCTTTCTACCACCAATTAGTACCTAGGCTCGTACAAGCACGAGTGAAGATACAACAGAAGGAATGAAAAATAAGCCAAAAGTGTTATAGTGTTATAGTGGCAAAAGAAAAAAAGAAACAAAGACAAGTATTCTTACTGCCCATTTGTCAATGAGCCGTAAACCCGGAGCAGTTTTCCTTGTTTCCCATATGCATGCTGGACGAGCAGCATCGGCCATGGCCTGAATGGAATTAGAAAGTATGTTGCATGAAATTCATTCTCACATAACATACAACCAGGTATAATCATATTGTTTTTTAAGAAAATGGATTAAAACCCAGCCTCTACATCCAACCGGGTGTACACAGCCCGCCAGGTATAATCATACTTGATCTGAGAAAAAGCAATTGACTAGGACATGATTCATAGACATCAAAAAGGTTTTCTGAAAAATCAGATCGGGAGAATCAGCCTTGCTGATTATCATCAGATCTGGAAAGTGGTATGTGTGTACCTATCAGGAAAATACGTAAGGAGCAACTAGAGTGTCTTTTCGAATAGTGAAATATGTCCAAATCCATAAACAGATGCATATGTTTCACTTCATTTGTGAAAAAGAGGAACATCTTAGCTATCAACTAAGGTCACCAATCACCTTTGTCATTGTAGCAATTCCACTCGTTCTTTGCATGAAATTGAGCACCACCCTTTCAGCAATAATAATGTTGCAAGCACAACCTTAATACAAATGATGAAAATGTGAAAAGCATGCTAGACCTAACAAGTTAACACAATTCAAGAACTTAGCTACTACCAAAGACATTAAGTTGTTTTAATACCATGAACTCTTCCAAATTGCAGTCCCTTATGGACATAGTTTCCATCATTTTCAAACCATTCAACCTGAAAAATGGCCCAAAAGAGTAATTATAAATGCCATCTATGAAGTGTGCAGAATCATGCCAAACAGCACAATGAAACTATGAGGTGGATATACCTTCAATGATGGATCAACTTGCTTGAATATCATATCTGCTAGGCTTATTCCAGCGACACACCATCCTCCTCTGCAATAAAGGTAGCTTCAGCTTTCACATCAGAAGGTATGGTTGCCAAGCAAGATACATCCCCTGAAGGTGTTAATAGATGGTTTCAAAACTCACAGTGAAAAATGAAAAATTTGCAAACAAGTTTCAAAGTGCAAACACAACATTAGTTCAATGTAAAAATACAAAAGAACTTGAGATCATGTACTCCGTCCGTTTCATATTATAAAACGTTTTACTTTTTCCGAAGTCAAACTTTTAAAGTTTGATCAACTTTATAAAAATCATAGCAATATTTTTAAAAAAATATTTTCAACACAAAACAAATATATTTTTAAAATATATCCAATGTTAGATTTAATGAAAATAGTTTAATGTTGTAGATGTTACTAAATTTTTCTATAAACTTAATCAAACTTAAAAAGTTTACCATGTTAGACTTTTACTATTTTTAGGATTCTGCAAAGGGCTAAAGCAGCCCGCCTGAATATGTTCCTTTAGCTCCAATGGAGTTAATCATTGCTGCAGGAATCCAGTGATAATAAATTTATTTTGCTAATACAACCCAGTGTCTACATTCTACACTACTAAGATGATGAGAGAGCTCATGATTATGCTTACTGTTAAAGAACAGAAGACAAAAACAGCAGATATAAATGTACCCCAAATAAAATTATTGCATAGATGGGATCACAATTTACAGAACACCCGTAAACTGAACAACTTATAACTTATCTTACAGCGCAGACATGAATAAAAAAAACGTAGTACTCATGCCTACACTATAGGAACATGATTGCTTGTGGTCACCACATACACGACCGCCACCAGCAAGGGCAGGGTAATTTTGCAAGTGCCCATCTACGTGCGTACCTCGGTCACCGACGTCCTCGGAGAGGGCGAGGCCGATGAGGTCATAGGAGGGGTGAGCCGGCAGCGTCATGGGCAACCGTGCCTCGGAGGACATGGAGACGGGCGCGGGGGGGCCGGGAGGCAAAGGCGGTTGGAGGATGGCGATGAGGAGGAGGAGAAGGGGAAGGAGAAGGCCTCGAGGCGGCAGCTAGGAGAACGTTGGGATTGGGCACGGCGACGACAGCGGGAATGGTGGGCATCGCAAACGCAATAGCTGTCGGTGTGTGGGGATCAGTGCGATAAAAGAGTGTGGAGAACGAAAGAGAAAAGAAGCCGCGGCGCTTACTGTGCATTTAGCTTTGCGCTCAACGAGTGAAAAGTGTTTTTCTCCCTAAGGAAATCTCTTTTCTAATATCACCTAAATGATAATTAGAAACTTTAAAATAAAATAATAAAGATATATTAATATAAAATATATCACTCCACAACATGCAACTTGAAATTCAACTTGTATAAGTTGTAATAAAAACAAATATAATTGTGAATACATATTAATTGTTTTTAGTTTAGTTAGTTTGTTTTGTTGCAACTTATAGGAGTTAAATTTGATCTTGTATATTTATAAAATTATACAAATCATATTAATCTTTGTTGTCATTTTTTAAAAAAATAACTATTTAGATGGCATCCAAGAAACGAGTGGATGTCTCTTCGAAGGATGAAAATACATCTCCCTCGCTAAGCCGTAAAGAATGAGGTGGCACAATATATCGTGTCGGGTGAGAGCAGGCAAGTGACTATCTTCGTCGTCGAAACATATCCAATTTAATTCAAATTATTTAAGTAGTCTAATTTATCTCATAAATAATTGTAAGTCTTACTTAACCCCTAAACTATTATTTCTCGGTTTTTGCTAGCTTGTTTTGCCAGCATGGTAGCGGTTTTGATGGAGTAGGCCACCCTAGCAGGACCACTATGACCTCAGAAGTAGTTCATATAGAAGCTATTGACGTTTCATTTCTATTCATGGTTACGGTGTTCAACATCCAACATCCAAATAGCGTAGATTCACGAAAAAGTATTATGATTTACTAGTGAACGATATTATTAGACTTATCTTTTGGTAAAAAAATATTTTATCTTAAATAATAAAATTATTTCATTACTACTAATCCATAAAAATACGAATGACCACTCTAAAATTTATATGCTGAAAAGGTATAAAGTTGGACTAATTTGAAAATGTTGAGCAATTTTACTTATATCTATTGTTGAGGCTCGATGTTTGAAACTGATAAAAATAAAAATAATGTAAAATGGAAAAGTCGTTAGCACTTAATTAATTAAATTTTACTTCAAACTCTAGTAAATAAAAGTCCCAATAAATAACCACTAAAACCCTCAATAATAAATAAATGACTTCGAGGGATACAGTATGGCCGAAAGGTAATCGCATGTTGTTTTTCTAAAAAGCCATGGATAAACCAGCCACGTCAGCCCGACCATAGATTTCTCCGTGGCGACCCCATTGGCGGCGACCCGGGCTAAGGCTAACGTGTCGACCGATCGACCGACCCGGGCGGCCGGGCCGGACCGGACCGGACCGGACGGACGGACGGACGGCGTCGCCAGGCATTGTCATCCTTCCGCTCTCCTCTCGTCCTCCGCTCCGCCCGCCACCAACCCTGCCCCCTCCCTCCTACTAAAATCGAACCCGCGCACGCCACCATGCTCCTCGTCAGATCCCACCACCTCCTCCTCCACCACGCCGCCCGCCTCTCCCCACCGCGCCTCCTCCTCCTCCGCCACCGCCACCGCCACCGCCACCCGCACCCGCACCCGCAGCTCCCCGCGCCGCCACCGCCAGTAGGCTCCGCCCGCCACGCATGTCGTCGTCGTCGTCGTCGTCGGCCTCCTCCAACGCCAGCTCCCCGGCCCCCTCGCCGCCTCCCCCCGTGGTGAACCTCCCCCCTTGGCGCGTTCTCTCTCGTGTCCGCGCTTCAGTCATCGGGCTGAGGGAGTGAGATTGAGAGTGAGATTGCTTGGGCCGTGCCGCGCCCTAAATTTGCTACTGTGCGTGGTCACCTAGGGCGTTGACTCTAATCCAGTAACCTAATATTAACCTTTACCAATTGCCTAACTAGGAACGCTTACTGAGCTTCTATGCAACTATAATCGCATCTTCTGCGTACAATTTGTAGAATTGCAAGTGTTCTCTGGTTGAATTATCTACCTTGTGCAATTCTCTTCTTTTTATAAGGCAACCAGGAACACTGATGACTTTGTTTAGATTTAACATTTTACGGATGCACAGAAGTGGGAAGCAACAAAGAGTGCAATTGATCAGCTAGCCGATCCACTCAGAAACCCTGTGTGGGTGCTGCTGCTGCTGCACCAGGTGCCCTGAGCAGCATAACTATTCCGGTGCCAGCTCTAATTAGCTGTATATAAGGTCAAAACTATGTTAGCACTGTGCTTTCTGCACTATAGGTGTTGGGTGTTGCCTTTTGTGCTTAGCCTGGCTCTTTGCTTGGTCATTCAGGTGGTGTTTTATCATAGCAAATGTAACACTGGATGGCATTGTTGTATCGATTTCCAGTTATTGTACTGATTTGAGTGTTAAGTTGTCATGTTGTTAGATACGCATTTGATCTCACCTAAGTTTCCCTTCTACAGGTGCCCAAGTCAAAGATACACTTTTGCCCATCTTGTGGAAGCCCGACGAAACTGGCTATTCCAGATGGAGATGAAAAGATGAGGGCTGTCTGCTCTTCTTGTGGAAGAGTTCACTATGAGAACCCCAAAATGGTACGAATTGTAGAACGAAATTTAGGAGCAAAGACCATCTTCGAAGATGCATATGCATTTAGACTCGTGAATTTAGCCACTGTAACTTGCTTGATTCAAATAGAGTTCCAGCTCCTTCGGAGTTCTTCTGTACATATCTGCTCTTCTTTTTTGACTACCCGCATATATCTTTGTTGAAGGCATATATATGTCTAATAGTATGACTTGGCCTTTGTCTTCCATTTTGCCATTAACCTATGTCATCTTGATAGGTTGTTGGCTGTCTTGTGGAACATGATAACAAGGTACTCCTTTGCAGAAGAAAGATCGAACCAGCTTATGGCCTTTGGTAAGCTATTTTTATCAACTCCATGCATTTTCTTAAACAGTTTTACCTTACTGGTGTTGGAATACTACTATACTAGAGAACTGGCAGTCTTACTATACTCCAATTTTACTGTGCAAGCTTTATTTTGAATACGGATATAATAATCAAATTCAATCTAGTACATGCATGCTGTATGATTAAAAATGATGAACATACTTATTTGCATCTATTATTTTCAGTGTAAAACTGTATGGTTCTTTATGTTATAGTGTTAGTTTTTGTTTCATTCTTGCCATTCCATTTTAAATATACCTCTTTTTTATGTTTAGCACATCGACTGGTGACTGATATGATTCTAATATGTAAAACGGTGTTCCTTTTCCCTATTTTTCTAATGAAACCATGTTTCAGATTGCTTTTGTTACACTCTTCCCAGTCATTTGTAAAGCATAGGTAGACACATTCCTGTTTCCTAAAGAACATATCAATTTTGGTGCTGATTGTTTGGTCCATAGTCCTAATCAAGGTTGCATCAACAGGACTCTTCCTGCTGGTTATTTGGAGGTTGGAGAGTCTGCAGCGGAAGGAGCCTCCCGGGAAACATTGGAGGAAGCTTGTGCAGATGTAGAGATACTTTCACCTTTTGCTCAGTTGGATATTCCACTGATTGGCCAAGTGAGTGAAATTAGCATTGTCAGAGTCTCCATGATAGCTCAATACTCTACTAAGTTGATCTTGTTTGTTATGATGGCATGCAGTAGAGTTACATTATTTTCCGAGCAAGATTGAAGACCCCCAACTTCTCACCTGGACCTGAGTCGCTAGAATGTGCACTTTTTGCCTTGGATGACATACCATTTGATTCTCTAGCATTTTCTTCGATCATTGTCACCTTGAGGATGGTATCCTGCCTTCCCATAAATATTTCTGTTCATTCTTGATTTTTTGTCTTCTTCTGATTTTGGCACCACAAGCTCATGAGATGAATTTTGATTGTTGCAGTATCTTGAAGATGTCAAGTCTGGAAATATCAAATTCCACTATTGCACTATAAACAAAAGGTACGACCACTACCCACTTGTCATTACCATGGTTGACAGCCCTGATGGCTATTGCAACTTGCAAGTTTGCTAAACTCAGAATCTTGCTTTAGTTCCTCAGTACTGTGCATGATTTACCTGCCATCTCTTCAAGCATGCAATAATTTAGTTGTAGGCTTGTAGCCAACTGGCCATCATGTTATGAACTGCTATCAGCTCATTTCTTTTTTTTGTGTGTGTGTTAATAATTAGCAGAAAATGGATTATCTTGCATGCTTTCAGTCGTCCAACTGAAGCATCTCATGGCATCTCGGTTATACCTAAAATGCAACTTGTGTTACTCTGTTTCAGGCTAGGAACTGGCGCTTCAGATCTTCGCAGTTTTGATATTGACAACCACTTGTCTGTGTGAACTTAAGAAGTCTGGTGACTAATCATGTTACATGATGAGATTAATTTCGGGATATACAGCAGTCATACATCAACACAGCGATCGCATCGGTCATGGATTTGAAACTGTTATCGAGTGCCGAATCTCCGTTCAAGCCTTTCATGGCATCTCGCCACACTGGAATAGATTCTAGGCGCTGGAATTGTAAATGTGTTTATTTTAGCCTTCTAGAGATGTTGCCTTTTTTTCTATTTTTATGGAAGGACCAGAGGTTGTAACGTGGCATATGCTGGGAATTTGTCGCTTGGATTGAGTGATCCTGCGCGATGTGGATGGTTTATTACGACTTAGATTGTTCCAGTTGCAAAGCGAGTATTTCCTGCAATATGTTACTCATCCCTTACCATTCTGCTTCCTGCTCGACTGCTCAGATGGCCGTTCCGAGGGTCTGTCGGTTTAACTCAATATTTCTAATTCACGAGGTGCCCAAGAATGAAATGAACTATCAAATCATCAAATTGATGCAGAATGTGTGTTCTGTACCCTTCTTCTGAATCGCATGGTAGTAGCACCCACGAAGTATCAAGATATTGATGTAGAATTATTCAATCTGTATCCTTCTGAATCACTCGGAAGTAGCATCCGCAACCACAAGGTGATCAAGACGTTGACAGGCAGCTGCCAGCTGCCAGCCGCCAGCCGCTTAGGCAACAAGGAAACCGTGGTCGCACTGGCAGACTAATTAGTATGGTTAGATTGCGTATTTCAGCTCAACCGTGCAATAGGCCGTGTCGTAATGTGCGATCGACCGCCAAGCTGACGAAGTGGCAATTAGTAATAAACTCTGAACAGAATTACCATTTACCAGTAAACTAGAAACTCCCAGCTACAGACAGTGCATGCAAAACTATGGTGGTATTACGGGATCATTTAAGTAAATGAAATACAACGTCCTTGGCACACCAAAAACAGAAGTACGGATGCGCCAAGATGATTACAATTATTCTGTAATGGGATCATCAAGCCCTGGCTCTGCCGAATGCACACGACAATTACAAAACGCTCATCAAAACATATCTGGATGGCTTCCGTGAGCAGCCTCAAAGATCCTCCGGACCGTTGATGTCCTGAGAGTTACCCAATGGACACTTGTCAGGCCGTGCATCACAACACACAAAGGGAAGCTACGCGGTTGCGAATTTCTGGTTTAAAAGAGGTATGGGGAATGTTACCTTGTTCTCGAGCACGGCTCCATCTGGGATCTCTAACTTCACTCCAGACTTGGCAGCGATGGTCACCTTGCCCTGTAGATGGGAAAGGTAAATGAGTTAGCATCACGAAGGCAATTCTCAACAGCAGAGATGTCGATTCTCTAAATAGGTTTGAGCAAATAGAGACCAAACATGCTTTCCCAAAAAGAGAGATTAAAAAGATCGAACATCTATGTGGTGCAGCATCTTATTAATAGTGTCACATAATCTCAAGAAGTGTCATTAAATCACGGTAGTAGGTTTACCTTGAGTGTAACTCCAGAGCCGAACCAGACATCACCAGAGACCTTCAAGGTGTCAAGCTCGACAATGCTGGGGATTGACTTAAACCGGGCCAGGAAATTGGCAACCTACAGTCATCCAGAACAAGAAAGTTATGGTCACAACTCAGTTTTCACTAGGCACTGCTTCCTGATTTGCTTTTCTTTTCTAGTTAATGCTGCCTTAAAAGTTACGAATACAAACTGATTTACCTTTTTGAACTCAGGTCCAAGCTCAATCGAAGGGTTTGTTGGATTTGTTCTGGCTGGGTTTCGGATGACAAAGCCATCGACCAAGGTGTACAAATCAGACTGGAGGACAAAAATGAGCTTAGCACAGCTGTATCATCACATCAAACCAACAAAAGCATGGAGAGGATTTTAGTTATACCTGTACAAGCAACAAGTCAGATGTAGCCTTGACTGGCAGAAACCTTGAGCGGGGAACATTAATGCCAATTGCTTTTTCAAAGAACTAGATAAAGGGAAGGCGTTAGATCACAGCATTTAAATGATACAAAAATGGAGCAGCAACCCATCATGTTTCCAGAAGAGTTATATACCCGAATGGCTGCTCCAGCTGCAGTTTCGAGTTGCAGAACTTTCACACCATCAACTTCCTGTGAATACCAATTGCTTTGATAAATGCCAATGAACAGAATAGAACAGGGCAGATACACGCAGAATCACAGATGGCATACCTTAGGGTTAGGAATGATTTCCATCTTAAGCGCTTCAGCTTCTACCAGCCTCTTGATGGCCTTCAAGTTCACCCACCTGTTACCAGAAGCTGTTAGCAAGCAACGAAATTCCTAATCAAAGATAGACAGACAGACAGCATAACTTCCTTACAGGTTGTTGGTATTGAAGATCTTGAACTTCTCAATTGACTTGAATTCATTCACCTGGAAAAAGGAGACAAGAAAAGTAATCATCAGCACTTACTGCTCATTAATCCGAATAAAATGATATAGTGGAGGGTACGTACATGCTCATCAGGGACTTGAGCAATCTCCAACAGCTGCACACAAAAATAGATAATACCATTCAAAGCTTAGCGATATATATGACTGGAATTAACAGGAACAGACAGTAACTGAAATTAACAGGAACAATATAATAGAGTGGTTTGTTTCAATTTTAACATTGCATTTTGCTAGTTACATAGTGATTTCCGGTTACAATTCTTAGCAGACAATTAAATGCTGACACCAAGGTGAGAACAAACAATTACCTGAACTCTCCCTTCGTAAGAGATGAGGGTACCACCTTTAACATCAGCCAATGTTTTTGGAGTAACCTGGAATAAATAGAAGAGTTAATTCTCATGTTGTACATATTGAATAACAATGTATAGTGACTATTGTTGCATACCTCCATGCAGTACTCGTTCTGGTTATGGATCAGGTGGTTTAAGATCTCTGTGATGGTTAAGGATTCAAATTCTGATGGAAGATGAAGTGCACTAATAAGAAAGTGATAAAGCAGGGAAAAACGTGTGAGTTTGGTCTTCATATTAGGATACTGATGTCAACAATAGCACCCAAGTTGTCCGAGTTCGCAACAAAGACATACTCCTTGCCCTGAGAAGAATGGGAAAATAGGCAAGCACACAAGCATCAATATGCAATAAAGAACTCATATATTTTGAGTCACAGTATTGCATTCATTTTGTATGATTGTATTAGCCCTAAAAGGTGATGTTATAGTTTTGTTACTATTTCTTTGGAAAACAAGTTGTTTTTATTCCTCTAATTTTCTCAAGCAACAAGATTAATGCAGTTTCACCAACTGCATACTCCCTTAAACGTGAAATGACAAAGCAGCTGTCAGTGGGATGAATAAGCATAAGCACACATCACACAGCTCAGCGTTTGTATCTTTGGAGTGTGGTGCGTGACTATGTGCACATGTTTACAACCAATTTGAATCAAGCAGTGATGCTAACAATAATGCCAACATGAAAGGTCAAAGCACTTTAGCTAACCTGTGCCAACAAGGTATCAAGTTTTCCACTGTTATTCAAGGAGGGGAACACATCACCATGGCCTGGGGGATACCTGCACATTCAAAAACTGGTTATTCAGATTTAGGGAGGTTTGATCTGCTACTACGAGTAGTTATAGTCATATGTATAAACCAAAGCCATTTTGGAATAATCTGAGAATACTAACCAGCCATCCTTGCCAGTCTTCCCCTTGCTTGGAAGTGGCAAGAAGTCTTCAGTAACAATGCGAGGATATTGGCTCTGCACGAAACACAATTATGTTAATTAACAACAACCATGGTGCAAAAACGCAACAAATCAGAAACATAGCACAGAAGCAGCTCTATACCTGGTTGAAAGTGTGAATTTCAATGTTGGAATTGGAGTACTTCTCAACAATCTTGAGAAACAACAGCCGTAAGCATGTACATTAGCCCAAATACTAAAATCCTAGTACATCTAAAAAAAATTGAAGAGAAATAACAACCTTCTGAGTGTCATCATGAGTGTTGAATGAGTTCATTAGAAGCAAAGGGACATTGCATCCATACTTCTTGTTCAGGGACTGCACAGAGGTAAAACTTGTAAGGCATGTGCTATATAACATATGATTTCCATTTGTCAACAAAAACTCATCAGTTAAAATAAGTGTACCTCAATTTGAATCACAATAAGGTCTAGAAACGTAAAGCCATTGCGGACTTCAATGACAGACCTGAGGGGCAGTGAGATATGTTAACCGCTTGCTTCAAACAGTAAAAAACTAAAAGTAGAGCAGAAAATATATGATTCAAATCAGCCCATTGTCGATACATTGCAACAGATGTACTAGAGTCCAGAAGTTAAGTATTACATCATGTTCAACAGGGTGCAAGCTCACAGAAGTTCAGGCAAACAAAATCACACAGCAATGACATCATCAATAGCCTTAATGCTTGTTGCTATCAGCTCCTTTAAAAAATAATATGCCATAGATGACTCAATAGATCAGTCGACACAACAAGCAGATAATGCATATCCTTGTAAGCTATATGGTGCCTAAACTATGATGGGAATTGTGGATCTAAAACAAAGAAAAAACAGAACTACAGGACATAAGACTGATCAGAGAAACAATTTCACTGAATTGCATGTTTGTATCAACATAACTAGGGGATTGCCGCACACAGTTTTGCACGAAGCTAGATAATTCACTTAAAGTTAGATTTAATATATAACTGGAATTTTATTTCTATAGGTAACATATTTGGATTTCACATACAACTCTTAGATTCAATTTCTATAAGGTCTGGATTTAATATACAACTCTTATATTCTATTTCTATAAGGTTTGGATTTCATATACAACTCTTAGTTTCTATTTCTATAGATATAGATATAGTTCAATCTAAACCGTTATAATCCGGACCCACCATGATCTAACGGTTAAGATATTTTTCTCCGATTAATGTTGAAATTTCTAGCCTCCACAACAAACATGGTGCCTCTTTTCAAAGCTATCTTAATAATATAATGGAATAATGGATGGATGGATAGATGAGGATGTTGGCATGTTGCCATGACAATGTGCATGCTTAGCAAATAGAAATTTGATCCATTATTAGTGCCTTAACATTAACCACAGAGGACAGTATACACTGGTTTTTGGAGGTGCAACACAGAAAAGTAAGAGCTCTTGAAAGCAACAAGAAGAATTTTACATATTGTGTCCTTCCATGTCGTTCACATTGAGAACTCCACTAAGAGACATAGACAGAAGAGCATACATATAATATAATAACATGTGGAATTTAAAAAGGGGCAAGTGGCATTAAAACCAACACATAATTCACACCTTCCCACGATTTGATCAAACATAGTGAACAACTTTGAAATGGTTTTGGCAAATTGGTGCGTATGCATGAGCAAGCCTTATAGTTAAACAGTACAATAGCAACATCACTCAAAACAGGCAACCATACTATAGTATCCTTTAATGGTCTCCCCACATTGTAAACGCCACAAGCAGGAGAAAATCTAGTTTGCTTTGTAATACTAGTTTACACTGGCTATGAACAGCATGGCGGGCATATACGATCTAATCAATCCAACTGGAAGTTCTAAACAGGATGGGATGGAATTGTGCTCACTTGGGACCCGTGCAGCCCATGGTCGTCCCGAGGCCTCCATTGAGCTTGAGCACGACGAGTTTGTCGAGCAGCTTCTTCGTCTCGTTGAGATCTGCACCAAATCCACATCACCACATGATCCAGTGTTCACACACAGTCACTGAACCTCGGATCGGTTCGGAAAAAACCACCACACGAGCATCTCAGATCACCCAATTCAGAACGAGACGCGGTACCTTCGGGAGCAGCCGAGAGTGTGTCGTACGGAACCACAACCTCATCGGTCGGAGTCTGGATCTTACTCCACTCGATCTGCTCCGCCTCGCCGCTGCAAAAACCACCACCACCATCAAAACCCACCGCAGAAGCAGCAAATCGTCGGAATCAATCAACCGAAGTGAACACTAAGGGATCTCACCTGAGGTAGCGCGAAACGAGGCTGATGAACCCGGCCTTCTCGTTCTCGCTGCACGGCAAAACATACATACAGAGAGAAGCAAAATCAGTACCAAAAATGGGGACGAAACGATCGCGTGGCTAGATCCAGTGGAAGTGGAGTGGGACGAACTCACCTGATCTGGTCGAGCTTGTCGACGGCGGCGCGGAGGCCCTCGAGCTTCACGTCGGCGGCGACCGCCATGTGGCTGGGCGATGCGATTCGAGAGGCTTCGAAAGGACGGGAGGAGATATGTCAGATGAGAGGAGTGCGTGTGTGAGGAGGCGGAGGCGGAAATGCAAGCGCGGGTTTTCTTTATAGGCCAGCCCGCCGTGACGGAATGTTCCAGGATGTGCCGCGGCCGTGACGGCGTCGGCGGGATTCCGGACACGTGGCGGCCAAGGACGGTGCCAGCCGTTACCGTCGCCGGTGCCGGCGCCGTCATCGCAAACGGACGGGACGGCGCGAGCTGTTGCAAATCTGTTGCTGACAGCGTGTCATTTGTCTGCGTGGTTCGTGTGGGCGTCTGTGTAATTACTCTATTTCTGTTTAAGCTGATTAAGCTTATTGTTTTTGAAGAAAAAGCAAGTAAAGTTGAATTTAGAATCGTGTGTTCTTGTTGGATTTGTCGTCTGAATCTGTGTGCTGGAATTGAAACATTATGCGTTAATGTGGAAATACTGTCAATGTCTTATTGACATCGTGATTATTGTAATATTAACAAGGATTATTAAGGTATGTTCAGAGACAAGGACAGCACGCAACTCTCAAATCAGTCTCCCCGAATTCAACAAAACCACACAGTTCGATCAGGAAGCAACAGAGCTGGTGATCTCTTTGCTCTCTGAACTCTGAAGATTCAGCGGTTTGTCTGAAGCCTCTTCCTGCCTGCTCCTCGGTTCAGTGATCCCTGCATAACTGATTGCGTGATTTTTTTTTAGATTTTCTGTTAATTTTCATTGTGTTTGTTGCTACTGATCTTTCGCCATTAAAAATTAGTTTCGATTATATTATGCTTTTCAGGTTTGCGTTGCAAGCAAGTACTGTACCCCGGTTGAGCTGCTTTGAAGTTCAGACATGGCATCCTCGCCTCGCTTGCTCAGCTGTCAATTTGTACTTAAATTATTGCATGCTGGTTACACAAAGCACATGTTATCAATCTGTCGGTGCATCTGATCTGAAAGCTATGTTTAGTCGCGAAAGAGAAAATACTAATCTGACAGCACAAGATGAACTAAGATGGCGGAGTTTTAGCGTTGATTATTGTTCACAATCTCATGTGGAGAATCATGTCTGGTTGATGCAAGTAATCAATTCAAGTGAAAGACTATTCAGACAAGTATACTCACCTACAGACATTACCGTGGCAATTCCATTCCCAAGATTCCAAGCATTTGAGCACAATGCCCTCTTCTTATTCCTTGATCCCAGCTGATGACAATAACAAGATTGCTGCCCTTCTCTCCTGGGATACTTTGTTGAATTGGTTCTTGTTCCTGGTGAGAAATGGGGCATGTCATTGATAAACATGACCGGCAAACTCATGGAACCCATCTTGGTGCAGTTCATCTTTGCTATATTCTTCGATATGAAATCTCGCACTGTCTTGTGCGGTTTGTTTCAAAGAAGGAAAAAAATTGTTGTCTCCTGCCTGCAAAGGCTGTCATTTTCATTTCTTGTTAAGTATCAATATTGGCATTTCTTGTCACAAATGCTATTCTTTTGTCAATGTTGACAAGACTGGGAAATGCAATCTTTAGCATGCTTATACACAAATACAGAGGCAAGAGCAACGTGTGGTCGTGTGGATTGACTATTTGATCAGGATGTGACAAATAACCGATGCATGGGCGAAAGATCGGAGTCTCCTTTTCTGTGATGCTACCATGATCATTACATGTGAGTTTGTTGATACATCAGTACAGCTGACCACAAGTGTCATGTTCAGAATTGGAAGGAATTAATCGTGCATTTCTTTGTGCAACGAAAGTGGTATTATCTTGGTCACCTTTTATGTTGGATCCATGATGGTTGAGGTAGGTAGGTAGCTATCTTAGCAACACTTTGAATAGATTCTTTTATGATAGAAAAAACAATGGACGATGTTGAGTGATACCGATGGATATTTCTTTGAAGGCTACACGTTGCATGCCAAAGAGTGTCGTAGGATTTTTCTAGTGAAATTGGCGTGAGGGCGATGTTTGATTCACTAATACACTTTATCATAGGTAACTGTATTGCATGATGTTCTTTGTGCTTCCGTCTAGTACCTCGATTTAAGATGGAATATCCTACCGCTTGAACTTTGTAGCGTCGCTCATACTACACCTAAAGTGCTTTTGCCTTTTTGATGGTCGTTTTGCGTATTTCATAACTAGGTTTTAAATAACTAATATATCTATATATTTTATATAATTGGCAAAAAAAAGCATGCATACGCCACATCGCCACATAAAACAAGAACCATTGAATCATTTCCATGCGTCATCACAACCATCCAATAGACATTAAATATCGATAATTATTAGTTTTCATTGATTATGAGATAACTCAACCTTCATTGACCACTTAGTGTAGCGTATGCTATAAAAAAGCATTACAAGAAGTGTTTTATTTTTTATATGTGAGGTGTTTTATAGGTTATAATATTTATCATATATATACATTAAAATGTTACAACTGTATTGTACATATGTCACAACGCGGAAGGTATCGTCTAGTTTATATATAATTAACTATAGTACTCTCCTCTCATTTTTATAAGAACTTATGCACGTTTTTAAGAAATTAAGTAACATGGTAATATTAAATGAGGGAGGCTTGTGATTGGTTGGGATACATAAGTATCCGTATATAATACAATGTTTAAATGCTACAAATAGTAAAACAAATATGCAAATTAGACCAAAAGGACTACTTTGCAAGATGAGATGCAATGCGTATCTCACCCAATCGAACTATATATGTAAATGAAAAAAACACTTTGCAAGAACACCCTAGTTGATTATATGAGTGGAATAAAATTTGTGAGGTTGGATGCGTGTTTTTAAAATTTAGGACGCTATATGAACTTTTAATCAAAGATAGGGGTATATTTATCGCTTCAAATAGATTAATGGGTTTTTGATAATTTTTTAAGGGTACAAACAAATCAAACATTGTGAAGTTTACATAGAGTGAAAACAACTTTCCGTTAAATACATATATGGATTTTTTTCAAAAAACTGCATTTAGGACTTACTCTCGTAGGAGCATGGGAAACATGTGCATTAATTCATTCATCATTCCATTCGCTGTAAAAGGACTGGGGTTTAGGCTTGCACTAGACCACCTGATGTGAACCATTCTTTGCCTAGGTATGAGGTCACTTTTTTTTTTTTGTGTATGGGTTATCATAGATATGCTTCCCAAGTTCTTAAACAATATATTTTGTCGACTTCATCGGTCGTCAGCCCTGTTTGAATGATGAAAATAAATATTAAGTGATGGTAGGCAAACGAAAAATATTAACTTATGATTAGTTTAGTTTTAATTTTTTAAAACTTGAAAAATATATTTATATTTTAAAGTAATTTTTATATAAAAGTTGTTATATAAAATACAGTGTTTTTAGCCATTTAAAAAATATGCTAATAGAAATCTAAGTAAATCTACTAATCCAGTTAGAATACTTAAACTACCTATGCAAAATCCGTATCTTAGTGCAGCTGCAATGCAGCAGCAAGTACAATATCTACAACAAATAAATGACAGTTGTTTGCGGTGTTGTTGTTGTTGTTGTTGTAGTAGGAAGATCCTAAACTTTAGGGACTAAACGTATTAGTCCATCTATTTTAGTTCTTTTTATATCATAAAATCTCAAACAGAGGACTAAAATATCATTAGTCTATTAGTTTCTAATAGATATGCTAATTTAGACTAAAACTTTATTTTTCACTAGATGCCTCTCGCCTTGCTTCTCTCTCGCAGCGACAGTACCATCCTCCTAAATCGCCATCCGCCCTGTCCTCACCATCGGTCCTACGCCCCGCGCTATCGCTGGTCTCGCGCCCCATGTCGCTGCCGGTCCCACGCCCCGCGTCGCCGTAGGTCCATCGAGTCACCGCCATGGCCACAGAGGAAGGATTATGTGGACTCCGACTAGCCGGGCACCCTGACACCCGTGCCGCCGTCGCCACCACCAACTTCGGCCGACGACATCGGGTCCATGAGGATTTTTGGATGGGGAATTTTTGGAAGGTGGTTTTTATTAGATTTTGAGGGAAGAGATCAAAAGAGAAGCTTTTGGCGGAGTGAGGAAGAGAGAACGAGAAGAAAAGAGAAAGAGATGAGGCGTAACATAGTCTTTTATATTTTATAGTCCTTGTTAGTCCCCTGGAAACTCCAAACAAGCCCATAGGACAACTGAACTGAACTAGCCTACTCATTCTGCTCTGTATAAATGCACATATATATAATTGGACATGACATTTCACAATAACATTTATAAATTTATTTTCTAAAAAACAATTCAACTTTATAATTTGTGATATTTAATCCCTGCATTCTCCATTCATGAAATACCATAGAAAGAACGTGCCATAACAAGTACTTTCCGTAATTCTTAATGTTTTAACGAAACATTTTGGATAAGGTCAAACCAAACTTCTAAAACTTTGATTATTGAATAACTCTACAATTATCTATTTTAAAATAACTAAAACATATATAGATATGTTTTTTAAATACTATAATAAAAGTAAACATACATATTTATTTATTTATTTATTGTATATATTATAATAAAAGATAAGGTTAACGATATATTTTGAAGATCGTGTGGAATAATAGTGTTACGCCTAGTGTAGAGGGGAGTTTTGTTAGAGGGACTAAAATTAGTCTCTCTCATATTTGATGTTTACACATATGTCTAAATATAAACTAATTATAAAAATAATTATAAAATCGAAGGACAGTTCATAATTAACAAATATTTACTATAGCACCACATCGTTAAATCATGACGTAATTATACTCATTAAATTTGTCTCGCAAATTATCCATCAATTATCAATTATGAATGAGTTTCATAAATAATTTATATTTAATATTTCAAAATAACATCTAAATATTCAATGTGACGATGACTAATTTTAATCTCCGTCAGCAAAAGGGATGTCAAAAATTCAAAGTTTTTTCATAAGCTCAAAGAGTATTGATATTGGGACTGAATCGAGATAGGTGTAAACACTGTCCTTCGTTGAAACATCAAAGTGATCGAACACTAAAAACTACAAATGCAAATTATTCTATCGTGCCTTTCACACTTTTATATGTGTTTTCTTACATATAACCTACGTAACCTTTTTAAAGTGGACAAAAATTTTGCCATCTATATTGCTATATATGCAGAGTTAAATCAGGAAAACAAATTTACTAGGTCTCAGGTTAAGGACCCACAAAAGACAAGGTGTCACGAGAATATTTCCAAAACTATATACCCTTGTATGCTTATTCCCAAAACTATATAAGGTCATTGGGGATTTCAACATGTTGAAAGATTCTAACGTTACGCTCGCATCAATTGTCCCAAGCGACTAGAATCATCAGAGGTTTTAGCGCTCGCATCAATTATCCCAAGCGACCAGAATCATAAGAGGTTTTAGCGCTTTCGTCGAGTTACATACCATCCCTTCACCCCTTTACCAAATATAGTTGTCCAGATCTGTATCCAAACCTGTTGAGAGAATTTGTAGTATGATGAACGACCGTCTCTTATATGTTTGAAAAGACAAAGTGATTTTTTACTTAGTCACAAATGCATGTAAAGCTTTTGCAAGTCTACAGAAATTTGATTTGTTTGACTTACATAGTTAAATACGAGACATGGCCAGCTTCATCTCACAAATAATTTTGTCTGAAGGCCTTTTACGCCTTCAAACTACGGAAACGTGTTTTACGGACCCACCTGTCATAGATAGAACCCATCCGAAATTTCTAGACCGGGCGCACACGCGCGAACCGCTGGCCACCCAAAAACTTCGGGGCCCACTCCCCTGCTCGAATTCCCGCACCCCCGCCATATCCTCACAAAAGAAACACAACTCCCGCCCACCACCACGCCACGTCACCGATCCGCGCAACCCCCACTTCCCCCCACTCCCCGCCGTCCATCTCCCATCGAACGGCGGAAGACCCGCATCACGCGGATCGTGCTCCAAAACCCACGCCTCTATAAAGCCCCGCCCCCACCCGCCGCCTCCTCCCACCTCATCACCACACACCACCGCCAACCACTTCTCACCAAGTCAAGTTTCTTCCTCGAGAGCGGCGGCGGCAGCGGCGATGTCTGGGAGAGGCAAGGGCGGCAAGGGGCTCGGGAAGGGCGGCGCCAAGCGGCACAGGAAGGTGCTGCGCGACAACATCCAGGGGATCACGAAGCCGGCGATCCGGAGGCTGGCGAGGAGGGGCGGCGTGAAGCGCATCTCCGGGCTGATCTACGAGGAGACCCGCGGCGTGCTCAAGATCTTCCTCGAGAACGTCATCCGTGACGCCGTCACCTACACGGAGCACGCCCGCCGCAAGACCGTCACCGCCATGGACGTCGTCTACGCGCTCAAGCGCCAGGGCCGCACCCTCTACGGATTCGGCGGCTAGGCGAGGCCAGGCCACGCGGCGCCGGGATTGGATAGGGATTCGATTAGTGCCATGTTGTTCAGTTCGTCGTAGTAGCCTAGCGTCCTAGCCTCTTCTCTTCTAGCTGTTATTTCGTCTTGTCCCCTGTTCCTAAATCAGGGATGTATGAACTACTGGTTCGTTCGAATGGAATAGGAAATCTGCACTGATTTGCCCTTCAAATTATCTTACAATCTCTTGCCGTGCTATATGGTTTTGTACACGATTCGCAATCTGCATTATTCCAGTGGCTCTTCCACCGCCTAACTGGTTTACACATTGTGAACCATTTCGAAATTTCAATCGCGCGAGCAGTTGTCTTTCCGATTTGCTCCATGTTCGATTTGACGGGTTATCGGTTACCTGATTCGAACCGTCGTGAGTGCTGAATTTGTGATTTCCCGCTGCGATTTGGGGGCGGAACCGCGGAAATGCCCATACTCATTTTGGAATCTCCCAAGGTGAGCAGCAGTTTTGCAATGCGTGGTCCAAATTCAGTGCGCGCGATTCGAAATTTGGAACTATACCGAGCGCCAAATTATGATTTCCCGCTTGGGATTGGGATTTGAATTTTTAAATACCCAAATTCAATTTGAAATCACCTCCTATTTGAGGGTGGTTTTGAATTTAATTGCGGGAATGCAAATGTCGAGTATTCAAAAGGGGAAGGCGAATGGACCGCGGGTCAGCGAGTCAGTTTCCAACTGACCGACTCGTCGCCGTAGGTGAAGGACAAGGAGACACGGATCTCTCGCCATGGGAGCGGAGGGAAGGGAGAGCAGCGCGTCGGCGATGACCCTGCTCATCGTCCGGCCGGTGCCGGTGGCGCAGCCGCGCGCACAGGTACGCACCCGAAGCCTATCCCCACCCCGTCATTTCGTCGAGCACCTGGGAGGCATGGCTTCTTCCCCCATTGCCGCCGCCGCCCATCCACCAAATGCACCTTCTCAGCGCTTCTGATGAACATTCGTGGTTGCCTCAGGTATTCGCCTCTGGGATGAGACTACGGGAGAGAAGCGTGTGATCGTGCTGCGGCGCCTGGAGGAGGAGGCATTGGGCATGGGCGCGACGAGCTGCAATCCTTGGGCTGCTCGAGTCCTCACCCTTGGGCCGGAATTCGTGCGGCTGGTCCCTCCGGTATTGATCTGCTTTGCCTTTGTGACTTTCTCACGCTAGACTTGGGTCTTTTCCAAAAGCTTGATATGATTAGCCTTTAAATCCTGATTGGAATTGATATGTGCGCTACTGATTGGACTCTAATTCCTGATAGTCCACACTAATTTTTGAGGAAAACGATTGCAATTTAAATTATTTGTGATAAGAACTTGAAGCGGCTGATTTTCTTTGGTTGAATGCAACATCAGAAATGCCAGTGGGCTTATTTGAACATATGATTTAAAAAACGGTGTTGGGCTAAAGTTGTGCAAAAGGTTAGTTTTATATATCTGGGTTCAGTTGCCCATAGAAATATTGTAGTATGTGGCTTGAGAATAGAGTTGGGGTAGTCACAAGATTAGCTGGTCCAAAGTGAAAAGATTGAATAAAAAGTTGGCAGATAGCCAAAACTGCAATTCGCTCTATGATAAATAAACAAATGCTTACAGTCTGCAACTGGAAAATTGCATCATGCTTAGGTTGATCAGGTCCTAGCTGCTGTTAGATGTAAGCATGTTTGCACCATTCTTACAGTAATTTGTGCATTAAGAACCTTGAAACATAAACATTATTGCATTAATGGAATTTGCCATTAATAATACCGTAACATTTCACTAGCCCGAAAGTCAAAATCAATTGATTTTCCAAAACTGAACCATCCTTAACTTTCTTTTATCAATGACATACGGTGATTGATTAATGTGATCCATATCGGTCACATTGCACATATATCCAGAGAATACATAGTGGATATGTAGATTAGATTTCTCCTTTTGTATCATTTCGTTGGATGATAGATACAGGTTAATTGAAGGTCGAAGTACAAAGTAGAATATTTGTAGATATATTACATTACTAAAGGAGCAAAAGTATAAACCTAATTTAAGAACCAGCATCCAAACTTAAGTGGTCATCCTGTGCAAAGTGAGAAGTGTCCTCAAACATATACAGAAGATACATGCAGTATAACTAGTACTGAAATATGTGGTTAGATGAAGTTAACAGGCTGTCTTCTCTTAGCTCTCTAGTTCACTTTAGTTTGTTGGTACACCATAGATCCTCTGCTATGAATTGCATCCATGAATTGTCTTTATCATTCTCATTTGCTCCTGAGGATTGTCCAGCATCCCCGAAATCTGTAACTTGTTCTTGATTTCCTTTAGTCTGCGTCTGTGATGAACTGCACTCCCCTTTCTTGTCAAATTCACCCAACACAACATTCTTCTTGAAAATCCGACAAAGTGCATAGGATTCCTGTAAAAAATGATGAAAATGATATAAATTACTTTATTTCCTTTTGCACTTTCGGAGTACACGTTTCTCTACGTTGGACAAATCATGGGGAAACTTAAGTTCAATAACGCGGACAAAGAATTATTGCAGCGCACCACTGAACCAAAGTAAGATACTTCTTAATTTTTCTAACTACTGATAATATGCAGCTGTATACTTAAAAAGTTCCTTCTCCATTCTACATTTGTTGTTTGCAAAGTTACATGTGCATATATTCAAATTGTAGTCAACGTTCATTACAAGTCTTAAACAGATTTAGAGTAAAATTCTTGAGGATGCAAATCGGAACTTAAATTCATGCTGCTATTGTAACTTTGAGCAGTTCTATTAAGGTAGTGTCTGAATTGCTATTTCGAGATTCCACTTGTTTGAAATCGGAATATGTTCTGTTTTCGAGGAAAAAAGAAATCAGAATATGTTCTCAGTCACTAATGGTTTTAGTTCAACTCTCTATGTACTTTAAACGTCTACAAATAACTAATGCAGAGTCTCCTAACACAACTAATGTAAATTTCAGAGTAGACATACATTATGTATCACTGTGTGCACTTTGTTTCTTTTTTTTGAACGGCTCGCACTAAACAGTGCGAGCACATATATTGATATAGCAGGAAGAAATTCAAAATTACAGTCCTGAAAGATCATAACCAGAGAAAAGAAACACACCACCATCGAGAGATGGCAACTCCTTACACAACATCCTGGAGAAGACACTAATACCAACCTGACCGCCGCTAAGCGTGATCAATCGCCAATACGCCAACTAGGGGATTGCAAACGCCCCGCCAAAACCAGCTCTATACCGAAAGACGTCGAACTACTTCTGTTATCTTCACGTAGAGGGGTTGAGGAGAGGGAGAGGGTGAGAGAGAAGGAGATCCACGCGTCCCTCGCCCCAACCTGATGAAGACAACCGAGAGACTGTCGGCGACCAAACGGAGAAAAGACGACAAAAGCAAGGAACGAAGACCTCCTGGGCAACGCCTTCAGGAAGGTTGTGGCGTCTTAGACGTCACCGCTGCCTGTCCAGTTGGACTCGGTTTTCACCTGGAGAGTTGGTTTTCACCTGGAGAGTCCTGTCAAGGGTGGAAGGGTGACCGCTCGACAACGCCCCAAAGGAGGACGCGGCGTCCGAGGACGTCACTGTTGCCGGCTCAGGGAGTCTTTGAGCTAGGCTTTCGCCTGCAAGCCTCCCTACCCACACTTGCCGCCACAAACCCCGAGCTCCGCCACCTACACAGACCTCTACCAACTTACTCGTCTACCGCACTAGCATCCCACCGCCAGCCAGCCTCGACCTTGTCCCTGCGCTACCACCCCGGCTCGGCTATGCCGGCCTCTGCCTCCGCCAAACGTGCCTCGTGGTCGCAGAACTCTCTTCAACCGCGCCAGCCTCCGCCGTTGCCGGCCTCCGCCGGCTCACGGCCACCGCCCGTCCCTGCTGTCGCTGGTGCCGACCTTCGCTGCCGCTGAACGCGCCAGCCTTTGCCGACCACGTCACGTGCAGCTCTCATCGCCGGCCTCGCGTAGCCCCACGTCCTTGCGCGGTCTGGCGCCGCGCCGCGCCTCTCCTCGTGCCGCCTCCCGCCGCGCCACGCCTCTCCTCGCGCTGCCCAGTGTCGCGCCGCGCCTCTCTTCGCGCCACTCCGCGCTGCACCACGCCTCCTCTAGGCAGTCCTCGGCGCAAGCTCCTCCGTTGGCACGGCCTCCGCCTTGGCGCGGCTCCATCGAGGCCGCCCTCTCCCGATCTGGCCGCGGGGGAGCCAGATCCGCCTCTGAGGAGGCCGGATCCGCCGCCGGTAGGGCCAGATCCGCCTCGCCATCCCACCTCCGACCGTCGGCTAGCTCCCGAAGTGTGACGCTACGTCCGCCCGCGCCGAGGACGAAGCTTCTCCGGGCTCTTGTCCCCGCCACCGCCTTCCCGGCTGGCCGCTTGGCTTCCCGACGGCAAGCTCCGGCGGCGGCGAGGTGGTGGAGAGGGTGAGGGAGGGTGGCGGCGCGGGCGGCTAGGGTTTCGCCCCCGAGCCGCTGTGTGCACTTTGATCTAATTTACAATAAACATGGGATCAGTCCTCATGTTCAGTTCTGGTTTTCACTAGTGAGTAAAGTTGGAGGTTGACGGGGAGAATAAAGTGTAAAGCCACCGACATAACACAGGGCCACATTGAAGGATGTCTAAGCTTTAAGGTAGCATCAACATGCAACTGACCTAGATTTTTATACTCTGCATCATTAAACGATGACGCACCTAACCCCTGTACAATCATGTTGTATGATTTCATATCATCATGACATGAACCAAGAATTGGATGTTAAATTTGTCTTATCAAGAGCACCTAGAAAAGTGAACCATGTGTGACCCCATTAGAGAACTCAGAAAACCTTCTACTGTACTTTGTAAAGTAGCCATGGTCCATGGAAGCAAGGAATACTTTATGGTTACCACTGATGGATACGGGGGAAAAGAAGAGAGAAGAGCCCTAACTTTTCATGCACTCCATGCATAAAGAACGTAGGTTCCCTGAACTAGCAAATATGCCCTAGTTATTTCTTCTGTATGTTTCTATTGCCAATTTTGTTTTAGCAGGACACATATCTGAAATATTGCATATTATGAAAAATCTGATCACTACTGCATAACATAAATACACACACAAATCCTGCTACCTGAGAAGGTTGGCTATGCTTGATACTCTGAAATGCAGCCTCAGCTAACCAAGTATAGCAGATACAACTCAAAATGATTTAACTGAGACTAACAGCTGGTGAGGAGGATGGATGAATAACCTGAATCCCCATGGTGTTCTCGCATTCGCTTTCCTCGATGCGGTACTCATGCATCACCCAACTGGTTCTAATCCCCTGAGGAGCTCGACCTTTGTAGTAGACTAGTGTCTTCTTCATACCAATTGACCTGTTCTGGTAGTTGATTCGCCGATCTTTCCCCGTTGATTTCCAGTATCCTGCTCTGGTTGCACGGTTTGTGCGGCATCCATTGGGATATTTTCTATCCCTTGGCCCAAAGAAGTACCACTCAGAGTCTTTACTAGGCAGGAAGGATTTCTCTTTCAAAACAAGAAGAGAAATAAAACATCTCAAGTTGAATCAGGATTCAGAAGCGATGAGGATGAGAACCATGGATGAGCACTTAAGTTTTCAGGTTACCTGCCAATTCCCAGGGTTCACATTTGTAGAGGTCTACTTCTGGGATTATGTCGAGGTCGATGCTTAGGCCATGGACCTTCCTCTTGAGGTAGTAGTTCACAAGCTCCTCGTCAGTTGGATGAAATCTAAAGCCTGGAGGGAGACCAACCGGCGCCATGGCCTCCCAGTTCGCCGCCTCCTTTCTTGCTGATCTTTCTCTTTGTCTTTATCCTTTGTCTTTCCCTTCCGCTTCCGGCGACTGTGCTCTTTAGCTCCTCCGTGAAATGATTCAAAGCCTGCCCTACAAGTAGCTGTGTTTCTCTTTTAAAGATTCTCACACAAGCTCTGGAACGTCTTACAGCACCGCAGGATCTTCTTTTCTTCTTTTTTACACGGAACAGGCTTTTGTTATGTTTTTTTCCTCTGGATAACACGCTTTTATGATCCTCAATGCTGGTATATTGTGTGGGGCTGTATTAGAATGAGAAAGTTGTCACGGCTTCGATCGACAGCCAGCTTGGGCCTTCTGTTAGATTGCATTCTTTTGCACACTGAACTTGTTTTTGTCTCTCACAAGCTTAATCCCTTTGAAGTGTCATAGAGAAGAGGGTTAAAGGCCGTGCTGGGGAGCTATAGCCACATGTCTCTGTGCCTTGGGATTGGCATTGTAAAATAGAAAGTTTAGGAAGATAAAAAAGAAAAGGAAAGGTTCATCATGCAGCCATGAGGCCTTCTAGTGTCAATGATCTTGCATTGCTAGCTATTTAGCCATCTAGATCACACAAAACATTCAACTTTGGATTCTGATAGAAGATCAATTGAGAACCGTGAATCATCTACATCTTTAGTATATCATATATACGTTTCCAGAAGCATAAGCTTCACTATATTCTGTTGAAAGGTACTTCTGAAATAGGAAGCAATGCTCTAAACCCTCCCTTTGTTAGATGAAGTACTCGATCAAAGGATCACAATCTCAATACAAGTATGTTATGTGCACTGCAGCCACATCAGGGGATAACTATGCCATTGAACCCTAATTTCCTCTTTTTCTTTCCGTAACTTCTCCAGCAGTATAATGATAATAAGACTTGTAAAGAGCCTACAGGTAGTCTTGTCTAATTCTACAGGGAAAGACAGGCATCTCCTTCAGATGCATGTGGTCTAAAGCAGATTTTGTTGCTAAATGTAGATTTGCAAATTACTTTGTAGTTGATATTCCCGTGGAAACGGTGATGGTTCAAAGGTGGTGCTAAGTACGTACGATTGACCTGCTGGCAGTCTGAAGAATTCAGAGGCAACACGCTTGCATAAGATTCACAATGAAGACATCAATAAGGTAAAATACTGAACTTTAGTTTTAACTTGTCTGGTACTAGTGAGATCTGACTCTAGTAAAGAGGATGCAACATTGCGTTTCTTTTGCTGAAATATACATAAAAGCGTTCTTCACCATGTGATGAAAGGAAATGCTGTTGCAGCACTTCTAGTAAATTTGTAAAAAATGCAGCCATAGACTTCCAAGTTCAGAAGAGTACAAAGCTGCTCCGAGCTTATATTTATTGACTTAGGATGGATTCTGAATTTCTGATTGACATTACAGGGCTACTGCTAAGTGCTAACAGCATGTGGTAGCTTCTGATCTTGCTTGTGGAATTAGTTTTTCCTTCAAAACCTTTCTGAATATAATAGTTTAAGCTGCTTCGTCGGTGTCATAGTTTGCATTACTCAGCTATGTAATGGAAACTAAATTATTTGGGCCACACCGAATATATAGTGGTGTGCATACATTTTTTTAAATTTTAATCTTGTTTCAGCATTTGCAGAAATGTTTGAAATAACAACTCGATTTCTTTTACAGATTACATATTTGATGAAATTTGAAACATGAACCAGATTTTCTTCTGAAAACATTGCAAAATCAGAATGGTTTTGGCTATTAATTCTCCACTTGACTTTTCACTAAATCTATGTTCTTATATCTCAATGACCAACCTATTGCATGATGAATATGTATATGCAACCATATTGTATTTGGTCTGAATGAACATATATATTGTATCTTCCAACCAGTTATATATGCATGGATCTCAACAACATGTGAGCAAGCTCTCCCTTGAGATACAACTAACAAAGATGCCTTTATTTTCAGTGTCTGATATGCATGTGCTAAGACAATCATATCAAGGACAGACGCTAGAGTTGGAGTGGATCAACGCAGATTAAGCAGGCATCTGGTACAACAGGTTTACTTTTGTTCAGTTTTCATTTATGTATATAGGCACATAACAACTATGCAATGGCATAGCTTCACTCTTTTCTCACAAAAAAAAAAGAAAAGACAAGAAAAGAAAAAAGGCTCCATTTAAGAAGCAAGATATTACACTTGAAGCTCAAGAAGAAAACGCACAAATTTAGCAAGAAAAGAAAGAGAGACATCAAAATGCTGGCTGTTCCTATATATGATCATAAACTATAATCCTCCTTATGAACTCAACTCCAGGAAGGACTCCAACAACCTTCAGGCATCAGTCCTCCAACTCCAGCAATACGCTGTGAGTTGAAAACCAAAAGGATAGCTTATTTTTGCTTAATCTTACACCTTGAAGACTCCATATACTTAATAGCCAGCAGCACCACAAAAAAGAACGAAAAAATAGTTATCAGGAGAGGATGATGATCCAGCACATGAGCAGAAGCTTGCCCTGGCTTCTCATCAGCCGGCGAGGGCCACGCAGGAGGTGCTCTCCTCGGCGCCGCCGTCGGCGGTGCTGGAGCACCAGGCGTCGTCGGAGATGAACTGCATCCAGGAGTCGTCCTTGCCGGGGTCGTCCTCGACGTCAGCATCGGCGCCGCCGGAGGTTGACCCGACTGGGACGTCCGGCGACGGCGTCTCGTACTGCTCCTGGCTGCCGCCGCCGCTGGCAAGCAGCTGCTGGCACGCGCCCTCCAGCAGCGCCATGCTGCACTGCCCCTGCAGCTCCTCCACCTCGGTGCAGATCGCGTTCTTCTTGAAGACTCGGCATAACGCGTAAGTGTCCTGATCATGAGAAACAAAATATATTAAGCTCCATTAACATGAATTCTCAGTCTTTCCGAAAGTTAATTTAGCACACTGCCATGCATGATTATCTCTGTACCTATATCTAGCTTTCTGAGAAATTATGATGTAGATTCATGTGCAATCTTTTGGCAATCAATTGGTCCATTTGGTTTGACCAAATCAAGCATAAGGTTAATTCTTAAACACACTAGTGTCATAATGGTGTTCTAGTCTTCTAGTTAGGAAAGAGAGATAAGTTAATAAGAGAGAATTAAAGAAGACGGCCAGCCGGGTAGGAAGGGAAGGGTGCGAGTATGATGATGGATTCAGCGGGGAATAAAGTGGAAAGCAGGCGACACCGACATGCATGGCCATGAGAGCAAGCGGCTGGAGATCGAGAAGCTCTTGGCTTTGCTTTGTCTCTGCGCTTTAATATGTCTCATGATCAATGCACTGCCCTATGCAGATCAGTGTCTGCTCATCTCAGTATTAAAGTGAGGATTAGTTGTAACACACCAAAGAACGCAGCGTTACTTGCTCTTAGACCTGGCCTGGCTTTGTGTTTTTCACTGGTCAGTAAGACTTCAGATTTGTCTCATGCTCATGCATTGGAGTAGATCATAAACCAAAGGGATACAGGTCACACAACTACTAGTAATATTAGTACAGCACTTTGAAGTTAGTACTTACTTCAGAGCAGATGCAATAAAGTTAAATTTTACCCCCTCCCAGAATTTTTTTTTGTCAAGGGCAAAAGAAAGGGATCAAGTTCTCAAAACCCTAGCTAGCCCTATCTTATAGCTGACCAATTAGTAGTTTTCTAATGCAATGTTAGTAGCTGTCTAGGATCGTTGCCCTATATGACAGTATGATCATGATTGATCAATTGATAATGAGAGAAATATTCAGAGAAATGCACATGGTAGATCGATCTATATATACATGTAGAAACTATATATAATATAGATATACCTGGATGGGCATGGTGTCCTCGCAGTCCTTGTCGTCGAGGCGGTACTCGTGCATGACCCAGTCGGTGCGGACGCCCTGCGGCGCGCGGCCGCGGTAGTAGACCAGCGTCTTCTTCATCCCGATGGCGCGGCCGCCGTGCTGGTGCACCACCCGCCGGTCCTTCCCCGTCGACTTCCAGTACCCCGCCCTCGTCGCCCTGTTCGTCCTGAACCCGTTGGGATACTTCCTGTCTCGAGGCCCGAAGAAATACCACTCCGGATCCCTGCTCGGCAAGAACGATTTCTCTGCAATAATTCCATTAATTTCATTGATCATCCCATGTGTTCGATCGATCAGCATGTTCAATTGTTATGCATGTTTTAACCATGCAGGATGAATATCGATCGATCGATCGACTTACCTGCGAGCTCCCATGGCTCGCACTTGTAGAGGTCAACTTCGGGAATGATGTCGAGCTCGATCTTCAGCCCGTGGATCTTCCTCTTGAGGTAGTAGTTCACCAGCTCCTCGTCCGTCGGGTGGAAACGGAACCCCGGTGGGAGCCCCACCGGCGCCATGAACGTCGTCGGTGGCCGCCGATTATACGGTGGCGGCGGCGGCCTCTGCAGCTGGACCTCCTCCTCCGGCGCCGCCGGCTTCCTTGCTTCTTCTGCGCTGCTGCTGCGGCCTTTCCCAGCTGCTGCTGCCACCACCCTTATAAGTAGTTTTTTCGCGGCAGCTAATGCTGGGGTAGGAGGCACAGTAGTAGGGACGCCGGTCGACATAGTCATCCCTCCCACAAGATTTCGGTCGATCGGATAGCCACCTTTGGCTCCTCTTTTGCAGATTCTCTCATCACCCTCACAAGAAGCTTGAACCTTTTCCATCTCTCTCTCTCTTTCGCTACTACTCTAGCTACCTATTCTCTCTCCAACCTCTGGCTTGATCAAAATATGTGTCTACCCCTGATCGACTATAGTGAACCAATGGGGTTAAATATACTGGCCTCCCTGGCTATGTATGGATACTATGTAATCTATATCTTATCTTGGTTTTATGAGCTATCAATGGTTCTATCTCTAAGAGTTAAAAGCACTTCTACTAATGTACTCTGCTCGCACGGTTTTTGCGGTTGTAGGTTGTACGAGATATCTGTAAAGTGTAACGCGTATATCCGTGGATATCAAAATTTAGAAATCATTTACAGGGACCACTATTTTGTATCTTGATATATATAGACTTGCATATAGCTTGAAGATTTTATACATTAAATATTCGCACCACGGTTTTTGTATGTATGCCGTAGAATCCGTTGATGGTTTGATGCTTAAAATAGGACATTGGAGCATTTCACTGCCCTATATATGAAGCATAACGTGTGTGTATTTGTTGATTTTCAAATTTGGATATGTTCTATGCTCTAATGTTGACTAAACACAAATTTATTTTGTTGTATATATAGTGAAATAACTAAACCGTATTTTTTTAAAAAAAAATCAATCTTGGTTAATTAGGCTACATTGTTTAACTCATGGCATTTCACAGTCACAACCATGCATGCATAGGGAAATGATGCCAGAAGGTTGCATAGAAGTATCTGATATTGGACTGTTTCTTCCATTCCATGTTGCTAAGCGTTTGTAGAATTTATGCACTGCATGACAAAAAGCAAAAGAGAAACTAAAGAAAGAAAGGAAATAGTAAAGAATAGAAGGAAAAAAATATCTTTAGATGTCTTGAGGGAGAAGAGGATACAGAAGAGCTTTGCTGTCGTAGTCCTTGCTTTGGTGTGCGCCATGCATTCATCAGCTTTTCCTTTACTCCATAAGTTTTCTTCACCTTTCAATCGACCGTGCTATGTACAAATGCCAGTGATGATCGATCAGAGAAAGGAGATCATGCTGCCCACAGAAAAAACGAGAATGAATGCCCAGGCTTGGTCTATTTGGAAAGAAACGGAAGCAGATCCTGGACCGAGTTGTTGGTGAGCGAGTGAGCGTAGATGAGGAGGCGACGGTTGTTTTGGTGACTGGTCGCACAAGTCTGTTTTGCGAGATTTTTAGCCCTAGGTGTGTGATGTTTTTTTCTCTTTTCTTCTGCTTGGTCCCGTGACTTGTAAAACTTCCCGGTTCATAATACAAAGATATATGCAAAACTTATGCGTATTTTTTTTAAAAAAAAAGGGGATGCCGGTGGTAACCGTGTAAACAGTCTAGAATAAATTGACAATTAGAATGTAAAAGCTCAAGTTTAAAATTTATAATTTTATTAATTTCCTATAGCTAAAAATTTTCAGGGCAACACCTACTTGAGGTCATATTTGACTTGAGATATAGTATACAAATTTCAGCAACACCGAATACTTCTTTTTTTCTTCTTCTTTACATTCTGGTTATTTTTGAAAAAAAATATTTTACAAACCGGCCTCCATAAAACTAATTTAAAAAATGGATCATAATTCGCCACCAAGGTTATTAACGCCCAAGTTGAACTGGATTTTTTACTTTTTGTCCTTTTTAAACTTATTTTACAAATAGATCTTTGAAAAACTTATTCTAGGAATGGATTTATTTCGTGACGCCAACATCATTGGTGTCGTGGTCCAACATGATGATACTAATGACTTTGACGTCATCCCCTAACCTCCTTGCACAAGCTAAATCATTGATATGAAGAAGGACGACGCCAATGACACTGTCATTGAGGAACTATTTGTATTTTTTAAAAGACCTTTTTAATTAAAAGAATATATTTGTAATAAAATATTTATAAATAGGTCCTCAATGCAAATGACAATGATGCTAAGGACCTATTTGTAAATATTTTTTATTATAAACATGTTTTTTTATTTTTTACAAATAGGTCATCAACGTCGTGTTCGACTTGTGCCGACCCTCTTCACATCGCGACTTAGCTTTCGCCAAAGTCATTGGTGCCATCATGTTGGGTCACGATGTCAATGACGTTGGCATCGCGAAATGGGTTCATTCCTGAAATAAGTTTTTTTCCAAGGATCTAGTTGTAAAATAAGTTTTTAAAAAGACTAAAAAGTAAAAAATCTAGGGTACTGAAATTGACTGGGAAAAAAGGTCGGCATCAATAGGGGTTTGCCGCTGATCCTTCTTCACTTATGAACAACTTTCCTCCCTCCTCCCTATCCCTCTCCTGATCTTATTGATTTGCTATCAATTTTTGAAAAAAATGACAAATCAACATATCAGGATTTATTTCTCGTAATTTATTTTTGTTCACTAGTACAAAAAAATTTTGCATACAGCCAAAACAGATTTTCGTATGTATCTAGACAACACGCATGCACCCAGGTGCCTGCGAAAATCAAATTTTCTCATGCAGAGAGCAACCACATGCAAAAATAGGATTTTTGTATGTGGCCACCTATGTTGATCGCACGCGAAAATAATTTCAGCAAAAAAATAAAAATCCAAAAATCAAATTTGAAACCCTAGCTCCCAAATCCATCCCCAAACCCTAGCCCGACGCCAGCCCAAACCCTAGGTCACAAGCCATCGTTGCCGCCATCGAATCCGCGCAGGGAGAGGGTCGCTGCCATCGATGCACCGCTCCTTCCCCGGCCTCCCGCTCGAGCCCATAGCAGGATCCGCAAGTGGGCCATCACTGTCGCCCTCACCCACTGTTGCCGCCAAAGCCCAGCACCCGCCGTTCTTGCCCTCCTCCGTCGTCGCCCGAGCCCACCTTCGGGAGGAAGTAGAGGGGAGAGGAGAGCGATGGTTGTGAGGAGTGGGGCTGTGGGGTGGACGGGAGAGGGGAGATAGAGAGGAGGGAAGAAAAAAAAGGAAGAGAGAGGGGTATTTTCACATGTGGGCCACTTAAAAGGACGTATACGAAAATAAGCTTATTTTTGCATGGGAACCTATTAAGAGACCCGTCTGTAAAAATTGATTTTTGCATGTGGTCCTTTGCGTGTGCACAGGAGATCGAATTTTGCAGGCGGGAGCAGTTATGGTAAGAGGGTCTCGTCAAAAAAATCGATTTTGTAGTTGTAGTTGTTAGAAGGATGAGGGTGTGGGTCCTCCCTTCTTCCCCGACCTCTATGTTGTGTTGTCAAATTAATAAAGTGGAAAAATCGATAAAGTAACATTTTCTATTTTATTTCCCCTGTTTTTAATATTTAGAACTTGGAATATAGGATAGGGGTGTGGGAGGTTGGGTGCTTAAGGTCAGCGTCGTGGATACTACGTGGCGTCGAGACGTCTAACATCGGCGCCAAGCACCTTGATCATGCATTGAGTTCAGGGTCTATTTTGCGTGATAAGTTTTTTCTGAGTCTATATGTGAAATAAGCTTTTGAAAATGTTAGAATGGTAAAAAAATCAACCGTATACCGGTCCAACCTTTTAAAACCACGAGATAAACAATTTTCAATTAAGTAATGTCTTTATAGTTTAGACAACGAGTCAAAACAAAACTGAATTGGAACTTCGTAAACGAAAGCACGAAGTTTGAGAGAGAATCCCAATTGAGTCCTGAAAACAAATTCCCAGTTCGGCAAAGGCCAGCCCGGATGGAGATCTCCAGGCTCTAGTGATCACTGCAGTTGAGGCAGCGCACACACCGCATGGATGCGTGGGAATTATTTTATTCTCCGTTATAAGATATAAAGGATTTTGAACAAACGTCACATCATAAATATTCGTGACATCCACTCAAAATCCTCTTTATATTTTGGTTTATACTTTGTCTTTTGAGACAAAGGGAGTACTAATTAAGTCACTCCGAACTACTCACTCGCTGTAGCAACAACTGAATTTGAAAAACAGGTCACTATCCCCTACTATATATATATATATATATATATATATATATATATATATATATATATATAATGCTTGTCACACATATATATCGAGCTAGAAAATAAAATAAAGTGGTTACTAAGTAGTCTACTTTAGCAAGAACACTCACTGCTGAAAAAAGGGGTTTTAGTTTCGATTCGTAAATCCCTATTATCTCGATTCCTGGTTTTTGAATCGGATTACAAAACCGGGATAAAAATGTCTATTTTTACTTTCGGTTATTTCATCTCGGTTTAGAGACTAAAGACATAGAGGCCAGTAAAAGGCTCTTTTTCTTTTTATTGTTTTTTCTATTGTTTTTTTCATGCTCCTAGCCAAATTCCAAATAACATCCCACTTTTCAAATAACAGACCCATCACAAATTGACATCCCAAAAAACATCTAAAGATCATAAATTCGCATCACAAATTCACATATCACACATTCACATATCAAATTCACTTGTATATCAAATTCACAGAGTTCTTGAAAAAAATTAAACATCTCTTGAGAAAAAAAGAATGAACAGCGGGGAAGGAGAGGGAGAGGGTGGCCGGGCCGCCGCCAAGCCGCTGGCATCGCCTGGCCGCCGCTGCGCCGCCTGGCCGTCGCCGCACCGCCTAGCCGCCAGATCCGGCCGCCTAGCCGTCGCCGCGCCGCCTGGCCGTCGGATCCGGTCGCCACCGAGCCGCCGCCACCGGATCCGGAGGAGGAAGGAGTCGGGTAGCCACCCCACCCCGCCGCTAGGCTGCCGCCACCGGATCCAGAGGAGGAAGGAGTCGGGCAGCCACCCCACCCCGCCGCTAGGCTGCCGCCCAACCCGTCCCTCCGCGCACCACCGAGGGCACCGCCACGGAGCCACCCACACCGCCCCTGTCGCACGCAATAGGCAAGTGAGAAAGAGGGAGAGGAGAGAGAGACATGCGCGCTGGGAGAGGGGGAGAGATGAGATGAGGACGGCTGGGAGAGAAAGAGAGATAAAGACGAGCATAGAACACGAGAAGATAAGGACGCGTAAAAAATCAGGATTAAAGATTATTTATATTTTTAAGTTGGTGTAACCAACCGAGACTAAAATAATAGGACCTATAGATTTTGTTAATCGAGACTAAAAATAATTTTGAGTTCGAGTTGATGTTACCAAAAATTATAGAGTCCTGTTGTACTTTTTTTAACTAGGACTAAAAATCCGGATTACCTATTGTAAACCAAAGATCGCTTCTGCAGCACACTGTGTGAACTGTCAACTCTTCAAGCCGGACCAAGCCAAAAATCCTTTATAAAATGATCAGATCTGCATCGCCGTGCGACGAATGATTTCGCCGTCACGATCTGTTTGTAGCCAGAAAGGGAGCTTTCCATCGATCACAATTTAATTTTGACGGTGCATTTGGTCGATCGTGCACACGGCACCCCATTTGCCTATAAATTGCGAGCTCTCCTCCTCGTGTTGGTCATAGCGAAGATCAGCCAAGAACGAGTTCATCTTCTTCTTGTTCTTGTTGTTGTTGTAGCATTTGATTCGTGATATGGCGGCGACTGACATGTCTCCCAAGGCCGGCAAGCCGCTCGCCGAGAACGATGCGGGGTCATACCTCGCGTGGTCCGGCAAGGACCAGCCGGCCCTCGCCGGCGAGAAGCTCGGCTGCGGGCTGCTCGTGCTGCAGCCCCTCAGCTTCGCGCTGCCGCACTACGCCGACTCCGGCAAGTTCGGCTACGTTCTTGGCGGCAGCGCGGTGGTCGGTGTTTCCCCAGTGGGGTGGACGCCGTCAGGGAGAGGGTGGTGCGGCTCGAGGCCGGCGACGTGATCGCCATGCGCGCCGGGGAAGTCACCTGGTGGTACAACGACGCGGACGGTGAGGCTGGCGAGGACGTCACCATTCTGTTCGTGGGCGACACCTCCGACGCCGTCAGCCCCGGCGACTTCTCGTACTTCATCCTCGCCGGCCCGATGGGCGTCCTGGGAGGCCTCGACGCCGGCCTCCTCGCCACGGCGTCGGGGCTGACGTCGCCGGAGCAGGCGGCCACCGCCTTCCGCAGCCAGCCCGCCGCGCTGCTCACCAGGCTAAGCCGCAAGCTGCACGGCGTCCGCCCCCGCGAGCATGACAGGCACGGGATCGTCGTGAACGCCGCGCGCGTGCCGCCGGACAGCAACACCGGAGGAGGCGCCGGGACGAAGACCGTCACCGTGGCGAACCTGCCCGCGCTGGCGCAGCTCGGGTTAAGCGTCGGCTTCGCGCGTCTCGAGGCAGGCGTGCGCGGGCCCTGGGTGCTCCGCGAAAGGCGGCGCAGGCGGTATACGTCGCCAGGGGAGCGGACGCGTCCAGGTCGGCGGCGCCGGCGGCGCGTCGACGCTGCTCGACGCGGAGGTCGCGGCGGGCAGCCTGCTCGTCGTGCCGCGGTACGCGGTGGCGCTCGTGGGCGCGGACGCAGGCGGCAAGGAGCTGGTGTCGCTGATCAAAAGCCGGCCAGGTAAGGGAAAGTATTTCCTAGCACCTAGTTTAAGGTTTAGGGTTCATTTGTTTGCCTATCAACTAAATAATTATAAAAACTTTTTAAAATAGGATATGTGATATTAACTTCCACAAGTTTAACTGTAATTTAAAGTTAAATTTGTTATTTTTGTTACAACTTGTAAAAATCGAACTTGCAAAAGATATATTTTATATTAATATATCTTGTTAATTTTTTAAAAAATTTTGATAATCATTTAGGTAACATAGACATCCACCCGAGTAATTAGAATCCTCTTCTCTAGATGTATGCAGGTGGTTAAAACAGTTATATAAAAATTTTATAAAACTTGATCAGATAGATTATATAAGACACTACAAACAAAAATAATAAATTTTATCAGCTCTAGAGGTATTATTTACTGTCAATTTTATTATTTTTTAGTTGTAAGTCAAACAAAATTATTAAAAAATGTTGTAAGTTTTTGGGCAAAAGACTTTCAAATATAAATACAATATAGTTACAATGCAACCATAATTATAGTTATATTGTAACTAAAATATAATTACACCGTAGCACATAACATAACATAACATAACATGTAATCTTTATATAACATCGAAATAAAGTTATATATATTATTTTAATACTTATATACAAGTTAAGTTATAATATAAAAGTTATATTATATTATAGTTATAGTATAGTTATGATACAAATATATTATAACTATAAAGTTATATAAAAACTATATTAAAGTTCTTTTTCATGTTTGTCTATAGATTTATTTCATATCAATTGATGTTTTTATTTACTTTTTAAAAAAGAAATATTTTATAACCATCTAAGTCCCCTGCAAATAACGGGTCCCATATCACTTGGGTGTAGAAGATCCCCGCCGGGAAACATGCACCATGCATGCATTCGTGTCGGTGTCGTACGTGAGCGCATGGGTTTTTTAATTGGACTTTGTTGTGCATGCAGGCCGGCGATGGAGCCCTTCACCGGGAAGGGATCGGTGATCGGCGGCCTGACTCCGGAGATCGTGCAGGCGGCGCTCAACGTGTCGCCGGAGTTGGTGGAGCAGCTCGGGACCAAGTGACCGCCGGATCTGATCTGTCCGGTGATTGTGTGTGGCTGTACGTCTCGTCTCTGTACGCGACAAGTTGCGCAGTGGTTACTGCTCCGGTATACAATCACAGTCCGACACGTGAATAATCTGAATCAAATAATAACAATCGAAGCTGAAAGTATGTGTATGCAATATTCTTTTAAAATACATTTCACAACGTGGTGTATATGTGGTTGTGGCCCATTGTACTATACTTGGTGTAAACAATACGAAAACAATGTGTTGACATTGCATATTTGCATTGGACTATTAGTATATGTCTAGATCGATCCCCCTATAGTATATACACACTGCTACAAACCTCATTACCTCTCAGCTGAAAACCCACATCTCTAACGAAAAGACCAATCAATCGTTACATAATTTTGATCATACATATAGAGATCTATCTATATAAGTTATTTGTAACGATATATATAAGTTCGAATGATGAGCCATTATAGATAGGGGCATGACGGATGACGTCACACTCTTATTGGGAGCAAATGCCAAACTGCCAATGTGAAGAGAAAACGATAGAACTGAGCTTTCTTGTAATTATTTGATTTTATTGTTGCATCCGACATTCTCTGCTCATTGAATGAATTAGATCTCAACTTTTGTGTGCATCATATCACTTGATTGATGTTCTTCTATAAAATTTAGTGTTAGTTGGATCCATGCCTAGTATGTTAGTTTATGATCAGGCTGAAAATAATTTGTCCATGTGCAGTAAGTGTTTTTATGATGACAATGGTTTATATATCAAACCAATCGGTACACCGTTTACTTTAAGAAGCATGCTAAACTGGTGCTATATCACTTACTACTCTTGCATGACAATTCAAAAACCACATCGAACTGGGTCTTAATTTAGTTTTTTCCTCATTTTGTTTTTTTACGAAAATGATTGTGCAAGACTGTTTTTAATTCTTACTCTTACTACCGATGGTGTGCAGCTTTTTCAAAATTGAAGTATACCCCCTATATATGTTCATGGTTGGATTCTTTTACTTCAGCGACCTTCAAAGTTTTGGCCAATTAGAGTAGTAGAAATTTAAAACAGCGCTGTTGAGGCCAAGTAACCGCGATGGACCGACGTCACGTGTACGTTAATTCCACGATCGATCGACTTATCTCTCCTCCAAAGTCCAAACATTTCCGGTGGCGGAGCCGGGAGTTATGTTAAACTACTATATTGAAACACGTTCATATTTTCGTGTATATATCGTCACCATAATTGACAAAATATATATATATATATATATATATATATATATATATATATATATATAACTAACTATGTTCGTGCATCGCAACGATGAAGTCGAGTCACGATGTGGATGGGGACGGGAGGAAGAGGCACGGCACGGGGCGTGGCGCTGGAGCTCCGAGCAGCGACGGGAGGGAGAGGCGCAGGCACGGCACGGATGGGGACAGGAGGGAGGGGCGCAGGGACGGAGGAGCGCAGGAGGTCTTTTTTTCATCCAAGCTCTTATTTTTTTCAGCATTGGGACTGCGGGTTAATTTTATAAATATTCAAAGGTTTTTCTGCAAAATAGCGAGACGGACAAAAATTTTGCATTTTGCATAGAAATACTACTTGCTTTATAGATAGTTATATATATATATATAACAATGCGACAGATAACAAGCGATAACAATGCGACGGATCATCAGATTCAATGTAGTCATATCGATGGATTTGATGGTCGACTCGAGAATAATGCGAATCCAAGATTTTAGACAGGTTCGACCTTCCTGGAGGATAACAAGCTTACGTCATGTGTTCTTTGTTGAGATGGTGTATGATCAAGATTTGTGTACAAGTGAGAGTTTAGGAATTGATCTAGGGATCCCCACCCCCACGACCTGCCATCCCGTTTATAGCTCAAGGGGTAGTTACAATGGGGCTTGGGGCGCAAGGAAGCTTGGCCATAAAATAAAAAAACAAGTACAAACATGATCTGAAAAAGTACACAGAAACCTCTTGGACTATAGTTGTCGTGGGTATCTTGTGCGCAGTCTTACCTCGAGATCCATCCTCCACAGGTACCACACGCACAGTCCTATCAGGTGACGTCATCTCCTGTCGAATTGTCCCCTCCTTGTTCCCTCGGCGAGCCTTTTTGAGTACGTCTCCTTCCCGATGAGGAAAACTTGTCCTTTCTAGGTCGGAGCCATTCGTAGAAGGTTGGTCTAGGAGGCAGAGGTCGAGACGCTCGATCCCAAATGAGGTCGGGACACCGACCCTAACCGCAGAGGTCGGGACACCGACACCAACCGCAGAGGTTGGGTTAAGGAGTTGAGGTCGGACTGGAGGACGGAGGTCGGGACGGTCGACACTGAATGAGGTCAGGCCACCGACACCAGCCCAAAACCCCTTAATCCGGCCCATATAGTGTTCTTTCTCTGGTGTGAGCTACCTCGAGATGAAACCCACCACGGTGGATGAGAATGAATAGAATGAAACAATAACATATTAATTAATAATAATATATATTAATTATCATTAATATAACTATGATATATACTTCATTAATTAACCACAAAATACATTAATTATTGCTAATCAATTACTAATGCAGCGGATGTCAATCCCACGGATGATCGATGATGCGGACGCGCATGGTGGGGCTCGTTCGGCGGGATGTCGCCTGATCTGATATAGGCGTCGCAGATAGGGTGGGTGAGGCGTGAGCATGCCGTGGCTGTACACGTGTACGGTGGTGCAACGAGCACGCGTGCATGCGAAAACAAAAGGTCGCCTCGGCAAATCTCCTGTCTTCACCGTATGGCAACTTGGCTAGTGCTTCTTTAGTCTCGATACACGCGCGAATTAATAACGATTGCTTCTACGTATATGTACCATTGTTTATGCAGATTTTCTAAAGGAGATGTATGAACCAGTGTATCGTGTAGACACGAGATATGATCATTGCACATGCAGCTATGTCAAATTGTAAAAGAGAAAAATGCACTAATTAGTTTTACCATTGAACGCAGTAAAAGCACCTGATTTTCACGTTTTGCGATCGACAAACGCGCGACAATTTTTCTAGGAAAAGCAGTATTATTTTACAAAGTAATTTTGTTTACAAATTAAAATACTACTGCCGTCGGGGTATGGTCATCAAACCCCCAAGTCATGTCCACCTCCAATAAACATAAAAAAAAATGAAATTCCGATGCCGATGAACACGGGTTGCTTCTTTCTTCGCATCCGTTCCTTTACCAAAGTCCACTTGAAAACCTACTATACAATCTACAATGAGAACACATCATATTCTTTAATTATATTTTTTAAGATCAGTTTTAATGAGGTTACATTAAATGAGGTAGGTTAATTAAATAAGGTGTTACATCAGTAGATTAGATTTATAGTTTTTTTATGAAATGAAGAGAAGAGAGAGAAAAGGTTTTATGGGATGAAACTAGAACATTGTTTTCAAAACGTTAAAAAACGGATGAAATCCGCACTGAAAGCATTTCTAAAATAACTCACGAACTTATGCTATGAAACTAAGACTCGTTTAATTATTTATTTTATGATCTTAAAAACTAAGAAATAAAATATTACATTGGGACTGATCAAATCATTTATCGGTCCAACCTCCTCCTCTTCTTCTTCTCCTTTGTTTTCTCTCTCCTTTTCGTTTCACATGATAAAGAAGAGAGCCGTATCAACTCGAAAATGCTCTTTGTGTTTTCTGGAACTGGCGTTAATTCATCAATGATAAATTCAGACAATAATATCCTTGTCTTCACCATGAACTTGGCAAGTGCTTCAGTCTCAGACACGCGAAATCGCGAATCACGATTCAACGTACCGTTGCTTATGTAGATTTTCTCAAGGGTAAATGTATTGCGTAGACACAGTGATATCAATTGCAAAAATTACGTGACGGCAACAGCTAGTAGAAGCTAATGGGCCGGGTGGCTTCTCTATCAGGAGCAGAAATCTACGTGGACATGGAGAGCAATCCGCAAGGCCCATATCAATAACCGGAAACGAACATTGAGGCCCATAGAAACCAGTGCTCACCAACGCATCGCATGGCCCACTTCTTTCCGACCGCCACCGATGGCGCGAGCGGCCCATTAGCCTCGTCGGTTGCCGGCACGCCGCAACGTCTCAGCCCACCACGCCGTCCGTCCCCGCTCCACCGCAACGGCCACGGCCACGGTGGTTGGTGCACGTCTCCTGTTCGTTTCTGCACGTAGTAGTGATTTTTTTTTGCTTGGAATAAGTCCACATATCATTCCTTATTTTTACGTCGAGTTTAATCAGTATCCCTAAAACGCAATATCAAAAATTTTAAACCCTCAATTTTCAAAACCAGGTTAAATTAGGTTGTACGATGGTATTGATGTCTAGTTTCATTGACATGGCAAACTTATTTTAAAAAGTAAGTAGGCCCAAATTATTTTAAAAAGTAAGTAGGCCCCACATATCATTCTTTCTCTTCTATCTTCTCTCTTTCCTTTCCCGCAAAAGTCGACACCAACAACGACACTATCGGAGGCGGCGAGTTCGGCCACCTCGATCTCATCCACCCACACCAGCCAGAATGCGCTGCGGCGGCTTCCTCCTCTACCATCGCGCTCCTTTTCTTCCTCCTCTACCCTCACGCTCATTGCTTTCTCCTTCATCACCTCGATGCGCTATAACATTTGGAGGCATCGTGGGAGTCGATGATGGCATAGGATACCAACGAAGGCGAGGATGTCGGGCGCGGCAACAGAGGACGTTGAGAAGGTGTAGGATCGGCTTGGGCAATAGGGAGGTGACCAAACTGAGCCAAGGGGGATGGCATCAAGGGTCCAAGAGGGTGCCATATTTGAGCATTAGACGGTGACGGCTCGGTGTACAAAGGTTGGTTTACCGAAGGAAGACGAAGTGAAGGAGGTTCCTGGGTGACAACAGTGAAATTCGGTGAAGAAGCCGATGAAGGACGCTGACGATAGCAGCGGTATCATATTCGTGTTGGGTGCTGGAGACCCACAAGAAGCCGAGGGGATCGATGACAATGGCGAGCCCAACGTGCCGACGACGAAGCTCGGCCTCCCTCCGATGAAGCCCTGAGCTTGAGCTTGAGATCGGATGGGCTCGTCGGCCACCTCTCTCGTTGCCAACATCGCATATTTTTTTTGTCGCCTATATATAAACTTTATTATTATTATTATTATTATATTAATATGTTACGATCACACCTTTTAATGTTATAAGACCTAATTTAATGTGGTTTGGTATATTATAAGGTTAATATTTTTGGTATTATGATTTATAGATGTCGATTAAATTATACGTAGAGATGAGGAAGAGGTGGACCTATTCTTTTTTGCGTGGAGCACGTGGCTTTTCCAAAAGAGTGTAGTGGGTCTGGCTCTCGCGCGTTTATCCGTTACGTTAGTTTAGTTTTTGGAAGACGCCCCGTTCTACTACAGGCATTAATTACCCTGACAGGTGGACGCACACGTGCTGTGTCAACCAGACAGGCACTCGCTCACGCCCACTAACTACGCAATCAGTGCGTCCTGGCCCATCGCCAGCCACCCACCCACCGGCCGAAACCACGGCCCATTTCAACACGACCACAAAAAAGGCACAAACTAATGGAGTAGCGTACAGTTGACTAGTGGTCTGCCTGGGTTCCGGTCCCACACGTCAGCGAAACAAAGTGATTCAAATCGAATACCTTTTACCCTTTCCAGGTATAAAAGCTGCCCAAGACCAAAGACTAGGGAGGCAATTAAACTCTAATTAATTTCCATACTGCGGTGTGATTTAGCGTTAATTAGCACCGGGATCTCTCTCCTTTCTCGCGGCGGAGGTGAGGTGGCGGTGGCGGAACGGTCACTTCTCTTCTTCCCTCGACGCAACAATCCATCGCTGCCACTGGTGGCGATATCACGAATCCCCCTCGTTTAAAAAGGCAAAGCCCAGCCTAGCCTAGCCTTCCTCCCTCTTGCTCGCCGGCGGCGGAGAAGGGTTCGAGTTAGAATCAGGAGGAGATTGCGGCGGCCGGCGGCGGATCGGTTGATTGATTGATCGATGGCGTTCTTCGGGAATGGCTACTGCTCGTCGGGATCGGAGGGGGAGGACGAGGACGAGGGGATGGAGGGGTACCGGAAGGGAGGGTACCACGCCGCCAGGCCCGGCGACCGCTTCGCAGGCGGGAGGTTCGTCGCGCAGCGGAAGCTCGGCTGGGGGAACTTCTCCACCGTCTGGCTCGCGTACGACACCCTCCTCAACGTACGCTCACTGCGGCCCGAATCCTCTCTTGCTTTCCATTTCTTGTCTTTGCTTTTTCCCCCTCTTTGCCTGTTCTTTGGGCGACGTTGCCCACTCGATGCTCGGTTGGTTCGGTTGCTTTTGGATATTGGAAACTTCCGGTGGAGGTCGTTGGAAGCTTGCTTTTTATCTGAAACTGTGCGCCCTGTCTCCTTTTCTCCTGTTCATCGATTGATTTGTGTTTGGTTTCCTTTCTTCTTTTGGTACAGATTTCAGAAATGCTCTGCAGCCATTTGTTTGTTTCTGATGAAAAAAAAGGAGAAAAATTTCCTACATGTTTATATTGTTTCTACTGCACATGTACTATTCCGATTTCGTGCAAAAAAAAGATGTTCTTTCCTCCATCACAAATATAGCAGTTGTATGGTGCAACCAATATATCATGAATTGTCAATTTGAGTATTGCAAGTCTGAATTTTGCAGAGATTTGTCGCGCTCAAGATCCAGAAGAGCGCGAGGGATTATGCACAGGCGGCACTCCACGAGATTGAGTTACTGTCGGCGATAGCCAAAGGTGACCCGGCAAATTCCAAGAATGTTGTGCAATTGCTGGACCATTTCAAGCATGCTGGCCCAAACGGCCAGCACGTTTGCCTGGTCACCGAGTTCCTCGGTGACAGCTTGCTAAGGTTGATACGGTACAACCGGAATAAGGGCATTGGTCTGAGCGGAGTCAAGGAAATCTGCCGATCAGTGTTGGTCAGTCTTGATTACTTGCACAGAGAGCTCGGCATTATCCACACGGATTTGAAGCCGGAGAATGTTCTTCTTGTGTCGACAATAAACCCATCGAAGGACCCAGTGCGCTCTGGGTTCACACCGATTCTTGAGAGAACTGTGAGCAACCAGTACAGCGGGTCAGTAATTAGTTTCAGTGAGAAGATGCTTAAGATGCGGGCAAGACGCGCTGTCGCAAAGATTTCACAGAGGAGGGTATCGCTTGGTGGGGTTGCAGCAGAGATGGAGAAGGAGAGGAGCCTGGATGGTATTAGCTTGAAGTGCAAGATTGTTGATTTTGGGAATGCCTGCTGGGGTAGTCAGCAGCTTGCTGGTGAAATTCAGACAAGGCAGTACAGAGCTCCTGAGGTGATCATTGGTGCTGGGTACTCATATTCTGCTGATATGTGGTCATTTGCTTGCATGGCCTTTGAGCTTGCAACCGGTGAAGTGTTGTTTGCCCCCAAGACTTGCCAGGGCTGTAGTGAAGATGAGGTAAGAAACTGCGATCTATGTTGTTTAATTTCAGCTTTGTTTTGCTTATGCTAAATTACTTCTCAAGAATGTCATCCTATGTCTGAGTATTCCTGCTAGTTCTAATGACCATTCAGGCATACAGATATACATCAATCTGTCACATAATCCCTTTCAACATACGAAATTGCTTTTAAAAGTATCTGCCAGGGTCTTGGGCCACTTAATCAAACAACTGTGCAAGCAGTTATCGTGAAAGATGCACCCAACCTGACAGGCGCCAACCTAGCTACTGAATCTTTAGAAAAACGAAATAAGAGCTAGGAAGTGATTGGGTCCACACTCTTACTCAGTATTATCCAAATGAACTTAACCAACTTCTGATAATCAGTAGTTGATGTTGAAGGACATCATGTGATGTTGCTATTTGAGCAGTTTTTATCATCTTGCAAGCAAAGTCACTTTCATTTCAATATCGATTTCCATTTAAAAGTACTGAACCTATAGAATTTTTCACATAAAAGGTACCAGCCGGTATAGGACTGTTGTGTAGTGGAAATTGCATCTTAAGATGTACTGGCACAAATTGATTTGTGCTGTTATTGTATTGAAGAAAAACACTTAGAAATTGTCCTCTGTTCTGATTGTTTTAAGTTCATACTTATGAAGAAAAATATATAACTGACTAAATTCCTCTTGCCAGATGTAATGCACTGGTACATATAAAGTACCAACTGGTGATCCTTGTCCAATTTAAAATAACTGCAGCTAAAACTTACTCCCTCCATCCCAAAATAAACAAACCTTGTACGGGATGTGGCGCATTATAGTACTATAAATCTGGACAGACCTATTTAGATTCGTAGTACTAGGATGTGTTCACATTCTGTATTAGATTTGTTTATTTTGGAACAGAGTGAGTATGTTACTGCCGGCTTGATTGCTCTTTAAAGTGAACTTGATATCATGCCTATGTAAGATTGTCTGACACATTGATGCACATTGAATTAGCTAATCGGTCAACTTCAGTACTTCTTACTTGGCTATAAAATCTACTGGCATATAAGTGTTATAGTCAATCAATCACCTCATCATTCTATTGGTATTCCTTTATAGGATCACTTGGCTCTGATGATGGAAACCCTTGGAAAGATGCCTAAGAAGGTTTGGCAAGTTTCTCCCTATACTGCATCTATCTGGATGTATTTTTTTAGAGCATCTATCTTGACGTATTAAGTTTTCTCTAATCCTGCTGTTGTGTTTCAGATTGCTAGCTCAGGTACTCGTTCAAAGGATTACTTTGATCGGCATGGAGATTTAAAAAGGATCAGAAGGCTGAAGTTCTGGCCTCTAGAACGTCTACTTGTTCAGAGATACAATTTCACTGAACCTGATGCCCAAGGTTTTGCTGATTTTCTTCGTCCAATTCTAGATTTTACTCCAGAAAACAGGCCGACGGCTGCAGATTGCTTGAAGAACCCATGGCTTAACTGATTCGACGATACATTGACTTTTGAAGCCTAACAAGTAGAAGCTTGTACAAGCTATGTTGAATATTGACTATCAATTACTCGTTTGACTGAGAATGCAGATAATTATGGCCTTGGTTCTTTGCCTTCTGCAAGCTTTCTGCTAGCTTGGAGAGCTCGGTTTTTTTGATGCAGCTCAGTTTTCATAGCGCAAACCGTAGACACCCTCACCATCTGGATATCGATAGCAAATATGTTAGGGGGTTATCGTCAGAGTGATGTTTGAGCTTTAGTTTCCTTTTCTTTTGTGAAATACCTGATCATCATATGTATTTGGATGTAGCAAATTTTTCACTAGTGTGTTTTGGTTGTGTAGGTAGTGGAAATGCTAATTAACGTCAACATGTGCGTTGGCCTGAATTCTGTGTCGGCCGTGCCTCATGTTGATGTAAAGATAAGTATTTGCTAATGTGATCTGGGCCATCTGGCAGTGGCTACCAAACTTTTTATCTTTTGGTTGAGAAAGAAATAGCGGTTCAAGTGCAGTTGTGCATCGATTCTTTTTGCTCAATGGATTCTGTGCTGTAAAGTGGTTTACTGGTTCAGAGCCTGCGTGGTCCTTTGCAGGCTTGCAGCTTGCTTGCTACTGCAGTTTTGTAGGTGATTCGAGCTTGTAACCTGTCATGTAGTCCTGCACACGTTTTTCTGAAAGGTGAAAAGAGTGAGGCGTACGTTGTTTATGCTTATGCTGTGCTGTGTGCAAGTATGTGGTATTGAGAAAATTATAATGATTTGCGTTGTTTGGTGATGAAATGGAATTTATATGATAAAAAACCTTTTTAACGTGTGCCAACTGGCAACTGCAAAACAAGCGAGATGTAATGTGCATTATATTTGAAATTTATATTTGTCAAATTTAACATGTGCTCAGGTGGAGGTTTAAACTCTGGTTGCATCCCAATCAATTGAAAAATGTAACGGTATATTTATAAAGAAAATGAGAAAAATGTAATGGTAGATATCAAAGAAAAAAAGTTATGAGTTGTTTTTTGTCATTCATGAGTTTCGGCCAGGATACCTATAAAATTCAACTACTTGATTACATCCAGAAATTTTCAAAAGAAGAAGAACATAGTTCATGATGTAAACCGCCTTTTCATTCGAGTGTCAACGTTTTCTGAAGAACAAAAATCCATCTGTTTGAAACTCGTGGGCACGGTTATAAACAGTTGGGCAGACAGCGCAAAGAACAGTGTGAAAGTTGTTCACAAACAGGTAGTAGTGTTTTGGTGTACATAGACAGGATATTAAGATTGCATACATGAACAATACTAGAATGTATAAAACTGTTGCAAAAAGTAAATTCATGATATTAAGATTTAACAATAATTCAAAATCATATGATACTAACAAGTACTACTAGTGACGATACTAGTAGTGCATTTTAGACTGTATAAATATCCAAAACTTCACTTATTTGTGCGGCCCAATAGGACCAATTTTGTTTGGATGGATCTGGAGGATTGGGTGGGTCGGATCCAGCCCAATTAATGGACAATTTGGCCCGGGAGAAAAGCTGGGCTTCTTTTTCCTGAGAAGAAAAAATAGGAGAAAATTTCTCCTTGGCGACGACGAGGCGGCGGGCGGCCACTCCAGGTCTCTAGTGTCATTTGCCCGCCTCGCTTTCCCTCAACCTCACTCTCTCCATCCCTCTCCTCCGGCGAAGGCGCGGCGGCGTTCTCCCCCGCCTCGCCTCCTCGCCCGCGCGCGGCCGGCGAGCAGGCTCGGAGGCGGCGGCGTTGACGTAAGGTCTCATCTCCTTGCTGATCCCGCCCTACCCTTCTCCGGTTCTCCCCAAGTGCGGCCTCCCCGCGCGCACGGCGGGGTGAGCAGGTTGGGAGCCAGGGGCGACGCGGCCGGCCCCGTTCCGCCGGTTCCATCTCGGTTCCAGTCGAATTGGAGGTATCCATTCTCCTTCTCTCCTCCTACTTCGCGCCGCCTCATGAGCCGGCGTCCGCCTCTGATGCTGCGGATTCTGAATTTTTAGTTAACACTGGTGTCCATTGTAGCCACAAAATCCAAGGCGGGGCTTAAATCTCAAGCTGGGGTTTGATCCTGACCACCCAAACCTAGACTGAAGAATAATAGATGCAGGATCGTACTAGAGATTGTTGCATCCCATAGTTGCTGCAGAGTTTAAGTTCTGGATTGGTAGTTTCTGCAGTTTGGAAGGGGATGTGCATTTTTGGCCATGGGTTACCTTAGGTGTTTGTCCTGGGGGGAAACTGATCGTTTGTAGGGTTCATGGTGGCTACTCCATCAATGTAAGTGGAAGGATACTGTGGCTTCTTACTTCTATCATGTTCATGGTGGTTGCTCATTTGATTTGACATCATGTTCACTTCTTCAAGCAACCTATTTAAGTGTACTTTTGAAGTTTCTGGAAGAAACTTCTGATCTTGTCTACTATGTTTCTTTGATACATTTCGCTGCCAACCATTGCTGATTGTACTATTCCCCCAGAATGCTTAAATGCAGACAATAAAACGGTTGCCGAAAAGTGTCCATAGCTCGTTGCGCTCAAGTATTGTTCTATTTGACCTATCAAGGGTTGTTGAGGAGCTGATATATAATAGCATTGATGCAAAAGCGAGCAAGGTATTACTTTCACATACAAAAACGGCAAAATATTATGCATGCAGTATCTTCAGTGTCATAAGGCCCCTTTTTGATTCATTTCAGATTGATGTCTCAGTGAATGTCAGAGCATGTTATGTAAAAGTGGAAGATGATGGTATGTCTGTATAGCTTTGTACCTTATGTTTTAAATTTCTTATTACTGGTATTTGCTTTTAGAATAGTATTTCCCTGTTGCAACTATTGCAGGCTGTGGTATTACTCGTGACGAACTGGTTCTTGTAGGAGAAAAATATGGTAAGTTAAAACTTCCATTATTATTTATACATTTTCTTTTACTCCCTATACTCAGAACTGCTGTTTTCGTCATGTTAAACAATGATGGTGCATTGTTGCAAGCTCCTTAACTTGTTGAAGCAGGTCTTCTGGGTGCTTATCTGATTTCACAAATGTCAGAATGGAATTATTATCTTACAAAAAAGAAAAAGTGAATGCATGATTTGCTTAGATAGTAATAATGGAAATGGTATCATTCTGTGATATTTGGCATCGATTATTGATATTGAAAGCATATGCGTTTATTGTTTTTTTTACCATGAGATGTGTTTATTGTTACTCGCATAGATTGATGGTTGGTAAATGAAAGCACTGTGTTGTTTTTGCTGCTGATGTCAAGTAACTCTGCTCTGTTTCCAGTGATGCTTTATGCAAGTCATCATTAGGTGCATAAGGATTTCAAGATAAACTATCTTTGATTTCTCACTTATGGGTCATGAGATGTTAGTTGCATGAATACATGTTAGCTGGTGAATTTACTATTTTGTTTATTATGCTTATTCACCGTTTCTTTGCAACCAAATATATTTTGATGTGCTGTCGTCAGGGTTCATAAGAATTAGTTGTCAGTGAGTAGGAATATAGAAGCCCCTTTATTTATTAAGCTTTTGTATTTTGTTAGATTCATACTTTTTAAGACTTTTTAAATGTATATCCATCACCTTAATTATCTGTAGCTATTCACTCTTGTTTTCAATGTGCTAATAATGTATAACTCTCTTATTCCATAACAGCAACATCCAAGTTTCATAATGTCATGGTTGATGGGGAACCTAGTTCCAGAAGTTTTGGATTAAATGGTGAAGCACTCGCATCACTCTCCGATATCTCTGTTGTTGAAGTCAGGACAAAAGCTCGTGGGCGACCAAATTCATATTGCAAGATAATAAAGGTACTATTACACACTTAACCTTTTAAAAGCTCAACATAATCTTGATATATACATGCATAGCATAACTATATTCTTCTGCCAAATATACAGGGATCCAAATGCTCACACCTGGGAATAGATGAGCAGAGGGAAGTTGTTGGAACCACAGGTACATTTTTACTCTACATTTAAAGATCAAGAAAATAAAATTTTACTCTAGTCGTGTACTCATGTCATGTGTGGTATATTTATATTTTTTGCCATGTACTTGTCATAATGTTCTTCATCTTTGTAGTTATTGTTCGCGAGCTTTTTTACAATCAACCTGTACGCAGGAAACAAATGCAATCTAGGTAAATTAATCATGTCATCTTTTTCATGTGTACACGTTTCTTACGATTCACAGTTTTGTTTGAAAGATGATTTGATTGTCTTTGTCAACATTATGTTTTTGTAGTCACAAAAGAGAACTACATCTTGTGAAGAAGTCTGTTCTGCGAGTTGCACTCATTCATCCACAAGTTTCGCTCAGACTTTTTGATATTGAGAGGTAGTCTATTGTGCTACACTAGGCATTTTAACTTTACCAATACTGCATGAGAAAGTGTATCTATTGACATATCCTTTTTATGTATGTAGCGAAGATGAGTTGCTATACACTATTCCTTCATCCTCCCCCTTGCCTCTTGTATCAAACATTTTGGGGGACAATGTCTCCAGCTGTCTTCATGAGATAGCCACCTCTGACCAGCATTTGGCTCTTTCAGGGCACATCTCCAGACCAACAGATGTGTTCTGTAATAAGGTAACATTTATAATATGAGTTGTGGGTTGTTGAAACAAAAGTTTGGCAACATGTATTCAGCAATGTGTGTTTTTCCTCTGTAGGATTTCCAGTTCTTGTGTATCCTACAATCCAGTTCTTCATTGTCTACTTTCATAGTTTCATATACCATTTTTTTTGAAAGCTTGAGTTGGGAGATATCCTTGACTTTCCAAAGATATCAACTCAAGATTCATCAGTAAAAGCCCAATCCACAATATGCTCAATAACCTGGCATCTAGTTTTCAATCTTTTGCGAGGAATGAGGAAATTGATGTTCGGAGTAAGAAGAGGCAGAAAAATGAAGTCTACCCTGCATATCTGCTAAACTTGTGCTGTCCTAGATCAAGCTATGATCTATATTTGGAGCCTTCACAGACTATTGTGGAATTCAAGGTGATCCATTACACGTTTATGATTTTTAGTTCCCCTTCTTTTTCGGTAAAGCTTCATATGTAAACAACTGATCAGTTTGAATAAGATAAATAGTAAAAAGTGGTTTGGGCTTTTTTTTTTTTGTGGGGGGGGGGGTGGACATGTTGATTTGTACCTTCCTTATAGCTTGGCATTCATTTCCCACTCTTTTTATGGTTTTTCTATTCTTTAGGATTGGCAAACTGTCATGTATTTCTTTGAAAGAACTATCACAAACTATTGGAAGAAGCATGCACCACAACTGCCAGAAGGTTAGCAAAATATTTACTTCCCTGATGATGTCTTCCCTGAACAATTTTGAAGTGTAGAAGCTGTTGATTGAATGATTTTCTTATTGTTATCCTTTTCTATTGTAGTCAAAGCTATTGGCAATGATACCTGTGTGCCTTTGGAAAGAGATGGTCAGTAATTTAGTGGACATGATTCTCTTTCTCTTTTGATTTATCTGCCTTGTGAGCTTTATGCACGTATTGTTTTTGCAGTGAAATCAAATCAGAACCTGTTAAGGCATCATGGTGTGCAGAAGAAAGAAGATGTCGTTGAATTGTACCAAACAGCTCTGCAGAAGAATACCGTAAGAGACATGAATTTTGATACAGCTGCCCCAGCAGGACCTAGAGACAATTACCTTTCTTTTGATATGGAGCCATCCACATGGCGTGTCTGCTATGACCAGATCAGTGATGCATCCCACACAGATGATGTTGCTAGGTATGGTCGGAAGTTTGGTCATAAGCAAATATGTTCCCCTCAAAGTTATAGTTATGAGTGGTTAGAGGATGGCTCTTCCCTGTTAGAAGACACTGATCTTTCAGGTGCTAACCCAACTATTTGTAAAATGCAAAAGACAGAAGATATATTCCATGGGCATGCATATTCTGGTAAGTTTGGACTGCTGCAAGATGCAGAAATCGAAATTGGTCCAGAAATTAAACTCCAAGAATCTTGCTTTGAATCTCCCAATAAACAGAACAGAATGACCTGTGATTTTGTGCAAAAGCAAACCAATATAGAGGCACACATTTCAGGCTGCAATGGATTCTATGTTGATTTTGATAAATTGAATGAGGACTGTCTACTCAATGAGATATCAAAGACAATCACCGATGTTTCCTGCCCTCAAATGTCACACTTTACTGATGGATTGTATCGTGAAGATGTTGGCACCTCCAAGAGTTCCTGTAGTGTCATGAAAAAGTTTAATAAAAGGCCAAATAGTGCTAATGCAATTGCCCATATGAACTTCCATGATATGCAAGCAGTTTGCGAAAGTGATTACATGGATAGGTCCTTCATCAAGGATACAAGCCTTCATTTCTTTCATCCATTCTCGTTGGCTGATACACCTCGCAGTCACAGTCATGAAAGGATTGACTTGGAATCGCATGGAAGGTCAAATAAAAGCATTAACAGTTGGAGCTGTGAAAATATTGGCAGTGATTATAGATTTACTTCAGACAGGTATAATATTGATTCATCAATGATTTTTGAAGGAAACAAACATCTCAATAACTTCGGGAATGGAACTCAATCTCCTAGTTACTTCAATCATGAAAATTGTTCTGTCAATCAGTTTGCTTCCGAACAGGATCAGATACCCTTGAAATCAAAACATGATGAAAGAATGTCATATGATATTTCTCCTGAGAAAAGTTCTACTGGTTGTCTTTTGAACGTTTCTTTTTCCCAAGTGGCAAACAGCAGCAAGCTTACTAAAGATCAGTATGGATGCAGTCAGAGGCCCAGGCTTTCCAGAGGTAGATATAGGAGTCGTTCTGCACCACCATTTTACAGAGGCAAAAGAAAATTCCCTAGATTAAATGAACCGCTAACCAAATTGACTGCAGAAGGTGGTAATGATATCACTGTTAACAACTCAGAAGGTACGTCTTCTCACAGCCATGGCAAATATTTATACTACACTTATTCTGCGCTAAGTTTGTATCTTTTAAACTTGATGCAGATATCACACCTGTTCAGGAGTATACATCACATATGAATGCAACCCAACCTATTCCTGAGACCTGTAGCAATGAGCTTTCTGACCTAAAGTTCAGGTATGCTTCTTTTGTTTGTTGCCATACTACTGAGAATGTCTTACTCTTTTCTTAATTTTTCATAAACCTCTTACTATATACTTGTTTTTGCCATTTTTTTAGCTTCAAGGAAAATGTCAAAATGTGTGAAGATAAATGTTCTGATGAACTTGAAGATTCTACTGCTTCAGAGGAAATAACAAAATGGCGCAATGACTCTGACCATCATGCAGTTGAGCATTTTGCACTAAGAGTTATATCACTGTGCACCATTTTCTATGCTTATGGTTTTATCTCCCTGTGTAGGTTTTGGAGTTGCAACATGATCATTTTGAACGCGATGATGATGTACTTAGCATTTCTTCTGGGCCCTTACATCTCTCATGCAGTGTTCTAGTTCCTGAATGTATTGATAAAAATTGCTTTGAGGAGGCAAGAGTTTTGTTGCAGCTGGATAAGAAATTTATTCCCGTCATATCTGGGGAAGTACTACTACTTGTTGATCAGGTCGTCAAGTAATGTCATTTGTGGAAAAAAGTTAATTTTAGGAGTATTATTTAGCAGTTTGTTTATATTATTTTATGGTAATAGTCATGTTGTGGAGATGCATTCTGTTGGTTTGCTTGTTGCATTTGATGATCATGATATGGTACGCTGCTTTTTTCTTACTGTTTAGAACTGACTACTTACAGGAGATGTTTGACATTTATGTATATGGTGCTTGAGCACATAACATGTTTTTGAAATATATGCTGGATACCAGACACTTTTTGGATTTTATCTTTCTTTAACATGAAGAATTAAATTCTTATGTTCATGTACTATATGAAGTAGGCAGTGTGTATATGGTGACAAAAGGTTCTTCTCTGAAAGATTTTAGCAAATTACTCCCCCTTTTTTTTACTGTATTACAGCACGCAGCCGACGAAAGGATACGTTTGGAGGAACTCCGTCGAAAGGTTGTTTAACTTAAATTGACCAGGAATGTTCATAACATTGTCTCCCCTCTTTCGTATTCAATTTGTTTGGATTTACAGGTTTTATCAGACGATGGCAGAGGGATTACTTACTTGGACTCTGAGGAGGACTTAGTACGTCAGTTTATACTTTCTAGCAGTTGGCATCTGCTGCACTGTGTTAATAGCTTAATATAATATATCTAACTATTTTGAGATTGAGGTAAGTTTTCTTTGAACGAACACTAGGATGTGTTGTTTTATCTTCTCTATTTATTTGTCAGGTTCTCCCTGAGACTGGATTTCAATTGTTCCAGAAGTATATACAACAGATCCAAAGTTGGGGCTGGATCATCAACAGTTCTAGTAATTCCTGTGAATCATTCAAAAAGTAGGTGCTTGACAATCATGTGAATGAGATTTTCTTTTGTGCACTTAGCCTTTGGTGCTATTTTATCGAGGTCTTCTTGCACATCCTGTAGTTATGTTCATTTCAATCTACTTCTGTAATTAACACAATCTGAGTCAACTACTGCTGTTTAGGTTGCGCAATTTTAGTTAGTGTTCATCATACCCTTCAGCTTCTTATAATATAAGAATAGTCAGTTCAGAAGGTTACATGAATTTCTTCAATTAATATTTGCTCATAACATGTTATGATGCTTTTGGATGGATCAGTCCATCATTCTCTACCTATTGTGAAGGAGCAAAAGCTGTTTATCCCCTTCGTATATACTAGAATATAATAATTGACACATATCATTTACTTTATATTTTAAAGGAACATGAACGTTCTGAGGAGGCAATCACGTCTTCTTACTCTTGCTGCTGTGAGTAACCTTTTCTGCGACCCATATATATTCAAACTCTTGCAACACCTACTTATTGTACCTCCCCTGGAATCTGTCTAGGTGATCTGTTGGTTTGTACCTGTGTTGGTTATATACTTATTTCTTTGGTAAAAGTTAGTTTGATATTTATATATCCATGAAATGTCCAAAAATGTTTGCAGAGAATAATAGGCAAGCTTCAAACAATATATTTCCTTGAAACCTTCAGGCCATGCTATCTTTCTGAAAAATAATGAATTAAATATTTAATAAGGGATAATTTTTCTCATTGAGTCTGGTAATTAGCTGTTTTTATTTATGTCATTTGCTACCTGTAGCCCTTTATGTTGTAGTGATCTAGTTAATCATTGTGTACAATTTTTTTGTTACTGCTGTTTGAAGTGCAAATATTATATCATGAGTGGCTGTGGATATGCAATTGTTTTTTTAATATCTTGTCTTTCTATGCATATTATCCTAATGCTTATACAAATATCTGGTGAAACTTACTCAGAAAAATTGCAACATAATGTTATTGTACTCTCATCACGTACACTGCACAGGTTCCGTGTATTTTGGGCGTCACTTTAACAGGGAAAGATCTTATGGACTTTATTCAGCAGGTGATTGATTCTGCCGCACTTCATTTTAAGTTTCGAAACTCATTAATTTAGGTCAACATTAGTCATGTAATGCTTTTTCTTGACAGTGTATCTGTACACTGTTAGACGTAGGTCCTCTGTCTTAGAAAATGCTAGTTTGGAAGGGAGATTAAACGCAGGAAAATGGTTTGTTGTTTTAACTGCAGAGTTTTCTCATGCATTGCTATTTTTTCCAGCTTGATGACACAGATGGGTCGTCAGCTATCCCCCCAGCGGTCATCCGTATTCTCAATTTCAAGGCTTGCAGAGGTAACCTTGTATCTCTCTCTGTTCAAAAGTGTGATTCACTTCTGACTTAAAAGTGGCTCCCTGATGTTGTTCTTGGTTGACCATAGGTGCGATCATGTTTGGTGATCCTCTGCTACCGTCTGAGTGCTCTCTGATTATCGAAGAACTGAAAGCAACATCTCTATGCTTCCAGGTATTATCGAAGTGCTACATTTTCCAGATCTTTTTCCTACTGTTATCTAGCCTATGGTTTACTGATGAAAGCTCCACTATTAAACCATTTAGTGTGTAATGAAGGTTTTTCTTTGTCTTTTTTTTTTCCTGGCAGTGTGCTCATGGGCGTCCGACCACCGTGCCGATTGTGAACGTCGCATCTCTCCGTGGCGAGCTGGCGAGGCTTGGATCGGTGAACGGAAGGCAAGAAGAGACCTGGCATGGTCTCTCGCACCATGGACCCAGCCTTGAACGTGCTCGAACGCGTCTCAGAGAACTGAGAAAGCTACGTGGTGACCTGTAGCTGTACAAGATGTAGGATCATATAGAGGGTAAAATAATCCAAAAGAAAAGGAGAAGTGTTGCATAGTGCTTCGATAGGAAGCGGCTTTGTACTTTGTAGTTTGCAGAGATAGAGATGCCATTCGTTTACGAAGAAGATGTAAAATGGCCATGAGCCGTGTTGTACACTTGTAACCATTGTGATTTGTGAAGGCCATTCTCACCCTGTAAATATATGAACATATGTTCGCAGTTTTATGACCAAAAGCCAAGACTGGCTTTTGTCTTGTTTTAGCCTTTTTGCCTTTCTTTTCAGATGATGACCAAGCAGAAGAGAGGGTTGGTAACCCAACTCTCGAATCTCAAGTTGGGCCTTGCTTGTGTGGGCCGGCCTATAATCCCAAGCCCAATTCAGCCCATGATGAGAGGACGGCCTCTCTCGTGAGCCGTGCTATGTACTACGGTACAGCGTTGGCGCGCGGCTTGGCTTTCGGAGTTCAATTTTCCCCAAATCCTCCCGCCCAAGTCGGTCAGTCTCTCTCTCTCTCTCTCTCTCCGATTCCCCATCTCTCTCTCCTCCCCCTCGCCGCCGATGGGCGCCGCCGCGGCGGACGACGACTTCGCCACCCCGCCGCCACCGGCGCGGGCGCCCGGCGGCAGGGTGTACCAGGTGGGCGGCGTGCCGGTGGAGTTCCCCTACAAGCCGTACGGGACGCAGCTGGCCTTCATGGGCCGCGTCATCGCCACGCTGGACCGCGCGCGGCGGCAGGGCCGCTCGCACGCGCTCCTCGAGTCGCCCACCGGCACCGGCAAGTCGCTCTCCCTCCTCTGCTCCGCGCTCGCCTGGCAGCGCCACTACCCGCTCCGTGCCCCGCCCGCCGCCGCCCCCGACCCATTCCTCCACGGTGGCGGCTTCGTCCCCGACGACACCCAGAAGCAGGCGACGCCCGGTACGTCCCCCACACGCCTCTCCTCTCCGCTCATGTCGCTTTTGCGGCGGTTCTTGGAGCGCAGATCTGCAACCATTCTTGCTCAGTTCGCTGTTCCCGTTCTTGATGTTTAGGCGTCCCGGAGAAGGCGACCAAGAAGAAGAATGTTCCGACCATCTACTATGCGACGTAAGGTTTTCTGCTCTCTTGCCCAAACTGACGAGACGATCTTGATTGATTCTGAACTCTTGGTTGGTTATCTTTCTGAAGGAGGACGCACGCGCAGATAACTCAGGTGGTCCGGGAGTACCGCAAGACGTCATACCGAGTGCGCATGGCCATCTTGGTAACCACTGTTCCCATCTCAATTTGCTTCTTGCTTTATTTTGCGTAGTAAGATTATGCATTATTCAACCAAGGTTGCAAGTGGCACATATAACTTCAGACAAATTCAATCGTCATGCAGTAGCATAGTTAAAATTCCTCTTTATGCCACATGTTGCCTGATGTCAAACTCTGACATTCAGCTGCATGCTATCTGAGGTAGATTTCTAATACAAGTAACAGTGGTTCGAGGGGTGACACATCCTTCCTCCTCCTGTTTTTGGTTTCTGTTAATGAATAGCAATCATGCAACGCAGGCCTCAAGGAAGCACTACTGTGTCAATAAAAATGTGTGCATGAGTGGCAACATCGATGAGCTATGGTAATATACGCTATGAAACACTTCTTCACAAAGTTTTGCATTTCCATTGCCAACATTAATTGATTTGTTCTTTCCATCATTAGCAAGTCACTCCTTGATGACAGTGCTCAAGGCTGTCCAGAATACAAGTAAGATTTCCTATTTCAACATCAAAGCATATACTAATCTGAGAACATTCCCCCTTTTATTTCCAACACAATGGTAAAATATATTTGCAGGAATGCACAGAAACTAAGTCGACATCCATCCCTTCAGATTGGTGGCTGCTATGAAGTTCATGATATTGAGGACCTCGTCAGAGTTGGACGGAAAGTGAAGGGTTAGTTGCATGCATTTCCTCCTGATTCCTAAGAGAAGTATTGTGCCACTTCCGATTTCTGATACCTATTTAATTGCCACTTCTTTTGCTGTTAATCTGCAGGGTGCCCATATTTCGCTGCACAAACCATGGCTGAGGCAGCTCAACTGGTTTTCTGCCCGTATAACTATCTAATTAGTCCAATCGTGAGGAGAGCAATGGACATTGACATAAGAGGCTCAATCATTGTTCTTGATGAGGCTCAGTAAGTCCAGACTCATGACTTGTTTTCAGTCAATTGTTTATCTGTTAACTTAATTGATATACTTCAAAAGTAGCTTTGGTAAATTTTAAAGAAATGGTTCCGGTTGTACTTTATCAAACAACTCTGAATCTTTTCTTTAGATCAGTTATAAAGTAAAGAATACTAGTTAATGTATTCATTTCACAATCCGTATCCTTTTGTATTGCAGCAACATAGAAGACATAGCACGTGATTCTGGAAGTTTTGATGTTGATGAAGAATCACTTCTCTGTAAGTTGAATTGTCTGTTATTCTTTTAAGGCTCATGGTTATCAGTTAATTTTTTTCTAAGCTGAATTGAATTGTGCTGTTATTAAGTTTTGCGGCAAGAACTAGAAGGGTTAGTCACTGATGAGGCTGTTGCAATGATATACCAACCCTTGCATGAAGTTATTCAGGTAATTCTACTGTATTTTCTAGAAGATAGAGGGAGAACAGAGTACACCAAGCAATGTTAGTCGCAAGCATTAAGCTTTTAATACTTCTGCAGGGGCTTAATAGTTGGATTGATGACCGGGGAAATGATCTTCAAAAGAATGAGTTTGAGCATCCTGCTTCATTGTATGTACCATGTAATTTTTGCCTCTTATGTATCTATTTAGTGTTTATTATTTATTATTCCGTGTGGTTTATTGTTTTCACTATATACTTGTGAAAGAACGAATACCTTAATAAGCACTACTTGTTTATGCAACATAACTTAGACAGTATTGCATTGCTATTGGGCATGGATAATGTAAATATATTATCTCCACAAATCATTCAAATGTTTTCAACACTTAAATACTGGGTTAAAGAATTCGTTCGCAGAAATTGCTACATGTTTGCAATGAAGCATGATAATAAACATTTCTGTTACATTCAATTAATTCTAACCTTTTGTTTTTGTATCCTCAGTTGGACTGGTGAAGAGGCTATGAAGGAACTCCATTATGCTGGCATTACTCCTGTAAACTTCCCAGTATTGCAAGAGTGTGCAACAAAGGTGCTTCCTATTTCAAGTATTACAGCGTACTTACTCTTAATGCAGCTGTCAAACATTTTCCATGTAATACTACCTCATTTCAAAATAAAACAACCTAAAACAAGATGGGACTAAAACTAGTACTACGAATCTGGACAGGGATCCTATGTTGTTATATTTTGGGATGGAGGGAGTATTGTTTCGGGGCCTTTGATATTCAAAAATTTCAGCAACCATCTTGATATCATCTTCTTGTTTTAGGCAGTTAAAGCTGCTTCAGATGCTGAATCAGAAGGAGTGCACTTAAGTGGTGGTTCAGCTATGACACTAGAGAGTAAGCAGCAATTATTTTATTTCTTCATCCTTCAGGCATCTAATAAACTAATGTTGTTGTGCATTGCGCAGGTTTATTCTCCTCATTGAGCTACTTTTTTGCTGAGAATGGACGCTATTCAAATGATTACCAACTTGCTTTACAGCGTTTTGCTAAACGTGAAGGTACTAATATGTCTTATAATCTTATTATCATATGAGAAAACGTGTTTAATTCGAGAAAAGATTTCCTAATAATGAGGAATTTCCAAGTGAATATTTTTGAAAATGGATTTTTTTTTCATCCATACTGTACATATAAAATTCATATGTGAGGGAAATGCATTGTTCTTTGAATCAGGGAAAGAATTAATAGACAGTTGCTTGATCTACTTTTGACTTTTCATGCAGTTCGATTCAATTATAAGATGCCCGTCTAGCTCTTTCATTATTAAATTATTTTATCTCAATTTTGTAGTTCATCTTACTTTTGAATTACAACATTTGCAGGCAATTCTGTCACTTCTGTCGTTGGATGGAAGTGTGTGATGAGTCTGTGGTGTCTCAATCCTGCTGTTGTTTTTCGAGACATTGCAGATCTAACACTTTCAGTAATTCTCACATCTGGGTAAGTCTCCAAGTTCATGTTTCTCTTCAAAGACTTAGTAGAGTGCTTTACTTTATTTTAGCAAATGTGATTGTGAAAACAACATATGCATAATGGTAGCTATAATTTGAATTTACGCTATTCAGGCTTCTGCAGGGAAACTTTGCTAGTGACAAGGTTTTCTGCCTTATAGACAAGCTAGATAAACAGCCTTGTAGTTGCATGGGCCACTGAGACATAGAGATCTTCCAAACTGAAAATATAATTAGACCATGCCACTTTTTAAGTTTTCTAAAATATTCAGTTTCTATGCAATAGGAGATAATATATAGCGGGTTCTTAACTACATATTCACAGCACACTCTCTCCAATGGGATCCTTTGCATCTGAACTTGGTGTCCAGTTTGAAGCTTGCATGGAAGCTCCTCATGTAATCAATGTTGATTCTCAGGTACGTTTACTGCAAGTTGGCTTTGCTATAGAACTGCATAGCCTTGAGTTGATTAATTTTTAGTACAGGGTGTTAAGGACCCACCTTAGAAATGTTCTTTTGTCCTAAACATTTCATTTCAAACATTTTTCTCCAATGTAATGACTTCAAACAAGTCTCTTCATTCTGGTAAGGAACAGTTTTTTCTCTAACTATTAATGCAACGATACACAAGCCTTTTCTGTATTCTCCCAGGCATCAACTGATGGCAATTGGCCCTATAGTGTCTACGTTTGATTAGTAGTCATACTCTCAACCCTCAAAAAGATGTGAATACTGCTAAATTGGCATGCCAATGTGTAGTTAAATAGGTTGAGTGATTCAAACTATATGCAAGCTAAACATTTTGCATTAACTGATAGAAATCAAACTATGCTAGCCTCTTGTCTCACTAATTTGAATTCTAGTAATATCAAACTCTACCAAGTTTCCAGTTTTTCCACTAGCCGTAGAGTCGAGAAGCTTTTACCTGGATTGTTCTAAACCCTCGATCACAGTCGTGACGTGGGTAAGATAAAATCAACATTTATCTCACTGTTTCTTGTGCACAGTGCAGGTTTTTGCAGCTGTGCTATCGTCTGGCCCAACAGGACGTCGACTGAACGCCAGTTATAGAACCGCAAATGAATATTCTTTCCAAGTAACTTGTTATCCCTTCTTTTTTGTTTTAAGCTGATGCAATCATATGATCTGAAATTCTTTTTGCATTTATACAGGATGAACTTGGAGCTACACTAGAAGAAATATGCAGAGTAGTACCCGGTGGTGCTCTTGTGTTTTTCCCTAGCTACAATTTATTGGAGAAACTACAAAGGCGCTGGTCTCAGACAGGTCAATGGGCACGATTGGAGGCTCAAAAGCATGTATGCGTTGGTAAGGTTTTGTTCAGGATTCTACAACGTTTTTCTCAAATTTTAGAAGGCAGTATGTTTACATTAGAAGCTTTGTCCATTTTTACTTATGTAAGATTTGATTCTTTCAGAGCCTAGAGGAAGTACCGAGGAACTTGAGCCTGTCCTAAAAGGATATTACAATGCGATCCTCGGCAAGGCTCCCCCAAAGAAAGGCAGAGGTGGTGCAAAACAAATTGTGAAGAATCGAGTGACAAAGGGTTCATCACAGGAGTATGCTAAAGGAGGAGCTGCGTTTCTTGCAGTTTGTCGTGGAAAGGTGCTAATTCCATGCCTTACTCCCTACTTTAATTTTTCTTTTGTACACCATGGGCTTATACCGTCATTGTTGGTGTGTGTGATATAGAAACATATGAGGGACTAAAGTGTAAATGTAAAGGAGGTTAAGAAAGGATCTACGAGAGATTCTCCCTTGAGTTCCTCTCTCGTAGATCCTTTAACCCCTTTTACATTTACACTTTAGTCCCTCATATGTTTCTATGTCACACACACCAACAGGAAAAGGGGAGAAGGAAGGAGGAGAAAAAGGGAAAATTCACTTTGTCTGCAAGTCTGCTTGTTGGGAAGGAGGAGAAAAAGGAAAAGAGAGTTTGTCTGCTGTCTTCCTGGTAGCTTTTTCTGGGAAGTGTAGCATCAGAATTAGATTATGGCAGAAAATCAAGGAATTGAGCAAGTCCTAGGAAAACTGGTGGAACTACTCGCTGCGAAGAAGGAAGATGTTCCATCTTCAAGTAAAGAGATGGATGTGGTTCACAAATTGGAATTGGTACCTGTTGATATCAAGTTGGAAGGTATGAAGAATTATTTGGCCTGGTCCAGGAGAGCATTGGTATTGTTGCAGTCAAAGAAGCTTGAGGGCTTTGTTAATGGGGAGGTAATTAGACCCAAAGATAAGTTGAGCATTGAGTGGAAAAATTGGAATGCAACTAACGCATTAGTGGTTACTTGGTTATTTCATTCTATGACCTCTACAATTGCTAGTTCTGTTGATACTATTACTTCTGCCTCAGACATATGGAAGGCTCTTGCAAGTATGTATTCAGGTGTTGGGAATGTGATGTTGCTAGTGGACACAGATGATAGAATACATTATCTGAAGCAGGGGGAGCAAACTTTGATGGATTATGTTGCAGAGCTGAAGCGGTTGTGTGCTGAATCTGGACATCCCATAAATAAGGAGAGATATCAAAGACTTGTGGGACGTCTCATCTATCTATGCCATACGAGACTTTATATAACATGCTGTGAGTGTAGTAAGCAGATATATGCATAACCCGAGAAGTGATCACATGGATGCAGTCTATAGAATCTTAAGATATCTCAAGAAGAGTCCAGGCAAAGGGTTGTTGTTCAAGAAAAATGGGCATTTGAATGTGGAAGGTTATTGTGATGCAGACTGGGGAAGTTGTCTTGATGACAGAAGATCAACTTCAGGCTATTTTGTGTTTGTTGGTGGTAACTTGGTTAGTTGGAGAAGCAAAAAACAACCTGTAGTATCACGCTCAACAGCAGAAGCGGAGTATAGGGCTATGTCACAGAGTCTAAGTGAACTATTATGGGTGAAAAATCTTCTAACTGAGTTAAAGCTTGAAAAGGACAGCTCTATGAGACTTTGGTGTGATAACAAATCAGCTATTAACATTGCCAACAACCCAGTTCAACATGATCGGACCAAGCATGTTGAGATCGATCGCTTTTTCATTAGAGAAAGAATTGATGATGGAACTCTAAATCTAGGATTTGTGACTTCTAAGAAACAAATTGCTGATTGTCTAACAAAAGAGATAAGTGTTAAAGAGTGTATGTCTTCTTGTGACAAGATGGGCATGATAGATATATGCTGCCCATCTTGAGAGGGAGTGTTGGTGTGTGTGATATAGAAACATATGAGAGACTAAAGTGTAAATGTAAAAGGGGTTAAGAAAGGATCTACGAGAGAGGAACTCAAGGGAGAATCAATTAATTAGGAAATCTCCACAAAATTTTTTTAACAGCAACAAATACATCCAATTATTCTCACATGCAAAACCCAAGAGCATCTGGGTTCCGCAACAAACAGTAAACATTTGAAACCACACAGATTGGGAGTATCAAAGTAGAAATATAGAATTCATCAATTATCGCCTCTCCTTTCCTAGGTGGAAAGAAATCAACGGAGCCCTTCCTTGTCGGTCGAAGAGTCCAGAATCATCCCTGACATCATTTTGGTGATCTCTTTTTTATTCATCCCAACGAGGGTTCTGAGCTCATCAACATTTTTAAATGGCTCCGATGACTCCTCTCGAAGCTCAAGTATAAAATTTGCCCTTTTCTCTCCAATACCCTTGAGGCTTTTTAACTGCTCCTTATTAGCACTGTTTAGAACCGGAGGAGTTTTTGGTTCAGCTACATCTGTATTAAAGTATTGGGCACAAACCATATCTGTTTTTTGTTTCGTTATATTTACTGGCCTAATGCTAAGAAGCTTCAAGAGTCACTCATGGGTTGCAGCACAGGGATTAAGAAATCCTTGGCTCAAGAATGCTTGACGGTTCTAAACAGTGACGGTGCTAATTAATTTTGTGAACAGTGACGGTGCTAATTAAGAAAGGATCTACGAGAGAGGAACTCAAGGGAGAATCAATTAATTAGGAAACCTCCACAGTCATCAACTTATGTTGTGTGGTTTTTATTTTCAGGTTTCTGAGGGGATTGACTTCTCTGATGACAAAGCTAGAGTTGTTGTATCCTTTATTTTCTCCTCATATGTGTTTATGTACGAGATAGAATGTAAACTTTCTCCCTACTTTAATTTCTAGCATGATTGGTAATAGCGAAGAGTACAGAATCTGTAGTTATTACATATATTTTTTCTGTTTGGATATATGAGTTCATGCTTTTAATATCTAGCAGTTTCCTTGACCAAGGCATAAGGTTATTGTTGGCATTCCATTTCCAAACATGTAAGCCTCATTTTTCTTCTATGGATAATCTCAATGTCTTGTGCTGTCCTAATCAATGTTAATTCAACATGGACCAGAAATGATGTTCAAGTAAAGCTCAAAAAGAGATATAATGATTCATACAAATCTTCAAAAGATTTGTTGAGTGGGAATGAATGGTATTGCCATCAAGCATTTCGTGCTCTGAATCAAGCTACAGGTGTGATGCTTTATTTTAGCTGCTTATTTACCTGCAGGACATGTACTTTGGTTAATATGTTTAAATTGATTTGTTCATATCCTTCATTTTTCTAGGTCGATGCATTCGCCATAAATTTGATTATGGAGGCATAATTTTGATTGGTATGTCATTCATTCCATGTGTTTGATCCTGAAGCTTTCATATTTGACTGATTCCACTATTTCAGTGCATGCAATATGTAGTTATTGATTCTCAATCATCATGCTATTTGTACAGATGAGCGTTATCAGGAAGAAAGAAATATTGTGTATATTTCTAAATGGCTTAGGAATTCAATTAGGAATTGTGGTACCTTCCAGGAGACAATGGATGGATTGGCAAGGTTTTTTCAAAATGCTGAGGTATGTAGTTATTACTCATCTGATATTTTTATATGTGGACAGGCTATTTAAACACCATGGCAATCACTACAGGAACAAATAAAAATCAAAGCTCAAGATGTGGCCCCTAAGGACAGGTTGGATGTTTGTGTACTCCCATCTCAGGGCGATAAAAGAAAGCTGCCATGGCCAGAACCAAATTTCTCGAACCAAATAGTACTGCAAAATAATAAGGATGTTAAGAGTGAAAACCACATTGATAATGCGGCAAGAATTGACCATACGAAGTTGTCTGATACGTCATCAGAGACATGGCATCTCTCTTCAAAACATTCTGGTTTAGTAAGGAAACAAATCTCCCCATTACCAGAAAATGTGCCAATATCATGCCAATCCCCTCCCTCGTACAAAGTGCAGTATAATTTAGAAGGTGAAGCAGACAATGGGACAAATTATGAAGTAAATATAAATGTCATTGACTTGGAAGAGTGTGACACTAAGCCCCGGTAATTTATAGTCATTTAGTCATATTTTTACTTAATATGTTAATCCAGTTCTCATTTAGCCTTTCCGTTTTGCAGGTATGCAAAATTAACTATCTTTAATCCTTCAGAACACATAACACAACAGTCTACTTTTGTGGAAGAAACTTATGCAGAGGTGCCAATTGCTAGTCCCAGTAATCGAAATGAGGAAAACGCCTCTACAGTGATGAACAGTGAAGGATATCCGATTTTAGATCTGCCCATTTCGCTTTCAGCTGCTAACAGAAACATTTCTTGTGTGTCCACATCTGCAGCTACTCCTGAAAGATCAGGTAGCGTTAGTCATTTGGAGCATGAATCTTGGACTAACAGAAGTGTAAATTCCCACTGCCAGAAAAGGAGAAAGTTAAGCTCCCCTATGAACTGCTGTACCTACACAGAGCATTCATGTTGTCCAAGCAAACCCTCCTTACATGGTTGTGATGCAAGCATGTCGCCTGGAGATCTGACAACTGATGGAATGTGTTGCAAGAGTATGAAAATGTCAAGATGTGAAAATGTTAAGGTTGAAAAAAACAAGCTTGTAGAGTTCCCATCGAGGGAGTCTATGCAGGAGAAGCTTTTCATTTGTTGCGCTAGATGCAAAACAGCACTTGGATTACAAGAGGATGGCTTTCTTGTTTCATGTTCATTGTCTTTATCCTCAAAATTTTACTTGACATATCTTTGGAGAAATGGACCATCAGCAGATATCCTTCCAGGAAAAGATTTTTTGGCATCACCACCCTTGAAGATAAAAGTGATGGTGTGCAATGTATCTTCACTGAACAAGATGATGCTTGGCAACTTGAGCAATGAAGGTTCTGCTCACAATTCTGGTTTTTGGTCTGAAAAGGATGGATGTGTGTACAAGCCAGTAACTTGTCAGACTTGCTCTTGCAAAAACGCCTGTGTCACGACCCTTGGAGCACAAGTTGTTGCAACTGATTCGTCAAATCAACAATTTTGTGATAAGGTACTTGGGCATATTTTTGTTGAACCTTGTAATTGAATGCTATCTCCACATTGACTTAACTACTCTATCTGTTCAAATGAAGGTACTTTTGTTTGATGATCTTCTGCATGTCAAGCATGGACCTTCGAAGGATCAGGTATGGGTTCTTTATGTCCCCAGGTTTATATCCCTCTTGTCAAATACATTTAGAAAACTAGCAAATGCTTAATGGTGTTATCTGTTTCCATGTCAAGGCTGCAAGTGCTCCCATAGATACCGTTAAACCCATCTCGCCCCTGCCAGTGATTGATCTCGAGTCCTTTGCGTACAAACCATTGAAAAAGGATCCTGTGCCGGTGAACACAAGAAGGTCTAAGGTCAGCCACCAGTAGCCACTGTTTCCTATCCTTCACAATTTTGCTGTAGTTGATTTGCTTATTTAATAGTTTATTTCATCTTGATTCTCTACGGTAAACTTGTAAAAAAAATAACAGTATGGGTAGCGAAACAATCCCTAACCTACAAACAACGCTGAATTTGTTCGGTTTTTTGTTGTTTCTGTGAGCAGCTTAGGTTACCTGGGACACAGAAATCCAGGAATGGTGCATAATATGAAGGATTCATAAGATGGGGCTGAACATCTGCTCTATGCTCTGAAAGAACTGGGAAGTAAAGTGCACTTCACATGCGAATGGGATGACAATTGCTGGGCATGACTTAGCATAGCAACCTCTAGATAGATGGGATGAGATCAGCTTTTCTTGTGAGTTGGAGGGCTGATGTAAAATAGGAGTGACCGATGGTATGGTAATTGGTAATATGATGTACTACAAATTTGTATTTTCAATGGATTGATATCATAAAACTCAAGGCAGTTGGAGCATTTTTTTAGTGAGTCGAAAGGCTGATGTAAAATATAAGCTGCCCGGTGGTATGGTATATAATGTAATCATGTAAATGCAGATTTGTATTTTCAATGGATTGATGTTATAAACTGCAAGGTTAGTGGGGGAAATTGTTTTGGCTGTCATTCTTACCGTGTGATTCTGAAAGTTGCGTTCTGCACAAAACGTACAAGTCTCGAGTCTCATGGCTGCGTACCGACCAAAATTAGTCTCCACGATGAAAGACTGGCAAAAAAGGAAGCAAAGCTCCCGGCGAGGATCGAACTCGCGACCTTTCGCTTACGAAGCGAACGCACTACCACTATGCTACGGAAGCAGCTCACGCACTTCGGGGAATACAAAACCTCTTGTACGAAATACGGCCAAAAACTCTGCAAGTCCCTTCATTATTTTAGAATATAGAAAACTTATTTTTAATCGATAGAATATTCGTAAGACAAATCCAATAATTTTAGTTATATTATAATTTGATGATAGATTGTTAGAGTAAACATTTGATAATTATGAATTGATTAGACTTAATAAATTCGTCTCACTAATAATCGTTCGATTATATAATTATTTTTATAATTATCTCATGTTTAGTTTTTAAATTGATGTCCAAACATCTGATGTAACACGAATTCGTAGATGTAGATCTATCCTAGTAGTTGTTCGGGTAATTAGCATCAATGGTGTCGATTCTTACGTCACTACTATCACTATCACGTTTCTCACAATTTATACTATTGATTTTTCTCAAATTTTAAAATAACTTACTTATTCAATAAGAAAAATCTTGTCTTAAACTTAAAATAAGTGTTTTAGCTTAATAAAATAAAAACATGTCTTTCGTTGCAAAATCTTATCTTAAACTTAAAATAAGTGTTTTAATTGATTTAATAAAATAAAAAACTTAATTTGTTTTCCGTGGCGGGATGGACTAGGCTAATCCAACAAAAATTATCATTTGTCACCGGATACAAGTTTTGAACGTTGAGTGACAAGTTAGCACTCCTAACATCACAGGATATACTCTCCGCAATGGCGTTGCATTCGTATCATCACTACAATACATCACTGAGTAGCCTAATAACAAAAAAAAACGGAGAAAGGAACCTTTCCTGAGTACCAAACAGTTCGGCTCCAGTTCTGCCAGAATGCGTCCAATACCAAATGCCAGCTTCACACGCAAAGAACCAGGCCAGAGGATCAACAAGCAGGCAGGAGTATGAGATACCCCCACCCACATAGATTGCGCAACATACCAACCACATCTCAGATAGTTCCAACAATCGCTGCTAAACAAGACAAAACTCAAGACTAACCATCCACAGTTACAGCCTAGATGCACCAACATGAAACACTAGTACTGAATCCTTATCCACCAATTGACCCTTCACACGGTCACATCACACCAAGCAACTGCGGAGAGAAATGTTCACAGGCTCACAGCAGCAGAGAAAGTAAACGAAATGACACAGATCCGGATGCATCATTAAAACAAAAGCAAGAGACTTGTTATATTTCCTTTTCCTCTTCGGCAGCGAACACAGATGGCACCATCTACTGAGATCTGAGATTTAAAACAGCGACAGATACTACTTCCACTCACTTGGTACATACAGACAGTGAGACCAACAGACTAACAGACGACAAGATGGCGGGTCAACTGCCGAAGAGAGCGAGGACGCTACCGGGGGACTACTAAGGACTAAAGCTAAAGGCAGCATCAGCAGCATCCGAACACTAGTAAGGAGCAGCAACAGCAACGTCAACTTGGTTAGGCCGACTCGAGAGAACTTCCCCTACTACCTGCAGCCCTGTGGAGGCGGGAGGTCCATCGATCACTCGTCACCCTGCACACACAAAAACAGATCGGACAGACAGTACATCAGTGAGGTCACAACCAGAAGATACGCCGCGTTGTAGATTGGAGATCTTACGCTGCCCTCGTCCTCATCGTTCACCTCGGACTTGGACTTGTCAGAGTCGCCTGAAGTGGCCGGGCCTCCTGCCTGCAACACGTAACGCAACCGATGGCACAGATCAGTATAATGGGTCATGACATTTTTGAAGTTGAATACAGTTGCAGCCTTGCAGGTGCAGAGTTGTGGAGAGAGGAATACCTGCTTGTTGTTGTAGGCATCAATCTTCTTGGTGTACTCGGCCTTGAGCTTCTCTGCCTTGGCAACGAAAGGAGCCTTGTCCTGCATCATTTTCAACACCCCAAATGTAAGAACAAAGCAAATCACAAGTGGATTCAAACACTTGCAGAGCATTCACAACCAACACAACAACAGATCAACACAAATGATAAAACCAGTGCCTGATTACATGCCTAAACATTGCAGAAGAGTAAATATTTATGACCACAAATTCTACTCGAATATTAATTCGCAGCCAACATTCTGACCAAAGTAGCTAACACAAACCAAATAAGGCAGGGCAGTAATTTACAGATCTACTAGTAGCACCGGAACAGGGAGCAGTTTCAACTTAGTGAACGAATGTATGAACGACCTTACGAGGCACGGCAACTAGTACGACATAACTCACAATTTGAATGTACCCATGAGCAAACAAATTTGAGTGCATTTGAAACAAAATCCCTACATATTTGAAGTTGAACAAGCAATTGGACCGAACAGTAACACAAAACAAGCAGGGCAGAACTAATTCCCAGCAACAATTTGGATCTATACGAACAATACTGGGTCATGGACAACATTGGCATCACAAGAGTAAACGGATCTAGAACGAGACACAGCATCAGATAAACCGAACAAGTCCTCAAATCGAGAACAATTGCACAAATACACATGGAACAGTTCAAAGAGGGGGACGGGAAGTGAGAAACCCACAGCATCAGACATGGACTTCCACTTGTCACCACCAGCCTTGCCAATCTGCGATTCCACCAAAACCAAGTCAGAACACACATTGTCGCAGCCAAATCCACGCAACCGTTCGAAACAAAGAGACGCAGCGGAGGAAAACGACGCTTACCACCGAGACCTGCTTGACGTTGGGGTGCTTCTCCTTGTAGTCCTTCCTGAACTGCTCCCTGCAGAAACCGACACATCAAATCGATCAGAACGCCCGAAACCACTTCGAACGGAGAAGCACCAACACAAACTCACGGATCTAAGACTCACATGAACACGAAGAACGCGCTGGGTGGCCTCTTGGGCTTGTTCGGGTCCTTCTCCGCCTTGGTCTTCCTCACCGAGAGCCTTCACGAACACCATCCGAAACCCCAAATCAAAACCCAACCAAAACGAAACGAAACGAAACCGCCGCGAGCGCAAGCACAAAACCACCAACCAAAAACCGCCGAACAGATACTCACCTGGAGTCGCCATTGCTGGACCTCGATCTCGCCTTCATCTCGAGCCCTACGAGTAAGAACACCCCAACCAAAACCGGTCAGAACCAACCCAACCCAACCCAACCCACACTCCAACAGCAACAGAAACGCGCAGAAATTTGAGCATCATTTTGAGCCAGACAGCCACGCTCACCTCCGGATCGGCGAGGACGAGGCGGTGGTGGAGAATTTAGTTAGCGGCGAAGCGTTCGTAAGAGATGCGAATGCGATGCGAGTGGAGAGGGAAGGGGGAGGAGAAGGGCGCCGCCTTTAAAGGCGGGGGGCGATGGCGAGTTTGCGCGGGATCTGAAAATATTTTTTGGCCACGTCAGCGATCCGGGAGCTCGCCTCCCATTGGCCGCGCGGCGCGCAACCCGGCTACTGCCTCTTCTTCCACGCGGCGTGTACGCTAGCCCGCGGTTGCTGTGTCCTGAGCGGGGCGGTCTGGGTCTATGTGGGGCCCATATGTCATTGGCTCTATGGGTGGGGTTCTGGATTTTTCTCCCGCCGCGGAATGGAGTTCGCACGGTGTGCTTTTCCCCTGTGCTTCTTGCAGGGGTAGTTTTGGTACTCTCGGAAGTTTCACGGACGTGGTGGATGTTCTCCGGGCCCACGTGTCATTCATTGGTGGGGGCGTTGAGTGGTACGAATTGGATTGAAGCTATATTTAAGGGAGTCTGTGTGGACTTATTCCAAGCCGAAGCAGTTGGTCATCTCTTACTGGGCTTAAGGCCCGGACCTTACGGCTGGACTGTTATCTGCGTACCGGAAGCCCGTTTTACTGATAGTAACGGCCTATCTCGTCGAGAGAGGCCCATTCGCGCGTGGATTACTTGCTTTGCAGCTCGAAGCAAACAAGAAGATTGCTATGTGGCCATTAAAATTAGGTTCAGAACAAGCATATCTTAAAACAGATGGTAGGGATTCTGCATAGTCAAACATAAAAAAACGAAGTGTATTACTCTTATAACAAAGTAAGAATGTCTGTTTTGATATAACTGGTCATAGCCAAAGAATGTCTGTTTTGAGGGGATAGCATAGATGATGCTAATGGGAGTATTTGCCTGTGCGAAATGGTTGCTGGACAACCAAATGGAGTTTCAGCCTGATTCGAGAGCCGAAGGGGCACATGTCACCTTGCACACCATTTCAAGAACTTGCTTTGAGGGGTCACCTGAGCACATCAAGCAGCACCTCATCCGGGAACACACGGAATACAGCGTATCTGCTGATATGCAGCTTGGGTTCATAGATGATATCGAGAGGAAATTCCGGACGCTTGATTACCAAGAGGTAATCAAGGCTCGCATTTGGGAGGGGAATGAGAGGTCCAAGATGCCTCATCACTGTAGTGTCATGCTCTTGATCGGTGTCATCATCTTCCTCTCCAGCTTCTTTGTCCCTGGGATGCCCAAATCGCTGAAGATCGTGTGTTGGGCGACTTCGGTTGTCATCTTATTTGCGGCATTGCTCAGGTACAACCATGGAAGCTCGGAAAGATCGCTTGTGACCCTCTAACATACGTGTAATTTTTTTGAACGTTCGCGAAAAAAACCTCTCACTGGAGAACCCTCGACCGTCCTGAAAAGTGAAAAAAACTCTTCTACTAATAGTATATTGCTTTACTAGATGTGCGTAGATGGATCTGCCTAATCAGTTCCACGGATCTTTTTTGTGTTTGCGACTTGAGCATCGGCAAAAAATTTAAAAAAAATGCTGTCCCGATGCAAAATTGCATCTGTGAGACAATGAAAAAGTTTACCTTTTTTAAATTGTTTTCAAAGTGAAAACTCTTCTCCTCACCGGTTTATAGGAAGTCATAAAAAACCCATAAAAACGATTATTTTCTATCAACGACCAATCGATACTCGCAAACCAACGACGAGTGGTTTCATGAGAACCGATCGGTTTTACGAAGTCTGGTGCGCGGTGTGTACCCTGAAACTTATGCTGAAGCATCTACTCGAAGTTCAGTCGCACGTTAGCAGAAATATGGGCCCATAGAATCCTGCTCCTTGAAAGGTAACTGGGCCGACATACGGCCCATCAATACGTATTTGTCAACATGAGCAGAAAACACACGGGCTATACGGTCCATTTTATGAAATTAAAGGAATTCCCCCATATAATCTTTTTAATGGTCGGCCGTTAGACGAGAGCAACGGTCGTCTGTCACGTCGGATAAAATCGTTGTTTGAAAAAATAATTTTTAAAAATTATCATTCCATAGAGTGATGGGCGAATAGTTTTGTAAAATTTTTAAATATAAAATTGTTTTTAAAAATATTTTAATAAAAAAATAAAAATCTGATCGATCATTTCATTACTTCATTTCGTACGATGCAACGCATCTACCAGTAGGAAAATGGAATAGAGCTATTGCTCGGCTGCCAGCTATGATTTTGTTAGTTACTGAATCTGAAGAAGTTTCTTTTGAAATCTACTTGCCGAATTTTAGAGTTTAATTTTATGGGCTTTGTCGTCACCTTCGTTGCCCATGTTTCTTTCCATAGTTGCTAAGAATATTCAAAATTAGCTTCAGATTTTATGCCAAGCACACAGATATACTGCATCCCTCCTGCATAGTCAAATAATGGTTTCTGACCCAGTTATTAATATCGTAAAGTAGCAGCGGTAAAGTATTTTTGGTCTTTCTTTAGCAGTCTTTATTGAAGCTTTCAGGATAAGGACGCAAGTTGGCAGTTGGTTTGATTTGAAGCAGTCCACAGCAAATTTGTCGAAGTTTTGGACCAAACAGCCAATTAGATGGGGAAAAAAGAGAAGACACATCAGGGTCTCCAAATACATACCATTTGCCAGCCGAACACCGTTTGCTAGGCGGTTTTGTCAGTTATTACAATTACCGCCGACGAAAACCGGTAAAACTTAGATAAATTTGCCGAAATGTTAGTTTCTAACCGGTTTCACAATGCGAATCGGTTTAAGATGACCAATAACCGTCATAAATTTTTTAGAAAAAAATTATAAACGTATGAAGAATAGAACACGAGACCTTAAGATTAAAAATACCTGTTTGGAGTGGTAACTGGAAACTTGAAAACTAAGGTTCAAATGATCAAGAGGATCGTAATTCCTATGCCTGTTTGCAGAAGTAACAAGACTGAAAGTGAATTATTCTAAGAGCACAATTACACCGATTAGGTGCTCTGAGCAGCAGCTAGCAGCTGTTATTGGTGGAATCCATCTTGCAATGCCCAACGAAGTCGTTCCCAATTGTTTACCTAGGCCTTCCTTTATCCACTCGCAAGCCCACAAGGGCTGAAGTGCAACCAACAGTCGACAGATTTGCAAAGAAGTTGGGCGGCCGGAAACCAAAGTTTCTATCAATTGATGGCAGGTTATGTCTGATCAAACATTCTCTCACGGCGTTGCCGGTTCACTTCATGGTCGTTCTTGAGTTGCCAAGATGGGCGATCAAAGAAATAAATCGCAAGTGTCGGGGTTTCCTTTGGAAGGGTCAAGACGAAGTGAGTGGAGGGCATTGTCCTGTGTCCTGGAGGAAGGTGGCATCCCCAATTGAGAAGGGTGGCCTCGGTGTCAAGGATCTGGGTTGCTTTGGGCAAGCACTAAGGCTTAAATGGAGGGTCAAAGGAGTTGAACACTGCAATAGACCTTGGGCTCTGGTGGTATTTGATGTTGGTCGGGATGTTGAGCACCTTTTCAGCTCGGCCACAGAGTTGATCGTCGAAAATGGAGAGCTCACTCAGTTTTGGACAGATAATTGGCTAGGGGGTACTTGCTTTGCGGTGCGCTGGTCGATTTTGTTCTCTTATGCAGGTGGCAGGAAGTTGACAGTGGACAAGGCGCTGATTGGGAACACTTGGGTTAGGGAACTGGGTGGTGCTCTATCAAATGAAGCAATGGGTTAATTCTTTCACTTTGGGATCTTCGCAAGATGTTTCGCTTCTCCTCGCAAGACCAAATTAGGTGGAAGTGGACGGCAAACGGGGTGTTCTCTGCTTCCTCAGCTTACAGCATGTTCTTCGCTGTAATGGTTGACTGCAGCTTTGGGGCAATCCTTTGGAAGTCTAGGGCGCCTTCTCGGGTCTGTTTCTTCATGTGGCTGGCTTTGAATGAACGGTGCCTAACGGCAGACAACCTCGCTAAACGAAATTGGCCGCACGACCCAATTTGCAAGCTTTGCAATCAGCACAATGAGTGTTGTCATCATTTGTTTACAACCTGTGTTTTTACAAGGGAGGTTTGGAGGCAGCTACATGCATGGACTCGCTTGGACTTTACAGTTCCCGCGGATAGTGGGTTGAAGTTGGCTGAATGGTGGATGCTGGAAAGGCTGCATATCAGAAAGAAAGATACAACTAATTTCGATGTGCTGGTAATGCAAATCACTTGGAATGTAGGGAAAGAGAGGAATGCAAGAATATTTCAGCAAATATTTAGAACTTTCAGACGTCTGGCTGAAGACATCAATGACGAAGTCGAGGTTTGGAGGGAGGCAAGGGTTTTCTTAGAGCAATCCGCCTGAATCTTCCTGGGTGAAGAGGCTGCAGGGCTCCTCAATCTTCCTGGGCGATTTTTTGGTTGTCGGGTGAGGAGGAACAGTGCTGGATGTTGTTCAGTGTTGTCGGTGTACCGGTGTGGCTGGGAGCCTTGAGTCTCCTTGGTTCTCTGCTTTTTGTTCTTCGTTTCGCGTTTTTGTAGCTGGTGCTGTTTTTCTAGTGATTGTTTAAAATCGGTGCGGTTCGACTGGTTTTAGGTCGATCTCCAACTGTAATTCTTTTTTCCTATCAATCTTAATATAATCTAGACGATGAATCTTTCGTCGCCCCGACAAAAAAAGATTAAAAACACAACACACACCTCTTATGTCACTACACTATCAAATGCATCTCAACACGTTGAATAGATGATCCTTGTGTTGTCAAAGCTGATGCTTCAATGCTGAATGTCGTCAATAAATACTCTTCGGTGACCAATAACCAATAATCAGCTTTAGAATTTTTAACCATATTCGAATAAATAATTGTCTTGTCAAAGCTGTACCTTGGAGACTAAAATGAGTCAACATTGAGTATTTTCAATTAATTGAAGCAAAGAGTATAAATAGCCTGAATGCACACCGGTCAGTTTTACGTGCTTGTATATTTGATTTTCCCGTCAATTTCTAAGCAAGCATATTTCTGAGCAACATTGGCTCATGAAAAGGAAGAAAGAGACCAATTTTCATGGATCGATCAGATGCTTTCACCTACATCATCATCAGCGTCGTCGTCCTCGTCCTCCTCCTCCTGCCGCCGCCGTGTTCATCCGACGACCGGCTCGTCCCCGGTAAACCGCTAATCTCTGATGCCATCGTCGTCTCCGACGGCGGCGCCTTCGCCCTGGGCTTCTTCTCCTCCTCCAACTCCACCCCGGACAATCTCTACCTCGGCATATGGTACAACGACATCCCTGTGCGCACCGTGGTTTGGGTCGCCAACCAAGAAAACCCGGTCACAAATGGCACAACGCTGTCCCTGACCAACTCCTCCAACCTCGTCTTGTCCGACTCCGACGGCCGCGTTCACTGGACGACCAACATCACCGGTGGCGCCGCCGGCAACACCACCGCGGTGCTGTTGAACACCGGCAACCTCGTCGTCCGGTCACCGAACGGCACCGTCCTGTGGCAGAGCTTCGACCACCCGACCGACTCGTTCCTGCCCGGGATGAAGCTGCGGATGATGTACAGGACGCGAGCTTCCGATCGGTTGGTGTCGTGGAGGGGCCCCGGCGACCCGTCGCCGGGGAGCTTCTCGTACGGCGGTGACCCGGACACGTTCCTCCAGGTGTTCCTGTGGAACGAGACGCGGCCGGTGATGAGGGACGGGCCGTGGACGGGCGACGTGGTGGACAGCCAGTACCAGACGAACAACACCGCCATCAACTACCTTGCCATCCTCAGCCGCGACGACGAGATCTCCATCGAGTTCACCGTCCCCGCCGGCGCGCCGCACACCAGGTACGCGCTCACCTACGCCGGCGAGTACCAGCTACAGAGGTGGAACGCCACCTCGTCGGCGTGGGCGGTGCTCGAGGAGTGGCCCACCGGGTGCGGCCGCTACGGCCACTGCGGCCCGAACGGGTACTGCGACAACACGGCGGCGCCTGTCCCGACGTGCATGTGCCTGCCCGGTTTCGAGCCGGCGATCGCGGCGGAGTGGAGCGGCGGCCTGTTCTCGGGCGGTTGCCGGCGGACGGAGGCGGTGCGGTGCGGCGACGGCTTCTTGGCCGTGCCGGGGATGAAGCCGCCGGACAAGTTCGTTCACGTGGCGAACAGAACGCTGGAGGCGTGCGCCGCGGAGTGCAGCGGCAACTGCTCGTGCGTGGCGTACGCGTACGCCAACCTGAGCAGTAGCAGATCGAAGGGCGACACGACGAGGTGCTTGGTGTGGTCAGGGGAGCTGATTGACATGAGCAAAATTGGTCACGGGAGCGGCGACAGCGACGCGCTCTACCTCAGGCTTGCAGGAATTGATACGGGTAAAATGACACTCCTCCTGTTTTTAAACGAATTATGCTGTTGATTTTGATTTTTACACACGACGTTTAAAATTTATCGTTTTAAAAATTACTGTAAATATAAAAAGTATACGTCATCATTAAAAATACTAGTAATGATAAATAAAAATACTACTAATGATAAACAAGTCATCAAAATAAATGATAATTCGTCCATTCAAAAAATATGAACATTTCCAACTATGTAGCTAGTACGCAGACATAAATGCTTATATTTAAGCAATGATGGAGTACATAGTTTTTTTTTAAAAAAAACAATGATAAACATCATATGCAAAAGTCTACATCATTATAAAATTTAAAAAAGATAGCATATTTTATATTTCTATGCATCACATTGCTATATCCGTCTTTTTAATTGACGTTCTAGACATTATTTCTAATAAAAAGTCAACAATGTTATTTTGAAATTACATGTTTATAAAAATATTAAAAAGTAACTATATAAAGGTTTTTTAACATAATAATTCTATTAACACCATTTTCACATTTCAAATGCTAATAATTTTAAATTTGGGTAACCACAGTGTGCCAAAAAGATACCTTAAGCAATAAATAGATTTTAATGTGCACATTATACATTATGCAAGTTGGCAATACTGAAAAATTTCTTACGGTACACCTCAAGATTACAACTAACCATAGCAAATAAATAAACAAGTACTTTCTTCTCTCATTGGCTTTCTCTCTCCCCTTACCATCACTCAAAGGAGTTGGCAGCCACCTCTTAATTTACTAGGGCCATAAACATCGTGTAGCATATCATAACAAAGTTTAATTATTTATGGGTCTCACCTTAAAATGTGTATGAGTTTTAAACAATCCTAAACCTTTGCACCTTATTCGCACTGTTACACAGGTGGAAGGACGAAGAGCGACGCAATCAAGATTGTGCTGCCAGTGTTAGCTAGTATTCTGACTGTTCTATGTATTTCCTTTGCATGGTTAAAAATCAAAGGTATAATCAACGTATGTTTGTTTCTTAGAAGCCAATGTGGTACTCATCTAAAAATGAATGATATCCATATTAATTTTGTGAGCAGGCAAGAGAAGAAATCGGCAAAAGCACAGAGAGCTAATTTTGCATGTGACGAGTACATCCGATGAGGTTGGGAAAGGAAACCTTGTCCAGGATTTTGAATTCCTATCTGTAAAATTTGAGGATATTGCTCTAGCAACTCACAACTTCTCGGAAGCATATAAAATTGGGGAGGGAGGTTTTGGCAAAGTTTACAAGGTACACTTGTTTATTGATCTGGTGGTTTGTTTAGTAATTCATTTTATATGCACATATTCAAATCTTAATTTCTTATTGAAAAGGCAATGCTAGGTGGTCAGGAAGTTGCTGTTAAAAGATTAAGTAGGGATTCTCAGCAAGGAACCGAGGAATTCAGGAATGAGGTTATTCTTATCGCAAAATTGCAGCATAGAAATTTGGTCCGCCTTCTTGGTTGTTGTGTTGAGAGAGATGAAAAACTGCTAATTTATGAGTATTTGCCTAACAAAAGCTTAGATGCTACCCTTTTCGGTATGTTCTCTTGACACGTCATACATCAAAAGCTCTTAAACGAGCTCAACAATAGATTGCTTATATTTGCTTGTCTTGTTTTTAGATGGCTCGAGAAAACTGAAGCTAGATTGGACAATGCGATTTAATATAATCAAAGGAGTAGCTAGGGGACTTCTTTATCTGCACCAAGACTCAAGATTAACCATAATTCATAGAGATCTCAAAGCCAGCAACGTTTTACTGGACACAGAGATGAGACCCAAGATAGCAGATTTTGGTATGGCAAGGATCTTTTGTGATAATCAACAAAATGCAAATACTCGGCGTGTTGTTGGAACATAGTAAGTAGTCATTTGAATTATTTGATGAATAAGTTTGATTAAGTTAAAAATCATCTTTAGTAACTCCTGCAAATGAAATGGTCAAACAGTGGTTACATGGCTCCTGAATATGCAATGGAAGGGATCTTCTCTACTAAATCCGATGTCTACAGCTTTGGCGTGTTACTATTGGAAGTTATAACCGGTATTAGGAGAAGTTCCACAAGTAACATCATGGACTACCCAAACCTCATAATCTATGTGAGTACATGTTTGTCTATTCTGAACTTCCATAGATTAAAACTAAATGGCCGGTATTGACATTTTTTATTCTATAACCCAAATGGTAATTTCTATTGTTTCAGGCATGGAACATGTGGAAGGAAGGGAAAACCAAGGATTTGGCAGACTCATCAATTATTGATAGTTGCTTGTTTGACGAGGTTTTGCTTTGCATTCATGTAGCACTCTTGTGTGTTCAAGAAAACCCAAATGACAGGCCACTTATGTCATCAACTGTGTTCATTCTGGAGAATGGGCGTACTACTGCACTTCCAGCCCCAAGTCGTCCCGCCTACTTTGCATACAGAAGTGATGAATCGGAGCAATCAAGAGAAAATATTCAGAACTCGATGAATACTTTTACACTAACAAATATAGAGGGGCGGTAACTTGAGATGTAACAATCACTGTCTTGAAGAAAAAATATCTACAGATACCAAGACAATTATCTCTTTTAATGAGATTTGGTCACATGATACTTGATGGGTGTACATTTCATGGTGACTGAGATTAGATTTTTCAAGTACTTCTTTCTGTCTTTAAAATATAAGACATAAGGGATCTATGAGAACGTATGAAAACTAGTGTGACGAAGAATGGTGATATATAAAATTTAAGGGGCAGTGATTGAAAGGAGTATTACATCGAAATGAGTATAGATGGATCTGCCCAATCTAGCTCCATGCATATCTATGTCAGGGACTGTTTATTTGTTGTTTATTACTACAATTTGTTATGAAGAAATGATTTGGTAGCAACAAGCCATCTCCGCGCTAGCATCAACTCAAATTCTGCTCGCATGGTCTGTTGGTAGCGCCCATTTTCTTGGTATGGTTAAAACTTAAAAAGTTTATTTTTTAAAAAAGTTTTCATGACTTTTATCTTTTAAATTATTGTTTAGAAATAGTTTAGAAAATACAAAAAATCCTAGATGTATCCCATAGAGTTGTACTCCTAACTTTTTTTTGGCTGGAACGGAAGAACCCGTCCAAATTTTTAAGATTGAAGGAGAAAAACAGTATAAATTTAGGCTAAAGTCAGTAGCCTCGGCTAGACTTAGTCTGCCCGTTTTATTTAGCAGATAGGACAAGGGGTAAAAAGAGAGAAAAAAACCATATACACCGTCCGACAAATGCGTACTCCTCTAACTGGAAAACCCCCGTTGTCGTCTAAACACCGATTTCTTCATTTATGTATTGGGCCAGCTGCGCTGCTGATCTTGCCCTGTTCTCAAATATACGACCATTTCTTTTCTTCCATATCATCCAGCAAACAAGCTGAAAAACCGCATCAAAATTCTTTTTGCAGTTCGCATGGACAGTCCGACGGGCCTGAATCCACCAGTCCGACAGATTGCCTCCCCCTCCCCCTTCTGAAGGAATCAAGAAGTGGACCCCAAACCAGCTTCTCATCTTCGCCCACACTGCCTCCGTGTAGCAACATGTAACAAAAAGATGGTGACATGTTTCTTCATGCTGACGGCAGAACACACATGAATCTTCATGAGGCCAATTCCTTCGCGCGAGGTTATCCGCCGTTAAACAGCTTTCTTGTAACATAAGACAGGTGAAGAACTTCACTCTTGCTGGAACACGGGACTTCCAAAGTAGCATTCCATAAGATACATCCTCGGCAGTCTTGAAGAACAAATCATATGCTGATCGAACGGAGAAAACCCCATTATTTGACGGCAGCCAATCCACCTTGTCGTCGGTCAGTGTTCTAGGGCCAGCTCCCTCACCTCATCCCAAAGGTGCAAGAACTCTGCCATGGCTTCCAAGGATAAAGATCCTTGAATCCACTTTGTCCATTTATTATTTGGTAACGCATCTGTCACTGTGAGTCTTGCCCGACGAACATAAATTGTACTCCTAACTAGTGGTATTTATTTTTACTTAGTTGCATATGAATACATCCCCTTTGCATCCGTCAACGTGCTCGTAGTTTTAACCGAGTGAGTGAGTGAATGACACAATAAACTCTTCCAACTGTGCTAACGTGCCCTTTGATGACTTGTGTGCCAATAATTTTTTTTATAATTCAAGATATATTCGTTGAGTTATATTTTAGCTCTCTTTTGGCAATGTTTTTTTACTTGTCATGTGTTCTTTAGCTTTTTTTGTGATATTTACAAACAACCAGCAAGACCAAAAATGGAGTTGGAGAGAGAATCAACAAATTGACTTCCATAGCACACATCATGCAAAAGCTGTCTATAGATACTTTTCTTTGGATGGTGACTGGACTGTTACATCTCAAGTTAAAGAATTATCCTACCGACCCTCTACATCTGCTAGCGTGAAAGTATACATTGAATTTTCAATATTATCTCTGAATTGATCCATTTCCATTTCATCGCTCCTATCATCTCAGTTGAGCCAAGATGCATAAGATGCATTTGATAGTGCAGTGACAAGGAGTGTGTAGTTTTAACTTCGAGGTCTCGTGTTAAATTCTTCACATGTTCACAATTTCTTTTTAAAAAACTATTTGAAAGGACGTCTCTTTCTTCAAATCTCGTTTTTTAACACACAACAGAGCTATATGGATGCAAAGAAAAATTTCATCTTATAAGCAACTGTCCACAATTGACGAGGCTGCCAAATCCTTGGTCTTCCCTTCCTTCCACATGTTCCATGCCTGAAATAATCAAAATATCATTTGGGTTGTAGATCTTAGAAAACTTCATAATCCCGGACCAGTTTAGTCCCACTGCACCTTAAAAAAATAATCAAAGTTAAGTAATTTTAATTTTAATTTTATTTTATGGTTTTTAAGAAGATACTAAAGTTACCACAATTATATAGTGTTAGTTTGTTCCATCTTCTGTCAACTTACTATCTGAGGTAACAATAAGTACCAATATCACACTAGAAAATGTGGTGGCTGTCGATACCTTTCGAAGCAAAATTTTTTTAAAAAAATCTTAATCTATATTAGAATTTCCAAATAGGCATATATTCACATAGACTATAAGGTTTGAAAAGTCCATGATGTTGCTAACAGAACTTCTCCTTCTACCCGTTATAACTTCTAACAATAACACATCAAAACCGTAGACATCCGATTTAGTAGAAAAGATACCCTCCATTGCATACTCCCCCTCCATTGCATACTCAGAAGCCATATAGTCACTGTTACCAATTTACTTGCAAGAGTTACTAGAGAGGATTTTAACTCAATCAAACTTAATTTAAGCAGTTACTTCAAATTACTACTCACTATGTGGCCATCAGATGCGACGATGCATCTGGAAGAGATCCTAGATGGCGTCCCTGCGATGAGGGCAAACTTCCCCATCAAATATCTAGGCCTTTCCTTGAGTCTGGGAAGATTGCGAAAAACGAAAATGCAACATGTCTTTGACAAGACCTCCGAAAAAGTAACAAGTTGGAGGGGAAAGAACATGGGGCTGGCCGAAAGAGAAACACTAGTTAAATCGGTGCTTACGACACAACCAATTTACCTGCTAACAGCATTGCGAGTCACAAAAGAGTCCCTGGAGCAACTAGACAAACAACGTCGCCGATTCCTATGGGCGGGCACGGGGGATATCACCGGCGGAAAGTGTAAGGTTAACTGGGCAAAGACGTGCCAACCCACTAACCACGGAGGCCTGGGAATTCTAAACTTGGAAAAAATCACAAGGACATTACGGTTAAAATGGTTGTGGCATGAATGAAAAGATCCAACAAAACCTTGGGTGGGTTTGCAAAACTAATCGTCCATCGTCCTCTCTCGGGAGGGCAAGATTTAAAAATAGCCCTTCCAAAGGGCGATTTTGCCGACGTGACAAACGGTCATTGGCCGTCGTCGCACACATGTAATTTTACATTTTACCCTCTTATCGCCCTTAGAAAGAGTGTTTTTACTATTTATTGTACTGTTCATCAATGTACATCGTTGTTTATTGCACTGTTCATCATACTGTTCATTGAACAGTAAAAAACGCCTTTTTGATAAGGGGCAAAATGCAAAACTACGCGCGTGCGACAGACGGTGGCCAGTGGCCGTCTGCCACGTCATCAAAATTGCCCTTTGGGAGGACGATTTTTAAATCTCGTCCTCTCGAAGGGCGATGGGTGATTAGTTTTGCAATATTTTCAAACCAAAAATTATTTTTACAAATCTTTAAAAAATAAAAAATAAAAATGCTAAAAATTCGCCTAATCGGCCTCATCAGGGAGGAAACTCCAAATCACTTTTTGATGGTCAAATGTTTCAGTTGATTACCGGTAAAACATGATGAAAAAAATAGTCATTGAAACATTTAAAATTTTCGTGAAACACAATAAGGATACACGTTGAAACATGTCATTATTGTATATGAAACATCAAGTGTTAACGGATTAAAACATATATTTTCTTTATCAGAATATAATCATATGATGCCCTATTGTAAAGATTTAATTATAATGAATACAACGATGTGAAAAATCATTTTAAAGATCGCTAAAATGCATATATGCATGCATGGAGTGGAGAGAGAGAAGCTATAGGTAGTTTCATGAATTTTGTGAAATACACCGAAGATATATATTAAAACATATCACTAACACGTACTAACACGTATGAAACATTCAGTTTTAACGGTTTGATAAGTATATTTTTCTTTTATCGAAATATTTATCAAAATATAATCATATAATATCTTTTAATTAAAATAAATATAACAGAGTTGATAAGACTATAAATAGTTTAGAAAAAGAATATTTAAAAAGAGAAGGAGAGAGGAAGAAGAAACTAGCTAGCTGCATTGTCAGGGCGTCCGATTTTTCTTCAACGAATAAGACGCCCGAGGCTGAGCAATCTCCCCTCATCAGGTGATCCATCTCAGGTGCCGACGGCATTTTCGACCACCGCCTCGCGACATGGCCATCAGATCCTGAAGTACTGTACGTTGGTTGAACAACTGTAGACTGTACTGGTACCCTCGCTTCTCACCACAAAAGTACGCATCGAAAGCGCCGATCCTAATTTGCAGGCGATTGCCTTGCACATGTGCACGAGAAGGAAGAAGAACCCTGGGCCTGGGGTTTCGGAGTTTTCTACTCCGACCCCTTCAAAACCCATTGGATTAAATGTGCAGCTATGGTCCGAGATTTCTTTGTTACCCAACTTGCTATTGCAGTACACCTTTCATCTGATCACCTGCAATCCTCTATATGTATCCGTACATCTATTTCTTTAATTTTTTTGAGTTTCTTCTTATACTTAAAAAATGTCCGTATGTGACAAGCTATTTTAATCGTATTATTGTTATTTTTTTTAAAAAAAGTATATGGGATTTTTATTTTGATAGCACTAATATCCAAATTCCGCTCTAAGTTAGCATGCAAGTTTTTTAAAAAGATTTTTTTATATGACTCCTTATATATTTTCAAAAGCGAACGAACTTATAAACAAACTTAAATACGAACAACGTATCAAGACAAAAATATCTTTAATTGTTATATTTTTATAATAGAATTAAATAGTGAATTAAATAGTAGAGATAGAAAAAAGATATAGATGTGTATCCGTGCATCCGCATTTCTATTCGTGAATTTATTCCTGTTATCTGCTGCTGTCAGTTACTTAAGGTGAATACTGATGAGATCCTAGGAGAATGGCATGTTTGGCTGATGAGCGATGAACATCTGGTGACTTCGAAAGTTGAATCTACAATGTGCAGCACACTGCAAACCCGCCCCAAGGGGGTACAACTAGAGATGGGCAATGAATACTCATAATCCGATACCTGATGGATTTTTTCTATTAGAAGTTAAAGATGTTCCAAATATTATACCCATGGGTCTCTTATCGGACAAAAATTTCACCCATCGGGTGAAGCGGGTCTTGAAACGTTCTACGCAAACCCGAACCCGTTAACCCGTGGGTAAATAATACTCATATGCATCAACCCAAAAGTTTGTACAGCCCAAGCCCAACAAAAAAAATCCTAACCCTAGGTATAAAAACCACCACTTGCTCTCTACCTCTCTCTCAATCACTTTCTCTCTCCCTCTCCTGTAGGAGGCGCTGGCCGACAGAACTCAGCACCGTCACCTACGTCACCCATCGCCCCTTGCTCCGCCGTCGGCCCCGTCGCCCGCCCCGCCGGCCCCACCACTTACGCTGCCCACACCCGGCGCCGGCCGCGCCGCACCGCCCGCCCCTCGCCACCGGGCCCACCACCTACGCCGCCTGTACTCAGCGTCGGCGGCCCCGCCACCTGCGTCGCCTGCCCCTCATCGCCGGGTATGGGTACCCAACGGGTACCCGTCACCCGTGCGAGTGTGGGTATGAAGAAATTTCTCACCCGTGAACGGGTGTGGGTAATGAAGCGGACACATTTCAATCCAATAGGTACGGGTACGGGGTATGTGAACCCGTTGGGTACATACTCATTGCCATCCCTAGAGACAACGTAGAAGCAGCACAACCGGGGGGCCCGAGCAAAGCCACGAAAGCACAAGATACCACCATACCGTTCAATCAGCACGCAAAGGCAACATGATCGATGAAGTAAATCACATCTCTCTCTCCCCTCATAAGTTCATAGCACTCGTCTCCGAGAGTTTGCCTAGCGTCATGACAAAGGTATTGATACATTAAACCTAGATAGAAAAAAGGATAAAATTACACACGATCACTTCTAGTAACAAAATTTTTCCTTCATCACGAACTTAACCAACGCTAAAACTGTGTTTTGTTGCTCCTTTTGAACATCTTCCCCGTACGTGGGTTTATCAAATTTCATTGCAGTTTGTGTACGGCTTGAGTTTTGTTGCTCCTTTTAAACATCTTCCCGCATGGGGGTTATCAAATTTCACTGCAATTTGTCTACAGCTTGAGTTCCTTGATACGTGCTTTTCATACCTTTTGACTCCTCGACTTCTTATAAGCTTCCCTGTTGTAAGATAATTACACCATATTAGGATATAGCAAAGAAAACAATCAAATCCATGCATGAAAGAAAAAAGAGCATTGTACTATCTCACCATTCTCGCCTAACCATCCAGTTCCTTTTCCTCTTCCCTCCTTGGTCGGTATCCGGTTTCTTTTCTTTGGTTCCTGATATTCTCTTGGGAACAGTTTTTTTAGTTTTAGCAGGCACAGGCTGCTTTTTGTCACTTGCAGGCTCTTCTTGTTCATTGTGTGTTTCTCTTTTGTCCCCCTTTATTTTAGCACTGTCAGGGCCATTCAGTTTCTTCTCACCCTTCTTATGGTTCTTCAGCGTCTTTTCAGGCCTATCACGTGTCTTTTGTTTGTCCTTAGTCACCCCATCAAGGATGGTTAACTCTTCATTCGTCTCCTTCACATCTTTGTTTTTTTTTGACTGAATGGGCTGTTTTTGAGGATCGTCGCTGCTAGGATCAGTCTTCTCAATTGCTTCTTCAGGCACTTTAGATGACTCGGATGTCACTGGGATTGTATTGCTCAACTTTTTCAGCTGTGAAAAAAAAATGCCATAATCAGATGTTATGCCGATATCAAGCAAAGAAAAACAAACTGTTCATCATAGAGTTGAATACAACATCCTAACAAATGGAACAAGCACAGGATCGAACTATTTGCAAATAATAGATTTATATTTCACCCTGAAGGTTAGCATTGGTGTTACCTTCGCAACAAAAAATCCATCCATGTTGTTCACATGAGGATAAAACCTCCTTGTTTTATTTAAAGAAGTATGGAATCGGTGCTCTCGGAACCGGATGAATCTGTAAGATAAACATAAAACAACATTAGACAAAAATGCAACACATTCTTCATGAGGGGAGTGTGGGAGACAGATTTACAGTACCCTGGACGCCCAAAATCTAATCCACAAGGCACAAGCTTTACATTTCGCTTTTTAAGGGCATAGTCGATAACTGCCTCATTCTGCAAGAATGAAGAGAGGTTCAAGGAACTAAGTTGAATATCATTGAGCTATGGCAACTCACAAGGCCAATGAACTTACCTCGGGAATCATCAACGAACAGGTTGAGTAAACGATGTAACCGCCAGTTTTGGAGTTGGCATCAACCAAATCAATAGCAGCTAACAGTAGTTGCTGTAAACCAAACCATTTTTAGATAGTTAAATAGTGGTATATGGTATGCATACAAACAAATATAGAGCATAAAGGTTAAGCAGACAGAACCCAGAAAGATTGACCATTACATAGCCTAACAAACAAAAAATATAGCACCAAATTATTATTGAAAACAATCACATAGCCTAACAAATAAATGTTAAGCAAACAGAACCCATAAAGATTGAGCAAATAGAACATAGCAACTCCGGGGTTCATATGTTATTTCCATGTAAGAGAGCACAATTGCACAATATAAATTGCTTTGAAGTGACCCTTGAAACATGAGGATGGGCTGGAAGTGTTTTGAGCAAGTTACTTGGTTAAGAATCAAATTGGAATAATGCATATGGAATGCAGATCTTTTCCTCAAGAACAGAAGGGTTGCATTTAGAATTGTGTCAAACTGTAGGCAGGTTCAATTTAAAGAAGACCTAATACAAGAATGCACCTTTTGTACAAAAGCACAGTCTCTGATGTCCTCAATGCCCTTTGACGTCTTAATTTGTGGGTCCTTCCAAATGGTCTATAGAAAAAGTAAACATCTGTTAAATAAAAGAGAAAATATATTGGGACCAAGAGCTTAAACAAAGTAGATGATGCTTACGCCTGTGCCTGTGCAGGGCGCATCCAAAAGAACTCTGTCAACCGAATTCATCCCAAGAACTTTGGGTAGCTGAAATAAAAAGTATGGTATCACAACATAGATTTCCAATGAGAATATTCTACACCCAATTCAAGCAACAAAAAATTATCAGGACTTGACATTTATTTTCTGCACGATTAAAATGGACGAAAACATAGCAAGAGATTATAGAATCGGTACTTATAAACATGTATTCATTTTTGTCATCATTTTGTACAAATCAATATACTACAGTTGTTAGATTATACTTGACAAACACCACAAATCAATATTCTTTCTTAATGCATGTAGTTAGTTGATTGTGTTTTGGCCATCAGATAGTCCATGAAATACAACTATTAACACCATGTTAACAGTATTTGTACAGTTTACTCACCTCTTTACCATCATAATTACAAACTATGGTATTGGTAACACCCATGCGATGTATGTTGCCCAAAAGTCCATGCAACCTTTTCTCATTGAACTCATTTGCATAAATTATTCCTGTGCATGACAGATGAAGAGAACAGTATGTTTGCAATTCAATTGCCAGGAGAGTGACAAAACAAACTTATTCCTATGGGAGCAAAATGTACTAAAAACAGGCAAAGCACACTGACCAGTATTCTTCATAAGAGCTCCAATATATGTAGTCTTGCCACCTGGGGCAGCCCTGGAACCAAGAAAAACACTCAGTTTCTGATGAGAGATAACGACATGAATTTCACAAGTTCAAAATGAATAATTCAATCAAATATTATCATCAAATTTCAAAGCAGATTAATGTTATGTCAGGATAGTATGACTAGGTTACATGCATGGGATATTCGAATCACATGTTCATCACAAAAAAAGGATCACATGTTAACTTTGAAGTCATGAAATAAATGAACAATTGCCAAAAGTGTATGAGAGAAAGAAAACATCTTACGCCATATCAACAATTCGCTCCTTCTCCTGAGGAGCAAGAGCCATCACAGGCAAGAAAGAACTTGCGCCTTGTTTCTGTAGTCACATTTTAAATGCCAATGTTAACGGAAGCAGAGAAAATGAAATAATATTCATACCATGATACTATGATGGGAATGATAGGGGATAAGAAGGTACCATATAATGCCCAGCCATATATTCAACAGTGGCACCAGCTGAAATGGTGGAGTCGTATACAACCAGACCAACCTGCCATTTAAATACAAGGAGAGTTTGCTTTGAGATTCTGGACTTATTACTTGAGTAAAGGAGAAAGATTGAAACAAAGCATACCTTTGACCACTTCCCTATTGGATCCAGATTAAATCCTCTCGGTATAAGAGCAGCAGCAAGATCCCTTCTCCGGGTCTGCCAACATCACAAGCAAAACAGGTGAGAAAGATAATCTTAAGCAAGCAAAGAAGAGAATTAAGCGAGATACAAAGAACCATGCCTTCCATGTCACCATGTACATACATATCAGGAGATTGATCTGAAATATAATTACCTTCAATGTATTTGTCCGCAAGCACTCAGGTGGTCTTTTCTCAAAAGATTCCAGTAGCTCAACAAGCTCAACAGCTGGGAACATCTGCACAGCAAAGACATTTATAATGTTAACTAGCATAGCAGGTAAAAGATGATCATGCTTTGCATAACCATGTCAGACAATAATTTATAATTACAATCTGATGATGCAGTTGGAGAAAAACACAGCCCAACAGAAGGAAATAAGCAGATCAAACTCACCTCAATAAATGCTTCAACAAGAAAATCATTGTATCCATAGTATGACATTATATCAATCTTGAGTTGATTGACATAATCCTTTCGCGGGACATCCTTTTGCCTTAGCTTACTAAAGTTTGAGAGTACCCGAACAACTAGAGGGGAAGACCAATGGAAATAAAGAAAAGTCAGAAAGAGCAGTACTTAACAGAAAATTGTTCCTACGATGTCTATGCACCGCTTCTATCACAATGCAGATGGACATAGTTATAAGTTTGAATTCGCCCTCAGAGTTTACACCAGCAAACAGCTAGATCTCGTTAGCTTGCTAATATTGTGTTCAATCCCTAATGAGGCTCCTCTGTTTTATCTAAAGAATTCATGAACTTGGGTAATAGAAAATATATAGATGGACGCACTTTCTGATATCCTCCTTTTAAGATTTGGCAGGTTTGGTGGTCTAAGTGCCTCTTCCTCCAACTCCTGCAGATTATACAAAACCTTCAGAGGCGAATAAAACTGAACACAGTAAAGATCAGAACAGAAGGAAGAAGATCAACCTCCTTTGTGGGCAATCGGAACTCATCAGATTCTGATCTGATATTGAGTTTGAGTTCCTCCTCAGCCTCTTCTTCTGCCTTCCCTTTCGCTTCATCAATTGCTCGCGACTTGGCCTCAAGGTCGTCAGACTCATCCGACTCCACTCCAGAGTCGTCTCCTTCGGCTACAAAACCCAATATAGTGGATCAATAGATATCACCGAGATGTACAATCCAGCATCGCGTCCCCATTCTCGATTATTATACTATCTCGCGTGAATTCTACAATAGAATTGACTTAATGGGAAAAGCACACTACACTATTCAAGCTAAATCAATTCAGTAGTAATCCGTGCGTTACCACTTTCTTCGTCACTACTACCGGCGAGGAAGTCGTCAGCGAGGGGGTCGTCGTCGTCTTCCTCCGCTTCCTCTTCCTCGTCATCGTCCTCCTCGTCGTCGCCGCTGTCTCCTCCCTCCAAGGAGGCGTCGTCGGAGTCGGAGAGCTCCTCGGCGCCGGACTCCGACGGGGCGTCGAGGTCTGACCCGGACTCCTCCTCCCCCTGGAGCTGCTCCTGCTGCTGCTCCAGCTCAGAGTCGTCGGAGGACGACTCGAGCAGCTCCTGCTTCTTCTTCGGCGCCCTCTTCGCCGCCTTCGGGGGGACCTTCCCCTTCTTCGCCACGGCCAGTTGCCGAGCCGCCGCCGCCGCCGGCTGCTGCCTACGTGGCGCGCCCTTCTTCGCCATGGGAGACCGTCGCCGCGTGGGAGCGGAGGCTTGCCGGCGAATAGGGAGGAGAAGAAAAAAAACCTAAAACCCTAGCCGCGAGAAGGGAGGAGAGGAGAGGAGAGGAGAGGAGAGAGAGCCGCCCATTTTAACGCTGGGCCTCCGCGAGAACGACCTCGCCTTCCTGATGGGCCGGGCCGGACCGGACCGGACCGGCCCATCCAAGCTTCGCGCAGTCTAATTGGTTAACTGGGCCTTGGGCCGCAGAATTGACTGTTAGTTTCTCTCCTCTCCTGCGACCTCGACGAGCGAAGAAGGGGAGAGCTGCTGCTGCCTGCAACGACGGCGGGGCGGCGGCGGCGGCGGGGAATCACGGTGGTTTGGTTCCGGTCGGCATGACGATGGCCGGGAAGTGAGCGGCGAAGAAGGCGCAAGCCCTGCAAGAAGTGGAGAAGAGGTTCAGCCAGGAGACCGCAAGGATTCTCGAGGGCTACGACCTGCCTGAGCACATCAGGCTGGATCTCCAGCAGCGCCACTGCGACGAGTACAATGTGCCCGACGATCTCCGGCTCAAGTTCATAAATTCCTCTTTTGATGGGAATTTCATGGTACTCGGGGAAGGGGAACTCGAGGCTCTGGCTCGAGAGGAATCGGACAAGTTCTGGATCGAGATGATTGCCCATAAACGGGCAGAGGAGAAAGCACAGGCCCTGCGAGATATGGAGGAGAGATTTAATGAGTCCATTCTTTGTTCCCTTGACAAACAAGGCATACCTGAGCACATCCAGGAGTACTACCGCCATGAACCCAAGGTACCTGACGATATCCACCTTAATTTCGTAAACGACGTCGAGGCGGATTTTGGGATACCTGATCACGAAGGTGAGCTCAGGATCAAAGCCTGGGAGGAATTACAGCGTTTTCGGATCGAGACGATGGATGACAAGCCTGCGGCGAAGAAGATTGCAAAGTGGCTTGACAGAGAGGATATATCTGCCGAGTACATCAGGCTATTCTTACAAGAGTATTACCAGAAGGTGCCTGACCATGGCTGGTTAGTATATAATTCATGTCGAGGAGAATTGGGGGATTCTTGATCATGACAGGGATCTCGAGCTCCGGACTTGGGAGGAATGACAACAGTTTCAGATCAAGATAATGGGTGATAAGCTGGCTGCGAAGAAGGTGCAGGCCCTAAAAAAATATGGAAGATGGATATAGGCAAGAAATGATGATGCTCTTGATGAATACGACTTCTCTGACAACTACAAGCTGGACTTACAGGAGTATTACCGACAGGAATACAATATACCTGACGATTCTAGGTTGCAGTTCATACATCAGATCGAGGGGAAATTCAGGATGCTTGATCACCGAGAGGATCTTAAAGTCCAGATTAGGGAGGAGCAAGATGGTTATTGTCAGGAGAATTACAAGAAGTTCAAGATGCCTCTGACAAAAAGGTCCCTTGTCACTGTAGGTATCATGCTCTCGATTGGCACTGTGATCTTGCTCGCTAGCTTCCTTGTCCCTGCGATGCCCAAAATATTGCAGATTTTGTGTTGGCAGACTTCGATGCTCATCTTTTGTGTGTCCGTTCCCAGTGTTGACCATGGAAACTCGAAGAAATCTTTTCCTACTACCTCCCCAATTGAGAAGCCTGACGTGAGAGTGCCTCGCGGATTCGAGCCGGTGAGCGTGGAGGAGTGGAGCAGCGGCCGGTTCTCGCGTGGTTGCCGGCGAAAGGAGGCGGTGCAGTGCGGCGACCTTTTCTTGGCCGTGCGGGGAATGAAGTCGCCGGACAAGTTCGTGCTCGTCCCGAACAGGACGCTCGAGGCGTGCGCCCGCAGACTGCAGCAGCAACTGCTCCTGCGTGGCGTACGCTTACGCCAACCTGAGCAGCAGCATATCAAAGGGCGACATGACGAGGTGCTTGGTGAGGTCAGGCGAGCTGGTTGACACGGAGAAGGTAGGCGAATGGCTTGGCAGTGACACGATCTACCTCAGGCTTGCCGGCCTTGACGCGGGTAAAGACAATTTAAATTTGCTTTACTTTTATCTTTCTACTAGTATGCATGATTACAATTTTCCTCGCAAAAAAAGTGGTTACAATTTGAGTGATTATATGCTTTATTACCTTTTATACCACTTTTTTAGTTTATCTTTTATTACCTTAGGTACCAAAATTTATAATAGAAACCGTGTCAAGGATCCTAAAATTATCTGTTACAATTTACTACTTCATTTCTTTTTTGAAAAATACATTTACTAGTTGGATCGTAAAAGTTTGCAGAGTTTTGTACTGTTGTAAAGGTGGGAGGGCGAAGAGCAATGCCGTCAAGATTGTTCTGCCAGTATTAACTAGTATTCTGATTGTCCTATGCATTTCCTTTGCATGGTTAAAAATTGAAGGTTTATTCTTTTCTTTTCTTAGAAGCCCCATGGTACACTCATCAGAAAATTAACGTTGGTTACTTTTGATTTTCTGAGCAGGCAAGAAAAGAAACTGGGAAAAGCATAGGAAGCTAATTTTCGTTGGTGCGAGTACATGTGAAGAGATTGGGCAAGGGAACCCTGTCCAAGATCTTGAACTCCCATTTGTAAGATTTGAGGACATTGCTCTAGCAACCCACAGTTTCTCAGAAGCAAATAAGATTGGGCAAAGTTTACAAGGTAATTCATTTGTCAGTAAAACTTTCTCTTATTTATTCTAGTTCGTTCGGTAACTCATTTTGCATGGCTCAAATATAAATTTCTTCCCAATTTTTTAATGAAACGATGCAGAAGCTTTGCCGGATATATTGAGAAGGAAAAAGACAGAGAAAGTAAAGGTTTTTTAGCAGTCTGCAAAGATTACATGTAGCAAAAAAGGAACAACTTGATAATACAAAAATAAAGGTATAGGCAGATAATTTATGGAGGCTTTTTTTTTGTCGGGTGCAACCAAACACTTGGCCAACTAATCTTTATTAAGATACTTTGGAGAAAAAGTTTGATTATAACGACAAAAAACTCGCCAATCCTAGCCAAAACGGCTAGGGAATCAAAAACGAAAACACAAGAAAAAAAATGAGCACCGTGGCCACGCAACGACATTTTCTCTGAAAAATACCTTTCATTTCTCTGTAGCCAGACTTTCCACCAAGTTGTGAGCAACATTCCCAGGTTTTCTCTTGCTTGCTTGGGTGTTGCGTTACATATTATTCCGTTGACCCAGGTCTTTATATTGTCGGTTGACATTGCATTTGAGGTTACTTTTGAGTATAGTTACTGCATTCCACACTTGTCTTGTGTACTCGCAATCCCTAAAGAGGTGATCCGTGTCTTCAAAAGCATTTGTGCACAAGGAGCAAATCCATTCACACGCCCAATGCCTGATTAGCAGCTTCTCGGCTGTGAGCGCCTTGTGATGCAAGATCACCCATCCTAGGAATCTTTACTTTGGCTGTGCTTGCGATGATGAAAGGTGTTTGAAATTTGGGTCTGTGGATGTCCTTATGAGTTGGACGTTATAAGCGCTCTTTGTGGAGAAAGTTCCTGAGGAGGTGTCTGTCCAGATTATGTTATCTTCAACATTCTCGTTTAGCTGGACTCTACTTAGGTTGGGTTCGTTGTATGCTGTTGGGAACTAATATCCCACGCATGCAAAACAGAACGACTCATTAGCACATAATTAATTAAATATTAATATTTTTTTAAAAAAAAGATTAATATGATCTTTTTAAACAACTTTCGTATATAAAATTTTTATAAAAAACACATCATTTAGTAATTTGAAAAACGTGCGTACGAAAAACGAGGGAGCTGAGTTGGGAAAGGTGAAAAAAGAACACAACCTTAAGAGGTTTCACAGGTGTACTAATTCATGGATGGATTCCACAGTTTCAGTTGGCTTGAATGAAGTTAGCCTGTTATTGATTTGGAGCTCTATTGACACTGCTCTATTCTTTCTTTTTGCCAATTTGAACAGATTTGGTGATATATCTTTAGGACATTGCCCTTTAACCATTTGTCTTTCCAAAAGATAGTTTTTTCACCATTTCCCAGTGCAATCTTTGTGCATGCATGGAAGAGCTGTTGATCCACCTCATCGCAGGGCAATTCCGTTGAAGCCCAGGGCCTCGAATTGTCTTTCCACCTTATCCAAAACCATCTGATCCTTAGAGCTCTTGAGAATTTTTGAAGCTCCAGAATTCTCAAGCCTCCAAGGTCCTTTGGTCGACAAACCGTTTGCCAATTCACCAAGCTAGCTCCAGGGTGGATGCTTTCAGGTTCTGATCCTTTCCAGAGAAAGGCTCATCTAAGTCGATCAATTCTTTTGATAACCCACTTAGGCATCTGCAGAGAGGTTAGATGATATATTGGCATTGCCGAGAGAACTTATTTCTTCTCAATTTTTTGAAGGCAATGCTTGGTGGTCAGGAAGTTGCTGTTAAGAGGTCAAGTAGGGATTCTCAACAAGGGACAGAGGGATTCAGGAATGAAGTTGTTCTCATCACAAAATTGCAGCACAGAAATTTGGTTCGCCTTCTCGGTTGTTATGTCGAGGGAGATGAAAAGCTGCTAATTTATGAGTACTTGCCTAACAAAAGCTTAGATGCTATCCTTTTTGGTATGTTCTAGTGACATATCAAGCATAAGCTCTTAAATCAACCTGACAATAGATTGCTTACATTTGCTTCTTTCTATAGATGGTTCAAGAAAAATGAAAGTAGACTGGACAACACAGTTTAATATAATCAAAGGAGTGGCAAGGGGACTTCTTTATCTACACCAAGACTCAAGATTAACCATAATTCACAGAGATCTCAAAGCCGGCAATGTTTTGCTACATACAGAGATGAAACCCAAGATAGCAGATTTTGGTATGGCAAGGATCTTTGGTGATAATCAACAGAATGCAAATACTCGCCGTGTTGTTGGAATATAGTGAGTAGCTAGTCATTTGAATTAATTTCTCAACTTAAATGTGATCAAATTTCCACAGCTAAAAAAATGTGATCAAATTTAGGGCCCGTATGGTAGTGCTCCAGATTTGTAAGAAACGTTTCGGATTAACGGGGGTGGAGTGGGAAAAACAGAAGTGAATCACTAGAAACTGCCTCAATCCAGTTTCACCTTGGTCTATGTAAAACTAGAAACATTTCTGTTTCAAAACTGCTGGCTCCACTCTTGTTTGGCCTAATTTCTCCGATTTCTTACTAGAATCTGAAACGTTTCAGCCATCCAAACATGGCCTTAAATCATGTTCAGTAACTCTTGTAATTGAGATGGTAACAGTGGTTACATGGTTCTTGAATATGCAATGAAAAAGGTATATTCTCTACTAAATCCGATGTCTATAGCTTTGGTGTGTTACCGATGGAAGTTGTAACCGGTATAAGGAGAAGCTCCACTAGTAACATCAATGGCTTTCCAAACCTCACAGTCTACGTGAGTATATGTCCTTTTTTTTCTTCTGAAGTTTTAGTTCAGATTAAAACTAGAGGATCTTGGAATTTTTCCTAGTTCTATAACCAAATGATGCTTTTGATTGTTTCAGTCATGGAACATGTGGAAGGAAGAGAGGATTAAGGATTTGGCAGACTCATCAATTATGGATAGTTGCTTACTACATGAAGTTCTGCTCCGGATCCATGTAGCACTGTTGTGTGTTCAAGAAAACCCAGATGACAACCCACTTATGTCATCTATTGTGTTCATCCTGGAGAATGGGAGTAGTACTGCACTTCCAGTCCCAAGTTGCCCTGCCTACTTTGTACAAAGGAGTTCTGAAATAGAGCAACTGAGAGATAATATTCACAACTCAATGAATACTTTTACGCTAACAGATATAGAGGGCAGGTAGCTAGGATAATTCTTTGAGTTTAGATGTAACAGTCATTGTCCAAAGAAAAATGCAGACAGTTTATGCATGATTTGTGGTTTGAAAGTCAATTTGTTGCTTTTTTCTGCCTTCATGGTCTTTCTGCTTATCTTTTTTTTAGATAATGAATAAAAATCCGGCCTTTGTATCCACATGTGGATATACACATCCAAAGATATATGATACATGAGTTCTTATACTCCAAACCTCAAAAGCTGAGGACAAAATCAAAAGAAAAAAAAAGCTAGACAACTAAAAAGAAAACTAAAAGACTATGCTTCAATTTTTTCCAAGTCCTTCAAACTCCTACACTGAACAAACTTTCCAGGCATAGTTCCCTGCCTCAAAGCGAGAGAGAAGGATATGCGGATCTAGTCCACCTTGTCACCGCGGTGCCATCCCTCGCCTCTGCTTCCTTCCATGGTCGGGACTGATTGCAGGTCTTGTTGCTTATCTGAAATATCGCAAAAAAATCTAATTAAAATCTAAACAACATATTAGAATAAAAGAAGGCCAAAATGACAAAAACAACTCAACTGTTCTAAGTCTAGGATGTCACTCAGTTGAACAGAGGGAACGTTGACTGACGCCGAAGGGTATGCGTTCATATGAAGCTAAGTCAATACTAGAGTCGTCAAGATGACGGCAATCAATACAATCAGGAGTACGTCTGCACTTGGATAAATTCAATATTAGTATTTGTCTAAGGCTGATTTGGTGCTGCCTAATAGTGTAGGGCTTTAAGCCACAACCAACAATACTGCTGTTGATCACGTTGTTCTGCGGCTCTCTCTTGGCCTATGACGAGGGACCTAACAAATATTAGACAAAACATCAAGTACTTTTTTACAAAACAGCCAACTTCATGGCGACGTGGACATCGTCAGGAGCGAACACATCAGCGATGCTCTTTAATATACCCGATTCAGCCGGCGCTATCCGTCGGCCCAAAATAATTAATTCGATATTATCAATCATCACAAGCAAGTATGGAAGGTGACTTTCAGGTTTAAGCTCTGAAGTTTCAGAACCTAAAAGGCTCTGACGTTTCAGTAACCAAGACAAATGCAAAATGATCAGAGATTTTTAACATTACCTGAAAATTTACAAACCACGACTCTGGTTTGATTTCATTGTTCTGCTGACTAAGACTGTACAGAAGAGAATACTATTGGACCTTCACGCGCTATGAACAGCAGGCACATGCCAAAAAAAAACACGCTTCCACACCGTATTACCTGCCGATCCTCTTGTGCTTGGTCGCACCATTGATCGTATTCACTTCCTAAGAAGAATCTGTGGTGGTTGTTGGTGAAGATTGCATAGTGCGTAATCGTAGCACGCACAGAGGAGACTATTCCTTGCTATCCATTCGTTAATCTACTTGGCACAACGTCATCATGTTGTACTAGCAATTGTCAAACTTAGACGTTGTCTGAAACTTTTGATGCTGAAGGAAACTCGTCCAATGAAGTTCATTCAGACTGCAAGTTTCAGAGTTTATGTATCTGCACTCCTCCTGCTTCTGCTCCTGTGGCGTAGAGAACACAAAATCTTGGTTGATGGATAGTACAGCTTCTACCATCTTCGTCGTCTTCCTCCTCTTGCCGGGCTTGTGTTCATCGGCCGGCGACAAGATAGAGCTCGGCGAGCAACTGTTGCCCGGGCAAACCAGAGCTTCAGATGGCGGCGCCTTCGTGCTGGGCTTCTTCTCCCCTTCCAATTCCACACCGGAGAGGCAGTACGTCGGCATATGGTACAACATCACCGACCGCACCGTGGTGTGGGTGGCCAACCGGGAAGCTCCGGCGATCACCACCGGCCGGTCCTCCGGTTCGTCCTTCACAACCCCGAGGCTTGCGCTGATCAACGACTCCAATCTCGTCTTGTCCGACGCCGCCGGCCGCGTTCTTTGGTCGACCAATGTCACTGGCGGCGTCGCGGCTGGCTCGACCTCGCCGCCGGTGGCCGAGCTCCTCAACAATGGCAACCTCGTCATCCGGTCGAACGGCGCCATTCTGTGGCAGAGCTTCGACCACCTGACCGACACGTTAATACCTGAGATGAAAATCCAGCTGAACAAACAGAAGCGGCGGGGCGCGCGCATTGTATCCTGGAAGGACACCGGCGACCCCTCGCCGGGGAGCTTCTCGTACGGCCTGGACCCGGAAACGTCCCTGCAGCTGGTCATGTGGAACGGGTCCAGGCCGTACTGGCGCACCACCGTCTGGAAGGGCTACCTGACCTCCGGCCAGTACCTCGGCGTCGCCACCGGCACGACCATCTACCTCGACGTGGTGGACACCGAGGAGGAGATCTACATGAAGCTCAGGGTCTCCGACGGCGCCTCGCCGACGCGGTACGTGGTGACCAGCTCCGGCAAGTTCCAACTCCTGAGCTGGGACAAGAACTCGTCGGAGTGGATCATCTTCAACTCGTTCCCGACGCACCAGTGCAGTATGTACGGCTTCTGCGGGCCGTACGGCTACTGCGACTTCACGACGGGTGCCATCGCCACGTGTAAGTGTCTCGACGGCTTCGAGCCGGCGAGCGGCGAGGAGTGGAGCGCCGACAGGTTCTCGGGGGGTTGCCGGCGCAAGGAGGCGCTGCCGTGCGGCGGCGCCGGCGGCGGGGATGGTTTCTTGGCGCTGCCGCGGATGAAGGTGCCGGACAAGTTCTCGATGCTCGTCGGGAACATGACGTTCGACGAGTGCGCGGCGAGGTGCGCCATGAACTGCTCGTGCGAGGCGTACGCCCACTCCGACCTGAGCAGCAGCAGCGCGCAGGGGGACATCGGCCGGTGCTTGGTGTGGGCAGGGGAGCTCCTCGACATGGTGATGATCGGCCAGACGACATGGGGCCGCGCCGCCGAGACGCTCTACCTTCGTGTTCCTGCAGGTTCCACAGGTAAGCTAAATTAGTATTTGGATTTGTACTACTACTGCTTTTCAAATTGATAAATTTTGAAACCAGAATTCACAAGCATGCGCGCTATGTCATCTGCCATTGGTTAAAGTGACCTGGAACAGTCAAATAGGCAAAAATCCAAACCAGTTTTGGATTGCATTTGTTCATAATACATTGCCCTGTTTTGCTGCAGGTAGCAGGGCAAAGGGAAATGTTGTGAAAATTGCTGTGCCAGTACTGGCCAGCGCTTTAGTGCTCACTTGCATTTTCTTTGTATATTTCTGCAAGTCCAGAGGTACAGTAGTACTTCTTTCCTTCATTTTATGAGTAGATTTTGCTCTGATCAGTCATGAGAGAAGACATGATCTTAGTTTCAACTTTTCAGGGAATAGAAGAAGAAGAGAAAGCGAGAAGAGGTTGGTTCCTGGAAGTAGGAATACTTCAAATGAACTTCTTGAGGAAAATCCTACTCAAGATCTTGAATTTCCATCCATACGATTCAGTGATATTGTTGCTGCAACAGACAACTTCTCCAAATCATGTTTGATCGGACGTGGAGGATTTGGCAAGGTTTACAAGGTAATTTATTCTGAATTAACCTTTTGCAGTTTTATTTCTGAATTGAATTGTACTCAATTAGCACTTGTTCTTTTATAATTTGGAAGGTAACATTAGAAAATGGTCAAGAAGTTGCAATCAAAAGGCTCAGCAAGGATTCTGACCAAGGAATAGAGGAGTTCAAAAACGAGGCTATTTTGATTGCCAAATTACAGCACAGGAACTTGGTTCGACTTCTTGGTTGCTGCACTGAGGGATCTGAAAAGTTGCTGATATATGAATACTTAGCTAACAAAGGCCTAGATGCTATTCTTTTCGGTATGATCAGGTCATCACAATTAACGTTACTGAAAAGAAAAGGAGAACAGGGGAAACATGATTTTCATGATGATGTTGTTCTTTGCAGATGGTGCGAGAAAATCATTGCTAGACTGGCCGACACGATTCGGGATAATCAAAGGTGTCGCTAGAGGACTTCTTTATCTCCACCAAGATTCAAGATTAACTGTAATACATAGAGATCTCAAGGCAAGCAATATTTTGCTGGATGCTGAAATGAGACCCAAAATAGCAGATTTTGGTATGGCCAAAATTTTTGGTGAAAACCAGCAAAAGGAGAATACTAAAAGAGTTGTGGGAACATAGTGAGTATTCCTTTGAAAACCTGACCTTAATTTTCATATGAATGGATTTGGTTAGCATTTAACAATTTTCCCATCATAACAGTGGCTACATTGCTCCTGAATATTCTACCGAGGGAAGCTTTTCTGTCAAGTCTGACGTCTATAGCTTTGGAGTACTGCTCTTGGAGATTGTAAGTGGTATCCGGATAAGCTCTACCGATATCATGGAATTTCCTAGCCTTATAGTCTATGTAAGTACCTGAAACTGCCAAGGCCAAAGCTTTGCAGTTCTGACATTACAATTCATCTAGCGATTTGATTTTATAGCCATGTTAAAATGAAAATTATTGAATTGACTGTTTAATTCAGGCATGGAGCCTATGGAAGGAAGGCAAGGCGAAAAACCTGGTAGATTCATCCATCGTGGAGAGCAGTTCATTGGATGAAGTCCAGCTTTGCATCCACGTCGGGCTCTTGTGTGTAGAAGATAACCCGAACAGCAGGCCGCTCATGTCATCTGTTGTGTCCATCTTGGAGAATGGAAGCACAACATTTCTGGCAATGCCAAATCAGCCTGCATATTTTGCACAAACAACAAGTGAAATGGACAAAATGACAGACGGTAGCTCTAAAAACACCATGACTGTGACAGTTCTTCAGGGACGGTAGAGAAACTCTCTTCAGAGTTCAGAGTCAGCATATTTCTTTTCTTATCGGAGACACATTTCTGGCAATGCCAAATCAGCCTGCATATCTTGCACAAACAACAAGTGAAATGGACAAAATGAATGATGGTAGCTCTGGAAACACCATGACTGTGATAGTTATTTAGAGACGGTAGAGCAGCTCTCTTCAGAGTTCAGAGTCAGCATATTTCTTTTTTTATCGGATGTCTCCGAAGAGACGGAGTCAGCATATTTCGGAAGATACCTTTCATCCTCAGTACTCCATTTTTTGACAAGGGATTCTCATTGCTCAATGTATTCATAAATGTGAGCATGAGAGAGAGAGAGAGAGTATACGGTTCTAAAGGAATTGCAAGTGAGGGAGAGTACACGAATCGGCTAAACCCCAGAGGAAAAGTGAAAGCTGGCAAAATTATGAGAAGCAATGTTGACTGAGAGTCTGAAAATTGTGGTTAAGTAGATAGGTGATTTTCTGGTTACACATTAGTTACCATTGCAGGTACATATAACTAAAAGAAAATTTTTCATCTCTTGAAGGACTTCTTCTAGTTTTTTTGCATTTCACCTAAATAGTCATCAATTTTTTTAAAAAAATCAAGATAAATTAATATCTCATATATCACTCCAAAAACGTTCAAGATCAAATTTGACTTATAACTAATGACGTATATTTATAGTTACATTTATTATTTTTATTCCAGCCTGTAGAACTAGAATTTGAACTTTTACAAATATTTGTAAAGTGATACTGTTAGTCTTTTTCAATTTTTATAACTATTTAGGTGACATGAAAAAAATGAGGAAAATAAGGAGATGTCCTACTACGCCAGTCCAGGCCCCGTCATTGATGAGCCCATACTGTCATCTCTCATGGGTTTGGCTCTCATCATAGATGAGCGATCAATGATGACTTTACCTTATCTCTGATGGATGTAGGCTCGTCAGTGATGATCAACCTCTGTGACGGGTTGAGGATTATATCTCAAACGGTTTTCAAGTTGTGGCCGATTAGTGATGAGTATATCCCAGCCAAAACAAATAAAATAATAACGCTTGATTCGTCACATGTGCGAACAACCCAGAAAAAAATGGCGTACGCTGCCATTGCAGCGCTAGCTATCGCTGCTGCTTTGTAGTTCATCATCGTCACATTCATCACAAGTACAAAAACATGTCAACTGATTTTGGATCTCATACAGCACTGTAAAAAAAGGATCAATAACACTACACATTCACATAACTGGATAACAAAATTTGTCTATCTGCAGACAACAATATCATATCAACACAATAAAATGAAAGGGAAGGGGGATGAGAGGACGCACTGGACAACGTGTGGAGTAGCCGGCCAATGAGAAGTATGGCGCGTGGAGTTGCCAACCGACGAGGCACCTCGTCTTCATCGTCATGCGGTGCCATAAGCTCGAGGTGGCCGGATCCGGATGAGTCAGGGGAGGAGTTGGAGCCGATGGTGACGCATTGAGGTGGAGAAGGCTGACGGAGCTTCGACGAGGTGGAGAAGACCGACGGAGCATCGACGAGTGAACATCGAGGTGGAGAAGGCCGGCGGCGCTTCGACGGGCTTAGATCTACGCGCGCCGCCCGTCTCGCTCCTCCCTCATCTCCCTCCCTCCCTCCCTCCCTAGCGCAGTCACCTTGGCGAGCTCAAATCGTCGCCGTTGCCCCCGTCTCCCTACCACGCCCCCCACCCCCGCGAAAAGAGATCCTCTCTAGTACTGTCTGCCTCTAACATCGAGTGACTGATATGTGAACCCAATCTATATAGGGTTTATATGTTAGTCACTTAAAATCAAATGATAGTATAGCAGAGAATTTTGATTTTTCGAATTCTCGGAGCACCTATCAGCACTATCGTCCCTTGGAAGCGCTCAAAAGGAAGAGGGAGAGAGTTAGAGCAAAAGAGAAAAGAGGGAGGAAAGAGTAATTTATACTCTTTTAAAAAATTGATGGTTATGAGTAATGAATCTATCCTCACCCTAAGTTAAACTCTCTAATTTTTCGAGGGAAGAAAGGACATGTTGAGCCAAAGGGCCCACATGTCAACCACCTCCATCACCATCTCACTTTTTGTGTGAAATGAAAAATGATAATGTGAGGTCATAAAGCTAATATGTTAGTTATAAATATATGTAGAATTTAAAAGATGATGTAGAATTTGGAGAACACCTCCTTCTAGTGCTTTGTCTATCTTTGACAGATGGATGAATTAACTCGTTATAGATAAGGTATAATCAATTACGGTTTTTTTTAATCCGTCATAGGTTCGTGACACGTCGTACTATGCCACCTGTCATAGATGACCTCGATTTGTGACTGTTGTTCCCCGCACTCTTATCTTCAGAGATGGATTCTAATCTTTCAGGTAGACGTCCATCCTTTTTTTTATGCAAACTAAATGGTTGTGAAAAAAATTTAAAAAATAATAAGATAGATTAATATATAATAACAAACATAAAGTTCAAATTTAACTTCTACGAGTTATAAAAATAACGAATTAAACTCTAACTAGTATATGCATATTTACAATCTTATTTTATTATATATCAATCTATCTTATCGTTTTTTAAATTTTTTTAGCTATTTGATTGACATGACAAAAGGATGGACATCCTTAAAAAGAGTTTTCCCTCCAAGACCAGTTCCTATTATGCTCTGTCAGAGATAAGCCATCGAGGAGATATTTTGTCCATCATAGATTACTCATCACGGTTGATAGATGAATCCGTAGTAATGTTCACTTAAGAGAGGAAAACATATTTCAGTAGGTAACCTACACTAGTGGAGAAAGGAGCTTTAGTCCCGGTTCATAACTCTCTGTTGTCTTGGTTCTTAAACAGGGACTACGAAACTGTCACTAAAGATCATTTTTTAGTCTCGGTTGAAATAACCGGGACTAAAGATAGCGACGTCACGTGATTGGCTCCGTCATCTTTAATCCTGGTTGGTGTTATCAACCGGGACTAAAGCATTTTTTTAAATTTTCATTCTGTTGTTGTTTATATGTGTTTTTTTCGTTGTTTTTTGTTGCTGAAATCAAATTCACATATCAAATTAACATCCTCAAATCTCCTCCACATCACAAATTCACATCACAAATCGAGTAATGAACATCACAAAATTCGAGTATAGAACATCACATATATCACATATCAAATTTAGAACATCACAAAAATCTTTAAAAAAAATGCACAGCGCCGGAGAGGACGAGGGGACGTCGGAGGGAACATCGTTGTTGTCGCCGCTCCTGGAGAGGACGAGGAAGAGGAAGAGGAAATGGAGGAGACACTGCCGCCACCTCCGAGCCGCTGCCATCTCTGAGCCGTCGCGCCGTAGCCACCTCCGAGCCGCCGCCATCTTTGAGCCGCCATGCCGCAGCAACCTCCGAGCCACTACCACCTCCCCTCCCACCGCCGTCGCCGGAGCGAGAGAGAGTTGAGAGAGGGAGAGAGAGCTCAGAGAGGAGAAAATAGCTAAGTGTTGGATCGGTGAAGAAGACGATGCGCACTAGGATATATATAGCCCTGAATCTTTAGTCCAAACCGGGACTAAAGATATATTAGTCTCGGTTAGTGGCATCAGCCGGATCCAATTTTTAGTCCCAGTTGGTGCCACAAACCGGGACTAAAGATATTTTTTTGCTATTTCTAATTTATCTTTAGTCCCGGTTATAGCCACCAATCGGGACTTAACATAATTTTTCACTATTTTCCAAATTTATTTGGCCTCGACTAGGAATAAAAATTAAACAATCTATTAAATAGAGCCAAATTAATTTTATTAAATATAGTTTTAAACAATAATAAGTAATGCATTAAAATATAACCAAATATAGGTAATCCTAGATATTGCCCATCTCTATGCCTCTAGATATTGTTTCTCTTTTGCCCCTCTCTGTTTTCCCTTTTCATCTACTGTAGACCAAGAGAGGAAATATTCAATTTTTCTTTTTATTTTTAATATTATTTTGACTTAGGAGCACATAAGAGATAACCATAGAAAAGTTTGAGCCTAAACAAATGAAAGACGTGGCCGGTGAAAAATTCAGAAGACGCGCTCAGAATCGATAAAAAGCTTCCGGGCTCGAAAAGGCAACCTTCGAGCCGTTTTGGGGAAAATAAAATCGCCGAACAAGGAATAACACGGACAAACGCATTCGAAATTTTTTTTCTCATCGATTTTTATATATGGAACGTCTCGATCGGAGTCCGTATGTGAAAGATAAGGCCGTTTTAAAAATCGACTCGAATTAGAGGACGAAACTGGAACAATGCACACAAAACTTGTTACACGCGCACAAAAACCGAATTAGGGGATGAATTAGGATTTGAATGTTCTTATCAATATTGTAGATCCCTTCGATTTATATATTATCACCAAGACAATTTCAATATATATATATATTGAGAATCATTAGTTAATAGCAATATGGTGATTTGTAATTACAATGTAATGATTAAATTAAAGCTTTCTTCTATCTTCAATCACTCACCCCACATACCAATATCCTTTTGAAATTACAGATCCTCTCAAATTAATTTCAGGCCATTTGAATCATGTAGCAAAATTTATATATTTTTATTAGGTTGAGTTAAAAAAATTAGCACCTTCACTTTAGTCTCGGTTGGTGTTACCAACCGGGACTAAAGATCATTTAGATCTTTAGACTCGGTTTGTAACACCAACCAGGACTAAAGATGGTCGTCGACCTGACAGATTCTGACAGGAATCTAACTGGGACTAAAGATCATCTGTACCTTTTTTAAAGTGACACGAACCGAGATCAAAGGTCCTAGAGAGCCGGTATCTTTTTTAAACCGGGACTAAAAATGATCTTTAGTCTCGGGTATAATTGTAACCAAGACTATTATGGATTTTAGCAGATCAACTAAAGATCGTTTATCCAATAGTGTTATTAAATCACACAAGCAGTATGGATATGGCTAGCTATTGAAACGGTGCTAAAAGTTGACGACAAGGTCGAAAAAGAAGACAATCGATCACTGGTCATCAACACCGTAGATAAAAGGAAAAACTAGGCTGAGCACGTACCCGCACTCGATCATGCATGCGTCCGGAGGAGATCGACCCCATGGCCGAATTTTTTGCTTTTTGGCCCAAATTTGCAAAGATTATCACAAATAGGCCCCTAGCGGTTTGAATTCTAGAAATGGACCCTAAGCTCGGCGCCAATAGTGATGGCGCCGAGCTTGAATTACTCGGTGCCAATACTGTTGGTGCCGAGATATTTGCGCCACGTAGGCGCCGAGGCTGACGTGACAAAGTCGGCACCAAGATAAATGGCGCCGAGATCGACGCCAGTAATAGTGGCGCCGAGGTCGGCGCCAACGTCCGTGGCGCCGAGCCTGCTTACAGGTGGACCCTCTTCTTCCTCTCTGTCCACACTTCCTATTCTCCCATTTCTCCTCAGCTCTCTCCTATTCAACTCTCACCAGTGTTCCTTTCGTCCTTCCTCACGAATCGGCATATTGGACCGTGGAAAATTGAGTTTGAGCTATCGTATTTCACTTGTTTAAGCAATTTGACACGGTGAATAACTTTTGTAGTAATACACACAACATATATTAATGATACAATACATGACATATGTTTCATAAGAATTATTGCACGTAATTAAACCGCGGAATGTATGCCATGCATACTCAATACAAACTAATCGGACCCGACGAGTCGAGTCTCAGGTATCCTACGGATCCGTTCTAGGGCTTTCAGCTTGTCTTCAATTTTTTCTTTCCTTCTCGGCGTTGTACTCCTTCTGTGTTTCACATTCAGTTACTTTTAGGTCGTTATATTGGGGAATGACATTGTCGATCCACCTAGTGAATCCGCACCTCCTTTGAATGCCCTGGTAAAGAAACACATGTAATCAGTTAGAGAGCCAGTAGAGGGAAGACGTTGGCGGGATTGATAAAATGAAAGACGTACAATGAAGTCATTGTCTAAGTTGGGGAAAATGAAATATCTCCGGCCATATGTTCGTGGTTCAAAGGAGGTAGCCATCTGCAACGATCCCTACAACCGCACATGGGACGCTCCGACCATTTAGGGAAATCTAGTGGGTTGTTCCTCCAATCTAAGCTTGCGATTTCGACTCGACGTTTGTACTCCATCCATGCCTTAAGGAATTGTTCGGTCGACTCAGGTTGCATTACCGTCCGACCGATCGAAGCAGGTCTAACCGTATCGATCCACTGTTCGTATGGACACTGACATACATCCTCCTGTATGTTCATGTGTAATGTTCTAGGTTAGAAAATGGAACAAACGAGTAGGTTAAACAAGAAGTGCAGGACCTTGTAAGGCCTTTTGTATATCACTGCAAACGCCTGCAACCAACGCTTCAATGCAGGAAGGTCATTGAAAACCCTGTCCTTGCCAATTTCCATGCTAGGACCCGCCTCTGGAGCTTCCAGTAGCTCATCATCACGTCCCTCGGCAAACGCCTGATCGGAAAGAGTAAGATCACTAAACTCATGAACTTTTGGATCACAACGGCCGGGGAAGATACGCTTTAGCATCTCAATGTCACTCTCCGTCAGCTCTCCAACTGGTCGATCATCATCGGAATCAATAGCTCTTGCGACCTCATAAGGCTCTAAATCATTCATAACTTCAACACTGTTTGAGTCCCGGAATTTGTCAACACAATGCAGTTGAGCATCAAAAAAAGGACCACCCACATTGTCAGGAATGTTCCCTGCAACATATGCATAAATATGACGAAAGCAAGATATTAGCGGTTGAAAAGAAGGGTGGATGATGATGAGAAACAGTCCAATATTCAAACTTACTCGGATGATTCTGTGTCAAAGGGATCTCCTGAAGAGGACCTGCCACATTTCCATCCATCGGACATGCATCTCCATCTGTCTCAACAATTTTGACCTCATTGGGGGCAGATTGAGCATCCGAAACCGTACGTGCAGCCTCCGTAAACTGAAGTGGATCCGGAACATCTATGGTAAGGTATGCCTGATCAGGCATCAATGGGGAAAACTCATGACGAATGAGATCAACCACCACCCGACGCACAACCACCTCCAAGTTTGGGAGTTGACTTTTCATAACCGATCTCACATACTTTTCTCACTTATCTACACAACCTATTAGGGTCAGCCTCCTTAGGATGTTGGAAGGAGATACTATGTGAAGTACACCCTCAACTATGATGGAATCATCTCCAGAGCAATGTAGCTCCTCCCGAGCCCTTCCAAGCAACTCACTAAATGTTGGCTTCTCATCAAATATAACAGGCCCGCTTTGCATGTCAACAAAGTTGATATATCCATAACAATCTCTTGCCATGGTGCCTCCATGATATATGATCACTACGTTGTTCATCCAGTAGTTCGAAAAAATTACAAATATATTTCGTTCAGACCAAAATAATTGCTATATATTACTCAATTTGTCCAATCCACTATAGTTTTTAGAACATAAAAACTTTCTACAAGAAACTCTAGCCCGTACGAAATTATCCAATCCTACAATTTCTTTATGAGATCTACCTTCGCGTAAACTAATCCAATCCTGTAAACTAATCAAAGTTATTACCATTAAAAGATACCATTTATTCAAAAAAAGGAAAATTTATAAATTACATGTTCAACATTTTACAATTCACCTATTCAAAATGCACATACATTGTATATTTATAAATTACCCACATTTGCATATTGTAAAATTATGTACATTGCACTTTTAATTTTTTTCCTACACTGCATACTCTAAAATCACATACATTGCGTTTCTAAATTTTACCTACTAGATATATTCCGTATTTAAACTTTACCCACATTTCATATTCTAACTTACCATACATTGGATTTTCAAATTTTATCTACATTGCGTATTCTATTAAATGCATTGAATTTTTTCATTTGCACATTCTAAATTTTAATTTTATCTACATTACATATTCGAAAATACGATATTCGAATTACTTACCTCGTCGAGAAGGAAGTCGGCGCGGGCGAAGGGGGCGCCGGCCTGGGACGCCGGCGACCGGTGGCGGTACCGGCCTGGTGGGTGCCGGCCCGGGCGGTGGCGCCCTGCCACAGCGCGACACAGGTGTGGGGCAGGCGTCGCCGGGCCGGGGAGAGGTTCCTCAGCGGCGCCGGCCACCGGTCGTCGGGCGGCGGCGTCGAGCCAAGGCAGGCGGGGCGGGGTCGTGCGCGGCGGGCGAGCGACGACTGTGCGGCGGCGGGCGCGATTGGAAATGTGTTGGACGAGGAAGACGGGACCCACCTGTAATCGAATCTCGGCACCAGTAGTGGCGCCGAGGTCGACGTCAAATCGGTAGCGCCGAGGTCGACACCAAGATCTACGGCGCCAAGCTCGACGCCACTACCTCTGGCGCCGACTTTGCCACGTCGGACTCTACGCCTACGTGGCGCAAATATCTCGGCGCCAATAGTATTGGTGTCGAGTAGTTCAAGATCGACGTCATCGCTATTGACGTCGAGCTTAGGGTCCATTTATAGAATTCAAACCGTTAGAGATCTATTTGTGATAATCTTTACAAATTTGGTCCATTTATAGAATTTAAACCGTTAGAGATCTATTTGTGATAATCTTTACAAATTTAAGCTAAAAAGCAAAAATATGGGACCCGTGGCCTAGTCCGACCGTACGTAGAGCGCCTGCTCACCAAGTTAAGCCACAGCTGGCTACAAACAGTGCTGAACGTACGTGCCGCCGGACGTCGACGGCGCCGTGCACGCACCTGAAGAACGTCGTCACCGCGGCGTACTATGCCCCTGCCGGCGCTGGCCGCGGGCTGCGTTGGGCGGTGTATACGTATACGTCGCTCGGCCGGGGAAGCGAGCTGGACTTGGAGGTCGCCGTTGCAGCGTGGTGGTGTTGCCGTCCAACCGAGTACGTACGTACCGATGGTGGTGGACGCCAACTGGGAGACGAGGGTACGTTGTGCGGCTCGAGGTCGGCGTGCACTTCGGAGAGTTCACGTACGTGGTACAACGATCGATGCGGACGCTGCTGACGTGTCTCCACCGTGTTAAATGCCTCATGGGCGACACGTACGGCCAGCGCCAGTCGATTATCAGACCGGGGACATATGCCGTACGTAGTTTATCCGGCCCTCGCCTAGACAGCCGAACAAAATCTATGGAGAACTTCATTATTGATTCTTGGCAACAGTCTCGTTTGTTAAATTGAGACTATGAATCCAAAATTAAAGATCATGTTTTTTAGTTTTGGTTAAAATAATTAAGACTAAAGATTTTTTATTTTTTTATTTTATGCTAGATTCTAGATTGCTACCTTTTACACACATATATTATATTATATTATGCATACATATTTTACACACATATATTTATACATATATATGCAACATGCATATATATATAATTTACATACATATAAATAAATTTAAGAAATGATATATATATATATATATATTAACAAAATATGTACACACATACAATAGAAGGCAATGTTTTCTATCTTACAAAAAGATTGCCTCTAATCTATTTTCTGGATCCAGTTGTAAAGTTACTCCAAGAAAAGTACAACTCTCTCGCGGGATCAATGATCTGCTCGTTTATAAATCCCATCAATTCTTCTTGAGCAGTCTGTATGAAAGTCGCGTGGGGGAGGTTGTCTCTTAGTTGTCATTAATTCGAATAAATATGAAATAAATATATAAAATAAATAAGAAATCGAGACGTAATGTGTGAATGGCTGTGATACGTACATCTATTTCGTCTAGACTTTTGACTTCGGTAACAAAGCGGTGAATGTAGTTGCAGACGCAGTAGCCGCATAAGTTGTTCCCCTGTGCCTGTTTTACACACTAAAGGAGAAACGACGACAGATTGAATATATATTTCATATTTTAGAACAAATTAATGATTCAATATAACTTTGAAACACGTTACTCACTGGAAAGTTCATCCTTACAGAGAGCTTTTCTTTCTAATTCCCGCGAACATTCACCCGGAGCCGTGCCCATGCCCTACGTGTAGTTGAAAGTTAGCTAGTAATTATCCGAGAACCGTATATATGCAATAGCAAGTAAGATGGCATTACCTGTTTAACAGCTCAAATATTTTTGCGTACGTGGACTCTGGTTTATCCATTGAGTCAAAGACATGGATCCACGAGTGATCCATGTCAATTACGAACAGAGCCCAGTGGAAACTGCATATTGTGTTAGATGACACATATGAAACTTTATGTATGCATGGAACTGAAATTCGTACGTAAGGTAGAAAAAACTCACGCTGTGTTGTAGGGCAGAAGGATAAATGTCTTGTAGTGCTGCTGCACCAGCACATTGTATACGTTTTATCCTCTGTTTGCTCCGGATATTGGTCAACCATCGCGGTGTTGATTTTTCGTGAGTCCATGAATCCATGTTTGGTACATTCTTGCTTGTTGTAATATTGGATCGCCATTCTACAATGGTTAAAAGAATTTTAGTCAGCTTAATACAAGGAACTAAGGAACGAAATAAATATAACTGAACGATACTTACAAAACCCACGTGGCTATAAGAGAGACGTCGAGGGTGTCCAGCTGGTATAGGTCGAAGATGTCTTCGAAACGGATAAAGAAGTCCTCACCTCCATCGAAGAAATAGTCGAGTGAGTATTTGCCCGAGACCATCTCTGTACCTCTGTTGGATTCTTGCATGTACCACTTGTGGAAGCGGTATATCTGTGTAGGAAGCTTTTTCACTTGATCCGGCTTGACGAGGGGCTTTCCAAGTTTGAACTTGTATTTCAGCGTAGCCTTCGCCAGGGGAGCACGGTCGTGTAATTGATCACAATTTGAAGCGTAACTACTGCGCTGCTGCTGTAGTGGAGCGGTTGTTGCTAGCTCTGGCTGTTGGATAATCCAATGGCTCCGCTCCTCTGCCAACCTCTGGTTCAGCCTTTCGTCCACAATTTGATCAATTTGCGAGATTTGCATCTCCATTTCAGCGAACCTCGCATCATGCTCTCGCTTGGTCCTCATGCGGCTCCTGTACGTCTCGATGTCAGCTTGAAACCCATATTTCCAGGGAACGACGCCTTTTCCTCGCGTACGTCCCGGATGCTCTGGGTTTTGGAGGGCAAGCGTTAGCTCGTCCTTCTCTCTATCGAGCCTGAACGAGCCCAACAAAGTGGCCTCCACCGCCTCCTCTAATCTTCGGCTTTGATCGCTCCGGCCAGTTGGCTGTTCCTAGAACGATATCTCGCGCTTCAAGGTTGGCTTCCATTTTCTCCCATTTCTGCATTGCTTTCTGATAGCCGCCTGACCCAAGCCTGTGATAATATTTTTTCTTGGCTGCGTTGGCCTTGTTTTTTTCAATGATCGCTCGAGCTTCTTTCCCAGTCTTGTGCTCAACAAAGGTCTCCCAATGATCTCTGAGCTTTGGGAACTTGTCAAAGTCTGGGTTCTGGCCCTTCAGGATGTATTTCTTATGTAACTCTTTCTTATAGGTCTCTGCCATCTTCTTTAACGTCCATTCCTTGACCCTTGCTTGTTGTGAGTCTGGGATGGTGAATGTTTGCAGCATTGTGGTCCACAACATTTCTTTCTCTGTGTCCGAGAGATAGCTCTGCCCATCTCCTCCTTTGCTTGATCGCCTCCAGTTCGCAACGCTTTTATGGGCACGTGATCCCTCACCACCCATCCGCTGTGTGCCACAACTTCCTTGCGGCGTCCGCTGGGGCACTTGGTCGACCGTCCGGTGCTACTTCTATTATGACGTGTCGACCCTCGATGCGCTTGACGACACCGCGTTGCCCGCGTGGCCTCTTCTGTCCAACGAAAGTGGATCCCTCATTCACTTCCTCGTTTTCCTCTTCGTTGAGGTATTGACCTGGATCCTCGGTCCCCTCCTCAGTGTAAAACCTGTGCTACCGCGTGCGATCTCATCAAGGAGAAACTGTTCCTCGTCACGATCCGCCATTTGATTGTTGTGGGTTGAGGACTTAATCAAAGAATTCTGACAAAGAAAATTTTATTCGGTTAATACATGTATCAATTATTCAGTGAAATCATGTATGTCTATGTAACAAAGCATAGACAAAAAAATGGAAAAAATAGATGAAATCCGGCCCTAAACCCTAACCCTAATCCTAAACCCCAAATCCTAAACCATAAACCGTAAAGCGACCGAACGAACAAAACTATCGTTCGTTCGTTCACGTCCGTTCGTTCACGTCCGTGGGTATGATCGTCTGGAGGAGAGGAGAGAAAGAGAGGAGGATGATGTGAGGGCGATAAGGTGGAGAGGAGAGGAAGTGGAGAGGAGAGGAGGGAAAGAGAGAACGTTGCATGCCCATGTACGTTGTAACGACCGAACGAACGACCGACCGAACGAACGAACGACTGACCGATCGACCGAACGATCGTTCGTTCTATCGTTCACGTTCGTTCACGTCCGTTCTATTATTCGTTCACGTCCATTCGTTCCAACCCTAAACCCTAACCCTAATCCTAAACCCTAAATCCTAAATCATAAACCGTAAAGCGACCGAATGACGTTTCGTTCACGTCTGTTCGTTCTATCGTTCGTTCACGTCCTTGGGTACGATCGTTTGGAGGAGAGGAGAGAAAGAGAGAAGGATGACGTGAGGAAGATAAGGTGGAGAGGAGAGGAAGTGGAGAGGAGAGGAGGGAAAGAGAGAACGTTGCATGCCAATGTACGTTGTAACGACCGAACGACTGACCGACCGAACGAACGAACGATCGACCGACCGACCAACGAAACTCGTTCGTTCGTCCATTCGTTCGTCCGTCCACGTCCGTTCGTTTGTTTTATCGTACCCATTCCGTTTCAAAATAAATTAACTCTTGAGGATCTGGATATCGTTGTGCCTATATTTGTTGCCAGGATTTAAATCTTTTTAGGACGAAGAAGTGAGTAGTTAATTAGTGCTGAATATGGCGACAAAAATATGAAGCACTAGTACTGTTATGTTATATCAAGTACAGGAGCAGAGAAACGTATTTTCCAGACAGAAATTACAAGGTGATCGTCTTGTTTGAATCGTTCCACTCGAAGAGAAGCAAATACCATTATACAAGGAGTAGTACATATACCATTATACGTTATGCCTGTCACATTTCTGGCTGGCTGGTGCGCCCCAATTTCATCTCACCAGCCACATGAGTCCTAAAATTTAAATGTAGCATTAATATGATACAGAAGCTAGACAGTTGCAGCTTAATTGGAAAGGTTAGTTGACTTGACTATAAGAGTTCAATCATCGTCTCATTAGTTGTCAATATCTCACTGAAACGTGTGGAATTAATCTTATCTTACTACCACTACTTGCTGATTTTGGCAGAACTCTGTTTAGTTACCTGTCAATACTCAATAGTACTTAATATTAAGAACCACTACTGCACAAGCTGGGCTCTTTGGTGGTTAAGTATACATCTGTCCCTTCTTGGCTGGTACAGTGAAGCCCCAACTTCTTTTCACCTGCCACATGAATCCTGAAATGTAGCGTTAATATGATACAAAAAGCTAGTCACCTGCAACTTACAAATTTCTAAATCTTCTGCAACTTACAAATTTCCGAATCTTCTCCACTCTGCATGCACACTTGCGTGAGAAGTTTTATGGTGTTTGCATTTCAAAAACAATAAAAATCCAACGCTTCACAATAAAAAAAATACTGTGTAAAAGGTATGTAGGTATTTATATAGGTATTTAGGTATAAATGGCAAAAATATATTTTTCCTAGGAAATAAAAAGGGATAGAATTGTTTTTAATGTTAGTTGTATGTACATAGGTACCGTGTCGGCATTTTATCTTTATCTTAAAATTCTGTATTACGTCATTTGCATAGTTTCTTTTAGCTTTACATTTTGTTCCTAAGAAACACAATGGACTAAAATATCACTAAATGTTTGTATGGTTATTTGAATATTTAAATTTTATCGTTAGAACATGAAATCTCGGTAAAATATCACTTATGGACAAAACCATAATAAAATTAAAATAAAGTTATTTTGGTGCTGGATGGCAAGACGTGGTTTTAGTCCTCAATAAAACCATCTTGCCCATCTTTTTGCACATAAATATGGAAACAACCTTCTGATTGAGACTCGTTTATCGGACTCGTATCTGCATGCATGCAATGGTTGAAAAGATTTACATTGATCGGCGTGATGCCTGAACTCGTATGGCGGCTCCCTGCGCTCTGCAAGCTCGTTCTTGCCATCCTCCTCAGTAGCGGCAAGCAAGTAAAACCTGCAAATCAAATGTTTAATTAGTGACATGTAGCTTGCTCAGGATACAATGCATTCTCGATTGTTAGTCAAGTTACTCGAGTACAGAACAAATGTTTCTTATTTTTTGTACGGGTAAATTTATTTCAGTAGCTGAAACATAAACAGCGACGTGGAAAATTGTAACACAATTCAACAAGAATCAAGAGAGCACAATTCGGGCGTACATCTATCTCGCCGATCTCGGTTCGATCCATGGCTGGATATGCATGGTGATCAGACGTGCATGGTGTTGACGCTGGTGACATGACGTGGACATGACGGATCCATAAACTTAATTCATTAGTATCATAATGTGCATATTGGTGTCATAGTGTACTAATTATACTCAAATTATAGTGTTATAATATATAAATAAATAGTTTTATCATAGGTTTTGTCGAAAGTCGTTGGTCGTCTAACACCGATGATAATACTATAGATCCGCCCATTAGAACGATTTGGCTTTGCGTGTAGTAATCCAATGCAATTTCAATCAATATCTTTTTTTACTAACTAATTACTTCACTATCATTGCGTTACAATAATTTTATTTATTAATATCTTTTCCATCTTTCAATAAACAGTCCACATTAGTCTATCTCTCGTTAACTCTAGGTACCTAGTAAACACCGTAAAACTTCTTCACTTGCACACTATGTAAGGGTCAAGTTAGCTCCACCTCCATAAGTTCAGGCACAACTGCAAGTGTAAGGTCAGGTCAGCTCATCAATGGATTGGCCAGCTTCCACTTGCATCGCGGTCATTCTCTTCGTCTTCTTGATTTCATGGCCGTCACTGTGCGCATCCGACGACCGGCTTGTCATCGGCAAGACGCTGTCTCCCGGATCAGCCCTCGTCTCCGACGGCAGCGCCTTCGCCATGGGCTTCTTCTCGCCGTCGTCTAACTCCAGTAATACCTCGTCGGGACTTTACCTCGGAATATGGTACAACAACATCCCCAAGCTCACCGTGGTGTGGGTCGCTGACCAGGCGACGCCCATCACCGACCATCCTTCCTCCCAGGCTTCCATTCTCGCCGTGACCAACGACAGCAACCTGGTCTTGTCCGATGGCGCCACCGGCCGCGTCCTTTGGAGGACTAACGTCACCGCCGGCGTGAACTCGTCGGCGTCGGGAGGAGGCGGTGCTGTAGCTGTGCTCGCGAACTCCGGCAACCTCGTGCTCCGGCTGCCGGACGGCACCACCTTGTGGCAGACGTTCGATCACCCCGGCAACGCGTTCCTGCCCAGCATGAAGATCGGCGTAACCTACCGGACGCGCGGCGGCGTGCGGCTCGTCTCCTGGAAGGGCGCCACCGACCCGTCGCCGGGGAACTTCTCCTTCGGCGGCGACCCGGACCGGCCGCTTCAGGTGGTCATCTGGAAAGGCTCGCAGGTGTACTGGCGCACCAACCCATGGAAGGGCTACATGGTGGACAGCAACTACCAGAAGGGCGGCAAGTCGGCCATCTACACCGCCGTCGTATCCACCAACGAGGAGATCTACGCCGCGTTCACACTGTCCGACGGCGCGCCGCCCATGCAGTACACGTTGGGCTACGCCGGCGACCTGCGCCTGCAGAGCTGGAGCAACGAGACGTCGTCGTGGACCACGTTCGCCACGTACCCCACCCGCGAGTGCAGCGTGTTCGGCTACTGCGGCGACATCACGGCCACCGTCTCGACGTGCTACTGCCTCGAAGGGTTCGAGCCGGCGAGCGCCGCCGACTGGAGCCGCGGCAACTTCACGCTCGGCTGCCGCCGGAGGGAGGCGGTGCAGTGCGGCGACGGGTTCCTGGCGGTGCCGAACCTGAAGCTGCCCGACTGGTACCTGCACGTGGGCAACCGGAGCTACGACGAGTGCGCGGCGGAGTGCCGCCGGAACTGCTCCTGCGTGGCGTACGCCTACGCCAACCTCACCAGCAGCTCCAAGAGGGATTCGACGAGGTGTTTGGTTTGGGCGGCGACTTGGTCGACATGGAGAAGGTGATCGGGACATGGGGTGACTTCGGTGAGACGCTCTACCTCCGGCTTGCAGGTGCAGGTATGTAGAATAATTTGCCAGGGATTTTATTTTAACAGCATGGAAGACTCAATCAGATAGGGTTTTTCTATATCTAGATGTCATAACACTTGTTATTTATATGCGACTCAAATAGTTTTAGAAAAAATGGAAAAAGGTAGTAACATCAATTGAGATGACATAAGTTTATAATAGATAAACATGCAAGACTAAATTTGATCTCCAACTTGAGAAACAACAATAATAAAATGAGACAGTGAGCACAGATAAATTTTGTTATTTTTGTTTTTTTATGTGCAGATCGAATTTAGGCTTGTATATTTGTATAGAGTCTTATATTATCATAACATCAAATTTTATTTTTAATAAAATAAACCACATGCATACACTTAGATGCCATATGTAAAAAATACTTTTCCAGACGCACATGAGCCATCGTTTGTTTGGGGATTCTGTTCTGCTGCCTTGTCTGAATGTGCTACTGATCACTCTCTTCTTTTAAAAAAATTATCACAGTTTCATATATAGGATGGAATTATATATGCTTACAAACAAAGGTATTGCAAACACTAATTAGCTTGATGCAAATTAATCAAGATTCTTACTTTGCAGGTAGGAGGCCAAAAACAAGTGCACTGAGATTTGCACTTCCAGTAGTTTTAGCAAGTATTCTTGTACCCATATGCATTTTAATCTGTGCTCCTAAGATCAAAGGTTCTTAGGTACATATATTTTTTTAACGAAGTTTAGTACTCCTACTTTAGTCCCATGTGTAAGGGCAAGTTCAATGCATTTTTGCCTTTTTTCCCTTGACGAGTGAATAAATAATCAAGAAAAAAAATATGAGGAGAATAACAAGAGGCGGGCCATGCGAGTTTTGAGCATTCCTGATGAACTTGGGCAGGAAATCCCTGCCAAAGATCTTGAGTTTCCATTTGTCGAATATGACAAGGTCCTTGTTGCAACAGACAACTTTTCTGAAGCATCTTTGATTGGAAAAGTAGGTTTTGGCAAAGTTTACAAGGTAACTCATCCATATGCTGATCTAGATAATTTCTGTTGATAGAAAATGCAGAGTCCAGCTGACCCTCCTGAACTTTCAGACAAACAAACACCCTACGATGTGATGCAAGTTTTTCAGGAAAAAAGGAAAACCATTCAAAAATACAACATGTAACAGGATTCAGTTATGAAATGTTTATTTTATATTTTCTGTGAAAACGTAGGAAGATTGATTGTATTCCAAGTCTGTTTACAGGAGTACATAAATAGCAGCCATGGGTGGCATGCAAGCCTACCACTAAGACGCAATTACAGTCACAATTACATGTCTAATTATAGTAGTCTAACACTCCCCCGCAGTCTAATCGGGAGCATCGCTAACGGTCAGACTGGACCGAAACTCCTGGAAGAGCGAGGTAGGAAGACCCTTGGTGAAGACGTCTGCGTACTGTGATGTCGTAGGTACATGAAGAACTCGAGCATGACCGAGGGCAACTTTCTCTCGAACAAAGTGGAGATCAATCTCAACATGTTTTGTTCGCTGATGTTGCACTGGGTTGCTGGAGAGATATACGGCACTGACGTTATCACAATAGACCACGGTGGCTCGCGCGAGGAGGATGGTGAAGTTCAATCAACAGCTGCCGTAGCCAGGTAGCTTCAGCAACACCATTTGCCACAGCTCGGTATTCAGCCTCGGCGCTGGACCGCGAGACGGTGTGCTGTCGTTTGGAGGACCAGGACACCAGGTTGTCACCTAGGAACACTGCATAGCCGGAGGTGGAGCGACGGGTATCCGGACATCCAGCCCAGTCTGCATCCGTGTACACGACGAGGTCTGTAGGTGATGAGCGCCGCATAGTCAAGCCAAGTGAAAGAGTACCTTGCAGATATCGCAGAATCCGCTTGAGAGCCGTGAGGTGAGGCTCCCTAGGGTCATGCATATAGAGGCATACTTGCTGAACAGCAAAAGCAATGTCTGGACGGGTGAAAGTCAGATACTGTAAGGCGCCGGCTAGGCTACGGTACTGTGTGGCATCAGTGACAGGAGATCCCGCTGCAGATAATTTGGAGTGTAGATCAATAGGGGTGCTGCATGGCTTGCACTCACTCATCCCGGCTCGCTCCAAAATATCTTGTGTGTACTGTCGCTGAGATAGAAATAACCCACTAGCAGAGCGTGCCACTGAAATACCCAGAAAATGGTGAAGTTGACCCATATCTGTCATAGCAAACTCACGCTGAAGGGCCTCAATAACATGTTGGAGAAGACCAGCAGAGGAAGCAGTGAGAACAATATCATCCACATAGAGCAACAACAGGGCAGTATCGGTTCCTTGACGATATATGAAGAGTGAGGTATCTGACTTTGCTTCAACAAATCCAAGTGAAATAAGATGAGAAGCAAACCGTTGATGCCAAGCACGCGGCGCCTGCTTCAGGCCATACATCGATTTGTTGAGGCGGCAAACAAAATCAGGACGAGAGGAATCCACAAAACCTGTCGGCTGAACGCAGTAGACTGTCTCTATGAGAGTACCATGCAAGAACGCGTTCTTCACATCCAGTTGGTGAATAGGCCAGTCCTGAGAAAGAGCCAGAGAGAGAACCACACGGACTGTCGCGGGCTTGACCACCGGACTGAAAGTCTCATCATAATCAATACCAGGCCGCTGTGTGAAACCCCTGAGAACCCAACGAGCCTTGTAGCGATCAAGAGAACCATCTGCGTGCAGTTTGTGACGAAAAATCCACTTGCCCGTAACCATATTAACACCAGGAGGTCGTGGCACAAGACTCCAGGTGTCATTGGCGATCAATGCATCGAACTCAGCTTGCATAGCAGCGCGCCAATGTGGATCAGACAGGGCATCACGGACGGAGCGAGGCAATGGTGACATGGCCACAACATGAAGATTCAGGCGATCCACAGGCTGAGCGATGCCGGCTTTGCCGCGCGTGCGCATGGGATGTGCATTTTCGACGGGGGTGATGGAGACTGGTTGAGTGGCCACTGTGCGGCCGGTGGCGGTGGTGCGCTGGCCGGCCGTGCGGGATGCACGGGCGGAGACGGGCTCCCAGTGTGGCGAGCAGTGCGGGCGCTGCGCGGCGGCTGTGCGGGTGACACAGGGCAGCAGTGTCGTTGGGGCGGGCGATGCGCGGGCGTCACCGGTCCGGTGCCGTCCAAGTGGGGGAGGTGGGCGGCGGCACGGGGGGCTCACGGTGTGACGCCGAGCGGTGGTATACCCGCATGCACAAACGGAGCTCCGTGGACCGGAGCGGTAAGATCATCCTCATCAAGAAGGAAGTCCAAGGCGGAGGATGCCATGGGCCTGGTAGACATATTGGCGAAGGGGAAGGAGGATTCGTCAAAAATGACATGGCGAGAAATAAGAATGCGGTTGGACTGAAGCTCTAGACACCGGTAGCCTTTGTGTTCGGAGGAGTAACCGAGGAACACACATAGGGAGGAGCGGGGTGCAAGTTTGTGAGGTGCTGTGGCGGACATGTTAGGGTAACAAGCACACCCAAAAACTTTGAGATGGTCGTAGGAGGGTTGGGTGGAATAGAGGTGGGTGTAGGGAATTGAGAAAGCGAGAGTTTTGGTGGGGAGCCGGTTAACTAGGTAGGTGGCGGTGTGAAGTGCCTCGACCCAGTAGACCGGAGGAAGGCTGGCCTGAAAAAGAAGAGAACGCAGAATATTGTTAAGTGTGCGGAGAGAGCGTTCGGCCTTTCCATTTTGCTGAGAAGTGTATGGACACGACATGCGAAGTGCAACACCGTGGGAGAGAAAGAACGTGCGGGCTGCAGAATTGTCAAATTCGCGGCCATTGTCGCACTGGACGCTCTTGATGGTGGTGCCGAACTGAGTGTGAACATATGCAAAAAAATTGGAAAGAGTGGGAAACGTCTCGGATTTTTGACGAAGGGGAAAAGTCCAAATGTAATGGGAACAATCATCCAAAATAACTAGATAATATTTGTACCCAGACACACTGACAATAGGAGATGTCCAGAGATCACAGTGTATCAAGTCAAAATTATTAAAAGCTCGAGAGCTAGAGGTCCCAAACGGAAGCCGTGTGTGCCGACCGAGCTGGCACGCATGACATATGTGGTGGAGATCATCTTTATTGCAGGAGATAACACTGGAGCTAATGAGTTTGAACATTGCTTCTCGCCCAAGATGGCCGAGACGCCGATGCCAAAGTGAGGTAGGTGCTGCGATGAAGGCGGTGGTACTGGTGGTGGGTGGGAAGAACGGGTAGAGGTCGCCAGAGCTATTGCACCTGGCGATCACGTTCCGGGTGTGTAGGTCCTTCACAGAAAGGCCAAACGGATCAAATTCAATGGAACAGTTGTTATCGGTGGTAAAACGGCGAATGGAAATCAGATTCTTAATTATATGTGGGGAAACTAAAACATCATTAAGAACAAGATTACGATGCGGAAAGGAAAAAGTGTGTGATCCAGTGGCAGTGACGGGAAGTAGTGCACCATTCCCAACAACGATAGATGAAGGTGTAAGTGATGAAGGGGATGAAATGGAGGAGAGTGTACCAGCATCCGCAATCATGTGAGAGGCAGCACCCGAGTCAGCATACCATTCGGATGATGGTGGCGGGGTGAGCGACATCGTGTTGAAGGACTGCACCAACGAGTCCTGGTTCCATGCACCGCCATGAGTGGGGTTGCAGGCCACCGGCGCAGACACTGGATAGTGCGCTGGGTGCCCTTGGTGCCCCTGGTACGTCGGTGTTGAGGGCACAGCTCCCCCGTAGCCGTACGTGGATGGTGCAGTATAGCCGTATCCGCCGGGAACGCCGCCAAATGGGCCGCCATACTGAGGAAAGGCGGTGAAGGCCTGCTGTGGCGGTGGTGGGCGGCCATATGGCCACATCTGCAGAGAGCCAGTCCAGGGCTGACTGAAGGAAGGGTGCACCCCTGGTGGTGCGTGACCCTGGGCACCGGACGCAGCAACACCGCCAAGTTGCTGCCAGCCGCGGCCGCCACGACCACGGCGACGACCGTTGGACCGCCGCCCGCCGTTGCCACTGGGCGCCCCAGGGGGACGTTGTGGAGCCATATGGTTTCCCTGGCGCGGCGCGTTGGAGAGTGCGGGCGGGCCGGATGCGACCGGCTGCTGCGACGTCATGACGAGGGCCGCAGGTGGTGAAGGAGGCCGGGCGTCGATCTCCAGTTCCTCCAACAGGAGATGGGTACGTGCCTCAGCAAACGTCGGGAAGGGGCGGTGCATCTTGAGGATCGACACCATGTGTCGGAATTTTCCGCTCAGGCCACGGAGCAGGGTGAGGACCATCTGACGATCGCCGATAGGATCGCCAAACTCGGCGAGAGACGCCGCCATTGTCTCAAGGCGACGACAGAAGTCGGTGATCGACAGGGAGTCTTGACGGAGGTTGCGGAATTGCGTCTCGAGGAGGAGGGCACGAGACTCCTTCTGCCCAAGAAACTCATCCTCGAGATAGCACCACGCCTCCCGTGCGGGGCGCTGCCGGATCATGAGCGACTGCTGCAAGTCGCCGGAGACGGTGCCGTAGAGCCATGTCAGCACGACGCAGTCCGCCTGGAGCCAGGCAGGGCGCTCGGGAAGTGTCTCATTCTTGAGGACGTGATGGGTCAGCGCGTACTTGCCGAGGACGGTGAGGAACATCCCTCGCCACTTGGTGTAGGTGTTCGTGGCCTTGTCGAGGATGACGGGGATGAGTGCCTTCACGTTAACGACGGCGGTGGCCTGAGCCCAGAGGGCCTCGTGGGCGGCTTCAAATGTGTCGAGGGCGTCATTGCGGAGACGGGCTTCCTCGTCCTGGCGTGCCTGCTCGGTACGAGCGGCCTCCTCAGCGAGGTGACGCTCATCGGCGGCATGGGCCGCAGCAGCCGCGGCGGCGGCGGCAACATCATCGTCATCCGGCATCATCATCGGCAGCAGCAACAAAGTGGACCGGACCGGTGGACGAGGCCGACGAGAGCACGATCAGCGACGCGGGGCTGGCGATCAATGGCGCGGCGATCGGCTCAGCAGCGCTCCGGGCGAATGGATCGGCGGCAGGAGCGGCGAGGAGGACCGGGCGGCGCGCAGATTAAGGTTGCGGAAGAGTAGCGGATCGTAACCGATCGGATACCATGAAAACGTAGGAAGATTGATTGTATTCCAAGTCTGTTTACAGGAGTACATAAATAGCAGCCATGGGTGGCATGCAAGCCTACCACTAAGACGCAATTACAGTCACAATTACATGTCTAATTATAGTAGTCTAACATTCTGAATGGAGTATTAGATGGCCGGGAAGTTGCAGTCAAAAGGCTTAGCAGTTGGTCTGAACAAGGAATAGTGGAGTTTAGGAATGAGGTATTCCTAATTGCCAAACTACAGCACAGAAACCTTGTTCGACTTGTCGGTTGCAGCATCGAAGGAGAGGAGAAGTTGCTGATTTATGAGTACATGCCCAACAAGAGCTTGGATGCTTCTCTTTTCAGTATGTTCTACTACCACACCACAAGTTGCTGAATCGCCACACAAAATAAACCATTGATGCTAATTAATAGTATTGCTTATTTGCAGAGGGTAAAAGAAAATCAGTGTTGGACTGGTGCACACGGTTCAAGATTGTCAAAGGGGTTGCCCGAGGACTTCTTTACCTCCATCAAGATTCAAGATTAACAATTATCCATAGAGATCTCAAGGCAAGCAACATTTTGCTGGATGCAGAGATGAACCCTAAGATATCGGATTTTGGTATGGCAAGGATCTTTGGTGATAACAAACAAAAGGAAGTCACCAAACGAGTTGTCGGTACATAGTAAGTATTATACAAACCATTTGCACAGATTAGCATTTTTTTTCAATTATGTGTGTGGACTAACTTTCTGAGGTGGTATGATCCAATTACCATTAGTGGCTATATGGCTCCTGAATATGCAATGGGGGGTATCTTTTCAATGAAGTCCGATGTCTACAGCTTCGGCGTTTTGCTTTTGGAGATAGTAAGCAGTTCTAGGATAAGCTCAACTGATCTCATCGAGGACTCCCCAAATCTTTCAGTCTATGTAAGCATTCCATTTTATGAACTTCTAATCACTTACATAAAGATTCAAAAGAGATCTAACTTTATACACCTGAATTATCAATCTGATGGATGTAGGCATGGAATCTATGGAATGAAGGGAAGGCGGAGATTATGATAGACTCAACTATCACTGGAAACTGCTTATTGGATGAAGTCATTCTCTGCATCCATGTGGCACTCCTGTGTGTTCAGGAGAATCTCAATGACAGGCCACTCATGTCAGATGTTGTGCTCATCTTGGAGAAAGGAAGCAAGTCACTCCCAGCTCCAAATAGACCGGCTTATTTTGCACAAAGGTACAACAATGAAGTAGAGCAAGGAAGAAATGGTAGCCAGGGCGTTCAGAATTCTAACACCACCGTGACTCTTACAGATCTAGAGGGTCGATGAGAATCAATATTGTTTGTTAAGAGTGATAGTATAAGGCTTAAGGTGATCAACTCAACTAGATGGGCTCTAAACCTATCCAAGAAAATTTGATAGGGCAAGGCGTTTTGGTTACATCTTCATGTGAAAGAATAGAAATAATGTTCAGCATGAAAAAGGATGAGAAGAAATTGATGTCATTACTCATTTCTCCTTTTCATTCATTAATTGATCCTCTTCTTTTTCGCATGACTCAGCTTTAAGAAAGAGATATAGTCGATATTTTGCAAACGCTAGTAGCTTTCATAGCTGGGGGGTAATTTGATAGTACTTTATTCCTTTCACAGAATATATATACAAGTTTTAGTATAATTAACAGATGAACATTTTCAAGTCAACTGGATGATCGGTTAATTCCTCTAGAGAAAAAGAAGAAGAATAGTTGGTTATTTTGGTTCAGCCCTAAGGCCTAAACTCGTCAAATGAGCCAGATTGAAAAGTCGTCAAGCTTTGTTTGGATCAGGTCGGGTCAAAAATTAGACAAATGTGGGCTTACGGCCTATAAGACTAGCCCAGTTTGTTGCAAGCCTGCACCACGCGAGTTCAACTTTTTTTTTAAAGCCTTGAAGAAGCCCAACCTTTTTTCTGAGTGGGCCGGCCCAGCTAAATGAACAGATAGTGGGCTTGACTGAAGAAGCCCAGCCCACAACACATTTAAGCAGCCTGCGTAAGCCATCAGCACTAAGGAACGGTCCAGATGGCCTAGCCCACGATATTGCCTGCTTTAGGTGCTGAGTTAATTTCTAAAAATGCAGTCTGTCCTTACTCGACTCACGATTACGATTGCGTTCATCTTTCTTTCTTACCATTCTTTCTTACCAGACACTCACCGTTGAAACTGTAATACTCTTTCAAGTTACTTTGTCTGAAATGCTTGATCGTTGATCAACATTTTCACTAAACTCATATACATTCAACATATACTTTTATTCAATTCGTCAGGAGAAATATTTTCCTAATATATAATCCCATATCTTGTTAAATTACATGGGTTTCTAAAAATTATGGTAAAAACTAAACATGGACAAACCTAAGACGATAAATAAATCGAAATAAAATGATAAATAAATTAAAACAAAAAAATAGAAAAGGTTAATAAAATCCAATAACTTAACTTTACTTATGAAGTCTATGGCCTCATAGATGGAATTAGTCGTCGTCAAAATTTAAATTTTAAAACTTAATTTTAAACTTGACTTTATATATTTTATCTAAGTTTATTTTTTATATCAATTTTTAAATCGTTAAGAATATATATAGATAAGTTATATAAAAATAAATTATTGTTTTGCTAATACGTCGTACAGCGTATTATGCCCAACTCAATCGAACCGACAGGGACCAACTTTTTACTTCACTTCGTTTAAAATTAGCGTTGGTTATCAATGTTAGATTGAATTAAAGCTCAAATGAACAGATTTTACAAAAGCTATTTCTAATTATATAAAATAAAGTTTTAATAACTTATTAAAGATCGGTTTTGCTAAGAAACCCTGTAAATTTGGTTGATACTGGGCACATAGGAGTATAGGACAGTACTAACCGTATCCAAAGTGCAAACCGCGCCGTACATGGTTTACCCGCGGACGCAATCAAGAGCAGCCAGCTGCGACGTGGGCCCCACCTCTCCACTCCACTGCCGCACACGCGCCTCACGTGCTCTCCCTCCCAAACTCTACCAGCAAAAAACCAAAAAAACCAAAAAAAAAAACAAAAACACCGAAAAGTCTACTCACCCGCACCGCACCGCACCGCAGCCACCACGCCTCCCAACACGCAAACCCGACGCCTCTACCTCTCGCACAGAAAAAGGGGGCAAAACTCCACCAAAATTAAAGGGAAAAAAAGGAAAAAGGAAACGCATCGCCGGAAATGGGCAAGCAGCAGCCGCAGCCGCCACCGGCGACGATGTCGGCGCCACCGCGGAAGCGGAAGAAGAAGGGCCGCCCGTCCCTCCTCGACCTCCAGAAGCGGAGCCTCCGCCTCCAGAAGCTGCAGGAGCCGCCCCGCCCCCGCAGCCCCGGCGCTCCACGCGGAGGAACCCCGGCCTCGACTCCGGCGAAGACGACGCGGCGGAGGGAACACCCGGCCGCCGCGAGAAGAAGCTCCGCCTCGTCATGGGCCTCCCCGACGGATCGGCCAAGGTGGGCATCATTCCCCTCCTCTTACCCGATCTGAGACCTCCCACTCCGAATCCGCGCCAATTTGGCCAATTTCGCGCGGAATTTGCCTAATTCTGGGGCCGCGAGGGGTTCGCCGCTTGGGGCGCGTACGGATCTGTGCAGCCGCGCGCCGCCCGAGAAATTTTCTTTGCTATTTTGGGCATGAAAAGGGCGTCTTTATTTATTTATCTTTGTGACAAGGCGCAGTGGTCAACTCAGCTCAGCGGTGAGCTCTCCCAATCATTTGGGGGGGATAAACCAAAACCCTCGCATCTCCCGCATCGCCTTGCCTGCGGCGACAATAATTGGTGCACAATTCTTTTTTTTAAATGGCTCAGTTCGAAGCTTTTAAAGTCGTGCCCTTTTTATGGGGGGTTTTGTCTGCTTCTCGCGCCAAATTTTGCTACATTTCGCGCCATCGCTAGATCTGTACTTGGTAACAGGCGCTGGTAAACGAAAGCCCCACTTTTTTCTGGTGCTTTTATCTCCTGCATTATTTTGGATTCTTAATCTGAGTTTTTTTCTGTCTGTTTTAATTTTCTTTTATCTTTTGCTGTTGCTGCCGCAGGGAGAAAAGACTAGGAAAGCGACGGATGGGAGTGAAGGTTGGTGTTCCTTGCTCCGTTGCATTTATTCTTGAGATTTCTAGAAACAAAAAAACACCTGGGCGAATGTGTATAAAAGATGCCATTTTTAATTCTTTTAGTGCCTGAGGCATTCCAGTTATTTTTTCTGGTTTAATTAATGCTTGTGCCTCTGATTGTTGCTGTGCTCGTGCTCGTGGGTTGATTTGTTCACTCGCCAGAGCCGTCAGATTCCGGGCCCACGACGCCTTTGCCGGACAAAAAGTTGTTACTCTTCGTCCTTGATAGGCTGCAGAAGTGAGTTGCTGTGCTCTCTGCTTGCTCTTCCTCCGTTCAGTTCATTCACAGCTGCATGACCTCTAACCTAAGGCGGCTTTTCTGGTTTCTTGCAGGAAGGACACATATGGTGTATTCTCTGACCCTGTTGACCCCGAAGAGGTTTGTGTTTCAAGATGATAATGTTGCAGATATTTTGTTTTATTTGTTTTGTTTCTCTGGAGTTGATTGATCTGCATCTGAATGCGTATCCATGGCCAGCTGCCTGATTACCATGATATTATCAAGCATCCAATGGACTTTTCGACAATTCGGAAGAAGCTCAATAAGGGGGCTTATGGCAACTTGGAGCAATTTGAGGTCAGTGTGAGATCTTCTTTGTAGGTGTGATCTTTTATGTGCCATTTGGATTTTCCATCTGAAAGTCAGGTGTGTGGTAGGCAGTCAGCTCTTAGGCTGTTACAGTTGGATTTCTTGGTTTGCTCTATTTGAGCATTTGACCGAAGAAAGCCTGTATATTTTGAAATGAGAAAGAAGAAGGATATATCTGTATCTTTATTTGGCGCTTGAGTTATTCTTCTTTACGCTGCAGTTCATGCAGTGTCATTGACTCCTGGATGTGGAATTTCTGTCATCGAATTGTGGTAGGCTAGCAGAGAATGTATTATCTATTATTCCTGGGGTGGTGCTTTTCTCAAAGATCACCTTTGGTTTCTGCATTATACTTAGCTTGCTGAATTCAAAGTGTACCGAGTGAAAGTCCTTTGCCCTGTTAATATGCATGGAGGGAACTCTTGAATACTGAAATATCTCATGTCACTGTATGTTTAATTCTACTTGTGGTTTCTGGCTAAATCAAAGGATTTTTGGGTCATTTCGCTATGAAGGGTGCTTGCATGATACAGTATTATCTAAGGTAGTTGGTAGAATCGAGAATAAGAGGAGAGTTATTGAATCCTGTTTTTTTTCTTTTACGAAATTTGCTTTAATGCTCTGTATAACATTGGAATTTATGCATGTATGTTTATGTTTGCAGTACATATTCAAGTCACACTCAAAGAAATCACAAGTACTTAACATGAAAATGCTGCTAAGTGCTAACACGTCAAGTGTTATAAGTATGTTGAACCTCAGGTTGGAATTATGTGTTGTTGGAAATATGAGATAGACAATTGTAAAATGAGAATATATGAACTTTCTATAACTATGATGCTAGGAAGGTCTGCTGTGATATCTGCTACAGCTTCTATCTAATGAAGTTTTACTTGTCCGCTACCAGCTCCTACCATTTCAGACATATCTGATCTACTTATGCGTGGCAGACATCATAGATTTGTATTTTCACACACACAGTGTTTGACTTTCTTTTACTTTAAATAATACCACATCATTCTTTGATTAGTTTTATGCCATGCCTTTTTGTTTTAAAACATCGGCTCAGCTGCACACACCACAAACAATTTGATTCATTATATCACTCTTGTGTGCTGCATGTGCTACTGTTTCGGTCCACGTTGCACGCTGCACTAGTTGTAACCGTGTACAGTTTACATTGTGTTGAACCCACTATTTCATAGCTAGTTAGAAGGCTGTCATGCAGATAATATTTTTGAAAAAATGGTATGCATTCCTAAGGCTCATCCTACTGTGGATACTTTTTTGGGGGGTTATTTTCATCTTTCTGCAACATACTATTCCTTCTGTGGACTAGAATGCTACCAGTGCTTTCTTAAGCTTGTGTGACATAACCTGAAGTTTTAATTTACAGGATGATGTATTCTTGTTAACCTCAAATGCGATGTGTTACAATTCACCAGATACAATATACTATCGACAGGTAAAAAATCATGCTTGCATATTTTGTTTTGGTGTAACCATGAAGTATGCTGCATATGTGATATTTGCGTGCCATGTATTATAGGCACGGGCGATCCAAGAGCTTGCCAAGAAGGACTTTGAGAATCTTAGGCAAGACAGTGACGCAAGTGAGCCAGAACCGGAACTGGAACCGGAAATTAAACCAGATCCTGAACCAAAGCCACAACCTCGGAGGGGCAGGCCTCCAAATAAGAACACTATGAAACAGAAAGTTGGGAGGCCACCAGTAGAACACGCTACTGCAGACTTTTCTGGAGCAACACTCGCTAGTGTTGGAAATAGTGGACATCGTACACACCCAGCATTTCATCTGCGACGGCAAGTAATGGATGGATCCTACATTGCAGACGTACTGAGAGCTTCTTTTGCCAGTCGAAATACTGAATACAATTGGTCTAACGAGCGCAAATTGGAAAAAACTGAAGATTACTCAGGTTTTATTTATTTTCTTTTATCAAAGTTTCGTCTTTTGTATGGGTCAACACTCAGTGGGAGATTACTGATGTCTTCTCCTGACCACTTGCAATGCCATTCGTTTGTTCCAGGGTCCATGGGTAAATGGTCAGCAAAAAGTGGGAGAAAACCAGTTCTGATAGAAGAAAGTAGCCGAAGCACTTATTGTCAGCCTCAACCGTCCAGTTCAATATATGAGTTGCCGGTGTCGTCCTCATACAACGAGACAAGGAAGCTGCTAGTTCCAGTTGAGTGTCCAAAATACAAGTCCTGTCTATAAGTGCTTCACTGTTTATGTAATCTCAACCTTTTTCTATTATCTTAGTCAACACCAAGGCATCATCACTGACACTAAAACTCTTCTTTTTGTTAGGTTGGGGTTCAGTTGCAGCAGTCGTATCCCCGCAGCTTGGCACGTTTTGCTGCACAGTTAGGTCCTGTCGCTTGGGAAATTGCATCCAAACGAATTGAACGCGCCCTACCTCCCGGAACAAAGTTTGGTCGTGGGTGGGTAGGCGATGGTGAAGCACCGAACGCAATTCAGCCATCAGTGCTTACTACATCTTCAACAGCCTTGATACACCCAAGTAGTACAGAAACATCAAGTGAGCATAACGGTCCGGCCAGTGCAAGCCATTCAGCAGGACCTCAGCCATCTTCCGCACCATATGCTTCTTCTACCAGCAGTCAGGCATTACCAAGTCAGCAACATGGATCAATGCCACAGGTTTCTGCAGAAAGAGGTGAACATGGTGTTGAGGTGAAGGGCAACCATAATAATATTCATGAACGGCCAGCCATTCAGGACACTGTTAATGGCTTCAGTGCTGTTCCAGGTACTAACCCAGACTCTTAACTAAAGAAGTTCTTCTAATCTTCTACGTCTCCTGTTAGTTTTTTTTGGGTTCTAAGTTGGCTACTCATAACGCCCTGCCAATTTCCCCCCCTTTTTTTTTCCTTTTAAGGATCAACTATATTCCCTTCTGCGGCACAGATGATGGCGAATCGGATGCAGACACATACAGCTGATTAGCTAGTGAGTAGAGAGACATGTGATCAACATAGTGAATTTAACATTTGGATGCAGAGCTCCAGTGAATCGTCCATCATGAGCACCAAGCAGCAAGGGCCTGCCTCAACTAGGCACTAGCGGCTCAGTACCAACTGTCCAAAACCTTAGAGGATCCAAGTTCTTGAGCCGGCGTCGATCCGCAGCACCGTGAATTGGCATTGCATTTGCGAGAACATGTTGTGTGATTGATTAGAAGCATAGGATAGCATGCAGAATTGCATAGATGTGTAGGAGGAGGTGTATTCGGTAGTGTGTAGTAACAGCGGTGAGTTCCAGTTGGAGATTCAACGATTCTGATGTGTAGAAACCACAGGGAAAACTTTCTGTATAGATTATTCATCAGTGTTATGATTGGTTGACATTATCTTTTCTCCATTTGGTAGCAGATCATATATAGGTTTGCAAGATGAAAGTTCATCACAAACTGTCAAATACAATGGGGTGCACGTTTTTGTCATCTCACAATGCTGACTGACATCGCTACAAATTAATAACTGTATCAGCAACTGCAGAAAGAAACAAGGCAAATCGTTTATTGCAAGTTTGCAACATGCATGCTACTCCTACTACCTATCAGTAGATGATGCATGTACTTCCTCCGCCGCTTAAGCTCCTGCTGCTCTCGCCAGATGAGGCCGGCGGCGAGCAGGACGGCGGCGCCGGCGATCCGGCCGGACACGAAGGCGTCGTATATGACGACGAGGCGGCGGAAGACGCCGTACATGAGGACGGAGACGGCGATGCAACAGGAGACGGCCAACTTGAGCGAGATGTCAGTGCTGGGCGACAGGGAATCACGAGCCGAGGCGGCCTCTAGATCGTTAATATAACGAGCCGAGCCGGCTCGTTATTCTAATGAGACCAAACGAGTCGAACCAAGTCAGCTCGTTATTCTAATGACGGCGAGTCGAGCCGAGCCGACTCAGTATCTAGCTCTTGACGTTGGTGACCCATATTAGATTGCTACAATCACGGGATGTCACGAAACTGTAACTCCGCTATAAACCTAACATAACTACACTTCAGATCCACGTGTGATGCATACATTTGATTTGACCAAACCATGTCATCGTATGAACTGTAGCGAGTCAACGGTACAAATTAAACAGGAGAAAGCAGGAAGTTCTTGGGGACCTTTCGCGCGACATTCCTGATCAACTTGGCCGGCCTGCGCTCACACCCATCATGCTAGGTCGCCATTAGTACCAGCAGGCCCCAAAGCAAGAGAACAAATCCATGGTTTCGCGGAAGACGATGGCAAGAGCAAACATGAACAAGCTGGCCAAGACGCCGGCCGCCTCGAACACGACGTTTTCCTTGGACCACCAGGTGTCTCCCAATATCCGATGAGTCTTGGCGATAGCCCCCGCGGTCACGTTGACGTCGTTATCGTTCATTCCCGACGCTAGCAGCCTCCGCCGCCACTCCGGCGGCATCGCTCCGGCCGCGAACGCCGCATTGATCTCGTCGTCGTCGATGTTGCGGCTGATGTTGCTCATCCTGCCGCCGCCGAATCGCCGATGGATCAATCATCCTTTCTTCGTACAGTTTCCGTTGCGAACTTGTATGCAAGTGTGACGGCCCAATATATAAACGGAAATGGGCTTTCGACCCATATGGATCTAAACGGGTAAGCATATTACGATCCTAATTCATCGTCACCTCCAAACTGCGAGTGCACGACACGGCGAGGACCAGAAAACTCTCCGCACGCGCGCCACCGCCACCGCCGCCGCCGCCGCCGCCGCCATACTCCTCGTCCTGCTGCTCTCGCGGAACCCTTTGTTTTTGCTGCTTCAGTACGCCCCGCTTCAACCTGTCAGCTCGCTGCTGTCTGCTCGTCGTCCGTGGCCGCGCTCGCTAGTTGTTCGGGAGAATGCCACTGAGGAGTTCTCTTCGGGCTTAGGCGCCCTGTGCTAGGGCGGATCTGGCCTACCCGGCTGTAGTAATTACTATATAAAAATGATAAGAAATAAATAAATGGTCCAATAACCCTTAAAATACATATAGCCCCATAGCCCAACAGCACAGACCAATAGTCCAATAGCCCAATAGCCCAACACGCAAAAACCCTAGCGCGCCGGCAGCCGCCATCCCCACGCGCCGCGCCCTGTTCCTCAGCGTCGCCGCGCGCCGCGCTCCGCCCCGACGGCCCGCGCCCCCGCTCCCCCGCGCCGCCGCGCGCCTCGCCCCCCTGCTCTTTGGCACGCCGCCATCCCCCTCCTCGTCGCCAGGGTGCCGATGCCTGGGAGAAGCTCCGCCGCTCGCTCGTCTTCTTCCGCAGGCAGCCCCTCGGCACCATCGCCGCCTTCTACCACGCCTCTGAGGAGGTCCTCAACAGGCTGTGCTGTTCATTCCATCTGTGTTTTGTTCGATCGATGTCGATCCCCAAGAGGTACGTGCTGCGTCTGTTCATCTCGCTCAAGTACGTGACCGCGAACGTAGTGGACCGCCAGAGCGGGCGCGTAGTGGTGACCGCGTCGTCCGTGGAGAAGCCCCTGCGGGACGGGCTCGAATGCGGCCGCACCTGCAACGCCAAGGCCGCCGCGGCCGTCGGGGAGGTGCTCGCCATGCGCCTCAAGGTGGACGGCCTGGCGCGTGAGCCCATACACGCAGACGCCGCCAAGGAGGTGGAGAAGAAGGGGTTCAAGAACCACACCAAGGTATGGGCCATCCTCAACGCGCTGCGCGACCATGGCGTCAACCTCCGCCTCGACGATGATGGCGATCATAGGCCGCATGTCTGACAGGCGCCACTTCTTTCGGTCCGTCAACTCATGGTTCTTTGAACTACTATCATTCCTCTGATGAAATTTTTATATCACTGCTGAAACTTCAAAAGGTTCTATAATTACTGCTGTTGTAGCATATGAATTAAATCCATTGTTTCTTGAACTCCATTGTTGTAAACTTCAAAAGGCACAGGCTTCGGAGATGCATGAAAACTTCAATTAATTAAGGTTTTGGTTTACTTGCTGATTGCAAACCACAGTAAGACTACAGAAAATAGAGTTTATTTGCCATGAAAATGCATTTTATTGACTAGGGTAGCATAACAACTCATATGGTGACTGAGAGTGCTTCTAGTTTATGATAGGCTTCCAGCTGATTCAAAGCACTATCCAGCACTGCCTTCTTACTACCATCGATAGCTTCCATTGACTCTTTAAGCTCACACCTGACAGCAATCAGCTGTGTCTCCAGGTTCTGAATCTTAACCATATCCCTGACCTTCTTGAGTTCCCTGATCTTCTCCTCGATCAAATGCAAGCTCTGGTGGTTTGATTGAAGTATTGGTGGTACTGAATCCCAGGACATATGATCTTGTATTGGTGGAGCTGATGGTGTACTGTGTGCACCCTTAGCATTTGAACTGCTCCCTAGAAGTATCATCAGTTTCTGCAAACAGAGCTGCCAGTTCAGTTCAGAAATTCAATAGTGAAAATGTCTAGGTCAATAATTCAGAAACTGTGTCAAGGTTCTGTTGATCTGACAGATTCTAACTTGGTGTACTGTAACCCTATAACTTGGCAAGTTCTTTTTTCTTTCTGCGGTTTGATCTATGTTTAGATTTCCTGACATTCCTAGTGCATATCAAATTACATCAACTAAACAGATTCAGTTCGAAAACCAAGAACATGCATACCGCCCTTCATTCTACAGTTCTGCAGTGCCAGACTAGAGAAAGCATTACCTGTTTGCTGTTCTGAACTGGTGGATCAGTGGACACAATTTTGACGTCTTTCCTTATCCTCCTCTTGAGCCAGTGACGAAGCTTTGTAGGATTCACCTTCCCGGTCACCGCCACAATCCCTGTATCAACATCTGCTACTGTAGTCTCGACTCCTGCAGGGCAACACAAATTCAGTTGAGATGTCTCCAACCATGTCGATCAAAATAAGTTTCAGAAAAGAAAAAAAAATCTCAAGAGCAAGAGCCAGGAAGGCTGTACCTGTGACGCTTCCGATGCAAACCATTGCCTTCTCGATCTTCCTGATGCAACCCATGCAGCGGCACTGCATGTCAATTTGGAGCCTGAATTGCTTCACTCCTCCATCCTGTGAAGAACCAAAGCTATCTTGTTAACTCTGATGGAAACAACAGAAAACATGTTCATGGCTCAAAAAAGAACAAGGGAAATCTGCTCACCATCTCCATGGCCGAGTTTATTCGTGACCCTGTTTGCACTAGCAGAGATTACAGTCTAGGTGCGTGGGTTAGGAGAAGGCCAAGGTGAGTTTAAGTACATTTTTCAAGTCATTAGGTAATTAATGAGCTGCATTTCGTTGGTTCACCGCCAATTAATAGGATGGACCAAAGTTCTACGCAAATTAACAATGCGTTGAACGGGAATGAGAAGAGTCACTGTTACCCGTTCACACTAGTCGCTGTTCCAGTCTTCGAAATATACACTATATTATCCATTTTTTTGTGAGAGAAAGTATACACACAAAACAATACTAGTGTGTAGTACTACCACTGTACTTTCTCTGAAAAAAATAAAAAACATACACTATTATTTAATTTTCTGTTTTTTAGAGAAAGTATATATAGGTAGGAGTAATTCTTTGTGAGAGAATGAGGGTATTATGGTCTTTTAGGGGAAAACTTCATGGTCAACGTTGAGCAACAATAGTGGCAAAAAGGAAGTGAATACTAATGGAATAGTGGTAAAATAGAGAACTGCAAAATTTTGAAGGTGGACAAGAGAATACGGTTTCAGCGAGTGTCAAAAAGAAATATTTCCCAAGTATTACTTGCACTCAAAATCAAAATTGAAGTTAACATCTAGCACTTGTGGACCAAGGCCCATTTACATTTCGCAGCAAAGCCATCGTGTAATCAGTTCGGCCCAATTACGCCTCGGCCCAACAGAAGACGTGGGGCCTAAAATGGCATGGCATCCAAACGAGGGGAAAAAACCGCAGGCAAAATGTCTCGCCGGCGGCAGCAGGGCTCCGACTCCGACGGCGAGGACGACAGCTTCCTCTACCGCTACCCGCTCCCCTCCGCCGCCGCTCCCGGCGCCTCGGCGCCCTCCTCGCTCGGCGGCAAGCCCGGTGGCGGCTCGGGCGGCCTCGCGCCGTCCAAGTCGACGGTGTACGTCTCCAACCTCGACTACGCGCTCACCAACTCCGACCTCCACACCCTCTTCTCCCGCTTCGGCCGCGTCGCCCGCGTCACCGTCCTCAAGGACCGGGACTCCCGCCGCAGCCGGGGCGTGGCCTTCGTCCTCTTCGTCCGCCGCGAGGACGCCGCCGCCGCCGCCGCCGGGATGCACGGCAAGGTCCTCAACGGCCGCACCCTCTCCGCCTCCATCGCGGAGGACAACGGCCGCGCCGCCGAGTTCATCCGGCGCCGCGTCTACCGCGACAAGTCCCGCTGCTACGAGTGCGGCGAGGAGGGGCACCTCTCCTACGAGTGCCCTCGCAACCAGCTCGGGCCCCGCGAGAGGCCGCCGCCGTCTAAAAAATCGCGGCGCGGCGGCGGCAGCGGTGGTGGAGGCGGCGGCGGTCGCGGGGCTTCCTGGCAGTCGGATGATGAGGATAGCACCGTGGCGTTCGAGGACGACAGGTGGGCGTCAGTGGTGGATACGAGAGGGGAGGAGGAGAAGGCAGCTGGGAAGGGCGAGGGGAAGGCGATGAAGAAGGAGAAGAGGAAAGGCTACTTCAGTGACGAGAGTGATGAGGATGAGGAGTGAGTTTCAGTGTATGATTCCAGCGTTCTTGTGTTATGTGAGATTGTAGCTTTTGTATCCTAGGTTTCCAGAATTTTCTTCAGTTAATTGATGAATAATTTCTTGCAGCAAACTTATTGTCATCTGCATTTCCATGCTCCCATGCTTGCTAAGCTTTTTAGTTTTGAACAATATCATTGCTTTGGTTAGTTGGCATGCTGAGAGGACCTTGCTCATTGAAAAGAACGATATGTTTGCTTTGTTCTTGATATAACTTATGCTGTTCATCACTGATCTGCTAACCGACATGATTACATAGTTACATTGTTCTGTTTGGGATATAGAAAGTATAGATCAACCATGGGTTGCTGATGACCTGATTTCTTGTTTTCATTTGGTAAGGACCTTTTTTGCTGGTATCTTTTTGGAACCATCTGATGTGCATACCCGCAGCAACGCTATTTTGTCTTCTTATATATATGTGTGCTGCTAATCCTTTTCATCCTTAAGATTGAGCCCTCGTATTATGCTAACGTACACTTGTTGCAAGTCACTGCCTGACATACGAAGGCATCTTATGTGTAATGCTTGGTTGTCACCTTGTAAGTTAGCATAGGGATACAAATAAACTTATTCCTAAAATGGATTTGAATGCAGCATTTTAACTTTGCCTCTGTTTAAGAGAAAGAAACCAAGTCCATATCCAGCAATCCTGTTATTTCAACAATTTATGTTCTGATATCATTGTGTTTGTACCGTTCATTTGATTTTTCTAGTAGAATACAGGAGTTATGTTTCCCTTTTACCCATAGATATACAACTAAGCACTTGCATTTGTACCTAACTGTACCATATTTAAGCTGTTGAAGTCTCTCTCTTCAAAGTTCTTAATGAGACATAGATAACAGGGGAATAAAATGTCTTTAGAGTTTAAAAATCTCATATGTTCAAGAAAAACCGCAATGGATGTGGATTGATTCAAATATTTGCTGAAGCCAACTACATATGATGCCTGATAAGACAATTGGGCATCATATTGTTGTTCTCTTCTTGAATGAGATCAAGTTCCACTGTTGCATCGTTATCTTCCAGTGCAACACAAGCATCCTATCAGTATTATCTTTAGATAGCAAGTTGAGGTGGGGTCTATCTGTCTGATGTATACTACATAAGCAGAATGTAAGATCTTGTACCATTAAGGCTTCAAGGTATGCAGTATACAACTCAAAACCATAGTTTGGCATGTGATTGTTATCATGTTATTATTAGTGTGCTATGTATAGCTCCTCCCTTTTGCTTATAAGTGATTCAATGAATGCAAACTTGTGGAAGATATTTAATTTTGCCTTAACAAATTTATCATGGTGCTAGTAGTGCCAGTATCAGGGCTCTAGATTGTCTGTGCTGGAACTTTTCATCCTTTTATTTCCATCCTGGAGATGCATTTAGCTGTACCTGAATGCCACTGCTATACTTATCATCAAGATAATAGGATATGTCTGCCTTTTCTAATGACACTTGAGGTTCATGCTGCTCTCTTTCTAAATTGTGTAGACAAATGTATGTTCTCAAGGACAATGAGTTGGAACCTTCGTTGCGTTGAAGGGGACCAGGATGTTCACAACATCTGTTCTCAGGTCTCTGTCCTTAAATTTGGTGAGCAAATCTGGTTTCATGAATGACAGGTACTAAATGTGCTTTTAGATATCCTGCATTTGAAAGTCTTCTACATTATTTGACTAATTGATAGATACTGTAGACAATTTCTGGATAGTATTTCATTGAGAGAACATAGGTCTTATCTCTATTTTGGCTGTTTCCATCAGCTATAAGAACATGAAAACCAAATGATTCCATATATGCAACTATTATCCCTGTTTACAGGTCTACAAATTACTCCTGACAAAAGGACATGTTTACCAATCAGTGTGAACTTAAATTTGTCACTGTCAAGTGCATTTTGGAATTTAGACATACTAATGGCATTTGTTACAGTTCAGAAAATCCAATCTTCTTAAAGAAGCAATTTTTGCGTCAACAACAGCAACAGTCTCTCCAAAAAGAACACATCATCATGTTGTACGAGCGCACCATACATTTTGGTTTCCAATGGCCAAACAAATTGAACAAAGGAAGCATCAAATTTTGCCATATCGAGAGGCAAAATTATAACTAATTAAAAACCATTGCTGTGTCCAACTGTATTTTCAGAGAAGCACGCCGAAGAATTGAAGTCCTTGCTGCTTTTTTTTCGGCAAAAGAGGGGGAAGAAGACTTTGCTGCTGGTCACTCAGACAAGGGGCAAGTGCTGTAGTATCCTTTATCCTTTGAAGGGACTATCACATGTGATCAATGATCAGTAGCCAGCAAGGATTATTGCACATAAGCATGCCAAGAACGTAAAGATACTTGGGGCTAACCTGGTTTAGATATATTTCACCCTATGATCTCAATCAAATTACACTGCCTTGGAAAGTATCAGGTCCATCAATGAGAGTATTTACAAGTCAATGTTTCTTTGGTATATGCTACTTTTCAAAACTGTATTCCCATTGTCAAGTACTCCAGTGTAATCAGCAGTTCCTAATCTCAGCAACAGATTAAAGACTAATCCAGCTAACAGGAGACCTGCATCTGATAGTGGTACTTGGTACCATGCACAGGCTGCCAACCATTTTTGGTTTCCCTGGCTTTCTGAAGACACCTCACAAGCTAGTGAGGCTCATTGTGTCTTCATGACAAACCAGTGTGACCAATAGTGATCCTTGTTGTTGGACTAGCAGCCAGATGAACTGAAATCTTGATTGTTTGGATATCTGCTAGTTTATAAACATGAAAACACTCGTGTAAATCTGCATCACATGTCATCAAGACCCATTCTGAATCATCATCCAAATACTTTACAATCAAGGAATTCATGTCTACTATACTCAGACGTTTTGATATCTCCTGCTTCAGTTCTTGAAAGTCACACTCAGGCTTCAATCTGAACCTCACCTTCTCTGAGCCAAAAGTGACCTTTACTCTCATACCTACATCTGCAGTCTGCTTGGGGGATGATGGGCTTTGAGACATATGCTGTTCACCATTTGCCTTTTCAGCAACATCCTGTAAGAGATCTACTGGTGCTTCCTGACCTGAGAAATGTTCATTTCTTGGAGCAGCTTCTGTTTTCAGAATCTGGACAGGGCTATGTTGTGGAAGACATCCTGACTTCACCTGATCAGCTCCAACCTGCGGTGAATGTTTTGTTGCTCCTCCACTGCAGGAAGGGCTTGAATCGGAACTTTGGCTGCATGATGAGTGTGAGAGTGAAGTTGATGGAATATTGCTGCTTAACCTGTGGTGTTGGTGCTTTTCAAAGTCTAGATTGTTCTGGTTAGCCAGAGGAACTGTGACACTTCCTGACAAATTGTTGTCAGATGATACAGAGGTGTTTGTGAGGTCCTTGTACAGGGTATTAAGCTGGAAAGCTGTCTCTGCTCCATGAACTGAATCAATGATTTGCTGCAGTTTCCTTAGAGAATGGTCTACTTTCTTTATCTTCCGTGATGGCCAGCGGTTTATGCCATGCTGCCTGCATATTCTTTTCAGGGTGGTTGGGCACACTGCGAGAGAAAAGGATGTGGTGAGTATATGTGCAGCCAATTTTTAATAGTTTCTTTTTCCTCTTTTTTGCATTTTTTACCACTAGATCAAACACATATAAATCATTTTTACTAAAAAATAATACGAGCAAGCCATGTAGCAAATGCACATGATGAACATCTGTCTTTTTTTTCCCCCTGGAAGGAATAGTTTTGCCTATTATCCATGAAACTCCCAAACCAACTATTCTGTTTCTAGAAAGCAACATGGCACACTAACTCAGGGGCTTGTTTCTGGACTGTTGTGTGTTACATATTTCTTGTCTTTATATATTTTTCATGTCATGTTCATTGCATGAAGTTGCTGTTCGCTGTAAGTAATAATTGCATGAGAGACTGATCAAATTCTAGGCTATACATATCTTCTCAAACAGCCAAAACCGTACAGTTGATTTGATAACTCATTCTCCCTATTTCCATGAATCAGTTTACAGTGACTAATGCATCAATTTTGCCTTGTACCTTCATGCAATAGCACGAATCACGAAAAAAAAAGGTGATAACAATGCTCATATTCTGACTATAAGGTGCATGTGAAGGTTGACCTTTTTTATGGAAGAATTTTCTTATTCAATAGTTTAGCATGCTGGCGTCATGGCTTGGGTTTGTTAATAGTTTAATGGCTGATGGTATCTACTTAAATAGTGAAGTATACATAGCTGAATCTTGCATTTATCTGATAAGTTAATGTCACTCACCTCCAAGGCTCTTTGCTGCATCCTTCAGGCTCCCAGCAAAGTACTGCCGAAGGACCTGCAAGCTCACAGTCTTCTCCGTCTTTGTACGCCTTTTCACTTTGCTACCTTCTTTACTTGTTTGATCACCAGCTTGAGATGAACCCTGCCCTCCATGTGATAACATTCCATGTGTATGCAATTCAGCTAAATCTGATCCTTTCTGTGAAGTCCCTACTAAGGTTGTCCAAGATGCCTCCTCTCTATCCTCTCTTGTGTTGTCTCCAAAGGATAACTCCTCAACTTTGTTCTTGCCCCGTGGACTAAATGAGTTCAGCTCATTCATTTCTCGCATGGCCTCATCCTCCATCTCCTTGTCAGTAACAACACGTAGAGTTTGGCAAACACTTCTCATGGTGCCTGACAATGAGTCCAGCACTGCTTTCTGCTCCTCAAGTACTTCACAGTCAGTTGGCAGAAAGAACTCTAGCACAAAATCGGCAATCCCTGTGCGCGTGCAACGCAATCGGATTGCCACTGCACCTTTTAAATTGAAAATCTTAGCATGGTGAGACAATGGGTACTCCAGTTTAGTGGAGGATCCAATGTCCGGTAGGAAGCATGGCTGGTTTGTGGTGAAGGCTTTCCCTGCAACCCCCTGCCCCCGTAGCAGGTGGTGTTCGGAGCAGGCCTCATGGAAGCTCTGCATCTGGGGTTCATTCACATAGCATGCTGCATCAATGGTGGAGATGCAGTACCTGTAGTTCTCATCAGAATGGCGGCTACCCCGTTTTCCTTGTTGAGCACATGTGACCCAGGTCTGAGCTAATGGTAGCTTGTGGGTGATGCAGGCAGCTCTCAGGACTTCTAGTATCTCTGGTAAAGCATCTTTGTAGGAAGCACTGTTAAGCTGGTTGATTATCAACAAGAGTGGCCATAAGTCACAAGAAGATATAAGCACATTTTTATATTTATCTACATTTATCTAGATTGGTATTCCCTTTTTCTTAAAGAATGCAAAATCTAACAGTAGTTCTCCAAATCACGCCAATGTCGGTTGTTACTCTGTAATGTGTTTACACCATATGGTATATATAAGTACTGCATTGTTTTATCCGAAATGAAATACTATATATTGCCCCAACTCAAAGCTGTGATATAACATTCTCAAATTTCTGCTGCTGCTTACCTTTGTGCGTGGAATGCTTGAAACTTCTGTGCTTGTCAGGTTAACTGCCTGCAAAGAGCGTTACCATTAAGAAAGTCCATGCCTAAAATATTCAGCTATTTCCTACTGTAATCAATAGTCATGTCTTGGTGAAACCATACGTGCTCTTTCTTGTGCAATCAAGTCTATTTCTTGGTCAGATACTAACAACATGATTTCTTTTTTGAACTTTTCAGAGTAACTGATGCTCATACCTGGAGAGCACTGCAAATGGTATTGAGCTCGGAGGTGAAGTTGAGCTTCTGCTTGGTCATGATCAACTCGATGACACCTAAGCATGAGTAGTTCCCCCTCTCAAACACCGGCAGCCCCATCGTCCCATGGACATCCAAATATTGTGCATGGCTGATCCTAGGGTACTCATAGCTGGTGAAGTACCGGACGTCCGGTGACCATTCAGGAAGCCTACCGATGAACACCCTCCCTGGTAGCCCCGGTGAGGAACCTGAAGCAACATCTGCAGAGAACTGGTACTTTGTCGACACCTCCCTGAACTGTATGAGGCTATTGGACCTCTGATCGAGAGTGAATGGCTGCCCGCTCGTCGTCAACACCAGCTGCCCATCGTTACCCTTGACTGGTACCCAGAGCTGCACAAGCACATCGGCGTCGCTCTGTGTCTCCCTGATGTAAGCTAGTGCTTGGTCAAACCGTTCCCGGACTGAGGTGCTTGCACCAGTCGGCTGAATCCACCATGAATTTGCAGGTGTGGTGGTGGCGACAGCATCTGTCACGAAGTTGGAGGGGGTAGCAAAGAAGTTGGGTGAGCGTGAAGTGTTTGCTGCCACTTCAAGCCAGGCGTTGTCAGCTGAGAGAAGCTGCTCAAGGAGATCCAAGTCGACTGCCGGCGCCACGCCTTCCGACGGAGTGTGTGCCAAGGAGATGGTGGGCTGGGGGTCTCCCTCTTCCATGCAGGTAAGGTTTCCTTCAGAATCTGGTCACAGAATTTGACACCATAATTACTGCATCAGTATTAAAACCAACAAGATGATTGCTCTTGGAAATGATAACAAGAACTTGGGCAAGGAGCATGCAAGTCATAATACTTCTCTCCTGTTCGGAATCAAGAAGTAAAGCTCGCTGCACATCTTGGGCAAGGGGAGTATTGGAGGCTGGGACTCTTGGGATGAATTTTGCACTAGATTTGCCTGTATTTGGATTGCAGGGTGTGGGTAGTAGGGGAGAACACATCATTTTCTGCAGAAAGGAAGCAAAGAAAGAGATTGATAGAGTAGTAGCTCACTGGTAATCGTATGCCTCCCTTCTCGTCATGAAAAGGTCTCCTTTCTTCTTCCTAGCTCGGTGTTAGCCTCCAACAAGTAGTAGTAGCTCTAGAAAAGGTTTAGTGCTCGACCAGAACGCCCCCCACCATTCATTCCAAAGGCATCTGATGAATCTTGCTGCTGTAGGATGGAAAGCAAAATTGTCTATGCTTGGCCTGTCCTTGCTTTGGTTTTGCCTTTGTTTGTCTGGTTTTGTCGTAAGAACAAACCTTTTGGGGCCACCGCTGCATTTTTCTTTTCTTTATTTGTTAGAATCTTTCCCTCTCACTGAGGGACCCAGCACCACACAGGAATCCAACCATACCCACTTCCATATTTAAAGTCAACTTGATGGTAATTATGTGCTTGAGACGGATTCCTCCGTATGAAATCCTCTCTTGCAATACCATGGGTACTTGGGTAGTTGCAATGTGGGGGCAAACTAGGGAGGGTCGTTTTTGACAGAATTACAGAACTAATCACCTATTGCTGTCACTGTGTTATCATAGTACAGTTTTTGATTGTATAAACTCATGTAGTTTTACATATCACATGCTGGGCATGAGGCCACATAGTAGACTACTAAAATGCAGGCCACAGGTCTAACCACATTGGTGACTGCATAGAGGGGATCAGGGGTGGTGTACTAATTGGAGATTCCATCGTTCCAGTATAGTTGTGTACTTGTGTAGAGTAGGGCCAAATAAAATTTGTCCTCTCTATTCATTGAACGGAAAACCACAGATTCGGTGACAATTATCTGGGAGTTCTAGTATCTTCCCACTACCTTGGCATTGATCTATTTTTATTTATAAGAGAACCCTTGTTGTACACACAAATATTTGATTTTCTCTAGCAGCATATTGCATAAACAATAAATCTTTATTGAATGAAACTTGTGGGCAAAAGGTCTTTTGCAATGCATTTGAAGTTGCACTGTCAAGTGTCAAACTGTCATCTCTTGTGCAGTATATATCCAGGCTAACTATTCCAACTTTTTAATGTAAAATTGCTTCTATGCTACTCGTAAAAAGATGCCAAGGAAGCTTCATTAATTAGTATAATGAATTATGGAGCTGTCTGTCTCTGCCACCAACTCAGGGTAAACCATTTTTAGCCGTTATGCTATGTTAGCTAAACAATTTTCTCTGGGATCACCGAACTGCTTGCTTATTTAAATACACACTGTGCTTATTCCTAGGATTGCATCTCGTAAAGCTGCATATGTACGGCCTATTACTTGTCTACTTTGGATTGGTTAGTGCTTTAATTTAATCATCTTTTTATTATAAGATCTTTACTTTCCTCTATTTTCCAGTGTTGTTTACTCCTACTTGCGAATATTAAAAAGTAAGAGTCTGTTCCAAACAAAGATCAATTAATTTAGTTGCATAATGGTGGTTTTGGTGGACATACATGTGATCCCCAATACCAATTTGAAAAGGTTAATTGTTCTAGAGAACTCAATATTGTCCCAGTTTAGGAAGGACTTTACAGATTGTCAGAATGTTAACTTGTTAACTTACTATATTTATAAGTTAAGTTTGCTTGATTCCCTCCATGGGGACGTGTTCCTGCCCCCTGTTCAGGAAGGAAATCATTAATATATTTCTTTCATTCATTATTCCGTGACATGTACAGGAATCTTGATGCCTCTTGGCAATGCAACAAGCCAACACCATACAACTGCTATAATTTATACAGTTCGAACCTTTTTTCCAACTTTTTACATATGAAATGCATTTATATACCACTTAAGTTATTTTTTCTCAAAACTGATTATTTCAGAAATCAAGAATGGAGAGTAGCTTCACCCTTTTATTGTCCCTTTGATTTAACCATAATTACATTAATCAAGACTGGATAGTATGGTGGAGCACTCCTTTACATTTTGTATTGATCTAATCTGTTTTCTAGTGCTCGCCATATATATGTTTGTTGCAGCATAGAGGGGGTGTATATTGCTTGGATTGATTGGATGCTGATGAGAAGACACTAGTTGGAGAGTGACATCAAAGATATAGTACAAGGCACCATGAATACTCATCTTTGAGTCACCTTGACATCATTCATATGAAAAGAAATGATGTGCTCACTTTTCTTTTCCTGCTTTGCCTTTTATATATTGGTTCAGTCACTACCCTAGAGCCCACTGGAAATAAATATAGTTGCTACTTGTCTCATATTTGACCAAAAGCTTGGGTTTTCTTTAGTGGCATGCCAATACTACCATCAGCTCTCCTCCACCAGCTATGGAGGTCTTCTTAATTCCCGCCAATCAGATACTGGTTTGGTGGTTAAATTTCTCCTGCGGGTGGGCCCCAACCCAAAGGCAGCCTAATGTTTGGTATCCATGAGGAGTCACCACCACCATGGATCCAATTGGCATTGGGCATGTAAAACTAATATAGGGTTGCTGTTACTTAGCATAAAACTGTGTAAAATGATTTCTGCTCTGCCATCTGTTGCATGCTCTTGTATGATTTGAAGACAGGGTGTATATCAGTTCTGAATATTTACCATTTCTCTTCAAGTAATTTAATAACTCTGTCCACACTGATGAATTCTCACAGGACACTTTGTTCAGAATAGGTGGGATCAGTAATTCAAGAAAAGATCTGGTGCAATTACATTATTAGTTGAGGCATGCAACTGTGTTGCGCGCAATCATAGAGGCTTAGAATCTGACAACTAAGCTAAAAACAAGATCTCGAAGTTGTACACTCAAACTGCATTGGTCTATGGAAATTTGAATATTCCAAGTCAAGGGAGATGATTCGTGCATGAGTATATTTTCAGCTTTGCTATGTGTACCATGGGAAATATCACATGGAGCTAGCTCATGAGATATGATGAACTCGGCAACAGCTACTGAAAGTAACTTTCTTCTTGACGTTTTCAGGGGGAATTGTATGATTGGAATCTTGGTTTGACCTCCCTGATGGTGTTGATGTGTGCAGTCTAAGAATGATGTATACGACTGAAGCATCTGATGGCAATGCTGAGGAACTGAACTCTCAGCTCTACAGTGCTCAGCACTGGTTGGTATTTGATCAAAGTTTCAGAAAGTGACAAGGGAGAAACAGGTAAGAAATTGCTAAATAACTATAGTAGCTATCATGTGAACTGTAATTGTAATAGCTCACATGTCTTGGGTACATCATTACTGCTACTAGTTGGGCAGAAAGGGAAATTCTTGCGGCCATTTTCTTGGCTCTATATGCGTTGCCTTCCATCAGTTCATACTGTAAGTCACACCTGATACAGATTGTAGGTCTTTGCCGCTTAACTGTTCTCCTGATGCTTCTGTGAACATGGTGTCTTTCTGATACTTTGTGCAGAAACTGCGAAGAAAGGTCCTTGATATCTGCCGGGTCTGATGATTGAGGTTCAATGGCAGATGTTGCCACATCGCCAGATCATTTGGCTAAGATGATCTTTTTCTCTGGGAGGGACATTGAGGTGAGTTGTTGATACAGAAGGTGAAAAATAACTTTGTTTCAACACAGATCTAGAGCAAGTACGCTAGAATCTCGTCCCCTCCTCTCTGGGAGCGTATGTAGATAAAATAATGTGCTGGTTAGGAGGGAGCATGCATGTCCTGATGCTTATTTTCGTCATAACCTTGTTATTAATTATATGCCATAATGGCTACTTGTCTATGTAAGCATCAATGATGAAGCATCTCGGTTCAAATGGTCAAATTGCCAGCATTTCTTTTTTTCCTTTTTTTTTTGCTGCCAGAATTCGTACTTGATGTACCCAGTGTAATTAAACAAGATGCAAGATGCAGTTATGGTGTTGTCATCATCTACGTCAGTGAAGCACAACAACCTGTTGAATATGCGTTCCTTTGACATTTCTTTTTGAAGCAGTTGCAAAAATATTTTGCATTCTACTTATGCATCAGTTGGACTTGGATACTTGTTTCTGTTAACATGTCAACTCTTGGCCGGTCAGATAGCCAAAGAGTGATCTACTGGTCTGACAGCAGCAAACAGCAAGTAATAAGTAGTAACACATTTTCTTCTGGCTGAATCTGTAAATCGGTGATGAAACATGACATTGACAGTACAAACTACTCGTGTGCCAACAAAATATTTCACATTTGCACCGAACTTGATGGTAACAAGTTCAAGATGAAACATGTAACATTTTGCACGCAGAAGAAATATCAGCACAGGGGCTATGAAAATTGCAGGTTAGTTGGATTAGATGAACCATCTGTCCATCCAGAGCATTTTTTTGCTATGGCCTGGAATGCACGCTAAACACTGCCCAGGCTCTGATACACTTAGAACATCAGTTGGCAGATATAAATTGCTTATTATCACAAAGGCAACACATCCTAACCATGATATGGCATTCAGGTTGTCAGCTAGGAAGAATCAGAATGAACTTCTTGAACACCTATTATGCCATAACTATGATTGAAATTCCCGCTTCTCATCAGCTGGGTGGAAATGCCAGATGCCTAACAGAAGCAGGCTGAGTTGGTAATGATAGAGCATCAGTAGGTGAAAGCTTGTTCAGTACATTCAGAACTTTCATCTTCTGCAGCTCTTTCCCTGCAGAGGGTACAAAATAATAGTCAATCCAAAGGATTCTGCTTCCATAAATAGATTCAGGATGACTGATAGCTGAGAACATAGCATGGAAACTGAAGTAATACACTAATACTGACAAACATGTTCAAAGCTTCAACAATCAGAGTTAAGAATACCTTCTTCTATCAAGAGCTTGACTGCTCTGTTCTCCAGCTCAATGGCAAGCTTGCTTCGGCCAACAGATGACAAAGACCGAAGCACTACAGTTTAGTGAAAGGGAACAGCGTATTAGATAGAAATTGTGGCAAATTGTATTGAACTAAGATAAAACTTACTGTGCATATATTCTTCCTGTCCTGATTGCTCATTATTTCTCAAGAAAGCCTGCAGCCTAATAAACCTCTCTTTCCAATCTTGATTGCTTGATCTTTGTGGATCAACCGGATAACATGCTGGAGCAGCACCACGAGATGCTGTACTAGTAGCCGAAACACTAGAAGATGCCAAATTAGCTGCTATAGAATTCTGAGAAACTGAAGTAGTAGACACCAGATTGCGAGGTGGATGACTAGCAGACGCAGCACTAGAAGATGCCACATTGGCTGCTATAGAATTTTGAGGAACTGAAGTAATAGACACCAGATTGCGAGGTGGAGGACTAGCAGCCGCAGCACTGGAAGATGCCAAATTAGCTGCTATAGAATTATGAGGAACTGGAGTAGTAGACACCAGATTGCGAGGTGGAGGGCTAGCGGCCGCAACACTAGAAGATGCCAAATTAGCTGCTATAGAATTATGAGGAACTGAAGTAGTAGACACCAGATTGCGAGGTGGAGGACTAGCAGCTGCAACACTAGAAGATGCCAACTTAGCTGCTATAGAATTTTGAGGAACTGAAGTAGTAGACACCACATTGCGAGGTGGAGGACTAGCAGTCACTATACTACTTGACTGAACAACCACCTTTCCTAAAGATTGCTTTCTGGGAGAATTTTGAGACGGCAAACCTCCAGATGGAGAAGCAGGGGAGGTGGCAGAAGCTGCAGCAGGAGATGCAAAAACAGGAGCTAACTGAGTTTGAAGCGAACTGTTCTGATGCTTCAAACATTGGTCCTGAGGTCTGCCTACAACAGTTCTCTTTGAGCTTAGAGAACTGATACTATCTGCACTAGCAGAAGAGCTAACTTTGCTATGATCAGTTTCAAGCCTCCTGCGCACATATACAAGATGGCCATTTGTCCCTGGGTTAGCTGGGTTCAAGGGGCCATTAGGTTGTGGACGCTTGATGCCAACTGTCCCAGCAGCTTTATCCTTAGGAAAAGGAGAAGTCCTGGGCTGCTGATTACCGACATTCTTAGGTTCTTTAGGCGATTCTCTCAATGCTGCCTTTTTCTCTGAGATTGAGTGTGGGTTGTCACCAACAGGCATGATGGCCCTGCACTAAGCAGCCTGGATTGAAATTTTCCAATCATCAGTGATAAATTTGCAAAGTAGTAACATGATGGATATTAGAAACCAGCCAATACGTTAGTAACAACTTGCCAAATCATTTCTAGCATTCAAGTTATGTAATTCCATATCTGGCTTTAGTTTCAAGTTACAATCTGATGTGGTATTACACAATCCCAGGCCATTGCGTGTACTTGTGCTTACGTTTTTCTTTCGAGAAAACTCACCAAAATATAGAGTACAAAGCTAAAGATAATAAAACATCAACATGAAGCAAACGCTTCTTTCATCTACTTGAGCTAGGAATGTCAGTCTATCAACCAAATAAACCTTGCAAGCCAGTTAAAGTGAACTGATGAGACTAGAACAACATAGCAAGCGGTGACTTAAGTAGTCAAAAAGTAACAGGAAAAAAATAAAGAATTAACACTTGTACCAAAATTGCAGCGCACAGTTGCATGCCTTCCATAACTTATGGTAGATCAAAATTTAAAATCCCATAAAAGCAATGGCCCTGAGCCCCTGACTAGTCACAACCTTAGTACTGAACCGGGCTATCAGCAATTTCAACACAAGGCCCCTGACTATATACTTTCAGTTTTCAGACGAATTATATTTTTATTAAAAAAAATGTGGTTTTGGTTTACCTGACTGCAAAATGTCACGACTAGCATAAGTTATCCCCTACAACACTCTGTGGTCAGGTTAATTTCTGCAGTAGCACAATACAAAACACTAACATCAAGACACATAGCCAAAAAGAGGGGAAAGAAAAAACTTATCGATACCTCTAAGAGCGCATAATCTACTCCAGATGATAGCATTTTCCTAATCAAAATTAAGGAATAGTTGATCAAGAACCACAGACCCACTAGCCACACAACCGTGGGGGGATCGGATGAAACCACTGAAATACAACCTAGAACCCTAAATCAAAGGTACCGTTGCATAAGGCCAGATGCAGCATCCCAAATCCACCTATAAAGAAAAGAAGATGACGAAGCATATACATTCCCTCTCACTCAAAGATCAAGAACCTCAAAGAACCCTCACCGATCGACGGCATTTCAAGAACCAGAAAACCAGGCACTAAGCACATTCATTCAGCAATTTTTCCAATCCACCCAACGCAACAGCAAGCTCTCAGAGAAGAAGAGAAGAAGGAGAGATGGGATTCACCTCCTGGCCGCAGGTTGGTGGCCCGTCCGTAGAGAAAGAGAGAGAGAAGAAGCGAGCTCGGAGGCTAGGGTTTATCACTCACGCCCTGAGACAGCTACGGAGAGCTGAGTTTGTGGGCGAAGCTACAGCCGAGCAAGGAAGTGACGCAGGGAGGAGTGGCTTGTGGCTAGATGGGCTGGGCTCAGGTGAAGGCCTCGTTGAATTTTTGGCCCAATACAGTTGCTGCATCACTTCACTGGACTATTGGGCTGGAAGTTGATAACACAATTACACAAGCAGTTACGTGTCATGACTATTGTTTTTCTTTCCATTTTATTGTTTTCAATTCGAAACTCAACTCAAGCAAACGCCGGTCAACCGGGGAAAACGACAGTTGCACATTTCAGAGAGAATTAGTCAAATTAGTAACAATCTGCTTACCCTTTTCCAATCCTTCCGCTCCAAGCAAACACAGGGAACTTCTGTGGCTTCCACTGCAAGCCTGAAACTTCAAACTTCCCTTGGATGAACAGTCTCAATTGCAAATGGAAAGGAATTAAGTAACTACTGCCACGGTTTACAATACCGTGAAAACCACGACGATTTTCGCGCGTATCATGAGGGTACGAAACGGCATCCTCGTGGTTTTGTTTGAATAATTTTGTGTAAATTCAAAAATTTGAAAAATTTATTTTATCAAAAAATACATTTATCAGTAATTTTAATATTTTTTAAAAAGAATTTAACACGTCACAAAAATAAATTTCGTTATAAACCACGCGAAAACCGCGGTATGTGACGCGGTTTAAAAAACATGACATGACACCGATTTAAATTTAATTCAAATTTAAATTTCGTCACTGTTTATTTGGGCGCGATTTTTACGGTTTTCATATGAAAACCGCGGTAACATGCAGGATGATACGGTAGGCCTTCGTAAAATCGTACCCTGGCTACTGCTGCTATTAAGGTGATGTACTTGTCCCAACTGAGAGGAAGATGGAAGTGGGGCGCAAAAAAACCATTAACTTTTAATTATCACAAAATTTAAAAATGGTTTTATCTGATTTTTAAAAATTTCTTTACAGAAAAATTTCGTACAAAATAATATATTGTTTAGTGGTTTTAAATATAATATATGTTAACGAAAAAATCAAAGGTAAAATCAGTATGGAAAGAAAAAGCATATCTCTTTTTAGTTAACCAAAAAAAACACTACCCTGGAGCCGACACCAACACGGCAACACCACCTGTCATAGCAGCCGATGTTTGAAATCCGAACAGCGTATCTAACCAAAACACATCAGTTTATATGATTTCCTGTTAAAAAAGGCGGCTCACAGGACTGAGCACCAATACCTAAACCAAAGTCCAATCTGATCACGGTCACTAAAATATTGTTGTTCGTGTCTCAAGTTTTTCTTTTTAAGCGCAGTGCAGAGTGCAGACGTCGATGACAGTGTGACACACTGGCACGCACCAAAAGTCCAAGAATGGATCACCGGTCGAAGCGGGTGGCCATCGTCGGCGCCGGCACGAGCGGCGTCGCGGCGTGCAAGCACCTCCTGGCGAGGGGCTTCCGGCCGGTGGTGTTCGAGGCCTGCGCCTCCGTCGGCGGTCAGTGGACGCGGACGCTCGCGTCCACTAGGCTCCAGTCGCCGCACGTCGCCTACCGCTTCTCCGACTTCCCGTGGCCGGACTCCGTCGACTGGTACCCTCGCCACGACCAGGTCGTCGACTACCTCGCCGCCTACGGGCGCCGCTTCGCCGTCGAGGAGCGCGTCAGGTTCCGGTCCAAGGTCCTCGCCGCGGAGTTCGTCGGCTCCGGCGCACCGGCGGCGGACGGCGACGACGCGTCCTCCGGCTGGGAGCGGTGGAACGGCAACGGCAACGCGTTCGGCGACGGCTCAGGCGCGTGGCGCCTCACCGTGCGCCACGACGACTCCGACACCACGCAGGTGGGGTGGTTCACTTCAGCTTGAAGAAAAACAGAAGCTCTCCCATGGCGCCCTGACGCCCGTTTGTCGTCAGGTGTACGAGTTCGACTTCCTCATCCTATGCATCGGGAGGTTCAGCGGCGTACCGAACATCCCGGCGTTCCCTCCCGGCGGCGGCCCGGATGTGTTCCGCGGGCGGGTGATCCATTCAATGGACTTATCTGACATGGACGACGCGGACGCCGCTGCGCTCGTCAAGGGCAAGCGCGTCGTCGTCGTCGGCTCCGGCAAGTCCGCCTTCGATATCGCCGCCGAGTGCGCCGAGGCCAACGGTACGCGCCGCCAGAGGCGACATTGTTTTCTGCTCGATGAACCAAGGTTGTTCATGTCGGTGTCGTGTCATGTCAGGCGTCGAGCAGCCGTGCACGATGATCTGCAGGAGCCCACGGTGGCTGCTGCACGACGCCAGTGTCTGGGGCAAGGTGAACATTGGCTACCTCTACCTCACCCGCTTCGCCGAGCTGATGGTCCGGAAGCCCGGCGCCGGCGTCGCGTCGAACGTCCTCGCCACGTTCCTGGCACCTCTGGTACGTTCGCCGCCGGCGAGCATCCCGACCACATTTTGAGCAGAGCATGTCATGTCATCCTGATGGTGTTTGTGCAGGGGTGGCTGATCTCGAAGCTGACAGAGGCGTACTACAAGAAGGAGATACAAATGGAGGAGCACGGGATGTCGCCGGAGTACAGGCTGTCGAAGTCGTTCTCGTCGTGCCTGATCGGCATGCTGCCGGAGAGGTTCTACGACAGGGTGAAGGAAGGCAGCGTCGTCATCAAGAGGTTGGCGAAGTCCTTCACCTTCCGCGACGACGGCCTGGTGCTGGACGACGGCGGCGAGCGCGTCGTCCCGGCCGACCTGGTGATCCTCGCCACGGGCTTCCGCGGCGACGAGAAGCTGAGACACATGTTCGCGTCGCGCCGGGTGAGGGAGATCGTCGCCGGCTCGCCGGAAACCACTGTCCCGCTGTACAGGGAGTGCGTGCACCCGCGTGTCCCACAGATGGCGGTGATCGGGTACTCGGAGAGCCCGACGAACATCCACACGTGCGAGATGATGGCCAAGTGGGTGGCGCGGCTGCTGGACGGCGCGTTCCAGCTGCCGCCCGTGCGGCGGATGGAGGAGAGCGTGGCGGAGTGGGGGAGGTACATGAGGAGGAGCGCCGGGGAGGAGCACTTCCGGCGGTCGTGCCTCGGCGGCGTCGGCATCTGGTACAACGACGAGCTGTGCCGCGACATGGGGTGCAACCCGAGGAGGAAGAAGGGGCTCCTCGCTGAGTGGTTCCAGCCCTACGGCGCCGTCGATTACGCGGATATCCTGTAACCTTTTTTGGGGTACGTTGACACGTTGCTACAAATAATGCAGTGTAAAAGACTAAAAGTTGAGTTCAGAGGGAGATTGATTCTGGGAGAGGAGCTAAAGAAAAGAATTAGTGGAGAATTTGGTAGGAGTATGCGGCAATGGTATGTTAAATGGGCCAAAATAAGCTGGGCCTTTGACGAGTACTGTATGGTTGTGGGCTACGTGGGCATCTTATTTCGTATTGGAAAAAAAATCCAATTTAACTCTCTCGTCGGATCAAATATTTATCTCTCGACTGTAAAACCGAGATACATAGTCTTCTCCAACAACTTAAAACTGGGTAAAATAACTCAAGCGCCTCTCATTTTGTAAGCCATCCCGATATATGTTATTGGCATCTTTACGCTTCTGGAAGCTGTTTGCGAGGAATTAACCAAGTTAACTCGCAACTTCTGGTGGAGAGCTGAGAAGGTGAAGAGGAAAACACACTGAAAATCTTGGAACCATCTGACAAAACCAAAACAATGCGGGGGTTTGGGGTTCAGAGATTTCAAACTTTTCAACCAAGCTTTGTTGGCCAGACAAGCTTGGAGGCTAATAGAGAAACCGAAAAGCTTACTTGCACGTGTGCTTAAGGCGAAATACTTTCCAAATGGATCTCTCACCGATACTTGTTTTAGTGGCAATGCGTCCCCAGAATGGAGAGCGATCGAGGATGGTTTAGAACTGTTGAAAAAGGGTATAGTTTGGAGGGATCCTATGGATTATTCCTTCCCATTGATGCTGAAGCGATCCTATGGATTCGGATATCAGCATAGGATGAAGCAGATTTTCTTGCCTGGTACCCGCATAGACTAGGAAGGTTTTCAGTCCGGAGTGCTTACACTTTAGCGGTGCAGCTGCAGGGTGTGGATGATGAAGGGTCTAGTTCAACTGAGAACAGACTAAAGAGAGCTTGGGGTCAAGTCTGGAATTGCAATGTGTCTCAGAAAGTTAAAATCTTCACTTGGAGGGCGATATCCAATTGTCTCCCAACAATGGTAAATAAGAAGAAGCGGAACTTGGAATTGTCAGATAGATGTATGCAATGTTTGTGGTATAGAGTCTGAAGATGTTGCTCATGCTTTATGTCGATGCCCACATGCCACATATTTTTCGAGGGCGATGCAAGATGGAGATAACTTCTCAGGTTTAGGATGGATGTTTGACCAAATGGAATTGATGCCAAAGGAAGATCGACCTTTGTTTCTTATGGTCCAATGGCACATCTGTACGCACGCAATGAACTTACCCACGGCAAAACAGTGCCACCAGTGGAGGCTTCGAAAAGATTTGTTAAAAGTTATGTTAACTCATTGCTTTTGATTAAGCATCATCCCCAGGCAAATTTGGTCATTGGGAAGCAGGTCGTCAATTGCACTACAACGAAGCATGCTAGGCCTCTACCCAGGCAGATGGCCGACCAACATAGATGGGGAAAACCACAACGCCGGTGGATGAAGCTGAATGTGGATAGTTCATTTGACATTGCTGGAAACAGAGGAGGTATTGGGGCCATTCTCAGATGCAGTTATGGGAAGGTTATTTTTTGCAGCCTGTGGTTTTCTCGCTCGGTGTACTCGTGCGCTAGAAACGGAGCTGCTCGCATGCAAAGAAGAAAGGCATTATTATGGTTTTGCAATGGACACTCTTGCCTGTTATCGTGGAAACAGATTGTTTGGAGACCGTGCAGTTGATCCAAACAAAGGAGAAGGTGCTATCAGAGCTTATGTATCTGGATCTGGGCTGTCTCTTCTCTTTTAATCCTAATTAACTCTTAAGGATTTAAACAGAAGCCTAATCTGAAATTAAAGTGAATCAGCTCAACCAAAAAATTAACTTTTTTAAGGGTGACTTATTTAGACTAATTTGCTCTCTTGTACCTCGATAATATCTATAGATTTGCTGCAACGACATATTTATTATATATTTAATTTTGTGTATTCATATCACAACTTATTATATTTGTTTAATGTAATAGGTAATAATGATTTCAAATTAAAGATAAATTATCTTTTAAATTAATTCTGATCCAAACTGCTGGACTAATTTAAAGCCTAAAAATTTTTAGTCCTTAAGTTAGCGGGCTCATTAACCAGATAAGGCACAGACCTCAGTATAGGATCCAGGGAACCAAAATCGTATTAGTCACACTAGATATTGACTCACTAATACTTTAAATCGATTAGAAATTTGATAAAAGTTTAAAATATTTACGACTATGATATTATTAGTTAGAAAAGTATATTGATGAATAGGATAAGTTGCATGTATATCGATGGTGGTGCGCTAGCTCATGCGTGCAACGTGTGCTCGGCCGCCGCTCAGGGCAATGCACGGCGACGCAGGAGGAGCGTGAGTCGGGCTCGCTTGTTGAAGGTGAGAAAAGTGAGGCAACAATGGAGCGAGAGGTTATACGGATCAGAAATTTTATAGATTTGGACGAAAAAACGATTTGATGATCGAAAAGTTATAGATTTTTTAAGTAGTTAAGATAAGCTATATCGTACGTATAACTGTTTTTTTTAAAATAGCCAGGTGGATTACGGGTTAATTTCGAAAAAACTCAAGGGGTTTTCTGTAAAATAGCCAGGCAAAACAAAATTTAAGTGGAAACAAGTAGTTATAGATATAGATAAGAGTTAAATGTAGGGTTGTGGACCCAAAAATCCTTTGTTCATAATTAAGGACAAACCTAAACCTAAACTTAGTTGGTGGGTTTGCTCACAACCGAACAGTGGACACCCCTCCCCCACCACAGGCCCCGCTAGCCATCGCTCCGGTCCGGCTCCTTCAATTATATTTAATGTAAACATACTTTTTTTTATATTATAAAACATTTGTTTTTTTAAAAAAATATTTTTTTAACTTCAATTAAAGGTTATAGAAAATTATAGTTATACTAGCAAAATGCCCGTGCGTTGCAACGGGACGACGACACAGGGAGGGAAGCACGCGAAGGGCGAAGGTCCAGGTGGCGCCACGGGAGCTCCGAGCGGCGACGGGAGGGAGGGGGACAAGCGCGGCGTGGGGCGTGGCACGGGGCGCGGCGTGGATGAAGACGAAAGAGAGGAGAGGAGATTTTTTTATCCAAACCCTCTTTTTAAGCATTAAGACTGCAGTTAATTTTATAAACATCTAAGGGGTTTTCAACAAAATAACTTCTTTTCTTATTTAGTTGGTTTTTTAAATAGCCAGGCAGACTGTGGGTTAATTTTGAAAAAACTTAAGGGGTTTTCTGCAAAATAGCCACTTAAAACAAAATTTGGATATAACAATACTTACTTTATATATATATATATAGTTATAGATTATAGATTTTTCACACAAAATAAATACTTTGATGCTTCGATCATCAACACAAGTGCTTCGATCATCGAATTTGTTGCTCAATTCTTGGTTAGCTGATCGATGATCTACTGCAAGCTAGCACATGTCCATCTGCGGGGGCAGCTGGAGTTCGCTCATGGAGCACTGATCCAACGCTGTTGATGCCGCGGAAGTACATGGGACCGTCAAGAAGATAGCAGCACATGACACATCGCGGTAACCGCGCACGCGAAGCAGAACACTGCCATCCCGGAAAACACCATCATCTTATCTAGCATTTTCGGGTATACCGTCGCCAAAAGCACGGGAACAATTCCCGTGCACAACATAGCCACTGTTCCGATGACGAGCCCCTTGCGCTCTGTCATCATCTGCTCCTGCACCTTCTCCTCCTTCGTCTTGGGACGCTTCGGCGACGACATGAGATCTTGTTGATCAGCCATGACCAAGACGTCGCTCGTTGTTGTTGTCTCATCGTCATCGTCATAGTCCCATTGGCTTCACCCATTGAATCCGATCCAATTTATCCCAATCAATCGAGGCGCTCCTAGTAAATATATAAACAGGCGAGCTAGCTTCGATCCTCAATTATCCTCAAGTTCCGTATATATCAGGGGCAAATCTACAATGTATAATAATCGGTATCAGACGACATCAACGACTTTCGGTAAAACTATTTTTCATATATTATAACATTATATTATAATCTAAGTATAATTAGCATACTATAACATTAATAAACACGTTATGACATCAACAAACTAAATTTATGGATTCGTCACTGACATAAATCCTGTCCAGATGAGAGACGGACATGGAGCGGATCGCCGTGCCGCATCGCGGCGCGCGGGTCGCTCCGATGACATTTTCCTTTCACCGGGCAAACCAACGAAACAACGAGTGATATGACGACCTAACCGGACATGATCGAATTTGTAACTCATTCGCGCGTCGGGAAGCAGAACGCTGCCACCACGAAGCAGAGGATCTTGTCCAGCTTCGCTCTCTGCTTTTCGGGTCTACCGTCGCGAAGAGCACGAAAGAATATGCACGTCATCGAGCATGATCTACAAGTACATGTATCAGCTACCACGATCCTAGATTGTACGACATATTTTTCTTACCCCGAGCCTCCTTGGTGGCTCTAATAAGCCAAAGCCAACCAAAATTTGAATTTTCAAATTTAATTTTAAAGTTAATTTTAAGATATTTTTAACGTAATTTATTTTTTAGCATTTGCTTTATGTCGCTAAGAACATATTATAAAACTATTTATAAATTAATTTTTATTCTCTAATGGTTTATTGGGGAATATGAGCAACCACGAGGACCTCCATCAATCCCGCTACAATCAAACTTAACAGTCTTCAAACCTAACTTTATTTTTAATTTCTCGTATAACTGAATTATAACTACAGAAAAATAAATTTAAATAATAATTTAATAACATAATTTTCATCAAAACAAAATTTATTTATATTAAACTAATTATTGTTTGCCAACTATGGTATGGGAGGAGTACAAATTGTTAAATGCTATAGTACCTAGTATTGAATTCTCCGTACTCCCTGCTCTCGAATTAACTGTGGGTTGATGTCACATGAACTTAGGACCGCATCACAGTAGCGGTGTAGGCACTACTAAATGCTGATAAATTCAACCAAAACCAAAGCAAGCAAACAGTGTACCATTGCACTGCAAGCTAGCTCCGGCCGATCTCGAATGGAGAAGACGAAGAAGAGGGTGGCCATCGTCGGCGCCGGCGCGAGCGGCCTCGCCGCGTGCAAGCACGCGCTGGAGCGCGGCTTCCGCCCCGTCGTCTTCGAGGCCGACGCGGCGGCCGTTGGCGGCGTGTGGGTGCGCACCATCGCCTCCACGCGGCTCCAGACCCCGCGCCCCTACTATGAGTACTCCGACTTCCCGTGGCCGGCGAGCGTCACCGATCTGTACCCGGACCACGACCAGGTGACGGACTACCTGCGGTCGTACGCGGAGCACTTCGGCGTGCTGGAGTGCGTCCGCTTCGGGTGCCGCGTCGCCGGCATGGAGTACGCCGGCGCCGGTGGGGAGGAGGAGATCATGGCCTGGGAGCACTGGGCCGGCAATGGCGAGGCTTTCGGCACAGGCCGCGGCGAGTGGCGGCTCACCGTGCACCACGGCGACAACATTGAGGCAAGCACAAATAACTAGCTATAAGTGATTAATATATTTTAAGTACTCCCCCGTTAATATATTGATATTTTTTCCTATAAATTTTATCAAATTTAAAGAAAATTGGTTAGAAAAAATCAAAAGCGTTATGAAACGAAGGAAGTAATAAGACATGGTGTTAATAATGTCGGTCTATGTTACACGGTACGAGGATAAAATACGATGATACAGAATTTTAGAAAAACAACGACACAGGGATACGAAGATATGTAGTATTTTTTATACTACATAGTATATCGTGTAGACTAATGATCGCAGCATGGACGGCGTCAAGCGCGATGGCCTGGTGGCATCGTCCTACGTCTCTGCCCTACGCCTCCTCGCCGCCCTATTGTCGGTTAATGTTGTATTAATCCATCCATAATAAGCTAAAAGATTATTATTGTGTTTCAGCTGCACGTGGCGGATTTCGTGGTGCTGTGCATCGGACGGTTCAGCGGTTTCCCCAACATGCCGAGATTTCCACCGGGCAAAGGGCCAGAGGCATTCGCCGGCACGGCGATCCACTCCATGGACTACTCCAACATGGGCGCGGCGAAGGCGGCTCAGCTCATCAAGGGCAAGCGCGTCACCGTCGTCGGCTACCAGAAATCCGCAGTCGACATCGCCGCGGAATGTGCAGATGCAAATGGTGCTCGACGACGATCAAGCTAGCTAGCTTCCCAATCTTCTTCCATCATGGAGAGCGAAAATGACCTTGTGTTTTTACGCGTGTTTGTATGCAGGGGCGTCGCATCCGTGCACGATAGTGTTACGCACGAAGCGATGGATCGTGCCTGACTTCTACGCTTGGGGCGTCCCGGTTCCAGTGTTCTACATCAACCGCCTCTCCCAGATATTGCTTCACAAGCCTGGAGATGGCTTGATCCTTAGCCTTCTAGCCATCCTCTTGTCACCACTGGTACTTACTTCATCCAGTTCATCTCGTAGTTTTTTTTCTATTATATTAATATAAAACTTCGTAATATTTGATATGAACCGTTCCAATAAAAAGATTATAAGATAATTGACTTTTTCCCGACAAAATTTAAAATTTATTTTATGTTTGATCAAGTTTATAAAATAAAATAGTAAAATATATAACATCAGATTAATTTTATTAAATTTAGCATTGAATATATTTTGATTGTATATTTGTTTTGGGTTGAAAATATTACTTTTCTTAAAAATGATTAACGTTGAGAAATTTGACTTAAGAAAAGTCAAAACATGTTTTGTAATATAAAATGGAGGAAGTAATGGTTAAGCATACTTCGCCACAGATTAATCCAATTGTTCTACTGCTAGTTATATGCAGTTAGATTAGGACATCTCGTCATATTTGTTTTGTGTTGTGTCCTGTTATTCAGAGATGGCTCTTCGCTAAATTTGTTGAGAGCTACTACAAATGGGCTCTGCCCATGGAGAAGCACGGCATGGTGCCGGACGAGGATTTCTTTGAGGCCATGTGCTCATGCGCTGTTATGAAGCTACCGGACAAGTTCTACGACAAGGTGGAGGAAGGAAGCATCGTTCTGAAGAAATCGAAGAGATTCAGCTTCTCCAAGGAAGGCCTGATCGTGGAAGGCGACTGGTCTACAGAGACTGTAAAGAGCGACGTGGTGATCTTCGCTACAGGGTTTAATGGCGACCAGAAGATGAGGGAGATGTTCAAATCGCCATTGTTCAGAGATATTGTGGCCGGCTCACCTTCCAGCATAGTTCCATACTTCAGGTTTATATAAATCTGCCAACATATTTTTCTTCAGACTTCTGAATATATCTGCCTCATGTGATGGCAGCTGATGATATATGGTTGTTCTTGCAGGCAATGCATCCATCCCAGGATCCCACAGCTGGCGATCATCGGCTACGCTGAAAGCTGGTCGAACCTCTGCGTGTCCGAGCTACTGTCCAAGTGGCTGGCACATTTCCTCCATGGAAGCTTCAGATTGCCAAGCGTAAAGGAGATGGAGGAGGATATAGGTGAATGGGACAAGTACATGAAACGGTATTCTCCCGGCCGTTTCCGTCGATCTTGCATTGGGCCGGTCAGCGTGCTGTGCAGTGATCGGCTGTGCCAAGACATGGGGGTTCAACGACGGAGGAAGAAGTGGTTGCTGGCAGATTGGTTGGTACCTTACGGACCAGCTGATTACGCTGACATCAACTTGAACAGCTGAAACGGTGATGGAATCTAAATCTTGAGGACAGTTTGCCAGTGACTCCATTTTTATATTTAGCGGTGCAAAATGAATGCAAGTTTTTATATTTACCAGAATTTGAGACTAAAATAAGGATAAGTCCATTTTATCGCCCTCAACTATTGAGTTAGTGTAAAATACACACCTCGACTGTAATACCAGCTATCCACCACCCATTAACTCTTTAAACCGTTCAGTTTAGCCCCTCGAAAAACAAAAGGGTTTTTGTCTAGGTGACGCTTACATGACGCTTGTGTGGCATCCAAAAATAATATTAAATAAGTATGAGGTTTGTCTTTTCCATTCTTTCCCCTCAATCTCTCTCCTTGAGCTCAGCTGGCTCTTTCCCTCACGCAGCTCGAGCTCCATCGCCTATGGATAGCTCGAGGCACCACCCGTGATCTCCTCCTCAACTCTCTCCGCCGTCACCGGTCATGCCGCCTCATGAGGTCCACATTCTTCCTACAGCTTGGTCGGTCGCCTTGAGGATGTCCTTCTGTCTCTGGCGATCACTTGAGCGCTGCCTGTTGATGATGAGGACATCCCAACCATGCACGTTAGCTTCCAAAGGATACAAATCAAGGTCCATTTATAAGAAGTCGTGCCAAGAAACTACGTGAGCAGGTGAATTCATTCCTAATTGATTGTAATTTTAGCATTTTCTGAGAATGTTATGCTACCTAAATGTCTTATCTTGATGATGCTTATTAGGTTTACACATGAAGACGTGGAAGGCACATGACGACCAGACACAGGAAAAAGTGACTGGCATAGTCTGCTAAGGGCAGAATTTGGTACAACTTTGCATACAAAACTGTACCAATCTACAAAGTTTTGTGATGCATGCTGCACATGTCTGGAAAGCTCTTCGAGTCTATTTACACATCCAATAAAACGGTTCGTCATTTGGACTTCTCAATAAGGAGTTATGACCAATTTACTGAAGACTATGCAGAAGCCCAAAAGACGCGCGGGAACTAAACACAATCTCGTGAATGCTTCAGCCAGTTGGTCTTCCACCTCCCAACGTGGCTTTTTAGTTCACATCTATCTAAGAAACTTGTCCCTTGTATAAATAGCCCTCTATGCTACTAGAAAACAACTTTTAGATAATCTAAGAACCTGATATGGTATTGCAGTTGAACTGCTGAGTGTCTTACACACACCTTTGTTCTTGCAAGTTCTTCTTGGGCTTGTGAGATCTCTCTCTGAGGCCCCTACTTCGTGCTCTACGGTTTCCATTCAGCTGCGCCGTATTGTGTGAAATTAGTCCCGGTTTGTGGTTCTGCGATCGTTCGGAGATCGAGTCGAAGTCCTCAAGGTTTCGGTGCCTCTCTCCCCAACGCTTGGTCACATCCAACCTTAGTCATGTATAAAACTAGTTATCTGTTGTTCGTAGCAAGTTATCTTTTGTTCGTGAACCTACTGTCGTGAAGATCGAGCCACCCTCTTGTCGATCCATATTGGTACTTATCAGTTGAGCTCCATGCCCTTCTATGACCTCAGGTTGTGCCACTCGTCGAGCTCCAAGCACCTCAAGCTGTGCTTGAGACCGACTCCCTCCTCTCTCCATGTCTCCCCTCTTCTCTCAATCTCCCCATCGATGTGGACACGCGGTGGCCATGGTCCTGAAGGCTAGCTCGAGCTCATGGTCCTCATCCAGTGCCACGTCAAGCTCATCGCTGTCCTCCCCAAGCTCGACAAGAAGAGGTACAATGCCAAAGCTCGTGGAGGTAGCGGAGATGGAGCTCGGTGGCGAGCTAGGGAGGAGGAGGAAGGTCAGGTCGGGAGAGAATGGCGCGGGATGTGTCTGATGTTGATGGAGCACGCGAAAAGATTACAATTAATGTGTTCAGGGTAAGTAATGAATATAGCATAACTTTCAATTATATTGTTAGCCATATGTAAATATAACTCATAAGTGCTATCAGGAGACATTTACATAACTCCACTTGCATTGCCTTTCAAAAATGACAGGAGAAGTCTACTGGGGATTGGTGGATGCACTGTTGGCTTACGGTGCTCCAACAGCCGTGGGTTATTACCCAGCAAATCTATTTACCAAATTATCAGGGGAGGCGACTAGCATTGCATTCGGTGACAATGCTAGAGAGGGATGGTTCCTCGTCTCCTCCAATGGGCAGTGGATTCCTGCCATCGATCTTATCTAATAAAGCTGCATCAATTAAGGATAATACATTCTTCGATAAAGATGGCAAAATCGCATCCTTTAATGTGGATACAATCAAAAGAGAGACTAAGAACCTGAAATATGATACAGAGACAGAGACAGTTAAAAAGACATGTCGTACAATGAAAAGAATTGATTTAGTTAATAAACTGTATAGAGTTTTCGGTTCTTTTTAGTTTTTCGGTTCTTTTCTTCTCCGGACCTAAACAAAGCTTAGCGGCGCGACATCATCATGTCGTACTAGTACAGCTAGTAGTACTAGTACTATCGAGTGCTGGCGACTCTACTAGTACAGCTAGTAGTACTAGTACTAGGTGGCGACGGCGAGCAGTGAATCGGCGAGTTCATGTGACACCGACGGCAAGGCTGTCGGCGATGGAGCGCAGGCACGACGAATCAGCGTCGGTGGATCGGCGAATCGGCGTCGGTCGAGGTGACGGTGGAGGCCGGGCGGCGAAGGAGCATGGGCACGACCGTCGGCGGTGGAGCGCAGGCGCGACGACTCGGTGTCGGCGAGTACGGTGTGGAGGCCGGGCGGAGGTGGAGCCCGGGCAACGGAAGATTGCCTACAACCTTCATTTCATTGCAAGGGAAGATTGCCCCTATGGCACACTTTTGTGGAAGATTAAAGCCCCTTCACGAATCCGCTTCTTCATGTGGGTGATGCTAAATAATCGATGTCTCACGAGTGACAATTTAGCAAAGAGAAGCTGGCCACGCAACGATTTTTGTTCCCTTTGCCGATCTGAAGCAGAAACCTGCAGACACTTGTTTTCATAATGCACATACACTGCGGCGGTCTGGATGAAAATAAGGGACTGGTGCAGGCTTGATTTCTGCATCCCGGCAGAGGATGACAGGGAGCTGGCTGAATGGTGGCTGGATGTGTGCAAGCTTTTTGGGAAGAACTACAGGGAGCGTTTTGACACCTTGTTTCTGCTAATCTGTTGGGAAGTGTGAAAAGAGCGAAACAAACATGTGTTCGAGCAACAAGAATTGACAGCCGTGCAGTTGGCTGACCATATTAACGAGGAGATTGATACCTGGTTGGAAGCAGGGGTATTTTCCAACGATCGAATACTTTTTCGGACAGGGGATAGGATCACCTGTTCAGTTAAATGGCTAAACAGAGTTTTCGGTTCTTTTCTTCTCCGGACCTAAACAAAGCTTAGCCGGCGCGACATCATCATGTCGTAGATTGTAAAACTTTTCTTCCATGATTTTAAAAATTGGACGGCCTCTTCAGCCGCCCCGACAAAAAAAACATGATAATAGTTCTACATTGCAATCAAAGTGAGGGTAATAATTTTACATGTCTCATTCCCATTTTCTACCCCTTTTAACAATGTCATTTTACAACTTGACGCGACAGCCATGAAGATTTTACAACTTGACAAGCAATGTCAACTTGACAATGATGGAGTCATTTTACACTGTCTAGACATTTGCCATCCGGTCTGTGCAGTTGCTGCAGCAAGCCGCCGCATGCACCCTCCCCTCTCGTGCCGCCGCCGCACGCCGGCCGTCGAGGTGGTGCTGGTACACGTACGAGAGAAACCCCCACACGGCCATGAGCATGGCTACCACCTTGGTGCCCGTCATCTTGTCCCTGAACAGCGCCACCGCCAGCACCGGCACCAGCGGCAGCGCCAGGGTGCCCGTCACGTTCGCGAACAGCGACGACACCCTCGCGATCAGCCTCACGGCGCCCAGCGTCGCCGCCTGCCACCCCACGGCGATCCCCACGAGGGTCACCACGTACGACGCCTTCCCGTTCTTGAATGCCGCCATCTCTCCGAGGATCGTACTCCACTCCCCCGATGCGAACAGCGCCGTCGCTGACATCGCCGCGGCCACCGTGTTCGTGGAGATTTGCATCTTGAGCACCCACCGCAGCGTTGTTGTTCCGATCACCTTGTCGAAGGTGGACTCGAACAGGGACAGGATGAGCGCGTAGACGGCGGACGCGGACAGGGTGAGGACGACGCCGGCCGCGTGCTTGCCACGCGGAACGGCGTTGCTGCCGGCGCCGACGTTGGTCCCGTCGACGCCGAGCAGCGCGGCGGAGAAGGTGAGCACGACGACGGAGTTGACGACGAGCGGCGTGAACCGCTGCGCGTTGATGAGGCGCGACGTGACGGCGTTGAAGGCCAGCTGCGTCGCGGCCATGAGCGAGAACGTGGACACCGGTAGGTACAGCATGGCGTACGAGTACATGAGGTTGTCGCAGCCGACGATGAGTCCGAGGGCAACGCAGATGGCAATCATCTTGGACGCCGCTGGCCGAGGCTCCCCGGCTGCGGCCCGCGGCGTGAGCAGGAGGGGGATGACCAGCAGTGGCGCTCCGGCGGACTGCGCGAGCGTGGCCATCCACAAGCTGTTGCCGCCGGAGTTGTAGTAGAGGCGGCTGAGGAGAGGTGCCATTGCCTCCCCGACGAGCAGCATCAGCATGTCCGCCAGCACCGGCAACCACCGTCGAACGCCGCGTCTCTTCGTCCCACACGTGGCGGATTCCGGCGCCTTATGTCTTTCGTCATGGCTGGATTCCTGCCCTGGAAGGAAATGATCAAATGAAACGCGTACAAAAAATTGTTTATACACAGGGAAGTCTATTATATTGGTCGCTCGAGGGACTCCCTCGTTTTCTTATATCATCAAAAAATTTGAAATAAATTTACTACATAAAAATATATCATACATAACTTCACAAATATACAAGTTTAAATTCAACTTATACAAGTAAAAAAACAACAATTTAACTCTAAACAAAACATGTAATTCATAGTTAAATTTGTTTTTTCTTTAATTTTATAGGTCGAAATTAACTTATATGTTTTTTAACTTATCAATTTATTTGTTTATATATTTTTAATAGTTTTTAGACTATATGAATCCATCTCCTTAGAAATATCTTAAGAAAAACTGATGTTGCACATTATGACTGAATCTTCATTTTTGATAACTACTGGCCACTAATTAAATCCAATCTTTGTTTGTAAAGAGTTTAATAAAGATTTTTTAAGTAGTATAGCATTACTCGTCTTGGAATATCTGGGTGGAAAGAAAGTACACTTGTTATCAAGTGCAAGTTATAATTTTCCTCACTTTTCTGAAATGTAAGGCATTATTTAGGTAGGTGCATGCATGTAGTCTCCCAAATCGCACTTTGACCCTTAATTCTCTCCTACAGTGTTTTCCTCTTGACAATAAATTTATAAAATCATAATAATAAGAAAACACGTAAAACAAAATGCAAACTAGTAATCCCATGCATGAGTACCTCTTATCTGGAGCTGAATTTCTTCAGCGTGTGCCATAGATCAGTGGCTGAAACACAGTTGCCGCTGGATGGTCTGCTGCTTAATTATTTCTGGCTCAACTATTCCCTAAGCTGTTCTTTAGTGCACTCCTCGATCTCTAATAAGCAATGCGCATTACAAAGCGCTCGACTAATTAAGCAATGTACTACAATACATGATCCTGTCTCCTTACCATCTTACATGTACTGTTGCGAAGCCAACACACATTGTCACTTTATATATATAGTCCGTGGTGATTCCTTTTTTGGTATAAGTTTGATATATGTTTCTCCAATCAGTGACTACATGTTCTTGAAAGTTATGCCCCACGTTTCCGGTCAAAATCTACCATGGATCTTGCTGTATACCTTGTTGAATCGCATCCATGAAAGCCATGATGAGTTGTCTTTAGATGTCCCGACCGGGTCTATGCAGTTGACTTCAAAGAAATCAACGGCCCCGAACGAACTCCGGAGATGTACAGATATCGTGAAGGTACCCCGTACCTTCTTATGCATGAGATGTACGTAGTATCCTATATGTACAATCGACTTGCATGAGATGAACTAAAGAGCTAATTCTCTGTAGGTTAAAATACAGTTGACCTGCGAAGGGTCATACCGGTTGACTTGTGATGCCACATGCATGACCATGGCGAATTGACCATGATGTGATGTGATGTGATGACGAGGATGAGCTTAGGCTGCGAATTCATGGCGCCGCTGTTTGGATCTATCAGAAACCTGCGTGCTGCTACATCGTGGCAACTGGTAATTAAGATTCGGAGACGGTCGGGGTAGCGGCTGTCTCGTGTATGAGTAATTAACGAACATTTCACGTACGTCGTCTGGCCTCGTCGGTCGCCGGTCGACGGCTCGACGACGGCAATGTATCGGAAGCTTCCCGTTCCCATCTTCCCGATCATGCCGCCGCGCCGCCTCGACGGATCGCCGGCGACGCCGCCGGGGATGGGATTTGGTCGGACGAAGCGACACACCCGATCGCCCGCGTCCTCGCCTCCAACTCCACCGCCTCTTGCACAACGTCGATATGCATATTGGGCCTAAATCTTTGTATATATTTTGGGCTGTTTTAGACCACAACGTCGCTGAGGCCCAATTAGGTGGCATCCGGAGTACACTACGAGTTCTTTTTTTAAGTTGGGGGTACACTTGGATAGAAAAAAGAGAAAGAAAGGAAGAAAGAAAAAAGATCGCTAGACTTAGGATAGTTGGGGGTACTTTGTTAGTGACGATTATGACAAAATCCGGCATCCTTTCTGTGAGCTCCACTATTTTTGTCGGGTTGACCGAAATAACGGCAACCAATTTCATTAAGGATGAAGGGGAATAAAATTATTCGATTACAACGACGAGACATTGCCGACCCTCGATACCGGGTTCCCGATATCCAGGAGAATCAAATAAGCCATGAACCAAAGGAGAGGGGGTGTGGGGAAGGGGGTAAACCAGCAAGAGAAACCGGAGGAAAACGGCCGCGCTCCAGCAGCCCCCAGCGGCAAAGGGATTACTCGCTAAAGTCTACCCAAATGCCCGCCGCTTTCCACAAAGTTGCTTCTTCAGTGATATCATCCAACACCTCCACTGATGTCCTGCTGCTTTGTTCAAAGATGCGCGTGTTTCGCTGCTTCCAGATATTCCAGGAAACTAGCATACAAGTGTTGTCAAATGCCCTCCTGTAGCTGTCCGGCAAGCCTGAGCAAGTTCGAGCTCCACTATTCAGATTCTAGCCCCCATTGAGATGCCCTCTTAATATTTGTGTACAAATTCAGATTATATCCCATTGAGATGCCATGTTGATATTAAGCACTCAAAACTCATCCATCACCTGTTTCTAAAAGGATCACTCCTAGCCTCCCATTGAACACAAAATAAACTCACAGCAAAGAAAAAAAAGGGACAAAATGCCAAAGCCTGACAGGGCTAAAACCAGCAAACAGTGAAGATGCCAAGCAAGCAAGTGGTGGTGGTTTGGCCCCATTCAATCCCCTGAAAAGATCCACCAACTCCAAAAAAAAAATCTAATTTAACTTATCCAAAGAATCAAACAAGTTTATATAACATCTACCCCCATCTTCTTCCTTCCTTCCTCCCAAGAACCTGGACCCAGAGCAAGAAAATGGACAGGAAGAGGGTTGGCATCATCGGCGCCGGTGTGAGCGGCCTAGCAGCATGCAAGCACTCACTCGACAGAGGATTCAACCCGGTAGTATTCGAAGCAGATGACACCATCGGTGGCGTCTGGGCACACACACTGGAGTCAACAAGGCTCCAGGCACCAACCACAGCATTCAGGTTCTCAGACCTGGAATGGCCAGCAACTGTGACAGAGAAGTACCCAAGCCATAGGAAGGTCATGGAGTACCTGAGGTCATATGCAAGCAAGTTTGATCTCCTCAAGTGCATCAGGTTCAATAGCCAGGTTCTTGGAGTTGAATACCTTGGTGCAACCGAGGAAGAGATAATGGAGTGGGAGCACTGGTCTGGCAATGGTGAGGCATTTGGAGCTGGGAAAGATGGGATTTGGCGCCTCACCATGAAGGACTTGAAAATTGGTAATATTGAGGTATGTGCATTCTCCCTTGGATATTATCAAATTCACTGTAGTGCATGGGAATGGAGTAACAGGTGAGAAAATACATTATCTAGCAATGAGAATAGAAACAGCATCCTCACCCTGAACAAGAATAATCTCAAGTCAGCAAATCTGCTTGAAGAATATAATGAATTTATTGTTTGAACCAACAATATAATGCATTTCACCCTATGTGTGAAGAAAATTGTAGTCCATACTGCAACTGTGTGTACATCTCATGTCACAGATTTTTCTAGTGGATTTTCTAATTGTGTGCATCGGAAGGCACAGTGGGAGCCCAAATATCCCAGAATTTCCGGCAAACAGTGGCCTAGAGTTGTTCAAGGGGAAAATTGTGCACTCGACAGATTACTCATACATGGATAATGCAGCTGAATTTGTCAAAGGGAAGAAGGTGACTATAATAGGCTCCGGAAAATCTGCATTTGACATTGCTGCAGAGGTCGCCAAGGTGAATGGTGCGTCCAACAGAATCAACTCCTCACTAACTTGTAAGAATTCAGTCTAAAGAACACATGGCTAACACTTCTGTTCAAAATGTAGGTGAAACCCAGCCATGTACCATGATATATAGAACGAGGCACTGGTTGGTCCACAAATCTAGTATATGGGGAGTTGACCTCAGTTACTTCTATCTTAACCGTATTTCACAGCTACTAGTTCATAAACCCGGTGAAGGATTTCTATATTATGTTTTGGCCGCTGCGCTGTCTCCCTTGGTACATTAGCACTTCAATTTAATTGGAATTTTGAAACTGGTTCAACTTTCGTTCAGACAATAAGCTTGAGGGTCCACAAAACTGAAAAGTATTTCTTTCCATCTGCTGTTTCAGAGATGGGCAGTCTCAAAAGTAATCGAAACTTACTTCAAGCGAAACATTCCTTTACAAAAGCATGGGATGGTTCCTGACTACAGCTTCTCCTTTGCCATGTCGTCTTGCTTGATTGCAATGCTACCAGACAGGTTTTATGATAAGGTTGATGAAGGCAGCATTATTCTCAAGAAATCCAAGAGGTTCAGCTTCTCTAATGATGGAATCATCCTGGAAGAAGGAAATGAACAAATAAAGAGTGATATTGTAATTCTAGCAACAGGATTTAGGGGGGATCAGAAACTTAGAGATATCTTCACAGCAAACTGGTGCAAAAAGATAGTAGCAGGGTCATCAGCTACAGCGGTTCCTCTATACAGGTACAAGCTGGACATTTCTTTGGTTGGTGTGCATACTTTGAGAACAATAAAGTGGATAGACAGGGACAAGGAATAACATTATCTCCGCAGAGTTAGTGCATTGCTAGTTTGCTACTATGCATGAAAACAATGAGAAACAATAAAGATGCACTCGCATGATTTCATATATGCGTCTTTGCAAAATATATACATCAAAACAAAAGCATCAATTCATTGCTTTTATTTCAAGAAAATGCTCATCAGCTGTTGAAGCAATTAACCAATTTTTATGCTCCAGACCAGCTAATAGGTATCATTAGCACTGGTTTAATAACAATAAGCCAGTAGTTAGCACAATTTGGGATAATGAGAACTTCATAAGGTTGATAGATCAAGTTTAAGTTTAAGTTTTAGTGTTTACCAGTTAAAGCCTGTATGTTTATTTCCCATTTACCAAAATGTTTAAAATTTGCAGAGAATGCATCCATCCTCGGATTCCTCAATTAGCAATTATTGGATATTCTGAGAGCCTTACCAACATATATGCCTCAGAAAGGATGGCCAATTGGGTTACACATTTCCTGGCTGGTCGCTTCAAATTACCAAGAATAAGATGTATGGAAGAGAGCGTAGCAGAGTGGGCTAAGTATAAGGATCTTTACAATGGAAAATATTTTCGAAGATCCTGTATAAGCACTGTTAACATTTGGTTTAATGATCTCTTGTGCCAAGACATTGGATGCAACCCTAAAAGGAAGAAAGGAGTCTTGGCTGAATGGTTCCAGCCATATGGACCTGCTGATTACGCGAGTCTTTACTAACGGCTATCCCACAAGCATATTCATAGGAAAAGAAGACAAGTACTGCCTCCAGGATCCTACTGATAAGATTAGGAAGGTTATATCTTTCAAGTTTGTTGTTATCATAACAACAGAAAATAGAATATACCATGTTCTATACACACTTTTACTTTCACAGAGAGAGAGAAGAGAGAGAGAGAAGAGAGTTCTCAATTTAAGCTTGAACTTCAATTTATATCATGTAGATCTACCTAGAGTCCAAAACATTTGCACAAGTCAACAGAATGCTAAGAACAAAATATATTGAACCAGCATGTTGAGTATAATGCACCTTTGCTCACTTCCATTCTCTATCTGTCTTTCCATTTAGCCCCTGCAGCCTGCCATCAACATGTACTTGAGTGTAATCTGCATATAACAATGTATTAGCGAAAATCCTACCAGCTGGTATGCATACGCTAAAGATGCAATTCTTACTATATTTTCTACAAAAAGACATCGCCATGCTTGCCAACGAGACGCCACCAACCAATGTGGTAATGTTACAGCCAAAGAGCCTTATTCAGATTAAAGGGTTGTCTCTGTCTCCTTAAATTAAAATTAAATAGTAATATTTCTTTGTAAATGTATTTCTGTCATAGGGCACTAGAAAATATGCTAAGTGTAATCTGTGATAGATTGTTAAAGATAGGTCGGAAAAATATCTTTTTTCTTTAATTAGATGTATCTTGTTTTTTACTAGTGAGAAAGATATATCTTATTGTTTAACAATAAAATGATATCACTGTATATGTCCCGTATGGAAAGATGGCACTGGCATGAGACTCAATTTGGACTTGAATAGAGCCATATGTGGGTTGGTTCAAATTTAATCCTCATAAATAAATTAACAGCCTCTCACGTCTAGTTCAATTCTTAGACAGTATAGAAGTAGCGGCGATGATTAATTACTTATTATTAAACGAGTCAATAAGAACGTCACAACCAAGAATACATTTTCACTAACTTGTATGTTGGTTCTTTCTGGTGCAAAAACCACCAAGGGCCTGCTCTCGAACCCAATCTGTAAAATAGATGAGGTAAACGTCACAGCATGATGAAACAGCCATGTTATGATCAGCAGGAACCAAAGTTTGCACCATAACAATGAAAGGTTTGCATCCATTATATGCTTGCAAGCATATGAACGGTTCTGAAGACAATCAACATATGCAAACAATATATCTCACAAATCAGCCCAGTAATTCTGTATTTGGAATGACTGAAATAAAGCTCAACAAAACCTCTATGCAAGTTGTAACAGCTGCATTTTCAGGGGAAGTTAAATCTGCTATTTATTCACCCATTATAGTACAGAAGAGATAACAAATACATATCAAAGATAACCTCAAATTGTCTCCTACAGTTCAGCAAATCACCAGAGGAAGTCAGAAAGAAAAACTTACCTCAAAAATCCTGCAGTCATGCGCAAACCCATGAAAAGAGTTAGCCCAGCCCAAACCCCAGGGAGGCCAAAAACTTTGGGAGCATACAGCAAAAATAAAGAAGATATTGCCCCAACAGTAATCTGTAGACAAAAGACGGTAATTAATCACAGAAGAAAGGAAAGGACACAATGGCAAACCAAATAGTTGCAGCTAATGCAAGATCAAAATATCACAGATTTATTATGTATATACCATTCTTTTAAAAAAAGTGTATATACCATTGAAGAGGCCGAATATGAGAAGTCTGAGACACCAAAATGAAGTCCATCGAAGATAAAAGCTAAGGCATTAATTGGCTGGCTACCACTAACAAACTTCAAAAACAAAAACAGAATGAGTAAAGATGATGTTGACAGAGCTGAAAATCTTATTGTAGTATGACAATTGACAAAACAAAAGGCACATACCAGAACACCACTCCCAACAATTTGTAGAACCATAGGATCTTTGGAGAACAGTTCTGCAATTCTACCAAAAGAGGCAAACAGAAGAAGGGCTAAAGCCACACCAACAAGTAATCCTGTCTGGAAAATAGAGTTCAGTTGTAAGTTGCTTAGATACATGCTCAATGTATAATATCCAACAAAAGAAGATAACACCTGCGTAATTTAATAAAGGTTGTTACTTAATACCTTCAATACATAGTATGTGACCTCCTTGACCTTTTCATAGTCAAGCTTGGCAAATGAACTTGCAATCAACGCCTGCAATCAAGTAGGTCTAAAATTAATTGAATGCACTAAGGCCCTGTTCAAGAGACAGTGGTTTCATGCTTAAATGTCATAGACCATGGGATGGTTGAATGGTTGAATGGTTGAGGAGGAAATTCAACCATCCCAAGCTTCTCACAGAAGGGGAATTCTAGAGAGAGCGTGTTTGTTAAGGTTTAATTCTGTACTGACTTAAGTGCACCCCAAGTTTTGCATATTTTAGCTGAAAACTTCAAACCCCATAAGATCATTGGGCAAGATAGTCACTGATGTTTGCGAAAAACATAGTGAACTGAGAAGCTTTCTTGATGATTTTCAAAGAAATACAAATTTACATTACAAAAGAGAGTTGCACCTGGGCAGAAACAGCCAATGCATCCGAAAGTAATGATACCGCCAGCCAAACCTGTAGACATATTTGATGAGCAGCCATGGCTATTGTGCCTTGCCTAGCAGCCATTGCAGTTCCAAGGGTCATTGTTATAAGAACTGAAAGAGTTCTTCCTAACAGCATGCCACCTAGAAAAGTTTGAAAAGTATTCATAACTTGTATTATACAAAGGCAACAGTTGTGTCACTAAGGTGTTAATAAATAAACCAATACATGAATATTAGAGTTGCAAAGTAAAAAGCTCGCAAGTTAGTATTCATAAGATACAACATGTGCATCAAAAGCCTGGAAGCATCAAAATTTACTTAACAGCAAAATAATAACCACATATGGACATACCACTCACCAGATTTTATGTACCCAACGAAATCTAGGTCTTCAATTTTCGGAGGCAGTAGAACTGCTCTTTTGCTTAAAGACCAAAGAAGCAGAAACATACCAAGGTACCTAGACATTTCAATTTAAAAAACAGTAAAAAAATAGTACATCAACGATATGTAAGAAAAAATTCTAGACAAAATTGAATAAGATGGAAAGGGTGCACATTTCTTCAGCAATCAAGCTAAAACAGGATTGGTTAGCACATTGATGGAAAGCTCGAACATCCTATTCCCTCTTGCTTTAACCGATAAACAATTGGGAACCCAGAAAAGCAAAAACCTATTAGAACAGTAACAGACATATATATTTTAGCTCGTCTCATCTGTTTATTTTAACCAATTTGACATTTGTATCAATTTTAAAATTTTACAATAGTTTCTGTTTCCTGCAATTGTGGCACTTCTTAATGGAAATGTTTGAATATATTTAAATGCAATACGTACTGTGAAGCAATAGTTGCAAGAGCTGCTCCATTTAATCCAAGGTTCAGCGAATACACAAAAAAGGGAAGTAGAACCACAGCTGAGATGTTGCCCAAGCCTGGAGATTCAGCATAGATCCATAAGTGACTATATATGTTATGTTCAGTTGTCAGAAGACTGGGAACAAATGTCACTAACGAGAAAATTAATGACGATAAACTTTTATGATGTACTGACAATGGGATGTCGGATGATATATCCATCCAGTATATTGACTTTCGAAATTCTAATCGATGATCTACAAGTGATAGGAAATCATTGAATTTAGCAGGGGTAAGTCTTACCACTGTAAAGTAGAGGTGTCTTTGTGTCTTTCAATCCACGAAAGATACCTTGAATAGCCAATGAAACCACTACAGCAGGAGCACCAAGTGCCCTCAAACAAAGAAACAACTTTGCAGGATTATGCATGGTTGACGCCTGGCAAAGAAACAAATGGAGAATACCGCATCAATGGTTTAGTAAAATAGTGTAGCAAACGAAAGTGTGAAGGATATGCTAAAGTTTAGCATCCATATAGGATAGCATCAATGCATTGATATGACATTTTGAACATACATGTGACACACCCATAATGCTGAGGAGTATTTCAGACCCCAGACTCAAAGCTGAGGCCTCAATGACTCCAATTGCAGCCGCCAAAAGTATAGCAGAAGATATGGAGGGGAGTCTCTTCCTTCCTCCAGTCTCACTAGACATGTTCCCCTCTGTGCATCATCAGAGAAATTTAGATCCAAATTCTTAAAATTCAATACCTTTCTTAACCAAATAAGAGACAGTAAGCATCAAGTACCTGAAGTAAACTGCTCGGAATCATGGCGTGAAACATCTTCAGCCACAAATGAGGTTGTGATGCTTAAGAGTGGAATGTTAAACAGTTTTGATATAATGTTGAAGATTGACACACCCACGGCAGCTGAGGCAAGCTCCACAGGACCTATCAAAGTTGAGACAAAAAAACACAATAATTCGTAAGGAATCACACGGAACTGAATTCGTTTTCTCAGACACCGCACTGCTTTTACTCATATTTAAGATGAGAAATTTACCTAAACGACCAATATATGCAGTCTCTAACAGCTGTGCCACAGGATCGATTGCTTGTCCAACTATGGCCGGTAAAGCCAGATTCAATAGCTCCTTCCTGATTTCTCCAGGATGATCCCCACCTAAACTGCTGAGACCGCAACAAACACACTAAAAACGCATCACCCCCAACAGTCTCCATAGGAAAAAACCTCGAAATTTCATAATCACAACAAGCACAGCGTTTGCGACTTACCGCACAGCAGTAGAATCCTTGGCGTTATCGGAGGGAGACGCACGCGCCGGAAACGGCTGGACGCTGGCGGCTTCCTCGCCGTAGAGTTCCCCATCGCCGCGGGCCGCGCGAACGGCGCGCCTGGGGAGGAAGTGCCCGCCCGCAGCCGAGACCGATCGTCTCGCGACGAGGGACAGCGCGAGGCCCTGCAAGGTGGCGCGACGGGCCCAGACGATCCCTCCGCCCACTCTCCGCCCGCCGCCGCCGACAAGGAGACCGGCACCCAGCGGTGCGGGGCGCTGCCGAACGACCCCCGTCCCGGCAGCGAGCTCCATAACCGCCGCGCCGCGCCGCGCAGCGCAGAGTCGGGTCGGGCCAGGCACCAGGGCGATCGGGAGAAGGTGCGGGGTGGTAACGCTGCGAGCAAGGGCGCGGGCGCGGTGCCGGTGCACGATGATGGTGGCGGCGAGCACGGGGGAGGCGAGGCAGGATGGGAATGGAGGAGAGCGACGAAAAGTGGCGGTTTCGTTGGGGGCGCCGGGGTTTTGGTCACGCGCGGCGCGGGGGCGGGGACACGACGATGGGCACGGGCTCGGTGACACGGCGTGGCGTGCTCTCTCGCCGGCGCGGCCCACGGCTGCGTGCAAAGCGTTCCAGGAAAAACCCCTTGGGCAACCTGCATTTTCTGCATAAATCATCCAAGCTTCCCATGATTTGGGCTGCATTTTCTGCACTAAATCATCCAAGCTTCGCATGATTTGGGCTGCCTATACCAAATTCATAAAAGCATAGTAGGACCTTTGCCTGAAACCCATATACAACAGTCCTCCAACATCCCGAGTTATAAACTGAATGAATGCACTTGAATTCTTTTGTCAGGTTACTAAAAGAATTAGTTTAAAAAAAGGTTTACTTACAAAAATTGTAATCTCTTCATCCCAAAATATAAAATCTAAAAGATTTTGGTTATATGAGATAATTCTATCCAGATTCATACTATTAGATATGTCATGTCTTATATTTTAAAACATATGAAGTACATCAACAGTCTGACTACACACGTTCATCAACACACTGACCAAATCACATCTTGTCAATTTGTCTTGCCAAACTGTAACATCTAACAGCTGATGAAGTAAATCCATAAAGACAAAATCATCTACTAACAGCGTCTCAGGCGAAGCCAAATTCCGTGCTCTCTAAAAACAACCCCAACTAAAAGGTTAAAAGCAAAATCATAGAACTACCTTTGCAAGAGTTCGACAGTACAAATGTCTCCTGATCTACATTCTAACAACAAAACATGGGTTCCCCTGGTGTCCACACTTACACGTCCAATCAGCTACTGATTAAAGTCCACACTTACACTGCCCAGATTACTCACAACATGAGACCACGAATCAGTAGTCCAGGCACTGGTAAAATAAGGATGAAAATGCTCCTCAAACATGATTGAGGAAGCTTACACACAAGAAAATGACATGAAGACAGACAATCAGCTCCGTCCATCTCAACCACGTCGATGCCAACCTGAATGCTGATGAGTGAGCAGTCTGCGCCATTGGAGACATCGCAGCAGCTGTGCATTACAACCAACAAGGGGTCAATTTGTTACTCATTGCAAACAAAACGGTGCTAGCTATTTGTTTTGTGTTACAGCTAAGCTACACTCACCATTGCATGTAGAACTGGTGGTAAGATTGGCGAGGATGGTGAAAGATGTGCTATTAGTGTACCCTGCATACGAGCACGCCGTGCTCTCGCAAGATGATGTCGGCGACGTGGTCGTGTTCCCAAGGAACATATCTCCACATTTTGCAGCAGGGCAGAAAGATGAGCTTATTCCTTGCGTTGGTTGACAATCCAGCCTGAAGAATTCAGAGGTTTGTTGGGAGTTAGAATTGGGCGACACATACTCATTTGTGGATTTGCCAATACTACTCCCTTTATGCACTTATTATGGGACGGAGGGAGTAGTAAGCATGAGCTTTAGTAGAGTGAACACTCACTGCCAAGTGTAGGAGCTGCAGCCACACATGATGCAGTTGTTGGCGGTCAGAATGTAACTTCCATTCGGAACAAGGAGGTTGCGGTCTATAGCTGTACTACTAATGGCAGAGGAACAGGCTGCATATATACGCAAACTGTCAGTCCCAAATATCATTACGAGCGAATGTATGACACTGAGATGAAAGGGAATTATATCTTTGAAATTTTAAGTCTACTAAAATTCCAATTAGAAAGGATGTACTAGACAGTTAATAGTAGCATCAAATAATTGGTAATGGGTATTTTAGCTTGCACAATACTGGCATTACCACGATTATAACAACAAATTAACATGGCAATAAACTTTCATTGCAATTTATATATGCCAAGTGAGAAATGTTCTAAACTTCAGATCCAATGGGCAGCAAGCATATCCAATATACTAGCTTATTCAGAAAACCAGAACTATGACCATTTAACAGTAGTAGTTCAGTGGAGATGTCACTATGTCAGTACATTGTTTTCTACTATTACTCCTACTAGGCTACTACAAGTACATTCAAGTTCCTACAGTACAGACAAAGGACCCAGTCCTTTATACTCATAATTGATTGCAAGCCAAAGGGATGATAACCGCTGCAACTAGTTACTCCTAGAGGATTGAAATACTAACTAGTGTCAAATTTTACTGCATCTTTTTATGCCCATCCATAATCACACCTTTTCAAGGGCTCAAGGCAGTAGTTAGGCAAATAATGCGAAAAAAAGAGGACATGCTTTGTACTACAATGTACAAAGAGGAGCAAAAAAAAAAGAGACACAGCTGTGTGTTCAGCCCACAGCTAAGCATTTCTATCTCGTCCAGCACAAAGAACCTAGAAATCCAGAAAACATTGTATAAATGCAGCTGCACATCAGCAAAATGTACTTTGTTGGATGCGCCAATAAAGAGTTAAAAGGTACAATGCATTAACGATTGTAGCAAAAAAGAAGCACGAAAAGTTCGTAAGACAAAAGGATATGCAAAAAGGTCGAGAGCTTCACGAGATACAGTATCTTCGAGGCAGTAGCAGCAAGATACTCAAAGTAAACAACTTTTAAAAGACATTTTTCTTTCAAAAAAAAGTTGTTTTTTAGACGACATTTTTAGGTGAAGTAGCTGCTTCTAGTACAAATCAAAAGGAAATAAGAAAAAAATAGTTCTTTTTTCTCCTTTTGTCCTACCTCGGAGCGGCACATCAAGAACCTGGCCGGCGAGAAGGCTCTTAGCGTCGGGCATCCGGTTCAAGGCGAGAACGGTGGCCTCCGTGGTGGCGAAGTCCTGCGCGATGGCGGCCACGGAGGTCCCCGGCGGCACGACGTAGGTGTAGTGCACCACCGGCTGGCCGCCGACGGGGTCGCAGCTGCAGGGCACGGGGATCCAGAGCTCCTGGCCGACGGCGATCTTGTTTGGGTCGGAGACGTTGTTGGCGGTGGCGATGTCCTGGTAGGTGACGAGGCCGGCGAAGACGCCCCGGGCGATGGCGTCGAGGGTGTCACCGGCGCGGATGCGGTAGGTGGGGCGCTGGAAGGTTGCCCCCCGGCCGCCGGAGCAGAGGCATGGGAGGCGAATGCGGAGCGGCGAGGGCGCCGGCGCCGACGGCGGCGTGGAGAGCGGCAGGCCGTTGGCCGCCAGCAGCGCACGGTGGGAGCGGAGCTGGAAGAGCGCCCGCACCGCGGCGAGCGTGGTGGCGTTGGGCGGCGCGTAGGCCACCAGCGCCTGGCACGTGGACGCCCGCGGCGCCGTCGCGTTGCACACGAACCCCGCCCCCACCGCCGGCGACACCGCCGCCACGCAGGCGAGCAGCAGTAGCACTCCGGAGACGAGCGGCGCCATTACCACCACACCGACGAGCTTCGGAGGAGGGAGAGGGAGACAGTGTGTGTGTGTGTGTGTTACTGTGCGGCGTTTGGATTTGGTTTTGGAGGCGCGGAGGTAGAGGAGAGGTGGGGCAGCGTGCGTGTTGCCCCCTCACCACGACCAGCGAGGTGGGCGGTGGTGGTGGTGGTGTCCTCCATTGCCGCGTGGTCAGAGAAGTCCTCGACGGGGTATCAAGGCCGTTCATTTCCAATTGCACGGCGTTGATGTCGTCACCGGGGGAGAACAGGAGACGGTGTGGCCGCGGAGACAAAGGCTCGTGCCGGGGGGGACGCGGGGATCTTCTGCGCGCGGTGCGGCGCTCGTCGTGTTCTCGCCGCGTGTGGGCTACAGACTACACTAGGGTAGGGAGGCTCGCCTCGGGGCGTCTAGTAGCACTAGCAGCGTGTGATTGTGTGAAAAAATTTTGGTTTAGCGAGCAGGAGGACCAGGAGTCTCGCGGCGCGGCGTGTGCCGGCCGCGGTGGCATGGCATGGCATGGCATGGCGTCTGATATTACGGATTACCTGGTCCCTCCCGTACGTGACCGTTAAGATGTACGCAAACGAGATGCTGTTATAAAAAATAGTCTAGCGAAACGAATCGTCATGATTAAAAAACGAGATTAGACGTCATATATTTTTTAAAAAACACTTCAAACATTTTTTTCAAACATTTTTTTAAAAAAAATATAAGTTGACGGGATTAAAACCACACATCTCATGCCACTTACATCTCTAATTATTATAATTATGTATGTTTCTTCTTAATCAGCATATAATCTCATCGCTACTAGTTCATGGTCATGTCATCCTATCTCTTTAAATGTTTATGCTGTATTATACCCCTCTATCCAAAAGTCTTATTCTAATAAGATAAGTTTATTTGTGAAATCTTCATATATTTAAAACTTAAAATAAAATGGTTGTCTTTTTTACCGTGCTAAATTAAATTGTTGACCGAAATTTAAGTAAATATTTTAATATCAAGTAACCATTTTAATATTTATGGATTACATGTATATCTATAATATTTTGGTTTTGTTATATGAGAAATGAGTTAATGACGAACTTAGATATTTGGACGAAGAAAGTATTTGTCATGGTTATATTATAATATCTTCATCTATGTTGACTCTAATTCTATATTAACATCTATATTTACAAGTACCATAAGAAATTGACAAGACTGGGAGCGGACTTTTTTCTTTCAATAGGAGATTTCATTACTGAAACGCTAAACTGTCACCAGCTGTGCTTACAGGACGTACAAGATAGCGGCATCAGGACGATATGCCTTTGCTGGCTAATTACAAGCTCAGAACACCAGGTACTGCCGTACCAGATGATTATGGTGGGATGGAAACTGAGTTAGCATGTTTTCTTTTCTTTCCTTTTCAACTTCTTTTATTTTTTTCATGTACTATTAAACGATATATTTTTATAAAATTGTATAAAAATATTGCTAAAAAATCATATTGTTTTTTTTAAATTTTTTTAAAAATAATACTTAATTAATTATATGATAATGGTTTATAGTTCCTAACCTATCCATCCGCCATAATCAGTAGTATTAACGCTCTTTCTCCTGTGCATGGTTTCAATGATCAATGGTTTTCACGAGTACTACTACTAGCCTTTTATCACTGTGGCTCACAGTGTGAAGCACTTTGCTGCCATGACGCTGGGACGTACTGAAAAAAAGTGTCGTCAAAACAAAGCACAGCAAAACGAAGGTCCGTTATTTCGTTTATTTATATATTTATCCAAATCATTTATTAGCAAATAAAAAATTATTTATGTGTGAAACTTTTTATGAACATGTCTTTAAAAACAAATATTATAAAATAAATTACGATAAAAACAACAAAATCAAATTCTCAAATTTAAATTTTAGCTTATAAACAGAAAGATAAACCAAACAATAAAAATGCTTTCCTGCATCTGTCAGGGTTGCAAAGGATCCGAGGCACGCAGAGATGCGTCGTCATTAAAATTAACATTACTACCAAACTCCTAGGCACACGGTCACAGTCACACGCTTGACACGATGAACAAACACATCCTCCCAGAACAAACACAGGTTATCAAACTGGCTGTCGGGCTGAGGCTAAGAGAGATTCCTGGCCAAATGGACAGTCCAAATCTCAAGGTGAACAGCATTGCAACGGTAGTAAAAACTCTCTTGTTTTATTACTGCTCCTAAGACTAATGGTACACTTACTAGTAACTCAGCTATCACAGTTGAGATGACAGCTCTCGCCGTCGATCGATCACACACACACACACGACGGCTGGATATGGACGGCTCCTTGAACGAGCCACTTCGCACGTGACGGATGCCGACGAGGCATCGGGATCTTGTCTTGGATGAGCCAGCGCCGCTGGATTTGGTTGGATTCGGCCGACGAGGCAGAGCTAGCTCCTGCCAGGTCGGACAGCTGTTTTATACTTTGCAGCTATTATCGATTTAACGTTGATGTCAGTAAAAATTGGTCGATTACTAAAAAGATGCTAGGTCTGGTCGTTTGTTCGTATCAACCGAGTCGTTTGTTCGTATCAACCGGATCGTTTAAATAGTATTTTTCTTTTAAAGCAAACCAATCAATTTATCTTATCAGTCGGTTTATAGATTAGCCGAACACGTCCGTTATTAGTCGTAAAAGCTTGATGGCGTCGCTGTTTTCGTCACTCAGTCAGCATACCCGTTCTGGCATTCACGGAACACCAGTTTACTGTAGTGGATTACTACTTCCTGCTGACTCTTTCATGAACACTTGAACAGGTTGAGCACTCAAGGGTGTTGCACCTTTTCTTCTTCTTATTTCTTTCTTTCTTTTTGTCTATTTTTGGGTTGAGATAAAAAGAGAAAAGTATTTTCTATATCTAGTGCTATGACATCTAGATGTATGCATAGTTTAAATAGTTATATAAAATATTTATAAAACTAGATAAGATAGATTATAATAATATAAGGCACTACACAAACATACATGTAAGTCTAAATTCCATCTATACATGAAAAAAAATAAAAATAACAAAATTTATCTGCATCGTATGGGTATTATTCACTATTCACTGTCTAATTTTATTCTTTTGTTTATTTCACTGTAGATCAAATATAGTATTGTATGTTTCTATAGACTATATCGTTCCAATTGACGTTACTATTTTTTTAAAAAAATCTTTCTATAACTATTTAACTCACATGCAACGGATGCCATGGTACTTGGACGTAGAAAATCCATGTCCGATAAAAAGGTGCTGGCTTCTATGATTGATATTTGAAAACTTGCTAGAATGCTCCTTTGATTCTGTAAGAAAAAAAAAGCTGCATCTCCATTTAGGCGCTTCTGCTTGTTGCCAGAGTTGGGATCCTAAGCTAGTGGCCAAATGGGGGCGAGGGGAATGGAATCCTAGTAGATTGCAGGCAGCCGGGCCGGCCAAGCATTTGTTCTCGAATTCGTCTGTTCTCTGCCTGGCCTGACTCAAAGTGCTGAGCAATGTATTCTTGGATTGTACAGCTTATCTACGTATGCATACACCACTTCACATTTTTACAGCATTCTCTTGCAGAGTTGAACAAAAATGTGAAGATTATTTGACGACAGGATACTGTTGGCTCCTTTCTCTCAATAAAGATTACAAAATGTTAGTGTCATGAGCCCAAGACAAGTTTACACTTTTACAGTAGTTCGTCATAACAGAGAATGATTCGAGATGGCAGAAAAAACACTTGGCCCAATGAAACTAAAAAAAAAAAAGAAATTAAGCTGCTGCACAAACACGTTTCCATGATATACAAAGCGTTACAAAGTCTAAGAAAATTACTACCCGACGATGCTGGAGAGTGGAGACGCCAAAAAAATGAGGCCACCCTTATTGAGCTAGAGGCACTGCGGCAAGAGGTGTTGATGTACAAGTCACACCTCAAAATTCTATGTACACCAGCAACTGCAGGTCTAGCTACTTTCAGGCGTGAAATCCATCAATTGCTAGTTTGCTACCACACAAAACAAACGTTCGCGAAGTTAAATCTACATAACTCAGCTAAATGTCTTCTAGCTAGATGCATAACTGAACTAATCCGAAAGGATTTCCTCCAGCACAGAATCTACTCTGCTGGCCAATGAATCATCTTCAGCTTCCATGTCAATCATTTCTCCTATCCCTGCAGGATCATCTTCAGTATCAGATCGATCCGCCTCTTCATCGGTATAGATAGGATATGTTGGCCCACCAATAGGTTTATTACTTATTTCAGCGTTGTTAACAGTTTCTCGGTTACTTCTGGAATCCGATCCGACTACCGACTTTATGCCGGTCTTTTCGCATATACAGGCAGCAGGGTTGGCATGAAATTCACCTCTTCCTGGCGTAATTTCCATGGGCTCTCCAATGAATCCTTTCTGTATTGTTTGTACCTGTGAGGAGAATGCATCCCATGAAATGTTTGACCTATTCATAAATAAGGGATAGAGCTGTTTAGCACTCGGCCTGATTGTTCTCTTGTGGCCAAAATATCTCCTGCACAGAGCACCATTAGATAGTTAGAGCTCGATGAACTAATATAAATAAAAAGATCCGAACGGAAAGAACTGATGCACCACCTTCGCCCAACAAGAATTTTGGCCATGTTACCGTTGTTGTTAGTTACAAAAGCATCACTTCCATCACAAACAATAAAATCAATTGCCGCCATGCGAGATGAGTGTGTCAAGAATGGAGTCAATTCCTCTTCTGTGGATAATGTTTCTTTGGTATGGTAATTGGGGAAGAGCAATTTGAGGGGTGCTAAAGTGTCTTCCCCTCCATATATCTCACCGGAAGCAACATAGATATGGACATCACTTTTGTAGCCTAAAGCCCTCAACATCAGCCCTACCTCCTCAGGGGTTAGTGGGCATCGACCTTGCCTCCTTCCTTTCTCTGGGTCGCCTATCTGAAATGTAGAGCACAAGTTGGTAACAGGAAACTTTAGCTCACTTCTAAAGTATCTGCTGCATGATATTGTTCATACATGCAACGTTTTCCATCGCTTGCGAATGGAGCCTAGTTCTCTTTTCTCCTTTTCTCCACCACCATAATAACATCCAGAAAAGGCAAGCATGTCAGGTTCAAACCTGCCATCAGGATAGATAGTGCATGTTGATAAAAAGAGCAAAGTGATGCATAGTGCAAGAGCAAGATGGTACATATGAAATGTTCTTTTAGTCTCTACTTTCTCTTCAATTAATCAACCTCTATAATTTTGCTGTTCCATACTAATTCTAACAAAGTTAGCGAATAAGTTGGAGCTGAAAACCACCTTATAATTTTAGCAACACTAGCAGTATTTTCGTCATTAGAAGTCGACACTTCATTGTGCAGCAAAAAGAATGGATCAAACAGGTTAATTTTGAACAATAAGTAAATCTGCAGATTGAGGACAGCTTTATCTAAGCATACCTCAGGTGCAGAGCAATAAAATGTCTGCTCTTCTCTCGCATTCGTTTAATTAGCTTTTCACCCAATTCTTGTATCGGGTCAGTAAATCTCAAAGCATGATAGTTGACTCGACAACGCAGCTTTTGCAGGTCCCTGTCCAGCTTATTTGAGAGCCTGTAATCATATTTAGTCATGCGAATGACCTGAATAACCAGCGAGAAAGTGGTATGAGCTATATGTCTGAGGATTTTTCTGAACTTCAACCACAAAAAGAGCTAAAATACACAGAGAAGCACAAAGAAGAAAATGCATGCATAAGCTATAAACACAGAATGAAAGCATTCTCAACTTCCAACATAGACATTCAGTAAAAGTTATCAAGGTTCAAAGAGTATCTGAGTATCTGATCTAGAATGTGGAAAGGAACAAACAATGATTTCAGCTAAATTAATATAACCTAGTAACAAAGACTACTATAAAGCCACAGGGTCCACGACTTACATGTTTCTTCAGGAGTGCAGGTAAGACACGATTTAAGTAACATTTTGGAGTGCATTTTCGAGGGACACGCATTTTATAAGGTTTCACAGCTTTACCCCCTTTTTCTGGAGGTTCTTTGATAATATTGACATCCTTTGCAAGAAATGAGATGAACCAGTTGATATCAAATATTTCAGAAAAGTTGCTGCAGCAGAGAGCATTCAGAAAACAAGTGAATCAGTTCAATTAAAATATGCAAGCGCTCGTAGAGGATCATGAACTAAAATTTGGAGGTGCTCTCTGCTTCCATACCTTGAATCTTTCCAGAAAGATCTTTGATCCAATTTGGGAACAACAAGTGTTGCATTTAAAATGCGTGCAGCGACAACAGCATCAACTATCTAGAAACAAGCAGAAGTCATGATGTATCTAATGTGGAAAATAAACATAGCTACTTAAGAGTTCCAAATAAATGTAGAACCATGGCATTACTGTAATGCTATTCAGTTTCATCCATAAATGGGGGTGCAAACTACAGACTCCAAAGTTAGTAGCTTCAGAAACAAAGAGATTTGGTGTGCCTCACCGTAATAGCAACTAAATTTCATGAACTTCACTACTTCTAGTTATAGAACCATGCCTAGTGTATACTGCATTTTATCAAAACAGAGAAACGCTTCCCCAGTGCATGATAGTATATTTATACAAAAGAGAGAGATGCATCTCACCCCTGTTCTCTGCTGATTGAGACCTCCACTTGTAACAATAATCAAATATCGATCCGGCTGTGTGGTTACACTGGAATCTAGAAGACATTAGAAAGGCAATACCTTTAGGCAGAGGATTAACTCATTCCAATACAAAAGACATTTCAACTATTTCCAAAGAGTAGCATGAAATAAGCACTAATACAAATTAAGTTTAACTTATCATTCACATCTAATAAACGATCACACAAAGTACACAACATGTTTGAGATGCTATACAAAGTTTAGCAGTCAATTAGAGGCTTAGTGCAGAGAAATGGCTCACCAAGGAATTTTCCGCTAGAGTTACTGCAGCCAAAGAAGTTGCTAGCGAGCTTTGAACCCCATAGGTCAATTGGTGCAACCCTTTCATTTCCCTACATTTTGAGAACAAAATAATCAATTAATCAGTCATTTGTATATAAAAAGCCAAAGCAACATTTCCTACGCAGACATTTGAAGGCTTGAAGCCCATCCTACCTCTTCATAATTGCTACTTTAATTAGTGAAGCTATAGGACTGAATGATCCAATTTACTAGGACATTTTTGCATCAATAAATATCCGAACATATATTCTCCACAGATCAAATAAGCACAAGTCTAAACAGCTCTCAGCTCTGGTATTGAATATACCGGGTTATAGAACAAGCACATGATTAAAATTAAACTCATTCATCGACGATCCATAACACAAACAAAAACCCAAGCGACTCTAACCTGAATACCGGAGAATCCTGGGCCGTCCATTTCGCCATCAGAGCTGTTCGGCTGTGGATTCCAGACAGAGAGAGCAAGAGAAAACATCACACCAGGTTGCTTAGAACGGGATGAGGATTGAGGGGCACGAAGGGGAGGGCAGCCAGAGTTTCCGTTCATACCGCGCGGCGTCGGGAGCTGCTTCTGCCGAGGGATCGGCGGGAGGAGGAGGCGAGGCCGAGGTGGTCAGTGAGCGGTGGCACGGAGAGGGAGAAGGAGACGAGCGAGACGGCGAGGAAAAGCAGGAGAAGAGCCGCGCCTGGCAGCGCAATGCGGCGCGGGAACTGGTGCTGGTCGTGGTGCTGGCCGCGCCGCCGCCGCTGGCCCATCTCCGGCGGCCAGGGAGCTCAGGAGAGGAGCGGGGCGACGGCGACGGCGACGGGAGGGTCGCGGCGGCCGCGGTGGCGCCGGCGACATAGATCAGGGGCGGTGAGCGTCTGTCGGGAACGGGCAACTTCTTATATGGGCCCAACTTATGTGGGCCGGACTGACGCCGCCTATTCCGTCACGGCCCAACTTATATGGGCCACATGGAGACCGTATTTCCGTTACGGCTCTGTATGGCCCGAGGTCCGACAGCCTGACCCAAGGCACGACAATTTGGCCTGGCCTAGGCACGGTACGGCCTGACTGGGGGCGTGCCCGTGCTGACTCGGCCCGATAGTCGGGTCATGCCTGGGCTGCTCCCTCGGCACGGTGGGCAGGCACGGCCCAATACGAAGTTTAAGGAGGCTAGTCAGACTTATTTTCAATCATATGTAAGGCACGGTCCAAAAATAGGAAGGGAAAATAGACTTATATTATATGTTACGGTCCAAAGAGTAGGGATGTAAAATAGACTTATTTTAGCTCTACTAGCAAAATGCACGTGCGTTGCAACGGAACGACGACGCAGTGAGGAAGCAGGCGGAGGACGAAGGTCCAGGCGGCGGCGCAGGAGCTCCGAGCGACGACGGGGGAGGGGCGCAGGCGCAGCGCGGGGCACGACGCGGATGGGGACGAAAGAGAGGTACGTAGGAGGTCTTTTTTTATCCAAGCTCTTTCTCTCTTTTCAGCATTAGGATTGCAGGTTAATTTTATAAACACTTAAGAAATTTTCTGTAAAATAACGAGACGGACGAAAATTTTGGATAGAAATACTGCTTACTTTATAGAACATATATATATATATATAACTTTAAAAGTAAGGGTATCTTCAACGTTATGTACCATTGGACCTTGATTAAGAAATAGTATCAGATAAACATTTAGTATAAGTTAATTTAATTTTACCAAATTAAGTCAAAAATATAATGAAAATAGATATTGACTTACTGATACTTTAAATCGATTAGAAATTTGGTAAAAGTTTAAAATATTTATGACTCAGATATTATTAGTTAGAAACGTATATTGATGAATAGGATAAGTTGCATGTATATCGACGGCGACGCGCTAGCTCACGCGTGCAACGTGTGCTCGACCGTCGCTCAGGGCAATGCGCGGCGACGCAGGAGGCGCGTGAGTCGGGCTCGCCTGTTGGAGGTGAGGAAAGTGAGGCAACAATGGAGCGAGATGTTATACGGATCGGAAATTTTATAGATTTGGACAAAAAACGATTTGATGATCGAAAAATTATAGATTTTTTAAGTAGTTAAGATAAGCTATATCGTACATATAACTGGTTTTTTTAAAAAAATAGCCAGGTGGATTGCGGGTTAATTTCGGAAAAACTCAAGGAGTTTTTTATAAAATAGCCAGACAAAACAAAATTTAGATGGAAACACTACTTGTTTTATAGATAGTTATAGATATATGTCATAGCCTAAAGAGGAGGGAGGGGAATAGACTTATTTCAAAGAAGGCACGCTGGGCTGCCGTGCCTTCGTGCTGACCCAGCACAGCCCGACCTTTATTGGGTCATGCCTAGGCCATAGGTGGAGCATGTGGACCGATACGGCCTGGCCCGCGTGTAGATTGGGCCGGCACGGCCCGACAAATCTTGGCCCGGGCACAATCGGGCCTGGGTCGTGTCGGGCCAGGCGAGCCGTTTAGCCATCTGTAGTTATGACCCATAAAGAATCCTCGTGGGATATTGGATCATGGCCTAGAAGGAGGTGGGCTGAAGAGGAGATTGTTGTGGTCGTTAGCGTTGCCTTGGTGATGACTGATAACACAATTGCTAGACTTTTTAAAAGACGAGATTTGGAGGGAGAAACGTTCCTCCAAACATTTTTTAAGAAGAATAAATTATGAGCATGTGGAGAATTGAACGCGGGTCCTCCGGGTTAAAATCACACATCCTTTGTCATTGTACTACTATTAAGTGCATCTCCAATTGCCAGATTTTCAAACTTTTAACCCGTAAATCATTCTGGGACATAGAAATCACTAGAATTTTGTAGGGTTGGGCATTTTTAATCGAAAAGGAAAAAACGAACCTCACCGAGCCGAACCGAAATCTACGGTTTTTGGTTTTTGTTCTTGGTTTCGGTTCATGGTGTTGTATAAACCGAATAATTCGGTTCAGCTTTAGTTTTAATGTATGAAAAACCGATCTACCGAAAAACCAAACCCACCAACCACAACCTAATCTACGGCCGAGCACGAGCGAGCCAAGCTTCCAGTTCCATCCGTGTCGCCTGCCCGCCTCCTCTCTCTCCACGCCACCTCGGCCGGCCCTCCTCCTCTCCTCGCCACCCCGGCTCCTGGTGGCCCTCGCCACCCCAACCCCTCCGTCCTCGCCGTGACGCCGTCCCGGCCCGGTGGCCCTCGCCTTCCCTCCTCCGCGTCGCCTTGGCCGGCAAGCCCCCTCGCTCCTCGTTGCCCCGGCTCGGCGGCCCTCGCCTCTCCTCCCTCCGCGCCGCCCGACCCCTTCCTCCTCGCCGTGACGCCGCCCCTAGCCCGGCGGCCCCTCGCCTCCCCTCCTCCACGCCGCCTCGGCCGGCGAGCCCTCGCTCCTCGCCGCCTCGGCCCGACGGCCCCATCGCGGGCCTCGTCTCCCCTCCCTCCATGCCGCCTCGCCTAGCAGGCCCCTCGCTCCTCGTCGCCCCGGCTTGGCGGCCCCCTCGCCCCCTCGGCCGATCGACCCCCTCCCTTCTCACCACCCCAGATCGTCGGTGAGGCCCTCTGCTGCTTCTTTGTGTTGCTTCGTTGAATTGTGTTGCCGTCGGTTTTTCGATAAAAACCAAAAACCGAACCCGAATTTTACGGTTTCCGTATTTACGAGAACCGATTGGTTGTTCATTCGTACCAAACCGAACTTTTTGTAGAAAAAAACAAACCAAACTAGCGATTTTAACCGAATACCTAATCCTAGAATTTTGACAACAATCAATATATAATAAAACAAAGTATGGAGTAGTAGATATCAAGGATACAAATCATGAGGCATAAATATTTCGAAAATGTTTATACGGCCTTCATAGACCATAGGACGACACAGACTTGTACCCTAACTCACCATCTATCTAAGAGCATCCCAACAGATACGCTAACTAATCCTCCATCAAGAAATAGTGCGTGCGAGAGGAAAATTGCACTCCAGCGGATACGCTATCACTGTCTCCAAATTTAGCGCGTCCGCCATCCGAGAAAGAGACGCGTTCATCTTGACCGAGCTCCCATCTCTAGCTGGATCAATGGCGCGTAGGGTGGAGTAGTGAAGGTGGAGACCGAAGAGGTAGAAGCCTACCGGAGATGGAGATGTAGATGGCAGAAAGAGGCCCGCGCCGCCCGGTCACCGACGCTGACTCACAGCTTCTCCGGCCCACCGCTCAGCTTCCAATGCTGATCCAGAGTTTCTCCGTCCCGTTGCCTAGCCACCAACTTTGACCCGCAGCTTCTCCGCCCCGCCGCTCGGGCATTAGCTTTGATCCGTAGCTTCTCTGCCCACCGCCTATAACTTCTCCCCCGCGCCCGCACTTGCGTCCGCTTCGCTCACGGCACCTCCAACCGGCCCTCTGCATCACCTGCCCTTCGCCATCAGCCCCCTTCACCTGCCAGTCCTCTTTTTCCCTCCTGTCACTCTCTCGGTCTCTTATCTCGATAGGCATAGAGAAAAGAGGAAGATGAATAAATATGTTTGGACAGAAATGACATAGGAAGATAAAAAAAGAGAGAATAGAGCAGTTGTCTCCTAATTAGTATTGGATAGATCCATAATTCAATAAATTTGAACTTTTCAGGATGCTTTGCCAATATATACATTATAAAAATAACACAAATATATGGGTAGTTGGAAGATCTCTGCTATTATAAAAATTAGAATTAAAAATTAAATATGTTTATGTCCAAAATTTTGATAATTATCTTATTTTAATATGATGTTGGTGTGCAAGCACGTGATTTTAAGTCCTAAAGAGTGATGTCACTTAGAACGATGCAAGAGAGTAGCTTTTTTTCGTGTTTACCGTGGATGAGATTAATCTAGGATTAAAGTAAACGATACTATAATGGTGACATCTCAGTATGCTGCGGTTAACAGTGATCTTCTAGTAATGCACACAAAGGCTCTGTTTTTCTCAAATTACTCATCGGAATTTTTAAAATGTTTAATTTATCCTCACAATCAAATAGGTATCTGCAACAGTAATCCGCTTAATTATCTAAATTAAACGGGTTAAAGTTATCAACTCATGTACTCCGCATTCATTATTAAAATATAATGCAAAGTACTACCTTATATTAAATCTATATAAGAACATTACCTGTGTCATAAGTTTTTAACACGCTGTTTTAAGCAAGCACCACAGGGGAGTCCCCCGCAGCTAACACGGTCTATCATGAACAATTATATCTTTCTAAAGTCATTTAATGATTAATATACTTTTAGGTTTTCCCGTTAGCCCTCTTTCTAATATTACTAAAATAAAAGTGTGATATAAAAATTATAATATAGATGATCTATTGAAGCGAAGAGAAAATTTGAATGAACTGCTGAGGTGCTCTTAGTGACAAGTCAAAATTCTCGATACAAACTAAGATCTTGAAAAACAGTTGTACCGCAGCGATGAATCTTTCATCACGTTCTCCGCATTTGATTTTGATACTCTTAAAGCGATGGCACTTAAATGGCAATATTTCCCCACAATATTCACACTCTTTCTGCAATATAAGAAAAATACATGTTTAATTTAGTTGTCTTCAGATACTAAACTAAAATAACAACAGTTATAAGCCCATCAATAACACATCGATCATCACAAACACACATTGGGTAGTTGCCCTTGTACGGTTTTTGCATGGTTATAAGACACAGAACAAATAAACAATGCATTACATACATACCTCACAAAGTTTCGCATATAGTTTCTCTAACATTGGTGACTGCTTGAGATCTTGCATTGTATGCCATCAAGGCACATTGTCAGAAGATTTGAAGTACGGATCCAAAATTTATAGCCCATTGTACAGTTGACGATTAGCAGATGCTTGAGTGAAGTTGAAGAGATATCTGTGAACCGGATGATAACTTCCAAAAGCTCCAGATTTTTCAGGGCGGGGCACGCGTTGTTTAATGGCCCAAGGTAACTATCATGTAATACAACATGTTTGAGCACCACAGTCAGATATGAAGAAACCAAGATGAGATTATAACCAACATCTATGCAATATCCCTCACGCTCAGAGTATTCAAGCACAGGGACCTTGCGTTTGATAGCATAGTTGACCCACCAGACAGAATGGTAAATGTAAATCCAGCGAGAACGGAGACGAAAAGAGTGCAAGGGCACGCGGTCGTCGAAGAGAGGCAACCGCATGGTCCATGAACTTCTCGAACTGGAGGGTGTTGTCAAAGTCATCCTCGTCGATGTTGCGGCAAGGCAGAGGCCCAGAGATTGCGTCACCTCCGCGACAGGAAAATGATTCCTCCGACGTAACGTTAGCTAACTTTATATTACTAGCAAAATGCTCATACATTGCAACGGAACGACGATGCAGGGAGGAAAACAGGCGGAGAGCAAAGGTCCAGGTGGTGACGCGGGAGCTCCGAGCAACGACGGAGGGGGGGGCGCAGGCGCGACGGGGGGCGTGGCGCGGATGGAGACGAAAGAGAGGGACGTATGATGTCTTTTTCTTCATCCAAGCCCTTCCTTTTTTTCAGCATTGGGATTACGGGTTAATTTTATAAACATTCAAGGGGTTTTCTACAAAATAACCAGAGGACGAAAATTTTGGATAGAAACGCTACTCGTTTTTTTATAGATAGTTATATATATACATATATATATATACATATATATAACTTTGAAAGCAAGAGTATCTTCAACTTTATGTACCACTGGACCTTTATTAAGAAATAGTATTAGATAGACATTTAGTCTAAATTAATTTAATTTCACCAAATTAAGTCAAAAATATGATGAAAATAGATATTGACTTACTGATACTTTAAACCGATTAGAAATTTGGTAAAAGTTTAAAATATTTACGACTCGGATATTTTTAGTTAGAAAAGTATTTTAATGAATAGGATAAGTTGCATGTATAGCGACGGCGGCGCGCTAGCTCACGTGTGCAGCGTGTGCTTGGCCGCTGCTCAGGGCAATGCACGGCGGCGTAGGAGGTGCGTGAGTCGGGCTCGCCTGCTGGAGGTGAGGAAAGTGAGGCAACAATGGAGCGAGAGGTTATACGGATTGGAAATTTTATAGATTTGGACGAAAAAACGATTTGATGATCAAAAAGTTATCGATTTTTTAAGTAGTTAAAATAAGCTCTATCGTACGTATAACTGGTTTTTTAAAAAAATAGCTGAGGATTGCGGGTTAATTTCGAAAAACTCGGGGTTTTACGTAAAATAACCAGACAAAACAAAATTTGGGTGGAAACACTACTTGTTTTATAGATAGTTATCTATATCTATAACTATCTATAAAGTTAGTAGTGTTTTCACTCAAATTTTGTTTTGCCTGGCTATTTTGCAGAAAACCCCTTGAGTTTTTCCGAAATTAACCCGCAACTACTTGGCTATTTTAAAAAAAATAGTTATACGTACGATAGAGTTTACCTTAACTACTTAAAAATCTATAACCTTTGATCATCAAATCGTTTTTCGTCCAAATCTATAAAATTTTCGATTCGTATAACCTCTCGCTCCATTGTTGCCTCACTTTCCTCACCTCTAGCAGCGAGCCCGACTCACGCGCCTCCCGCGTCGCCGTGCATTGCCCTAAGCGGCGGCTGAGCACACGCCGCACACATGAGCTAGCGCGTCACCGTCAATATATACATGCAACTTATCCTATTCATCAATATACTTTTCTAACTAATAATATCTCGAGTTGTAAATATTTTAAATTTTTACCAAATTTCTAATCTGTTAAAGTATCGAAAGTCAATATCTATTTTTATTATATTTTTGACTTAATTTGGTAAAATTAAATTGACTTAAACTAAATGTCTATCTGATACTATTTTTAATCAAGGTCCAGTGGTACATAAAGTTGAAGATATCATTGCTTTCAAAGTTATATATATATGTATGTATATATATAACTATCTATAAAGCAAGTAATGTTTCTATCCAAAATTTTCGTCCGTCTAGTTATTTTGCAGAAAACCCCTTATTTTGCAGAAAACCCCTTGAGTGTTTATAAAATTAAACGGTAATCCCAATGCTGAAAAGAAAGGGAGGGCTTGGATGAAAAAAAACCTCTTACGTCCCTCTCTTCCGTCCCTATCCGCGCCACGTGCCGCGCCGCGCATGCGCCCCTCCCCCCGTCGTTGCTCGGAGCTCCCGTGCCGCCGCCTGGACCTTCACCCTCCGCCTGCTTCCCTCCCTGCGTCGTCGTTCCGTTGCAACGCACGAGCATTTTGCTATATATATATATATATAAAGTAAATAGTGTTTTCACTCAAAATTTTGTTCTGCCTGGCTATTTTGTAGAAAACCTCTTAAGTTTTTTCAAAATTAACCCATACTCTCAATGCTTAAAAGAAAGGGAGGGCTTGGATCAAAAAAAGACATTCTGCGCCCTTCCTTCCGTCCCCATCCGTGTCGCGCCTCGACTTCACCGTTGCAACGCATGGACACAATTGTTAGTAGATATAGATTTATATATGGATCTATTTTAACTAATGTAGGTTAGAGGATCTCGTTTGCCGTGACATGCCGTGACAGAACGCTCGTGTGGACTGCGTCTAGTGCGGGCAAGAATGACAGGACATGATGTATGAGATCATCGGGGAGGAAGTCAAACCAGTCTTCGCCGCTGGCACCGCCTGCCGACGTTCTTCCGAAGAATTGCTGCCGGGCGAAGACGCCATGTCGCTCGTGGGCAGCATTACATCGAGCACGTCGCTGCATCGTAGATTGGGAATTAACGGGAGAAGGAGACGGTATCCGATCAAACGAACTTAGGGCGTGTTTGGCTGGTGATATAAGCTGGCTGATAAGATAAGATAACTGATTTTCTGTGAGAAAAAAATACTATTCGAACGGTTGATAAGCTGATTGATTGCACCAGCCGAACGAGGCCTTAATCAAGAAAACAGATCGGAGAGGTGGATTTGGGTTCCGTGCTTGTGTGATGTGATCTCCTCTGCTGGGATGGTGGGCCTGCTGGGAACGGAGGCCTACATCTTCCCATTCTGGCCCAACATATTTGGCCCGCACTCGGGACTCGGGTCCTATTCCGGCCTAGAATGGAAGGACGGCGTCATGGCGATATAGCCTCGTGGGCTGCTCCATGGTAGCCCTGCTGTCCCGTTCTGGCAAAAATGAAGTTCATTAGTTCACCAAACTACAAACGTAGCGTAACTTACATTTAATATTTAATATATGTAAATATGTCCTTGTGTTTTAATGTACGTTATTTTATTTTATCATAATTATTTTAAAATTAAAGTCTTATGTAATTTTAATTTATATTTTTTCTTTATGTCTTCACCTATGGCCTATTTCAGCATTGGGTCTGCGGATTAATTTTATAAACCCTCAATGAATTTTCTGCAAAATAGACAGGTGAACGGGGTTTTATGCAAAATAGTCAGGTGGACTACGAGTTAATTTTATAAACACTCAAGGGTACGAAAATTTTGGGTGAAAACACTACTTTGCTTTATTTATAGATAATTATAATTATAGATTATAGATTATATAACATAGTACAACTTTTAAAATTCTTACTATTTTTATGAAACGGAGTTTATGAATCGAATCCCTCATATGTATCCGTGATATGATATTTTCTTTACATATTTATATAAATCAATCTTGAAACAAACCTGACGGTTTTATATACGGTTTTACATATTTATATAAATCGATACATGTTCCCATACGTTACAGTATTGACGAAGCAATAGCCAATCAGCCATATCATCAAACAGCCAATCAGCCATACCATCAAACTAAAACAAAGAAATACATTCTGGATCTTAAAATTCTGATTACGACCAAACATATATAATCAAACAAGGTTTTGCTAGATAATAAGGATACAAATAATTAGACATTTGTCTGGTACGGAGGCTTAGCTCTAACCCACTGCCTATCTAAGTCGACTTCTTCAATACAGGCTGAGAAGTTGCAAAATAATTGCATCAAAGCGACAAATCTTTGATCACTACATAAGTGGATTTTAATCTCTTGAGGAATGTCCATCATGTACTTTTTCTTTCAAATTTAACAAAAAAATTATTAAAATTATAAAGAAATTAACAATATAGAGCACCAAAAATCAAGTTCAAATTCGACCTACACATCAAAAACAAAAAAACAAATTTAGACGTAAACAGTATGCTACTATTAATACTTTGAATTTGTCCTTTTTATATCTTGACGTGTGAGTTTATGGAGTTATATATATACTAGCAACTATGCCCATACGCTGCAACGGGTGAAGTCGGGACATGACGCGAATGGGGACGAGAGGGAGGGACGCAGGCGCGACGCTTTTATAAATACTCAAGGGTTTTTTTGCAAAATAGCCAGGTGGACTGCGGGTTAATTTTATAAATACTCAAGGGGTTTTCTACAAAATAGTCAGGTGAACTATGAGTTAATTTTATAAACACTCAAAGGGTTTTCTGCAAAATAGATAGACAGAACAAAATTTTGGGTGAAAACACTACTTGCTTTATATATTGAGTGTTGCTAAATTTTTCTAGAATTTTTCATAACCGTTTGAATGATTTTTAAGCAAATGAGAGAACTTTCTCTCGAGAGATCAAAATACTTCTCATATTTTCTGAGGTGAGATAGCTGGTGCTCTTTCCTTACAACCCTTACACTTGTCATACGATATGAAAAATTGATGTTTCATTAGGTCATGACTTAAGTTAAGATGCTGATCAGCAACAGCACATCAATCACAAAGCATTGGTTGTTTGCCCTTGCACGGTTATATAGTGAGTATGCGGACAATTACGTACCTCACGAAGTTCCACAGAGAGCTCCTCTAACATTGGTGACTGCTTAAGGTTAAGGATACAACGTAGTGGATAAAGGTCAAAAGCCATGTACCAGTCACCAAGTAGACTGCATGTTGGTAAGCCCCTCTCGAACAAAACCTACAACCCATAAAAAGAGAACAAAACAAATCAAAAACCTAAATATTGAATCACAATCATAAATAGTCATTAGTACTCCAGACAAAAATAAAGAAACTTAAAAACTAAAATAGTTAAAAGTTGTCTTGTCTATGGAAACCTAGGGTTTAGGGTTTCTGGTAGTGCAACTATCAATTTCAAGTTTCTAGCATGTGAAAGGCCACCAAGGATATGATGCTCAAACTCATCATCGTTGTAGTATTCAATATCTTTGTTAACATCAGTTGACATTGACATCAGATGAAATGGGCACATAATTTTTCTCAACGCTTGTTATGATCTCATATTTCTGCATGTAGTGCAGTACTATTGCACTACATAAACTTCACAATGCTTTTTAAACCCTCTTTATTTCTAAATTAAATATTACCTTGTTAGAGCATATAATATTCTTGATAATTTATAATTCTCAATAACCACATTGTTTAGTAGCAAGGATTTGGATACAATGTACTAAAGTAATCAATATGTGTGGCGCATGCATAGTTTTTCATTGGTAGGTAAGTACACATCTAAATCAGTGATTGTAACATTGATGGTTATCTGGTCTGACCTCTCCCACATCGACCTTAAGTAGGTGAGCCACCCAACCACCGCGATCGTGAGGTGGTTGTGATTTATGCCATTGGTTGATTTCTTTTGAGTTTTGACAAATCTATGTTGACTCAAGATCTGAGCCGATAGCAACTATGAAGGCAGAGGCGACATTGGCAGATTTACACTTGTGCTAATTACAAACATTGTAGGGTGTGACTTGTAGCTTCTCAAGAAGAAATTAAGGCTCCATAATAAGGTTTGCTTTCTATGAATCATGGGAGAACATCATGTGTAATTATTTGCAGAATGTTGATGTGAAGGAGGAGAATTGCAACAGCTTTGCAAAAATAAATTTGAAGGATGATGTTTACATGATGGCCTTTATTCCAGCTTGTCTTCGGAGCTATTTTTTAAAGATATTGAAGAACTGAAGTCAAAAAATATCTTTAGTATTGGTTTAATAATAGAACTCATTAGCATGTTAAGAATTTTTACTCCTGTTTGCTTTTGTGAAGTTTGGCAATTTGCCATAGTAATGAACTGACACATGTGGTTTAATATCTCAAACTCAGTAGCTTTAGCGCAATAGCTTGCTATTTATGGAACTAATTTGTAAATATTCCATGGGATGCCGAGAAAACGAGCCATGATATGAGTGGTGTTATGGATTATTATACATCTGTCAAAAATGGCACAATCCAACATGTCTGTAATTATGAAATGACTGACAATGGATCTGTTTGGGGGAGTTTTTGGCAGCAGCTGCTTCTTCCAAATAGTCCAGCTTTTAATCTAGATTCTGAGAATTCAGAAAATTGACTAAAAGCCAAAGCTGGGAAACCCGGTTTTTTTCAAATTGTCAGAAGCTTGTTACCAACCAGCAAGTTTCTTAGAATCTAAGCTCTTTCAAACAGGTCCAATGAATACCCATACGAATACCATTGAAGTTTGATGAAGATTAATTTGTTGTTTTTATGCTACCATTGAAGTTTGATGAAGATTAATTTGTTGTTTTTATGCTATCCATCATTTAGAACATATGGAGGCTCGACGATGATGAGTTTATGTGGGTTAACATTTTTTGCAACAGCAGTATCATGGGTGATGGTGCAGAGAAGAATATACAAATATTTTATTTGAATATTCTAGCTGGATTCTTACCCGTATCAGTACCATGGTATTGATTTTTGATGATGGCTTAAGCTATTTGATGCCATCTGAATAGTGTTAGTTATATCATTTTCTTCTAGTTGTAACGCACGGCGGGCATCCAATTAGTATAAGATAAATCGAGGAATCGTCCTCATCCAAACATGCTCTCAAAGGATAGAATCATTTGCCAATGAACTATGAATCTCCATGCTTTTTTTCAGCAAACCATATCTTGTGTTTGAGATGGAAGCAGCTCGTATCTACTAGTACTAATAAAGTAGTTGGCAGTAGTGTGCACAAGGCTGACACTGAGAGCCTAATACTGATAGACAAACAAAGAGGGATAATGATTGAGTTGAGAAACAAACAAGCACTGCGACTGTAAAAGACAGTGCATCTACACCTTCAATGGCGAGACTATAATAGAGGACTACTAACGTATGGCTATTAAAGAGGAGGAAGCAAAAAGTATTTTCTCTCGAGCTAATGAAACAGTACTTGTGAGCTAATGAACCTTAGGCTCTAATTCGACTGAAGCTCAGTTTAAGATAAAACGACTAAATCCAAAAGCTTGCAGTAACGTAATTACAATTCCAACATTTCATAGAATTTCCCAAGGATCAAGGGAAAAAGTCAATATTTTCTTTCTAAACATTTGCCAACTTTGTGCCAGGGAAAAGATAGATGAAGAAAGCAGTGTGTGATTGGCAGCAGTAACGAAACTTGACGACGGTGTATATGTACTAGTATACTGTATACAAGTTCTCTGTACGTGCAAAGGCAGAGGAATTGCCAGATCGGTGCAAGGGTGTCATAGCTACTTGATGACCTCATAGACAAGGACTTCAGGTTGGATGTTGATCTCCCTGTAAAGTTCTAGTAGCTCTCCCCAGGTATCTACTGTCTGCAATGGGCAAACGAAATATTCAGATCGGCATTAGGAGAAGATTATTAGGATTTCAAATTCAAAGGCTACATGGCTCAGTTATCAAAAGATATTTTAAGAGTTATTTTATCTAGTAACTAGGTAAGGAAAACTCTCGTGTTGTACAGTAATACAGCTAGGTTCACCACGACAACTATTATTTTCACAACAATATGTATTTTTGTCAAATATGGTGTGGGAGAGTAACCAAAGTGGCATCTACGAGTTCAGAGTCAGAAACGATGAAAATTTATGGTTAGGAGGGGTAGTTAGTTACCTTGACCGTCGTAGTGTCATACTTGAGCCACTTGTCGTCCTGGTCACGAGCAAAGCAGACATAACCATGTTCAATGTAGCAAATCTGCGTGGTTGGACAAATAGCAATGTTAAGCTAACTGTATGCACATGAAGTAGATTTTCAATACATGATTAGGCTTCTATAAGCAGATAACTCCACAACCAGTCTAACGACAGGATGTGTTTAAACAAAGTAACAACATAATGTGTAGAGATTACAAAACATGGGTGAGGAATGGTATGCCGATGTAGCCGTTATCTCTGCAATCGATGCATTCAAATTGATGAGACAAATTCTTATAAGATATGGAGGGAAATAAGAGTACTCCAAATGTAGAAATGAGAAGAACATCAGGCATTTAGTTGGTCCCACAAGATTACCTAGCCATGGTACTTCTCCAATGCTTAATCAATGATATGTTCCAATTGAAAGTTCAGCAATATATCGAGATGACAGTCCATAGAAGTAATAAACCGCCTGTGTTGATTCCACTCGCTAGTATTCGCTATATGGACTATATATTCCTGCTCAAATTCTACTCTTCAAGTCACACATAGGATTAATTGCCACACTCACTGCTAACATTTGGCAAGTTGCAGTGAAACATGTTAAATTAATATGTAACAACTAACAAGCTACTGCCAAGGTATGATAGTGCCTAATCACTTCAACTTTTCACCTTTTAGAAAGTTGATAAAGGTTTATCAGAAAACATGGAAAACGAGAATGTGTTCAGCTGCCAGTAATACCATTTCTCTGAACACAAATTAGATAAATACCATCTCTAATATCCTGAATACAAAATATATAATACTCCTCCGTCCCAAAATAGCTATATTTCTATGTGAAAATATAAATAATACCATTTCCTAGAAGTAGTACCTAAATTTTTCTGAAAATATCTAAAAAAACTCTGTATGCTCTCCTTGCTCAGTATCACTACCCAAATTGTATGTGACAACTAAGAATTTAGATACAACCCAACCATCTCAACTAAGAATCCAAACACCACCAATAGTCAAGAAACAAAATAGCACCTCAATGTATAGAAATGCTGCATAAAAACTCCTGAAAAGCATGCATAACAATCAATGCACAATGGTATATTGTTCCCCGTCTCTTCCGGACTACCTTAGGGCATAATAATTATTTTGAAAATTATTGTTTTCAGTCCGGTGACAGTTCAATTCAGGATTAAGAAAAGGATTTATTGTGTACATACCACTGAGGCAAGACGATACTTGGTTGCAGAGTGACCACCTATGTGAGGAAGTGTAACACCTTTGTAGAGAAGTGTAATGTCAAGGGGAGACCCAATGCCAAACAATGCTTCAGACAATATAGACTGGCTTCCATCGCTACCCAGCCAATCCTTTATAACTGAAACATGGTAGCAGCAAGTGACACAATAAAAGGGACATGTAAAAGTGACACATGCAAAGCAATAAAAGGTGAATTTACATTTGTTTCACGTTGGTTTTGCTACTTCTGAAGGACAAGTATCTCACTTTTATTGCTTTTGTTTGGAGAAGGATTCACAGGAAGCACATTACTAGGCTATTTACAACATATTCTAACTTGCAACAAACAGAATAAGTTTGTTCCAAGTGTAGTCTCTGTGTAGGGTGGAGAAAAAGAAATGTGTAACATTACATGCAAGGCACTATTTAAACAAGAAAATTCACCTATTGTGAAGAAGTGTGGTCCCTTTGAAAGAAAACAACCAATTTGCTTGACACTTCCAGAACAGTTATTACATCTTCTCTCGCAATCGGACTGATAATCCATTAACATTGGAAGCTCATCAAAGCGATTGATCTGGAAAAAGGACCAAGATAAACTCTGTCAAGTGTCCACACTTAATACATGCAAGAACACTTTCACGTCATTATATCCACTAATAAAATGTTGAAAGACTAGGAAAATACACAGCGTGTGACACACCTTTGTGCTATGAGGTGAACTTGCATCAAGTTTATGGAAAAGCAAAATATATTCTTCCCCTAACCACTCTCCACATCTGCAGCTCATAAGTTGCTTCAATCTTGTCCCAAAAAGACCAAGTGTGTACCATACGCAATATCTGCAGGGTGCATCTATTACAATTCTCATTGAACCAACGCACACAGAATTCTCAAACTTATCCAGCCTCTGAAGAATAATAGACATTATTTCAGATGCAAAATTTCTTCCAGCCTGCAACTGACATATTGCCCCAAGTTTAACCTTGTGAAGAAGGAAATATTTTTATGCAGCATGAAATATAACTAGAGGAAGGATTCAGATAAGTCTCCTAGGGTATTCCAGCACTTCTAATTTATTTTTTTTAAAAAAAGAAACTCAAGGGTACAAATGAAAAGCGTGATAGCAATACATCCAATTTTTTCATTTTTTTTTGTAAAATAGCATCAACATGCAAACATAACAGCAAAACAAAAAACTAAAATAAAATTGATTGCCAACATTGAAAAAGAAAATAATTAGTTAAAAGACATGGTTTTTGAGGTTAGAAATGTTCTATTTTACGAACTGGAAACAATATCAAATCCATGTTTAGCTCGAGAATAATCATATAGGTCTACAATAGCCCTAAATTAAGGGAAAAAGTATTGGAAAAAGGTAAGCAAAATAAAACAAGATAAATTAGCAGTTAATCACCTATGATGCCAATTGTTTGAATGAATTGTTCTATGAAGCTATAAGATGGTAGTAAACACATACCGTTTGAAACATATTGCTGTCATTTACGATTCCACACAAAGTGGTCTTCACATCAGTAAGCAAAAGAACCATTTTAGAGTGTTCATTTTTTTCCCATGCAGAGAAGATCCTATATAATTTTTCAGCAATGCAGAGGTCCTCATGCACTATGTCAAGGGTAGATCGCCCCCTTAGAAATTCATTGCGGAAGTGCCTCAAATTCCACAGTAACTGTACGTGTTTAGAATGAATTAGAAAAAAAGTATACGACAATGTACATACTCCGGTACAAATTTTAGCTACCTGTATTATCACATTCAAGAAATACAGATCTTCATCAGCATTGTTCTTTTTGAGAACATCAATGCTTTTTTGGTAGCAGGAAATGCTTGCAATTTCCTCAGTAGACTGGTCAAATTTTCCTATTATAAGATTCAGTCAGGAAAAAAATTATCTTGTTGTATTACTAAACATAATTCAAAATTGCTAACAGAATGTCTTAAGTCTAAGAAGCAAATGACTATACTTTTCATAGTAAATGGTCACATTACAAATATCTTCATTTGTAATGTCCTGAAGCTGCTGTAGTACGTTTGGTACAACAAATGCACAGAACAAAGAAGATCCAAATCCATTAAAGATGGGTTGCATTGGGGAAGGTAATTACAATAAAGCAATAATCAAGCTCGCTAATAACAATAAAATGACATCAAAGTAAAACAAAATATATGGACTTCTCCTGTCAAACCTAGATGAGGTCAATAGGTCAAATGGTCTTGCCGTCTAGGTAATGCAAAATGTTGCCTACAGTTTACCTGGATTAGACTATATACTAGATAAAGAACATGTGCAGAGGATCTGTTAAGACATTTCACACATAAGAGAGAGTTGGCAGTTAGATTAAGTGAACAGGTCTCTTTCAATTTCAATCAACTGTGCCGAAATTCCAGTAGCTTAGACAGTTTGTTTTTGATAACACCAAACTAAAATAAAACCAAAATGGAACCAAGTTCACATGACATCGATAATCTATTGGTTATCTGCTAAACAGGAATATGGACAACACTGTGCTACGGCTAGAATTTCTACACATGGAGCAAAGTTCCTTTCGTTTCAAATGAAATATATGTACCTAACAAGTGCGAAGAAGTGTTTGCCGTACTGTAAATTTGGTCACTTAAGCTGGGTAGAGAAGTTCTATTCAGGCTGTCACATTTTAGATCTGCCTCGATATTACCTGGTGTTGCATCCAGCTCGTTTCCATATTCCACCATTTCAGCTGGTGAATTTGACCCATTTTCATTTACTGTGGCACCATAGTTCTCATCTTTAACATGTACGTCACTGCACCAAGGAAAAACTTTTGAGCTCTCGTATGAATTGGAGAAACAAAAAATGATAATCAATAACGATACTAGCTAATTTTATGAATCTATGAGAGATAGCAAACACGAAGGATCAAGAGGACCCGCCACAGTAAAAACACAATGATATAACGAGATGCAACATTTTTAGTTCCAGTTTCATTGTGTACATTGAGATGATGTAAAGAAACTACAGTCTCTCACGAGCATGTATTTCAAAATGTAGACTGAAGAAATAGTTGTCATGCTGGTCTCCAAACTCTATAAAAAAACAAATATTTCTTTATGTTGTCACAGAATTATGCACCATCACTAAATCGGGTATAGAATTACAAGATAATGAGGCTAATGCCCAAAATTTACTTGTCTGTGGAAAAACAGTTCACAATGTTCAAAATACCTAGTAGCTTTCTAGATGGAGACTGACTGATACACCTCTCCTTGTTTCTAAAATACTTGGTAAATTTTATCAGAGTGATGCTAATTTACAAGCTGACAATATGTATTCTTAAGTAGCTTACACGGTATGTATTCTTCAGTAGCTCACACACTGATAATAACCATCATCAGTTGCCATTTTCTCTATTACATGGATCAAATGTGGATCTTAAAATCCCATCATTCCATTGGTTTCTGAAACACATTCCCAACTGGCATAGCATGCTTCCTGCTAAACAGTATCTCCACATAGCATGTTTCTATTTACGAACTATTGAAGTAGCCACATTACATGCACTTGTCCATTCTGAACATACGATCACTTTAGTAACAACAGGGAGGTTTTCCACAGATAAACTATGGGAAAGTTACATAGTTCAGTAAGTGAATCATTAGTAAAAAAAATACAAGTTTGTTGAAATATTGGGAAATACATAAAAGAAAACAGATTGACAGTGGACAGTTATCAACTGAACTACTCTAATGGAACAAAAATCCTGCTTGATAATTGAAAAAGAAGCATTCGTACCTTTGTTTATCAATTACATCTGTTGATGTGTCGTCTGAGCATGACAACTGAAAGGAATTTCAGATATTAGCACTTTTCAATTAAGTTACTTAGCAAATACTGTAAATATAGGAAAATAAACAACCATAGTGTTCTCTGGTTTTTGGTTGACTTCATCTTCCTGGACCTTGTTTGCATGGGAGAGATTGGAGCCATCTTTGATAGCAGAATTTCTGTCAGGGGCATTGGCAATGTTAGGAATTACTGCATCCATATCACCAGCATTGTTTTCAGGGGCATCACCAACATTAGGACATACTGCAGCATTGCTGTCATGGGCATCTGTGTTATGACATACTGCATCAGTATTAGAAGCATTGCTGCTGGAGGCATCAACAACATTAGGACGTATTGCATCAATATTAGCAGCATTGCTGTCAGATGCATCAGGAACATTGGGGCATATTGCATCATTGTCAGCAGCATTGCTGTCAAGGGCATCATCGACATTTGGAAATATTTCATCAATATCAGGAGCATCAACAACATTAGGACGTATTGCATCAATATTAGCAGCATTGCTGTCAGATGCATCAGGAACATTGGGGCATATTGCATCATTGTCAGCAGCATTGCTGTCAAGGGCATCATCGACATTAAGAAATATTTCATCAATGTCAGGAGTATCAACATAAGGAAATACAACATCAATATCAGCAGCATTAACAATCTCGCTGGCAGCCTTCTCACTCATGCGTCGCAGAAACCGTTCCTGTAAAGATAGTTGTAGTTTTGTAGATCAGTACATAGTAAGTGTGAACAGATGGATAACTACACATAAACAAGAGCCTCCAGACATAAACATACCCATATGAAAACCATCACATTGGGTAAGATGACTACACGAAAATCCAGAACAGAGATTTCAAGGAAATAATGCCACAGGTCCCGGATTTCAGCACAAGCCTCATTAAACTGCAATGTGAAAAGTTTAGTCCAATAAAGATGATTGTCAGAGCGAGAAAAATGCTGAAACAAGGCCATGCAAAAGGGAAGATTGTCAAACCTCGGTGCTTAAAGTATCTGCAGGGACATTCTTCAGCTTTAGCTTGATCTTACCAAGGATTTCAATTCCTTCTGTGCATTTATTCTCCCGTATTTCAGAAAATGGCCTTTGTTCAGTTATTCCAGGTGCCAGAATCCTTTTGAAATGGAAGACATAATGCTCCTCTGAATCTTCATAGACAGTTATGTCATCCGAGAAATGATCACCCCGAGATGTATCGGGAATCAAGTTTGGATCTAAAATAGACAGCAGCTTCGGCCAGACTCTCCCTTCCGGGTGCTTGTTGCGCATGTGTTGCAAGAGCGCATCAGTGCTCGGGAGCTTCTTGCCAACACAATAGGGGCAAATCCAATACCTCCATGACCTGCTTTTCTTGACAAAGCTGAGTGCATCAGATATGATCTTTGTAGCCTCGTCGATTTTTTCATTACCGAAGTGTTGAAGCATCGAATTGAGTCCCGCTGATAGAACGCTGTCCCGCTCCTCGCTTGTTAAGGATTGCATGTAATCTATGGCCACCACGTCAAGCTTCTTTTGTAAACGTCCAAGCTCTTTGCGGATAGAAGACACCCGATCTTCAGGTTTCTCTCCGAGGACAGATCTAGGAGGTACGTCATCATCCCACGGATCAGCAGGCCCCTCCATGGCGTTCGCCCGGATGCACTCAACTGTCATATCAATATACTTGCCCAGGAGAAACGAGAGCTTGGCGCGGAACATGGCGAGCACAAGCGAGGTCTTGAACTGACTTGCCACCTTGTCCAAATCGCTGAGGATGCGACTCAGAAATACCCGGTTGTCGATGCCCGGAGCAACGCCTTGAGCGAACTTGAGGCGGATGTATGCGTAGGTCAGGTGCGCGCGCGCCGTGTAGGGGTAGCGCTGGGCGAGATCCTTCGCTGGCTTGACCGCCTTGGCCACGCCATCGCTCCCGGCGTAGTTGAGGACGGCGCGGACATCGCCGGGAATAGCCGTGTTCCGCACGTAGGACACAATCTCGAGACGGCGAGCGAGGGCCATCTTCCTCGCGTTCTCCACCCTGTCCTTGGAGTTGGCGAAGGTCTGGACGTAGTCGTACGCGACGTTGTTCTCCGCGGGGTCGGTGGGGTAGCGGATGGCTACGGCGCGGTGGATCTCGAGCTCCGCTTCGCCATCATGGAAGCATCGGAGCCGCGCTAGCGCCAGGCGAACGGCGATCTCGATGCAGTTGGGGGCGAGCCGCTTGGCCTGGATGTAGAAGTCGCGCGCGGTGTTGCAGTGCTTCTCAATACCCTGCCTATCTTTGGCAGCGATGGCGCGGGTGGTGGCGTGGTAGTGGATCATCCCGGCGAGGTGTGCCACAACCGCGGACTCTGGATGCTTGGCCACGAGCTCGTCGACGCGGGCGATCGCCTCGTCGTGGCGGCGCGAGCGATCCAGCAGCAACACCTCCCTGGCCTCCTTGCGCGGGATACTCACCTCCTCGATACGGCGGTCCAGCCGCGCCACCGCCTCGGCCTCCTTGCGCTGCTGGGCTTGGGATACTCCTTTGCCCATCGCGCGGTGGGAGGGCACGCAGCGCAAGCGAGGTGTTCGTGGAAATGCCGCACCAGACGCGATCGAGTTGGAGCCCTTGGAGGAGGAGGCGGAGGCCGAGGCGAGCGACGGAAGAGCGCGAGGTGTTCGTAGAAATTGCCGCAACGGCGAGTCGGCGACGGGGAGGAGGTGGAGGGAGGGAGGTGGCGATGGGGAGGAAGGTGGAGGAGAGGCGAGACGATGGAAACGCGGGCACGGAGAAAGAGAAGAGGGGGTTTTCGGTTTTTGCTTTTGCGAGCCGTTGCGATCGAGGGGTAGGAGGGAGATATTTATCAGGCAAATTTGGTGCTGATGACTATTTTTTCTCTTTTTTTTAATATTCCGTGGCTCATTGGATTTTTACGTAAAATTGAAACCATAGCGAACTTGACCTTAAATCTTCCATAAATCACGTTTTAATTTGCTGAGAGACCTAATTACCGTATGTTAGTTTTTTATTGCTAGTTGGCATCACAAGTGGTGTAGTAATTACGTACGCAGTTTTAAAAAAAAATTATAGACACTTTGCTAATACGTACATATGATTTTTTTTCCTATCACAATGGATAGATTTTTTGACAAAGGATTTGTATGAGTGTTAGATTTTTCTGAATTGGTAGGATCTAAAAGTCGGTATTTATAATGCCTCTGTATTCAAATGTAGCCCTGTAATTTTGTATGTTTTCGTGTACAATCTTGAGCATGAAGGGATACAGATACTTTTGGACTGTTAAATGTGGTTGTTTCTATGAAACGATCAACCAATCTCCATAAATCAACCAGTCTTTATTATCATATAAATCACAGGGTCTTTATCCAGCAATCGAAGCAATCGAGCCACTCAGTATTAGTGTAGCGCCAGGCATCTCCATGGCAACAAAATCGATATCACAGACCCGCACGTAGCAAGAACGCATTGCATTCAGTAATTGAGGATTTCGCTTGTAAATTGTGAGCAACATTACAAATTTACAATGATTGATTCGATAATTGGGATTAGATTTAGTTGCCGGAGAATTTAAGGCCGTGCAGTGTCCTGCTCTTCATCCGAGCCGGCCTCACTGGAGTCACTTCCATCCATGAGGCATTTCTTCATCTGAGTCAATTACTTCCAGGCAATTGTAATATGCCACGCTCTACATGACAGGATTGGTTAGCAACTTGTTTTGAAAGCATCAGGTAGGAGATATAACATGAATTAGATACACATTCATACCACAGGTGGAAGCTTCGATCGATCACAGCTTCAGAACTACAGAGATGAGGAGTGGCGAAGTCAGGTGGACTCAAACACAATATAAGCTTCACGATTGTTGAACATGTTCTCATATTTCTGCATTTGAAAAAGGTTAATCATATTTAGGGACAAAGCAAAGTAAAACTAGCGTCGGGAAGAGAAAAAGGAGAAGGGAGGGGAGAAGAAAAAGAGGAGGCAGTAACACGTGGGTCCTACCTGTTGAGTTAGTCGGTCAAACTAAATCAAATCGTCATGTCAGTCAAACCGTCTTCAAAACCAACGAGGAAGCCAAATTATACCAGTTTTAATAATTGAGAAGTCAAGATATCTAGTATTACGTTTAGATTGGAACTATAAGTAAGAGAGTTAATATGGACTTATTCCCCGACACGACGTTGCGTGGGGGCGAGACGCCCGAGACGACAAGTTTTGCCTAATAGGCCAGAACAGGAATACGGGCCCCATGCGGCCCATGTATATTAGGCTGGTCGAGAGAAAGCCTATCAACACAAGTGGGCCGCTCGTAAGAGGAAATCAAAATCCTGAGGTCAGTGGTGGCCAAACAGGCCGCCCGACACGGCTCGACCCGGGCACGCTCGCGGCACGGCCCGTTAGGCAAGGCTTCTGTAGTGTAGTGACGGCCAGATGGGCCGTGCTGAGGCGGGCCGGCACGACACGGTCCGTTACTATAGCAAACACTGTAGCAAGTACTGTAGCAGCACTGTAGCACGGGTAAAAGTAGCCCGTAGGTCTTTAACAGGCCAAAAATAGTGTCTCAAACAGTGTTAAACAGTGCCAAACAGTGTTACCAGGCTGGCCTCGGTCCATGGGTCTTTAACGGGCCCGTGCCGGCACGGCACGGCCCAGCCACCTCATGGGTCGTGCTTGGGCCGGGTGCTAGGCACGTGGGCCGACACAACACGGCTCGTTTCATGAAGCGGGCCAAATGGGCCGTGTCGAGACGGGCCGTGTCGAAACGGGCTCATGTCGTGCCGGGCCGGGCCGCCCGTTTGGCCATCTCTGCTATAGCGGGTCGTGCCGACACGACCCACGTGCCGAGCCTTCGGCCCAAGCACGGCCCACGGGGTGGTCGGGTCGTGCCATGTCTGCACGGGCTCGTTAAAGGCCCATGGGCCAAGGTCGGCCCGTGACACTATTTTTTAATGTTTCGTACTGTTTTGGCTTATTAAAGGCCCACAGGCCGCATTAACACTGCCGCAATATTTGCTACAGTACTTGCACTACAGTATATGCTACAGTAATGGGTCGTGTCGTGCCAGCCCACGAGCTCGACCGGCAACCCGGGCACGACCACTCGTGTCGTGCCAACCCGACCCGTTACGCCCTGTCCGGTGCCCGGACCATGCCTGTAGTTGCTACAGGGAGACCGTGCCCGGGCAGGCCCACGGTGGCACGGCCTATTTGGCCACCTCTACCCGAGGTTGGGGTTCGTCTCGTTTCCTCGACCCCCGACCCCGATCCCCATCGCATTCTTGAATCCATCCCCTTGGTGAGGGAGACGACGGTGAGAGCGAGTGAGATGGCGCTGACAGCCCAGAGGCGTCGTGCCGCCGCGCGTTGCTCACCTCCGTCGTCCACGGACACACCATAGCTTCGCTCACCGACGACCTGCTGGAGGAAGTCCTGCTCCGGCTCCCTCCTCCGCGCCAGGTTGGTGTGCCTGCTGTGGCGCCGTGCCGCCTCCGCGACTGGTTTCCTCCGCCGCTTCCAAGCGCTCCACCCAACCCCTCTTCCTCGGCTTCTACGGGAACCACTAGGGCATCGGATTCCCCGTCTTCGACCAGGCTCCAGGCCTCCACGACCTCGATGCCGCCGTCGTCCTCCGCAACGGCGACTTGTTCATGCCCCTTCTCGGCGACGACCGGTGGACCATCAAGGATTGCTGCCACGGGAACCTCCTCGTCAGCGCTCTCGCGAGGAGAAACAAGTCTCCCTCTCCCATCGCTGGCACCCGGCTGCAACTGTGGCATCGCAAGGTCGACAGTGAGAAAGATCAGCCATGACCATGAGAGTTTGATCAGGAGGTGCCAGTGGGATGTGGATCCGCAATGCGCCAAGTGCGTGTGGTAGCTGGTGGACTTGTGTTGTTGTGCCTGGACAACTCCTTCTCAGCTCTGGTTCCTGATGCTCTCATTCGCCTCAAGAACATGCAGGCAGTTGTTAGCTTTACTAGTTGTGGCCACGCCTTTCGTTACTTGATGCATTGATGCCTCTACAGGGTAAATTTGGGTTTAGCATGGAGTAGTATACAGTTTTCGTTACATATCCTCGTCTTAACAGGTCAAAATAGTTGGTTGGTTGGTTGATTTACTTACTTGTGGATATTGAACTTGTTTCTTGGAAACGAAATATGGCTATTCAACTTTGGAACCAAAAGCATCCTTTGGCGATATTGTTTGTACCCATATTTTGCAATATATGCATTCATTGGGCTTAATTCTAATTTCCAAGCCCGAACCACGCTATGTTGATCCAGCGGTGCGGCTCTGGACTGGCACAAAAAGGTTCGGTAAACCAAAAACGTGGAAGGTTCGGTAAACCAAAAACGTGGAAGCATCGGATTGCAGCTTCCACGTTGTTTTACCTGCAAAACGGATTTGAAGGACTAGGCCCAATGTGCAATGTCGCAATCCGATGTGGTTTTGTGCATTCTGGATCAAATTTTCTAGAACTAATTTGGTTCATCCGTCTACGTTTTGATACGTAGTGTGTTCCGACATGCGCTCTAATAGTGATGAAGCAATTGCCATACCATCAAACTAAAACTCAGAAATACATTTTGGATCTTAGAATTCTGATTATGACCAAATATAAAATCAAACAAGGTTGTACTAGATGATAAGGATACATATCATTAGACATTTGCCAGGTTTTTCTGCGGCCTTCAAAGCTTATCAGGAGGCTGAGCACTAACTCAATGCCTATCTATGTCAACTTCCGCGATACAGACTGAGATCTTGCAAAGCAGTTGCAGTAAAGTGACAACTCTCTCATCATGTTCGGTACATTTGATTTTGACGGTCTTCACGCGATCACATTTTTTTCATGAATACGCAAAAAAAATACACGTCAATATATTAGAAAAAGAACAATTTTTTTGTTACACAACGCAACTGGCCAGATGACCATTGCCTAGGAAACAGAAGATTGTTAAGGTAAAAGACTATGGAAAATAAAGATGCTCCTATATTGAGGAAGGATGGTGGCGGAACCCCATTACACTCCCAACAGGCATTCAAAAGCAACGACGCCAACAGAAAACCACATATGGCGAACAGCTGAGATCGACGAGAGAGAGAAATCAAAAACCCTAGAGTTCCGCTAGCTGCTAGGAGACCAGGAGGACTAGAGAGTCGAAGCCCTCACAAAGATGCTCAGGAAGGCATGCCCTGGAAGCCGGCCACCAGACCTGAAGCAAGCCACCACGGGAAGGATTGAGGTCAGACCAGCCAAGAGGAGACAGCTCATGGTGCCAGACCCGACGAGCAAACATATAGTCAAGGAGGATGTGGTTCGTCGTTTTAAGTTTTTGAGCGCAAAAAGGACATGCCGAATGGTGTTATTTTCCCATATGAGAAAGCTGGTTCTCTTTTCTTGCAATTCTTACACTCCTTCTGCGACAAGGAAAATAAATATTTCATTAGGTCCATGTCTTGATATACCAATTGCCAAACTAGAATATAAATAATAGCCGTAAGCTCAGCAACCAACCATACATCACAAACAAATAGTGGTTGGTTGCCCTTGCACGGTTCTGGAGTAAGACGCGAAACAATTACGTACTTCACCGAGTTCCACACAGAGCTCCTCTAACATTGGTGACTGCCTAAGGACACAACGCAGTGGATAAAGGTCAAAAGCGATGCACCAGTCACCAAGTACCAAACATTTTAAGTTGTTAAAGACCAGGCATGTTGGTAAGCCCTCCTCAAACAAAGCCTGTGCATCCAAACAAAAAAGAACAAAACAAATTATAGGTTAGATGTTATATCGAAGTGGTAAAAAAACAATGGTAGTATAGAAACAAACTTAACCTGAAATAGTTAAGGAGTTTGTACAAACCTCATATAGTGGAGCTATCAATTTTAGGTTTCTAGCATGTGAAAGACCGTGAAATATATTAAGCTCAGTTTCGACATAATGTTTAGGATAGAAACAATAATATACACTGACTGAAGCAGTCATTAAGGCTGACAAGTTCTCCAAGACCAAAGAATCATGTCCCAAATAACCATAGACATGTACGTCGTCAAGGCACATTGTGAGAAAATTTGGAGCACAGATCCGAAATTCATTGTAAAATAAACAGCTGACGATCCGCATATGCTAGATTGTTACTGGGCATAAGGTCCAAACATCCAAAAGCTCTAGATTTTCCAGGGCAGGGCATACATCGATTAATGGCCAAAACTGGCCATAATCTAAAATCAACATGTTTGAGCACCACCTTAGTCAGATATGAAGAAGCCAAGTTGAGGCTGGCATGAACAGAGCTACACACATCCGCACGCCCAGAGTACTCAAGCACATGAACCTTGTGCTTGACAGCATGATTGCCCACAAGGCAGAAAGGTAACGGAGGGGAGAACAGAGACGGAAAGAACGCAAGGGCACACTGTTGTCCAAGAGAGGCAACGCGTGGACCATGAAATTCTCGAACTGACTTTCGTCGTCAAAGTCACCTACGTCGATGTTGAGCAAGGCATAGAGGCCCAGAGGTTGCGCCACCTCCGTGACAGAACGCTGGTGCGGACGGCCTCCGGCGCTGGCAAGAAAGACAGGACGTGGTGTATTAGATCATCGGGAAGGCAGTCGAACCAGTCTTTGGCGCTGGCGCTGGCACTGGCACTACCGGACGACGCTCTTGCAGGCTTGCTGCCAGGCGGAGACGCCATGTCGCTCGTGGGCGGCATTCCGTCGAGCACATCGCATGCACCTTGTAGATGGCAATAACATAAAGAAGTAATAAAAAAATGTCAGACCAAGGAGGAGGAGTAGGAATCAATCGATCGAGCGAACATAATCGGTACAGCAGATCGGCGTACGCCGGGTACGAAGGCGCGCTCGGCGTCGGGATGGCGCGTCGTTCGCGGCAGGCGGCGGTCAGGGAGGAGGGCGTCAGCCGTCACAGAGCGCACATTTTTTGATGCCCTGTTCCGCGAAGGACTCCTCGAGAATTTTTTTACTTTTTATAAGATTTAAAAAAATAAAATATCGTTTCAAAGTTGCGTAAAAATATACTTCCTTCATCACACTGCAGGACGGAATATATAAATCACCCATGATAGAACAATATATATGATGTGATACCTCGTGGGAGGGGCGTGCCATGTAGTGCTGACCAAAGAGGCCGCTCGGCACGGCATGACCTGTTAGGCACGGCTCCTATAGCGGATCGTGCCGTGACGACCCACGTGTCGACCCGTCGGCCCAAGCACGGCTGTAGAATGGTCGAGCCATGTCGTACCGGCACGAGCATGCATATGGTCCACGGGCCAAGGCCGCCCCGACCACGACTGTACTAGTGTATACCCCGTTCGAAAATTAAAAGAATTCCTTTCGAAAATCGGCGGCAACGACGGCGACACGTTCTCCCAAATGACTCTAATCATCAGCTCCTACGAGCGCTTCATCTGGGGCTTCTCCTTCAAATCCCTAACCGCCTCCACCTCGTCGCCATTGCGACGGTCTTCTCCCTCAAATCCCTAACCCTAGCCCTCGTGTCGGTCTTCTCGCTGCGCCGCGGCGGGGGCTCGCGGCGTCGGGTGGATCTAACGACATCGTCCGCCTCTACGACCTCTCCACTGACGCCGACCTCGGCCCGTTCCTCGACCCCTCGGTGGCGATCTCCGTGGTCGCCTTCTACTTCCGACGCCCGCCATCCCGTGACCCCGTCCTGCGCAACCTCCTTGCTGCCTCCGACGACTGTACCTCCCCGCGCGCGTGTCGTGCCGGCTGTGTGGCCGTGCTGGCCCACGGGCTCAAGCGGTGGCCCAGGCACAATACGCTCGATCGGGCCATGCCAACACAACCCATACCTTCCCGTGTCAGGCCGAGCTATAGTGCAGGCAACCCCCTCCTAGTGATAAATCATTCTATCCTAAGGCAATTTATCGTCGAAAGAGGACCGCAACATAAAGTGTGGTGATGCATGGGACACAACATGACAATTTTGTAGGTGACAAGATTGCTACGCCGCACCTTTCATAAGGTGCCACATTATATAAATTAGATTGTTGATTTATATGTCCGGTCCTACGATATGAGAAAATTGTTTTTTTATATTGTTTTAAATTTTTTTTAAAAAAACCTCAACGTGTTCCCTCTCCTCCCCATCATACTAGGCCTCGATGGGCCTATGCTCGGGAGTGGGCTACCTCGCTGGCGGCCTATCTGTGATTACCTAATGTTTGGGCTATTGCCCGATCCAATCAACACTATCATGGTTCAGGAGAACACAGGCCGTTGTATCAAACCAAGTAATGGACAAGATAAAAGGCTAACAAATACAAAAAAAATCAAGTCTTTCCAAACATACTCTAAATGACAAGTCTATCTATACATCATTCACCGTATCTTCTATTCAAAATTAGTAAAAAACTAACCACTTGATTAACAATATGTATCTAACATTATAACCACATCACCCACATAAACCTTATTAACAAGATAAAAAATATATACAACATAATTAAAACTCCGTTAAAAATAGAATAGAAAAAAAGTTATATAGAAATTTAATAAAAATCGCAGTGTAATTAAGTGTGAATTTACACTGTAATTACATAGTATTTACATTGTAGTTTCTACTATTCTACGGTGTAATTTCTACTAATTATGAATACATGTGCATCTCTCCCTGCTTCACACAATCCCGATCTCCATCACATTGAATTTTTTTTTTGAAACTGGGAAAGTCATTAATCACTGGCTAACCAAATCATTAGCAACCAATACAGCAATATGATCAGGTAAGAAATCCGATAGAATTTTCTCACCTTCAGAGCAAAATCTACCGAGCAAAGCCAGCTCATGAGCTGTTTTATTACACAATCTAATCACAAACACACACTCAGCCAAAGAAAAGCTTAGCAGGGATTTTATCTCCATCACATTGAATTGAATCCAAATGCTTCAGGGAACTGAGAAAGTTGGCGCTAAACCCAAGAGTAATTAGGCTAGTGGGCTCACAGATAATAACACAGTAATGAATGAACAGAGAAGGTGCCAAATAATCACAGATCTCAAGACAGGATTTGATGGTGAAAAAAATCGTTTGATATGGAGGAAAAAATCTGTCGAATGATTTATAGCCGGTTTGTCAATAAAAATCAAAGGATCATGTACGCCCGTGCACATTCCTCAAATGATCTAGTATTTACATACTATAAGGTAAGCATATTAAGCAAAACAACTCTGCTTTGAACTAAACACCTAAACAAATACTCGAGTCCACTCTCTAATCTCACCACATTGTTCTCTAATCCCTGCAACACCTCCTCATCCATGGCCATCCCATCACCCTCTAAATCTTTACATGAGTGGTGCGACCAATCGTTCCGTAGAAATCTTGACACATGAAACCATCTCCTCTTCTTTGTGTCCACGATTCTTTTGTACAAAGATGTCACCACGCCACGCAGGACGGCCACGGTGACGGCCATTGCCTCCGAGAAGACCTTCACCGCCGGCGGCATCTCATTTTGAGCCAGCAAACGCTTGCTCACGACCTTATTGGCGTTTGATGCGTTCTTGGTCAACTTTGTCAAGCACCGCAAGAGTCGCAGCGCCTCCATGTTGGCGGCGGACAACCCGGCGTCTCCTCTTCGGTGCGCGCGCCGCGCCGCGCGCACCTGCTGCTTGACGGACGCGACGGCGTCCGTGGCGAGCTGGCAATGGTCGAGCAGCGCCACGGACGCGTCGACCGCCTCCTCCACGGCTTTCCTCCACAGCAGCGCGTCGCCATCGCGGCGACTGCCGGGGAGGCGGATGAGCTCCTCGACGCGCCTGTACGCGTCGCCGAGCGCCACGAGCACCGCCGCCGCCGACGACGCCGAGGAGGAGCACGGCGCGCGGAGCCTCTGCAGCTCGTGCTCGAGTTCTTGGACAAGGACATTTGGCCTCATGGGCAGGCTGATGGACCGAAGCTGACACGCCATCGCCGGATCGATCGATCGATCGGTCGTTTCACTTGTTCGCTCGCAGCCGAGAGGCCGTTTATATGTGGCGGGCGTCGTGGAGTGCGGTTGTATTGGAGGCCGGTGCATCCGCGACGTGGTGTCGGAGCGGGTCGGCCGGCAAGAGGCAATGGAGGGCGTGGGGCGGTTGGTCGGCAGGGTGGTGCTGCCTGGCCTCGTGACCTCCTGCAGCCGTGCCGGCGAACTGGTTTCGACATGTTTTGCGTGCCTTTGCGTTGCTGTCCGCGAGCGAGAGCATAAATCGAACTGAAACTACTTTTTTTTTATGAACGTGGTGTGCTACCAAAAGGGAAGTAGTTTTTGTCAATGTGGGGAAAAAGTAATCTCATACAAAACCAACCAACTACTACCAAGAAGTCAAGAACTCCAGTAGATAATTGAGCGCAAAATCATAACAGCATTTATTACGGAGTCACTGGTGAGAGTTGTCAGAATCTGGGACATTTTGGGTACTCGTATTTCGCGTTTTTCTTTTTGGGTGGCACACATTAGCATTGGCGTTGCATTTTCAAGCAAAAAGGAGATAGGGCTGGACGAAAAACTCAAAACTCGTTAGCTCGCTCGACTCGCTCGTTAATGGCTCGGCTCGAGCTCGACTTGTTTTATAATGAGCCAGCTTGTTTTATAATGAGCTAGCTCGATGTATAACGAGCCAGCTAGCTGGCTCGCGAGCGGCTCGTTAGCTCGTATGAGCCAATTGATTCACAAGCCAACTGATTTGTATTGTCTATTTTTGTTATAGGGCATGTACACACATGCAAGATTCACCATAAAATCTTGATAAGGTTTATAGAATAGGAATGACAAAGGTGAACTTGAACACATCTGCTGCAATCCTTGAAGTCATGGGTGCACCCCTAACCTGTACTGATGTCAGAGCATGTCATGTCTGGTCCAGTAATGTTGGAAGGTTTTTGAGAAATCATACTTTTGAAAGTGGCAGTAATAATACTTTTGAGAAGTCATATGCTCCCTTCCTGATTCATTTGTTTAGTACTTTAGTTCATGAGCACCAATGATTGTGAGCCTTCATCCATGAATAAATTATATATATGTTTGTTCACAAAGCCTAATGTAATCATGCATGACTGGTTACTGGTTCACAAAGTATTTACCATTGATTGGCATTTGGTTGATATATCTGAATTCATACAACAAAAAGGTAATATCCGTATATGCATGATTATTTCTTTGCTTTAAATTTTTACTATTTTGTACTATGGTTACTGGTCACTGGTCAGACATATGATTTGGCTCGCGAGCCAAACGAGCTAGCTCGAGCTCTATAGCGAGCCGAGCCGAGCTGCTCTTCTAGCTCGTTAGTGTAACGAGCCGAGTCGAGCCAGCATGCAAACGAGCCGAGCTATAATGAGCCGAGCTATAACGAGCCGAGCTGACTCAATATCCAGGCCTACTAGGAGATGCAGATGGTGCGCATGTGGAGCAAAGACACTACGTGCCTGCCTGAACACCAGTTCCAACTCTACCCTCGTCTCAGCCCAATCTGATAGTGCAGATGTCTCGTCACCATGAAACTCTCAAGCCTTACCATATTACCTAATAAATAATATTAAAAAAACTATATTAAAAATATCTTAAAATCAACTTTAAAATTTAAAACTTCAACTTTCACTTTGACACTTTGTCACTCTGCTGATCGGGCCTTCTTCCCGAACACCCTATGCACACGATTGCCAATCACTTGCGACAGTCGACCGACTCTCACGGTTCTCTAAACCGTAAAAATCATGGTTTTCGTACATATCGCAGAAGTGCTAGACGCGGTTTTTACGATAAGCACGATTTTGACCATAAAAACCATTGGTTTTCGCGTGAAAACCAACATATCAAAATTCGATGCGGTCTAAACGGTTTGAAAAACACTGTCATCCACCGTGACAGAGCTGTGGCATCCATCGCGTCCGTGTCCGTCACGATCGTCATCCCCAGGTGATGAACCGCACTGCCGCCGTTGTCCGTCTCCGCGCGCAGCGGCGCAGGTGCGGGCGATCCCGGTGTGAGGCTGCGGTGAGCTTCCGAGATCAGCGGCTACCAATTAACCGACGGAGTCGCACTGATCTCGTAGACAACTGCCAAGTTGGTGCTCAGCAGCGTGCGTGGATCGCGTCACAAAATTCTTACGCACGCAGCGTAGGATTCCACGGTCCACGTGGCTGGCAATCTGTTGCAATGTACGAAGCAGATCCAGTCCGCCAAGCATGCCGCGGGGGTTGCGCTGGTTGGTTGGTTCGCGCATAGTTCTCCGTGGGCACTGATCGAGCCGTGCGACATGACAGGCACCGCAATATTGCAGTGCACGATTTTTAGCCAGGTTGGTAAGTACGGCATTCTCGGTCTGCTGCCCTGCCAACATGTGAGAAACAGCGGACGGATTCAAATATTCGTTTCCGTATGGGTTTTCTTAATGGAAAATAACTGACCTTCGTTTGTCATCGAATTTGAAATTTATCCCTAAACCACAGACTACTGAAAAAACAATTTTTATTTGATATGCTAAAATTCACAATAGTCTCAGTTTAAAAAAGCACCGGTTCTAAGACCTTTAGCCGGTTCGTGTTACGAACCGAGAATCCCAGTTAGATTTCGGTCAAAATCTGTCAGGTTGACGGTCATCTTTAGTCTTGATTTGTAACACCAACCGGAACTAATTAGTCCCGTTTAGATCTTTAGTCCGTTTGGTAACACCAATCGAGACTAAAGTGAAGGTCCTTATTTTTTTAAATAAAACTAATAAAATATACAAATTTTGCTACATGATTCTAATAACCCGAAATTAATTTGAGAGGACATGTAATTTCAAAAGGATGATGTTTTGTAGGGGTGAATGATTAAAGATAAAAGGAAACTTTAATTTAATCATTAAATTATAATTACAAATCGCTATATTGCTATTAACTAATGATTCTCAATATACGATTTTTTGTGAAATTTTTGGTGATAATATACAAATCGGAGGGATCTACAATATTGATAAGAAAATTCAAACCCTAGTTTGTCCTCTAAATTCGGTTTTGTATGCGTGTAACAAGTTTTGTGCGCATTGTTCCTATTTCATCCTCTAATTTGGAGTCGATATTTAAAACGGTCATAACTTTCACATACGACTCCAATCGAGACGTTTCATATATAAAAATCGATAAAAAAAATTTGGATGTGTTTGTCCGCCGCTTCGTCGTGTTCGGCGATTATATTTTCCCCAAAAATAGCTCGAAGGTTGTCTTTTCGAGCCGGAAGCTTTTTGATTCCGAGCGTGTCTTCTAAATTTTCCATCGACCACGTCTTTCGCTTGCTTAGGCTCAAATTTTCTGTGGTTACCTCTCATGTGCTCATAAGTCAAGAAAAAAATATAAAAATAAAAATAAAAAGTAAAATTTTCCTGTCTTTGTCAACATCGATCAAAAGAGAAAATAGAGAGTGACAAAAGAGAAACATCAATGTCTAGGATTACCTATATTTGATTAAATTTTAATGCATTAATTATTATTATTGTTTTAAACATTTATTTAATCAAATTAATTTGGCCATATTTAATAGATTATTTAATTGTTAACCCTAGCCGGGACCAAATAAATTTGGAAAAATAGCAAAAAATTACCTTAAGTCCCGGTTGGTGGCTACAACCGGGACTAAAGATGAATTAAAAACAACGAAAATCATCTTTAGTCCCGGTTGGTGGCACCACCCAGACTAATGATGAATTGAAAATAGCGGAAAATTATCTTTAGTTCTGGTTGGTGCCACCAACCGGGACTAAAGATGAATTGAAATAGCGGAAAATTATCTTTAGTCTCGGTTGGTGGCACCAATCGAGACTAAAGATCCAAGGGTATATATATCCACAACACACATCGTCTTCTCCACCGATCCAACACTTAGCTATTTTTTAAGATCTCTCTCCCTCTCCCTCTCCCTCTCCCTCTCCCTCTCCTTCTCCTTCTCCTTCTCCTTCTCCCTCTCCCTCTCCCCTCAGCTCTCGCGACGGCAGGGGGAGGAGATGGCGGCGACGGGGGAGGAGATGACAGCAGTGGGGCGTCATTTCCTCGGCGGGGTGCCATTTGCTCACCGGTGGCGGCGGGGTGCCATCTCCTCACTGGCGGCGACGAGCGGGAGCCGGTGGAAAGAAGGAACTCGACGGCGAGCGGGAGATTTTGTGGTTGTTGTATTTTGTTTTATATATGTGTGGAAGATTTTGTTTATGTGTGGATGATTTTGTTGTATATATGTGTGAGCAAATTTGTGGACGATTTTGTTGTTTGCATTTTGTGTAGTCGAAATAATTTTGATGTTATTGCATATACAAGTATATTATGTATTTATACATATATATGCATATATATATATAAATATGTATTTATAAATATATATATATATATATGCTAGTAACAAAGAGCAAATTGAAAAAAAATAAAAAACCTTTAGTCCCGGTTGGTAACACCAACCAGGACTAAAGATGGCGAAGCCAGCCATGTGGTGCCGTTATCTTTAGTCCCGGTTATTTCACTCGGGCGAAGATGCCGATCTTTAGTCCCGCTTTCATAGTCTCGGTTCGAGTAGCGAGACTAAAGGAGGTTATGAACCGGGACAATAATGAGTTTCTCCAGCAGTGACAATATCAGGTAAAACATATCTTTCAACTTTTAAAATCAGTATAAATAAAATTCTAAGACGATTTAAACAATAATTTTGGCTGACGTAACCAAGTTAGAAAAATCCATAGGACCTATATGTAAATTAGTGTTCGGTTAAAAATTAAAAAAAAATCCCAAGACGATGTCCTCCTCGCCACCCTCAACGACGTCCCCCGTGCGTGCACCTTGCCGACTTTGGCTCCACCCCGTGGGCCCGGGATGCTCTCGCCACGGTCAGTGAGCACGGCGTGTGCACGTCAGACCAAGGAATCGACAGTGGCGGAGCCGGTTGAGTCGAGGTGTGATGACGTTGCACGGTTGCAGACGTACACCAGCGCGGCCCATGTCAAGGTGCGCGGTGACAGCGACCACGTCTCCCTCACCAGCCAATGTAGTAACAATGTCGGCGAGTGTGAGCGTGAGGAGATCCGCGACCCGTGATAGTGTGGCCTCCTTTTGCCGTCTCTGCTCTTCATGCTGCCGGTCCGTGTGAAGGGGACGTGGTCCTCTAGGACGGCGAGCACGAAACAGAGATGGGAGCGGAGCTGTGGCGACGTGGGCGCAGGTGAAGATGGATTGATGGAGGTGGTCAGGCACGAAGAAAGCACGGATGGCGTTCTCTGGCGTGCGGCAACTGCCGAACGCCGCTGGAATCTTCTCCCGCCGCTGGGCTCCCCCGCCTTGAGAGCGTTCTTGTGCTTATCGTGCCCATCGCCTCCGCGTACGTGAAGAACTAAGGCTAGGGTAAATTTGCTCTCTTCTTCTCCAATTTTCACTAATTTGATCCAAGCAAGAAGGCAATAGCTGCTAAAGTCTATACCTGTACGCCTGCCAAAGTTGAGGACACTAACCTTTGGGAAGATCTTGAACTGTATGATGAAATTCCTAGTAGTAAAATTTTCACCTGATCTGGGAAGATGAACATGTCTCAGGAAATACTCGCAGTAAAAAGTCCCCGTGTTTCTTCCATCGATATGCGGCTCTCGTATATCTATTGCCGCATCATGAGAGGGATATTCGTTGCATCTCGCAAGGAGAAGGATCAGATCATCAACGATTCACCGTCGATGGCCGTTGGTAGTAGACTGGCTGCCCTAGGCGAGAGCGGCGATTTGCCGGTGGTCCGCTCCACCTCTGGCAGCCTGTACGCCAAGGAGTTCGTCGGCGCGTCCCACCGTCCTTCTGCCCCTCGCCACGATGGTGTTCGCAATCCGCAAAGTGCACCAAATCCTCATTCGCAGCAGGCAAGTGCACGCGCACGCGCACGCGGTGGCCACGGGCTCCCTGGGCGATGACGACCTTCACCGCCAACGCCGAGTTCCTCTTCCACGCCGCCACGCGCCGCCCCGCGCCCTGTGGCCTTGCGCGCCGCACGCAGTGCCTGCTCCCGTGTCGATGCCTTGTTCCCGCCGACGACGTCGAGAAAAAGGGAGAGAAACAGAGAGAGCGAGAAAGAGAAGATGTGTGACATACGAGGTCCATCGATTTTAATTTGTTTATTTAGATTGAATTACACTGACATGTGAATCTCATATGTGAATCTCACGTTGACTCAAACGTCACGTCAGTTGAAACCGGGTAATATGATATCATAGAACCTTAGATACACCGGTTTTACAAATTGAGAGACACGTTATATCTGCTATTATGGTTCATACATGAATTTCAAACTCAACGATAAATTGAGAAATCTAAAGTGGCCGGGCTTCGTGCTAGGCTACAATGGCCCATGGGCTACAGCAATACACGGAATATAGCACCAATCTTCGGCCCATCAATCTTCAAGCCTTATTGAACCTCTCTGTTTTTTTTTCTTCATCGTTTTTTTCTTTCAAGGAGCCTGTATTAGGAGTACGTACCTGTCGATCGATCGACGACGTGGCTGGTCCTGGTCGATCGTCCGCCCGGCCTCCACGCTTTTACACGCGTGCATGACATGCATGGGTGCCAGTGCGCTGGGCTGCTAGCTAGTTTCAGATCAGCTGTCGCCCTTGCACCAACCTCTTGCCAGTGCCAGCGTACGTGAAGCCACCAAGGGGACTAGGGGCGTCGTTCATAACCGATTATCAAAACACTATTTTTCTTAATTTTCGTTAACATATTTTTCAAAATGATAAATGATACATTTTATAAAAAAATTTTTATATAAAAGTTGTTTAAAAACTAACAAATTTATCTATTAGTTTTTTTATAAATTAATATTTAATTAATTATATGTTAATTATATTTTTTTATGTGTGACTAATCATCCAAAACGAAAATCACTTTCGATCGCTGAGTACATTGAGTGTGCGTACGTACGTACCTGCAGGTCATATGACGTGTGTCTTCAGTTCGGCTTGAAGCCGGGGGCTCGTCCCGTCCAAACAAGCGATCGAGCGACTCGTGTCGTCGTCGTCGTCGTCGTCATGGCGCACACATTCATACTGTTGCATAGCAGCTCTCTTCTGCTCTGACTCCTGCACCTGCCTGTTTTTTCCTCTCTGCTTGGGCCTGAGCTAGATGACTGGCCGTCTCGCCATGCGCCAGCTGGCCGGTATATATACCTACATCTACATGCAGCGAACGTTTTATCGGATCCAGTCCGTACGTATGCATCACTCGTTTTGTACTTGTATACCGGCAGTACATATTATTACTGAACGTACTACTAGTACGTGATCCACTATACGTGCTGAACTAGCTAGGTGATACATACATTTCGATCTCATCAGCACTAGTAGATCGCTAGCTAGTAGGAACAACACGTTAAATGTGCTACCAGCAGTTACCATATGGAGGGGATATATATATAGTAACATGTTGCGCTTTGGTTGGTGCAGTTTGGTTATTGCATGCATGGCTGGCTCAAATTGAAGGCGTGCACTAGAACACTAGCATGCACAAATTAACGGCTGGCTAAGCAGCTAGCTATATACGCTCGGTCTTGCGAGCATTTCGTGCATGCATGCCGCATTCATATACACACACTGCGGGCGCGCGTTAATGGAGAGCGAAACAGAGACGACTCATCACTCAGACAGACAGACAGACACACACACACACACAGACTATGTGTGACACGCGCGTACTCCACCAACGCAGCGGTCGAATTATTGGTGTCAGAACACTACAGCTACCTAGCGCATGCACAGTGCATAGACCCACGTTACGTACAGAGCCGAGCACTATATGTACGTACGTACACTGTACGTACTCCATTAGTAATACTCTCCAAAAGTTTGCACGAGACATTCAGTTTTGTACACCGCCAGCCTAACCTGCCCGTCCCAGCTGGTACATAGTTTGTATACGGTGCGCCCGTTAATTTCGGATCGGAGTAGGTCGACGCCATGATCGTTCGATCGGGGGTTCGTCACGCCATGCCATGATTGCAGCAGCTAGAGAGTCTCAGATCATAGAAAAAAAAATCAGGATTTCATTACTCATTTAGACATATCGTATTTTGTATCACTGTGATATTTTTGAAACCACGATTTTTGAGGGTGGTTTTTTATTTGGAAAACTTTGAGTAGGACTACTCGGCATGCATGGCATGGCATGGCAGATGACAGAGCTAGTCACAAATGCTGTGTTACTGCGAGCAGGGGCGCTATCTGCTCAAGCTGGTTGGCACCAAGTGCATGCCAGCACGAAGTGAAATGCCAGCAGCAGGCCAGCGCCGCGACAGTAAAGACCCTGGCGGCTTCCGGCGAATTGAAGGGAAATTTCAGCAAGCCAGCCGATCAATTAACCGGCCGGAGAATCTCCGGTAAAACATTGTTTCGATCCATGGTTTACCAAGCTATATACAACAAAGATGACCAAGCCTACGTGTGGACCCATATATATTCGCACTCGCACACCATCCGAAGCTACACCATCGCGATCGTACGTAGCAGGTTCAGGTTGACACGTACACACGACTGATCGACCGGTTGAATTGAGTGGGCGCGTCGGGTGATCTTCATTCGTAAAGTTTACTTGAATTGAATTTTAAACTCTGGACAAAAATATTCTCTTTTATTTGAATAGTTATAAAAAATTTAAAAAGATAAATTAATATATCATATATCACTTTACTAATATAGTTAAAACTTTTATAAGTTAAAAAATAAAATAAATTATTGCTAGGTACGTATATTTACAGTTAAATTCTAACGTGTAGAAGTTAGATTTGACTTTAAATGTTTATAGAGTAATCAAGGATAAATCCAACTTGGACGCTAGAGGAGAGGAAAAATACGAATAGTAGAATGACTATTGGAGAAAAAAGGAAATAAGCTTCCTCTATTATATATTAATTTATTTTTAATGTATTTTTAATAATTATTTGGATGATATGTAAACCATAATTTTAGAATAATTTACCAGTTAACAGCGCGCGCGTGGTTTGCTCGCGTGGACGACAAGCCGTCGTATACCCGATGGTAATTAAGCAGGTAATCGCGATGAACGGTGAAAACAAAGTTGAATTTTATTTAAAAATTTATTTTCTTTTGAAACTTTGGTGGTGTTACTCCTAGTGTTATTGACCCTGGCTGCAAACCCCGGTTATTCCAGTAAGGCCTTGTTCGGTTAGCCTTTCCCGGTTGGGATTGGGCCGCAATTCCTATGGATTATCCCGGTACCAATTATATATCCCGGCCCATAGAAAAAAAGTGTGTTCGGTTCAGCCCGATGAGGATTCTAACCAGGCCCATCCTAACGTTTTCCCCTCGTTTTGGCCCAAGAAAAAATCAGCGAGCGGCGTGGCATGGAAAAAACCCCAAGAGAGAGACGAGTCTCATGCGAGGCAGCGGCGACCCGAAGGCAACCCGGAGGCGATGGCAGTGGCGGCGGCGGAGGCGAGTCTCGTGCGAGGGGGAAGGCTGTTCCTGCTGTCCTGCAACGCGTCCTTGTCGCCATCCCCTTCTTCACTGCCGCCACCTTCTCTCTGGTGATTTCCTTCCCTTCCCTCTCTCCTCCTCTTATAGGGTTAGGGTTTCCCAACGACACCTTGGTCGGATCATGAAATTAAGCAGCTAATGGCTTAATTTCCCATCTTTGTTACTACTTACCTTGCTCCTTCTAGCTAGTGTTGTTATCGGGCATGCATGCTTCATTCTTGACCTACCTGTAGATAATAGCATCTCCACCAAATAAATGATGTCTGGCTAAATCGATCAGTGTGTGACGCTACATATTTGTATATAATTACTTTGCCATGCTTAATTAAGCAGCTACTGCTGCATGGCCACTAATTTGCTGCGGCATTCCAAGTAAGACCAAAAGGATATCAGAAGTGGAGGCGAAGCAATTAAAATTATCAGGAACTAGTGATTATTTTTTTCATTGAAGAAGAGGTTCCGTTGCATTGTTGTACCAAATCTGTTATGTAGTTACAGAACATTATGCTTAATTCTGCAGGATCATCAGTTGTAGCTTGATAATAGTTTAGCTGCATCGCATAGGCCTGATGTTTACATAGTTAGACAACAAAACCTCCTAATAGACAATCTGACCTTAAGGGTTCAATATGTATGTTTTGTATATAGTTAGTAGATAATTATTATATTATGGGTACATATCAAAACTGTTTGTTTATGTTGATTACTCTAGACTAGGGACTCAATTCTATATGCATCATTTAAATTTCCCTACACTAATTTGTTGCGCCATTCCAAGTAAGGTCATTTCAGTAAAAGCTGCCTAGTACATCAGCACTATACTTATAAGGTAGGCATAAGGAAAAAAGATGGATTTAATACACTAACAAAAGGTAGCCTGCAAATGAATACTAATTTGAGGTGCCATGTACTCATGTTAGTGGTCTAAAATTGAGTTGCCAACTAAATCTCTATTCTATCTTCAGCTTCATGATCACTTCTTGCTAGCTAGTTGTGTACTGGACTGCTGTGATGGGTAATCTTAAGGCAACATTTTGGTTTGCCTAGAGGGTGAGGTGCAGATTTACAGCTAGATTCACTTCCTAATAAAGTAATATTTACATGTTTACTTCTGTACTTTGTCAATGAAGTAGCAACTTGTATTCTTTCCCTAACAATACACTACAAGAAAACACTTGTGTTAATTTGGGTTGTTGAATTGACTATATAACTGAAGATGGATATGGAGCTATGAGTGTTGCTGCATACTGGAGTTTTTTCTTCTATGTTTGATGTTATAGTATACTAGTTGGTCAAGTAATTTATTTATACTTTTGCACTAAGACAGGTAATCAAATTTCTTTGATTAAGTGCTAAGTCCCTGGTTCGAGACAAGAAAATACATATAATGTGATAATTCACCTGTTCTTGGACTATATAACACAAATGCACTCCATGAACCAATGTTGTTTTGGTATGCCATTGTTACCTTTTGTCTGTTGAAATTAACAATTGCAATTCACTGCTAATGGAGAAAGTTACAAGAACATCATGCGTGACTGAAGAGATTAAGAACTATAGATAGATCCATGTGCATTGCATTCATTATCTTTCTTCTTTGATTGGCACCAAGCCATATAATTGTTGTAATAATAGTCCTAATTCCACAAAAGTTACTAAGGTAAATTGGCTTCACACAATTGATCATAGAGTCTCATATAGGATTTTACGGGCTCTGAAATTGACATTCCTTATCTATACTTGTAGATATATGACAAACATATAAATCAATAAATCTATATTTGCTATCACTAGTTATCTGAAGGCTGAGGGCACCTGTGCCCTGTTGAATTAAAAGTTAAGCATTTCAGTGTCATGTCATTCAATGATCCAAATTATCAATCACTATTCACTACTATTTAGTATGGTAATCATGAACAACCATACTATTTGGTTTTGTTGATCATTGTAGCAACCTTTCCTCTCTGCATAAACTACTAAACTACTAGGTAGGTAAGCTATTTGCTTTTGGAAATATTTGTGGCATGCACTCATTCAACAGTCTGCGACAAACTAGCTAAGAAACACCAAATTGATTGTATTGTAGCAATCAAGAGTATGGCTTGGATGTGGACGAGTAGTAGCAAGAAAAAACTCTTGTTGTACAGGGTGTGATGGTGTGACCACAGCTTGTGTTGTGTATGACAATGTTTCAGTTTTCAGTCTTCCAATTTTCACAGGTTGTGTTATGCCAGCTCCTTGACCTCCAAAATGCTCACAAGTTACAAGCCAGCCATGGATGAGTCCTCTTCTCCCTCACTTATGCTATGTATCATTGAAATAAACTAGTACACCTTCACTGAAAGCAACTTCTCTGCCTTAGTACTATCCTTTTTCTGGCAATTTTCTCTTCAAAAAAGAAGAAAGATCAGTGAATTTTCTATTATTTTGAGATTTGAAATTTAGGATGTATCTAATAAGTCATGGTAGACAATAAAAATGTACCTTCTGGAATCAAGATCTTTCCTTTTATTTTGAATGTATAATGATGATCGAGAAATCTTCTGCATATATTTGGTAGCTAAAATTTAGAAGGCTTTCACCCTTCTAATTTATTTTTGAATTCATTATGTGTTGCAAGGAGTCCGGCAATCCATCATGCAAAGCCCCAACAAGATTTCTTATGCTGAGATGATGGCATGAAGATGGCCTGAAGACATGAGTAAAATTGATGAATTCATCATTGTTTATGTGATTTACTGATTGTAATGAGTGGACACACATGTGGCCATCACTTGATGTTTATGCTATGGTGACAACCATGTTTTTGAGTTCTTTTGATTCAGCGATACTTTCCTACATTGAACTGGTATAGAACAAACTTTTTTTTGGAACACTGCGATGGAATACTGCAGCAGCTATTATCCTGTTTCTGTAGTAATTCAGCTAATACGCTGTTTTTTGAGTTTTCTATGAAATCCCATTGAAAATGAACATGGGGATTCAAGAGAGGGATTAAGAACATGCAAGAGATTCAAACCTCATAGAGATTAAATGACACGAGAGAGATTCACTCAATCCCTCTCTGAATAGGTTTCTCTTGGGATTAAAATCTAGTAAACCGAACAAGGCCTAACCGGTGACCGTCTGACCGATTGTAAATTAAGAAAACCTGGCCGTCGTCTCTGTGTACCACACATCTCCTCTTCTCGAACACGTGTTCCTCCGACTGTCGATCCGACATACTACTCCTTATACTAGGATATATATATATATATATTATTCTGATCCTTTTGCACATATATCCAGCTGATTAAATTTGAGTCGCTCTGGAAAGGTACTACGAGAGAGTATACAACTCCGTTCATGCTTCACGTGCTATGGAGCAGACAGTACGTATACTATACAGATTAAAGAGACACGCACGATGTATATGTACTGCATCATATATAGTACACATGCAGCCAGAGCAGCTAACAATAACCAGAGCACGTACATAATAATACACTGGCTAGGGCATCTAATTGAGGAGTACGTACGTACATAATAATACACACGAGCCGGCCACACCATATGCATTCTGGAGGAAGCCAGAGGAACAATCCAATAACCATGCAAGACGGACACGTACGTTGATGGTCTATTTGTCAACCAGATTGATTAACTACTAACTAACGCAGATCGAGCGTTAAATTAGTAATTAATCTGCAATAGTTTAGATGCTACTAGAGGGCGATCTGGGCGTGAAGCGAGGAGCTGTAGCCGACGACCTGGACGCCGGCCTGCTCGATCTCCCAACGCAGCTTGGGCGCCTCCGGGTCGCCCTCCTGCACCGGCACGTACTCCTGCTTGGCACACCACAAAGTCAAATACGTACTGGTCACGTTTGAATCAGCTCAGCTTGGAACAGTAGCTAGCTAGCTAGTGGATATATAGATCTCGAGTGGATAGATCAGATGCCGTGGTCTACAGGGAATATATTAACTGAACGATAGATATATAGACCGATGAAGCAGACGAGAATTCGGTCAATTACATCGAAGTGATATGACAACGATTATACTATATAAGTATGCAGAAGAAGATGAGAATATATACCTCGAGCTTGTGGACGAGGGAGGTGGCGTCGGGGGCGGAGACGAAGAGGTGGCGGTGAGAAGGTGGGATGAAGCCGTCGGCGACGGCCTTGTCGACGAAGGCGAGGAGGAAGTCGTAGTAGCCGTCGACGTTGAGGAGGCCGACGGGCTTGGCGTGGATGCCCAGCTGCGCCCACGCGATGACCTCCACCACCTCCTCCAGCGTCCCGTACCCTCCCGGCAGCGCCACGAACGCGTCCGACCGACGCGCCATCTCCGCCTTCCTCTCGTGCATGCTCCCCACCTCCCGCACCTCCCCCACCGTCTCCCCCGTTATCTGCACCAACAATAAAATCATCCATATTTCTACCGTTTGAGATTAGCTTAATTAGCTAGTCTATGACTGAAATGAGCTGTTGATTAATTTGTGATCTTCTTCTTCTTCTTAATTCTTTACCTCCTTGTCCATCAGAGTGGTAGGTATGACGCTGCATGAACCAAAAAATGTGTCAGTTTAAACAGAGCCGGATCGATCATTGATCGACAGAGACTGTACGAGTCAACAGGGAGGAAGAAGAAATTAATTAAGGTCGACGGACCCAATGACGTGGCCGCCGCCGTTGTGCACGGCCTCGGCGACCTCCCCCATGAGCCCCAGGCTGCCTCCTCCGTACACCAAATCCACCTTCCTCGCCACCTACACCATGGCGTGTTCATCATCCATGCATGCAAAAGCTTAATCAATTAGTTAACTAGCTGAGCTTGCTCGATCGCATGCATGAATCATGATCAACATCGAGAGGATTATATTCACGCGCGCATGTACCAGCTCCTTGCCGAGCTCGACGGCGGCGTCGCGGTAGCTGCGCCGCTTGCCGGAGCTGCTCCCGCAGAACACGCACACCCGCCGGAACCGGGACTGCTGCTCCCGCACGCCACCGTTCATGGCCGGCACCGCCTCCTCCATCGATCGATCACTCTCGCTAGCTAAGGCGGGTGTGGAGAGGAGATGCACCAAGCAAGCGCGGGCGGTGGAGTATAAAAGCCGCGAATTTTTAAGGGTGGGGCCCTCCCTGCGCTCTACTACAGCCTCCCCTTCTTGATGAATCCACGCAGCAGCTTCCCGGATTAAAAAAAAATCGAACTTGTCATTAGCGACAGCAGCAGATCGGATTCTATTTCTGTTTTATACATTTAATTACAATATGTCCAAACCCACAATTAGGAGAATTTGATCAAAAGCAAGCAGCATATTGCAGCTGCCGAATTGAACCTCTAAACGTAAAGTCCGAAGGCTGGATCAAACGTTCACTTTCATACGAATCATCGGATAATGTTATATTATGTTAGTGAAAAATGTTTCATCCCCTACTTAAAAATTATTTTAATAAAAATGTTTTAGATGTTTTATTTGTTAAAGAAAAATTATTTTAGTAAAAAGTGACATCTTGATTTAATATTTGAATAAATAGGTGGAGAAAAAAATCGTTTTAACGTTGAATCTTTTCACATGCATTCACAGTATGCCTATGTATTACTGTATATATTTGTCCGATTTTTTCGATAAGAAGCATATTTCCGGTAAAGTCGAGAGAAAAAAATTACTCCACTTGGAAATACTTTTTACAGGACAAGGGAAAACGTGGGGGAAATCAGTTGACAATGGTGGCCAAGCAGCCTTCCATACGTCTTTGTTTCTTGTCATCTTGTGGATATATATGCTACTACTTAATGGACATGCCTGTCACCGGACTAAACTTTAATTAATTTTAATTAGCCGCAAAGAATTTGCATGCGTCATGCCAATATATATGTATGCCATATGACTATAAGCTATGATGCACTAAACAAATAGCACTACGTACTGAATGACACTCGTTTATTGCCTCATGATTTCACACGTGAGTTTTTATGTGTCTTTCCTGGTTATGATCACATTTCATCTTTATTTTTTTATTTTTTGTTCGAGGCATATTTCAACTTTTTAGTTAGGCTCCGTTCATTTTTGTACCACGGCAATATTTTTATAGGGTGGTTATCATACTAATCAATCTTAATAGGGACCTTAAGATGATACTGGCCAGGGTTCTGCTGACGTTAATTAAGAAAGAAGTCAAATTATGGAGCTTAGCGGAAACCAGACTTTTATACGATTTAATATGTCACTCTATCTCTTTGTCTTTATCTAATCCTCTTTGTATAGTATTTTAATTTTTGTTTTTTTGATATTTTTTTCCTATATATATAATGAAAAAACACAATCATATGGTTTTTTTTCAAAAAAAAATTCTGGCCAGGGTCGAAATGGCTTTTACAAAGTTCTATACGTGTTTATAAGTCATCGGGAAGATCACAAAATGACATGTTCTCTGACTAAGGGGTCGATGATCATTTGGCGACCATTCTCTTGATCAGGAGTACTAGTAAAGTTTAGTAGGACAAAAGAGCAACATATTTGAAGCTGCGTGTTGTTTTCTTTTCGAGCTCTTCAAACCAAATTTAAGCCGTACATCTGTACATGCATCTCCGCGCCGGCCCTAATTAATTTTGGACGACAGGTTTAATTTTTGGCCTCATTAATTGCTTCGTTTGTTCTCTGTTTTGCCCGGACCCCTACCCGGCCGGGCCTGACAGAATTGAAGCCTCACTTCTCTCCGTACCGTGCTGGAGTCTAGTACTGTACAGCTAGCTCCATACTCCAACGTACACCTACTTGTCTTTGCATCTCTTTTACCGCTCTTTACTGTTGCTGACTGCAGCCAACTGAGGTAGGAGGTGTTTGGATGGAAGGATATCACATTAGATATTTTTATATCTATACCTATATATAAAGCAAGTAGTGTTTCTATCCAAATTTTGTTTTGCCTAGCTATTTTGCAGAAAATTCCTTGAGTTTTTTTAAAATTAACCCGCAGTCCGTCTGCCTATTTTAAAAAAACCTAATTAAAGAAGAAAAAGTGTTATTTTACGAAAACCCCTTGATTGTTTATAAAATTAACTCAGTTCCAATATTAAAAAGAAAGAGAGGGCTTGGATGAAAAAAGACCTCCTACGTCCCTCTCTTCGCTCCCATCCGTGCCGCGCTTGCGCCTCCCTCCCGTCGCCGCCGAGCTCCCGCGCCGCCTCGGACCTTCGTCCTCCACCCGCTTCCCTCCCCGCATCGTCGTCCCGTTGCAACGCACGAACATTTTGCTAGCTATCTATAAAGCAAGTAGTGTTTCTATCCAAAATTTTATTCTCTTTAGCTATTTTGCAAAAACCCCTTGATTTTTCCAAAATTAACCCGCAGCTAGGGAGGATACCGCTCGGCTCGGCTCGATAGAGAGCCGAGCCAGAGGCTCGGCTCTCGGCTTGGCTCGGTTCGGCCGGCTCAGTAGAGAGCCGAGCCAGAGGCTCGCCTCGTGAGCGGCTCGTTTAGCTCGCGAGCCACTTTAATACAAAGCAATTTATGTACAAATTATATTTTATTTTTTAGTCTATTAAATATGCAAATATACAATTGAAAAAAATAAAAAGTGATACATTAAGTCCATAATTAACGTAATAACACTTGTCCATCAACAATTCTCCATGCAAATGTAATGATGCAACTAGATTAGATATTATTACTATTATAATCTAAAGCATTAGATCCATATTGACTATCACAGAATTATAAAAATTATTGATTTATTGTCACATCAACAACAAAACAAGCAAAAGAATAGCAAAACATTAGGCCCTAATTTGTACATTGCATCTGGCTCGTTGAGCTCACGAGCGCTTGCGAGCCGATTCGAGCGCTCATTATAGCTAACGAGCTAAACCCTTGGCGCGGCTCGTTAGCATTTCTTAACGAGCCGAGCCGAGCCATCCACGAGCCGAACAAGCTAGCGAGCCACGAGTATTTCGTCAGCCCTACCCGCAATCCCAATGCTGAAAAGAAAAGGAGGGCTTGGATGAAAAAAAAAACCCCTTCTCTCCTCCCTCCCCGCGCCCCTCCTCTCGTCCCCATCTCGCGCGCGCGCCCAAAGATCGCGATCGCGCTCCTCCTCCCATCATCGCTCGGAGCTCCCGCGCCTCTGTGCCGTCCCCATCCGTGTCGCGTCTCGACTTTACCCGTTGCAATGCACGGGCACAATTGCTAGTAGATATTAATTTAAAAAACTAAACATGAACTAATTATAAAAATAATTACAGAATCAAAGACTAATTCATAATACGAATCTATTAAACTTAATTAATTTATAATTAGTAAATGTTTACTGTAGCATCATATCGTGAAATAATGACATAATTAGGCTAATTAGATTCATCTCACGAATTAGCTTCTAATTATAAATAAGTTTTGTAAATAATCTATTTAATATTTACAGATACTAGAATTTACTCCCTTTAACCAAACAACACCTTATTAACACACACAACTATATACAGTACGGGCCAGCCAGCCGCCCGGTCAAGTAGCAGTACTAATGTTTAATAGCATTGCTCCGGTCTAGCATTTTATACCTCAAAGGTATCTGTACCATTAGGTATTCATTTAAATCCGTCCATTCATCCATCGGAACGTCAAAATTTTGTAGGGTTATTAAGTGAATTCGGTTAAAAAAGAGTTAACCAGCAAATAAAAGTTTATTAAAAAAGACCGAGTTCATGAAGGAATCGTGAAGACCACAATATAACAATTTAAAAGTATCTATTAATATTTTTTTTCTTATATATTTAGAAAGTTATGTCTAGTGTCTGATCAAGACTGTTATTTTTCCTTTTATATTTAGGAAGTTATATATAATGCATGATTAGGATTAGTATCAATCCAATGATATAAATATGTATATCTAAGATCTTTGTAAATTATGTCTGAATCAATATACAACTTTTGACGCATCGTCACCTTTTTATTCTCGACGAGTTCTTAGTTTGGAGTTAGGCTGTATCAGTTTCGATTTCCGACAATGAAGTAAGTTTCGTCAACTTTGCTTATATCGACGGGACTAGAACTTTCTCGGTTGGGTCTGATATTATATTCCAGTTGACGTAAGCATTGCCTATTATATATATTAGTTAATATTTGATCGTATCGATGTTTACATCTGTATCAATTGATTCATTACTTTGTCAGTTGACTCTGATATATTGATTAGATTGATATTGTTTTAACTGTTTTGTTGTCTTAAATTGATCAATATATCTATCATTGTGAATAGGATTTAACGATTTATTTAGATTTATCAAGTTTATCTACGACTTAGTTATTATCTCAGTTGAGTTCGATCTACTAAGTTTTAGCTAAGCTTTTAGAGTTAACTTGCATAATAATTTTTACTAAGAATTTCATTGGGGTTTTATCCTATGAATTATTATTATTGTGGGCTTTAGATATTAATTGTATCGGTTAGTTAGCCGATATACATTTTAGTTTACCTGTATCAGATCTTCAGCCGATTTGTGTTTTAACCATCATAATTATATTTCTCATGCTATATCAATTTTAGTCGATTGTTTCATATTGAATTATCTCATTGCAATCTTTGAGTTGTATCGGTTCTTATATAATCTTTAGTTAAATCTATCTTTATTAACTATAATTTTATGTTGTCTCAGTTTAGTTCCATATATCAAGATAGGATTTGATAAAAAATAGTTTATTAATGATTATATATAGTTTTAGATCTAACCGATGATAAGATAAATCTTATTCTTCATATGATTATTTAAATCAACATTAGATCTATACTCAATTGATCAAAACCCTATCGACATCGGTAAGCTTCGCTACACTATATTAGCTATAGCTGATTGACTCCTTAATTAATATTATATGCGATTGATAGAACATACCCTAAAGTTAAATAACTAAAGTTAAATAACTAAAGTTAAATAGATCTTCTATATATCTTGACGTGTAACGACGAATTTATCGTCAAACAATAGCGAAGGAGGCAACACTCGGCAAGCTAATATCATCCCGCGACGCTTCCGTGGTCCCGTCCGCCGAATTCATCCCCTCATGCAGTTGCGTCATGTTCGAGGGATGTAGAGGTGTCGGGTGCTAGGGAAGGCGGCAAAGCCGGGTGCTTGACGAGGTGAAGACAGGTGCTCGACGAGGAGGAGGTGGCCGAGGTGGTGGAGCCGAGGCGCCGGGGCACAGCAAGACGGATGCGACAGCGCAGAGGGCATAGCGATTGTGTCGTATCTGGGGAGTCGGAGTCGGAGGTGATGGCAAACCAAACAAGAGAACATCGAGAGCCGCCGCCACAGCGCGCCGCCACCTGCCGTGACTGTATCCCTTTGCCCTTTACCTCCGATTTGATCTGGCAAAGGGTGAGTGGGCAACTGCATGGCAACACTGAATTGGCCAAGGCATGATGTTGATTGGGCCGGCATGGAAGAAGACGCCGCCAGCCAAGAAAATCGCCGGCCGACGATGTCAAAGACGAGCAGGACGAGAGCCAACCATCAGATCAAACCGCTCACATCTTCACCGGCGTAGTCATGCATGGATGGAAGGAGCAGCGCGTTGGAAATCCTCCTTAAAGGTTAATGAACATACGGGGGAGGTACAACCCGGTAACAATTTCTCCCCACCGTTGGATGGAATGAAACGGATGGTCTAGATTGCAGGTACCGGCAGGTACAAAGAAAAGAAAATCTCATTGTCTAGGGCTTAGTACTGTCTAGAGCTAGTACTATAGCTTGTAGCCAGCGTGCATATTGTATGTAATATGTATGACTGTATAGGAGTAGTAGTATCTACTAGCAATATGGGAACATAGCATGCATGCAAGACTAGTGTGTTGATCACTTCAAGATGGAGCTGTCAAAATAGCTTCAGGCTTCCAAGCAGCTCGAGGGCTTGTCCTAGACTAGATTTCAGCTCTGAATAAGCCGAGCTTGAGTCTAAGACTTTGGTGAGTTTTGCCAAATCAAGTCGACAGCTTATGATGAGCTTGACTATATAACTTTATTGTTTATTTAGTTTGTCTTTTGTAAACTAATATATCGAATATACATCAGTATCATGTACCCATATGATAAATTAGCATGTATTAGTAGCATATATTTATGTTAGTTATTTTTTCTCTTTTATTAGTGTGATTAACTAGAAAATAATTATTTTAGCAAGAGAATATTTTAGCCTTCAGATAGGATTGGTCGTCACCTCAACCCATTACTGTTCTTCTTGTACAATTCGCTCCACCACCATCGGTACCTATGATAAAACATTGTCAAAGATGCAAGCGTTTTTTTTTCATAAGTGCCTAGGTAATTAGAAGGATAAGGGAGTCGAAACTTTTCCTGTCTTGATGGTGTAGGTGACGCCATGAGGTTATATCGAGCTCCTGTAGTCCTAAACGGTGAGCTAGGTGGTAACTGGTCAGCAAGTCGATATCCATTGCGTGCCCGTTGCCACTTTCCAGCTCGATCGCTGCTGCTTGCAAGCAGCTTGAGCTAGCTTGGGGCAGGTACTACAAGTACTAGGACTGCAACTGCAATGACCTGGTGTCCTGCTCTCATCCTCTCGATCCTGATATACTATAAGAAGCTTGGCGATGGATGGAAAGAAAAGCCGTGCAGCTGATCAATTGGCAGTTGCGTTGATGAATCAGACAAGAGCTAGCATTTAGTGCATTATTACATGTGCTTTTGCTTGTGGCACTAGTCGTACTCCTGCACTCCTAATTCAATAGGCACAAGTGCAGAACGGAACAGTAACCCGTTAAAATTTACAGTAGCGGCATTGTTTCCCAGCAACGAGCAAAATACTACTAATACAGTCGGTCTGTCACTGTCGATGGAAAAATAGGAGTATATACAGCGGCAGAGCCAGTGTGTTAATGCACTGGATGTATTCCTGATGATTGTTCCGATCCCTACTACACACTCCTAATAGTAGCTTGTACCAGTACCAATAAGGACGTAGTAGGAGACGATTTTATTGATGAGAAGTGAGTATATATGTGTAGGGATGCAAATGCAATATATCTAGCTTGCCTATCCAATGGGGCCGTCTCTACAAGTAACCTCTGTTGATGTAATCTGCAGGCGATCGACCTAGCTGATCCTACTATAGTACTATGGTATATATAGACCGTAGACGAGAGGGATGGCGAGCATTCATACATGGAGCAGTTAGCGTACTAGCTACATGTTGGAGTAATTAGGAGGAAAAATATATACTGAAGCTGAGGTGGAAGCGGAACTTCTCTTTAACGTATGTTCTATTAATACTATGTTTGTGTGTTGCAAAGGGTGGTTTTATAGGGTTTAGTTTTTTCTATCCGGTTTTATAGGTCGGTTAATTTTAGGAGAGGTAGGGTGGGAGTGCCGGAGTGGTGGGGCGGTTTGGTTTTTCACTAGTTCAGTAGGGCTGCAACCAAACGGGACAATTCGGCGTGATTGATCACGTAGCATCGCTGCATCACATCCTAATTAATTAACTTTAGTGTAAGAATAAGGTAGTAGTATCCTCTTTCTTGGGCTGGCGATGGCGGCGTAGTTTGGCGTCGTGTCTTTAAATGCATCATCGAAGAAATCTCCTTGGTAGTCCTTAGTTACCTCATGTTGATACCTAAGATTGACATTTGGGATGTCGGAGCTATAGCGTCGAGACGTTCGACAAGCTTGGCAACGATAACTCAAAGCTATGCTTGGTTTCATTCGGGGTTTGGCTGTTGTCATCTGGGGAAGTCGGAGCTACTGCAGGATTGCAAGCTCGACAATGATGACCCAAGTTGGACCACATCAATCACATTTTGTTCTGGTATGGGGTAGTAAGATTTTTGGTTTGCAAGACTTGTCGGTCTGTCTTGAACATGCACAATTGAGACCGATGGTCATGAAGTCGGAACTGCGACATTGGCGGAGTACGACATATGGCTATGATGACATGAGCCCTTTTGAACCGTGCTTTGGTTTGCATGGGTCGAGTTGGTATCTGGTGTTTCTTGGCGAAGTCGGAATCATTCGATCACATGGGTGATGGTGTGATGACGATAACATCGCGTCTTTGCCAGTGTGGGGAGTTTTTTTCTTTCTCTAGCATGTTGCTTGACTTTGTTGTCCTTGTGTTGAGCAACGTTGTTGAGTGTTGTGTTTGGCTGACCTTGTTCCGTTGCCATGGTAGCTTAGACTTATTGGATTGTTTGTTGTAGTTGTGGTTTTTATCTATTTTTTAATTAACCATGTACAGTAAGATTTGATCTCGTTTTCTTTTTAAATGAGACATCATCTTCTTTTATATAAAACGTCGGTGATGGATTGACTGTTCGAGAAAAAAATGTAGTGCAGTGTGTATGAGTGTATCTGTGTGTAACACACTCTGTTCATCGTAGCGACAAAAATGCATAATATATATTAGACAAAAACGCATAAACGGGATTCCAATTGCTAATTTTGCCTGGTGCGCTATTAGGGGAGCTTTGGGACTGGATGTTATTCCTTCAAATTTCTGGGGATGTGTCTCAGCTTTCAAAAACAAGTTCAAGTCTAGGCTAGGGTTGTTTGTGGTTGCTGCAGTTTGCTGGGTATGGTGGGTAACTAGGAATGTTTGGGTGTTGAACTGCTGTTTTGTTAGATAATGAAAAAGTTACCTGATGTAAAAAAAGAAAAAAAAGCAAATTATATATCGATCCCATTGACGATATCGTGTCGCCGATGAGTTGCATCACGGCGTGGTTAATTGATTGACAGAGAGTAACAGGTAACGGATCAATGGATCGAAGATGCATGGAAAGTCCGGGCATGGCTGGCGACGTGCGGATGCGAATGCGAATGAACGGTGGAATGGATGCTGACTGCGTGAGCACCTCAATTACTTGACGGGTCCAACTTGATGTCCCTCTGCTCAATCACTCACCTGGCGCGTTCGTCGTCGGCGACCGCGTGCGTGTACGTACGTGTTGCCTTCGGAGGTTAATTGACATAAAGATGTACTCCATTGTGCACTGATAAAAGTATGCGATTTTAATCGGTTTCATGTTCGATTTTTAATTTTTTTTTTTAAAAAAAATAAATATTGGAAAAACGTCCTTCAAATCTTTTTTTTAATTGACGCACATCTACCGGGAAGGAAACAGAACGGGTAAGGCCCGATCCGACCGACCGAGTGGATGAGTTAGGTCCGGATCGCGTACGCCTTGCCTTGCTGAAAGCTGTGTTTCTGCAGTGGTGAGGTGACCTTTCCCACTCCTCCAAGCCACGCGCGCGGTGGTGATCTATCGGATCGGAGCAGAGGGTTTTTTTTTTCTTTCTTGTTCGCTAGCTGTTTGAATATGCAACTGCTGGTTCGTGGCCACAACTGGGGGATTCTTTTGGTTGATTTAAGCCCAGAGCCAGTTTGTTCTTGCCACACAGCTGGCCCGTTGAGGCAGAGTTGCGGTTTGGTTGGATTCAAGGCCTCAACTGCTCTGCAAGCCCATTCATGCTGCTCCTCTCATCACTCTAATATTACAGATTGCAAAAGGTTCACTTTAAGAATAAGTTTATTTAGGTCTCTCAATTTCTCGTCGAGTCTGAAATTCGTCCCTGAATTCTTAAAACCAGTACAAATAAAAGGCTAAATAAATTCCTAATAATTTTGTTTTTAGTCATTCCTAAAAAAATTAACTCCCAATACATCATTTTTCATCCAACAAAAACCTTAAAATCTGGTTTTATATAAATTTAAATTTGTTTTGGGTCTAATTCTATTGGTCTCTTTATGTTATCTGACCTATATATGTAGTCTGGGCCAACCGTATGGAGTCCTAACGCCTCAGTCACGTTTTTATAGTCAGAGATTAGGAGCATCGATCATCTCTTTGCCATAATTCTGACAAACATGCATGGCTGCGACACCCATGAATATATATAATGCATGCTTATCTGTGATACTTAGAACCCATATTTAACTGTAAGCAAACATGCACAAGCTAGCTAATCAGGCCCCAAAGCTTTGGAACGACCTGACCAGTACTAGTAAAGAACCAAGCAGCAAAACAACCTGACCAGTACTAGTGGTGGTACTAGTACTAGCCTTGGAACGACCTGACCAGTACTCGCAAAGAAACAAGCAGCACCGCACCACACCAAGAGCAGAGCAGAGAGAATAACGGGAGAAGAGAGCACAGCATTGGGCAACGAACGAGCGAGAGAAAGGCCGGCCGGGAGGGGACGGGAGGGGAGGGGCCGACCGGCGCTAGCTTCTCCCCATCCCATGGACGACGAGAACAAGGGCCGTGTCGTCGTCCTCGGCGCCGATGTCCGCCGGCGACCCCGAGCTCGAGGCCTTCCATCTCCCTTTCACCGACCAGCCTCCGCACCTCCTCCACCACCATTCTCCCCAAACCCATCAGACTCCTCCTGATGCAGCGCCAGCGCCACCGACTCTCCCAACTCGATAATCGGAGAATCCACCCAAGAAAGGGGAGAGAAAAAAAGGGAGCGCGACGGGGGAGGATCCGGTGGCGGGGGACGAGGGCTGCGACGCGCGCGGGAAGAAGCGTGCGCGGTGGGACAAAACGAGCGAAACTCAATATTGGCCGCCTCGGTTAGCTATTTGTGATAACGAAATTAATAGAAAAAGGAAACAAATTTTTTTATGAGATAGGTTATTTGTTGGAAGATATTTTTTTAAATTAGTTAAAAATAAAGATTTCAGAGGTTATTGGACAGCTTTTGCACATGCTCTAAGGTTCAAGATGGTTTTGGATGATGATTTTGGCTGACGTGATGTTTACGTGACAATGAAAGTCAAAAAAACTGTAAAACCCACATATCAATGAGTGTTTATTTAAAAATAAAACACAATATTTATTTAAAAAATAAAACACAATGAGTGTTTATTTAAAAAATAAAACAATTGCAGAAGAACCCATATCATCACCCCCTCCCTTTTCCCTCTTCTCTCTTTCGTCGGTCTCTCATACGAGGTCTCCCGCGTGGCACGAGTGACGACGAGATCAAGCGCTTGGACATGCACTTGGCATCGGCGACGTGGAGATGGTGCTCCGGCAGAAGAAGCATGGCAAGTTCACGAGGAAAGGAGATGACCTCGTCTACGAGCATGAGGTGTGTCGATGGTGAAGGCACTGTTCGGGTTCCAGTTCGTGATCACCAGACTCGACGGGCTACGGCTGCTGCTCAGGTCCAACCCTGGTGGTGAGGTCATCAAGCCGGGCCAGCTCAAGGCCATCGACGGCGAGGGCTTCCTGTGCACGGCATGCCGTTCGCCAAGGGCACGCTCTACGTCGTCATCGGCGCTTGATCTCGTCATCATCAGCGCCACGCGGGAGACCTCGTACGGGAGATCGACGAAAGGGAAAGAAGTGGGGAAAGAGAAGGAACGATGATGTGAGTTCCACTGTAATTTTTTTATTTTTAACCAAACACTCAATGTTATGTGGATCCAACGGTTTTCTTGATTTTGTCAACACCACGTAGGCGCCATGTCAACCAAAACCGGCATCCAAATCATCTTAGGACCTTATTTGCACTAATTTTGAAAGTTGAGAGGCGCGTTATATCTGGTATTGCGATTCAGAGACGAATTTCAGACTCGACAACAAATTGAGAAACCTAAAGTGAACTTATTCCTTCATTTTAACTCTAGTATATATCAAATCTGATTCATATCTCTTAACCATAAAACCAAATATATGAACTCCTCCAAGTATTAAAATTGTGCAAAATAACTCGTTCGACGATTTATGAGGGTGGTTTCGGCTGGCGTGTCGTCTACGTGACATGGTTGACCTAGTCTTTTATTGATGTGGCATTTACATGACACTAAAATAAAAATAAAAACAATTAAAACATCAATGGGACCCACTTGTCATTGCACTATAAAAAAGAAATAAAAAATACAATGGACCCATTAGGGACCCACATGTCACTCTCCCCTTACTTTTTCCTTTCTTCTCCTTTGTCTCCTCTACTCCGCCTCTCTCTATTTGACTCCATGACAATGATGAGGAAGGAGAGGGGTGGATGAAGGGCCCGTGGTGGTGGCATGGAGAGCAAACCGCGAATACTAACAAGGCAGTGAAGGCGGATTGGGGACGATGGCTCGAGGCAGTGACGGCAGAGATAAACGGGGCGACAGCGTGCTCCAAGCATGCCGCCGAGTAGGCTTGGTGTTGGCCGTCATCCCCCCGGCCCCCAGCCCCGGCCTCTTAGATCCAAAAGCCGAAGGAGGAGTGGAGAGGTGCGATGATGGCGCCGAGGAAGTCTCATTCTTATCTGTCTTCCTATGGCTTGCCACTCACAATGGCTGCGGATTGGACACAGACGCGCTGGCCGTGGGAGAGGTGGGTGGGGAAGCACATGTTGGTTTCAACGGAATGAAAGTTGATAATTAGTAGATTTCGTCCCTTAGATAGAGCGATATCACTATTTATCTTTATTTATATGTATCATGTTAGCATCGTTTTCTAACCGTTATATAAAAGTTTTGACAGATATCAGCTACTTCATATCTACATCGGACTTTCAGCCGATGTGTGCTGTAACCATCGGACCTATGCATCTACTACACTGTATCAGTATCGGCTGATTGGTTTATTTGACCAAATTATTTCGATCATCTTTATAACAATGCTAACCTAATTGTTTGATTCTATATTGGATCCATAGCCGACTGTTCAAAACCCTGTTAACATCGATTGATCTCGCTATATCACATCAGCATCAGCTTATTGACCAATCAACTCCTCGATATTATTTGATCTATTTTCATTCATCTTGTTAGTTAACCCGATTGATAGAATCTACACTAAAGCTAAACAGATCTCTTAAGTCTTCGTGTGTCGTAATGAATTTCTCAAACAGTTAGAAAAAATCAGAGAATTATTTTGCACGGTTTTAATATTTAAAAAGTTTATATACCCAGTTTTATGGTTAAAAACTGGTTGAAATTGTTGAGAGTCAAATTGGACTTTTTTCTTAGAGGTTTCACAAGTGGTAGATCATTCAGAAAGGCTTCAGCTTGTTCCTCTGATTTCAAAGGTGCAACAGCCTCAACTAGAATACTGCGAACCACCTTTGACCTGTGACCACCATGCTACAGCTTCAAGACTATAGGAACTAACCCATCTCAAAAAAACAGAGGTTCAGTATAGCAACCAACACGACATCGTTAGCAGAAAAGGGAAAAAAAAACAAAGCCCAATAATGGTCACAACCTCACCACAATTCCAGATGAACGATCTATGGAGCTGCTGCTGCAGTTACAGCAATCACAGGCGGCTTTAGCGATCCAAAAAAAAAAAGCAGAAACAGGCAAAGTCGATGGGGGAAGAAATAGAATAAACATGACACAAAGAAGGAGTTTATGAGTTAGCCACGAGCTATACAGGGATACAAATGAATTATATGTATAATAAATAACGGAACAAAAAAATCCAACAGTTAGTGAACTGCAGAACGGGGTCAGGGCATCCTTTTTTTTCTTCTATCCTACAAGCTCATCATCATCCATCACCCCCCTAACAGGTGAACCTCCAGATGCTAACTAGGCTGCAGCCTCCCAGCTGGGAGAAGCATCTCCCAGCATCAGGGGTCAGCTTTGGTTCATCCCACATCGCATTGCCTTCAACTATGTACACTGGCATGCTAGCATTGCACTCTTCCAGTGACTCTTTCCCTGATTCTGGCAGCATGATCACATTTGACTATGTCATATGGATGGATGGAACTTCATGAATCTTGGACTCATGATTGGAACATTTTACTGCTCCATGCTTAGACCATGGATTTCGTTTATGCAGCTTACATCTTCCAACTATTTACTGGGATTTCCCAACAAACATGGCATCACTCTTGAGCTACTGAGAAACATAGAGTGAACCTTGTGATTCAGATTTTCTTCCCTATCAGCAATGTCTTGTGATTCAGCTATTTGCAAGTTCCTGGACTGTATGGCATGAGGAGTGTTGCTCCAATTCAAAAAAATACAATCTTAGCAAGTCTCCATTTTACCACACATAAGCTTTACAGGTTTGTGCCTGGCAGCCCTGAGAAGCTATTGCATGCAAGGTGAATCGGTTGCCACTTGAATTGTGACACTGCCATGCAAACTATAGTGCTCATCCGAACCACTGCAGTCAGCTCCCTTGTGCTAAAAAGGACTCATGCCCTCATGTAACATGGAAACCACGAAAGGAACTAGGAAACTCTGCCACTCTCTTGGGCAACGCGAGCTTTCTCTTCTTCAGCGCGCAGGTGGAGATCCTTATAGGTATTTGCAGAGTTGGCAGTGAAGTTCTCCATTGCTTCAAAAATATTCTTCAGACTTAATTGCAAACTACCAGCTTCACCATGGGAACCTCCATCTTGTAATGCCTGTGCTGATAAGGATACACCGCTCTGATTAGAAATGAGCACCAGCTTCTTGTTTTGTGCTTCCAGAGCCTTGCGCATCGACTGTTCGTCCCTTTCCATCACCCTAAGGTCCTTGTCCATACCTTTATTAGCCATAAGACCCTGCCTTTGCTCTGACCTGTGCCTTTCCCAGAGGCCAAGGACATTAGATGCGAAGGCCTGCATTGCCTCAACTACTTCCTTCTCAGATATCCTCCCCACACCGACTGCCCAATTGTTATATATGACAAAAATAGGCGGCGCTCCTAGCCGTCCAGGAGAAAAAGGAGGCACACCATCATCAGTTACCTCAGGCTCATAGGTGACTCCTTTCCTCAACCAGTCATTTAAAGTACCAACATAGCTTTTTTGAGCATTCACCCATGAGGCAAAACAGGCTATCCAATCCAAATGCTGAAGCTCTAGGCGCTTGATCAAATCCATATGAGCTTCACCAAACTTTGCACCGTCTATCATGGAATCTATGTTTTTAGCTTGGGATATGGCATGCAATTGGATCTGGTGGCATTCTAACATAGTGCTCCACATCCGCATCAACCTGAGAATAAAAATTTTGAGTTGAGAAATAATCCATAGCAAATATCACAGCCAGCATTCAAGCAACCAGAGAATTCTGGGTGTAAATAAAGATGCATAGGTGCTAACTTAGTAACTTAACTCCACACAACCCAATGGATACACAAATTTCCTTGGGATGACTGCTAGTAATAGAATAGAACGGTAAGTAGAAATGCAACCACAGAAAGACTAAGCAAATGGCAGCCAATCCTTTTGGCACAAATAACCACAGGCAGATAATTATCCTGGCAATCGAGCCATCCCAAAATGGTCCAAGCCCAAGACAGGCTTAAACCAAGAAGGTGCTAAATTTAATTTTAAAAAATGGCATCGAACCATCAAACGCCTCTATAAAATGGCAGCATCAATGACTACTCTTCCAATTTTATAGCTGGGATATGCATATGAAATGTATAATCCGCTTACCTTGTGAAAATACAAGTTTCACGACAAACTTATGTTGCAGCACAGAGGGGCTACATGTCTATACACATGAAATCCAGCTGTATGTTTTCACATGTAAAGCGATAGGCTCCATACCAGTTCACACTATTTATATCTATTGTCTATAGGCCATGGATAATACCTGAAGAATGCAATGCACCCCTAGACATGAGCTACCTGCAACTAGAGTTTCTGCAGAAAATTCACCACACCAAAGGTCTGATGAGAATAATTGACAGAATTAACTAATTCCTGTTGCTAAAAAATTGCTTTGCCAAAAATATTCACCAAACAAAATCTTGAGTTGGGCAACTTATTTTTCCACTGCACACAACTTATCCTTAAAATTTACGATCAACGGATCTAACAATATAAAATAACAACAACAGGTAAAAGTTAATTACCTATGCAGAAGCTAAATATGCAAATAACTGTACCTAATAGGTTTGGAAAATCATGTGTTAAGAAAGCAGAATACAGACAGAGCAGATATTACTATACCATGTGGTGCTAACACATGAAAGTCAAAGTTGTCATAAGGGATAACTACATACCCTTGGATGAGCTCACATGTTTGTGGCCATAACTCTTCATCCCTCAGCTTACTTATCTTGTCTGAGATTGTGTTAACAACCTGAATCGCTATGCTTATCTTTGTTGACAGCTTCCTGATGGATCTTTCAGTAGCCTCAAGCTTATCAGCTTCTGCACCTTTCTCATCTAATATTTTCAGCTCCTCACGTTGCCTGTCATACAACGCCCGCATCTTCTCCTCAGCCTGTAATACACAAATAATACTTGAGTAAGCCTAATCTAAAATTGGAGAAATGAAAAAATGCATAGCATTTAAATCATGGACCCATAAGGATGGTAAAATAAAAGCATTGTGTTACATGCCATAGTGAATCTAGGAGTAGGAACTACAAACTAGAAGCCATAAACATAAAGCCAATAAGGTATGAAAACAGAGGAGATTGATTCTCGTGGAGGGAAAACATGATGGCAGTTGTCATTCAAATTAAGGCCAATATTTCCTACAACAAACAGAAAAACTTATAACTAAGTATTAGAGTAGACATATCCATTGCCTCGAATCCAAAAATGAAATGCAATTTTTCCTGACAGCTACTTGATTCTTCTAAAACATTGAAAAGTCACCAATCAAACAACTTTTATTCCTTTAAAAGAAGCTGGAAATTTATAAAAAGAATCAGCCAATATCATAGAGAATGGACAAATCTAGATATTCACTGGACTGGATTCTGCACTACCAATCAGGAACTACAAACATGCAGGTGTAAAAGAGGAAAGATCACATGCTCAAAAGAATCACATGAGTCAAATCATTTCCTGACAAATTCCAAGCATATATTACATACCTTAACTTCCTCAAGAAGCTTTTTTTCCCACATGTACAGTTTCTGCAGTGTTGAGGAAAGATTGCCACACCCCATCGCCTTGTCTTCTTCAAACCGCAGGAACTCTTCCTCCATTGTTGGTATCCCACAAATCATCATCGCGGACACTATATTGGCAATTGGGGTCAAATTAGAACTCATATTTGAAAACTGCCAAAAGAATAGCATATCAGATCTGACTGTACGAACCTTTGAAACCTGAACTCTTCGGGTAGTAAGGCATCTTCCCAACCTCAAGCATCTTGGACACCTCAATGGCAGATTTTGAGGCACGCTCGAATTGAGTCCTGATCTCCAGCACCACCTCAGCGTCATCAACATATGTCTTCTCCAATCCTATGGGCGGCAAGCCTGCGACATGCTGACGAGGCTCTGATCGCTGCACCTGTTCTCCCACAACACTCTTCTCCACTACATGGACATCATGCTCCTGGTTGCTCCCACTACTACTCGCTTCCGACAACTTGGATTCATGGGGCAGTTCATCCCCAGTGCTGCTCCTACCACCTTCCTCTTTTGCTGTCTTCCCTTTGCCACTGTACCCATTGGCGGCGTGCTTCTCGTCACCATAAGCTTCCTTAACCACCTCCATATCCTCATCCTCCAAGTCTGGTATGCCTTCCTCCTCGCGCACATCCTTGGAACTTCTGCTGGGAGTGTATGACGATTGAGCAGCAGTCGGCTGCTCATAGTAGCTCTCATAGGTTTCAAATGGGTTCAGGAAGTCCCAGGTTGACACCCTTGGCGGAGATGGAGGTGCCGGCGGCGTAACCTCCCCACGGGAGGTGGAAGGTATATCGGCTGGAGGTGGGGGAGAAGCACCACCATAGTAACCACCATACGCATACTGGTTGTAAGAGCTCGAGCCCTGCGGTGGATATCCATACCCACCGCCATAGCCGCGTGGGGGTGCTTGAGGGTTGCCTTCTCCAGAGTAGTAGTGAACCCTGGCATCGGTGGCCTGCAGACGGTGCTCGTATGAGACAGACGGCGGTGGCGGCTGGCTGCGTGCATAGCTGATGTTGAAGAAGCTCTGACCGTAGCCGCCCATTCCGCCATAGGCTGGGTCATAGCTGCCACCGCTGCCGCCATCCCCAACTCCCATGCCTCCATAGCCAGGTGCATAGCCGCCGCCGCCGCCGCCACTGGCTACGCCCATACCCCCATACCCTGGGTCGTAGCCGCCGTTGGCAACGCCCATCCCGCCGCCGTAATCGGGGGCAGGGCCGTATCCATACCCGTATCCCGAACCATATGGCGGAGGAGGAGCATACCCAGAGCCATACGGTGGTGGTGGTCCCATCTGTGGTGGCGGAGCCACCGGTGGCCCAGCGGAGCGGACGATCTCTGGGCGGCCCTGAACGGGCGGCTCAGCCTCGTCGTCGGAGTGGAACTTGATGTGTCCGCCGCCCTCAGAATCGGAGTCCTCGTCGGAGTGGAAATGGATGTGGCCGCCGTCATCAGGGGCGGCGATTCGAACCTGCTTGGCGACGGGCGGCAACGGCTGGGCGGACGAGGAGGAGGAGGCGATTGCGGACTGGGCCGGGACCGGCGAGGCGGTGGGGAGGTTGTCGCCCTTGCGGTGGGCGGGGAGGTGGAGCGTGGGCTCCGGCGGCGGCGTGGGCAGCGACTGGACGCCGCGGAGGAAGTCATGGAGCACGGCGCCGACGCCGGCGAGGGAGTCGGCGTAGGCGCGGTGGGTGTCGGCGAGCGTGTAGCGGTGGCGGATGGCGAGCGCCAGCAGCTCCGACCGCTCCCGGCAGTGCCGCACCGCGTACACCTCCTCCAGCTTCGACTGCCCGCACCCCATCGAAGCAAACAAAGGAGAGAAACCAAAAAAAAAAGAGTAATCCCCCTCCCTTTCCTCACAGCCGCCGCCGCAGCAGCAACCGCATGGCGACGGCGAATCTAGCAGAGGGCGCGCAGATCTGGGCGGCTACGGAGAGGGCAACCGCCGTCGTCGTCGGAGGAGGAGGGGAGTGGAAGTGGAGGGAGCGCGGCGAGAATCTTCTCCTTTTGGGGTGCGGCTGTGGGTGCCAGCGGGAGCGTCTCGTCGCGTTGCGCCCGCTGCAGCTTCTTCCACTTCCACCCCGCGGTGAATCCCCACCCGCATGCTCCGCCCTCCCAACAGCCGCCGCCGCAACCTCGCTCGCTCTCACGGCGACACAGCCCCCCGGCGCGGGGATGGATGGATTCCGGCGTTGGCAAGCGTCGGAGGGTGAGCGACTGAGCGGCTACTACTAGTCTACTACTCCACTACTAGTAGTCTTCTAGGGAGCACGAGGCTGGTTTTACCCGAAAAAAAATTGGGAATTCGGGGAGGAGAGAGAGAGGGGTGGTGGTGGGGTTAGGGGAGGGAGGAGACATCCGTACATTGACGCCTGTCGCCGGCGTGGATGGCTGGATTTACTTTGGGTAGGGGAGAACCCTCGTCCTCCACTCTCCTTCTCCATCCATCGCCTTGCTCTTGCTCGGCTGTTTCTCATTTTTTGCCTCCTTTTCTTTTCGTTTTTTCCCCCTTTTCTTCGTCTTAATCGGCGGTTTTTCGGGGGTTTCTATGTGTTTTCTGGCTTTCTGTTCGGTTGATTTTGGCCGTTTCTTTTCTCTTTTCTTGCTGCCTCGGTGCCTCGGTGATGTGGTATTTTGTTGTCGGGTGGTGGAGTGAGGTGTGGGGGTGATTAGATGAGGAGAATGCGGTGTGCGTTTTTTTTTGGGGGGTGTGTGTGTGTGTGATGTGTGAGGTGTGTGATGCGTGCTTGTTTTGTGAAGCTTTTTTGACGGTTTGGTGCCGAGGTTGTGATCTGTTTCGGGGTTTTCGTTTTGATGCTTCAAGGATACAAATTCATGCGAAGATGCTACGAGAACCACGTTTGCGAGTCTTTCTCCTGTTAATTTGGGGAACTATGTTGGAGAAGTGTTTCTCTTGTGAAGTTTGGGTTTTGGTTGTAGAAATTTTATGTTGTTGAGTAAGTAAATATGACGGGACGATCTCTTGTGAAATTTATGACTATGATAAATGAAAATTATAAACCACCAAGTAGAAACAATTAATCGAATTCTTAATGAATAATAAAATCGAATTCTTAATGTAAGACACAATGTTTTTATTTGGTGCGAAACAAAAGTGAGCATTTTGGTGATCCTTTACATGTAACCGCAACTCATAAATGAGTTTATATAACTATCACTGTTAGCCTATTAAAAGAAGAAATTCAATCCATGCTAGTAGTAGATAGTTAAAATAAAGTTGTACGCATGTCTTTATCTTCAGCCAGTAGAATTAGAGTTATCATGAAAACACATCATTTTACTAAATCTAAAAAATCACACTTTAATGTGACGTGTAAATATATAATTGCTCATAGATGTAAGTACACATTATTTTTTTAACATTTGAATACACGGCATGTAACCACGGGAGAACATACTTTGATTTTAAACATTCTTGTGTTTAAGCATCAAAGCAGAATCCACTAAATAATATCACTCAAAACCGAAATGACGTGTATTAATCTATTGCCCAAACATATGGAATGCTATTTTGCTATCCTCTTAAATCTATCGAATGACCAAACAAATTCTAGCAGCATGAGGAATAAACCGGCTCATCCCCTAAAACCATTGAAACCGAAGAAGAACGCATGGCAACTAGCTCCATATCATTATTCAAGGAGCATCATATATCACACTGTCAAAATTACAAACGTGCGACAGTATTAAGAAACTAATACAGAAACACAACTTTTTGCCTAAGCTAAACAGTTATACCCGCACATTCTAGCTGCTACTACTACTCTACTAGCCACCATAAAAATGAGCAATAATTGGCAATCCAATTCAATAGATAGATCACCTGTAAACTAGTCGCCACCATGCATATATATACTTTTGCTCTTCTGTTGGTTGAAAAGGCATGATCTTTTTTGTTCGACCAGCCGGCTGATATAACTATATAAGAATCCCCATTTCGATCGGAAAGGCAAACAGCTGCTGCTAAACACAGTGTGTTACAGCGACATCCCCACTTGACAATGCCGGGCTACCATTCAGCATCGCACGATGATCAGCTACTGGATTGCGCCAACCGGTCGAGTTTGCTCACTGCCCGTCACTAGTACTCCATTGCAATTATGCATTCGATCTCCAAGGGTAAATAAAACATACACACACACACAAAATCACTCCCAATCTCAAATGATTATCACCATTGACCAATATAATTTTACTTCAACCTCCTATAAATTTTAAATAGTTACATCATGATATAGAAAGTTTGGTGACTATGTTTAGCATACATCATACTTTATAATATGAAATATTTTGAAGTATTTATATATTTTGTAAAAAAACAAGTTTTTCAAGATAGGAAATAAAAACTCCAGTAGGACTATAGGACTATGTTTATTAGGCGAATCTTAACGAGGATTTCATATAATTTTATGAGCATTAAATATGTTGACATGACATTATTTTATAAATATTAAAGTTGACATGATATTGTATTAATAAAAAAGAAAATAATAAGAGTTCAATGAGAGTAGAGATAATTTTATATGAATAAAACTCTTTCTACATTGTTTTTAAAATCTGAATATATTAAAAATCTAAGACATAAAATTTTCAATAAAATTTTCAATAAGACTAGACATAAAATTTACCACTAAGTCTCATGTAAATTTCACAGTGGACCAGTAGTGCTCCGTGTACTGGTACTCCTAGCTGGGTTTGGTGCCAGTCGAAAAAACGGCTTTTACTGTGCAGTCTCCGCGGCGAAGGAAATGCCACCATAAATAGGCGGCAGTAGTAGCAGCAGTCAGTGCCGCAATCATGGCTCATCCAGCTTGCATTGCACACACACATCGACGCACATACACTGTAGTAGGAGTACTTCACTCTCCTACTGGTGGATGCCGATGCAGGCAGACGCGGTAGAAAAAGATAGTGGTAACAGTAATAACGGCCTCGCTGATTCGGTGGTGGTGATTGTGGAACCGTCTCAACTCTCAACTCCGCAGTAAAAACACGGCCTCTCCTCGTCTGTTCTATGGCTTGTTAGGGCCTGTTTAGAGCAAACAATAGTATTTTACAAGTTAATTATAGGCTTAGGTAAAAAAAGAAAGAAAAAGGCGTTGGTTTTTATGTAAAAACTAACTCTTTATATGCTTTAAGATAAATACATCAAATGTATCAGTAAGAGAAAAAAACAAAAGTAATCTTATAGCTAATCTATTATATATATACTGGTTTTATTATGGGCTTACAGGGAGTAGTAAACTCTACCATTAAACTTGTTATTAGGCTAATCCCAATAAAAGGTTTCATATTAAAAGATAATCAAGCATGAATAAAATGAAATAGTGTTTGAAACTATCTCCAATACATAATTTCATAATGTGGCTTCATAGGATCAAAATCGTATTTAATTTTATGACTCATGGAGAGTGTATTCATGTACATAGGATTTCATTCAGATAAAATTGATATTCTCTTTTATTTAATTCTATGTTATATCATCAAACAATTCTATGTGACATACTAATTAATATGCATGAAACCTCATGAAACTCTTCACTTGATTAACCTTAGAAACCTCTGACAATTGTAGTTTCCAAAGTTGTTGAGGGCTATAGTTTTTTTAAAAATCAAAATGTCCACAAACAGTTTAGTTTTTCATTCATATTCGTGGTAAAATTTACAAAATAAACTAAAGACTAAAAAATCAGAAGCTAGAAAACACAGCTTTCCACGTCCTTCATGTTCTCATAAAGCTGTTTGCCAACTATGTGCTTTTGAGAATCTTAAACTCACTCAAACAGGAGTTTATAAGTTATGAAAAAGAAAGCAACTAAAAACAATTTATATTTTTTTATATATAAGTTTTTAGCAAAGTATTAACAAAAGCTGAAAAATAAACCACGACAAGGAAAACTCAGAATCATCTCTGTGAAATTAAGCTTGGGTTATGGCTGATAAGTCAACAAACAAAAGAAGTTGGTAGCTTGAGCGAGTGAAAAGAGGCGCGCAGGGAATAGTTGCTTTGCTTACACCCAACTGTCGATCCCTGATTTTTCTACATACGTACATTGCGAAGGGAAGAAGCTAGTGGATTTTCAATATTTTAGATTTTTTAAAAAAATTTATTTTATAAATAGATCTTTAAAAACTTTATCTCAAAAATAAATATTTTTGTGATATCAATATAGTTGACATCGTGATTCAATATGAGGATACGGCGGCGTATGTTCATTTCTACGTTTCAAATGCTGTAGGTGTACAAATGGTATACACTATAAAGTACAGATGAGATAGAGTACATGCGTAGTATTTACTTGCTGCTGCGATTCACGAGTGGCACAGACAAGCTGCATTAACACAGGACAGGAGTACCAGCCAGTTGGGCTTTGCGATGCAAGCTCATTATTTGTCAGAGAGAACGCTCCTGGGGTAGCTGCTGCAGCAATTACCTGGCAATGCATGCATAATTGCATCAAGTATTCAGTTCAGTACTACTACTACCACTTGCTTGACCTAGAATAACAGAGAAACTGCAGCTCCATTGACTGCGACCAAAATATAAACTCAAAACTTACATTTATAATTATTTTTGAGAAGTTTTTTCGAGCGATGGGTTTATGGTGGCTTTTTTTAATCTTAATATGTGATGGCTTAGTTTATTTGAGATTCTTATAAGGCAGTGTGTATGCGGGTAGGACCATATGTATTAGTGCGCATGCGTTAACCTGAGCACTTGTATTTGTGGGTATTTTAATTAACAGAGATATAAAGTTTAACTCATAATTATTAGGCCTTCATCGTTTGACGAAATATGAATAATACGTCATACAAGATAAATTTATAAGTTATATATATGTCATGCCTTAAATGTCAAATGTAAAAAATAAACTTCAAAATTAAAATCAAATTTAAAACTTAAAATTTAAAATTTAAATTTTAACAGCGATTAACGTTGTAGAGAGGAAACCATGGGGTATTAGTATTCCTTTTTGGTTGTTTCATTTACTTTTCGTGTTAAAGTACTAAATGCAACAATTCTTTTTGTATTTTTTTTCTATTGGTCTGGCTAATACAATACTCCTACTCTAGTTGCGTGAGATCTGAAGGTCAAGGGCGATATGACCTGAGACCAACATCAAATCATTTGAAGGAACAAACTTAACCAACATTCCTCACATCCCCGCTGCACCACGTGACCACGAATCATTCTTTCGCACACCCATCGATCATCCGTCCACCGGAATAAAAAAGCCGGGCATCCCTTTTCAAAAAGGAAAGGTAAATTAATTCAGCTGGTGCGGTGAAAGCCGCCAAACCGGTAAGGATTAATACCCGTTTCATGCTAAGATTAATCTTAATAAAAAAATTAATACGGATGTCTTTAAGACAGTCAATGAGTACGAATAAAATAAAATGATGTTAAAATTATCATCTAATATATAATTTTATGATATAATTTTATACAATTTTATAACTCATGGAGATTTAGATATTTGTGTACGTATGATTTTATCTTATATGGAAGTTATAAAAATTCTACGTCACATACTATAAAACTTCTTATGAAACTGCTGATTCATCGTGATGATTTTCTACGCTTGACTAAAGAGCTCGTGCTCCTCCTACTCAGCATTTTTAATCAGCTTATGCAGCGGCGAACCAGCGGTGTTATCCAGCCCACACAATAAAAACTATTTCTTGATCGTCAGCAATATTTCCAAGGTATTTTCACTAATACTTTCAAAAACTATTTCTTGAAAGCCCAGCAGTATTTTCAAAAAACTACTTTTTTCTCTAATTTATAATATGGATGCCAGCTTCTACCATTACACACCAAATTACTCTCTATTTTGAAACATATGATGGTTTAGTTTTGTTTTAAGTTAAATTTTTTCGAGTCTAACACCAGCTTTACAGAAAAACAAAATGCGTTAGAATTTTTAGCCCAAAACAAATATACGGTTGATTAAATCGCTTCTCAATGTTTTTTTATCAGGATAGATCGATCGCGTTTGCCGGCATCCAACTTTTACCGTTAGACACACAATCGACAGTTTTGTTCGCTGCCAAAGAAAAAAAAAAGGAAGAAGTTCTGTTGCTCAAAGAAAAAATGACATGGGACGATGGAACAAACTCTCTGACTCCCTCTCTAAAATGACGAATAAGACCATCTTATTGTCTGCTCAAATGACTCAAAAGTCAAACCAGAGCATGGTCTAAATGCTGAATTATTTCCTTCCTCGACTCTTAAAAAACTGAACAGTTTCAACTTTCAAGTGTATAATACACGCAACCTAGCGTTGAAACTTGAAAGTTTGCAATGCCCCATCCATTGTAGCTGTAGCTAGCAACTCCAGTACGGAGCAGTAGTTGTTCAATCGATCTCATAGAACTCTAAGCAGACATGTACCATGTATGGCCTTAGAACTTTTGATGTCTCTAGGACTGACACTATCTTCAACAATAATATCTAAAATACGAGATTTATTTTATATTTGGTAGCGCTACAAATAAGGGATTAAATATTTATTTGTTATTTTCTTTAAAAATAAGACTTAAAAATAACTCTTTTTACAAATACATCTTCAGGAGAAAGGATATTTATATTCTGTTGGAGGCTGATATAACTCCGTCGAAGATTTATTTTGGATTTAAGTATGTATATAGCTCTACTGTTAAAGACAACCTAACCGGAGTTTAGTTGGTTTGGTGCGAGAAGAGAAGATTCTTGTTGATAAGTGGAGAAAGAATGAGATCCCCAGGTCCCTATCATGGATTCCACTTTGGAGAAAAAATTGAAAATTCTCTCACGTCTGAATCTTTTTTCTCTCTTTAACTAGTCAAATCAAACTGAACATGACCCGGCTCAAGTTTCTTCGCGCCAACGAGTGACAGTTCTCGATATGCAAGGAGTTTTGATTTGATTAATCCGATCTTTTTTCTTTCGGAGAAGTTGAAGAGAAGACCATAGTTTTAGCCGGAGAAAAGGTAGAAAACAACATGGCATTTTTTTCTTCTTTTGTATGAACTCCTCCATTTGAAAACAGATATTGTTACAGGGTCCACTGTTTTAGAAGCATTTTAGACCTCCTCTCGTCGAATTAAAACGAATCATGCCCAAGTTTTTCGGATCTGAAATCGAATTTAAAAATATCACATAATGATGAGTGTATCAGGTTTTGGGTGTTCATGACAGATTCATCCTGCTGTTATAGTATTGTTCTCTGTTCCCTGTTTGCACGTGATTGAGGAATATTTTTATTTTTTTAACCTTTGACAAAGGCATCTTAACTACATCAACTGGCGCCATATTTTAATTTGCCAATGCTGTACTAAATATACTTAACTAGAAGTCCAAACTTGCACTAAAATATACCACAGTATTGAGGTATGTATAGCTTCCAAAAGAAAAAAAAAGAGATATGGAAAATTTCAACTTGTTCTGACTGCACATATATATATAGTATTATGTCATAAGCATTTTTTTTGTTCTGGCCAGGAGGCGACTTAAGCAGCTAAACTCATTTCTAATTACTATGCATACGTCATATACGATGTGCACCTTTGTCTGTACTTCGACTTGGACCAGATACGCCTGTAGAAAAAAAAATATAAGACCTGCCTGATCTGCTTCGTGCAATCATATATCAGTGTTTTCAAGTCAACCAGGAGAAATAGATGAAGTCTTCTCTATATAAATTAATCAAATGCAGACATGTCTATTGTATAAGTACTAGCTACTGTCTGTATAAATTAGGTACCCTGAAGTGTGTTTTAGCTATCAACATCGGATGCAAATTTTTTAATTTCGGATTCTCTCACTGGGATAATTTAGGTTCAGGCCCCATGAAAAAATTTAGAACACACAAAAAAACTGATGAAGCCGACTTTTTTTAAAAAAAATAATGTTTTAAAAAAATTAGGTTCAGGCCCCATGAGTTCACATGAAGTAGCTCATTTACTCTACTATTTACTTTGGACAGAACTAGAACTATATTTAGAGACGTCAGGAAGGAAACGACGAACATCAAAACATTTCTTGTACTGAATCCTAAACTTTATAGGTTTGTCTGGAATTCCTCTTGCTTTTCTAGAAGCAATTAAAACTTTATATCTTTCTTTTGAAAGGAATAAAGCTTTATATCTTGAACTGAAGCTGATGTGTTTGTGTTGATCTGATTATTTTTTGACTCATCTACGTTGGATGAACAGCCATCCAATCTGTCTATCTAGACAAGATGTCAATCACCGAATGTATTTATCTGATGACTAGAAATGAAAAAAAGAACACAAAAAGAGGAATGGACACCGGAGAGCACAAGCTAGCTACCAGCTGAAGATCATCCTCAGCTCGTAGTACAGAAAACAAAATGAAGAGCTGAATATGACCTGGAGTCTGATCCCCTACGTGTCACCCTGCTCCATGCACTGACAAAAAACTTTTCATGAATCCAGCATATATACAAAAGCATTGATCGATCAGTCCATGTGTACAGCAAGATGCTAGTACTGTCATGCAATCCAAAACATTACAAAAAAAGTTCATAAATACACTGATCTATCATCTACCCCATTTTCATGGTAGTATGGCTCCAATCCACACAGTCTCTTTTTTGGCTATGCAAAGTTCAGTTTACTGAATTGAATGCGTTTCATCTGCAGGGTGTATTTGTGCAAATGATTGATGAAGGGGACCCCTCTCCTTAGCTTTGTGTGTGATGTGGTCCGGATCCAAGTCCTGAGTGTGAAGTTGGTCACAATTGTCCTCCTGCCCCAATAGTTCTTCGCTGAGTTGGCGCACGATCCTAACCCTCGGATCGCGCATCGACGGTGGCGATGGGCATGATGGGGACTTCTCATCAGATCTGCAGGGCTTCGGCGCAATGCAGGATATATCTGGGGGCACTTTTTTTTGGCTCCTTTATTTTGAAATCAAGTGCTCTCGGGGGGCTGTTTGGATCAAGAGTAAAATTTTAGTCCGTATCACGTCGGATGTTTGTTTGGACATCAATTTAAAGGACTAAATATGAATTAATTATAGAAATAATTATAGAATTGGAGGATAATTCGCCAGACGAAACTATTAAGCCTTATTAATTCATGATTAGCAAATATTTACTATAACATCACATCGTCAAATCATGACGTAGTTAGACTCGTTAGATTCGTCTCGTGAATTATCCTTCGATTATAAATGAGTTTTATAAATAATCTATATTTAATACTCTAAAATAATATCTAAACATTTGATGTGATAGAAACTAAAATTTTATTCCCGGATCCAAACAGCTCCTCAATCTTTTTCATACGGTTGCACTTGTACAAGTACCTTCCAAGATGTGTACATGCCACTTGCTTGTACACTCCTCCAAGGTATTTGATGGTCTCTCTGCACATGTCTTCTCAAGAACTTTTCGTTTGCTTTACCACCAAAAAGAGGGGGAAACACATGGTGTGATCTCTCAAAAAGAACCAAGTGATCAGTGATGTTAGATTATTTGTCTCACCTGGAGTGTGAGATAACACCTTGAATCAATCACAAAGCATTATGCCTGGAACTTGCTATATGTGGTAATTAGTTCTTTTATCCTATTCATGATGCTGTACTCAATGTTGATTAGTATCCATATTGACAGTAGGAAATTTCTTTGGGCAAACACTTCCTTCACAATTACACAAAAAAGAAGGTCCCACAAGAGAGTTTTGGTGGATCAGGTGGGACTACCTTAATCAGCAACTTAAGAACGAACATTAACCAACATGGAAAGTACATAGTATACTGTTAACAGCATTCCAAGGATCTTCCTTTTGGCCAAGAAACATGGTAGTTGGGCATTTCCAGAAATGTCAGAAGAAACATAGCTTATGAAATGTCTGGGTTAAAGCTACTTAATTGGTGAGCAATTACATCATGAGAAAATCCCTCTTGTAGCTTGTCTATACATGAGATTGCACCAATGGAAAGTACTATAGGTTATGACTTAATTTGACTTTTACATCTATGGGAGTAGGTTGATGATACAGACTGCACCTCAAATCTGTGGCCTCCTTTCCAACCTTTCCTCTCTGGTTTCTTGGTTTGGATTGTGCCGTTTTATTAGGGGACAAAAATATGTCATGCTTTTTTTTGTTCCGGTAGTTCATCTACTATATCTACTTCCGCAAGAAAACTCGACAAAGTGATTCATTATATGCTCCTTTAGAGTCACTTATCGGCCTTTTCTGATACAGAAAATTAGATTTAGGAGTGCTTTCTTCGATGCTTTTTGGCAGGCCTTTTGTCAACAAGACAAAACGGTTTGGTGAGTAAGTTTTCATCCCTGTCATTTTCTTATGCTGAGGAGATGACATGGCAATGACAAGAACATGGTGTAAAACGGCTGGTAATTAACGTAATTAACTAGCACAAGACATAAGAACGGAGGGTTTAGATCTTGTTGATCTCTGCTAGCTGCAGGCATATTAAGGACATGTTCATTTCAGCTATTTCATTGAATTATTGTCAGAGATTATTTACTTCACACCTAATAATATGTTTTTTCTCCAAAAAAAATTTATTGTACAACATTGCTTGGATCCTTTGTTTTAAGCTATTACAATATCAATTTTATTTAGTAAAATATTTAATTTATATGAATAATAGTGTGGATGATCAAATACAATAATCTGGTCAATAAACTGTTTCAAACTGATCGAGAGCGCGCCGATTCCAAAAGCCATCAGCATGCTGGAAAAAAACATATCACATTGTTGAGAGGGGAACTAAAGTACAGTTGCGTCTGAAAAATGGTATTTAATTAAGAGGATCGATGCATGAATGATCACTGTCCTGTGATCTGTGATCACGCATGCTTGCATGCATCTTAGTTCATTCCCGTTGGCATTGTCTTGTTGCATACAGACCTACGTGCTTTTGTGCTTCCATGATCAGCTAACCAATTGGACGCGCATCAGATCTACTAGTACTAGTAGTACTAGTATTATTCATGCCTTTAACCACTCCCATTAGGCCATTTCATCGTCTGGATGTAAAAGAAGAAAGAAAGATCTGATACTGCTACTTGATTGCAAATGGAAGACAAACAAAAGCAATCTGCTCCATGTTTTGATGGATAAATGGATGGCCGGCCGGCCGGCTGGTGATAAGATCAGATCAGTGGAGCAATGAGTTCTTGAGATAAAGATGAACAGTGTAGTGGAGCAGTGTGATTGGGTTTGGGTTTGGTTGGAAGATCTCTTGGTGCTTTGGGAATCTAGCTAGCTAGGGACCTGTAGCTGCATAAACTGTCCACGGAACTGGACTGTACAAGTACAACCGTGCTCTCCCATTCATTCTGACCAAGGATTATATTAGGCGGTGATCGTGCAACTCCCAGTCCGGTAGGACCGTGAGTTGTCAACTTTGGTGTTTTGTTTCTTAGAGTTTGGACTGGGAAGGAGAAGAATGTGTAGAGCAAGGATTTCGTCATGTGTGTCCATCTAAAACTCAACTCATCAATGTTTTGTTGGAATACCTAGAAGAAAGTTGTTTAATTAAACTAAAGAGAGGAAGGGTACTGCTCTTGCGTCGCCCTTCCTCAAAGACGACTCGGGAAACGACGACCCAACCGTCCCCTCTCCCCCTCCTTCCTCCTCTGTCTCACCGCGGCCCGAGCAGCCGCCGACAAAGCCGCACGACTGCAAGGACGACGGCGGCAGGGCTCCTCCTGACCTCGTGCTCGGGCGGCTAGGGGAGACAACCAAGGCGACGGCGGCAGTGATCACCAGATCCTCACCGCTCCGGTCAGATCTGGTGGGGTGGCGGATGGCGACGGCGACGGCAGAGACGAGTCTCTACAGTGATAAGGAGAGGCCAACAGCTGGATGCTACAGTATGAGGAGGATTCCGGCAAGGGCGCGCGTGCGGAGGCATGGCTGTAATTTTGTAATTTTTTCTGCTTTATCAATATGAACTTCGCACTGTCTATTGTGAGTTGTTAAAAAAATTAAAGTAAAGAGTCCTTTTATGAGGAGGTGTAACCAATTACCTTAGCTAGTGGGGCACACTAGCTAACTGCAAACCACTAAACCAGCAGGCCGAGCTTAGCTCTGGCCTCCCTCATTCCTACCGTGCGGCCTTCCTCACCTGCGGTAGTATGATTTAGGTCATCCCTCAGAAATTTGGTTAACTTTAGGCCTATACTCTCAATCTCTACCGAAATTTAGACTAGGGATAAAAATAATGACGGAAATTTCCGACGACCGAACGTCGTTTTCGTAAAAAAATTAATTTGTAGCTATCTATAGAATTTGATTTTTCTAGTTTTTTTAATGTTATATTGTGGTTGTCACTAAATAGTTAAATTGCAAAGTATAATAAAGTCCTGATGGGCTGAAAATTGATTTCATAGAGATGCTAGCTACCGCCTTTACTTCTATTTTAGACTCTGAACCTTGCATTGTGAAGAAAGAAGAGTAAGACAGCCATGGCGAAACACAAATCTGAATTTGAATCGAAGGGTTTTGAGTTATTTTCGTCCAAAAGATGCCTAAGAAATCCCATATCAATAATTTGAGATGCAGGGGAGGGGAGGGGAGCGTGATCGTGTGATCGATGGATGGCACGTCAATTCGGGAATCGGGATGGGCGCCGTTGCGATTGGGAAGGAGCCCATGCATACTATTCATGTTGCTGGCTACGTATTAGCATAGTTGGTTGCCGAGTCGAGTCCCAACCAAACCAAAACAAACCAAAACAAAACAAAAACGGAGTAGCGTACAGACATGACAAGAGAAGTTCTGTGGCTCCTGTGGAGGAGGAATCGTCCGCAAATGGCCTCGAGTTCCAACGCCCTTGCCCGCAACTTTTTCAATTAAATCTTTTACTACTACTGTTCAACTACAAACAATTCGTGTTTTATGCCTGTGCAACAGGTAGATACGGTGTAGTTGTACAAGGGCATGGAGTACAGTACCACCCAGTTTGTACTATACGAACTGGTTCTTCAGAAGAGGGATGGCGCAAAAACTGTACAAACAGCACTGTAGCTTAAGACATTTAACGGTAGACCCTTTCGAACAATTAATAGGGGTTAAATAAGACTATAATAATTACGTTATACACAAAATAAAATAAAACCACTGTAATTTGCTCATAACTAACCTCGTGGTAAGACGGTTATCATAATAATTATAATATTATTATAAAGTTATTATAAAAATTATATAATTATCGTGATGTATATGAGAAATCCTGCCTCATGACCAATGGATTGCCGCTCCTCCGAATAGCAAGTAGGTATTCCTCCGCTACGCGTAGTTTTGCGCCGCCCGCGGCATCTAGGAGTACCATGTCTGCACCTGCACCTGCGGCTGGCAATGGCATGCGCAGGTGTGCAAGCTGCGGCACGTGGTGGCCGGCCTCCCACCCCGCATTGCACGATGGATCACTATATTTTCTCGCGCAGCATATACGTGCATGGTTCTACTACGCGTTGGGGTGGTCTTTCCAAATCCAAACCCAACCCAGCAGCAGCAACTACTACTAGCTCGACTCATTCGCGATGCCAGGAGGACGTACGACGTCGGGCTCGCCCCGGGACGTAGCATTGTACTTAGTACCACGCACTGCACGTACATGTACACGCACGCACACACGGAGAAAGAAGAACAAAAACCGAAGGAGGCCACAAGACGCCAAGATTCGATCGATCCCACACGTCAAAAATCGCTGTAGCTAACGCATAGTAGTAGTATATTGTTCCAGATACTACTTACATCCTTTTACTTACACTTTCGGTTCGGTCCTGCATGCTCTAGCGCTGCTCTGCTCTCTTTCTCTCTCACACATGACAGACACCAACCCATGCATGATCATTGGAACAATATGATTATTGGAAACCTTGCTTCATACTGCCTCTCTCCGGCTGGCAGAAATGCACCACACAGTAGCCATCCTTTGGAACTGGCCGTGCCATCGATCAACCTCGGCAACCGGCCGGCCGGCAAGGGGATCGTGGCCGTGCGGCGAGGTGGCCGGCGAGTACTGAAGCAGACCAGACTAGACAGGGGAGGACGTACGTAGTACATTGCCTGCAGCAGTTCACAAGATTCCTCTGCAGGGTCCGGATCGTCCATGCATGCATGCAGGCAGGTACACCCAATGCACAACTCACCGTGGCTCTCCACGCCACGTAGGAGTACGTGAAAGCATCTCCTCTCCTCTCCGGCCATGTGCCTGCCCATTGCCGCCACACTATTTTCTCTAGGTAGTAGTAGTACTAGTAGTACCAAAGCTAGTGCAGCATACACATCGTGTTTAGTTTTATCGTCATCCACACCTACACTACACCGTCACAGACTCACAGTACTTTAAATGGATTGTTGGTGCTTAAAACTTTTTATATTTTAAAATAAAGTTATATACTATTTTCTCTGTTTTAAAATAAGCACAATCCTCTAATTTAAATTTGAATTAAAGGGTTACATTTATTTTGGGAATAAATAGTGACGTTGGTTTGTGCATCTTCATGGTCGGATTGATGGATGAATATAGAGCACCATATATGAAGTAGAGAAGAGATGAGATAGAAAAAACAGAGAGCAAATTTATAGTTAACTATAATACAAGGTCTAAAATATTATATGTAAAAAGTAGGCCAAATACTATATTTATATAAAATTATTATCTTAATAAGAAATTTGATTAGTTATAGATGATTTTATAGCTAGTATTTAGCTGTACTATTAAACGTCTAATAGCAGCAGGTTGCTGCACGTTAAATCGAAATCTAGACACGAAAAGCGAGGAAGATTGTCACGGCCGGAAACAGCACCATCACAAACCCCTGTGTGAAAAGACGCGGTGCACAAAGTTTCATGCGTGCTGTTCGCCACGTACTCGACCCGGATCCTCTGCGTCCGATTGCAAGACCACGCACATCATGCGATCCATTCGATCTATTTTCTGTTCCTCTTCGATCGGTGGCCTTTCTATAGATATGATAGCATTTCTACAAATTCTGGGATGGTGATCTCGAGAAAAAAGGATGAATAAGCTTGATTTGTGCTGCCTGTTTTTCACTAAAAAAAACCTTCAAACTATCCTTTTTTTTGCCAATAGAAATGCGAATCGTTTGTGTTGGTAGCAATTAGCATAACCATTTGCACCCTTGTAGGCAGACCGCCCAATACGACCTCTTGAAGCTTTGAGCAGCAAAGAAAACTTGTTCAATATACTACTCAACTTTCTCTTCTTTTGGTGCCTTCTAGTAAATCCATAGTCCGAAAGTGCCGTCTCATCTTAGAACCAGTGATCCTACTAGATTATTGATACAGAAAGGCGATCGAGCTATCTGAAACTAACTTGTGTCACTCGGAAAGCCTGAAACTAACTTGTGCCGCTGCCTGTTCGTGTTCGTCTCCTTGCAATTCTCTGTGAATCACATGAACAACGCTGCAGCTATCTGCTTGCTGCCTGAACCTGATGAGAGAGAAAAGTGCAGTTGGGGAGTGAAGAGAGGTAGGTCATGTGACCTCGTGTTCATTCAAGCTCGGTAAGTTTCTGTTTACAGCTGCTACAAAAAGCCTTTATAGCTCACAGTCACATCCTTCCAGTGTTTGACGCAGAGCTTTGACTTGACCGCATCTTCGTTCAGATGGCCGTACACAGTCTCTGCCTCTACTCAACACGGGTGTTGTCCTGATGTTGTCTGAATTCTCTGGAAAAGGGTCGAGGAGTAATTAAAACTGGATCTCCTGGAGACTAAGCTTGAGTGACCACCAAACAGGAGTAGCTGCATTGGTTTCTTCAGACATATTTGTGACATTTTGGAGCAGTAGTGTAAAGTTTCATGCGTGGGCTGAATTGTTCCTTGATCTTTATGATGAGAAGCTTAAGCCTTAAGGTCGTCGCACAAGCGTGGTTTACTTAACTAAAAATTAATCTAAAGGCATGCTTGTTTGCATGGCTTCAATAGCATAGCTTTGAGGTTTTATAAGGTTGCAATGTATTCAGATTCAGTCAATCAGAAGTTCAGAAAGGGTGGCTTTGGAGATTCAGAAAACTAATAAAGGCACACTCACGTGCTACGAGGTACGAAAACGTTGCAGTATTGCTACGAACGAAGGACCCTTTAAATCGCAGTAATAAAAAAGAATCAAAAAACACAAAATATTGACAGAATTGCATGTATAGAATAGAGAATTGCAAAACACAAAAATGACAGTTTGATTAGACAATAAAAAGCTAAGAATTGGATGAGATATATAAACTCAAAGAAAATTTTCAAGAGGTTGAATCTCTCGCTAAATTTCCTCTAAAATCTATATGCAATAAGCCATTCCAATCCTTTAATTCAAAAGGCTAAATAGAAAATTTTCCTATAGGATTTGAATCCTATGAAATTCCTCCATAAATTCTTTGATTCAAAGAGGCCCAAAATTCAGTGCAAAGTTGGAACAAACAAGACACAATTGAATGTAAGCTGAAGAATACTCAATACTCCTGTCAAGAACAAGAAAAAAAAAGTAAGCGTCCTGGACATGTCAAGCCCAATTGTTGGGTGGCCCATCCAATTTAGTGCAGTCCACGATAATAGTTGGGCCGGGAAGAGTCCATTACAACTCCTAGTACTGGTGGTGGGCCCACTTCAACGGGAAACTCTCTAGGCCCCACCACCCCGCACCTGACCAAAAGGATCTGGAGACCGACAATCCGGCCCCACAATCCAGTCACCGTACGGACACAAGCCAACGCAACACGGCAAGCATTAGCCCGTCCGTGTGGCTGCCATCCCGGGCCCACACCCAGGCGCCTCGTCGAGGAGCATCTTGCCGAGTCAAGGTGACCGTTACACAGCCCAGCCCCCACAACCGCCGTAGCGAGAAGAGGAAAGGGAAAAAAAAAGGAAAAGAAAACGAAACAAAACCCAACCCACCTCCGCCTCCGCCTTCGCCTTCGCTAGTTCGCACGCAGTGTAGTCCAAGCCTCCCTCCCACCTCGGAGACCGACCACGATGATGGCCACCGCCGGATCCAAGTCGCCGGGGCGCACACTGAAGAGGCTCGCCGGCGCCGCCGTCGCCGCCGTGCTGCTCCGCGGCTCGTTCAGCGCATCCAAATGGTTCTTTTCTTTTCTTTTTCTTTTTCTTTTTATTGTGTGTGTGTGTGTGTGTGTGTGTGTGTGTGTGTGTGTGTGTGGCGAGGGCAACTTATGCGGATTGTTTGGATGTGGGCAGCAAGACGGAGGCGCGGATGGCGGCGGCGAGGATGAAGCTGCTGCGGAACCGGCGGGAGGCGCAGGTGCGCCAGATGCGGCGCGACATCGCGGCGCTCCTCCGCGACCGCCAGGAGGACACCGCCCGCATCAGGGTACGGATCGTTTCTTTGTTCCGCGTGCCTCAGGCATTAGTTCCTCCAAATATGTCTGCTTTCTTAGTTTCTTATGTTCGGATTAGTTTCTTGGCTGTGGATTTCTGCGAATCATTAACTACCGTTATGTTCCATTGCTGAACTCGCGGTAAAAAGGGCAAGGAAGGGTATTTTGGCGTATAATGATGAGTTAGTCATTTGATTTCGACGAAATGAGGAAACAAATTATTAAGTTGGTATCTTCACTGCGGAAGAGATTAACTGCCATAAATCTGACGTTTCCTCGTTTACTTAGCAGTTATTCAATTCAGATAAGGAAACTTCTTCAACGCTTTAATTCCAAAGTAATTGGATACTGTTAATAGCAGGTTTCCCATGCAGTAGGATCCTATAGATAAACAGAAAAAACTGTTCTTTGACTGCTGAACTGTGAATCAGTTTTCACCTTTCATATTTAGCACTTCAGATTTCGAATATAGGAAACTTATGGACATACAAGTACATAAGGTTTCTCTTTGATATTAACCGTTGCAGATTGGAATATGTGCATGGTATTTATTGAGAGAAAAAACGACATGCTTATGGTTCAGATCATATTTCTCATGAAACTATTTTGGGCTTTTTACAGGTTGAGCATGTCATTAGAGAACAGAACATTATGGCAGCGAATGAGATCATTGATCTTTTCTGTGAGCTGATTGTTACACGCCTTCCCATCATTGCAAAGCAGAAGTTTGTACTTTGAAACTTGCCTTCTCATCAATTTTGTATGTTCTGAAAATTGGGTTATAATCTTGTGCTGTACCGCTGTAAAACCTTTTCTTTAGGGAATGCCCAGCAGACTTGAAAGAAGGTATCTGCAGTTTGATTTTTGCCGCCCCAAGATGCTCAGAACTCCCTGAACTCGGTCGGATACGCGATCTTTTTGAAAAGAAGTATGGCAAAGATTTTGTTTCTGCTGCAGTTGACCTACGGCCAGATGCTTGTGTTAATAACCTTGTAAGTTTCCACAATTATTGCTGGATGCTGCAGTTGACCTACGGCCAGATTTTGTTTCACAGTCGTTCAATTGTGACTATTGCATGTATACTATCTTCTCACATCTGAACTTGCTGTCCTTCTGAAGCTAATTGAGAAGCTATCAGTTAAGAAGCCGTCTGGGCAAACTAAGCTGAAGATTCTCAAGGAGATTGCGAAGGAGCATCAGATCGATTGGGATATGACTGAGACTGAGCAGGAGCTTCTCAAACCTTCTGAAGAGCTTATTGTATGTGCTGCTGACATTCTTTTGTGCATACTTCTATTTCCATGCATGACATGTTGGGCTGATAGGTTTGTCCACTTTGCAGCAAGGACCAAACACATTTGTTGAAGCTACCAACTTTCCAGTGAAGACTACTTTATCAGCAGCACATGTTGTGCAAATAAATCCATCTAATTACAGGTTTGTCAGTTGTTTTTAGCCATATATAACCGAGATATATATAATGTGACATATGTAGACCTGTATAACTCTAGCTTCTTGTTCTTACGTGCAGTTCTGGATATGCTGACGAATATGATGACGAGTGCATGATGCAATTCAAAGATGCTGCATCAGCTGCTCGAGCAGCTGCAGAATCTGCCGAGAAAGCAGCTTCTGCTGCCAAGGCCGCAGTTGATCTTGTCAGTAAGAAGACCCATTCATCTGATGAGTTTGAGGACCGTAGAACTTCTTTTCATGAATCCACTCATTCCAGCAAGAGACAATCAATGAGCAACTCTAGTAGATCGTCCAGGAAAGAAGATATAGTGGCCTTTGATGAACTAAACCCCCAAGGGAGGAGGGCGTCCCGCACAGGGAGCTCCATTGAATCAAACCACGTAGACGATAAACAAGATATTGAACAAGTGGAATTGAGTGCCAGGAGGATGCGGAAAAGGAACAACCGTGCTGTTCGGAAGGTACACTCAGAGATAAAGTTTGATGATTCAGAGGGATTGAATTCTGAGACAGATGATGAAAGTGATACGGAGATACAGTCCATTGAAAGGCCAACTCCTAGAAGTGAACCTTATCCAGGAAGTCGTCACTCTGAAGACGAAGAGAAAGAAAACCATGAATTCCCTGATTTGCCGAAGGCAAACCTTAGTTCTCGTGTTCATCCAAATATGCCTCTGGACTACGAAACTCTTACTGCACGCTTCGAGGCACTCAAATCTGGGAAGCTTCCATAGTGTGCAATTGGCATATAATGCTAAATTTCTGCTACTTCTACACAGCAACATAAGATATACCAGATACTAGTAGGTTACTTCCAGTACTCTAGGGCCTTCTATTTTGGTGAACTGAAAGATTTGCTGTTTCAAACTGCTCCTACATTTATATTATTCAAGTATATATATGTTATCTGAATTGAGAATTTGAGGCACCCGCTGGAAGGTACTCCTGCACTGTTTGTAAATTGATTTATATCTGAAGAAAACATTAGCCCCAGTTTCAGAAGAAATTAGAACCCATAATCTGCTTGGTGTCATTCAAGAAAAATGAAAAGATATGGCTTGTAGATGATGGGTTGGCAGGTTTCTCCCAGATTCACTTCAGCCTTGCCAGAATTTTCAGAGTACAACTTTGGACTCGGTTACTGAGGAACGACAACCATTTCATTATGATTTCACCATCTTAGAGAATGTACAGCCTCCTTTTCAATTCTATCTACGTTTGAACTACTCTACACACAATACTGCTAACTGTCAAACAAACAGTTGGCAATGCTAGTTACTGCAAACAGCAACTTGCTGGTAAGCTCCAAGAGATGGCATGACACAGCCTGCATAGTGGCACGGCATCACCATGGAGCACAAGAACGCCTTCTCAACCTCTGCCGAAGCATTTCTTCCAAGCAAGCACATCACGTACTCCATCACCATGGCATCACACGGCAGCGTTATCCTGCCGTCGCCGGAGAAGCCGTATTCCTCCTGAGACATGGTCAGGAGCTCGCCGAGGACCGCCGTTCCAAGGTACGCCAATGGCACCTCGAACCGCACACCGTCGGCGGTGTAGATGGCGCAGTGACCCTTGCCGGCCACCGCCGTGGAGCAACCTTGGGCTTCTTCCGTCGCCGTCGACGACATTGTAATTCTTTTCCTCCCCAGGGCTGCCATCCTTCGCCACTTCTTTGCTAGCTGAGCAATCCTCTTGGCGCTGATCATGGCCATTTCTTCTCTTCTTGTCTAGAACTGAAATGGAAGCTTGCAAACTCTACCTTGAGTTTACAATGCTTGTAATGTTTGTGGATGAATGAAGTGATGGTGCTTGGAGGCCACTTTGCCTTGAATTTATAGCTGGAGAGGATGGCACTCAGTCTAGTGCATGCCATCGATCCATGATTGGGTAAGGGGACAAGGCCATGAGCATGGTTGGTGCAACATTGCAAGAAGATCATGGCAATGTGATTGAGATCATAAATTGCTGTAGCACCAACTGTGAACTGTGTCTTGTGCTGGGCAGTGGGCACACTACAATGCACCGTCCCACATTGACATGTTCAGTGGATCAGTGGCACTGGGGCCCCATGATATTGGCAGACAAGCCTTGTGCACATATCTTGGATTTAGCTTTTTCTTTAACCGGAATCCACGGTGCGAGCGACCTTCAAAATCAAGGAGGAAGAAGCTAAATTGTGGGTTCTAGCAGGTGCTAGGCGTCTAAGTGAGCTTTTACCGTTTATTGTGTAATCCCTTCTGATAACTTTCGACCCTTGCGTGGGCTTCTATCTTTGTTTTCTTCTAGAGGGTTTCTGTACTCATGCTTTATTTAATGAAAAAGCACATCCTAATGCTGTTTTTCCTTAAAAAAGTTTTTCCTTTAACCAAGACCGGTTCCAATTATTGATAGACGAGTTTCATGCAATTAGACATCTTGTGTAAAGAGAGTGAAAGATTAGCTACTTACGATTAGTTGATTGAGGGATCAATCATTTCACAGGACCCGGGAATTGATAGAACCCTTTCTTCAGTTTGAAATAGGTTCGGTTGGAGAACTGCCAATGTCAAGCAACTACCATATTCGTCCCACACAATATCTAGATTTGCGCTAACCATTATTTTATTATAAGATTTAAATATGGTTATTAGTGTCTTATCTAGTTATCTTATAATATAATCAGGCCTCTGGCTGTGGTGAATATACTACTATCTACCCTGATTCTCTGAAGACGAAAAAGGATTAAAGCAAAACCACTTCAATTCCTGATCATGTCCCATGGTCTGAACGATCTTATATAGGAGTAGTTCACAGTAAACTGTATTAGCCTCGAAAAACAAAAGTTAAGGGCATTGCAAATTTGCAAACAGATGCTAGTAGGTCAATTAACATTTCATTTCCATTCTCCTGTACTGAGCCATTTTACATCAAAATTGCACAAGACGTGCAAAATGCAGAAACAAGCAGTGCAACAAAACTCTGAACATCTTCAGAAACTTTTAGCTACAAACAGCAAACTGATGGTGCAACGCCACAGGTGGCATCGTGCAGCCTGAATTCTGCTGGCAAGGCATCACCACAAGAGAGCTCAGGAACGCCCTCTCGACTTCCTCCGATGCGTTCCTCCTCAGCAAGCACATGACGTACTCCATCGCGGTCGCATCGCAGGGCAGCGTGATCCTTCCGTCGCCGCCGGCGAACCCGAACTCCTCCTGAGACATCCTCAGGAGCTCGACGAACACCGTCGTGCCGAGGTACGGCAATGGCACCTCGAACCGCCTCCCGTCCGCCGTGTAGACGGCGCAGTGGCCCTTGTCCGCCACCGGCGACGGCGAGGTCGACGTGCAGCAGGCGTCGTCGTCTTCCCTGGCCGCAGCCGTCTTGACCCTCTGCAGCTTCCTCGCCAGCTGAGCGAGCTTCTTGGAGTGGATCATGGTGGCTGGCTGGTTGTTCTTGGTCTTCACTCTTCAGGTATGTTGCTTAGGAATGGCTAGCCTGTGAATTTGTTAGTGAAGTACTGATTGAATCGATGGTGTCTTGATGGATAGCTAGATCATGGATATATAGACGAAGAGATGGTCCATTTCTAGGGCATTTGGTAGGGAACAAGGCCATGAGCTTGACGTGTGCAATGGTGCCTCGAGAGGGTGGCAGCGAGATTCAGATTAGGTTTTTGCTGGGCCATCACTTGCTGCAGTAGAATAGTGGCTGGGCAATCAGATAAGTACTACAGTAGTTGCAGCTGAATGGGCAGAAGCATCATCGTGCAGCCATCCATGGTCCAGCTTTTATGGAGGCTGTTCCATTCTGGTCAGTTTCCTGTATCAAGAGATTGGTGATATGGCTTTGTTCAAAAGCAATCATTTTTCTGAATGAGTTGACGACTACTCCAGTTCTTGTGATTTCAGTTAGGTGAAGTGGTAGTGTCGAAGGGAACATGGCGCGATGGTTCAGGAGCACTCTTTCCTGGACAGATTCAGGGTTCATTTCTCTACTTTTACAGCTTCAGATTTGCATTGCATGCTATTGGGTGCTGGTTAGCTAGCAGTGGTTTGATTGTTGCGACACAACTGCACGGCAGCTCGATGGTCTGCATGATTTCTAGCATGGCACATGTGACATGTCGCAACTCGCAAACCATATCTTGGCATTTTGCTTGTTTTTTCCGGTGTTGCTACAACATTTTGGGAGTTCATGAGGTTGCCGGTTTTAGCAGGAAATAACAGACAAGGTAGCCGCCCCTAGTTTCAGACTTTCAGTGAAGACTTGCAAATAGGGTTGAAAACGGACGAATTTTTTTCCGCCCTGACCCGCACGTTTTTCTACATTTGACCTAACCGTTTTCGTATTTTCGAAAAAAATCCGAAAACGGAACGGAAGTAGAAATGATATTTTTCCGTCCATTTTCGTGAAATTCCGTATTTAATCGGAATATTTTCGGATTGAATCCGGATTTAATCTGAATTTCAGGACCATCAATATTTGTGTCTCAAAGGCCCAGCCGTCTAGGCCCATCTAAATAAAACCTACCCTATCCTTTATCCATTGGGATCCTTTTGATTTGAAGTGAATGATTATATGTCATCACAGATCGGTCATATCAATTATCTTATAATTCTAACTGATTTGTAAAATTATCTTAATTATCTCGTTAATTATAAAAAAATAACAAGACGTGGTTAGAAGATATATAAATTTTAACTTAAGTTTTGGGTTCCGACCGTTTCCGTGCACCCGTATATCCCAATTCTGTTTCTGAACCTATATTTTCGAATCGGATCCCGTTTCCACTAAATAATATAGAAACAGTAGTAGAAATGGGATTTTTCCGTCCGTTTTCATCCCTACTTGCAAACCGTTGGTGCCAACGCCACATGTAGAGTCTCCCTCTCCCGTGCGGGCTGTTAATTGAGATGTGGGCTGAGCCACTCTTTGTCTTGAAAAGCCATGATGACCTTTCACTTATTGTACAGGGTCTATAGTCGGTCCGTGAACCTGAACATCAAAGGTGTCTTTGGGGTGATTTCGTAGTTTCTACGGGGTGGAGATAATGGGATCGGTCCACGAAGTTTCTTTTTCTTTTGCCACATTTCACTTAAAGGGTTAAAGGTAGATAGTACATACGCTATTCACAAGGGCCAACTTGATTCTTTTCTCCATGGATCCCATATGAGGAAAACCTAGGAGAGCTGCCAATTCCCATTGTTGTCTACGATCCATACTAGACTTGAGCAACTGCTCATCCTACCTCATCTATCTTTTTGACAGCCCATCTTTTGTCTCAGTAGAGTCAGTAGAGTCTTTCAGTGACATCTTTTAGTCCTCTTCTTCATTACTTAGGAAAATTAAAGCCATCGGTTCAGGTACAAGATACTATCTTACCGCTTGGACAATTAGACAGCCAACCCTTAATCACAACAACCCAATTGCAAGAGTGAAACTCTACCAACTGAGCTATATCCCCCCGAGCCAAGTGGATTATGCATGAAAGAGTCATATGCATTGTCGAAGGTCATGTTAGATTTCGATGGTGGAAAATAGCAGGCCTGTAGCGACTCCGTGAGACATAATGCAATGAATCATGAGGAATTTTACCTTGAAAAAGTACCTCGAGGCACCTAAATTTACACTAAAATTTTGGTATCGAAGGTACCGAGTTTTACATTTAAAATGTGGTATTTTTTGGCGAACACACAAAATGATTGCACATCAATATATTAGAAAGAAAAAGAGTTAAGGTACACAATGCAATTAGCTAGACCGGCTTATGCCAAGGTGAAGGGAGAAGAGTTAAAACAAAGCCGAAGCTAGGGAAACTACTATGGCGGTTAAACTCAACTTCGAACTGTGGGAAGGGCAAAGCCACGCTATATTTCCAAGAAAACCCTAAAAGCAGTAACGCCAGCTAAAGACCACAGTTGCCCTTCTGACAGGGTGGACTCCAGCACCATCAAGGCCGAAGAGAGCGCAAAGTTGAAAACCTTAAAATTTCGTTCCTTCCATAGCTGCCAAGAGACCAAAAGAACTAGAAAGTCGAAGCTAGTGTGAAGGTGCTTAGGTAAACAGGCCTTGAAGGATGGCCACCACTCCTGGAGCTAGCTATCATGGGGAGGAAAGAGGGTAGCCCAGCTAGGAGGCAACAACACACGGAGCCAGACCAGTCGAGCGAACACACAGTCGAGGAGGATGTGGTTCGCCGTCTTGAGCTCCTAAGCACAAAAAGGGCAAGCCGAGTGACCATCAATGCCACGCTTCTAGAGAAGATCAACCGTCCAACAGCGCTGCTGAAATGCAAAACACAGAAAGAACTTCATTTAGCAGGACTCTTCGCGTGTCAGAGGAGATCAACACAGGCAAAGGAGTGTTGGCCATAGAAGAAACCCTGGTACGTCGAACTTGTCGAGTAGCGCTGGTCGAACGTCCAATGCCAAACAAGATGATTCCCGACGCACGGTGGAAGCTGAAAAAAAACTTTTAGTATCCTATTCAAACATGATAAAACTACCTATGAATCATAGGAAGCCACCGCGCGCGCCGGCGCAGAACGCGAGCGCGGCTAGCCGCACGCAGCACTCGCGTTCCGGCATCGCCACCACGGCCCACTGGCGCGCGCCATGCGTCCCTGTCGTGGCGGCCGGCGGACCATGCATGCATGATTTGCAATTGGCGACGATTCAGGCGGCCGTCCATTTTCAGAGTCAAAACCAGGGGCAGCGAACACAACTCTGACAAACAAACCATGGATTGCTTCAATTAATCATTTTCATGCTGCATAACTGCAATTAAAACCCACCGATCCAGAGCAATGTCCTGGTCCCTGGCCATGCAAATTGCCTGGATCAACCACTGTCTTGAACACAAGCTAAGACAAAACCGTGTGGGTTCTATCGGTTCCTCATGCAACAAACACAATTCAGACAGGTCCGGGACCCTGGGCCAAGGACGGTGCTTATTGCTTACTCTACAGTACAGTAGATCACCAATCATCCCAGCAAGTTTCTGAATTCTGACTCCATCACTCACCGCTCAAATGTTCACCAAACTCCCGGCCCATTGGAAGGTCTGACAAAACCTCAATGATCTAGCTACCTTGCACGTACAAACACCACTAATGGCCATGTCTCCTGGCCCGTCACTTTGGTGATTTGAATCTTGATCTATAAATTCATGGCCAGCTGAACACAACCATTTCATTCACAAACCAAGATACCAGCAATCTAACCATTGAGCATCAGATTAACAAAGTGCAGCTAGTTTAGCCAAAAACAAAAGCAGAACCATGATCCACCCAAAGAAGCTCGCTCAGCTGGCCAAGAAGTTGCAGCAGAGGATGTTGTCATCCGGCGGTGGCCGGCACACGGCAGGAACCACCGGGGATTGCTGCAGCACCGCGTCTGTCGCCGGCAAGGGCCACTGCGCGGTGTACACCGCCGACGGTGCGCGGTTTGAGGTGCCATTGCCGTACCTCGGCACGGCGGTCTTCGGCGAGCTCCTGACCATGTCTCAGGAGGAGTTTGGCTTCGCCGGCGACGATGGGAGGATCACGTTGACGTGCGATGCATCGATGATGGAGTATGTCATGTGCTTGCTTAGGAGAGATGCCTCTCAAGAGGTCGAGAGGGCGTTCTTGAGCTCCATGGCGAGGCCTTGCTACAATGTCGGAGTAATCAGCCATCAATTTTCCATTTGTACATAGATCCAGATGTAAATTTTAGGGCTGTTAGATGAAATGAATTAGTCTTCCGTCGTGCGTACTTATCTGAAACTCTGAACTCGTTAGTTATTGCGATGTCTGTAGGTACGTACTATTGATGCGAAGAATTTTTGGTATTTTTAAACTTTTTTATTAAAAGATTTGTAAAAATAATTTTTTGCTTTCAAACATTTGAAAAATGGTCCTCGCTGTCTTCTGGCTCATGGCCGTTGACCTCCGTCGATGTTTTGATTATTTTTTAAATTTGTAAAAAATTGGAGAGTCTAAGTGCACAAATTTCGTCTGCCTCTGTTTGCTGCCTCCGCGTATTTGTTGTACTTAGACTCTCGGATTTTTTGAAAATTTATTTCTTCCGAGAGCGCACGGAGACCATTTTTGCAAATGTTTAAAAGCAAAAATTATTTTTGCAAATTTTTAATAAAAAAATTAAAAATACCAAAATTCGTTGATGCGAACTCATCTGTTGTGGACCGCTCGATCGATATCCAACGGCTTTGTAGAACGGCCTCATGGTAGAACGGCTGGATTTTGGGCCCAAGAAAGATTTCATGGGCCTAATCTCCGTTCCGAGGTTTATGGGCGCCACCAACCCGCGTGAATTAAATGGGTCAAACGCCCAAGATACACGGTAGGGCAGGCCCATGTAGATAGTAAGATTATCATACGAGTCCACAGGAATACTAAAGTTACGGAAATACGATTAAGTATAACTGAACTTTATTATAGGAGTTAATTACAAACCTAAAGCCACATAAATTAAAGTTCTGACTATATTTAGCAACACGACTATAAACACAATTGACATGAACTTAGTGACAGAGCTTAATAATATCTATTGGCTTGACTAATCTAATGACTAATTTTATGCATGGCTAAGAGTACTCATTGATGGCTGGGCTTGAAGTACACCCCAGTGTCCGGAATCCACTTGTCCCCCTGGATGAAGTTCTCCACCGTGAACTTGGCGGCCTCCGATGCATCTCGGATGACATGAAAACTAGGCCAATTCACACGGCCACTCACGTCTGCACCATCCCCGGTGTTCTGGTACTCTCCATAGTAGAGGTCGGACACGTCGGTCCTCCCTTCCCACGGCAGCCATCCCTTGGGATCAATCACGTCGGAGATGTTACACTCCATGAACACCACGCGCGAGAACGGCGGGGTATTGGGGATCGGCTGCCACGGCCGGCCGAGGTAGGTCTCCACGCTGCCGGCGGGAGCGCGGCGGAGCTCGTCGTCGGCGTAGATGTTGCAGTCTTGGAACGAGAACCCGGTGGTGCTGGTCGCCGTGGCGCGGGATTGTGCGGTGATGGTGTTCTGCTGGCCGCGGAGGGGAAGGCGCGCGACGATGTCGCAGTGCTGGAAGACGGCGGTGGCGTCGCCGAAGATGAAGTCGACGGTGCCGGAGATGTTGCACTCGCGGTAGAACTGCCTGTTGCTCTTGGCGTACAGCGTGTCCTGGTACGCCCTGATGGCGCAGCGGTACAGCGCGGAGGTGTCTGAGTTGGATAGGAGCGCCACCGCTTGGTCATTCTCTGCTCCGGCCGTGTTCTCGATGGTCAGCTCACGGGCTACGAAGCCAATGCCATCAACAGCTGTACATACATATATCGTAAACACTTTTAATAGTACATTCATAGTGTAAAATGTACTATTGAATCCAAGAAAAAAATGACACTTACTGACTGTGCCCGTCTTGGACGTCGACGAGACGCCGCCGCGCACGCTTTGGTGACCAGTGATGATTGTAACTTCCATCCCGTCTCCAATCAGCGTCAGATTCCATGTATTTTGGCCTATGGTGATGAGCTCGTTATAAGTTCCTTTCTTGATGTATATGACATACCTCTTGGTGCTCTTCAACGGCACGGCTGCAACAGCGGCGGCGATGGTGGTGTAGTTGCCTGAGCCATCTGCTGCCACCACGGCATCGGCGCCGGGCGCCGGGTTGCTATCCAGGATAGCCATACGGCACGAACAAGATGCACAACTTCTTCTAGTGTTGGAGCCTACCTAGCTTTGCGTTGATGCTTGCTTTGCAATCCGGCGGATTTGGTGTTTTGTGTGTTAATCGTCGACGAAGCTGATGATGAACTAGAGCAATTGCGAGGATCTTCAAATGGAAAATTAAACCGCGAGACGAACTCCAACTCTGTTCGGATGGATCGGCCAAGACAGGAAATATATGCCTCAAGCTTTCCAAATTCATTCCGGCGATTGCCTTTGTTTGCGTATCATTTCCGTTTTTGCGAACAGCGGCACTCTGAATCCTCGTCAGCAACGAAGATTTTTGCCTTTCTTGCGGCGCCTTACCATTACCATGTAGCGTCCTCATCCTCTCGATTGAATCTCTCCCTGTTTCCCGCCACGGCGCCATGTTTTTTTCACTCATCATGGCGGCGCGAGCTCAAGCTTTCTAATTTTATTCCGGCACTTACCTTTACTAGTGTATAATTTCCCTTTCTTTATATATGAAAAAAGAAATTCCTTTTTCACGAACAACGGCAGTCCGAGCACGGTCCTTTCCTTCTTGTCACGCCTTCCCAAGCATGTAGAGCTCCCCAACATTTCTGTTTCCCGCCACTTTTGTGGCCAGCATCTTGGCACTGATCATGGCGTGCGATTTCTTGTTCCTGCAAAGTGACGAGCAGCACTGTTGTCGGATGGAAATTTATTTTGTTGTCAGAAAGAAGTAATGATCTGACGGCGAAATGAGCTGGGATTAGGGGTGGATGAAATACTCGTGGCTCGCTAGCTCGTTTGGCTCGTGGTTGGCTCGACTCGGCTTGGCTCGGCTCACTGAGAAATGCTAACGAGTTGAGCCAACGGTTTAGCTCGTTAGCTATAACGAGCAAGCTCGCGAGCTGCTCATGAGCTCAACGAGCCAGATTCAAAGCAGGCTCAACTAATGTTAACTGTTGAAACTCTTTTTTCAGGGGCAAAATGATGAAGATGACAGCGAGTTAGTGGAGTTTTCACATGGTGTGGTGGCAAGCAACTAGTAATTCTTTGATGGTCTTGAGTCTTGATGCTGAATTGCTGATGATGGTGTTGTTTGTCTTGATGCTGCTTGATGGAAGAAGGGACATGTCATCTGTTGCTTGTTTTGCTGTTAATGTGACCATAAATCAATAACTTTTGTGATTTTGTAATAGTCAATTTGGACCTAATGCTTTGGATTGTAATAGTAATGATATATATGCTAATTGCATCATTGCATTTGCATAGATGATGATCGATAGACAAGTGTTATTATGTTAATTATGGACTTATTAGGTATTATCACTTTTTACTCTTTCCTGTTGTACATTTGCATGTTTGATGGACTCAGGAAGAAATGAACATGTAATCTGTACACAATATTGATGTGGTTCGCGAGCTAAACGAGCTAGCTCGAGCTGGCTAACAAGCCGAGCCAAGCCAGCTCGTTATGCTAATGAGCCAAAGCGAGCCGAGCCGAGTCAAGACGAGTCGGCTCGCTATCCAGCCCTAACCGTGGCGGTGAAGAAGTCAGTCGGTGGCGACGAAGGCGACCGACGGTGAAGACGATGTCGTCATCGGCAATGACGGCGAAATCCACTAACCATGGTGACGAAGTGTAACACCCCATTTTTCGCCTCATCGAAAAACCTATTTTAATAAAAACCTATGTTCAAAAGTTTGGTTCTTTGAGTGTATTTAGGATTTTTTTGCCAAAGATCTCAATTATTTCCTTCCTCGTGAACTCGAAATATTGGCCAAGTCTTTTCCCTCTAATTGAAATTCCTATGATTCGAATTTTGAAGTTCGAATTTTCCTCTCCTAAACCCTTCCAAAAATTCGTACGGTTAAAATTTCGATTTCAGAAATTTTGAATGTGTCAACAAATAATTTCCTTTCCATAGAGTCTAAAAATATTTGATTTTGGACTTCGACCGTCCGACAAATATTCTTCCTACGCACATCAAAACCAACAGTCGTTTTCCCCCATCAAGTTTAATCGAGCTCAGATGGACCGACAAAAGCGAGTTTTTCCTCCAATCCTCCTCCCCAAAATAAAATCCTCGTGTTCAGATTCTGAATCTGAATCGCGTCCTACCTCACCCCTTCAAATTCTATATTTTCTAAATTATTTTCCCTTTTAAAACTTTGCGCGTTTCATTCATTGCAAATTATTCTCTAAAGCCAAAAACCCATCCAACCAAATTCCTATCTATCAAAATTCCAAACCCATCCAACCAAATTCATATCTATCAAAATTCCAAACAAATCAGTCGAATTGACAGTCCCTTTACAAGCTTAAAATTGTTTACAACCTTCCTTTTCCACAGAATAGCAAGCAAGACCCAAAATATACACGCATGCTGCATCGCTCGCTTTGTCTCATGTCCACACCCACCCTTAATTTCCTTTGCATCCTCACTACCAGGCCCCGACCCTTTTATCCTCATTCACCACCTCTGCATCCTCTCTGCACCGTCCCGAGGGCCATGGCAAAATCAGTCGCTGCCTCCTCTACACCCTCACTGCTAGGCCCCGGGCAAAGTAGGTATCTCTCTGCATCCTCACTGAGCAAGTCAGACAAGCAACCACATTGGAAAACAATGAAAGGAAGAAAGAACCAAGAGCAGGTTTGTCCATCGACCGAACCGCCCCCACATCTCCTACTCCCCCATGCTAACCTCGCTGTTGCTCCCTGTCCGGTGCACCATCGCACCATGCCAAGGGAGCGTAGAGGCAGCAGCCCACGCCGAAAGTAAGCACCGCGTCCATGCTGTCCTGCACCAGACGCTGTCCTCGCTCTCCTGTGCCACCTCGCCAATGGCGTCAGTTGAACAGGGCAGATGGCCCGCTTGGCTGAGCCGCCTCTCCACCTTCGTCGTCATCCGTAGGCTGCGATGGCTATAAAAGCTGTCGTGCTCATGCCTTCCTTCCTTCCTGGCCTCCAAGATCCACACCACTCCCACTATCACTGCCATAGCGTCTTCTCTACCGGAACAAAGCTGCCCCAGACAAGTCGACGACGCACTGGCCTCCTTCCTGCCGTCGTCGCGTGCAACGTGCCGCTAAGCTCGGGTGTTCTCACATGTGCGCCACCACCCTGCACGCCGCCCTCAACCGAGGCGCCACCCCACGCGTCGCCCCTAGCCAAGGCACCAAGGTGCCACCTCATGCGCCGTCCTGCGTCGTCCCCTGCGCGACTGCCCGCGCCCGACCGTCACCCTGCCCAAGTCGCCGGCGCCGCTCCGGCCCGTGCCTCCCCATGCCACCACCGGCGCTCTTCTTCTCTTGCCTAGAGGGAGAGAGAAGAAGAGGAGAGAAAGAGAGAGAAAGGGAGAAAAGGATAAGGAGAGAGAAAAGAAGAAGAGAAGAACAAAAGAAGGCGGGACCCACCAGTGGTACCCACGTCGGCCTTGCCAGGTGGACCTCAGTTGTCAGCCGCAACCTTGGGCCGAGTCCAAGAGGTCAATCTCATGTTAAAGTCTAAATAACATCCCTCTAAACCCTAAGCCCATCTCTGGAAGGCTAGATCAGCTCCCTACCGTCCTCCTTCTATGGGCTAAAGCCCAAGCCCACCGAAAAGCAAAGTCCACTTTACCTCCCTCTCAGCCTCACAACCAAGGAATATTCTTGGGAATATTCCAAGAATATTCTTTTCCAATTTAATAAACCCTTTTTCATATTTCAAAAAATCTATTATTCTTCCAAAATCCATATCTCTTCAACTATAAGTCCGATTGACTATGTTTAACTTTCATAATTTTTCTAAAATTGAGATTTACCCAATGGCACTATTATTTTATAATAACTATTATGTAATTTATAGGGTTTTGGATGATTTTCTCTTTTCGAACACAAGTGGACATTTCGAAAGATTGACGGACGCGACTTTTTCTCGAAGATTTGAAGACCAACAATAAGGAAAGCCACTCTTCGACCATATTGCTCCTAGTTTTTCAAAATGTGTTGATTGCAAACTTGCATGTTTAGTGTACACAGTTTATTTGATCGGCCATCGGTCTACAAGCACATGGCCGACGAACCCACCTAGTAGTTGCATTACTCTCCATAGGATATTGTTAAACTTAATCCTTGTCTCTCCACCATAGCAGTACCGCGATACCTGTGCTCTCTGGGCACATGTGTCCACATGCACCACTTGTTTTTACCTGGTCTTCATTATGAAAAACTTGAGTTGTGAAATGTTTATAAAAACTCGACTCGAGGAATTGGTGGCTTTTGAAAATAAAAAGGTTTTATGGGAAAACTTGTGGTGCGAATCCTCTCCTGTGTGGTTTGGTTTCGTAGTCGTGCACAAGGACCGATTCCTTTGGGTTTTACATCCGAGCATCTTATAGTACGGTCACATGGGCGTAATGGGAAGCCCCTGGATGAGTAACTAGCTGGAACATGGGTGTCTTGCATGTTGACAGTTGAGGAGCACCGGGATGGTGGAGTAAAAGGCACTCTCCTATAGTGAGGATCTGTTGGGAGCCATACGGTGGGGCCTGAGTAGACAAGGGCCTGAGACTGGCCTGATGCTTGGTGGAGAGATTCCGCCCAACTGTGTGACATGGAGAATTCATGGGTTGGCTAGGGAAAGGCCTTATCACGAACATCCGATACTGGCCAGTATCGGTGTAAGCTTCGTGTCTTATGGGGAAAGCGTACAGTCTCCGTAGAGGTTTAACTGAACTGTTCGAACATCCATGTCCACGGTTAAGGGCGAATGTAAGGTGATTCCCATAATGTAGATTTTTTAAAACATATTTAAATAAAATTATTTCTTGAGATGAGAACCGTTACCAGAGTCCCTCTTTGTGACGGACGACCAACCTTCGTGGTTGGGAATAGGTCTATGTGACCTAGGGTGTCGTTTGGCACCATAGGGCTAAGAAGGCCAGTTTAGGGCTGAGAAGGCCGAGCTTGGGTTGGCGGGTCAAGAGGATCGGACCTGGTGTCGTTAACCATGAGACTTGGTTAACTGATAGTTGTTGGAGAAAACATGGGTTTATGTTTTGAAAGTGAAAAGAAACTAATAGAGGAGAAGAGGTTATAAATACCAAAGTTTGGCTTTTCTGCTTGAGTTGTTGCGAAGCAACTCGCGGACGAATCAAGGTGAGATGCCTCCTTTTGAAAAAATTTGTTGAAATCTATACATAAACCTTTGAAGACTATTTTAAAATAAATGCTTTGTCAAATAAACTCGGCCGTTCTTTGAAGCCTGCAAGTACACATTTCCTAGTGGCTTGCTGAGTATGAAAGTACTCAATCCCCCATTGTTGTTGTTTTTCTCCCTTTGGTTTAAGTTCAGATAGAAGATGAGGTTGGAGTTTCATCCCTAAACCCAAACTACTACTGGTAGATTCTGTGTCCTAATCTCGCTAAGTTTCGTTGCTGCTGACTCTGATTGAAGGTTGCAACTTATGCATTACTCGAAGCTACAACATAAAGGTATATATACTTATTTAAATCTTGCATTGATTCATCATGTTACCGCTGGTACTAGCATCCTTATCCTGGGACTGGTATCTGATTCGCGGTTTCGTGGGAGACAGTTTGTCATGCTCTTGTGGCATGCCCTCCTCAGTGCCATTTGTACAGTGGCGTAAGGGCAGGACGTGACACAAAGAAATCAATCGGCGATGACGGAGGCAACCGAAGGTGAAGATGATGTCGCCATCAGCAATGGCGGTGGAGTCCACCAACTGTGGTGGCGAAGAAACCAGTCGACGGCGACGGAAGCAACCGACGATGAAGATGATGTCGCCATCAACAACGACGGTGGTGGAGTAGGCTTGTGGCCGATTGCCCGCATAGCAACGCCACGAGTCCATGGCCGGTATCAATCGTCTTAGTAGTGCCGCGTATTATATGTGAACAACAACAAAAAACAGCAAGAGAAATAAATCTAATAAACAATGATAAGTTGGAAGGAAAAAACCCTTTGATGTAGGAGATTAAATCATCAAACTCGTCGAGATTGATCTCCCTGGCTAGACTGAATCTGAGACGGAGAGAATGAGTTTGGCGCAAGCCTTCGTGGTGTTCGGGAGACTTGGGCGAAGACGAAATCCAGCGACGTTGGAGATTGGTTCCATTGCACTCGTCAACGGAAAACTCGGCGCAACCCCTTCCTGGTGCGCCAACAGTCGATTCTTGAAATCGGCAATAATAAAAGGGATAGCACACGAGATCTAAAAGTGGATGGATACGAAAAACAAGGGTTTAGACAGGTTCAGGCCATCTCGATGAGAGGTAATGCCCTACTCTTGTTTGGGGATTGTATCCGTCAGGTATATATTGATCTGATGATCTGATTATGGGTGTTGTTCTAGTTGCCCTTGAGAGGCTCTCTGCACATCTTATATAGGTTGGGGGTTAAGGTTACACAGAGAAAAAACTAACGAACACTGTATCGGATTTATAATCTATTATAATCAGGACTCTAGGTGCTGCCATAAAACACAAGACAATATTGCAATAGAGTACTACTTTATTATATAATACATGGATCCGATCAATCTCCTATCTTTAGTCATATATGAAGGATATATGGGTATCCTGTATCCATATCCTCCACACGAATGATACAAAAAAACAACATGAGTTTGGCAATATTCTTCATGTCTTTTAAGTCGCAATCGAACTCTAAATCTCGAACTAGGGTGGATCTGGACTGGGGCTCGGCTCGGCTCGCTCGGCTCGGTAGTATAACGAGCTGGCTCGGCTCGGCTCGTGAGCCGGCTCGAGCCAGCTCGTTTAGCTCGTATAATTTGTGTACAGATTACATGTCCATTTCTTCCCGAATCCATCAAACATGTAAATATACTTAAAAAAGTAAAAGTGACATATTAAGTCCATAATTAACATAATAACATTTGTCCATCGATAATCATCCATGCAAATGCAAATGTAATAATGCAACTAGATTAGATATTATTACTATTATAATCCAATGCATTAGGTCCGTTTTGACCATCACAAAATCACAAATTTTATTGACATATTTTTACATCAACAACCAACGAAAGAACGGAGGAAGGAAGAGCTGGCTCACGTGCTCTGGCTCGTTAAGGCTCGCGAGCTAGCTCATTATCTCTAACGAGCTTTAAAACTAGCTTGGCTCGTTAGGAAATTTAAACGAGCCGAGCCAAGCCAAGCCAAACCGAGTTTGTCACGAGCCGAATAAGCTAACGAGTCACAAGCTTTCTGTCACGAGCTAACGAATCTTGAGCTTTCTGTCCACCTCTACACTACTCTGAACTCGTTGATTCTTGGGTGTCACTAGTAAAGAGGCGAACCGGAGCAGATCGATTCGAGCGGACTCGGCGGAGCAGTCGAGTCTTTTGCAGATAAGGCACTCGAATTTCCCAGAATTATCTTTTCGTCCAAGAGTGTTTGCTTTGCTCGCGCCGCTGACGCCGCCGGCGGCGGCCGCCACTAGGGCTCCGTTCCCCACCATGCAGCCACCGCCGTGGAGCCCGCCTGACGGCGGCGATGGGCGCGGTGTCAGCGTCCGCGGAAGTGTGCTTGCGGCATCTCATCGTGTCTCTCCATGCTCTGGTGAGAGTTTTGGATCGAAATGGATCCTCTAATCGGTAGAAATTTGATCGATTTACATTGTTCATTCGTAGCGGTGTATGCAGAGATTTGTCGATGGTTTGCTGATTTGTTGTATTGCGCCTGTTTAAGCTTGGGAATATCATGCACGCTGTCTTAAATCGCAAATTAGGATTAGTTCCCCTAATGTTACTTTTTCTTCTTCTAGGTATTAAAGTGCAGGACCAGATGGTGATATATGATAAATAGAGATTTTTCACTGGAAGTGCTCCTTTCCATTGCTTGTAAGTTGTTATTACCTCTCAAAGATGTCATTTTTTTAGTGAATTGCACTTTGAGCTAGTTATTTTTACCAAAGTTGCACTTTGGACTAGGTCTTGTATCATGTTTTCACTTTTGACTAGAATTTCTTACCACTTGTTGCACATTCGACCATGTTGGTCTCGCCTTGCCACCAAGTCCGGCGAGGCACCAGCACCGTCACCACAGCCAAGGCTCGAGCCTGATCACTGCATCATTGGCTCTGAGCCCGAGACTGAGTGCCGTGCTTGAGTTTGAATGTGGTGACTGGTGAGCACATGCATGGGTTTGACGCCGGCAAGCTCGCGCTCAAGCACCTGTGAGGAAAGGGCTTGGCAAATATGGGGGCAGGGAGGATCCAGGCAGCACCTCATGAGAAGAACACCGGTGCAGAGGGAGGAGAGAAATTCGTATGCCGCGTGCATGTGCTGAGAAGACTGGCACTAGTCTTAGGATGAGTCAGGTTGAGGCAGAAGGATATTCTAGTCACTGACATGTGGGGGAAACTAGTCCAAAGTGCAAACTTTGGTAAATAAATCTTGTCCAAAGTGAAAGGATATGTCAATGCCTAGTCCAATGTGCAACTTAGGTAATTAAATCTAGCCCAAAGTGCAATTTGCTCCATTTTTTTCCCAATTCATGCTTGATTTGAACATACACTTCATGGTCTGATTCCGACTTTCTGAGTTTCTGACATGTGGTCTTATAAACAAGGATATACTCATTATTGCTACTCAGTATGTTTTTTTGCTTCTCCATAGCAATAGTCGCCTTCAGGGTTCTGTTTTCTTCTCTAGCTGAACGTTGAATGCAGTCTATATTTCAAGTCTGTTTCAGACTGTACTGTAGTTCACTAAAAATCCTGTTCATTACTCTCCATCCTGCTTTATTGATATATTAGGAAACTCTCCTGTCTATTTTTTTAATGAAAAATTAGCTCTTGCAATGTGTCCTATATTTCGCTAAAAAAGTCAATTGTCCTATTTGATGGCGATGACGGCAACTTAGCTGTATTGAAACCTGAAACTTGAAACCAGTATGCCCACAGAAAATATGCAGACCAAGAAGCATGGACTGAATCAATGATTCCATGGTATGGCGTGCTGCAGATGAAACTACAAATAGAAAACTTTAGATATTGCAGCAGGTTGCCTGGATTGAATATCCAGTGGCGGTGAATCATTGTCTGATAATGAGGATTATCCAGCCGTCTTCTTTCAGTGTGAAAACCAGGGGCAGCAAAAAATTCCAGCTGACAAGGAAACCATGGATTGAATCAATCATTTGCAACTCACAAGAATGCATGCTACAAAAGTTCAGCTAAAACGAACTGATCCAGACTTCCAGAGCAATGCCCTGTACACGCAAGTTGCCTGGATCAACCACCGTTTGGAGCACAAGACAAGATGTGTGGGCTCTTTCAGTTCCTCATGCAACAGACACAAACCAGGCATATATAGTGATAACGAGGTCCCAGACTGGGCCATTGATGATGCTTACAGTAGATAGCTAATCATCCAGCAAGTTTCATTGGCTCCATCACTCACCGCTCAAATGTTCACCAAACAGCCGGTCCCATGGGAGTCTAATCAAAATGTCAATGATCCAGCAACCTTGCACGTACAAACACCACTCATGGCCATGTCTCCTGGCCCATCACTTATGGTGATAGTTACACTTAAACCTTGATCTTTCCTTCTTCAGTTTTCACCTATAAATTCTTGGCCAACTGAACACATCCACTTCATTCACAAACAAGATAGTACTAGCAATCTAAGCATTTAGCCTCAGACCAACAGAGTGTGTCTAGCTAGTTTAGCCAAAAAAGGAAAAAAACGCAGCAGAACCATGATTCATGCAAAGCAGCTTGCTCAGTTGGCCAGGAAGTTGCAGCAGAAGATGGTATCAGCTGGAGGTGGCCGGCACATGGCCAGCACCACCGACGATTGCTGCAGCACATCCTCTCTCGCCAGCAAGGGCCACTGCACGGTGTATACCACTGACGGAGCACGGTTCGAGGTGCCACTGCCGTACCTTGGCACGATGGTCTTCGGCGAGCTTCTGATGATGTCTCAGGAGGAGTTTGGCTTCGCAGGTGACGATGGTAGGATCACGTTGCCGTGTGATGCATCAGTGATGGAGTATGTCTTGTGTCTGCTTAGGAGAGATGCCTCTGAAGAGGTTGAGAGGGCATTCTTGAGCTCCATGGTGAGGCCTTGCCACAATGTCAGAGTGCTCAATCATCGAGTTGCTGTTTGTACATAGCTCATTAGCTCCCGATGTAAAATGTTAGGATTATGTACGAGAAACAGATCATTCAGATGATACAAAACAACATTTTTTTCCTGTCAAAATTCTTGCTTTCTTGTCTGAACTCTGAATTGATTCGTGGGTGTATGTGGACCTTCCAATCAACATGGACTCTCTAGTTGGTCAATTTATATTTTTTATTTGTACCGATATATGCAAGGATTTGTTGATGGTTTGCTGATTTGTTGTATTAAACATGTTTAAGCTTGGGCATATAGTGCACGCTTTCTGAAAATGTTGGCCGTAATAGTAGTTCCCCTAATTCTGCCTTTTCAAATGCAGGATCAGATAGCGATATATTATGAAGAGAGATTATACACTGGAAGTGACCATCAGACAGATGTTTGTATGAGCAAAATGGAGAAATCCTGCCCAAAAGACTAAAGCTTGCAGAACTAATGCCGATTATTTGGTGTAGAAATGCAGAATTCTGCGATCTTCTGATGGGCAGAAGTTGCTCTGTTCCATTGCTTGTAAGTTGTAATTACCTCTCAAAGATTATAATTCTGCGATCTTCTGATGAGCAGAAGTCATTTTTTTCCATTCATGCTTGATTTCAACATATACTTCATGGTCTGATCCTGAGTTTCTGAAATATGATCTTAGAAACAAGGGTATACCCGTTATTGCATCTTGATATGATCTTCTCCTTAGCAATGGTCGTTTCAACATTATAATCCTCTGCATTGGCTGAACATTGGATGCAGTCTATATTTCAAGTCTGTTTCAGAGTGTCCTACAATTCACTAAAAATCCTGTGCATTACTCTATTATTTTTGAAAAATTAGCATTCCAAAGTGTCATATATTTCATTATAAAAAAATTCAATTGTCCAATTTGATGATGACGGTGACAACTTAGCTATCTTGAAACCTGAAACCTGAAACCAGTCAGTGCCCACAGAAACCATGCAAACCAAGAAACATGGACTGAATCAATGATTCAATGGTATGGCATAATGCAGATGAAACTACAAATAGAAACTCTAGATATTGCAGCAAGTTATCTGTATTGAACACCCATATGATCAAGATGGTTAGGATAGGAGCATTTAATCTAGCTGTGGGTTCTACCAGTTCTGGGCGCCACTGCACAAAGGGGACATGCTTGAATGGCTGGTTGGTCCATGGATACTAATGCTTAAAGGCTACCTAGTGTACAAGTCGGTATTACAGTATGTCCCTAATCATCGAACCAGTTGTAGTGGCTCCATCACCGGTCCCATTAAAATCTCAAAATCACACCGTCTCCTACTGCCACAGTTGCGCGGCAACATTCGTGGCTATGTCTCCTCTGGTCCTGCCTACCACTTGGGCTGCCCATGCACTGTCCTCTGTTCCTTCACCTATAAATCCATTGCCTTCTCAACACAACCACTTCATCTGCAAACAGCATAGCAATCTAAGCATCTCTACTTCACACCTTCAGAGCAAAAGTACATTTAGCCAAGAACACAACAGAACCATGATCAGTTCAAGGAAGCTTGCTCAATTGGTCAAGAAGTGGCAGAGGATGGTGGCATCCAGTGGGCGGCAGACTGCAAGCATCCATGGGTGCTGCAGCACAGCCACAGCGTATGTCGCAGACAAGGGCCATTGTGTGTTGTACACCACTGATGGGGCACGGTTCGATGTTCCACTGATGTACCTCAACACGGCGGTCTTCTGTGAGCTCTTAAGGATGTCTCAAGAGGAGTTTGGCTTCACAAGCGACGGCAAGATCACATTGCCTTGTGATGCCTCAGTGATGGAGTATGTGATGTGTTTGATTAGGAGAGACGCCTCTGAAGAGGTTGAGAGGGCGCTACTGAGCTCCATAGTTAGGCCATGTCATAACGCTAGTTGTGTGGTTCTACCAATGAGACTCAATCAACAATTTGCTGTTTGCAGCTAGTCTGTATGGTTTTTGTTTAATTTGATGTAAATTATCAAGATCATAGAATATGAGACAGATACAAACTTTTCATAGCCAACCAGCTTAACAATTTTTTTTCTGATTAGCCAAAAGCCCATGGTTTGCCACAAAAAAACAAATTGAGTTTCTAGTTAAGTCAATGAAACACATATTTAGTTCAAGCAGTACTTTTATGATTTTCCTTATTGAACAAGTAGGTGATTTCAAAATTTGGGAAGAACTAGCAGTGAAACAGGAGAGGACTCGTTAAAGAGTGGTGTAATAGAATAGATTGTGGGGCCTAAATGTTAGTGGTAGGGATGGTGTGGCAGAACGGACACCACTACTATTAACGTTTTAAGTAGTATAGAAAAATGTTGATTTCTTGTGGTTATTCTCATCAGCATCCTTTTCCTTGTTAGGTGTTACAGATACAATTCGAGCAGTTTGCTAACTGAATTATCCATTGATGAATTTTGAAAGATTTTCACATATGTTGAATAAAATAAATGCCAAAGAATTTATGCATGGTAAAAATTGATGAAAAATAAACGACGAGAGGTGCTTAATAATTGCCTTGGAACCATTCTTTTATTTCCTTTATTATTTTCTTGATCTTTATTTTTCTCTCTTGTAATTTTTTCCTCTGGAAGAAATTTAACAGCTCTCATGCTATGTCTCAGAAAGATATATGACTAGCTCAAGTCTTATTGATAAATGTGGTCCAGTAGGACCGTCCTAACTCAATGATGGCACAAACGAGTTGTACTGTAGGTCCATATAGGAAAAAATATAGGAAGAAACAATGAAATGGAATTCACATGAGATGTTGCTAGCTAAATAGTCCACCTTCTAACAGGCAGCATGACATTGTTGAGAAAATTCTCATTTTTTTAGACCACCGAATGCATTTAATCTGATAGTTCAGGAAAAACACATTCTAGGCATGAAGTCCTCTCAACCAAGGGCCACGTTTGGATATTTTCAACATGATACTATCAAATACCTAATATATTTGATAGTTGCGTCATGAGGCCTGCTTCTTGGACACCAAAACATGTCAGTATGGCTACGCAATGTGGTGCCCATGCATCCACACACCTTGGCTCCAACAAGTACTCAACTGATGGCCCTAGAGAAAATCTAATTAGAACCACATAGCTGGGCCTTGAAACACTTCATGTTCTGAGCTGATGTCCCGTGTCCCTTGCCAGCTTGCACTGATAGTTGCACTTAAACCACATGCCTCTCTTTCCCCTCAGTCCTATAAATCCGTCATTTTGGAACGACCACTTCATCATCCACAACCTAAACATATCTCATAGCTGAATACTACCTTGTACAAAACAATTCAGGCAATAAAGAAGGAGAGCAACCATGATCAGTGCCAAGAGACTCGCTCAAATGGGAAAGAAGTGGCAAAGAATGGCAGCCCTTGGGAGGAAGAGGCTCACATGGACGATGCCCAAAGCAACCGGTGAATGCTGCAGTTCTGTGGCAGTGAAGGGCCATTGCGTCATGTACACTGCCGATTGGAGGCGGTTCGAGGTCCCGTTGGCGTTCCTCTCCACGACGATCTTTGCAGAGCTCCTCAGGATGTCTCAGGAGGAGTTTGGCTTCACAAGCGATGGAGGGATCACATTACCTTGTGATCAGAAGGTTATGGAATATGTCATGTGCTTTCTCAGAAGAAATGCATCAGAGGAAGTTGTCAGGGCATTCCTGAGCACCATTCTGAAGCCTTGCCACTATGGGAGTGGCTTTGCACAATCCTTGGGGTCTGTCCATCAAGTAGCAGCTTCTAGCTTCTGAAAGTTTAAGAGAGTTAATCTTTCTTCATTTTTTCTTCTTCTGAATGGTGTAAATATGGAGACATTAAGTGCTAAATAGACATTGCTATTATTCGTATCAAAGGAACCTGTTCGTTCTCTCTGTGTTTTTCTTAACTGAAGTTGTTTGTGACTCCTGAGTTCCCCAGTTCTGGGCGTGTGATAATCAATTCTCAGGTTATGTATTTTTGGTTGCGTAAGAGAAGTTGTACAGGCTTCAGACTAACAAATGAATATGGCATATTGATTCATTCAGGTAGTTCAGAAATTTCTGCATGGTCCTATACCAGTTGAAGGATAAAAAAGATGATGGAAGCAACATGTCATGCACAGAACCTTGTATGAACGTCCATTATTCTAAAAAACCCTCCTTTGCCTGAAAATGCAGAGTTTTTTTTGAAGAAGTTCGTCTTGCATTTCTGGTGATGTAATCATGTAAACAGCAGCACAAGGGAAATATCAACTGGAACAAGTATCAACACAAAAACATGTCAAAAGAATCAACACACATGGCCCGACATTCCTCTGAAACAGAGAAAAGGAGAGGAAAAATACGGCATTCTAGCAAGCACAAGGTATATTACTATTTATGGATAATTATATTGTTCTTGCCTAAAAAGTTGTACTGAGATTAGAAGCTCAGCCACAACTAGCAACATCATATGCAAATGCAACACATGCAGACCGTGAAGTCAAAAATGACATGATTGAAATGATTATTCAGGTACAATAATCTTATGATACAATACCCTTTCAAAAAGGAAAAACTCACAGCAATAATCTAGATGTGTAGTAGTACCTCCAAAAGAAATGAAGTGAAAGAAAGAACAACTAAATGGACACCACATGAGATGCTGGAGGGAAAATCAGGCCATGTGCTAGACTTCTTATGAATGTTCAGAAACAACATATTAGGGATTTAGTGGCGTGAGCAATGCATGTTCCAAGGCTGCATTCAGAGCACCACAAGCTCTAGATAGTACTGAATCTAAGAGCCACCTGTATTCCAATAGAAACTGGAAACAATGGGTCCAATTCTCATGTTCTTCTCACGCGGCTTGTTGGTAACGATGTTCAGAATGGCAGCCACAAAATGATTGAAAGCAACTGGCTCTTACTGCTATCGGTTCCAGCAATGCACTGAAAACTTGCTCCCATCACAATCTGACCCAAATCAATCATACCGCGACATCGCATGCGCCGATCTCATGGCCTTGTCCCTTGCCAACTCGTCTCAATGCCTTCTACAAATTGGCTATAAATTCAGCATCAGGCAGACTGAACACCATCACATTTCATCAGCTCATCCACAAACCGAGCTTTGGATTGCACCTCATAGCCCATCTCATCAGATTTCCGTCTGAAAAACCAAGACCAAGAACCAACCATGATCAGTGCCAGGAGACTTGCTCAGCTGGCCAAGAAGTGGCAGAGGATGGCAGCACTTGGAAGGAAGAGGCTCACAATGAAATCCAAAGAGGATCAAGAATGCTGCACTTCTATGGCAGGCAAGGGTCACTGCGTCATGTACACGGCAGACGGGAGCCGATTCGAGGTCCCGTTGGCGTACCTCGCCACGGCGGTCTTCAGTGAGCTCCTCCGGATGTCACAGGAGGAGTTCGGTTTCACGAGCGATGGCAGGATCATGTTGCCGTGTGATGCTGCGGTGATGGAGTATGCAATGTGCTTGCTCAGGAGAAATGCTTCAGTTGAGCTGGAGAAAGCATTGCTGAGCTCCATGGTAGCATGTTGCCACTACACTGGTTCTATGGTGCCAACTGTTGGAGTCAATCAGCAAATTTCCTGCTTGTAGCTTGCTGAACAAGAGCGGAGTCTTCTCCTGTAGTTGCATTATATTCTGTGTTATGCCCTGATCAGTTTATAATAGTTAGATGTAGTTAATAGGAAGAGGAAAAAATGGCCATGTAAGCCTTTCAATCTTTACAAGCAATCAAGAAATTAAACGATCATTTCCCCCCTTAAGTTGATGTTGCATAGAGGAATGAATCGCACTCTGATGTTACATGAAAATTGTTGACTGCACAGAGTATTCGGTATCAACATCTACTCTGCATATCTGACAAAATAATGAAGAAATGAAATGATCAGTTGGCATGGCAAAGACAACATTTTTCAACGATGTTTTTTTCCAAACGCACAAAAACTTTGCACGTCAATGATGCATCATTGGATAAAAGCTTCACAAGGCCATTAGGAATAAGATATAATGACTGAAATAATGTAAAAAAATCAAAAAATGGAAGGAGAACAAATATTTTAAGTAAGTAATAAAAGACAACTTTCCGGAGAAAAACATGTGCGATGATGTTTAGCTACTTGTTGACGTGAAATTCGTCGTGACACACGAAGGTCTGAGAGATCTACTTAGCACCAATACAGGTCCTATTAATCGGGTCTAGGGCGTACCAGTTAGTATGATCCTGTAACTAACAAGGTAGATAGACAGATCGTATAAGATCAATAGGCCCATGTGATGTAGTGAGACCAACTGATGTCGATGGGGCTTTGATCAATCGGCTATAGATCCAATGTAGATTCAAATAATCAGATAAACAATAATATTCATATGATCATCGACTGAAACTAAATTATGCATAATCATCAATAAACCGTTCTTTATTAAAGATAATCTTGATAGACTGGACTGAATTGAGACAGTATAAGATTAAAGTTGATAAAGAGAGATTTAATTAGTGAGTATACGAGTTTGAGTATAAGTCAACACAACACTTAGAAATAGTAACAAGCTAACTCATCGACTAAAACTCCGAGGAAACATTACATAAAACCCTATCGACTTACTAGAATTAAACTTACTAGCAATTGTGCCCGTGCGTTGCAACGAGTGAAGTCAAGGTGCGACGCGGATGGGGACGACACGGAGGGGCGCGGGAGCTCCGAGCAGCGATGGGAGGGAGGAGCGCAGGCGCGACGCGGGGCGCGGCACAGATAGGGACGGGAGAGAGGGGCGTAGGGAGGGAGGGGCGAAGGAGGTTTTTTTTTAATCCAAGCCCTCCCTTTCTTTTCAACATTGGGACTACCGGTAGGGTTGGACGAAATACTCGTGGCTCGCTAGCTCGTTCGGCTCGTGGTTGGCTCGGCTTGGCTCGTTGAGAAATGCTAACGAGTTACGCCAAGGGTTTAGCTCGTTAGCTATAATGAGCCAGCTCGAGTCAGCTCGCGAGCTGCTTGTGAGCTCAACGAGCTAGATGCAATGTACAAAGCAGGGCCTAATGTTTTGCTTGTTTTACTATTCTTTTGCTTGTCTTGTTGTTGATGTGACAATAAATCAATAATTTTTATGATTTTATGATGGTCAATATGAATCTAATGCTTTAGATTATAATAGTAATAATATCTAATCTAGTTGCATCATTATATTTGCATGGATAATTATCGATGGACAAGTGTTATTACGTTAATTATGTACTTAATATATCACTTTTTACTTTTTTCAATTGTATATTTGCATGTTTAATAGACTCAGAAAAAATGGAATATAATTTGTACATAAATTGCACCATATTAAAGTGGCTCGCGAGCTAAACGAGCTGTCTCGAGCCGGCTCACGAGCCGAGCCGAGCCGGCCTCCTGGCTCGGCTCTCTATCGAGCCGAGCCGAGCCGAGCCGAGCTGAGCGGAGCCAGCCGAGCCGAGCCGAGCTGGCTCGGTATCCACCCCTAACTGCAGGTTAATTTTGGAAAAACTCAAGGGGTTTTCTGTACAATAGCCAGGCATAACAAAATTTTAGGTATAAACATTACTTGCTTTATAGATAGTTATATATATATGTGTGTGTGTGTGTGCGTGCGTGTGTATGTGCGTGCGCGTTGCAATGGGTGAAGTCGAGGTGCGACACGGATAGGGACGGCACGGAGGGGTGCGGGAGCTCCGAGAAGCGATGGGAGGGAGGAGCGCAATCGTGACGCATATGGGGATGGGAAGGAGGGGCGCAAGGAAGGAGGGGCAAAGGGGGGTTTTTTATCCAAGCTCTTCCTTTCTTTTCAGCATTGGGACTGCGGGTAGGGCTGACGAAATACTCGTGGCTCGCTAGCTCGTTTGGCTCGTGGTTGGCTCAGCTCAGCTCGTTGAGAAATGCTAACGAGCTGCGCCAAGGGTTTAGCTCGTTAGCTATAACGAGCCAACTTTAGTCAGCTCGCGAGCTGCTCATGAGCTCAACGATCCAGATACAATGTACAAAGCAGGGCCTAATGTTTTGCGATTCTTTTGTTTGTTTTGTTGTTGATGTAGCAATAAATCAATAATTTTTATGATTTTGTGATGGTCAATATGGATCTGCTTTAGATTATAATAGTAATAATATCTAATCTAGTTGCATCATTACATTTGCATGGATAATTGTCGATGAACAAGTGTTATTCGTTAATTATGGACTTAATATATCACTTTTTACTCTTTTTAATTGTATATTTACATGTTTAATAGAATAAAAAAATGAAATGTAATTTGTACATAAATTGCAATATATTAAAGTGACTCGCGAGCTAAACGAGTTGGCTCGAGTCGGCTCACGAGCCGAGCCGGCTCCTGGCTCGGCTCTCTACCGAGCCGAGCTGAGCCGAGCCGGTATCCACCCCTAACTGCGGGTTAATTTTGGAAAAAATCAAGGGATTTTCGCAAAATAGTTAGGCGAGAACAAAATTTTGGGTAGAAACAATACTTGCTTTATTTATAGATAGTTATATTATATAGACTAGCAAAATACCCGTGCGTTGCAACGAGACGACGATGCAGGGAGGAAAGCACGCGAAGGGCGAAGGTCCAGGTGGCGGCGCGGGAGCTTCGAGCGGCGACGGGAGGGAGGGGTGTAGGCGCGGCGCGGGGCGCGACGCGGATGAGGACGAAAGAGAGAAGCAAGAGGTTTTTTTAATCCAAGCCTCCCTTTTTTAGCATTGGGACTGCAAATTAATTTTATAAATACTCAAGGGATTTTCTACAAAATAACCCCTTTTTTCCTTAAATGGGTTCTTTAAAATAGCCAGGCAGACTGTAGGTTAATTTTGGAAAAACTCAAGGGGTTTTTTGCAAAATAGCCAGGCAAAACAAAATTTGGGTAAAAACACTACTTGCTTTATATATAGTTATAGATTAACAGTAATCTAATAGATCGGACTTAACCGAGATAATATAAGATTGAAGATAATAAAAAAACTTATTGGACCGATAGATATTGTAACGTCCCACCCTTTCCGGGCTGGGCCCGCCTACATCTGGAAGCTCTGTAGGATCTCAGACTGCCCTCACAGACCAACACCAGTCTTTTCTGCGCACTTTGTCCTCACTCATGCGCACTCAGGAAGTTCGGATCTTAGACTGCCCTCACATTCTGCGCACTTTGTCCTCACTCATGCGCACCCAGGAAGTTCGGATCTTAGACTGCCCTCACAGACCAACACCAGTCTTTTCTGCGCACTTTCTCCTCACTCATGCGCACCCAGGAAGAACTTCCCGGTCGGTCACCGCCAAGCACGCTTAACCTTACAGTTCTTTGGAGATGAGCTTCCGGAAAAAAAGTTGCAACTTGTTGGTATGAGTATTCTATTAATCCTATTAAGCCCTAGGCCAGGATGTTACATCCACACCCCTTAGAAGACCCGACGTCCTCGTCGGTCAACCCCAGGCCAGGAACCTCCCCTCTTGGCCATGTCCGTGCGTCCAGTGCCGGCGCATGTACCATGACGTGTCCTCTCAGGGCCCACGCCCCCATGCGCACCATACCCGCGCAACTGACCCGCCACGAGCCCCATGAAACCGTGAGGGTCGGCTCTGATACCACTTGTAACGTCCCACCCTTTCCGGGCTGGGCCCGCCTACATCTGGAAGCTCTCTAGGATCTTAGACTGCCCTCACAGACCAACACCAGTCTTTTCTACGCACTTTGTCCTCACTCATGCACACCCAGGAAAAACTTCCCGGTCGGTTACCCATCCCCAAATTGCCCCAGGCCAAGCACGCTTAACTTTAAGCCCTCACAGACCAACAAAAACTTCCCGATCGGTTACCCATCCCCAAATTGCCCCAGGCCAAGCACGCTTAACTTTAAGCCCTCACCCAGGAAGAACTTCCCGATCGGTCACCCATCCTCAAATTGCCCCAGGCCAAGCACGCTTAACCTTAAAGTTCTTTGGAGATGAGCTTCCGAAAAAGAAGTTGCAACTTGTTGGTATGAGTATTCTATTAATCCTATTAAGCTCTGGGCCAGAATGTTACAGATATATACAAACGTGATGGATATATCGATTAATCTAAAACAACAATACAATTAAAGAAACATCAACTTAGTGAGAATATTGGACCTAACCGAGAAAGTCCTAACTTAGCCGATGTGACTCTAAACAATGATGTAGTTAAAGATAAGATCAATATATCAAATAGACAACGCTTGTGTCAACCTAGATAGAATATCGGACTTAATCGAAAAAGTTCTAGCCATGCCGATACTTACTTTCTCGCCGAAGATCAAAATCGATGAAGTCCAACTCGAAACTAAGAACTCGTCGGAATAAAAGGGTGACGATATGCTAAAAGTAATTGTATTGAGATATGAAGATGTCTTACAAAGATCCTCGGATGTACATATTTATACATATTTATACCCTCGAGTTGATACAAGTTTCGATTAAACACGACATATGTTTTCTAAAGACAAAATGAAAGATACAAGTCATGAGCGGACACTAAATAAAACTTCCTAAAGATAAAAAAATTACTAAATCATGCCTAACCAATATATTAAATTAAATTGTCATGTCGTGGTCTTCACGATTACTCTTTGAATTCAGTACTTTCATATACCAATTGACTTTTTCCTTAACCGAATCCATTAAATAACCATACCAAATTTTGATGTTAACACTACCATATGAATAAAATGTCACTGAAGCTATAACCATTCAAGAAGGCAATGTGTCATCCATCAAAAGTCTAGTCCATTTTTCCTTCACAATTTTCAGTTAAATTTGCCATACCATGTTTTGGAATTAAATTTTAAAATATACATTATTTTGTAATTTTGCACGTATGTCCATGTTTTAAAACATTTGCGAAAATATAAATTCTCCATGGGTTGGGGACACACCACCACGCCGCCGGCGCAACGTGAAGGCACAGGACCAATGGGAGGGGGCGGTCCAGTGAATTGATCGCGTGGGATCGATGCGGTCCCGTGGATTCGTCGTGCAGGACCAACCGCCTCCATACCGTGTCACCACGCGACGACGCGGCATGCACGCTAGGACCGATGCGGTCGCACGTGTTGGCTCTGCAGCACCGTCCCTCCCATCGGTTCCACACCTTCAAGCTACGCCGATGGCGTGGTGGCATTCCCCCCACTTGCGGGGAATGTATATTTCCTCAAATATTTCAAAAACATGTATATATATACACAAAATAACGAAAAATTATGTATATTTTAAATTTTAATTCCCATGTTTTGCAGCTGGTTGTATGCCATCAATCAGAGTTAGATCGATAAATCACATTGTTCAGCAAGTTGCACAAACGATCAGTTAACGTGGTCGCTTGAACTCCTAATCAAACATCTGTACAGTGAAGCCCCAGGTTAAATAAAGTACTAACTCAGTTAAATCAAATGCTGGTATATGTCATAATGTCATTCAATGCTTCATTTCAAATCTCCTATACTGAACTACTCTTTTTGCCCTGTTTTGCAAGAAGGCGAGACGCCATTTTCAGACGGGCTACAGGACAAAGCTTGACACGCTGTTCATGTTAATCAGTTGGGAGCTATGAAAGGAACGCAATGCCAGGACGTTCCAGCAGACATCGAGGTCTGTTAACGAGCAATAACGAAGAAATCACGATATGGAAGGCACCGGGCCTTTTCGAACAGAAGGAGCTTGGATCCAGCTGAAAGAGGAAGGCAGTTGCAGAAAGAGGAAGGAAGCCGAAGTAGTGCAGTTTTTTTTACCGTCTTTTCTTTTAACTTCGACTGATCTTGCTGCGCGACACCCTTTGTGTCGTTGTAAGCTTTTGTAATTATAAACTTCCCCCACCTTAATATATTCGGTCGGCAGTTCTTCGCCGTCCCGACAAAAAAAAACTACTCTTTTTACATCATAGACAAGCAGTGCAACGAAACTCTGAGTATCTTCAGAAACTAGCTACAAACTGCAAACTGATGGCGCAACGCCACAGGTGGCATCGTGCAGCCTGAATTCTGCTGGCAAGGCATCACCACCAGAGAGCTCAGGAACGCCCTCTCGACTTCCTCCGACGCGTTCCTCCTCAGCAAGCACATGACATACTCCATCGCGGCCGCGTCGCAGGGCAGCGTGATCCTTCCGTCGCCGCCGGCGAACCCGAACTCCTCCTGCGACATCTTCAGGAGCTCGACGAACACCGTCGTGCCGAGGTACGGCAATGGCACCTCGAAACGCGCCCCGTCGGACGTGTACACGGCGCACTGGCCCTTGTCCGCGACCGGCGACGGCGAGGTCAACGTGCAGCAGGTGTCGTCGTCTTCCCTTGCGGCGGCCGTCTTGATCCTCTGCAGCTTCCTCGCCAGCTGAGCGAGCTTCTTGGAATGGATCATGGCGGCTGGTTGTTCTTGGTCTTGACGTGAGTTGCTAGCTTTTGACTCTGTGAGTGAAGCACTGACTGAATTGATGGTGTTTTGATGGCTAGCTAGCTCATGACTATATAGACGAAGAGATGGTCCATGCCTAGGCCATTTGGTAGGGGGCAAGCCATGAGTTTGGCGTGTGCAATAGAGGGAGGCAGCGAGATTCAGATTAGGTTTTTGCTGGGCCATCATTTGCTGCAGTGGACTAGTGGCTGGGCAATCAGATACGTACTACAGTACTCGCAGCTGAACTGGCAGAAGCATCATCGTGCAGCCATCAAGGGTCCAGCTTTTATGGAGGCTGTTCCGTTCTGGTCAGCTTCCTGTATCAAGAAACTAGGGAGATAATCTGATTGGATTTGTGCAGAAGCAATCGTTTCTGAATGAGTCGATGATTACTCGTTCTTGTGATTTGTACGTTGCAGTTCAAGGCTGTATTCAGCACACCAGGTCATGCATGAAATGGACATTACTGTCTGACTGTCTCTGTATCCAAGGTCAGATTTTGACGAACAGAGCAAGATTGCCGGCGCCATTGTCAGATAGTACTAAGGTTTAGAGTAAGATTCGCTTCCATTTATTAGTGATTTTAGCAAATGAGCACATGACATATCGTGATGAAACTGTGTGCTGAGCACCCTGTTTTTTGTGCGTTTCAGAGGATCAGCCGGTCAGGCCACGTTTCAGTACTGGCGTATCACAAGTTCACTCACACGTGAACAATTCACACATACTATACTTGAATAACATGCTTCAAACTCCAACCATGCAGTACTTGAGTATTCCATGATCAGATGAGGAGGATTCAGAGCCAAAACCAGGGGATCATGCCTGTAGCAAAATTCAGACAACAGAAACCATGTGCTGAAATTATGAATCAGTCACATGGCATGCTTGCAGAACTGTACACAAAACCCAGCCTCCCAAATACTCTGGATACACAGCATGCAAGTTTCCTGAATCAGTTCTGTCAGTGTGTACAGCACATCATCTCTTAGGGCTGTTTGAATCTCCAACTTGATTTAGCTTTAGCGGCACCTAAAATGAGATAAATCATTAGCACATAAATAATTTAATATTAATTATTACAAACTTTTAAAATAAATTTATTTGATTTTTAAAACCTTTTATATAAAATCCTTTTGCAAAAAATACACCATTAATTAACATTTAAAAAACGTGTTGAAGAAAAAAATTAAGCCTTAGCAAATAGTAGCTGGTCCTATGGATATCTGGTCTGCAAAGTGCAACGTCGCATTTCCAACACCATCTCATGGCCTTGTCTCATCCCACCCATACCTATACTAAGTCATAGCCATGCTTAAGCTTAACCCTTGAATTCGTTTCATCTATAAAAGCACGGATTGCTCTGTTGGCCACCACAACCAATTCGTCAGTTGATCCAAGAACACAGCACAGAAAATTCGGGCATCAGTGCAGAAGAGATCATCAGTTTAGTCAAGAACACAGGCAGCTAGCAAGATCACAGCCATGATCCATTCAAGAAAGCTTGCTCAGTTGGCCAGGAAGGTGCAGCAGAGGATGGTGTCATCCGGCGGTGGCCGGCACGCGGCGGGCGCCACCACCGGCGATTGCTGCAGCATGGCGTCGTCGTCTCTCGCCGGCAAGGGCCGCTGCGCGGTGTACACCTCCGACGGGGCGCGGTTCGAGGTGCCGTTGCCGTACCTCGGCACGCCGCTCTTCGGCGAGCTCCTGACCATGTCCGGGGAGGAGTTCGGCTTCGCCGGCGACGATGGCAGGATCACGTTGCCGTGCGATGCTTCGGTCATGGAGTACGTCATGTGTCTGCTTAGGAGAGATGCCTCTGAAGAGGTCGAGAGGGCGCTCTTGAGCTCCATTGCTATGCGCAGCCACAATGCTGGGTTGATGATGTAGATATGATTTTGTTCATCAGTCAAATGTAAGATTAGTTTAGGACGCAATGCAAAAAGGACGCCAAAATCTTGCATGCCATTCTTGCTTATTATCTCGGTTCAAAATAAGTTATTTTTATCATTAAAATGCAAATTAAGATATATTGGAAAAGATCGAAGTGTTCCTCGTCAACCGAAACAGATAGCATCGATGGATAAGTTGATAAGAGTAGGTAAGGCCAGAAAGATGCAGGGGATTTCTTTGGAAAGGCCTTAATGGGGGAACATTGTCTCGTGTCTTGGGAGAAAATCTGCGCTCCAATTGACAAGGGTGGTCTGGGAATCAAAGAATTAGGAAGCCTGGGGCAATCGCTGAGATTGAAATGGCCGATAAAGGCATTGCAACAGAAGGGCAGGCCATGGACCATCGTAGACTTTCAATTCGGCAAAGATATAAACCAGGTGTTCCAAGTAGGGACAGTGTTTCACCTGGGCAACGGGGAGGACACTCAGTTCTGGACGAAAGATTGGATGGGGAATGGTTGCCCGGCTTGGAGATGGCCAACCCTGTTCTCGTTCGTTGGCCAGTAAAGAAGGGTTTGCAGGACAATGGTTGGGTCAGGAGATTGCATGGTTCTTTGAGCAATGAGGCGCTGGGCAAATTTTTCCAATGCTGAGACGTAACACAGCAGATCGAGTTGCAACCGGAGCGTAACAGAGTGGTCTGGAAGCAAACGGCGAAGAGGGAATACTCTGTTTCTTCAGCATACGAGCTGTTCTTCCTGGCGAATGAAAGCTGCGCTTTCGGCAAACGGATCTGGAAATCGAGGGCGCCGACTCGGATTCGCTTCTTTATATGGCTCGCGCTAAAAGGGCATTGCCTTCTATGTACATCTTCTTTGCTTCGTTAAGCTGTATAGGGAGATAGTCAATGTATATATCATTTGTAGATAAACAAAATTGCAGTAATAAATTCAACACATATTACATACCTTGTCTTGGATAGTTGAGCCACTTTGATTCCTACGTTCAACAGCCTCATAGCATGAACAAAACTTGTTCACTTGAAATTGAATTGTCAGCCACCTATGCATAACGGAACTCTCTGTCCTCACAGTTGTAGTTTCCTTGTGTTCCTCAAAGTAAGCATGAACTCTTCCCCAAAATGTGGACCGAGATTGATTGGCCCCGGTAATGGTATCTTTGCTCACATTCAACCAGCCCGAGCATACAACTTTGTCTTCCTTCCAATGAAATTTTTTTGTCCTCTTGGTTCCTTTTGTATTGCGGCTTGCTTGCACTTCGACTTGAGTATTCTGAGTGTCTTGAGAGATTGGAATGGTGATGTCGTCCAAACCATCAACATGAGCATCTTCTCCTTCTCCATTGAGAAGAATTTCAGATAAGAAATTTCCATCTTCTCCTTCCATCATTCTACAAAATTTATGACAAAAAAATACAATTTCGAGGATTACATCATGGTATATGACAGAGCATTACATCATGTGGAACTCGGGGCACAGTACACATGAACTAGAAAACTTTATTGTTTTATAAAAAACTACTATATTTTGTGTACTGATTATTCGATATACATTAGAATCAGGACTGAAAAAGTGGTAACAAGACAAAGAATTAGCATGTCTGTTTCAAGTATGCATATACTCAAGCATCTAAGGGTTTCTGACATTTACAATATACGACCCACAGGCCGCTGTGCAGTGCTGATCCACTAATGTATACAATACTACTCCATCTAACATTTAAGAAGACTAAGTGTAGGATGTAAACATTATTTACAGGCATGTATCTACCTACCTACTTTTACCCATAATACAATGGTCAATAACTCATCTATTTCCTATTTGGCTTCACTTCAGCTGGCCTCATACTTATGCTTGTTGCAAACGCTACCAGCTGCAAGAAGTTGATATCAAAGAACGGAACAGCTTTATTGTAGCAATGAACATATTCAACTGGAACCTACCATCGCAAATCCAGCACAGGCAAGGCTGAAACCTAAGTATAACATACCCTAATCAGGATAAGTATGAGGCTAGATCACGGACTACCCTAGCTACCTAACAGATCGATAAACCTAACACATCGCGGACTACCCTAGCTACCTGGGCATGAAGACTGGACCTGAGAAGATGAGATGGGGAAAAGGACGGGCGACGTACCTGAAGGCGCCTGGCTTCGCGTCGAAGAGGGAAACAAGTACGGCGCGGCGTGACTTCTAGACTTCTGGGTTCGAGTGGAAGAGGGATAGAGCAATGAAACGGTGGCACGACTTCTGGACTTCTTTTCTTGGCGCAGGAGAGGGAAGGCAATCGCGGCAGGCAGCGTTCGCGCGCGCGGGAGAGGAGCACCGACGCAACTTTTCGCGGGAGAGGGAAGGAAATAGCGGATGGCAAGTCGACTCCGAGTGTGCATATATGCACACGCGTGGGAGCCGTATTCCAACTTGCCAAAGATAGCAACCAATTTTACCAAGCTGTTGGAGAGGATATTTCCATGTTTTGCAAAAAAAAGAGGGATGGCAACCTCATTTGAGGAATTGTTGGAGATGCTCTTACTGCGGACAACTTAGAGAAGAGGGGATGGTCGCGCCCTCCAACCCGTCCGCTGTGTCGCGGGCGGCTGAGACCTGTCAACACCTGTTGGCCGAGTGCGAATATGCATCGGGGTTATGGCGGAAAATTCTTGCCTGGTGCGGTCTTGACATGCCAACGCCATCCGAGTCAGGTGTAGCTCTGGGCGATTGGTGGATTCAGATGCGCACACGTTGCTGGAAATGCCATAATGCGAACATCGATTGCATATTGTTAACACTGAAATTTGGTAATCGAATCCCCAAGTCTGCAAAGGCGAAGCAGAGTCGGATCGGCTGGAGACAGGGGTCACATCGGTTGAAGAGTGATCGGCTGCGAGGCCAATCGGCTAAGGTTAGATCGAACAGGGGCAGCCGATAGCCGATTCCAAGTCCGGAAGAGATTAAACCATTTCTGATACAGCAGATTGAAGATAAATAGAAGATTCGGTTGTTAATTGCGCGTTAAACGATATTGCCACTTATGGATAGAGTCCTCTAACGATAATTATATCCGTAATTTAGGGGTTTGTTTAAGCTGTTAGTCGTAACACGGCGTGGGTCCCGCTTGGGATAATGTTGGGTTTTAAATAATAGTTTAGATAGAGTCCAGGGTTTGTACAGATAATTGCATCTTGGGTATAAATAGGACCCGAGACCCCCTGTAATTATGATTCAATACAGTTCAGTCACAATCAATCCTTCGGCGCATCGCCAACCTTTTCTTCAGACGAGCACTTTGTTTGGCTACGGGCTGCATCGTTTCGATCCGCAGATCTAGGTAAATGCTTGTCATTTAGTGGTATGATCTACTGTTTCTAGTGCTTCCATTGTAATGACACATTAGAATCAGGAGTTTATACTGCGTTATTGTTGACGCGAAAAATCAACACGCCGGCCTGGGAGATCTGCTTAGCTCTAGTGCAAGTCCTAGAATCAATGAAGCGCGGGTGTGCCAGTCAGTTTGATTCTACCACTGACAAGTTATGCAAAACAGCAGAACATAAAATCATATTGGCCGATAGATCGATACCCAAAAACTAACTGATCGGCTGATAAGCCGATGGTGCAATTTCAGCCGATGCCGATGCCAGCCGATGGTGTTAGGGTTTGAATCCATTGGCTGTGCGCTGAGCAAATATTTATATAAAGGCGATCGACCGATGATAACATGATGATATAGCAATGTAATATGACACAAAGCAATCACATGATAAAATAAATATTGATTTAAAGACTAAAACACACACACATCGGCTGGAAGTTCGATGTCATTAAATATTCAATGAAGCCTCTGCTGCAATCGGCTATATCCAACTTGTGCATATTCCTTGCAAGCCGATGCAAAATCCGGATAACCCACCGGCTGAAACCCCGATGGAACCCTTAGTGGCAGTCAACAGGCAGGCTAGAGATTACGGTTCTAATCACGACTTAGTAGATTCAAACTGATGCAGCACTAAGTATGAAAAGAAACGCAATATCTAGACAATCAAGCCCTTGGCTGATTTTCAGGGTGGTAGATGCCTAAACCAATCTAATCTAATATAACGATTTACTAGGTATCGGCGAAACCTAAAACGAGACAGTAGATAGAACCAAATCGATATACTAAAATTAGATTCAAGAGAGACATATGATAAATATTCGAGCAAAGATATCAACCGAACCAAAGCAATCCAAGAGATCGAATGTCGATGCGGCCTTGGACGACACCGACGTAACCAATACGATTGCCTGAGCCGGCGGAACCTTGGACTTACCCCTTCGCCGGAGATCGAAGCCGATGTTGCCCCGCGTCAAGTGCCAAGTCTCGCCGGATGTTGAACGAAGATGAAGAATAAAAGGTGGCGATGCGCCGAATTGTATTGATCGAGAGAGATGATTTACATGAACCCTGGGCTTACATATTTCGTAGGGTGACAAAGATCCTAACAGATTACAAAACAAACTTTCCTAAAGATAAACTAGGAAACTAACAATCCCTTCCTAATTAATAGATACAAGTCGTATCCTCCCTGGACTCAGTTTTTTTTGGATAAGATCTTCTCAAACCGAATCTAACAAGAATCCGATTTTTGAGATATGGATCCTCCATCGGCCGACGCAAAACTCTCACCGATTTTGCTTCGAGCCGAAACTAACCCTTAGCCGATAAGGACTTCGGGGCTTACCAAATTTTGGCGTTAACAGTTATCTATCATATAGCGCATATAAATTAGATCAATGTTTAGATCTATCCTGCCATTGGCCAGTTCTAGCAAGAACTTGCAGCCAATAGTGCTAGATCTAAAGGTTGGTTGGTTTATATGCGGTATCCACCGTCTCGAGAGGTATAAATCGGCCACAACAGATCAGGTTTTTCTTTTTATACTTAATGCTGCATCGGGTTCGAACTATTAAGTCGTTTTTAGAACTATCGATGATCTGTTTGGCTAAGATTTATATTGTTTAGAGACAGTGCCGGGGTTTCAGCCGGCCTTATCTGCCCTGATATGTTTCTTTTAATATATTTATTATTAGATTTATATTAGGACTGCCTCTTATGTTAAGATCGCATTCTTGTCGGACGTCGCTAGCCGAAATCGGCCTACCTTCAATAGCCGATGGCCGATTTCTAAGCTATGCATCTGTTTCAAGAATGATATCTTTCTATAAGATTCATCGGAGTACTAGCCGATCCATTGTTAGCTTTCTAGTATCGGCTAGGTTATCGATTCATATATTTGTTATTCTTTGCTGTATTTGGGTTAAGCGGCTGATGCTGTCTCGGTATAGCCGATCTATTCCAGTCATTTGGCTTAAATATAGTTTAGAATAACATATATATGTTTATGGATTCCCTCAGCCGATCCAGTGGGGATCTAACTTAAAACTTAACGTATATTTCCTTGTTTTTCTTGTTGATTAACAGATCAAATCAGCGCACGCCACCGCACCGAGAGCAGTCGAAGGACCTGCACTGCCGGAGTTAAGCGGATCTCCCAGCCAGCGCGTGAGAGAAATTTTTCATCAACACGTATTCATGTTAATCAGCTGACAATTGTGGAAGGAGAGAAACAACCGAGTGTTCCAGCAAGCAAGCCGATCAGTGAATGAACTGGTTGCAGCAACCGATGAAGAAATCAGAATCCGGAAGGAAGCTGACATTTTTCGAGATACGACAATAGACGGTGAACAGGAGGAAGAGAGATGTGAGAGAGTTTTTCTCTTGTTGATTTCATTTTTCGTTTTTAGTGGAATAAGTGATAGCTAAGCTGGTTTGTTCACAACCGGCGCGACAACAATTTTGTCGTTTCAGCTATTGTAATTGGTTTACAACCCTTCGATCTTAATATAATCGGCTGGCCATCTTGGCCTTCCCGACAAAAAATAAGAGTAGGTAAGGGACAAATTTAAATTATCGATTTACGAACCAAGGTAGTTTGAGAAAAATAGAAAGGATATAAATAAAAATAAATTTATTTTAAAAAAATAAAAATTAAAGATGAACTTGTGGGACAGATGGAGTATATCTTTAGTGAGTTGTGAAGAAAGAAAGAATTTATAGTATGCTCAATTCAAGTAATGTTTGTTAACACATCTGTTCTAGTCGGTCGAGCTATGACTGATAAGCCCTAGAAAATAAATGAAAACAACCAAAAAGGGGTTGTCTATATGTGTCAAGTGTAAAAACTTTATCAAATTTATATTTTTATTTTTATCGGTTTAAAAACAAATGTTTAAAAATAAATTACGATGAAAAATTCTAAAATTAAGTTTTAAAATTTAATTGTTCTTTTGATAGGCAATATTCCTTTTTTGAATGGATAAAATTTATAGTATGCTCAATTCAAGTAACAAAATGGACGAAATTTTTCCACCCCGACCCGTTCGTTTTTCTACATTTGACTCTCGACCGTTTTCGTATTTTCGAAAAATCGGAAAAGGAAGTAGAAATGACATTTTTCCGTCTGTTTTCGCAAAATTTCGTATTTAATCGAATATTTCCGGATTGTATCTGGATTTAACCCGAATTTCGGCCCATCAATATTTGTATCTTGAAAGCCCAACCGTTTAGACCCATCTAAACAAAACCTACCCTAGTCTCCATCCGTCGAGATCCTTTTATTTAAAGTGAATGATTGTATGTCATCACAGATCGTTTATATCAATTATTTTATAATTCCGACTGGTTAGTAGAATTATCTTAATTATCTCGTTAATTATCAAAAGAATGAATAAGACGTGGTTAGAAGATATGTAAATTCCGACTTAAGTTACGAGTTCGATCGTTTTCGTGCCCCGTATATCTCGATTCCGTTTCCAAATCCGTATTTTCCAAACCGGATTTCGTTTCCGCTAAATAATACAAAAGTAGAAATAGGGTTTTTTATCCGTTTTGGTCCGTTTTCATCCCGTGTGATAAGCCAAACAAGCCGACGGGAAACGCTGCAGTTAAGGCAACCCTAGTTTCAATCCGTCCGATTTAATATAGACGGCTAGGATTGGGACTAGTTGAGAGGATTTGGGCTTTTATGGTTAGCCCCTCGAGTATCCTCCATTTCTGTATTTTACCCATATGGAAGTATCCTCCCCGCCGCCGGCGGAAGTGGCGGCCGCTAGCCCGCAACTCGTGTGCCAGTGTGCCACCGGCGGTGAATCCGGCTCGACCGCCTGAGCCTCGCTAGGTAGGTTCGCCGGTGGCGTCGGGTGTGACGTCGATGCCCACACACTGGTGAGAATCCCCAACCGAATAGTCCCAAATCGGTAGTGTATCAAAGAAAGCAATTTTGCTTGTGATAGTTGTTTATCTCGAGAAAGTTCTTGCAGCCATGGTCAGAGATTTCGGAGTTTCCTTGTTGTTATTCAAGAAAGTAAAAAAAATAACTTCTTGTTTTGGTACATTTGTTTTAGCTTGGGCGTACACTGCCAAGTTTCTGTAGTTTTTTTTTCTTTTTACCAATGAAAAAATTAGGATATTATGCATGATGCATTTAATACTTGCTTTTGCTGATTTTCTGGCTGTGATCATTATCCCTAAAAGGTTCAACTTTGTGCTATATCGCAGTGTTAATCGGCATAAGAAAAAACATAACCTTTTTGTGATTTGCCAAAGGGTTGGAGGTTGCCAATGCCAAGTACATTACCCCCACAATGCGGTTTAAGTTGCATGTACATTTCTCATGTATTCCCAAAGATTCTGCAAAGCATCCGTGTTTCCTATAATCCCCATGTGCATATTTGCCTGAGCAGAAGGAGAAGAGCACACTACACTTCATTGGAATTTGCAGGGACTAATTAGTACTTGCAACTTCTGTGCTTGGTAGTACTAATTTCATTTGGTGTAGATTAATTCCATGGATTGCGTGTCCCAATTGGTTTTAAGCTAACTTCCAGAAAACTTCATATCTCAGTTTTGATCGGTGTCCTTGATTTGTAATATGTCATGTTGCATCCATTTCTAGAGAGTTAGAGTCTTCCTGCACCTCCTCTGAAACTTCCATAAGTTGTGAACCTTGATGTTCTGACTTTACTTTCCTCTCTTCATCCTTTTTGTTTTAAGTTCAGAAACATCTGTTCTACTATGTGCTAATATGTGACAGTTAGTGTATAATCATTTTTTTGTCTGTAGACTCTATTTTTTAAAGAAACGCAGTGGAAAATAATATGAATTATCACTGTCTGCTGTGATTGACCTGGTTTCTCCTTGGTTGGCTTCAGCCTTGCCAGATAAAAAAATGGATTCACATACTGATGTTATCAAAGTGGCAGAAACAGATGCCAAATTTTGTCATATGAGAGACCGTACAACTTCCTTTTTCCTTCTATCTTGAACTTCTTTACATGCAAGAGTGCTTAATAAATGACTATACTAGGAGCTGCAAATAGTAACTTGCATGTTTACTCCCAGAGGGGGTGCCGCACTGTTTGCGAAGTGGCACGAAATCGCCATGGAGCTCAAGAATGCGTTCTCAACATCTACTGAAGCATTTCTTCTAAGCAAGCACATCACGTACTCCATCACCATGGCATCACATGGTAATGCGATCTTTCCATCACTCATGAAGCCAAACTCCTCCTGTGCAATCCTCAGGAGCTCACCGAAGACCATCGTGCCGAGGTACTGCAACGGCACCTCAAACCGCATGCCGTCTGCGGTGTATATGATGCAGTAGCCCTTGCTTGCCACCGTTGTTGAGCATCCTTCAGCTTCTTGTGTTGCCATCATCGTAAGCCGCTTCCTTCCCTGGGCTGCCATCCTTCTCCACTTCTTTGCTAGTTGAGCAATTCTCTTGGTGCTGATCATGGTTGATTCTTTTTTTCTGGAGGGCGGAAGCTGGAAACCTCTACTTGAGTTGCAGTGCTTTGTTCGTGGATGAAGTGATGGTGTTTGGAGGCCACTTAGCCATGGATTTATAGCTGGAGAGAAGGAGGCATCCAGCCAAGTGTCAGCATGGTTGGAAACGTTGGGTTAGGAAACAAGGCCATGAGCATGTCATGTGCGATGTTCCAATCTGATCAAGGCAAGGTGATCAAGATTTGATATTACTTTAGGGCCAACTATTTGATGTGTGGTGAGCACATAACAGTGCACTGCCATATAACATGCTTAGTGGATAAGTGGCACGAGGACCCCATGCAAATTGGGCCCAATATGTGAAGGTCAGTTCCTCAGCTGTTGTACAATGAGAAGATATTGGCAGACAAGCCTTGTGCTGATAGTGAAAGATTAGCTGCATATGTTAATTGAAAGACCAATCATTTTCACAATGATGGGGGGATCCTGTTCGTGTACTTAGCAGTTTGCAGTGCATCACCCTGAGTTGCAATCAATTTAAGGGCCATTATCATGGGTGTGACCAGTTCGCAATGTACTTATGTACGCTCTTGACAATTTGATTAGGTCTGAAAGGGAGTTTGTTAATCAATGCAGAGTATACAACTTACTGAACAGTCCCTATCTCCCATCACCATTCTGATTGACGGCCTACCTGACTTCTAGCATTGCATGTGGCATCCATTTCTTGTGAGCTTCTCTGAACTTTCCTGTGGACCTACAACTAGCTGACAGCCTGAAGACCATTTACTTAGTGAATCGTTTATTTTATTTATAATTTTAAAGAAAAATAGGGAAGCCCTCTCCCATTTCTATTATTAGAAATGGAAACACTACAGTTCAGTTTTCCATTTAGTGAATCGCTATAGTCAAGTCTTTTATTATGCTGAAAATTTTCTTCTATTCAATTTTATCGTTTGAGGACGTAGAATTTTATGTTATCAGGTAACATCACTCACTTGTTCATACTCCAAAATCTGGCATTATAGAGCTAATGTAATCTGTTTTCCTTGGCATCCTGAGGGCCTTTGTAAGTTCTATCTTGAGGGTTCATCATTGAAAATTGCCCTTCTACCACTTGATTGTTTCACTTATTCATTTTTCTAACAGGAGCTTATATTTCTTAAGGTGAGAATCTTATATGATAAATTGCAGAGAAACTTGTCATGTATTCTTCATCAGCAATTTCGAAAAGAGGGCATATTCACTATTATAGGCAGTGTAAATGTAAGCAAAAATGGCTGTAACTACTGGTTGGCCATGTTTCTACTTGATTACTTGCAAGATCAAATGGCTTTACACATCATATTTCACTTTCCTTTTATCTATTATCTAACTATCTTACATCAATCCATTCCAGGTAAACCACATAAAGGAATTGGAATCAGGCTCTCAACATGCATGACTTCAGGAGCTACAAACAGTAAATGTACTGGCTGGCTCCAACAGTTGGGATCATACTACCAGTGCAGTGGCAATACATCAGCATAGAGCTTAGCAATGCATTCACCACCTCGAGTGAGGCATTTCTCTTGAGCAAGCACATGGCATACTCCATCTCAGCAGCATCACAAGGCAACACGATTCTGCTGTCGCTCATGAAGCCAAACTCCTCCTGGGACATCCTCAGGAGTTCACTGAAGACCGCTGTGCTAAGGTATGCCAACGGGACCTCGAACCGCCTCCCATCGGCTGTGTACATGACACAGTGCCCCTTGATTGCTACGGAAGTGGAGCATTCTTCGGTTTCTTGGGCCTTTCCCATGATTCTCTTCCTTCCAAGGGCTGCCATCCTTTGCCACTTCTTTGCCAACAGAACAAGTCTCTTGGCACTGATCATGGTTGGTTGGCTGGTTGCTATCTTCTTTTTCAGCTGGAAATTTGAGCAGGTATGCTACAAGGTGCAATGTTTAGTTTCTGACTCTGGACGAGCTGATGAGCTGATGAACTGATGGTACTCAGATAACTAGCTGCTGAATTTATAGATGAGGGAGATGATAGCATGCCAGTTTTGATGTAGGTCGGATGTATCAGCAACATACAGGGCCATGATACCGCAACATGCAATGCTGAGTGCAACTGATTGAGTTAGGTTTTGATAGGGACAAGTGTTTGCTGCTTGCAAGTCTTAGTGGTTGAGTTCTGCAAACTGGATGCCATAGTGATATGTTTAGTGGATGAGGAGCACGAGGACCCCATGTTAATTGGGTCCAACGCGTGAGGGGCAGTTGAAGTTCCATCTGCTATTATGCAATGAGATAATAGCAGACAGGCATGGTGAAGGCACCTCTGGTCCTGCTTTTTATTGGTGGATTCCATTTGGATCAGCACCAGTTGTTGACTATGAAAGATTATCTTCTTATTTTTATTTGACATTGGACAAGCCAAATATTTCTAAATGATTAGGGGATCCTATTTTTGTACTTCACAATACAACACAACAAGACTGCATGACAGGGATGTATAGCACTTGTGGACTTATGGTTCAGCAATCAGCAGTCTTTATTTAGCAGATGAGAAGTCGTCTCCATTGGATTTTCATGTGTACACTGTACTTGTATAAACTTCTTAACAATTTGAATCTGTGTGAAAGAGAGGCCACGTCAACTGATCGTTGTGTGCAACTTTCTAAACAGTGCGGCCTATCTGATTTGTAGCATCTCATGTGGCATCGAGTTCCTAGCATTTTCGCTGGGCTTTCCTATGGGTCTACAGCCAGCTGCAAACCATGGTGTGGAAAATTTAGCTGAAAAATGTGAAGGAAAAATGGACTAGCTAATGCTGGATGACACATTGCGTTTGAGCATGTTCAGCCCTACCGGATACTGGCTTACTGACTCCTTAAAGGATGTATCTTCAACGACATTTTATTCTGGTAGCAACTAAACATCATTACTTGTTTTTGTCCAAAATCAGATTTTTACTGCTGAATTAAAATGATTTGCCTCCTTCCATTTTGTGATTTTCACATTACTTCAGTCCTTATCATTTATGATTCCTAATGGCCTTCTGAAGTCTATCCAACGATTCATCATTTTAAATCGTTGTTTGTACCGCCTGATCATTTCATTTCCTTGCTGTTTTATCAGAACTGCGGAATAGATTGTACAGAAACTTGTTGAGTAGTGAAAGTAGTCTGTACAGTCAACAATTCTCATATGAAATATGTGCAATCATTCCTGCATGCAACAATAATTTAAGAAAAAAATGGTTGCATATGCTGACTGGCCATTTTCTTGATTGCTTGCAAGATCAAAAGGCTTTACATAGCAATTTTCCTCCTATTAGCTACACTTAACTATTTTGAACTGATCCGGATATAATACAGAATAGAGTACAACTACAGCAGAAGACATATAGCTCTTCTTCAGGAAGCTACAAGCAGGAAATTTGCTGGTTGACTCCAACAGCTGGCACCATACTACCAGTGCAGTGGCAACGCATCAGCATAGAGCTGAGCAATGCATTCACCACCTCAACTGAGGGATTCCTCTTGAGCAAGCACATGGCATACTCCATCTCTGCAGCATCACAAGGCAGCACAATTCTGCCGTCGCTCGTGAAGCCAAACTCCTCCTGGGACATCCTCAGGAGTTCACTGAAGACCCCTGTGCTAAGGTATGCCAACGGGACCTCGAACCGCCTCCCATCGGCTGTGTACATGACACAGTGCCCCTTGATTGCTACGGAAGTGGAGCATTCTTCGGTTTCTTGGGCCTTTCCCATGATTCTCTTCCTTCCAAGGAGTGCCATCCTTTGCCACTTCTTTGCCAATTGAACCAGTCTCTTGGCACTGATCATGGTTGGTTGGTTGGTTGGGTTTTTCAGCTGGAAATTTGAACAAGTATGCTATGTGGTGCGATGCTCAGTTTCTGACTCTGGAGGAGCTGATGAACTGATGATATTGAGATAGCTAGTCTCTGAATTTATAGATGAGGGAAATGGTGGCATGCCAGTGTCGATGTCGGTCAGATGTATCAGCAAGGGACAGGGCCATGATACTGCAACATGCGATGCTGAGTTTAACTAATTAAACTAGATTGTGACGGGGACAAGTGTTTGCTGCATGCATGTCTTAGTGGTTGAGTTCAGCACACCGGATGCCATTGTGACATGTTTAGTGGATGAGGGGCACGAGGACCCCGTGATAATTGGGTTCACTGTGGCGGCGTGAGGGGCAGTTCCATCCGCTATTGTGCAATGAGATAATAGCAGACAAGTATGGTGAAGGCACCTCTGGTAGTCTGGTCCAGCTTTGTATTGATGGGTTCCATTTTGTTCGGCATCTTTTGATGAGAGTGAAGGATTATCTCCTAATATTTATTGCACAATCCAAATACTTCAAAATGATTAGGCATCCTATTTTTGTACTTCACAATACAACATAACGGAGACTACAGGACAGGCATGTCTAGCACTTATGGTTCAGCAATCAGTAGTCTTTATTTAGCAGATGAGAAGTCGCCTCCATTGGATTTGCGTGTGTACTCCTGTACTTGTATAGCCTGATTAACAATTTGATTAGGTGTGAAAGGGGGCACGCTAACTGATCATAGTGTGCAACTTTCTGAACAGTGTGGCTTATCTAATTCTGATTGATGGCCTATCTGATTTGCAGCATTTCATGTGGCATCCAGTTCTCAGCATCTTCCCTGGGCTTTCCTGTGGGTCTACAACCAGCAGCAAATAGTGGTGTGGAAAATTTAGATGAAAAATGTGAAAGAAAAATGGACTACTCTTATGCCTTTGAGCATGTTCAGGCCTACTGGCTATTGCCTTCTTTAAAGGTTATATCTTCAACAGCATTTTATTCTTTTTTTTACATAAACAACATTTTATTCTGGTAGAAGCTAAACATCATGTTTTTTTTCTCCAAAATCAGCTGTTTACTGCTGACTTAAAATGATTTGTCTCCTTCCATTCTGTTTTTTCACATTACTTCAGTCATTATTTATGATTATTAATGGTCTTATTAAGTCTTTATGCAACGAGTCATCATTGAAAACACTGTTTGTGCCACCTGATCATTTCATTTCCTCACTATTTTATCAGAACTGCAGAACAAATTGTACAGAAACTTGTTGAGTAGTGAGAGTACTCTGTGCAGTCAACAGTTCTCATATGAAATATGTGCAACCATACTGTTAACCTGTATGCAACAATAATTTAACGGAAAAATGGCTCCATAAGCTGACTGCGTGTTTCTTGATTGCTTGCAAGATCGAAAGGCTTTACACTGCAATTTTCCTCTTCCTATTAGCTACATCTAACTATTTTGAATCGATCCAGATATAATACAGAATAGAGTACAGTTACAGGAGAAGCCATATGGTTCTTCTTCAGGAAGCTACAAGCAGGAAATTTGCTGGTTGACTCCGACAGTTGGCACCATACTACCATTGCAGTGGCAACGCGTCAGCATAGAGCTGAGCAATGCATTCACCACCTCGACTGAGGGATTCCTCTTGAGCAAGCACATGGCATACTCCATCTCTGCAGCATCACAAGGCAACACAATTCTGCTATCGCTTGTGAAGCCAAACTCCTCCTGGGACATCCTCAGGAGTTCACTGAAGACCGCTGTGCCAAGGTACGCCAATGGGACCTTGAACCGCCTCCCATCGGCTGTGTACATGACGCAGTGGCCCTTGACTGCTACAGAAGTGGAGCATTCTTCAGTTTCTTGGGCCTTTCCCATGATCCTCTTCCTCCCAAGGGCTGCCATCCTTTGCCACTTTGCCAACTGAACCAGTCTCTTGGCGCTGATCATGGTTGGTTGGCTGGTTTTTCTCGGCTGGAAATCTGAATAGGTATGCTGTGAGGTCTGATGCTCAGTTTCTGACTCTGGATGAGCTGATGAACTTGTGGTATCGAGATAGCTAGTCTCTGAATTTATAGATGAGGGAAATAATGGCGTGCGAGTGTCTATGTCGGTCAGATGAATCAGCAAGGGACAGGGCCATGATACCGCAACATGCAATGCTGAGTGTAACTGATTGAATTAGATTTTGATAGGGACAAGTGCTTGTCTTAGTGGTTGAGTTCTGCACACACCACTATATGCACTGGATGCCATAGTGACATACTGACATGTTTAGTGGATGTGGAGCACGAGGACCCCATGTTTAATTGAGTCCATGTCGTGACGGCGTGAGGGGCAGTTCCATGATTATCAGCTATTGTGCAATTAGAAAATAGCAGACAGGCATGGTGAAGGCACCTCTGGTCCAGCTTTGGATTCCATCATGTTCGGCGTATTTTGTGAGAATGAAAAATTATCTGCTTATGTTTATTGGAGCTAATAAATATTTCAGATTGATTAGGGCGTCCTGTTTTTGTACTTTCAAATTGAACACATCTGGGACTGCATGACAGGGGTGTGTAGCACTTGGTTCGGTATGAAAGTTGTATCTATTGGATTTGTATGCATACACTTTACTTGAATAACATGCTTATTAACAATTTGATTTGGTGTGAAAGAGATCACGTTAACTGATTATTGTGTGCAACTGTTGAACACTGTAGCCTACATAATTCTGACTGATGGCCTACCTGATTTGTAGCATCGCATGTGGCATCGAGTTCTTGGCATCTTCCCTGGACTTCCCTATGGGTCTACAACCAGCTACAAACCATGGTATGGAAAATTTAGCTGAAAATTGTGAAGGAAAATTTGACTGGTCTTATGATTATGATGGATGACACATTGCCTTATTTAAAAGTTAAAGTTTCAACAACATTTTATTCTGGTGGCAGCCAAAAATCATCACATGTTTTTACTACAAAAGTCAGCTTTTACTACTGATTTAAAATAATTGGTCTCTGTTCGTCTTGTGATTTTCACATTTAAGTCCTTATTATTTCTGATCTGTAATGGCCTTCTGAAATTTTTATCCAACGATTCTTTATGTTTTTAGATAATGAACGATTCGTTATTGAAACTGTTGTTTGCGTCACCTGATCATTTCATTTCTTCATTATCTTATCAGAAGTGTGTATAGATTGTACAGAAATTTGTTGATAGTGAGTACTCTGTGCAGTCAATAATTCCCATAAACATAAGAGTGCAATTCATTCCTGTATTCAAGATCAATTTAAGGGAAAAAATGGCAGCATACGCTCGCTGGCCTTTTTCTTGTTTGTTTGCAAAATCGAAAGGCTTTACATAGAAATTTTCCTCTTCCTATTAGCTACATCTAACTACTATAAATTGGTCTGGGTATAATACAGAATAGACAACCACAAGAGAAGACTTGGCTCTTCTTCAGGAAGTTACTAGCAGGAAATTTGCTGGTTGATTCCAACGGTTGGGACCATACAGCCGGTGTAGTGGCAAGGTGCCACCATGGAACTCAGCAATGCTTTCTCCACCTCAGCTGAAGCATTTCTCTTGAGCAAGCACATGGCATACTCCATTACCGCAGCATCACAAGGCAACATGATCCTGCCATCGCTCGTGAAACCAAACTCCTCCTGGGACATCCTGAGGAGCTCACGGAAGACTGCCGTGCCGAGGTACGCCAACGGGACCTCGAATCGGCTCCCATCCGCTGTGTACATGGCACAATGGCCCTTGCCTGCTACAGAAGTGCAGCACTCTTCATTTTCTTTGGCTTTCATTGTGAGCCTCTTCCTTCCAAGTGCTGCCATCCTCTGCCACTTCTTGGCCAGTTGAGCAAGTCTCTTGGCACTGATCATGGTTGGTTCTTGATCTTGGTTTTCAGCTGGAAATCTGATGAGATGTGCTATGAGGTGCAATGCTCACTTTGTGGATTCGTTGATGAAATGTGTTGGTGTTCAGTCCACTAGATGCTGAATTTATAGGCCATGGAGAAGAGGCGCAGTTTGGATGTCATTGAGATGAGTTGTCAAGGGACAAGGCCATGGGATCGGTGCATGCGATGTCGCGGTATGATTGGTTTGGATCAGATTTTGATGGGAGCAAGTTTTCGGTCATGCTGGAACCAATAGTAGTAAGAGCCAGTTGCTTTCAATCATTTGGTGGCTGCCATACTTTGTTTCAAAAGAAAAAAAAATGGTGGCTGCCATACTGAACTGCGTTGGGAACAAGCAGCGTGAGGAGAACATGCGAATTGGACCCATCATTTTCAGTTTCTATTGGAAATACCAGAGACTTAGATTCAGTACTATCTACAGCTTGTGGTGCTCTCAGTTACCCAATTTGGTGCTCTGAATGCAACCTTGAAATTGTGAAATGCATTGCTCATGCCCCAAATCTGTTGTTTCTGAACATACAGAAGAAGAAGTCTAGCACATTAGTCTGATTTTTTTCTCCAGCATCTCATGTGGTGTCCATTTAGTTCTTCTTTCTTGCACTTCATTTCTTTTGGAGGTACTACACGTCCAGATTATTGCTGAGTATTTCCTTTTTGAAAGGATATTGTATCATAATATTATTATACCTGAATAATCATTTGAAGCACGTTTCCAGAAGCTGAAGAAAACGGCTCCGATGTCGTATTTGACTTCTCGGTCTGCATGTGTTGCATTTGCATATGATGTTTCTAGTTGTAGTTGAGCTTCTCAGTACAACATTTTAGGCAAGAACAATTATCCATAAATAGTAATATACCCCTTGCTGGAATGCCATATTTTCCTCTCCTTTTCTCTGATTGAGAGGAATGCCAGACCATCTGTGTTGGTTCATTTAACATGTTTTATTGTTGAATCTATGTACATTCTTTTTCATTTACTAGCAAAATGTGCATGCTTTGCTATGGGTATTCACTGAATTCAAACAAATATTAAACTATTTCACAATATCATAAATATCAAGGACTAATTTGTAAAACATGTAAATGTAGTCGTGGTGGGCTGATGGCAGAACCACTACCATTCTAGTAGTATAGAAACTTTCATTTTGAGATCATATTTGCTACACAACCTGTTTTCCATTGAGTTATTTCGAAGATACATATAAATTTGCGGCATTACTTGTTCCAGTTCCTATTGGCACATGTTACTGTTTACATCACCTAGAAATGCAAGACGACCAAGGATTCAGAGCTTCTTCAATTATTTTTCTCTGCATTTTTAGCAAAAGAGGATTTCAGAATAATGTACATCCAGACATGGTTCTGAACATGACTTGTTGGCAAGCTCTACTTCAAGTTTTGATTGTTTGTTTCCATCATTTTTTTTCTTCAACTGTTATAAGAGTATCCAGAAATTTCTGAACTACCTGTATGAATCAATATGCCATATTCGTTGGTTTAGTCGACAGCATGTACGACATCTCTTATGCAATCAAAAATACATAACCTGAGCTTTGACTAGCACACATCCAGAACTGCAGAACTCAGGAGTCACAAACAACTTCAGCTAAGAAAAACAGAGAGAATGAACATGTTCCTTTGATTATGACTAATTGCAATGTCTATTTCTCACTTCATGTCTCCATATTTACATCATACAACAGAAGAAAAAAGGAGAAAGATTTACTCTACATAAACTTTCAGAAGCTAGAAGCTGCTACTTGTTGGACAAACCCCAAGGATGGTGCAAAGCCATTCCCATAGTGGCAAGGCTTCACAATGGTGCTCAGGAATGCCCTGACAATTTGTTCTGATGCATTTCTTCTGAGCAAGCACATGACATATTCCATAACCTTCTGATCACAAGATAATGTGATCCCTCCATCGCTTGTGAAGCCAAACTCCTCCTGAGACATCCTGAGGAGCTCTGCAAAGATCGTCGTGGTGAGGAATGCCAACGGGACCTCGAACCGCCTCCCATCGGCAGTGTACATGATGCAATGGCCCTTCACTGCCACAGAACTGCAGCTTTCATCGGTTTCTTTGGGCGTCATCCATGTAAGTCTCTTTCTCCCGAGGGCTGCCATTCTTTGCCACTTCTTCACAATATGAGGCAGTCTCTTGGCACTGATCATGGTTGCTCTCTTTCTTTCTTGCCTGAAATATTTGTATGAGGTGGTATTCAGCTAGGAGTTGTGGTTAGCTTTGTGGATGAAGTGGTGGTTCTAAAATGATGGATTTATAGGTGAGGGGAAAGAGAGGCATGAGGTTTAAGTGCAACTATCAGTGCAAGCTGGCAAAGGACACTACCATGAGCTCAGAACATGCAATGTTTCAAGGCCAGATAATGTGGTTCTGATTAGATTTCTCTAGGGCCGTCTATTAAGTACTTGTTGGAGCCATAAAAACAGTGTGTGTATGTATGGACACCACATTGTGTGGCCATACTGACCTGTTTTGGTGTCCAAGAAGCATGCCTCATGAGGACCGCATTAGGTCAGGTCCAACATGTCAGGGTCAGTGTCATTTCTGAGTCTGCAATGAGATATCAAATATATTAGGTATTTGATTGTATCATGTTTAAAATATCTAAAATTGGCCCTTGGTTGAGAGGACCTCATGCCCAGAACGCGTTTTTCGTCAACTGCCAGATTAAATGCATTCAGTGGTCTAAAAAAAATAAATAAGAATTTTCTCAACAATGTCATACTGCTTGTTTAGAAGGTGGACTATTTGGCTAGCAACATCTCATGTGAACTCCATTTCGTTGTTTATTCCTATACTTTTTCCCATATGGACCTACAGGACTACAACTCGCTAGTCCCATCATTGAGTTAGGACGGTCCTACTGGATCACATTTATCAATAAGACTTGAGCCAGTCATATATCTTTCTGAGACATATGAGAGCTGTTAATTTCTTCCATCAGAGGAAGAAAATTACAAGAGAGAAAAATAAAGATCAAGAAAATAATAAAGGAAAGAAAAGATTGGCTCCAACGCAATTGTTAAGCCCCTCTCGGCGTTTATTTTTCATCAATGTTTGCCATGCGTAAATTACTAGACATCTATTTTTACTCAACATTAGTAAAAATCTTTCAAAAATTATTAATGGATAATTCAGTTAGCAAACTGCTCGAATCGTATCCGTAACACCTATCAGAGAAAAGAATGCTGATGAGAATAATGACAGGAAATCAACATTTTTCAGACAAAAGTGTTGCACTGGTATGCTAGGAAAAGTTTGTATCTTTGTCTCATATTCCTATAATCCTGATAATTTACATTGGATTGGGCAAAAAACAAACAGACTAGCTGCAAACAGCAAACTGCTGATTGAGTCTCATTGGTGGCACCACACAACTAGCATTATGACAAGGCCTAACTATGGAGCTCAGTAGCGCCCTCTCAACCTCTTCAGAGGCGTCTCTCCTAATCAAACACATCACGTACTCCATCACCGAGGCATCACAAGGCAATGTGATCTTGCCGTCGCTTGTGAAGCCAAACTCCTCTTGAGACATCCTTAGGAGCTCACAGAAGACCGGCGTGTTGAGGTACATCAGTGGAACCTCGAACCGTGCCCCATCAGTGGTGTACAACACACAATGGCCCTTGTCTGCGACATACGCTGTGGCTGTGCTGCAGCATCCATCGATGCTTGCAGTCTGCCGCCCACTGGATGCCACCATCCTCTGCCACTTCTTGGCTAATTGAGCAAGCTTCCTTGAACTGATCATGGTTCTGCTGTGTTCTTGGCTAAATGTAGTTTTGCTCTGAAGGTGTGAAGTAGAGATGCTTAGATTGCTACGCTGTTTGCAGATGAAGTGGTTGTGTTGAGAAGGCAATGTATTTATAGGTGAAGGAAGAGAGGCCAGTGCATGGGCAGCCCAAGTGGAGGGCGGGACCAGACGAGACAAAGCCATGAACGTTGCCGTGCAATTGTTGCAGTAGGAGGCGGTGTGATTTTGATGAGATTTTAACGTGACCGGCTGTTCGGTGAGTGGTGGAGCCTCTGCAACTAGTTCTATGATTGGCGATGTACTGTAGTACTGACTTGTAAACTAGGTAGCCTTTAAGCATCAGAACCTATTGACCAACCAGCCATTTGGTCATGTCCCCTTTGTGCTGTGGCGCCCAGAACTGGTAGAACCCACTGTTGGATTGAATGCTCCTATCCTAGCCATCTTGATCATATGGGTGTTCAATCCAGGCAACTTGCTGCAATATCTAGAGTTTTCTGCTTGTAGTTTCACCAGCATGCCATACCATTCATCATTGATTCAGTCCATGTTCTTTGGTCTGCATAGTTTCCGTGGGCATTGCCTGGTTTCCAGTTTCTGCAATATCTAGAGTTTTCTGTTTGTAGTTTCATCTGCAGTATGTCCTACCTTTGAATCATTGATTCAGTCCATGCTTCTTGGTCTGCATAATTTCTATGGGCATTGACTGGTTTCAGGTTTCAGGTTTCAAGATAGCTAAGTCTTCGTCTTCGTCAATAGGACAATTGATACTTCTAGCGAAATATAGGACACTTTGGAAGTGATAATTTGTCATAAAAAATAGACAGTAGACTTTTCTAATATATCGATAAAGCAGGATGGAGAGTAATGAATAGGATTTTTAGTTTTTTTTTTTGGCCAGGATGATCAAAAGGCTGATCACCCGATTTTCATTAAGGAAAGGGGGAAAAAGGTTACAAAGTTCGTTTACAACGACAATAGGATGTCGAGCTTAGCCCGCCGAAACAGGGCTAAAAGAAACAAACTATGTGCAAAGCTGAAAAACTGAAAAAAGGGGACGGGAATAGCAACCACAGGGGGGGCCGCTGTAGCTTGATTGGCAACACGGACTACTCACAATCTGGGAACACACCCGCTTCGTTCCACAGCGCAGCCTCATCTTTTATTTCGTCCAACAAGGCTTTGGGCTCTTTTTGTTGTCTTTGGAAAGTTCTCGCATTCCTTTCCTTCTACAAACTCCAGCACACCAGCATGAACAGGTCGTCAAAACCCCCTCTGCAGGATAGTGAAAATTCCATCCTGGTTTCTATCCACCAATCTGCAATATCCCCATCTATCTCTGACGATAGCCGAAAGTATCGCTGCCACAATTGTCGGATTAGGTCCCAAGTTGCCTTGGAGTAGGTGCAGGATTGAAGAAGATGTTTGCAATCCTACTGTCCCTTGTTGCAGAGGGGGCATTGCTCTGGGTGAGGCCAATTCCTTTTGATTAGATTGTCCGCCGTTAGACACCGTCAGTGTAATGCGAGCCACATAAAGAATTTTACTCTAGATGGAGCCTTTGTCTTCCAAAGCAGCATTCCAAATTTGCAGTCTTCTCTTGTTGCAAAGAAGAGATCATATGCTGAGGCCACTGAAAATTCCCTGCCTTCCCAAACTACCATTGGATTTCATCCTCCGAATTGCTCAGGGAGATGTCTTGCATCTCATCCCAAAGCTCCAAAAAGTCTGTAATTGCCCCATTAGAGGGCGCCCCCACTATGTCTTTGACCCATCTGTGATTTGTTAGCCCCTGTGCCACTGATATATTTGATTTTCGCAGGAAAGTTGCCAGAATCGGCCATCGCCAAACCGCAACACCCTTGCCCGACCAATTGACTGACCAGAAAGGAGTGCTTTTTCCATTCCCTACTTTGTAGGACACTGAAGAATGGAACATGGCAAGAACATCTTTATCAAAAGAGAACTGCACCTGGGCCCACGATCTGTCCAGCTGCTTCCTGCTTAGTACTAACCACTTTAGTCTTAAGGCTGTCCCGAATAGGAGTTGGTTCTTAATCCCGAAGCCCCCCTTTTCCACCGGTGTACAAACATTGTTCTAGGCGATTAGACAATGACCCCCAGAAACTTGTTCTTGCCCTTTCCATAAGAACCCTCTACATTTTCGTTCCATATCTTTGATGGCCCATTTTGGCAGTGGGATCAAAGAAGCAAAATGAAGAGTTAAGGCACTCAACACTGCTTTTATTAGACACAATCTTCCGTCGATTGAGATTAACACTGGAATCCAGCCTGCCACCCTTTTAGCTATTCCATCTAATAACTTTTGCAGCTCTGATCTAGAAGGTTTCTTATAGGAGAGAGGCAGCCCCAGGTATGTTATAGGGAGTTGATGAATTTGGCAGGGAAGCACCTCCTGAACCATAGCAGTTGTATGATCATCGCATTGTAGTGGAGTTGGAGAACTCTTTGACAGATTAGCTTGCAACCCTATAACCTGTCCAAAAAGCTGAGCTATAATAGTGCTCTCAAAGTATTAGCTTCAATCAAATTTGGAGAGAAAAAATGATGGCATCGTCAGCATAAAGTGACACGGTTGGGAGAACGATAGTTCTATTGCCTCTGGACTTCAACTGCATTGGTGAGAGAAGTCCCCTGCTTTGAGCTCGGCAAATCAATGCATGTAAAACATCCATCACAAGTACAAAAAGAAGTGGGGATAGCGGGTCTCCTTGACGTAACCCTCTTGAAGGCTTGAAGGTATCCGAGGTTGCACCATTAACCAAGACACTAGTTTCAGCTGTGAATAAAAGAGCTGAGATCTGTCTTCTCCAAGAATGTCCGAAACCTCTGTGCTGTAGCATTTGTAATAAGAATGGCCATGACACCGTGTCGAAGGCTTTTGTGATATCAAGCTTTAGAAGCATCTTCTCCTTTTTTCTCTTGTGGAGCTGCTGGATTAAACCTTTGACAAGGAGAAAATTTTCCTGGATGCACTACCCTTAATGAATGTCGTCTGCGAGGCTGGGACTAGCTCGGTCATTTTGGGTGCAAGTCTCCGTGCCATGATCTTCGTTGCTAATTTAGCAAATCTGTGAATCAGGCTAATGGGCCTGAAATCTTTCATCAAAGCAACCCCTTCCTTCTTGGGCAAAAGTATAGATTCAGGTTCTGAGTATTACCGGAACAGAATTTGTCTAAGGCCGCCAAGAGATCAGTTTTGATGATACCCCAACATATCTTGTAAAATAACCCTGAAAAACCATCAGGTCTTGGAGACTTTTCATCCGGCAACTCTTTGATAGCTTCCCAAACCTCGTCTTCAGTGAAGTTGTCTTCCAAGCAAGTTAGATCAGCCCTCAGCAGGTTCAGATCCTCCAGATTTAAAACAGTGTAGGCGGATTGATCATCAAACAGAATCTTCTTGAAGTAGGTCGTGGCCATGTTTTGCATATCTTGTTGGGAAGTAGCTGTTAAGCCCTCATGTTCAAATCTTGGAATGACAATTTTTCTCTTCCTGGCCACCATTTTCAGCCTGAAAAAGGTGGATGTACCTTGACTGTCAGAGAGCGCTCTTACCTTAGATCGCTGTCGCAGCCTTACTCTTTCAAAGGATGCTAGTGTGAGGCACTTCCCTTTAATGCAAGCTCTCAATCGTCTTTCAGATTGTGTTAAGTTTTTTGACTCTTTGTGCGACATCCAGCCTAAGTATCACCTCATGTGTAATTTGCAACTGAAGTCTGAATTTATTTACTCTTTTCTGTCCCCGTTTAGTTAAGCACCGGGAAAGCCTTGCCATTTAGGACTAGGACAGGCTGAAACAGACTTGACATATCGTAGACTGCATTAATTCGACATTCAGCTAGTGCGGAGGTAGAACCCTGAAGGCAACTATTGCTAGGGAGAAGTAAAAAACATATCAAGATGCAATAATGACCATATCGTTGTTTCTAAGACCGCATCAGAAACTCAGAAGCAGACTGTGAATGTATGTTGAAACCAAAGCATGAATTGAAAAAAAAATGACATCTTTGAGAGGTACTAACAACTTACACGCAATGGAAAGAAGCAACTTACACGCAATGGAAAGTCAGTGCTAATGTCCTAGCCTGTGTATTATATGACCGCCCTGCAATTACCGCGTTGGACGATCACTGACCCCCTCCTTAGTGGACGACAATGTAATTCTGGGCATTCGAGTGCCTTATCTGCAAAAGTCACCAGACTGTTCCGCTCAAATCGATCTGCACCGTTCGATGTTGATCGGAAAGTCCTCAGCAGAGGAGCTCGCCTCTGTATACAGACACCCCAAGAACGAATGAGTTCAGGCTTCAAACTTCAGACAAAGAAAGCGAGAATATTGCCAAGAGAATTCGTCCTAGTATTTTTGTATCATAGCTGAACGTTTGTTTCTTGTAATAAACCTGACATTTTACATCAGGAGCTATGTACAAACTGCAAAGTGATGGTTGAGCACTCCAACATTGTGGCAGGGCCTCGCCATGGAGCTCAAGAACGCCCTCTCGACCTCTTCAGAGGCATCTCTCCTAAGCAGACACATGACATAATCCATCACGGACGCATCGCACGGCAACGTGATCCTTCCATCGTCGCCGGCGAAGCCAAACTCCTCCTGAGACATGGTCAGGAGCTCGCTGAAGACCGCCGTGCCGAGGTACGGCAATGGCACCTCGAACCGCGCCCCGTCGGCGGTGTACACGGCGCAGTGGCCCTTGCCGGCGAGAGACGCCGTGCTGCAGCAATCATCGGCAGCGACCGCCTTCTGCTGTCGGCTACCACCGGCTGACACCATCCTCTGCTGAAACTTCTTGGCCAACTGAGCAAGCTTCTTTGCATGAATCATGGTTCTGCTGCGTTTTTGGCTAAACTAGATGCAGTCTGTTGATCTGAAATTGGATGCTTTAGATTGCTAATGTCTTGTTTGTGAATGAAGTGTTTGTGTTCAGCTGGCCAAGAATTTATATGTGAAGAACTGAAGATCAATGAAGGTAAGGTTCAAGTCTAGCTATCACCAAAGTGATGGGTCAGGAGACAAGGCCATGAATGGTGTTTGTGCATGCAAAGTTGCAGGATCTCTTATTTTGATCAGACTTTCTTGGGACCGGCTGTTTGGTGAAGGCCTGAGCGGTGAGTGATGGAGTCAGTTGCAACTTGCTGGGATGATTGGCGACGGCATCGTCCATGGCCCAGAGTCTGGGACCTCCTTAATGCTATGTATGTCTGAATTGTGTCGTTGCATGAGGAACTGATTCATTCAACCCACGGTTTTCTTGTCTGAATTTGTTTTGGTGCCCATGGTTTTGACACTGAAAGAGGACGGCTCAAATCTCTGAATCATGACGTCATCTGAATACGGCTGATGTGGCCCTCGCGGTCGGCTGTCTCCGGCGGCTTAGATCTCCATCAAAATCTGATCACCGCGACATTGCCTGCATCATGCTCATTTCGCTGTCAGATTACCGCGCTCTTCCAGCTGAGCTATAAATCTGCAGACGAAGCATCCGCTGCACAAAGTTTCTTTCCACCCAACAACACAGCTAGCTGCTCGCTGCTCTCCAGAAAGCAAGAAACGTCACGCCATGATCGGTGACAAAATGCTCGCTCGGCTGGCCAAAAAATGGCGGGAAACAAATACATTTGAGAGGATGGAAAGGCTTGTCTGCACCGTGTACGCTTCACACTTCCATTTTCCGTAAAAATGGATTTTTTTTGGATAATGCGTGAAAATGAAAATAATACGGTAGTAAAGGCAAATGCCTGAATAAATTTAGGAAGCTTAAGGCTTATCTTTCCCTGTCTTGGCTGATCCATCCGAACGGAGATCAGCTAGCGTTCGTCACTCTCCATTTTTTATCTAACAGAGATAGAGTTCATCCCGCGGTTTAATTTTCCATTTGAAGATCCGTCGCAAACCTATAAATTAAGAGCAACAGGTCTGTTGTCAAACCACATCAAGCCAAAGTCCTATTAGAAAACTAATCCAATTCAAATAACATATTTAATAATCTCCAGTTCACCTTAAAACGAATTTTTTTATAGCATAAAAAACATCAATAACCAAAAATATCTCATGCAGATAAAATCATCGTGCGTCAAATAGTCTCTAGGACTATACTGTAACACAAACTAAGCTTAAACAAAGCTCAAACTTAGTACTAGGAATTGACTTTGTCATAATATCAGCTGGATTATCATGAGTAATTATCTTACATACCTTCACATTACCTTCAAGAATCACTCCTCGAATATAGTGATATCTCACATCAGTGTGTTTTGTTCTCTCATGAAATATCTGATCCTTTGTAAGGCATATTATATTTTGACTATCACAAAATATATCAATGCAAGACGTAACTTCACAAAGCTCAGTGTACAAACCTCTAAGCCAAATAACTTCTTTACAAGCTTCAGAAATAGTCATATACTCTGCTTCAGTAGTAGATAAGACAGCAGTTGTTTGCAAACTTGTTTTTCAACTAACAACACAACCTCCAACAGTAAAAACATATCCTGTGAGCGATCTTCTCATATCTAAATCTCCAACAAAATCTGAATCAATATAACCAACAAGTCCATAGATCTCCTAAACTAAAAATAAGCACTAGAACTATCACGCAGATATCTAAAAATTCACTGAACTGTTTTCCAATGTTCTTTGTCATGATTAGTCATATATGTACTGACAATACTCAATGCATATGATAAATCAGGACGAGAACATACCATGACGTACATAAGTGAATCAACTGCGCTGGAACTGTAGACATGTACTCAACATCATAATCGGACTGAGGATATAAATCTGAAGATAATCTGGAAGGTACAATTTTCATCTTAACAAGAACATTAGTAGAAGGTTTGTATTGTAACACAATTGATTCATGTAAGACAACATTTCTACTAATCGTAACTTTTCTAGTTTCAGCATACCATAACTTATAGTCTTTCACACCAGACGTATAACTAAGAAAAATGCATTTAATAGTTCTAATCTCTAATTTATCATTATCAACATGAGCATAAGCAGTACAACCAAATGCTCTTAAGTTTGAATAACTTGCTGGAAAACCAGACCATATCTTAATTGGAGTCTTCTTGTCAATGACATAACTGGATGACCGATTAATAAGGTAAAAAGCTGTGGAAGCGGCTTTCGCCCAAAACTGTTTGGAAAAACCTGCATTAGACAAGATACAACAAGCCTTTGATATAGTTGCCCTGTTCATATGCTCAGCTATGCCGTTTTTATCGAGGTGTATGAGAAATGGTGTAGTGACGCATAATGTCTTCAGACTTGCAATATTATTTGAATATCTTAAAACAGAACTCCATCCCAGTTTGTCTTTCAACCATAGTCTTTCACTCTTTAAACACATCAAAAGCTTAATATTTAGGCTTTAAGAAATGAGGTCAAACCTTTTGCGAATAATCATTAACAATAGTCATCATATAACGAGTACCTCCAAAAGATGTCTTACAAACAGACCCCCATAAATCAGAATGTAAATAATCAATAATGTCTTCTGTAGTATGTATAGATGTGTTGAACTTCACACTCTTATGCTTGCCAAATATGCAATGCTCACAAAATTTAACTTCCCGGTGCCTTGTCCATCTAGCAATCCTCGCTTGCTCAATTCTGCCAAACTAATTCACTCATATGCCCAAGACGTATATGCCAAAGATTAGTAGCATGTGAATTAGATAATATATCTGAAACTGTAGCAACATTACCTAATATAGTTGTACCTCACAGATGGTACAACTCGATAGTTTTAATATCAGCTTTTATCACAACAAGAGAGCCTTTGGTTACTTTCAAAATTTCATCTCCACCGAAATATTTGTACCCTTTGTGATCAAGAGTACATAAAGAGATGAGGTTTCTCCTCAAATTTGAAATGTGCCGCACATATGACAATGTTCTCATACAGCCATCAAACATCTTGATCTGAATTGTTTCAGTACCTATAACCTTGCATGGTGTATTATCACCCATCAAAACAGTACCACCTTACATAGCTTCATAGATGACAAACCAATCCCTATTCGAGCACATGTGATAAGTGCAAGCAGTATCAAGAATTCACTAGTCACTAGTCACTAGTTTGTGCACAACTAGCATAAGCAATAAGCAATTTTGCACTAGACTTATCATCAGTAGCAATTGCGGTTTTACCTTCCTCTTCTTTATTACCTTTCAGTCTACAATTTATGGTTATCTTGTTTTGTTTTATAACTTTCAACACTCAGATATATCATGTACATCTCTCTTGCAGTTTTTACATGACTTATACCTGTTTTTGAACTTTGATCTTCCACAATAGCTACTTAAAGTTCTATCTTTTGATCGGTTCTTTGTGTTCTTCTATTGTTGTATGCCCGAACAACCAAGCCTTCTGCTTGTGAATTTGAACATTCAGAGGGTACCATCTTATTCATATTTTCTTTGACATGCAAAACATCATAAACGTTTTTCCAAGTTATAGTACCATGACTATAAGAATAGTATCTCTAAAATTTGCATATAAGCTAGGCAATGAACATAATAAATAAGGTCTAAATTCTCTTCATCGTATTTTACTTTCATTGACTCAATGTCAATAACAATTTCCTTGAAAGTAAAGAGATGATCCATCACAAACTCATCATCTTGCAACCTGTGAAAAATAATTTTTGCTTCAGGTGCATATTAATTATCAGATCCTTTGTCATATAAATCTATTCTAGCTTCAACCACAGCTGTACGGTTGTCTGCTACTTAAGCACCTCCTGTAAAATTTTGTTAGATGGATGAAGATAAATATACTCCATAGCCTTACGATTCCTTTTCTTTTCATCGTCGGACCAATCGTTAGTCCTCTTTTCAAATTCAAATAGCGAGTCTTGCTGAGCAAGAACGGCTCGTATCTTCACTTGCCATATGGTGAATCTTGTGTCTCGGTCCAGGAATGGTATATCATACTTTAAACTCGTCATACACGAATAAATCATGAATCTGCTGATAAAAAATTAGGGTAAACCTAGCAGAAACAAAATCTCACAATCTCTGATACACTTCTCGTGTGCACGTAATATATATCTGAAAATCACCTGGTACATAAGCTTGTGTGCACGTAGCACTTTTGAACGTGAAATCGAATTAACGTGTACATGAACGATGTAGAGGGTTTGTGTTGATTTTTCTTGTCTTGGTAACCGTGTCTGATGGCAATAGTAGATGGTTTCTGGCTTCGTTGCTTTTTCTTCAGTTCCTCACACGGGCGTGGAAGGACGACGTAGGACGATGTTTACTTGGAATCAATCTGACGCCTCAGTGACTCCGCATCGGACTTCGCCAGAATCGATCTTGGCGAATATCTTTTCGACGAGACAACAACGACAAACATGCTGGCGGCTGGGACAGTAGATCGATCTCAATGCTCTGATTCACTTATTAAAAATAATAAATATATAACGGAGATACGAATTTTACGTGAAAAGCCTTTGAAAAGAAATTATAAGTATTGACTGACAATGATCACTATCGAGAAATTAATTACAAATAATAGAAAAATAACAATAAAAACGTCACTCTACTGTACGGTTTACAAAAATTATATATAATAGATAAAATAAAAGACATTTAATAAAAAAGACATAAACTCTTACTAGAAAAGTAATCTGAATTTAGATCATATATTTAACACAAAAATCTATTGGTGAAGATTAATGAAGGCAAGGTTCAAGTGTAGCTATCACCAAAGTGAGTCAGGAGTGCAAGGTTCCTGGATAATTGACATTGTTTCGATGAGATTTCCATGGGACGGACCGGTTGTTTGGTGAACGGCTGAGCGATGAGTGATGGGGTGAGTTGTAACTTGCTGGGACGAGTGACGATTGCATCGTCCATGGCCCAGAGTCTTGGGACCTCCTTACCACTGCATATGTCTGAAAATGGTGTTAGTTGCATGAGGAACTGATAGAGCCCACACGGCTTGTCTTGTGTTCAAAACGGTGGTCTCTCATATTTCCGTCCAGAGCACAGCTTCAATTGCAACTCTGCATCCTGTATGGCTGTATGGCTTGTGCATTGCACTGATTCATCTGACCCATGGTTTTCTGAATTGCTCTATCCCTGGTATTGACACTGAAAGACGACGGCTGAATCATCCTCGTCATCTGACGGCAGTCATCAGAAGACCGCAGTGGTGATACCGGAATACAGCTGACGTGGCCCAGTGTTCCCCTCGCCGGCCGACCGGCGCCGGAGGTTTCGACCCCATGAAAATCTTACCCCTCCCAGCTCATTTTGTCATCAGATCGTTACTTTTCTTCTTTTTAAAACGAAATACACAAGATAACGCGTGTTTTATTTATATAGTAAAAAAATACAAAACTATAATCTTGAAAGGCTATAGACAGAAAAATAAAAAGGAAGAAAGAAACTCGTCTGGTTGGATTAGAACATCAACGCGAACAAACGTTCAACTCGAGTCTCCAAAAGAACCCTATCAAAACCAAGTCACACCACGCGGATGACAAATCAGAGCCTATACGACGGCACCCACCAAACCTACACACAACCAAACGTCAAAACTTTACGGTAGAGCTCCAAGTCAACCGAGTATCGTGGAAAGACAGACCGCACCGCACCGAAAGGGTCCCCGCCACGTGGTACCCATCGCCGCTATGCCGCTGCAACGCTAAACCCCACCCGACAAGGTGAAACCATCAGATTCGGATCTCTCATAGGACACAATGCGCGGGGCCTCGCCACATCCGCCGTTGGACACCACCTTGCCGCTTGCGGGGGCCACGCCACGCCCGCTACTGCCCTCCTCTTCGTGGGGGCCATGCCACGCCCGCTACTACACTTCTCATCACGGATCTGTTTCTTTTGTCACCGTCGTAGCGAGAGAGAAGTTACCCTGCTCCCCCTGATCTCCATCGAATAGCTGAGCCGCCACAGAGAGTCGATCTGACCTCGTTGCCTCACCTTCACGCTTAGCCTTCTCCGCCAAGACAGCAAACCAGAGAAGTCGTTTGTGTCGTCTTCCGACGATACACCGCACCAGATAGCCCAACAAGGCTAAACAATCCATCACGATCCGCTGCAAGCCTAGTCGTCGCACAATGTCATCGCTGCAAGCGCCGTCTACTGACGTAGTCCTACACCACACTGACTGTTGCCCAAAGAGCTCGTCAACCCCCATTAAGCTCTCCATAGAGGATGCCATCGGCTTAGGCTTTCCAAGACCCTAGTCCGCCGTTGTGCCTCCCCTCGCCATGCCGCCGCACCCGCGTCTTCAAATCTATCACCGCTCACCACTGCACCGGCGTCTCCCTGCCGACCAGCCTCCGCGTGCCGCCACCAATCGCACCTCGTCGTGCCGCATTGGCCTCCGCCTCCGACAGCCGCATTTCCTCGTGACACTCCGGCCACCGGCCTCCACCACCGACGGGCGGGCCTCTCCACACCACCTTGCACCGTTACCGCGAGCCGGTCGCGCCTGGCCACGTCATGCCAGCCTCCGCACAGGCCACCCCTCGCTGGTCACCTCCGTCGCTGGCCACGTCTTGGCACGCGCGCCATGCGCTGCTCAAGTTGCCTCAAGCGCGCTGCCTTCAAGGACGATGCCGCCGTCAACAGTAGTGGTGGTGCCTTCGATGGTAGGGAAATGTCACGCTCACGGGGCTACGGCTTCGGCAGCGGCAACGCCTACGCCAGCCGCCCTGGTTGGCCGCCGGTCTCCGCTGCCTCCGGTCGTGCCTCCTTGCACGGCGACGTCCTCACGCCGCCACCGCGCCCCGGCCGGGTGGGTCCTGACCCCGCCGTCCTAGCCGTGCCCCGGCCAGATCTGGTCTAGGGCGTGTTAGAATTGATCTCCTCCCGTTGGGCCCAACGGCCCAACGGGGATCCTTGACCGCGTCTGATCGGGGCGCCCAGCCTCCTGTGGCTGGTGGGCCCCTGTCGCCTGCGCCATATAAAAGGGGTGAGGGCCGGGGCGGCACATGACACGAGGATCGCTGCCGCCGCCAAGCCTCACCCACAAACCCTAGCCGATCTAACAGCGGGGACGCAGTAGCGACGGGAAGCGCCACCACCGCGCCCCACGACATCTACACCAACACACGACGCCGACGACGACCACCATGGCCAACGGACAGCCCTCGAGTTCTCACTCCACCGGTAACCCTAATCCCCTCCCTCATCCGAATGCGCCACTATCGATCTACCGAATAGACCCTATTAGCATCGGTGCCTAGTGATCCTAGAGTTTTGACATTGGTATCGAGCTTCCTACCGCATCGATCTAATTAGGGTTTGCAATATCCTAAAAGAAAACCGATCGGATCGGATCGGAAAAGGAAATGAGAAAACCGGATCAAAGAAAAGGATGTTTACCTCGTCGGTTTTCGGCCGCCGAGGCAAAGGGCATCGCCATAGGGCCGGTCGACGGCGGCGCGCGCACCCAGGGGGCACGCGCACGCCGGCGATGTGGCCCGCGGCGGCGCCAAAATCCTCCGCACTCGTGCCTCGTGGAGCTAAGCGCCGGTCACATAGAGGAAGGAGGAGAAAGAAGAGAGGAAAAGGGCCGCGCCATGGCTCGCCGGCCATGGCGCCGGCGGCGAAAGGGAGAAGGGAGAGAGGTGGCCGACCGGGGTTTCGGGAGGAAACCCTAACCCTAATCGTGGCTTTTCGGGCCCACCGGCGCTTTATTCCTCCCGAGATAGCCGCTCGGCCGTCGGATCCATCCGACGGCCGAGATCGAGACGCGGTCGCACGGTGGTTTTTGGGCGCGGCGGCCCAGCCCATTGGCGCCGGCCCCGAGCCCACGCGTGCAAGTGCTGAGCAGCCAAAAGCAAGTGGGCGGGAAAAAGGAAGAAAAAAAGGAAAGGAAGAAAAAAAAGGGAAAGAAAAAATATAAGTTTTATTTATATTAAAGTTAATTGTTTTTTATTTTAGTTTAAAGTTTCCCCAAAATTGACAAATATTGTTGAAACTGACGTTTCTAAAATTGAATTTTGAACCAACGGGAGAACTTCAATTTTAGGAATTTCATTTATGGTATATGATGTTGCTATTTTCTAACCAACGTTGTTAATTGCAATATCATGCTATGTATTATGCCTAATTTCTGCCCAACGGTGATGTAGGCTTAATGCATAGGAAGGTTATGTGATATCTTGTTTCTCACTCCACCGGAGGTTACTCCTTGATGGGATGCATAAAAGATATCCCGACCCTACAAGGAGATAACTACAGTGAATGGAAAAGGAAGCTTGACCTTGCATTCATCTTGGGAGAGGTGGACTGGGTGCTAACCACACCCGTCCTATAGAGCTCTGCATTAGTCGAGGCAACACGAGTCAAACGCCGACTTTGAAAAAGAGAAAAGAAAATGCGACCTTAGACAACTATATATAGTTGAAAAGGCAAAGTGGGCCTCACCCAACAAGAAATGTATGGTCATGGTAAAGAATACAATTGAGCGAGCTATTGTAGGCTCAATTCCAGAGACTGACAATGTCTCTGAGTATCTAGAAAGAATAAAGACCCAGTTCACTTGTTCTTCAAAGACTCATGCCACAGAACTCATAAAGGACCTTGTCACGGACAGGTACACTGGAGGTGGCATTAGGGATTTTATCCTACAGAAGAGTGCACAAAATGCAAGACTAAAGCAATGGGACTTAGATCTAAAGGAGGACTTTTTGGTTCACCCGATCATATCTCGATTGCCAAAGGAGTTTGATCCTTTCATTCTCAACTACAATGTGCACCCGAGAACTGGACCTTTGATACTCTTCTTACACAATGTGTACAAGAGGAGGAGAGGATTAGGCCCAAAAATGGTGGCGTTATCAACTACGTTGGTAGCCCAAAGAAGAGGAACTATAGACCGTCCCGATCAAAGGACAAATAGCCTCTAAAGCCCCAAGGTCAGCATCAACCTCAGCAAAAGCAATTTACAGTGGGGACAAACCAGTGCCTGTACTGTAAGAAGGACGGACATTTCAAGAAAGATTGTCCTGATTTTTTAAAGATGATAATGGCAAAGAAAGGTGAGAATTTTATCACTTTTGTAAATGAATCCTTGTATGCTAGTTATTCGAAATCCACATGGTGGATCGATTCTGGAGCAACTATTCATGCCTCCAACTCCTTACAGGGATTCCATTTGACGAGGACTACGCAAAGAATCGAAAGCAACGTTAAAGTCACAAATGGAGTTGAAGTGAAAGTTGAAGCCGTCGGAAATCTCAATCTCAAACTTGATAACGGCTTTATCCTTCCACTCCGAGATGTTTTTTATATCCCATCTTTGCATAGAAACTTGATTAGTGTGCCATGTTTGGCAGAAGATGACTATTATTGTTATTTTGACAAAGTACAATGTCGCATAATTCATAATAATGAATGTGTGGGTCTCGCCTTCCGATGAGACAAACTTTATATGCTGCCCATGCATGAAAGTGTGAATGTTCTATGCAATGATGCAAATGATGTGAATGATGGGTCCTCGTTGACAAAAGAAAATAAGAAAAGAAAGAGAACTTCTAATGTCTCATCGAAATTGTGGCACTGTCGTCTAGGCCACATTTCGAGGGGGAGAATAGAGAGACTAGTTAAGAATGAAATTCTTCCTCCACCGGAGTTCTCGATTTAGAACAATGCATAGAATGCATCAAAGGAAAATATACAAAGCACATTAAAAAAGGTGCAAATAGAAGCGCAGAACATTAGAGATCATTCACACAGATATTTATGGTCCATTTCCTGTTAAAAGTGTGGATGGTTATGACTCTTTCATAACATTCAGAGATGATTACTCCCGATATGGTTATATTTATCCAATTAAAGACAGATCGGAAGCTTTGGATAAATTCAAAGTATTCAAAGCTGAAGTTGAAAATCAACATGATAAAAGGATTAAAATAGTAAGATCCGATCGTGGGGGGAGTACTACGGTCGGCATACTCCTTATGGACAAGTCCGTGACCTTTTGCAAAGTTTCTAATGGAAAATGGCATAGTCGCCCAATATTCTACACCAGGGCGAGCCTCAACGAATGGGGTGGTTGAACGGTGTAACCGTACCTTAATGGATATGGTGCGCGGCATGATGAGCTACTCCACCCTACCGTTGGGTTTATGGATGGAGGCGTTAAAACCGCCGTTCATATTCTCAACGAGTACCTAGCAAATCGGTACCCAAAACACCGTACGAGCCGTGGACCGGAAGAGTACCCTCGCTAGCTCACCTCCGTGTGTGGGGAGCCTCGCGAGGCTAAAGTATTTAACCCAAACATTGGGAAATTGGATCCCAAAACAGTCGGTTGTCATTTCATTGGCTATCCCGACGATCGAAAGGTTATCGTTTCTACCGTCCGAACAGCTTATACAAAGTTTGTGGAAACGAGACATGCTGTCTTCTTGGAAGACGAAATGATAAAGGGGAGCACGGTAGCTCGAGTGATTGATCTTGAGGAGAAGCGGGAATCTATACCCACTTCGACGATTCGGGAACCTTTCTTCTCACTACCTCGTTGATGTTGCGCCCGCAATGCCCGACGTTGCAGCTCCAACACCCGTTGTTCGCTCTCCGTGGTGGAAACAAATAGAAATGAGGAACCCGTCCTTCAGATCCATCGAAAACACTACCACACATGAGGAGGAGCAACAACATTCAAATAGAAGATGTGTCAAATCGGAGACTTCACAAGAGTCTCAAACGTAAAATGTGCCAAATGTTGAGGCCCCTAGAAGGTCTGAAAGAGTAAGAAGAAAAGCTATACCGATGATTATCGGTGTATAACACGAAGAATCTCATATAGAGGATGATCCCACCTCATATGAAGAGGCCATGAGAAGCGCCCGCTCATCCAAATGGCTGGAAGCCATGGAAGATGAAATGAAATCCATGAAATTAAATGACGTTTGGGATTTGGAGGAAATTCCTAAAGGAGCCAAAACAGTAGGCTGTAAATGGGTCTACAAAACAAAATGTGACTCCGAGGGAATATAGAAAAGTTTAAGGCGCGACTTGTGGCAAAAGGATTCACACAAAGAGAAGGAATTGATTACAATGAGACGTTTTCTCCAGTCTCTTGTAAAGATTCTTTCAGAATAATAATGGCACTAGTGGCACATTACGATTTGGAATTACATCAAATGGATGTAAAAACGGCATTTCTAAATGGAGATTTAGAAGAAAGAGTCTATATGGCACAACCAAAAGGTTTTGTCATGAAAGAAAAAGAGAATATGGGATGTTGATTAAAGAGATCCATTTATGGATTAAAGCAAGCTTCGAGACAGTGGTACTTGAAGTTTGATGGAACCATAAAGAAATTTGGTTTCCAAGAAAACGTTAAGGACAACGCATTTATACAAAGTTCAAGAATGGGAAATTCATATTCTTGATTCTGTATGTGGATGACATTCTACTGGCAAGTAGTGATGTTAGTCTTCTACAGGGAACAAAAGAATTCTTGTCCTCAAACTTTGACATGAAAGATCTTGGTGAAGCGTCATATGTTTTGGGTATAGAAATTCACCGAGATAGAAGAAAGTACGCACTGGGATTGTCTCAAAAGGGATATATAGAAAAAGTATTGAAGAAATTCAACATGTCGAAATGCAGTGCTACGCCTGCTCCTATAGTAAAGGGCGAAAGATATGGGGAATGGCAATGCCCCAGAAATAAATTCGAGCTCGATGAAATGAAGTCAAAGCCATATACTTCGGGTGTAGAAAGCCTACAGTATGCACAAGTGTGCACACGCCCTGACCTATCTTTTGTCACCGGGTTACTTGGCAGATTTCAAAACAATCCAGGCCCAGAGCACTGGAAATTGGTAAAGAAAGTCCTACGATATGCGCAAGGAACGAAAGGCCTTATGTTGACATACAGAAGATCTGACTCACTCCAAATAGTGGGCTATTCAGACTCTGATTTTGCCACAGATAAAACAAAGTCAACATCCGGATACGTGTTCACTCTTGCAGGAGGAGCTATTTCATGGAAAAGCTCTAAACAGACCATCACTGCAGGGTCTACAATGTATGCCGAATTTATAGCATGTTATGAGGCCACGGGGCAGGTGAACTGGCTAAAGAAGTTCATACCCGGTTTGAGAGTGGTTGACAATATTGAGAAACCACTAAAGTTATATGCGACAATGAACCCGTAGATCGTACTCTCACAACAATCGGTCAAGTGGTGCTGCCAAACACATTGACATAAAGTATTATGTTGTGAAGGATAAAGTCCGGGATCAAACAATAAGTCTCGAGCATATAAAGACTGAAAAAATGCTCGCGGTTCCGCTAACGAAAGGCCTACCACCCAACTTGTTCAAGGAACATGTAGCCGGCATGGGTTTAAGAGAAGCCTTATGATTCTGGACTCAGGGCCCAAAAGTTAAAGTATAAAATATTTGTTTCTGAACAGAGATGTGTATAGTGGCTATTGAATCTATCGGCGATTGACCGTGATGATGAGATATGCTCTATACGTTAATTTGTGATGAAACAGACAAAGGTTAAAAGTAATAGTAAAGAGATCAAGAGGGAGAATGTAAGAATTGATCTCCTCCCGTTGGGCCCAACGGCCCAACGGGGATCCTTGACCGCGCATGATCGGGGCGCCCATCCTCCTATGGCTGGTGGGCCCCTGTCGCCTGCGCCATATAAAAGGGGTGAGGGCCGGGGCGGCACATGACACGAGGATCGCTGCCGCCGCCAAGCCTCACCCACAAACCCTAGCCGATCTAACAGCGGGGGCGCAGTAGCGACGGGAAGCGCCACCACCGCGCCCCACGACATCTACACCAACACACGACGCCGGCGACGACCACCATGGCCGACGAACAGCCCTCGAGTTCTCACTCCACCGGTAACCCTAATCCCCTCTCCCACTGCACTATTCCATGTCACGCACCCAACGTGGCCGCACTCCTCATCGATGCAGAGGCACATCGCCTTGGGCATGCAACCGCTGTAGAGGTACTCGAACACTAGCCGCAGTGCCTTTACGAGGCCTCTACCTCTTCACCGGCAAGGATCTCCCGCAGCTCTAGCCTGTCGCCGCCCTCTCCGCCGCTTGCGGTAAGAATGGCTCCAACGGTAGCTCGCGCCTGCCTCCACCCCCGCCCGGCGCCGGCGTCCCTGTCGGCGGCACCCAGGCGTGTTCGTTGAGGCGCGGCATGCGAAGACACCATGCAGGAAGGGGCTCCGCGCGAAGAGCTCGAACCAGTGCACCCACAGGTCACCGCCGCCGCCCGAGACGGCGATGCGCGCGTCGGCAAGGAACGCGAAGTCATCCGGCGAGCGAGGTGGCCGGATCTGCGGACAGCGGTGCCGGACTGCCGTCCTCCTCGGCCGGAGGGCTCACTATCGTCTTTCCCATCGTCGGTCGTCGCGCCTCTTCTCCCACACCTGAACGAAGCGTTGCCGCGAAGAGGCTCCGCCATCGTCGTCCTAGCTCACCAGCCAGCTTTCCGACGACAAGCTCCGGCGGCGGCGAGGTGGGGAAGGAGGGAAGGGGCGGCTGCGCTAGGTGATTTCGCCCTCTGTATCGCCAGCGTGTGGGCGACGCTGGGGTTTGCGCGAGTGTGTTTGCACTGAATTGTGGGAATTACTTCCCTTCTGACAACAAAATAAATTTCCATCCGACAACAGTGCTGCTCGTCACTTTGCAGGAACAAGAAATCGCACGCCATGATCAGTGCCAAGATGCTGGCCACAAAAGTGGCGGGAAACAGAAATGTTGGGGAGCTCTACATGCTTGGGAAGGCGTGACAAGAAGGAAAGGACCGTGCTCGGACTGCCGTTGTTCGTGAAAAAGGAATTTCTTTTTTCAGATATAAAGAAAGGGAAATTATACACTAGTAAAGGTAAGTGCCGGAATAAAATTAGAAAGCTTGAGCTCGCGCCGCCATGATGAATGAAAAAAACATGGCGCCGTGGCGGGAAACAGGGAGAGATTCAATCGAGAGGATGAGGACGCTACATGGTAATGGTAAGGCGCCGCAAGAAAGGCAAAAATCTTCGTTGCTGACGAGGATTCAGAGTGCCGCTGTTCGCAAAAACGGAAATGATACGCAAACAAAGGCAATCGCCGGAATGAATTTGGAAAGCTTGAGGCATATATTTCCTGTCTTGGCCGATCCATCCGAACAGAGTTGGAGTTCGTCTCGCGGTTTAATTTTCCATTTGAAGATCCCTCGCAATTGCTCTAGTTCATCATCAGCTTCGTCGACGATTAACACACAAAACACCAAATCCGCCGGATTGCAAAGCAAGCATCAACGCAAAGCTAGGTAGGCTCCAACACTAGAAGAAGTTGTGCATCTTGTTCGTGCCGTATGGCTATCCTGGATAGCAACCCGGCGCCCGGCGCCGATGCCGTGGTGGCAGCAGATGGCTCAGGCAACTACACCACCATCGCCGCCGCTGTTGCAGCCGTGCCGTTGAAGAGCACCAAGAGGTATGTCATATACATCAAGAAAGGAACTTATAACGAGCTCATCACCATAGGCCAAAATACATGGAATCTGACGCTGATTGGAGACGGGATGGAAGTTACAATCATCACTGGTCACCAAAGCGTGCGCGGCGGCGTCTCGTCGACGTCCAAGACGGGCACAGTCAGTAAGTGTCATTTTTTTCTTGGATTCAATAGTACATTTTACACTATGAATGTACTATTAAAAGTGTTTACGATATATGTATGTACAGCTGTTGATGGCATTGGCTTCGTAGCCCGTGAGCTGACCATCGAGAACACGGCCGGAGCAGAGAATGACCAAGCGGTGGCGCTCCTATCCAACTCAGACACCTCCGCGCTGTACCGCTGCGCCATCAGGGCGTACCAGGACACGCTGTACGCCAAGAGCAACAGGCAGTTCTACCGCGAGTGCAACATCTCCGGCACCGTCGACTTCATCTTCGGCGACGCCACCGCCGTCTTCCAGCACTGCGACATCGTCGCGCGCCTTCCTCCGCGGCCAGCAGAACACCATCACCGCACAATCCCGCGCCACGGCGACCAGCACCACCGGGTTCTCGTTCCAAGACTGCAACATCTACGCCGACGACGAGCTCCGCCGCGCTCCCGCCGGCAGCGTGGAGACCTACCTCGGCCGGCCGTGGCAGCCGATCCCCAATACCCCGCCGTTCTCGCGCGTGGTGTTCATGGAGTGTAACATCTCCGACGTGATTGATCCCAAGGGATGGCTGCCGTGGGAAGGAGGACCGACGTGTCCGACCTCTACTATGGAGAGTACCAGAACACCGGGGATGGTGCAGACGTGAGTGGCCGTGTGAATTGGCCTAGTTTTCATGTCATCCGAGATGCATCGGAGGCCGCCAAGTTCACGGTGGAGAACTTCATCCAGGGGGACAAGTGGATTCCGGACACTGGGGTGTACTTCAAGCCCAGCCATCAATGAGTACTCTTAGCCATGCATAAAATTAGTCATTAGATTAGTCAAGCCAATAGATATTATTAAGCTCTGTCACTAAGTTCATGTCAATTGTGTTTATAGTCGTGTTGCTAAATATAGTCAGAACTTTAATTTATGTGGCTTTAGGTTTGTAATTAACTCCTATAATAAAGTTCAGTTATACTTAATCTGTATTTCCGTAACTTCAGTATTCCTGTGGACTCGTATGATAATCTTACTATCTACATGGGCCTGCCCTACCGTGTATCTTGGGCGTTTGACCCATTTAATTCACGCGGGTTGGTGGCGCCCATAAACCTCGGAACGGAGATTAGGCCCATGAAACCTTTCTTGGGCCCAAAATCCACTGCTTCTACCATGAGGCCGTTCTACAAAGCCGTTGGATATCGATCGGGCGGTCCACAACAGATGAGTTCGCATCAACGAATTTTTGGTATTTTTAATTTTTTTATTAAAAAATTTGCAAAAATAATTTTTGCTTTTAAACATTTGCAAAAATGGTCTCCGTGCGCTCTCGGAAGAAATAAATTTTCAAAATCCGAGAGTCTAAGTACAAAAATACGCGGAGGCAGCAAACAGAGGCAGACGAAATTTGTGCACTTAGACTCTCCAATTTTTTACAAATTTAAAAATAATCAAAACATCGACGGAGGTCAACGGCCATGAGCCAGAAGACAGCGAGGACCATTTTTCAAATGTTTGAAAGCAAAAAATTATTTTTACAAATCTTTTAATAAAAAAGTTTAAAAATACCAAAAATTCTTCGCATCAATAGTACGTACCTACAGACATCGCAATAACTAACGAGTTCAGAGTTTCAGATAAGTACGCACGACGGAAGACTAATTCATTTCATCTAACAGCCCTAAAATTTACATCTGGATCTATGTACAAATGGAAAATTGATGGCTGATTACTCCGACATTGTAGCAAGGCCTCGCCATGGAGCTCAAGAACGCCCTCTCGACCTCTTGAGAGGCATCTCTCCTAAGCAAGCACATGACATACTCCATCATCGATGCATCGCACGTCAACGTGATCCTCCCATCGTCGCCGGCGAAGCCAAACTCCTCCTGAGACATGGTCAGGAGCTCGCCGAAGACCGCCGTGCCGAGGTACGGCAATGGCACCTCAAACCGCGCACCGTCGGCGGTGTACACCGCGCAGTGGCCCTTGCCGGCGACAGACGCGGTGCTGCAGCAATCCCCGGTGGTTCCTGCCGTGTGCCGGCCACCGCCGGATGACAACATCCTCTGCTGCAACTTCTTGGCCAGCTGAGCGAGCTTCTTTGGGTGGATCATGGTTCTGCTTTTGTTTTTGGCTAAACTAGCTGCACTTTGTTAATCTGATGCTCAATGGTTAGATTGCTGGTATCTTGGTTTGTGAATGAAATGGTTGTGTTCAGCTGGCCATGAATTTATAGATCAAGATTCAAATCACCAAAGTGACGGGCCAGGAGACATGGCCATTAGTGGTGTTTGTACGTGCAAGGTAGCTAGATCATTGAGGTTTTGTCAGACCTTCCAATGGGCCGGGAGTTTGGTGAACATTTGAGCGGTGAGTGATGGAGTCAGAATTCAGAAACTTGCTGGGATGATTGGTGATCTACTGTACTGTAGAGTAAGCAATAAGCACCGTCCTTGGCCCAGGGTCCCGGACCTGTCTGAATTGTGTTTGTTGCATGAGGAACCGATAGAACCCACACGGTTTTGTCTTAGCTTGTGTTCAAGACAGTGGTTGATCCAGGCAATTTGCATGGCCAGGGACCAGGACATTGCTCTGGATCGGTGGGTTTTAATTGCAGTTATGCAGCATGAAAATGATTAATTGAAGCAATCCATGGTTTGTTTGTCAGAGTTGTGTTCGCTGCCCCTGGTTTTGACTCTGAAAATGGACGGCCGCCTGAATCGTCGCCAATTGCAAATCATGCATGCATGGTCCGCCGGCCGCCACGACAGGGACGCATGGCGCGCGCCAGTGGGCCGTGGTGGCGATGCCGGAACGCGAGTGCTGCGTGCGGCTAGCCGCGCTCGCGTTCTGCGCCGGCGCGCGCGGTGGCTTCCTATGATTCATAGGTAGTTTTATCATGTTTGAATAGGATACTAAAAGTTTTTTTCAGCTTCCACCGTGCGTCGGGAATCATCTTGTTTGGCATTGGACGTTCGACCAGCGCTACTCGACAAGTTCGACGTACCAGGGTTTCTTCTATGGCCAACACTCCTTTGCCTGTGTTGATCTCCTCTGACACGCGAAGAGTCCTGCTAAATGAAGTTCTTTCTGTGTTTTGCATTTCAGCAGCGCTGTTGGACGGTTGATCTTCTCTAGAAGCGTGGCATTGATGGTCACTCGGCTTGCCCTTTTTGTGCTTAGGAGCTCAAGACGGCGAACCACATCCTCCCTCGACCGTGTGTTCGCTCGACCGGTCCGGCTCCGTGTGTTGTTGCCTCCTAGCCGGGCTACCCTCTTTCCTCCCCATGATAGCTAGCTCCGGAGTGGTGGCCATCCTTCAAGGCCTGTTTACCTAAGCACCTTCACACTAGCTTCGACTTTCTAGTTCTTTTGGTCTCTTGGCAGCTATGGAAGGAACGAAATTTTAAGGTTTTCAACTTTGCGCTCTCTTCGGCCTTGATGGTGCTGGAGTCCACCCTGTCAGAAGGGCAACTGTGGTCTTTAGCTGGCGTTACTGCTTTTAGGGTTTTCTTGGAAATATAGCGTGGCTTTGCCCTTCCCACAGTTCGAAGTTGAGTTTAACCGCCATAGTAGTTTCCCTAGCTTCGGCTTTGTTTTAACTCTTCTCCCTTCACCTTGGCATAAGCCGGTCTAGCTAATTGCATTGTGTACCTTAACTCTTTTTCTTTCTAATATATTGATGTGCAATCATTTTGTGTGTTCGCCAAAAAAATACCACATTTTAAATGTAAAACTCGGTACCTTCAGATACCAAAATTTTAGTGTAAATTTAGGTGCCTCGAGGTACTTTTTCAAGGTAAAATTCCTCATGATTCATTGCATTATGTCTCACGGAGTCGCTACAGGCCTGCTATTTTCCACCATCGAAATCTAACATGACCTTCGACAATGCATATGACTCTTTCATGCATAATCCACTTGGCTCGGGGGGATATAGCTCAGTTGGTAGAGTTTCACTCTTGCAATTGGGTTGTTGTGATTAAGGGTTGGCTGTCTAATTGTCCAAGCGGTAAGATAGTATCTTGTACCTGAACCGATGGCTTTAATTTTCCTAAGTAATGAAGAAGAGGACTAAAAGATGTCACTGAAAGACTCTACTGACTCTACTGAGACAAAAGATGGGCTGTCAAAAAGATAGATGAGGTAGGATGAGCAGTTGCTCAAGTCTAGTATGGATCGTAGACAACAATGGGAATTGGCAGCTCTCCTAGGTTTTCCTCATATGGGATCCATGGAGAAAAGAATCAAGTTGGCCCTTGTGAATAGCGTATGTACTATCTACCTTTAACCCTTTAAGTGAAATGTGGCAAAAGAAAAAGAAACTTCGTGGACCGATCCCATTATCTCCACCCCGTAGAAACTACGAAATCACCCCAAAGACACCTTTGATGTTCAGGTTCACGGACCGACTATAGACCCTGTACAATAAGTGAAAGGTCATCATGGCTTTTCAAGACAAAGAGTGGCTCAGCCCACATCTCAATTAACAGCCCGCACGGGAGAGGGAGACTCTACATGTGGCGTTAGCACCAACGGTTTGCAAGTAGGGATGAAAACGGACGGAAAAATCCCATTTCTACTTCTGTTTCTATATTATTTAGTGGAAACGGGATCCGATTAAAAATATAGGTTCGAAACGAATTGGGATATACGGTGCACGGAAACTAGTCGGAACCCAAAACTTAAGTTAAAATTTATATATCTTCTAACCACGTCTTGTTATTTTTTTATAATTAACGAGATAATTAAGATAATTTTACAAATCGGTTAGAATTATAAGATAATTGATATGACCGATCCGTGATGACATATAATCATTCACTTCAAATCAAAAGGATCCCAATGGATAAAGGATAGGGTAGGTTTTATTTAGATGGGCCTGATCGGGCCTTTGAGACACAAATATTGATGGTCCCGAAATTCGATTAAATCCGATTCAATCCGAAAATATTCCGATTAAATACGGAATTTCACGAAAATGGACGGAAAAATATCATTTCTATTCCGTCTGCTGGATTTTTTCAAAATACGAAAACGGTTAGGTCAAATGTAGAAAACGTGCGGGTCGGGCGGAAAAAAATTCGTCCGTTTTCAACCCTATTTGCAAGTCTTCACTGAAAGTCTGAAACTAGGGGCGGCTACCTTGTCTGTTATTTCCTGCTAAAACCGGCAACCTCATGAACTCCCAAAATGTTGTAGCAACACCGGAAAAAACAAGCAAAATGCCAAGATATGGTTTGCGAGTTGCGACATGTCACATGTGCCATGCTAGAAATCATGCAGACCATCGAGCTGCCGTGCAGTTGTGTCGCAACAATCAAACCACTGCTAGCTAACCAGCACCCAATAGCATGCAATGCAAATCTGAAGCTGTAAAAGTAGAGAAATGAACCCTGAATCTGTCCAGGAAAGAGTGCTCCTGAACCATCGCGCCATGTTCCCTTCGACACTACCACTTCACCTAACTGAAATCACAAGAACTGGAGTAGTCGTCAACTCATTCAGAAAAATGATTGCTTTTGAACAAAGCCATATCACCAATCTCTTGATACAGGAAACTGACCAGAATGGAACAGCCTCCATAAAAGCTGGACCATGGATGGCTGCACGATGATGCTTCTGCCCATTCAGCTGCAACTACTGTAGTACTTATCTGATTGCCCAGCCACTATTCTACTGCAGCAAGTGATGGCCCAGCAAAACCTAATCTGAATCTCGCTGCCACCCTCTCGAGGCACCATTGCACACGTCAAGCTCATGGCCTTGTTCCCTACCAAATGCCCTAGAAATGGACCATCTCTTCGTCTATATATCCATGATCTAGCTATCCATCAAGACACCATCGATTCAATCAGTACTTCACTAACAAATTCACAGGCTAGCCATTCCTAAGCAACAAGTATAAAGTTCAGTTATACTTAATCTGTATTTCCGTAACTTCAGTATTCCTGTGGACTCGTTTGATAATCTTACTATCTACATGGGCCTGCCCTACCGTGTATCTTGTGCGTTTGACCCATTTAATTGACGCGGGTTGGTGACGCGAGATTAGGCCTATGAAACCTTTCTTGGGCCCGAAATCCAGCCGTTCTACCATGAGGCCGTTCTACAAGGCCGTTGGATATAGATCGGGCGGTCCACAACAGATGAGTTCGCATCAATAGCACGTACGTACAGACATCGCAATAACCAACGAGTTCAGAGTTTCAGACAAGTACGCACGATGGAAGACTAATTCATTTCATCTAACAGCCCTAAAATTTACATCTGGATCTATGTACAAACGGAAAATTGATGGCTGATTGCTCCGACATTGTAGCATGGCCTCGCCATGGTGCTCAAGAACGCCCTCTCGACCTCTTGAGAGGCATCTCTCCTAAGCAAGCACATGACATACTCCATCACCGACGCATCGCACGGCAACGTGATCCTCCCATCGTCGCCGGCGAAGCCAAACTCCTCCTGGGACATGGTCAGGAGCTCGCCGAAGACCGCCGTGCCGAGGTACGGCAATGGCACCTCGAACCGCGCCCCGTCGGCGGTGTACACCGTGCAGTGGCCCTTGCCGGCAAGAGACGCCGTGCTGCAGCAATCATCGGCAGTGACCGCCTTCTGCTGTCGGCTACCACCGGCTGACACCATCCTCTGCTGAAGTTTCTTGGCCAACTGAGCAAGCTTGTTTGGATGGATCATGGTTGTGAACTTCTGTGGTGGCTGCACTTTTGTTGATATGACTATGAGGCTGAATGCTTAGATTGCTGGTATCTTGTTTGTGAATGTAGCGGATGTGTTCAGCTGGCCAGGAATTTAATTTATAGCTGAAGATTGAAGAAGGAGAGATCAAGGTCTAAGTGTAGCTCTCCATAAGTGAGTGGTGTTTGTACGTGCTATGTCTAAATCGTGCTGTTGCATGAGGAACCGAAGAGCCCACACACACACGGCTTGTCTTGTGTTTCAGAACGGGTGGTTAATTCAGGCAACTTGCATGCCCAGGAACTGTATCGGCAGGAAATTGTTTGAGAGTAGCAATGACCAGTAGATGCAAACAGCAAACCGCACGCAAATTCTTTAGTTTTTTTTGTTGAGGTTGGAAACTAACCTCTCACACATAAAACAACTATGATTAATTAACTATTAGTTTTTTAAATATGATATGTTGAAGCAACTTTCGTATGAAAAATTTTTTAAAAAACATACTGTTTAGGCCTTGTTTAGGACTGCTCCACGAACTCTGCTCCATAAACTCCATCATGGAGCAGCCCCATAAAAACCTGAGTTTATGAGACTTCTTTAGTGCTCTCACAACTCCCTTTTTTCCTGAGTCGCGTGTGTGAGCCGAACCCGTTTGGCTAAAAACATGGAGCGTAGCTAAAAACAGAGCTGAGCGGCCCCAAACAGCCCTTAATCTATAACTATCTATAAAGCAAATAGCGTTTCCCCCAAAAATTTTCGTCCGCCTGACTATTTTACAGAAAACCCTTTGAGTGTTTATAAAATTAACCCACAGTTCGTCTGGCTATTTGTTAACGACTAAATTTGGTAAGCAAATCTCCGAGTTTGAAGCAAGGATTAGAGCGGAATCGAAGAAAACGTACGATCCTCGGAAACAAAGACCGCATCGGCTTTGTCTGAATCGGCTAAAGAGCCAGTCGGCTTAGTCCGAGTCGGCCATCCAGTCGGCTTAGTCCGAGTCGGACCAGGATGGCCGATAGCCGATCCCAATTAGGAGCAGGAGATGAGACCGATTTTAGAAGGAAAGCTTAGAGATAATTATTGGATTCGGTTTCTAAAGAACTTCAAAGACGTTGTCATCTACGGATAAAGTCCTACAACGGCAATTGTATCTTTAAATTAGGATATTTTATATGGGTTTTTATAGATAATGTTGGTTTGTTTAGAAATATTTGTAATCTAATCTGTAATAGGAATCATGTCCGTTACGGACTCATTGTATATCCGGGTATAAATATGACCCGAGACTATGTAATTAACAACACACAACTCAATACAATCTTGGCGCATCGTCACCTTTTGTTTTTACTTTCGATTTCGACAAGGTCTTGCCTCATCTTTAGGCTGCATCGGATTCCGATCTCTAGGTAAGGTAATTTCTTGTTACAAGTGGTTTGTGCTATCGGGTTAATGCTTCCATCGTCATGATACTATGATCTTGATGTCACAAATTGCTTGATTTATCATATACGACATATAATTTAGATTAATGTCTAGATCTATCTCATAATCGGCTAGCGTTTCTTTGAAGACAACGGTCGACATAGTTAGATCTAGAGGTTGATTTAGGTTATATGGCGTATCCACCATCTCGAAGGGGGGTTTTCATTAGCTTATATAGATCTCATGCTTCTTTTTGTACTTAATGTTGTATCAGTTTGATCTATTAAGTCGCTCTTAGAATCGTATAGATCTATTCGGTTAAATGACTGCTATTAGAGAATAGAGATAGTATCGGGGTTTCAGCCGATCTTACCTGTTTTAGCCATCTTATATGTTTTATTACTGTTAGATGTGTTAAAATTGCCTTTTATATTAAGATCTTATACTAATTAAATCTGCTAAGCCTGGTATCAATCTGTTAAGTCATATTAACAGCCGATTGATCCTTGTTTAGTATATTTAGCTTAGAATAATATCTTAGTATAAAACTGTATCGAAGTACTAGCCGATTCACATTAGAGCTATGGCATCGGCTAAGTTATAAATATAGATAATTATTGTTCTAATAAATTTTTAGATATACGTAATTTATAATGTCTCGATATACTACCGATCTATCCCAATCACTTAGTCTAAACATGCTTTAAAATAGTAATGATGTATCATGAATATGTACAGCCGATCGAGTAGGATCTAATCATAATTTGACTATCTATTCTTTGTTTCTTGTTGATTACAGGATCAAAACAACTGGCACGCCCTGCAAATCACCAAAGACGATCCAATTTGGACCTGCAGAGTTAAGCAGACCTCTCAGGCCAGTGCGTGGGAAATTTCTCATCAACACTATTTTACAGAAAATCCCTTTAGTGTTTATAAAATTAACCCGCAGTTCGCCTGACTATTTTGCAAAAAACCCCTTGAGTGTTTATAAAATTAACTTGTAGTCCTCTTGGCTATTTTACAGAAAACCCATTAAGTGTTTATAAAATTAACCAGCAGTCCCAATGCTGAAATAGGCCTCACGTGAAGACATAAAGAAAAAACATATAAATTAGAATTACATGAGACTTCAACTTTAAAATAATTATGATAAAATAAAATGATGCTCGTTGCAACACACAGACATATTTACTAGTAATTTTAAAAGCATATATGTGAAAAACAAGACAGATAAATTGGAAAAGTGAACAAACAAACACAGCCCAAATATTAGGTATGACGGCTTCGAGGGCTGGAATTAGGTATGGCATTGAGGACCCGATCCTCGATCCCCGCGAGGAATTTATTCATTGGGGGACGGGGATGGAGGAAAGTTCATCCCCACGGCATTAAAACGGAGAATTTTTATCCCCGTTGGGTATGACGGGGGCGGGTACGGTGGCTTTTCCCCGTTCCCGCGAACCCACGTATCCGACTCTTCATTAGCCTCACGCGTTGCGGATAGAAAATTGATGACCTAGCCGAGATGTCCACCCCACGCCATTTCATTTCGTATTTGCAATTTATTAGACAAGTGTTAATGAATGTTTGATGTTGGGTTTGAATTTGATGATGTATGATTATGAATTCTTTTTATTTTCTTGTGTTATTGTTATTGCATATTGGTGACAAGTAACAAAGTCTCGTATTCACGGGGACGGGTTTTCCGTTGGGAATAGGGATGAAGAAAAGAGCTCCCTGCGAGCATTGGTGGGGACGAGGGTAAGGATTTTTCTTTCATACGAGAATGGGGATGGAGAGGCATTCTCCGTTGCCATCTCTGGCTGGAATTTTTTTTCTCATGCGCTCTTTTTGCAAGCGAGGTGAGGGGCAAAGGGTATCGGAGTTCTATTCTTCGACTCCCCAGGCCGACCTTTTTTTTCATTTTTCTTAGCGAGGACATGGGATTAGTCATAGATAATAGATTATCCCATTATCAATCAATCGACGAGACAAAATGCCCGTTTTCATCGGCAGCGAGTTTAAATTTCCTCCTCCGGCCGGCCGTGTCGCCTGAGTCTGTCGTTCTCAAGGCTGAACTTTTATCATGTCATGTCCCATCCAATTAATCCATGCCACTCAACGCTCATCCATCCTGCCACTTTATTAATCTTAAAATATAAAAATATAAAATTAGTTATGATATATCATAATATTATAAATTTTAAAAATTTTAAAAATGTGTAATATCATGTGTTTCATTCAGTACTATATTTTTATATTTTTTTAGACGAATGAAGTATATATTAATATTAGTACTACATTCTAATATGCAAATATGATTTCATTCATTACTATTTTCTTATATTTTTAAAATGGATAAAGTATATATTAATATCAGTACTACATCCTAATATGCAAATATGTGAATCGTGTGTTATGTTTTCAAAACCTATGGTTTTAATTGCAATTTTGTATTGTTTTCATTCTAAAATGTGGTTATCTGGTATATGCTTGGACAATTCCTAGGATAATGAGAAGTGTCTAATTTTATGATAGTAACATTCTGAGATGAAAGAAGTAGATTGTATAAGCATACAAGTTTATTTTTTATCATCTGGGTAAACATTCACCGTTTATTGCATGTCAAGCAGATGGTTACGAATTTTTTAAAAAATAATAATAAAGTAAATTAATATATAATATGTTATTCACAAACATTTAATTACTCTAATCATTATATATATATTTACATATAATTTTTCTATTTTTTATAATTTGTAAAAGTCAAATTTATATTTTACATATTTTATGAAAAGTGATATATTTCATATCAATTTTAAATTATGTGAAATTTTTTCATAACATGTAATATATGGATTGAATCCTTTTGTCCGTTTGGGGTCAGCGTCTCATCTCACACAACCCATTAGAGAGGCTACTTTGCATGGGTAACTCAATATGGCATGTCTAAAGTTGTGTTTGATTGAGCTTGTGCTTTTTCAGCTTTTCTGGAAAGCTAGCTTATTGGTTGATAATTTTTTACTATTAGTTTTTTAATAATTTTTTATCTTCTTAGCATACTAAAAGTCTGCAAAAACTCATTTCAGCCAGCTTTTCAGTTTTTCATTCATTTTTATTTTTTCAGAAACTAGCTTTTCAGTTTTCTGAAAGACAATTCGAAGTTTTTTAGCTTTTAAAAAGCAGAAGAAAGATAAAACAAACAAATCCTAAATTTGCTACTAGCAAGTCAGAACGGATTGTGAGAGGCGGCTCCTGCCGGCGTCTTAGAGGATGCTCTAGCAACGCGCCGACGACGATGGAAGAAGCCAAGGGGCCGTGCTCCACGCCGCCGGTGGCCGGCAAGGCAGCAGGGCGCCACCGCGAGCTCATGAATACAGAATAGGCATAAATTCACTCCACTGTGCAGGTTCAGGATTTTTACCAAACCTGAAAATGCCAAAAAGATAATATCTCTAGAACGCTACACGAGCTTCGCAAATTAATTTGGGTACATCTAGAGGAAACTCTTGATGCGATGTCCTTTTGAGAGTTTACATGTTACTCAAATAATTATAATTTAATTATAATTTTTTTAAATAGTAAAATAAATTAATATGTGATAGATCATGCCCGTTAAATTTAACTTCTATATATCACAATAAAAAAATAAATTTGACTAAGAAATATACTTTAATTTGTTTTTTTAACTTTTTTGTCTAGCGTTTTTTAATGTTTGTGAAATAATATAACATATGTTAATACATCTTCGTATATTTTTTAATTTTTGACATACAAAGTAAAGAAAATACATCCCCGACAGTTTAAATCCACTGTCGTACGTCACGGTATCGTGATACATAATACATCCTTGAAAAAGTTGCACACAGATCACTTCACTGAAACTAGGGACAAACAACCTGACGTAGACTGAACTTTCAGGCTAAAACCGATGGCTTGACGAACACCACCTGGATGTAGACCCATTGGAAAATGTACGGAAGATACCCATCACCCAACCAACGACAATAGATGTCACATGTGCGATGCTACAAATCAAGATACAAACAAACTGCTGGAAACTGAGATGTGGAAACTGTCTGTCGAGCAAGCTGTGTTGCAAGCAAGAATAAAGGCACGCCAAACAGTCTAACCATCGCCCATATGCGATTGCAATTTCAACTAGTGCAGTGACTACACAGCAAAAAGCAGGAAAATGAACCCTGAATCGATCTGCTCAGGAAGATTCGCCGAACCTTCGTCTTCAGCTGACTGCAATCAATCGCAGGGAGAAAAATAATTATTTTTTGTCAAGAAACGAGTGAGACTTCCGTCCGATTTTCATAAGATTAAAGGGGATAAACTTTTACAAATGTAACGACACAACGGTGTCGTTCAGACCTTAGCCAGAAGGCCCTTCTTATTCAGCAGGGGTTGGGATCAGAGCAAAGAAAACAGAAAAACTTTAAGGCATTTAGACATGATTACTTTTGAACAAACACGAACCAGCTTGCTTATCTCCATCTTGATACAGGAAGGTGAGCTGAATAATTAGTGAATTTAGCACGTCCATAAAAGTTGGGCCTTGGGTGGTTGCACAATACCTCTGCCCAGTTCAGCAGCAGAGACTGTAGCATGTATCTGATAGAACAGCTACTAATCCACTACCATTGCTTCCCCAGTGCACCAAGTGATGGCCCCAGCAAAATTCTAATCTGAATCTCGCTGCCTCCCATTGGAGACACCATTGCACGCATCAAGCTCATGGCCTTGTCCCCTGCAAATGTCTATTAGTCATATAGCACAAGATGTAGGCTCTCTCTATGCCTATATATTCTTGAGATTGCAAGAACGATACCATCACTGAGTCCAAAAAGTCACAAGCCAAGCATTCCTAAGCAACATAGCTTAGATTCTGAGAGCCAAAGAACAACCAGGCAGCCATGATACATTCCAAAAGGCTTGCTCAGCTGGCGAGGAGGTTGCAGAGGGTCAAGACGACGGCCGCCAGGGAAGACGACGCCTGCTGCACGACTTCTCCGGTTGCAGACAAGGGCCATTGCACCGTATACACGGCAGACGGGAGGCGGTTCAAGGTGCCATTGCCGTACCTCGGAACAAAGGTCTTCGGCGAGCTCCTGAGGATGTCACAAGAGGAATTCGGGTTCTGCAGTGATGGAAGGATTACACTGCCCTTTGATGCAGCCGTGATGGAGTATATCATGTGCTTGCTAAGGAGAAATGCATCAGAAGATGTTGAGAGGGCGTTCCTGAGCTCTGCAGTGATGTCTTGCCAGAATTCAAGCTGTGGAGTGCCACCTGTGGCCTTGCACCAACAATTTGCAGTTTGTAGCTCCTGAAGATATACAGAGTTTTGCCCTGTTCTTTTTTTTTTTGCCGGATTGACCGAAATGACGGCCAACCAATTTCATTAAGGAAAGAGAATAATGCAAATATAAAATTATATTTATAGTTTTGCCCTGTTTACTGTCTTTTTTCCCCTCTTGTCCAATAGTAGTGTAAAATAGTTAATACACGAAAATGGAAATGAAGTAATATACTTCACATATTCGTTTTATGCTAATGGCATTAAGCATGACAGCATGAAGTAACATTAGGCCATATGGAATGAGGAACCGATTCATTTCAACCTCAGGCTTTAATGTACAGATTTTACACCATAGAAGCTAAGGAGCACAATTACCATTTAGAGGTGTGCTGCTATGCTAAAACGAATCATATCTACCCCCAAATAAACTGTATTTATTAATGAAATGCCGATTGGTGCACTGCAAACTACTAACTGCTTAACAGGTTTGCTATTCTACATTTTTCTTATCTATGCAGTTCTTTAAGAATTTCATATATAGTGGGGAATCAGTCGTTACAATATCTGAAGTTGTAGTTCAAAATGCAACAAACCAATTAGTAGTCGGACAATATATACCAGCACAAAATACAAACATGATGTATGATTTGCATGTCGATATTCCGTTTTAGAGTATTTTCAGGTTATCATTGGTAACAACCACAAATAAAATATATCATCGGGAAAAGCCAGACACTATGTACACCAGAAAGTACGATCGCCACTGGAACTTGACTGAACCAAGAATACAGTGTCTGCAAAAGGAACCTCCATTTGAACATAAAATTGGCTACACTCTGAAGTTGGATAGCTGATAGGCCAACAGTCCGCCAAGAACAAAATGCAGAGAGAATCTATGGATTGTAAACCACAGAGCTTTATAAATCAAAGAACCAAACAGCACGTATGGAAGTGGTAAAGGAAACAAGATAAATGAAGGATTGCAGGAAAAATATATGGTCTCGTAGACTACAGATATTCTGAGAATCAAGCGACGAAAAATCAATCTAAAATTAGTAAAAAGCGCCAGATGCCAGATAAATTGATTTATGTAGAACAAAAGTACTACATTAGGCTGTGTAATTAGATTAGTTGCAGCGGTGAACTAAAATTAGAATATAAAATAAAAACCAACTTCGATTTGAGACTTTTTACATGGAAGGTTATTTTATTAGAGGATTTCAGTACTTAACAAACCCCAAGAAACAAAGTTCGACAACTAGCTCACTTCTCCGTGCACTAATCCTGAAATAATTCTTGATAAAATGTTTAAATGCATTATGTCCACCTCAATACAAATGTAACCCCGTTACAAATGTAAAAACAACAAGTAAGAAACTGGCTACCATAATGAGAAGGATAAGAACGAAACAGAGGAAAGATAAATAGAGCGGACCCCAAAGTGCACAAGTAGGCTAAGAAGCAAAGTGGGAATCGAACTCAATCATGAAGAACAAGATAGCAACTTTTAGGAATACAGAGTACATGGCTTTGTCTCTTGCTAAATAGTCATATTGATGGCTATGCGCATCAGTAGCTTACGGCTACACTTTTCCATTGTATGCTATATAAGTTCCTGAAACTTGCACATGCCACTTCACACCATCCATGAACTGAAGTACCAACCCACCACTAAAAAAAAGCTCATCTCTTCTGAAGAAACACACCATGATCAATCCTAAGAGGTTAGTTCACCTGGCAAAGAAGTGGCAACATATGGCAGCTCTTGGCAGGAGGAGGCTGACGATAACGGGAGCAACTAAAGAAGGCAACCTACGCTGCTCATCAGCCATCGCAGATAAGGGCCACTGCATCATCTATACAGCTGATGGAGAGCGATTTGGGGTTCCATTGACATATCTGAGCACAACTGTGTTTGGGGAGCTCCTAAGGTTGTCTGAAGATGAATTTGGATTCACAGGTGAGGAAAAGATCACACTTCCTTGTGAGGCAGCAGTGATGGAGTATGTGATGTGCTTGCTTAGGAGAAAGCCCTCGGAAGAAGTGGAACAGGCTGTTGTGAGCTCTGTCGTAATGCCATGTAATTACAAGAGTTGCACTAGCATGGTTTCAGTCAGTCTTAGCCAGTCACTAGCTATATTTTAACTACTGAGAAGCACTGTCTTCATGATGTGTGTGCTCACAAATGTAGTGTGTAAATAGATGTATATATATTTTCCAGTATTTTCCGGATTTAAGCAAAGCTTCGATCCGACACGCGACATGTTTAATGTCATGTTATGTAAAAGTTTACTCCTTATCATCTTAAGTTTTTGGTCGGCCTATATTTTCAGCCGCCCCGGCAAAAAAAATAGTCGTATATACCCCATTAAACAAGTACAGAAATGTAGTTTTGCAGTTGGGTTCAATATTCCAGTATTGATTTTACTTAAGAAACATTCCAGTATTGATAATTTGGAGAAATAATGAGGCTATTGTACAGACATGAACTACTTGGTCGATGGATCAATCCAGGGCTCAAGATCCTATTGTACCAGACCGTAGTAAATATTTTACCAAGGTTCTCAACAACTTTTATAGTTTTCCCTCTTAATTTTCTCCAGTGAAGGTGAGCAATCATATGCTGTTGAGACTTGAAGACATGGAAAATGCTGAAAAAACACCATGGCTCACCTTAGGAATTATCCCCCTCTTAAAATGACTGAAATGAGAAGTAGTTCACTCTTCATTCAAACACATCATATGACAATATGCACATGAAGATATACCTTTTTCATTAAAAATACTCCTTATTGATGTCGCGGAAAAAAGTTCCCAAATTTAAGATCATGTTTTACAAAATGTGAACCATTCTTTAAGATAAGGCCTGAAAACTGAGAATACGTTTTGCCTCATATAGTAACTTACAAGTGATAGCGGTACATCCTGGGTGCTTTCAGCTGACGTATTTAAAGATTAATGGCTGAATATAACTGCAGGCATAATTTTCTCTCGCTTATCCAATGGTCCCTAACTCCACAGAAAGAATTCAAAATTAGATTCCATAACAAGCGCTTCCCACTAGACTCCACAGAAAGTACTACATAGACAGGACCTAGTAAACTAAACTAACAATAATAAACATAACAGGAGTAGTGGTATCATTATCCTCTGCTCAGGTGAAGAGATCAGAGGTATCCAAGTGTACCACTAAACTGTGAGCGGACTTCTAGTTAGTTATGCGCATGTTTGTTGCTGCATGCACGCACGCGCTCAGCCTGAAGACTGCTTCCTCCTCGTGCATGCAACGGCCACAGTAGCATGCAGGATATGCGCGAGTCTTCTGTTGTTTGTTATCGCGTGCGTTCCCTGCGGCTGATTCTGTTATCTAGCCCGCGTCATGCGCATGTACTCAAGTGTATGTACCGCTATATATTTCAGCGATTCGGCTGTGAATACAACGAGCAATACTTCCTCGCATCTTCCTTGCACTCTCACATGGTATCAGCTTCCTCTCGATCCTCTATGGCGTCTGGCTCCTCGTCCGACGGCGACACCACTTCTCCTCCTGGCAACCGTGGCGGTGCCGTCCATCCTTTCCATGCGCCGTCATTTCCCACCTCTCCTGCTTCCTCGATTCAGCTCGTCAACATCCGGTCTCACGTCCCCGACGTCCTCGCTTCTTCTCGACTCTAACTACACCGAATGGAGCACCTTCTTCGAGCTCACGTTCCGGCGTTTTGGCATTCTCGACCACGTTGATGGTTCCGTCGACGCCAACGCGCTCGCTCGATGCCGAATGGCTCCAAATCGACCACTGCATAGTATCCTGGCTCTACACCACCATCGCCAAGGATATTCGCGATATGGTTCTTCAACGCAACACCACCGCGCACGCTCTGTGGCTTCAGATCAAAAACCTCTTCCTCAACAACTCCATGCAACGTGCCACCTTCGCGCTTCAGGACCTCCACACCTTGTATCAAGGTGATCTCTCAATCACTGAGTACAGCGGCCGCATGAAGCGGCTCGCCGACACGCTGCGCGACGTCGGTCATCCAATCACTGACTCCGCCCTCGTCGCCAATCTCCTCCGCGGACTGAATCCAAAATTTGGCTCCGCGGCCAGCGATTTGACGATCAAGGATCCTCCTCCCACCTTCCTGTTTGCCCGTTCCTTTCTTCTGCAGGATGAAAAGCGCCAAGAACGAGCTCATGCGATGGCCAGCAGCATGGCTCTCCTCACCACTGGATCTGGCTCTCCTTCCATGTCATCACACTCGCGCCACAAGCTCACGTCGCGCGACCCTCGCCCGGCGCCCGCCGCGGCAGCAACGCAAGCAGCCCGCCGGCCGTGCTCCAATGCGCCCGCTGCGCCGACCCTCCTAGCCCGATGACACATCCGCCCCGCCACAATGGACGCCCTCTTACAACCCTTGGACCGGCGTCGTCCAAGCTTGGCCGCTCTCGACCGTCCCGTCGTGGCGCCCGTCTCCACAAGCCGGCGTCCTCGGTCCACGTCCGTCGTCTCGCGGCCCGCAAGCTTTCTTCTCCACGACTCCGCCCGCACTTCCCGCGCCGCCTGCCGACTACAGCGCCCAGACCTCCCCGGCAACTCCATCACTGATTCAAGCTCTTCAGGCACAACAAACCAACCCCGGCCAATACTCCGACAGCGGCGATTGGTTCCTCGACACCGGCGCCACCAACCACATGTCCGCTACCTCCGATCTCTCAACTCTCTCCACTTTCTCCCATCTCTCCCACACATGTCATTGTCGGCGACGGCACTCACTTGCCGGTCACTCACAGCGGCCACCTCTCGCTTCCCACGGCTACTTCACCGCTTGTTCTTCGTCACGTCCTCGTGTGCCCTTCTCTCATTAAGAACTTAATCTCTGTTCGCGCACTAACCCGGGACAACTGTGTCACCGTCGAATTTGACGACCTCGGTTTTTCAATCAAGGATCGCAGAACGCGGACGGTTCTTCTCCGATGTGACTCCACCGGCGATCTCTACCCGCTGAGCTCCACCACCGCTGATTCTTCTACACTGCTTCATGCCTCCACCAGCAGATCCCTCTGGCACGCCCGCCTCGGCCACCTCGCCCTCGTCACTCTCCAAGCTCGGCGATCATCTTCGCTTCTCTCGTGTCCACGCCAACAACCACGTCGCCACGCCCGTCAACTCGGCAAGCACGTCCGTCAACCATTTCAGCGATCCACCACCATTGCAAACTGCCCCGTTTCACCTCCCCGCATCTTGATGTCCTGGACATCGCCCATCGCAGCAACTCGGTTACTCATATTACTTAGTCGTTCTCGACGATGCTTCTCACTTTGTCCGGTCATTCCCTCTTCGCAATAAATCTGATGTTCTCGCAACGTTCATTTGTTTCCATGCTTATGCACAAACTCAATTTGGTGTCCCCATTCGTGCTATCCGCATGCACAACGGCGGCGAAGTTCATTAGTGACGCCTTCCGCGCCTTTACTCAATCCCACGGCATTATTCACCGCCTCACGTGCCCTCACACCTCGCCGCAAAATGGCCGTGCTGAACGCATGCTCCGTTCTCTCAACGATAGCGTCCGTGCCTTGTTGTTTCACTCCTACGTCCCTCCTCGCTCGGCCCGACGCTTTGTCCACCGCCACACACACCATGAATCTTCGCCCGTGCCGTCCGCGTGCAAACTTCACCCCACATCAGCCGCTATACGGCCGCCCCGTCGTATGACCATCTCCGCACCTTTGGTTGCCTCTCGTTACCCCAATCTCGTGCACTCGGCTTCTCACAAACTTGCCCCCGCCGGCCGTGTGTTTTTCTTGGGCTATCCTGCGTACACAAAAGGATACAAATGTTATAACCCCCGGACTCGTCGTGTCATCGTCTCTCGACATGTCGTTTTCGATGAGTTTTCTTTTCCGTTTCAGGATACCTCGCCGGATTGCGCGCCCGCTCCATCGCCCTCGACGTCCGACATTCGCATGTTCCTATCTCCCCGCTCCCGACAACCCACCCCACGATGCTGCACTCCACCACAACAACCGCCCGCATCCACCCCGCCACCACGGCTACCCCGTCCGCATCCTCCTCCAGCTCCCCCACAACAAACAATGGAAACTCAGCATCCACCCCCACGCTGCCCCTCTCTCCCCCGCAAGACGCCATCATATGTGCACCCGCTCTCAGGCAGGCATCTTCCGCCCCAACCCGCGCTACGCCCATCTCTCCATCACCATGTCGCCACTGCCACCACCGCCTATCCCTACCAGCGTCCGCACCGCGCTCCGCGATCCAGCTTGGCGCGCGGCGATGCAGGACGAGTTCGACGCCCTTCTCCGCAACCGAACCTGGCAACTGGTCCCCCGTCCTCCTCGCGCGGTCGTTCGTGGTTTTCATCAGCGCCCCGGCATCGATTTCGACCAGACGTTCTCCCCGTTGTGAAACCGCCACCGTACGCGTCGCCCTCACGCCGCCGCATCGCATGGATGGCCGGTGCACCGCTTGGATGTCAAGAACGCGTTCCTCCACGGCGACCACACGAACGGGTCTCGCGAACAGCCCGCGGCTTCCTCGACAGCAGCCGACCCAACGACGTATGTCTTATGTCCAAGTCCCTCTACGGCTTGCGCCAGGCCCCTCGCGCCTGGTATCTCCGCTTCACCGCACACCTTCACACCATCGGCTTCCGTCCCACCGGCTCAGACTCCTCTCTGTTTGTCTACCGCCGTGGTTCGGATGTCGCCTGGCTTCTCCTCTACGTCGACGACATCGTCCTCACCGCATCGACCACACGCCTTCTACGCGAGCTCATCGGCCATCTACACTCCGCGTTCGCTATGAAGGACCTCGGCCCGCTTGCCTTCTTCCTCGGCATACAGGTGCATCGCTCCTCTCACGGCTTCTTTCTTCATCAACGACAAGACGAAGACATATTGATCGCGCCGCATGTCCAACCGCAAGCCCGGCAACGCCGCCGACACCTCTCCCAAAGTCTCTTCGGCCGCGGCAAACCCGTCTCCGACGCCACACACTATCGCAGCATCGCTGGCGCTCTCCAGTATTTGACGATGACCCGCCCCGACATTGCCTACGCCGTGCACCAGATATGTCTTCACATGCACGCACCCTGCGACGTCCACTGGAATCTGGTGAAACGCGTTCTCCGCTACGTTCGTGGCACCATCGATTTCGGCATCACTCTCCGGCGCTCTTCCTCAACAACCTTGCAGGCTTACAGCGATGCAGATTGGGCTGGCTGCCCGGATACGCGACGATCCACCTCTGGCTACTGTGTCTTCCTCGGTGACGCCATCATCTCGTGGTCCTCCAAGCGCCAAACCGTCGTCTCTCGTTCCAGTGCTGAAGCGGAGTATCGCGGCGTCGCCAACACCGCAGCTGAACTCTGTTGGCTTCGCAGCCTCCTCGGCGAGCTGTCCGTCACAGTTAACAAAGCCAGTATAATTTTTTGCGACAATATCTCCGCGGTATATCTCGCCGACAACCCTGTACATCATCGCCGAACCAAGCATGTCGAGCTCGACATCCACTTCGTCCGCGAGAAGACAGCGCCGCGCCCTTCGCGCTTCTCCACGTTCCTACTTCACGCCGTCGCGATGTTATGACCAAGGGCCTCGCTGAAATCTCTTTTCGCCGAGTTTCGGACAATCTCTGCGTCTCGCACCGACGCCTACGATTGAGGGGGTGTGAGCGGACTTCTAGTTAGTTATGCGCATGTTTGTTGCTGCATGCACGCACGCGCTCGCCCGAAGATCGCTTCCTCCTCGTGCATGCAACGGCCACGTAGCATGCGGATATGCGCGAGTCTTCTGTTGTTTGTTATCGCGTGCGTTCCTCGCGGCTGATTCTCGTTATCTAGCCCGCGTCATGCGCATGTACTCAAGTGTATGTACCACTATATATTTCAGCGATTCGGCTGTGAATACAACGAGCAATACTTCCTCGCATCTTCCTTGCACTCTCACATAAACATCACATATTCCAGTTTCAGGGAAAGAGTCAAAAGTTGAGCTTCATGTATACTAATATAAAATGTATCAGTTTCATTTAAACAATTTGTAATTTACAACCTCCCCACTCCACTTCGTTTAAAATTAGCGCTGGTTAGGTGGGTCCCATGCTAGGCCCATACGGAGGTGGGACCGGCTGCTTCCCTCGCCCGCGCGCGCACGCACCGTTCAACCTTAGTCCGTCATGACACCTGTGTTCATCGTCCTTTTCCCTTTTCCTTTTGCTCTCAAATGAACAGATTGCATAAAAAGTTATTTCCAATTATATGAAATAAAGTTTTAATAGTTTATTAAACAAATATCGTGACATCATAGCGTTAGCATGGGCATATTACTGGTCCTTTGTAATACATGAGATAAAACTCAATAGCAATATATAAATTTTGAAAAACCAATGAGAGAATACATAATTATATACAGTTAGGATATTTGGCATTAGGCCCCTGATATGATGCAAGGCACCAGCGTCTGCAACTCTGAATGTGAACAGAACTGCTAGCTCTATAGTAGCAGTTATCAGTGTAATAACAATAAGATGCATGTGCTAGTCTTGTGTTTGAACAAGGTATACTATACACACAAGGCAACTGTCTAACAAAGAAGAAAGAACAAATAGAACCACAGCCAGAAACTCATAAAAGCCATCTTAAACAAGCATGACATGCACGAGCATAAAGAACACGGAGAAAATGAGAATCAATAGTGAACACACTAGCAAAGCACCAAGGATTAAAACATGCTTTATTTAGTAGACAAGTCATGAATCGTAAGAAGCATACCTACCTTCAACAAATTCTCAGGTTGATAGCACATAACCAACTAAATGCAGTTTACGTGATGGAAGGAACTGAATAAGCAAAAAGAAAAAAAAGATTGACTTCAGGTGATGCTCTAGAACCAATTTTGCCAAAGGCAACGCGAAGAGCTCATAAAAAGCAGACTAGTTCATGTTTTCTCAACTTCTACTGCTAGTTATGTACCCACGAGACCACAGCTCCACCACATGTGAAATAGTAATGGCTTGAAATTAGAACAAGGAAATATTGCCCAGCAAATTAAATCATGCTGCCTCAAACAGCGAGATCTGATTTAGAGCCTCATGGCCTTGTCCTTTGCCAAACATGCCAGAGTGATAGAAACTCTAACTTCCACATTATTATATATGTAAGTACAATAAAATTGCAACTGGCAAGTATCATAAATTGAAATTTCTATCAAATTTGACCGCACAAATTTAGTCATGATACTGTTGATAACCAAATTTGACACTAGGGTCAAGTTATAGCAAGTTGAAGCTAAATTTAAAAAAATACCACAATGTTCCTGTGAAGGCCGGTCTGACCTCTGTTACGTGGCCAGTCAGACCGGACAATACACTACGGTTAGACCGCAGGTGTCCGGGCGGTCATATCTTGAGCACAGAGTCTGAATCCAATTTAGGTATTTCTCGGCTTTTTTCTTGTTTTAGACCAAGATTTTTCGAGTCATAGTTGATTTCTAAGTTTAATTGGACATGGAAAAGACTCTGGGAAGCAAGTTCACCTCTCTAAATATAAGAAGGCCAAGACCGATTGAAACAACCACCAATCAATCGTCAAAATTAATTTAGTATCCAAACTCTCTATATTCTATATCTTTCTCCTTCTTGCTATCTATCCCAAGTCTATTCTCCTCAAATTCCCTAATTGTCTATCTTCTCTCGTCTAGCTGGCCTGCCAAGCCTAAGATAAATCGTTGCGCGTTTACCCTAATAGGGTCCCTTTCGAGTGTTCGTTCGGCGGCATCTACCCATTCCCTACGACGATGCGTCCTCGGGTGCCGCCTCAAGTTACACATAACGTGTTCAATGTGGTGGCGTGCTTCCATGTCAACAGATACAATCCTAAACATATAGACCTAGTCCAACTGGCAAAAGAAGTGGCGATGCATAGCTACTAGGGAAAAGTTTACAACTGCTGCAAAGGATAACTACACACTCAAGAATTCAACTGCAGGAAAGGGAAACTGCATCGTGCACACTGTTGACAGCAAGCGATTTGAGATTCTTTTGGCATGCCTCACCATAATGTTCATTGGAGAGCTTTTGAGGATGCCTCAAGTAGAGTTTAGGTTCATAAATGCAAGGGAATCATACTGCCTTGCGAAGAGTCATGCACTTTCTCTCTTTAGTGGTACCTTACACCAGCTCTGAAGGCGATGTAACCATTCATTAGAAAATGCCTACTCAGAGATATGTATGCCTGTATATGTAGTTTACACCAAAGGTTACAAGTAATGGCTATCTGTTTATAAGATGAGATTTTTTTTTGATAATTAATATAAAAAACGAGAAATGGATTATCATTCAGACATCACAAGGAATACGGATAAATTTATACTCCTTCGATTCTAATTTTTGACGTTTTGACAAATTGAAGAGATTACAGCCAAGCAGCATTGAATTGACTGTAAGCCTCTAATTAGAGATAAGACTGCGAAGCGGAGTGAATCAGCTCTATCCGGGGTTATGCTGCAGGCCAAAAATTACTCTGATTGCAACCACATTAATGCGCAATAATGTGAAGGCTTTGCCAAATAGTGATGTCAGCCTCATAGTTCAGTTCTAAAGATCGAAACACTGACGAACGAGAAGTTAAAGCTCATGGTCTTGTCGCTCGCCATTACTATCTGATATGAAGCTACTGAAAAAATAACAGTTGAAGCACAACATTACTAGGACAAAGAGCTCCATTACTAGGCTGTTGGTGTTTTCAGGCCTTGGGTGTCGTGTTGTATATTCTGTTCTCTATTTCAGTGTAATGAGGCAGAACTTCTTCCTTTGATTCAAAAACAAAGAGCTCCATGCAATTCGACTTGGGGATAATAAGGATCTAGAAACAAAAACGTGCTGGTCACTTGCAATTTGCATCATCATCTCTGGGCTGGAGCCATCTCACATAACATCAACAAGAACTTAAATTTTTTTAAAAATAGTATAAACTTAAAAATTGATTTATTTGATTTAAAAAAATTTATATAGAAAGTGTTTGTAAAACACGCACCGCTTATAGTTTGGAAACATGTTCATCATAAATGAGGGAATAGCTATATAGTTTGGAAACATGCTCACCATAGAACTTTATAAGTCAAACTTAAATTTATTACTTATGTAGGTTTTAGATCAAACTTTTTATAACTTTGATTATCAATAATTTTAAAAATATTTAGTTTAATACAAAATACTATAATAAAAATAATAAAATATGTTTATTTATTATATGTATATAATAGAAAAACATAGTCAAGATATATTTTAGAGACCATGTCATTGTTTAAAACGTCAATAATTATAGAACCGGATGGAGTAGCCCATAATATACTTTGTCAATCAGGAATAGCCAAATATATCAATCACATGTACACTTATCATATGAATACAAATACACATATCCCTGAAAGAAAAATATCTGTCCCAAAAAAAAGAAAATGCCAGAGAAAACATGCATAAGTACAACAAAAAATGTCACATGGAACAACATTATATCATTTTTAATTATATCATTCTCATCTAAATAGTGTGAACAATTAGCACAAATAATTTTGACAATATAGATTATTCTATTGTATATCACCCATCAACATGCATAAAAGAATTAGAGGTATAATAAAGAAACAAAGAATATATTAACTTATATGTTTGCTAAAGATGATGATATGCGAGTTTACATGTAACTGGGAATTTGATAAAGTGATTTTTGTTTGAATATGATAGATATTATTATTTAGTATATCAAAGTCTATTTTTCACGATATAAATACTTCTTTCTTTCACTATTATAACGTAATATATTGCTTTTATAATGAATATGATAAGATATAACCTTCATATAGTATTTTTTAATAAATAATAAATGAATTGTCTGAGCATCTACGCGGGCTTTCTTTCGGTTTCATATAGAAGTTTATGTGCCCTTTGTACAAGGGTGATTATGAATCAACAAAGCGTAATACCTGCGTTGACAAACAGGTGCACAAAACCGCCAACTAATCACCACCCAACGAACGAAGAAACGACCAAGAGAGATCGATCTCCACCTCCTCAACACCGCACATCCCGCGCATGGAGGCTGCAGGCGACTGTCTCCTCCGCCGCACGTTCGCCAGCCGGAGCGCGGCCGCCTGATCCTTCCTCGCGCCGCCGCCTGCCGAAGTTGGCATTCGGCCGGCGAGCCGGAGGCCGGCCGCGGCATGGGTGGATCGGCCGTCAATTGCGCCGTGCAGAACGTGTCCCTGGACACGCTGTTCCTCATCGTCATCCAGGCCACCGCCGTCATCGTGCTCGGCAAGTTCATCCACCTCTCCCTCCGGCGACACAACCTGCCCAGCGCCATCTCCCAGATCATCGCCGGGATCGTGGTGGGTAGCCTGGGCCTGCACGACATGATCGTCCACGTCGAGGTCCAGAACGTGGAGGACACCTACGGCTGGTACGTCTCCGAGGCCCGCATCTTCTACATGTTCTACGTCGGCCTGGACGCCGACCTCGCCGCGCTCTGGAACGACACGCACCGCTGCACCATCGTCACGTACGCCAGCGTCGCCACCTGCCTGCTCCTCGCGGCCTTCGTCTCCGGCGGCATTTACGGCAGCATGATGCACACCCCGGTCAGGTCCCCCGAGCTGCTGGCCGCCGTGCTCATGCTCACGCTGGCCAACACCGCCTCCGTCGACGTCTCGAGGATGGCCGCCGAGCTCAATCTCGCGGCCACGGACGGCGGCCGGCTCGCCGTCTCCACGGCGATCGCCACCAACATCATCTGCATCGTCGGGGAAGGGGTCTTCTCGTGCATGAAACTGGCGTCGAGCAGGACGCCGGGATACAGCGCGTCCGAGCGCCTTGGGATGGGCGTGCTCGCGTTGCTCAAGGTAGGCGTCACGATGACGCTGCTCCGGCCGGTGGTGGCGTACATCAACCGGCGCAACGCCGGGCGCCACCGCATCGGGAACTGGGAGCTGGTGCTGCTGCTCGTCGCCGTCTCCTTCGTCGGCAACTTCCCGGAGCACGCCGGGTTCGACGGGGTGCCGGCGAGCCTCCTGCTGGGGCTGGCGTTCCCGAGGGAAGGGCCCGTGGCGAGGAGCGTCATGGACGCCATCGCCTACCCGCTGCACGCCCTGGCGCTGCCCTTCTACTTCGGCGCCATGGGCATGAGGATAAACTTCGGCGCCATGTCCGGCGCGATCGTCGTGCCCGCCGTCCTCCTCACGCTGCTCGGTCTCTTCGGCAAGTGCGCTGGCACCATGGGCGCCGCTAGGTACCTCAAGATGCCGCTCGCCGACGCCCTCCGCCTCGGCGTCCTGCTCAACATCAAGGGCCACGTCAACATGATCGACATGAGCTTCGCTAGCTCGGAAGGGGTAACGTGTTTGTGCCCTACGTGATCTAGCTTATCTACCTTAGCCACCACAATGGCGCCACTGATTGGCAGCGCGTGCAGATATGGGCGGAGCAGGCGCTCATGGCGATGGTCGTCGGGAGCATCATGAGCACCGTCATCGCCGGGCCGGTGTTCGTCGTGCTGTTCCGAAAGGAGAAGGAGGCGTACGCGTGCAGCGACCAGGCGCTCGAACACATGCCACCGGACAAGGAGCTGCGCATGCTCGCCTGCGTGCACGGCGCGCGCGGCGCGCCGGCCATGCTCAGCCTCCTCGAGCTCCTGGCGACGGCGCCCCGCGCACAGCCCACCATCCACGTCCTTCACCTGTTCGACGCCGACCGCAAGCACGTCGGCGCGAAGCGCTACCACCAGCGGGTCCAGGACAGCGATAAGCACATCGATCGACGCATCGACGAAGCCACGCAGGTGAACTGGGCCGTCGACGTGTTCACCTCCTTCACCGGCCTCTCCATCCGCCAGGTCGACGTCGGCGACCGCGGCGCCGTGAAGAACGCGAAGAACATCCGCCGCTGCATGGAGGACGTCCATGCGGGGCTCCTGCTGGTGCCATACCACAAGGAGCAGCGCTACGACGGCAAGATGGTCTGCCGGCGAGACGACCGGTGCCAGCTCAACCGCGAGGTGCTCGAGCTTGCCCCGTGCACCGTTGGCATCTTCGCCGACCGCCCGTTCTGGAGCGGTGGCGCCAGCTTCCAGCTGCCGACCAAGATATCAACAAGCGAGGAGACGACGGCGGCGAGGAACCAAGGCGACCAGAAGGTGGGGACCCGGATAGCCGCCATCTTCCTCGGGGGCGCCGACGACCGGGAGGCGGTGGCGTTCGCGTGCCGCCTCGCCAAGCGACGCCGTCAGGCTGACCGTCATCCGCCTCGTGCTAGGCGTCGTCACGCAGGACATCGCCAACGACGATCACCGCATCCCGACGACGAGCGCCGATCACATTGGCAGCTACGACGACGGCGGCGAGGAGGAGGTGTTGTCCATCGTGGTCCACGACGACGACCCCGACGAGCGGTGCGTGTCGGAGCTCCGGCGCGAGTACGTGGCGAAGGAGCGCGCGGAGTACGTGGAGAGGGCGGTGAGCGGGCCGATGGACGTGGCGGAGGCGCTGCGCGGGACGGCCGGGACGTTCGCGCTGGTGGTGGTGGGGCGCGGCGGGCGGCAGCCGCCGGAGCTGGTGGTCGGGCTCGAGGGGTGGGTTCAGATTGAGTTCCCGGAGGTGGGCCCGGTCGGGGAGATCCTCGCGTCGGACGAGTCGCTGGAGATGGGCTCCGTGCTCGTCGTGCAGCAGAGGACGGCGCCGCCGCCGCCGCCGTTTCACCTCGACATACCGCCGGCGATCTGACACACTACGTACACAATGTACAAAAAAAATCAGTGTAATTAAACTTCGAGGATTATTATAGCTGTGTATATTTAGAGCGTAGAAGAATACAAGAAATTTTGTATTGAGTAATTTTTTTGAAAACAAAACTAAATAGTTAACAAATGCAGGGTCATTGCCTCATTGCCATTGGTCGTTTTCTCAAATGGGAATAAATATATTTATGATGTCAGATTTTTTATGAAAAACGTTGAATAGGTATATCCTACCTTCTACTACTCCTCGTTGTTATCATCTATAGCACAGTACTACAGTACTAACAGCAATACTCTCATAAGTATATATTTGAAACATATGAGTTTCACATGAAATTTATTTTGTAGTGGTGTATCTAGGGGAAGGAAACAATACATTCGTACCTGAGGACCTGTGCTGACTACAAGTTCTGTCAAACTTCGAGACTTCCGTTGCCATATATGCAACATAAGAATTTGAGGTCATGTACTGATATGGAATATGGGCCATTTGTACATGGTGAAGAGTACGAAAATTTTGTTCTCGGTGTTCTTTTGTTCCCTAAGAAAGTGAGGACTAAGCCCTTTTTGTTTCCGCCTAAAATTATTGTAATTATATTATTGAGTCATATTAATATAAGCTGAATTATATTTTTTTCATCCAAAAATAATAAGTGTAGCCCTATAGTTAACTATAGGAGGTAGTAATAAGCTAAAATAAAGTAAGTTGTGAGTTGTTTGTTTTTTTATTATTGAAGGTATAGATTATAGGGTTTGAAAGTCTAATGTCTATAATGACCTAAGCTATTTTGGATGCGAAGGAGGAGGAGATGACGACATTGATGACGGCACGGCTTGGGGAAGGAGGCGGATGTGCAGCGTGGGTGGGGAAGGCGATGGTGCAGCTTAGGGAAATGCACGGGTGGGGAAGGTAGAGTGCGGCTTTGGGAATGCACTAAGTCGGGAAGGGAAGGAAGGGAAGGAGGCGGATGTACTGTTTTGGAGTCCCGTCTCAATCCGTTCGAATGACAGAGATAGGTAATTTCTTTCAAGTATCTAGGGTAGTGGGTCTTTAGTCACCCAATAATCTAAAAAACACCTTTGAAGGAGATTAATTTGGGTTCTAGATTGTAATAATATACCATAATAATCCATCTGTTTATTTCAAATTACTCTAATGATCTATATTATAATAATTTTAAGCTGAATAAACATGGCCTAAGTGCATGTTTGATATTATTGAACCGTTATTACACGTCTATTTGATTACATGGACAAATTAAATAAAATTTTTAAAATAAATTACACAAAAAATTAAAATAAGTTGTCTAAGTAATGCAATAAAAAGAAAGTTTTCTTTTAGAAAACTTAGTTTCATGTAGAGAAAATAATTCGCTTCAACAAATTCGATGAACAATTCAAATCTTATATAGGAGAACCTAAGTTGGGCGAAAGCCTCCTTTGAGCACCAGGTGAATTGGGCGTCGAGCTAGAAGACCGATGGTTGGAGGCACGACATCGTTTTCATAATAACTACATGGCCATTTTTTATACTCTTAGGTTGTGTTTGTTTGTTTGAGTTTAACTTTTTAGCTTTTTCGAAAAGCTAGCTTACTAAGCCGATGATTTTATTATTTTTATCTTTTCAACACATCAAAAGCCATCAAAAGCTCATTTCAATCAGTTTTTCAGTTTTTCATTCATTTTCTCAGAAACTAGCTTTTCAGCTTTTCGAAGTCAGCTCGAAATGCTTTATGTTTGTTTTAGCTTTTCACGAAAACGTAAGCTAAAAAGCTACCCGTAAAGTTGAAACAAATATGACCTTAGGCGTGTTTAGATCCCGAAAATTTTTGCCAAAATGTCACATCAATGCTTTGACACACATTTCAAGTATTAAACATAGACTAATAAAAACAAATTACGTAATCCGTGGTAAACGACGAGACGAATTTATTAAGCCTAATTAATCCATCATTAGCACAAGTTTATCGTAGCACTTTATTGTCAAATCATAGTCTAATTAGGCTTAAAAGATTCGTCTCGTAAATTACATGCAAATTATTTTTTAGTCTATATTTAATATTTTATTTATGGGCCCAAACTTTCGATGTGATAGTGTAAAATTTTTGCAGTGGATCTAAACAGGCCTTAGTGTGCTGGATGATTTGGAAAGAGAGGAATACACGTGATTTTAAGCAACAGCCGTGCAATTGTTTGGAGACATCAAAGGCGAAATCTCAGTGTGAAAAAAGCCAATATGTTCAAATCTTGAGCTCTACTTAGGGCAAACCTTAGGTTTCAGTTTCGATATCTTCCCGTCGATGCTCTTTGTAACATGTATCTGAATCTCATTTAATCTTAAGAAATTTTGGTCGGAATCAGGTCTCTTTGTAGAATTTATAACCGATAGATCCATTTGTATCCATATCAGAGAACAATATTACAAAGAAAAGACTCGTCGTTTTGTTTTTAAATAGGGCGACCCGTTGATTTTTACTGGAACATTTGACCTCTTCTCATCTTCTCCATCTCTCTTCCTTCCTCTACCACGCCACCTCTTCTGCTCTTCTCCGCTCGCCTCCAGTAGTCCTCTCCTTTCCGGCTCTGTCTCCCACGCCGTCGTCTCATCTCATCGGCGACACGCAGGGGCAGCCTCACGCGGCCGCCGACCATGGCGACGCGATCCAGACCACCCGCCGCGGCCGTCGACCCCGAGGCCGTGCTGTCCCACAGGTTCCCCGAGGTAGGTACTCCTCCCTCCGCAGTTCGCCCTGTGTTTCTCCCTCCGTTTCGCCCTCTCACGCCTCCCCTGTACGCGCCGCGCAGGTCTCCTTCGCCTACGACGAGAGGTGAACCCGCTGCGGAATTCGCCAACCCCCCCACCGACGCCTGCTCGACGGAGCGCCCTCCCGCACGCGCTCCCCCGGTTGATCTGATCGGCTCCCGTGTTTGTTTGCTTCGCAGGGATGTGGCGCTGTACGCGCTCGGAGTCGGGGCGTGCGGCGCGGACGCCGTCGACGAGAAGGAGCTGCACCTGGTGTACCACAGGGACGGCCAGCCACACATTAAGGTGTCCCCTCGGTTAAATCCCCTCTCATTTTACTGCGAATTCGTTCTTGTCCTGACGCTCTACATGTTGTGATTATGCTGTTGGATTTGATTTGGGGGAATTCGTGTATGCGATATAATAGTGTCTGTACTGGCATTTTTGTGATTACGCTGCTGAATTTGATTTGCGGGAAATTCGTGTGTGCGACATGATAGTTCTAGACAGCGATATGGAATCTTGTATATTGTAGGGATCGTAGAATCTTAGTTAGTAAGCCGGCAATGCTTTTATTATCTTAACCAAGATGCACATTCGCAGACAAAATTAAATTGGAACCTACCTGGACATATTCTGCTTTACCAAAGTTTCGATGGATTATTGTTGTTACAATTAGTGTCTTGCCTTAGTTACTTTTTGTCAGGACTTGGGGAGCTAATGCTTGATTAATGATTATAGTACTTAGCTGAACTCCATCCACCTTAGAGCAAAATACTATATGCTTGACAGCTTGTTCACTTCGGAGGATTATGTTGACCATCGATGTCATTAAGGCGTGACTGTTGGGAATAACGTAATGAGCTTAGTATGGTGAATAAGCAGTCCTCTATTCTGGTTTAGCGACCAGCCATTCACAATTAATATCGTTGTTTTATTGGATGAGATGGTGAAAATGAAACTAAAGCAATTGCTCAGGAATTATGTTTAGCCATGCCGAGAGTCCATGCTATTCTCATTCAGTGAATATAACGAGCCTGACATGTATAGTCGTGGGACTTACCAACGCATTGCACTGCTAGCAGATTCACATGTCATCAATAAATTATGCTCCATGTGTTTGAAATACCGAGTCTTAATCTAGAGAACGGTGTGAAACTAACACATTTCTTATTTCTATTAAATTGCAGGCTCTTCCTACTTTTGCTTCTTTGTTTCCTTTCAAGAACAACAATGGGCTTGGACTTGTTAATGTGCCTGGCCTTAAGTAAGATGTTCATCAGCCATCACATGATTACAGTAGCTTATGAGTTCTACTTTCTCTCCGTGCCATGTTTCACTACCATTACTTTTGTCTCTTCGTATCCATTTATCTATGTTTTTAGTAGCTCCAATATGTATGCTACAGTCACTTTAGCTTTTCGTTTTATTGTTTTTCTTCAGCTTTGATGCAAGCCTTCTATTGCATGGTCAACAATACATCGAGATATACAAGCCAATTCCTTCGGGTGCCAATGTAAGTAGCTTTCCCATCCTTCTCAAAACATTTTGTTTTAATATTGTTGTGCTTAGAGCCTGAGGTACATGGTACATGCAATGACTGGCTGGAATGGTACTTATCATAGTTTTGGTCTAAAAGTTGGCCAAAAGATATTTAGTGACTTCATTACCAAATAATTTTGTACATGTGGATGTACATATATGGATTATCTTCCAATGGAAGTTGATATCTTTTAATGGAATTTGTGCGCTCATGTTAGTTATGATCAGTTTATCATAAAGACAGGATAGATCACATGGAGATCTTTCTCTAATGTTTTGTCAAAAGAACATATATCATTTTGCTTGTTTCATTTTTTTTTTCATTTTTTGCCATTGATGAAAGAACTATTGCCTAGTAGACAGTAATCTAATAAGTTACTGCACAGCTGAAGATTCTTGAGAGTCCCTCATACCTAGTGGCAACTTATGGATTCCTTATTTTTATTTCTTCAGATTGTAAACAAGTTTAAGGTAGCTGGCTTGCATGACAAAGGTACTGAATTCAATCAGCACTGCTTGTTGCCTTCTTATTCTGAAATTAATGTTTATCATCTCTCTAATCCACGCCACTGCTAGATCTGAAACAAAATCTGAAGGGTTATCATAAAAAGAAAGAATGAAGCACAATAAACTGAAATCCTTCCCATGGAGCTCCTCAAGTACATAGCCTATTGTCCTGACTCCTGATGGCTTTCTCTATTGAGCCTTTAGTTCCGTGCTTCTTGTACTCTCAAGAAAAAAAAAGCTCTGTGCTTCTTGCAATAGAAAATTTGCAACTGCAAATTCCATCTATTATAGGAATCATGTGCCATGGTGAATCTTTTTATTCTTTTCCTGTTCCACCTATGCAAGTATCAAGTTTATTATTCATGTTGTCCCTCAGCTAACAGTGTTCATCTGCACCAGCAGGAGTGTTTGGTCCGACCATCAGAATACCACTGACCAATAGAAATCACTTTTGATTGACTGCCATTTACATCCTTTGAGCTCTTCGACCACTTCATCATAAAATCCTATACCCACTGATTCGAAGCAAGCAAAACGATCTTGTGCTCAAAATTGGGAAATGGTTGTACTGAGACTACTTCCATATGCAGGGAAAGCAACTATTCTTGAGATTGAAACTACAAGCCATGTGAAAGATTCTGGTGAAGTTTTATGTATGAACAGGTTTGTGAGATGGCCTTAAGATTTGAACATTCCAATATGTTTATCATAAAATACAGAGAAGCAATGCAGTTGATGCTCAATGCAGGAGTACTCTCTACCTCCGTGGTGCTGGAGGCTTTTCTGATTCTTCACGACCATACTCCTATGTTAATTATCCAATTAACCAGGTTTCTCACATTTCTATTCCAAATTCAGAACCTTCTGCAGTATATGAAGACCAGACACAACAATCCCAGGCATGTTGCTCATTTGACATGCTATTTTATGTGTTTGTGCAATTTCATGTCTTTGTCGGTAATAGTGGTACACATCATCTGTATTAGAATTATGTCTTTGTCGGTAATAGTGGTACACAGCATCTCAATTAAGACTATACTAACCATTTTCTTGTATGGCCTGTATTTCGATGAGTTACTGTGTTCATTTTACATAAATCATCCAAAGTACCACAATTTGCATGTGCTCTTCAAGTGTTTTTTTAGTTCAAAATCTTTATTTTTTGGCCAGACCAGTTCTATTTTGCCCCCCCCCCCCCCAAAAAAAACAAATTACTTGAATATTGCTCTTCAAAGTCTCATCACTTCTTATTGTTCATTCAGGCACTCCTGTACAGGTTATCTGGGGACTACAATCCTTTGCATTCAGACCCTATGGTTGCACAGGTTGCAGGGTGTGTATGCCACTGCCGTTTGTAGTGTTCCTTATGTACTTTATTTTTACGTATCTATATCCATACACTGACATTAGGAAATATTTGCACTGGATCTTGCATCAGATAAAGTTTCCAGTGTTCAGTTGTTAGCAACATATGTGATAGAAATCTAACGAGTATCTTGTCTCTTGTTCTTATTAAACAAGTTTATATAGGTCTAAAGAAATCAACAATGTTCCTAAAAACATTAATTTATTCCCTAAAAAGGCACAATGTTTCAATGTGGCAGTGAAAGGGAATGAAAGTAGCAGTAAGAAACTCAAGGCCATCGAGCATTATCCCTTATCAGCTTTATTTGGATGTTTTCAACACAAATCAACGACCTTGTGAGGTCAAAATGGTTGTCACAAATCGTTTTATTCATATTGGGATGACTTAGGCTTCAGTCTCCGTCTCAGTAATTTTCCTCTATGCTTCATGTTTACCTGTTGCGGGATCCTCGTTTACCCGGAGTTTGCTTTCTACGCATGAAGATTCTATCTGACAAGGACTTCTGTAGGTTCACTCGTCCAATACTGCATGGTCTTTGTTCCCTTGGGTTCGCGACCCGCGCTGTCATCAAATCTTTCTGCCATGGAGATCCAACAGCAGTGAAATGCATCTTTGGTCGATTTCTTCTGCATGTCTATCCTGGGGAAACTTTAGTCACTGAAATGTGGCTCCAAGGCCAGAGGTAAACATATTTTATCTGAACTTTTTTCTGTATCTGCTGATTTTTCGCAACACAAACCCATGGAATGATTGGCTCTTGTAGGGTGCTTTATCAAACAAAGGTCAAAGAACGTAACCGCGCCGTGCTTTCTGGATATGTGTTGCTCAAACACATCCCCTCATCATTGTAAGTGCTGTATCATACTCGTGACTGGATATTTTATAAATCGGTGCCTGCTGGTTGCATTAGTTTGGTAGTGTGTAGTGGTCAGAAAAGCTAAAGCTTTCTGGGGACATAAAATCAGGTAAATGAAGAGCTTGAGCTACTTCAAGTGGTGGGTTGCCATTGTAATGATAACAAGTGCTCTGCACGTATCTGCAAATGATGCATTGCCTAAGGCTGAGTTTGTTGCTTGCTGTTGGAAACTAATGCTCGTGCACACCAACCGAAACGACTCATTAACATATAATTAATTAAGTATTAGCTATTTTTTAAAAATCAAATAAATATAATTTTTTAAAACAACTTTTATGTAGAATTTCTTTTGCAAAAAAATACATCGTCGTAAAACGTGCACACGGAAGAAATGAGGGGTTGAGTTAGTAACTTCAACGAAATAACTCAGCCAAGTTATCTTCTGTATATGATATTTGTTATTTCCTTTTCTTTGAAAGCACTTGAAGATTTGAATAGGAAACGCTTGGCCCTGTCCGGCATTTAGAAAAATTAGTCATTCCTACGAAAATTCATATGATATATACTTTCAGAGACTGTTGGTGTCCAAGTCCCAACGGTGCTCGATACATTTGCGTCATGCTGCTATACCCGTAGTACGAGTGTAGGGAATACGTGATGATGAACTGAAAAGGACTGACCAAAAGAAAAAGATAAGGATGTAATAGCTGGAGAAAGAATCTGTCAAGCATCGTAGCTGCACGGCTCTTGCGTTGGCATGTGGTGTGAAGTGAAGCTTTTTCCTGGCTAGCTATCTCTGGATTTCCTGGGTACGTAGCCGCGTAGTAGCGTGCGTACTCACCAGATGGCTGTATGGCACGGTATTCTTCCTTTTATTTCACGGTATCGACAACCAACTGCTCGTAATTCTGCAGAAGTATAGGATTCTCGCTCGAGTTTCATAGCTAGGCAGTTCTATAAAAGTCAGCTAAAAATTATTGTTCTATACAAAGTAGAAAACCTAATGCATATGCTGCAAAAACGAGAGCTGCAGGTTTCCAACACAGACGGTGTTCATTCACGGCCGACGCATTCATGAGAATTACATCTTCGTGAAGGGTTTAATTGATCACTTTCATAGAAAAAGAAAACCAATGATGATGCTCAAACTAGATATTACCAAAGCCTTTGACACCGTGGCATGGGAGTTCTTGATGCAAATGCTTCATTATAGAGGATTCGTACCTAATTGGAGGAGATGCCTGTAGGCGATCTTGCTAACAGCGCATACAAGGTTGCTGGTCAATGGTGCAACTTTATACTTGATCAAGCCAACTCGAGGGTTGCGTCAAGGGGATCCCTTTTCCCCTCTCCTTTTCGTTCTGGTAATGGATACTCTCTTGTCAAGCAAGCAGCCAACGAACATGTACTAGCACCAATCAAAGCAAGGCAGCAGTTGCCATAGGTCTTGGTTTACGCTGACGATGCAATAATTTTCTTTCACCCGACAAATGATGAAGCAATGGTTGTAAAAGAGATCCTGAATTTTTTGGCGAAGTAACTGGCCTCAAAACAAACTTGACAAAAAGTTCTCTAACACCAATAAGATGCACTGAGGAGCAAAGCAATAATGTTGGATCAATTCTCTCTTGTCAATTGACCAACTTCCCTATTAAGTACCTTGGCTCGCCGCTGTTAGTCAGGAAGCTGACCAAGGCAGAGATGCAACCTATGCTGGACATCATTTCAAATAAGGTAGCAGGTTGGAAACCCAAACTCTTGTCCATAGATGATAGACTTTGCTTGATCAAGTCAATTCTCACAGCGCAACCGATTCACCTTATGTCAGTTTTGCAACTACCAAAATGGGCGATAAAAGAAATCGAAAGGAAGTGCAGAGGTTTTCTTTGGAAGGGTCAAGAGGAGGTGAATGGAGGGCATTGCCTAGTTGCCTGGAGCTCAGTTTGCTCCCCAATTCAAAATGGCGGCTTGGGGATCAAGAATCTAAATTTTTTCGGTCAGTCACTTAGGCTCCATTGGCTGGCAAAAGAGATAGAACAGCAAGGAGACCTTGGAGTGCAATCAACTTTAATCCAGGAAGGGATGTCATACCTTTTTTCAACTCGGTTGCTGAATTCACCATCGGAAACGGTTTAAGCACTCAATTTTGGACACACAACTGGACCGGAAAAGGAAGCTTCCAATGGAGATGGCCAATCCTATTCTCCTTTGTCTGCAAAGGCAGGCTGACAGTTGCCGAATGGCTGCGAAACAACAAATGGCTAAGTTGGATTCAGGGGTCTCTCACAGTGCAAGCAATTGATGAGTATTTCCAACTTTGGGAAGAACTACAGACAGTGAGTCTGAATCAGGGTGTGGATATATTCAGATGGAGAACAGCAAAGGACAGGTGTTTTTCGGTATCATCTTCTTACAAGCTGTTCTTCCTGGATTCGCAAGTTTGTCCTTATGGGCGGCTACTCTGGCGTTCGAAAGCATCTGCACGGGTGAGATTTTTCATCTGGACAATGTTCAAAGGGCGATGCCTGACTGTAGAAAATCTGGCAAAAAGGAACTGGCCGCATCAACAACAAAGCGCTCTATGTCAAGCAGAAGAAAAAACAGTACATCATCTATTCGTCTCGTGCGATTTCACGGCTCAGGTGCGGGCAAGGATTCGCAATTGGATTGGAACACAGTTCACAATTTCGGCAAAAGAGGGGCATCCGCTAGATCAATGGTGGTTGGACACCCGTAGATCTTTTCGGAAATGCTACAGGGCAAATTTTGACAATGTGTTCATGTTAACCAGCTGGATCATTTGGAAAGAGAGAAATGCGTGAATTTTTGAAAACAAGTCCAAGACGGTGGAGCAAACTTTGCATCGAATCTCTGACGAGGTACTCAAGTGGAAGGAAGCAGACATTTTATCCCAGTTTGGGGAGTGATTGTTCTCGGGTTGACGGGATACAGTAGACGCCCGCTGATCTAAGTCTGCTGCTGTTGTAACTAGCTCTTTTCCTGATTCTAGTTTCTCCACTGGACACTAGCCAAGCTAGTTTTCAGCACAACATCTTCATATCATGATATGTAAACCTCCCTCCCCTTTTACTTAATGAAAATCGGTCGGCCCGCCTTGGGTCGTCCTGGCAAAAAAAAAGAACTACAGGTTTCGTGAAGAAAAAATAGCTAGCACCACTGTAAAAACCATTTTTATGCGGATTGAAAGACATCTTTTCGTGCGAAAGGTCTGCCCGCATGGGCGAAAAGGTCTGAAAAAAGACCATTTTCACATGCAGGCGACCCAACCGCACGAGAAGATATATTATCCCGTGTGGTTGATGCTCAGGGCAATAGCAGTGCGGCACAAGAATTTGTCCAACCTCATATGCCATCTAGACAAAAACAATGTTAGCTACATGCTTCACAGTGCATGTTGCTTATAATGTATCCCACCAGTCCCTCTCTCTCCTCTCATTTTTCGTAGCCAGGAGTTGATTTGTTTAGAGACGGAGCTTGTAGCTAATCTTGTGTTGACAATGTCATCTAAGCTAGAGTAAATTTCACTATGGACCATATTTTATTACTGATATTTTGCTTTGAATCATTCATTAACCAATATTTTCATTTTAGAACGGGTATATTTTACCTTTATGGCCTTTGGATCACTCTTTATTTTTTATCCATATACATACAAATTATCATATGTCAAAGAAATGGTCTTACATATATGTCGCTATAAAAGTTAATTGATGAGTATAAATCAATGAAATTCAAGATCGTTCATATGTTTGATAAGAGTCGGAGTGATTCAAAATAAAACAAAAAAGATTACCTTTCCAAAGTGAAAACATTAGTTAAAAAGTGGTTCAAAGTAAAACATACTATCTCTGTCCCAAAATAATACTATCTCTGTCCCAAAATAAGTTTATTTTTCATTCATCACACACATACCAATATAAACCAAAAAACTAAAACATCACTACTTTATTAAATCACAATGTAACTATTCTTTACTTTATCTACTCTCAATTTAATTATTTTTTACTTTTACAAACTTCAATGCAATAATTATTTAAAAATAAACTTATAACAATCCACGAAAGAAAGAAAAAAGTAAATAATAAAATATGATTCAAAATAAAATTTACTCGTTAAACTATACCGTTTCTTAGAAATAACTCGGTGCGCTAGCACTACAAATTTTTTAGAAAAATGGAATCACTGTTCCATCCAAGGGAAATGGGCAAGTAGACAGTGGGAATTTTCATGATGGATAGCTGCTAGCACGTGTACGTAGTAGCTCGGGCCCTGGGCTAAAGTGAAACAGGAGAATACGGCCCTTTCAGCCGGACTTATCAACCGTTATCAACCGTTCGAACAAGATTTTTCTCTCATAAAGAAACTCACCTGGTTTATCTTATCAAATGGCTTCTTATACGACCAGCCGAATATTCCTTATGTTGGCAAACAATTGTGGATTGTGCAGCACAGCTATTTTGATCATCTATTGCAAAAGGGAAAAAAAAATTATGCAGCACATGCGCCACTCTTCGCCGATCTAATGGTCCAGAATAATCCAAAGTGATGTACTGTTCTTCTGTCTCTTCTTCCTCATGTGTCGGAGGATCCAAAGTAGTATCCGGTAGCAGTTTCAGTAAACCCCCAACAATTAATACCTTGGAGGAGTAACAATTAAGACAGGATTAGTTAATTTGGGTATGGATGAATCACTGTTCTTTGTTTGTAGGGAGGAGGAAAGGATTGACGGTTTCACGAGGGAAGATGATCCGACTGAAGAGATGCAGTAGCAAGAGGCAGAGGAGATGTGCTGACGCGACTGTGAGATATGGTACTAACTCAGAGTCTGTTCCTGTACCAGCATAGATAAAAACATTAACAAATGAGTATATATGTCATCACAGCCAGTGGTGTCACGTATTACTCCCTTTCTTTTTAAATAACTGATATTTTTTTCAAAATGCGCTCATATACACGTAAATATATTTATCGCCATGAACATGCATACCTATACCTTATTCATATAAACACATGTAATAACTAAACTAAAATATTTTAAAATTAACAAAGTTATCAAAAGCATCTTGTCGTGAACGAATAGGTTGTCTATCATAATCATAAAAATAATAATTAGTCATAAATTAAAATATTCAATAATTTTGACTTGACTATTTAAACTCTACTAATTATTTTTAATTTTAAATAGTTAGATTAAAGCGAAAGCGAGCCCATGATGCTAGACATCATACACAAGTGGCCAAAGCTTAAAAGTGAATAATGTCCGTTGTCAGTAATTCAAAAACGGAACGAATAATTTATGGTCTTTGTTTTGACTTGTCTACTCTAGTAGGTGCACCAGGGTTTGATTTCGGCAAGTTATGTCGTGCCGCCTCGGCGGCATGACGAATTTCGTCGAAATTCATGAAAGCCGTCGGCAATAAACAAGAACAAATTTGAATTTGAACGATTTCGTGCGTACCGTGAAAATCGCATCAAAAACCACAAAAACCGCGCAAAACCACGAAAACCGCGCAAAACACGTGAAAACCGTGGAAACCGCGTCGTGCTTTTTATAAAAAAATATATTTTTGTGTTAAAATGAATTTTTTAAATTTTTTAAATTTTCACGAAATTATTTAAATGAAATCGTAGAGATGTCATGTCGTACCCGCAAACGACCGAAAACCGCGAAAGTCGGAGCCGGCTTTCGTGAAATCCGAAACCTGGGTGCACCCTTATTCTTTTTCAGTAAAGTACGTGGCTGGATTCTAAATTTGTACGGTTAGGACTCTTTATAAAGGTCCAAACAGGTTCTAACCCATTTCATGTGTTGAGTCAGATCGATATGTTATGTTCAGTCATATATAAAAAATAAAATTTAAAATCATATTTTCTCTTATGTAGGAAGAAAAATGAAAAAATTAGAAAAAAAATTCTAAGGTATTTAGAAAAAAATTTATTTTTTATGTGACGACACATGTATCCGACTAACATGTAAATATCAAAATATCATTGTGATATGTCATATCAACATATCAGTTTGAAACCGATTTAGATCTATACGATATATAAGATATCTAAGACTTCAAAGTTTAAAGACTCAAAAATATACTTTTTTAAGAGTTAAAGGACCCAGTGACACACACTCGTGTAAGTTTAAAGACCGTTCCTACACTTTACTCAATTTGTTTTCACCAACATTTTACCGAAGCTACTGTATTACTAGAATGTTGCAGGCCGTATATATTCACCTATACACGCTACAGTTGCAGAAGATCGATCATCATGGAAAAAGCTAAGCTATGGCTAGTTGAGGGCTTTGTTCGGTTGGTGGCTGTCCTAAGTATGGAATTTTTTATATTTTAGATTTTTTAAAAAATTATTTTGTAAATAGATCTTTAAAAACTTATTCAAAAATAGACTATTCTTCGACGTCAACGTCATTGATGTCATGGTTCAATATGACAACGTGAATGATATTGACGTCATTTTTTGAGGTTGTTTGACGTCATGGTTCAATATAACAACATCGATGATATTGACATCGTTTTAGGGGTTGTTTGGTAGGGTTTCAGATCCTAAATCTTAGTGAAGTGGAGCAGAAGTCCTATCAAACAGTCCAGCTTTATAAAGATTTCTCTCAAATCTACTTGAAGAGTTACAAGAAAATACATTAGGAAGGTGGAGCTAACTCCCACCAACTCCACATCTCCACTCTAGCTTTTTTTTACTTTTTTGTCCATAACACTTTACAGTTATTTACGCACGTTTTGCCATTGAACTCCAACAATGATTTAATTAGTTTAATAATTTTAAATTTAATTAGTTTGATAATTTTAAAGTAATGATTTATTAGTTTAACAATTTTAAAATTAATTAGTTTAATAATTTTAAAATAATTATTTAGTTAATTTAATAATTTTAAATTTAATTAGTTTAATAATTCTAAATTTGATCATCTTAATAATGATTTAATTTCTCTTTAAAAACAACTCATGTAGTTTGAATATTTTTGAATCAATATCAAAAATCATTACAACCATTCAATAAATAGAAAAACAAGGGAATTATCCATCAATATATTTCATGATTTTTGAGCCGATCCGCGACCAAACGCTATTTGGGCCATCTCCAGCTTCTATAAGATCTAGCTCTGATTGGAATTGGATCTATAAGCTGAATCTTTTAAGTTACTTATATAAAAGGGCGACATCAATGTCATTAGCATTGACGACCTATTTATAAAAAATATGGAAATAATTTATTTATAACAAAAAAGACCTATATGTAATAAAAATATTGACATAAAAACCTATTTGTAAATATTTTTTTATTACACGTAAGTTATTTTTGGTTTTTTATAAATAGGTATCGACGTCAATAATATTAATGTCTTTCTTACTTAAGTGATTTATCTTTTTCGAAGAGGCTAGAATATTAGGGTTGTTATATTAGACCATACGTTAATATCGTTGCATCGTGAAAAGAATATATTTTTAAAATAAGTAGTCTGTTTATAAAAACAAGTTTTTACGAGAAGGCAAAAAGTGAAAAATCAGTTGTCCAAACTACCATTTCGATCGATCCAGCAGTCTCTCCATCAAATAATGCATTGCGGTGGCAGGAGGCATGGCGATGGGGGGCAAAGTGACTTTGGCCTTTTGGACGACAAGCACACAGGGACAGTACCCTACAAAGCCATAGCTCCTACACCTCCTTGCCGGTAGGAATGGGAATATGCAGCTATGCTAGCTTTGCTATGCATGTCACAAGACAAGACGGTCATGGAAAAGCAAACAAGATCCTTTACCTTAACTCAAGTGACTTTGGATCACTGATAAATTCTTTATATGTCAATAATTCAAAGTCACCTGATTTTAAATCGAGGAATCACTTTTATCGGTGATATGGACCCGGGATATAACGAGAATACAATATCTTAAGAAGAAAGACGTCTTCACTTGCTAGGGCGCCCCAAAGATATGTCCTGAACGGCTCATACAGGTCCGGATCACGGACGGCCACGTGGCCATCCCAAAGGGGACTTGGTTCGGAGGCTGTCCGGAGGCCGCCGCTTCCCCAGATGGCAGGGTTCGGATCACCCGGACCCCCATCCATCAACTCGCACCTCTCCGAGAGAGAAACGAGATCAACTGCCAACCATCACATTTAATGCCTAGAGAGAGGCCAGACGTATGCGTCATCGCATTTATTGCGATGTGAGGCACGTCTGTCAGCCGCTCATCATCACCCTTTTTGCCCGTCGCAAGGGAGAGAGGGGAGAAAGTCTTTGACGGCGACCGCGGTATGGCCGCAGTGTCAGTCCGCGCACGCTTCCCTCCACGCCCCGTCCAATCGCATTAAATGCGCTGGGCGGCCACGTGGGAGAGAGGATACGAGCGCTGGGGGTGTCACGTCGACCCCTCTCCAGGCGGAGAGCCACTGATCGATAGGCCCCACTGAAGTAGGTAAGTTGACCCCTCCTCACGTCAGCAGCATGGCAGCCACGACGCCCGTTTTTCTCTTCTAACTCCCGCAACGTGGTAACAGGAGCAGGAATGGGGGTAGATCCCCGACAAGACAGGACAAGAGCCGCTCCATCACGTGAAGCGGAGTAGAGAAAGCTAGGACTACTGCGATGTCCCCTTGCAATATAAAAGAAGACCCAAATCCATCATAAAAGGGGTTCTGGAGGTTGGTCTTTGGTTCAGCCTCTGAAATCTTGGACTTTAAGCATTTCACCTCAGTCATCAGCTCCAGCTTTCCCAAGGAAGAACAACCACCAATCCTTGTAATTCATTTTCCACATAGCACCAAAAACAGGAGTAGGGTATTACGTCTTCCAGATGGCCCGAACATGTATAACCCTTCTGTGTCTTTTGTGATTGCGACTTTTCTTCCATCTTCCTACTTTCCCTCCACATCGCCTCGAGTTTGAACCCTGATTCACCGTTCCCCTGTGCCGAACCAAAAAAGAGGTCTCCCAAGTCCCCGCGTGTCGAGCACACGCATCGACAACTTCTATGATATATATAAACCATATTTGTACAGTATAGTACTACAATATAGGAAGATCTCTTTGGGCAGGGTTGCAAAAAACTAGACTTTTCGAGCCGGCTCGATATATAATACTGACCGCTTGGTCAAGTTGGAAAACTATCAAACTAAATTTTATGTTTTTGACAAAAATTTGTCTGAATTTATAGGATTTTGCATATCTACCAACAGTTTTCATGAAAACTAGAGATATTGCTCTCAGCGGTTTTCGATCCAGTAACATGCCCACTGTGAACGCTGCTTTGGGCACCTTCTTCATCGTCTTTCTCTCAGCGGGGTTTCCATTGCGAAGCATTTCCTCTCCTCTCTTCCTCTGATTCCCTAGCTCGCTCTTTGAGAACACAGAGACACTGAAAAGAGGAAAAAAAATTTCTCCTAGAGTATAATTAATTAACCTGCACTGCATCTAATCTTGGATTATGCGTTGTGTACTAAAATACTACTCCGGTATAGAAGCAAGTCGTAGTACATACACGTGAATACAAAAGTCGCAGTGATGCCTGTCCCATAACGTCCACCCTGCACTAGAAACGAGATCCTCCAACATACGTCAGCTGATTTTATGTTATTGAAATATAAATTTTAGCTGACTTTATACAAAGAACCAGTTCCCCTGCACCAATCCATCGGTCACCTGCACGCATACATGGAGATATAGACCAACCCTCCCAATTTTCTGTACAAACTGAGCAAATTTCGCCTGAATTTCGTATGAACTTTTCAGACGCTGCCTCTTGGTCAGAGCCTGCTTGGAAGAAAACTATAGCTTGTTCTGGAGCATCCATCCAAATGGTAGTACTCCACTAGACTAGTTACTAGTAGTACAAATGGAAAAGAGCAGAGCCCCACAATATAATTACATGGATGAATGAAATTAAGTAATTATGCATGTGATGACTGTGGCGAGAGGGCTCGCATCCCGGGGCACTTGTGGTCATCTCACACTTGCGAATGATTGGTGTTGGAGTAGGAGACTAGTTTGAGTTTGCGTTGTGTTTACGGCTGCATGTAATTTTGCCTCTCTTCCGGCCGGCTGCAACCAAAGCACAACAGGAGTACATTTGTACTGTACAGGATCACGTTGTACTCTGGCCGTGTATGAACATGACAACGAATTTGCTTAGCTCCCTTCAATTCCTTCCTTGCCTTACGAGTACGAACTCCCCAAGTGAGGTGTATACATCAACATGGGTACGTACGTACGACGGTAGGAGCAGCTACTTGTTGTTGTTAAGTAGTACCACTACGTACGTACGTCAGTACTCTTCTCCTTTGTATGCTCACTACACGTACGTACGTACATACATACATCTCAAAAATTACAAAGCTTCATTCGGTTTAAAGGATTTTTAAAGGAATTAAAACCTTAAAGAATTTTTTTTACATGCATCGTTCGTTTCATATGAATAAATGATCATATCCAATTCCTACGGATTCTATTCTTACATCCTACTTCCTCTGTTCCGGAAAGCTTAGCGTTCCAGAGATTGACAAATTAAATTACAATGTAAATTACCAATCTACCCTTCATTTATCATATTTATCAGCGGTTGTTAGCTGCTACTCATCAAGACCAAAAATATTTGTCATCTAGACCAAAATAAATTAACTCATCCCTCGTATAAACATCATATGTATACATACAACCAATAAATATTAATATGGTTATTTGAGTTCCAGTCAACAATTTAATTTAGTTTAGCATGATAAAAAAGATAACTTTTTATTTAAGTCACGAGGACTACAAATAAATCATCTCATTTGAAAAAACGATGGAGGGAGTATTAGAAATAATGGGCATATTTCACTCAATTCAAATGAGTGCAGCAGAATGGTCCGAAGGGGAAAGCTAGATGGTCGACTGAGCTGTGAAACGACCACCTTGTTTTGACGTTCCGTGAGCCGTAAAACGATATCTTTTTTGTGACGAAGAAAGTAATTCTTTATTTTTTCAATTTCTATGATTTGAAAACTCTACGAGCCAAATAAACATATGAGGGATGATCTTTGCTCTGATTGAACACCGAAAAAAATAACATGACTTGACCCAAAACTGATGATTTACTGAAGGACCAGTAACCATTGTTTCATTATTTTTGAAACAAAAGAGAGATACAATTTAAAAAAGACGAGTTTCCGAACTAGAAAGACGAGTTTCCGAACTAGAACTAATCCCATTTCCTTTTCTAATCTTCTCTTTAAAATCGTACAAGTTAAAATATACTTCAAAACAGATCTAACCAGGTAGGTTATGCTACTGGCACGAGATGCGATTTAATTTTTCTGATTATTTCTCCCTCTGTTTGTATACATACCATACTCGTGGCACGGCTCTTGTTTCATAATTTCACTCGTATTTCTCCGTATTAACAGCTAGACCTCAATAAACACAATCCATTTTCGAGATTTAAAGAGAGAGAGAGAGAGAAAGAGCGGTCAATTTAGTCAAGGATGCGACATGCAAGCATGAGTGAGTAGTATACGTCGTTTCGAAGCACAACGCGGGAGGGGTGTGTCTGGTGGTGTTGTACTTAGGCCTTGTTCGGGACTGTTCCGTTTTTTAATTTTTTAGCTCTGCTTCATATTTTTTAGCTAAACGGGTTCAGCTATACACACGCAGCTCAAAAAAAGAGAAAGTTATAAAAACACCTAAAGAGATACTCCACAAACTCCAGCTTTTTACTGCTGCTCCATCATGAGCCATGGTTGGTAGTCATAGTTAGCCCCAAACAACAAGACCTTAATTGATCCGTGCACAATCATCGGTGTAGCCAACAGGTGGGGCCCAGGGCATGATGGCCCACCTGCATGCCAAACCCCCCGCCGTCCCCACTCCCCAGTCCTCACGGCACGGAAACGGAACGGCGAACGTCGTCACCCCGCCGCAACCTGCCAAATCCAACTAACCGATGCTGACGTCCTGCTCCATCTCCTCACTTAAATGAACTCACTTGTTCAACTTTTCTCCCTTTTTTTCCTTTTTTTCTCTTTTACTTTTTTATTTTTTTAGTAGTAGTAATCCTCTTTTCTTTGGTCTCGTTTATTACCCTCGTTCCAAACAGCGACGAGATATTAGGACTGCAAAAAAAAATCTTTTCCTTTTCTATTGAAAGTTCCAGGAAAATTATATTGGCAGTTCCATTTTAGTTTCACATTCTTTCCAAAATTAGATATTGACTAAAAGACAATCAAATAGATTTTCTCCTATTAATTAATTAATACTACAGTACAATAATTCATTCAGTTCTTTATACAACTCCCTACTTTTGTAGTAGTATGAGTACTTCTTTTGTTGTTATTTTGCCGTATTATCGTATAGCAATGTACCACTATACACCTCATAAATAAGCGAAGACCACATGCTAGCACTACATAGTAATAATTTAATAGGAGGTTTTACGGCGTTTGCAGAGATATTGAAAGGTGAAACAATATGAACTATTTGATAAAAAAAGGACGAGGTATGAAATAAAAAATGTTGTAACCGCAATGGAGTAATTAACTACAGAAATATTAACATTATCGTTAAATCAAATACCCTGGTTCCGTTGATCGGTATTGTATAATAGAGAAAATGTAAATCTTCCAAGACACTGATTTAGGCATCGGTTAGATCTACATGAAAAAAAAATCAGGTTGTGTCTTCTTTCTCTCCTCACATCGATCGCTTTGTTCTTGTTCTATGGTTTGAATTGGTTCATAGAAAATAAAAGAGAAGCGTTGGTATGGTTGAGAATTAAAGAGGAGATGAGATTAGCTCGTCAACCGCAAGACGAAGCACATCGGCTAAGATTTCTTTTTACGTGGTTGATTAGTTATTTACGTAGCTTAAAAATTCATTCGTATAAAAGACTAGAACGAATTCTCTTCCCCTGTTCTTCTTTCAGGTGCATCTCAAGGAAAAGAAGCTACGGATTCAGGATATATTTGAAGGAAGACTCATCCTCTTTTTTCTCTTTCAGTCCACTATTTTTCTTCATCTCTCTCTTTTTTCCTCTTCTCTTACCTCCTTTCCTTTCTACGAGGATCCAACGAGGTAGGAGGACTTAAGCCCCAACATCCACGTTGAATCTATCTCTATCTGTCATGGTCGAACATTTATATAATTTATCACTTAGGTGAAAAAATATATGAGCCAAAAGAAAAAAAACAACGCTAGATATTTGGCCCGTGTTACGGAAATTACCTACCTTCTAAAATATGGCATGCACTCCATGGTATGCATGCATGCACATATATGCCCAATAAACGAACGTGTAATTAGGATGTTGTTTCCATTTTGCCACACGTGAGGTAAATCAGGAAGATGGTTGATTTCGAGTCAATATTAAAACCTAAATCTAGGTGCATGGTATTACGGAATAAGTTATTTAATTTCTAAAACATATAAAATTTTGTTATCAAAATTTATTTATCAAAATAAATTTATCAAAAATGAAACGAGTGTTTCATGAGTTTGCACACCCATCCGACAAGTTTGTGTGCTGATAACGCAATTTACTCATAAATAGAATAGACGCAGCTCAAATAAGGAAAAAAAATAAGAATAAAAAGGGGAAAAGGAGCACAGCCGCATCAGTCATCAGTGTGCTTGCTCGCTATTGCGCTCTCTCTCTCTCTCTCTCCCATCGCTTTCCCCTCTTTGGTTTGCCGTCGCATCCATCCACCACCACCACCAGCAGCTCTGCCCTCGCGGATGCGATTCCCACCCCGCCGCCGCCGCCGCCTCGGCCGCGCCTAGCAAGCTAACTCGGAGGTCGGAGGGGAGGTTGGTGCAATGGCGAGCGCGTCGGAGGACGAGGCCGGCTCGGAGCGGTGCTGCGGGAGCTACAGCCCCAGCGCGGACGTCAGCGAGTCGGAGACATCCAGCGACTGCTCCGCGCCGACCACCACCACCACCACCCGCCGCTTCGCCTCCTCCTCTTCCGCCTCCCGCGGCGTCGCCTCCTCGTCGTCCTCACTCCTCCCGACCCCTCCCCCTTCCTCCGCCGCCGCCTTCTTCCTCTCCACAAAGCCCGCCGCCGACCTCTCCGGTTTGTTCCAACGAACTCCGCTTCTTCGCTGTTTGCTTAGATCTCACGCCACCTCTGCTTTTCCCCCTCACGAGATGCTTCGTTTTTGTGTTCGTTGGGCTTTGCTTCCAGAGGTCGACATGATGAAGGAGCGCTTCGCCAAGCTGCTGCTCGGGGAGGACATGTCGGGGAGCGGCAAGGGCGTCTGCACCGCGCTCGCCATCTCCAACGCCATCACCAACCTCTCCGGTAGGGTTACGAACCCCACATTGCCGTGATTTGCGACGAGGAAAGGTGGGATCAAATGAATAACGCCCTCGTGTTGCTGTGTTTCCCGAATCCCCAGCCACCGTGTTCGGCGAGCTGTGGAGGCTTGAGCCGCTGGCGCCGGCGAGGAAGGCGATGTGGACGCGGGAGATGGACTGGCTGCTCTCCGTCGCCGACTCCATCGTCGAGCTCACCCCGTCGATCCAGGAGCTCCCCGACGGCGGGGGACAGTTCGAGGTCATGGTACCGCGTCCCCGCAGCGACCTCTACATGAACCTCCCGGCGCTCAAGAAGCTCGATGCCATGCTCCTCGCCATGATTGACGGGTTCAAGGAGACGGAGTTTTGGTATGTGGATAGGGGAATCGTGGTTGATGACAGTGGCGGGCCCTTCTCGTCGTCGTCTTCCTCCTGTGGGCGGCCGTCGGTGCGGCAGGAGGAGAAATGGTGGCTGCCATGCCCGCGGGTGCCGCCCAAGGGGTTGTCGGATGATGCGAGGAGGACGTTGCAACAGGACAGGGATTGTGCAAACCAGATACTGAAGGCGGCCATGGCGATTAACAGTGATGTGCTCGCGGAGATGGAGATCCCGGAAGTGTACTTGGAGTCACTGCCAAAGGTAAAAAAGCATATCAGATTATCAACTCATTGGTACTACTACTAGTTACTAACAACTGGTGCTTTATACTAGAAAAAAAACAACTGGTGCTGGTAAAAATGGGCCAGCGTGTTAAATTACAGTGAACAGGACTTCTTCTCACCATACATGCTTGTAATTGTAGCTCAACTGGTGAAAGTGGGAGTGCCTTTATGACAATGTGGTCCGTTCGCTTGAGCTAGTTGTGTTGCTGCTATCAAACTATCATCTGTCTTAAATTCAATTTATTTCCAATCTTGCTTGTAGAGCCCGCCATTTTTTTCACAAGGAATCAATTCATGTGTAGTAGAGTTAAGTCACTTTTTTCCTTGTTATAGAAATAAGCTAATTATTGTCTTTCCAGTGCAATTCTCATGTCTTGTGTGAGGGGGTATTAGCATATCTCAAATTGTCTTGGTTTACTTCTTGCTGCCTTGTATGGCAATATGATTTTAGCATCTGATCCGGAATCTTGCAACCAGCATTCCTTTTTAATGAAAAGTTGAAAATATTCTTACCAATTATCAGTGGAAGCTGACAGTTGATGGCATTTAGAATGCAAAGAACTTCATCGTATAAATTAGCTTAGGATGGAGAATATTGTAAAGAGATACCTGGGAAGCTCAAATTCGACTACTTTCCTGTCTGTGCTTGTACACCATCAAGCGCAAAAATAAGCTAGTGACGCATACCATTCTAGTTAAAGCATTCATTTCACAAAATGACTATGGGATCTAGTTGTTGACTTTTAGGCTTGTTGTGTAATGTGCTTTAGAAGACGCAATATTGAAATTCCATGGCATCTTTTTGACTTTTGTTCTGTAATTGAATAAAAATTATTTCAACTGTATCTTAAAATGAATATTCAAGTCGCTTCTGATATCCTTTTCTTTGTGTTTATGTGCTTAATGAGTACCTTCCTAAAAGAGCTCTTAACTGATAATGATCTCTCTCTGAGTTCCACACATAGTAATCTCTTCTTTTTTCTGCAGAGTGGTAAATCTTGCTTGGGCGAGATAATTTACCGATATATAACAGCTGAACAATTCTCACCGGAGTGCCTCCTCGATTGCTTGGATCTGTCATCAGAACACCACACGCTTGAAGTAGCTAACAGAATAGAGGCTGCCATCCACGTGTGGAGATTGAAGGGCCAAAAGAAATCCACGCCTCAAGCAAAATCAAAGAAATCTTGGGGTGGAAAAGTGAAGGGACTTGTTGGTGATACAGAAAAGAGTCATGTTTTGTCCCAAAGAGCTGATGGGTTGTTGCAAAGCTTAAGATTGCGATACCCCGGTTTGCCACAAACCTCCCTTGACATGAACAAGATCCAATATAACAAGGTTATTCCTCACATTCTTACTCATTTGAACATGTCAAACAAGTGGGTTCGGCTTAGAGTTGAAATTGGATGGATCGTTCACCTTCTATTTCATCAAAACCAAGCATTCTAATATGCCATATCTCTAAGATGTGAATTATACAAATATTTGTATCACTAGAACTTTTCTGTCTTTAATACCCAGTCAACTGCCAACATAATCACAATATTCATTTTTTTTCTTGTGTTCCTTGTTCAGGACGTTGGGCAGTCCATTCTAGAGAGTTACTCAAGGGTTCTGGAGAGCTTGGCATTTAACATAATTGCCAGAATCGACGATGTAATTTATGTCGATGATGCAACGAAGAAGTCTGCTGCTGCTGAGTCTGTTTCAATCTTCAATCGTGGGATTGGCGTACCAGTTCAGAAGAGGATCTCCCCAAGCCCGTTCTCAATTCAGCATACACCATATGCCTCTCCATTTGCTACACCCACTTTCTGCTCCTCCACTCCAGTTACAGGCAGCCCTGGAAGAGTACAGCCTCCGTTGAACAAACACAACTTACCGGCAAAACAAGAGGTTAAAGTTGAGAAGCTGTTTTCTGGTGATATCGAGAAGGTCTGGACATATGCTGGGAACCTGAGCGCAAGGAAAGACGCAGGAGATGCCCCTGAAAGAGACTGAAAGGCAGTGAAGAAAGTTCTTCAGATCTTAGACGTGTCTCAGCAAGGTCAACAGGTTTCAACACATCCTGTTCTGGTCGTTAGCTAGATTTTCCCTGTACAGAAGCAACATGATTCATTTTTTTTGTGCTTTCTTAGCGAGCCAAGGGTCGTCTAGCCCTACTTACAACAAGTAAGGGAATGACTCTTTTGAGTCTTGATCGCATCTGAACAAGTCATAGTTTCACGTAGCTGCCTCTGTCGGACATGTACTCTTCTTGTTCATGTTTATACTAGCTGGTTTAGTTAGCAGCAAGTGATTGAAGTTCAGATGCTGCAGTTTTTTTTTCCCTGGAGGCATCGGTTCCCTAACAATCAACTGCACTTGCAGTGTAATGTTCTTGCACCATGGTCATGTAGCATGATTTTTCTGATGCTGTTGTATATGGCACCTAATGAACTGATCTGACGCTGTTCATTGACTCTGAAGACTTGTTTATATTAACTGTTAATCTGTGATCTAACAAAACTGCTGAAGACTTCACTGTTTTGTTGGGATCCTCTTTGACTATAATTTTCATCACCAATATTTTCTTCTCTCTAGCTGCAACTTGCAAGCAGGTTTTCTTTGCTATTAGCTTTGGCTTAGCTCCATGGAAGAAGCAAAGAACACCTTGTTCGAGAATCTTACGGCGACATTGCCACATTGCCAACTAAACCCTCGGTTGAAAGTAACTTCATGTGCAAATATACCATGCTTAGTCCTCTTTGATCATCTAGTCCATGGCAACTTCTTGCTTGATTACTTCTTCCTGGACTTCAAGTCTTCAATCTTGCAATCATATCGCTACAATATAAGCTGTGCATTTGCAATGCTGTTCGAGACGCGTACTTTGACAGTTTGACAGTGACCTGAGAAGAGCAGAGACTCGTAGCTAGACGACCAGACCGGCATGGCCGCCGCGGCAAGCGAAACGACGCCGGCGCCGGCGAAGCCCGCCGGGCCGCAGCTGAAGCTGCTGGTTGACAAGCGTTCGCGGCGTGTGCTGTACGCGGAGGCGCGCAAGGACGCGGTGGACTTCCTCATCGGCCTCCTCCGCGTGCCCGCGGGGCTCGCCGCGCGCGTTCTCGCCAAGCACGGCGTCGCCGCGCCGGGCTCTCTCGGCACGCTCTACGCCGGCGCGCGTGCCCTGGACGACGCCTTCTTCCTCGCGTCCCCGTCGTCCCCGGGCCCGGATCGCCGCGACGCGGTGCTCGCCCCCGCCGTGCTTCCCTCCGCCGCGCTGCCCCTCCTCGGCGAGTCGCTCCCGCCCTCTCCGCCGCCTCCGCCGCCGAACCGGTACTTCCGGTGCAACGCGTACACGCTGCCGTGCCGGTCGAACCCGACGAACGTGACGGACGCGCCCGGCCTGGCGTGCCCGGGATGCCGGCAGCCGATGACCGTGGAGATGAAGTGGGCGCCCGGCGGGGACGCGGCCGGCGGCAAGCCGGCGCAGGAGTCCGCCGGCGAGGGCGGGTACGTGAGGGAGGTGGTGACGTACCTGGTGATGGACGACCTGAGCATCGAGCCCATGTCCACCATCTCCGCCGTCATGCTGCTCAAGAAGTTCGAGGTCAAGGACTGCTCCGCCCTCGACGAGATGACCGTCGATCTGGGCCCAAAAGAGGTAAACTTTCGCATCCTTCTCTCTCCGGCGATCCCTTCGCCGTCAAGGACATGTGTGTGTATCATGATTATAAATTTGTGCAGTGCGTGAAGCTGCTGAAGGCGTCTCTAGAGTCGACGACGGCATTGACGGATGTGTTCAGCGGCGGCGTCTCCATTGATAGGCTTGAGTGAGCAAGCGAGATCGCGGCTGCACAGCACACGTGCGAGGCGGATGAACTGAGATGGTGACAATATGTTAAATATCGATACTTTGTACGTGCAATGGAGAAGGCCATGGTACATGTATGCAATGTTATTCTTAGCACAAAAAATACCTTAATAATTATCAGGGCGGATCTATACCACAGGCTACTTGGGCTGTAGCTCAGGGCGAGGCCTAATTGCTTCTAAAATGATGAGAAATACATATACGACCCAATAACCCTCTCCTGAAAAACACATGTTAAATATGCCCACTAAAAATACAGCCCAACACATTAGCCCAACATGAAATGGAATCCTAGCCCGTTACCCACCCGATCACCCGTCGGCCGTGCACACCGCCATCTCTTCGTTCCCCAGTGCCACCACACAAGCAACGAAGGTCGCCCGACGCCCGTGCTCCCCGCGCGGCGGCGTCGTGCGCGGCTCCGTGCTCCCGCGCTGCGTCGAGCCCTGCGCCTCGACGCCGCGCGCTGTCGAGCTCCACGCTGGTGCCCCGCCTGCCGCCCTGCCCCGCTCGACACCACCTGCCCGCTCGCCGCTCGGCCCTCGCGTTGCCTGCCCCGCTCAGCCCTCGCCGCCTGCCCCGCTTGGCTTGGCCCCCCTCCCCCTGCGCGTCGCCGGCCAACTTTCCATTCCTCCCAACCACAATAAGTAAAGAACTCCAACTCTCTCTCCATTTTCAGTTTTTCTTTCATGAATTTCAATCTGTATTAGTTAGTCTTTCATGATGTTCTTTAACAAATTACCCTGTTTGGCTCCTCTAACTCGGTTAGAAGTTAAAGTTAGTTTCTAACTCTGGACTAGCCCTGAACTAACTCTAACCCAAAGGGTGTTTGGATGCTATGGTTAGATTAACTTTTTCAATCATTTAACTCATTTAAATATGCTTTCCAGCAGGATCTTGTGTGGTCGGCCCCTGTGTAGTGTTGTTTCAACTAAATAAAGCATCCTTTTTATGAGCAAATTATCTTTTACAAATCAAACATCGGCGGGATTGACGGCGGCGGGGGGGGGCGGGGGTGGGCACGGAGGGTACCACCGGAGGTGGCGCGCCGCGGCTGGCGTCTGTCTGCTCTCGTCGCTCCTCATCGCGGTGTCCCTCTTCTTCTCCTCCTCGCGCGCCGCTCCTCTCCTTCTCCCCGTCCACCTCTGCGGCCTCCGCCGCCGACGGCGCCGGCTGCGCCGCACTCTCGGGCGCTCTACCACCCGTCGAACATGTACGTCGTCCACCTCGACCTCGAGGCCCCGCCACCGAGCGCGCGAGCTCGCGCCGCGCCGCGCGCCGACCCGGTCTACTCGCGGTTCGCAACGTCAAGGTGGTCACCCACGCCAACCTCGTCACCTACAAGGCCCAACCATGGTGGCCAACACGCTTCACGCCGCGGCCATCCTCCTCCGCGAGGGCGGCGAATGGGACTGGTTCATTAACCTCTCCGTCTCCGACTACCCCTTCGTCATGCAAGGCGGTAAGCATAAGATGTGATCTGCTCCCCTGCCTCAATCCAATCGCCGCGATTATCGCGCAAATACACGAGCCCCGTCGGCGGCCGCACGCCGCGCCGCCTCGGGGCTGCCCGCGCGGCGTGCCTCGTGCCGGCGCGCCGAGCCACGCACGGGTCCGCCTCCGGGGCGCCCGCGCTGGTCCGCCTCCATGGCGCCGCCAAGAACAGATAAAAGGACGTACCTCGCGCGGCGGCACCCTGCGGACGTCGCAGGAGGAGTCAGAGGTCAGGGATGATGGCGTTACGGGAGATGCAGATCCCGTGAGGCCCCAGAGAAGGGGAAAAGGTGGATTGCTGTGGCCCCACCAGAAATAACCCAAAATAATCACCTCTTGGAGGGGATAGTTTTTGGGGTGAGTTAGATGAAAAAAATCTAACTCTAACTCTGTTATTTGGCTACTTTTTGGTTAGATTGGCTCAATCTAACTCATTTTAACTTTAGCCCTTACAGGGCTTTGCGACCTCAGGACGGCTCAACCTCAACGTGCTGATGGAGACGGACCATTAACTAACTCTAAGAGAAAGATTAATTAGAGTAGTTACACGTCGTGCTAATAGTATATGCTAGTAGTACTACTCCAAATTTATATATAAATTTTTGTCCCGTAACAAAAATTATCTTTTTTTATTCGAAAAAGAGAGTAACCATTTGTTAAATTGGGCCTCAGAGAAGTTGTGGACCAACTCCGCAGCCCATAATAATATCTTCCAGGATTAGGCCCAATATGATTCCTAAATTAGTAGCCAATTCTAGCGAAGGCCTCTGACACGGCGGGAAGCAGCAGGTTGTAGTATATCCAACAGATGGGCCGAAAGCCTGTTTGTGTCGGAGGCCTGTTGGGCCTCCATGGATTGGGCCTACATTTAATCGAGGCCCACTATGATGAGGGACGTTTGTTTGAAATAAGTCTATTACGTATCCCTCATCTCTTGCAGCTGGTTGAATCGCCTCCCTCAACGCCTTCACCTTTTTAAAAGTCAGTACATATCAACTTCTTAGAGCATCCCAACAAATCTTCCTTTTGATATTGTGTCCTGATTTTTGAATATTTTTATCATAAATTAGTCTCCAACAAATCACCTTTTTGATACTTTAAAATAGTCCCACCCCAAATTAGTCTCCCCCATCACCCAAACTCAGGGTACCACATCCCATGGACTATCCTCTGACGGAAGGATTCACGGGCGTTCTTTGGTCGCGCGCGCGAGTGAAAAACCTGCAGCGGCGTCTTCTTCCTCCCTACCACGTCATCTCCCAGCTGCGACCATCCCTAGCCACGCTACGTCTCCTCTTCCCAACCACGCCGCGCCGCCGCATCCCCAGCCGCGTCGTGCCGCCGCATCCCCAGTCGCTAGGATCATCTCATCATCGATTCCAGTTCCACCAAGTGCCGCAAAAATCATTCATGCAATATATTGTAGCACTCTTCATGTTTACTCTAGTAATGTAGTATCAGTACTTGTGTGATTGTGTGATTGAGATTCAGAATGGTCAGAACTTGTGTGATTGAGATTCAGAGCTTGGTCAGAAACTTAGTGACAAACTTCCTTCAAATCATATATGCGCTATTGTATTTGATTTGCACTAGTCAAAATTTAGTCTTTGATAGGCCACAACGCATGGAGCAAATGGGCCAGCCTAAATAGGACACAGCCAGCGCATGCAGCAATTGGGCTAGCCCAGCCCGAATCAAAATTTCTGATTTTGATTTTGAGATATAGGATTAGGGTGAGCTGTCTAGACAAAACAGGTAGAGATACTCTATTTAGAAGGGTGATCTTCTATAATCTCAATTTAGGGGATAAGATTAGGGAGATATGTTGAGGATGCTCTTAAATAATTTAAAAAACGATTTGTCCACGTGACACTCATGAGACCCACGTGTCAATAAGGAAAAAAAATGAAAAATTAACATCCCCACATGTGAGCCATGCTAATTTCTCTTTCTTTTTCCAACCTCTCTCTCCCCTCTATTCCCATTCTCTCTCTCGTCAGGCGAGCCAGCATCACAAGGGCGGCGACGGGAGTTCCGACTCCGGCTGCAGCATCAAGAACCATGACTGGTGGCTGTGACTGCTTGAGGACGACGATGGTAAGCCCCATGTTCAGCCCGAGGATGCTCCACCATTCCACCACCGCTCACCATTGCCAGCCACCAAGTCCGCTGGCAGCGCCTAGCCATGAAGAGACGCACGTCGTCCACACCAGCGGCGACGCCCGCCAACATGAACACGTCGTGGATGGCGAACGACGACGACGACGCATGGACGCTGTCGCCGCTGCCGCCACCACTGGCGTGGAGCCTAGCGAGCGTGTACTCCCACTTGTGCGTGTTCTGGTGGCCGCCCAACGCCTACGAGCTGTAAAATTGGCGAGTGGCACACGAACAGCTGCCGCGGCTCGCCGTCCTTGGCTTTTCTCCTCTTCCTTCGCCGTCGGCATCGACGTCCCTTGCCCGGCTGCACGCACGTTGGTGGCAACCTCGGCGACGTCCATAGTGCGAATGAGGTCCAGCTCGACAAGCTGTAGCGCCGTGATGGCCGCAGACGCCATGCAACGATGACCGTCATCACCGACGCTGACGAACGTCACGTCCCCTCCTCCTCCGACCAGCTTGCTCAGCCCATCCATGGTGCGCGCTACAACCACTATAGAACTTACGATGCAGATGCAAACTCGTGTGTGTATATACATATATATACTAGCAACTGTGTTCGTGCGTTGTAACGAGTGAAGTCGGGGTGTGACGCGGATGGGGACGGGATGAACGGGTGAAGTCGGGGCGCGGCGCGAGAGCTCCGAGCAACGACGGGAGGGAGGGGCGTAGGCGCGGTGCGGATGGGGACGGGAGGGAGAGGCGCAGGAGGAAAGGCGGAGAAGATCTTTTTTTTCCATCCAAGTCCTCCCTTTTTTTTTCAGCATTGGGCCTGCAGATTAATTTTATAAATACTCAATGGGTTTTCTGCAAAATAGCCAGACGGATGAAAATTTTGAGTAGACATACTACTTGCTTTATAGATATTATATACATATATATACTAGCAACTGTACCCGTGCGTCGTAACAGGTGAAGTCGGGGCGTGGTGCGGATGAAGACGGGGGGAGGGGCGCAGGCGCGGTTTGTGGCGCGGAAACTCCGAGCAGCGACAGGAGGGAGGGGCGCAGGCGTGACGCGGATGAGGACGGGAGGGAGGGACGCAGGGAGAGAGGTGCAGGAAATATTTTTTTCATCCAAGACCTACTTTTATTTTTAGCATTAGGACTGCGGATTAGTTTTATAAGAACTTAGTAGGCAAACGAACGGAAATTTTAGATGAAAAAACTATACGCAAAGTCACGTTCATCGACGAAGCGATGCTTCGCCACCGGGCATGCCCGAGAACCACACGGGCTTGCACAACGATGCCATTGGTACGCAACCAAATCAGTTGCAGTTGGGGTTTTTGGGGATGAATCTGTTGGTGATGATTTGGTCAGAGGGGAGAAGGAACAATAAGAACATGTGATGGGAGAGGGAGATGACGAGCCACGCTGGGGCAGCGAGAGAGAGACAAGGAAGGAGTGTCGGTCACCGACTCACCGGAGTACATCGGGCTAGCAGCAGGCGGCGGCGCGCCGCAGTGTTCTTTTTCTTTTCATCGTTGATTAGTCTGTGGCGATGAAGACACAGAAGGGCGCGGGCGGCGGGGCAGCAAGGACAGCGTGCAGCTGCCGTCGACTTCCGTCCTCGCCACGTTTGTCGCGCTGCTGCGGCCGGCATCCGCCACCGCCCACCGCGCGCTATAGCTCGTAGGTGGCCTACACGCCGTGAGGGTCGAGGTGCACCGCCACCGTGGAAGCAGGTTACCAATCTTTGGTATTGTGATTTTTGCTGGGAGAGCCGAAAGAACGGAAATCTTCAAATTTTCGGAAATTTTGATAGATAAATTTTGAATGAATTTAAATAAAATTTGATCAAATAAAAAAATTAAAAAAATCAAAAATTTAGAGCGATATATGTGCTTGTCGGTGGAAGAGAAAATTACCAAAATCTTGTTTCGAAATTGTAATCCTTGCGTGGGAGCCCTCTCCATCTCTCTCTTTTCCTCGATCTCAGCTCGTCGGACCACCGTGCTTTCGTCCACCTACTGTGTCGCCACGGCAGACCTCTCCTCATCCTCCGACGACGGGGACGTTAGAGCGACGTATCAAAATTGAGAAGTGAGGCTGACAAGTGAGTCCTATTGGATCCAATTATATTTTCAATTTTTTGATGACCGGGCTATCACATCAGGGCATTTGACCAAGTTAACCTATCATGTTAACAAAAACAGCCTCTCCACCACTAAAAAAGTCGATTTACATAAGTTAAAAATATGTTACATCTGTGTTTATGGTTGAGGAATACAATTTGCTGAAAGTCAAAAAAAAAAACCCAAAACAGACTTATTCCCGTTTGGGCATGCGGTTTTGTCCCCTTGTGCAGCCTTGTTAAAGAAAAGTGCGAACTACTAGTACTCCTCTCCAGTGTCGAGACTCCAGAAGTGATCAGATTCCAGAGACAGAGACGAGAGATGGGGCATTGAGTGGCATGTTTTGAGGCAAAAGATATGTGCAGCGATTTGCTCTCATCACCAGTACGGCGCCGATGCATCCATCGGGTCAATCGATTCAAGGCAGCATTCGTCTCCTCCATCTATTGCTACGAGAGTACTCGTCTCTTCCATACGGGAAAGCTACGACTGGCAGCCTAGCTGATGCCATCAGCCATGGCAGGCAGCAGAGCAGCTACACTACACTTTGACGAGGGCCATTTCGATTCCTTTGTGCTCCTTTTCTCATGTCTGGCTGATGATGACGGATTTTGCGGGGCTCCTTTCCAAGAGTTGGGAACAGTGAGAGCTCCAAGAGGTAGGCAAATGAGATGGATAACACCATCCATCCACAAAGCCTCTTTTCACGTAGTATAATCATTTTTGACAGGGATTAATGTTGAGCTGACATTAATTTGATGCTCCTGAAAGATAGAAGAATATAATGAATCATTGGTGATGGTTGGATTGAAAAAAATAGCATTTCATTGTCTCCTATAAACCGTCAAAAATAAACGAAGCAACCAAAATTAGCGATGTAGAAACCAAGGAAGGAAAATAAAGAAACGCTAAAAATCAATATATATAATTAAGTTTTGAAATCTAAATTTTGACTGCGGATGATAGAAATTAATTTATTTTAATTGTTCAGAAAATAGTACTTAGTAGTGTATGAAAAGAAAGCTCACAATGGCTGAAGTCACCTGTTCGTAATGTCAAATTGGGAATGGCGTTAACTCTTCCCCCACCAACCGTAAAAAACCTCCATTATTAAGGTGGTAACAAGCTAAAGGCGTCATCTGCCACTTTGCCCCCACTTCACCTCATCTATGCTTGGTCAAAGATTGTCTTATTTATCACCTTCTCAATAATCCTCCCGATCTTGCAAGCTCTGCAATTCAACAACAGTGAAATACTACTACTCCAGCTTCTAACAAACAGTAGTACTTGCAGCTGGTTGGAGTTGATAACAAGAAAGAAATGGAGGTGATGGATGATGGAGGAGGCAATGCAGCATCCATGGCTGAGAAGCTGATGTACCCACCAGCTCTTCTCTCCCACGGGGAGGTCGCCAACGACAGAGCGGCCTTCATGGACACTCTCAGGCGCTTCCACTCCCTCATGGGCACCAAGTTCATGTATTCCACTAATCCATTCTCCCCTCATTGCTAATCTCGCATGCATGCATTTAATTAATCAACCACATGCATGATGCATTTGTTGTACTTGTACTTGCAGGATCCCTGTGATTGGAGGCAAGGAGATGGACTTGCATGCTCTTTATGTGGAGGTCACCAGCCGGGGTGGCCTCGCAAAGGTCAGCCGTTTTTTCTTGTTTGCATCGATCGATGATCTCATGCCGGATTGAGGCAATGTGCGATTGGTTGCAAAAATGGTGATTTTTTTTCTTTTTCTCTTGGATGGTGGATGTTTGTGCAGGTGATGGAGGAGAGGAAATGGCGGGAGGTGATGGCGCGGTTCAGTTTCCCGCCGACGACGACGAGCGCGTCCTACGTGCTGAGGAGGTACTACCTCAGCTTGCTCCACCACTACGAGCAGGTCTACTTCTTCAGGGCCCATGGCGCCCTCCTCCCCCCAGCAGGTTCGTAATCTAGCTTTTTTCATGTCCAAGAACGAATTTATCTTGCAAGATTTGGTTCTGTGGAGTGTTTGGATTGTGCTGCTCGATCGATCTTGTGTTGGTGTAGCGTCGGCGATGACGAAGACGCCGAGGAGGAAGATGAGAGGAAGCTCCGATCAACCGCCGGCGCCGGAGACCGGGAAGAGAATGGCGCTCCCGGAGCGGCTAGGCGGAGGTAGGCGGCCGGCGAAAGATGCCATGGATAATGGATTGTGTTGCTTGCTTCTCCAATGTTGATGTGGTGCTCGGTGCATGCAGAGCCCTGCAGCTTCAGCGTGACCGGCTCCATCGACGGCAAGTTCGAGCACGGCTACCTCGTCACCGTCAAGATCGCCGCCGAGACGCTGCGAGGCGTGCTCTACCGCGTCGCTCCACCTTCTCCGCCACAAGCGCCCTTCGCAGCAGCAGTCGCGCCGCCGCCGCTACCCAGAAATGGCGGGTTTGGCGGCGGCGCGGCCCCGAGGAGCCGACTCCGGCGAGGGCGGAGGCAGCAGCGCGACCCGGCGCAGCCGAGGCCGAACAGGAGCGCCTACAACTTCTTCTTCAAGGAGAAGCAACCGGAGCTGAAGGCGAGCCACCCGCACAGGGAGAGAGAGTACAGCAAGATGATCGGCGACGCCTGGAACCGTCTCGCCGAGGACGGCAAGATGGTTCGTCCCCCACGCCGCTATTGCTGATCCTTGAGTTCTTGACGACGATCCATCAACCACCCCTTGGATTCTTGATACATCGCCATTGTTGCCAGGTTTACTACAGCTACAGTGCAAAGGACAAGGAGAGGTACAAGAGGGAGATGCAGGAGTACAACGATAGGCTCAAGCTTGCGCCGTCAACAATGGCTGGATGATCAGCTAAATAATAAGGTCTTTTGGGCACAAGCAGAGTGTAGTGTACTTACTGAAGCAGTTGACAGCTGACAACAAGAACAGCTACAGTAGATGGACACCAGAACAACACCCCTAATTACCTACTTATAAATATGTGTATTATGTCAATCAGATATACTACTACTTCCCTGTAGGCAAGGTGATGTTGGAACTGAAACTACTGGTACAGTCCTCTGTCTCTCACTGGCTGCTCTGTGCCTCTGTTCCTTCCAATGAAGCTTCTCCCAGTTTTGGTTTCAGTTGAAGGGGAACATGGTATGGACTTAGATCAGAGAGATGTAGTGAATTAGTGATATATGCATATAATATTAGCCACTGAACTTTTTTATGACATGATTGTCTTGTGTTAGTCTATGGACCTGTTCAAATGGAGCAGCATGATTTATCTGAACAACAGGCCTTTGCTTGCCTGATTCTCAAATGGAGATTCTTCAATCCCTTTTTTTTGTGCCTTCTTCTACCTTCTTAATGTTTTTTTTTGAAAGTAAGACGGCGCTAAGGCCGCTAATTAAATGATTGCTGCTCAGACAAATCGCGAGCCGAGCAACGGATTACTTCTTCTACCTTCTTAATGTTTTGGTTTAAAATGAAACTTAGTTTGGACATGAGATAACTGTTGGAGGCCCACATGCTACTGCAATGATAATCCAATATCACTTGGTAATTAGAGTATCAGACATGTCCATAAGCAACTAAGCGTTAACAACTTCAAACAGACGACCATAGTGCACTTGAAGCTATGATATGAATGAGCATAATCATTTCAGCAGCTACTTAATTTTAGCAGGCACAGAGAGTAAATTGAATGCACAATATGGGTTGCCACAACGGAGGAAATAAAATGAAATGAACGTTGTTGCAGTTTCGTCATTAACACAAACATCCAGATAAAATGTAAATACCTTTACAGTCAAGCAAATCACTTGATTGAACAAAAAGAATCATAGTTCAGAATGGCAGTGGCATCATCCAAGTATGACAAGCGTATGCCCTTATTATATGAAAAATAAACAAGGTAAATGTGCAACGGCTTCTCCTTACTTGATAAGTATTTATTTAATAGTGCAATCCAGCATCTTGGGTAGGTTGACGGGTTGCAAAATTCATCGAGATGGATTATCTTCAGTGTCTCCAGGTTTGGTGTCATTGGTTGAGCCATCTGGTTTTCTAGAGCTATTCATATCTTCAGTACTTGAAGTTTCTCCTTCGGATATATCTGAAGCCTGTGCCTGAGACTGACTACTGATACTTCGATTACTATTATCTTGGGGATCTCTTTCTTTAGGATGCTCTATTTCCGAGGCTGGTGTCTCAATCTCTTCATCTTGAGTATTGTCTTTGGCTTGTAGTTGCTGCTTGTATTCTTCAGAAGTTCCCGAACTATTCTCAGATTTATTGTATGTTTGGATTCCACTTGATGTGTCCTTGGTTGATTTGGAAACAACGCTGTCTAGTAGCTGAACCCCTGAAGCTTGTTTCCCTGATCGGTCTAAAACTTCCTCTTGAGAAGTTACATTGTTCATCTGATTCACGTTTTTCTGGAGGTGTGTTTTTTCAGGGTCACCAGTTCTAGTGGCTTGTTCCTTAGTTTCTTCAACTTGCTCCTTGCTGTCCTGTGGTGATTGTTCATAAGCCTCACCAGTTCTAGTGTTTTGTTCCTTAGTTTTTTCAACTTGCTCCTTGATGTCCTGTGGTGATTGTTGGTAAGACTTTTGCAGGTTCCTGGCTTCTTCAGTTACTGGCATGCTTTCCTTGGGTGGTGAAGGCTTGCCTCCAGGAATTGCTGGGATGCTAGCGCTTACTCCATCGGATTCTTTATTGTCATCTTTAGATAATTTTGTACTGGACTGGTCAGTTTGCTGTTGGAGCTTGGATAAATCACCAGCAACTCCCATGCTTCCCTTGGGTTCTGACGATTGCATGCCTCCAGATGCTGCTGAGATGCTAGCAGTTACTCCATTGGCCTCTTTGTTCACATCCTTAGGTGATTTTGAACTGGACTGGTCAATTTGTTTTTGCTTCTTGGATATTTCTTCAGTAACTTCCATGCTTTCATGGAGGTTTGTTTTTTCAGTACCACCAGTTCCGCTATTTTGTTCCCCGGTTTCTCCAACTTGCTCCTTTCTGTCCTGTGGTGATTGTACGTTAGCTTGGTAAGCCTTTTGTTGGTTCATGCCTTCTTCAGTCACTTCCGTGCTTTCCTTTGGTGGTGAAGGTTGGTTGTCTCCAGGTGCTGATGAGACGCTAGCGCCTGCTCCATTGGCTTCTTTGTTGTCATCTTTAGATGATTTTATACTGGACAGGTCAGTTTGCGATTGCTGCCTTGATATTTCTTTGGTTGGCGTCCCTTCAGATTTTTCTGGAGAATTTGACGATGCCGTTTCTCCAGAGAGCGCTTCGGTACCAGAACCATCTTCAGATCGACCAACTACTTTGCTGGCTGTGACAGAGGGACTGACATATGATAGGTTGTTCGCCTGACCATCTTGGGGAACAGTGGTTTCCTCGTCGCTTGAAACCCCAAGAGAAGGTCCCGATGAAGGCTGAGCACGATCCATCATATCTGTAATTGGATGGCAGTGGTTTCAGATTCAGGAGTGGTGTAAGTATGAGAAGCTTGTCCTAAAATTAAATTCCAGGCATAATAGAACTATACAAGGCTTTTATCATGATGAACTAGCAAATTTCCTCTGTGACCAACCTGATATTTGAACTTTTAAGGGCTCCTACCCTAGGGTTGATTAGCTAAAATAAAAATGCGCACATAGTGACGAAATCAACATCATATTACCTGTCATAGGAGGAACTGGTTTCGCCACGTTAGGGGCCGATTCTTGATTTTCTACTGAATAATATGGAGAATCTGAACTTGAAGACTCTCTAGGGCCTGCTGAAGATGGTGTGGATTCTTGAACCGCAGATGATTGCGGTAAAACGGTTTGACCATCTTTAGCAATTTGGGACTCCTTCTGACTTAATTCAACAGGGGGAGGCAACTGTGCATAATGAGGTGAACCTTTGCCTGCAATGCAACAGATGGAGTTAGCCGCGGCAGAATCTTTAGATTTGATCACTAGTCATAAGATAAGCATCTAGCTGTGAAAATTTTTAATAATACTGACGTTAGCAGTACATAAGTTACCCACAGAACCAAGTACCTAGTGGAGTGAATTTCCGTTCACCGAGGATTAATATAGATGGTGCAGTACCTTGTGGAGCCTCTGGGGCTGGTGCATCTTGGTATGCCTCACCAGTTCTTGTGTCCTGTTCCTCAGTTTCATCGCCAAGCTCCTTGCCGTCCCGTCGTGATCGTGTAGTAGCTTGGTAAGTTTCACCAGTTTCAGTGTTTCTCTCCCCGGTTTCTTCAACTTGCTCCTTGCCGCCCCGTGGTGATTGTACACTAGCTTCGTCAGTCTCACCAGTTCCGGTGTTTTGTTCCCCGGTTTCTTCAACTTGCTCCTTTCTGTCCTGTGGTGATTGTACGTTAGCTTGGTAAGCCTTTTGTTGGTTCATGCCTTCTTCAGTCACTTCCGTGCTTTCCTTTGGTGGTGAAGGTTGGTTGTCTCCAGGTGCTGATGAGACGCTAGCGCCTACACCATTGGGTACTTTGTTGTCATCTTTAGATGATTTTATACTGGACAGGTCAGTTTGCGGTTGCTGCTTTGATATTTCTTCGGTTGGCGTCCCTTCAGATTTTTCTGGAGAATTTGATGGTGTCGTTTCTCCAGAGAGCGCTTCGGTACCAGAACCATCTTCAGATCGACCAACTACTTGGTTGGCTGTGACAGAGGGACTGACATATGATAGGTTGTTCGCCTGACCATCCTGGGGGACAGTGGTTTTCTCGTCGCTTGAAACCTCAAGAGACGGTCCCGATGAAGGCTGAGCACGATCCATGATATCTGTAATTGGATGGCAGTGGTTTCAGATTCAGGAGTGGTGTAAGTATGAGAAGCTTGTCCTAAAATTAAACTGCAGGCATAATAGAACTATACAAGGCTTTTATCATGATGAACTAGCAAATTTCCTCTGTGACCAACCTGATAGTTGAACTTTTAAGGGCACCTAAAATAAAAATACGCACATAGTGACGAACTCAACATCATATTACCTGTCGCAGGAGGAAGCGGTTTCGTCGCGTTAGGGGCCGATTCTTGATTTTCTACTGAAGAATGTGGAGAATCTGAACTTGATGACTCCCTAGGGCCTGCTGAAGATGGTGTGGATTCTTGAACAGCAGATGATTGCGGTAAAACGGTTTGACCATCTTTACCAATTTGGGACTCCTCCTGACTTGATTTAACAGGGGGAGGCAGCTGTGCAGAATGAGGTGAACCTTTGTCTGCAATGCAACAGATGGAGTTAGCCGCGGCAGAATCTTTAGCTTTGATCACTAGTCATAAGATAAACATCTAGCCTTGTGAAATTTTAATAATAATGACATTAGCAGTACATAAGTTACCCATAGAACCAAGTACCTAGTGGAGTGAATTTCCGTTCACCAAAGATTAATATAGATGGTGCAGTACCTTGTGGAGCCTCTGGGGCTGGTGCATCTTGGTATGCCTCACCAGTTCTGGTGTCCTGCTCCTCAGTTTCATCAGCAAGCTCCTTGCCTTCCCGTCGTGATTGTACAGTAGCTTGGTAAGTTTCACCAGTTTCAGTGTTTCTCTCCCCGGTTTCTTTAACTTGCTCCTTGCTGCCCCATGGTGATTGTACACTAGCTTCGTCAGTCTCACCAGTTCCGGTGTTTTGCTCCCCGGTTTCTTCAACTTGCTCCTTTCTGTCCTGTGGTGATTGTACGTTAGCTTGGTAAGCCTTTTCTTGGTTCATGCCTTCTTCAGTCACTTCCGTGCTTTCATTTGGTGGTGAAGGTTGGTTGTCTCCAGGTGCTGATGAGACGCTAGCACCTGCTCCATTGGCTTCTTTGTTGTCATCTTTAGATGATTTTATACTGGACAGGTCAGTTTGCGGTTGCTGCCTTGATATTTCTTTGGTTGGCGTCCCTTCAGATTTTTCTGGAGAATTTGACGATGCCGTTTCTCCAGAGAGCGCTTCGGTACCAGAACCATCTTCAGATCGACCAACTACTTGGCTGGCTGTGACAGAGGGACTGACATTTGATAGCTTGTTCGCCTGACCATCCTGGGGGACAGTGGTTTTCTCGTCGCTTGAAACCTCAAGAGAAGGTCCCGATGAAGGCTGAGCACGATCCATCATATCTGTAATTGGATGACAGTGGTTTCAGATTCAGGAGTGGTGTAAGTATGAGAAGCTTGTCCTAAAATTAAATTCCAGGCATAATAGAACTATACAAGGCTTTTATCATGATGAACTAGCAAATTTCCTCTGTGACCAACCTGATATTTGAACTTTTAAGGGCTCCTACCCTAGGGTTGATTAGCTAAAATAAAAATGCGCACATAGTGACGAAATCAACATCATATTACCTGTCATAGGAGGAACTGGTTTCGCCACGTTAGGGGCCGATTCTTGATTTTCTACTGAATAATATGGAGAATCTGAACTTGAAGACTCTCTAGGGCCTGCTGAAGATGGTGTGGATTCTTGAACCGCAGATGATTGCGGTAAAACGGTTTGACCATCTTTAGCAATTTGGGACTCCTTCTGACTTAATTCAACAGGGGGAGGCAACTGTGCATAATGAGGTGAACCTTTGCCTGCAATGCAACAGATGGAGTTAGCCGCGGCAGAATCTTTAGCTTTGATCACTAGTCATAAGATAAACATCTAGCTGTGAAAATTTTTAATAATACTGACGTTAGCAGTACATAAGTTACCCACAGAACCAAGTACCTAGTGGAGTGAATTTCCGTTCACCGAGGATTAATATAGATGGTGCAGTACCTTGTGGAGCCTCTGCGGCTGGTGCATCTTGGTATGCCTCACCAGTTCTTGTGTCCTGTTCCTCAGTTTCATCGCCAAGCTCCTTGCCGTCCCGTCGTGATCGTGCAGTAGCTTGGTAAGTTTCACCAGTTTCAGTGTTTCTCTCCCCGGTTTCTCCAACTTGCTCCTTTCGGCCCCGTGGTGATTGTACACTAGCTTCGTCAGTCTCACCAGTTCCGGTGTTCTGTTCCCTGGTTTCTTCAACTTGCTCCTTTCTGTCCTGTGGTGATTGTACGTTAGCTTGGTAAGCCTTTTGTTGGTTCATGCCTTCTTCAGTCACTTCCGTGCTTTCCTTTGGTGGTGAAGGTTGGTTGTCTCCAGGTGCTGATGAGACGCTAGCGCCTACACCATTGGGTACTTTGTTGTCATCTTTAGATGATTTTATACTGGACAGGTCAGTTTGCGGTTGCTGCTTTGATATTTCTTCGGTTGGCGTCCCTTCAGATTTTTCTGGAGAATTTGATGGTGTCGTTTCTCCAGAGAGCGCTTCGGTACCAGAACCATTTTCAGATCGACCAACTACTTGGCTGGCTGTGACAGAGGGACTGACATATGATAGGTTGTTCGCCTGACCATCCTGGGGGACAGTGGTTTTCTTGTTGCTTGAAACCTCAAGAGAAGGTTCCGATGAAGGCTGAGCACGATCCATCATATCTGTAATTGGATGACAGTGGTTTCAGATTCAGGAGTGGTGTAAGTGTATGAGAAGCTTGTCCTAAAATTAAACTGCAGGCATAATAGATCTATACAAGGCTTTTATCATGATGAACTAGAAAATTTCCTCTGTGACCAACCTGATAGTTGAACTTTTAAGGGCACCTAAAATAAAAATACGCACATAGTGACGAACTCAACATCATATTACCTGTCGCAGGAGGAAGCGGTTTCGCCACGTTAGGGGCCAATTCTCGATTTTCTACTGAAGAATGTGGAGAATCTGAACTTGATGACTCTCTAGGGCCTGCTGAAGATGGTGTGGATTCTTGAACAGCAGATGATTGCGGTAAAACAGTTTGACCATCTAGAGCAATTTGGGACTCCTCCTGACTTGATTCAACAGGGGGAGGCAGCTGTGCAGAATGAGGTGAACCTTCGTCTACAATGCAATAGATGGAGTTAGCTGCGGCAGAATCTTTAGCTTTGATCACTATTCAAACAAAAAATATTTAGCTGTGAAAAATTTTAGTAACTGTAATATTAGCGGGCCTTGTCTAACATGACTACTGTAAAGGATGCACTGATTCCTCACACAAAAGATAAACCGAGTACCTAGTTGAGTGAATTTATGTTCATCAGGTATTAATTTATAAATGCTGCAGTACCTTGTGGAGCATCTGGAGCAAGTTGGGCATCTGGCAGCGGAGAATCCATTTCTCCTCGTGCGGGTGTTATGCCTTCTTGATCAGGACTTGTCTGTGGTGCATGGGGTACTTGTTCTTTAGTTGGAACAGGTGAGACTGCTGAATAATCAGTTGATTGATTATCAGGAGAGAATCCCTGGATTTTGCTTATGGCACCTAGACTATCCGGGGTTTGTATTTCTCTTGTGACTGGTGAAGATGATCTGGCTTTTTGATGAAAAATTGTATGTGTAACCTCGGGTGGATCAGCTGCAGAAACATTAGTATCTTCTTTGCTTCGTTCAACCGATGAAAGGGGCTGTGTGGCACGAGATGACTCTTGATCTGAAACACATTAAGCGAACTGTTGGTTTCGAGGAAGTTTTTAAAATCATAATTTTTCTTTTGTCAATACTAAAGAGAAACTGGTCACCTGACAGAGTGGATTTCTTCTCGTCATGGACTACTTCAGCTGCTAAGGTACCATCAGGTTGGGATTCCAAAGTTGATCTTGGACCAGCAGTGGGTGACATGCCTTCTTGGTTAGTTGAGGTCGGTTTAGTCATTTTGGTTTTGTCCAACACATCAGTGGGCACATCATGTTGTGATGCAGAGTGAGGTGGAGATTCAGGAGGTTGCTGTGCATGAGTTAATTCAGGTGACTGTGCCCCTTGATCATGCAAAGATCTTGCTATAGGCTTATCACCAATGGTACCATGTTGAGTGTCCAGAATTGATGCTTGGCTTGCCATAGGTTTCATGTCTTCTTGATTAGTTGATTTAGCTTTGCCTGAGGCCTTAACAAATGCCCTTTGAGTTGATGCGGGTGGTTGTGTCTCATGCTCAGGCCAATTTCTTACAGTTTGCGGATGAACATCATCATGAGTTGCTGTGAAAACAGAAGCATCCAAGCCTTTTTCGTGACCAGATGTAGATGTGGTTGACTTCTCATCAGTAACGGCACCACGTGAGTCAGTAGTTGACCCCTCACTAAGAGAACCATGTTCTTCGGCTGTAAATGGATTATCAGTGAGATTATCATTAGGAGACATTTCTGAAACATTTCTTGAAGCATGCTGGGTATCTGGACAAAGAGATTTTTCTCTGTATGGGGCAGGCGTCATACCTTCTCGATCAACAATTGTTTCTGAAGCCTTGGCTTGATCAGATGCATCAACAACAGCCTTTTCTTTTGTTGTCTCAGCAGACAAAGGAGGTTGTGCAGAACGAGTTAAATCTACATAAATAATGCAAGAAACAATGTTATTACTGGCATATAGCAAATTTAGAGGGTGTATGTTATTGTTACAACCAGTAACTATCCTTTGCTAGAATGCATGGCATTTATCCATACTACACACAGACAAAGAATGAAATTTGTTACCTCGCTTAGCAATTTTCTGCTCATCATCTGGTACAGTAACATGTTGAGGGTCTAGAGATGCCGGGACTACTTTAGGTGACATAACTTCTTGATCAGCAGAGGGTTTACCAGATGACTTGTTTTTGTCCAAGGTCGCATCAGATACATTTTGGGTGTACTCGTAGTTCTTCATTGTCTCAAAAGATGGTGGTGATTCAATTTTTGCAGGTCGCTGCGGCTGCTGTGCACCTTGATCAGTTACAGATCTTGTAGCTTCACTTGCGACTGCTGCAGGCTGACCAAAGGTCATTTGTTTTGCCTTGGTTTCATCAGCTTCAGCAACACCTTTCCTTGATTTAGCAGACGAAGGTAGTTCCTTGCCTTGGTCTAAGTCATGATCTGAAATACAAGATAGAGACTTGGTCTTGATTTGAAATACGAGAAAGAACCTTCATATGACAGGACTATTGCTATTGTGAGATTTATAAGGTGAGTAGCCAGTATTCGGTTATTTTAACATTTATCATTTGTTTGGGGATTGGCTAAACAAATTCAATAGGAAAGCCAGAAGAGCATCGTGTTTCAAAAAACAAAAATCGCCAAAAGATCCCAGAGTTAATTCACTCCTTGTGTTACTGGATCTCGTCCTGGGATATGGGGGGCCAAGTTGCTCAACCAAGTGGCAAGTGAGATCTTCAATGTCGATCATGGATAGAGGTCAAGGATGGAGCGTCTGGAGGAATGAAGGGATTCTGAGGGGAAGATGATCGAGCTGAAACTGGACAGACGTTGCACAGGTCAATTATGTATAAAATCAATCATGTTCGATTTTTAGTTGGCTACCTGCTAGGGGGTGCTGGAACTGTTATTTTGAGGCCAGCACAGGTATACAGAATGGGATGGCATTCTGGGATGCTCGGCTGGGGTTGCTGTGGTGCTTTAGCTAGTTTGTCTACAATTCTGTAAAGCTCTATGTTTGGTTTCCTTAATGGAAATCGTGGGGCTGCCCTCTTCATCAAAAAAGAAAAAGAATACTTTACCGGATGTCATACCATGTTGAGTGCCTAGGGCTGATGTTGGGCCTATAATATGTGTCATGGGTTCTTCAACAATGGCACCATGCGAATCAGAAAGAGGTCCTTCATGTGGTCCAGGTGTGTGTCCAACATAAGGAACTTGTTCATGGCTTGGAATTGACCCATCGATGCGTTGATCCTTCGGAGTGACTTGCTGAACTTGTTCTTGGCTTGGAATTGACTTGTCAATGGGTTGATAATCAGGATCAACTTTCCTTGCACCATCATATACATCTGAATATGAAGATTCTGATGTTCCTGGTGCAGGTGAAATGTCTGGTTGACCAAAAGTTGTTTGCAAGTCTTTGGCTTGATCAGGTGCAGAGTGATCTGAATCCTTAATCTCTTCATTCCTTGGCTCATCAGATGAAGGAAATTGTGCAGAGCGAGACGAATCTCGACCTGTAATGGAAGAGCCAAAGTCAGCAACATCATAACTTCTTCAGGAATAGCTTATCAGTGACTAATCTGTACACATCTAGATGGTGTGTTAAATGGCTACAATAAGATGTTGATAACTAATTACCTGCAGAAGCTAATTTCTGTTCAGAAATAGCTACTTCACCAGGTGAGGTAGCATGTGGAGCATCTGGAGACGCTAATGGCTTCACAGATTGAACTTTGCCATTGGCGTCAGCACGTATATCTTCAGTACGCACAGATTCGTGAGACACAAAACGTGGAGGTGTTTGGGTGGCATATGGTGTTTGTGTCTCTTGAACTGGTAAAGCACTTCTGTGAGGCTCATTGCTACTGGTAGGATGAACATCAGCACCTGCTGGTGTCAGATCAAGCACATCATTTGAACTTTTAGTTAGGCTAGCCAAAGGTCTAGTTTTCTTTTCATCAACAATGCTGCCATGCGTGTGAGGAGTTGATCCTTCATGTGGTTTCAAAGACAGTTCAGCCTGGGAAACTTTCTCTTGGCTTGGCACATCAGGAGCAACTTTCTCCTGACTTGGGATTATCTGCGAAGCATATTGGGTATCTGGTGTTGGAGGCTTTCTACTGTCCAGTGTCTCTTGTTCAATGGGTTTTGGCAGTGCCTTGGTCCGTTCGGCAGCAGCAAGAACAGTCTCTTGTGCAGAATGACTTGGATCTTGATCTGAAATGCAAGAAGCAATGTCAGTGTTAGCGTTTTGAGGAAGTTTCTAAGTTTGTTATTGCTTTTCCACATGAAATACAAATCAATTACCTGACAGGTCAGATTTCTGTTCAGCAGGGGCTATGTTATCCAGTGAAGAATCAGGTTGAGTGCCCATATCTGATGTTTGGTTAGCTGCAAATGAAATGTCTTCTTGATCAGTTGAATGTTGCTTGAGTTTCTTAGGACCAACCAAGGAATCAGCAATTAAGTCTCGGTTGGATGCAGAGTCTAGAGCACCAGGATGTGTTGGTTCTTGGGTTACTGATGATTGTGCCCTCTGACCAGGTAAAATGGCAGGTTCATCCCTGCTGGTAGGATGAACATAGCCATGGGTTGGTGTTGAATCAGGACTAGCTTCTAAACTCCGAGCTTGCCAAGATAGAGATTTAGTTGTCGCTTTGTCAACTACAGCACCATAGGAATCGGGTAGTGGCCCTTTATGTGGTTCAACATCACGTCCAACATGAGAACCTTGCTTTACACTTGAGACAAATGGCATTGTTGACTCGTCAGGGGCAGGTTCTTGAACTTTTGCTGAAGCAGGTAAGGCATCTGAGATTGGAGAATCCATTTCTCTTTGCACAGGCGTTATGCCTTCTCGACCAGGACTTGTCTGTGGTGCATGGGAAACTTGTTCTTGAGCTGCGACATGTGGTACGGCTGAATAATCAGTTGGATGATTGTCAGGAGAAACTTGCTGGATTTTGCTTATGGCACCTTGGTTATCTGAGGCTTGAACTTCTTTTGTGATTGGTGCAGATGGTCTGGCTTGCTGATGAAAAAGTGTTTGTGGTGCTACTGGTGCAGGTGGTTCCGCAGTTTGCTTAACAGATCTTTCGGTGATCCCATTGGCAATCTGGGTGCTTCGAATTGCATCTTGATCCATCGGTGTTGGCGTTTGATCACCAGTAGACAATCCAGTCACATCATCGCCAGAAATAGGAGTTCCATCTGGTAATGTCTTAGATGCACGCCACCATTGCTCAATGGTTGATTTCATAGACACATCTTCATCAGGAGCTGCTTCCTGTGATGTTTCAGAGGCATGTTGTACTCGGGAAGTTGGTCCTTGGATCGAAAGGGGTGGCACCTCTTTCTGATCATCAACAATGTCTTTTTTCATTGGATATTCAGTGCCATAATCATCACGCAAATTTTCACTGCGAGGTGCTGAAGCACTTTGTTTCTCATGAGAGGCAGATGGAGAACCAGGAGCAGGTTGATGCTTTGGAATAGAATCATCTGCTTTCTGATCAGCGGAAGATGTTTTCTCCACCACAGCAGGATCCCCAGAATATGTGCGCTGTATTGTGGGTGCTGAGGCTTCACTTCCTTTAGGCGTCTCCCTAAGTGCCTCAGTTGATAATGGTTTTCCTCTTGTTGTGGCGCGAGTACCTTTTCCAGATTCTGCCTGTGAATGTGAGGAACCCATGCCTCTCTGATCTGTAAATGATGATTTAGATTCCTTTAAAACATCTTGAGCATCTGACTGAAATTGTGTTGAAACATCCTCTCTTTGATCAGCAGCCGGTCTTCTAGATTCTTCATTGGCATGTTGGGTATCATGAGAACCAAAAGATTGCACTCTGTCTAATGAGGAGACAGGACCTCTAGTCTCTTCAGAGGCCCTGGATTTCTTGATGGTATCCTTAACATCTGGAGACTGTATTGTCTCATTGGTGAATGACACTTTGGTTCCCTTAGTAGCACCAAGAGCATTATCAGGCACAGCCTGCCTTGATTGAGAACTAGCTTGCAGAAGTTCAGGAGATTGCCCTCTAGATGTAAAATCATCAGTCTTTGTTTCTCCAGACATGTCTTCAGCATCTCTGGCCACCATTTCCTTTCGTGCAGAAATGGTTTCTCTGCTTTTCCTTCCTTTACCCCAGGTATCTCTGCTTCGGCTGCCTCCATCCCAAGTATCTTGAGCTTCTGCTTGAGCCTCTGCATCAGTTCTCCGAGAATCCATTTCAGGCATACTGAATGCTGCAGAATCAGGAACCTTTGTTTCTTCAAAGGTGTCTTGAGCATCTTGAGCTGCCATTTCCCATGACGTAGAAATGCTGTCTTTAACAGGCTTTGAGCTGTTTTGAAGTTCAGGATCTCTCTTTTGAAATGGTATGGTAGTTCTGCGAGTACCATCTACTTCTTGATTTGGGAGGGAAGCAGAAGCCCTGAGAGAATCTGAGGGTCCAGGGGATGATGTGGAGTCAACAGCCTCTTGTTCTCTAAAGACATCCCTACTATCTTGAGGTCTTACAGATTGCTTGCTGGTGTCTTTAGCACTTGGATATCTTGTTGGCGAAGGTGGAGACACACTAGGAGCATCCTCAGATGCTGCTTTCTTTGATGAAGTGATTGCAGCTCGGGGCATATCAGAAGGTTGTTTGGTAAACAGCACAGAGTCAGTGGTTTCTGTTTCTTCATAGGTGTCTTGGACATCTTGACCCACTGTTTCCTTTGGCATATCTCTTGGTTCTTTGGTGGTGTCTTCAATATCACGGTACCTCCTTTGGAATGGCATAGTTGTGCTACGAGAATCAGCAGCTTCTTGCTTTGGGAGGGAAGCAGCAGCTTGCCAAACATCTGAAGGTTGCTCTCTGGATGATGTGGAATCAACACTCTTCGATTCTATGAAGGCATCTCTACCATATTGAACTGCTTTCTCTGAAGGTGTAGAAGCAGTTCTTGTGGATTGCTTACTAGTGTCTTCTGCAGTTGGATACCTTGTTGGGGCAAGTGGAGTCACACCTAGAGCATCTTTGGCTCCTTCCAGCTTTGATGGAGTAATTGCAGCTCGATGAGTATCTTGGTGCTGTGCTCTGCCTCTAAATATCGAAGAGTCAAGAGCCTTTGTTTCTTCAAAACCATCTTGAGCATCATCGCCTAATGTTTCTTTTAGCTTATCTCTTTGTTCTTTGGTGGTGTCTTCAATATCAGGGTACCTCCTTTGGAACGGCATGGTTGTGCTACGAGAATCAGCTGCTTCTTGCTTTGGAAGGGAAGCAGCAGCTCGCAGAACACCTGAAGGTTGCTCTCTGGATGGTGTGGAATCAAAACTTTTAGATTCTGTAAAGGCATCTCTACCATCGCGAACTGCTTTCTCAGTTGGTGTAGAAGCAGTTCTTGTAGGTTGCCTACTGGTGTCTTCTCCAGTTGGATATCTTGTTGGAGGAAGTGGAGTCGCAACGGGAGCATCTTTGGCTGCATCCAGATTCGATGGAGTAATTGCAGCTCGCTGAGTATCTTGGGGTTGTGCTCTGCCTCTAAATCTGGAAGAGTCAAGAGCCTTTGTTTCTTCAAAGCCATCTTGAGCCTCCTCTCTCACCTTTTCCTTCTGCTTATCTCTTGGTTCTTTGGTGGTGTCTTCAATATCAGGATACCTCCTTTGGAATGACACAGTTGTGCTACGAGAATCAGCTGCTTCTTGCTTTGGGAGTGAAGCAGCAGCTCGCCGATAATCTGAAGGTTGCTGTCTCGATGATGTGTAATCAACACTCTTAGATTCTCTGAAGGCATCTCTACCATCTTGAACAGCTTTCTCTGTTGGTGTAGAAGCAGTTCTTCCAGGTTGCCTGCTGGTGTCCTCTGGAGTTGGATATCTTGTCGGGAAAAGTGGAGTCACACCTGGAGACTCTTTGGCTGCTGCTAGCCTCGGTGGAGGAATTGCAGCTTGATGAGTATCCTGGGGATGTGCTCTTCCTCTAAATATCGTAGAGTCAAGAGCCTTTGTTTCTTTAGAGCCGTATTGAGCATCCTCACCGAACATTTTTTCTCCAGGATATTTGGTCATATCTTCAACATCAGCATATCTGTTCTTGTGTGGTGAAATTGAACCATGTGGATCTTCAATTTCTTCTTGCTTTTGCAAATGAGAATCGCTTTTCTGATAATCCAAGGGTTGAACTTGTGGCGATGCCGAATCAGATAACTTTGTTTCTTTGGCACCTTGACCTCTCATCTGTTGTGGAATGGTGTCTTCTGATTTCATGGTGGTGTCCTGAAATGGTGAGGTTGAGCTGTGAGCATCATATGCTTTGTGCTCTGGGAGAGGATCCTTAGATTGCCAAGCATCTGAAGGGTGCTCTCTGGTAGATGTGGAATCATCCGCTTTTGATTCTACAAATGTGACTCTAGCATCTTGGGCTTTCATTCGCCTTGATATAGAACTAGGGTCTCTAAGTTGCTTGCTAACAGCTTGAGGACCTGCATATCCCTCTTGGGATAGTGGAGTCAAGCCGCGAGCATCTTTAGCTTCTGCTTGCTTCGAGGGAGGAGTTGCAGCTTGCAAAAAAGGTTGTTCTCTAGGCAATGCAGATTTGCCAGCCTTAGTTTCTTCTATGCTGTCTTGAGCCCCCATTCTTCTTGGAATTGAAGCAGTGTACTTAGATTTCTTGGTGCCATCTTGATCATCAAAATATCTTCTATTGAATGTTGAAGCAGCAAATCGTGGTTCTTCAGCTGGTGGTTGCTTTTGTGGAATAGCTTGTTGAGAATCTAATTTATGTGCTTTGAATGGTTCAGAATCAGCCATCTTTGTTTCGTCAATGGCATCTTGATTCATGTGCCTTGAAGTGGTGCTATCTCTAGCTTGCATCCAATCATCTTGATCATCTGTATATCTTGTTTGCAATGGACCAGTTACATCATAACCATCTTCATTCAATACTTCTTTTGGTGCAGAAACATCGAGTCCACGAGAACCCAATATTTGTGCTTTGGATGGTGGAGATTCAGCCATTTTTTCTTCTTCGGTGCTGCCTTGGACATCATAAGGCACAACTGGCCTTGGTTTAGGTCTCTCCCTACCTTGCTGGATGAACTCTTGAGCACCTTGGTACCCTGTAGGAATATGTGCGGCTGCATGAGGACTTACAGATGTTGCTTTCTTTGATGGCAGAGGAGCCTCGTGTGAAGCATCCATAGGTTGCAATCTAGATGGTGCTGAGTCATAAATCGTTATTCCTTGTCTGCTATCATGTGCATCTTGATCCCTTGTTCCCCTTGGTGCAGAAGCAATTTCTCTTGCTCTCTGGGTGGTATCTCGAGAATCATCATGTGCTGTTTGGAATTGTAAAGCTTGGGCATCTTCATCTGTTGCATGCTTTGGCAAATGAGCACCTTTTATCCTTCGATCAGATGATGCCTCATCCTTGGAAATTCTTCTAGCATCAGCAGCATGTTGCCAATCCGGAGAAGAAACACCCATTGTCTGATCAGTATGGGGAGTTTTAGCTGTAACTTCTGGCCCTTGAACCAGTTGGCTGTCCATACTCAATGGCTCTTGAGCAACAGGACGGATGCTTACTTGCTCTGAATCTTGTGATGGGTACTCTTGCACATCTTTGCTTGGTTTTACTTGCCGACTAGGCATTGAATTATCAATACCTCCCTGTAGATTGTGCAATCCAGCTGTAGCGGCGTGCCACTTCTCAGCCTGCAGCATCTGGTGTGCTTCAGTAGAGTGGAGCTTGTTGGGAGAACTGTCTGTAGCTCCCCGGGTGGTATATTTGCCATAAGTAGCTTCCGAGGTATGAGCAGTATATGACATTGATTCCTCTTCCTCAGGATAAACACCGGTAGATTTTCTGTCAATTTTATACAAATCAGATGTATGGAGTCGATCAGAATCTTCTTTAGCTACTCTTGGACTGGTTTGAGAATGACTAGCACCACTGCTAGGCCCATCAGATTCAGAGAATTTGTCCAGCGATGCTGGAGGTTTTTGTGGGGTAGGTTCAATATAGGTTCCTACTTCCTTGGATGAACTTAGCATGGGTCTAGCAGGGAGGTCTGTCTCAGTGGTGTCAGAGGGAACTGAGACATCTCCAACGCTGGACATATCGGTATGAATTCTTGGAGGTTTATCAGCTGTGGTAGGGAAGGTACCCAGGCTTGGGGTAGATGAGGTGCTTCTTCTTTGAGAACTTTGGGCCGAGTCTGATGGAATTTCTTGGTGGGGAGTAAAGAAGGTAGTACTTTGTTTGCTTGGGGAAGCTAACAATTTATGAGTAGTACTTCGGCTTGAGGATACTGGTGCCTTCTCAGATAAAGATTCAGCAGGAGGAGGCTGCTCTGCCTGAGGAGCCATGGGAGATGCTGAGGCAGTATCAGGAGGAGGAACCAATATTGTCTGAGACTTTGTGCGGGTAGACTTCCGTGAGTCCAGTCGAATTCTTCGTCCAGTGGCTGTATGATACTCTCTCTGCCACTCCTGCTGCTGCTTCTGTTTCTCAAGTTCCTCCATTTTGTTGTCCTGCTCCACCTTTGTCATATAACTCAGTACCTGCTTCCAACAATCCCGGGTAAAAATTTCATCCCACCACCTCTGCACATTCTTCCTTGAGTCATAGAGGTAGACAAACTTGCCAGATGTTTTGATGTAGTGGGAGTTTGGCAGGTGTACTAGGTCAGCAAGGGTAAATTTATCACCGGCGAGGAATTCATTGTCACTGAGCCTTTGCTCATAAACTTCCAGAACCTCATCTAGCTTTGCCTTCTGCATCTCTAGATCATCCTCTTGATCCAAGGGAAAGGCCAGGTGGCAGAATAAGGCTCGGCTTGGAGGGTTGAAAGTGTGCTCCTCATGGTGGAGCCATTGCTCGATGGAAGCCCTCTCGAGGGCATCCTTCCCGAGGAGGTATGGATAACCATGATGTTCATAAGTTTGTGCAATGTAGCGGCAGATTTCTCTGGATTCTGAAATAAGAAGACTGGTAATCAATTTGGACCGAACGATGGCTTGTTTTCAGTAGCATAAGAATATAGCTTATATTTGAATCAACACTGGTAAAGCATTTTCAAATGTGCATTAACAATTATGGATTTTGTTTTGTTTCCCTTCTTTTTTCCAAATACTCCGTTAGCTGCCCCCACATCGGTTCATACTTGTAAAAGGTTCACAGCTGGAGAATATGATATTGTCTGGACAAGTGTAATACTGTAATGCCTAATAGGTTTCTGTTCAGCCTGTACTACATTACTGCAAGTCCGTGCCTACAAATACACTAAATGAAATCCTTATTGTCCTCAAATCAATAAAAGAACTTGCATGAATTGTGGGAGAAGGCAATGATATCATAAATTAATTTTGGCTAATATTAAAGAAGAGAATATTCAGCACATCTTAGTTTATTGCATCTTTGCTCAGAAAGTGTAGTCGATGGTTCTCTCAGTGGTGGAGTAAGGTGCTGCAGCTCCCCAGCCTTTGGAATCAAGTTTTTCCAGTTAGTGGTGCAAAGCGATAAAAGGGATGCATAAAGACTCTCGGAAGGGGTTAAATTCTTTGATCATTTTGGTTGCTTGGGAGTTATGGAAGCACCGGAACGACTGTGTGTTTAATGGAGTTGCTCCTAATGTTATGGGGGTTTTGCAGGCGGTGTCGAATGGGAGTAGTCTATGGTGTCTACCTGGGCTCGGGCACTCCAAGCTTTCCTTGCTCTGTGTGTGTGGGTGTTGGGAGGGGTAGTCGAGTTCCCGCTTGACTGTTGGTTTTGTGGGGTTCTTTTTCCCTTTTATTTTGCTTTTTCCTTGTAGATATGTTTCTTCCTTCCTAATGAAATGAAATGCATCATGCCTGCGTTTTCAAGAAATTTTTTTGGCTAATTTGTCCATCACATCTTATATAGTTATACTTGATTGCAGGGACATGTTTTGTTTCAGTTTTCATGCATGGTTGTGTGATCAAGTTCATATACAACTAAGCACGAGTTCTTCTGGTCTGCCATGCTTGCAGCCAAATGTGGATCTTTGCACAACAACATGTACCTTCGATACTATAGCCATACATATTAGGCATTGGAAAAAATATACCATTTATCTTTCAAGAACAAATTACTACAAAAAAAGTGTTATAATTAGTGTTCAACTCAATAGATCCTCCTGAGTAAACATGTGAATTTCTATGTTCTACCATTTCGTGGAAGCTATATTTCTGGAGTCTGCTTTCATGGCAGAACTAATTATCAGATCATATCTAGTTGTTTCAGTGCATAGTGTGAGGATTAATTTGCTGGCAGATGTATGCTTTCAAACAAGATAGTTGACCCTCGACCAAGATAATCAAATATCACTGGCCATATGATATACTCGTTAACTACCATGTCCAAATGAAATGACATGTGGTCTAGTGAATTGCTAAGACTTTCTTCTTTTTCTAAAAATCAAAGATGAATTTTCATGCCAATTCATGTACGTTGTTAACAGCATTATAGAAAATTGCTGCCAAACTATATGGTATTAGCATGTAAGTGCTCTATATCCCTAATAACAGCCCAAAAAATTCCTAGTCTTGTTGCAAGCTAATTAGATTATTGTATTTATCTATAGAAAAGGTAAGCTTCAAGAAATGTACATCCGACATGGAATGGTATCATTATTCATAAATCTGAAATATTACCTTCCAGAAATGTAGGTCCGTCATAGAATGGAACTGGAGCATGGGTTGATGCCTGAAGAGTGCAGGGAACGAGAGGATGATAATGAGTTTACAGTGCATAAGCTCTTGATATGGTGCCTGAACAATTGCAAGAATTAGAGAGAGTACCTGGAGTCTAAGTAGGCTCTTGTAAGAGGCTTTCTGAGCATCAAACTTGACATCCTTCTCATAGAGGCATGCGAGCACCCTAGAAACATCAGGTAAGATCATAGATTTCTCATGATACAGCTTCACAATAGGTGTTCCAGTACCAACCCCTGCCATGAGGGCAGGAGCCTATGCTTCCAATGCCGAAACAATGCGAAATCAAATGTATTAACTCCACTCTCAAATATAATAGGTTCCCTTCCTCTTGGACCAAGCAAAGAAAAGATGCTTAAAGTAGAAAACTAAAGGACGGGCCATGTACTGTAAGAGACCAAAATGGTTGGTTAAATAAAAAGAGAAAGGAGATAAATGGGGGAAAGAGAAAAGGCTATGGTAAACAAAAATCAGATTACTGAGATTGGTTGACCTACAACCTATGGATCTCTCTTCTGAATAAATAACTATAGCAGGCACTCCAGGAATTGCATGTTTTCAACATGTAAACCTAACTATTTTTAGATAAAATTGTACAGAAAACTATACTAGCGCATCCAACATGCAGAGGATCATGTGCTTCCTTTTTCCTGCTCTTTAAACATGATTCCTCAAACAAGAAATTCCTTGCAGCTAAATGCAATTTGGCATTGGTGAACATGCATGATAACTTGACAGTGCTACATGTAAGACTGCAAATAGAAGCTACTATTTGTAAAAAAAAATTTCGGTTTATTAGTTGCCAGTAACCCATGGCCACATATCTGTTTGAGTGATCTGGACAGAAATTGACCCTTGGCTATTTGACCTTGACAAGGTTATATAACACCTAGAAATTATGTTTTCCACCCCTCTGATAGTACATATAACTAGTGCATTAAATTATGTTTCAGTAGCTCAAGCAGAACTTTCACGCCTCAAAGGTGAAGTGTAAAACAAGCATAGTTCCTCCTTAGAGCAGCAGGTGATAAAACAATGCATCTGGAGGGGAAGGGTAAAAGCGCTCCACTGTCATGCAGCTACACTACCACTTTATTCATTCCTTGCTCTGCTCATCAAAGGGAAGCAGTAACATTGACGTGAGCAGAAAAGCAATGCTAACGATGCAAGTTTAGGATCAAAGTGCCTCTGACCGGCAGTAGGAATGATCCACGTTGCCATGTCAGTAGAGGACAATGCAAGGACAAAATCTTGTTCTCTTATTCTCACCGGCAATGCGAAGACAAAATCTTGGCACCATGCGCCTGCACGGGTGTGAACCGGTGACTAAGGTTCGGTGTGTGGTTGTATTCACAAACTTCTTCTCCTTAATATACTCCGGCCCGGCGAAAAAAAAAAATCTTGGCACCAGAGGGCGTGCAACTTTTACTCGATCTTTGTCACGAGCAAAGCTGAGCATGCAATGCCTTGTTTCAGATCACAACTTGCAGGCTACATGTTTGTTCGCACTACTACACACCATGACTGAGAATGTGGGCATCATTGTGTTGAGACATCCTTCTTCAAGACAAAACTATGAAGAACAGCCTTACATAGACACAAGAAACAGTACAGTACAGTACAGTACAGCACAGCACAGCACAGAACATTATATTGTCCAAAAAGAATTCAGGACACTCAAGCTGTAAGCAGTAGGTAGTAGAAAGAGAAACGTAACTAAACCACAGGATCTGGAAGAATAATACACGCCCTGAATTTGGCTTCTTATTCAACTACAAGTTACAAGTCGTTAGTAGAAGAATCAGATCAATAATGTACAGTTCACAACAACTCTTCCTATGTTACATCTGTAATGGAACCCGGAAGTTGTAGGCCAAAAAAAATAGGATGACAACAGTTATCAGCTTGATGGATCTGCATCTGAAAATTGCTCATTAAGTCGACCGCAGCAGTCTATCTCAATGCGCTGAGCTACTGGCGCTGGGCATGCCAAGGAACTGACGCTGATCTTTTTCTCAGGCCCTTACATATGGAATGAAAACATGTATATCCACAGCATTCAGTGCCCACGCCCCCTCAAAGCTGAAAATAGTCCGCCCAGTATTTTCTCCTTGTGCTTTCCATCGTGCTCATCACCAACCTGCAACATTGGTTCACAAGAACATAAACCTTCAACCATTTAGGTAAGTACGCATTAAGTTCAATCACAAACCTCCTCTGCTATTCTCTGAAGAGTTACTAATATTTCAGAGAAATCTGGTCTTTCAGCAGGCTCCTGTTGCCAACATTTCTGAAGAAGCTCAGAAAGTTTTGCATGAGCATTTTTTGGTATTGTAGGCCGTAATCCCTGCAAATGAGGCTTACCATATTAAAAGTAGGTTTCCATGCTGCAGTCGTATATATAATTAAGATTCATAGTTAAGAGCTTTCACAAAGGTTTTCATAACCAAGAGCGTATTCATATTAGTATTTCACCATATTAAAGGTCTTTTATCTGTCAAAGAGGTAAACAAAAACCCTGAAGTAAGAGCGCCCTAATGATATTTTGTAATTTTTACTAGTGCATTTCCATAATTTTCTGAAGCTGTGTTTGTTAAATTATTTATATCTCAAACATCTACATGATTTCTTGGACTAGAAATAACTCATACCAGGCCATGTTATCCATGTACATTAGGCCAAAATATATATGATACCCATTATCACAGTATCATGCGATCATTTGGTTGGAAGGAAAAGTAACAAAATAAAAGCAGAAGACAGCATGTAGAAAGAAAAACAATGTTCACCTTCTGAACCACACCTACAGCTGCTTGTAATGGTGTCAGGTACTCATAAGGAATCTGCAAACAATAGATTGTTATACCAATTATAAACGCTTTTCAAAACAATTTCGAAGTTACAAATGAATAAAGTAGCAGGTGGCTAACAAACATACCTTCCCTGTGAGCAGCTCCCACATCAAAATTCCAAAACTAAAAACATCGGCCTTGTGATCATACGGCTTGTGTTCTATAACCTACAACAGGTAAAATTTCGTGAGGTGATAATGTCATATACGAACTGGCTAACAGAATAGTGAAGTGTAGCTGGTTTACAGCTGTTGCAAACTCAATGATCCTGTTTGGAAAGTATAATTTAACTTTTACAGCACTAAAGAAAACAGAAAAAAATTATGAGGCATAACATTAACAACTAAGTTCCACCTAAAAATAATATAATAAACAGTCAAGTTTGTAGATTATAATGCTACTAGGATAGTTACTAATAAACAATAGTCAATAGATGAATCACCTCTGGAGCCATCCAACGATATGTCCCTGTTTCTGCAGTCATTACTCCAGATTGAGCTTTAACACGTGCAACACCAAAATCAGCAACCTTAACTGTCTGCAGGAGGAAAGAAATAGCTTTTTCAAGTAAACCTATCCAATTTTGTTATATAAATCACAAATTCAAAGCCAAAAAAAAATTGTATTAACACTACAATTCATCATAAAAGATTTCCAAGTTACTACCATGAAGAATATGATTCCCCTGTAAACCATGAGTTGCTTTTTAACAGTGATGGCAAAGTTCGGGTAGTTAGAACCAAAATCCAGTTAACAGAATTTGAAATCTGAATTACAGGTGACCCACATATATTGTGGCTACCTTTCTATTCAGTTTTTCAAGCGAATATTGCTTGAAAACACTGTTTCATCATTTTCCCTTTTTTTAAGGAAGAACAAGAAGTTGGATTCACTGCTTGACGCAAGACTTTCAAACAAGAGCGGTAGCTGGAGAAGTACCAGCTGAAGTGAATTTGATAGGTAGCAACAAGAAATTCTAGCTAGCTGAAAATTAGCATGTAAGAAGTTTACCCACATATATTGTGGCTACCTTTCACTTCAGTTTTTCAAGCGAATATTGTTTGAAAACACTGTTTCATCATTTTCCCTTTTTTTAAGGAAGAACAAGAAGTTAGATTCAATGCTTGACGCAAGATTTTCAAACAAAAGCGGTAGCTGGAGAAGTACCAGCTGAAGTGAATTTGATAGGTACCAACAAGAAATTCTAGCTAGCTGAAAATCTGCATGAAACAGGTGATGCCACAAGGAACTTGTCACTGACAATTCATTTATTTTGCATATTTCCAGGTAGAGGAGGAAAATAAATTCACTGAAGTAAAAATAAAATAAGGGACATGAAGCATTCGTATTATGGAGTAATTTCTCTACATTACTTACCCCATTTTCATCCATAAGGAGATTAGCAGTTTTCAAATCTCGATGAATAATATTGTTTTGGTGCAAGTAGCTCATGCCTTTTGAAACATCCATTGCAACTCCAAGTAAAGCAGGGAGCTTGAATACACCCTTATGTTTATGCAGGTAATCATAAACACTCCCACCTGACATATATTCTGGAGGAGAGAAAAATACCAGGTTCACTTGTTATTACAATACTCAAAATAAACAAACAAAAAAATTGCAGTGCTAGAGCCTAGAGTTTTCTGGTTTCATACCTGTGACTATACATAGATTGGGGGGTTTAGTGCATGCACCGATAAATTGTACAACATTCTTGTGGCGAACCTTCCTAAAAGTCCAAAATATACCCCCATAAACTTAAAATGTGAATGGAAAAGAACATAGCAGAACTAATGGAAGACACTTCATAAGGGTGATGCAGTTACAAATAGTTATAATAGTATGAAAATCCATAAGCAAACAAAAGATTGATATAATAAGATGTTGGCAGTAAATAACGACCAAACGAATGCATTTTAGCTATGAAGATGAATTCTGTGCAACTATGGCTGTTTTTACATGATATCATTCATGGTAGAAAAGAAGAAACAACACTTAATGGGATAAGGTAATTACATTACAGAACAAATAAATGACACAAACAGAGCAGATCTTGTAGCATACCTCATAATATATACTTCCTGGGCAAATTCACGCTGCATGTCTGCATTTATCCTCTCAGGTTTGAGCACTTTAATAGCAACATCTTGACTGCAATATGTACCCCGGTAACTGGGAAGAGAAACAGATTGGTTAAGTGACTCATCAAAGCACAAATTTGACTTTTTTTTCTTTAATGGTAATAATCAACAAGCACTCACAGATCGCCATATGATCCGGATGCTACTTTATTCCCAAACTTGAGTAGTTTTACATCAATCTCCCATTCACTGGCACCATCGCTAGGTATTTCAACATGGTCAGCTGCTGAATTCTCCTCAATCTGCATATTTTCAACTGGAGAAGACCATGAATGAGTAGTAGACCATCCCTGCGTCTGTCAATTCAACACCAAGCAGAAAATAAGCATGTGATATCTAAGGACTGAACCACAATTAAGTAGAAGCTCTGTGGTTCACCTCATCAATCTTGCCAATTTCCTTCCGTACTGATTCTATCAAATCCTCAGTTTCCTATAAAAAATAAACAGATTAACAAATGTTAAACAGTGGAGAAAATATATAAAATAATTATGAAAATCAGAGGTATTTGCTGGCTCTTGTGTTTTATACAGATATTGTTTAAAAATTTTGTTTGATTGCAAAACTGTTGGGAAGTTAGGGAATACCAACATCACCTCCTTAAATAGCAGCATGATCCACAGTATTAGTTACAGAATGTTGAGTATACGCACAAAATGCACAAACTAATTCCATCAGAAAGGCTTGACTCACCAATCATTGGACTGATAACCTTAAAATGCTACACTATAAGTTATCATGTACTCCCTCCATCCATAATATAAATGCATAGCCCAAATCCCTTATATTATGGAACGGAGGGAGTAATTATTATCACATCAATGTGCTAGACTTCACCAGGCTCTCATGAAAGCACAAGAAACATCTACATCAATCTCAGACCATAAAGTGCATTTTGATTATATGTTTCCGTTCAAGTACGTATGCTACTCAATTATGCAAACTAATATACTTCACATGCCTAGTTATACATTAATTAGATTTGTACAAAAAAAAAATCTAAGAAGCATGCTAAGGTTTCCATATTCTCTGGTAGCCAAATGCCCACATCATTTGTGTGACATGTAAAAATCTGGTGATGGAAAATATCCGCCGACTAAAATCATAGAAAAGTGTATTCTTTCTTCTCCTGCTGCAGGTAACAACAAGTGCACAGCAATGCAAGGACATCATTATCAAGTGCGTAGCCAGCATAGTTCCAGTAAAATGTTCAAATACCTCGTCGTGCCAACCAACAACAACAAAGACATCGAGTGAGTAGCCATCATTTGTTGAAAACGCATGTGCTTCTTGAATGTTTAGACCAAGTTCACCAAGCAGGGATGTGAGCTGGGTGTTTCACAGAACATGGTATCAGTTAACAAGTACAAACTTTAGCTATTAATATTTAATCAAGATATGGGCCATGATACATATTGGTAAAGATCTTGAGCATACAAACTGTTGCTAATGGAATCTTCAAACATGCATAGGTTTACCTCGCTGAGAAGCTTTGGCTTGTCAATGGTGGAGAAGGTGATTTCATGCATGGGTCTGTAAGGCCACAAAATACAAGAAAATTATTGTAAGCTGCAGGGAAACAATCACTTCCATAAGAGAAATGCAACAACTAGGATTTCCCAATACCAACATTTATTTACAAATATAATTATATAACTTGAATATGTCGTATTGCTAGGATTAAATAGAGGCCACATAGGTAACTAGCAGCAATGACTAACCTGTAATTAACATTATCTGAGGTGCTATCATGATCTTGCCCTTGGGACTTGCTAGCCTCAAGAGCAAGGGCCTCAAGATTTGTAGATGAACCAAAGGCAGGAGGAGGGTGAATGCTGATTACAAAATTTACATATCAAAACATGGTAAAGTACAATATAAGTTATTTGCAAAAACAAAGATATATATTAAGCAAAAGAAGAAAAGGCACAGGTACCTCTGTTGTCTGTTCAACAGCCTTGAAGCAACTTCCTCCCCTGCAGTGTTCGAATCAGCATCAGTCTGATTCCCATCAAGAATTGGAGACACCTAATGAATCAAGGCTTTCCAATAAGGATAATGATATAAAAATAGTAGGCCTCTACAGATTGCTAATATTAGTTAGCAGTCATAAGAAAACAGCAAGTATACTAAGATCTAATATATAAAAAGCAACACATCATCACTTAGAAAACGAAAGAACAGAAGTGACACCGTCAACTAATGAAAGCATACATGCATTAGCCTTGAACAAGTCAATGTTCAAGGGATTAGCCACAAAAAGTGTAGATATAAATGTTCATATTACTTTAGCAACAAAATGCACATCACCACCCACAAGAACAGAGATATGTGACTAATTCAATGCAGCAAAAAGGCAGGGTTCGTATAATGTTGAAACTTTTCATTAGTCAACGGAACACTGAGCCTACATACAATATTTTCTATTGAAACATTAAGAACTCGAACATGAAATTTGCTAAGTACACACTACACAGGATGTCGAGGCAAAAACCATAAGGTGTTTTCCTATGTTGGTAATGAGAAGAACTGAAACAAAGTAAGCCAATGAAAACACTTGCACTGCCTTCAATGATCTACCAGACTGGTGTTTCCGTTAAGTCGCATGTTGCAAAAGTCTGGTTAGGATTGTAAGCATTGGTGCTTTAGATGCATTTTGGCCTGGAATACTGATTAATGGCCAATGGTATTAATGAATCTGAACAGGATGAATGGATGATGGTTTCGTTTTTATAGAACAAATGGACCAGAGAATCAAAAAAACGATGTACTGTTGGATCAACTGCATATCCAAATCAAAAAGTACTTGCATGGCTATGATCCAATATTTGATGGAATCTAACTGCAGCTTAAAAGCTAATCAGAGAAGAAACTTTCCAACTTTCTGACTGAAAAGCCAAACTATAACCAGATAAAATCCCAATTGACTCCCGCAGTGCAACCTTCGTGCTGAGGACTTAATCAGAGAGTGAAAACGATTTGAAACAGAGGAAATGTCCAATGGAAAAACTGGCCCCCAACCAAAGCAATTATCAGCAAAACAGTCAAACCATATATTTTCGTGAAATTAAGTCAAACTATATAATACTGCGAATTTTCGCGTTCTGGATTGCCTACAGTAATTGCATCAGTGGAGTGGAGTTGAGAATTGCCTCCCGAAAAACTTTAAGATGGTGACGAAGTCGTATGAACACCTCACCTGCACGGCCCGCACGGCGAAAGCCGGCCGCTGCGCCGGATCCTTCGCCTGCTCCAAGAGCCGCTTGTGCGTTAGCACGTCCTCCGCCCTCTCCACGTTCACATCCATGGCGTAACTGCAAGAACAACCCCCAACTCAGTTCAGACAGCCGCCGCCGCAGCCGCGGAATCATCAACACTGTCACACTCGATTCGCGTCGCCGCAAGCATCATCAACGTGGGGGGATCGCTCGCTTGGCGCAGCCGTGCGCGAGAGCACGCACCGTGCGGGAAGGCGGTTGAAGTGGTTCCAGAGCTCGTCGTCGAACCCCTCGCGCCGCGCCTCGGCCACGCCGCTGTCGTGGAGTCGGCGAAGCACCTCAGTGTACACCTCCAGCTTGTGGCGCTGCTGCTGCTGCTGCTTCCGCGCCGCCCCCGCCCCGGCCGACGCCGACGACGATGACGACGTGGCCCCTCCACCGCCGCCGCCGCCACCACCACCACCACCAGCGGCCGACGCCGCCGCGTGGCTGCCGCAGCTCTCCGCCGCCTCCTCCACCGCCATTAGCGCCGCCCTCTAGGTCTTCGATCTCGCGGAATTAGGAAAGGCAAGCGGGCGAAGAGGGCGAGAAAATATTATCGTGCGCGATTTTTTTTCAGGAGAGAAAGAAAAAAAATAATCGGAAAAGGAAAGCAGCGGCTGTGGTGGCGGAGGTGGAGGGGAGAGAGATTTTGCTGGTGGTGACTAGTTATATAGCAGCCACCTTGCCTAAAATTTTCTCTCTTTTAAGAGAAAATCTAGGGAATTTAAATTTTTCAAAATTGAAATGCGAGAAAAGAGGGTCAAATTTTGGTCGCTTTTTTGGTTTTGCAGGATGCAATAAAACGGGGAGGATGGCCAATTCGGTTTTGGATTTTGGCTGGTCAGTCAAGCAGGGGTGCCATGTGCAGTGCTACACTGTAAGATAGGATTGTATATTATTCAGTCCTCTTCTTCCTTTGGATCTCTAAATTCAACAAAGGAGGAGGAAAAGCTGAATTGGGCTTATTCATCTGGAGGACAGAGATCCTGACAGCGTGATCTTTGTTTTGAATATGTTTTTCACTAGAAAAACATATTCAGCAAATCAGGAACTGCCACATCATATAGACAAAAATGTCACTGAAAGTGCCAGATTTGAATGACAACATAAATAAATCTCATAATAGTGTTTCATTGACTTAGGGCCCGTTTGGCTGTGAGAATCGGTTCCGTTTCTCCCGTTTCTTCGAGAATGCATCCAAACGGTTAAAAACGAAACGTTCTTGGAGAATCGCGAAACGTTTCTGTTTTGAACTAGAAATGAGAAACCCCTTTAGGTAGTTTCACCAGGTTTCGGAAGAAACGTTTCTCCGAGAATCACCGTGAATCACTAGAAACGTTTCAGCCGTTTCTCCTGTTTCTTCGAGAATCCGAAACCGTACCAAACGGGCCCTTACTCTGTTCGATTTTCCGCATCATTTTCTCATGGAACATCATAACCTATCAAGATAATAAAAAACTTTAAAATAACTCTCAGATCTCTTGGATTGCATGATGTTTTCATGCAGACTCAACTTATAATAAAAATAGTAATAATAATAGTTCATATACCAGATCTTTACCAATAAATATATCAATCTTTTTTATAAATATTTTATACTATAAATATCAAAAACAATCGGACTATGATGAGATAGTCCTTAAGTGAAGATTAGCCTCGTAGTCCTACGCGCATTAGTTCACTGTTTAATGGACCGAAGCTATCTTACATAGTAAGACGATTATAAGATGTAACACTTATTAAAGATAAAAAATAATCTATAATATATGTGTGTTTTTAATGACTTTAAACTCAATACTGAGAAAATAAATCACGATAAATACATCAAAATTAACTTGAATTTTTAAAATTTAGCTGCATCCAATAAACTGAAGGTCAAACGAGCTTGCTGATGTGGCCACAGGAGAGGGACACAGGAAGAGGAAGCGGAGGAAGGAAAAAAAGACGATAATGGCGGCCGCGCGCGACGGGCCGACGGAGTGGAGGGAAGAGGACTCGGGAGTGATAAAGAAAGCGGAGGAGAAGGAGGGAATATGCCGGGAGCGGCAGTTGGTAGCCGCGTCGTCGTCCTCCCTTCTCGTGCCTCAGCAGCTCAGCTGCCTGCCTGCTTGCCTTTTCTTTTTTGGTGGATGGATAAGGAGGATTGGTCAGCACCACCATCCCAACTGGGTCATTAACAAATAACCCTATAACCCCCTAGATAATGATGGTGCTAATGATGTGCGATTAGTGGACGCCATGTGAACCCAGTCAGCAAGATCTGGCTACTACTGGGAGCTTGAGCATCACTGCTGTTTGAACATTTTCTCTCTGAATTTATGCCCACAGTTCAGGCATGGGGGGTTCAGTCGAGAGAAGTTCAGAGTTTATTTAGGTACCACGCTTTAGTATGAGCATGCTTGTTCTTGCTGTTAATTCTGCAAAAGAGAAAAAGTTCTGCACTTTGTTCTGTTCTTCGTAATCAGTAAGTACTCCGTAGTAGTTATATTCAGTTCTGCACTTTGTTCTGCCTCTTCTTTCTGCCACATGATTCTGTTCTTTCCCAGAGGATATGGTGACCACAAAGTTAACATTATGAAAGATTTTGCAGACGTTCTTTCTCTTAAAGCAAGATGCAATCAGAATGTGTATCAAAACCAGGGTGGATTATAGTTTTTAATGTTGGGCACAATTTTATACTATGAAAACTACAACTATATATACTGCAGTGCTACATTTCTTCCGATCCGCTTGGGTCAGCGAATCATCTCCCGGTCCTTTAGTAATAAATTCCTCGACTTCAGAAAAGAAAAAAAACTGCATTAAGACTGAGTTCCATATTTTCTTCAGACAAAGACCGCAAACTGTGCAACAATTTCCACATACTCCTTCCGGAGTTCCGGTTTCATAATTCATGTTTTTATAATATTATGGTCAAACTTTTTTATAAATTTAACTATTGATAATTTTCAAAGTATTTAGTTTAAAAAAACTAAAACAACATATATATATATCTTATAAAGTGCTACTAATAAAAATAAACATGCTATATAATAATAAAATAATAAGATAAAAAATATATTTTGAAGGTTATTGTCGAAAATATAAAGACTATTGAACCGAAGAAGTAGTACGAGCACACGTCATCAATCACATTATAAATGTCTAGGCGTGCTCGTCATCAATCACATTATAAATGTCTAGGCCTGATCCAAATCCACAGCAACAATAGTCTAACATACAGATACACTACGAGCATGCAATGCAAGCCCGTACTATAGTGAATTTTGCAAAAATCAGTGCAGCTTTATTCTTAGCACACAATATTCAGTATAGCCAGTAGCCAGTAATACTACTAGGTAGTAGCATGTATTATTTAGTCACTTGTTTTTGCCATGTGCTCTGTTCTTTACAACCAAACGTCAATATCCCAAGAGTTTACTAATGAAGCAAGCAACCAATGAACCAAAATGCTTAGTATTAAAGAACACTGACGATTGTCCTGCCCAGGTTTATTTTTGAGTGGTTCTGAAAGAAATGCACATTTTTGTCCTGTGAAAAAACTAAAGTATGCTATAAAGAGCACGTCTCTGAACCTTTTGCGATCTGCTTCGTGTCAGCAAATCTCATCTTCCAACTCCCTCAAAGTTCTAGTTCAGAAAAACAAAACAGAAACTTGCACGTTTTCTCCAAAAGAAAAAGACTGCAGCTCTAACTAACATATGGCACATTTTGCACGCAGCTGAATTAAGCACGCAGGATCAGACAGAACTCTGACTGAATTAAGACTCCTAGCACATTGATTTGATGGAGAACAGTAGCACGATCAATCATGCGGTCGCCTTCAGACAGGTGGATAATCCATTGGATCACCAGCGAGGGATGGGAATCGCCGGAGTGCCGGAGGACGGGAGGAGGCGGCGGCCTCTGACGCGGCGACAACTCAGGGCGCCGGAAAAGCGAGCGAAGCAGACGCATGCAATGCAAGGTAGGTAACCGCTTCAAAGTAGATTTGATTCTTGACGGAATCCTTATCTCTGATCTCTCTCCCTCGCAGACTCTCACTGCTTTTGCACTTTCTTTCTTCTCTTTATCATTTACTAGTCTTGTCATCGGAATGGAATCATCTAACATTACATATTACATATTCTGTGATCACTGGGGCTGTTCGGCTGGTTGGTTGGGCTGGCTGGTGCTGATTTGTTGTGAGAGAAAAGTACTGTTGAGTTGGTTGGTGGGCTGATTTTTTGTGAGAGGAAAACACTGTTCGGCTGGTGGCTGGTAAACCAGCCGAACGCGGCCACTGATAAGTAGGCTCATAAACAATAGACTCACATGTCAATAATTATATAGTTAAGATAATCTCAATCCCTAGTCATCTTATTTTCCTTTATAAGGCATGTCGTCAACTCTACTAGTAGCAGTCAGAGGATCTCTGGTTAATTGCATTATCTTGCTAAATCATACCTATTTATTTCAAATTCACAACTTATATCTATCAAATTTTCTTATATTTTTGTACTTGTCAAACTTTTTTATATTTTGGACCCATAAGTCATTTACGTATTTTATTTTTCAAAACGTATCACCCATATGGCTAACTATTTCATGATCACACTTTTCGATTTACATACTCTATAATAAAGTCATTCGACTTTAAGCGTTTAAGCGTTAACATGTAGATTTTTTTACATGGATTCACATGTCTGACTTTAAAATCACCCGACTTAAATAGAACGATCTTAATTTCATATTTTTTATCATACCATATTTCAACTAAGATTAGTTATGATAAACTTAGACATCAAACAAATAACCCCTAACCCCTTGCTTTACGGAGGAAGGAGGTGTTACTGAGCTCTGACAGTAAGCCCGGCAGCCGTACGGGCACCATGTGAAACAGTAAAATACGGGACAAAATTTTTTTTAAAAATAAATTTCCTTTTAAATAACTTTTCAGCTTAGTAGCGTTACCAGGTGCTTATCGTTACCGTGTCTACGTGGTCCCTGGTGTCTAACATGCTCAGATTATCCTAACACATGTCAACTGCATTCGTGTGACACTCGTAGAACTTATTAAACTGTTGTTGCAGAAATGCTCATTCTAAGCAGTAGTAAAAGTTTTCGCTGGCATAAAAAGAACTAGAATGTGATTTAGATCAATCATCGATCTGTCGCCATTAGCCATTATTAGTCACAACGACATTCAACAAAGCAATGTCTCATTATGTCTGCACCAGAACATCATTTTGATTTACAGAAAAACATAAAAATTTTAGAGAATTTTAATTCTATTAAAAAAATTTCTATGAGATTAAATTCTACCATATCCTATGGAATGAACAATCCTATAAAAATTTTGAAAAAATTTTAGGAAAAACTTCAACCTCTTAAAAAATTTTCTTTTTAAGTCCATATCTCTCATCCAATTTCTATTTTTTCTACGATCTAATCAAACAATCATTTATATATTTTTATTATGTTTTTTATTCTTTCGTATTCTCATTCGTGTGATTCGATGAGCAGTTGGGTCTTATACCTGAGTAGCGAGCGTAGACCTGTTCGACTGATTGATGACTGATGTTGATGCTAATTTACTATAAGAAAAAAATACTACAAACGGGCCTGAAATGTCAGTTGTCCTTGCATCCTTGTCGGCTGCCTCCTCCAGTCCAGCCCCTGGGTATCAGCATGCCATGCAACCATGGGACCCACATGCTGCATGCCTTATCCAGCCGAAGCCGCTATTAAAGGTAACTTCACGCGACAGAATTCCCGGATGAGAAAGATGAACGCTCAAGTGCGAGGAAGATTATATGAAAACATTGTCCCGTTTCTTTTCCGATTAAAATATATATTTAATTTTGATTTTTATTAACATATTTTTTAAACTGTTAAATAATATATTTTATATGATTTTTTAATATAAAGTTTTTTTAAAAATCAGATAAAAATCTATTTTTAAGTTTAATACAATTAAAACTTAATAAATTATATATTAATAGTTTCCTTATATTTTCAGGTCAATAAAATGGAAGTATTTAACAAATTAGTTTTACTTTTGCTCCACTTTTACAGTAGTTTCTTAACTAATTAACTCGTGTTGAGCATGTTACCAATTTGGCAGCGATTCACGTTGATCCTTGGCACTTGGCACCGACAGTTGCGGTGGTAGGTGTGTATGTATATGTCAATTTTATGATTTTTTCCCCCAAGTACACATTTGACTACAAATAAAATGAAAACATGTTTCTCAAATAAAAAAAAGGGAAAACATAAACAAGGCGCACAAAACACCGTGTATCTTAAGGGTTTTTTTATATATTGAAAGTTACCATGTAACTACTTACAATATTAGAATATTAGATTTATGATGTAATTACAATGTAAAATTGTTTTGACTATTTTTTTTAAAATGTAACGCCTATATATAGGTACTCTCTTTTTTCTTAAGCAAAGAACAGGCGCTGCATTTGATTGCTCTACCCTATATATGGCCAAACATGTGGCCTGACCCAGCACGACACGGATACATCGACGGCATGGCTCGCTAGTGCACGGCTCCCGTAGCGGGTCGTGCCGTGACGGCTCACATGCCGTCCTCCCTGCCCAAGCACGGCCCAAAGGGGTTGTGTCGTGCCATGTCGACATGGGCCCATCAATGGCCCATGGGCCGAGATAGCGACCCAGACACGTGTCGCTCTCTGATTCGTCGTAACACTAGATGTTGGGGCTTGCTACAATAAATAGGACGTGTCGTGCCGGCCCAAACATGAGACGAACAAACGGGTTGTGTCAACACGGCCTACAAGCCGACATGTCGTGTTAGGCCAAGCTATAATGCTATCGTGCTTGTGCCGACCCAGCTTGACACGGCCCGTTTGGCCAGGTATACATATGCCCAACGGGTGTGAAGAAATAATATTTGGAATTTATAATTTTATTTTTTAAAGATTTACAAAAATAATTTCTGGATTCAAAAATTTGCAAAACTAGTCCCTTCCCGCCCTCTGGGAGGGCGGGATTTAAAAAACGCCCTCCCAGAGGGCGTTTTATCCGACGTGGCAGACGTCCGTTGGGTGCCGTCTGTCGCGCGCGTGTAATTTTGCATTTTGCCCCCTTCCCGCCCTTACGATAGACGTTTTTTCACTGTTCATTTTACTGTTCACCACTGTTCACTGCACTGTTCATCACTGTTCACTATTTACTTTTTATTACTGTTCACTGAAGGGGGCAAAATGCAAAATTACACGCGCGTGGCAGACGGCACCCAACGGTCATCTGCCATGTCGGATAAAACGTCCTCTAGGAGGGCATTTTTTAAATCCCGCCCTTTCAGAGGGCGGGAAGGAACTAGTTTTGTAAATTTTTGAATCCGAAAATTATTTTTATAAATCTTTAAAAAATTAAAATTATAAATGCTAAAAATTCGAAGAAATAACGTCTACCTGAAACCCATGCATTGGCTCGTGAGCGTATGGGCTTAACTATGGCATTTGTACATGGCACAATGGCCTCTTCCGGGCCATTCAGTACAGCCCAAAAAAAACAGTACGTACATCAATCATAAGTGGGCCACAACAACACTGCTAGGCAAGGCCATTCGGCCCACACCAGTGACACCACAGACTCGCCCATTCGATCGGTTCGTCAAAATTCAGTGAACGTTGCCATGTTGTCGGCATGGTGCATCCAGCTTTAAACTATGGCAATGTGCAGTCTATGTATATCAGATCAACAAATGACACTACGTACTAAAGTATTAATACCGTCTTGTTCATATGAAAAATGAGTAGAACTTCTTGAGGCCAAGTCTAGAGGCCGTCTGAACTTCTCCGCTGACGTCTTTATTATAGATATAGTTGTTGACATTATAAAAATATTGGTCGATCACTGAAAACGCTATTTATCGTCTGCGCTTCGCCACTGGGCATTCTTAAGGGACGAAGACCTGGATACACTCGAATAATTAATACTACTATACTTTGATAATAAACACAACTGGAATGGTAAGCTGAACGGTTAGGACATGCGGTTCAATGAATGTGGACATTTAGTTCCATTATGCCAGCCAGGTTCATTTGACTTGAGTCTTGAGGTCAGGTTCATTTCGTTGACAGGGAATACTTATAATTCTTTTGGTAGACTCAGTAACACGAATTATGGATTACCTAATGCATGTCCACGATATATATAGATGGATAACTGTGCACTACTGCAATTCGCATAGTTACTTTTCAGAACATACGGTATTTGCATGGTTTTTTATTAGCACTTTGATGTCAACATACAGTGTAATGTTTTGTGGAAAAGTTTTCAGTAGGGCATTGATCGGTGATATAGTTTAACAGTTATATGGAATAATTCTGTATTGCAAATGTGGATTTGTGTGTGTATGTGAGAAGTATAACCTCTTGCCCAAGCCTAACAATATATTGGCAAGTGAAGTATTACATCCATGGGCTTAGAATGGCCTATATGTTCACCACCTGTCCAAAACGCAGGCCCAGCTAGATTTGTTTTCTTTTCGTTTTAGTACTAACTTCAGTTCTTCTGTTCAGGAAAGGATATACCAACTAATTTTTTTTATACAAACTTTTTACAAACACTGACATGTCATATCGTGATTGAATATTGACCTTTTATAACTTCCAATGGACACAATCAAACAGTTGAGTTTTTTTGCAAGTAAGAAGTCTGTGAGGAAATTTTAAATCATTACTCTTCGAGAAGCAAAGGGCCGGTTTGACGGGAACTCCTTACTCCTGTTCATATAACAGCAGACACATGAATGAATGAACCGCACGTCGTGAAAAAGCTCCATTCGATTGACCACCGTACTTGATCGAGCACATATGATTAATATCTGACCAAACACACAGCTGACAGGTGCAAATTACACATGAAGTCAAGTCAAAATGATTATTGATGATGGATTACTCGAGAAGAAACGGCAGTTGCAACCAATTAATTTGGTCTTATCTCACACACCAAGGCAGTTTCTTCCCTAGAGATCGGTCGTACGTGTGGACCGAGCAAATCACAGGACGTCGGATGCTACAGCTAGAGCTTGCTGATCAAACTGAAGTGATGACGACGATAATTAAGTTCCTGCTAACTACTACGTACCGGGTCTTAATTTGACATGCAGATGATACATTCAAATGCTCCACAGGGAGTAGGTAGACTGTATTAATATTGGATAAAATTTACCTTAATTAATTACACCCCGAGAGAAATCATTTTGTACAAGCTCACCAAACTTGGTCAAAAGTTCTAGTCGTAGTAAATTTTGAACGAGACTGTCATATCTGGGATGCATAATGCATGTGTCATGTTAATTTGCAACATATTAAGGTCAATTGCGTGAATGAGGTTCTTACGGATAATCCTTTTACGTGTTTAAAAAAACTGATCAATTTCCCTTGAATCTGTAAGATATATGTATAAGTATTGTATGCGACTAGTGAAAAAAAAAGCAACCAAAAATAATTTCATGTCATAACTTTTTTTACTTTTACTATTAATTAACGATTTAAAAGCTAAGACTAAAAATAGAAAACGGCAGAAAAAACTAAATTAATTTAAAATTAAGTTTTAAAAATAAAATTTGTTGAGGCTCATAAGCTTTACGAGCTGCTAAGAGTACCCGTGTCTCTTGTCGAAACTCTGCAGTCATACACGCATCATCTCTCACATTTTTCGTTGAAAAGGTGATCCGAGAGTAGTTACACCTTAATCCAAAGTACTAAGATTTCGAATCTGAAAATTCAGTCGATAAATAGACAACCCAACAGGATACATATATCGAAGAAGGCCCGAGATATATAAAACCAAAACTAAAGTGCAAGTCGATCTAGAGGGGAAAAGCGAAAAAAATGGCGTACAAAATGTATATTTGCTTTGTGTGTGCAGTCTCCATTGCTTCACCTACTGTGAGAGATGAAACGCCGATGTACACGCCGGCCGGCCGGCCGAACGTGACGTGCCTGACCCTATGATACCCCGATACGTTGCCTGGGCGTTGGATACGCGAGGGATACGTATCCGATACGGATACGTCTCCGATACGCCATGGATACGTATCCAAGAAGTATCGGAAAAAAATAAATCAAAAAAAATCGGATACTTCGTCTGATACGTATTGGGCCAAATATAGCCCATTATCGGATACGTTTTGGCCCAACTAAGGCCCAAATACCTCCCTTCCCGAACCCTAGCCGTGCCAAGTTTACTTCCCGAACGTGCGCAGGAGCAGGGAGGGAGGGCGTCGTGTGCGAGCAGGGAGGGCGTCGTCGCCGGCGTCGTCGTCGCCGCACACGCGCAGGGAAGCGGGGAGGCGCTATCGTCGCGGCTCGGCCTTTACGCACACTAGGCCCTTGAGGGAAGGAGCGAGAGCGGGGAGACGGGAGCGGAGCGAGGGGGAGGGCGAGGCGAGGGCTGCGCAAGCGCGGAAGCCGGGGGAGGGAGGGCGCGGGGTCGGCGTCGCCGTAGGGGAGGTCGCCGTCGGCGTCGCCGCAGAGGTGAGTTCCTCCTCTTTCCCCCTCCTCTTTCCCCTCCATCTCATCCCTTCTATTTCGATTTCGATTAGATGTCGACTCCAACTTCAAGTGCTCGGTCGCTTGCTTCTTCGGGCCGGGATGTCCACGACATTAAGGCGCCATTGTGGGATCATGTCCTAGTTACGAGAGAGCATCTGCGGGTGGCAATACAAGATGACAAGTGCAAATACGTAACTACAATGGATTTAGTAGCTACACACGAGTTGAAGCTCATCTACTACAAATCAAGAACAAGGGAATTGGGACTGTAAAAATATGACATTTGAGATGCTTATACGGATGAGGAATGAAGTTCGAAGTGTAAAGATTTAGTTGAAAGAGGTAAACGAAGACTGTCTCTATGCATACAACTCCGGCTCAACGTGATAGCAGTGGCACGACGTGGCACGGCGCTAAGAAGAGCAAGAAAGGACTAGGAAGCATATTGGAGAAGTCTTGGGCAATGCAAGATCGCAAGCACTTGGATGCTCTGATTGCTAGATCATTTTATTCTGGAGGTATACCATTTAATTTCGCAAGAAATCCTTACTTGAGAGAAGCCTTCGCCTTTGCTGGAAGCCGCCCTCTAACAGGTTATCAAATGCCTGGGTACAATAGGCTGGGTACAATAGTTGAGTAGTTGACAGTTGTACTTCATTGTTTATCTCACTTTCTTATATTATGTTTATGTAGATACTATAGTCAGCAATGGATAGATGGAGGTGTGGGTCGTGTACCCCCACACAAAGATAAAGAGGTCTCCAAAATGAGGTTGATGTGCTTCAAGAAGTTTTTCGGGCACCTGCAGAATTGGCTCAAGTGAAAGAAGAATATGCCAAGTTTTCGGGTTGTACTCAAGAATTCAATGATCATGAGTCAATTGAAGATAGGTGGTCCGCTACCCCTACTCGTGGTGGTCGAATTATGGTCAAGATGCTCCTCTTTTGATGAATTTGGCAACAAAATTGCTGAACCAACCACCTCATCTTCTGTTGTGAAAGAAACTGGAGCACTTACGTTTCATTCATAGCGTGAAAAGGAATGCCTTAACTCCAAAACGTGCTTAAGATTTAGTCTTTGTACACTCCAATTTGAGACAACTCTCACGAAGGACTGAAGCATACACAAAAGGAGAAACAAGGATGTGGGACGTGGGAGGAGACTCTTTTGAATCTCTCAGTGGTGTTGGAATTCTTGAAGTTGCTAATCTTTCCCTTGATGAACCTGAACTGCAAAGTGTGTCTTTTGGACTTGCTGATGATGATGAAGGCAATGAGGATCAAGAGGCGTAGTTGCAAGCTTGAGTATTGCAACATGTATCCTTTTCTTTAATTTAAATTTGAGAGTACTATCATTTGCGAAATGTGAACTGTTGATGTTGTACTTTATTTATAACTATTGTTATGGTATTGTACTATTGTACTGCTATATCTATCTATTTTAAAAAATATTGAAACGTATCCGCGTATCAGGTTTTAAGATAAATTGGCGTATCACCGTATCCGTATCCGTCGGATACCGATACACGTATCCGTATCCGTGCCGTATAGACCGACTGACTTCGACGTGCGTACCCCTGCCTTCGTCCCCGTCGCAACGTCGCAGCTGCTGCCGCGGGCACGCGATCGATCACACGCACGTCGTCGTCCTCGCCCTCCTCGTGGCCGCCCTTTCACCAGCACAAACGCGAGCTTGCGCTTGTCAATTTATCGCACTTCATATTTTTCACTCTACCTTCACCAACGAGCTCTGGTTCTAACAGGTTGAAGGGACGAAAGGGCTCAAAACCCTAGGAAATTAGGACAATAGTAGCGCAAATGACTCCGTATAAATTAATCCCTCCTGTCATAACTATACCCAGTTAGGGATGAAAATGGGAACGAAAAAAATCCCATACCAATAGACACCGAATACAAAAATCCCGATCGAATATCGTTTTCACGAGAAAAAACATGAACAGGTCGGAACAAAAATGGTTGGGGTGTTTTTTCGACCGTATTCGCGGTTTCCGTATTTGTCCGAGAAAATTCTCATAAGAAATTTCCGTTTCTCATACCTTCAATTTTGGCCCACACAGCCATATGCCCCACACCCCACCCGGCCACCCATTGTCGGCCCCAGTAGCCAACGTTCCAAACCCTAGCTGAAGAACTTGCGATGTAATACTGATGTAATACTATTAGATTATGCATGGTCAACTTGTCAGTTGTGAGTCACTGAGTTGTAATATGTTACTTTTTAATTTGGATTTATGATGTCATGTCGTTGGATTATGCATGGTTGTAATTGTTGCGTCGAGTTAACTTTTTGAAGTGGTTACATGTGTGTCGATGTTTTATTTTTTTACCAATTTTCAACCGTTCCCGATATCCCATATTATCAAATTCGTTTTCCCGTTCGTTTTTCCCGTTCGTTTTTCCTGTTTCCATTTCCGATCCGACTAAAAAATACGGAAACAAAAATGATCAAGATCTTAGATCTTTTCCTGACCGTTCTCGACCACTTTCATCCCTATGCCCAGCATGTCATCTTTATATATTTTTCTTTCTTTTTTTTCCATCCAAGTCATCCCTTTCTTTTCAGCATTGGGACTGCAGGTTAGTTTTATAAACACTCAAGGGGTTTTCTGCAAAATAGCTAGGTGAACAAAAATTTTGGATATGAATACTACTTGTTTTATAGATAATTAATTAATTATATATTATAGATTATAGATATAAATTATAGATTATAAATTATAGATTATAGATTATAGATTATAGATTATACATATAGATATATAACTTGATCCATCTCTCTACATTGACCGCTTAATTGTCGTGTTGCATTGACCAATCGTTGTATCCCTTTCTAGCCCGGCTAGTACATATACTTGTTTAGGTATTATAGGACTGCTAAATTTGTATTGATCCCTACATTACACAAGTACGTAGTATTTGATATTTTTGACTGAACTTATTGTACAAAGAAAGTGATGAATTGAACGACTTGTGAACAAACAAAAATTGTTGGCTTATGGGTATATTGTACTACATAAATAAGTATATAGGTATATAAGTAGAGTTGTTGATCAGGGTGTTTTTGAAATGTTAACAGCGCGTAATGTGGAATATCATGAATTCATGGTCTTGTCAAATGTAGTAAAGATGACTATAATAAAGTAGAGCAATTCTCAACATGATTACATCTACTCTTTTTTTCTTCTCAAAACTTAAAACAAGTTATCAAAATATAAAAATATTATTTTATGTTCTTTTTTCTTATTTTGTATACCAAAGACCCCGCATTAGTAAACACACGACCCTCTCCTCCCAACACACACCACGTCTCCCATCGCACCCATACATTTAGTGTTTGTCCTTACTCGATAGGACACATACTAAAACGTTCTTATAAATGTGTCACTTGTACGTATTGTCATGGTTGGATTTGGTCGCATTTTAGGAAAAAAGTGATATAGAACTGAAACACATCACCTCATCAGATCATAAATCATTTACAAGAAAATACAATATAACACATATGCATGCCCACCCACATACGCGCGCGTGTGTGTATATATATATATATATATATATATATATATATATATATATATGTTAAAGCGTATCTGGGTTGCAAGATAAGTAAAATGCTCTCCTCACAGATACCATCCCCATCCCTCATCCCTCATCCCCTGACACTCCCCACCCCACACCTTTCAAAATAACGGCTAATAAAATGATTAAGGCTTTATATATAATAAAGTACAGTGTAAATAAAAATTTATTATACGTAAAAATTGGATGATGTATCCATCCGCACCTTTCTTTGATAGGTAGATATCTAACTAAATTATTTACTGAAGTCGCTTGTGTGGCAGCCATTTTTAGTATGCTCGTGAGTTAAAACTTTATGATTAATTCCCTACTGTTAGTAATGATTTTACTTCTCAGTGAGACAGACCCTTGTACTGTTAGTAATATTTTTATTTTTGGTAATATTATTTTTACTATCATGTATTTTCGCAATTTTAATCATATGTGTCCACCCATTAGTAATATTTACATATGCTTTTTTTACAAACATGTGAAAGTAAATGTTTTATTATATAATAATATGATAATGATAATATTTTCACAATTAGCCTACATAAAATGAATAAAAATATATGAGGATCATCAAAGAAAGAAATCAAAAGGATGTGCGAAATAAACTATATACTCCATGGCAATGCGTGAATAAACCTTTTATATTTTCTTGATACAAACACATGATGATCATTGGAGAAAAAACTCAAGGTCTGTCAATGGTGAGAGTAAGACTGGGGGTGGATCAAGTCATCGCCGACGACGGCGTTCTTCCATCTCATCGTAACCAACAACACGGCGCAGGTGCTCCTAGCACAGTTCATCACCACCAATCCATGATGTCGTTGTTGGTGCTACTTGCTTAGCGCCATTATCGCTATTCAGCTACTCCACCGAGCCATTGATCTCTTGGCCCTAGATGGCACGCCTCCCCAGTTTAAGTCCTGCCTCTCAAGATAAAAAAGTTAAAGAGGGGGAAATCCATTTCATATAAGAAAATAAAACATATTTCAAATAGGTTGACAACAAAATGACATTTCATAATTGATATTTATATATCACCATTCACCAAAAAATGACATTTTATTGGCATATGTAAAGAAATGTAGGCACATTAACCTTGAAAAAAAAGGCTCAAATACATTACAAATTCCAAAGTCGCCAACCACCTCTACCAGCGCCCCTACGCTAGTGCTGGTTGTCCTCGGCAATCTAATTTTTTTGTCATCCTTATAGAGGTAGATGGCAAAATTTTTACCACTCCCCATCACAACATCAATCTAATTTTTTGTCATCCTTATAGAGGTGGATGACAAAATTTTTGCCACTTCCCCTCACTGTAGCTGTGAGGGGATCCCGGAAATCTTACAAGAGTGACAAAAAATTAAATATCTTTCTCACTGTAGTTGTGAGGAGATCCTAAAAATCTTACAAGAGTGGTAAAAAATTAAATATGCCTTGTCCTCCTAGACATCCCCTGGAAGCACCATGTTGTAGCCTCTTCAATGGCCAAATTAAGCTTCCGTGCCAACAAATTGACAGAATGACCAACAAATAACACAGATCTTACTTTGAGCCATACACATGTCCAAATATATTTGGACCATATATCAAATTTCATTCTCATGAGCATGATGTACTTTGATGTACCTACAAATGACATTTGAAAATTTATCTATAAATAGCACTTGCAAAAGACATGTACCTAAATGAAATTTGCAAATGGTATGTTTCTAATTGACATTTAGAGCATGATACGTCTCTAAACCACATAATTTCCATAACATTTTAGAGCTTTGACGCCAACAAAGTATCAAACTGTATAGCCGACCAAAATGAAAATTTTAAAATGGCTTCACTTGCAAACCGAGAGAACAAAATGAGAAAGCAAAAAACAAATCTACCCTACAATGTTCTTGGGCTCTCCTTACTTCCAGCCTACAATCGAACATTGTGCAACTCAACAGAATGAGAAAGCAAAAATCAAATCCAGAAATAAATCTATTTGGTCAAGATGCTCATAATAAATCATTCAGCTGCTCAATTGAAATAGAAAATCTAGAAAACTGCAAGCATACCAACTGCAGAAAACACCACAAATTCAGAGCATTCCTGCAGTCTAAAGAAGATAAATAGAATACAACAAAATTTAGAACTGATGTGTCTATACTGCTCTTTTCAGGGTTGTTCTCCCAATTCGAGTGAGTCATTGAAATTTACTTTCCGATGGCTATTCTTACTGGTAAGAGTGAACAGAAAAATATTACAGATCAAGACATGAACATGGGACTCTTTAGCAAGAACAACCGAAGAAAAGGAAGAACAACCACATAAGTCAAAAAAAGGATAGGAACTAAGAAAAAAACAAAAATCTGTGGATGCATGTACACAAGTCTGAAAAGTTCAACCCATCTGGTCGCAACATAGCACTGCCATCGATCCTCTTTGTTCTTCAAGAAGCTACAACTCGGGGGGAAAACTACAATCAAAAAGTGCGAACCAAAATAAAATCGATTCGGTGAGTTTGGCATCTGGGCACCGACTGCCATAGCTCCTGGCCGGGTAGCAGCCAACAGATCAATTTTGTGAGATTGGCTGAGATGGATAGGCGAAGGAAGTTGTGGACGGCGGCAACAAAGCTCTGCACACGGCTTGGCTAATCATGACGAGCTGCTACGATATGACAACGGGTACCCAAAACCTGAGTACCCGACGAATTTTACCTGATAAAGAGATGAGTGTGGGATGAATTTTTTACCCACGGGTATGTTGTTGGATGAAAATATATACCCATCAGGTATGTCGGGTACGGGTGTGGGTGTGTACTACCCATACCCGTCTACCCGCGGGTAAGAAAGACCCGCATAAAGAAGTCCAGCTACCCTCATTTACCCGCATAAACATGTGTGACCTCTTTTTAATTCATGGTGGATGAAGCCATATGAACTCGTAATATTTTATTGTGATATGTGAACTTATAATAAAGTATGTGATTAGGAGTTAACTATGCTGCCTGAAATGGGAATGAGAATGAGTCAATGTTATTTATGTGTGTTCTTAGGTCTGTTGTCGGGTGCGGGTAACCTGTCGGGTAGAATTACCCGTGCGGGTGTGGTATGTGTTGACGAGAAATCTTTCCCACGCGCTGGCCTGGGAGATCTACTTAAATTCAGTGCAGGTCCGTTCTTGGCTATCTTTGGTGATTTAGGCGTGTCAGTTGGTTTGATCTTGTAACCAACAAGAAAGAAGAAATAGACATTAAATTAAAATTAGATCCTATAGGATTGGCTGAAGGCATCAATTTATACATAATTACTATCCCAAAGCGCACTTAAACTAAGTGATTGGGATAGATAGTCTACGCCGAGACAATATAAATCACTTAGGCTAAAAGTGTGTTAGGGTAGCAATTATCTGTATTGATAACTTAGCCGATACTTGTCACACCCTGAGTTTTTTCCTAAATTGTTTAAATAATTTACCCTGAAATAATCGGAATTTCTGAAATTAACTTGAGCCAACCAGTAATTTTAAAATGTAATTAATAAATGGAAACGACATGGTAGGATTTTTCTTGAATTCTGCATGTCAAAATGCGCTAACAGGATTTTTACTTGGAATTTTTAGAGCACTCTAAGTATTTTTAATCAATTAAATAAGAAAACAACAATTTAATTAAGTCCCCAAATTTTCCTTTTTCCTTTTTCTTTTTTCTTTTCCCTTTTTCCGTACCGCCCGTACGATTTCCCGCCCTTCACTCCGTGACGGGCCGTCGGCCCAGCACCGCTCCGGCCCAAGCCGCCTCCCCGTGCGCGCGTCGCTCCTCCCTCGGTCGTGGGCCGAGGCCCACGATGCCGGCCGCGCCGCGCAAGTCCGCGGCCGCTCCCGCTCCGCAGCCACCGACAGTGGGCCCCTGTCCGTCGGCCTCCTCCCTCGTGCCCGGCAAGCCCGCCGCCGTCGCCGCCATGCGCCGCTCCTCGTCCGCCTTTTCCGGCCCGTCCCATGCGCCCCGTGTCCCGTGGGCTGTAGACCCCCGTTTTTGAGGACGGGAATCATTCGTGTTCATAGTACCTTATCCCTGGATCGAGTAGTTCGGTACCCACGAATACAGTTATGAATTACCAGGCGCAAAGTGCACGAATAGTCTTTCATCGAAATTATTACAATAATAGGCCCGAAGGCAATATCCAATACATATAGGACCTACCGGTCCGGATACAACCGAAAACAGAAATTAGATAAGATAGCGACGGAAGGCAGCAGCATGCCGATTGCCACAGGCAACGACTGGGGGCTAAGACCTGTTGCGCTCCATTGTCTTCATTCCTCCTAGTAGTACGTGTACGGGTCTTCCTTATCTCCTTCATCTGAAGGTTTGTGCGTATAGCAAGGGTGAGTACCAACCGTACTCAGCAAGCCAACACGGAATTGATGCATATGATAGGGTTATTCAAGGAATGGCTGGAGTTCTTTTGCATAAAGCCAATTTTCACAATTCTTTTCACAAGCCTAACGACTAGCCAAATCAAGTTTTAGTTTCATAGTTCATTAATCCGGCGACGGTTCTGTCTACCATCCATCGTGATTCCAAGGATGGCTTCCCGCCTCCGATTTGTCATGATATTCTGGGGAATCCACCCCTTCTCACATCTCGAGAAGTTGATTCACCAGTGAATGAAATCATCATGCAAGCCCATCCCAGCAATTTTAAGTTTAAAGTCTAGCCAAGCGAAAGTCTTGTCACGATGCTCGATATCGCGAGCACGGCTATTCGAATAGATTGATTCACTCACACTGCGGTGGATGTACACTTTACCCGTACTCCGCGACGCCCATTGAATGAGCCTACATCCCTTTATATGAGACGGTCACGGCAAAGCCTTTCGATAACCTCACTTTGGCAGTACCCGCTCCATGAACTTAAGCCCTCATGCACTCTAGCCGTCCTTTTCTAGCGGTGAGAGGAGTTAAGCGCACCGGGTAAGGGAAGACTTCTGAATCTTTAAGTTCAATTAATATCGATTAAATTTCAACATCCACAACATGGGCGCAGCCTCATCTTCATAACACAAACTATGTCATAAAGAACCATCTATGCAAGGATACCGCTCCGCGCGGCTATCTAGTCGGCTAGGTCTATACCCATTCGAGAAGTACGGTTGTGCGGCTCGTTTCCGGCTATCTCATGGCTCGGTCCTTAATTGACCAGGGTCGGCACTTGCCTTTTCCGGAATCCACCCAAATCATCCAGCCGCCCCAGTCTAAAACATTTGTATAGCATTTTCAATTTTCATCAAGCCTAGTTCAACATTCTCATGGCCATGTGGCGCTCATGCCTCCACAGGCCGTATTTCAACTACCTCCCCTAAGGTAGTTGCCCGAGCACAAAGCTTTCTTGCAAAATCATGAGTATGCAGGGATCTAGTATAAGCAGAGCTAAGCATTTGTACCGAAGTTATCCTCCGGTCATATCACATCGAGGGTTACAAAGAATAAATACTAATGGTGATCAATATCAAAGCAGGGTATATCAAGCATCGGTATTGTTTGTGTAAAGCATGCAATTTGTAATTTGAAACCAACATCATTTCACAAAGTAGGATCAATATGTTCAAAGAGTGTGATGACTTGCCTTGCTTGCACACTTGTTGGTTGGGGTCTTCCGCGCACTCAACGCCTTCCTCGGACGCTAATCGTACGTGCGAGAAATCAAATTTGAATTCGATTATAATTCAAATAAAATCCAGCAAGATCCAAAAGAACACCAAGTAAATTGCAATAGCGGCTCCTAATACTAGGCTATGACTCTACGCGAACCTAGGCTCGAGTTTTGACGAAATCAGAGTTAGAGCGAAAGAGTTATAAGGATTTGAAGTTTTGTAATGAATCCGATTTTGTGAAGAAGGGTGTGATATTTATTTTAATATGCTTAAAGTTTGAGAAATACTAGAGTTGATGATTCAATTAATAAAAGGGAGTGGTCATCTTTTCAATTTCGTCGAATTATTTCTCGGGTCGAGAAGTCCTAGGGTTAATAATAATCGAATCTCGAAATATTTGATAAACCTTGAAGCTTAGATGTCGAATAACTAACTTGGATTTTTGAGTTTAGAAACTCCATATTTATATATAAAATAATATTTAGGTGAATAATGGGTTTCACAAAAGATAGGAATTTTGGAGGGAGAATATGCTAAGAAGTTTGACTATAGGTTCATAATTATTTGCAAATGAATTTTTAGAAAAGAACAAATAATAATCTAGATAATTTAGAGTGACGGTGGTTACTTTAGCTTTGGTAATCTATTAGAAGATGAAATAATGACCCGAAACATTATTTCGGTTCAGCCAAGCTAATTAATATGGAAGAGTTCATTCTTATGATTTATTATAAATTGAATTTTAAGTTTCGAGTTAACTTTGGGTGGTTTGGTTTCTAGTACTTAGTCCTAGAATGACTATTCTATTATTTTGAAACTATGTCCCTTATAATAGGTGATGAAATAATGTTGGTTGATGGGTAATACTTTATTGTAGCTAAAAATATGCTAATGAACCTAAAATAATTTTGGTGAGTTAATTTTAGACTTTGAAAAGATGAAATACTATCCCCTAAATAGTTTAATTAAAAATCATACTTTATCATCATGGTTGTAAAAATACTATAAGTGGAATAATTATATTTTATTGTAACTAAAATAATTCGGGTAAATAATTTTAGAGTTTTTGGAAAAGATCGTGAACTAATAGATTTTATTTTCCTAAGCAACCTTTGTCAAAAATTATTAAGAGTAAAATTTCCTATTTTATTCCGCTTTCTTTTTATTATTTTCTTAAATTTTTCTCTTTTATTTTTCCTTATTTTTCCTTCCTTCTCTATTCCCCATCCACGGTGCTTTCTCGACGTGTGGGTCGGCCCGCCCTTCTCCCTTCCCTCTGACATGCGGGCCCGCGAAAGGAAGAAGGGAAAAAGAAAGAAAGCCGAAAACTAGCGCGCACGGGGGTTCGAACGCGCGACCGAGCGAGTGCACGCGGCTCGGCTCAACCACTGCGCTACCGAGCCGATGTCGTTCACTCTCGCTCCTTTGTTGTTTTTGTTTCTCATTGCACTGTTCTTCTTTTTCCTCGCGATGCCGGCAAAACTCCCGAGCGAATGACGGCGAGGGTGACCGGGCTAGGGGTGCTAGGCTACCTTTAACCATCTAGGAGCTATGCTTGTTGCGTTACAAGGGTTAGCCGAGGCTATGGGGTGACGAGATGGGCGGGCGACGACCGTCGTTTCATGGCGGCGATGTCACCTCGTCGCCGGCACGCTCCGGTGACGGGACGGCCACGGAGAGGGGTCGCTGAGCACCAGTGAGGTCTAGGGGAGCTAATGGTGGCATTTTCTCGGTCGGGGAGGTAGTGTAGAGTGCTGGCGACGTGCGCGCGACGGCGGCGAGGCGAGGCGCATACGGCGGGGCTTGCCGGTGGCGAGCTCCGTGCGGGTCGGCTCGGGCAAGCGAGGGAAAAGGTAGAGCTGAGTGCGGGGAGCATGATCGTACCTTCGGATTGCGCGGAACTCGGCCGGTGGCGGCGAATTTCGGAGAAATGGCCCCGGCGGCTCGGTGGCGAGCTCCACGGCCGAACTTCGGTTCTTCGCAAAATTAGAGCAATGTGGTGGGGGATTTTTGGGGGAAACAGGGGGAAAAGCATGAAGGGGTGATGATGAAGGATTTGTGTGTTTGGAGCTCGGCTTAGGGAGGCTTCTTATAGCCGATCGACGGGAGGGAAAAGACGACGCGACCGCGACCATGGCTCGGTGTCAGCGGTATGGTGCGCGTGCGTGTCCAACGAAACGTGCGGGGTTCCCCAGTGTTGTCGAGGGCGGTTCGGCGCATGCGTTGTACAACGGGGAACGGCGAGAGAGCGGCCGGGCATCGGCGAACGGCGGGCGGCCACGCGGCGGGCGGCCGACGCGGCTGCGCGTGCGCGCGCACGTCGCGGCGAACGTGGCGACGCGCGACATGGTACGGTGACGCGTGCACGGCGTGGCGAGCGGCGACTCGGCGAGCGGGTGCGCGCGTGCATGTACGGGCGGCATGGCGAGCGACGTGGCGAGCGCGTGCGTAGGACGGGGTGACGCGGGCGACGACTCGGCATCCATGGCTCGCGCGACCGTAACGGCGAAGACTGTGTGCGTGGAAGGGTAGCGCCGACGAGAACGTGTGTGCTCGAGGCCCTGTACGGCGCGGAACGGCGGGCGACGTGTGGCGCGCGCGTACGTGAGTCGTGTGACCGGTCGAACACCTGCGATGCGAGAACGAGTACACTTTTTCTTTTTACCCGATTTAATTTTTTTCTAATTTTCCCTTCCTATTTTCTTTCATCCTAAAAATCCAAGATAAATTCTAATATTCCCAAAATAAATTTGAAATTATATTTTCAAACTTTTTCATCCACTTTTATTATTAAAAATATATTTTTCTTTTCTAATTTATTATTATATATTTTTTAAGAAGGTAAGACCTTTGGTTAAAGTTAATTTTTCTACTCCATATTTTCTTTTCAAAAATATTTTTATCACCCATATTTAAATAATATTTACTTTTACACTATTAAATTAGAGTTTAAACCAAGAGTATATACTTTTCAAAGTGACTTTTATAACTTTTCAAATGTTAATTATTTATTCCTTTCAATCTATATTTTGAACCTTTTCTCCCTTCTGGGATTTCAAAACACTTGATTTTTCTCTAACCTCAAATTAAATCATTTCCAAAAATGAATTTTATGCAACCAAGTTGGCAAATAAGAAGCAATAAGCACGATCAAGAAGCAACAAGCAAAAAGTTTTTGTAAGTTCTGACTTTTAATTCCCGATTTTAAATTCTCCGATTTTCAGGATGTTACATGGGCCCCTTGCCGAGCACCGGCCTGTGTCCCCGCACCCGTCGCCGCTTTTCCCGCACGCCGAAACGGCCGTCGTCGCCCCGAAACGATCGTCGGAAATCTCTCCCTCTCTCTCCGAGTCCGAAACCGCCGGTGACCTTATCCCCGCCGTATCCGTGCCGGTTTCAACCTCTTCTCTCCCCTTTAAAACCCCCTCGAGCTCCGCCGTGTTTCCCTTTGTTGGCCGTCGTTTCTAGCCCCGAATCATCGCCGTCTCCGTCCTTTTCTTTCACCGTCGGTGAGCTCGCCGCCGTCCCCCGTTTTTCTTTTTATTTACTTCGTTTCCTTTTGTTTCCCTTCCGCTCGCGTGCCGCCGCTCGCCGGAGTCCCGCCGCTGTGTCCCGCCGCCGCGCTCGTCATCGGCAAGCCGCTTCCGCCGCCGTGCCACCCCGGCCGGCGGTGAAACCCTCGTTGCCGCCGCGCCCGCAAACCCTAACCCTAGCGCCGCCTCATCCGAGCCATCCGATCGGCCGGATCAAGCGTGCCCGAACCGTCCGATCTCGCCCAAGCCGTCGCCGTCCGATCGCCGCCGCTCCTCACCGATGCGCGTCACGTGTCCCCGCTCTCGCCGCCGCCGCCGTGGACTCGGTCCACCGTGGACCGCGCCCGTGCTGCTTGCGTCAGCCGCTTGCGCCAGCTGACGTCAGCCCTACCGCCTGCGCCATGCTTACGTCACCCGGGGGCTTAATTGTGCAATAAATATTTTAATCTTTTCTGTTAGTTTAAAAATCGCAAGTAAACTTCTAAAATCCATATCTTTTGAATTCGAGCTCCGTTTTAGCCCATTCAAATTTCATTAAATCCAGAAAAATGTCAAAAATCCATTAAAAATATTTTTCAGTGCTGTTTTAGTAGACTTTTTAGGGTTTTTGTTGAGTGCTTTGTTTGTCGTGTAGATCCCGAGTTTTCCGGCGAGCCCGTTCTCTTCGAAGTAGTCGTCGAGGTTCCTTAGTCTCCAGAACAAGGCAAGTCATACCTTACATTGACCATATTGTACCTATTTTATGTAAATACCTCTTTCCTTTCAAATACTGCATATGTTTTAGAATGTTATTTCATGGGATGATTATACCTATTGTGCTCAACCATATGATTGTTTACCTTATACCATTGATAACCTGGGGTTCAATGTGACTAGATGATAGTTTAAGGTTTGCTTAGTTATGCTTAGCGCAACTAGCTCACTTAAGGGAATCACACTAAACAAGTATATTACTAAAAGTTAACTCTCAGATGATGTTAAGTTGTGAATCTATTTCTGATAATATTGAATTATGAAAAGGGTGGGTCGTGAGCACATGGTTGGACTTTGGTTAGCATGCTCATGACAATTAAGGACCGGTTCTCGGGAAACCCTGGAAGAAATGACGTACATACCACAAGCCAGCATGGGTAATGGCTGGGTCTGTAGCGTAGCTGTCTCTAGTCAACGTATCCCAGAGAGGGTGGGCGTGATGGAGTTGGGTCGGCCCCGGTTTTAAGGGTTGATCAGCTTCCGGATTCACCGCGGCACTAGAGGGCTGCCCATTGCCGATGGGAATGGGGGCGAAACCTTGGTGTGGTACGATTGGTTAGAGGGGTTATGTGAAGGGTCTGTCACGGTTCCTTTCCGGTACCATGGTGGTGCACCGGCGCACGGTAACGTGTTGTGGGATTGTGTCTTGTGGGTACAGTTGTACACCTCTGATCAGAGTAAAAACTATTCGAATAGTCGTGCCCACGGTTACGGGCGATCGACCAGATTCACCTTGATTAGTCTCACTTATTTATTTGAATAAAATATTGAAATATGACTAGTGCACGTGGATGGATGGGCCTGTTGCAACGTGGTTTGAGCGTTGGACAGTGTCTATTTAATACTGCTTAATTATTACTACTGTTTTACTGTCTTCAAATATTGCTATTATATTCTGCAAATGTTGTTTATGCAAATTAAGCCTCTTATCCTTTTCCTTGTTATTTATCTTGCATCACGTCCCCTTTTCCGGTGTGACTTGTTGAGTACGGTGGTTGTACTCAGCCTTGCTTCTTTTTCCCCCTTCAGTGCCAGAGGTTGAGATCGAGGTCTCCGTGGAGGTGTAGGCTTGTTCTCGTCAAGGGTTAGCTGTGGTATTGGAGTTCCGCTTCGCTCGTGTCAAGTTTAGCTTAAGTCAGTTTTATTTTCCTTTTCGCTGCATTTGTGTAACTCTTTTATATTGTTTCTAAGACGAGGATTCTGTATTATCAATAACGTCGATTTGTGTACCTCGGCTGATGCCTGGACGAGGGTGTAATGCACAAATTAGCTGCATTAATTCTGGGGTGAATTTCTGGGCGTGACAATACTGCAGATCTAATGTGAATCGGCTAATCCTTCGACACATTTTATAAAAAGATATTAATCTGATCTAAATGTGCTAAACCTAGATCAATCGGCTGTCAGCATAGCATGACAGATTGATATCGGCTTAAGGCACTTAGATAGATTAAGATCTTAATATAAAAGACAGTTTTAAAATATCTAATAGTGAATATAACTATAAAGATAATTAAAACAGATAAGGTCGGCTGAAACCCCGGCACTGTCTCTAAAAATAGACATCTAGCCAAATAGATCTTAATAATTCTAAAAGCGACTTAATAGATCAATATGATGCATCATTAAGTACAAAAATAAATATCAGATCCATAAAAACCGATGTAAACCCCTCGAGACGGTGGATACAACATATAACCTGGTTCAACATCTAGATCTAGCTCTATCGGTTACTGTCTCCTGAGAGAAACCAGCTGACAGTGAGATAGATCTAGATATTGCTAATATCATGACGATTAAGCACTAATTTCGACGATACAAACTACTAATGACAAGTAATTATCTTGCTTGGAGATCGAGATCGATGTAGCCCGAAGCGAGATCAAGAACTCGTCTAAAATAAAAAGGTTTGGCGATGCGTCGAGTTTATACTTATGTGTCTTTTTTACAAAGAGCCCTCGGGTCTTATTTATACCCAGGCATAACAAAGTCCATGTAGAACATGGTTTCTACCTTATCTACTATTTTCAATACGACAATATCTCGCGACACAACCCCATGTCGCATTACAAAAGAAATATTTAAACAAATCCATACTTTACAGATACAATTACCGTTACAGGACTCTATTCATATATGACAATATCTTTAACGCATATTTGGAAACCAAATCTTAACATTTATCTTCAGGCTTCCTTATCAGAAATGGTTCCGTCTTCTTCTCTTAATCGGAATCAGCTATCGGCTGTCCTTGTCCGATTCGTCCTCAGCCGACTGGTTTCCCAGCCGATTTGGTCTTAGACGATGCAGCCTCTGTTTCTCCGTCAATCACAATTTCGATCCGATTCCACTTTAATTTTGGCCTTGAACTCAGGGATTTGGTTACCAAATTTGGTCATTAACAGTATAGGAGTATTTTCTTACCCGCGTGTGGGTACAGGTAACCCGACGGGTAAAATTCAACCTGGTGGATGCAGGTATGGGTGGCCACTACCCATCGGGTATGTACCCGTTGCCATCTCTAGCTGCTACCACTCACGGTGTCGTCCTCCCCTCACGCCAGATTCAATCCGTGGGGAAGGAATCCCTCATCCACCTAGCCGTAGCCATTGTTGTCGGACGGGTGTGGGTGGGAGGCACTTGGTCTAGGTCGTCGACCCCGTCACTACCAGCCGCCTGGAGCCGCCTGTGAGGATCTGTAGGAAAAGGGTCAAATCCTACTTGCCATGGGAAAAATAATAGGCGCCTGGTGCTGTTGAAGAGTACCATGGAGGATGTTGGTGATACCTTACTAGATTGCCTCCACAGTTCACGCGTAGCCCCGCACCACGGTAGATCTGCCCCATGTTGGTCGTCGTCATTCGAGTAGCAGCAGTCCTCGATCTTGAGCACCAACAACAAGCATGCAATGGTGTGAAATCGACTGGATTCGGTGCCCCTGGTCTAGTCGGCCAAATCAGGGTCTACCCTCGTTCAGGACAGTCGGACTGGCCTCTCAGCAAGCGATGGAGAGAGGGACGGAGAATGTGGGTGATTCAGTGCCAGAGAAGACGGGGATGAGGTCGGCCGACGGTAGTGGATCGCCATGCATGGAGGGCGGCCGGGCTCCTCACCGTCGTCGCTTGGCTCGAGCACGAACCGCCACCTCATCGTAGGTTGTGCTAGATCTAGAAAAATCGAAGGTTAGAGGATAAAGTGAGGGGATTTGTTGTGGAGCTAACGACTGAAACGTGTATAAATACTTGAGAGGTTTCATAGTAAATAAATTACTCCCGGTTGAAAAGGGTGTGGGTGTCCCAGTGGGGTGGGGTTGCGGGATGCCAAGGGGTGGGGGGAGGGTATTTGATGTGAGGGGTTTGTTTTAGTTAAAACGCAACCCAGGTGTAATGCGCATGTATATATACATACATGTATATGTATATCTATAACTATCTATAAAGCAAACAGTGTTTTCACCCAAATTTTGTTCTGCCTGGTTATTTTGCAAAAAAACCCTTGAGTTTTTTCAAAATTAACCCGCAATTTGCCTGGCTATTTTAAAACAAACCCAGTTAAAGAAGAAAAAGAGTTATTTTGCAGAAAACCCCTTAGTGTTTATAAAATTAACCCGCAGTCCCAATGCTGAAAAGAAAGGGAGAGCTTGGATAAAAAAAAAACTTCATGTGTCCCTCCTTTCCGTCGGAACGACGACGCAGGGAGGGAAGCAGGTGGAGGGCGAAGGTCCAGACGGCGATGCGGGAGATCCAAGCGACGACGGGAGGGAGGGGCGCAGGCGTAGCGCGGACGCGCGCGCTGATGGAGACGAAAGAGAGGGACGCAGGAGATTTTTTTTTCATCCAAACCATCCCTCTATATATATATATAAAACGCACGCAGGGTGCGTAACAACTAAAATGCATCTCTCACATAGTAAATGTTTTACTTATATGTTATATGTTCTTAAATACTTGATAGTAAAAAAATTTAATGATAGGCTTAATATGAAAATTTGTAATGGTTGCACTCTAAAAAAATTATTAACACTAGATACGATACAGTATGTCGTTATATATATACACACACACCCTTTCCCTATGTCCTGAATACTCTATTTAATCTTTATCTATGTGGCTAGATCGACGTGATTCATCATACACACCTCTACTGCTATATACACCTATGCATATGATCCAGATTCCACGGCAAGAAGGATCCAAAAGGGACAATGTAGGATAAAAAACAAGAACACACAGTATGGCACCCTACCTACAATATATTCGAGCCCTTTTCTAACAAACCAAACTGTATCTAGCACAAAATTCAAACGACCGGGCCCATCTCATAGAAGAAAAACCACACAAGAAAACAAGATAAGAATGCGTTCTCAAGCGAAAAAAGAAGTCAATTGTGTTGGACATCTGCCACACACAAGAATCGTCTAAGATCTGACCCATATATACCAGCTACCAAACACAAGCAACATTTCAAAGCTCGATACATAGATATACAGATAGAGCAACGATTCTAAAAATCAAGGACATTCCTTGATTCTTTGTGTATAATCCGAGTAGTTTTTTAAAAAAATAAAAGATAGATTACTGTAATTATACATTAACTAACTAGCTATAGTTTGTTTTTTTGCAACTGGTAGTGGCCGAACTTTAATTACATGTATGTCAAACGATATATGAAATATTAATCCATTCTTTTAACTAATTGAACGACGTACAAGAAACTAAAGAACCTCCCAAAATTTAGAATCCATTCCCTAAGATAGATATACGTATATATACATCTTGCAACAGACAGACCATTAGGAGACATGGAACATGCATATGTACAAGACAGGATTAAAGACAACCTCTTTTGCTAGCTGATCACGGATTAAAGATGTTGCACACGACAAAAGCAACACTAAATAACTTACAACACCAGCAAATTAAAGTCTCTCTCGTGCTCTACACCCCCATACAAGAACAATATATAGTGTATAATCGGAGTATCCGCTAGAAGGATCGATTGGATTTTACGCATACGAAAATACAATACGGTCGGTGTGTGCATGCACGCAATCGATCGCATGCAACGCGACTCAAACACAATGCAATATAGCTTTAGGATGTACTCTAATGGCAGAAGCTTAAGCTTAGCTAGTCTATGGAGTAGCAGCACTCCTTGAATGCGTCGAGGTTGTGGTTGAAGACGGGGACGAAGGCGTCGACGCTGCCGTCGCCGAGGTAAGACGGGACGAGGAACAGCATCCCCTCCGTCGGGAAGTACGACGGCATGAAGTACGTCGGGCTGCCGGTGCCGAAGTCGAGCTCGTAGAACGGGAAGGTGAGCCAGCTGTCCACCTCCAGGTCAGGGCAGAGCACGTCCTTGAGCACCGCGGTGGTAGCGAGGCCCTCGCTCTCGACGACGCCGGAGCTGGCGAAGTCGACGAACGAGCGGAAGTAGGCGGCGTCGACACGGGCCACGGCGTCGTGGATCACCTGCGCGGCGTGCTTGAGCGGCCGGTTGAGGAGGTCCCCGACGGTGGCGCGCGGGAACGCCCAGAGCACCAGGTTGCCGAAGTACTCCGGCGGCGCCGACAGCCGCTGCCTGCCGTCGACGGAGATGCGGATGGTGGAGCTCTGGAGCGGGTTGCCGAGCCCGCGTGCCCGCGTCATGGTGCGCCACACGTGGGCGAGGATGGTCTCGAACCGGCTGAACGGACGGCCCCGCCCATCCGACGCCGCGGCGCGGAGCCTCGCGATGAAGTCCTTGGTGAAGTGCGCCTTGTGGATGACGATGCCGTGGTTCGCCTCGCCGTGCCCGTGCTGCTTGTGGTCGCCGTCGCCATCGCCACCGGCCGCCGCCGCCGCCGGAGTTTGCGGCGGCGGCGGCGGCGGCGGGCGGTAGTACTCCACGCCGCGGTGCTCGAACTCGACGAGCGGCGGGTCGCGCGGCCGGAAGAGCCCCGTGTGGTGATGCGGCGGCGGCGCCGGGCCAACGGCGAGCCCCCGCGCGGCGCGGCCCCACGCGACGAGGAAGTCGCTGGTGGCGTGTCCATCCGCGACGGCGTGGTTCGCCGTGAACCCGACGGCCAGCGACCCGCACGCGAACCGCGTCAGCTGCACCTGCACCACCTCCTCGATCTCCCCCTCGAGGCTGGGATGCAGCCGCAGCACCACCGGCGACGGCTTCGCCGGCGCGATATCCGCAAGATTACCATCCACGCAGGCCTCGACCAGCCTCGCGCCGTGGTCATTCAGCACGACGCCACGCAGCTCGCCGTCAGCGGCGCGGACCACCTGGCCGGCGAAGAGCCGGTAGACGGCGAGCACCGCGGCGAGGCCCTTCTCGATGTCTGCCACGGAGGGGCCCGGCGGGCGGAACGCGTAGATGATGGCCATCTGCATGTCGTACGTCACCTTGTCGAACATCGACGACGGCACGAATTCCTCCGGCGGCGGCGGCGGCGCCCCGGACTCCGGGTACGACGGCCTGACCAGCCTAGAGCTCACCACCTTGACCTCCATTTCCACCAACGTTTTTTTGTTCGTTTGCTCGTTTGCTTTGGTATGTCGCGAGCACACGGCCTCCTGCCTGCCTCTCGTGATCCCGCGCTATAAATAAGCAGCTCGCAGCGGGGAGTAGGTGAGTTATTTGCATCCCTAGAAAAAAGAGAGAGGAAGAAATGAATTCAATTAAGCTGCACATATCAATTAATCAGGAACAAATGAATTGGTTTCACATTCATGGTCATCAATCAACCAACTCGATGTCATAATTATCTAAAAATTGCATGTGAAACGAAACGGCTCGTTTTTGTATGTACGTAGCATGTTGCAGCAGCAGCAGCGGGAAATGATAAGCTCGTCCTGAATCATGCGTCCTCATCTGATCAGGTCAGTTTCTAACACTTTTCTACTAGTGGAGATTACGGAGCAGCTGGCGCCGCCGCGACCGCACCGGTGGTGCCGTGCTGTATAGTGGTACGTGCGAGGTGTGTGATGGATCAGAGATCCTAAAAATTTTTAGGGGTCCTAAATTTATATATAATTACACAGAATACTAAATATATTTAATTAGAGGTATAACTAAAATGTTAAATTCCATTGGGTTATAACTAAGACCCAAAACTAAAAATAGGACAGTCTAGTCTAATATCTAAAGCTAAATCAATTAAAATTGAAAGTAATCATATTTTACATGTCATCATGATTAGTCGTCTATCTTTCAGCCGTTCTGTTAGAGTTTAGATCGAATACATGTTCAAAGTTGGTTATAGTTTAAGACTTAAGTTGTACTAGGTGTTAGAAATAGAGTAAGCGTCAAACTATATCCTATCCTAGGTTCTCTCTCAGAGAGGCACACCGGTTGTAACCACAAGACGACAAATAAACACATGTGTGGGTACGACTGGTCGACGGTCTAGCCGATGAAGAATCGTGGATATCCGGATACGTTGTATTATGTTGGATCGGGAAGGAGCATCCGTAATCAGTGCTCTAGGGATGTAGTTTTTGACTGAACCTCGTTAATAAATATCGTGCATCGGTGTCGTTATCATGTTTAGATTTCTTATGATGTTTTTTTATGTTTGATTCTCGATGTTCGATCGGTGCCAGTTTTATAACACGTTCAATGAGTCAAAATCACGTTGATCGTGATAACATGACCGTAGGTATTTGGCTGTCAATGTTTAGAGCCCTACTATGCATTTCGCACCAGGCCCTCTAATTGGTTTTGTGCGAAGTGGGCGGTGTCACATTGGTTTTCTGCGACATTAATACATATAGCATGCTTCAGGCTAAAGCGTAAAAGTATTAGTAGTAGGGAAGTCCGTATATCTTTTTTTAAAAAAAAGTTTGATATAAATATTTGCGAAAATTTATGAAAAAATTTAATAATATAGATATAGTAATAGCTATCGGTAAAAAAATCAAGTTTAAATTTGACCTACACATTGAGAATAAAAAAATAAAAAAAATAAATTCAGATGTAAATAATATGTTACTGTTCATATGGTGAATTTATTTTTTTTATATTTTGACATATGAAGTGAGTTTGAATCTAATATTTTATAAAATCATATAGATATGTTGTATGAGTGTTATCAATTTTTTTATAATTGTTTGAATGGTTTTTATGGTTTTTAAGAAAACAAGGAAATATCCAGGATTAAAATAGTTTCACTTAGTATACATCCATATCGATCTCATGTTCACAACAACGGGTCGTTCGGATCTTCGGATGAGAGGTTTACCTCTGCTTCACTACTCAGCTACGTACGGCGGTCGATCGATCGATCCACCGGCGACTACGTGGTTGTGTGCCGTGACACTTGTCTTGATTAAGTCTTTACATGTTGTGTTGAGCACTGCAAGCTATGGCTTAGCTAGTCATCGTAAATGCGTAATGATCTCTATCTGATAATCTCGATGAGTGGCTATATATAGGCCCCGTTGTATTCTGCTCCCACTCGTGAGCTGATCACGACACCATCAAATAAGACAAAACATTAACACGTAATAAATTAATTATTAACTATCATAAACTTAAAAAATAATAGAATTGTTTTTTAAAGAAATATACATAATGCTTTTGTATAAAATTGAATCATCAGTTTAAGCAGTTGAAAAGGTGCGGTTATAAGATGAGAGGGTAACCCAGGCAACAACAATCAATCAATTAAACGGGCTCTAGCTTGACTAGAATTAAGCTGATCGATCATCAGCAAGCTAACTAAAGTGAGCAGGGCCGGAAGGTTCGGGTGACTTCTGATGCGAAGATTGTTTAGAAATTTATTTTTAGTGTACCTACTTTGTGCAGCGAGTCCACCCAACACCAAGAATGTTTGGTGAATCTGCAGATCGAAATCAGGCAGTCGGCGGCAGGAAGAGGTCAGGTCAGACTCAGATCTCGTCGTTGGTAGCAGCCGCTACCGATGAACAGTTCCGCACCGCCGCTCTCGTCCCTGCATGCGTAAAGGCGACCAGATGAAGATGATCGCCCTTGCCGCAAGTTGATCTCAGAGCATGACTATTTATGCGTATCCAAATTGATTTTACAATCCTCCTGGCTCCTATCCATTCGTGTGTGCATATATATATATATATGTGTGTGTGTGTGTGTGTGTGTGTGGGGATGAGGCACTGTCATCATGATTGATAGATCCTTTCGTTAGTGGTTTCGTTAGTCGTTTAGTCATGATAGTTTTGATAAATTTAAAATTTAAATGAGCGATTCAATTCGTCTCCATGTTCATATTGATAAACATATTTGTCGAGAGGGCTCTCGGCAAAAGCACTCGGCGAAATCTCCTTCGCCGAGTGTTTTTAAAACACTCGGCGAAATTTACAATTTCGTCGAGAGCATTTGCAAAAACACTTCGTGAAGTGGGGGATTTCGCCGAGCATTTAATGCCGGCTCTCGACAAAATTAAAAAGTCCGTCGAGTATTTTTTTGTCGGCACTCGACAAAATTTTTCGTCACCGTCTACCCAACCTAACGTGTACTTTTTTTCGTCGAGTATCGAAGGAACACTCGACAAAAATTTCGCCGAGTGCCCGATGAAAAACTCTCGGCAAAGAGCTCTTTGCCGACCCATAGTTTACCGTGTGAGATATGCCGAGTGTAACACTCGACGAAGTATTCACCGAGTGTTTTATAGCCTTCGCGGAGTGTCCCAACGCATTCGACAAACAGAGGATTTCCCGTAATGTATCCATTTCTAGATGAAGAATGTGGTAATTAATTGCATATCTTTATTCATTCGGATTAACTAAAAGTTCAACGCCCAATTTGTTTTGTTATTTTAACAAGTACATTAAATACTTTAGACAGCAGTTGTTGGAATAGTAACGACGGGATAAATTAAGCTTAGACTTTGTGTTCCCTTGAACAAGTTTTTTTTGTTTCTTTTCCTTGATTAGGTATTAGTATTATGAGATTAGGAGATGCTCTTCCAGGGATTAGTGTATTTGCTGTAATCGAATACGTTGACAGTATATTCGATCGAGCTGTTCCATGATGCCTTTTTTGCGTTAGTTAGCTGTTTAAGATTACGACACTAAGCTAACCTTTGTGCGCATATAATCATATTGTTCCTTAATTATCTCCTTTATTTCGATCTCTGGCTAGCTACTAGTGTACACGTTGCAAGGAGCTTGACCATGCATGCTAATTGTCTAGCTCGTCCTTGAAGCTTCTTTGGTGATAATAACTTTTGTTTAAGTTGTTAACACGTCGAGTTGATAGATCTCCAAAGTGCAAACTTGGTTGTAGCTGGCACTTTTCATTGCCAAACTTTAGAGTTACCCTCATAGTGGTTATATTTAATATATTTTTGTGGCCAGTTTTTTTGTGCCGGTTATTTCTGACGGAGGTAATTTTTCTATCGATCGGTTAATGTTTGTTTTAATGATTTTCAACCCCTACATGATAGGTCTTGTAACCAGCGAGATGATTGTTTATTCTTTTGTACGCGAGATGATGGGAGATCATATTCGTTTTGCACAAGCTGAAGATATATATATATATATATATATTTTGGATGGGTAATTAACAGGGATAATTTAGTCCCATCCGGTAGGTAGGTGGATTAATTATCCACAAGATTAATTAACTCGTACGTACTGACGGGCCAGTAATAAAAAGGCAAACCGGATAATTAAAGAAAAAGCATTGCACTGCTCGATGATAAGTCCGTATGAAGGTAGCTTTGCTAATTGGAGCAGTAAAATTAACCCACTTGTCCACTGTAGTATCTCTGTATGAGCTCTGAACATTTTCCGGCAGTGCATGCATCTCCCTATAATCTGTGACCTGTTCTATGCAACCAATGCGTGAATGGCTGTCTGAATAATTAATCATGCTCGCTCGCCATGCAACTTGCTTCATTCAGATCGAGGGTGTTGGATGGATCGACCGGTCCAAGCGTTTAACCCGTCAAAAATAAAACTCCCTCCGTCCTAAATCGTATCACAGGAAACTTTTATTCTTTACAAAAATCAAACTCGATAATATTTATTAATAATTATACTAATAATAAATAAGATAACAATATATAAAAAATATTATATATGTTATATCATTGTATTCGTATTTCATATTTTATACGATGTTAATTTTATATCCGTTTATAAATTAATAGTTAAATTATGTCATTAAAGACCACGTAAAAAATATTGGTCTCATAATTTAGGACAGGAAGTACTAATATACACCCGTCCTAAAATATAAAAGATTTAGAGATTAAACATATGTATAGATATCTTCACGTATTATGTATCTACTTTCTCAAATATACTTTCTCAAATGCCGTAAAACTTCTCTTAGAAATTTGATGAAGTTAGATGAGAGAAAGTTATGTTTTGTTCAGAAGTTAAAACTAAAAGACAAAAGATTATGATTAGTTGAGAAAAAATATAAAAAAAGGTCTTATATTTTACAATTTTTTTGAATGTAAGAAATTGTTATACTATACTGCACACTATGAAATTGTGGAATAAAGTTTGTACCATATAAGTTCATATTTGGAACAATGGATGGGAGTAATGGTACTGGGAGTTTTTTTTAAAGAAAAAACTGTATTGGGAGTTTGGTTGTTCTGGCAGCTAGCTTGCTACACCTAAGCAAATAGATTACGTCGTCTGCGTAGAACTTACGTTGAATTGTGTATACGTTGGGTTGGGTAGAGACAGACAGACAGTACAGGGATGGGCTTAGACCTTCGTGTTTGTTTACGCAAACAAGGCCCAGCCCAGTAGCCCAGCGCAACCCAAGATGCGTGGCTCAAAGTTGACCGGCAGTGAGGCCCTTACCCGAATCCAATCGTTTTTTTGGAGGAAAGAAGGCACCGGGATCAACCATGACCCGATCCCAGTGGCTTTCAGGTTTCACACTGACACATGACGAGTGCGTTCGCAAAAATTATTTTTCGGTTGCTGATTAACCGTAAGTAAAACGAAAAACGTAATTAACATATAATTAATTAAATATTAATATATAAAAATTAATAAATAAATTTATTATATTTTAAAGCAATTTTTATATAAAAAATTTTCGTACGAAACGTATTATTTAATAGTTTGAAAAGTGTGTTAAAAATAATATTTTGAAAATCACTTTCGATCGTGTCCGACGTCCGAGTCAGAAGCTCCAGCCAAAGTCTTCACGGTGTGTGTGCTATTCAACTCTTACGAGAATGTTCTCTTATCTTTTTTATGACATTTAAAAATTTAAAGTATTTGGTAAGATATATATATATATATATATAATATACCACTTCAAACATGTTCAAATTCAAATTATATATATAAATATCAAATTTTTTGTTTTAAAATGTATAAGTCGAATTTTAAGTTACATGTTTATGAAAATATATATCATATAGATTAATATATTGACGATTTTTTAAAAATTTTGATGATTTTTTGAGTGTCATGTATAAAATGGGAAATGCTCTCTTGAGGGGAAAAAGTGTTCAACGGGTGAGTATTCGCGTGCGGTCCATCGGACAAACACGTTTAGCCCCATCCATATGTAACTGTCCAGTCTGTTCAACCATAAGAAAGACACTGTTCCAAAAAGTTTTTAACTTTTAATTCTATATAAAAATAACATTCTACACAAAACGAACATGAATTCAAATAGATCTAAACCGGACACTTTCAGGGTACAAAACATTCCGAAAGAAAAAAAAGAGAAAAACACGTGGTAAAAGAAATAAAAAAAGCATGACCATTTGCACACGAGACTGTGCAAAAGTTCGTGAATTAGCTCTTTCCGTCCAGCACTCTCCCTAGTGGACAGTGTAAAATCATAATGTTTGATTATTTATTTGGTGATAAATAATTGATTTTTGAAGATAATTGATTCTGACATTTGCAAAAATTTTGTGGAGTGGATTTAGAGATTTTCACACGATGAAACAGTGGTTTGTCCAGTTTGTCGACCGGCCAGCCCGATGATCTGACTGGTTGATTTTGTATCGGCATCCGATTATGTATCGGTTTTGGTTCTAACTTATTTCTTTGATATACATGATTAATATATGATTATGACTTTTTAGATTGATACTATGCGTATATAATACTGTTGTGTGCTAATGTTGAGCCGAGTTGAAGAGAACTTGTGCTCGTATATAGTTTCTTGGTTGATTTATATGTCGGTGTGTCTTGATGTCTCAGAAGAGTATTGTCGGTAATGGATCGGGAGTCAACTTGGAAGAAAATGATATCCAAATAATCAAGATATCATGCAAGATGTTTAGACTAAAGAACAATGCATATGGTTGAAAAAAATTTTATATGCCATACGATGGAGATATTGTGTGCATATAAGATGCGGAGTCGAATTTGAAAGGAGTATGAATTTGGTATGATTAGAGCTTGTAAAGTTTATTTTTTGCGTGAAGGTTTTCTAGAGGATTAGGACTTTTTTTTATAAGTTGGATTTGTGGTTTTAGGCTGTGGGTTTATGGATATAAATAGTGAGGGAGGTTGAGGCCTCTCGATATCGATTTTGTTTGAGGTGAGTTGAGAAAAAAGTTAGTGTTTCGAGTTTAGTCAAGATTTTTGAGAGGAGAGCTCTTGTTACACTTTGTAAACACAAAATAGAAGTAATAAAGTTTAATATACTATGAGAGATCCTCGATTTGTGTTTGCTTGGATTTTCTACGGCAACAACGATCGTAGGAGGTGACGCGAAGGACACATATCGCCTGATATATATCTATCGAGTGATCTGCACCTATCAGCTGATCTACACCGATTGGCATAGGAACAGTCTGACCAACGCAAAGATCTGCGGTTAGACCGATCTACATTGACAATGAGGTTAACTTTTAATTCAGCTAAAAATTTAGTTTTTAGGCATTATAACCATATAATCCCTTATAATTGACTTTGTATTGATATGCGATCCTACATACAGTGGTATGAAATAAATAAGGGTGGGACTTGCCACTTGCTCTCTCTTTTTATCCATTGGCCTTCTCCATGGTGAAGCCCCTTGTGACGGTCTGATTTCGTCGCCCCCTGCAGCTATGGCAGCTTCGTCTCCACAATCCTCTATCGACGAATCCATAGAACATGTATTTCACTGAATATAAATGTGGGTCGACCCGCTAATTTATTTATAGATAAAATTAATGAATAACCATATCATTATAAATATAATTTTATAGATTTTATTTATCATAATATAATTTATTAAAAATAAAAATTTGAGAGAACGGATGGATTAGCCTGGGCGGGCCGACTTTGGTTGGTGGCTTTGGTGCACGTCGACGAAAGGATGAGATCGGAAACGAATGCAGCTTGTTAGGTGCGCTGCGGCATGTCTGCCCGAAATAGTTGAAGGCGACAGTTGTAAGAATTGTTGTACTTCTATTTTGTCAACAGAACTGACCACCACATTGATCACGTTAACCCACAGAGAAAACAAAAATCAAATTAAACTCTTGTATTTATAGCCGAATTGCAAGCAACATTTCCATTCACATCTTAAACGTACAGTGGCTACAATCTATGGGGCCGGTTAATCCCACAGCTTTTTCACTAACATCTTTATGAGTACTAATTTTTTCATACAAATCCACTAAATTTTCTGTAGACAACCCCACTAAAATATCGAACAGGCCTCACAGTATAAAATTGTTGACTGTTACAGATATCATTCAAAACTTGGTGAAACATGGAAAATCCCCTGATCCAAGCTAAATGAATCCAAGCCAAAAAAAAGAGAGAGAGAAAAAACAGAAGAAGAATAGTAATAAATGAAGGGACACCTCGTACTGTATACGTTTTCGTAAACAAACAAACGCCTTAATTAATTGATTAATTAACGTGCGCTGCAACCTAATAACCACCCCTCACCAAATTGAAAAACCGACATCTAACCACCCACCGCGTTGGCAACAATTTGGCACGTACTACGTACACAGTAACCTTTTCTTCCCACTCTCTTCCCTTTCATTTGTACCCATGCACATGCATACGTACAAAAAATGGTGAAAAGATATGGTTCCGTTCATTAGCTAAATCTTGGTTTCCCTAGTTTCTTTCGATGTAATTAGTCGATAATTTTTAGATAATAATGAATAAATGATTTGATTATTTACTTCATAATTTGAATTTTACTCCATGGAGTAGCAGCACTCCTTGAATGCGTCGAGGTTGTGGTTGAAGACGGGGACGAAGGCGTCGACGCTGCCGTCGCCGAGGTAAGAAGGGACGAGGAACAGCATCCCCTCCGTCGGGAAGTACGACGGCATGAAGTACGTCGGGCTACCGGTGCCGAAGTCGAGCTCGTAGAACGGGAAGGTGAGCCAGCTGTCCACCTCGACGTTCGGGCAGAGCACGTCCTTGAGCACGGCGCTCGGGGCGAGCCCCTCCTTGTCGGCGGCGGCTGCGCCGGAGAGGGCGAAGTCGAGGAATGATCGGAAGTAGGCGCCGTCGACGCGGGCCACCTCGTCGTGGATCACCTGCGCCGCGTGCTTGAGGGGTCGGGTGAGGAGGTCGGCCACCGTGGCGCGCGGGAACGCCCAGAGCACCATGTTGCCGAAGTACTCCGCCGGCGCGCCGAGGCGGTGGCGGCCGTCGACGGAGAGACGGATGGTGGAGGTCTCGTCGGGACTGAGCCCGCGGGCGCGCGTCATGGTGCGCCACAGGTGGGCGAGGATGGTCTCGAACCGACTGAACGGCCGACCGCGACCCTCCGATGCCTTGGCGCGGAGGCCGGCGATGAAGTCCTTGGTGAAGTGGGCTTTGTGGATCACGACGTTGTCCGCGCCGCCATCGCCGTGGCCGTGCTTGTCGCCGGCGGCGGGAGGTAGTACTCCCTGTTGCGGTGGTCGTACTCGACGCGCGGCGAGGACCGCGGCTTGAAGAGGCCGGCGTGGTGGTGCACGGGAGGGGCGCCCATGGGGAGCCCCCTGGTGGCGCGCCCCCACGCCACGAGGAAGTTGCTGGTGGCGTGGCCGTCGGCGACGACGTGGTTGGAGGTGAACCCGACGGCGAGGGAGCCGCACCTGAATCGCGTCAGCTGGAGCAGCACCACCTCCTGGAGTTCCTCCTCCAGGTCCGGGTGCAGCCGCAGCAGCTCCGGCGTGGGCTTCGCCGGCGCCATGTCGACGAGGTCGGCGTCCACGGTCGCCTCCACGAGGCGCGCGCCGCGGTCATTCAGCACCACCGCCGGCTCGCCGTCGGGCGACTCTCCGAGCTGCCCGGCGAACGCGCGGTACTGCGCGAGCACCGCGGCGAGCCCCTTCTCGATGGCAGCCGTCGACGGCGCCGGCGGCGGGAAGGCGTAGATAATCGCCATCTGCATCTTGTACGTCACCTTGTCGAAGATTGACAAAGGAACATACTCCACGGCTGGGGCGGCGACACCGGCATTGTAGGCGGGCTTGACGAGCTTGCTGCTCAACACCTTAACCTCCATTGCTGTCGAGCTAGTAGCTAACCTAGCTAGCTACGTCAATCAATCAACTCAAGGAAGAAGAAGAAGACGACGACGAGTTGGAGCGCGCGCGCGAGAGAGAGAGAGAGAGACACAAGGCAAGTAAGCTGAAAGCTGCTTGCTTGGCTAAGCTCAAGCTCGAGCTCGTACTTGGGGTGTGAGCTTGATGCTTGCTCGCTTTGGGTGTACGACTTGTCCCCTCCGGGGCGAGCGATATATGTAGGACAAGGGCGGGAAGCGCCAAGCGCGGGAAAACGGTAGGTGGGGGTCAAGCGACCGAGCTGCTGGTTTCCTCTGCTTCGTTTTAATTTTGAAAACTTTGAACAGAGACCGCCTCTCCCGCTCATGTGTTGACTGCATATGCTCTTGCTTAGAGTTTGAGGTTGTTGGATTAATTTAGAAAAACGTGCTCTAAAAATGAATGTAAATTGTAATTAACCCATGCATCATAACAAGTCCCGTGATTGCTAACCATGTCGCTAGCTAGTAATGTATTGATTCAACTGGATGTATAATACGCATACTTTGCTGCAAGTTTATAGGAGAGTTTGGAATTAGCAATTGACAATGTGCATGCATGTGCTAGCTGCATTCAGCCATCAGTTAATTAATTCTGTATTGCATATCACCAATAATAACAGAGTGATTGCTGTTGATCGATCTACCTATATTAGCGCAGCTAGCAGTGCAAGAAAGACAGAGTAAGAAACAGAGCAAGCTCAGCTAGGCATGCACGAGAATCGATCGAGAGCTAATGTAACGTAAGTAGGTAAGCCGCGTACTATTAAAATAAACAGGTTTATGATTTATTTTGGTCTATAAGTAAGTTTTATAGGTTAGCCACTCACACCGATGTACTATAGGTAGACTTTTCTTCGATCTTCATGCAGTCTGTATATATGTTCGGATTGACCAAGGAATTTCAGAATGCAAGATTATTGCATGCATGCTGCGCCCGGAAAACTATACAATTTCAGTATTTCCTGCGTCGTCCTACTCTGTCTTTTGGCACCAATCTAGTTACTAGTTAATTAATTAATTAGCAGAGAAATGCATGCAGTCTTTTGCTAGCCGAAAAGCTAGACAAAAAGTCTACATAAAAATTTCTCCTTTATTTTGTTCTTGGCGGCGAAGAACACTTTGCATCGTACTGGTCGGTACGGTGCAGCTTCCCTGGCTAGTACATGTTTAACGTGCCGTGTTGGATCTTTTTTTATCATTTCTGATAATGAAAAATGGGAGAGGGCTACAATCCCTTCCTCAATGCAAGATCAAAAAACAGTTTTACGTGCATGATAATTACATTATATATTTATATTTGTGTGTGAAAACACTGGTCCAAAGTTGAGATGCCAACATGGCAGAACGTCCAAATTATGATGTTTAGAGATTAGCTACTGCTCCTTCTGTTTTCAGAATTCAAGATGCTTTTTCCCTAAGCCAAACTTTTTAGCAATATTTTTAGCACAAAATTTAAAAATATATAACAAAATATATTTAATTGTGGATTTAATAAAATTAATTTGATGTTATGGATATTACTATATTTTTCAATAGAACTTGAAGAAGTTTACTTAGAACAACACCAAAACATATTGCATTCTGAAACGAGAGAGAGTATATTATTACTCAAATTTAAATCGAAGCATGCCATTTTTCTCATCCGTGGAGAAATCTATTAATATACGGGAAGCTAGTACCATTTGGTAGGTAGGTGTCATATATTTGCACACTTGTAAACCATATGTTTGACCGAGTTTACATTCGAGTGTCACGAATATACGTGTTTGTTTGACTGACGTAAAATCAATTTCCCAGCTGATCGAGCGATACTTATAAATGGTCTGTCTAAAATAGTGCTTTCACATTTGTACCTTGACTTCTTCATTATTCTACCTCTCGATCGATCGTCATCACAATAATTAATTAAGCTCTCTTGATCTTCCTATGTTTCCTTTCTCATTCATATTGCGCGTCGTTTCCATATTTTTCCCTTTTCAGAGCGAAGAGGAACTCATGTTCTGCATCTCCTCACGTTCACAAAACGAAATGATGAACCGATATGATGCTACTATCTCTGTGTATCTACTTGATGTTTGTGACATTGACAGTCTAGTACACGCATATGTTTTATCATTATTTTTTCTAACAATAAATATTTATAGGAATTATTAGAATATAATTATGTGAAAGTATTTTTCGTAACAAATGTTTGATATATCATTTTCACCTATACTACTCCTCCTAAATACCTAAATAGTAATAATCCTTCTAATTTGTTGTTTAGGAGAGAATTCAGTCGACTCTTAAAATTCCGATCATTAATTTTATATTAAAATAAGTTTATTATATAAAATCTTATAATTTTATGATATTACAATAGTATTTTTCGAGACAATAATCTACCAATATCATCCTGCTTTAAAAAATAACCATTATTTGAGAAAACAGTGGTGGCCAATTTTTAAAAATTTTAACTAAATCTTGTATTAAACGCTAACTATTTATGATTGGCGAAAGTAATTTTGCATCTATTAATGAATTAAGCTTTTGAAGTACTGAGTTCACGCACACTAGAATATCATCTAGTATTTGAGAATGGAGATAGTATAATTATTACTCTCTCTGTTGATTTTTTATATAAGATGTATCTTAATCTATGGCACAAGATAGTCGACACGAACAATAACATATTCCCAGCCGTACCACTGAGTTTTGGCAATGATCTTGCTAAAGGCGGCTAACATCTTAACTAATTAATACAAATAAATTATTAAGAACATAATTATAGGGTGGCGGCCAAGCTATATAGTCGGAACCCGGGAGATTAACTATACTCAACTAGGTATAGCCGCATGCACATGTATGCATGAAGAGAAATCTTTTTGATATGCTTAAACAAAGACATTAATTATATATAATGTTTGATCTGACTCATGATTGCATATATATGCCTTCGTGCATTCAGGATTGGTTGGTGAAATCAAGAAAAAGGAGGGCGAGAAAATTTATTAATGATTAAAGAGGCCAAATCGAAACCAGTCGGATGTTGCATCGGAAGTAGAGGAGGCATTCAACTTATGGTCTTGTGCTAATGATTTCTGTTATACATACGAACTCTTCCTTACGACTGGCATCCGACTATAACTCATCTACTAATCCTTATATACTACTCCCCAGTTTGCTGAGGAGTATAGTATTATTTTAGCTTTCTGTGTTAGTTCCGTTTCCTTTTTTTTTCTTTGGGTTTTTTTCCGTTTGCATATTTTTTTGTCAGTTTTTTTAATATATTGACGTGTAATTTTATTACGTGTTTAGAAAAAAATATATACTTGATTTTTTATGCAGGCTTAGAAAAAACAAATGTTATGTCTACGCATCGGTTGAGTCGAATGTAGGTCGTACGTATAAGTCATAAGAATAACCATTTCATGTGTTAATATAATGAATGTTTAGCCTTTTATTCACTCGGTCTTTCAAAAGACTTCATTTCAAACGTTTAAAAGTTGTCCCACTAAATTTTTTATTAGGGCTACAGCCAATCAAGTTAAGGCATAAATATTTAATTAGAGCATAGAAAAGAATACACCAAAGAGTATTAATGATGTACACTATAGTTATTTAATTTCTTACTTTTTTCATTCACTACGGGAAATCCCTTTTTTGCCGAGTGCCTAGAACACTCGGCGAAGGCTGTTAAACACTCGGCGAAAACTTCGTCGAGTGTTGCACTCGGCATAGCTCACACAGTGAACTTTGGATCGGCAAAAAGCTCTTTGCCGAGTGTTTTCTATCGGGCACTCGATGAAGTCTTTGCCGAGTGTCCCTTCGATACTTGGCAAAAAAAGTACACGTTAGGTTGGGTATACGGTAACGAAAAATTTTGCCGAGTGCTGGAAAAAAAAACACCCGGCGAAGTTTTTAATTTTGCCGAGTGCCGAAAAAAAACACACGGCGAAATCCCACACTTCGCCGAGCACTTTTTCGAATGCACTTGGCAAAATTAAAAACTTCGCCAAGAGCATTGACCAAAGCACTCGGCGAAGAGATGGATTTCGCCGAGTGCTATTGTCAAAGCTCTCGACGAAGATTGATCACTCGGCAAAGAGGGTTCCTAGAATCCCCAGGTTGCCCTCTTTGCCGAGTGTTTTGGCCATTGCACTTGGCGAAGGCCCTCTTTGCCGAGTGTTACACTCCGCAAAGTAACAATTTTAACCCTGTTTTATTTGTTCAGTCGCATATTTCACAAATTTTCAAAATATACATCACATTCACAACCCCAATCATTCCACAACCCCATAAGCATCATCCCACATCCCCAATCAGCATAACCACATCAACAACCACAATCACAACAACTTTGCCATAATTCACAATCCACAAGACATAAATATAATTCACAATCATAGTCACAGTCACAATCCACAAAACATAAACATAGTAGTTCACAATATGTGGTCCACAATTCGCAAACGAAATTCGAAGAAAACATAGTAGTTCACAGTAGATAGTCCACAATTATAATTGTTCAAAGAAAATTACCGAGGTGGCCACGGCGCCCAACCTACGTGGTCATTACTGGGGTTATTTGATGCCGTCGACTGAAGCTGCACAAAAGGAAAATAGAATAGTATAGGTTGTCAAGATAGTAACATTCGTAAATAAGAAAATTAAATGCGAGGTTAAGTGACTCACCGGAGTGCTTACAATAGGATGTGGAGGAGCGAATACCACAGGCTATGGTGGCGGTATGACAGGAATACCCATGTTTTGACTGATTATTTGCACGTAGCTGTACATCTCAGTCATCCTCATCTCAATCTGCCGCCGTTTCCTTTTCTCCTCTTCCAACTCGTCCTACAATATTCCATTTCAATTTTACAAAGTGAAGCAAACAATCAGTAAATATTAATGAATTGAGAAAAAAAGAATTTTCTAACCTGCATTTTCCTTCTTTCCTCTTCCATCTCGTCCTACAATATTTCATCCCAATGTTACAAAACGAAGCAAACAATCAGTAAATATCAATGAATTGAGCACAAAACCAAAAATTTCTCACCCGGAGTTGCTGCACTTCGGTCTGTGAAGCGGTCGGCCGTGTGCATATGGCCGGGCTTTCGCTCGTGCTCCTTGCTCGAAGCTAGGATAGAGTGAGTGTACTGGCTGTGTCGAGGAGGTTGTCGCCAATCCAGTACCGCCCATGCTTCTTGCCTCCTCACACCCTCATGAAGACTTCTCCATCAATATCCAGGGTAGTAGGATCGAAATCCTCCCATGGAGGTCCATTGCCATCGTGGTGTACTGACTGAGGCGGCTGTGGACGGTCGTATTGGTGTACGTCAAGGGCCCGTCCTCTGGGTTGTAGTCGACGTCGGACGTCGCCTTGCCCTTGTGGGCCAAAGCCCATGCCTTGAACTGGGAGATAGGTTGCCCATCATGCGACGCCGATTGCGAATAAAACAATAGTATGGTTAAGAACTATTGAGCATTGGTTGTTGAAATGAAAAATAGAATTCACGTACCCATCTAGCTGCATATTGGTTGAGGCTAAGACTGCCTTGGTGGTGTGGTGCACCTGGCATCATCAAACGCCGCTCCCGGCAAGCGGAGTGCGTCTCCTGCCACTCGGCCGCGCACCACCTATCCACCATGCGCTCCCAGCAATCGAAAAGCTGGCCGCACCACCAAACAGGCACCCACACGTCATCAAGTATAAGAGATATACCTAGATCAAATCAAATGTACTTAATCGTTCAAAAATTCGATGTTATATTTATCAGCATGTATTGTTCCTTTGTCAGAGTCATGGTTCTTGCTTCGGTTTTGGTGACCTTCAGGTTGTTGTATGCGCGTTGTATGCAATGATGGCTGGATGCACGTCTCGTAGTACATGTCGAGTCACGAGTTTGCGACAGGGATTTGTCGACCACCGCAGCCCGCTCTTGCCTCGTATCCTGTCGGCATCTAAAAAAATCTTGCATAAACACATGATGTATTGAGCCATTGTTTCAATAATGTGCAATGAATGTGATGTATTGAGGGACGTGGTTTAACAGAAGACTTACCCACAACTCGGCCTTCACCCGCTCCGCCCTGTTGTTGAAGATCCTTCCATCTCGATCAGGAAAATCGGGGACGGCGACGTAGTGGTCAAACGTGTAGGCAGGCTCCGACCCTCCGGCGTACTGAACAAGGCCAGGAAAGTGTACTCTGCACAGAAGACCCAGGATGCTGTTGACTTGGCGTTTGTGATCACCTCCTCTGATCACAGTCCAACACCTGCCAAGTGAAAATGCAATGAATTATTAGTTTTAATTGTAATTTTTAACAAATCAAATGAAAAAGTATTGACGACATCCAAGGTTACTTACCGAGTCCCTTCAGGCTGAATCAGCGGGCGTCTCTCGAAAGGTATCGGTCGCCGTGGGAGGGTCGAGGGACCTCGCAACCAAACAGTCTAGGCAGACCCCCCTGCGGAAGCAGAACCCCCAGCCGAGCCAGACCCCCCAGCCTCCTGCTCCTCCTGCTCCTCACTAGAGGCAGTAGAACCCTCAGCCTCCTGCTCCGCCTGCTCCTCCTCCACCCGCTCCTCCTGCACCTCGTCACTAGAGGACGGTACAAGAGAGGGTATCCTCCCTCGACCCCTGCCAGCACAAACCTTGCGTCGACCCCTGCCGTGACTCGTACCAGACCCCTTAGCTGCATCGGCCCCTCGAATGGCATCTTTGGCTCTTCTGAACACCGACGCGCACTTCCTCAAACCACCCACCATCTTTGTTCAATCACCTGTACGTAGAAAGAGTAAACCAATTAGCACAAATATACAAAAATACGAAGAGAGAGATGCAAAATAAATAGAACATAGTTAATGCAGTGCATACATGTATTAGAAATAGTCATCATGGTCAGGATTAGCTGGATCATAATTGTCATCATCACTATCAGCCATGTCGATATAATCATTAGGTTCCTCCTCGGCAGGAGGAATGTTGTCGTCCCTCTCATTTCCTAAATGTAACCGCTGAAGCAATTCTAAGTCCTTCACATTACGAACCTCTTCTCCAGCGTCCTCATCAACAACCATTTCATTGCCTACATTCATCCCCATCGCTTCGGTTAAGTCTATCTCAAAACTTCCTTGTAGCCCATCTTCTTGAAAGAACTCTTCGTCATATGCGTTTGGGTCCATGTTGTAGTCTTTATTGTTTGGTACAGGTAGTTTACCGTGTGGCAATACCTTCATAGTTTGATCCACTCGAGCTTTTACATTGTCTTTTGTCTTATCAGGAATGTCCATGATTGTACAAAAAAGTGCCTTGACGACATTCTTTTCGGTGTGCGTCACATCAATGTTATGTGGAAGAAGGAGATTTTGAAAATATGGGAGCCTCCACAAGGCAGATTTTTGAGTCCAGAAATGTTGCTCGCCATATCCCAGAAAACAACCGTCTTCTTCATCGATCTTAAGAGCTTCTAACTGAGCATGAACCTCGGCACCTGTCATCATCTGTGGTGCAGCCTCATTAATTATTACATCTTTTGTAAAGTTCTTGATGTCCCGCCTGAATGGATGGTCAAGAGGGAGGAATTGTCGATGTTTGTCAAAAGGAGAATATTTACCACCCTTCACCAACCAGATGAACTTCAGAGCTGCCTTGCATACCGGACATGGAAACTTCCCGTGAACACACCATCCGAATAACCCATATGCCGGCAAGTCATGCAGGGAGTTATGGTACCAAATATGCATTTTGAAGTTTGTCTTTGTAGCTCGATCATATGTCCATACCCCTTCCTCCCAAGTACGGACCAAATCATCAATCAAATGCTCCATGTAAACACTCATATTCTTCCTCGGATGTCCAGGAATTATCAACGATAAAAATATATTCGATGGTTGGAAGATGACGCCGGGGGGGGGGAGATTGAGGGGAATAACGAACATGGGCCAACATGTGTATGAGGAAGCCGCCATTCCATAAGGGTTGAACCCATCCGTTGCCAACGCAACCCGTACATTACGAGCCTCTAGAGCTTTCCCAGAATGAATCACATCAAACCTTCTCCAAGCTTCACCATCGGATGGATGTACAAGCTTCTCAGGATTGTATCGACGTCCGAGCTTGTGCCATGTCATCTGTTTCGCGGATTCCTCGGTCATGTAAAGCCGTTGGATCCTCGGTATGAATGGAAGGTACCGTAAGATCTTCATGGGGATAGCGAGCTGCCTCTTATGCCCATCACCAGAGTCTACCTCTACGAACCTAGAGGATCCACACTTTGCACAGTATTTTGCTTCCGCATGCTCTTTCCTAAATAAGATACATCCGTTCGGACAAGCATGTATCTGCTCATATGACATCTTAAGTGCACGAAGGAGTTTTTGTGCCTCATACATGCTCTTTGGCATAAGGTGACCATTCGGAAGCAGGCTCCCAACAACTGTCAACATAACATCAAAGGCCTCTCTACTCCAGCTAAACTAGGAGTTTACGGCCATTAGCCGTACAATGGCATCCAGTTGAGAAACCTTTGTATGCCCATGAAGGGGTTGCTGTTCCGCAGACAACATGTCGTAATACGCCTTTGCGGTAGGCTCCGGCTCCTCCTTCCTACATCCTTCATCGAAGTGTGCTTCTTCATAGTCATTTAACATGTCTCCTACCCCGGCATCAGAATCAAACTCCTCGATACGTTGTCGGACGACCTCATCTCTCCCACGGTAGGCTTCACCATGGAACGTCCACCGGGTATAATCGACTGTAAAACCATTCTTGCAAAGGTGTTTGCCCATGATCTCTTTTGTTTGTCGCTTCATGTTACCACATTTGCTACAAGGACACCATGTGGTACGCGCTCCTTTAACCTTGGCAAATGTAAGTTCCAAGAAAGCATCAGTCTTCTCGATCCATTCATCAGTCAACGAACCGTGACTTGAGCGGCCCGTATACATCCACTCAATGGTCATCCATCCTCTATCATATCAAACAATCATATAAATATTATTTCCATCTACCGAGTGCCTCTAATGTCTAATAGGTAAAGATAGGTCCTAATCCCACCCAGGATGTGTAGATGAGTTTACTTCTCATGCTCTAGTACTTCGCTCAGAGACAGGAATTTCGACACACCTCCCCGCTGTTCTCCAAATACACGTCCCGACAGGAGATTGTGTACCCGAAGAACAACTGGGAGATACTACCGAAATTCTGAGTCGGACCAGAATACTAGACCATGGAAACTAAACTCATCTACACATCCTCGGGCTGTCCAAAAAACGTGGATAATTCAAAAAATATACGGTTAAAGATATGGATGAAGACGCATATTTTCATCTGTATCTCTTTCGAACGGAAGACGCCTAAGGTTACGTTATACACAGACAAACGACGGTAAAGACAGCGGCACCTGCAAAATAGGGAAGCACGGTCGATGGCCTGCACACAAGCGACGACATGGCTGCGTGATGCGACTCCATTCATCATCTCAAAAAAAGGCTTCGAACATATGTGCATACAATAAACTTCAAAAATATATACGTGCATATAGCATATATTTTCTACTCAAATCAAAGGAGTATAGATATGTATCTAATAAATACCATTGTTTTTACCATAGATTTGTTTCTAATAAATACCTAAATATCACTCGTTTTAATAAACACCTAAATACATGATATTATTTTGATGTGTCAATAATAACCTAAATATTGTCATAGTTTGAACTAAATGTTTATATAATAACAAATCTAATTTTGTTTGAACTAAATGTTACAATAACAAATAAATGTTGCAATAAGTAAAAACATGTTTACCGAAAAAATGCGGAGGGAGGTGGGGGCGTCGGCGGAGGAGGGGAGCATCGTCGCGGTGGGCCGTCGTCCGGCGAGGAGAAGAGGGCGTCGGCCGGGAAGCAGGGCGGCGTCGGCCGGGTGGGGGAGGTGGGGGCGTCGGCGGGGAGGCGTCGGCCGGGCGAGGAGACCGCCGGCGCAAGGGAGCGGCCGACACGGGGAGGGCGTCGGCGGAGGAGCCCGTAGGCCGGCTGGGGCGGCGATCGGCACGGGAGGCGGCGGTCGGCGGCGGGGCGTGATGCCGGAGGGCGAGGCGGCGGCGCGAGCGGCGGCGACGACGATGAGCGGGAGGGCGGCGGTCGCGTGTGCTTATTTTGCCTAAGTCTGAAACTGTGCGTGGCACGGGGAGGATGCGGGCATATTAGAAACCTTTGCCGTGTGCCGAGGCTTTGCCAAGTGCCCTGATCTGGGCACTCGGGCAAAACAAGCTTTTCCGAGTGCCAGATCGGGGGCACTCGGCAAATACTAATGTCGCAGAGTGCTCTACTCAAGGCACTCGGCAAAGTTTTGCGCACTAGGGTTTTGTACAATTTTTGCCGTGTGTGATACTTTGCCGAGAGCTACACTCGGCAAAAAAAACTTTAGTTTTTATGCTTCTAATAATTTAAGAATTATCAAATAGATTCAACAAATTACCAAATTTTTGCATAAACCAATATATGATATTTATTGCCTAGGGAAAATATTTGAAATGAAACGACGTCACTTTCTTTCTAAATCTAACCAATCCTTCTCAACACTTATAATCTTCTTGAGAGAATCTTCGATTTTATGAGCGTCGTACTGATAAAATATTTGAAACCTTCTCGATTTTTTACCCCAGCCTCGACGTATGATATCATGACATCCTAAGAAATTTTATGATTTTCGACTTCGTTTGCTATTTTTACAATTTTGAAATCATTCGGTCAACACGTTCCTAACCATGTTGCATGAAGAAAAACATCTTAATTTCTATTCATTTACCACATAATGACTCAAAAGGGTCTAAATAACATGAATATAATTTTTGTACTAATTCTTTTATTTTTTTAACCACTTGCAGTTCTAATTTGAGACTTACAAAAAAATTTATGAAAATACAATAAATCAAACAAATATAGCAAAACCAATCGAAAAATTACCAAATTTGATAATTAGGGATTACATGTTGTATTTACATAATAGAGAAAGTTTGGAGGATAGATGAGGAAAAATTTTCACGAAAGACACTCGGCAAAGGTGGTATTTTGCCGAGTGCCTAGCTCCCGGCACTCGGCAAATATGTTACCAAACGATATTCGTTTGACGGCGGTTCTTGTTTTGCCGAGTGTCCCTTATTGGCACTCGGCAAAATTGTACTTTCGCCGAGGGCCTGTGGAGGCACTCGGCAAAGGTATTTTTAATCGAGTGTTTTTGTTCGCCGAGTGTAAACACTCGGCAAAGTGTCCTTTTGCCGAGTGTTTTTTGACGAAAGCCCGCTCGGCAAATATATTGTTCGCCGAGTGCCCGATATAAAGCTCTCAGCAAACAATTTTACACTCGGCAAACATGGATTTTCTTGTAGTGATTCATCCAAAAGTCTGTGGCATACTATTTCTTTTGTTACTAAAACCAAAGAGATATTAACCCATTCCTTATATAACAAACACCAAAAAAAATATATGTATATATGCAACCAATGAATATTAAAATTAATGTTTGCTCTGGTTCAGATTAATAATTTAATATAGCATCGTAAAATGAAAAAAAAACTCCTTAATTTAAGTCTCAGATGCATGGCAACTATAAATATACTCATGTTATTTTAGAAACTAGAATTGAAATATGTTTTTTTTGAGCTTTTGGATGGAGGGAGTACTGATACGTTAGAAATGAAGCTTTTTTTGTACGGATGAGTATATATGCTAATTAAAGTGTCCCATGTTTAACTAGTGCCAAGTTATCAGCCGTAGAAAGAAACCAGTATGAATAATCTTCCCTCTTCCAGGAACCTTCAAACGTCAAAGAAGCTTTACCTAGTCAGAGTTCGGTCTCGCTAGACTTAGCCATCGTACCACGCCGCTAAACTGAAAATTTCTTGTTTGGTATATGCATTTCAGTCAACACAACACACAATATACATGCACACCAGTCGGCTCACACATCCTAGGTTACAAATAAGAGGACCTAGACCTCCACACCTAATATGCACGCATTTATACCCTACTACCTTCCTGCCTAAATACAACAATTAATCTAGAGAAACACATTTTAGTAATACAAATCGTTTTTTTAAAAAATATATATTAATATTTCAACTCCAGCTTCTGCATCGATTAATGCATATGACTGTTGATTATTACAACCTCACAAGAAACAAAATTAAAGCTTATAAAAATCAAGTATCTCGAAACAAAATTAAATACTGCATGTTTCTAATTTGATAATAGGCAATTAATCTAGAGAGACACATTCTAGTAGTATGCATGTATCTAATTTGATAATAGTCTATTATATATTTTAAGAGAGATGTAGTAATAACTAAGTGAATACTAACGGCCACGTTTCCTCGAGCTTATAACCGGTGCGATTTTTACGAAACCTCCCATGTATGCACATTTCTTAGAATGTTATTCTAAATTTATTGACAACTTTGTAATAATTAACCATTCCTTTGTACGAAACTAATTATTACAAATCTCTCATCAGTTCATCAATTCAAACATTCAATTAATAGGAAAGAACATGGACACACTGGTTTGTAGAAAAAAACTTGGAATTGAGCACCGAGCAATTCATACCGTGACATTTATAAGACATCACCGTATTTAGACATTTATAAGACATCACCGTATTTATGCACTTTCCAAAAATACATATCGATTTTAAAATTTCATTTCAGTCGTCAAAATATCAAATGTAGTAAATTACTTGAGAATAAATTCATATTCCACGGACAGTTTTGGTGACTCCAATACCCACGTGCTGCAGACAAATATTCCCTGGCATGCAAGCATGCATGTGCCAGATTGGCTGATTCACTGCCACACATGCACGGAACACTTTGTCGGAGATCCAAATAGCATACGGAATATAGTGAAGTTTAGCTACACGTGATAGCACATGCACAAGCAAACAAGTCCAAAAATTAAAAGTTTTTAACTTACAAATTAAAATAGATAGGAGCCCGATCTATTGTTGCTCTTTAATTAGCTTATCACCCTCAACCAAAATTTAAATTTAAAAACTGTAGAGTTGATTCTAATAGGTTTTTATCATAGTTTAATTATTTTCAGCATTAATTGATCTTTAAGTCGTTAAAATAGATATAAAAATTTTATTATTTTTTATTACTAATAAGTATTGTAACTTATAATATTAGTGTTGGGTGAAACGATAAAGCTGTTGTGACGTACAACATGCATATATACTTGATAACCTTAATAATGGACTTTAATCTTAAAACAAATTAACAATAGGACCTAATTACCAAATAAGAAAGGAAGCTAATTTGTACATTTTAATTCACATGCGAGTAACACTACGGGAAATAACACTCGGCGAAGCCTGTTTTACACTTGGCGAAAATGTCGCCGAGAGTTGCACTCGGCATAGGTCATACGGTGAACTTTGGATCGGCAAAGAGCTCTTTGCCGAGAGTTTTTCATCGGGCACTTGGCGAAATCTTCACCGAGAGCCGCTTCGACTCTCGGCAAAAAAAGTACACGTTAGGTTGGGTATACGGTGACGGAGAAGTTCGCCGAGAGCCGTAAAAACACTCGGCGAAGATTTAAAGTTCGCCGAGGGCGGGATGAAAACACTCGGCGAACGCCAACACTTCGCCGAGTGTTTTCTTCCCGGCTCTCGCAACTTGAAAACTTCGCCGAGTGCTGGCAAAAGCGCTCGGCGAAAGTGGTTATTTCGCCGAGTGCTTTTGCCACGCCTCGGCGAAATGCAGACGTCGCTCGGCAAAGAGGGTATCCGAACCCCAGGTTACCCTCTTTGCCGAGTGTTTTGGTCATTGCACTCGGCGAAGGCCCTCTTTGCCGAGTGTTGCACTCGGCAAAGTGAAAATTTTAACCCTCTTTTATTTGTTCAATCGCATATTTCACAAATTTTCAATATATACATCACATTCACAATCCCAATCATTCTACAACCCCATAAGCATCATTCCACATCCCATAAGCATCATTACATCTTTTGTAAAGTTCTTGATGTCCCGCCTGAATGGATGGTCAGGAGGGAGGAATTGTCGATGTTTGTCAAAAGAAGAATATTTACCACCCTTCACCAACCAGATGAACTTCAGAGCGGCCTTGCATACCGGACATGGAAACTTCCCGTGAACACACCATCCGCAGAATATCCCATATGCCGGCAATTCATGTAGCGAGTTATGGTACCAAATATGCATTTTAAAGTTTGTCTTTGTAGCTCGGTCATATATCCATACCCCTTCCTCCCAAGTACGGACCAAATCATCAATCAAAGGCTCCATGTACACACTCATATTCTTCCCCGGATGTCCAGGAATTATCAACGACAAGAATATATTTGATCGTTGGAAGATGACGCCAGGGGGGAGATTGAGGGGAATAACGAACATGGGCCAACATGTGTATGGGGCAGCCGCCATTCCATAAGGGTTGAACCCATCCGTTGCCAACACAACCCGTACATTACGAGCCTCTAGAGCTTTCCCAGAATGAATCACATCAAACCTTCTCCAAGCTTCACCATCGGATGGATGTACAAGCTTCTCGGGATTGTATCGACGTCCGAGCTTGTGCCATGTCATCTGTTTCGCGGATTCCTCGGTCATGTAAAGCCGTTGGATCCTCGTACGAACGGAAGGTACCGTAAGATCTTCATGGGGATAGCGAGCGCCTCTTATGCCCATCACTGAGTCTACCTCTACGAACCTAGAGGATCCATACTTTGCATAGTATTTTGCTTTCGCATGCTCTTTCCTAAATAGGATACATCCGTTCGGACAAGCATGTATCTGCTCATATGGCATCTTAAGTGCACGAAGGAGTTTTTGTGCCTCATACATGCTCTTTGGCAGAAGGTGACCATTCGGAAGCAGGCTCCCAACAACTGTCAACATAACATCAAAGGCCTCTCTACTCCAGCTAAACTGGGACTTTACCGCCATTAGCCGTGCAATGGCATCCAGTTGAGAAACTTTTGTATGCCCATGAAGGGGTTGTTGTGCTGCATACAACATGTCGTAATACGCCTTTGCGGTAGGCTCCGGCTCCTCCTCCCTACATCCTTCATCGAAGTGTGCTTCTTCATAGTCATTTAACATGTCTCCTACTCCGGCATCAGAATCAAACTCCTCGATACGTTGTCGGACGACCTCATCTCTCCCACGGTAGGCTTCACCATGGAACGTCCACCGGGTATAATCGACTGTAAAACCATTCTTGCAAAGGTGTTTGCCCATGATCTCTTTTGTTTGTCGCTTCATGTTACCACATTTTCTACAGGGACATCATGTGGTTCGTGCTCCTTTAACCTTGGCAAATGCAAGTTCCAAGAAAGCATCGGTTTTCTCGATCCATTCATCGGTCAACGAACCGTGACTTGAGCGGCCCGTATACATCCACTCACGGTCATCCATCCTCTATCATATCGAATAATCATATAAATATTATTTCCATCTACCGAGTGCCTCTAATGTCTAATAGGTAAAGATAGGTCCTAATCTCACTGGAGGATGTGTAGATGAGTTTACTTCCCATGCTCTAGTACTCGCTCAGAGACAATTTCGACGAACCTCCCCATTGTTCTCTAAATACACGTCCCGACAGGAGATTGTGTATCCGGAGAACAACCGGGAGATACTACGAAATTCGAGTCGACTGAATACTAGACCATGGAAAGTAAACTCATCTACAGATTCTCAGTCATCAAAAACATGGACAATTCGAAAAGATACGGTTAAAAATATGCAAGAAGACGCATATTTTCATCCGTATCTCTTTCGAACGGAGACGCCTAAGGTTACGTTATACACGGACAAACTACGGTAAAGACAGCGGCACCTGCAAAATAGGAAAGCACGGCTCGATGGCCGGCACACAAGCGACGGCATGGCTGCGCGATGCGACTCCATTCATATGGGTATATATACACTAATCTGTTAAATATATACGTGCATACAATACACATCATTCCTTTTACCATTGATTTGATTGTAATAAATACCTAAATTTGTCTTTTTTGCCATCAATTTGTTTCTAATGTTCCACATGGTATTAATCGATTTCTAATGCAAATAATTTCAAATCTATTAACAAAATCTCAAAAAACATTCTTGTATGTAAAATTTGACAAAAAAAATACCAAAGGGAGGCGGCGGGCGGGCGTCGGCGGGGCGCGGGGGAGGCGACGGCCGGGGCGCGGCCGGAGGCGCAGCCGGGAGGCGGCGGTCGGGGGGCTCGGCCGGGAGGCGGCGGCCGGGGACGGCGAGCGGGGATGCGGCGGCGGCGTGTTATTTCGCTAACTCACGAAGTGAATGGTGCCGAGAACGAAAGGACATATAAGTGATATTTGCCGAGTGCCTCCTTTGCCGAGTGCCACCGATCGGGGCACTCGGCAAAAGATCTTTGCCGAGAGCCGGATCGAGGCACTCGGCAAACGCGTATTTCGCCGAGTGCCTAGGGTTAGCACTCGGCAAACTCATATTTCGCCGAGTGCCTAGGGTTAGCACTCGGCAAAGCATGCGATGAGGCTATTTTTGAACCATTTTGCCGTGTGTCACATTTGTGCCGAGAGCTACGCTCGCAAACAATTTTATTAGTTTTTCTTCTAATAATTTAGAAATTATCAACGGACTCAAAAATTTACAAAATTTTTGCATAAACCCATCTATGCTATTTATTTCCTAGGGAAAAAGATTTGAAATCAAACGACAATTCCGTTACTTTCTCTCCAAATCTAACCGATCCTTCTCAAGACTTATAATCTACTCCGGAGAATCTTCGGTTTTGTGAGCGTCGTACCTGATAAAATATTCGAAACCTTCTCAATTTTTACCCCAGCCTCGACGTATGATATCATGACATCCTAACAAATTTTATAAATTTCGACTTCGTTTGCTATTTTTATAATTTTGAAATCATTCGGTCAACACGTTCCTAACCATGTTGCATGAAGAAAAACATCTCAATTTCCCTTCATTTACCACATATTTACTCAAAAGGGTCTAAATAACATGAATATAATTTTTGCAATAACTTTTTTTTTTTTTTAACCACTTGTAGTTCTAATTTGAGACTTGCAAAAATTCACGAAAATACAATAAATCAAAAAATATAGCAAAACCATTTTAAAAATCACCAAATTTGATAATTAGGGATTACATGTTGTATTTACATAATAGAAAAAGTTTGGAGGTTGGATGAGAAAAATTTTGACATGTTTGCCGAGAGCCAAGTAAAGACACTCGGCAAAGGTGGGTTTTTGCCGAGTGCCTAGACGGCACTCGGCAAAGGTTGTCTTTTGCCAAGAGCCTCGCCATGGCACTCGGCAAAGTTGGTTTTTGCCGAGAGCCTAGCCCCGGCACTCGGCAAAGATGGTACCAAACGGTATAAGTTGACGGCGGTTAGTGTTTTGCCGAGTGTCCCACGTTGGTACTCAGAAAAAAAAGACCGTGTACCGAGTGTTTTTGTTCGCCGAGAGCAAACACTCGGCAAAGGGTCATTTTTACCGAGAGTTTTTTTTTTGCCGAGAGCCCTCTCGGTAAATTTATATTTCACCGAGTGCCCGACATAAAGCTCTCGGCAAAAAATAATACACTCGACATGATATATGTGCGTCCTAAGTCCTACCGAATGCCGATCAAATGATTTGTCCACGCTTAGGGGTTACGTGATCTCTGAACGTACGTAACCGTAATCAAAATGTGATCTAATTAATCAACATAGGGTAGAAACACAATGTTATATGTTACTTAAATGAAAGTAATAATAGAGGAAAGCTAGCTAGATTAATTATATATTCTATTGTTGACAGCAGGATTTGCAATTTCGCGAATTTCGGCACGAAAGCCGCGAAATTCGGTGGTTTCACGGGGTGCGGCACGGCATCCCGCGGTTTCATTTAAATAATTTCGTGAAAATTAAAAAATTTGAAAAAAATCATTTTAACAAAAAAAATATATATTTTTATAAAAAATATAAATTTCGTGATGTTTGTCGCGAAAACCGCGGTATACGGCGCGGTTCGCGAAATCACGACGCGGATTTCGATTTAGTTTAAATTTAAATTACGGTTTTCGCGGTTTTTCGCGGCTTTCGTGGCTTTCGCGGATTTCGCGCGGATTTCGTGGTTTTTGCGCGGTTTTTGCGCGGTTTTCACGGTTTTTCGCGTGGTTTTCGTGATACGCACGAAATCGTTCAAATTCAAATTTTTACTGTTCATTGCCGCCGGCTTTCGCGAATTTCGGCGAAATTCGCCGTGCCGCCGAGGGATGGCACGGTATATGCCGTCGAGGGGCGGCACGGCATATGCCGCCGGCATTGCAAACCCTGGTTGACAGTACAATTTTTTTGGTGAAACAGCAGACTAGCTAATTAATTACTAGCCATACCTAACCTATCAACCTCGATCTGTTGAACGTTGTGCTAGAGACTGGGAGATTAGGCGACTACTGACCTGGTACATATTCTTTCCCCGTAAGAACACAACTTTGTATATTTCTTGTTGACTACTCAAGAATCATGAATCTAATTACCATTGGTATTGTCTATTGTGTGGACGTTGATGCAATGATATACGTCATATGCATGGTTGATCCTTTTTGGCACCGGACAACATCAGCAATAAATAATGGGGATTAATATACAATTATAAGCAGACTTTTCCACGGGAAATAAGCATATCGTCAGATCATGCATGCATCCACACACACAGCTCACTGACACAATACTGTATATTTATTCGTATCTCACAATATATAACACAATAGTATATTTTGCATTTGGTGAAGCTTCGACCAGGTTACATGTATATATAAGCTGCATATGCATGTACAATATTGCATTGGATCGATCGCTTTTTGTTGCTCTTTTGCTAGCTAGTGATCGAGCCGTCAACCGATAAACTATAGTATTTTGTAATGGTACACACGCATGCCTATTGTTTTATGAGTTCTATTATACGGTTTTTCCCGACGGTTTGTAGTTCCATGCGTGCATGCACACGTACGGGAGCACCATCTCATTTCACCTACTGTTGTTGCAGTACTACTTTTCAAAGGCGATCAAGCAGAGCACATGTTTGGTTGGTGATTGTAGATGAGCCAAGCTAGGGTTCCCTGGTTTCATATAATATCCAGTAAAATTTATTACATGTGACAATCTAAGTTTATAATTATTCTCGATAGACCCAGTAATATATGGGTTGAACATATTATAATTTCGTGATAATTTGCTAGACAACACTAGAACCATTAAAATAATATTATTCTGGTTGATAGGAGAGAGTATATAACCCATTTGCCATATCCACTCATCAAATACGTGTACAATATATATGCAACGATCGAATTAATTGATGAGACTATTAATTCAGTAGCAGAGCAGAGACATGGATGGATGGATGAGAATTGTGCAGCTGCACATCACGGTCATCAGGTCTTTTCGCAGCAAAGTCCAATTTGGCAATTGGGACATATACTGATCATATGTTGCGCCTACCTGTAGTAGTTACTGTGGACGTATACGTCTCCTGTACTCTTCAGTAGTAGTACGTCTCTTTTGTGCCCGATCGATCACAATGGGGTCCGCCGCTGAAACAGGCCGGACTCGCCGCCGTAGTTTCCAACCGCCGGTCGACGTCAACCGCGGCGGATTTGCTTTGGTTTGGTTTGCAATTCTGGCCGTCGCCGGCCGGCCGGGCGGCGACTGCACTGCATTGCCCCGGCCCCCACTTGCAGAGAAAGGCTACCTTTCTTGGCTTTCTTCTCTTCTTCTTCTTCTTCTTCACCTAAACATCTAACGGCCACACAAGCTAGCTAGGTCAGGATTTAATTATAGTCAGTGTAGAATATTCTCGAACCACAGATCATCAAACCTAGTTTACACATATGTTGTTGCATGGTACAACGACGAACCAGCTGGGAGGCTGCATGAATTAATGCATATGCGAGAGAGATCGAGACCATGGTCAATGTTTGTCTGAGTCTATTCATTGTACTCTCTGCTCTGCTAGCTTCGTGTGAACACATGCCCGTTTAATTATATTATTTGACTGACGGATTACCTACTAATCGATCAGTCATATTATCTGATTGATGGATTGTTTAATTTGCGACAAGAAATGTCAGTCAAGTTTCACCAAATTTTCAGCTATGTGTTATCTGTGTTTAAGTACTATTAATATTTTGATTGACTTAATATGGACGACGGCTTAAGACAAAATAACATATCGTTGTAGCAGGGACGTACTACTACTAGCTAGCTGGGTGTTGATCGAAAAATCCGAAATTTTCTTCTGTTCCTAGGTTAGGTAGAACGCTGCCAGCCAAGGGCAACCTTATGCATGCCCCATGTCGTCGGGACCTGTATAGTGCAAACTTAGTGTCACTGAAAATCACGGTTTTGTTCCGTAATCCAGCATGCATAGTGAAAAACCTAGCTATATATACACAGTGCAAACCTTAGGATTAACTTTGTCAATGCATACATGTCTCCTTTTATCCCTATCAAGTAATTGTCGGCTGTTAGGAACACAAACGATGACGTACTCTTCGCAGCCATGGCCGGTAATTAAAAACTTTTACGGTACAGTATAACAGGTAGTGATATAAATGATATAACCGTGTAGATTGATTTTATCTTTCATTTAAATATATCGTAGTATAAAATTAATAAGAGTAAAATATGTATTTGTTATTCTGTGAGATCACTTTTGCAAAAAATATAGTTATTTTAGATAAAAGAACTTGGTACCATCATCATCAGGATCGTATGAATGTGTTAACTGCTACTAAAATTCAAAATGTGTAAAGCCTTCTACAAATATCTGTTATGATACAACTTACATTATTTAACCGATAATTGGTCAGTTATAACTAAAGTATGTAGATTTTTAACATATCTCAAAATTGACTAGAAATCATGTCGCCGTGACACGTGTCATCCTCTCTCGCAGGCGCACAAACGAGATTTAGCGATAATGTCAACGTGCATGAACGAGTCCCAATTGAATCGCTCTCAACCACAAAATTGAAGTCCTTTTCAATTTTCTATAGAATTCCTCATTGCCCATCTATATACTGTCAATATATACTGCTGTGGCAGTATATTATTCCACAAAAGTTCTCGGTAAGTAAAGGATGATAAACTTAAAACGTGGAATATTTAGTGGAAGTAAAGGTCGTTGTCAGTAACACTAAACTCAAAACACATGACGTGTATGAATGCGTCCTGCTATCTTCAAGTGTCTGCTGCTTTAATCTATACCCTTTTTTGGCATTTTCAACCGCCGGCCGTACGTTGAATTCAACCGAGTTTCCAGTCGTCAGATCGACATAACATTTCTCAAAAAAAGCGAAGAGAACATATCGACGTCGCTAGTTCGTTGATCGATTCGAGCATCCCGTTTTTCTCCACCTAATCACGAGCAGCAAATATTCCATATGCTAAACGATACACGAACGCGGTGAAGATTTCAAACACAGCAGCAGAATTAATTGAGATATTAGTAAAACGAAGTTTCTTCAGCACTGATTTGATTGATCGCCAAGTCGATGATGGATGGACAGCTTTCGCCAAATTATTTCTCCCTGCATGACGGCAATTAAGCTGGCCATGCATGACTGTAAGTGTTTTGCACGTGTGTTGGCCGGTTGCAATTTATTCTCGCTATAGCTAGCTGCTTGCTTTCGTTTCAAAATGAACGAGGTTCAAAAGTTCAATCCGTTCAAATTCACCTAACAGAGGCTGCGCGACCAATAACTTCATCGATCAATCTGGACACCAGCCAGATTAATTCTGGTCCATCAATCGATCCAGAAGTATGTTATTTTGAAACGGAGGAAGAAGTACTATCTAATGTGTTTTAATATGTTACTTTTAAGAAAAAATTTAAGAAATATCATTAACGAGCATCTAATTTTAAAAAATATCATGGACAAGTATGAGTTTATGAAATGTAGATTTTACAAGCGACTTTGTTTTAAAAATATCATCATGATTTCGTAGCAGCCCTTCGTTAAATGATATAGAATGGATGAATAGTGCATTTTACGACGTGAGATGGACGAATTCTAACGACGATGATATTTTTAAAACAAAATTATTTATACGATGGTATTTTATAAAACCCGTATTTATCAATGATATTTAATGATATATTTTGAATTTGTGTTGTTGTTGACACTTGATTCTACTGCGCTTGGTCCATTAGATGTCTACGTAGAGCTGGACACGTCCACAAACACTGTCCACGTTAACACTAGCTAGCTACTAATACTATACACCATAACACTTTTTTTCTCTATGCATGGTACCGTAGGATGATTACATGTCGTTCATTGATTTGGATTCAATTATTATCTGGTTTTATTTTACTTACGACATACATGATTAAATGAGCAATAGTATTATTAGAGGAAAACTGAAATTAAAATATACTTCCTAAATATAAGACATAACATTTTTTATGATTTTAAAAAAATATATATTAATATCTTAGTTTCTGCATGAATATGGCAGTCTAACAATACAATCTCAAATAACAAGTCTAAAACCGAAGAAAAAACTCCCACTATAAACAATTAAAACTTAATTATATTGTAAAAGCGCCAACCAAATTAACCAGCACCTGTTTCTCTTAAATTCGTTTTCTAATCCTAATCTTTAATTTCGTTTTCTAATCCTGATTTTTAATTTTATTTTTATTGGATGTATGTATTATAATCATTAAGGTAATCCAAACCAAAAAACGGTAATATTTTTTTCTTGGCATTATATGTAGGGATGAAGGAAGTATATGATGCTCCCTGGTATTTTCTTTTCTCCATATTGAAATGGAACTTTTCGAGCTCCTAAACAGTGTGATATTCACAAAAGTTTAATATATATATGAGGATATGAATTTTGTAGAGAACTATTATTTGCAATCTATTTTTTGACTTTATAATATTAATTAATCCATTTGTACTGACCTAGTTAAAATTACGCATATTTTTATGAGTGTTGTTGTATTTTTTGAGCATCAACCGGGACTTTATTAAATCACTCATAGTCATTACAATTAGCAGCAGCTAGGGCTGCTAGCCAATCAGGGACAGATTCCCCCAAAACAATGACCGGTTGAACTGAGACACCTTTTGAGCACAACAATGTGTCACAGAATTCGCTTCACGATTTACCCAGGCAATGGTGAAGGCATCGAAAGAATTCCCCAGCGTAGTTATGTCCTTGCACAAGCCCCCAATCATCGATCTTTCTCCTTCTCCGCTGGTAAGCATCATACATAGGGTTTTGCAATCAATCTCGAGAATTACCTACCGATGACCATACTCTGCTGCCAGCTCCAAGCCCTCCATTGCTGCTATAGCCTCGGACGTTAAAACGTCTAACACAAACTCCAGCCACCTTGCTGCCCCTGCCAGCACTTTCCCATGCTCGTCCCGGATAACAACTCCTGCCCTGCCTGTGCAACTAGCCAACGAGAACGCTCCATCCGTATTGATTTTAACCCAGCCCACATCAGGTTTGTGCCAACACTCTTTCTCCTTAGTTTGTATCTATCCCGTGGGCATTTTCAGCATTGCAAACTCTTCCATTAAGGTGTATATATACCGGGCACTATCTCCCGGTTCCCAGTTTTTTCGGCCATGGCGGCGCCCATTTCTTCCCGTCCACAGCGCCCAAGCCCCACACACTATCATCCTAGCTTGCAAGAGAGAGTAGATTCCAGGATTGAAGACATCCCTTTCCCAGGTAATTGGATGCAGAAGAGGAGCCCCTACTCCTGTACACCCCTTAATTTCGCGCCATAAACATTGAGCCACCGAGCATTTAAAAACAACATGATAGATTGTTTCGTCCGGGTCTCTGTAGACTTCACAATAGCTTTCCTGCTTAACATGCCTACGCTTCAGCTCGGCCTTTGTCGGCAATATGCACATGCCACCAAAACACGCGCACCTTCGGTGGGACTCCCAACTTCCACACACCCTTCCAAGCCACATCAGGTGCTGAGCCCATTGCCTCTCCTGTTTTCACCGCCAATGTTGCCCACTATTTTTCCTTCAGAATGTGATAGGTCGAGCGAACTAAATAATCCCCGTTCCTCTCATGAGCCCACGCTATAATATCCGAGCTAAGCAAGGCTCCAACTTTGATTTTTAGGATTTCCTCCGCATACAAAGCAACAAAGGAGACTCTAACAGTTATTTCATCCCATGTCCGTGTGCCTTCCACAAAAAAATCGCTCACTCTTTCCACATCTGTTGTTGGCAATTTCACCACCGATCGGAGAGAAGATGAACCAGATATCCAGTTCTCCTTCCATATGTGTGTATCTCCCGTCCCAATTCGTTTGATGAGACCCATTTTTAATGCCTCCCGGCCATGCAAAATGGCCTTCCAAGTTTCTGAGCTCCGTCTCCTATTGGTGGCCTCCATAAACTCGCCATGGTGGAAATACTTTGCCTTGAGAATCCGAGCACATAACGAATTCGTTGTTGTTATCAACCGCCACCCTTGCTTTCCCAACATCGCCTGGTTGAACAAGGTGAAATCTCTAAAACCCATGCCACCACAAAGTTTTGACCTTGTTAGCTTTTCCCAGCGAAGCCAATGTATCTTGTGGTTCTCCAAAGAGCTGCCCCACTAGTAGTTTGAGACTGCGGATGTTAGCTTACGACACAATCCTGGCGGTAGCTTAAACCAGGAGATCGCATAGGTTGGCACTGCTTGGGCATTAGCCTTCAAAAGCACCTCCTTTGCTGCACTACTTAACAACTTGTCAGCCCGTCCTCCTACAAAATTCCGTACTCTGGCTGGAACGTAGTCAAACGCCGCCAACTCTCGCCTTCCAGTTTTGGTAGGAAGCCCCAGGTACTTCTCACCAAGAGCTTCGGTTGGAATCTGTGGGCAGTCATGCACCATCCCCTTACTCTCTTGAGTGCTATTTGAGCTAAAGAAGATTGCAGATTTATTCTTGTTAACAAGCTGCCCTGATCCTCGATTATAGTCCTGCATGAGTTTTGCCACTCGGTCGGCTCCTTGTTTAGAAGCTTGCGTGAAGATCAAACAGTCATCCGCAAAAAGCAAATGAGAAATCCAAGGTGTGTATCTACTCACGTGGACGCCACGATAGATATGGGTCGGCCCCGAATTGCAGAGAAGACAAGAGAGACCCTCCGAGCACAACAAGAACAGATAGGGCGAGATTGGGTCTCCTTGCTGAATCCCACGGGATGGAGTGAAGCATTTGGAAAACATCCCATTCACTCGAATTGCGAAGGTGACAGTGGCGACACACTTCTAGACCAGTGAGCACCACACCTCGGGGAAACCCAGAGCCCTTATAATCGCAATCAAGTAGTTCCATTTAACTCTATCATAAGCCTTGGCCATATCCAGCTTTATTGCACCCCCCTGATTTTCCTTTTTTGTGTTTCAAACAGTGAATGCATTCATATGCCACTAGCACATTGTCGGTGATTAATCTCCCCGGCACAAAAGCGCTTTGTTCTTCGGATATAACATCATCCAAAATTCATCGCAATCAATTTGCCATGTTTTTTAGCACAACTTGTATAGAACATTACACAACAAAATCGGCCGGTACTGGGTGAGATCCTGTGGATTACCAACTTCGGGAATAAGGACAAGTAGGGTTTTGTTCACCTTAGTCGGTAGCTCTTCCCCATTAAGGAAGCCCAAAACTACACTAGTCAAAACATGGCCACAACTATTCAAACCCAAGCTCCTCTTCTGGCCTGATGTCGTATTGAGTTTGGTACGCCAATTATTTCAATCAAAAGCTTATGAAATGAAAAAGAACAGAACAATTCACTCACATTTCAACATTTACAAATATTGGCCTCACATTTCTCCAACAAACACACCTGTGACTCTGAGTCATCGTTTGGGTCCTATTGGTCCTCAACCTCACAACTGGAAATGGCCACCACCATGCACACTTTCTTTAGTTTGTTAATTATACGCCAATTTGTGAGTTCTGTCCTCCTTGTTTCATAGTCTTTTTAGAGCTAGTGCTCTACCCATCTCGTAAAAAAAATATGACACATCCTCATGTTACGAATTCAAAGAAAACAGCAAATTTGCAAATTTACTAGATACATTCTATATTTTTAAAATATAGGGAATACTCTTTGATTACAACATCGACCTCTATGTAGGCCTAAGATTAACTAACCTTGCAACTTAATTTGCAAGTTGCTAATAATATAGCTTGATCTCAACGTTGAAAATTGCAATGTATGGTTTGTTCACTTTAAACCTGTCAACGATCTAGTAATTGTGTTATTGTAGTACTACTGAAAGAGCAAGACCCAATTGAGTTTGGCCTTTTTAAACCGGTCAACAATCCTAGTATTCAGCAACTATTCAGCAACTATTCAACAACTGAAAGAGCAAGACCTATTTGAATTTGGCCTTAGAAGCACCCTAATAATGAGAATCATTTTTTGCATTAACGGTTAGCTAAGATAATGTTGCTGAACATTGCTTTGATATTAGACTGGCCAGCAAACCTCACCAAGTAGTAAAAATGCTAATGAAACAGAGGTAGCATGCGTGTTGTACACAGTGGTACATAGTGGAGTGGATTTTTATCCCTCAAAAAGAACGTCCCATGTTTTATGCTTACCGCATAAAAGTCAATTTTTTAAAATATTTTATGCATATGACATAAAAATCATATTTTTTAGAAAAAATAGAAATATAAATAAGTACAAGATATAAATCAAGTTCAAATACAAGTAAAAAATAAAATTTGACTATCATATAGACTGTTTGCAATTGTTTTGTTTCTACTCATATATATACAAAAATTAAAAATTATTTTTTGCGAACATATAAAAACTTACGCTCCAATATGTTAAAGAAAAAACATTTCGAAGAGTACATGGCAGCCACACAAGAAAACCGCAAGGAAAAAAAACAGAAAACTGGACTACAGGGCCAGACAGCGCCTACAGGGAAGAAGAAAGACACGGGAACAGCATTTACAATTATATTTTGTTAAGTGATATATCATATTTTATTTTTAGAAAAAAATAATGATTTCCTTTCCAGAACAGACGGTTGACTTCCCCTTGTACAGTACTAGTTGTACAAGGAGACGTACGATCGAGACAGCATTTGCAGCTGTCGATTTGATGAGATGTTGCACTCACAAAGATGGGTTACACTACTGGTAGTATAGTAATCCACAGCCGTTGAATTGACGTGCACAATCAAACGGCTGCGACTTGGCGGCTCGACGGATCATATATATCAACAATAGCCACCAACTGCAAACTGGCCAACCAAACCACTCAAGAATTTTAATTGTCCTTGCCACACGTATGATCGATCGATCGATCTCTCAAGAATTGAAGTATGAAATGCACTGGATTCGCTTCTACGAATTCTTCCCCATCGGTGAAATGTCCTTTTCAATCTAGACAAAAACATGATTCCATCGCTGACAGCATACAAGTTTCCATTTCTTTCTGCCTAAAACTAGTGTCTTTGTTGCATGATCCATCATATCGTGAATCTCACTGTTGCAAAATTAGGAGCAGTTAGCCGTTGATACTGGCTCCATATATGGCTATAAATAATTAGGATAAGTGTGTTCTTTTGGGCTGAATGGAATGAACATAATATGGCTATAAATCGTGACATCGTTGTTTCGCTTATGAGCCATTTTAGAGTGCTCCATCTTACCTCTACGATCCTAACAGTGGATCATTTTATGATTTATATTCCGAAAAAAAGATATTTCTCTCATGCCACAAATATATTTATCAAACAAGGAAAATACTAATTACACTTTCTAATTTAATATGCACGCATGCTTTCGATGCATGTAACCAACGTTTGTGAGACCGTTTAATTTTAAAAATCCTGAATGTTTTGCACTAACCTATATAACACGTGACATACCATTTGCACAAGAAAAGCTTGTAAGTTGCAAGGAAAAACAAATTAAGTATCTAACTTATTAAATCAATTAATAAATATTTATTTAGTCTAAGTAATAATATAATTTTTTATTGAAAAGTAGATGTTTTTAAAATTTATAAAAACAAATAATAAAATGAGAGATGACTTATTAAAAGTTGAAAGTTGATGTAATAGTATAAATTGTGATCTCCAGATGTTAGTAACAACGGGTATAGAAATGAATCAACCCTGCCACTAACCTGCCACTAACGTTTTCAGTAGTATAGAAAATGATTGTACTTCTGATTTTCTGCTTTGCTTGATGTCTCTTATGGTAACTGAAGCAACATGCGAGATATGATAAACTGGCCATTACAATTTTAGTTCAAATTTGAATATTTTTGGCATATTTTATTCAAGGTATTAATTATGTATTTCAGACATGCAAGGAAACATTGCTTGTTGCCTTATCTCATTGTAATAATTAATAATAACGATATTTATTATAACTAACGACATCTTATCACTCTATAGGTAAGAGCAATATTAACCCTTCGATCAATGTATAATCAATGGTTCAAAAAAGTTTTGGCATACCATGAAAAGGTGAAACGACTTATTAACGATTAAATAAATAATTTATAGATAAAACTTTTATATGCATATTGTTAGATACTTAAAAAAATTTAAAAATTAAAGTACGTTGAAATAAAACCAAAATCAAGTTTTAAAATTTTTATTTTCGCTTATGTTTATAAGCTGGAGGGCTTTAATGCTGAATAGCTGAATAGGTGAATGATGGAAGGATACAAACAAATAAATTAACTATTACTACAAAATTGAAAAATACAGATAAAAATAATATTTTTAAAAAATATATGTAGAAAGTTTAAGAAAAAGTAGCATTTAGGGGCACGGTAAGCATGCATACTGTTATATTTCATTCTATTACGGGAAAAGAATATATGTCAGATAAAAATAAACTCTTAATTAAAGCTGATTCTTCATAATAATCTGAAATTTTCAACACGGTAAAGGAAAGCTTTTTTATTGAACGCAAATACAAAATGATACAACTATATAAATTGAAATCACACTTAAATTTAGAAGCACGCTTAAATCGGTAATGGAAGAGTCTTGAGATAAAAATCAACTCCTATAAGTTTATTGTTGTGAATAATCTGAACTGTTCAACACGGCTCATAGAACATAGGAGTAGCTGGTTGATGATTGAAGCATTTGCGCAGGTCAGAGGTAGGCTGACAAATTATGTGAGACCGAAATGATACTGGGTGAAAACACAGCTCGAATGTCCACACTTTAGAAAAAGTTGTCTAACATGTTTAATTACCTGCGATGACACGTAAGTAGATTTGTAGATTTCTCCTGAAATCTTCCGTTGTCGTCTCATCTGTCTTGACACTTTCACCAGCTACCTCTCGATCTGTCTGAATTTAATTAGTGGAGCAAAATGTTGCGCGCGTCTCTGTCTGTAATTCTTTATCGCGTATAGTACGTGACCTACGTGTCAGTGATTCTCCCAGTAAATTTAACGGCATGCAGAATCAAACAACTCCCACTGATTTATTTATCGACTTTTTAAATAATAACATCGTCTCTATATAAAAGTAAATATTCAAATATATTATAATAATTTCTAAGGATGATATATACATTATAAAACTAAATATTTTAAAAGTTATTTAAAGTTTTAATTGTACGGTCTTAACCAAATATTAAATATTATAGAATTGGAGTGGGTAGAGTAAAATGAATTGAGTATATGCTAAAGTAACTAACGAATTGGGCCTGATAATTTTTGAATAATTTAAGGCGGGAAAAAAAGAAAACTCGATGCCATGCTTTATAAAAAAGCTTAGAAAAAGATAAATAAATACTGACCGTCGAGGAATAGGGGGGCTCGGAGATTAACGCTCTAAACCCCACGATACCCTTGTTTGAAAAGGGAAATATACGACATCCCTCAGGTGTCATTTGGCTAAAAAAAATCCAACATAATGAAGATTTATCTGTACCACACAATCGACGAGGCAACTGACAGGCTACGGCTGGGCCTGGGCTCGTGCAGTATGCACATGAGGACCCAACCAGGCCCAGCCCAGCCCGAGAAACCCACTCACACCCTGTCCATCCAAGAAGAACGGTAAAGAAAGAATCCTATTGGGTATATATGTTTATTTTTTTCAGTTCAAAGAAATATATACATGTGTCTTTCTGTTTCGATCGGCTGACCGGGCCGATCAAACCACCAACCACCCCCTGCCGGCGCTTGCGTACATCCAAAGGACCAGCAAAGTCTTGTTAATAATTAAAAAAATGTACTACACGACTCTACCTACGTGCAGAGAATGTACAAGGACGAAGTGTCCCGGAATGAACAGAACAAATCGCAAAATCTCATGAACCAAATTAAATGACACAAGTTACATGCGCACGTAAAATGTTGAGCTAGTCGGTCGGTCGGTCGTTGATCGCGGCTGCGCGTGCGTGCCCTTGCACGTTGCGCCTCCTCCGTACTGTCCAGTGGAAAACCACCTACCGAGCAAGGACAAAAAAAAAATATATGCGTACACTATTAAGAATTGTCACATTTTAATTTGCAGTGAGAGCATTATAATTCACTAAGAAAAGCTTAGGTGTGATCACTTATATTATTATAGCAGTTTGATGAAATGTTTAGCAATATATAGAATCCATCGTAGGCCTCGCAGACAGTATCCAGCTGTATTAAATTACAACATATAGGTCAAATGTTTTCTATGTTATTTGGGATAATGTTATGTCTGATATCGGCTCTTATCTTTGGACTAGTTAAAAAGCACTACGATTATGCAACTGAACTTATCATCTACTCTCTCCTTTTATGGCCACCTAAAATTACATATTAAACATGAATGACTATAAGGCTGCGTGTGATAGGATCTGTTGGCCCTATCTATCTCTAGTATATTAAAGTATAATTAATTAAATATAAAATATTAAAAAAGTAAAAATATAAATACTTGATTTTTAAAAGTCTATATAAAAAGTTTTTAAAAAAACAGTTCAAGAAAGATGATAAGATAATTGCTCAGGTAATATGCATGAATGAATGCAGCCGAAAGATACTTATGTTTTATTTATAGTGAGGTGAATGAGAGAATGCTAGAAGACAAAAAAAAAGGCTATAACTAATACTCCATTTTATAACCAGGCTATATTTCTAAAACAAAAAAGTGATCTCTACTATACTTTGTAGCCAATTTTTTTTTTACAATACACATCTACTGGTCTGCTGTATGATAGTTTTTATGTTAACCATTGACAACTTCAACATGTTTGGTCTCTTTGCTGCGGGAAAGGATTCCCTGATTTTGTAGTTATGCTACTGACACGTGAACTATAATAAATATAGGATCCACGTATCTATGACTTAAATGAAAAACCGTGCAAGGTTTGCTGCGGCTGCGCGGGCTACAATAGCAAGCCAGCATAAACAGTGTTTTGTTTCGTGCCTTTTCTGCTCCTCCCTGCATGCTACCAACCGCGCGCAGTAGCAGAGGTTGCCGCCATACGACTATACGAGCGACGCGCGAGGCCGAGCCATTTGACCGGATCCTGCACCTAACCTTGTCCATCCCACGCTATATAATGGCGCTCACCTCGTCGCCACCAAGCCGCACACTAGCAACAAAACCCACTTGCATTTTTCTCATCCATTCACCATTCGAGTCCACGGCGCGTTGCAATTAACTCTCGGTAAGTGGCCAGTAAAAAAATGATTTATGCCCAACGTAGTATTTACCGAGTCGGCCTCTGCCAATGCACACGTTAACAGTTAGCTAGTTATCTTCCGTTTTGACTGACACGGTAACTAACTCTCTGTGAAATGTATTATGTTTTACTTTTATATACCAGGTTGTTGACAAAGGTAAGCTAGCTACAGCAACGTACACCACCACCATGGTTGGAGGAAGCCCCATGCAGGCCGTGCTCATGGCCCCCGGCGTCAAGGACAAGAAGGTGCTCGCCTTCAAGCGCGACGTCGCGATCAAGGGCAAGGACGCCGTCGCGGCGCTCATCCGCGACATTGTCGCCGGCGGCGCCCGGAGCGCGTTCCACGTCTTCGACCTCGCCAAGGTGGTCGACCTATACCGGGGGTGGCGCCGCGCGCTCCCCGACGTGCGCCCCTGCTACGCCGTCAAGTGCAACCCCGACAAGGCCCTGCTCGGCGCGCTCGCCGCGCTCGGCGCAGGGTTCGACTGCGCCAGCCGCGCCGAGATCGAGGCCGTGCTCGCGCTCGGGGTGCAGCCAGGCAGCATCGTGTATGCCAATCCGTGCAAGCCCGAGGCGCACATCGAGTACGCCGCCGAGGTTGGCGTCAACCTCACCACCTACGACTCCGAGGAGGAGGTGGCCAAGGTCAAGCGCTGCCACCCGAACTGCGAGCTGCTGCTCCGCATCAAGGCACCGGACTCCGGCGACGTCAAGGTCGACCTGGGGCTCAAGTACGGCGCCAACCCGGACGAGGTGCTGCCGCTCCTCCGCGCCGCGCAGCGCGAGGGCGTCGCCGTCGCCGGCGTCTCCTTCCACGTCGGGAGCGGCGCGTCCCGAGCCGACGTCTACCGCGGCGCCATCGAGGCCGCGCGCGCGGCGTTCGATGCCGCGGCTGCGCTCGGCATGCCTCCCATGCGCATCCTCGACATCGGCGGCGGCTTCATGGCCGGCCAAACCTTCGACGAGGCGGCGGTGGTCATCAACCGCGCGCTCGAGCGCTACTTCGGCGACCTTCCCTGCGTCGAGGTGATCGGCGAGCCCGGGAGGTACTTCGCCGAGACGGCGTTCACCCTCGCCGCGCGCGTCATCGGGAAACGCACCCGCGGCGAGCTGCGGGAGTACTGGATCGACGACGGCCTCTACGGCTCCCTCAACTGCATCCTCATGGACCAGTACGTGCCGCGCCCGAGGCCGCTCGCCGCCGGCGCGAGCCGCGGCGAGGAGACGACGCACGCCTCGACGGTGTTCGGGCCGACGTGCGACTCTCTCGACACGGTGGTGACCGGCTACCAGCTGCCGGAGATGAGCGTCGGCGACTGGCTCGTGTTCGACGCCATGGGCGCCTACACCACCGCGGCTGGCTCCAACTTCAACGGGTTCGCCACGTCGGCAATAAAAATCTACCTGGCATACTCCAGCTAGGCAGCCACGTCGGCAACAATACTAAAATCTGCATATATAAACTAAAACACAAGTTCATTCGTTGTATCAAATTACGTGCTACTTATTCAAAGGGTTGCAATTAAGGCAAGCTACACACAAAACGAACGCATGCACGTTCATGATTTGTAGTTGTTTTTTTTGTTTGGTATAGCTTCTTATTCAGAATTGATATAATAAAGTAATAATTCCAACAATATTTTAGGTGATTATTAGGTAATTTTTTAAAAAACTATTTTTTAAAAGAGATTATATTAATATTCGAGTCTCTGCATCGATAGATGCATATAGTTGTCCATTATTACAAACTTAGGACCTAGAGATTCAAGGAATCTCAAAAACAAAGTTTTCATCTATCAAAGAATAAAGAAAAAACAACTATCATTATTACAAAGCAATTCTATTAGTAAACCGCTATTTATGATTAGCAAACACTCCAATAGCAACTTCCTCAATTTTCACACAATCCACTTTTATTCCTTGGCAAGCTTACTCCTTCTGTAGTGTTGACCAATACTTGGTTCAATACGTCCCCTTGAACAAAATCTACAAATAAGAAGTTACTAATGTTCTATTAAACACAACATCATCCTGAATATTCATATTGTCCAACAAATTGCACTTGCACCCACAAGAATACAAGATCTGAGCTTGTTATTAATTCCTGTCAACCACATCGTAAACAAATTATGAGAAAAACTGGTTTGAAGGTGATTCTCACTCTCTATGTAAAATTGCTGAATCGATTGAAGTGGTTTTTCTTAAAATCAGTTACAAAATAATCCGTTTAACAGATATTTCTCTAATTCTGTTGAGAATCAGAGAGGAGAATCCTTACCACTCTAGTGGTTGATTCAATACATGTACAACTTGATTTTTATGTATCAAATGTGAAATATCAAGTGAATAACGATTTTTGTTTCCTCTAATCGAACATTTAGCCATGAAGTATTTTTTCGAACGAACAGCCGTGAAGTATTTTAGACACTGGAGAAGAAAAAAGAATATTCAAGAAATATAATTCACAAATGCTCAATTCCAAAAAAAATATATTATCGATAAATGCGGGTTTTATAAAATACTATTATACAAGAGACTTTGTTCCATATCACTGTCCTTAAGCCCTCCGTTAAGTGCTATTGAATGAACAATGCATTCAAGATGGCGGGATGGATGAAAACCTGATAACGATATCATTTCTAACACAAAGTCATTTGTACGACAGTATTTTATAAAACTCGCACTTATCAATGATATTTTTTGGACTTAGATGTTCGTCAGTGATATTTTTTTAGATTTTCTCAAAAGGAAAACAGGACGTGCAACATTACATACACCATGAAACAATAGGGGATTCTTCTACGGGTATATTAATTTTCATACAAAGTTTATGTACGAGAAGATTTCGTTTACACCTAATGGTTTCGTATAAGGGGCATGCTACCTGATGGTTTCATACTTTCATTTACACCTAGCTTGCACTGATTTTTTTTAAAACTTTTTTGGCAATCTGACGGTTTGAGCCTCACAGAATCTGTTAGCCATGGGCCATGGACCATAGGCCAATACAAGCCCATTTATTTATTGATCTCAAAATGGAAAAAGGCCCAGGCAATCTCTCTATTGCCCAACCACCTCCGAATATCCTCTGAATCCTGATCAGGTCGACAACATTAGGGATTGAATTAAGAAATGACAATATGCTCTATTAATTCATACTCTCATCATAGAAAGAGCCTAAAACACATCTTGTTTCTGTCAGATTAATTGTTTACCTAGTTCAGAATCCAATGTACAAGATCAAAATTTCAGTTAGATATTCAGAATTAACTAGTATGGATTTTACCACTGTCTCATTATGTAGGTGGTGAGTGGTGACATCTGAACAACACCTCATCCTGGATAGAGATTTCAGAGAAAACCTCAAATACTCCAGGAGCCGGTTAATGAGTAGAACGAACGCCATTAATTTTGCCGATTTTAAGTCAGTTAATCTGATTGGATCAACAGTTCAACACTAACAACATTGATATACCAATACCATTTCTTTAATGTATTTTACTTTGAGTAGTACTTCAGGTCGTTTTAGTTGGCACAAATACAAAAATCTGATCTGTATCACAAACGATCACTTCTATTAGGCCATATGACATGTACTCCCTTTGTTCCTTTTTTATAATGTTGGTTAGTTGAAAAATAAGCTAACCAATGTCATATATTTTAGAATGAAGTAGTATATATCATTTTTGTCTCATCTGCTATGTTAATATAACATATAGTTACGTCAGTGTTAAAGTAGTTTAAATATATAAGCAAGACATTGCGTATATATGCTGACAGCACCTGTCAATGTAAATTAAGGATCGCAAGATAGTTCACTGTGCAACACAAAAAACAATCAATTGGAGATAGGAGCTAAGTAGTTTCAGATAAATAAAAATTCATGTGTAATAGTACACTTTTTTTCCTGTGGCTATGGAATTTATGCACTTTTCTTCACCTAGAATTGCAGATGCTTAGGTAACTGTTTTAATACAAGGAGATTGCATCATGCTTGATTAAGCAAAGAGTAGGTACTTGAATTTTAATTTTAGCTGTCCATTTGAAATTCAGTTCAGAATGTAACTGCTCCCAAAAGTACAATATCTCGATTAAGAAAGCAGCATTTCCTCTGCATTTGGTCGCATCAAATGAAGATATTCCTACGGATATCCATGATTCTCTTTCACTTATATTTCACTTATATTCAGCTTGAATGACCAGAGTCAGTAATTTATATCAGAGTTGAATGATTGAACTGCATCTTGCACATGTTTGTTGATTGTGAAAGTGCAAAATATAGTTAATTTGTTACTTTGCCGTATAAGTTTATTCTGGTCTATAGTTTAATTTATTGCCATGAAATGGAAAATACTTAGTTTTATAAACCATACAATATTTACTTGCATTGCTTAATTAATCATGGCTGGTATCACATTAGGTTGGTTAGGAGTATATACTACGTACATTGTTGGTTTGAATTGCATTTGATGTCCGGGCACGTACATTATCATAAGTACAGAGCAACTCAATTCATTTCTTGATTAATTAATGTCACTTCTGCACTAAGTTTGTACTGTGCGCATTTCAGCCTTCTTATTAAAAACACTCCTAAAATTTAGAAAAACTAAAAGGAAAAAATAATTAAGTTGATACAGTCTGGTCTAACTTGGTTGATGACATAAATACATGACCAGTATCAGGAACGAATTAAAGACGAAGAAATCAGTAAATTCCAAAAGTTTGACTGCATAATCAGTAGTAATATCACTACCATCGAATATATTCCATCTAAACTGTTGTTTTAGCTAATTAAAGATAAATTAAGAATGAGTAAAAAGCTACCATGCTTTTCATTACTGTGGATAGAAAACGAGGAGAAAAAGATAGTACTACTGGTTTGATGACTAAAACGAGAAAAAATAATGAAGTGGCATTAAATATATTTAATGGATTACATAAAAAAGCAGTCTTTGTGAGACAAATTTTTTAAGCTAAAACAATAGTTTTCTAGTGACAAAGAGAGTATATAGTTGTTGCAATTTTTTTAAAAAAATATTCGGCTGTACAGCTATATTATATTCCCCGGCCCTAAATGGTATAATTTTAATTAGTCAGAGATATATTAATCAATATGAGAAAACGAGAGTATGAAAGAGTGTTATTGGTTCTATGGCTAATAAGAAGAAAATGATGAATTAGCATGAAAGATGAGCAGTGGACCCTTAAAGTGACAATCTTTTATGGATAAAATCTTAGCCTAAAACTCTAATTTTTGTTTTAGGGACGGGGAAGTAAGAGTTAATGATAGCAATTTGTTGCACTAATGCATATAACAAACCGTGTCTTGTGCCTTACGCACATAATGTAACACCGATTGCCGAGTAATTAGACAAGCTTTCACACATCATTTTCACAAGGCCAGCGAGTTTCTGGCTCTGATTAGCTAGCTAGGCTATATATTATATCATCAAGAGTCAAATTAATTCTCAGCTGCTAGCAACGGGTTACATCTAGGATGTGAATCGGCGAAATGGAACGGGATCAAGCTAATGAGCACTTTACCTACCCTATTTTCGAATTCGAACAAAGATTTTGGAAAACGACTTTTGAGAGACGACATGTCAACTTTATTGATCTATTAATTACCAAAATTAATATTGGACGACATTTGCACACATGTAGTACTATATGATTAGATCTTATTATTGTGTAGATGACCAATTAATCATATGTAATTAACTACTAACGTACTACCTTTGACTTTGAATTTAAGCTGGCACTTCGCATCTGGTCTAAAAATATGTAAATTAACCAAACTGAGTAAACGCAACGAATTTGTTCTTAAGAATATCCGTTTTGAACCTTAACTACTCCAGGACTGGGCCAACAAATATGCATGAACTACAAGTACTCTTACTATTTATACGTTGAATGTGCGTATCAACCGGAACTAGATATATAGCAGTGTTCCTAGATATGATTATTGCAACTAGCTAGCCCCACTCTTATCTTAATCTAATTAAGATGTTGACTTTTTTCTCGATTTTTGTTAGAACATTTTTAAACTGTTAAATGACATGGTTCGTACGAAAAAAATTTATATAGAAGTGTTAATGGCAAATTTGTCAATTGTTGTTAATCAAGACCGAGTAAAGGATGAGGCTCATGTCGTGATTTTAGTGCACTCGGTTGGCAAGAATATTCGAGAGAAAGAAAAGTAAATTTTAAGTTATGTGTTGTTATTAGAGTTTTAGTCGATCAGAGTCATGTTTGAGTCAGAGTTGTAATAGTAGTTTACTTGTTTAGACATAGAGTATTGTATTAATTCGATCGTAATAGAGTTGGACTTAGTTTAGTCTATGGGTATAAATATGTATACCCAAGGTCTTTGTAACAATAACAATTTAATAAACAATTTTTGGTGTATCACCATCGTAGTTTTCTAGATTTTCTACAAGTTCGTTTTTGAGTTTGGGATACATCGGTTTTGATCTCTGACGAGAAAGTAAGTCTTGTCAAACTTCACTTGTATCGGCCAAGTTAGTACTTTCTCAGTTCAGTCTAATATACATGTTAGTTTTATTTACGTCGCTTGTTTGATATATCAGCTCTTGTGTAGATTGTTTCGTTATATCAATCAACTTATATAAATATATCAAACTTGTTTACTATATTTAGTTCCATATGATATTTTTATATAAGGTTGTATCAGACTGTTAGTCGATATTTTTTTCATTATCGACAAAATAATTAAATTGGCTATTGACCTGGTTTATATAATCTTAAACGATCTTTGTTATTAGCAGTTAAATATTATCTCGGTTGAGGTAGTTATAAAGAAAAAAGATAAGTCTTTGACTGCATAATATCCGATCCTAAGCTGTTAGTAATTGTTGTCGGATTTATTCACATGTTCACTGTAATTTTATGCATTGGCTAAGTGTTTAGACTATATATCTATTCAATAATAATCTTTATTTGATATTAAGAATAATAAAAATAACTTATTGATAGATATATTAAACATAAAATGTGTTAATATATAACTGTAATTGCATACCCTGAGTTATTTTTTATCATAGCCGATTTCTATCTACATCGGCTGAGCAACACGATACCTTATCGACTCATCGACCGATTGACCGATTGTTCATCATAATTTAACATTTTCTTGTCTATTGCAGAATCAAACTAACTAGCATGTTCTTAAATCCAAACTAATAAAATCTGTATCTGAAATGAAACAAATATTTCATGCCACCATATAAACGACAAATTTCACGTCACTAAAAAGTTACTTTAAAATATCAAATAAATCTAAATTTTAAATTTAATATGATTTAAACCTAATTAATCATACGCAAATGGCTTTACAGTGATTATTTGAATTGATGAACCTTTGACCATACATGTTATAATCATCTATAAGCCAGGGACAATATGGTTGCTCTGTATTCCCTTACCAATGGAACTTAGACTAAAAAACGTCCGAATACATTTCCTAACCTAGCTAACTTACGCCTTCAATGTTGATTTTTTTAAAAAAAAATTCAAGGAGCTGAGCAAATGTTTTTTAAAATTCGAGAAGAGCAATTTCCAAGCTATCCTTTTTAAAGAATTTGTAGTGTACGATTTGATCGAGAGTGCCCCTGCATTTTTGATCCCATTGAACACACCAGATGCTTTGCTTAATTGTTTCAACACAAATAGACAAATAATTTTTAAAGTTTGATCACTTCACTCATATAACAATAAAGTTTGATTGACTTGCCCGTGATCAACAGGCAGACTAATTGCTCTAATGTGCTGTATGCACAACTGGCATTTTGAGTTGGTTGGATGGATCTATCGATGTTCATCTAAGGCAGTGTTCAGCTAGGTACAGCTGGATATAATCAAGGAAAATTAAAGGATCGCGTGATAATCTTCGGTTTGAATCTGCTGCAAGAAAACCAAGTGAAAACGCAGGAACATCTGAAGAATCAACTTTACTTTACTTGGATTTGGAATATAGTCCTGGCCGTGATGAACATCTAACTTTATTTTTTGGTAGGTAGTAAGTAGTAGGTAAGTAGGGACGAAAAGCAAAGGAAGGATCTGATGGAAAATAATATGTTTCTTCAGCAAGACCGGCCGGCCAGGTAGAAGAAGGTCAGTCAGTTCATCGGCTAATTAAGCTGGTTTCAATGCTCATTTTCTTTTGTTTCCCTACCTGCCGACAGATCAGTTGATTCAGGTCCGTGATTAACAAGGCCCGGTGAGCATCCGACCGCGCGACGAGAGTTGGGCCTCTTCCGCCTGCCTGTGATTACAATGGCTGATGGGCCTAGCCCATATGATAAGCAATTTGTTTAAACATTTTATTTACCAGATAAGTGACTATACCGACCGTCGAAGGAAGATACTCTTACAATAGAGAACAGAACACTTCTCTTTAAAGATTCGGCCAGCGAACCCGTAGAAATCGAGCTTGTGACGTGTGTCATATGTGAAAATATGTAAAACTAATAAATATGAACACAATACGTATACAGATTCAGGCCGCTCGAAAACATAATACCATATTCCTGTGTTTGGAACTATAAAGATGTAAGAATATACAATACAAGATCGCAAAATGTGTGTACTAGGGTTCCTCTTTCTAGGGTTTCCAAAGGTCTGATCAATTTTAAGTGGCATAAGTTCAAGGAACCCTAGTTGCCCCGCCCCTGTTGCTTTGAGTGACGTGGCATCGTTGGTGGCTTCAAACCTAGTCACCATCTAGTTGCATGCGACCGAATTGTAATATTGATCTGTAATCTTTTGGATGACGTACTGTAATCGGTATATGATGATGTCGTCCTCGATTAGGTCATTGGCCCACCATCCTGCTCAGACTGCTAGCGGCATACACTGTCTTTTCCTTGAGATAATAACATCTAAGCGAAGATCTCCACGAAGAGCCCGAGGCAACCAATACCAGCATGCTCCTCGTTAGAGTTATCAGATGATTTGTTGCTACCTTAAGGTAATGTTAATCCCTTAGGTTGTTGCGTTTTCGGGCTGCATTCCATTTCTAGGCATGCACGGTGCTCGGGTCTCTTGGTTGTGCCCAGGCCTCAGGCACACTCTCGTGTCTTTTAATAGAAGTTCTTATTATATTGGATGAACTTCTCAAAGATGTCATTGATGAAAGAGTTCATGATGAATATACCTGAAAGATATAAATCTTATAGATTTTTATATTTTTTTAATATAAGAGTGTGTAAACCATAAAGGGCATGAGTGTCCTGAGATCTCGGCTCGAGTAGCCCGATCATACCTTACAGATATAAATCTTATAGGTTTTCAAACTCTTCTTAGCATTAAGAGTATGTAATCATAAAAGGCATAGATGTCCTAGGGCCTTGATCAGCGCGGGCCCTAGTCCCTATGCTCTGTTAGTCTGTTGGGTTTCTGTTTCTGACCTGACAATGAATTCTGCTTAAGACAAAAATATATTTGACGTGCTCTTAAAGTTACAATACCACCAATATATTTTACCCTTTAACAATCAGTCTCTTAAGATATAATCTAACATAGTAATGTTTATGATTTTATTTTTTATCATAGAAATGTTTCATAATATATAAACTTTATCAAGCTAAAAGTAACTTCAACTTACGACAGACAACGACGTGTAAGTGCAAGGACAATAGAAAAGCCCATTGCTTACTCTAATTCTCGTCCAACTCATCTAGAGCTAACTTTGCAGCTGATGTATACCGTAATTGTCACTACAAGGCTCAATATTCCAAGCTAGGCCAATCAATGAAATCACGATTTTAGCTTTTGCCTGGGCCCATCAAGCATACCAGGGCCACACTCACGCTGTTGCTTAGGCCATATGGGTCCCACTAATTGCATAGGAGCCCGTGCAAACAGGCGCTCATGCAAGCGCTGGCTCGCATCTCTCTCCTCCACGTTAGATCACGCTAAGGTGAGCATGCTAATAGTAGGTTATTGGACATGTCCTAATATAAAAAAACCTAATATAAAATAATATAAAACGAAGAAAGTAATAAAGTTAGGGCATATCAATGGTCAAATTTTAAATTATTTATATTTTTCTTCCAAATACATAATTATTTGAAAATGTATAAAACTTTTGTGCATGGGAGTTAGTGTCCCATGAATAATTATAATTTAAATTTAAAAAATGTTTATATTTTAGAACGGAAAGATTATCTAACATATGCATCCTCCTTGCAATTTTAAAGTAGATTTTTAAAAATTCAAGGAGACGAGCAATTTCAAAGTTTTAAAATATTAAAGAAATAAGAGCAAATTTTAACTTTGAAATGAGGTGTGACGTGTGTAAGCGGTCACTTGCACGTGAAACCTATAGAATTATATGATGCTTAATCTTGGTGATAAATGTTAGTCAATTTATATGATAAGTGTTTATAAAATATGGTAAATAGTGTTTTTTGTTGGTGAATAGTGCAGTGAGCACTGGTGTTCGGACGGTGTGACCAAGTTTCCTGACAGTCAGACCGACAGACTCCAAGAGAGAGTCGATTTCAGGTTGTTTTGTGAAATTTTTAGATTGCTTCATGTTTATAACTTTTAAATAATTTTTGTTTATACGTGATACTATTATGTGCTGATGTGAGTCAAAGTTGATGCGAACTTGTACTCGAATATGAAGTTTCTTGGTTGTTTATGTGTAGGTGTTGCTTGACGTCATGGGAGTATATCCAGTGATGGATCGGGATTAGGCTTGGAAGAAGTCGAGGGCCAAACGGTCAAGGAGATCAAGCGGAATGCTTAGGCTAGAAAACAATGCATGTGGATGTGAAGGGTTTCATATGACATACATGTGGTATTGTGTACGTATGAAAAGATGAGTCAAATTTAGATTGGAGTCCAAGTTTGAAAAGATTGAAGTATGAAGTTGTATAGAGATGTTTCCCTGGTTTGAGAGGTTTTCTATGCGATTAGGAGTTCTAGTTCTAGTTGGATTCGTTGCTAAGAACAGCTATGTTTTGGGTATAAATAGATGAAGGGTTCTATATTGACTTTTGGGAGAGAAAAGTTATGGTTTACTTTGAGGTTTTGATTCTAGTTTGAGTAGAGAGAGAAGTGTTTTGAATGCACTTTGTAAACACATCTTAATGTAATAAAGTTGGTCTACTTATAAGAGTTTTGTCGATTTATGTTTTTCTAGATCTCGACGGTCAGAACGACATTAGGCAAGCGGTTTAACCGATGGGCAGTCTAACCGACGAGCAGGTGACAGGTAGGCAGGAGCAAGGCGGTTCAACCAACGGCAATACTCCGGACTGACCGAAGGCTTCTAGACGGTCTGGCCGATGTTGATCTTATGGGCTGACCGACGAAACTTCATCGGATTTGACAGTAACTTTTATTTCGATAAAAGTTTTGGTTTTTAGTGTTCTTATATGTCAGTGTTATGAATAAGACATACCTAATACTTTTGTTTTATGCTCAATGGGACTTACCATATACCAAGTCTTCTAGTATCATAAAATGGAAGGTGTTCTGAATAAGAAAGGAGAAATGAAGTTCTACTGACAAAAATTACTTTTATCAAATCCATACTTAGCTCAGTTCTACGGATATAAATACAAAATCCTCTTAAAAAAAGACGAAGATAAGCCAAACGGCGCATGTGGCCTACTGGAGGCGGCGCCTACGGCCTACTGGAGGCGGTGCCTGCGGCCTGCCCTGGAGACGCTGCACATCCATGTCGCCGGTGGGACGGCGTCGCCGGGTCGGCGCGTCTTATGGCCGACGCCGGCGGAGTTGAAGCACCGTGCGCTGAGAGAGGCAGTGATCGTGGGCTACAACCTACAAGCCAAGCGAGTGGCAGCACGTGGAGTTTGTGAGCTTGATTAGGGGCACGTACGTGCGTGGCGCTACGTGACATGTCGCGAGCATGGACACGTCCAAGCCAAGGGGCTCTTGGATTGGGTCATTGGGAGCTGATGACTTGACCTTGCATAACTTAGATCTATTGTGAAATGATGATTTGAAAAATATCTGTTGTGTTTTTCTCCTTGTGGAGTACGAATTTAGACTTGGAAATCGTTTTACATATGGTACATCTTTCATGTGGCCATGTTGCCGATTTATTGGATGAAACATCTTTCGTTGTGATGGTGGGTTTTATGTTCGCACAAGAACTCCACTGAACACATGAATGTAACAGCAGCTAATCATTGTGAACAGAAGAACATATATTGTTGTCCGTGTATGACTTGCAATGGAAATGAGACAACACTATAGTGATGTAGTCTATCGTACATTCGTACGGTCGTGTGTTTCATGTACAACGGCTGGAAAAAAAATCGCACATAGGCACAACTTTACAAACACCATTAACACCTCGATCTTTCCCTACACCCCCTCTACGGATGATTACAGACATGGTACAATTTCCTCTCTGATACCAGCTTCAAGCAATCACAAAGTTTAAATATGAACCAAAAAGAGCTTCAATTCTGAAAAATATGTCAATATTTTGCTTGCAACCATGCTACATTGTCAGCGTATCAGGAAGTGAAGTTGGAGCTCCAAGAATCTTGCCACCAACGTCAGGAAAGCACTCTTGGTCTGGCAACGGGCTAATCTTACCGTCAACCTCTACCTTGACTGGGTATTTGAGGAGGTGCCCTTTTAGTGTTACAAGTTCTTCAGCGGTGAACCTTTTCCAGTTCTCTTCAGCTATTTCGTTGACATATTTTACACATTCCAAACTTGATGGATCCTTGAAGAGGTCATCAACCCTCCCAAGATGCTCTGCCCAGAGAGAAGTTCTATACCCGTATACCTGGAAAGGATATGTACTTCTTTAGGAGGCAGATCTATGATAATAGCTTTGAGCGAGCCTTTGCTGTTGATATAAATTAAGTACAAAGAGGCTCGGCAATATCAACAGAAGTTGGAGAAAGTTAGGATACACAGAATTTATCGATGAGTTCTGTAGCATAGTATTGAGTGCAAAGAGGCGGCCATCTTGGGAAGTAAGCCACATACCTGACCGTGAGGATTACTCCCCTTTGTAGACCATGAATGATGAGGCTGGTACGCGCCCATGGCAATTTCAGTATCTCTGGAACCAGCCAAGGATCTTTGGTTGATGTTTGCTGACCCCAGAATGACATATTCATCATCTACAATCATCCCTTTTGCATGAACGTAGATCATAAACCGCCGATATTTTCTAGCCAAGGCCTGTGAATGTAAAGATCAGGGAAATGAAAAATAAGTACGTGCATACATAGTGACTTCTCAAAAGGGAAAAAAATCTATCCTTCTGACAAGTAAATTATGAGAGAGCCAACGGAAGGAAAGAAACATCTTGGAATGTGTAAATATATATGACCGGAGCATGAAACAAAATTACAACACAAGTTCAGAATCATCAAAAGTACCAGCCAATATGACAGTATAAAAGCAACCTTTCTAACCAATTGACGAGCATTTTTCAAGCAAGTTAAAGAAAACCAAGGTTTTTTTAATATGTAAAGAGTAAGAATGAATCTTACTACCCATACTATGAGTTCAGACCACGAAAAGATACCGACCAGCAAGATGGTACTGATATTAGCAATGTAATTGAGATAATGTCATCTTAAAAAAGATGATCAAGATTGAAAAAAGTACCGCTGCACTTTTATCATTAGATTCAGGGCTGCCATTTGATGATGATTCTTCTCGATTGCCCAGACAATAGAAGTTCAAGTAATCTTGAGGGTGTGCATTCTCAATATTCATGGCCTTGAGCTCTTGTGCAATTATACGATACATCATCTCCATTGTCTGAGCCTGGAAGATGAGCAAAAAATTCATGGGTATGAATGTTCTGCTGCAAAAATCCAATTTTGACCCCTACCACAACTTTGCTTTCAAAAAAGACAAAAGGACTTATCTATAACACCTAGGAGGAACTAAGTATTTTTATTTGGGTTTATATATGTGAGAAAAGAATAACTGAACTCAGATTTGAAGACAACGACTCAAAACTGAGTTGTGAAGGCACAGCTCCTCAAAAGAAGATGAAAGGGCTTGCCTCAAAAGAAGTGAATATAAGTATAGAGCTGTACAAAAAGGCTAGAAAAAACAACATTAGAAAATACACCAATGGGAGTGCAGATAGTAGTGTTTGGAAACTTGAGACTGAAGTTGCAAGGCAGAAATCAAAAAAAGAAAACAGAATTAAGGGTTTTCATTATGGCTTCTTGACAGCTGTTGGATTGTGCCATCGCGACTCGATTCCACACAGCCAAATTGCAAGCCCTCGACAAGTGGTCCTCGACAAGTGTGTCCCCTACCCCTAGGGTTAGCGACTTAGTGCACGTGAGGAGAATCCAGCCATAGCCATGTTGGTGCAAAGTGAAATAACCAATGAAAGTAGCTATGGCTTATCTAAAAGTATTTGTAAACCTTATAGTTCTTTGAAATTACATACTGTATAAAATAATAAATGAACTTACCTGAAAGAAAAGAATTTCTTGTACAGAAGCTGCTGTAGGGACTCCTTCAGGCCACATCGGTATGACTACATAAACTGCAAACCGTTCACCAGCCCTAATTTTGCTTGCAATTTTCAGGGCCAATTCGATAGGTACCAGATTGTCAGCACCTGCAAAATACTAAGATGTCAATTCCACCTTTTGTAGATCATTAAACACTAATGTTACAGGCTTATAGTCACACAGCAGCACCATCAGCAACAACAGGATGGGGGAAAAAAACTCGGCCAACCTAAAAGTGTAACACAAAAAAAGAAGGTTTTCCATGCATCTGTTGTGGCCTTTGTTTTTAGAAGAACATGGGGAAGATATAGTTGGCCTTTTTTATCAGTGGAAGATTATGTGGGCAACTTGGAAAGATTACAACTAGCAAGGAAATAATAAATTACAGGCAGGATATAAAAGATGAAAGCAGCACACCTGAATTAACATAGGATGGCCAAGCATATGATGACCCAAGGAAATATTGATTTTCAATATAAATGAAATGCTGAGCAGATCTGATTGCCCGTACATAAGCAGTGTGGATGCTCTTATCAATTATCAGGTCCTTCCGGCAAATAAGATTCTGCAGAAGTACATGAAACGGTTAAAACATTAACCAGATCATATTTTGGAATGGCACAAGACAGGAGAAAGTAATATTAAAATAAAATAGCACCACCAACTTCATCATAACTGTAGATTTGTTGAACATTTCAGACTAAGGAGATGTATCGGGCTAACCTGCTTTGAAGCTTCTTTGCAATCACTAGGAAATCCTTTTAGAGAACCAGAGTCTATTGACCGGAATACCTGAGAAAAACAGCATATTTGTATAACTGCAAAAATGTTCATAAGTATTTTAACACAAGCAGAAATTAAAAGAGCAGTGATAGTACCTGAACATGCCAATTTTCAGGATCTTCTTCCTTTGAAACCCGCAAACTGATATGATCATTTGGAACAGTAGGCGAAGGGCTAAGTATCCATGAGATACGTTCCAACTTTATTAGGGCATCATCTTTCCAATGAGACACTTTTCTAAACCGTTCACGCCATTTTGTTGCCTTTCTCCAGCGTTGCTCAAAATTTTTCAAGACATCATATGCAGCTGGACCATCAATCCTACAGTGAAGGTCATGCCATGGTTGTCTAGGCCCCTTTGCACCTGACTGCATCAAGAGAGTATTGAAGTGCTGACAGTCAAGTCAGGAAATATTGCGCCACTAACCCAGGAGCTTAGTCCTGACACCATGTTGGTATGCAGTGGTGGACCCAGAACAAAAATTACCCGGGGTCCTATACATATAAATTATCTAATTTTTAACTGCTATACTAATTAACATGACACAAATTAGTTAGAAATAGATAATCTCCCCAGGGTCCTGTGACCCCGGGAAGATCAACGTAGGAACACCCCTGTTGGTATGGCATGGAGAAGGTATCTAGAACTTATTACTAGCAAAACAAAAAGGACTCACCGGAAATGTAGGGTTATGATAATCATTATCAAATACGGTGTCAAGATCTTTAAAAAGCCTATGTTCAGGTGTATCATAACGCCCATCACAAAGATCCAGGCCACCGATAAAGGCAGTAATCTTCCGCTTGTTTCCCCAAGCTTGTGTATCAACCAGCACGCATTTTTGATGGTGAGTAAACAAAGTCCCAACAACCTGCAAGCTACAAAATTCAAGATCATCAAAATGAGGGAATAAAAATCAACAAATTAAGTTACAGAAGTCCCGATAACCAGCATACTACAAACTTATGATCATAAAAAATGGGGAATAAAAATAAACTTACTAAATTTCCGTGTAAATGTTCACAATATAAAAAATGGTGGGTTCATTCAAAACAATAGATGATAGATACATATCCTGATTTTGTTAAAACAAGGTTGTCTATCAACTTGGTTGCATCATGCTATATCCAAATGACACCTACCCATAATGAGTTTTTATAGAACACCAAGCTCCTCAAGAAGGGGCACACATGAGCAAAGTCAGCAAACGATAACTTCCTTAAGGTTTATGGTGATAACCATTAACTGCAACCTATTAAAATGGTACTACCTCTTTCCCAGAATATAAGAAGTTTTAGAGTTAGACACAGTTATTAAAAAAGTAGATACAATTAAATGGGGAGAGGTTGTGATTGGTTGAGAAGTGGATGTAGATGAAAAAAGTGATTAGTGGAGGGTTATAATTGGTTGGGAAGAGAATGTTGGTGAAAAAGTTGTTATATTTTAGGACAAATTCTAAGTGCTAAAAGTTGTTAAAGTTGTTATATTTTGAGAAGGAAGTAACAGTTATCAGCTATACCATCCTGCCTGGCACTTGCCTGTTGTTTGAAAATGCTCAGCTTACTGCTGGCATAACGAGGTGAAAGAACACAAATGACTGAAGAATGCTTGAAAAATTTTCTAGTTTCTTCATCATGTGTCGCCATCACTCCACCCTGCAAAACAACAAAAAGAACTTTTCTTAACCAAAAAGTAACAGTACACATGAATTATGATGGCGATGATAAACTGTGCAGCATGTTCAGTACCACAGAAGGAAAAGACAAGGATATTCTTTTGACATAAGAAAAGACAAAGATATGAATTTGCATAAAAACGCATGGTCACAGTTTTTATCCAATCAAAAACAGAGGGAAGTCATGCAGACCAAAATTCAGGTACCAGAAAAACATTTTAAGGCTAGAACATTCAGAATGACACCCTTCCTAATTTGTTAGTAGGAACTCGCAAATTATTTATGACTTAAACCCAACGACCATTGAATTACTAAATTCATACTACTATATATGCAGCGACACCAACGAATTCCACACCATTACATCAACATCAAATGCCTATGAAGTCCCCGAACTAAGCATGAGCAGTTAAATTAAGCACAAAACCAAACTAGAATATATGCGATTCCTCACCGTTTTGATGAACAACTTGTCGTGCGACGTCTTGTCGTCCCACACGAGCAGGCACACTCTCACGCCCTCCTGCGACTTGAATTTGAGCAGCTCTCCGAGATTGAGGTCGCCGCCTTCCGGCAGCGGCCTCGATGGCGACGGCTCCCGGACGAGCCGCACCTTGTCGTACACCGACCAGCCGACGATGTATATCATGTGGTGCGCCTCGAGGATGGCGTGGCAGATGTCCTCCCAGCACGCGTTGTGCTCGAACACCTTCCCCCCCTTGTCGAGCTCGATCTTCGGCAGGTCCCCTTCCCTGATGTGCGCGTCCTGGTACAGCGTGACGCGGCCGCCGTGGCGGAGCGGGAAGTAGGAGTCCTTGATCCCCTGCTGCTCGGGATCGCCTGGGATGCCGTGGCGGTAGAGCGGGTTGGCGGCGGCGGGGTTGAACCGGAAGCGAAGGTGGAGCGCCGTGTCGGGCTTGTACGGCCTGCCGCTGGTGCCGATGATGGGGAACCAGTCCTCCACCTCCTGGCACGAGGTGACCCTGTCGGCGGGGATGGTGACCGTGCCGATGAGCTGCGCGCCGAACGTGTCGTTGTCCTTGACGTGGAACTCGAGCGCGGCGGCGTAGTGCGCGAGGGGCACGGCGAACTGCTCGTCCCAGACCGGGTCCTGGTTGTTTGGTATGACGCGGGTGCGCGCCACCACGGCGCCGGCGATGGACAGCGTGACGTAGGGATCGCTGGTGATGATCTTCCTGTGGTGGTGCCCGCCCCTCCCTCCTCGGGACGAGCCGCCGCGGCGGTGCTGGTGCGGCTGCTTGGTGGTGGCGCAGGAGGTGGGCGGCTTGCAGGCGGCGAAGCACCTCCGTACCTGCTCGGAGAACATGTCCATGTTGGGGAGCAGGCGCGCCTCGAGCACCCACAGGTCGAGGTCCCCATGGAGCAGCACGGGCTTCGCCGGAGACTGGCCGCCGCCGCCGCCGGCCGACGACTCCATCGGCGGCGACGGGACCTCCCTCTCCCTCCTCCTCGGCACGCGCAGCCAGAAAGGGGACCTTCCAAATCCGGGAGACTTACCTACTATTCACCTGTTATAACCCCCTCTCTCTGCGGCGCGGATTCCGGCGGCGAAACGCGCGGCGAGAGATGGCGGTGGATCTCGGGCGGCCGCGGCGGATTATGCCTAAAATAGTAGTCTCTCTCGCTATCTCGCGCTCACTCGCCTAATGCCATTATCTAATCCCCCGAGGGGTAAAGTGTAAAGAAGAACCCCGAAACCGGCTTCCCGGCGGTGGTGGTGGGACGTAACGGTCACCTGTACGGCTTCTGCCCACTCCGCCGCTGACGCGCGGGGCCCACCACGAACACGCGGCCGGGCTCCGGCCTCCGGCACCCGCACGTCGCCACGTCGGGCCCCCCCGGTGAGCTGGGCGCGCGCGATCTCATCGGCAATAAACAAATTTGGTTTTGCGGTAGGTTTCCGGCGAGGCGAGGCGAGGCTGGCGTGGCGGTCGCGGTGTCCGTTCCCGCACACCAAAGCCAACTTCTCTCTTTTTCTCCTGCGATTCGATTCTGCGTGCACCGGGCGTGCGTGCGTGCGTGCGCGCGTGCGACTGCGAGAATGGGAAAAAAACGGGAAAAGGTGGGTGACGTCGTCTTTCTCCAACCGCCAACGGCAAACTGCAACTGGAGAGGTGGTAGGTTCAATGTGCGGCGCCAGATTTGCCCGGGCGGTTTCGACGGTTTCATTGTACGTGACACTACTACTAGTACAGAGTAACACACATCTTGGAATTCTTGGTCTGAAATTAGCAAGTGGGGTGCCTTTTTTGTGCAAGCTGACCAAAGTGTATAGCTCACGCTCAGATGGTGATGGAACTACTACTACTCTTTCTCTCTCTGCCTCTCTCTGGGTCACCAGCTGAAAGCAATGCTAAACCTAACCATCATACAATGTTTTTTCTTTGATGTATTCGATCGAATATTTAAATGTTTTTTAAAATATTAAATATAAATTATTTATGAAATATATTTATAATCGATGGATAATTCGTGAGACGAATTTAATAAGTCTAATTACGTTATAATTTAACGATGTGATGTTATGATGAATCTTCATTAATTAGATTAATTAGGTTTAATAGATTCGTCTCGTGAATTATTTTTTATTTTATAATTAGTTCCCGTTTATTCTTTTAAATTATTTTATAATTAGTTTACGTTCAAATTTTAAAATCGATGTCTAAACATTCCGTGTGATATGGAGTATAAGGGGTTGTTTGGTTGAGTGACTTAGGTTGCCACAACTAAAATTAGGCATATGCCAATGTTGTGGCATGACTAACTTTGTGGTAAGTTAGAGCTGTTTGGTTGATTGACAAAAGTGTGGCAAATTTGTTAAGGGTATTGTTTGGATCCTTCCCACATAGTAAGCCACAAGTTTGGCAAAAGTCTATGGCTGCTGTTTGGTTGATGCCTAACTTGAATATGATTACCTCCGTCCAATTAGGTGGTGAGATTACCACCACACAGGATATATGAGAACATGTAGTTGTATGTTTTATTCAAATGATCAATTAGAAAATAGATTATAATGTAGGTTGTCCAATTAAACATAATCATATTTAAATAATAGATATTTGGTCAAATTAGACAACAATAATTAATTGAGATAAAACAAAATACCACACATGACATACAATAGCCAGTACAGAAGTGCATACGGAAGCACATAATTAAAGCATATGAAAATATCATTGGAGGGCAATACTCAACCAATACAGAAATGTATATAGCAAACCACATAATTAACATAGCTTCAAAATATATCACAGGTGGGCAACAATACTAGAGCAGAAAGTTTGTACTTTTGCATCATCACTATATAATGACAGTACTAGAAACCAAAAGATGCTACCAGCTTGAACCTGACATATTAACTGGATCCAAGATAACCTAATTAGTGCTCCGACATCTAGTATAGTGTTTTCCCAAAAGTAACTATTTGTTTGGACATAACATATTTCACAAGGTTTCAATATAGCTGATTAGTACAGCTGTTCCAACAGAGCAAAATGTCAAAAACATACCCAAATGTTGACAGTTGGATTCATTTTTCCTACGCACCATCTCGGTCGCACATGAACTGGTACACCCAAGTCTCTAGAGTTGTGTCAGCAGAAGCAGCAAGAAATCCCCGCACCCCCTCATTCTCTTGGCGTCCCAAATAATTTCCAACAGCAACTTTATCATTGGTACCAATGGGCAATGCATCAATCCTCTTCCACAATGAAGCATAAGGGTCACAAAATTGTGGCACTGGGGGTGGAGGAGGAGGATTAGCAAGATGATTCACCAAACATTCCATTGTATTGCTAATTTTCTCAGTGGCATCTGTGAAACGGCTCTTAGGCTTTGGTTGCTTCTTACTAGGGGACTTTGAAACTCTTGGTCTCTTTTTACCAACTCGAGATGTACCAGAAGATCCATTATCTGCACCTGTGGGTGATGGTAATGTGTCTGAGTCTTCTGTAGCAATGTCGATAGAACGTGCATAGCTGGAAATATCATTCAATCCGTCGTCGTCACTGCTATCAGATTTGTTATCAACGTCACAACATGTTTGTTGGTCCATGGCAAGAGAGCCATCTGCGTTACTACCTAAGAAAAGCTCTTGCATCTCATGAAAGTATTTTATTGGCTTAGAAAGCAAACGCCTATCCCCGTCCCGCATGTTGAATAAAAAAGAATCAACTTGAGAAAAAAGGCAAACCATGGAAGAATCTAATAATTCTCAAGAAAGCTAAATTTAAATATAAGCGAAGTATTGTGGTATAATATACTTCCTAACTTTGAGGATAGAAAAAAATTAAATTGTTATAGCAGCCACTTACTTTGAGGATAGCCTTTTCAGACTCTGATATAGTCAGTTTGCATTTAATAGCATCAAAACCATTGCCACTCTTGTTTAAAGCCGTTTCAACTATCTTCCAGTTCTCTTTGTAGTGCCTATAGTGACGGGTTACTTGGGCAGATGTTACACCCATAGCAAACTCTTTGTTTAAGGCATCAGCACATTTCATATGGTGCTGAGATTTCCATATGAAGTTTGCATGTTGGTCTTTCTTGTACTCAATGTACCAATCAAGCATGAACTTAGTTTGTTCATCATCCCAACTGATGGATCTCTCACGAGAAGACCCTTCAGTCTCAGCCTTCCCCTTTCCCTTGACTTTCCCCATTTATTCCAGCTATGACAAATTGATAAAGTATAATAAAGTGACATAATCAGTAAGATAAAAATAGCATGCACCTCACAATAATAAAAGATGTTTCATACATAAATATAGACCCACAACTACATGCTAGCGTCATTTTATACATCTTGATTAGCTGTTGAAGTAGATTGCCCAATTTTATCTTGCCACATCGCTTGCGCCATCTGATCTCGTTTAAGCACCCAAGCCTCATTCTCCTCACGGATATCTTGATATACCCTATTGCTCCTTGGCAAGACTCTATACCAGGTTTCATGGTCATATACATATTCATCATCACCATTATCTAGTATCCAATTGTGAAGCGTACAACAAGCAATCACTGTCTTCACTTGTGTTTTCAAAGGGAGATTTGGCTGACTCTTGAGGATATTAAATCGATTTTTCAGGGTTCCAAAAGCCCGTTCAACTGTTGTTCTACATGAGGAATGACGATGGTTATATAGTTCTTTGTAATCTTGAGGTTCTCTACCACCTTTATATTCTTTAAGGTGATAACGAACACCGCGGTATGGGGGCAATATACCTGGTCTTGCTGCATATCCAGCATCAGCTAGAAAGAATTTTCCTATAACACGAACATGTCTTATAGTTAGTGGTGACAAGCTGAAGTTATGGTTGATGTACACGATCTAATTAAAGTCCTACCTTCTGGTATTTTTAGGCCACTAGGGCGGCTTAGAGCATCTTGAAGCACATGTGAATCATGGGTGATCCCTCCCATCCAGGCAAGGACATAAATAAATCGCAAGTCAAAATCAACGCGCAAGGACATTTTGAGTGGGAGATTTCTTTCTACCCCTAAATCATCCTGCATATGTGCAGGGACAGATGCTGGTACATGAGTACCATCCAAAGCTCCTATGCACCCCTAAGAAAAGGAGAAAATGAATGCCCAATTAGTTTATCAAGCATATGGATTATATGGTTAGGTTTCTAAAAAAAACTTGTGTTGTGTACCTCAAAATATGGGTGGAATCTTCCTGGGCTACTTGTGATCTTTGGATGTGTTTGTGCTTCTGATGTATATTAGTTCCTTAGAAATTGAAACAAGTGAATCCAGAACAGCGTTGAAGTACCTACTAACTGTCTCACCCGATCGAAAAAACTCAAAACCAACTGACCTATTACACCATTTGTGTCCCACTATATGCATGAACATCGCAATCTGTTCTTCCACTGTTACATGCAAGGTGTCTACTAAAAAGACCACGTGATCTGAAATGACCACAAAGCTTATGAAAAATGGCTTTTCGCATCCGTAGCTCAGAAACACAATTGGCCTCAGTACCATTAAACAAACGATTTAGCCGTGCATCTCGCTCCACATCTCGAAGAAGCATGGGTGAATATGTTACACCTTCTCTCTGCCTTTTTCTCATGTCAAGCAAAAATGAGTAACTAGCTAAGCATATGGCAATAGCAACAAGCAACCTTCTCCTCCATATGTAATATTGGTAGTAGTAGCTGAAGTGGTACTGTAAATATATTTGTTTCCTTTGGTCCATCTAAATAATTAAGAGAGCCTAAATTAATAAATATTCAAAATAAAACAAAAATACTAACATACAATAATTGAATAAAACAATCAATAGTTTTTTCATATTACCATTTATCATAAATATATCGGTTTCATAGTTTTAGGAATCCAGATCTAGCCAATAAAGCTAAGAAAATTGCAATAATGGAGTCACAGAACAAAACTTAGGTCCAGGACATGAAAAAATGAACAATCCCCAATCCTTTGCAACAAGAACAAAATAAACTTGTATGCAGTGCGCTTACCGTGATGGTCCTAATTCCTACTCTAGCCACACCAGCGACTCGTCCTCACCAATATGAACTTGCAATTGCAGCGTAGACCATGACTCAGAGCCTGATGAAAGGAACAAATTAAATTAGAATATGGGATTGGAGGAAAGGAAGATACATATCAAAATGAACATATCAAAATGAACAACAGGATGGAGAAGATTTTAAGAAAAAAAATTCGGAGGGCAACACTTCTCAATGGAACAAATTAGCATTAGGGATTTTGAGAAAAAAAATTAAGGACCTAACTTCTCAGTAACAAATTAGTTGTAGGATTTTAAGATAAAAGAAGGAGATCTGAATGGTAGAATGATATGCAGGAGAGAAATGGAAGAGGAGAAAGGAGGAAAGAGAAGGGAATACTTGCCTGCTTGAGCTGCTTCGAGAGAAAAATCTGGGGAGAGAGAAGAGAGAGCATGGGGGAGTAGAGAGTATAACAGAGAGAGAGCACTGTTTAGTGTCAGATGCTTTTTCCAGGACTCCTGCCTTTTTCTTTCTCAGTTTGCGCCACTGCTACGCGCCTTTTTTTGGGTAGGTGAGCATAACACCAGCTTAAACAAGTCTCACATTTCACACCGCTAGCGAGCCGCAAGTGAGGCGAACGATTTCAGCGCCACAAGTCTGGCACAAAATGCTACTGTAATGTACTTGTGAACTGTCACACTTTTTTTGGCAGCCTAAGGTGTGTTAGTCTAACAAACACTAGACTAACTAGTTGTGGCATGGCTAAGTTGAGTTGTGGCATGTTGAGTCACCAATCCAAACAGCCCCTAAGTCTTTTCATCCAAACACCTGTATGGGTGATGCCGCGGTGCGAATGGATCGATGCTAACACACACGCTGGCATTTTTAGGACAATAAATGGAACATGGATGTTCTCGCATCGTTCCCACTCTGAATTTCTGAAATCTGCACGCTACACACTCTGTCAGGATCGAAAACACTGAACCGCCTCAGAGATCACATGAGCACGTACAAGCACACTCAAGCAGCCGGCCAGCCGTACATACTGCTTCCAGCGCATGCGATTCCATTAATTAGCATCTAGTACTAGTTAGTTGGTAGTGCCACACTGCCACTAATCCAAAGAATCAGCGATTCCATTATATACGCTTGGACAGCAGCGAGACACGATCCGCTCTCGCTGCCACCAATTCAGCGAGGACGACGAACTCTAGCAATCACACAGCTTGCATTAGATTGCTGTGCCATCGTGCGTGCGTACGTAGCTTTCCTTGTGCAATTAGCAGCATCGTTAGGCTCACTACTGATTAGTATATATATATTCTGATGTGGCCCTTCACTAAGTAATAATCATTGGGTTCTAATGCTTTCCTCTTCCTTTCGCTTCACGCTGCGTCCTGCTCAAGTGCTCATATCGATCTCCCATTACACATTACGTCAAGATGCAACTTTTATTGCTACTCGATCGTTTCCTGCCCACAGAAACCTAGCTTAGCTGTGTCATGCGTCTGTGCATTAAGAACGGATTAATACAGCACGTCAGAGTTCCCTTGGACTGACAAACATCAGCCCATGTTGATTGCTAAAGCTTGAGCAGGAAAAAATTTGCCCCTCGGTCTGTACAACAGGACAAAGCATGTGGAGCCGTGAAGAACCGTGAAGAACGGGGAGGTTCCATGTGTCAGACTGTCATGCTACCCAGCAAGTCCAGAATTCAGCTTTGCTTAGTTGGAGCATCTCATTATTTGTTTAATAATCAGATCTGATTCCAGAGATATACCACCACTTCAGCTTTATTCAGTCACAAGTCTGTTATTTTACACAGCGAGAAGTCGCTCCTGACGCCGGCATCCGCTTATTATTTTACAGAATCAAGATAGCTGAACATATTTCATTTCATCAGCTTTGGTAGACAGCTGGTCCCACTAAAGATAACAATGGGTCCCCAAAACTCGACTATATTCGATAAAAAATGGTATGAGATGAATATTCTATCTATGAATATGTTGTTGGACGAAAGCATATATTCATTGGTATATCGGGTACGAGTGTGGGTGTATACTACCCATACTCGTATACTCGCGAGTAAGAAATATCCGCATGAAGAAGTCTAGTCATCCTCATTTAACCCATATGGTTCAATTAAACACTCATAATATTTCATTATGGTACGTGAACTTGTAATGAAGTATGTGCTTAGGAGTTAACTATGCTGCAATTGAAAGCCTGAAATGAGAATGAGAATGAGTCAATGTTATCTGTGTATGTTCTTAGGTTTGTGTCGGGTGCAGGTAATCCGTCGGGTAAAATTACTCACGTGGGTGAGGGTATGAGAATACTTTTTTACCCACGTAGGGTACGACGAATGTGGGTATGAGTGACCACTGTCTATCAAGTATCGGCATGGATTCTCTGACTTAAAGTCGGGTGATTTTGGGTCACTGACATATGGACTCTGTTAAGATTTCTAGGATCACTAGGCACCGAAGCTAATAGGGTTTATTCGGGTAGATCAATAGTGGCGCATTCGGATGAGAGAGAGAGAGGGGATTAGGGTTACCGGTGGAGTGAGAACTCGATGGCTGTCCGTCGGCCATGGTGGTCGTCGTGTTGGTGGAGATGTCGTGGGGCGCGGTGGTGGCGCTTCCCGTCGCTACTGCGCCCCCGCTGTTAGATCGGCTAGGGTTTGTGGGTGAGGCTTGGCGGCGGCAGCGATCCTCGTGTCGTGTGCCGCCCCGGCCCTCACCCCTTTTATATGGCGCAGGCGACAGGGGCCCACCAACCACAGGCGGCTGGGCGCCCCGATCAGGCGCGGTCAAGGATCCCCGCTGGGCCGTTGGGCCCAACAGGAGGAGATCAATTCTAGCATTCTCCCCCTTGATCTCTTTACTATTACTTTTAACCTTTTTCTGTTTCATCACAAATTAACGCATAGAGCATATCTCATCATCACGGTCAATCGCCGATAGATTCAATAGCCACTATACACATCTCTGTTCAGAAACAGATACTTTATACTTTAACTTTTGGGCCCTGAGTCCAGAATCATAAGGCTTCCCTTAAACCCATGCCGACTACATGTTCCTTGAACAAGTTGGGTGGTAGGCCTTTCGTTAGCGGATCCGCGAGCATTTTTCGATCTTTATATGCTCGAGACTTATTGTTTGATCCCGACTTTATCCTTCACAACATAGTACTTTATGTCAATGTGTTTGGCGCACCACTTGATGATTGTTGTGAGAATACAATACTGCAGGTTCATTGTCACAAGTATAACTTTAGTGGTTTCTCAATACTCAACCACTCTCAAACCGGGTATGAACTTCTTTAGCCGTTCACTCCGTGGCCTCATAACATGCTATAAATTCGGCATACATTGTAGACCCTGCAGTGATGGTCTGTTTAGAGCTTTTCCATGAAATAGCTCCCCCTGCAAGAGTGAACACGTATCCAGATGTTGACTTTGTTTTATCTGTGGCAAAATCAGAGTCTGAATAACCCACTATTTGGAGTGAGTCGGATCTTCGTATGTCAACATAAGGCCTTTCGTTCCTTGCGCATATCGCAGGACTTTCTTTACCAATTTCCGAGTGCTCGGGCTGGATTGTTTTGAAATCGCCAAGTAACCCGGTGACAAAAGATAGGTCGGGCGTGTGCACACTTGTGCATACTTGTAGGCTTCCTACACCAAGTATATGGCTTTGACTTCATTTCATCGAGCTCGAACTTATTTCTGGGGCATTGCCATTCCCCATATCTTTCACCCTTCACTATAGGAGCAGGCGTGGCACTGCATTTTGACATGTTGAATTTCTTCAATACTTTTTCTATATATCCCTTTTGAGACAATCCCAGTGCGTACTTTCTTCTATCTCGGTGAATTTCTATGCCCAAAACATATGATGCTTCACCAAGGTCTTTCATATCAAAGTTTGAGGACAAGAACTCTTTTGTTCCCTGTAGAAGATTAACATCACTACTTGCTAGTAGAATGTCATCCACATACAGAATCAAGAATATGAATTTCCCATTCTTGAACTTTGTATAAATGCAGTTGTCCTCAACGTTTTCTTGGAAACCAAATTTCTTTATGGTTCCATCGAACTTCAAGTACCACTGTCTCGAAGCTTGCTTTAATTCATAAATGGATCTCTTTAATCGACATCCCATATTCTCTTTTCCTTTCATGACAAAACCTTTTGGTTGTGCCATATAGACTCTTTCTTCTAAATCTCCATTTAGAAATGTCGTTTTTACATCGATTTGATGTAATTCTAAATCGTAATGTGCCACTAGTGCCATTATTATTCTGAAAGAATCTTTACAAGAGACTGGAGAAAACGTCTCATTATAATCAATTCCTTCTCTTTGTGTGAATCCTTTTGCCACAAGTCGCGCCTTAAACTTTTCTCTATATTCCCTCCGGAGTCACATTTTGTTTTGTAGACCCATTTACACCCTCTTTGTTTTGGCTCCTTTAGGAATTTCCTCCAAATCCCAAACGTCATTTAATTTCATGGATTTCATTTCATCTTCCATGGCTTCCACCATTTGGATGAGCGGGCGCTTCTCATGGCCTCTTCATATGAGGCGGGATCATCCTCTATATGAGACTCTTGTGTTATACACCGATAATCATCAGGTATAGCTTTTCTTCTTACTCTTTCAGACCTTTTAGGGGCCTCAACATTTGGCACATTTTCTGTTTGAGACTCTTGTGAAGTCTCCGATTTGGCACATCTTCTATTTGAGGCGTTGTTGCTCCTCCTCATGTGTGGTGGTGTTTTCGATGGATCTGAAGGACGGGTTCCTCATTTCTATTCGTTTCCACCACGGGAGAGCGAACAACGGTGTTGAAGCCGCAACGTCGGGCATTGCGGGCGCAACATCAACGAGTAGCGAGAAGAAAGGTACCGAATCGTCGAAGTGGGTATAGATTCCCGCTTCTCCTCAAGATCAATCACTCGAGCTACCGTGCTCCCTTTATCATTTCGTCTTCCAAGAAGACAGCATGTCTCGTTTCCACAAACATTGTATAAGCTGTTCGGACGGTAGAAACGATAACCATTTGATCGTCGGGATAGCCAATGAAATGACAATGACTGTTTTGGGATCCAATTTCCGATGTTTGGGTTAAATACTTTAGCCTCCGCAGAGCCCCACACACGGAGGTGAGCTAGCGAGGTACTCTTCCGGTCCACGGCTCGTACGGTGTTTTGGGCACCGATTTGCTAGGTACTCTGTTGAGAATATGAACGGCGGTTTTTAACGCCTCCATCCATAAACCCAATGGTAGGGTGGAGTAGCTCATCATGTTGCGCACCATATCCATTAAGGTACGGTTACGCCGTCAGACCACCCCATTCTGTTGAGGCTCGCCTGTAGAATATTGGGCGACTATACCATTTTCCATTAGAAACTTTGCAAAGGGTCCTGGGACTTGTCCATAAGGAGTATACCGACCGTAGTACTCCCCTCCACGATCGGATCTTACTATTTTAATCCTTTTATCGTGTTGATTTTCAACTTCAGCTTTGAATACTTTGAATTTATCCAAAGCTTCCGATCTTTCTTTAATTGGATAAATATAACCATATCGGGAGTAATCATCTCGTGAATGTTATGAAAGAGTCATAACCATCCACACTTTTAACAGAAAATGGACCACAAATATCTGTGTGAATGATCTCCAATGTTCCTGCGCTTCTATTTGCATCTTTTTTAATGTGCTTTCTATATTTTCCTTTGATGCATTCTATGCATTGTTCTAAATCGAGAACTCCGGTGGAGGTAGAATTTCATTCTTAACTAGTCTCTCTATTCTCCCCCTCGAAATGTGGCCTAAACGACGGTGCCACAATTTCGATGAGACATTAGGAGTTCTCTTTCTTTTCTTATTTTCTTTTGTCAACGAGGACCCATCATTCACATCATTTGTATCATTGCATAGAACATTCGCACTTTCATGCATAGGCGCATATAAAGTTTGTCTCGTCGGAAGGCGAGACCCACACATTCATTATTATGAATTATGCGACATTGTACTTTGTCAAAATAACAATAATAGTCATCTTCGCAAACATGGCACACTAATCAAGTTTCTATGCAAAGATGAGACATAAAAGACATCTCGGAGTGGAAGGATAAAGCCGTTATCAAGTTTGAGATTGAGATTTCCGACGGCTTCAACTTTCACTTCAACTCCATTTGCGACTTTAACGTTGCTTTCGCTTCTTTGCGTAGTCCTCGTCAAATGGAATCCTGTAAGGAGTTGGAGGCATGAATAGTTGCTCCGAATCGATCCACCATGTGGATTTCGAATAACTAGCATACAAGGATTCATTTACAAAAGTGATAAAATTCTCACCTTTCTTTGCCATTATCATCTTTAAAAAATCGGACGCTTTCTTGAAATGTCCTTCCTTCTTACAATACAGCCTGGTTTGTCCCCACCGTAAATTGCTTTTCTTGAGGTTGGTGCTGACCTTGGGGCTTTAGAGGCCGTTTGTCCTTTGATTGGGACGGTCTATAGTTCCTTTTCTTTGGGCTATCAACATAGTTGATAACGCCACCATTTTGGGCCTAATCCTCTCCTCCTCTTGTACACATTGTGCAAGAAGAGTATCAAAGGTCCGAGTTCTCGGGTGCACATTATAGTTGAGAATGAAAGGATCAAACTCCTTTGGCAATCGAGACATGATCAGTGAACCAAAAAGTCCTCCTTTAGATCCAAGTCCCATTGCTTTAGTCTTGCATTTTGTGCACTCTTCTGTAGGATAAAATCCCTAATGCCACCTCCAGTGTACCTGTCCGTGACAAGGTCTTTTATGAGTTCTGTGGCATGTGTCTTTTGAAGAACCAGTGAACTGGGTCTTTATTCTTTCTAGATACTCAGAGACATTGTCGGTCTCGGAATTGAGCCTACAATAGCTCGCTCAATTGTATTCTTTACCACAACCATACATTTCTTGTTGGTGAGGCCCACTTTGCCTTTTCAACTATATATAGTTGTCTAAGGTCGCATTTTCTTTTTCTCTTTTTCAAAGTCGGCGTTTGACTCGTATTGCCTCGACTAATGCAGCGAGCTCTATAGGACGGCGTGTGGTTAGCACCCAGTCCACCTCTCCCAAGATGAAAGCAAGGTCAAGCTTTCTTTTCATTCACTGTAGTTATCTCCTTGTAGGGTCGGGATATCTTTTATGCATCCCATCAAGGAGTAACCTCCTGAAAATTGATCATGAAAAGTGAGAAACAAGATATCACATAACCTTCCTATGCATTAAGCCTTCATCACCGTTGGGCGAAATTAGGCATAATACATAGCATGATATTGCAATTAACAACGTTGGTCGAAAATAGCAACATCATATACCATAAATGAAATTCCTAAAATTAAAATTCTCCCGTTGGTTCGAAATTCAATTTTAGAAACGTCGGTTCAACAATATTTGTCAATTTTGCAATGGAAACTTTAAACTAAATAAAAACATTTAACTATAAAAAACAATAAAAACAATAAACCTTTTTTCCCCCCACTTGATTTTGGCCTCGCTCGCACGACACCGTGGGCTCGGGCCCGGCGCCAATGGCTGGGCCGTCGAAACGGCCCAAAACCGTGGCGCGCGCCCGCCTCGATCTCGGCCGTCGGATGGATCCGACGGCCGAGCGACTCTTGCGGGATGGATAAGGGAGCACGCCATCGGCCGAAACCCTAATTAGGGTTAGGGTTCCTCTCGTCCCCGGCCGGCCGCAATCGCCGCCGCAACCTAGGGTTAGGGTTCCTCCCGAATCCCCGGGCCAGCACTGTCTCCCTTCTCCCTTTCGCCAGGCGCCATGGCGGCGGCCCTTTTCTCTCTTCTTTCTCCACACTTTACTCTATGTGACCGGCGCAATCCCCACGACGGCCACAAAGTGCGGAGGACTTTGGCGCCGCCGCGGGCCCTGTCGCCGGCGTGCGCGTGCCCCTCGGTTGCGCGCGCCGCCGTCGACCGGCCCCATAGCGGTGCCCTTTTCCCCGGCGGTCGAAAACCGACGAGGTGAGCATTTTTCTTTTGATGCGGTTTTACAACTTTTCCTCTTCCGATCCGATCGGATCCCTTTTGGCTTTCCCGGATTTTTCAACCCTAATTAGATCGATGCACTAGGTTGCTCTGATACCAATGTTAAGATTTCTAGGATCACTAGGCACCGAAGCTAATAGGGTTTATTCGGGTAGATCAATAGTGGCGCATTCGGATGAGAGAGAGAGGGGATTAGGGTTACCGGTGGAGTGAGAACTCGATGGCTGTCCGTCGGCCATGGTGGTCGTCGTGTGTTGGTGGAGATGTCGTGGGGTGCGGTGGTGGCGCTTCCCGTCGCTACTGCGCCCCTGCTGTTAGATCGGCTAGGGTTTGTGGGTGAGGCTTGGCGGCGACAGCGATTCGGCCCTATCTCTCAACGAGTCCACATATCAATAATCTAAAGTCAGCTGACTTAAGTAAGAGAATCCTCACCCATCAAATATATATCGTTGCCAATCATCTCTAGTTCCAACATAAGAAGGAAATAGAATGGGTTTACATCGAGACAGCAAGTGTGCACATAGCTCCAGATTAGCACGACAGACACGGGCTGAATCAGATCAGCTGATCGAGGCCGACGTACACTGGGTAATGGCTTTGGTGACTGAAGAATTTGTCATTAGTGGTCTTCCAGAAAGTGCAGAGAAGAGCCGTGAGCACCGTGTCTACTTTCTGAAAGAGAGATGGTGTTCGCAAAGCACGTAGGAGTATTAGTTATACGAGTACTACCTGTTAGAGCATCAGAGAGTAATTAACTTGTTGAGCACCGAGTTAATTTCTACCATCAATTGGTCCTTTCCTCGATTGATACAAAGGTACATTTGTACCTGGAAAAGTTCAAACTTTGTATTTAGTTAATGTTTATGTCAGATAAAGTGGTCAATTGTCCAAAGTTGAAAGCCCTAAATTTCGCATTCCCCGATATCAACCAAATCTTTCTTTAAGATAATCGGAAAATTTAATTGAAATTACACCTGGTTTATGCTTCCAACAGGATTCAGGACACACACAACAAAAGAGAGGGGGAAAAAAATCTTAAGACGGATAAGAACAAATCAATCTGTCTTGCTTGCAACATCTCAGACTCTTAGTCACCGAACAGGTACAAAAACCTACATGAACCTACTCCAAAACAGCATTTTCATGAAAGAACCATCGCTTGTCTGCCCCTATCATATGAAACCACGACTAAAACTGGAAGCATTTGAATTTCAGAAAATGGAAAATCTCATTATATATTGATGTCGCCGTCTCATGGTCGCTTTCCGAGCTGAATCTATCCACAAGGCCTTCGCTTTCCACTCATCAGTTGCGATGTTCTAGATGGGCTTTGGCCCACGGTTTCCCCACTTCTTTTCCGAAGATCACTGGCCCACACTTTGTATCTTTCTCATTTCCGCGTCATATTTGATATTTGATTCGATTATATTATTGTTCATTTCCTTCGTGCGCGTGAAGCACGTATAGGCAACGGGTAAAATGTGCTTGACAAATTAATACAAAGGACAGTTCAATCCGTCATTTTTTTTTGTGTTGGCTTGCCACGTTACATCAGCTGCTTGCCCCCCAAATGACATCATCAATGCAAGTATATGCATAGAGGTGATCGAGTTGCATGAATCTATGCTAGTGCTAGCTAATTATGCTGTCACGCATAGAAAGAACTTGATGAAATAATGTCAGCTTGCTTCTTTTGAACGATAAAAGCTAGCCGCATATTCAGGTCCATGAGACCATGAATCACGTACGCATTCGCGAAAAGTTTGGAGAAATTTGTGGCGTCTACTCCGATAATCCGGTCCATTTTCCAGACCACTTGATGACCAATTCACTTTTGTATGGATATTTTTTAATTAAGTCCTGCATCAGTTAACTAAATTAGCATTTGAAAAATCACCATTCGGCTACTATTATATGGTTAGCTTGGCTCTTGTCAGTACTGGCTGGCTTATGCTGACCAAACCTGTTTTTCTTAAATTAAAAGTCGTAGCTGCACCTGCACGCCCCATGGAGGCCAGACTTTCAGAGAAAATGTGCGGGAGAAATTAAGCGAACATTAATTACTGAAAAGCTGAATGGATGACAATTCCTGGCGCTAATACCGAGAGTCAAAATCCTGTAGCTTCCGTTTTCAGACTCAATGAATCCAACAATTATGAATTCTGAGTTGTCAAGCATATTCCAAGACTGATCTTACACGAAATCCATTTCATGTACTTATCAAAAAACAACTTGTTTTCATCTAACAACCTGTTTTAATTAATTTGTTCTCTTTCGTTGTATCTTCCTTTCCAAACAAAAGCATCATATCACATTTAAAATGAAGAGAATTTTATGTGAAGTATATGACTGTACAAATTACTCCAAGAACAAATGAACAAATTACATGGGAATAAGCTTGCATTTGGGCCTAGAAACGGACGAACTGATCGATGACATGCATGCAAGCTCATGGACGCTGACATCATCTATGGAAGTCGAAGCGGAGTGGGAGGAGCCATGGGTCGCCGGCTCCAGAGGTTCACCTCCTTCCTCGGCTCCGACGCCACCAGGCCGCCGCCGAGCACGAGCGGCGCCGAGTGCGCCACGAGCACGTCGTCGTCGTCGTCGTCGTCACTTGCCCTCCTCTCCGCCTCCCTCCAGTCGAAGTCCTCGAACGCCGCGCGGCCGCTGGTGAACCGCTTCATCTGCCCCAGCCCCACCGGCGCCGGCGCCGCAGCCACGGCGCCACCGGCGCGCCCGACCGTCCTCCCCTTGAAGAAGCCGCCGTCCTCGACGACGACGCCGACCGCGACCTGCTGCGGCGGAAGAGCATCCTCCTGACGAGCGAGCTCTTCTGCCTACGCGCGGCGGCGTCCGCCGGCGGCCTGGGCGGGAGTGGGCAGGCGCCGTTCTTGCAGCACGCCTTGACCTTCTTGGCCTTGGCCTTCTTGATCTGGCCGATGCAGGACACCTTGGGCGACGACGGCTCGGGTGTCCGGTACCCGGAGCGGTGCTCCCGGCGGCTGCCGCTCCTCCCTCCGCCGACACCACCGCGCGCCTCCGGCGGGACGATGGAGACGATCGGCCCCGAGAAGGCGTTGCGGTGGTTGAACGACCACCTGCCGTGCGCCGGCACGGCGCCCGAAGCGGAGGCCGTCGTGGTGGCCGCCGAGAACGAGGCCGCCGTGCTCTTGAGGAAGGAGACGATGGCGCCGCCGCTGAAGCTCCTGGACCTCGCGTGCCTGTGCTTCGCCTTCTCCATTGGCATGTGTACGTACTTGTTGCTGCCCACTATTGAATCAACTGGATCTTGGATGGATCGATTGCTGTTCTTTCTCCTTTGTCGTGTGCAGATCGAGAGGGAGGTAGCTTTAGCTTGGGCTATATATATATATACCAGAGGCGGCAGGGAAGGGCAGGTTATGAGATGATTATGTTAGGGTTGGTGAATGAGACTATGTGTACGTAGTAGATTCTGATGGGATGGCAGAGCTGCCGGTAGTAATAACTCGCGTGCGTCGTCGTGTGTGCGTGCGTGGTCAAAGGGGGGCAAGGAGGAGTGGGGTTCGCCGCTGGCTCGCGCGGGAGCGGGTATGGGACAGCGATTGGTTGAGCCGGTGGGAGATGGCCATGGAGGGGGACGCGGTCTGGACTCTGGGGACGCGGCGTACGTGCGCTCGTTGAACGGGCATCCCACCCCGACTTTCGCGTTTGGAGACGCGAGACCAAATCCGCGCCCTCAGACTGCTTAGCCACTGTGTGGATTTGGATGTTGGTGCGCACGGTAGTTTTCTCGTCACGTGATTTTTCAAACCGTTTAGACGTATCATATCGATCTTCGATAATATATTGGTTTTCACGCAAAAATCATGGTTATTGAGCTCAACACCGTAGTTACCGCGAAAATCGTTTCCAAAAGCCATTTTGTACTCCTATGATACGTCGGAAAACGATTTTTGCGGTTTGAAAAACCTGGTTATGTCAGCGCGCGCAGCACAGGCAGGGCCGGCGGAGGCCGTGACCGCGGCCGACGCCGATCGACGACTTGCTGGCGCCGGGAGAGTGATCCCTGCTATGCGAGCGCTGTGCATGCGACGGACTGACGGACGGTCTCGGTGGCGTCGTCGATGCCGACGATGCGTCGGGCTCGATTGACGGTATCCACCTATTTGTGTTTCTGTCGTTGAGAGGGCAAAGGAAACGTTTTTTTTTAATCGGGTTTTTTTTCTTGAGTTTGACTGACTGACACAGTCACACGCACTAACATATCCCCCATTGTGTTGGGTTAGTCCAACAAACATATGTTTCTCTATGCAGTAACACACGTTAGTTTGTCCAATGCACGCTACATATAAAAAGAACCAGTGGTCATTCTATGTTAATCCGCTCTAATCCTATAGTACACCCGTCCAGTTTGAATACGACTAAGCTAGCCTATGTCGGTCCACAGACATGTACATGAAACTCTGATTTTTCTGAATGGCTTACGTAAAAAAATGACTACCTGTTGAAGAATTGCAATGTTGAAGAATTGCAATGTGTGATTTGACTTCATGATTCAATCCTAGAATTAATGAACTTTGCCAGTTTTTCTTAAAAATTTCGTATGATTAGTATAACCGAGAGATAACGGACTCTCTATATTGTCATGCATGTAAATTTGATGATATGAAAAAGAGAAGGCAGAAAAAGAAAATAAAATAACGTTGCAATGCATGATAATGAGAGTCGACTTTTAGCATTTAATTTTTATTGCACGAGGGTAAGCTGAAGGAAAAAGGATAATAAAAATATTTTGGTGCATTATTAATAATTAATAGGTATTGTTATCTTAACTATTGTAGAATGATAGTTTCCGATCGATAATTGATATGTAGTAAGTAAGGGATCGTAGTAAACTTCACCTTTGTAGATGTCCTCATGCATGGTTGCATGAAAGTAATGCTGCGTATGAATGTTCTCTGGATTGTTTTCTTTGCTGAACGACATGCTAACTTAGCTTGTGTACCCAAGTAAGCAATAAAGCAAGTGTTTTTACAAAACTACCGATGAGAGCATGCATGCTTATAAAAAACTACAAAATTGAGCACACGTTGTTCACTGTGAAGCAAATGTAAGGAAGAATGCACCCATTCCCATGGAGAGAAAATGCTACCAAAATTAAGATCATGTTTTTTTCTTCAACTCCAAACTTTTAACTTTTTATTAACACTTTTTTAAACGGTTAAATAATATATATATATAAATTATTAAAAAAACAAATAAACAAAATTTATTTTTAAATTAATTATGTGTTAATGAGTTATTCGTTTAACGTGCACGGAAAGTCTTATCATACATCATACGAAGAACGCAGCCTAAGTGACAGCTATGCTGCGGTATGAAAATACGTGAAAATATAAATAAATCAACTGAAAAAATTATGAGCAAACTTTTATATATATACGGGGTAGTGCTACTTTGCAGCCAGCCACTACAATGAAAGACAGTAGGATCTGCTGCTGTAGCACAGCCGAACCCCCTTATGCTTATACGTTGTATCACTCATTCATGCTTTAAAAGTCAATGAAAAAAATAGTCTAGTTTGAAAACTAACAAAATTAACTCTAAAATACTAAAATTAAAATTTTAAAATTTAAATGCCAACTTACGTTGATAAGCTGACCAGCAGAAAGAAAAGTACGAAAGCTTATAAGAAATTGTGTGCGATGCTATTGTTCTCCTAAATTGGGTGAAGGACAGCGGCTTGACATAAATAGTGCATAGATGCGTCATTTTGTCGTCATAAATTGCGTGCGATGCTATTGTTCTCCGAGATTTTCGCTGTCCCTTATACACTGACGCGTATACTAAATCTCCCATGGGTTTCGAAAAGCTTGGACGATCAAATTGACCGTCGACCTGCAGAACATAATGACGCTGACAGCAGATGATAATACTCCTATCCTTCATGACAAACGCATCCAATGTAAGGGCGTCCCTGTCTACAGATGACAACAGGTAAAATCCTTGACGGTGGTACGGTGTTGGGTCGGGAGAGGATGAGGAGGAGTGAGCAAGTGAGGGATGAGGGGATTATAGCGTAGGAGAAAAATGAATCACGAGTCGTGGCACATCGAAACCCTAAACCAAGTTTATATATGTTGGTGGGGTTGAGACCATATGTCAGCAGTTAGAGCGGGTCTAACGGTTTTACGGGTGTGGATATCATTTTTTTACTCTCGTTAGTAACTATCCAATTTTATCCAGAGATATATCTATGTCAGTGTCCGCACAGACTTAAACATATATTCGTGCTCATCGAATTTTGTATCTTACAAGGATATTTGTTGTCCGTTGTCATCTTTACCTATGCCCTCACGATAAGGTTTCCCACGTCAGCTCTCGCTGTACCGGCCGTCGTCACCGATCCAGCCTTGAATTGGATCCAATCCAACGTGAAAGCCCAAATGCCTTATACCGTGGGCCGAAATAGCCAAGCCCATAACATTTACTTGACAAACAGGCCGAAACTGCATTGGGCCGCGTATTCCCACAAAAGCCTGGGCCCAAGCGAACTCCAGGACAAAAACCCTACTACTACCCCACTCCCATCATTGCCGCCGGCGGCAGCAAACCGAGCAGCCACCCCCACCTCCGCGTCGCGCGCCATGGCTTTCCTCCTCAAGCCCAAGCGCCACCTCTTCCCCTCCTCTGCTCTCCGCCTCCGACGGTTATGCGACGCCGTGCCAACCCTCGCGCTGGCGCCTGAACCGGAGCCGGAGCCGGAGCCTGAGCCCGCGTTGGCTCTGTCGCTGACCACCGCGGAAACTAAACTCTTGGACGCGCTCCACGCGGCCCTCACCGACCACCGCCGCGCCCACCCGGCCGCTCCTGTCCCCGCCACCGCGCCCTCCGAGCCGCCGCTGCCGGAGCTCTCCTCTGCCCTCTCCGGCCTGCTCACTTCCCCGCCTCCGCCGCACCTCCCGCTCGGCCTCCTCCGCCGCCTCCTCGCGCTCCGCCGCGGCGTGCCGCTCCCGAGGCGGTGGCGTTCTTCCACCACGTCCTCCCGTCGCTTCCCCCGACTCTCTCCCCTCCTTCTACGCCGCCATGATAGACCTGCTCGCCAAGCACCACCACTTTCCCCTCGCCCGCCATCTGCTCGAGGAAATGCGCGAGCGCTCCGTCCCCATCTCGGCGCAGCTCATCCTCGCCTTGATCCGTAGATACGTCCGCGCTGAGATGCCGTCGGAGGCTTCCGACCTCTTCCGCCGCATGGAGGAGTATGGCGCCGGGGCTCCCGACCCGGCCACGCTCGCTTCTCTTCTTGGGGCGCTCTCCAAGAAGCGCCTTGCCAGTGAGGCCCAGGCTCTGTTCGACAGTTACAAGTCTGTCTTTACACCGGATGTTGTGCTCTACACAACGCTGGTGCACGCGTGGTGCCGTGCCGGGCGGCTCGATGAGGCCGAGCGGGTGTTCGCTGAAATGCAGCAGTCTGGGATTAAACCAAATGTGTATACATACACGGCGGTGATTGATGCAATGTACCGTGCAGGGCAGGTGCCCCGTGCTCAGGAGCTCCTGTGCCAGATGATCGATTCTGGGTGCCCGCCGAACACCGCAACATTCAATGCCATCATGAGGGCGCATGTCAAGGCTGGGCGATCCGAGCAGGTTCTGCAGGTGCACAACCAGATGCGGCAGCTCGGATGTGAGCCGGACATTATCACATACAATTTCTTGATAGAGACACATTGCGGGAAGGGACAATGTAACCTTGATGCTGCGATGAAAATGCTCACAAGGATGATTGCCAAGGGCTGCATTCCTGATTGCCACACATTTAACCCCATGCTGAAGTTGGTGCTTGTGCTTGGCAATGTAAATGCTGCTCGGAAATTGTATGAACGGATGCAGGAGCTGCAGTGCAAACCAAATGTCGTCACATATAATTTGCTTATGAGATTGTTCAATTTGGAGAAGTCGATGGACATGGTGCTGCGGATAAAGAAGGACATGGATGTACAGGGAGTGGAGCCAAACGTGAATACTTATGCAGCTCTAATTGAGGCATTCTGTGGAAGGGGAAACTGGAAACGTGCACACATTACGCTGAGGGAAATGGTTGAGGAGAAAGCCCTTAAACCCACAAAGCCAGTTTATGATATGGTATTGGCCCTGTTGAGGAAGGCTGGTCAGCTCAGGAAGCATGAAGAGCTTGTGGAGATGATGGTGGACCGGGGTTTCATCAGCCGCCCAGCTAATGATGCATTGTGGAGGGCACTATCCGCTTGATGATCTTTATGTTTACTATCTTATTGGTGTCATGGTGTGCGATCTCATAAAAAAGGTATTATATTGTAATCCGTTATATCCTACCTCATTGAGGAATAATGATGCTTCCTGGGTAAATTTGATGAGATTGCCAAACTGAAATTCTTGAGAGTGCATGTTCTTTGGCTAGTGCGGTTATAGTCCTTATGGAGTGGGTTGCATGTGGATGTTGGGTGGTAGAGACTACATAATTGTGAAAGGAAAAAAGTTGATCTGGTAATCTGTGGCTTGCAGTTCTGATCATGCAGATTCTGAAAATCAACTATATCAATCACTCAACTATATATGTTGACTGTGATCTGGAAAGTAGTACGTACAACACTTATTCGGTGAAGGAAGCAGTACCTTGTACTATGCAAATTATTTGAACTTTACAGGAAGAACTAATGTTAGGATGGCTCAATCTTTAGCAGTTAGCATTATGTGGCTTCACGATTTGCATTAATTAACAAACGTGCTGGAACTTAATATCCAGATAACAGTAGCCCTTGCAATTTGAACTGCTGTAGAATGGAGGCAAACCCTATGTCGTACGACTACAAGGTACTCGTCTAAACTATCTTCGATCTTATGGTAATTATATTCCTTCCAGAAATATTAGTCTTACTCTAGCTTGGGAAGTTCTATGTTTTCTCTGAATTCTATCTTCATCAGCTTACCAAATTCATCGTGCAAAACCAGTTGTCTTTATGGTATAGTGGATTCTGTTTGAGCTTTGCTCTCACTTGCATGATTAACTAGGTGCAATATGTCGTAGCTTTCTTGCAGGGCGTTTGCATCTGGAATATCTGCAAAATGTCGGCTGATAGAATCAAACAGCGGTCAGCCTTGTCTCATGGGTGATCACAGGATGGTCTCCCTGTTTCTCCTGTTGTTTCCTGGACTGTTCAGTGTTCACATAGCATTGAGATAATATGCGGCTCCAAATCTCATCTCCAATGCTTATCTGGCACATCAAGTGATCTCCTCAATTGTATCTGTGTTGAATTATCCAGATACAAAAATCAAGCAAATATAAAACAAACAATTATGATCTGTACATAGGCCATGAGTAATATGTAGGACAAAATCAAAGGTCAGTAAGAACCCGCACAAGTACTTTTTGTTTTTTGCCACTTAATATATGTCATTTATGCTTCAACAAGATCACCTTTTTCTGAAACTGCATGCTTGGCAGCATCTAACACTTCCCTTTAATCATTCTCTTAATTTTTTCAGGTAATGTAAGATTCACTTTTGTGGTGTACAGGTGTTGGCATGCATGCATATGGCTCACCGAATGGCCGGTGCGTCTTGTTCGGCCGGTTCATGCAACTGCATTTTTGCACTGGTACACCGCCCTGACTCGATTCACCTATCCATTCCAAGCCTAAGCTTGCAAGCATCACATGGCAGCAGGGCATCTTTTTTTTGCCTGGAATCATCTATCGGGGAACTGTCAGGCATGAGGCACAACCGGACACAGGGATATGCCTCGCCAAGAAATGAAATAGGAGCAAATTGGTCAGAATCTTGTTTGAGCCTGTGGGCTAAGGTCTACATGTGAACCTTTTTTCTTCGTCGTGTGAGGGACTCCAGCTTCTTCCCAGATCCCACTGCCTGGTTGGTCTATGTTAGTAGTATGTTACTCTCTGCAATTAGATTAATTAACCTGTGACTGTGAGCTTGTTGGAGCTAGCGATGATCTTTTATGTTTGACACCACCCACCTCATTTCCTTTTTTTTTGTTTATTCAATTCAATCAGATGCATGGATGTAGCATTGTACTATTGTACCTGCCTACCTGGGTTGTCCAAATGATGGCATTTGCACTTGCCAATTTACTGCTTGCTTCTGCTAATTAACCCATGTTCATATATGGCTGCAGTCTTAAGCTGTTAGTCAACTTGGTCGACAGTGGAAACTCATGCAAAATTTGCTTTTTCAGCTTAAATCTGGATTTTAGATTCTGATTTATTTCTTTTCGTCGTAGTTTATTTTCCATCCTTGACTTTTAAATCATTAAAAAACATATATAAAAAGTTTACTCTCAATTTTTTTCCTATCGTTTTAAAATATAGCAACATAGAAGGAGTTTGTTCAAATTAGTAGGGTTAGAGGTGGTGTCTAAGGCTTTATTTGATTTGGAGGAATTTCAACTCATGCGAATAGAAATAGTGGATGAATAGAACTACATGTACACTTCAATCCATAGAAATTTTTCAAGACGTTTGAATTGACGAAAAATTCTCTATGTTAACTTGTACCAAAATGGCATTCATAGGGATTAATTATTAAGAATCTAGTTTTTGCTCAAACCGAACATATTGGACTGCATTGCTTGGGTATTTTAGCTACTCGCCATTCACCTGTGAACCAACCAAGCAATCCAAGGGACCACATGCGCACAGCGCACAGTAACCAAGAGCAGCATGGATCGATCGATCGGGCTAAATCAAATCCAAGGCAGTGGATTTTTATCTCTCTGAATTTTTCTCTCTGAATTTCTCTGAATTTTTCTCTCTGAATTTCCTGACCTGACCTGACCTGACCTGACGCTGAGCAGCAGTGAGGCTCACCACCAAGAAGACGAAGAAGATCTCCTCCTCCGTTGCTTTGGAGGATCAACGGGTCCACGTCCACGCGCCGCTACCCTCCAAACCCCTCCACATTGTTTCTGTCTCCCGCCTATATCAACCCAACGCCTCGCCGCTGCTTGCAAAAGTTGGCGATCGATGCAGCTCGGCGTTTCCAACCTCTCGCCACGAAACCGCCGCCATTTTTGGCCGCTTCTGCTCTCCTCCTCAACCTATAGCGCTTTGCTTCGCTTTGCCCTCCCGTGACAACAACGTTCTCCTCTCTCTGACTTTGTGTTGGGATCGATGGGCGCGGCGGCGGAGGAGGTGGTGGTCAGGGCGCCGCCGTCGTCGGCCAAGAGGAGGTCGACCACGCTGCTGCACCTCTTCCAGCTCGAGAAGGCTGATGTAGGTGTGATGTTCCCGGGGACGGCCAAGCTCCCGCCGCCGTCACCGGAGCCCGAGGCGGATTGTCTGATTGGAAAGATTGAGTCGTGCAGCCGGGTCTTCACGTTCGTCGATGGCGCCGCCGGCGCCGGGGAGTCCGCCGAGGAGAGGGACGCGAAGACGGAGGCGCTCATTGAGGTGCTCGCCGCGGTGAGGGCGAGCGGGAAGAAGCAGCAGCCGCCGGGGCTGGACCATAGGGTGATGGTGGCGCTGGTCAAGATGGTCGCCGCCAACCTGTTCCGGGCAATGCCGCCGTCCGCCTACCCGTCGTCGCTCCCGCCGCCGTCCGACGTGCTCGACGACGAGGTGCCCGTGATGGTGCTGCTCCTGTCGTGGCCGCACCTCCATCTCGTGTATGACGTGCTCACCGCCGCGGTCGCCGCGGCGGACGCCAGGACGCTCCGCAACCACGTCGACCGGGGCTTCCTCGCGTCCCTCGTCGCTCTCTTCGCCTCCGAGGACCCACGCGAGCGCGACCGCCTCAAGACCGTCTACCACCAGCTCTACTCCAAGCTGACCACCGAGCGCGCATTCATGCGGCGCACCATGGCCGCCGCGCTGCTCCGGTTCGTCTACGACACGTCCCCGGCCGAGGCCGAGCGCCACTGCGGCGTCGGCGAGCTCCTGGAGATCTGCGGCAGCATCATCAACGGCTTCGCCGTGCCGCTCAAGGAGGAGCACCGCGCGTTCATGGCGCGCGTGCTGCTGCCGCTGCACCGGACGCGGTGGGTGCACACGTACCACCGCCAGCTCGCATACTGCGTGCTCCAGTTCGTCCACAAGGAGCCCGAGCTCTCCGGCGCCGTCGTCAGGGACATCCTCCGCCACTGGCCGGCGACCAACTGCCAGAAGGAGGTGCTGCTCATCGACGAGCTCGAGGAGATCGTCGAGATCCTCGACCAGCACCACTTCGACAAGCTCGTCGTCCCCGTCTGCTCCCGGATTGCCCGCTGCGTCAGCAGCTGTAGCTCACAGGTTTGTGCTTCTTTGCACCATTTTCACAATCAATGTTAACTACATTTTCATAATAAATTTTAAGTATATTTCCACAATCAATTAAGTACATGCATAATTCTTGCTTCCTTCCAACATTTTCTTATACATTTTACAAGTTAAGATCAATCAGCACAGTTTTGTGGAGTTTAGTTTCAGAATCTGAACTTTCTGCAGCTCAGATAATTAATCTGACAATTGAAGGTTCGTGAGAGTGATCACATTGAGAAAATGGTTTTCAGAATATACCGTTAAGCATAATTCAGATAACTTTCGAGCATATTCGTCTCAGCGATCCATTCTACCCCCATGCTGTTAGTGTGGTACATGTGGGGAATAAAGTTCGGTTTGATTGCAAAGTTTCGATAAAAAGCGGCTTTATAAAGCGTCGCCACTTTAATCTGTCCACTCCACGTACAGCGTTCGTGTAATTCAGTTTCACAAAAAAAAAACCCCGCTTTTTATGCAATCCAATTCATCTTCAAATTCCAGCTCATTCAATTTCTGAATATCCATTCTATTCTGAGTTCTGAACACTGATGATGCTCTGCTCTGCATCTGAATATACCTGTTGTAAACTGATCTAAAGCTTCTGCATCTTCTGAATGTAACCTGAATATACTGATGAGTGATGATCCAAAGTTTTCGTTAATAAAGCGGGTATGATTCCAACTGCACTTTTCTTGTCGTGTAATCCAGCCTTTGTTGATATCATCAGTACTACCCGTCCTCGATGAACTGATACCGCAGGACATTGTGGTTGCTCACTCACTTTAGCAGGTTGGAAAATAATCAAATCTTGGACCAGCAGTTGCAGGTTGCAGTAACAGCAAATGTTAATTTTTTTGGTGCGTGTTTGCAGGTGGCGGAGAGGGCGCTGTACGTGTGGAACAACGAGCGGTTCGTGGCGATGGCGTGCGCGGCGGGGCCGGCGGCGATGGAGGAGCGGATCTTGCCGGCGTTCGTTTCGAGCATGGAGGTCAACCTGGAGCAGCACTGGAGCAGGTGCGTGCAGCAGGTGACGGCCAGCGTCAGGGCGCTGCTGGACCGGGTGGCGCCGGGGGCCTACGCCCGGTGCGCCGCCGGCTCGCCGCGCGCCGATCGGAGGCCGACGCCGACGCCGCCGCGCGCCGCGCCCGGTGGCGCCGCCTGGAGCTCGCCGCCGCCGCCGCCGACGCCGCCAAGTAGTGTAGTAGTAGTCGTCGTCTACGCTTTGTACATGCCAAAACAAGCAAAGCAACGATTTGGTTTTGGTCGTGACCGTCGTAACGCGTCGTCGTGCGTGGAGATGGAGCTAAGGGTTTTTTATCGTTAGCAAAATGGCTGGGTTTTCAGCTACTCTCCGTCTCTAACAATTCGATCTTACCTCCGTTATTATGTATAAAATTGTTGACGTAACATTATATCATTTATTTTATTTAAAATTAATATAAATACGTAAAATTATAAGTTGAGGTTATAATTTTTTACAAAATAAATTACAATAAAATAGATGATAATTATATAATTTTTTTAAATAAAATGAATCATCGAATGCTACGTTAAAAATTAACTATGTTATTTGTTAAAAATTGGAGAGAATATATTTTATACGGAAGGTCAGTAGATTCGCAGCCATGTTAGTCAGCGAAATTGTGCAAGCACATTCACATAGTGTATAAGGTAAGTTAGGGGAAACGAACAAAAGCGAGCAGGTGAGATGTGAGGAGGAGGAGGAGCGGGCGTGTCACGGGCGGGCGGGTTCACGTGGGCGTTTGACCCCGCAGGTTTTCGGCCTTTGGGCCGTCGCGTCCGGGTTGCAGGTGAGGCAGTGTTGTTTTGTTACGGGTTTTGTTGCTTGGTTTCTTCCATCCGGCGGGCCTAGTGTGACTGTGGTGTTTATAAATGAACGTAAAAAAATTATTAACATATAATTAATTAAAATTTAATTATTATAAAAAATTAACAAATAGATATATTTAATATTTTAAAACAATTTTTATATAAAATTTTTTTACATTTATCTCTACCATTTATAATGCACCTTAGTAACGGTTTCTTACTCACTTTTAATTTAACGAAAAATCAGAATCCACTTGTTTGTTTCATATTATTTTTAATTTTTATTATGTGTATGTATGCATGGATTTAATTGTGAGAGGTTGTCCAAAAATTGCTTCTTTCTGGCTTGACGTATGCAGGTTATATTTTTTTTTTACTTGTATGCATGTTTAATTTAAAAAGAAGTGATTCATTATATACGTTAGCATGTATATATTACTAGTTAGTTTAATAACATATTAAAAAAATCAATATAAAACCTAAGTCTTAATAAAAGAAGACATATCTACATGGGTGAGCGTGTGACAGTGTCAGCTGAGTCGTCGTCGGCTCGTCGCCCGCCCGCCTGTCTCGTCTTTCGCGGGAACGGGCGACCAAGCTGGGCAACGGTGTCAGCCGGTGTAGATGAATGAAACGGTGAATACATAATACATTGCCCATCCCTTAGTTACCGTCGGTGAAAACAAAGGGCATCTCTGGGTCTGTTTGGGTATAGAAATTGAGTCGGTTTCGATTGGATTCAACCGACCAATTCTGCTATGTGGCTGTTATTTCGAATAGGGAAAGGTACGGATAACCGCCTGTCTTACTCTGATTTACCTCCACCCTCCCATCTGATACGCTTAAGAGAAAAATCTGTCAAAATCTACCATAACACACAAAAACTTAAAAAATCGAGTTTAAGACGTGTCAGTTAGTTTAATTCTGCAACTAGATAGAAATAAAAATATCTGATCAAAATAATGATCGGCCAATGGACAGATATAAAATTATATGCGTAGCCGATGTCGATGAAATTCGGATCAATGATCGATGAAAAAATAATCAAACTATTATCGGCTAGGACTAGTCAAAATATAATTTACCATAAATCTTTTCTTAATAAAAATAATCTTGATAGATCTAAAGTAAACTGAAACAGTGTAAGATTAAGGTTATTAAAGAAAGTCTAATTACTAATTATGCTGTTTGGAACATAAGCCAATGTAGCCGATATTAGGTTAAAGATATTATACTATCATCTAGGGGTGAAAACGGGTGAAAACGGTACGAGATAATATTCGGATTTCGTTTGAAAAATCAAATACGGATAGTGTCACCTGGATAATTTTCGGATTCGAAACGGATAATTTTCTAGGATACGAATATGAATACGTAGAGGCATTATCCAATGGATAGCGGATACGCGGATACGGTCGATAATATCCGGATATCTCATCGGATAATATTCGGACCCTAGGTTAGGGGTGAAAACGATACGGATAATATCCGGATTCCGTCTAAAAATCGATACGGATAGTGTCACATGGATAATTTCGGATTTGGAAACTAAAATGGATAATTTTTCTCGATATGAATACGGTAGAGGCATTATCGGCGAATAGCGGATACGGTCGATAATATCTGGATACCTCATCGGATAATATCCGGACCCTATGTGTGGAGTCTTTGGCCCACCCCCATTATGTTCAATATGTTATAATTTATGTACTATTTGTGAGTTTGTGATATGTGGAATTATGGACTATGTTGATTAACTATTTTATGATAAACTACTTAAATTATGATATACACTCATGTAAGTGAATTATTTTTTTATTATGGATGTCTAAAATTACTATGCTTGATTTATAATGATATTTCATATGAAAGATGATATGGTCGTGAAATTAGTAAAACAATGTTGATATGGACATTTAAAATTTATTATATATGTTGCTTAACTAAAAATTATAAATATTGATTAGTTTGATAGTGTTTAATATTCCGATCAATATCCGTTATCGTATTTGTTTCGATTCATATCCTTTCCGTATTTGTTTTCGATAGTATTTGTTTCCGTTTTTGTATCCGAGGTTTCCGATTCCGAATTCGATTCCAACAAATAAAAACAAATACGGTATAGCTTGTTTCGACCGTATCCGATCCGTTTTCATCCCTACTGTCATGAGCCGAGACTAAATAAAATATAATTGTTTATTACTATTTTTTATTAAATACAATCTTAATAGTCGAATCTAATCGAGACAAGATAAGACTAAAACTAATTAAGATAAATGATTATATAGCCTTGAAAAATAGCCGATGTACGCAATTCAAAAAATGACAAATAGATAACTCATCGACTAAACTCTGACGAAACTTTAAGCAGATCCTATCAAACTTAAATAAATATATTTAACAAATCAAAACTAATAGACCATATATAAACTGATTGATATATATAAACTGGTTGATATATTGAATGCATATAAGAAAACAAAGCAATTAAAGAAAGAACCAATAAAAAAGCCGATATATGACATAGTCAATGCATATAAGGACTTAATTAGAATATTAAACTTAATGGAGAAAGTACTAATTACGCTTATACAAGCGAAGTTGACGGAACTTACTTCTCGTCGGAGATCAAAACTAGAACTTGCGTGGCGATACGTTAAAAGTTGTATATTGATCTGTGATTTACAAAGACCCTAAACAAACATATTTATACCTTAGGTTAAAACGAGTCCAATTCAGACACGATCTGATCGGCTCGAGACTCTATCTTCACAGAAAAGAAAACTAACAAGTCTTCTTGTTATGAAAGATAAAACAAAAAAAACTATAAAACAAACTCTATGTGATACACTTTTCAATCATAGCATCTAGAATCAGGACGTTCTTGACTAGGCTTTGACTAACGGCAATTATCAAATTTTACGGTTAACACATCTCTCGCTGTATCTAACATGATACGAAACTCGAATACAACCTGGGTGGCCCTATTTGGAGGAAGCTTATAGTACTCCCAGATCTGATAGCTGCAGGTACTCTCAGAACCTGCAGTCTCCTACTAGATTTCCACTCAGATTTAAAGACACGGTAACTATAGAGTTCAAAATAAATAAGAATAGCTTGAGATGGCCAGCCGCACATGCCTCAAAATCCTAATCCACTTGCTTAAGTACTATTACTTGTATCATAGGAAAAAACCATCTTAACCAATATATGAACATGAAAACAACAACTGAAAATGATATATCGGAGAGGATTAAGTATGAAGATGTCATTTCAAGAAATACTAAAAGATGATGCTTTTCAGTAAGATATGAGGTTAGTTTATTGATTTAGTATTTTCCAACATGGCGAGAAATATGCACGTGGCAGTGAGACCAGCGGCGTTCCTACATAGTAATTCCTGATGTCACACCACTGGTAAATTTTTCAATCCTAGTTAATTTATATCATATTAATTAATATATTAGTCAATAATTAAATAATCAGTATGTATTAGAGCAACTCTAACAATGTCTCTATTTTACTCCCAATACTTTGTTTTGGGGGAAAATGAGAAAAAAACTTCTTCAACAGTACCCCTTATCTCTCCTAAAACTTTCGCATCGCTAAAAGGAGGTCTCCGACGCGCAAATATTTGCGGGGAAGTCGACCCCAATCCTCTGCTCGTGTGGGGTCTCGCTGCTTCGCGCGCGCCGTTGGCCTTGGGTCACGCCTTCCTCTGCCCTTTCCCACGCAGCCTCGCCGTCGCGCGCGCTTCCCCTGCTATTTCCCGCGCGCTTCCCCTCCTATTTCACGCGCGCTTCCCCTCCCATATTCAGCAGATGCTATTTGAGTGGCGACGGCAATCAAATTTGGGGGAGTTGGGCGTCGGTGGCGACGGCTTTGGGCGGCGGCGGCAGCGGCTTTGGGTAGTGGCGGTTGCTGCTTTGAGCTGCGGCAGGGATGCAGCCACCACGGGCATCAGCAGGGATGCAACCACCATTGGCTCCTGTCAATGGTAAAATTATCTTTACTTTTTGATCTGATGAATGGTGATGAAATCTTGCATTTGTTTCACTTAAATTACATGTCGATGATTGGAAAATAGGAATTGGGGCTATAGTATGATATGCATCTAGTCGTCTTATGTTGTAGTTAGCATCTCTTTGTCTCTCTCTGGTTTGGAGTTTAGTTAGGTTTACAATCTACAGATAGTGGTTTAATAATTACGTTTTCAATCTACTGATAGTGGTCCTTGTTAGTGTAATGGATTTGTCACATTGATTTATATCAAGATAGTGGGACAGCATCCGTTCAGGATATTGGATTACTCTGGCTTCTCCAATCTAACTGAGATTTTGTGAAAGACACATGAATTAAGTGCTGCTCGTCTCATGACTGATGCAACCTTCTGGTTCTATCAAGTGTCATATGTGGATCCCTTTTCAATCTGATGATTTCTTGGGGTTTTCAACTGCCAATTGTAAAATTATCTTTTAGATTGGAGCTTTACTGCATACAACTACCAAATCTAGTTCAATACCCGAATGCATTACTGCATACAGTTCCACATGTACAATTGTGATGGACTATAACATTTCTCTTATTAATAATAAATGCAACTATATAAGAAGTTAAGCTCCTGTGTATTGACTCAGATTGGAATATGCTATGTTGGTGTTGCATTAAATCAGCTTGTTTTATATTCACAGAGTATATATACTGTGTATATCATTCTTAAAAGGTTAATTGCATGTTGTAATATTGTACATCACAGTAGTAGGTCTTGCCCCTCTAAAATACCAACTAAATTATTCTTTGTTATGCTTGCAGGAAGTAGATTTTTACCAACATGATTATGGATGAAACTAATGTAGGTGATTTTCATAATTATGTCCACACCTATGCTGAACAACATTCACAAGCAATGCAAGTTAATCCAACGGCACCCTCTGCGAGGCCAAATCATAAGAGATCAAAAAATTTCAATGACAACGAAGATGAGGTATTGGTTTCGGCATGGCTGAATGTAAGCTTGGATCCAGTCACCGGGAAAGACCAAAACGGTGGCAAGTATTAGTCTCGTATCTATGACTACTTCCATGAACACAAGACCTGTCCCTCTAACCGTACCATCAATTCTCTGATGCACCGGTGGGAGACCATACAAAAAAGTGTGAACAAGTTTTGTGCATGTCTAGCACAGGTTGAGCGAAGACAACAGAGTGGTACTACAATGCAAGACAAGGTAGTTACTCAAATATGCAATATTAGCATTTAATTTGGCTTATTTATTGTCATATATCACATATGAATTTGAGATTGGTGTGTGTAGGTTGCAGAGGCATGCGCTTTGTACAAGTCTCAAGACGAGCATGAGAAACCATTTCAGTTCAGACATTGCTGGAATAAGCTGCGAACTCAACCAAAATGGCTTTCCAAAATTGATGAACTGGCTAGTGGTAAAACATCTAACAAGAAGCAGAAGACAATCTCAACCGCGGATCCGATTGTAAATTTTCCTAGTGCAGTGGCACAAGCTGAGGTAGATGGTATAGAGGATAATGCATTGACAAGGCCAATTGGTAAGAAGAAGGCTAAAACAGCATTGTTGAAAGAGAAGAAAAAAGTGTGACCACAACAATTGAAAATATGTGGGCACAGAAGAAACAAGCTGATGAGTAGAAAGAGGTGAAAAAGAAAGAAAGGTTCAACAAAGCATTTGCTCTTGAACAGGAAAGAGTTGCAAATGAAAAGCTACTTCCTGAGGTGAGGAGTCAGGAGGTCCATTTGCAGAAGAAGAGGGACGAAGAAAGGATTATGTCCATGGACTTCTCTTCATGCCGATGAGCAAAAAAGTACTACATGTGTTTGCAAGCTGAGATCATGAGTCGTTTAGTTAATTAGAATTTATTTTTCAAATAATAAGTAGGTTTTAAAATCTGAAATAAGTCATGAGCCATTTGAATTTTGCTTGAATTCTGAAATAAGTAGGATGCTTGTCATTCTGAATAGACTATGAACTTGCTTGAGACAGGAAATATTGTGGCATATGTGTGGCTTTCCTGGATATGTGTGGATTTCCTGAATTTTGTTTCCATGGCATTGCTTTACTGGATATGTGTGGCTGTGATTTTCGGCATTTTTTTCCTAATGTCATATGCTGCAAAAGAACACCTTTAATGTCAATCTGCTGTCATTTTTCTGTTGGGTCCTCCTGTACTCCAATGGCGGCTGAATCTGGTGTCATTTTTCTGTTGGGTCCTCCTGTACGTGCTTTGGTCCTTTGCTTTGGTGCTTGCAAAGGACAATGGATTTCAGTCATCCTTGATGATACTACTACTGCTACATGACCACAGCAGCAGCAACAGATGAACTCAATGGACAATAATATGACATTTCAAAATATAACAATGTACAATACTCCTACTTATTTCACTGATCTCCAATTATTCTGCAAAAGAACACCTTTAATTGAAGTATATACTCAGGAGAAGAGTTTATCATGGTTGCTCGTACAGAGTAGATCAACTTATAGGCTCGAGAGATTCTATTGCTTGCTGCTGGGAGGGTTTGTGTTATAAATGGATTTGTACTGCATTCTAATGGTTGCAAGCACGTTTGTATGAGGTACAGTACAATTGTTGTTTGAGGTACAATTGCTGGTTGAGGTACAGTAAAATAAGCCTTGATGAATTAACTGGCATTTTGTATTTACATCTGGTGAGCATCAAAGAAAGTGTACAGTAACACACATACACATATATAAAGTAAGACTTATTACAGATTGGGTATGTTAACATTGCTTCGATGATCAAAATAATGCATAGAACATCTAATTATTTAAAAAATAAGGGGCCAAAATCATCAAATTAAAATGTCTACATAGAACATCCAATTCTTCTTGATGTAGCTAATCATTTATAGAGGTCTGGATGATGCTGCCAAAAGTGCTCAATGAGATCATCTTGAAGCTGATTGTGAACATCTCTCTCTTATATCCTTATAATTTTTATGAACTCCTCAAATTCAAGTGTTTTATCATGAGAAGGATTTACCTTTTCTCTCCCATTCCCTCATAATTTGGATCGTCTTCATCAACGCGCTCGTCCTCAACTATCATGTTGTGCATAATGACACAAGCCCTCATAATTTGTCCAAGAGTTTCTTCATCCCAAAATCAAGCTGGCCCCCGAACAATAGCGAAACGAGACTGCGAACCCCAAATGCTCGTTTCACATCCTTCCTACAAGCTTTTTGGGCAATCGCAAAATATTTCTTCTTTCTTCCTTGTGGGTCAGATATGGACTTCACAATTGTGGCTCACGAGGGATATATGTCATCGACAAGATAATAACTCATTTTATATTCGTTGTTATTAATGGTATACTTCACCTTCGGAGCTTGACCTTCACTAGACGTGCGAATAATGAAGAACGGTGCAAAACATTGATGTCATTGTGTGAACCAGGCATCCCAAAGAAAGCATGCCAAATCCAAATATGATTATCTGTAACAGCTTCGAGTATAATTGTAGGCTCATGCACATGCCCGGTATACATACCTTGCCATGTCGAAGGATAATTTTTCCACCTCCAATGCATACAATCAATCGACCCAAGCATACCAGAAAACCTCTCTTCTCGCAATGGCAAGTAATCTAGCAAGATCATCATCATTAGGTGATCTCAAGTATTCATCTCCATAAACCTCCGAAACGCTCTAACAAACCTTCTTAAACTCTCAATAGCAAGGTGCTCTCACCAATACAAATGTAATCATCGTAGCATCACCGCTACTCCATAAGTTAACATCCGAAATGCTGCAGTAATCTTTTGCGACTAGAAAGGCCAAGTACACCAGTAACATTTCTTTTTTGCACAAAATATTCATCGTGTTGTTCGACGACATTCCATATGCGTACATACAGTGTACGTCTCATCCGAAACCTGCATGATAAGATCAATGACACATGTACGTAATATGTTTTTTTAATAAAATGGTTCAAATAGATCTATTGTTTATGTACCTTTGTCTGAAATAACTATGTCCATACGTACAATCATGTGAAAAATAATCTCGATACAACCTCTCATACCCTGCCTGTCTGTCTCGCCGGAGTACTTGATGCCCTGGGATAGAGCCACGATGTTTTTTTCATCATCGGACTCATTCGCATCCATAGCAACATGAGCAACAGAAACCAAGAAATCATCATCGTCATCATCTGACGACGAATCCATCACCAGTTTTATTAAAAGGCTTCGTGGACTCATCTCGAATCCGTTTTATGTAACTTCGATTATAGTTGACCGAAGAAACTCTGAGCGAATGACAGGATATTGGGTGCTGTAGCTGCTGCTCTCGCTGTGAGAAATTTGCGATGCTTGTGCTGCCACTGCTCCAAGTGCTCTTGCCGATGTTCCACGTGTTGCCTGCTTCGCCGATTGCAAGTTGCCTGCTGTTGCCGTGTGTTTGCTGCTGCCATGTGTTGCAGTTTGTTGTGCTGTTGTGCCGTGTGTTATCCCAAAATCCCAAGTAATCTAGCAGTTTGTTGTGCTGTTGCCGCTAGCTGCTCTCTTTGCGGCGGCCATGTCTGTCGCCGTGGAGAGGAGCCAAGGCAGAGGGCGAACGCGAATTTTGAATGCGTTGCATGAAGGTAGCCCAAATATAAAATGGGCCCAATTATAATTACGTGGCATATTTTAAAATATTAAGGATATTTTTTTTGGTGTTCTGCTGTGGGTCCGTATGTTTTTGGAGAAAGAAATTTTTAAGATATCCCCCAATACAACGTTTTGGGAACAAAATTCTTGAGATTCTCTTGGAGTTGCTCTTAGACCCTAAATGTTTTTTATTCGTCAGTGAATAAAACTTGTTTGTCAGCCCCGTATCTTTATTTCTTCTCTCATCTCACCTGGTATGAGATTCATGTTGCGTTCTTTAGATCAACTCTAAAATACAACTTGTATGTTTTCCAAACTACATTTCACGTAAAAACATATATAAAAGTTTTTTAAAATTAAATAAATTTATTTTTTTAAGTTTATCTATAACTATCTATAAAGCAAATAGTGTTTCCACCCAAATTTTGTTCTGCCTAAATATTTTGTAGAAAACCCCTTAAGTGTTTATAAAATTAATCCACAGTATGCTTGGCTATTTTGCGAAAAACTCTTTGAGTGTTTATAAAATTAACACGTAATTCGGTTCGCCGCCGTTGCTTGACCCATCACCACTTTCATTTCCACAAGAGAAACAGCATGACAAGGCATACCATCAATGCAGCGATGAAAGCCTGCACCATCAACGCAGCGATGAAAGCCTGCAACGAACGCAACGCCCAAGCTAACCATGTCCAGGGCAACAAGCACGTTGAAAACCATGATCTTGGTGTTAGTGTTACTTAGATAAAGCTTGGTGATGGCGAGTAGAACGATGATGCACACGGACGACGCGAAGGAGGTGGCATTGCAGTAGTAGAAGACGTAGTAGCGCCATGGTGATTTGTTGAGGAGGACCGGGTAGCTTGCCAGACGCCGCCGGGAGGGTTGAGAGCCGCCGCGTAGGTGATGGACGCCGTCAGCATCACCAGCACCATCAGCCACCCCCGTAGCTCCTCCCCTTCTTTCTGATTTGCTCGGACTCTGTCTATGATCTTGTCGACAGCCTCGTCGAAGAACTGGGCGATGGTGATCTCCTGCCACCAGTGGTGATGAGGCACCGGCACATGATCAACAATCGTCGCGAGCTGATGGGCCCAGATTGAACCTTGCACGCTTGACATGAATAACTCGCAAAATTTTGGCTTCTTGATCAATATATTAGCACGTAGCTTATTAAGTCAATAATAAATTGATTCTTTCTCTTAGTTCCAAAGTCATGAAAATTTACAATAATACTACATATAATTTAATAAAATCATAAATCTATATATTTAATCAAGAAGATTTATCTATCTACAGGTTTAGCAATGAACATGCATGTGAGGAAACTGCAAATTTAAGCCATGGCTCTGAAAAAATTCTAGCATCAATTTCATGACAAAATTAAGAATTTACAAACATCTAGCTGCAAATGACTAGCTAGATTAATTGCTGACCTGATGCAGCCAACACAGCCTGCAAACTAATCGATCGATCAACCAGCCAAATTAAAGGTTGATGTCACACACACATATAATATGTGTGTGGGTATGTATGCATATATACATATATGTTTTGGGTATGTATGCATATATACATATATGTTTATATACACACGCTAAGTTGAAAACGAAAGGGACGAACAAATACAAAAGAGATAAATCAATCATGGAATATGCATCAAATGACGATTGTTGTTATGTTGCTGGATTGTCAAATAATGACATATGTAGAAAAAGACCATGGACATTACTGATCCCAAGAGCGTCAATCTGCGTGTACAACCATTGTTAGTTACTTATGACTGGTGAAATATAATTGATCAGAATGCTTTTTTTTCAAAAACCGTATGCTCTTAAGTATGCAAATAAAATAAAATAAAACTTGCGTGTACTTACTACTCTAAATTAAAGTCTAAATTAAAATATGTAACTTTCAGCAATGTATGTTTAGGAAATATTTATTTCCAGATCTGGATGTATTCTGAGCAGCCAACACAGCTTCCATCTCGTTCAGTTTCCGTAACGAATAGACAAAAGCGTCGTATACTCGTGTCTACTTCCTCCGTTCTAAAAATAAAACAACTTTTAGCTATGAATATAAATATAACATATATTCTATTACTTAGATTCATAGCCAAAAGTTTATTTTTTAGACAAAGTGTATGCCGCTGTCATGAAATATTATTTACTTCCTTCGTCCCATAATATATCACTCACACTACATGGGACATCACTACAATGTATATGAACACCTATTTATATACATTGTATTAGATTATATATCTATAAAGTAAGTAGTGTTTCTACTCAAAATTTTTTGTTCGTCGGCTATTTTGTAAAAACCCTTTGAGTGTTTATAAAATTAACTCATAGTTTCAATGCGAAAAAAAGAGAGGGCTTAGATGGAAAAGAAAAGCACTCCCGCGTCCCTCCTCCCGTCCCCATCCGCGCCTGCGCCCTCCCTTCCATCCCCATCCGTGCCGCGCCCCTTCACCCGTTGTAACGTACGGACACGATTCTAGTAATAATTAATGTTTAATTGATTATGCTATAATGGCTAGTCTCGTTTCGCTTGTGGCCAAAACTTTCAGCCAAACAACCATCTCGAACGGGGCCTCAGTCTAATCCTGAAATCTAGGCGAGTGAATCTTCAGGAATATCACAGAAAGTAAGCAGAGCAGAGCCAACAAACGGGCAGGTATACGAGTACGACTGAATCTGCCTCTGTGTGCATATGTCAAACACGACGATACAGATGAGATTGTCCTTTGAACTCGATCGATCGCCAGCGGCAATTTCCATCAACTTTCAGGTTCGCACTGCCGTCATCAGACGGCCATCTGAAAATGGAATCGCGTCCATTACTACTCCCACAGCTAACTCGATCGTTGATTCAGATATGGAGGACTAAACCTGACGGTGACATTGATTTGTCCATTAGCATTTGGATGATACGAACGATCCATTCCCGGCCGGCTCCGTCAAGGCGTTGATCAGGTAACGTACACCAATGCTAGATCTATCTGCAGTGTTTGCAGTTGAAGCTCAATCATGGATGATCGATCGCATGTCGTTTTTGGCGCGGATACGGCTGCCATGGATGTAGCCCATCCGCGCCATTTTTTTTTGACAGAAGAAACTATATGCTCTGATGCAGCTTGCACTCAACAGTTGTAGCACGTAGTCAAGCTGCCACAATAAAATTTTGACGCCTCGTTGTAGCGACGCAAACCTGCCTGCCACTGTAGGCAAGGCTGTGATGATGTGCTTGCACCGCTTCTCAGACAGGGAAAGCTAACCGGATTGACGAATACAAGTAGCTGCAACATTAGCAGCCGTTGGATAGATAGATATGTACTATGATCGTGACATTATATTGCACACTAATGGAATGTTGAATGAAATGAAAAGCAATGCAATGTCGTCGAATAGCTGAATGCCTGAATGGAATGAAATGCAATGTCGAATAGCTGAATGCATGATTCAAAGTACAAACTGATTGAATGAATTATTATAAAAGTTTGATTTATAATTTTTTTTCGTGAAAGCAAAAAAAAATTGTGCGTCAATATATTAGACGGAGAAAACATGGCTCTACATATCCGGCCAGACGAAGCCCGACCAGGGGACATAAAGAAACAACGCAAGAAGAAAGGAAAAGACAAAAGAGGCGCACACAGGTGCACCGAGAAACAAGGAAGGGCTAAGCTCCTACAGTCCCCAGCAACCTCCAAAAGCAGCGATACCCGCTAAGGCCCACAAGCGACCCTTCGAGAGCACAGAGTCCAAAAACCACAGAGATCGAAGAGAGCGCCTAATCGAAGACCCTGGAGTTCCGTTCTTTCCGTAGCCGCCACAAAACTAGAAGCACCAGAGAGTCAAAACCAAACTTGCACGAAGGTGTTGGGGCAAGTGGGCCCTAGAGGACGACCACTAGTCCTGAAGGCAGCTACCACGGAAAGAGGAGAGAGCAGACTAGCCTGAGGAAGAAAGCACACGGGCCCAGACTTGCCGTGCGAACACACAGTCAAGCAGGATGTGGTTGGCCGTCTCTAAGTCTTGAGCGCAAAAGGGACAGGCTGAGTAGCTATCAATGCCATTCATGTGGAGGAGGTCAGTTGTCCAACAACGATGTCGAAAAGCTAGCCAGAGAAAAAACTTGCACTTTGTAGGACCCTTGGCTTGCCAAAGAAGGTCCGCACGATGAAAGACTGCTGGCCGAGAAAGAACGCCTGATAGGCCGAGTGTGCTGAATAGCGTTGATCGGTCGTACAACGCCAGACTAGACGGTCTCCTATGCCCAGCAAGAGCTAGATGTTGGATACCGCGTCCCAGAGGAAAGAACCGAGAGATGACCAGGACGTCGAGCACCACGGATGTTTGAGACCCAGGAATGGTTTGCAAGACCGGAGGCTACCGTGCACAAACCCCGGAGATGCTGGGGCACAGCGAAGAGGAGGTCTGGCGCGAAGGAGGCCACTGAGCGGCCGTCGATTCATTGATCGGACCGGAAAAGGACCGACTCACCACCTCCCAGCTCAAAGAAGGTAGAAGCCGCAAACATGTCTGAAACGGCTTGCTCTACCGAGGCCTTCAGACCCTCCCAGTAGGGATGCCCTGAACGCTGAAGCCAAAGCCAACGGAGACGAAAGGCAAACCCTGCCAGCCGAAGATCCAGAATTCCGAGTCCACCAAGCCCCTTAGGACGGCACACGTTCGCCAAGGACACCGGCACCGGCCTCCATGCGCGAGAATCCGAACCCGTCCATAGAAAGGTGTGTGCTTCTTGTCAATGACCTTAATCACCCAGGCCGGCAGGCCGATCGCCATCGAGACATGGACCGGGATGGAAGAAAGGACAGAATGAACCAGCATAAAGCAACCAGCTAAGGTGGTAAGGCGTCCCTTCCAAGGAGGAAGATGGTGGGATACCTTGTCCACCAGCGGCTGCAGGGCTGCCTTAGGCAACTTCCGAATGGACAGCAGAATGCCTAGTTAGGTGCAGGGGAAGGCAGAAATCGAGCACGGGAAACAGGACTGAACCAGCACCAGGTCCTCCGACGAGCAACGGATCGGAGTGATGGAGCACTTGGCAAAGTTGATGTGAAGCCCGAAAGCTGCACCAAAAGCGGAGAGGATGCCCTAGATGAAAAGAAGGTCGTGCCGCACTGGGGAAAGAAAGAGGACCAGATCATCCACATATAAGGAAGCACGGTGGCGTAAGGCGCGAACGTTAATGGGGAGAAAACCGCCTGAGTCAGCGGCCTTACGGAGCATGGCGTTGAGCACGTCTATGACCAGAATGAATAGTATGAGGATAAGGAATCTCTTTGCCTAAGGCTCCTTCGGAGCTGGAACTGAGGACCGACCGCTCCTTTGATCAACACACGGGAAGAAGACGTACTGAGAATTTATAAAATTTTTATGTAGAATTTTTGTACGTATAGAATCTCGGGAAAAAGAACAGGCGTGCGGCTAGCACCACGTGTTTTTGTGTATATGCGATCTGAACTTAGGCAGGAGTAACCTGGCTCTGAATGTTAGTGGTTGGCAAGCAGTCGCCAACCAGCTTGGAGTGAGCTGCGTGTTCCAATTCCACTTTAAAACCCATGTGTATCTCGTGCTAAACTCCCGCGTTTCGCGCGAAAGCAAGCAAGCAACGGCTGCCGCGATGCTCTCGTTGGCCACCCGACTCCGGCGACTCGCCGACAAACTAGCCCGCTGCTTAGTCACCTGCGTCTTCGCCACAGGTACTTTAATTACCTAGTGTCAATTCTCTCCAGATTATCGCGTAGATGCATCGATCACTGACAATGATATGATGTATTATCTGTTGCTTCTGCATGCGTGCAAGCCGGAATGATGCTAGGCGCCATTAATGGCGTCCTGGCAGGCTTCGTCGGCGAGGACGGGTTGCTCCAGGGGACGCTGATCGGAGCCATCTCCGGAGCTTTCATCGCCATGGAGGTCGTCGACTCGCTCGCCAACATTTGGTGTTGCGACGAGTACTCCGTCGCCACTCGAGCTCGCCTCATGGTTAGCTCAATGTTTCTTGTAAAAGAATGGTTCATCGCCATGGCTGCAGACTAACCGAGCTCCTGCCTAGCTCAGCTTCTAGTGTTCTGGAATCTTGTGATTGATCGCCTCGCCGTGCGCACCTCTGTTTTCCCTACCTTAACCAGGGTGTTGGATAGCCAGGTAATTAAGAAAAGATTGTCACTTTCTGAAATTCATCATGTGGTTAGTTGCATTCTGTCTACCTGAAACCACCGAACAGAACATTTTCAGAACGGTTATTCAAGAACAGTCTTTGATGTGACAAATAAACTTTCTTATTTTCTTAGGATTTCAATCTAGATGGCTCATATGTTAGAGTATGAATTTGGACATATCTATTATTTTTTTTAGATTTATAATCTTAAGATGAGATTAGACTTTGTAAATTGAAACGGAGGAGGTAGTAGTATTAATTTTGAGCGTAACACAATTAATGAATGCGCTAGCTAACAGAGTCATTGATTATATCTAGTTGAACGCGGTGCAGTCGAGCCATACACGAGCAGAGATGAGCAGCGGCGGCGACCTGTTCGACCGGAGTTACTCGGTGGTGATGGGCATGCGGCGCGGCGCCGTCGACCGGCTTCCGGTGATCAAGCTCACGGCGGCGCAGACGGACGCCACCAGCTGCCCCATTTGCCTTCACGTACGTCGCCGTCGGTCACCAACACTCCATCTTCCATGAACAAATGTGAAAAATATCCAATCAGAGATGCATCATTTACAGTTCATTCATGGTTATTTTGTTCTTCCATTTGTCGTGTAGGATTTCAAGGCCGGCGAGAGTGCCAGGAGATTGCCGGCGTGTTGCCACATCTTCCATTTGGGGTGCATCGACAACTGGTTGCTGTGGCATGCCCTGTGCCCGGTGTGCCGTCGTCCTGTCAACTAAATGCAGGTGTACATACATATATAGACTTGCAAAAATAACTCAGGAAACCTAGAAACCTTTTTGTTGCACAAAGCATTTAACAGAGTTTAATTTATGCGACTGTTCATTTTCTACAGACCCCAGCATGAATAAAGCTACAGTTACAGAGAGAATAAACAGCATACACACCACTGCACACCCGGATCAAGGAGTACCTGGGAGTACACATTCTTAACACATGCTCGAAAACGATATCTCAAGAGAAATCAAAAAGAACCTCGCAAAAAGAATTTCTAGTGAAAATGAACCTGCATGTGCAAACCTGCTCAGTGCTCCAATATCGCCAGCATATGGATAGAAATCATGGCATGGCCATGATCAGACTGCATGACAGGGTAACCATGTGGTGAGACAAGAAAACGGCAACAAAGAGAATCAATCCTCTCTGATAATCAAGCTAAAACGAATAATTACAAGCAGTAAGTAGATGCCCACAAGAATGACCCTACCCAACCACACACAGCCAACATGGTACTACTACTACTCTACAGGTTAACATCAGCACACAGATTCTAGGGGTCCAAAAACTGGGGCAAATGCAACAAGCTCCTACTGAAAATGTGGGGGCACTGAGACAGTCATGTAGCATCCACTGAAATGTGAGAGTACGGCCCCTCCACGCAGGGCCGTTTCTCGGCATGCGTTAGAAGGTCTTCGTAGAGCTTGACTGAATCCTTGGAGAATTCAGTCAAGGATTCAAATATGCTGGCCAGGCCGATCTTGAATCCATTGAGAGTAACGTCATGCGTATCGCGCATACAGGCATGGTGCTTCGCTTTCTCAGCCTCGACCCTCTTCCTCAGCACATTCAGCATCTCCTTCTTCTCCGACAGGTGCTCCATGCGCTGCTTCGCGTCCTGCTCGGGTCTGTGCTCCAGAAGCTTGGTCTCGATGACCTTGTTCTCTGCTCTCTTGTAAGCAGTGATCTTTTTGTCCATCTCTTTTGCGAGGCTGTCCACCTTTCTTTTCTGTTGTTGCTCTTCTCCTTGCTTGAGCCATAGCACTCTCACGCTCCTGATAAAGTTTCTCATGGTGAAAGCTACCCGCTTGTTCTGAAACTTTGACAGCGTAGTGTACCAGTCATGACAAATCACGACCAAAGGTGGAGCACTGGACCTATCAGGAGCAATCAACGATATCCCTCGAGAGTAACGGATGGTATCTGTTAGGATAAACTTGGAGAGCCAGCCATCAAGAGCTTCAATGTATGCTTTCTGAGCACTGACATAGATCATAAAGCAGGACCTCCAGTTCCGCAGCTCAGCCTCCAACTTAAGAGTAGCATGGCGCTGGGCATCATTACAGAATTTGCCATAGGCCGGGCAGGTGAACGAATTCACCTCAAACATTATCTGTCTCTGGGTTTCATGTGAGTCCACCATTATTTTCCAAGTTCTTGTCAACCTGCCAAGGAGGCAAGCAAACCATCAGTTTTAACAACAGGAATGGGACTAGCACTACTACACACGGATGTAAGGTCAGCTTACCCCTGCAACAGCTCAACAAGTTGTGGTTGCAGTTCCTCATCCCGCAATTTTTGAATTCTATCAGATATTGATTCCGCTGCACGTAGAGAAACCCAGATCCTTGTGTACAAGTCTCTAACAGTTGTCCTAGTTTTTCAGCGCAGCGCAGCTCTGAACCTTTGGCATCTTGGTTCCTCAGCTGCACGCACTTCTTCTCATAAGTTTGTCGGATTTGATCTATAGCCTGAACAGTACCAAATACAATGAAAATACATTAGATAACTAAACAAAATGTCTTGACTGAACATGCCACAAGAGTACAAAATGATGTAATCAGAGCGCCAACGAGCAACATAAACTGTTTTTTTGGACAAAAGGCCCACAGCCCAGCTTTTTACTTAAAAGATAACATGTTCAGTACAAAGTATTGCTGGGGATACCAGCTTTCAAAACACCGCCCAAAACATCCTACCTACATGACAGGCCAAACAACAAAGTAAAGGAACATCTAAAAACTTGACCCTGCCGAAACATCCAACATCCCACAGACAAGAAGAGCGAAACACTCCTGGACACAAAAGCAACATAAACCGTGGTGCTTCGAATTTGGAACATCATCTAACAAAGTTGGTGAGATGACCCGTATCCAGAGCACCCAATGTAGCTTTCAAACTTAGCTTCATTCGCTAATTTGACTCAGAAAATTAGTTGTTTCAACCATAGATGGAACAATAGCACCATGCACGTAAAGATAATCTAATATGCACTCTGTTATTTATTTATGCAGCGACTTGAAAAATCAAATGACAACCAGATGCATGAGGATTAAGAACTCAGCAAGATCAAATGGAAACATCAACAAAGGATCAATAACACACCTTAACTTCTTCATAGAGTTTCTTCTCCCAGGCATACAATCTCCCTAAAGTCTGTGAGTGACTTCCTGACTTCATTCCACCATAGTCATCGAATATATCACTCTTAGTTTCACTCTTGTCTGTCCATGACAAACTGTTCGAGCTGGCTCCCAGCTCGCTCCTGTAGGATGAGGACACCGATGATGGGGATCGATGCCATGTAATGGCATGGATTATTTTTGATGAATTTTCTGCACCAAGAAACCAAGTTAAATATTACACATACTAGTAAGATAATACCATGTGCTAATAATGTTCAGATGTGGTCAAACTCCTCAACCTTAATACAAAGATACGCGAGACGCGTATTCCCGAAAAATATAAGTGCTAATAATGTACTGTCGACCGAAGAACAGTATCAATGAACTGCTCAAACAGAACGGAAAGAACAGATTCATGATACTAATCATCAAGCAGTCGCCTTTAGCCTTTTTAAGCCCAAAAAGAATTCCTTTGGCTACCAACAATCATCAAGAACACCATATAGTAGGATCAAAAGGGATAAAAAATGGTCCAACGAAATGACTGCAAAGTGGAAAAGGGGATAACAAATTGACAGTGGGTGGCTATTACATCAGCCAAGAATATTTAAAGGCACTTTTTTATGAAATATGCTCTGCCTAATCTCCAGAGACACAGGCGGTCCTAAACAAAGAACAGTACCATCTAAATTCCATGATACCCTGAGTATAAAAAGGTATATCCAAGTAATAACAAGTGTCTTTCTCTTGGATAAAAGATCTATCCAAACCACTCAAAACTCGCAGCTTTTACACCCCAAAACCTTGCGATTTCCACAAACAGCAAAAGGGATTTGGCCATCCCTTCCCGGCAGTACAATGTGTGTGGCATAGATCGAGTAAGTGGCAGTAAGAAAGAGAGAGAAATCGAGGTGAAGAAAAGTTACGGGACGCAGTAAAAGAGAGACCTTTGAGCTCCGGGACACGGGAGGCGGCCTCGAGCATGCCGGTCACCTCCTTGCCGGCCTCAGCGGCGCGCGTGAAGAGCTCCTCGATCTCCTTGAGCGCCGCGAGCAGCTCGCGCCCCGGCTGCGACACGGCCACCTCCAGCCCGCCGCCATTGTTGCTTGCCGCTGCTACCTCGCACACATCTTTGGCCTCCTCTTGGTTGGTCACTCCGAGCGAAGTTTCCGATGCTTTGGGGGTCTTGGCGTTCGCCGCCGCCTTTGCCCCCTCGTCGTCTTCCTCTTCCGCCTCCTCCAGCTCCGGGATCCCCTCCCGCTCCCTCACCGCGCGCATCTCCTCGTCGCTGATGGCCGCGGCCGCCGCCGCCACCTCCTCCGCTCCGTAGAACGGATTAAAGAAATCCCACCCTCCAACCGCCGACGCCGCAGGAGGCGGCGGCGGCGTCGTCGTTGCCTCCGGTGGGGCGTAGTAGTAGGGACACCCCAACTCCGGCGTCCGCGCGCCGCCGACGTCATCCACCTCCGCGTTCTCCTCCTCCTCCTCCTCCTCCTGCACATCCCCAACCCCCACCGCCACCGTGGCAGGCGAAGCGAGAGCCGGGGCCGGCGCCGGCTTGGGCGACCCGGGAGGCGAGTTCGTCGGGGTGGGGAGCGTGATGAGTATCGGCGCCGGCGCGGTGTGCCGCGCCACAAACACATCCACCGCGTCGGCGACAGACCGCAGCGCCGCCGCGTACGCCGCGTGGGCCCCGGCCAGGGCGAACCTCCTGTCCGCCGCCGCCTTTATGAGCCTCTTCCGGTCGCGGCACACCGCGACGGGGTCCCCACACCCGCCGCCTCCGCCCCCACCGCCGGCGAGGCGGGAGGCGGCGCAGTTCCCCATCCCAGCACCACCACTAACAAGGGTTTTGGGGAGGGTTTAGGAGAGTGAGAGCGATGGTGAGAGGGGAGGAGTGGTGGTGGTGGTGGTGGGGAGTAGTCAAAGTCAAAGTGGGGGTGTGTGCAAGACAGTGGGAGAGAGGAGAGGAGAGGAGAAGGGGAGGGGAGGGTGAAGTTTTGTTGGTTGTGTGGGGGAAGAAGGGTGGGGTGGGGAGAGTAGAGCCCTAAATTCTGATGATGATGGCAAGGGAATCTTTGGTGATTTGTTTAAGTGGGCCACAAAGATTTGGGTTTTGTGGGGTTGGGAGGAGTGATGTGCCATTATGGCAAATGAATTTTGCTATGGTGACACCTGATGACCAGAATTGCTTCATGTACTCCATGAGATGAACTTGGGTTGACCACCGCTCTAAACTGACAGATTTTTTTAACGAAAACGAGTTTGGTTAGTACATCTTTTAAACGGTTAGAATTTTTATATAAAAATTGTTTATAATATCAGATACAGTGGGTTTCGTGTAAAAAAATTTATATAAATTTTTTTCTAAAATATCATATAAATTCATTTCAAATTTATATTAATTAAAACTTAATTAATCATCTCATTTTATGTAAAATGTTTAATCTTTATTTTTATTTTAAAAAAGAAAACCACCGTACACCAATGTGGCGCTCATTAAGGATGTGTTCGCAAGTGATTCTTGCAGATGATTGATTAGCCGCACGTAAAACGAGAAACGTGATTAGCATATGATGTATTAATTTATAAAAAATAATAAATAAATTTGTTAGATTTTTTAAATAATTTTTATATAAATTTTTTTCACGAAACATATCATTTATTAGTTTGAAAAGCGTGCTAACGAAAACGAGGAGGATAATGTTTTGAAATCACTTCGATCGGCCCTAAGTCGGCGCGGTGGCTTTAGCTCGACCGAGCTCGTGCCCTGCAAAGAGCACGCAAATTCCCTGATACTCCCTAAGGGCCGATAATATTTATCGTTTTTAAACTTTTAAAACTTTGTCTATAAATAACATTTAATATTTGTCTTAGAAATATATAGACAAAAATACTTCAATAAAATCATACATTTATTGATATTTATAAAAAGTAGTGGTCAAAGTTTTTTTACCGTTTGTTGACGAAAAATCCGTGCCGGCGATGGTGCCAAATCTATATTGACGTGAACTATGTTGACAAATACGATTACTGGGGATCCGCTAGCTCCAAAGATAGGTCCTAAATTTTGATGAAACGTGAGTGTGCTAGTCAATTTGAGCTGATCGGCCAAAGATATGTGTGAAACGATAGCGATAGATTGAAGTAGAATCGGTCGATAGTGTGATAGCCGATATCCGATAGTTGTTGATGTCAGCCGATAGCCGATACTAGCCGACGTCGATAGGGTTTTGAACAATCAGTTATATGTCCAACATAGATTCTAACACTTGGATAAATAATGATATAAAGGCAATCGACTAATAATAATGTAATAAAGCAACAAATAATGGTAATAATGATCCGATGATTAAACATCGCCTCATGATTCAATGTCATTAAATCTAAATGATTAAGTGATTAATGAAACCCTTCCTGCAATCGGCTAAAATCAACTTGTATGTAATTCTTATAAGCTGATACAACACTTAAATAACTCATCGGTTAAAACCCTGATGAAATAATGATTCATATCTACTGACTTAAATAAATCTAACTTATAATCACAACCCTATAGGTTGGATCTAAACGATGCATCATAAGGTTGATAATTGTCTGATAGATTTAAACAGTCGATGATCAAAGTGGTCATGTATTAAATTTAAACAAGATAGTAAAATCATCAAAGATAAATTTAACACATCAGATAAGATCAGCTAGTCCTCCGATGAAACATTAGCATAATCTTATCGGCTTAACAAGACTTAGATTATCAATAGCATTTTAGTAGGTCGGACCTAACCACTGTCGCATGAGATTATATATGATAAGCTAATACTTATGAGTCGATAAATCTATCTAATGTGATGGATAGAACAAATCTATCTAAAGCAACATTATGTTTAAAGAAACATCAACTTGATCAAAATATCAGACCTAACTGAGGAAGTCATAACTAAGCCGATGTGACTATAAACATTAATGGAACTAAAGATAGAGATGATATATCAGATAGGCAACATGTGCATCGGCCCGATTAGAATGTCGGATTTAACCGAGGAAGTCCTAGCCACACGAGCGTAAGCGAAGATGACAGAACTCACTTATTGCCAAAGGTCGAACTCAATTGTTGTACCCCATGCGTGAAAACAAGAACTTGTCAAAATAAAATCTCATAAAAAGGCGGCGATGCATCGAGAGTATATGTATATTGATTTGTTGAGATAGATTACAAAGACCTCGTGTGTACATGTTTATACCCACAGACCGATATAAAGTCCTTATCGAACAATAAACACACTTTCCTAAAACATAAAATAAAAAATTACTAAACCATACCTAATTAGTAGATTAATTAAGCTGACATATCGTGGTCTTCATGTTTTCTTCTTAAACTTGGTCTCTTCTGGATAAATTTTGAATAGATAATCTCTTTCCTTAACTGAATCCGTCAAGAAATCTTGCCAAAATTTAGTGTTAACACTGTGTCCTTGTCCAAAACGACAAATATTATTAACTCACAGGGAGTAAGGATGTGGAAGGTTCCTCTTGCCGATGCTGATGAATCTCTTCTTGTCGATACTTATATGTTCCTCTTGTTGATATTGATGTGATTTTCCCATAGTAAGGAACACCTGGATAACCTTGAGGAATTTCATTAAAATGTCCTTTACCTAGAGGGATCAAGCTTGGAATTACATCTTTTGCCACGCCATAAGCCTTTTGTGCAAGAGGCATGCCCCTACGTGATGCCTGCGGTTCCTTTCCCTTAGCATAGTTTTCTGGGCGGGAGGCGGCTTGAGAGGAAAGAGGCATATCTAGAGAAGGAAGAGGTAGATCTAGAACGATCGTACTAGGAGGACCGTGCCACTATCGCAATCATCGACCATGGAGCTCATCAGCCAAAGCTGCTCCCAACTCGTCTCATCATGATGTGTTGTGGGATTGACTCGTGATGTTTTAGAGCTCGTCGGCCCATGCCGCCTTGATTTGTACTTGCTTTAGATCTACCCCGTCGCCGAGCTCAATCGTTATCCCTCGTAATCTAGTGTTCTGTAATAACATAGAGCTCGTCAAACCAAGTCGACCAAGATTCGGAGAGGTAGGCATAAAGATAGGGAATGATGATCGGGGACAGGCGAGGAGTAAATAGTTGTGCTTGGAGGCAATGAAAGGAGCCGGTTGCGACAGCGACAAGGTGAGGCTAGTGACATTAGAGCTAAGACGACGGACAATGATATGGTCTAAGGATGACAAGGTTCAGAGAGAAAATGAGCGAAGAATTGATGATTTTTGGGAGGAAAAATGATCGTTAATGGTAGGAGTGGTAAAGAGAGCTATTTTAGTTTTGAATTTTTAGAGTGATTAACGTAAATTTTTGGATTTATATGTAAACAGGAGGAATACGAGAAAAACATAAAATATAAGGGACCAACATGTAAAATCGAAGACACTGTCTCAAAGCTACTGTACATTATGACAGAACATTGTTTGAAAGGGATGGCTTGGCTTACTTGAAAACCATAGGAGTGGCCTTCATCGGTAATGCCTTTATCAGCTGTAGCCGTAAAAATATCTTCCTCCCGTTACTAGGTGTCGACCGTTAATGAGAAAAACCATAGCATGAATAAATTAAATATTAAAATTTTGATAAGTTGGATTTAAAAAGTTATCCACGAAATAATAATAAAGAAAGCTTTTGTAAACTAAAAATCATTTAGAAGAAGCATGAATAGCGTGCCCATGATACTATAATCCGTAAGCTACGGAAAACGCCCCTGAGCCATGGTGGAGTGTTGTATCCCTGGAGTCCAAATGGATTCGTGGACTGAAGTACTGAACTAAAAAGAAAACATACGTTACACAAAGTTTAAGTTTCTTATCCATGAAGAAGATTTGAGAAAACGTCATGCGAGCAGCGGCAAATCATCGAACGTAAAAGCAGATTCCGTCGTCGACCATGCTGATTCGCGCGTGCAATGATGATGATGCAGTACTGCAGAGAGCAGGCTATAACCTGCATGCATATATGTAGTAATAGTACTGTATGCAGCAACAACAAGATTACAAGAAGATGATGTTATGCAGCCAAAGCAAGCACAAGAAGAAGAAGAAGATGTTGACTCAAGTTTGATAAACCTGTGAGTAACCCAGTATACCCACATGCTATTATTTCCTCTTGCCGGCCCAGCAACTGAAAAAAGCATTCAACAACATCGGTTGATTGATTCTCACGTGACATGAACAAATCAAAGTATTTCTTCAGTCTTAAAATGTGGTAACTTTTACGGTACAACTGATAGTATTATGCTGCTAATATAAATGAGTGTAGCTTGATTTGATCTTTTACTGTAGTATAAAATTTACAATAGTAAATTTGTCTTGGTTATTCCATGAGGTCATTTTTGCAAAAACAAAATAGTTAATTTAGATTAAAAAATTGGTACCATCTTCGGGGTTATAATTTGTTAACCGCTACTAAAATTTAAAATGTGTAAGGCCTTCTATAAACATCTGGTAAAACATCTGGTATGGTGCAATATACATTATTTAACCAGTTGTTAACAATAAAATTTGACATATTTCGTTAAGTAAGAAGCAAATACGAAACTGGATTGACAGTGTGATTTCAGTGACAATAACAGAAAATTACATTAGCTAAGGGCGTATCAGCAAGAAAGTATTTGTAAAATTGTATCGATCGGCGATTGGTGATAGGTGCTAAAAGTTTGAGTTTTTTGTCGGATTCGCTTGAAGGGACTAGGAATAGTAAAAAAGAGAATCAGTTCGGGAAGAGAGCGACATGAGAATTTATCCATTAATTAGATATGATTAATTATTTTCCTTTCGTAATTTTAGAAAAGACTTATTAGAGTCTACTTTGGGCCTGTAATTTTTTGCTTTATCTTTAGCAAAGTTTGTGTTGTATTCGATATGGACTAATCTATGCTCATGGGTATAAATATATACACCCAAGGTCTTGTAATGACAACAGCAGTTCAATACACACTTTCAGCGCATCAACACCATAGTTTTCTAGGTTTTCATCAAGACAAGTTTTTGTTTTGAGTTGGGCTGCATCGGTTAGGTTTGATCTCCAGCGAGATGTGAGTTCCATCTATAGTTGATTGTATTGGCGGGCTAGGGCTTTGTCACGCCCCGAAATTCAGACCAAAATTTTCGAAGCTATATGTGTATTAAGATTCCTATCCGGGCCACCGGGTACACATACGACAATTGTTGATATTATAGTTTCACGTCTTAAAAACAGAACAAAAATGATTACAAAAGAAGCAATGGAAAAGAAAAGAGGCCTAAGCCTAAGCTTGATGCCGCCACGTGGCTTCAACCATTCCACAGCATCTTCTAGAGTGTGGGACAAAGCCTACTCAACCTCATCTTCTTCTTCGACTTCTTGCTCAGTTCGTGAAGAGGCAAGGATGAGTACTTCCACGTACTCAGCAAGTCATACCGTAAAAGAGAGGGTATGAATGCAAGGGGAAGACAAGGATTTGGCTCGGGTTTGCCTTTAGAACAAACGCCTAGGGTTTTTGCAAAACAAAGGAGTTTTGAACACGGCAAAACAGTAGTAGTTATAGTATTGAATTCATATTGAAAGCCAACACTGTCCAACATTATCCCCATATTGCGACAGCCCAAACCATCCAAATCATACTAGTCATGTTCCATTAATCGATTTTAACCATGTGGGACTAATCACGGTGAAGTCGGTTGATCGCCCATAACCATAGGCATATTCGAATAGCTTTACTCGATCAAAGGTATACAACTGTACCCACAAGACACAACCTCACAACACGGCTTCCCGTGCGCCTAATACCGCCATGGTACCCGGAAAGGACCGTGATAGGACCTTTCGTATAACCCTCGCTAACCAAGCGAACCACACCAAGGTCTCGCCCCACTCCCGTTCGGGCCGTGGCGCCCCCGAGTGCCACGGTGAATCCGGCAGCCCAAGAACCGAAGCCCCCCGACCGGCCGCAACTCCATCACGCTCACCTTTGCCCGGGTTCGTCGGCTAGGAAAGGATACACTACAGACCCACCGTTGCCCATTCCGCTTGTGGTTTGTACGGCCGCCTTCCGAGAGTTTTCTCGTAAACCGGTCCTTAAATGCCATGGGCACCGCTATCGAAACCACAGTACCCACAGCCCACCATTTGTCATGTTTTAGTTATTAGTCCGGTCCACACAGTCCTCGGATTATATATTTCATTTTATGCGTCCAACATAATGTAGTCTAGATGAAATTACCCATTATTGTGCTAGTAGGTCTAAGCAGGTCTAAGCATAACCTAGGCCTATAAGCTAGTCATGTTGATATCCCAAGTTTATCAAAGGGGTTAGGGTGGCAAGCCTAAGGCTTAAATCTAACCATACGGTGTAATATTCCCCATGAGATGACATTCGAAAATAAATGCAATTTAAGAAGAAAACATGTGTTTTTAGCAAAAAATAGGAGCAATATGATCAATAATAAAGCATGACTTGCCTTGCTCTTCGGACTGGGGAAACTCCGTGACAACTTCAAAGTACACCGGGTCGGAGGAACTACCGGGGTCTACACGACAAACAAAGCACTTCAACAAAACATGCTAAAAAGCTACTGAAACAGGGAATGCAACCATTTTAATATATTCTTGGCATTTTTATGAATTTAATGAAGTTTGAATGGGCTAAAACGGAGCTCGGATTGAAAAGATATAATTTTTAGAAGTTTTCTATCTTTTTACTAAAACAGGAAAAGTCCTTAATATTTATTGCGCAATAAGTCCCGAGAATGACGTCGCGGCCGAATGCCGAAGTCATCGGCCGCGGAGCACCGGTCCACGGTGGACCGGGTCCACGGCCGAGGAGGGCGCGCACCACGTGGCCGCCACGTGGCATGCCATGCGGGCATGGGAATGGACGGGCCGATCCGCGAGGCACATCGGACGGCCGGAAGGGGACGTAGGTGGCACACCGGCCGACGATGGCGCACGGCGGCCGGAGATCGGACTGGCGCCATTCGGCGGCGGCGCGGGCGGCGGAGTGCCGCGGCTCATGCGTGGGCGGAGCCGCGTGCACCCGCAAGCGGTGACGTAGGCTCGAACCGAGAGGACGGAAAAGGGTGGCTTACCGTGGGACGAGGAGATGGGGAAGACGACGGCGCTGGACGGTGAGGAAGGCGACGGAAGCGGCGGGAGGGTGACCGAGGTGGCTCTGCGCCGGGGACGCGGAGGAGGCGGCGGCGAGGTCCGGACGGCTTGGGGCAACGAGGAAACGCGACCGAAAGCGAGTGATGAGCTCGGGGGCTTGGGAGCACGGTGCGGAGCAAGAGAAAGAGAAGAGAGCTCGGGTGAGGGCGTGGGGAGGACGGGGAGCTCGAGGGCGGCTTTTAAAGGGGACGGGGGTCGGTGGTGGCTAGGAGGGGGTGTAATTCCTCGCCGAGTTAAGAGAGGAGAGATTTGGGGTTTAATGGCCGGCGATTAAATCCGGCCATTGAGGCGTGGAGCGGCGCCGGGAGGTTAAGGCCGGCGGAGGGGCGGGAGTAAAGGCGGCGGCGTCCCGAGGAGCGAGGAGGCGGGCGCGCGAGATCCACGCGAGGCGGGGCGACGAAAATGGCGCTAGGGCGGCCGGAGGTCGAGGACGGATCTAACAGCGGGCCCCACCGTCGCCGTCCCTAGAAAAGTGGAGAAACAGACTTATTTTCTGGCAAAGGTTAAACGGCCGTGGCCTTCTGTCCGCCCGTGAGGAGAGAGAGGAGCGCGCGGCGCGCGGGAGAATCTGGGCCGCTTCGGCTCGGGCGGCGGCCCATAGGCCGGATGGGCGGAAAAAGGACGGGAGGAGAGAGAAAAGATTTTTCCCGAGATTTATTAATTCCGATTTCGATTTTAATTGATTAAAAATTATTTATAGTGCTCAAAATTCTATTAAAAATTTTGTTAGTGTATTTTGACATGTAGAATTTAGGAAAAATCGTACCATGCCATTTTCATTTAGATTTTTGCTTTTAAAATTATTTGTTCGCTCAAGGTTTATTTCCAACTATTTTTCTTGCGGTTTTTCTTTTGATTTTTAAAAGGGGAAAACACCTCAGGGTGTGACAGGCTTCTATCGGTTGAGTTCACGCTTTATTTCGGTCGATACAAGGGGCTAAGTTATCATATACATCATATAATATAAGTCGTCGCACTATTTACTTGTATCGGCTGATTCACTTAGGGTTTGTTGGTATCGGTTAAACTATTCTTGATGATTTAGATTGTTTGGTGTATCTCTCATCCTAAAAATAATCAAAGGATTCTTTAGATGTTATCTTTTCCTTCATACTTAGTGTTACATCAATTGGATGTGACCTACTAAGCCGTGATTGAAGTTGTAAGAACTAACTTGCTCTTGAATTATCAATAAGGGTAGTATCAAGGTTTTAGCCGATCTTACTTGGTACAACTGTTTTGCTTTAAGTTACATACTTTCTTTTACTTAACTGGTTATATCTATCATCTTATATAAGTTTATCAATCCTTTAAATCTAATAAGCCGGTTATTAGCCTCGCACTGTCTCAGTTAGGTCTGATGTGTTGATGTTATAACTTGTTTAGTAGATTTAATTAAGGTCGATAGTCTTATACAATACTATATTGGAGTTATAGCCGATATGTTTTCTAAAAACACATAAGTTATTTTATCGGCTATGATATAAGTCCATATAATTACTAATTTGTCTCCGATCTTAGTTATAAACAATTAATATTGTCTTGGTTAAGTCCGATCTATCGTAATTGCTTGTAGCTAAGAAAAAGATTAAATTACTAATTACATATTATTTACATATATAGCCGATCGTGATTGATTTGGGTCAAATCTTCAATATCTATCCATTGGCTAGCTATTTAAATCATATTATCATATAGTAATTGACTTTAATAATTTTAATCTTATGCTGCATCGATTGTGTTTGATCTATAGGATTAATTCTATTAAAAAGTTTATAGTTATATCTAATATAAATCTAGTTCATGAGCAGCATCTTCTACCTTAGCCAATTTAACTTATTCGTATCGGTTAGATCACCACGATACGATCGGCCTATATATCAATCGACCGCCTATCGTCTTCTAACGTTTATTATATCTTGTTAATTACAGGATCAAATCAATTAACATGTTGACCTACACTGAAGTTAAACAAAACTCTCTCGTGTTTTTCATCAACATCAGAAATTGGTCAGTTATAACTAAAGTATGCAAATTTTAACAAAGCTTAGAATTGACTAGGAACCATGCCGCTATGACACGTGTCATCGTCTCCCGCATGCACACATACTAGATTCGGCGATTACGTCGGCGTGCACGAACAAGTCTCAATCGAATCGGATTAACTCTTAACCACAAAATTAAAGTCCTTTCCAATTTTCTACAGAACTTCTTAATTGTTCATCTATATACTGCCAGTATATAGGGAGAAGCAAAACGAAATCAGGATTTGACCGAAAAAGATGACAAAAGTTTTCTAAAATGTAGCTACTAAACAGCTACTTTTTGAGATGGAAATAGTACTAGACTCCTGTTTTCTTTCGGAAACTCGGGTTCGATTTCGCACAGGAGCAAAGTACAAAAAGGCAAATGGTGCTTGCTTTGCTACTCCTATATATGCCGGCCTTTGCAGCTGGCAGTGAAAAACCCATCGGCGAACACCGAACAGTAGAACACGCGCCATGCGATGGATGCTCCTGCTCCGTTGTTTCAGACACCGGAGCTCCGATCCGATCATTGCAGCTGCAATGGCTGCTGCTCCCATCATTGCTCTCCGGCTTGCTATGCTAGCTCGTCCATCCTTTTGATATGCTGCCGCAGCTGTGCGTGTCACGGATGAGCAGCAGCTAGCTAGCAATCCTCCTCCGGTTTCCTGCCAATTATCCATCCCCTTCTCCTGATCTCCTTGTGACTCGTACTAATTGAGTAGTGATGGTATTATGATATTATCTCAACTCTCTTCTCCATGTAATGCTGGAGTTAAACAATTGGGGACCAAGACGACAAGGCAGGTTAGCAGGCTGCTGCCGGTCGTTGCAACTAGCTGATTAAACAATCTGACGAGCCCAAGTTACAAGGGCAACGGCTGTTCTTGTTTGCTGTCACCTAGATGATCACACGGTCGAGAGGGATCACGCCCCAGTTTATATCTTTCCAATGGATGGCTGGATCCTGACCCTGTGGTGCGATAATTTTCGTAAATTTCATATCAAATATTGTTCAGATTTACTGTTTCAAATGTGAATTTCTTAAAAAACATTTGAAATTTGCCTCGAAATCTAATTTCATCCCGTAGATCATAGACATCTTAGTTTTTTTTGTCGTTTTTGATTTACGTATGAAACGTGAACCCTTCACAAGTTCACAAGCGACCGAGCAGCATCAAACCGGTGGCTTGTGCGGGTTTATGATATCGCACGGTTATCACACTAACCCCATGTGATAGCATTTTCGGTTTTTAAAACTCCCTTTTTTTCTCAGTTTATCTTATAGTTTTTACCATGATACCTATGGACAACGGTAAACTTCAGCAAAACGGTAAAACGGTAAAAGAAACCCTGCTGTGTGTGCTCGGCCGCAGCATGATGTGGTGGGCGACATGGAGAAAATCAGGTCCGGCTTTCCTGGAGCAAGAAGAAATCTATGCAACTTTTGCATTCGACATGAGATGAGAGAACTAACAACAACAACAACAGCCGGAATTCAGCGTTGGGTGTATGTCCACAGGAAATATGCAGTGCAATTTGCTTTATCTGTCTGTACCCTCTACACACATATCTCGGTCGTGTACTGTACGTGACATGCGTGAGAGTTATCTGTGCAAATTTCTGATGGAACTGTAGCAATCTGGTGGGCACACAGCACAGGTGCAGAGTGGTCGTCATGAATGGTCAGTGACAAACAACACTGGTACGATGGATGGATCAATTACTGTGTCCTTCATTTGAAAAATTACTGTGTCCTTTGCCTTCCTGCCTCCTTTTAATTCTCCCCAGTATTTTCTTAATGAATACCGCAAAAATACTCCCTCCGTCCAACAATATTTGTAAAGTTTTTCTTAAAGAATTATGAGTTGTTAAAAACTATCAAAAGTTTGTGGTTTAAACTTCTAAACTTTTATATAACTTATCTGCAAATTACATGGAAGTTAAATGTGTTTCTAAATACTTATTATATACAAGTTATTTAAAATTTAAAAAATATACTTACAGTTATACTACAATTATACTTCTTCCTTTCTCGTTTCTAATTGATCATCATATAATATTATTTTTTAATATTCCTAAATGATCATTATATTTGTGTACATTGGAATAAATATACATTGATACATGCATCTATGCATACAAGTATTTACAACCAACATACAATTTTTTATTTGCTATTGGCTAGTAAATAGTGGGGATGATGTATACATTGAGTTTGTTGCCGAAATAAATGTAGTACGAGAGTTATTAGCTTTCCTTGATCTTGGTGTACCCATGTAATATGATGATTAATTAGGGACACAGAGCGTACTATAGTTATATATGAAAGTTTTTAAAAAGACCTTGCGATAGTTTGTTAGATGGTTCCAAAGAAATTAAGGTTGAGGTGAGAATTGGTCGAACTTCATCGTTTGAATTTTAAATTTTGATTTTAAGGTTGAGGTGAGAAATTGCCCAACTTCATCGTTTGAATTTTAAAATTTAATTTTATAGTTGACTTTTTTTATCGTAGTTTATTTTTTACATTAGTTTTAAAGCACTAAGAACACATATAAAAATATTACGCAAAAATTAATATTTTTGTCTAATAAGGGTTATGGGTTATAATCATCCTAGGGAGAAAGGTGGGACAAGTTGTAATTGGTTGAAATAAAAAAATATTGTGTGAAGGAATTAAATGAGAAACTGTTATGATTGGTTGAGATAATGAAATAATTAGAGATTGTATTCTTGATAAATTTTAAATTTCAGGTGTCCTCATATTCACAAAGAGAGTGCTACTCACTTATGAAAGGAAGTTGATGTAGCCTATAGTGATGTCAGTAGGCATTTTTAAAATTTACTTTAAATTGCAGCGGTTAAAATCAAGGCTAGGAACTTTCTGACAAAGGGCCCGAAACTTCTTGGCAGTTTTCCTGCTGAGTAGAGAAAGTTGTCCGGAGGTTCTTCCTAGAAACTTTCAGGCAATTGTGAGTTGTTATTTCAAACACCTCACAAACAAGTAAATTGAATCATAATGAAGCCTAAACCACAGTGAGGTACATGTATCAAACAAGAGTAATACATACATACGAAAAAACTCAAGATAGCACAAGTGATCATAAAAAGACACGATAGCACAACTATGCAAACAAGGGGATAAACATCGTAATCACAAAGATAAAGAGAGGAAGAGGAGACAAACGATTTGTTTCCCAAAGTTTGGATTCTCCGCCGAGAATCCTACGTTTTCATTTGAGCACGAAGATAACACCACATGTGAGGCTTGCTCTACTAAGATGACCTTCTAAACCTCAAATCGAAATCCACTCACCGGGTATTCTATTTTCTTTCGAAGGTGAAATAACTCCATCAAAAATGTCCCGTAACTCACCATAAGCTTGGGAGCTCACTAGGCGACGCATAGCCATCTAGGAGGCTTAACCTCCAAGAGTAATAAATACAAACGATGATTTGCTTGCTATGAACGTAAGTGCTCAAAGGGATGGAGTGGACATATCAAGCTCTCAACCTTGCAACCTCTCAATCTCTTAAATCTCTTCCCAAATCTCACTCACAAAGATCTACCACTAAGGTAGTATGTTTGGGAAGGGCTATTTGGCTTTTAATAGGTCTATTTTTGCCCAAATTCTGCATGCAACAAAGGAGGGGTGGATGGGTTTAAAAACCCAAGCAAAAAAACTAGTCGTTATTCACATAACAGCAGCCCAAAACTTCTGGCCTAAGACCCGAAACTTCTTGGCTTTGGGTCCGGAACTTCCGACCTTCCCGACACTCCGGAAAACGATCATCACTTCTTGCTACGAAGTCTGTTTTAAACAAACTTAAGATCTATGGAAAGTTTATTGAGAGGGCTACCCAATCCAACCAAAAACAAGCTTTAGAACCACTCATAGGTTAGGTTAACGCTTTGTTTTTTAAGGTAGCACTTGCATAAGTCACTTTGAGCATCAAGACAAATAAACGCATCAACATTGCATCCCTTTTAATAATACAACATTTTTATGCTCAAATGCAAACATAAAAGCTATACCATTAGGAATAACTTCTTGCCATCTTCTTTGCTTCATCCCGAGGGTTGACAACATCAACGCCATTTCATTGCCGGACTATTTTCACCTACAACTCATTAAGCATATTAGTCCCAAATCAATTATACCTTTGCCTTGATCAATGCCCACTTTGGCTTTTTGCTTGATGTTCATCAACGAATCGCATCCTTTTGATATTCGACATTCCATCTTGCTCTTTTCTTATAATTGATACGGATTACTCATAGCTTCAAATGCCCTCGCACGGTCCATCACGACAAAGCCTTCACTCGCCTTTCACCACCGGATTCAATCCATCAGCGCCAAGCCTCTTGCTTGCCCTTCAACCCCGCATGGTCTATTGTAGGCAACTCGTGCTTGCCCATCACCGTCTTGCCAAGATAGCCATTTCATACCCCGAATCATCAATGTCTTCACTTGCTCCGCATCAAGCTACAATGTCCACCTTTTAACTTCAATCTTTTAACTTGATGCCGGAAATCAACCTAATCTCACCGACTCATGGAAATAGTTAGTTTCAACAAGGGGTTGACATTAATCACCAATAATCACCGTACTCTTAGGGTCATAGATCTTATAATCCCTTACAAGATAACTTTAGAGCATATATCTTTTAACTTCATCTTAAAATATAGCAACGTAGTATTAAATTGATCATGACTCGGTACTACGAGTGTAGTCAGACACACATAGCTGTATTAATCCGATACAAATTTTTGTTGTATTTTGAAACGGAGGAGTATATAATACTACTATTATACTATTAAAGTACTGGTAGTACTCAGTTTGGGACAAGGGAGTAGTGGTCTCGCTATACCTAACTGGAGAAACGTTGTTGGATTCAATGTAGACGTCGTCGTCGGTTAGTTAAGTCTGACTAGCTGGTTGCTGGGAGGAGAGGGGATGCGTCACCGTAAAGGCTGCAGAGTCCGGGAGAGAACCGAGGTTTCGAGCCAGCCACACTGCTGCATCAGCTTCTGTCTTTCTTCTCACTGGAGCATTGCAAATAATCTATTGGGTAGCACTGCACTAGTAGAAGGCAGCTTGCTAGCTAGTTCGCCATCGCCATGCTGCGGTTGCTGCCTGCTTCTCCTCTCACTCTTCAGTCTCTCTCACTCTCTCTCTCTCGCACGCAGTGACCTCGCCGTGCTTGCTCGCCTCGCCTGTGACGCAGGTTGCGTAGTGGTGGCGCCATTGACGAACCTTTCAGCTACACGAGCAGTGTAGCCATAGCACTGACCAGCGGAGTGTGGTGGCGGTCCCAGTACTCTGAAAGTCTTGAATGAGTAGTGTAGCGTACGTGAAAACAGTAGGATTTTCTCATTTGTGGTAGTAGTGCAGTATGATGAGAACATCCTCGCCCAGTGTGAGAGATCGAAAATTTCTCGAGTAGGCACGTCAGTGTGTCACCCATCTGGGTTGGCTCCAGTGTGGTGTGCTATGGCATGTTTGTTTTGTTTGGTGACCGGCAGAGTAGAAGGTCTATACTACTTTTGAAAGCTCTAGCGATGATGGTAATATCGTTCCTCTTTATAGTTTGTACAAAATATCTGATATCATAGAATATTTCAACATTTGATTCAAATCGATGAATAATGATATTTGAACAAACAAGTGATAACATATATATATATATATATATAGCCCATGATATATTGTGATATATTTTCTTTTATTCATAGCAAAACATGGATGTTTAACTGATAGTACTATAGAAACTCATAAAAGTTTATCTTTATCTTTGCCATGTTTTTTTAAACGTTACCAAACTCTAGTAGAATATTTTTTTACCAAAAAATTGGTGATGCCAATATGCCACATTGCCATGTTAGAAAATGGTGCCAAATGAAAAAGAAAAACGGTCCGAGTTATTGTACAAGAAAATAAAAATCATCCCAACCAGGCCCATTTTAAACACCATATCGTGTTTGGAAAGCCCACCGCAAACGAGAACCCCGACGGTGACGGGTCGAATGTTGTAGGCTCCCGAGACACACCGAATAGATATTTTAGATGGGCCCAAATCCAGCCATAGATGGGCCAGAATTGTTTACTTCAATTTACCCAAATCGAGGCCCTTTCAAACCAGCCCTTAGTGGGCCTTCCAACTCGATCCAACTCAATAATTGCAGTTCCATTAATCCGACCACGACTGGTCGCCTCCGGATATACCTGGCCGAACAGACGGCCGGTCCAACATGGCACGCACGCCGGCGGTACGTTTCGCTAGGGTACGGTTAGTTAGTCACGGCTTCTATAGCGAACATGTTCTATCCACTCGCTCACGTGTCGTCTCTTGATCTAAGCATGGATCAAAAGTGCCGTGTCGGCATGAACCCATGAATAACTTATGGGCTGAGGTCAGTCTGTTGTCACGATTGACCCAAAAATAGTTGTTGGACTAGTCGTTTAGAGACACATGTCGCTCTATAATTCGTCGCAGTATTAGTCATTGGTCGTCGGCTCACCGTGCGCTCGTCCCTGTGCCACGCGTCATGCCCACGTGTGCTCCGCTCGACCGCTCCTGTGTCATGCTCCCGGCCTGCTACAATAAACAAGTCATGTCGTGCCATGTCGGTTCACAGGCGATGGAGAGCTACAATGCTATCGTGCTTAGACCAACATGGCTTGGGCACAGTCCGTTTGGCCAGTATATCTCCGGATCAGCTTGTCTTCCTGCTCCGCCACCCCCACTTGCGGGAGAAGAGAAGAGCCCACGCTGCACAGTGCGCAGCCTCGAGGAGAGGAGATTTGACTTGCTCGCTTGCGGCTTGCCCCATGGCGAGGCCGAGGGCACCGCTGCTGCGGCGGATGCTGCTGCTGTGCGCGGTCGCGGCCTCCTGCTCCTACTACCTACTCGTGCTCCACGCGCAGGCCTCCGTGCCGCCGCGCTACGACGGCTTCGCCTACGGGGACGCCGCCACCGCCGCCTGGAAGGACAGCATCCTCGTCGAGGCCTTCCTCGACCCGCTCTGCCCCGACAGCCGCGACGCCTGGGGCCCCCTCAGGCTCGCCGTCGACCGCTACGCCCCCAGGGTCTCCCTCATCGTCCACCCCTTCCCTCTCCCGTAAGACTCCTCCTCGTCTCTCTCACTCACCGCCGCGCCGCTGCAGCGATGTTCTTCCATGGTCTCGCGGCACTGTATTTGTAGAATTGTGGTGCTGTATTTCCAGTATTCGTTGCCACAAAGGGGAAAATTTCCTTCTTACTAAATGGGGAGTGACAACGAAACCCCGTACTGGTGTAGATTTTTGGGGAAGTGGCTCCACTGATTAACTTGGTTAGTCTTAGTAGTGTCAACAAGAATGCACTAATTTAACTGAAAGTTTGAAGAATGGAAATTTCCTGGAGGATCCCCGTATGTACACCATACAACCTTCATGGATTAAGCGTTGTTCAAAAAGAAAAAAATAAATCCAAACATGAAATCCTCAAAATTGGAACTGTGACAGAGTTAACCGTAGAAGATAAGAAAACAACCACAGCAACATTCACATGTGTGATGCCATCAGATCACAATGCATTGAGCCCAAACAGGACAAAAGCTAAAACGTTAGCCAGAGAGAACCAGTTCATGACATAGTCAGTGCTGTGAAAATGCCATGTGAATTGTCAGATTCTATGGAGCTTTATGCCCATAGAAGATAGAAATTACTTGATGGCAAGCTAGTTTCTATCTTGTCGTCGCTAGTTTGTATATATAGGTATGTAAAAATATGGTGTTTGCTTGCATGTGGCTTATGGTGTTGGTTGAAATCTGGTCCTGCTTTGTACTGAATTGAACACACACTGTTCATTGCCTGGCAACCTTTCTTAGTAAAGGGCTGCGCCTTTCCTTTTAACTGGTTATCTTTGGAGCAAACACCTAGATGATGTTTGAAGTTTCTGGTTTATCTGAGGAATCATTCCGTCACTGAATCTTTGGTGTCGGATAGATTATATTTGGCTCAAATATCAAGGATTCCAATCCTGATCCTGCCATCCAGACAGACCTGTAACTGCAACTTGGGCTACAGAATGATATATCTTTTTAATCAGACTTGCTGTTTTCTAGCACAGAACCTTGTTATTGTAGAATCAATTGAATAAATCAAATGCAGACCAACCTGATGTTGTCTATTAAATCCAAAAAGAAAAACATTTACTTGATATGAAAGTGTTAGGTATCTCAATTTATACAGAACATGATTGCGTATCAAGGTTGCTTCCTGTTCTAGGTTGAAGGCATTATTTGACATTGTTCTGCAGTAGATATTTGTTATCAGATTGATTTGCCCTTTTCTATTGTTATACTACAAATGCAACAACTTATTCTTACATTTTCTACTGTAAAATTGCAGGTACCACACCAATTCATTCCTTGCCTGCCGTGCACTTTACATAGCTAACAAGTTGAACTCATCATCAACTTATCCTTTGCTGGAGCTGTTCTTCAAGAGTCAGGTCCTTGATATTTTTCATTACTATACTGCATAACGGTTTGTGAAATGCTAGTTAGGAAGCCATGTAGCAGGATAAAACCTTCCCTGCTTTCAGAATTTCAGTATCCTTATAATTCACAAAATGGTATTGATCCTTGAAGTTGATAGCTTTCTTTTGTCATACAATTCATGTGCTGCAGCCCTTTTTATTAGTTATTTACATAGTAGTTTTTTTAATATAGTTGAATTACAATACTGGATGAACACAAGCAGGGAAAGTTCTACAATTCTGCAACATCCTCACTATCAAGCACTGTTATAAGTGGCGAGATGTCGAAGCTGGCAGCACAGGTTGTTGGTAATTCGGTGTCTGAGTTTCAGTCAGGCTTCAGCGATATAAGGACTGACCTAGCAGCCAGGGTTTCCTTCAAGGTCAGCTTTACTACTTATTGCATCAAGTACATTGTTAGAATTCTTAAGCATCTTCTCTTGACTTGTTTATAGCTCATATTGATGGAAATGACTGAATTATGGCTTTGTCCTATCTTAGTATGGGTGCACGAGAGGAGTAGCTGGTGCACCATTCTTCTTTGTGAACGGATTCCTTCAGCCTGGTGGTGGATCGCCTATTGACTACAGCACATGGATCAGCATCCTGGATCCCCTCGTTGGGCAGCATGGCGATAGATTAGAGATGTTCACCTCTATGTAAGTATTTGAAGCGTGTTGTAATAATGCTTTTGGGAATACTAACAGTTACGTCTATTTGTTGCAATAAATATTGATTTTAATTATACTGGAGCATTTTCCACCAAAGTGATGAGGGTAGATGCTAGAAGAGATGGCATGTAGAACTTCACATCTCCAGCTCCAACTAAAATATTTGAAGTACCAGAGATAACTAAAATAACAGAAGTGACAATGTCTGTAGTGCTTCCCCATTGTTCTTTGCGTAATGCTGGTGTGAATCACATTTCACCAGTGCTACCTTGTATCCGGTTGTTATGGCAGATAGGATTAGTTTCAATCTATATTTCTATATTTCTATATTCCTAAGATACTCTTATATATTTTTATATATCCGGTTGTTCTTATAGTCTAGTGTCTACAGGTTACTTAAGATATAAGTCATGCTCTCTTGTCCCCGAAGCTCGATGCAATAAATCCATTATTCGCAAATCGCGATACATAACTCCTGTACAGTACAGGCTTTCAATTTCTCCAATATCTGACAGTTTCCCAATGTGTAACCACTAGCTCTTTTTCTCTCATCTCTGCTTATAAATGTGGATAAGCTTATAAATTTGGATAAGCATCTCCCTGTGGATATATGTGTATTGGGTGGTGACTAGTAACTGATGGGTATAGAAGATAAAGCAACGTGTGCTGTGTTGGCTTGGACCTTGGAGTGTACAGTAACCTGTAGACGCTAGACAGATGTAATGTTTGCTGATGTTGCTTGCTCATTGGTTTGGTAGAACATCACCATCAGGACAATCGAATCCAGAGCCTCATCAGGTGCAATGCTGAGCCCCTACCTTAACTAATTTGCCTGCCACCCAAAGCTGCTAGTTTAGGGGATGTTTGATTTGAGAAACTTAAATTTTAGTATGTGTCACATTGCATGTTTGAATATTAATTTCAAAATTAAATATGAATTAATTATAAAAATAATTAGAGAATCGATGACTAATTCACGACACGAATCTATTAAGCGCAATTAATCCACGATTAGCAAATATTTACTGTTAAACGACCGATTATGGATGAATTCTGTAAATACTCTATATTTAATTAAAATAACATGTGACGAGACTAAACTTTAATCCCGCAAGCCAAACGGACCTTGATGACATAATGAAATGGTCTTCTCAGGATCCTGCTCCTCATTCTCCCGCTGTTACAACTAAACGAGTTTAGCTAACTTGTTCCTGATTAGGTCACCAAATCCTGCCAAGATTGTCTGGTTTTCTGTGGCTGGCTGATCTACAGTTGTACCACACACGCTTCGTGGTGCTGGGGTTGAATACTTGCAGTTGCAGGCATTGGTCTGTGGCCTCTAATAATTGTGTTTTTTTTTTGGTGTTGTGTGATTAGTGATTAGGTAGCATCCGTGCACATCATGCATGTGACATGTGACCTTACGTTTTTTCCTGGTGGTACTCAACTCAAGCCGTGCGACGCGACCAACTCGGCGTAGCTGAGGTATGAACATGATAAGGTTGTTGAATCAGCTGTGCAAGGAGAGGACGATCAGCCTGATGAATGATCGCTCAGTTCTTAATTATCTCGTACTTGGATTGAGAATTTGAGAGATCTCCTGCTCATGTATGGTTTGGATGCTGCTCTGCAGTACTACTACTAGTAGGGAGTAGTAACTGCTAGTGTCGCATGTGCATGAGCTTTCTCAATTCTCGTCGGTGTGTGATTTGCTGGTAGTTTTTCACGAATGAACGCGTAAAAGCCTTAGGGCAGTCTTAATGTTATTAATTGTGTTTTTATCCTTATTAAATAGTATGACATGTCAATGTTTTTCTGAGGTGGCATAGGTATCAATGAAGAGAGAGAAAAACAATTTCTAACGGAGAAAACTAAGTCTTTGCGTTAATCGACGCACGAGAAAACCAACAAAATAGCGTTGGAGAGAAACTGCTTGTTTCTTTTTGCTCCACCAAGCGCTGGGAAGGAGAAGGAGAGGCAACAACGCATGTGATGGGTGGAGGGGAAGGGAGGCTGAGCTCGGCGATGGCTGCGGCGACTAGGGGCATGGGGATGGGGTGGAGGATGTGGAGCTCCGCGTCGGACAGCGCCACGAAGGGCAGGCACCACAGCGGTGGCGGGTTGGGCCCATGGGCGGCGACACGACACTGGGGAGGAGGGTTACTGGGAGATCCACGCTGCCGGCCCCCAGTGACCCCGCCACCGCCTGCCCGCGCGCCGTGCTCGAAATAGCCCTCCGACGACAGCTTGTCCCTCAGCCACGCATTCTTCACCTCGTCGTCGGCCTTCTTGGCTGCCATGAAGTACAAGTGCAGCAGCGGCATCCCCTTCTTGGCCGCCGGCGTTGTACCCGAGCACGAAGACGTGCTCCTTGTCCCCGTGGTCGCGGAGCTATGGGTCGGCGCCGGCGACGACCCACTACAGCCCGAACCACGCATCGTTGTAGCAGGTGGGGACGAGGTGCTCGGGCGCGAGGCGGTAGTCGACGAACACCACAAGGACGTGCTCCCGCGTGCACAGATAGTCGACGGACCCCATTCGCCGTCGCCGTAGGCAGGGCGCCCGGTCCCGTCCGTCGCCGCCGCGACCAAGCGAGGAGGGCGGAGGGCGGAGCGGGGCGCGGAGGACGGAGGGCAGAGCGGAGGACGGAGCTCCTCGGTGGTCGGTGCAGCACAGCCATGCCCTGACGAGCCGCCGCTGCCACCACCTGTCGCCGACGCCGACGCCCTTTGATCCTCGATCACTAATCATGCGCGTGCGATTGTTAGCCGGTGCCACACGATAAATAAAATGCGCAGAGAATCCACAAACAGGAGTGAAGCACACTATAAATAAATTGACCAGATTTTTATATACTCACCGGATAGAAAAGTTGCATTGAAAAGAATGTTTTTGCTACGATATCCTAAACTATAAACTACTTTCATCATTTGAGACTGTCCTTATACATTAATTAATATACTACCCCTTCGTTCCATAATATTCCATACCCTCAGTCCCATGATATCTGTCCTATAATAAATTTAAAAAAATTTATTTTAAAGTAATCATATATACCGTACCCTCAGTACCATAATATCCGTCGTATAATAAATTTATTTTAAAATAATCATTGTGAGTCTATGAAAATAAAAAATAATTATATTGAAAATACATAAAATGATGAATAATTGTATTAGGATTTGATAGAGTAAAAAAGTCTAATGTACGAAATGAATGAAAAATGACATTTTGAGACTACTAAGGTTTTGTTACACAACAAGATGACAATCCAGTCTCCAGTGACCGCCTGCTGGGTTGGATTGGTTATTTGTATTTTGTTTGGTTTGATGTCAAAATTTTGCAGGGTTGGTTTGGTACCAAATTTTATATACAATAGTTCAAATTCAATATTACAAAATTTGGTAGTCCCAATATATATTTTTTTTGGTTTGACGTTATCAATATTTTGATTGGACAAAAATTGGCTTCATACCAAACAAACCATTGGTTGTTTCCTATTTCAGGCATCTTGTACTGGTACTAATTAGTAGTTTTCTATACTAGTGTACTAGACGAGAACTACGGATATGGTATTCTAGCGTCGTGTTTGTCTAAGACCGTGCTATTTTTCCTATTTTGTTATTTTTCACGCAGTTCCTCAAACTGCTTAACGATATATTTTTGTAAACTTCTAATAAAAAGTTATTTTTAAAAATTATATTAATTCATTTTTAAATTTTTACTAATACTTATTACTTAATCAATCATGTGTTAATGGGTAACATCATTTTTCGGACAGAGAGGTGGAGTTAGCAACTTTACCTCCCGAATGCAGCCTAAATGTGTTCGGCCACACCCTACTAGCTAAGTATTATATGTTAAGTATTATAAATATGATATATATATATGTTAAAATATTATGAAAATGATGTGAGAGGTGATGATTGGATATGTTTTTATGTTGATTTATATAATTAAATAGATTATAGATGATGTTGCACGCTTGCATAAGGTTTGATATATAATTATTACTAGTGGATGATGATGTGGCATAGTTGCATGTTGAGGTTGAGATTTAGGTATAGTGGGTTGTAACTTTATAAAAGATATAGATAAAAGATATAGATAGATCAATAGATTTACTAGATTGATGAGCATGTTTCTTGAACTTCTAAATTATAGATTGTTTAAGTAAATTACATTTTGAGTCATCTTTTGCTATTGTAGTTTTATTTTGGATCACCCATAGTCTAAGTCTTTTACTTTTGAATTAGCTAAATTTAGTTTGTTTCGTTTTAGATAATCTAAAACAACTTCTTTGCCATATCAACAACCTTGAGGATGTTGGCTTCCTGAACAAATCCTCTAACTATGAGCAGATCATATCGATGAATATCGGGATGATTCAAAGTATAACAAACATAAAGTTGGCTAGTCCAAATTTAGAAATTAGACTAAGGATGGTCTTCTAAAGTGAAACTAAGGCAATAAAAAGTTGTCCAAAATGTAATTCACTTGATTTTCAACTTTTATATGTAAATCTCTTAGAATAATATTTTCAAGATCGTTTGTATCCTCAAATGTTCAGAAATCATTTATTTATTCAGTCATTCAGTACACAAGAACATTGGGCAACACATGTCCCCTTTTAGCTTTTTATCGGATTATTCGTTCCACGTATTAAAAATACGGTCTCTTATTATAAACCTTCTTCCATTGCGTTTTTAGACAACTTATTTTACCTATTCTAAGTTAATTATTAAATTATTTAATTTATCAATATAATCCAATAGATTACTCGTGGCAGCAATCGGCTCAATGACCTATATCAAACTGCGGCCGATCGTGTGGAAAATCCGACGGCCACGCCACGTGACTGACGCGGCGCGCCATGCTTGGCTGCACTAGTCCAACTCCACTTCCTCCCCTGTCGCGTTATGGTCATAGTGTGTACTTACTCATTCGACGATTTAGAGATGTAAGTGGGTAAATCATAAATAGATTTATAGATCAAAATAAACAAATTTATAATTTATTTTAGATTGTAAATAAATTTTATGGGTTAATCATTTATACCTTTACGATGACTCGTTAAATCAGCCCGTCGCTAGAAAAGTAGAAATTTTGCTCTGCTTCTTCCCAACCTGAGGTGAATAGAAGACAATAACATCTTTGGATGTTTGCAGCGGAGACGATAGATTGGTCCATTTCCTGTTTTTTTCGCAACATGGTCTCCGCATAAAATGGTTACTATTTATTATTGATACTATTATTATTCAGTAATCCAAAATGTTTTTCTAGAACTCTTGATTTTTTATTATATAGTAGACTTTGTTTTAGACTTTATAATCGAACTGATTCGTGTTAAAAAATACTATGAACTTTCCACGTCTAAGGAAAAAAACTCTGAAACGGAAATATCGCGATAGGGGATTGATTAGATCAATGGCGTCTCACCGCCATCCATCCATCCATCCATCCAGAGTATACCCGTGTCTGATAGTAACACAATTTATGAGCCATTTGGTTCCATTATTGCCACGTTGTCGTGAAAAAAAACGAACACCATTCGCTGCTTCGTCCCACACAACCATCGATTCGTGATCGGACGGTCGAAGCACGTGCTACCAATCAAGCGCCATCAATCATGCAATCACCCCCATTACACCCAGCTCCCCTTTCCACAATGACAGCACCATTTTAATACAACTTTCTTTTCTGCTTTACCGGATTATTGTCATCGAATTTTTCTTCCCACCTCTGAAAATACCTTTTATAAACGAAGAAATTTTCTGCTTTACATTGTTTAGATCTCTTGTTCTAAGCTACTCGTATTTTATTTATCAAAATATTTAATTTATATCTATAATTAGTTAGATAATTCACTACACTAGTTCACTTGTGCTCCCTCTGTTGTATTTTTAAGAGAGAGAGGGAAAATAAAAGGGACAGAAAATCACCAAAACACACTCTATAAAATGAGGGATGGTAGGAAGTGAGATGATAGTTGAGAGTAAGATGAAAAAATTGAATAGAATATGACTGATGTGATAAGTAGTATGGTAGGATTGTACTTATTTTAGAACAAAATTGAAATCTAAAATTACACGGTGTATCATTGGCAATTGTTTGGTTACAGTTACGACAAAATTATTTTTCAACAAACCATCTTTCATACGTTATTGACTCAAAAATGTGGAAAAATTTTCAAGGTTTGGCCAATAATTTAATCACCTCGACTTAAACAAGTGTAACAATATTATATTTATTGGTAAATAATGGTAAAATATGGCTATAGAACCAAACATATTTTTATTTTGGGACATATATAGTGCTAATAATCTGTCTCAAACAAGTACTGCTAGGCATTAGCCACAGCTACTCCATGCCGGTCCCCCAATCTCTTTAAAATTTAAAAGAAGAAGAAAAGAAAAGAAAAAAGTAAAAGGAAATAAATCAAAGGAGAAGAGAAAGCCAAGCAGCAGCAGCCAAGCAGACAGGAAGCAACAGTTCAACCGAACCTTCCAGCGCACTGACGTCTCCCCTCTCCCCCTCACTGCCGGGTGGGCCCCAACCCTACCTTTTTCCCGCGGAAATCCGAGACTGCCCGGTGGGCCCTACCACCCACCCCTTCCCGCGAGAAACCTCGCGGCCGCCGCCGCCACCACCACCACCACCACCGGCCACCTTCGCCGCCTGATCCTTCCATTCCTAACCGAATCCCGCAATATATACAGCGACGCCGCAGCGAGGAAAACGACTTTTTTTCTCCCTTCCCAGTATAAAGTCGATAGCTTTTTCTTCTCTGTGCTTTGCTTTGCTTTGCTTCGTTGCGAGATATGGTTGGTGGTGTGGTCGTTTGGCCTCTGCTGCTGGTCGCGGTGGTCGTGGCCGCCGCGGAGGCGCTGAGCCTGGACGTCCACCACCGGTACTCGGCGGCGGTGCGTCGGTGGGCGGAGGCGGCCGCGCCGCCGCACGGGACGGCGGAATACTACGCCGCGCTGGCCGGCCACGACGACCTGCGCCGCCGGTCGCTCGCCGTCGGCGGCGGCGCCGAGTTCGCCTTCGCCGACGGCAACGACACCTACCGCCTCAACGATTTCGGATTGTAAGCTCGCCGGATTGAATCTTTGTTTATCTTTTTCTTCTTGTTTATGGTGGATTGAAGAAGGCAAGTGGTTGTTGCGGGTGGCCGGGTTGGTTGTGCAGTTTGCATTACGCGGTGGTGGCGCTGGGGACGCCGAACGTGACGTTCTTGGTGGCGCTCGACACCGGCAGTGATCTCTTCTGGGTTCCATGCGACTGCCTCAAGTGTGCTCCCTCCAATCCCCAACTACGGAGTAAGCTTCTCCCTCTTCTTTTTTCCCTCTAGTTCTTATTGCAATTAGTTTCAAAGTTAGTTGTTCTGTTAGATATTTTAGGTTGTTAGGATAACTGGATAAATACTAGAGAAGAGAATTTCACTTTGGGGATTGGGGAAAGTTGTTGTGAATGGCATAGTTCCTCCACAAAAGATGAAAGTTGTGGTAGACGGGTAGAAAAGATTACGACAGGATTATGAGTATGTTTAAAGAAAAAGAAAATCATGAGGCCACTGCATGTGCTTGTGTGATTCTTGAAAGCCTTTCTATTAAATGACAGCTTGAGCTGGGACCTCGTTCGGCTTAAAGAATAGCCTCTTGTATTCTTCCGTGCACTCTTGTCAGAATTTGAAATTTACTCTGGCTTATTTTGTTAAAGGAAGCCGCTGCATCATGATCAGGGTTGAAAACGGACGGAATTTTTCCCGCTCCGACCCGTCCGTTTTTCTACATTTGACCCGACCGTTTTCGTATTTTCGGAAAAATTCGGAAACGGAACGGAAGTAGAAATGACATTTTTTCGTCCGTTTTCACGGAATTCCATGTTTAATCGGAATATTTCCTGATTATATCCGGATTTAACCCGAATTTCAGGCTCATCAATATTTGTGTCTCGAGGGCCCAACCGTCTCGTCCCATCTAAACAAAACCTACCCTATCCTCCATCCGTCGAGATCCTTTTAATTTAAAATGAATGATTATATGTCATCACAGACCATTCATATCAATTATCTTATAATTCCGACTGGTTGATAGAATTCTCTCGTTAATTATCAAAAGAACGAACAAGACGTGGTTAGAAGATATGTAAATTCCGACTTAAGTTTCGGGTTCTGACCGTTTCCGTGTACCCGTATGTTCCGATTCTGTTTCCGAACCCGTATTTTTGAACCGAATCCCATTTCCGCTAAATAATATAGAAACGGAAGTAGAAATATGGTTTTTCCGTCCGTATCCGTTCGTTTTTATCCATAATCATGATGCCCTTATTGATTAATTTATTTACATTTGCTCCACATGACAAATTTGTACAGAGTTTGAAGTTCGACGTGTATAGCCCTGCGCAATCGACTACTAGCCGAAAAGTCCCTTGCAGTAGCAACTTGTGTGATCTCCAAAATGCCTGCCGTTCTAAGAGTAACAGCTGCCCCTACAGTATCCAGTACTTGTCGGATAACACCTCATCCTCCGGGGTGCTAGTGGAGGATGTCTTGTACTTTGACATCCGATTCCGCGCAATCGAAAATGGTTACAGCTCCCATAATGTTCGGGTATGTACTATATGATCTACCACATGCTTATGAATCGCCGGTGTTGTGCTGAATTTTATGTAAATTGTTCAGTTGTGGACAGGTACAGACAGGATCGTTTCTAGGCAGTGCTGCGCCAAACGGTCTGCTTGGGCTTGGGATGGACAGCAAATCGGTTCCTAGCTTGCTAGCAAGCAAAGGACTTGCTGCTAATTCTTTCTCCATGTGCTTTGGTGATGACGGTCATGGTAGGATCAATTTTGGGGACACAGGAAGCTCAGATCAGAAGGAAACTCCATTGAATGTTTATAAGCAGAAGTGCGTTTTGTCAGAACAATATTTTCAGGAACAAGAAACAGATCTACTGTAACTTAACGTTGGTGTACTCTCTTTTATGCAGCCCATATTACAACATTACTATCACGGGAATTACAGTGGGAAGTAAATCGATCAACACTGAGTTCAGTGCTATTGTTGACTCTGGCACCTCTTTCACGGCTCTGTCTGATCCAATGTATACTCAAATCACTAGCAGTGTAAGTAGCATAACCATATCAGCAGACAATTGACCATACTAGATATTTGATGGTCATTCTTATATATCTCCCTTATTCAGTTTGATGCACAAGTTCGTTCGAGCCGAAACCAGCTCGACTCTTCCATGCCGTTTGAATTTTGCTACTCAGTTAGGTAAGTTTTATAGGAGCAGTCCCTGATAAAATGCACATTGGCACTATACATTACCTGATCTGATCTATGTGTTTCTGTACTTTCTAGTGCCAATGGAGATGTTCATCCAAATGTAAGTCTGACAGCAAAAGGTGGAAGCATATTTCCTGTTAACGATCCAATAATTACCATAACGGACAATGCTTTTGTAAGAAATCCTTGATACTCAGCACTTTCTTTAAGCCATGTTAAGTGAGCTTGTTTATTTATCTTTTGCTGTTTTTGCTTGTGGCAGACTCCAATTGGCTACTGCTTGGCTATTATGAAGAGTGAGGGTGTTAACTTAGTAGGAGGTAAGCTCCAGTACTTTCACACTGTTTAGCCATTTAAAGATGCCTGGTTCTCTGAAAATATTTCGAGTTTGTATGCTTTAGTTTTACTTGATGTTGTGAAGACCATAGTAGTTCTGTCTGTAGTGTGCAAGTGGGGCACTCCTCTAGTTCATATCTGTTCTTCATCTATAGTTGGCATTATATGAGTTATGTAATATGAGGTATATGGTGTTGTTTGAATCTATCATATTCATTTTTGGACTTGCCTCGCTAGCCTATACTTTGGGTTTTGGTACTTATCTATGCGAAAAACCTCTCAACATTTATCGAATTCTTGTCTGCCACTTTTTATATATTAAAAAAAAACAGTATCGTTGCCTAAAGAAAAATCCAGCTACTGCCTTGATGTCCAATTGCCCCCTTTTTATGGTGCATAACGTAATATATATTATTTGGCTCAATAATTGCTTTCTTTGAAATTCTTCATCATGGTGCAGAGAATTTCATGTCTGGACTGAAAGGTCGTCTTCGACCGAGAGAGGATGGTGTTGGGTTGGAAAAACTTCAACTGTGAGTACCTCTAAATTCCTTAAAACCGTTCTTCAGGTTCAACTATACCTTACCTAGAAGAATGCCCTGATAAATTGTCTGTCATCAGGCTACAACTTCGACGAATCGAGCAGACTTCCAGTGAACCCCAGCCCTTCAGCTGTTCCTCCGAAACCTGGTCTTGGTCCGAGTAGCTACACCCTGAAGCAGCTAAAGGTGCTTTGCCAAACGGCACCCAGGTCAATGTGATGCCTTCAGCAAGCTCACCGCTGCAACCGCGGGGTGTTTTCGCCGCCATTGTTCTCCTATTCCTCGCCGTTCTCTGAATCTCTCTGATCAGCTCAGCTCCACGCACCATAGCTTCAGAGCTCCATTATCCTGTATTGATGATTTGATTACACGTAGGATCACATTCTTTTTTGCTTGTTTTTGTAGTTGCTGTAGGCCTATAGGAGTTGTAGAGAAGATAGATCACAGTCACAGGAGTCGTCATAGAGAGGCCATTTTTTCAGTTGATTTTTACGTGTTCATATGCATAAACCTCATAATAATGCATTCCACTGAGGGTTTGTTTCAGGTGGATGGATGTACATGTATACAGGATTTTTGATGTATTGACTCAAAAGATTAATGATGATACTGGCTATATATATTCCTACCACATGTCTGTTTTTCTATGCTCTTTTGCCCATGGTTCCTTCAGCTGAAAAATTGTATCAATCGGAGAGAGTGTGCGTGTGAGTTCATCCGTATGTAATTTTCAAGCTTCACATTTTAGATTTAAATGTGTTCTCGCCGAGTAATTTTCTTTTGGGATATGGTTTTACAGGACATAAATTAAAGTTAAACAGAGAGCTCGTAGATTCATCTTGAAATTATTACTGTTTTGACAAGCTTATGCCATTTTCAACCCAATCATGGATGTTATTCCTGTCACGCCTGCTAGCATTAGCCTTTGTTTGACAAGCTTCTTAAGTTTTCGATGAAACCTTTATTACTCTATCTGTGAAATAGAATCATCTGTTCATTCTTAAAAAAAAAAGAAAAATAGCAGGTTCTCTTGAAATTCTGGAGCAATTTCAACCCAAATACATATCAAGGCCCACCTACTCATTCGGCCCAAGAAACTGAAGCCTACAGGCTCAGAGCCCACAAACTATGTCCCATACGCTCTGCCAAGACCAATCCTAGCCGTTCATCCCAACACCGCCCCCAAGATACAACCGTCCAAAGAGCAACTCGAGGGGCAGTTTCGTAACTCCACATCTGAAAACCCTAGACGCGCGCGACGCCCGACCGGGTCGCGCTCTCCTTCCCCGGCCCGAACGGAGGCGGCGCCGTATAAAGCTCTCATCCTCTTCTCCTCACCCGCCGGTTACCCTCCTCCTCCACCGCCGCCGCCCGCCGCAACCGCCGCCCCGGAGGCGCCTGACAACCGCCGCTCCAGCGCAAGGTAACCGCGCGCCCCCTCCCTGTTTCACCCCGCGGCCTCGCGCTTCACGCCGACGCGCCGCGCCGCGCCGCGCCGCGCCGCGCCCAGTGGATCTCTCTCGCGCTCTCGCGTTTCCGGATCTGAGAGGGGTCTGCTGCATTGTGGTCTGCAGTTGAGGAGAAGGGAAGAGGGGAGGCAAAGGATGGATCGGTACCAGAGGGTGGAGAAGCCGAGGGAGGAGGCGCCCATCAAGGAGAACGAGATCCGCATCACCACGCAGGGGAGGATGCGCAACTACATCACCTACGCGACCACCTTGCTCCAGGTACACTACACTACCCGCCATGGCTCGCAGTTTGAATTTTCGTTTTAGCGCCAGAATGTTTTTGGTTGGTAGGCTCGTGGATTGGTCGGTGATAACTGTTGGGGGTTTTGTGGTGTGATTAAAAGAAAGCTGAATGATTGGCCCGTACGAAATGTGTAGTACTATCCGCTAAAGCTTTTTTTAAATGCAAATTGAGTGGGATGAGCAGATAATTTTTTCTACTTTATGCTTTGTTAGGCAGGATTTCCTTTGTGTTCCATTATGACTTCTATTACTATAGCAGCAAAGGTACTTGCTCCATGATTAACAACATTGGTATGTTGAATAGTCACGTGATGTGACATCGTCGGGCAGTTACCGCCAATTTCTGTAGTATAGAGGTGACGGCATTTGCTGTGCTTGCTAAAACTCAAAAATTAAACTCGCCTGAGCGTCTATTTTGGATAGAATAAAGACGTGGCTAGAAAAGTTCTAGTCTTCTGTGTGTGAGTGATCAGTGATGTGCCATGCCATTGTGTGTGTACATCAACCAACGATGGCTAATGGAGGTGTTAAAGTTGCCATGCTTTATGTAGCTATTTCTGACTCCAATCATGTTCCCCATTTTTTCTGCAATGGCACAGTAGTACATGGAGCACTGATGTCTTCATGTAATATGCAATTGATTGTGACTTTAGTACCGTCACATCCATATTTCTCTAATTTGTAATTTCTCCTCCTATGTTTCTTTTTGGGCCCCAAGCCCTCAACTACCTTGCAATATGTTTCTTTCTCATTGGGAGTAGGCTCAAGTGCAAACCCTGTGTTGAGAAGCACATGAGATGTTAGATATATTAATTGCTTGATCTGTATAATGGGCTTTTGGCATATTTCTCCTATCTGATATTGCTGTAAAGCTCTCAACATATAAGATATTATATAATATTTTTGTATGGTCAAATATCACATGCCGTATTTTGTTTTGTAATGAAAATCAGGTTCAGTAGCTAATCCTTTGCATATTTGATTGTTCACAAAAGGATAAAGGTTCCGATGAAGTTGTATTCAAGGCAATGGGGAGGGCAATCAACAAAACTGTGATGATTGCAGAGCTGATCAAGGTACTTATGGTTGCTGCTTGTAAGCACTGCTTTTGACATTCTTCTAAGTGGTGTATTCTCCTTTTGTTCTGCAGAGAAGAATTGTTGGTCTCCACCAAAACACCACCACCGGATCTACTGATATCACTGATATGTGGGAGCCACTGGAGGAAGGCTTGCTCCCGTAAGAAGTGGCTACTTTCCAATTTTAAATAGTGCTGTATAGATATTTATTTGGTCTTCTATTTATCCTTTTCCCCCTCTGCAGACTTGAGACAACAAGGCATGTATCTATGATAACTATTACCCTTTCAAAGAAGGAGCTGGACACATCCTCCATCGGGTATGCATTCTGTTTTTGTTAAACTGTATATATCAGTCTTGAAGATTTTTTCCTAGTATGTTCCTATCATTTCTGTCCTTTAGTGGATTGCTGGTAGAGTGTGTTCTAACCTTTTCAATTGTGCGGTGAAATGAGAATGTTGTAGTTCAGTTAGACATTTTACATACACAAATTTGTATTTGATATGTTTTCAGGCACCATTGTGATTGTTACATCTGTATCTATACAATGTGATCAGCTTCATTATGAACTTCTAAGATAGCAAAGTAACAATAAATATGTTAATTATTTATTAATTATTGTATGTACAGATATCAATCTCCGTTGCCTGCTGATAAGGTTAAGCCTTTGGTTGAATATGAGAATGAAGAAGGTACTGTGAAGAATTCACTTGTAATATTTAACATCTTATATACTCTTTTTGGTTTAATTTTTAATTGTAATTGTAGATGTTCCCTCACCTGCTGGCCGAGGGAGAGGCCGTGGTGGTCGAGGTCGTGGAAGGGGAAGAGGCAGAGGTGCACGTGGTGAGGAATGCTGCAAAGTAAATCTTGTACAACATACAAAAATGTGCAAGTTTTCCTTACATATTGATTTCAGGAAATGGATACATGGACTATGCTGATGGTGGATGGGAGGATGACCATGCTCCGCCTGCATATGCGGGCAATGGGTACACCCGTGGAAGAGGCCGTGGTTTTAGGGGCCGTGGCAGAAGAGGTGGTGGCTATGGAGCACAACCTGATTATCAGCACGATGGAGGATATTATGATGAGGCACCAGTTCACGCGCTGCCCCGAGGTGGTTAAGCTGCCCATCCATCAATGACCTTGTATACGTAACATGATATGTTAATCTTCTGCATGTCCTATACTATGAAGCAGGCAGTGGTCGTGGTCGAGGCCGTGGGAGAGGCCCGGTCCGAGGCAGAGGACGCGGTGGCAACGTCAATGGCATTATGCATGCTACTACTGTTGGCGCATAAGCTAGCTGCTGCTATTCCAAAGCTGTTGTTTGTTGGATGCCTGCTCCAAGTATGAAGATGTATCATCTGTGTTGTTTATGGGTTAACACCATACTCAGTATAAGCTTGACATTCGGTTAGAATGTTGCCGGATTTTTGATTTTTAACTAGGTTTAGGATAGTCTCTATAATGTTTGTTTTTCTTCCAGTAGTAGTTGCAAACTAATTGTAGTGTTCAGTTGGTAAAGGTTTAGAGCAGTGCATTCTTTCAATTTTTATATAAACCAAAATCTTGTTGCCAACTTATAATGTGCCAGCTTCAGCTGTTGTTTGGTTCGTAATGTAAGTTCAATTGTAGTTTGGTGCCGTTTCAGTTTTATAGTGAATGGGCAAATGCAGTTGGATTTTCACTTTTTCAGTTGGGACTCGGGAGCAAATGCAAAAACCTGAAGAAAAAAATATTCGGTCTACCGATGACAAAAAAAATATCGGGCCTTCAACCAAATGTTGTTGTAATTAAATTTCAACTGCACTTGTAATTAAATTTTTATAACAAATTAAAAACATATATTTTAAACAGTCTCAATGTTTCATACGTCATAAAACATGTTTAAGTCTGTGTTTTTATTGTATTTCACAGAATTTAGACACTATATGCTCTTACATTTTCTCCGCTATGCTCCTACTTTTCTCCAATCACTTTCTTTTAGAGATGGCAACGGCTGTCCCTGGCGGGTTTAGCCACCCCATTTTACCCCGTCCTCATGTGGATATGGGGCACCTGTCGAGTCCCTACACCCGATAATCAAATAACAAGCATGATCGTCCCCATGCGGGTATGTGGCACCCGTCGGGTCCCTACACCCAACGATCAAATAACAAGCATGACCATGTGCAACACAAAGCAATTCACCAAATCACCATAATTCAGCACCAACAATAAATTGATAATGGTTGCATCAGCGATCGTCTTATAACTCTTGAACCTCTTGGTGGAGCTTTTGCCTTCTCGGACGGTTGGGGAGGAGCTGGTACTTGCTAAGCCGGGTGTCGACGACGATGGCATTGGATGATGCTCGATTCGGTATCCCTTTGAGGTGAGACAGTCGGACGAAGAGGAGTTAGTAGAAAGAAGGTGCAAGAGGGGTTAATGTACGGGAATCTGGACGAGAAACATAGGGTTAGGACATCACCGTCCATTGTCGATAGCGAGCCAATCGACCGGAGTGAGCCAAGGCCATCATGGCGCACAACCGCATGTCACGTATGTGTTAGCGGCGGCATCGTGGACGCGTGGAGGGTGACGGCAACAATGCATTGCATGTGCGTGGTGGCGAGTGCGACTAGTGAGCGTTGCGGTGGCGTGGCGTGGTGCGAAGAAGGCGAGACAAGAGGCAACGTCGTGGTTGGACTACAATGCCTAATTGCCTAAGTGCATGACGCGACGAGATGCACCACCGCTTGTTGAGCCCGGCACGTAGCTCCCTAGCGGTGTCGACTCCGCCCTACCGATTGGATCCGAGAATGAGAGTGAGAGAGGAGAGGAGTGGAGAGAGACTCGAGAGAGGTTACTAAGACCTTCGAATTGGGCTAGGCTTTTAGTTTCATATGGGTTGAGGCTTGCAAGTGCTTACCTCGGGGCCTCATGGGGACATGTGGCTAAGCACCCGATGAACGTCTCCCGGCCCACCCAACCAATAGGGGACAAAATTGGCCGATAACAGCCCCACAGAGGATATGTTGCTCCAAAAACAAATGACCCTAATAGAGTTTTTCCCCACTAGTGATTGGGTTAGGGGACTCCGTTGCCATCCCTACTCTCTCCACTCCATGTCTGCATGCACGCATATAGCAATCTTTTAAAGTAATTTTTCTTCTAAAATATTTATCCGACATGATTCAATCATACCGTTATATTTGTTGTAATTAAAATTTTACAATAAAAATAATTATGTTTTGATAAAATCCACATGTTTCAACTCGTTGTTTCATACGCGATATTTTGTTGTGTTTTATACATTTTTAAATGTTTTAATTGCTGATATTTTTCATCCGTTGATCAACCAAAATATTTGTCCATGCAATTTTTTTAAATCAGATGCTCAATTTGGAGTTTCCTCCCAAAAACTAATGGAGGATTGAGGATTTGCCACTCAAATAACAGTAATTGAAAGCTAAGATTTTACCACTATAGGATCAATATTATCGATATTGTTTTGGCCTTTAATAAGATACTATTATGTGTATCGGGATCCTAATAATACTGATATTTTCTTGTATTTTAGACACATAAAAATAACTTTTATAGTCCATGAAAAATCTACGTATTATAGGCACATAAAATGGTTTGACTTTTGTAGTTCACGAAAGACGAACAGTTCATAGCTACATAGCTACAGTAGCATCGATATATACAGTGGCGGACTCAGGATGTTATGGAAGCCTGGGCGAACCGTCGAACCCAAACCACAAGCATAACGATTAACAGTCAAATAATAATTAACAGTACAAATTACTCAAAGTCTCAAACATATTGATCGTTAAAACAAACAAAATATTGTTGATATTTGATACTAATATTATTGTTTAATAGACATATCTTATGAAAGATTACGAGGACGAGGTAATTACATCTTTTGAGTCTTAATATTTTGAAACCGTTGAAAGACGGTAGTTTCATCAAGTGATTTAAATAATTCCCGTCCAATATAGCAAATCATCAAGTGATTGAACCAATCATCAGCGATTTTATTACACAATTTAGTCTTGATAATTTTCATCGCTGAGAAGGATCTTTCAATTATTGTCATAGAGACCGGAACTAACAATGTCAATTCAATGAGCTTGTAGACTAATGAAAAACCAAATATTTTTTGTTTCAACCATCTTTGCTACCAAACTTGCTATATCCACACAAGCAGCAAATGCATCATGTTTTCTTACATGAGAAATATAAGTCTCAAAAACAGGCTTAATTCATTTACTTGGCGATGTCACTTAAACCTGATCTTTCTCTCACTCAAAATGAGGTTAATCTGATGGATACTGCAGCTCACGACGAATTCTTGCAATGACATGGCAACTACTACTTGCGTCCTATGATTTATGAAAATTCTTCTTTCATGGCTAATTTAGCTTAGCAGCTATATTGTTGTCGGATTCAGTCGCTATCATGAGCGTATGGAAACTTGCAGTGTACAGTGTACATAGCTTCTGTCACGTGATTAACCAAAGCATGTAGGGGATATCATTGGGGTTGCAGGATGATGCATGGCCAGCCGACCACCAGTGTTGCAACAAAAGGAGAAAAGAATGTGCAGCCACACGAGTAAAACGACTACACTACAACATCAATCAGCAAGTACTCATTAATGAATTAGGCCGGAGAGCCCGAGCAGTGGCCCAGGGTTGCCGGGCCCTGAGCCCACCACTGGATATATAGGATCTATATAAAAATCAACCGTGTCCATCCTCCCTCACGTAAATTCATAGGATAAGTGTACCAAATAATTTTTTAGTCGGTTGAGTTCGATTATTGTTTGAAGATCAATTTTTTCTAATATGCATCTATAGACTCGTCTTCGGTTTTTTAGATCTGATTCAAAACGAAACGAAGAGAATTTTGCATAAAACGGCGAACTTTTCGTGAGGCGGTGAATCGGAGGCCACAATCGTCCTCTCCTCCGAGGCGGTTCGGAAGGCGACGGCCCGGCCGCCCTCCTCCTCCTTCCTCCTCCGTCTCGCCGCCGCCGAGCGCCGCCGACAAAGCCATGGGACCGCAAGGGCGGCGGCAGGCTTCTCGTCGGTGGAGAGCTTGGGTGGCCGAGGGAGTCATCCAGACTACGGCGGTGACCGTTAGATTCGTGCCGCTGCCGACGGCCGGCGAGCGGCGAGGAGGTGGCGCCGTAATGGCGGGCCCGTGTTGAGTTGAGTTGCGTTCCGTATTTGAGTTCGTATCGTCTTGTGCATTGTGATTGGGACTCTCTTTCCTTTCGTGATTCCACTGGGCTTCCCCGATCCGGCACCTCTCCGGCGACGACATGGGCGGTTCCACTGGCCTACGCCGGGTACGGTGGAGCACGATCTAAATGCGGCGCAGGCTCCTCCGGTGGCGCCGGTTCTGCCGGGGCCTCGGCGACAAGAGCGGCGCAGCCATGTGCGCGCCGAGGCAACGACACGCTGTGCGAGATGCCGGTCGACCCTCCAACCGGCATAACGTCAAGACCGTCCTGAATCGTGCCTTCCTATTGCCCCATTGGGACATCGAGGTTCGAGCATGGTCGGTGCACACGCGACATCTTCGTGCAACGACAAACCCCCTTTGGGCATTGATTCTGGACAGGTGGCTTCCATGGTGCTTCATGGCCCGAACTCGACGTGATACCGCACGGCTCCTTGGGCACACGCTATGGAAGCTCAGGTGGAGGTTGACATGCCACTTGGTTGTTGCCCGCAGCGCCGGTGGCGTGTCCAAGCCATCGGCTCCCGATCCCGCGGCGAACACGAAAAGCAAAACGAGAGAAGGACAAAAAAGGGGGGTGGAAAAAAGAAGGAAAAAAGAAAAAAGAAAGAGCAAGAAAAAAGAAAAAAAAATTGGAGGAAAATGTCTAAGAAGAGAGAGAAAGAAATTCAGAAGAAGTGCGGAGGTGCAACACATCTCTTGAGGATGTGCTTGAAAGTTCTTGCATGTTTACGTTTCATCCCTTGAAACAACCGGACAGGCACGAATCATTTTGATGCAACGACGGTGTTTTCGTTATGACTATTGTTTTTACGGATTGTGGCTATTCCATTGGCAGCATTCAATACAGACAGACATCATTTAGTCACGCCATAGATTGATTCTTGGTTTTCAACATATGGTGGACTTATCAACATTGGGAAACAGATGGTCATCACAACACCCTCAAGTCTCTAGTTTCCGGAAAATGCTCAATGGGACGAGGAGATGAATCTCTAGCGAGGTTCGATAAAGAAACGGGACAACTATTCTCCGCCCTCGACAAAAAATGCTAGTGCATACAGTGGTCCCTCCAAAGAAGGACCAAATAACCCCCATCGCCACACGCCGCAAGAGCGGCATCCAACTGGGCGATGTGGCAAGGCCCCCGCGTGTTGAGTCCTATAAGAAATTCGTATCTCTGGTGGTTTTCACCCCGGTGGGGTTTAGCGTGCAGCAAAGACAAGGCGGCGAAGTACCGCGTGACGGGGACCCTTTCGATGCAAAGGCGGCCCGTCTTTCCCTATCCAGATAATTGGAGCTCTCCGTAAAGGTTTTGACGGCCGGGTGTGTACGTTTGGTGGGTGTCATTGTTTAAGGCTTTGATCTGTGGCTGCATGAGGTGAGTTGGTTTCGATAGGGTTGTTGTGGAGACTCGAGTTAAGTGTTTTGCCTATATTGATGTCTCAATCCAACTGAACTGATCTCTCGCTTTATATTTTTTTTTTCTATATCAATGAAAACACGCGCTGTTTTTTTGTGCGTTTCGTTTAAAAAAACGGAGGCCACGGCACTTTTGGTTTCATCCCGCGATATTATCCTCTTACCCCGCACGCATCGCACCCGACCTCGTCGCCGACGCCGCCATGCCGGAGGACGTCGAGATGAACGACTCCCAGCCCCAGCCCCAGCCCCAGCCCGCCGCCGCGCCACCGCCCGCCACCTCGGCCTCCACCTTGCAACGTAAGTGGCCGGACCTCCCCTCCCCTCGGGCTGTCTCTACTCGTCCTCCAAAACCCTAGCTTACCTTTCGGCGGCGTCGCGGCGGGGGCGAGGTGTAACTGAGGTTTCTTTCTTTGTGTTGGCTTCGCGTGGTGGCGCGTGCAGATCTGAAGGAGATCGCGTCGGTGATCGAGGCCGGGTCACTGACCAAGGAGGTTCGCCGGATCTCCCGCGCCGTGCGCCTCACCGTCGCGCTCCGCCGCCGCCTCGCCGTCCGCGATGTCGCCGCCTTCCTCGCCTTTGCTCTGCCGCATTCCTTGGAGGCCTTCGCCCGCCTCTCTTCCCTCCTGCCCAAGGTAATTTCTACACTCGGAAAAAATGAGTGGCGATGGTTGCATCTTAGGTTTATGAAACTGAGGGGAAAAAGGTTTTTGCGATTCTTGGCTGCTTATTTCCTCGGTGATGTGATGGCACAGTAGAGTTCTGTATGTTAGAGCTGTTCACTGCTTAGAAGATACCCGTGTGGCTCGAAAAATATAGTGACATTGATTTTTTGAATTTGGAGGCAGATGAAAATAATTTAGGTGCACATGCGATGTTTTTGTTTCACGGGTTGGCTTGTTAAACACATGGTGGATAATTCGGATTTTTTTATCTCTTTGGAAGGAAAGAGGAACTCAGAATCAGTGTTCTAAAAGTCGTGCTAGGCGCTGGGTAGCCACCGTGATTAGGCATTAGATGGATGAACTTGCTTGGGTGGTGTTTTGTTGCTATTTTAGTGTTATAATAGTCTAATTTTCATGTGTGCTTGCTAATTTCTTGGATTTGACTAGCTGCTCTGACCTAGGTGCCGCCTAGGTGGGGCCTAGGTGCCAATTAGGCGCTAGGTGCCACCAGCTGCCTGACTAGCGCTTTCTTGAACCATGCTCTGAATCTAGATAATTGTTATGAAGAAACCGTTGTTGTATTTGTGATGCAGTACAAGATTTGTTTAAATCTTTTGTTGCGCTACTAGTTCCACTGTTGAAGAGATAGGTTTCTTGTGCTCTGATGCTTGATAGCCTTAGGTTCTGTCCTTAGAGCTGTAGTTTGTTTCACTTCTACCATATATATCTTCAAATTTTGAAGCTGATGTCTCTTTTTTTAGATATTCTTAACACTGATAAAAAGTGCTTATTTTTTAGGAAGATGGGAGTGAAATGGATGTTGATTCGGCAGCTCTAGTGGCTCAAGTGTCAATCAAGCATGGTCTCCCAGAGATTGAAATATACTGTTACTTGCTTGTGCTGATTTTCCTTATTGATAATAAGAAATATGATGAGGTACGACTGAGATTTGCCTCCCCATTTTTTGTTCTTGGTGATAACTTACTAATATGATGCTTTTCGTTCAGGCTAAAGCATGTGCTTCTGCAAGCATTACTCGTTTGAAGAATCTTAACAGGAGAACAGTCGATGTTTTAGCTTCTAGGATTTACACCTATTACTCCTATGTCCATGAACTCACCAACAGCCTTGCTGAAATTCGTGGGTGAGTTCATTGAATCATGGTCCTCAATCTGTGATGTTAGGGATGCCTTCTTCAGTTGCGCTTATTACTTCTCAGTAATTCCTAGGTACCTAATAAGCTCCTCTTTTCCTCTGTTTTGATTTACTCATCATACATGCTGTGTTTTTCAGAACTCTTCTGGCATTGCACAGAATGGCAACTTTACATCGTGATGAGCTTGGTCAGGTTGTGTCCATGCCTACTTTCATTTTAATGATTACATAAGCGTTGTCAAACTACAGGAAATGTCTAATATTTCATATGGCAGGAAACTCTACTTAACCTGCTTCTTCGCAACTACCTGCACTACAACTTGTATGACCAAGCAGAAAAGCTTAGGTCAAAGGCACCACGTTTTGAAGCGCATTCTAATCAGCAGGTAATTCATCAACTAGCTCATTTGCTATCCTTCTATTTGCTAATTTGTTACACTTTTGTTGACGTGTTATTTTATTTGATAAACTGTACTGAGGTTGATTATTGATTTAATGATGACTGAACCGTGAAATTGCATTATGCCATCTTATTATGTAGAGATCATGTGCAAACAAGTGCTAACTTCTATTGCTATCGCAGTTCTGCAGGTATCTGTTTTACTTGGGAAAAATTAGGACAATTCAGTTGGAGTACACTGATGCAAAGGAAAGCCTACTGCAAGCTGCTCGAAAGGCACCCACTACAGCTCGTGGGTTCCGAGTTCAGTGCAACAAGTGGGCTATTATAGTGAGATTACTTTTAGGAGAAATACCAGAGAGAACTAGTTTTATGCAGAAAGGAATGAAGGCTGCTTTGGCACCATATTTTGAGCTTACAAATGTAAGTTCTACTTCTGTGGAAAAATACGACATACTGCTAAATAGCACAGTTTTAACTGTTTCATTTTATGTATGATCTACAGGCTGTTCGAGTTGGGGACCTTGAATTGTTCAGAGCAGTGGCAGAAAATTTTGCTAGCACTTTCAGCGCGGACAGGACACGCAATTTGATAGTGAGGCTGCGCCACAATGTCATTCGGACTGGATTGCGCAACATAAGCATTTCATACTCGCGGATCTCCCTTGCTGACATTGCCAAGAAGCTGAGGTTGGACTCCAAGAACCCTGTTGCTGATGCTGAAAGCATTGTAGCCAAAGCAATCAGGGATGGGGCAATTGATGCCACCATTGATCATGCCAATGGTTGGATGGTATCAAAAGAGACTGGTGATGTCTACTCAACCAATGAGCCACAAATCGCTTTCAACTCCAGGATTGCATTTTGCCTGAACATGCACAACGAAGCGGTCAAAGCACTGAGGTTCCCTCCGAATTCTCACAAGGAAAAGGAGAGTGCTGAGAAGAGGCGCGAGAGGCTCCAGCAGGAGGAAGAACTAGCAAAACACATGGCAGAGGAGGATGACGACGACTTTTAGATTGGTGATTTCTTTTCATGCTTCCAGCTGCTGCGTCAAGAGGTTTCATTTTGAAGAAGCATGGGCCAACCAATCAGTCTAAGAGGCACAAGATCTCGAAACGCCAACCCTGCTTTCTGGGATAGTTGAAACCATGGAACCGTCGACGTTTAATTCAGCGTGTTTTATGTTTTTAACAATTTTTATCACTCAAACGGCTTAGAAAGCAATGTATTCTTTTTCTTGAAATACTGTACTGTTCAATCCTTGAGGCACAATGATTTGGACACGACAAATCCAGTCCGTTTTCATTTGTTCGTGAATGCCAATATGCTCAACTCCTTTGTGTTGTCCAATAGTATTAACTAATAAGCGATTCATTCAAAATGGGGATGTAGCTCAGATGGTAGAGCGCTCGCTTAGCATGCGAGAGGTACGGGGATCGATACCCCGCATCTCCAATTTTTTTCCTCTTTTTGGTTTGCCTGAATCAGCCAAGTTCCAATCTTCTGGTGTACCTTGGATTCTTGACAAGTTCAGATAGCCATGGATTCAGTAAAAGAGAATCCTTTTCTCTTTTAAGAGAATCTGAAAGACTGAAACATGTTCTTATTGATATTCACATAATCAAAATTATGGAATCCAACAGAAAATCATTCAGAAGGTACATCCATAAAATGATCCAGAACACATTTGTAGAAATTACATCTGGAAAGAGGTGAAACAGATTATTTGCCTTCAATTCAAGTCATGACAGGTGAAAGAAAAGCTGTAAGGTCATGTCAGAGGGGAGCAGTAAAACGGGGCACGGGATGAATTCAGCCAGCAAATTCCCATCAACGTGCTTCGAATGGATTGCTTCCATGCTTAGGACAACCAGGTCTAACTCCAACTCATCCGCGACTTCTCCAATGATAGCCGTCGGTTTCTTCCCTTCCCCAAGGCGCTCCATCAACCCAAACTCCGTAAATCCACCTGCAGACATACAGAAGCACTGCCATCAGCATGCCAACGAGAAAAATAACAGAGATAAACCAAACCGAGCATCCATGAGTGAAATGAAGTTGCTGCTGACCTTCTGAGAGATGCCATCTAATGCTTGACATCTGTGTGTCATGCTCTGGGAACTCTTCCTTTGGCTTATCATCGATCACTGAAATGAAGATATAATCACAACATTGTGGTTTTACGCTTCGAAGGAAGTGAAAGATTGTGCACTACCAGAAGCACAGAGAGCAATTTTGGATCATACCAACTACAGTTATGTTTGCTCCATACTTCTTTGCTAGAGAAGCGGATGTTGCTGCAGCCTGATATATCATGCAAGTGTTACATGTGAGCCACTTTTACTGGTTATGGTCCAATTATGAAGCAGACGGTTGTGCTCCATAAAGGGAAAAAATGAATCAGCAAAATTATCTGTTACTAATACTGTACCCCTATAGTTTGTAAATTTACAGAACCAAACCATATGATTTATCATTTATATGCTCCTCAAGAAATGGATTGAAAGCAAAATATAACAAGCTGAAATGTTTGAAGAGGAAAAAAAAACCTGTCTAGTGCCCTCTGAGAGGTAAGGGTTGCGGTCTGTGACAGGAAGTAGAACATGCTTGACTTGGGCGAAAGCATCAGCAGCCAAAGCACTTCCAGATTCATTCACTTCGGCCCTAACTAATGTCCAGACAGAGAAACATCAAACAGTATGTCTTCAGATTGATCACAGTCTAACATAAACAGAAAGCACTCTTCTTAAATCCTCTCTAAGGAAGCTTCTAGTTTGCAATTTGACCAGGAATCAAAATATTTCTCCCTGGCCATCGCCTAATCCCAAGAAAACAGGTTAAACAATCTACCATTCAGATGTAGCAAAGATAAGGAGAGCTACCACATCGACATTTATAGTGCCTACATTGTCAGGAACCAGGGAATTGCATATGTACTAGGCATTTACAATCAAAATAATATTAGTGTTGAAGCAAATTCAGACTGAAAAAGTCAGGCACAAGTGCACAACCTGAATTCGTTCTCCATTTGTACTCTACTCATCAAGTTTCAAGTTAAACAAAAAAGATTAATTTTTGAGAGGTACAGAGGGGTAATAATTCATTCATTCATCCATCCCAAGCTCGTGCCACCTACACACCATCTCCTATCTCACTGCTCCGGCGCCATTTCCACTGCACAAGCGAGCGAGCTCACTCACGGAATCCGACATGGCTGAGCGAGAGCTACATACCTCCAATCCGGGCTCCTCGGCGCCCCGCTGCCGCGAGGGAGACGGCGCCCTTCTTGGCCTGGGGCGGGAGGAAGGAGGCGAGCTCCGGGGCGACGGGTCTCGCGCGGGTGACGCGGGTGGCCGTGGCCGGCGGCGCGGTGAGGAGCGAGCTGGCGAAGGCCATAGCGCGGGGATCCGAACCTGGATTCGGAGGCGGCTCTCCGCCGGCGGCGCGGGGGAAGAGGAGTGACGCTTGGAGAGGAGAGTGGAAGGTTCTCGCCGTCGCTCGTCGGAGGAAGGGAAGACAGCGACTTTGGGTGTGGTGGTGGAGTGTTCCGGGCGGGGCCCACCCCGATGGCTGGATAAAGTTTTCACTTCTCTCGACTTCTTTTTTTTTTTCATAAAATCCTTGCTTCAGTTCCTGGCCATTTTTTTATTTTGGCTTCGATTATGTGTACTAGTATTATACGGAGTAAGTTTATGTGGAGATTATGACAATCGGGTATCTACATGCGACAAATTTATCTGACGGAGATAGGGATGGATTGCGTCTCGCTATATCCGTAAACCAAACATGACTTGGTGTTACGCCGAGATAAGCACCGCAAGACAAACGGTTGAAGATCAAAAACCACTTAGAGTAAGATATGGTTTCGATCCGTAAACCCGCCTCCCGGACTATATAAGGGGTAAAGGGTGCGCTGAGGATATTCCAGAGGAAATCGCCTTTAGCTTTCAACTTTAGATCACGAGATCAATAAAGACACTCATGGATCGAATCCACGAAACATGAGTAGTAGTATTACCTCACGAGAGCCCGAACCCGTCTAAACATTTTTTTCCTTCTAACCCATTGTGCTTGTAATCTTGATCAGCGACCTCGAGATTATATTCAAAACCAAGTTTTGATATTTTATTTCTGTTAACTTTGGTCTTTTCTATCAATGCAATTTTTATACGATAAAAGATATACCATGTACTTATGTCACATTCTAGACGATAGACGACAGTAACGCTGTAACGGTAGGATTTTCTGTTGTGATATATATATATATATATATATATATATATATATATATATTCTTGTAAAGTATAGCCTGTGTAGTACTATATATTTTCATCAATCTGTGCTCTCAAAGATACTCATCCCACCTTTTCCTTACAACTTATAAGTCAATATGAAATTTTGAATTTTAAAATTTAATTTTGATTTTTTATTGAAGTTTATTTTTAAGATTGTCACTAAAAACTATCTTTTAAAAACACATATATTTTTACACATTAATTATTTTTCTAATAAATTATACGCTTATAATCATTATTAGGCTAACCAATGGGACGCTTAGCTTATCAATAGTAGAATGTCCAAGGACTCCAAACTCTAAATGCATACGATGGCAGGGTAGGTTTTAGAGAAGCACTTAGGCTGAGTTTGTTTATCGAGGCTTTTAAACTCTACTTCGTTTTTCATAAAAATTCTAAACGGTATATTTTTATAAAAAATTTATAAAAAGTTTATTTTAATAATATTATATTAATTTAATTTTTAAATTTTTTAAGCTAATACTTCATGATATGTTACTTTGCGCTTGGAGGAAAGGTTTCAAACCTTAGGCTGTATTTGGTTAAGATGATGGGAACTAATCCTCTTTTTATGCAAAATGGAACAACTTATTGATGCAAATCAAGTATTACTAAAAAATTTAAAATTGGTTTAATATGAATTTTAATCAACTTTCTTATAAAAATTTTGAAAAACATATTGTTTAATACTTTAGAAAACATGCGCGTGAAAACCAAGAAAGTGAACACCGCCGAAGAATAGCACAATAGTCCCTTGGTTACCCTCGTAATCCGGTTATCAAACCGGACTACAAATCGTGACCGACTGACGGCGTCTCTAGTCCCGTTGAAAAACCGGGACTAAAGATACATCTTTAGTCCCGGTTGGTGGCTCCAACCAGACTAAAGATGGCGGAGCCACGTGGCGGATCCGTCATCTTTAGTCCCGGTTGGTGGCTCCAACCGGACTAAAGATTTTTGTTATTTTTTTAATTTGCTTCTTTTAGTGCCGCGCCTATATATTACACACATATATTATATATTACACATATACATATTTTACACACATATATTTATATATATATATAATATATGTCTAAATATATAAGTTACACACATATAAATGAACTTAAGAAAGAAAATATATACATATAATATATTACCAAAATATATACACATATGTACAATATTCACATATATTTCGTATGTTACAAAACATTTTCTATTTTTGTGGATTCGGTGGTTAAGTTACTTAAATTAAAGTAGAACTCCAATGGGATCAATGATCCGCTCGTTTATAAATCCCATCAATTCTTCGTGAGCGGCTTGTATGAAAGTCTCGTGGGGAAGGTTGTCTCTTAATCGTATAAGCTTTCATTAATTCGAATAAATGAGAAATAAATATATGAAGTGAATAAGAAATCGAGACGTAATGTATGAATGATTGTTATATGTACATCTATATCGTCGATAGTTGTGACATCGGTCACAAAGCAGTGAATATAGTCGCAGACGTAGTATCCACATAAGTTGGTGTCCTGCGACTGTTTTACACACTAAAGAAGAAACGACGACAGATTTAATATAACTTTCATATATTAGAACAAAGTAATGATTCAAAACAACTTTGGAGCATGTTACTCACTGGAAAGTTTATCCTCACTGAGAGCTTATTTTTCTAATTTCCGCGAACATTAGCCCGAAGCGGTTCCCATGCCCTACGTGCAGTTGAAAGTTAGCTAGTAATTATCCGAGAACCGCATATATGCAATAACAAGTAAGATGACATTACCTATTTAGCAGTTCAAATATCTTTGCGTACGTGGACTCTGGTTTATCCATTGAGTCAAAGACATGGATCCGTGAGTTATCCATGTCAATTACTAACCCAGTGAAATCTGCAAATTGGTTTAGATGACACATATGAAAATTTATGTATGCACACATGATTGAAATAAGTACGAAAGGAATAAAATACTTACGCAAAGGTTGTAAGACAGAAGGATAAACGACCGAAAGTGGTTGCCGAGTCCCTTTCCAAATACTAGTTTGAGATCTTTCACCATGGCAAACATGGCCTTTCCGTTGTGATGCTTTGGTTTAGTATGATGGTCTGTCTTTTGATCAAAATATTTGCCTCTTCTCCGGACAGGTGGCTTGCGGAAGAAAGCGACGATGGCCCATGTACACTACCTTCTTACATTGTTTCAGTACGTACACCGAGTCTCATCCATACGGTGGGTGCAAGCGTTGTACCCTTGTTTAACAAAGGATAGGTTGCCAAGTGCGGACCAATCATTGATGGTAACAAACAAAGAACACTCGTAGGTTAAACTCGCTCCTATTTATCTTCATCTCACACGGGAACACCTTCTTTCTTCCACAGCAGTTTTTGATCTTCAATCGGCGGTCTCGGTACACATCGATGTTGTTACTAGGTTGTTTCGGGCCTTGAATAATAACCGGCATCTGAATGTACTTCGCTTCATGCATAGTCAAGGCGGGAGGTTGTAGATACACATCGTCACAGCCAAAAGTGCTATGCCCGCTGCTCATCTCTCCAAAACGATTCATGTCGTCCGTGCTTAAGCCGAACCTTAGGTTTCTTGCATCCTCGCCGAAGTCTTCAAATGTTCTCGATGTTTCGCCACCGTGACCCATCGGCGGGATGTCTCAAGATGCCGTCTTGTAGGCGTTCTTCCATGTGACAACGCATCATTCTTGCATGCTCCTTGTTCCCGAACATACGCTTCACCCGTGGTATTATAGGAAAATACCACATCACCTTAGCAGAACCCTTTTCTTCGAGGGCCGTCCGTCAACTTCGCTGGATCATCTCGTCCCGATCTTGTGTTGAAGTGCTTTACAAACCGGACATGTTTCTAGATTCTCGTACATCACACCACGGTAGAGGATACAATCGTTAGGACATACGTGTATCTTCTGTATCTCCAGTCCTAGAGGGTAGACTAACTTCTTAGCCTCGTACGTTGATTCCGGCGATTTGTTTCCCTCTGGAAGAATGTTCTTCACGAGTTTTAGTAACTCGCCAAATGCCTTGTCACTGACACCATTTTTGGCCTTTCATTGCAAGAATTCCATCGTGGTACCCAACTTTTTGTGCCCCTTATAGCCTGGGTACAAGGACCTTTTGTGGTTCGCCAACATACCTCCAATTTCGCACCTCCTTTACGCCTTCAGTCCCCGTACGTCGCGCAACATCTCGACCAAGGTCATCGGCACCGTCATTTTCTTTAGCATCCCCGCCCGCCTCGCCCGCCGTATTCTCTTCAAACCCACCGTATTGACCACACCAAATGCTATCGTTGTCTTCTTCATCTTCTTCCATTGCAACCCCCACCTCTTCGTGCGATGTCCAACAATTGTAGTGAGGCATGAATCCCGACTAAAACAAGTGGGCATGAATAATTCTTGATGTAGAATACTTCTTCTCGTTTTACACTTTTTGCATGAACAACGTATGAAACCCTTCGCTTATTGGCATCGATCACACTCAAAAATAATGCACGCCTTGAACAAACTCTCTCGACCGTCGATCCGCGTTGTACATCCAATGCCGATCTATCTACATGAAATGCACAAAAAGTAAGAAAATTCCACGAAATTCAAATCATTTAAATATTATTACAATAATTATATATATATAATCGAGACAATTATTATATACTAATCCAACATACGTAATGTGTTGTTCTAAAAAAATTAGAATTATTTTTAACAGGTCTATTAAAGTGATAAATATAAAATTAATTAATTATTTTGCATCTATTTTAAAAGGTCATTTGTCATCTAGTTTATAACTTTTTTTCAAAAGATTCTCTCTCATCATTTTCCATAAACATTTTTTGAGATAAAATTATATGGACTAAATTCCTAGAAATTTAACATGCTAAGCATACTTTTCTTTCTCTTTATTTTCCCTAACTTTTTCTCAACACAATGTAATGTGCTTAGCAAAATAATTAGTTCAAATAAATTTTCTCTCTTCTTATGTTTTAAAAAAATCTAGAGATAAAAATGTATAGAAAACAACCGTAAAATGTGAAGTGCTAAGCGTAGAACATAAGAGCAAGAAGTTACTAACCTTGTAGATAGCAAAGATTTATGTATTATCATCAAAACAAAATCACAAAAAATTTGGTAGCACCTCCCTCTAGCTAGAGAAAATTTTTAAAGACAAGTGTAGTGGCTTTGGCCGTAGGAGGAAGAAGAAGTTTAAAAGGAACTTCATCTTTAGTCCCGTTGGTGTTATCAACCGAAAAAAAGCATCTTTTGTCCCGTTTGGTGTTACTAACCGAGAATAAAGCCGCCCGACGCTCCGACAGTTCCGACAATATTTGAACCGGGACTAACCGGGACTAATGTTCCCGTAGACTTTTAAACCGGACTAAAAATATTTTTTTGTCCCTATGCAACTCAAATCGGGACTATGTGGATTTTGACACTTCAACCGAAAATGGTTTCTCTAATAGTAAAAGTTGAGAACTTGGATTTCTGAACATAGCCTTATACATTTAAGCAATTGTCTGATTAAGAAGAGTGATTATTTTTCTAAAGTTTGGATGGTGGTTATTGCTAGTATTTTGTGGTTAATTCAAAATGATTGGGTTTTTAGTACTCTTTAGTCAAATCTGCCTCATAGATGATTAAATAAAATTTTATCTTCTGTGTTGCACTTTAAAATTATATTAGAAAAAGAAAAAGAGGTGCTGAGAAGATGATGGCTAGATTGAGGCTTATTAGTATGATTTGGTGTATGTTTTTGAAACTAAAATGTCGTGAGATCATACATATTATGTATATCATAATATATTATGTATGGTAGGTAATTTTTAAAAGGCTGATCAATACTATTAGATTTTCTAAAAAATTGCCAAAAACATTTCCTTTTAAGCTGAAGCCATAGATTATACACGCGGTTTGTATAAAAACAGAGTAGAAATTCGTATGGGAAGTGTATTTCTTATATTACGGACACTGTGCCGTGGCCCCGGCGGTTGCCCGGTTTCCCAAGAAATAGTCAAAGAAAGCATCGCGGTCGCGGGTCGCTTCGCTGCTCGGATCCAATCCGCCAACCCTGCCGCCGCCGCCGATCCGAGACCCCAAAACCCTAGCCGCCACGCCGTCGCCGCCGTAAATCCAAAACCCACCCCGTCCGGTCGTCCCCACCTCGCCGGCAGCGGCCATGGCGTTCGCCGCGCGCATGAAGGAGCTCATGAGAAAGTACGGCAAGGTGGCAGTCGGCGTCCACCTCTCCGTCTCCTGCGCCTCCATCACCGGCCTCTACGTCGCCATCAACAACAACGTCGACGTCGACGCCATATTCCGCAGGATTGGCATCTCCCCCGGCGGCGTCGGCGAGGAGGCCGCCGAGACCAACCCCACCGCCCCCGGCACCGCTGCCACCGCCACCGGCGGCGGCGAGGTCCACGAGGAGGTGCCGCCGCCGCGCAACCGGACGCGGGAGCTCGTGGCGTCCAGCGGCGGCGCGCTCGCCCTCGCCCTCATGTGCAACAAGGCGCTGCTGCCCGTGAGGATCCCCGTCACCGTCGCGCTCACGCCGCCCGTCGCCAGGTTCCTCGCGCGCTGGAAGCTCGTCAAGACCTGAGCTTGTGAGCCATTTTCTCCATGTCCCCGTATGCAAGTTCAGTGTCGCCTGATAGGAACGAGAATTCGATGGATGCAACCTATGATCTACTCCGTATGCTAGTTCAATTGTGATAGGCTCTGTGGATTTAAGCTCATTCTATCTTCTATGTTGCAATTGAAAGCTTTGCAATACAAGTAATTTGGGAGTTTGGAGAAATTTTCTTTTGTTAGAAAGATTATTCTTTGTTATATTGTGATGTGTTCTTCCCTTTTGGGTGGTAGCAATGCTCTAGTCGTATATAAAATTTCCCCCTTTTCCTTTTAGAATACTGTGCATTAGAACCAAAATTATTTGCTTTATGCACAGCTTCTGACTACAAAAAAATAAACTCAATTCTAAGCCACAGCTTTGGTTCTCCACAGGTTCTGGGAGAATCTGAATCAGCATTTGAACTTCCATCAAGTTTGACCTCGTGCATCTGATTTTACCCCTTGTCATAGGCAAATATAAGCTAAATCGAAAGTTGATATGAAATTGTTGTATGACTGCTCCTTGCCCATTGAAATAACTGAGCTGGGTGTGATGGTGTGGACCATGTTGATTTAAAGAAATCTTGAGGGTCTGTTTTGGATGGGAACTTTTGAGGGGATTCTTAAATCCCCAAGTCCTCAGTTGTCGAAACAGCCTATATAGTTGTTGTATGCATGAGCATTAGTATCCAGATAAGTGCTAATTGCCTTCCTGGTTGCTCAACTCCAAGTGTTGTGACTTTGTGTTATATACTTGTATGAGTGTCCAAACTGTTCAATGTAGCTTTTTGGATAAAATATTCTTTATGATGTATTTGTTTCTTCTGATCATACTCATGCAAAAAATATACTATATATTTTCTATTTTGATAGCTATTCTGTGACCATATTCTATTTAGCCAAATCCAGTACTTTATACATGAGCTTGCTTTTGCCCTTGTCGTGCTCAATTGTCAACTTTAGCTTGAGTACCTGTAGAAATTTGCGCTAAATGATGCAGTGAATTCCATATACAGCTCCACAGAATTCGTTAGTTCCATTCGATCTTTGAAGTTTGAACTCATAGCATCTCTTGTGCTCGAGTCCCAATCTGAGATGGATTTGATCTGACTTCTGAACATGTCATTCAGGTGTTCCCTGTTCTGGGAGATTGATGCATCAAAGAATCCACTTTCCAGGGCAACCTGCAGTGAAGGCAACGCTGTAAATTACTCCATGCTGCCGTTTGGTGCCGTTTGTTTACTGTGTACCAGCTTAAGGATGAATGCCCTTGCAACAACAAAGTTTCACACCTTGAACCCGTGTTATTCTGTAAACTTAGTTTGGCATTCCATTCTCTAACTTTTTGTAACACCGACCAAAAAAAGGTTGAGACCAAAATAAGCACTACGACTAATGCACGAAGATCTTGTTGATCATCGTTTGCTATTGCTTTGTGAATTGATGAGAATGGAGTTAATATGCAAATCTGAGTTCAAAGTTTATGGATCATTTTACTTGCACGTTATTGTCTCGAGTGTCATACTCGTACTGCTGAGATACGATGGGATAATGAAGATGGGGCATTAGTAGAGGGAAAAATGGCTGCACACTTTACGGGCCTATTCGTTTTGAAGAAATTTTAACACATACCCATAGGAATAGAAAAAGTGAAAGAATAAGAATGCATGCACACTTCAATAGAATTTTCTAAGAGGTTTGAGTGATGGAAGATTTTCTATGTTTGAAAGGGAAATTACCTTTGGACCCTTTGGTTTTCTTATATCTACATTCCTATAAACCGAATGGCTTTTATAGGAATTAATCCTTGAAATTCCTCTAAAACAGATAGTCCCCGGAAGAAATCACTGGAGCTGCAAAATAGCAATGACAATTATTTGATAAGCCGATGACAAAATAACAAAGATGTGTCGATGACCAAAATTTCCTTTGTGTAAAAGTAAAGCACGGGTATATTACATCAAGATAGTAAGATAATATTTGCCAAAAGTAGAGTAGAATTTCAGTGAGGCTAGGGAGTTCCTGCCCTGTGTGTTAGGGTGAATACGCAGGTGCGTGAGTGTAGAGTTTGTTCTGTTTATTTGAAAAAAAAAAAGGTTGATGAGGGTCTGCATCAAGATTGGTGTGATCTGGTAGATTTGTACGCGTGCGCGGCCCAGCGGCCCAACTACTGTCCTCAGTTCCACGCCCCGGCCCCGCTCGTCTTGTCCGGAATTCCGCGGGAGCAGCGCGCCACCGGCCGCCGGCCGCCGTCTCCAGCCACAGCTCGCCCTTCCCCGCCGCACCACCCCGGGCGGAAACATGATCGTCTGCGTCGCCGTCGTCGGCCACCAGGTTAGAAACCCCTTGGCATCCTGCCCGCTCCCTCCCTCGCGCCGGATCCCGCGATCCGATCTCTTGTCTTCGCCGTCGCCGTCGCCGGCCGGACTAATTTTTGGCCCCCTTGCGCTGCTTCTGCAGAACAACCCTCTGTACCTGCAGAGCTTCACGGAGGCGGACGACGCCCTCAAGCTCCACCACGTCGTGCACTGCTCCCTCGACGTCATCGACGAGCGAGGTATTGGCGCCCTGATCCAGATCTGCTTGTTTCTCTTTTCTGTCAGATATGCTGTAAGATAGAGAAGAAGCTGCGTCACGATCCATAGGCTAAGGGCATCGAAATTATAAGGTTTGTATTTGGAGGATTGGTTAAAGCGAGAGTCAGACTAGAGATGGTGAATCTGAGGATTTAGCTTGAAATTCTAATGGTGTATGATGACGAATCTGAGGAATTCAGGTTATACCTTCGCAATTGGATCTCTTGCTTAACCTTTTGTGGGCTTTGAACTATAGTGTGTAGGAGTCCATGAGTATAACCGAGTAAGAGTCTCATATGAGTATAACCGAGAAGAGTGATAGTTTACTGGCTTCTTAACAGAATTAACTTACGAATGTATTATTACAAGAGCTTTCTGACATCATTCACTGTCAAGAAAATCCCTCTTTATCTTTTTTTTATTCATTCCTTTGACAGTGAACAATCCTAAAAGGAACGCACCTGCACTGAACGAGACATTTTTGGGTCTTCTATATCCGACCGAGAACTACAAAGTGTAAGCTGCTATTCGCGTCTATGTTTTCCATTATAATTCTTTTTCCTCCTTAGTTGCCTGTCTGCATCCACTTGTTAGTGAAGATTATCAGTTTTGCATTAAGAAATGAAAAGAAAGGGTATTATATTTCGAGAAGAGAGATTATAATATGTTTTTGTTAACTGACAAACAAAACAAGAATTATACAAATTGGTTCCGAAATGTGATAGCTGCTTTCGTTACTTTCATGGTTCACCTCATTGACATGTTATTATTTCTGCTAAAGCACTTACTTCAGTTCTTGATATTCTGCTGTCGATTGTGGGATTACTAACAAATTGACACTGATAATTTATTATGCGCAGGTATGGATATTTGACTAACACGAAGGTCAAATTTATCATGGTCACAACTGATCTTGATGTCAAAGATGCAGATGCCCGAAATGTAAGCTATTAAAACTGTTTAATTGTGTGTGTTTTAAATTGTTTTGTGAAGAGCAGGTACTGAGATAGTTTATTCTAATATGGCAGATCTTAGTAAGAATACTCTGAAAAAAGTCTTGCTGTTCATGCTTACTCATACAATTTAATGTAGAAAGAGCCTGATTCTTGCATCCATCTTTTAATAAGTATGATATTGAACTCCTGATGATGTGTTTGTTTTCTAAAGAACTTAGCGTTCTATGTGACACAGCTCCTAGATGCACCGAAATAATGGTACAACCATTTGTATATGTGCATATAATTTGTAACTCATGCTTGCTCTGTATGGTTGGAAAAAAAAAAGGAATACCTTCTCATCTCCATCTCCATTTTCTCAGTTTTTCAGGAAGTTCCATACTGCATATGTAGACGCTGTTTCAAACCCCTTCCATGTTCCAGGAAGAAGATTGCCTCAAGAAGCTTTGGTGCAAGAGTAAGCACGATTGTGAAATCATTCGGTTCAGGGACAACTGCCTGAGTGCCACTTGTTCTGAATCCCCCTGCAATCAAGCATTGTGCCTTTCCCCTTTGTTGACAATTCATTTCTGAATCTTCATACTGTACCCAGGGTTCCGATTTCGCGAAAGCCGGCCCGGCTTTCGTGGTTTTCGGTCGCTTTCGCGGGTGCGGCACGGCATCCCGCGGTTTCGTTTAAATAATTTCGTGAAAATTCAAAAAAATTGAAAAAATTCATTTTAACACACACACACACACATATATAATAAAAAAATATAAATTTCGTGATGTTTGCCGAAAATCGCGGTTTTCACGGTTTTCGTGCGGTTTGAGTGAACCGCTGCATGACGCGGTTTCCACGGTTTTCACGGTTTTCGCGGTTTTCGCGTGTTTTGTGTGGTTTTGCACGGTTTTCACGGTTTTTAGTGCGGTTTCGCGGTACGCACGAAATCATTCAAATTTGTTACTGTTCATTGCCGTTCATTGCCGTTGGTTTTCACGATTTCGCGAAATTCGCCGTGCCGTCGAGGGCGGCACGGCATAACTCGCCGAAATCACAAATCCTGACTGTACCTCGTATGCATGCTGAAAAAGATGATAATTTGGCAATGAAAAAAAATAAAGAAAGTATGATCTCATTCGAAGATTGCGTGCCCTTTTTCTCCATTCAATGCTCCTATTCTCCATCCTGTGATGTTTACTTTGTCTTTATGCGTGGGCTGTCTCCTGCTGCTGCTATTTCCTCTTAGCTGCAGACAGTACTGATCCTTTTCAATGTATGTGTGACCATCCCATTTCAAGTTCAATGAATGACATTTCATCAGTACTGCAAAGTTTTCCTGCATATGCATGATCAAGTATATACTGATGAGTGATGAGGAGCTAGCTCCTTGATCTCCTTTCATCAGGTAGACAGGTAGAACCGACAAGAATCTCCATGTACTACTCCCAAAATCCAGGATCCACTGGTTCTATTCCCTTCATCAAAAAACATTCTTTACATTCCTGGTTCTACTCCCTTCACAAAAAAAACATTCTTCACATTCCTTTTTGTTAAGTATGAGTTAGACTTGACCTGATCCTGGATCTTCTCTTCTTTCATCCAAAAACATTCTTATTTGCTAAGTATGAGTTAAACTTACCTGATCCTCATCAAATTAATCAGTCTGCTAGCCATACCATAACCACACAATCAATAAGGCAAAATTCAGACGAACACAGCATAACCTACATAATCATCCTATATTCCAATGAGGACTTTCTAAGGTATATCACCCATGATTGCTGATATCTGAAAGCATGAACATTTTGAGCGTGGTCTTGGAAGTTGAGAAGGTACGGCTTCACGAGTGACGTCTCCGTTGATTTGTCACGATCGAGCTGTGGCCACATGCTGCTTCACTGTCCTGGGGGACAGATTGCCATCTGAAACGCCTTTTGTACAACAGTTGTACTGGCCCAATAATGCTCTGCAGCTGGGGCCCGGCCTTGAGCCAGCTCCCGTTGTGCCGACAGGAGCCGAGCTCTAGTTAACCCTCTACAGAGCACATTTACTACGATGGTAACTTCCCCTCTCCTCTCTTCTCGAATAACTAACACTGTTGACTGTTATTGCCATCTCACTTTGATCGTAAAATTATTTTTGAATGATTGGATTCTGATGAATAAAAATTATATGGTTATATTTGTAACGCTGCACACTTCGATAATATAACCTATTTTTGAAATATTTATATAATTTTTGCTGAAAAGAGATGGTCAGAGTATGAAATTGAATACTGCAAGTGTTCATTGTTGTAAAATGCTGAAAAATAGATAGGTGTGATATCTTCTTGGCCCTTCCGTTTTTTCACTCCTTCAGTTAATGATAGATATCAGCAGCCATCTGGTTTTCCATTACTTTAAAACCAAAACATCGATCCTTTCAGCATTTGGAGATCTCGCCATTATCTGAAAGGGATTTAGAAAACTCGCAGCTAAGCAACAAAACCTGCTTAAGTACTCAGCCGAACGCTAGCCAGCAAGAAATATTTTTGCCATAGCCTGCAGTTTCTGAGGTGTTTGGTAGATCGTCTGAACCTGTCCAAACGCAAAGAAAGCTAGCTAGCTACTCCATTTCTTCATCCTGATGGAATACAGCTTTTGTTTTCTTAGCACAAGCAAACTAACCTAATTGCTTGACTGTTAAGTTTTAGCACCAGAAAAGGCTAAGTACTTCAACGAATTTTCCAAAGCCATCCTTTTTCTTTCCTAATACCCCTTTATCTGTATTTGAACATTTTTCCATGTTACTAGATGACAGAAACAATATAAGGAAAACAATATCATGTTATGTATCACTCGGAATACCGATTAATTATATTAAGCTAGCTAGCTAACATGGCAATGGATGCACAAAACTCACGCATGCTTGACTGATCTCATTGATCAATCAAAGAAGGAGTTTACGAAGGAAATAAAAATTGGGCCAAAAAGGCAAGGCTTGTATCAATCTGAGTCTGAAGTTTAACCATACTAGGAAACATGAACCAAATTAAATCAGATAATTGTTGCAGGCTAGTGCTTAGGCTTAAATGGGGAGCCTGTACACCCCACCTGCAAGCAATGGTGGAGCCGCAAAATTTTTAGAGCCCGAACAAATCTAACTAAACACCAACTATTTACAAGGAAAGTTCTATTTTCAATCCTATGTCAATATGAAAATTCTATTGTGCACAAGCCTAGGCGGCTGCCATGGGTCACCTGTTGGTGGGCCCCTACCTGCAAGAAAATTGGAACATGTAGCTTGTCCATCACTTTCGATGCTCATGGAAATTTTTCAGCCTACCTCCACCATTTATGCTCTTCTTCACCAAGCATCTCATATGGCCCATAGATCATGTTGCACGTACGAAGAAACTAGAGCCCCAAAGATAGTACAAACATACAATCAACACGCGACAAGCTAGACTAGTATAAAGATTATATGATGGAGGGACTATGACAGTCGGCTTGTCCAATCCCCGATCCATATGGAACCATCTAGAACTTTCCATTGTCCTACACCCATTTTATTGACGGTGACAACAATTCTTTTTACCATAATGATCTATTGCGTGTCCAAAATTAGACTCCTGAAGCATAATTCTTGCCCGAATCACAATCCCAAAATTCTTCTATCAATCAACAAAAGTAGCACTCACGCTGCGCCTCGGAATTACTAATTCTGCACATTGCCGCATCGGCACACTGTGCAAAATAATAAGCTAGCTAGCTAGTAATATATATCCATAGAGCTAGTTCATCCAATCCCTTTTCACACTCTAATCCATGCAAATCTAGACCATTTTTATATATGGATCATCATCTCCCATCCAATCCCTTTTCACACTCCAATCCATGCAGAGAATTTGCCATAACCATAGAACAATTCACCAAGATCGGTCGAAATTAAACATGCAAACATGATTAACTATGAGCAAAAGCTAGATATCCCCGAGTACTATTATTGCAAAGTAAAATTATTTTGCTTGATCACGACTAGCTAAATCTCCTAGCGAGATAGAATACTACAAGCACAAGTACATGTTCACACCTGTTCAAGATCACGACTAGATAGATCTCTTAGCGAAATCTCTTGTTACCCCGGTTACTCCTTCATTGGTTGTGTCACCCGGTAGATCTCGACATGAGACGGTAGAGACGCATCCTCCGCGGAATCCCGGGGACCTCTTGGGAATCATCTTCCAGCTCCTCGTCGCCAGGTAATCCTCGGTGGGACGGGCGTGTCCCGCGGCCGCCGCCGGTGGGCGGCATACGAGAGGAGCCCGAGGATGCAAAGATGGTGGAGCGGGAGCCACCGGAGATGATGTGTTGCTCCCACCGAGGAGAACAAGCCGCTTGGCCGCGGAGAGCTCACGCACCGTGAAGGCCCCTACCACGCCATCGCCGGTGGCTTCTTCGTCGGCCCCTTTGGTCGCTTCTTTGTTTGCACCTTTAGCTTCTTCTTCATCACACTTCGCTTCTTCTTGGTCATCGCCTTCACTTCCTCTTCACCATCGCCAAGAGATCGCACACCGTAGGGTTTTCCCGATTTGTCGTGGACGTGGCGGCGGCTGATTTGATCCCCTCTTTTCTCTTTTGTTTTGGGTGTGTTTGGTTGGTGTGAGTATTTAAGGGGGATTTAGGGGGATTGAAGGGATGAGGCTTAACTGCTTCGTTTGGTGAAGGGGCATGGGATCTTTTATGGGAGAGTTGGAGGGAAACCCTCTCCACCCCCACCCTCCTATGTTGTGACAAATCTCAACCATCCAAATCTATTCTATCTTAACTTTCTACTAATTGACACCACTTCTACCAAACAAGAAACTGGGACTAAAAATCAAATTCACGTGCTAATTTGACTATTTATTTCCTTATCTAAACTCCCAGTCAACTTTCCAACAATTTGTATTTTTCTATGAGCAATAGCAATGGCATGTTGATCAACTCCAACTCAAAGCTAGGTTGTTTTGCACCGGTCACTATACTCAGTATATTTATATAGGGCTATCCCAGTGAAGAAAGATGTTTATGAAAGATGGCTAGTAATGGCTAGAGATATCATAACCGAAAGCTTAAAAATGTTTCTAAAAACAAATTAGATAGCATATGATGGTTGTTGTGGTCCAGTAGTTTCACGTGTTTACTAGTTTTCAACACTTATACATTAGGCCAACGTCTCCAACTATAGGTGCATCAAAGAGGTACATTATATATATACGCATGCATTATAGTAAATCTACAATAATAAATCCTATATCTGGAGACATGATTTGTCACTCATAGCGAATGTGTGCTTGGTTAAATGAAACCGCTTTGATTTTCATCCGACTAGTGCTCTTGATATATACCAAGCCATTATATGCTCAACTAATTTATGAAGATAACTGAAAATCCGCTTTCTTGTTATATAGTCATTGGCAATCATGTTATTGTCATCACAAGACCTGAAGTTTCTTACGAGAACTATGAAGAAATTCAATACCTTCATCCCTTCAAGAACTTGATAGGGTCATGGGTTGAACTATTATCTCGATGTAAAAACTTGGATACCATGTACATTATTGATAACATAAACCAGAAAATTTCCTAGACCAAATGTTTATAAAACTACACTTTTATTTTTTTTTACAATTACATGAAAGAAGTGAAAGATCTATGCCCTAGAGTTGCCTTGTAAGGGGATGTGATTTTTGTTTATGTCTCATTGCTCAAAGTGACCTATGCAAGTGCTACCTTAAGAAAAACAAATCTTTAACCTAACCTATGAGTGGTTTTAGAGCTTGTTTTTGGTTGAGTTTGGTAGTTCTCTCGATAATCTTTCCATAGAGCCTAAGTTTGTCAAAACGGACTTGAGCAAGGAATTATGGCGGTTGTGTGGGGTGCCGTCAAGGAAGGTCGAAGTTTCGGTCCCGAGTCGGGAAGTTCTAACCCGAACTCTTGTTTAGCCTAGGAAACAGAAGTTCCGGCCGCCGTTTCATGAGTAACGCGACTTTCGAGTTTTTGGAGGGCTTGGGTTTTAAATCCTCCACCCTCTTCTTTGTTGGCTACTGAGTTTGGGCAAGAATAGACCTATCCAAAACCAAATGTCCCTCCTAAACCTCCTACCTTAGTGGTAGATCTTTGTGGGTGAGATTTAGGAAGAGATTTAAGAGATTGAGAGGTTGCAAGGTTGAGAGCTTGAGAGATCTACTCCATCCTTTGAGCACTTGAGTTCATAGCAAGCAAATCTTTGATTGTGTTATTTCTCTTGGAGGTTGAGCCTCCTAGACGGCTAGGCGTCGCCCGATGAGCTCCCAAGCTTGTGGTGAGTCGCGGGAAATTTGTGAGGGCGTTATTCCACCTCCAAAAGAAAACGGAATACCCCGTGAGTGGATTTTGAGCTGTGTTTAGTAGGTTGTCTTGGTAGAGCAAGCCTCACCTGTGGTGTTATCTTCGTGTTCAAGTTCGGGGTCTTAGTGGTTACTTAAAACCAAAGAGAAGTATCTAGGAGTGTTGGCTTGAAGACCGTAGACTTTTTCCTAGGCCTTTGCTTGATAAGGCAAGGAGTTAATTAAGACCCGGCTCTTTGGAGCACCTCAATGGAGACGTAGGATTCTTGGTGGAGAATCCTAATTTCGGGAAACAAATCGTTTATCTCCTCACCCTCTTCGTCTTTGGGATTGCGATGCTTATCCCCTTGTTTGCCTATTGTGCTTCCCCCTATGAGGATATGGTGCAATACTAGCCATCAATTGTTTGAAGATTTGCGCATCAAATTAGAAGAATTCAATGCATCAAAAGGTCATACTTAGAGAGGTTATCAAGTCTTCTTTCCAATGGATCAAGTTGCACATGATTTGGATATTCCAATCAAAAGTAATGGCAATTTTACTAAAAGTTGAGCAAGCCAAAAAAAAGTGGAGTGCGAGAATTACCAAGTTTGGAGAGTTTGTGAGTTCTTCGAGGTTTATCCATAATCTACCAAACTACTCGACGGTTGCTGCAGCAAAAGTTTCTTTCTTCATGTCCAAGTTATGTAATGAGTTTGTTTCTTGTCTAGAGCTCTTAGGATTGGTATATAAGCAATCGGTGTGCGTCCATTGTAAGGGGGACACGACATTATGAATAAAAATTAGTTTTTAGCTACAACCATGTGAGGGTCTCATCACCCATTCTTTTTATGATTTGGCACAACCAAGTAGAGGGGAATAGGGTGATCCTATCAAGATCGTTATTGCTTTCTACTGGGATTGAGGGTTCGATGGTTATCTTCCACATCTTGTGGTTTTGCGATGGCGAGATAAAAGATGTGCTACATGGGTAGCATGTTGTTCATCCACTTCGTCGGCTGTTTGGTGTTTCAGATCCTACATTGAGAAGGTCATGCCATCCTCCCGTATCACCCCCTCCCCCCTCTGTAAATGATATCAAGATCCTTGTACACACAACTACTATACTTCCATATTTTTTTCGCTATCGAGAATGTGTTCATAAACATGTGTATACATACTATTTCTTTCCTCTAGTATTACTATGTCTTCCTCTCCATGCTACAATTAACTTCCTCTCATCAACCTCAGGATTCGTTAATTGCTACATGCAAAAAGAACATGTAGTTGAACAAGGGAGATATGGCAGTTGACCACGTGCTTGCGTGGCAAGTATAGTCAATAGTGTTAATTCTTAAGGAAGATATATTAGGCCCACTGACTGGTAGGCTCGGTCCAATAAGTAATTATTACTAGGTGACAAGAGAATTGAAGGGAGTGTAATTCTGTGATAATTGATAATCTGCAGAAACACAAGTGATTTCGTGAAATAAAATCTTAAAATGGTCAAACTAAGTTTTATAGGAGGAGGAGGAGGAAGAGGAGGAGGAAGAAGAAGAAGAAGAAAGGGCATAGGAACATGGTTTCCACGTCACACCGCGTGGGTGATTTAGAGGCAATGACAACCCTAGCTACCGCCTCCTCTTTCTCCCCTTCACCGAAGCAAGCTGCTAGCAATCCATGAAGCGAGGAAGGAGGGAAGCGGCGAGGTTAACCACCGATGTTCCTCTTCGCATGCAAAGGCGATATGGAGGTTCGGGAAGTCGGCATGTCTCCGTACCTATCTACGGTGAGGTGAGGTGGTCGGTCTGGTGCATTGGAGGGAGGGAAATATGGGGAGGGGGCAACTCCACCATCGCTGCACATCGTCTCTACCATCGGCACCATATGGATCTTGATCGTAGAGGTTCGGACACCTCATCGCTAGCCACCTCCCGCCGATTCGGGTTCAACCGCCACCGTTGTCGTGGTGCTTGGAAAAGCTGCCGGTGACACTCGATCCGAGGAGGAAGTTGAGTTCAAATTGCCACGATCGGGGCCAAGGCCATCACGGATATTGGTGATGCCTATGGGCGCCACACATCTTCCTAGAGGCGACGTCGCTGACATCCTCTCCCGCACCTTCGTGCCTCAGGGTGGACTCTCCGGGTGAAAATCTAGTTCTGGATGTCCAAAATAGTGATGGCAACATCGTAGATGTCGAGACCTTCTTGGAGGTGACGCATTAGAGGTTACTTGCTGGTTGGGCATCCTTGGTATCAGATCGGCTTTGATGGCTATGTCGGTGGCAAAGATCTAGGCGAATAACCGATTTACAACTTGGTTACTCTTCAACATTGTCTTCCACTTTGGTTTGACGTTAGTCAACCATAGTGATATGTGCGAAATTCATTCGACGCAATGATCAACCACTGATTTTAAATCAGAGATTATGTTTTTAGTTTGAGTAAGATGAGGACTATATATAACTTGTAAGCCATTGGATAATCTTAGTATTCGAAGTAGCTTTCTTGTTTTTAATCGATCTGTGATTTTGTAATTTGCAATCGTTCGGTCTACAAATTCTATAATAATTGGTGAAGACCGAAATTAGTCTCATTGTCTCTATTACTTAAAAGCAGAGTCGTTCTCATCCCATCCCCTTCTTCCACCGTGCATAGCGTGTGCTTACGTAGAAAGTAATCACTTGATCCAATATTTTATCCTCAATCATTCTCCTAGCTTATCCCTAATTATATGGGTCTGACCGTTATAATGTACGAGCATATTACTAATAAAAAATAACATGGTTTCTAACCGTCATTTTGACAAAAGACACAGTCCAAAATCAAATTTTGCTGATACATATTTGTCGAACAATTAACAAAAACATTCACTCCAAAATACACAGTCCAAAATCTGATACATATCTGTCGAACAATTAACAAAAACATTCACTCCATGAAGAGCTAACCAAAGGTTTGCTGTATTTGTACTCGAGGTTTGTTTCTCACTACAATTTTATTACCTTAAGGGGAAAGAAGACCTTATGATGATCAGTGATTATGTTCGGAGCAGCTAGCTGTGGTAGCGCTGCAGCCACAGCAACAGAGCCAAGCAAACAAATTTCTACTAGAACAGCTACAGCACTGTGGCTGTACATGCCACCCTCTAGCTGAAGCGAACAGACCCACTATATACAGCAGAAAAAAAGACGTTATATATTTAAACATAGAGATTAGTTTCAAACCAAATAATAATGTACTAATAAAGTTCTAACATCAACCGTGTCATTGACACGATGTGGTGAAAGAGGAATTATTGGGAGTAGTACTGATATATATATATATATATATATATATATATATAGTGATATCCATGAGAAAAGTTCCAGTGACATTCTAGTACATCGCTTTGTTCACTTTACATGAAAATATCTAGCTAGGACACTCTACTACGATCGACGGACCAATGTCGGTAACTCGGATTCCTATATCTATCCTGCCTATCGTCTTCAACCTCTAACCGGAGGATAAGGTTGCGAGGTGACCGCCGACGTGGAAGGCCCAGATGCTCACACCTGTAGTGGAGGTCACCTGCTTTCAGCTAACATGTAGTCAGGAGACAGGGCTCCATGCTGCCTGCGGTTACTGTTAACTCTTATTGGACAGTTTATCTACTCAAGTTTTTAGTGCGACAGAAGACCAGCCCAGTCTTAATTTCAATTATGGTCCTGTTGTTTTGATCTGAAAAGGATTAATTTAATTGTTTTCTTGAACTGTTTCTGGATACCAAATTAACCTGACGGCTACAATAAAGATCGACGAGACAAGGCAAAGCGAGCACATCGTCTGACAGTAGGCAATTCAGTAGAAACTTTTTGAGTTGGGCCACATGACCTGTTTAATGTGGTTAGGCAAACCATGATTCAGGATTTACTCAATTAGGTGAAGCCGCACACATAAACAGTTCAGCGTTTGGCTATGTAATAACTCGCTGCCAATTGATCGATAACAGTGCTTGCTTGCTTGACTGTTAGGCAGCCACAGGATTACATAAGCCAAAGCCAGTTAATTTTGCTTAAATGTTAACACCTGGCTAATCAATCAATACCATAGTAATAATATAATTAACCAGCATCCTATATATCCCAGCTGTATCACAAAACCAAGACATATATATCATACAGCTTTAATTTTTCTGGCCTGTATAGCACTGAAAACACGCTGCATGCATGCTGGCATATCGTTTGGTGATCTTCATCAGTTCCAGCCATAAGTTTTACACAAAATCTACAACGTAATTTGGGTTAAATGACACTTGTAGTAACCATGTATATAATCAAATGGTTAGATCTAGCTGCTCCGGCGAATTCACTAAACTACTTGCAGTATACTATTTAGCACACAGTCACGAAGACGATGATTTGATCAGCATCAGCTAGCTAGCGCAACCTGCATGCAGAAGGGAATTAACCAAGATCATATATCGATCGACCGCACCTTGGTGACTAATCGGTCGATCAAATTGGATCGGTAGGGGGGTATGCATCTAGAAGCTTCTAGATCTTTCCATCATTTCAGCTCTACTTCCTCCTTCCTCTGCCATCACGGTAATTGGACACATAAACTAATTTGATCCCCAAAGCGAAATGGCCATTTTGCTCACCAGAATCAAATCACACATGAAAAGCTTGTGCTTAGTTTTCACGACGAAGGACTCAGATCGCAGGTCCCGGAGGCGTGAGAAACCGCGAGGATATATAGCCGGCCAGTCCATCTGAGCATGGAAGATTCTAGAACTTTCTCGTCTTCTTCCTACACGTACTCTATCTACATCATCTCTGCTGAATAAGACAAGCAGCTTCCACCATGACACACAAGCTAGCGCTGCAAATCGTCCAGATCTAGACCTGTTCATCCAGGAATCGCATCGATCGATGGGCATCCGCCTCGACGGAATAACTGATCGATCAACCGCGTGCTCGTCGTCGGCCGCCGGCCTAGCTCGCTCGCGATCCGCACAAAAGTTATATAGCTAACCAGGTACACACACACACACACACACACACACACACACACACACGGATCAATCACCATGGCGATCACTCCATCTAATCCTCTTCACCTCCCAGGAAATCATCGACCTGGAGAAGGAGAGATCCAGAAATGATAATCCGAAGTACGTACATCGAATCAGCTAAGAACACAGCACGATTAGAACGAACAGCTTCACAAATCCATCACAAATTAGCCATGGCTACGCAAGCCCCAGATATTATTGCCCCCAAAGAGAGATTTTTAGTACAGCTGATCAAGCTCGAAGCTACGAATCATCTATAGCTACCATATAGCAACCGATCGAGATTCGAGAGAGAGAGGAGACTGCTCGAGCTGTGATTGCAAGCTACCCCCTGGGAATCATGGCTAATTACAGACAGGTCCCTCTCCTCCCTCCTCTCTCTCCTCTCTCGTCTACTCTCCTCCTCCTTCTCTCGTTGCACTACTCGATTTCCTCCGTCACCTCGTAGATCTCGGCGATCAGGCGGTAGCGGCGCCCCGGTCGCTGCTCCCAGTCCACCTCCGGGTGCTCGCGTCGCTCCTCCTGGACGACGACGGCGCTCTCGGCGGCCCGCGGGAGGGGCGCCGGCGTGGACGGCGCGGCCGGCGGCGGGGCGTTCACGGAGCGCGACGAGGAGGCGGAGGAGGACCCGGAGGCCGCGGGCCCCGCCGTCGTCCCGGTGGTGGACGTGCTGCTCCCGCTCAGGAGCACCAGCTGCTCTGCCGCGTCGAGCTCGCGCGGCGTGAAGGACCCCGCGGGCCACGCCGCCGGCGCCGGCCGCGCCGCCTCCGGCCTCTTCGCCTCCTCCGCCGGCCGCGCCTCGCGGTGTAGGGTTTTCATGGACGATCGATTGGCGTGGGCGGTTGCCGTGCACGCGGCCTCGGCTAATTTCGCCTTCTCTCTTCTTCGCTTTGTTTGGCTTCCTATCTCTCTAGCTTGTTTTTTTCTTTTCCCCTTAGCTTTTAAAGCCTCAGATTTCTTTTTTCTTTTTTTTTCCTTAGAGTACAGTTTTTTGCTTTAATTTCTTGTAGATGTAGATGTATAGCTGGCATAGTGATAAGCTCAGCCAAATTTGATCTGATTTGGCCGCTTCGGATCATTTTCATATTGAAAATTAGTACTAGTATTATCGTGTAGCGTCGTGTATGTACCTGGTATATCTCATTGTATGTATTTAAGAGAGGTATCTGATTCTGATATGGCAAAACATGAACATAAAAAAACATTTAACACTACATTAGTGCTCATCTATTTATATTCAGTATGTGTTAAATGGTTAGCACCAGGGATTGTGAGAAAGGGGTTGGCCATTTTACATGTATGTCATTGTTTGATGAAGAAAGATATACTAGAGTTTGGTGGTGTTTGTTTCTACTGAATATGAAAAGAAGAAGTTAGGGCATAGAAAATAAAAAACAATTAGCGTATGATTAGTTGAGTTTTAATTATTATAAATTTAAAAATTAAATTTATTTATTCTAAAAATATTTTTATATATGAAAATTTTCACACGAAATATACCGTTTAGTAGTTTGAAAAACTACTAACGAAAATCGACATAAAATCTGTATCATAATTAGAATAGAGAGAATGGGACCAAATTTATATGAGTTATAGGAGTCCACGGAGGGGATGGGTATTATTTCGAGTCAAACACGACAACATCCTCTGACTCACATTCCAATGCCGTGCTTATTGTTAGTACATTAAAAGGTTTTTTTCATCTGTTGCCAAATGCTAGAATGACCTCTAGTGCATTTATATACAAAGAAATTAATCAGCGGGAAAATTAAATTCCTCTTTGGGTTCATAAATGTCCAATACATGGTATCAATTTATCATATAGAAACGCTATAAATGTTCAATATGTGATCATGCTAGGTTTTGTTTGACCCATCCACGACGTAGGCTGAATTGGGCCAGAACTTAATTAATTAAGGTAGTTTGTCTTATGTTGGGATCTATGAATGATAAAATCGCATGTCATACTAATTAATCCTATTCCCATAATTGAAATTCATATACCTCGATGAGCCAGAAATGTTTGTAGAAACTTTTGTATGGTGTGTTCATATGTGCAATATTTTAGTAATGAACCTATGTCTTTTCAATAGAGATATATAGATAAATCGCCCGTGCTATCATATTTAAATTAAATACTTTCAACTCAAAACTAGACATGCCACTCACTACAAAATCTTTCATGAGGAGGGCTCATTAAACTTATAGGAACCACCACCCGTCAATAGTTCAGTCTCATATCAATTAATAATACACAGGAAAGATCACTAGTGTGTGTTAGTGACTAAAGATATATAGCAATTAGTTTATTCTACACCTATGCTTTGTAAAAGTATCGCGTACATTTGCATTTAAATTGTACATATACGCGTGCAAGGGGATCATTTTTACTTCAACAAATCCTGATCATGTATCAGAAGGTTCTAAGAAAAACTAACCTTCACATGAACTTTTGAATGCTACATATCGATAGGTCATAGCCCAATAAAAACCATTGCTGAAGTAGATGCATATCAAATATATCCGTGAGGTTCACCACCAAGCATCACGTACGGATCAAATCGTAGAACACAACAATTGACCTAATATAATATATCGTAGGAGTATTTAATTTTAGATAGCCACAGGATGGCATGGTCTTTGTACTGAAATTTCCTCTGGAAAATGTGAAATTTGACCAGAGAAGAGATGCACACGAACGGTACGTAGCCTCTCCTTCCTGAGAGAAACCACACGTTATCACGCATGCACACACGAACAAACACGCATACATGCAAAAAATGCCAAATCCTGCATCTCTTTTAAACACTTTTTGGTATTAATTAATCCTATCTAAAATCATTAACTTGTTCTAAAGAAAAGATGCAGATATTGAGTAAACGTTCAAGCTAGTCACACGGTCGTTGTTTATGTTAATTAGGCAAGTTATTCAACACATGGTCGGTCTGTGCTAACCACACGGTATACATGTTTTTGTTAACTAATATGTTATTAATTAACATTTGACATTCTGCAATTGAAGTTATTAAACTCCCTTCACAACAAACTAACACACCTTTTGCAGAACTCTGCAATTGCTTACGTTTAGCTGCCTATCTTCCATCCACTTTCCTTGATTAATTTCCAGTGTGATTTGACACTTTGGGGCAAAAGGATTGGAGATCATGGACGGAATTAAGGATGTTTTGTTGTGGAATTCCTACGTGTCCTGTTGCCAGGAATGGTTTAGCTTGCTGAAATGAACAATTGTAGCTATCACTAAGTTTTCCCATATCAGCAAGAAACCAAATTAGCTGTCTGTTAAACTAACTGAATACACACACACACACACACACACACACACACACATATATATAGAGAGAGAGAGTATATCTAAGTGTGATTCTCAGCGTGAACGGTAGATTCTCTTGTTTTTTTGGAAAAGATATACTCCTGATGAGAGTAATGAGAGATAAAAAAAATTTCAGTAATAACATGGCCGGCGCATGCTTGACATAATGCAAATATATCTGCTGCTAATTACTTTCTCTGCAGCTCCGAAAAATAACCCTGTACATATTTTAGAATAGAACTGAGCAAGGAAATATGATTAAGATTAAGAACTTGTTGCCAACAATTACCCTTGCCTGACAAAACAATATAACTGCGTATATAGTCTAGCTTGCAGATTGCAGATCATGGTATAGGTATTTCTGAATGTAGTTAGCTTAAAACTGTGCTCCAGTATTATCAGTACGTTACGTTGATATTTTCAGGAATAGGTATATCAGTATTATCAGTACGTTGATCTAGCTATTCCTTATCAAAGCCCTGAATTTGACAGGACACGGTATGTTTGATCTTTTCAGAGTATATGCGTCAATGTGTGCGTGCGTACGTACATGCCATTGGCTTGTTCTTGCAAGCAAACGGTATATACTACTCCATATCAAGCCTCTAATTTTTTATTCTGATCAAACGTCTTTCTCCAAGTCAGAATTGATTTAATTAGTAGCAACTTAGCAATATTATCGCACATTACTTGCACAACATCTCTCGTGTGCATGAACAATAAAATAAAACACTTTAGTGGAGTAAATATATACATTTCCTACTTATATTACGACCTAATCAAAGACGTATAAGTAGGGTTTTCCAAACATCATGATAATCATGTGGTTATCACGGTTACGTCAACGGTTTCAGTTTTTAAACCACCGATATACGCAGTAACCATGCGGTTTTCACAATATCCACGTGGTTACCGTGATAACCGTCTTACCGTGAGTGACAGTAACCTTTCAAAAATAGTTTGGAAAACACTGAATAGAAGTTGTAGCATAAATCCAGCTATCGGCTTTATAATATAATAACTTAAGACAAACATAACTACTAGGTTAACTCCTGTCCGACCGTTGCTATAGGCACTGTTTGACAGGTCGGCTGTCGCTGCGGAGCCGTCACACATTTCGTGTTGGCTACGAGGCAGCCGCAGCCCGAATAACCGAACATGCCCTGTATTCAAATGGAGTACTCCTACTCTTCAGCTGTACACTCTCGAAGCCAGCTTGTTGCCAATTCAAACTTTGAAAGCGGTAATTTGAATGATGGATACTGGCCGGCCCGGCGAGAAAATTTTGATCGATACATGTTGCCGGCTCGTGACCAATCTGAGAAGCTATTAGCGAGCTAGCTCTGCTTCCCGATTCCTGACCGATCGATATTTCTCAAGTTTTCAGAAATGCCAATTCCAATTCGAAATTGAAAACGTATGCAGCCAGCGCCCACACCTTGCTTCACCCGCATTTAGAGCATCTCCAACAAATTCTCAAAAACAATTCTCAAAAAGCTCATTTAGAGAATTTCTAAAAAGTTTAAAGAATGAAATAAAAAATTGATGACAGATTCTCAAATTGATTCTCTATTTTCCCTTTTTCAATCACAAAACTCGTGTTTGCATCGTATTCTACATCCATAGCTTGTGAAAAATAAATAGGCTGAAGATTTCACTATGTCGAAGTAGTAGCGGCAATTTTTTTACATACACGGGTGACTAAACCAGTAGCACTGATGCGGCGGTGGCATGCGCAAGATGCGCGGCAGCTTTTCGACGAGATGTAGGATGGCGGAGGCGGCACACGCACGCAAATATGTTTTTTTTCGTGTAGGCCTCACAATAAAATAATTCTTACGGTGATATGAGCTATTTTAGAGAACCAAAACTCATTCTTTTGAGCGTGAGATTTTGATTTTAAAGAATCTATAATTTTGAGATCATATTGAGTCTCTGTTGGAGTAGTTTTTAAAGAAAATTCTAAAACAAAATTAAAGATTCATTTAAAACACTCTTGGAGATGCTCTTATAGTACAATATTCAATTTCAAATCTACACTCTGCAACGTGGGGCCGCGCGTTGAGTATGCTTGCAAGCGAAGCTAGCATCTCAGCGAATGACGAACCTTGCAGATCTGGAATGTTCCAGAACCAGGCGTTTGCAGCGGATTTGGATTTCGGATTTCAAACTGCAGGCACAGATCCCGAGGTCTCTGACCACGGTGACGCAAAAAAGAGAGAAAAAAGAATCGAAGAGCTAGCTAGGCGCCAACCTGAAGAAATTGAAGTGGTGGATTGGTGGTGGAGCATTTCAAGATCCGGAAACTTGGAGGTACAGCTAGCAGCTCTGGGCCTCTGGCCCAGACTAGCTGGCCGGTTCAAAATTCGAATTTCAAATTTCAAACTGGAGTGGTACGTACGCAGCGCGACCAACTCCAAATCTTCCTGTACAAGTTGTACCACTAATAAGTCCTTGTCGTCTCTCTTTCTTCTCTCAAAAGCTAAGCCTAAAAGCACAGACATGTAAAATATTAGTAGCAAAAACAACCCCCGGATTTCGCGGTAATTACATAAAAGCCCTTCTCCCATGGCTTCCCTCTCCGTCCGGCGATCCCAAAGCTAGCTTGTTGCTAGTACGACACGGCGATCTCCGCCTCCGCCTCGGCCGGCGACTCGTCGTCCCTCTTCCTCTTCCTGCTGCTGCTGCAGGCGGCGGCGGCGCGCTTGGCCGCGGTGGGCACCGTGGCGGCGTAGAGCTCGGAGAGTAGACGGTACCTCTTCCTCGCCCTCCTGTCCAGCTCCATCTCGGCCACCATCCCGGTGAAATCCTCCTCCGTCGCCGCCAAGGTGGCCGCGCAGGTGTTCACCGACCGCGGGGAGGACGTGGTGGAAGACGACGGCGAGGACGAGGAGGAGGCCGCCTCGTCCCCTCCGCTGCTGCAGCTGAGCTGCACGAGCTGGTCTGCGACCGCCAGCTCCGCCGCCGTGAAGATCCCCCGAGCCCGAACAGCCCGCACGCCAGCTGCGGCGCGCACAACGCCATGGCTAAAGAGACCTCGAGCCGGTCAAGCTCGTCGCAACGGAGGAGGAGGAGGAAATATCTGGGTTTTAGTTGGGGCGATGCAAAATGGGGGAAGAAGATGAAACGGCTGGGAGGAGGAGGCGGCTTTATAGCGGGGGAAACCGACTCGGTCGATCTCGGGTCGGGCTCGAGGCGGAAAGACGTTTGGTGACACTGGCGTGCGGGCCCCGATGGTCATGGTCGGGCACTCGGCCGCGGCCGACTCGGACGGTCTGGTCGGGCTGGGCTCGAGGCAGAGAGACGTTCGGTGCCACTGGCGTGTGGGCCCGCACGGTCAGGGTCGGAGTGGACGGGCGCGGCCGCGTCCCCGTGGGTCGCTTGACCGTTGGTTGTGCTGGGGCCATCATGGGGAACCAATAGGAGCGCGACGCGTGGATGAGTGGGCCGTGTCGTCCGGGACGGGGCCGGAGGAAGGGGAGGAAGTGGGTGGTGGTGGGCTAGCACTGCAACTGGGCCCAATCCTGCAGACGAAAGCTGGAAACAACTGCTACTCCAGATTGAATTGAACTGTCTCTTTGCGAGCATCCATGAAACAACTGCAGGTTGGTGTTGCATACAGCAGTAGAAAATTGGAATTTGATGATAAAAAAATGGAATCTGGATGCCTGTGGTGCGTAATCACCATTAACTAAAGTACCAAAAGCTTACTGGTATGATATGGTATGTAGTATTGTATAGCGGCCTTTATGGTTTCAAAATTCAGAGCGGCCTGCTATTACTACTTCCATCATTTCATGGAGTTATGTTTGGACTTTGGAGGAGTTTGTTCAGAAACCTACTTCAGACTGTAGGTTTGTCTTAAAATTAAATCTATTTTCAGGGATTGCGACGCCTGTTCTGCATCTGGATGTGAAAATATATGCGCTGCTCACTTTGTTGACGAGAGATCGATGGTTCTGTAAGACCTGGCTGCAATCATACTCTGTCAGATGTGGGATAAGGAGTTGATCAAGGATGATGTTCTCCATGCATTGATCCCCATTGGCTATCTCCACCAGAATCGGGTCCAGAATTGCGCAATCAAATTAAACCCGGCGATTAATGACGTGCATAAAATCAATGCTGCTGGAGCGAATGCTGGAGCTTTCTTGCGACGATGGTTTCGGATGTTTCAGTTGTTGTCGATTGCACTTTGCAGTGCACAAGAGCATTTCAGAGTTTCAGACCCTTCCCCAGTGGCGGCAGAAGCTTCGACGAGAACATCTCCGGCCGCTCCAGCGGCGGCGGAGACGGCTTTCCATCGGCAAGTGCTCCCTTCAATCTCCCCGCTGTTGGGACTGAATCACTGAATTGAGCTGGCAAGGGAGCGCAACTCCACCCTGATCTTGCTTGCTGCAGGCTGCAGTACTTGTCAGTTGCCAGTTTGCCACTGTTTCTCGGTCATCTCATTTCGCTTGTTTCTATTTTGCATTCCGTTTCGATTTCTTTTCCAAGGTGTGCGCTCTTTCCCTCATTAAAATTCATGCGTAATTGTAATCTTATGTTGGTAAGAAGCAAGGGGCGGAAAAATCTGTCGACTTTCACCTGAGCTTTGAAATCGTCTGAAAGAAGCCAAGTTTATTCTGAAAACTCAATCAGAGTTCATACTTAACTGAGAAGAGAAAGCAACACCTCATGTTCAATGTTGTTGTCATCAGAAACGGCAGATCAAGAAAAAAACATTACCACAACTAAAGAAGCTAGACCAAAAGAGCCTGAAAAAATCAACCCAAACTTAACTAGAATTTGTATCTAGGTTTCGCTTCCCCTAGAGTCGAATTGCGGGACTTCGTCCGTTTTCAGGATTTTCTTACGAGCGAGCCATCACATGATCAAATCATTATTCAGACTTGACCTGGTACACAACACACACCAGTAGAGACTATCAAAGCAGGCAGAGGTGTGCTACGTCACTGTACTTGTAGTTGTCGTCGACGACCAAGCCAACCTGGCAATGTAAATTATGCAACAATGCAACAACCCAAGCAAAGCCATTGATTTATTAGCCATTTAAGTTCCCAAATGCAACAACACACGCACCACCTAACCTCTGTGTACCAATTCCAAATTCGATCGATCATGGTGGCCAAAGCTGCTTCTTTGCCGTCCACCGCACCAGCCGCCGCCGTGGCGCTACTTCTCCTGGCGGCGGCGGGCTTCGCCGGCGCGACGGAGTACACGGTCGGCGACTCCGAAGGGTGGACCATCGGCCCCAGCTACCTCGCCTGGTCGCAGAAGTACAACTTCACCGCCGGCGACACTCTATGTCAGTTCGCCGTCGATTCGCCCATTAGCATCTTCGTCTACCTCTGGATCGACCGGTTCAATCTAGCTCTCTCTCACTGTCCTGTGCAGTGTTCAACTATGTGCAGCGGCAGCACGACGTGTTCCGGGTGACGCAGGACGCGTTCCGGACGTGCGACCCGGCGAACCAGACCGTGCAGAGGTGGGCGTCGGGGCACGACGTCGTCGAGCTCGCCTTGCCGGGAAGCTACTACTTCATCTGCAACGTCAGCGGCCACTGCCTCGGCGGCATGAAGTTCTCCGTCGCCGTCGGCGAGCCGCTGCCTCCCACGTCGCCGCCGCCGCCTCCCCCGCGAGTCTTCCTGGCGCCGCCGCCCGTCGGCTCTGGCGCTGCTTCGTCGATGCCGCGGCGACGACGGCTGGCGTTGATGGTGCCGGTTTCTTTCCTCGCTCTGATCATCGGCATGTGGAATTAGCTGGCGTTAGTTGCATGATGTGATTGATCAAGAATGTTTATGCTTGATCGTTGACCTTGACCGAACCATTCGTTGCATTGGCTTGGTGTTCGATTGGTCAACTACGAATTGTCTGGTCACCTTCTTCTGAGTTCTGAAAGTGCGTGTACTATGAGTCCAGCGTTTTTGTTTTTGTTTTACAAGGAGAATTTTTTTAAAAAAAACTCTCTATGAGTCACTGGTATTTCCAATCTCTCCGTACAACTTAATTTTGTAATACTAACACTATAAAAAACATACATAGGTGTTGGCTTAATAGCTGTCGGTTCAATAAAAACCGACATCTATTAAAGCAATAGATAGCGGCTATAAAGAAAAACCAACACCTATACTATAGGTGTCGGTTTTCTAAAAAACTGACACCTATAATATATTATATGTGTCGGTTCTAAAAAAATCGACACCTATACTATTGGTGTCGTTTTTTAAAAAAATCGGAACCTATAATATATTATAGGTGTCGGTTTTTAATAAAACCGACACCTATAAACCGAGCCGAGCCGCGCATATAGTATAAACCGAGTCGGTCGGTCTCATCCACTCACTTCTTATTTTTTCTCACTCTCAATCTCATCCTTATCTCAAGCCGGCGAGGAGGGGAGGCGCGGGCCGGGGCGGCCGACGGCGGGAGGAGGGAGACTTCGGCGGGAGGGTGGCGGCGGAGCGGGGGCGGCGGTGGGAGGAGGGACGGCGGAGAGCGGGGCGGCGGTGGGAGGAGGGGCCACGCGAGCGGAGCGGGACGGCGATGGGAGAAGGGGGACGCGGCGGGAGGGCGGTGGAGGGCCCTCACCGCACTGGAGGTGGTGAGGGCGGCGGCGGCGATGGAGGTGCCCTCCCCCACCGGATCTGGCGAGGGGAGGCGGTGATGGCGATGGAGGTGCCCTCCCTCACTGGATCTGGCGAGGGGAGGCTGCGGCAGCGGCGGAGGTGGGCGACGGCGGCGCCCTCCACTACTTGTTCTTATTCTTTTTTCTTATTCTTGATTCTTATTGATCTTGTGCACTACTTGTTTCTTGATTGTGGTTGATCTGTGAATGTGAATGATTATTGTTGTTGAGAATTGAGAATATTGTTGGAGAATATTGTTGATTATTGATATGTGAAGATTGTTTGTTTTTTTGTTGATGTGTTCATGCGCCCGAGGGTGAGGGGATATCTAGGAGAGCTGCGGGGGATCTGTAGGAGCTGCTCGATGCATCGGCTCGAATCGAGCCGGTGCATCGAGCTATTTTTTTGGGCTCATGAACCTCAAAGGTGTCGGTTTAGGTTTAGGAACCGACACCTTTGAGAAAGAAAAAAAAGGTGCCGACTAATAGGTGTCGGTTGGAAAACCGCATCTATTAGTGTTTCCCAACCGACACCTATAACACTTTCTGTAGTAGGGTAAACACTCCCAAATGATCCATTTTCTCTTTACAACTTTCCACCTTGTCTATTTCTTCGCCTATTTCTCGCATCGTGCGGATCTCCAGCTTGTTGAGTGAATTTGCTCCCTATGTCTTCTCTTGTTATACATGAGATTTAATAAAAATGTTATGCGGTCACCTTTATGTTTTACTGCTGAAGTGCTAGTGGAATTGCAAAATCAAAAGGTGAAAGGAGACCGAGGTACTCACACCTTTGATGACAAGGGGCAACTTTACTCACCATGATGGAGGCCCATGGAATGTGATAAATTGTTGGAAAAGATAGAAATGCGAAGGTGGAAGAGAAAATAGACTTTTTTTTCATTGAGAGAAAATGGACTTATGAGAAGCGTTTTGCACGAAATTAAATTGAGTATGGAAAGACTAATAACTTGTATGGAAAGAGTAGTATGTTGTGGAGGGTATTTGGATTTTCTCTGTTTTCAAATGTTAAATGTTACTTTTGAGAGTTTTTAAATGGTAATTTTGGCATCATATAAAGGCCCTAGTTTCCTTTTGATCCTAGAATTTCGATTTTCGTTGCACTCTTCTCAAGCTTATAAACACTGTGTTTCATGAAAAAAGGTCTATATGTTTTTATAAATACTTATCTAAAGCGATTTTTTTAACTTTACAAAGTTAATTCATTCATTTATACCCTCAAATAATTATAAAAAATCAAATAATTCATCAGCTTTAGCTATCTCATGTGGGCCGTTGTTAGCCCAATAGGCCTAACTGTTTGAGATCACGGTCGAATCCAGTCCATGTAAAGTTACTGTTAGTCAAAGTCTCAATTTCTCAAAGAAGCTTCTTTTCGGCTGCACACTTGTTCGTACGGGTAGCTACCGGCAGTCCCATCCAGTAGCCATGACATATCATTCACAACTTCACAAGCAGCCAAAATGGAGTTTAGAGAGAGAGACTTCATTACCACTTATAATGCACCTGATAGCAATGGTCAGATCTAACTCTTTCTCTTACTCACTAATAATCCAATGGACGAAAATCAAAGTTCACTTCTTTGTTTCATATTATTTATTATTTTTATTGTGTGCATGCATACATAAATTTAATTGTGAGATGTTATTCGATATTTGCTTCCTTTTTTGGCTTGCATGCATGCTGATTATCCGAGGCTTGTTTTTTTTTGGGTTTACATGCATGCTTAGATTTAAAAATGAGTAATCTACTGTAGCGTTATCACGGATATGTTAAGTTAACGGTGAAGGATCATATTATGCCCATACATGATATCATGTGTGTTTCACTAAACCATCACTTTGGAATAGCTCCGCATGGAAGTCATGTCCAATTCTAGCCAAGCACACAACTCCGGTGTGAAGGCAAGTGATGTGCTAGGGACATATTTGGCTCGTTTGGCACATGGATAAAGCTCTTCCATTACGAAAATCCTTCCGCTGAGGGATTGCGTTGATCCTCTCCTATCATGGAAGTTGATCCTTTTTTTTGTATGGATGAAGCATATTAAAGTTGATTGGATCAGTAGTGGACAGTGTGAAGAGATGGAAAGAAAGACGATTGAGGTAGACGACAAGTAAGACAGTGGGAGAAGAAAGGAGGACACTGGCCTTACAAGTTAGATTATGTATATATCCAGTGTAGCAAAAACACGCAATCTTAGCCATCCGTTTGATGATCGAATGGCTCGAGAGGGTAAGTTAGATCCACCCTTGGCGGTAATGGTGCCCAGATTAATATCCAGTAATCTCCGTTTGATTATGTAAGTACGTACATGGGTAGATAATTAAGCTGCACAATATCCAGTAATGATGACCACGACAACATATACGCACACATATTGACATATAAGCCTGCTACGTAACAAAGCATCATCCATAAACACGCGTTACAAAGATAAACAGATCGATAGAGCGTATCGTGCAAGCATACATACCGGCACTCCACTTATTTTACAACGACTCATCACACTCTCACACAGTCCCAACAAATAAAACTAACAGCAGACGCATGCATGCATCATATGCAGGATCGTCCATAGTGGAGTAGATTGTAAATTGAACAACGAAATCAAGAACAATCAAGCAGCACTCTCTTATCAACATCGTCGTCGTCGTCGTCTTCTTCCTCACGCCGTCACGCTGGTGCTCCTGAACGAGCTGAGCGCCTTGGCGGCCTCGCCGCGCAGCACCAGCTTGTGGTACACCGCCGCAAAGAACGCCCCGATCACCGGCCCCACCCAGAAGATCCACTGCCGAAAAGTTCATCACCAAATTTATTATTAGTCGATTAATTAAGAAAAGTTTAGAAGTGAATCTATCCGAATAGTGGATGTTTTTGTTCGTTCTCACGTGGTCTTTCCAAGCTGCGTGCTGGTTGTACAGCACGGCGGCGCCCAGGCTCCTCGCCGGGTTGATGCCCGTCCCGGTGATCGGAATCGTTGCCAGGTGCACGACGAACACCGCGAACCCTATCGGCAGAGGCACCAGCACCTGCACATCCATGTCGTCGTCAAGATGTCAGCGCGTTCATGGATGTATGGAGTAGCGCAGTCGCCGGAGGGCGGGCACGTACGGGGATGAAGGAGTCGCGGGCGGTGCGCTTGGGGTCGGTAGCGGAGAAGACGGTGTAGACGAGGATGAACGTGCCGACGATCTCCGCCCCGAGGGCGCCGGCGACGGAGTAGCCGTCGCTGACGGTGTTGGCGCCGCCGCCGAGCTCGTTGTAGGGGTGCTTCATGATCCCCTTGACGATGCCGGCGCCGCAGATGGCGCCGAGGCACTGCGCTACGACGTACAGCACCGTGCGGACCAGCGACAGCTTCCTTCCGAAGAAGAGGCCCAGCGTCACCGCCGGGTTGATGTGCCCGCCGGAGACGCCGCCGGTGCAGTAGACGAGGATGAAGATGGTGGCGCCGAACGACCACGCCACGCCGAGGTAGCCGACGCCGGTGCACTTGTCAACGGTGGCCATCTGGTTCTTGTACCCGATGACGGTGGCGATGCTCACGTAGAGGAAGATGAGCGTCGCCATGAACTCCGCGATGAGGGCACGGTACAGCGACCACTTACCCAGCTCGCTCGTGTCCAGCAGCGGCGCCGGCGGCGGGTCCCAGTACGGCGCCTTCGCCGGCGCTCCGCCCTCCGCCGTGTCGATGGCCACCTCCTCCTTCGACGCCATGGCCTTCTCTTACTACTTCTTGATGAGAAGGCAAGAGGAGAGGTTTAAATAGGCAAGAGGAGATAGCATGCTTGCCTCGAGAGAGAAACCAGATATTTGGCGCGGATTCTTTCCTTACGATTCACTGCTTCCAGTACATTTTCATTTTTCTCGAGAGTTAATTACCATATTTAAAACGATGGTAAATTCCACGTGAACACGACATGATTCGGAATCCTGTCCACGACACAGCGACGTTTTGGTGGCTTAGTGCTCATGTAATTAGCTACTGTGTCCCTTAGCTGAGACGCCAGCGCGAGTGATCACTACATCCTTTGTCCAATTCCGGCGAGTACGATATCGTTTCTTGCGGCGGCGGAGGCATGAAGATCCACGTCGGCGGTAAGGGGTTTTTTACCCGCGTGCTCTGCCCGGACGTCTCCGGTGAGGTCGCCATGGCTGCCGTTTTCTTGCAGCGACGACTTCTTCGTCGCGTTGCGGCGCGCGAGGATTTAATTTTAAATTCTCGGCGTCCGTCCGTCCGTCCTGTTGCTGTCGTGGCGCACGCGATGCTTTTGTTTTCTTACTAGGTTTAGTTTTACGTCTCTGACGATTTTTGGCGCCGTTTATTTTGTTGTGCGGTTAACGTGCACCAGATAAATAATTAGTGAAAGAACAGTTAACTACGTGGAGGAGTAGCTGTTTAATCTAATCTGCTGCTCACTGCTGCGATTGCGACGAGAGGACGTGGGCTGCCTGTGAGTCAAGCAACGTGCTGTGATAGTTCAGGGCTCCAGGTTTGTACTACTTGTTGGGCCCAGCCCAGCAATAAGTGGGCCAGGAGGCCCACAGTGAGTTCGTGCAGAGCATGTGCTGCCCCCAAAAAAAAAAAAAAGAAAGAGATAGAGAGAGAGAAACCAACGGCCCACCAAGTTTAGTTACAAGGAATTCTTCTTTCTTCTTCTTTCTTTGTTTTTTTGGATTTTGGCAGTGAACGCCAACTCTGAGCTGGGACGCAGTTACAATGTACAAAGATTATGTGATCCTTTTTATAGTAAATCAGAGCATCAAATTAGTTTTAAGGTGTTTGGATGGGAGGAAGAATAAGGAATCGATGTCGCCTTGGAAGGCATTATTGATTTTTGCAAGTTAGGTGAGTGATGAGTGAGTTAGGTGCAAGCGCAACCATGCGATCGATGCGTTCACTGGACGACTTATGACAGTTAATCAGTGAGGATATGCCAAGATTAGCAATCATCTGGACGATCATGATATACATATACTAGTATGCCAATTGATGATTAGGTTTTCCGCGTCGAGAGAGTACTATACTTGGAACAGAACAATATTACTTTTTTTTTCTGCTCATGCACAGGTGCTAGCTGTTTCGTGATCAATCTAATCTTTGCATGGTCAAAGAAAGAACCTGATTCTGCCATGCCATGCTGGCCATCGAAAAGAAACCATTTTTCTTCTGTGTATGTTTTTTTAAAAAAAAACTTTGTGTGGTATGTTGTGAAGTTGTGATAAACAATGGGTAGAGAAGACAGAGTGGGATCGATTCGTCCAAGAAGTTTTTGGGAGATGTGACCGTCCATTTATTAATAACAACAACAAAAGTCTCAAGGATCAGGTCAGCAAGCGCCGCAAAAAAGTGGTGGATCGAGCGCTCAATTCGTTTGCATCGGGTGCATCAATGCATGCATGTACATAGCCGGCAATAACGGTGCTGGAGAGTTGACTTAATTGTGGCTCGCCGACACGGCACCACACATCATAAAAGCCAAAAATAAACCAAACAACCAATAAAAAATTCATGATTGTATGTTTATATTTTGTATTATTAGCTGTTAAAAATTAATGGTGAAAAATAAATTTGATGAAACAAACTCTAAAATTAAGTTTTAAAATCTAAATTCTGGTTGCCGCAGGTAAGGCAACAAGCAGATGGTGAGAGTGTTACTGTATTGATTGCGCACGCATCTTAAAGCAAACAAGACCTTGTTTTGAGACGAGGCGACACGTCACGTTCATGCCCAGGGGATCGCAGCCGTACATACCCGTCTAGTGGAGTATGGACGGAGCAGATCGCATGAGACGAGAGCCTTGGTCAAAGGCTCAAAGCGTCAAAACATCCCAGCTGCTTGCCCTGCTTGGCTGCGAGAGGATGGCGTCGCGTGGGCCCCACGGACGGAACGTCATTACCGGCTTAAACAAGGCCAAGTTAATTAATAGCCCTTAAATCACCAATCAGCATCCTCCCGCGCGGGGCCCAATCCAACAAAAACCGATTCGAATCAGATCGAAGCGAGGCCAACTTTTGACCGGACCGACTGACCGACCGACCGGACGCATGCACGCAGCCCTTTCGGCGCGCGCGCCACGCACCTCAGGTCCGTGCCCGATCCGATCCGATCCGGCGCACCGCGACCGTGCGTGTGGGTGGTCGGTCGAGCACTGTACCGTGACACGAACACACGTAACCTCCCCACCCCCACCCACGTCATCCGGTCAAATGTGCAACGCACGCCACGCACACGCACACGCACATCTGGTCAGGTCAAACTGGCACGTGTCATACGCTGGGTCAGTGCACCGGTTTGTATTGGCAACTCATCGTCATGTACTTCGCCCTGTCACGTTTCCTTTTTTTCCCCTTACGCATACGCACGTACATCACACTTACCCGTGAATACAGACCTTAACACTCGTTGGAAAGACGAAGATGATCAGCAAGTCTCTTGTCCAAGTAAAATTTACACTACGATATGTAGAATTATACAACCAACTCCAGCACCACATCACATATCCTTCCTCAATTTGTCATGGTGACAACGTATTTACTCTGGTGTATACCGTACGTTGTACTAGCGTCATAAACAGTATGAAAAACGTTCTGTGTGTTGACTGCTTGACCTGACAAGATTAGCTAATAGGGCTATCCACGCGATCTCTCTCACTGATTAATGGGCCCGACCGGTGTCCTAGTGAGCTAACGCAAGCAGATGGTAGCAGTTTGACACGACTAACTGGTACCGTGGAGTCAAAAGATACGGTGAAATTATCCATCGATCAGATCCATTTCTCTGTTGGAAAAGGAGAGAAGTTTCACTAGACGTGTATAATACTATCCAAAACAACGATTAAATCCTCCCTAGAGCAGCTGAGAAATCGTTTTTTCTTTAAAAAAACAAAACTACCTTGGTTGCTCAATGGACAACCCAACGTGTTTCGCCAAGGCCATGCTCCTTCATAAAACTGCAGCCACAATTTTACCTACACTAATATATCCCATCAACACATTGTAAACGGAATTATAAAATCGTCGTGCTGTTCTTTCTCTGAATTTTGATCAAATTTACTGCAGCAGCGGCGGCCACAGCACAGCGAAGCAGCTGCTGCCGTTTTGTTGCAACAGATCCGTCGTCCTCTCCACCGGAATTTCCCCGAAATACCCTTGCAATCTCCTCTAATTTTCCTACCTAGCCTCGCACCGCCACTGCTCTCATCTCCCCGGCCGCCTCTTCTCCTCCCTTGCCTCCTCGTCTCGTCTCCCCGTTTCCCATTTCATCGCGACCCAAAACCCTCACCTCGAATCCAAGCTCCCCGCCCCCCATCTCCCCGATGTCGCCGGCCGCTGGTGGCGCCGCTCCGACGCAGCCACCACCGGCTGCGGTGGGCGCCGCCGCCCCCTCCCTCCGTTGCCGCCAGCGGCGGCAGCGATCGCGGCGCCGGAGGGCGACCGCGCGCCGCCGCCACAGGCGAATCGGCGGGATCCGCCTGGTCCGGCGGAGGGCGCCGATCCGGGCAATGCGGCGGCGAGGAAGACGGCGTGGAACGTGCCGGCGCCGCCCCCGCCGCGGCGGCTGCGGCTGCGGCGGCGACCCCGGCGGCGGCATCATGGGGGTGGGCCCGGGTCGTGGCCTGCGCTCAAGGAGTCGGCGGCGGCGCGCGGGTCGTGGCCCAAGTCGGCGTCGTCGGACTCCCTCAAGTCGCTCTCCGATGGCTCCGCCCACTCCGCATCGGTATTAAATCTCGCGATCAACTCGATAAATTCCGATGCGATAGCATCTAGTGAATCTCTCTCGCTTTAGTTTATCCTGCACGGGTTGATGTTTTTATGTGTTTGATGAATCTATTGATGCGATCAGGAGGATTTGATTGTGCCATCTGTTCAACCGCATCCAGTTGCTAATCCGATCTCCGGTGGCTCAAACCCTACCTCTTCGTCCCCACCTCCCAATGCTACCGCGGTGGCCACCTCGGAACAGAACGGCAACACAGACCAGCCAAATCCAGTTTGGCATAGCGGCAGCGGCACCGGTGGTGGCCACGGTGCTGGTAGTAATAGCAGCCGTGATGGAAACACTAGCGATAGTGGTGATGGGAGCTGGAATGACGGAGGCCTTGGTAGTGGAAGCGGTTCCAACAGCAGCTATGGTCACGGCAACAGCACCAATGGTGCTGGTGGTGCAAACATGAACAATATCATCCATACCAGTGGCACGAGTAGCAGTGGCCATGACAGCAGCAGAAGGCCATCTGGCAATAACAACTGGAATAATAACGGACGCAGTGCTGGCAGCAACCATAATGCTGCTGGCAGTGGTGATGGAAGCAACAGAAATAGTGTTGCAGGCGGGAACCTCTGGAACAACAATGGGCGAAATGGTAGTGGCAGTAGCAATGGTTTTGGTGGTCGTGGTGGTAACCGTAATCGCCGTGACCATGAGAGAGGGGTAGTTTCTCCCCTAGGAACTACCCCCGGCACTCGCCTATGCCGCCCCAGCAACAACAGCCAGGCATATACCAGCCTGGACCTTTTCCCCGACCGCCACCGCCCCTGCCCATTTTATGGTGCCACAGCCTTTTGTGCCATATGTTCCGCACTTTGCATACCCTGGTGAGCGTCAAATTCGTCCTTAACTTTTTTATACAACTTCCCGTCCTTTTGTTGTAATGTGGTTAGTGTGATGTGCAGCTGATGTGCAAGCCTATCCTTTCTATCTCCCACCTATGGAGCAGTTCCAGAACATGCACCTTGTCCGACCGCAAATGCAGTCATTATGGGTTCCCCAGGATCAACAGAATCTTCAAGAGGATATCCGCATGCAGATAGAATTCTATTTTAGGTAGTGAATGTGCTTATTTTCTTTAGGTATTCATGCCATTTCTTGGTGCTAATTGTTTTTTTTTTCATCTCTTTTGTGGTAGCACTAATAATCTGTGCCATGACACATTTTTGAGGAGACAAATGGATGATCAGGGATGGGTACCCATTGAACTAATCACAAAATTTAACCGGGTTAGTTTTTTCCATTATGATTTTATTTTGTTCCGTTGTTATATAAGGTTGGATTGTTAATGTGGTTCCTTATTCTACCTCGCTCAGTCCTCACACAATGAATATATTGCTGCGCAAGATCATAACTAATGTTTGTTTTATGCATTGCTTCAGAACTGTCTGATAATTCTGCTGCTAGAATATTGGATAAACAATTGTAATTACTGCACAACTCTAATCCTTATAGTTTAGAGTGTTGTTTTAGAGTGCACAACTCTAGAAGGCATATTATTTCTCATTTACACTTGATTCATGGCGCTGCTGCTAGGGAGGGTGGTTCTCACTTCTCAATGTTCACATGATATATGAATATATATAGTAAAATGAGAATAGTCATTTTCTTGGTGCAAATCAATAAAAGATACCTCTATATACTGCAAAGTATAATGTATTAATGTTACAATTCTTGATCTTAGTTATGGATAAAAAAATTGTAAGTCTTCACATTTGAAGTTTTTAAAGGAAAAACTCAAATTGTTTTGACATCCGCTTCTCGATAGACTTACATGGGTTGCTAATTTATGCCGAACTCAATGTCTTTTTCTTCCAGAAATACTCCCCTGTCTCAAAATATAACAGCTTCTAGCATTCAGAATTTGTCCCAAAATATAATAACTTTTTCACCAACATTCTCTTTCCAACCGATCACAACCATCCACCATTCATTTTTTCCACCTACCTCAACTTCTCAACCAATCACAACCTCTCCCCATTTAATTCTACATACTTTCTTAATAACCATGTTCAACTCTAAAACTTCTTATATTCTGGACGGAAGTAGTCCTTATTTGTATTTTTTATGATCATTTAGCCAATCAAACCACAAAAGTGTCGATTGCAGTTCATGACAGCATTGCATCTGTTCTTGTAGTTGGATTGTAATTTAATTTAGTTTCGGTTTTTCAAATAGTTTCATCTATTTAGCAGGCAGTATGATAGTATCCCAGCGGTTATATCTGCTCTATTATCCTGGATAAAAGAACTTCACTTTTCCTTTTAAAGATGCATTTCTGTTGGAAGATTATAATATCTCTGCTAGTAACTTATTGCATTTTGTCCTCTATAAATTTGTAAGACGAATGTTCAATATGTACCCTTGCTGCACCAAAATGTATCCAATACCCTGTATTGTTTGCAGGAAGATATTATAGTTGTACTATGTTTACTGCATCCTGTACTCATTCTTCCTTTTTTTTTTTGGCAAATTATTCTGAGGTTACCTGTACGTATTGCTGAAAGGTATTTGAGGGGTAATAGGCTTATTTCTGTGGCATTGCCCAGCATATTACAGAGGACGATTGTTACATGTGTACCATTGCCACACCTTGTGCCCATGGATTGTTACTTGTGCAGTATGTGCTAGCAGCTAGCAATAGTCAATTACTCAGATAATAATGATTGTCTAGTTTTGAAATGTTTATATGGCTAATTATGATACCTCTTTAGAGTGAAAACATCCTTTTGAGACATTGGTCTTGTATTGGATGTTACATGATCAATATGCAACTAGCTCCATATTTTAACAAGTGAGAATGGGATTTTGATATAGGGTTTAAATGGTATTGACGTAGCAGTGTGATTGATAGGCTTGATAGCTGTGACTTTCTACTGAGGATTGCATTACAGATACTTCTACTTGGGTGTCCTTTAACTCATCATATATGATCTCCAATTATGAATGCTTGCACAGTTTCAGCTGTTGAGAATATATGGTTGTTTATAAAATATACAACAATTGGATCTTGGGACTAGGCAGTTGATCATATTTTGATGCCGGTGCCAAAAAGAAAAAATGCACCTACTTGTATTTCTTTTGTTCTTTTGTACTCCCTCCGTTTCATCATATTATAAGTCGTTTTATTTTTCCTTAGCCAAACTTTTTAAGCATGACCAAATTTATAAAAAAAATATAGCAACATTTCCTACATAAAACAAACATAATATCAAAATATATTTAATGTTTCATTTAAATAAACTAATCTGATGTTGCTAATTTTTTTATAAACTAACTCAAATTTTAAAAAGTTTGATTAGGAAAAAAAGTACTTATAATATGAAATGGAGGGAGTAGTAATTATTCTGTACACATACTTTTTAACTGATCTGCAATGTCCTAGTGTGGTAGCCTAGTTTTTTTTTTTTTACACAACTTTTTGATCAATGTATAGTACTATGTGCAATGATCCAGTACAGTTGTTGCCACAGTTTCATTCATCAGAACTTTGTTGTGTTCTTTTGTAGATGAGGAGATTTACAAACTTGGTAGACACCAACTATATACTAGATGCTGTTCGTGGCTCAGAGCTGGTAGAAGTGCAGGTTTGTGCACACACCTGCAATGTTGGATATACAGTTTGTGTTTTCACTGCTTCATCAAATTAAGATGTATTGTCAATTGACTTGTTTGCATTTTTTGTACTATAATGGCATATTTACAGGGAAATACTGTCCGAAGGCGCAATAATTGGGCAGAATGGTTACTCCTTTAAGCCTCCAACCTGCAAATCAGGTTGGTTCCACCATACACACACTGGCTTCGCTTCTTCATGGCACTGTTTTATCTGTATACATTACGCTTGTGGAGATTAGGTACTAACTGAAGTATTTCTTCAGGCCAAATGCAAGTTGAGATGGTGATATACGGCTGATTGCTATCCTGGATAGCCGATTTGGAAGGGTTGCTCATTTGATCACGGACTTATGTTTCGTGATGGATCATGGTTGTACAGTGGGTCATTTCGGAGTAAGAAGATTTTGTTTGTTTAGGTCAGACATGTTGGCTGCTCGGAAAGGCATATTAAAGGCATTGCAAGGGGCAAATACACCAAAAATAGGAAACAATTTCCAGAATATAAATCCTTTTTTTGGTCTGTATAGTTTTGTCGGATAAAGAAACGGTCGGTGCCTTTTCATCATAAGACGATGTCCTCTTTACTGTTGTGGATATTCTGTGGGGTTTATTTTGGGATTACCCCGTCATTTTTGGTTGCATGCACGATGATTCGGGATACTGAAGCAGCGAGGTTACCAGAATATTTTTGTCATTTTTTCTTTGAAGCGCCAGCATGCTTTGTGAAAAGATTATGCGATTGCTCTCCTTGATGACAGTATCTTACCTCTTTGTATTGGCCAAAGGATACAAGGTTTCTGTAGAATCAGTTATGGTTTATTTGGAGTTTTGGCCTAATCCAGAAGCTTCGGGGGATTCATTTTAGAACACATCGATTTGTATTGGACACAAGGGTTTTCTAGAATCAGTTATGGTTTATTTAGAATTTTGGCCTAACCCAGAAGTTTTGGGTGATACAAAAGGCACCCAATCTGGATCCTACAAGATTTTTCTCCAAGGTCTTTCACCAGATGGACATGGACCCGACATGACCCATGGCTTTCAGGCGTTTTCATGTAACGTTCTGATTACTCTCTTTTGCAGGGCAGGGAAATACAAGCATAAACCCATCTGCTTTCACGAATTCTTCAGAAATTTTTCTCTGAATCTGCTGAAATTCTACAGGCAGGACGGTAACACGTGCCTGCAGTGTGAAGCAACCACTGGTAGGTTGGTGGCAAAACGAAGCTCGTGTGACTGGCTGTGGCTGTGGCTGTGGGTTCCTGTCATGTGCCCGACCTCACCAACCCAATTAACAAGGCCTCGTCTCCCAAGGTTTTTTTGCTTGCTGCCTTTTACGAATTTAACAAATGATGGTCTCGTTGCTTGGTTGCTTCAAAGAGTCGAGCTTACTCTCTCTGTTCCTAAATACAATGTTCGCACTATAGGCTAGACGGTGTCAGACGTTATATGATTGGTTCTGATTAGTCTAGTTTACGGTCTAAATGGTGAATTAGACCATTTGATCGTCTAAACAGTCAAAGATGACCCTAAACTGTCTAGATCATACAATTAAACAACATCAAGACAAGTGTAAATCATAAAATTGATGTTTAGACTATAGTCTAGGCAATGAACCAACACATTTTTTATGTGGCCGAATCTGAAACTTCATAAATATCCAAGGCCTATATGGTTTAGGGTTTTGTCACCATTTCAAATCTAAGCCTCTCACTGTCATGAAGTCATATCGCCTCCTATATCAGTCACCGGTGTGAACCTTGCCCTCTCCTTCGACCCATAGCTCTACGCGAGTGGCTGCGTCGCCAGTTCTCCAAAATTCTATAAAACATGTTAAGTGTATTTATATGTATGCTAAAAAATATGTCAATAGTATATTGCATGATATATTGTTTAGACCGTCTAGACTGGTTAGACTCCAATGGGTCAGTTCGTCTAGCATATATTATTTAGCAAAGATTAAGAGTAAGGAAAAATATTTCTATTCAATCAACTTATTGGTTAAATTTTGAATTGATATGATTTTTCTAAACAACTGATTAGTCAAAAAAATGCTTAGATTCCCATACAATGGATTTAGTATTGTAAAAATGCTCTTGTTGACTACAAAATTTGAATCATATAAATGCTACTATCTAGAGAGGGAGTTGTCCGTACTTTTCTTTACAGAATTGCTAACCTCCATTGGACAAAAAAATTGAAGCCCTCTTCTTATAGATTTTGGACCTTATGATCCGCTCAAAAATTGGTGCATCCTGACATCATTCTCCTATAGCTCTAGCTAGCGAGTCGCAGTAGCTTTGACGACTGGCGATAACCCGAAGAGTTGGGTTTAGGATTCGAGGAATAGGAGGAGAGTTCCTGAATAGTGATAGGATTTCTCAGTTAATCAGAAGGCATCGGCGCACGGGAACGAGGAAGGGAGAGGGATGGTTAGGGTTACGGGCGAAAAATCTCAGAGCAGATGCTTGAAAAATTGTATGACGTAGGACGAGATTTTCTATCACCACATGTTTTAGTGTTTTAAAATTTATGGGACGGCGACAGGCGGGTGCATCGTCGTCGAGCTAGTAAAAGTGGGCGAGCGAGAGAACGAGCGAATCGACCGATCGTGTTAGTGTCCCGTACCACGACTAGCTAGTAGTAGTACCCGATCGACGCGTGCCTCCATGCATGCATGCAAGCAAGCAAGCAGCAGCTGCACATGTCAGCCGCCCGCCTGACTCCGTCCGGCTGCACGTATCTTTCGGCCTCCCCGGCGTATCAGCGGCAGACACCGCGCCGTCCTCCGCCCCTGCGCCCCGTCGCCGGCCGTACGTCAAACCGAAAAACGAGCCAAAGGCTCCCCTCTTGACGACCATGACACAACGACCACACGCTCACGCTAGCCGCGCTCCGCGCCGCTGCCTCTCGATCGCACGATCGACGAGGTCGTCCAGTGCGCTGGCGCCGCGCCGGCGACGGACACGTTAATTGGTGGAAGGGGAACAGTGCGTGGTGGTGGTTTTTTCTGGCTTTTCTTGTGATGGGCGCCGCCGCTGGCGTTGCCGGACGGGACGGCCACCGGCCAGGCAAGGCCAACAGCGCCGCAGTACGGGTGCGCATGCTTGGCGCGTTGGCGCGGCGAGCTTTAGCCGTGTGCCGGCCGACTGCCGAGATGCTGACCGGCCGGACCGCGAGAGGCGACCGCTGCATTGACTGGCTACCATATGTAAACAAGAGAAATTTGTTTTTTTTTTTCATTTTTCAATTTTATGGGCGGAAGACGCACATACACAAATATCACATGTGTGTACTTCAAACGACAACTTAATTTCCCGTTTTTTGTTTTTCATAAACAGAACTGCTCAACAGTGTGTGTTTTTAAAACTTTACATATCAATTTTTTAAAAAAAACACAAATAAATCAATTTTAAGTTTACATTACTTAATACTTAATTACTCATACCCTAATCACTAGCATCGTTTTTCCATCCTAGAGAAAAGCTCAAGCCAATTGTGAGTTCGAACGTATTCTAACATATCCACAAATAGATCCGAAATCGTATCCACATGTATGTAATATTCGTGTGCACTATGTGACTCAATCACCTTTCTTCGAAGTATTTTTTTACCACTCGTTGCAATTGAATTCTCTCTTCCGAAATGGAAATGGAGTACCTCTCTTCCGTGTCAAAACAAATTTGATGCTCTTTTTAAAAAAAAGAAAAAGAAATTTGATGCTCACCTATGGGGAGACTAGCTAAGCAGGGAGTCTAGGACGCCATGCAGGATGCACGCTGCAGTATGGTTGGCAGGTCTTCCTCCAATGAACACCTTTTAACTGCAGATCGTACTAATTTTCTGCAGTTTTAATTAATCAATAAGTGCTCACGAGATCTCTGCACCACGAGACGCTGTCAAAAGGGCATTTTCTTTTGTCCAAGTTGTTTGTACAAAAATTAATCAGGCGTAAGGTAGCCGTTCATCCAGTGGGTGCTTCAATGATCATCACAGTACGTCCACTTTGGCGTGAATCTAGGTTTGCTTGAATGATGTCACTGGCTTCAGGTTTTCAATTTGATATCCCACCTGTTTCCATCTGTACAAGCTATGACCAATTTCATACAAAAGTATTGGTTGGTTTTGCAATGGAATAAAATTATCCAAGCTTTTTTGGCTGCCAATTAAGCTTTTTTTCTTTAACTGATGAGTCCATGAATCTTAATATGATATCGAAGTCAGAAGTCACGAGTTCAAATTGTTACTAACGTGCGACTAAATACAGTAAAAATTTACAAAATACTTCTATTCCACCATCGGAGAAGTGAATTGAAGGGGGCTTTCGCATGAGAAGTATTGATCCATCATCCCTCCTCAGGTTAAGTTTTTGAGCCGAACCTTTTTTAGTTGATTGGTGCATGTAATTGTAACTAAGGTCATATTTAGTTTCTTTAGAATTATGTAAAGTTTTTGAATTTTAGTTACTTTTATGAATTTTAGAACTAAATAACCATGTGTATATAATAACCATGTGTATATAAAAGTTATATTGAGAGATGAGTTGAACTATTTATTTCAGCATGCAGCAATGCATGTATTTGTTTGAATGGCAGACAAAAATGTACACATAAAACTAAACATTTATTTTTATGTAAAGTTTATGATTAAAAATTTCGGATGTAAAAATTTAGCGTTAAAAATAAAACTAAATAGGGCCTAAATACTCTATATTAATCCAATCACTCACGCACTAGCTTGCTGATTTTTTTTTAAATACAACTTCCACTAGCTAGCTTTGGGTTTTTCACGTCAGTACCCCTACCCCTTTCTAGAGTGACCACACGTATCCAATTGTATCTAGGGCATACTACAAAGATAGGCATCTTGAGAATCTGGCCATGAAGGCTTTTCAAGCCACTGGCCACTGTGGCCCTGTGGGGCAGCAGACGAAAAACCGGTGGTTTAGCTATAAATGTCGCAACAAAAATGCAGTGCAAGAAAGACTTGCGCCAACGTTGTTATCTTATCTAAGTACTGAAATTACAGAAAACCCTCGAACAGAAAGCTCCTTCTTGGAGGACTGAAAGTTAGTCAAACATCTGCATACATCGCCTCCATCAAGGAAATTCTTCGCTTCTATTACGATAGTTGAATTTTAGTATTTTTATTGGTATGTAAATGCTTCATGCGAAATTTCCATGCCGCGATCTTGACGGGGCAGTCGGTTCCAATAGGATATACTCAGGGTTTCTTTGAAACGAAAGAATTTTATACGGAGTTAGTTCAGTTCCAACTAAAATCATTTGAAATTCCTCGGCATGGCAACACAAACACTAGAGAATGTGATTACAACATTTCAGTTTTTTTCTTTTCTTCTTTAACGTAACATTCAGGTGCATGTAGGAGGAGAAAACGACATGAGAACAAACAAAACGCATCAAGATCATATTGCACAATAGGGACCAAAAGTGTGAGGAAGAAATTTCCAATCTCCAATCCATTCATATGAACCCATGATAATACAGAGTTATAGAAGAGGGCTCTTTCCTTCTTTCCTGAGGCCCAAAATGTCATTGTTCCAGGAAGCAATAGTTACCAAATCTGTACAAGCAGCTCATCTTTCTGCCTAATACCATGCGACAAGCTGTAGGCCATTACTACCACCATCATGTAGAACAGAAACAGCAACACCAAAACAGAGCAAGGCAAGCACTGCCACAGCTAAGCTTCCTCATAGGGGCTAACAATGCATTATGCTAGTAATTGCTAAGCTAGCAGCTGCCCACACTGTACAGATTAATTAAGGCAAGTGTTGCAAGCTAATCAAAGCTTAATACTGCCACTTGTCTAAGTAGTAGTAAGTAATAACCATAGTAGCTAAGGTCCACCTGAATGTACATGCCTGGATTAGCTAGCTTGCTGCTGCTAATTAAGCATCACAGCAACACAAGCTAGTGTGTGAGTGGTGGTGGTGGCAGTAATAAGCCAGTAAGTACTCACTTATCGCTACTAATCCACCACCATCTCCAAAAACACAACTCCAAGATCATCACAAAGCATCAGCAGCAGCAGCAACGGGAGATCGATGGAGACGCCGTGTCTCCTATGGAGGAGGAAGAATCAAAATGGCGCGGAGAGCACCCTCTGAAGAGTCCTCCTCACCGGCACCGGCACGTCCACCGTCTTCCTCAGCTGCTGGCGACGGCCGGATGGATCGGAGCAAGAAGAAGAAGCAGAGGCGAAGTTGTCAGTGATCGAGCAGCGGCAGCAAGCAGAGCGATCGATAGAAATTGATGAGGGTTTAGCTGCATCCATGGATTGGATCGTGCAAGTACCTGCTCGTACTTGCCGCGGAGCATCTTGTTCTCCTGCTTGAGCTGCTCCACCTCGGACTCCAGGTTGTTGACGCGGGCCTGCTTGCGCGCGCGGGACCTCGCCGCGGACTCGCGGTTCTTGATCATCCGCTTCTTGCGGCGGTCCCCGGCGGCGGGGGCACCGGCGGGGGCGGCGGCGGTGCACATGTCGAGCTCGAACGCGCACGCGCGGCGGGGCGGGAGGATGGCGCCGTCGAGCGGCGCGGGGGGAGGGAGGTGGTGCTGGTACGAGGCCGAGGAGAAGAAGGACGACGTCGCCGCGGCATTGCGGTAGCCGCCGCCGCCGCCCCCGACCCCACCGTTGTTGTTGCTGGCGTCGCACGGCGTGGCGGCGTCTACGAAGGACGACGAGAGGAGGCCGTGGAGGTGCGTCGAGTTAAGGCTCAGCGCGGTGGAGATGAACCCCCTCTCGCCGCCCCTCGGCCGCGGCGGCGACGTGCTTGGGCTGCTCGTGTGCGCCCACATGTCCTCGTCGTCCTCCATCACCATATCACCCCCACCTCCTCGCCACCTCACCGCCGCCGCCCACCGGAGGACGAGACCTCCTCACGGTCGGTTTCTTTACCTCTTTTGAGCAAGCAAGCTCGCAAACTCAGCTCAGCTCAGTGTATTGCGTGTGACACACAGAGAGAAGAGAAGAGAAGAAGTGGTAGTAGTGCTGTGAGTGTGGTCGCTTGCTTGGCCGGTTGGTTTTATTCAGTAGCTGAGCCTGTGACTGTGAGTGGGCTCCACCTGCCTGCACAGGGTTGCACTGGTCACTCTGTGTCAGGGGCTAATGGGGGATTGACGCGTGTCCATGGCTCGTGCAGTCGTCACTGCGGCGTGTGAGTCGAACTGTTCGCTGCGCCGCAGTGACAAACACCAACTGACTACTGTTGACTAGCGTCCAGCCTGGTCAAATTATTGTCTTGGGCGCCTCCAATCCAATCGACATGCCCTGCTGCTGCTGCTGCTGCTGCTGGTGGGTGTGGCCTCACACTCCTCTCCTCTCCTAGTACGGGCAGCGTGATTAGAGCAAGTTTAACACGAGTATACTACTTCATAAAATAAGGACTCATCACCAGCGTTTTTGCTATTCCGGCGGCTTATGCCTCGGCGGCAGGACGTCGTGAAAGTCACGAACAGGTTGCCGATGCCGCGAAACCGACCTGACTTTCACGAAATTCGTTCATTTTGCAGAGATGCGGCACGGCATTCTCATGGCAAAAAATTTAAAAAATTTATTTTAACAAAATAATATATTTTTATAAAAAAATATAAATTTCGTGATGTTTATCGTGAAAACCGTGGTATATGGCGTGGTTTTCGTGAAATCACGGCACGACACGGATTTCGATTTGGTTTAAATTTAAATTACGGTTTTCACGGTTTTTCGCGTGATTTTGCGGTACGCATGAAATCGTTCAAATTTAAATTTGTTATTCATTGCCCCGGCTTTCACGAATTTCGACGAAATTCGTCGTGCCGCCAGGGCGACACGGCATATGCGCCGGCATCGATAACCCCGTCACGAAAGCCGACAAAGGAAAATAAATTTGAATTTGATGAATTTCGTTCATACCGCGGATTTCATTGATTTCGCGCAAAAACCGTGACGAATAGTGTGGAAAATTGTCAAACCGTCACGAAAAATATGTAAATATTGTCAAAAAAATAAGGAATAAATACTAAAATTAGTGAATACATAAATATGATATCTACACATATATTTGTGTGAAAAAATTTATAGTAATATATATAATATTGATATAAGTATGGTTATATGAATTACGGGGGAATACATAATGTGATGTTTAAAATGTAGTAAAAAAACAAAAAATAATGATAACTATGTATATTTTGATTGATAAAAATGTTTTGTGCAACGAGATATAATAAACTTGGTTTGGCCAATTTCACGAAATAATTTGATTAAAAAACGAGAACGAAATATTCGTATTAGCATATGTTACAAAGTTGCAAATAGGTCCCATTACAATATTGGAAATAAACATAACAATAAATACCCACATATTTCGTCATCAGTTGTTGCAGTCTTGAGCGGCTGAGCGCGTGCACATTTCACCCGAGTCCAGCACATAAATAAAGATATGTCAACAACAATAACAATTTTTGGCACAAATTTGAAGTACAATTTTTGGCAAATTTTTGACACAAAATTTGAGAAGAAAATAGTGATGGGTTTCAATGGACTGCATGAACAGTACATGTGCACAGTATTGTTTTTCTTTTTCGTTTTCCCAAAAGTATAAATGATTTTTAAGCACCCATAGTTTATGTATTTTCATGCGTAAAAATTATCATAATTCTTGTAAATTCTTGTTCTATAACCAGGATTTTTTTCAATGAATTTTCCCAAAACTTTTAAATCTTTCCGAAATTTTTCAAATCCTACCGCGTCCCTACCGTTTCGGTGGAACGGGCGAATTTCGCGGCTTTCGTGCCGGCTTTCACGAAATTGAAAACTATGCTCATCACATACTTTCAAATAAGTACATTATATATAAGTGATAGATAAAAAAATAAAAATAACCTTATAATCAAAATTAGTTTATAGTGGACTCTACTATTAAACTTCTCTTGCTCTTAGAAGACACCCGCTAATCGTCACGTGTCGCTGGGATTCATTATTAATGACAGTTGATGGTATCTGTGGGAGATTACTACAAAGAATACTTCCGCTATTTTAAAATATAATATCTAAGTTTGATGGTAAAACCAACCGTTAGCTATAAGTTTATAAGTTTATTTAGTGCTTGTTCACTTTGTTATCAAAATTAACATTGTAATGCTAAATTTTGACATGTATTTTGACGTTATCAAATTTTGATGGTGTTGGTTATGTTTGATTTAAAGTCTTATCAAAATTTAGAAGAGTTTTTGTAAAAGAAAACTTCCAAAATTACAAATATAATTTGGTATGGTAGTAGTGGTAAAGTTATATTTAGTTTGGTACTCTACCATTTGGTAACATTAAATTGGTAAGATTGAAAATGACACTAAAGTGAACATGTCTTTAGAAATAATATATTAGAGCTAACATGTATTTATTATTAGTTATAAGGTTGTCTCTATTCTTTTCTTCTTCCTCTTTCTCACATACATCTATTAAACATATCTATCTTAGAACATGTTTAAAACATGTGTAAAGCCAGCTTTCACATAAAAGCCAATCCTTATCATTTTTTATTCTCTTTTTTTCATATGTGTTTGTAAGCTGGCTTATGGCAGTATTATAGTACTTGCTTTACATATGTTCTAGAGAAAATTAAGATTAAGATTGGTTAGAACGGACCACGATAACTACTACTAAATGGGTGATGATTAAAGGTGGGGGATTATAAGACACTGAGATAAATAGTGATAGTACTTTCTACGAGTGCTTATATTTTATAGAATTGCAAACCTTTCTGTGATAGAAAGTGGGGTGATTTTTTTTAATCCTCTACCGTTGGATATGCGTCATGGTTCGTATTGCCCGTATTCTCTAACTCCGGTGAGATGGTGAAGATCTGACCAGTTAGGATTTAAGGTTGAGGTCAGAGTAGGAGAGGAGGAGAGAAGAGGCAAGAGGAGGGAGTTTGTCGGTCGTAAAGGGACAACCCTGGGAGATGACGACCCGATGGTGAATGATGGAATGGGTGAGCGTAATGGCGGGTGGCAATGGATGGGGTACACGATGAATGGCTTAGGGTTAGGAGACGGTGGCATCTCCAGCAGCTAGGGAGTCGATGCAGTTGGGGAAGACAGCAAGGCATGAGCATTTGCTGTCATTGGCTCGGAGAGAAGAAGAGAGGAATAAGGCTGGTAAGAAGGCTTCGCTAGTGCTAGCCAGATGGCGGCACGGTAGGGTGGAGAATATGTGTGCGGGGTTAGGGATAAGATGCTTAAGGCATCTCTAACAATGGCTTTATTTGGTTCGACAGGATTAATAATTAGCACTGTCACATCGAAATATTTAGATATTATTTTAAATATTAAATATAGACTATTTAACAAACCTTTTTATAATTGGTGGCTTGGTCGCGAGGAATCTAATGAGTCTAATTATATCGTGATTTGATGATGTGATCTACGGTAAATATTTGTTAATCGTAAATTAATATAATTGATGGCTAATTCACGAGATGAATCTAACGAGCCTAATTATATCATGATTTGACGATGTGATGCTACAGTAAATCGTGAATTAATTAGGCTTAATAGATTCGTCTTGCGAATTAACCTAATAATTATAACTATTTTTATAATTAGTTCATGTTTAGTTTTAAACAAACCTAATATTATCTTTCTAAAATAGACTTTTTAAATATTTATATAGCTAATTATTCATTTGATTTGACGTTCCAATAACCTATCCATCCTCTCCATTAAAATCTAATAAATGACTATCCTCTCCATAAAGTCTTATAAACGAGACCCATACGTCAACCTCTAATATTTTTCTTTCTTTCTCTTCAACCCTATTTTCCCCACCCATACATCTCCCTTCCTTCTCTGTCTCCTCCACACATCCTCTCCTCCGATGCGGCCCATACATCTCCTCCGATGCGGCGACGGCGGGCCGGCAGCGCCGGAGCAGAGCTGGTCGGAGAAGAGGAGGCGGCCAGTGGAGGACTCCCGGGAGTGGTGCACCGCGGCGCCGTAAGGCCAGCACCTGCCGCTTCCTCGCCTTGACCTCCGCCGGAATAGGCCGGGCCGCCACGGGACTCGCGGCGACCTCCCGCGTCCACCGCAGCAGCTCCCCCAAAGGCGCACTCGTGACTGATTAATTACAGGATTGATTCACTCTCTAGCTAGCTAGCTCACCACTGCACTACACTGTAAATCGATCTCGGTACGACGAACAAAACTAAATGGAGATCAGAGGAGGAACTCTAACTGCATCCATGATATTGCAAAAAGAAGAAGGAATTAAGAAAACAAATTGTGATGAGAACTGCTTAGCTCGTGGTTAGACACCTGCAAACTGCTCGATCTGCACGGCTCCAAGTTCTGAAAAACACGCAATGAAAAATAATTCAGAGTTGCTGCTGCTCAGGGGGAAGGGGTCGTCGACGAGCTGCTGCTGGTACATCCCAACCATCAGGGCGAGGTCGCCGTGGCCGGCCGCGGCGGCGGGCGTAGCAGCCACCTCGCCGCGCGCCCCCAGCTTGCTGCTCCCGCATGCGCCAGCGAGGATGGAGCCACCTGCTTGATACGCCACCGAAGGCACCATCAGCGTCCCGTTTGGGAGAAGAAATGTAGGTGGGGCTCATGGTTGGCCAGTCATTTTTGCTGGCCAAGTTTAGATAGTGGGGAGACAGTGGAGAAAAGGTTTTAGTCATTCGAATGACTTGGTGATTGGAGAGATTGTTGGAGAATTTTTTTAAAATGGTTAAAATTTGGTTTGAAAAATTATTTAGAGAGACGGTTAGAGATGCTACCCCATGGTCTGGATAATACAAAATGTACGGTGGTCTTAAAAATGCAAAATGTACGATGGGATTTTCTGTTGCATGTTATTTCTATATAATGTCCCTATATTTTAGTTTAAATTTCAGATGCTGCATGTGTTTGGTATGAATAAGAGAAAGTAAGTTAGTAGTGATGATATTTATTTTCACATCATCTTTACTACTTGTGGAGATTGTGGCAATCGGGTATCTACATAGCAAGCTTATCCGACTGAAGGTAGGGATAGATTGCGCCTGCCATATCTGTAAGCCGAACTTGACTTAGGTGTTACGGTTGCCGATAGAGATAAGGCAATCGGCCTATAGTCACGGTTTGGTAAGATTGAGGAATCCGTCTTAGAGTAAGATAGGGTTTCCGACTTGTAAACCTTTCCTCCCAAGACTATATAAGGGGGGTAAGGGACGTCCCTTGAGGATATTCTTAGACTTGATCGATTCTAGATCGAGATTCGACTTCATAAGCGAGAGCTTTAGATCACGAGATCAATAAAGACACTTGGCGGATCGAATCCACCGAAACGGGAGTAGGGTATTACCTCACGAGAGGGCCGAACCTGTCTAAATCTTCTTCTTCTAACCCATTGTGCTTGGCGATCTCATTGCGACCCCATAAAATATATTGCCGAAACCAAGTTTCGACGGTTACGCGCGCCGGTAGTGGGGCGCGCGTCGAGACTTCTTCAACAATCTCGCCGACAAGCGTGATGGGATCTCCTTCAACACTCGGCGACTTTGCGCCAACTTCGCCGGCGACTCCTCCTTCGACTCGGATTCAAACCGGTCGGAGGAAAGACCACTCGGCGCCGCTCGGGCTCCCAGCCGCGAGATCTTCGACAACATCTTGAAGACCAAGATGCGATCCACCTTCTCCGACGACGGACTTCGCTCGGCGCCATTCGAATTATCGGATGCGCCGAGATCCCGCCAATCTTCTCGCCTCCCAGACGGAAGCAATCTACTCACAAGACCTCTCGGTGCCGTTTGGGTTACCAAACGTCGCCAAGATCTACGATCCTTGCTCTCCCGAGTTGGAGGCGATCCACTCGGAGGAGCCTAATCCCCAAGCTCCAGGCTCGGATGGAGCGATCCGGATCCGAATTTCCCGGGATCAAGCGAGGTCGCCGTCATCCTCCCGTCCTTCGGCTCTGCTCATCTTGAGCTCAACGGATACCTCGGCTCCGCCGCCGACAATCTCTACGGCATCCCTTCCGACGAAGCCGACAACTCCGACCGCCATATGGATTTGCCGAAGTGCTTCGACGTCCTCATGGCCGGCCGGATGAGTCCGGCTCGGCCATGGCCGGAAGGCTTGCCGAAGAGGAGCGAGCTAGAGTGGAGCTTGAGCGCAAGACAGCCAAGGAGGACAAACAACGCAAAGACGAGGCGACAAAAGGAAGCGGGATCTACGTGCGGCGGACGATCGCCCGAGAGGCCATCCTCCAAACACGGGTTCGCAACACCAACGTCTTCCGGACGCCACGGCGAACGCCGCGCCATGCACTCACGCTCTTGGACACCGTCATGGAGACGGCTTCGGCCAACGTGACTCCTATTCTTGATAAGATCAAGACCATCGTTCTTGCCACGGCTAACGGCCCTCCCACCACTTCGGCGCGAAGGCCGGCGAATCCGTGGCGAAACGCCGGATAAAAGCCGGCTTCCGCCTCTAAAGTCGGGAGACTACGGGAGGCCGGCGGCTCGGTCGACAACCGAGGCCAAGAGGCCCACCTCGCGAGTCCACGCCAAGGCACCAAGAGCGGACGGCCGACTCCGCGACAAATGACATGGGCGTCCACCCGTCCATCACCGAGTCCGCCGCAGGGTTTCGGCTTCCCAACCACCAACGAAGACCCGCCGAGTGATGCGGGAAGTCCTCGATCGCCGCTACCAAGAGCGCGACCGTCGCACTCGGGAAGATCGGAGGGGATCGCCCGATAGCGGCGACGATGGAGTACCGGCCTTCGCTCGGGAGCTCCGCCGAGTGCATTGGCCGAGAGGCCTTAAGCCAACAGGGATTGAAAGGTACGATGGCAAAACCGACCACGAATCTTGGTTAAGCTGTATATACCCTTGCCATCCGAGCTGCAGTGGCGACAACAAAGCCATGGCCAACTACTGCCCGTGGCCCTCGCAAACTCGGCGGAAAATTGGCTCACGAGCTGCCAAGAGGCTCAATCGGCTCGTGGAGCGAGCGAGGACCACTTCGTCGCCAACTTTCAAGGTACCTTCGAGAGGCCCGGCACACACTTCGACCTCTACAACGTCATCCGAAGCGGACGAGCCCCGAAGGATTACATCCGTCGCTTCTCAGAAGCGCAACAAGATCCCGAACATCACCGATGACATCATCATCGCCGCCTTCCGAAGGGAGTCCGTGATGAGCCGCTTATCGGCAAGTTCGGACGCAAGCCACCGAAGACGGTGAAGCGGATGTTTGAGACGGCGAACTCATACGCCAAATCAAACGACGCCATTAAAGCGCGCCGTCAAGACCGGCCCGACGGAAGGGAGGACAAGCGGGCGGGAGGAAGCGAAATCCTAAGAAGGATGGCGGCAACAACGACAACCGGGGTCGAAAGATCGCAAGCGTCGATCGAAGACACAGTGGCCGCAACCTCCAATACTCAACGCCGTCCCAGTCGCCGCCTACGACGCCATCATGAACGCCCGGTGCACCCACCATCCGAATCACAAGCACGCGGCGAAGGGCGCTTTATCTACAAGCGATTCATTTGAACAATACGCGGCGACTCAACAAGAAGCGGGCGCAGGCGGCCCATCCGCGCCAAAAGAACAATGCGGTGAAAATGCCGAACCTTTTCAAGACCCGGTGGGGAGCTCAACCACATCTTCGAAGGCCCGCTAGCTTATGAATCCAAGAGGAAACAAAAGCTAAGCGGCCAGGGAGGTCAACGCGGCTCAACCCGAAGTCCCTCGGTATCTGCGATGGTCGGAAGTGGCCATCACTTTGACCGCTCGGATCATCTGACCGAGTGGTCCACCGGACGCTATCCACTCGTCCCGGACCCCGTGGTCGCAATATCGAGCTTAAGTGCGTCCTCGTCGATGGGGCGCGCCCTCAACATCTGTTTGCCAAGACCATGGATGAGATGCGAGATCCGAGGGCCGAACTAAAAGCAAGCTCAGCCCCCTTCCACGGAGTTATCCAGGGCTATCTTCAACTCCACTCGGGCATATCTCCCTCCCGAGTCACCTTGAGCCGAGAGAACTTCCGAACGGAGAACGTCACCTTCGAGGTGGCCGACTTGAAACGGTGTATCATGCCATCATCGGAAGGCTGCGCTTGCCAAGTTCATGGCGATCCTCACTACACTTACCTCGCATGAAGATGCGGGTCCCAACGGCGTCATCACTCTTCGCGCGACGTGAAGCAAGCCTTCACTGCGACAAGGAGAGGCTGCGACATGGCCCAATCTCGCGAGAGATTACGTGGCCAACAAGAAGTCCGATTGGCGCATCAACTCGGCGGAGGGCGAAGTGCCCGCGAAGAAGATAGCCAAATCGGGATCCGGCGACGCCAAGACCAAGAAGATCTCCCTTGATTCGTCGATCCCTCCAAAGCTAGCATGTCGGCGCCGACCTAGATCCTAAATAGGAAAGCGCGCTCGTCACCTTCCTCCAAAATAATAAAGATGTTTTTGCTTGGAAACCATCGACATGCACGGAATTCCTAGGGAGGTGATCGAGCACTCTTTGAACGTCAAAGATGACGCCAAACCAATGAAACAACGATTACGCGGGTTCGCACGGGATCGAAAAGACGCGATCAAAGAAGAACTTACAAAGCTCTTGGCTGCGGCTTCATTAAAGAAGTCCTTCATCCCGTGGTTAGCCAACCCGGTCTGGTCCATAAGAAAACGGGGCAATGGCGCATGTGTGTCGATTACACCGACCTCAATAAAGCACCCCAAAGATCCATTCGGCTGCCTCGCATCGACCAAGTCGTCGACTCCACGGCAGTGCTGCGAACTCTGAGCTTCTTGAATTGTTACTCGGGCTATCACCGAGATCGGTTTGAAAGAATCCGCGCTTGAAGACATCTTTCATCACGCCGTTCGGGGCCTCTTGCTACATCACCATGCCTTTCGGCTGAAGAACGGCGGAGCTACATACCAACGCATGATCCAAAGATGCTTCTAGACGCGGATCGGCAAAAACGTTGAAGCTTACGTCGACGATGTCGTCATCAAGACCGGGCGAAAAAGAAGACCGATCGCCGACTTAGAAGAAACCTTCGCAAACATCCGGGCCTTCGAGATGAAGTTGAACCCGAGAAGTGCACCTTCGGCGTCCCATCGAGCAAGCTGCTCGGCTTCATGGTATCACATCGCGGCATTGAAGCAAATCTGGAGAAGATCAACGCAATCCTAAACATGAAACCCCAGTAACCGGAAAGACGTCCGAAAGCTCACGGCTGCATGGCGGCACTAAGCCGCTTCATATCCCGACTCGGCGAACGAGGCATGCCCTTCTTCGAGCTGAAGAAGACAGACGACTTCCGGTGGACCACGAGGACAAGGCCTTCGAAGATTTCAAAGAATTCCTTACCACGCCACCCGTCACAGCCGCCTCAACCCGGGAACCCCTCTTGTTGTACGTTTCAGCCACTCACCAAGTGGTTAGTACGGTCCTTGTGGTTGAACGAGAAGAAGAAGGACGGGCCCGAAGATTCAAAGGCCAATTTACTTTGTCGGCGAAGTATTGGCGGGAGCCAAAACCCGATACCCCAGTACAAAAATTGCTTTATGGTGTTCTAATAACCACGAGGAAATTGGCACACTACTTTCGAGTCACTCGGTCACCGTCATCACCTCTTTTCCACTCGGTGACGTCGTCCACAACCGCGAGGCAACGGGCGCATCGCCAAGTGGGCCCTAGAAGCGATGCCCTTGGACTTAACTTTTAAGCCGGGACGTCCATTAAGTCACAAGCCTTAGCGGACTTCTGGCGAGTGGATGAACGGCAAGAGCATGTACCCGAGAAGACCTCCAACACTTTGGACCATGCACTTCGACGGATCCAAGAGGATCACCGGCTGGGAGCGGGAGTTGTGCGATCTCCCGAGCGGGGAAAGGCTAAGATATGCCCTTCACCTCCACTTCTCCGCATCACACAACGTCGCCGAATACGAAGCTCTTTTACATGGGTGCGCCTCGCAGTCTCACTCGGGATTCGTCGGCTTATTGTGAAAGCGACTCCCAGTGGTCGTCAATCAAGTGATGAAAGACGGGTCCCGCTCAAACGACACTATGGAGGCCTACAGGCAAGAGGTTCGCAAGCTTGAGGACAAGTTTGATGGGCTAGAACTCTCACATGTCTGAGACATAACAACGAAGCTGCTTGATGAGCTAGCGCGGTTCGGATCTAAGCGCGAAGGCGCTCCAACGAGATGTCTTTGTCGAACATCTTTACGAGCCAACCGTCATGGCAAAGACGGCTCCCAACGAGCGGACCACGAACGAAGTCACCATGATCGATACTGGGGCGGAGGACGCCGCTCATCAAATTCTTAACTCGGCAAGAGGCTGCTTGGATGGCCAGGGATGAAGCGAACGCGTCCGGCGTCGTTGCCAAGCATACGTCATGGTCGACTCCGATCTATGCAAGAAAAGCCCCTACGGAATTCTAATGAGGTGCATCACACCCGAAGAAGGGAAACAATTACTCCAAGATATTCACTCGGGCATATGCGGAAGCCATGCGGCGGCACGCACTCTAGTCGGCAAAGCTTACGAGGCAAGGATTCTTCGGCTTACCGCGGTCTCAGACGCGGAAAAAGTCGTAAGAACCTGCGAAGGCTGCCGGTTTTCGCGACAAAGCCATGTCCGGCCCGGGAGCTTCAAACAATCCCGCTTTCTGGCCGTTCGCGGTATGGGTGGGACATGGTTGGCCCTTTCAAGAAAGCTCCGGGAGGTTTCACACACCTCTTCGTCGCAATCGACAAGTTCTCCAAGTGGATTGAGGCCAAACCGGTCGCCACAATCACTGCGACAAAGCACGAGACTTTTCCTCAACATCGTGCACCGCTTCGGCGTCCCAAACGAGAATCATAGCGATAACGGGACTCAATTCACGGGAGGCATCTTCAAGGATTTCTGCGAAGACTTCGGAATCAAAATCTGCTAGGCATCGTAGCTCACCCCAAAAGCAATGGGCAAGTCGAGCGAGCAAACGGCATGGTCCTTCAAGGCATCAAGGCTCGCGTCTTCGACCGGCTAAGCCCTTACGCTGGCAAGTGGGTCCAAGAACTTCCCTTGGTTCTATGGTCGCTGCGAACCACACCCGGTCGGGCCACCGGCCAAACTCCTTTCTTTTTGGTCTATGGCGCGAAGCCATGTTACCAAACGAGATGGAGTATGAGTCCCTCCGGGTCCGCGGCTTCAACGATGAACGATACGACCCCGACCGAGTGGATGACCTCACCCGATTGGAAGAGGCCCGTGAGGCAGCTCTCATCCAGTCGGCCAAATACCTTCAAGGGCTCAGAAGATACCACAGTCGCAACGTGAGAGCACGAGCTTTCATTGTTGGCGACCTGGTCCTACGCAAGATCCAGACCACCAAAGACCGACACAAGTTATCTCCCTTATGGGAAGGACCGTATATAATCGCCGAAGTAACTCGGCCGGTGCTTACGGCTAAAGCGCGAAGACGGGTCCATGGTGGAGAACTCCTGGAACATCGAGCATCTTCGACGGTTTTACGCCTAATTTGGCTAAGGCCTCATGTTTTCCTTGACTGCCAACCCCAAGCAAGATGACTTCTTGAGCTAGCAGTCGGGGGCTGATACACATATCAATAAAGCTCAAATTTTCCTCATCAAATTTTTGTGCACAATTTGGTTTATCATTGTTTAATGTCCTTCGACTCGAGCTCGGTGTCTAAGGGCGAGAGTTTTCCGATGACCTAATCGAGCCTAGGCTTGATGACGACGGACGAAAAACTACTTAAGAAATTTCACGCAAAGGCTCGAATCAAGGCATTGACATAAATAAACCAAAAATAGTCACAAAGATTCCACGTCGAGTTTTACAATTACATGATATCTACAAAGCAAAGTCAAAATACGGTTCGAGCTTAAAATTGTTTACTACATCCAAAGAGATCTTCTTCGCCGCCTCTTGCGCCTCGCCGAGCATATCTAAGGCTGCTCGTCTGTTGTCCCCTCACAAAGCCCTCCCGATTGAATGAATATCCACTCGGGGTAGAGGACAGTACGTGCAAGAACCGGACCAGCCCCATGTTGGCGCCGGTGATGTTCTTCGATACCGCTCGGGAGCCAGTAGGAGCTTGTCGAAGATCTCGATTGGCTCGGCGAGCGCCCCAACTCCTTGATCAAACAAGGATGTTAAGATCGGCGTGGCGGCGTTAGTGACCTCTTCCCGTATCTCGTCGCTGGACTTGATCCGCCCGAGCAAGACGTCGTATTGGGCTCGGGTCTTCATCTTATAAGCTACAAGGAGTCCCAGATCATTCAAGGCACTCGGAAATGAAGCGGCACACGGGATTTGACTTCAAAGAAGGTTACCTTCAAATTCGGCCTCCATTTCGGCCTTATCGAGGCTGACCGCTTCAGTGGACTTGAAGCGAGTGGACCTCCGAAGAATTTCCTACAACGAAAGAGGGTTAACAATAGCCAAGATCAACATAAGAATCATAATGAAGCTGGGAGAGGCGGGCTTACTTCCGATTGATCCGCGGAGGTCGAGGTTCGCTTCCCGAAGCTCCGAGATCTCCCTCCTTAAAGCGGCCTCCCTTGATGCGGCCTCCTCCCAGTGGCTTTCAGGTGTCGCGAACGTCCTCCAAGGAGTTTAAGTGGGGGACTAGCTTCTCGACTTCGGATTTTGCCATTGAGCGGCGGTATTCTTTCGCATACGAGAAGAATGATCGGCGAAGGATAACGAAGACATAATCGAAAAGAAAGACGAAGGCTTACGTTGAGCAGTCGGGTCGCCTCATTTAGGCTCTCGACAAGGGCATCCCTTTCATCTCTTTCGGCTTGCCGGTCTAGGATGATGCCCTGTTTCTCGCCTTCCGAGTCCCGCCACTCGATTCTGATCGGAGGAACCCAGGTCTCAGAGGACTGTAACCTGGGGATCTCTTCTACCGTGGCTGGCAAACAAGAAAGACCAATGAAGACACGAAGGATTCAAAATTGAAAGAACAAAAGAAAGTTTCGAAGCAAGTCTCACCGGTTTCGGTGGCTGCCTGCCTAGGTGGGGCCGCCGGGTTCTTCTTCTTCTTCGGGCTCTGCGCCGAGTGACCCTCAGTCGGGGGCGCTTGGGCCGCAGCCGTGGGTTCCCTGGCAGCCGACTGGTTTCCAGTCGGGATATCCCGACGGCGGTCGGGGCTCCTTCCTAGGGCGCTCTCCTTACGAGGTGAAGGAAGTTTCTCGGAATGCTCGCACTCGGTTGCGGGCTCAGGGGTTTGCTCTGCTGGCCTTGACACTTCGGGAGCGGCGGCGGAGTCGGCCCTTCACCCTCTCGACGGGATCTATGTCTGGGGCCTCTGCGAAAGTGAATACGGCGAAGATAAAGAAAAGTTTTCCGCGAAAGAGTTCGGGACTTCGGTTTGAGCATACTGGATGATCTGCGGATCTTTGGTGCCGTCCGCGGCGATCGCCTTAGAGGCGGGGTCTCGTCCGGAGGAGCGGGACATCGTCATCCTAATCCTCAATGATCGGCCTCCTTTTGCTTGCGCGCTTGTTCGAGTCCTCGCTCGGCGCGCCGCTTCCCCCGGATCGGCTTGGATTTTGATCCCGCCGTCGGTTTCTTGGCGGGCGACGCGGCACGTCGTCATGAGCCACCTTATATGGTTTGGAGGTGATAGAGGCGTTTTCTGCGAGAGAGAGAAGATGCGGCATTAAGAGACAAGACGTCAAGATTGAAAGATATTATGAAGCAACCGGTCGGCTTACGGAGGAGGAGGCCGGTGGATCTTTGAAGGAAGGAGCTGCGAGAATGAGGGCCCGCTCGGCGCAATCCCGGATGAGAAGAGCTTGTACATCCGAATCTTCAAGATCTCATAGGTGAGCGGATCGGGTCCTCCCGGTTGGGGTGCATTCCGCCTTCATACTCGAAGGCGGCTTCACCGCTCCTTGATCGGCGCCGGTCGGCACGATGAAGTGCGAGTGATTTGTTCCCGCGAAGATTCCTCTTCTTCATCGCCGGGATCTTGCGAGCGGATCATTGGCTTCGTCCCAATCTTGGGTTACGGGACGGTGCTCCAAGTTGGCACAGGGACGAGGGGAAGACCGACGAAGGCGGGCGAGGCTGGGTTCGAGATTGCTAATGTAGAACCGGCCGCGTGCCGGCCTTTGTTGGAAGATTTCAAGGGGAGAGAAAAGTAATCTTTGCGGAGAGATCCGCGAAGTTGGAAGCCCGCCCGCCAACGACGCAAGGTTGATCCTTGTTCGGATGGGGTTTCGAGTAGAACATACGGCCAGACAGTTGAAATGAGGAAGAATGCCAAGGAAGGCTTCACACACATGAATAAAGAGTGCAATGTGAAGCATCGAGTTGGGGTTCGGATGGTAGATGTGAAGACCATAGTAGTCAAGAAGCCCGGAAGAAATCGGAGGTGGGAAGGTGAACCCGCAATAGAAAAAGGAAGTAAAGACAACGAGCTCACCGGTGTTTGGGGTCGGAAATCCTCCCCGCCGCCGGCGCCATCCCACAAGTTCCTTCGGCGGAAGCACGCCGTGCTTCACCATCTCCTTGAGGGTGTATTCCCTCACATCGAGGTGGCCCATTGGTCGAACGGAATCCTTTTTCGTCCGCCATAAGGATGGGTTGATGGGAAGTGGATCAGGTGAGAAAGGTTAGATCTTGGGCGATGGATGTGGGAGTTTTGGCTGCGGAAGCTAGTTGTCGCGGCAAGCGAGCTTCTTGGCGGATGGATTGAGAAGCGCGCAAGCCTAGGGTTCTCCGCAATGAACCGATGAGCGTGTATTGCAAGAAGGGAAATTTTGGAAGATGAAGAGGCGGGGACGACCTCGCGTCTTTATAAGAAAGATTTGAGGGTTGCGCTAGGTTTTCGGTGAATGGGCCGAGCCCATAAGAAAATCTACGGCCCGGCTAAGGTGTGGTCCGATACGTGTCCTTAGGGACTTAAGCGGATGAGCTTAAGCGGATTTGCCACGGCAATATGCGCGTGTCCGAGTGCCCTATACCTTTAAAGATCCTTCCATACCGCGGTTTGCGACTTCATGAGAAGGCGGCACGATGCAATTTGGGAGGTGACCAACGGTGAGTTTTTATAGCCGCCTTGGTGAACAAGGGTGTTTGGTTTTTCGGCATTTGGTCGGGTGATCTTACCGATCTTTGTTTATTTTCCACCTTGGTGAAGATCTTTATAAGATTGAGACCGGTATTATGGCAAAAACTATTTAATAACTTGGTCATATTTTTCATATGATTGAAAGAACTTGTTTTCCTATGAGGGATGATTAAAATATTTATTCCGGGATGACTCGGGCAGATCTACTCGGATAAGCATGAGCTTGCCGAGTGCTTTTTACCCGCTAGGGTTGATTGAGTTATTTTTCCGAAATTATTCGGGTAAATCCACTCGGATAAGAAAGAGCTTGCGAGTGCCTTTTTCCCATGAGGGTTGATTGAATTATTTGTTACGAGATAACTCGGGCAAATTCACTCGGTTGAGTATGAACTTGCTGAGTAATGAGATTTCTATGATTGCTTTAGCATGAGCTAAGCATCTACATGAGAATAATTTTTTATAGTTCTTGACTATATGCTTAGTCTATTTTTGACTAACCACATAGTCGGGGGCTACACCTATAATTAGGTGCATCGGGAGATGCACCTAGATATTTATTTTTGAGAAATTTTTATATTTTTCAGCCCTTCACGGTCTTTGGAGCCACTCGGGAAGATTCGGGCGAGATATGATGGAATCACTCGGCGCCAAAAGCACTCGGTCAAAGAGATTTTTGGTTGAGTCTTGCTTTGGTCTGGCGAGTTGTCTCGTCGGCGAAAAGGACTCGGGGGCTCTTGTGGAGATTGTGGCAATCGGGTATCTACATGGCAAGCTTATCCGATGGAGGTAGGGATAGATTGCGCCGCCATATCTGTAAGCCGAACTTGACTTAGGTGTTACGGTTGCCGATAGAGATAAGGCAATCGGCCTATAGTCACGGTTTGGTAAGATTGAGGAATCCATCTTAGAGTAAGATAGGGTTTCCGACTGTAAACCTTTCCTCCCAAGACTATATAAGGGGGGTAAGGGACGTCCCTTGAGGGATATTTTTAGACTTGATCAGATTCTAGATCTAAGATTCGACTTCATAAGCGAGAGCTTTAGATCACGAGATCAATAAAGACACTCGGCGGATCGAATCCACCGAAACAGGAGTAGGGTATTACCTCACGAGAGGGCCTGAACCTGTCTAAATCTTCTTCTTCTAACCCATTGTGCTTGGCGATCTCGACTGCGACCCCATAAAATATATTGCCGAAACCAAGTTTCGACACTACTAACATATGGTCCCACAATATATATTATTACACTATATTTTAATGATTATTTTTTATTTTATTATTGGTTTTTCTCAAATTTTAAAGCATCTACACGTTTAATAAGTAAAATTATAGTATTATTTAAATTAAATAAATAAGTGTTTATTAATTAATTTAAAAAGATAGAAATTTAATTTGTTTTTAGTTGTGACGCACTAGCTAAGTAGCTATAGGCTCGTTTAAGACAAACACTGCAACGCAGTGCAGACAGTCATACCAATACACCCTCTGTTGCAACACTCTGCCATCGAAGGAAGCACTCTTCAAGGCTCGAGCTGGCATGCAATGCCGCTTCACCTGCCCATCTGCCGATCTGGAGGAGGGCCTGTAACCATTCAAAGCAAGCTGCACAGGTCCCTTCCCCTAGGGGAGACATCACCGGGCTATCCAGTTCTGGATTTCTACTTTACCCAAACTTATCCTACAAAAATTTTAACAGGGTAGCAAACCAGAAAACTCTATTAAAATATTATTTTACCATAAATTTGGCTTTGTCCATAAACTTTTCTCTTATAGGTATATTTTAGCTTCAATCAAAACCAACATTTTCAACTCTACCCCACCAAAAATTTTTTTGTCAATACTTGACTTTAAAATGTAGCACTATCAAAATTTTTATAGAACATCGATAAACTATGCCTGATTAATTGGCGCAATCTGCAACAAATCCACGGGTCACCTCCCCTGGGGAAGACATCACAGGACTATTACTACTACAAATCAAATGCTTGATTTTCTTTCTTAAAAAAAAGTCGGGCACCCCCTTCCATATCTAGAGATAAAAATGATCAAAAACAATGTTATTATTTTATTATTATGAATTTAACTATTCAGTATTAACTTCAAAGCTACATTGAGAGAATTGAGAAAAATTAACTTTTGAAAACAGTTTCTGTTGGTAAAATATTATTATTATATTAGTTTTTAAAAACTGCGTAGATACTGTTGGGAATTTTTCATACTGTTTTCACCCCTACCCTCACTTTGGGTTGCGCACGAAACCTTCCCACCATTTTCTCTCTCATCCTTTACACTTAATTATCAAATTATAAAGTATTTTGTCTCGTAAATTAAATGTCCAATCCATAATCTGATTGCATTTGAATTCTTAGCAATTAAATCTTTATGAAAAGATCTCACATGACTATATTTTTAATAAAATAAATTATATTTGAACCAAAATATTTTTATATTATATATAAAACATCAAGTTATAACATCCCAAACATCCCAGAACACCATATACATCATCTCAATTTCAAATGATTGAAACATTAGTCGAACATCACCCATATACCCGATAAACATCACATGTAACATTCAAAAATAACATACTAAAATATCATAAAATACTTATCGCAACGTTTAGAAAAACACTATAAAAGCCCTTAAAATATTTTTATCTACATATCATATTAGATCTTGTTATAATGTTGTAAAGATTTTAAGTACAACGAATGTAAAATGTATAATCAGATTATTGATCAGATAAAAAGTGTTTAAAAATGTATTAATAAGTTAATGTATAAATAGTGAGAGCTAAAAAATAAAAATAAAGGTGGGAAGGTGTGATGCATGCATGCATTTGCATGTTGCCTCTTCAGGGCTTGTTTACTCTATGGGGTATATAGATACTAAATAAAAAATATAAATAACAAGACAAATTTATTAAACTTAATTAATCTGTCATTAGCACAAATTTAATATTTTACAAGTTTAATATTTTATTGTCAAATCATAACCGAATTAGATTTAAAAGATTTGTTTAGTTTATATTTAATACTGTCAAAATTTTGATGTAAGCAGGTGTAAAAAGTTGAGTTGGGTTTGGCGAGGCATGTAGTTATAAAAAATGATGGAGAGAAATGTGCATGGCGCGGGTGTCGGAGGCCAGGGACAATTAATTGACGAAATCTGCAGCAAATCCAAGCTTCGAGCGGTGTCAGTCGTCGCTGCTGCTCAGTGCTCAGTGCTCAGTGCCCAGTGCTCAGCTCCGCTTGGGCACCCATCTCGCTCCCTGTCTCACTTTCTCATCGCAACAGGCCGATTCGACATGCGCTGCAATGCAAAACGTACGGCCAGTAGTAGCTGCCAGCATCACCTGCACTCTCGGAGCCTCTTCTCGGTCGCTCCAGACCTCCAATGTACGGAGTAGACCTGAGCAAAACCACCGGGCAGGGCCAGGCCCAACGTGGCAGAAGGCCCACGATCTTTTAAACTTGAAGTACAATTTTTTTATTATACCTTATTAGCAATTGTGCCCGTGCGTTGCAATGGGTGAAATCGAGACGCAACGTGGATGGGGACGACACGAAGGGGCGCGGGAGCACCGAGCAGCGATAGGAGGAAGAAGCGCAGGCGCAACGCAGGGCGTGACGCAAATAGAGACGGGAGGGAGGGCCGCATGGAGGGAGGGGCGAAAGAGATCTTTTTTCATCCAAGCCTTTCCTTTTTTTCAGCATTGGGATTGCGGGTAGGGTGACGAAATACTCGTGGCTCGTTAGCTTGTTCGACTCGTGGTTTGCTCGGCTCGGCTCGACTCAGCTCGTTGAGAAATGCTAACGAGCTGAGCCATATAACGACTAGCTCAAGTCAGCTCGCGAGCTGCTCATGAGCTCAACGAGCCAGATACAATGTACAAAGCAGAGTCTAATGTTTTGCTTGTTTTGTTATTCTTTTGTTTGTTTTGTTGTTGATGTGGCAATAAATCGATATTTTTTATGATTTTGTGATGGTCAATAAGGATGCAGCCAACCAAGCAAAGCCACTAGAAAGAAGTGGAATAGCTCAATGCCTTGCTCTGTCTATAGCCGATATGGCAAAAGATGAACCCCTGATGTCGGCTGCGACCTACTTTTCGAACAATACCTGGAATGTCTTCATCTTCCAACAGGGCCCAATGACCATTACCCTAGCCGATGTAGTTATGATAACTGGATTAGATGTCCTATTATTGGCTAACCTCAATAGATTGGCAGGCAAAGACAAGTTTTCATTTAAAATTAAGGTCATAGGGGGTTGAAACGGCTTTGTGGCCATGAACATGAAGAAAGGGTCGATCAGTGCCAGAGAGCATGCCGCGTTCTTGATGATGTGGCTGAAAAAGTTCTTCTTTTGCGGATCTAGCTGTGGGCCAACGGCAAATTGGCAAGTAATAGCCGAAGCCTTAGTGAACAAGAAGAAAATCCCATTAGGCAAGGTTTTTGCTCGGTTACTTGTATCAAACACTGAACCATGCTGTCTCAAAAATTGCCTCCAATGCCAACATCAACACTAGGGGTCCCTGGTGGTTTCTCCAACTGTGGCTGGTGCTGATGACATAGAAGATTGCCGGTCGGTCACAATTGACCGAGGCATGCTTCCCCCTGCTGGAGCCGATCAAAGATGAGGAAGGGGGTGAAGTGACCACCAGAAGATGCTCGTGCTACGGTGAAGTAGCGACCACGCATATTGGATCCAAACAATCGGCTGACCTGCTGGCCGAATGGTTTATGTCCTTATATGACGGATTTGCCAAGGACAACCGGTGCTGGTACTTCTATAGGGACAGAAAATTGTTAATTATCCGTTGACAGAAAATTGGGTCCAAAATCTTACAACCTTAAGATTTGTTTTTTGATTCGTGCTCCGACGATACTAGCTCTGGCAACTGACGATGACCTGGCAAGTTGGGATTTAGGGTCCCAAGTTCGGGTGGGGGTGTAAGGGGGATTGGGGAAGAGAAAGATCATCGGGCTTAGAGGGATAGCCATGGGATACGACGACCCGATGGTGAGAGCTGGACATGGGCGAGTAGCGAGGCGCTTGCGATGGAGCCACGGGGATTTGAGGAAGACGATGGACCAACATTGGCGGTAGGGTTAAACCAGAGCTTGTAGTTAGACGGTGATGAACGATGGTAGGAGATCTGACGACGAGGAGTCGCCAGAGATGAGGAAGATGGTGGGGCGAGAGGACTTGCCGCCGCCGGCTTGGGGAGAGGAGAGAGTAGGAGAGAAGGAGGAGTACTGTAAGCCAGCCGAGAGGCCTCGGTAGTGCCATTGAACCTTGTGGCCAGTTGGGAGGCGTTGTGGGATCGGGTGAAAGAAGACGATTGGAGAATGACGGCCGTGGTTACATGACTCTACCTACCAAAATTTAAAATCTCGGTTCCCATAAATATTATGCATGTGTGAGTGTTTTTTAATAGGATTTTCAGTAAGGTTAAAGTTATGCCAACGATATCCATCTCTTTGAGAAGGTAAGATTGAATACACATACGAGTGGGTGTTTAGTAGTAGGATTTTAGGAAGGCTACAGTTATGCCGCTAATCTCAATCTCTTTGAGCGGCTAGTATTGTGTCGTTGATCTCCGTTTCTTTGATCGGCCACGTTGAATTCTGTATATTTTTAGTATTTTATAATTTTTTGTTTTGTATTTGTATTTTTACGTGCTATATTTTCTCTATTTCCATATTTTTGTATTTTATATATGACAATTGTGACGTGAAAAAGTAAAGCGGCCGTCTCAAACTGCGGCGCGCCGACCAAGTGGGCCAAGTGATTGGGGGGGTGTGATGCCCATATTTCGTTACAGGTGCAAAATGAGCACGTGCCACACACCACAAATACTCTGTCCTATACAATATGTTGTTCTTTGGTAGTAGTACTCCATGTACCGTATCCAGCGGCGGATCCAGCAGGAGGACTGAAGGAGGGTTTAGGCCCTATCCCTATTAGACTAGTGTAGTGTTGATGAGAAATTCGATTCCCACGCACTGGCTGAGAAATTTGCTTTACTCTAGTGCAGGTCCAAGATGGTCGCCTTTGGTGAATTTAGGGCGTGCCAGTTGGTTTGATCCTGTAACCAACAAGAAAACAAGAAATAGGCACAACATATGACAAGTGGTGGGTAGAAATCAAGAGGCATCTCTTTCATCAACGGTCTTCCTCCTACATCACCACCTTGCTGCCGGACGAGATCCCCTCGGTAAGTTCTTGAACTTTGAACATTTTTCCTTCTTCGAGTGATCGGCTTATCTTGGTTTGCTAACACTTGAGTCTTTTTTCTCTCTGCAGATGACAGAAACGGACCCACCGACGGTGAGCAACTCCGGGGTTGCTATTGAATACCGTCTAGGTGTTCTACCCGGTGGCTGTGGATTGGCTCCGTCGGCAATCGGCTGGGAGGCACCGAAGTTGAAGACCTTGTTATACGGGCAAACGCGCGAGCCGATAGCAAGGAAGAAGAGAGCCGCTCCGGCTACAAAGCAATCGGCCACCCCCGCCAAGAAGCAGAAGAAGAAGAAGCCGACTGCACCGGCTGATAGCCTCCCATCCATCGACCCAAGCGTCGACGAACTCCTCAACAAAGAGGTCATGGATGAGGAGATGTCCCAAGCCATCGCGGAGGCGACCGAATCGAGTGATTTGAGCCACAATTCGAAGCCCGCTCGCCGACGACTCGTCTCCTCCAAGCCCTCACCGCCAAGAAACGGCGGGTAAGTTCTTTTCTTATCAAGTCTGGCTCACCAACCTTGACCACCTAAATTCTTAACCAAATTTTCTCTGTAGTTCAAAAGGCTAGCCGGTCACACTCCTCGTCTGCTTCATCGTAGACCTCGACCACTGTCTTTCCTTTGTTCATTTTCTTAGCCGATCGCAAGCGACACTTGCCTTTTGTGCGGCCTCCTTGGTCTTCATCGGTGCCTCCCATGTCTCGAGCGAGCGCACTCGGTTGGCTATGGGCAGCCACGACACCGAAGAAGTCGCTGGGCCAACCAGCCAGCACACTGAGGAGGTGGCCGATTCGGCCAACAATCATGACGAGGAAGCCAATGCTCCGACCATCTTGGCTGCCGAAGAAGTTGTCACCCCAGCTCCTACGGCAAGAGTAAGCCTTGCTCCTCTTTTCTTTTCAATCCTTGAATAATTGGTCGCTTTATTCTTCCTCTGACCCCTCTATCTTTCTTGCAGGCCCTAGCAATCTACTGTCATTTGACATCAAGGAGTTCTTTGGCGATGAAGAGGCCGAAGCAACTAGTCCAGACAAAACTATAGCCGACGAGCTCAAGAACCAGCTTCAAGACATCTGGAATTGGCTGGACATCGATGTAGATCGACTGGTCGTGGAGTGCGGATCAGCCCGGTCATGATTCTTCGAGATTGAAAGCCAACTCCCTGATGACTTGGCCAACAAAATCTCGGAGGCTGTCTACATCGACCAGCATCGGTCCAAGCTGGGACGTGCAATGGAAAGGATGATAGAAAGGGTAGCCAAGGCCAATGTGGCAGCTAGGATCGAGGAGACGGTCAAGAACGTATAAGCCAAAAAAAGTCAAGCTGAATAAACTGACGGCCGGTCCATCGACTTCATAGGCCCGGATTGACGAACTTGAGCTCGAAGAAGCCGGTCTACTGCTGTAGCTAGAGCAATGCAGGGCGAAGATTGCCGCAGAAAAGCAACTACTAGCCGATCTGCCCAAGGCCATTGAAGATCAAAGAAGCAGATTGACGGCCACGATCAAGCACCTAAAAGAGCAGCACAAGACGACCAAGGTGGTCCCTGGCTCCGAGGAGGAAGACTTGGCCGTAGTCGACAGAGTAAATGCTATCAAGAACACGACGATTTCGGCTATAGACGAGTTCATCGGAATGTAATAGGATTTATCTCTCGAAACTTGTATTATATTAACTCTGTGTAAACAACTTTTGCAATTGGCTTGCTGGCTCTTAATCACATTCCCTTTGTCGATTCCCTTTTTTCGATTCAATTATGTCCAAGTTTCGAATGCCTTGAAAATTTTGAAAAATCCTAAAATATTTGAAGTCTCTCGTCTGTGATTTCTTAACTTGTGTTATATAATATGGCCCCCTAATTTTGTCAATGACGTCCTTAGCATTGATAAAATTAGTAAATCAAATGACTTGTGGTTGTCGGCTAGGTTGAGCCGATATAGAAAAAATTAGAGGGAAAAAACTGATAGTAAAAACGTTCTAAAGGCAATATATTGGCAGAATACATCGGCTAACATGGATCAGCAACCTTAGCCGATTCACGAGTTGATCTAGACGCTGAGATAATACTTTTTCAGATACTTACCATTGAGAGCTTCCCAAATACTTCTCCGTCCAATCCTTCTGACGTGTAGGCTCTCTTAGAGACGCATTTGTGGATCTTGAAAGGTCCTTCCCAGTTTGGTGGCCACTTGCGAATTTGCTATCCCTTGACCCAATTGGCAATATCAATTTCCAAACGAATCCTCCCTCCTCAAAAGACTTAGGAACAACCTTCTTGTTATAATGACGGGCTACTTGCTCCTTGTCTCTGGTCACTTTTTTCAAGGTGCGCATCCTTGATAGGACTAGATCTTCTGATTCATCGATCATCAGATTATAATAATCATCGGCTGTTAGCTGGTCTTGTATTTAAATTTGTCTTGAGTCGATAATATTTTCCCATGGCAGGACTGCTTCATGTCCGTAGACCAATGTATATGGAGGCACTTGGATTGATCCGTGGCAGGCCATCCGATAAGCCCACAGTGATTCGGCTAATCAACTGTGCCATTGCTTCGGGTACTCAGCGATCTTTCTCTTTCTCAACTTGATCACGCTTTTATTAGAAGCTTCTGCTTGCCCGTTGGCCTGAGCATAGTATGGCGAAGAATTTAACAACTTGTCCTTTTAGCACTGGAGCCGATAGCATGTATTTTACTACATTGGTTTTGCATACCACGGTGCACTCATTGGATAAGAAATAATGCCTCAACTTTGTATATGAAAAATACAGGTAAAGACATAATTTCTCCACTGATGAATACCTTGTTTCAGCATCCAGAAGCCGTCGACTTAGATAAAAGATATCCTTCTCCTTTCCTTCGATCTCCTGAATCAAGACTGAGTCGATTGATTTCTCGTCGGCTGACAGATATAACTTGAACGACACCCCTTTCTGTGGAAAAATTAGGACCGGAGGGGATCTTAGATAACTCTTGATATTGTCCAAAATTTTTTGTTGCTCTGCCCCCCAAGTGAATGCTTGATCGGCCTTCAGCTGAAGCAATGGTGTGAACGGCTCCATCTTTTCTGACAGATTTGCCATGAATCGCCTGATGAAGTTGATTTTACCGATCAGCGATTGTAATTCCTTCTTGTTCTTTGGAGGCTGAAACGTCTTGATTGCGTTGATGCTCCTCTGCGTGACTTTGATTCCCCTCTCGTGACCAAGAAAACCCAAAAACTGTCCAGTCGATACGCCGAACGCGCACTTAGTAGGGTTCATCTTCAGGCCATATTTTCTTGTTCGCTCCAAAACTTGCCTTAGATCGGCTATATGGTCTTCTACCTTCCTGAATTTAACAACGACATCATCAATGTAGATTTCCACCAGGGAGCCGATCAGGTCATGAAAGATGTAGTTTATGGCCCTCTGATATGTAGCTTCAGCATTCTTCAAACCGAACGTCATGACGACCCATTCATATAGGCCGATCGCTCCTGGGCATCTGAAATCTGTTTTGTGGATGTCTTCCTCGGCCATGAAGATCTGATTGTAACCTGCATTGCCATCCATGAAGCTTATGATTGTGTGGCCTAAGGCGGCACCCACCAACAAGTCGGCTATAGGCATGGGGTACTCATCCTTAAGGGTGGCCTTATTTAAATCTCTGAAGTCGATGCACACCCTAAGTTTGTCGTTCTTCTTCATCACTGGAACTATATTTGAAACCTACTCTGCATATCGGTAGGGCCGAATGAATCCAGCGTCATATAGCCGAGTGATTTCAGCTTTGATCGCATCATACATATCGGCTTAAACCTCCTGGGAGGCTGTTTGTATTGCCGATATCCAGGCTTTATAGGCAGCCGATGCACTACAATGGTTGGGCTAAGACTAGGAATCTCAAAATACTCCCAAGCAAAATAATCTTTATATTATTTTAGCAAATCAATAAGCTTGGTCCTAAAATGAGAAGATAATTTTTTGCTAATATATGTCGGCCTAGGCCTATCTCCTAGACCTATATCAACCTCTTCTAACTCGTCGACCAACATAAAACCTCGCCCGAGTTTTCCGTCGTTGTCGTCCATGGTGTCATTGTTGTAGACGCTCGAGCCCTCCACGACGCCTTCAAAGTAGTAATTGAGGTTCCTCGTCTCCAATGGGCTGTATATCAAAATCGGACACCTTTAGGAAATCGGCTTGCCAGACTTTGCCAGACAGGCAATCAATACCATCGATTTTCCATAGTGGCAAATCGGCGTTAGCTACGTTCACTGACCTGTCGGCTGGCACAATCTCTATCTTGTCGCCTGGCCACTGGACTAAGCTTTGGTGCATTGTGGAAGGGATGCAATAGTTGGCATGAATCCAGTCCCTCCCAAGTAGCAGACTATATGACCCCTTCCCGTCGATGACGAAAAACATAGTGGGCATGATTTTGCTGCTGATGGTCAATTCGACATTTAAAACTCTCTTGGCTTCTGAAGGGTTGCCACTGAAGTTTTTGAGCACCATGTTCGTCTTGATCAGATCTTCGGCTCTTTTTCCCAGCTTTCTAAAAGTCGCGTAGGCATTAGGTTGACAGCAGCCCCTCCATCGACTAGCATTTTGGACATCGGCTTGCCATTGACGAATCCTTTGACGTATAGTGGCTTTAAGTGCCGATTTTCGGTTCCCTCAGGTTTTTCAAAAATAGCTTGTTCTGGGGACAGAACCAGTCGAGCCAAGGTCTCCTCGACGTTACCTGCATCGGCCTCGATAGCCTCAAAATCGATTGGCAACACGAATACCATGTTGACCTATGCAGAAGCTATTTCCTTTTCCTTTGGTCGCCCTTTTTGCTTGATCGGCTGGGCTTTCATCGACTAGGCCGGTCTTCTTCTTGGGGTGCCACTGTTTCCTGCCTTGCCAATGTTGTTGATGTTGAATCATCTGTTGGACCTCTTCCTCCTGCCCTTCGCTTTTCAGCCTCTGGATTCTTCTTTTTTGCGTATTGGTGAACAGGTCAGAGGGGCACCAGTACGGATTGGTCGATTGCTCCTCATTAGCCTCTTCTTCTTCATCGTCTTCGTCGTCGAAGAAGTCTTGATGAATTGGGCCCAGCCGATCATGCACGGGCAATCATCTTTGGTTAAGTTGTACTTCCCTAGGGACGAATCAGACAGAATTTTGCGTAGGGAGATCCCTATATTCGTCCTCTCTAAACTCGCTGCACGTTGGGCAGTCTTCGATCGTAGGCAGCCTCATGCCCGATTCCTAGCAGAATCAGAAGAATTCGCAACGCCAATGCGGGTCGCAGTCACTGTGGCGTCGGACATATCACAATCCTACCCGCTCAGGTACTCTCTGGTATGGCATGCCGCGTCGATCTTCTTCTCCTTGTTGCACTCGCAGTTGAAACCGGCGTCGGCTTTCCATGCGAGTGGGCCGACGATCAGCCGATCGGCTAGTGGTATGCACCATGTTGACTGGTGCAGCTTTGTCTCCAGTCGGCTTTGTCTCGGCCTTCACTGATTTTAATGTTTTGGCTAAGCTGTACGTCACTCTGTGCTGTCGATCAGCTCGCCTGTGGCCGGCTTGGACCATGTTTACCGGGAAAGGATTGCCATCAACCTTCATCGGCTTAGCGGATTCTTCAAACTGTATTTTCCCGGCTTCGATGGCCGACTGGATTTGCTGCCTGAAGACCTTGCAATCGTTGGTGCTGTGGGAGGTGGTGTTATGCTACTTGCAGTACTTTTTCTTCTTGAGCTCTTCGGCCGATGGGATGACGTGGTTGGCCGAAAGCTGGATTTGCTTCTCCTTTAGCAACAGATCGAAGATCCTATCGACTTTGGTTATGTCAAAGTCGTACTTCTCTTCCTTAGCCTATCTTTTCAACCACTGGCAGACTATGGCCTTCTTGTTCCTTGTCCACTCGGCTGCCATCATCTCCACGTCGCTGTCGCTTGAGTCTGAATCCATTGTGCGGGCGACGCGGGTAACCTTATTGACGACTCTCCTGGAGTCTTGAAACTTTGTTCATGAGCCGTCACTTTTTGGGCCAAGTGGGCCAGGCTGTCAAAGTCTTGAGCCAAAAACCTTTCACGGATCAGCGGCAAGAGGCCGTGAAAAGCCAAGTCGGCAAGCTGAGAGTCCGATAACACCAAGCTGTAGCATCGGTTCCTCATATCCCTGAAACGCTAGATGTAATCTTGGACCGATTCCTCATGCTTCTGCCTGATGCCGGTGAGGTCCGACAACTTCATCTCGTGGGTGCCGGAATAGAAGTAGCTGTGGAATTGTTTCTCAAGATCGGTCCAGCTTTGAACTGAGTTGTACGGCAATGATAAGAACCAAGTGAAAGGCGATCCGAGAGAGATAGCGGGAATAGGCGAGCCACGGCGCGTCGCCAGCCGATGCCTCCCCGCATTGAGCTAGGAATCGACTGACGTGTTCGTAGGTAGACACGTTGTCTTGGCCAGAGAATTTGGAGAAATCCGACACCTTGTACCGGTTCAGCAATGGCACCCTCTCGAAGTATTCTGGATATGGGTACCGGTACATGTGGTCGGAGTCCTTCGGCTTGAGGCCGAACTGATAGCGCATAACATCAGCAATCAGATCGGTCCAAGTTCATATGGTATGGGTCCTTGCCGATACTGAGGTGGTGGCATCTGCGACTGGTTTTGTTGCTCGAATCGGCCTCCCGAATATTGGTACTGGAACTGATTTGCAGCGGGAGGCGATTGAGACGCCAGTGGTGGTGTCTGTTCAGGAGGCAGCTGATGGCCGCCAGAATTATGATGTGGCCCTGGAACGAGGTTGCCAACTGGCTCGTTGGATACAATAGGTCGCCGATTGGTGTCAAACATGTTTGCCACCTGCTTCTGGGTCACAGTTCGGCCGCCGTGCTTCTGGTGCGGGGGCTGTTGTTGGGTCAGGATGATGGGTGGTGGCCTTGAAGCCGATGCGTGCGTAGTTGGCTGGATCGGGATTCCCTCTGGTGGATTCTGCTGCCCTGGCGGCGGTGTCGATCGGCCCTGTATCGGCAGCACCCAGTAGCCCGGGAACTGACCATCAGTGAAGTAGGTTGGCCCCCTTGGCAATTGCTCGGCTATCTTCGAATCAACCACAGTGCTTATCATATTGTTGAGGGTGTTAACCAGTATGCCACTTTGGTTGATGAGAACATGGTGCACAGCCGAGTCGATTCGGTCCTGTAAAGTGTGGAGGGTTGAATCATCTTGTTCCTGTTTAATGTCCTCCATCTTCTTCTTTCCTTTTTTGTCCTCGTCGGAGGACATGTTGAGGTCTTCAATCTTGATTTGAACTTCTGGAGGATAGCCCCAGATCTGGTCTGGGTAAAGAATTGCAGATAATTAGTCTGCAGCTGCTCAATCATCTATTTGTAGTCGGCTAGTTGTTCGGCCAATAATTATTTCATCGTCACCGGGATGATGTTTTCCTCTTTGATCTCTGGGTTCTTAACATTGAGCATCGCGTCGATCCTGGAAATCTGCAAATGGGTCCCACCAGGCGTGCCAAAAGCATGTTGATGAGAAATTCGATTCCCACGCACTGGCCTGAAAGATTTGCTTTACTCTAGTGCAGGTTCAAGATAGTCGCCTTTGGTGAATTTAGGGCGTGCCAGTTGGTTTGATCCTGCAACCAACAAGAAAACAAGAAATAGGCATTAAATTAAAATTAGATCCTACCGGATCGGCTGAAGGCACCAATAAATATATAACTGCTATCCCAAAGCACATTTATACTAAGTGATTGGGATAGATCGGTAGTATAGCGAGACAGTATAAATCACTTAGGCAAAGGCACATTAGGATAATAATTATCTGCATTGATAACCTAGCCGATGCTGCAGGTCTAATGTGAACCGGCTAGTACTCTAATATATTTTATAAAAAGATATTAATTTAATCTAAATACACTAAACTTAGATCAATCGGTTGTCAACATAACTTGACACATTGATATCGGCTTAGGGCTTTTAAATAGATTGAGATCTTAATATAAAATCCGGTTTTAATATATCTAATAACAATTAATACTAGAAGATAACTAGAACAGGTAAGGCCGGCTGAAACCCCGGCACTGTCTCTAATGATAAACATTAAACCAAATAGATCTTTATAGTTCTAAAAGCGACTTAACATGTCGATTAGATGCAGCATTAAGTACAAAAAGAAATACTAGATTTGTATAAGCTAATGAGAACCCCTCGAGACGATAGACACAACATATAATCTAATTCAACCTCTGGATCTAACTCTATCATTTTGTCTTGAGAGAAAATCGTAGATTGCGAGATAGATCTAGACATTACTCTAGATTATATGCCGCATATGATAGATTAAGCAGTTTATAACATCGAAACTAGAGTATCATTATGATGAAAACACTAACCCCGACGATACAAACCACTTGTAACAAGGAATTACCTTGTTCGGAGATCGAAGCTGATGCAGCCCGAGCAAGAGCAAGAACTTATCGAAAGGAATAAAATAAAAGGGTGGCGATGCGCCAAAGTTGATTGATTGTGTTTTGTTATGTTGATTACAAACCCTCAGGTCTTATTTATACCCAGGTACAACGACATCCGTGTAGGACACGGTTTCTACCTTATCTACTATTTACAGTACGATAATATCTCGGGACGCAGTCCCATGCCACGTTACAAAAGGAATATCTATACAACTTTCTAATTTACAGATACAATTACCGTTATAGGACCTTATCCATAGATCACAATATCTTTAACGCACAATTTGGAGACCGAATCCAACACCTTATCTTCATGTTTTCCTTTCGGGACTGGCTCCATTTCTATCTCAACTCGAGAATCGGCTATCGGCTACCCAGTCCGATTCGGGTTTAGCCGACGGGCTCTGGCCGGTCGGACTCGGCCGACGTGGCCTCTATTCCTCTGCGAGATCACACATCTCCTCCGATTCCGCTTCAATCTCGCTTCAAACTCGAGGATTTGGTTACCAAATTTGGTCGTTAACATGTAGTCTCTCTTAGAGCTGTTTATTTCGGTTTGGTTGGCTTTTCCTGAGAAGCCGAGGAAGTGAAACAAACAACTGGCTTTTCAATCTAGCTTTTAAAAGCCAAAAGTCAGAATTGAACTAGAAAAGCCCATAAGCCAGAAGCTCACTTTGGGTAGTTTTTCATGCTTTTGAGAGGAAAGTTAAAAATAATTTCTTGTCTGTCATCGTTACATAAAAAGGTTCAATTCTAAATAAGACAACTCAAAAGCTAGCTCCCAAACGGCTTGACTTCGGAGTTTTAGCTTTTCAAAAGCCAAAAGCCAAAAGCTAGCTTTGGCTTTTGAACAAGTGAACCAAACGGGGCCTTAGCCTCCTTTCACCTTAGGTTCATACGTGTTGAAAAGAGTTAGAGATAAAAGAAGATGATTTTAGTATTTTTAGATTTGTTACTGAATATTAGCTTTCATGAGTATACAAAAGTCTAGAGTTGGTACAAGCAATAACCGGAAATGGTTGGATATAAACACCGGTTGTTGGGCAAGATCGAGCGACCCAACTACTGCTGGTGATCAATCTAGGGAGGGGCTAATCTAACTCACAGGACCACCACTCTACGGTCTACACATCTCGGACCCAACAACATCGTACTCCTACGGCAAGTGTTATATACTACTAGAGAAATCATTTTTTCATGCGGGCCGAAAGGCATCTTTCCGTGCAGAAGGCCTGCCCGCATGCGCGAAAAGATATGGAAAAAGACCATTTTCGCGTGTGGGCGGCCCAACCGCACGGAAAGATCTATTATCCCATGCGGTCGACTTAAGCGGCCCGCACGGAAGATCGATTATCCGTGCGGGACACTTTATCGGACTGCACGGGATAATGGATCTTCCGTGCGGTCCATTAAGTCAACCGCACGGGATAATTGATCTTCCGTGCGGGCCGCTTAAGCCGACCGCACGGGATAATAGAATATACCGAGGAGACGGTGAGTATATGTGTTTGAAAATTTAAAATCTAACCTAAAATCTAAAATTCATCCTAAAACAAACGACCGAACGAACACCACCGATTGTTTGAATGGCCGACCACCGAACGAACACTCGTTCGTTCGTCCGTCGTTCGGTCGGTCGGTCGTTCGTTCGGTCGTTCGTTCGGTCATTCGTTCGGTCATTCGTTCGGTTGTTCGTTCGTCCGTCCGTTCGTCCATGAACGAACGAACGAACACTCGTTCGTTGTTCGTCGTCCGTCCACGTCCGTTCGTTCGTCAACGAACAAACGAACGAACGAACACTCGTTCGTCCGTTCGTCCACGTCCGTCCGTTCGTCCACGAATGAACGAACGAACTAACTCCGTCGGTCCACGTCCGTCCGTTTGTCCATGTCCGTTTGTTCGTGGAAATATAAAGCTAAATGGTGAAACAATAAACCTATTTTGTCCGTGATGAGAAGAGGTGAGATAGGGTTAGGGTAAGAGATGAGAGATGAGAGACCGAGGAGAGGGAGAGGAGAGAGGGAGATTAGATTTGTAGGTCGTTCGGTAGGGATGGATCTAAATTTTAAATCTAACCTAAAATCTAAAATTCATCAAAAATATTCACATGAACTATTCCACATCAATTAGTTCACATCAAAACAATTAATAAAAAATAACGGTTCATTTTACAATCCATTTACAATAATAACATTTAAAATCCTAAAATAAACATTCCATATTTACATCATCCAAAATATTTTCTATTCAAGACAAAATTCAAAAATAACTCTATACAATTATTCCGTCTGTTTTTAAATAACTGACAATCGACATTGTTCACATTTTAACTTTGCTTCCCATCATGTTGTTTTACTGAGAACATTTACAAAGGGTTAGGGTGGCCATGCTTATTAGATTGGATTACGTTCTAAATATAAACATGAAATCCATCCATTCATTCCATTCATCTAACATCCATTCATCATCCATCCAACATCCATCTAACATCTAACCTCTAAAAATCCATCATTCATTCCATTCATTCCATTCTTACCGGCCGGTGCGGTTCGGCGTGAGGCGTCGGTGAGGCCGACGTGGAGGCGTCGGGTGGCGGTGGCGGCCGGCGGTGGGGCAGGCAGGAGGTGGTGGAGTGGTGGAGGGGCGGCGGTCTCGGTGAAGGTGGACATGCGGGCGGGCCGACGGTGGTGGGGTCGGTGGTCTTGAGGCCGACGACGACGATGGAGAGAGAGAGAGGCGGTGAAGGGGCGGACGGCGGCCGTGAGGTCGGTGAAAGGGCACGGACGGCGGCGCGGCGGTCTTAAGGCCGGCGGCGGCGACGGAGAGAGAGAGGATGGGGCGGTGAGGCGAGGTTAGGGTTGGCGGCGCGGCAGCCTTATTTGGATCGCGGTGCGGGGCGGTGAGCGGAGCGGGGATCCAGAGCGGCGGCGCTAGATTTTGGCAGCCTGACGGCGCGGTGGTTGTTTGGATTTTGCGTGGGGACTTATAAAAATTTGGGATCCCATGTGCGAGTATATATAGGCCACCATCTTTCCGTGTGGGTGGCATAATAGACCGCACGGGAAAAGATCTTCCCGTGCAGGCGGCTTAATAGCCCGCACGGCAAAAAGATCTTCCCGTGCCGACGGTTTAATCGGCCCGCATGGGAAAATGATTTTCCCATGCGGGCGGTTTAAGCGGCCCACACGGGAAGACATTTTCCCATGCGAGCAGTTAAGCCGCCCGCACGTGATAATCGACCCTCCCACCTTCAATAATTTTTATCAAATTGGATATTAATGAAACAATTATCAAACTGATTCAAAAAATTACTAAATTTTTTCATAAATCAATCTATGCTAATTATTGCCTATGGAAAAAAATTTTGAATTCAAACAACAATTCGGCCGTCACTTTATCTCCAAATCTAATCAATCATTCTCAATACTTCTAATCTTCTCTGAAGAATCTTTGGTTTTGTGAGCGTCGTATCTGATAAAATATTCGAAACCTTCTCAATTTTTTACCACAGCCTCTATGTATAATATCATGACATCCAGACAATTTTCATGATTTTTTGACTTCGTTTGCTATTTATACAATTTTAAAATTATTCCGTCAATAGGTTCCTAATCATGTTTCATGAAGAAAATTTCAAAATTTATTCTCATTTACAGGATAATGACTCAAGTGGGTCTAAATAGCATGAATATAATTTTTCCACAAATTTTATTCCATTTTTTAATCACTTGCAGTTCAAATGTGAGACAGAAAAAATTCATGAAAACAAAATAAATCAAAGAAATATAGCAAAACCAATCAAAAAATTACCAAAATTCATCACATATAGAAATATCAATTCATCACATAGAACCGCACATTCGCTCGTAACACCATAAGTTTCATACATTCGCTCGCAAAACATACTATACGCAAAAAACAAACTAGCGTTTTACAATTTTTGGATTAACATCCTTCCGCACGGATGCAAACTTTGATTCGTCGAGTACACTCTCAATGTGTTTCATCCGCGTAGGAAGATCTGTGAATAACGAAATGGCGTCGTATTGATTATAGTTGGACGCATCTTCAATGTTGTCAATATCAATGATGTGTTGCTTGCCCGATACAATAATGTCCATCTTTTCATCGAAAGGATCCTTCACATAGAAAACATGTGTAACACGCTCGGCAAGGACCTATGGATCATCCTTATGTCCAATTTTACTCCGTTCAGCACACGTAAATCCAAATTTATCTACCATGCTGTCTTTCACCCATTGGCATCTGAGAACAGGAATCTGAATGTTTAAACCGTAGTCAAGTTCTCATATTTCTTGTATGATTCCATAGTATGATTTCTTTTGTCCTGTTGCGTCCAACGCTTCGACACAAACCCCACTGTTCTGCGCTGAGCTTTTCTTGTCTTTGTTGTTGGTGTAAAAAGAGTATCCGCCGATGTCATACCCTTGCCATGAGGTCACAAGGCTTGTTGGGCCAGCTGCAAGTCTTTCTACCGTTTTTTCCTCGAGTGATTTATCAGACGGTAGATTTTGATCCTTAAGCCATTGGGGGAAAGTGCGTTTCTGTTCTTTCGAAACCCAATCATCGGATCGCACAGGATTGCATGCTCTGATCTCGGAAGTGTGTTGCTCAATGTAGGGCGCAACGATGGTGAGTTATTGAAGAACACTGCTGTGTGCATCTGATACCACTTTGTAATCATTATCGTAGAAGCATTTTCTTCCCACAGTACCCTTCCCAGATAATCTTCCATCATGTCGAGGCATCGGTATCCCAATGAGGTTGGCATCTTTCATATAATCTAGGCAACACTCGACAACCTCCTCGGTTGTGTAACCCTCTATCATCGAGCCCTCCGGATGAGCATGATTACGGACATACCCTTTCGAACAGCCATGTATCGCTTGTACGCCCACATTTGATGTAGGTATAGAGGACCAAGTTCAATAATTTGAGGGACAATGTGAACAATGAGATGTTCCATCATGTCGAAGTACGATGGAGGAAAAAACATCTCTAGCTGGCAAGCTGTCTCGACTGCGAATTTCTGAAGGGGTCCTAATTCTTCTGGATCAAAAACTTTCTGTGATACTCAATTAAAAAATAGCACAGCTTTGTTATCACTACCTTGGTGTGCACTGGTTTCACCGTCCTTATAGCGATAGGGAGAAATACCTTAAGCATCTTATGACAGTCGTGAGCGTTGTATCCAGAAATCGATAAATCTTTCATTGATACTAGTTTCCGGATATTCGATGAGAATCCAGTCGGCACTTTCAATCCACGAAGACATTTACAGAAAGCTTTTTTCTCTTCTAGTGTCATTGAGTAGCATGCCGGTGGAATCTCAATCTTACCATTCGTTAGCTCTATCGGGTGGAGATCTTTTCTTATGTCCAAATTGACCAGGTCGTTACGTGACTTCAACCCATCCTTTGTTTTACTAGGGATGTCAAGTAAAGTCCCAATGGTGATGTCGAACACGTTTTTCTCGAGGTGCATGACATCGATGGCATGACGAATCTCCAGGTCTTTCCAGTACGTCAGGTACTTGAAAAAGATTGAATGTTTCTTGAAGGGCAGTGTGTTTTCTACCACTTCTTTCTTCCTCTTGCCTGAAGCTCTCTTTCTCTTACCGAACACGACCTTTATGTTCTTTGTCAGCTTGAACACCGTGGAACCATCCTTTGCTTCGGGGGCAGTACCTTCCTCGACAGTTTTGTCAAAAAAGGTAGCCATCGCACGAAACCTATGCTTCTATGGTAAAAAACGACGATGACGCATGTAAACTAACTTTTTTGACGAGGTCAGGTATATGTACGATGTATTGTTCATAAATATCAGACATTCGATCTTTCCTTTAATCTGTCCAGATAGGGAAAATTTGGCTGGTAGATCGTTTATAGTAATGAATATGATAGCACGCAGAGTAAAATACTCCTGGCGGTATGCATCAAATAATCGTAGACCCTTTTCCCACATTTCTTGCATATCCTCCATCAAAGGTTCAAGAAACACATCTAGGTCGATGCCAGGCTATTTTGGCCTTTGTATAAGAAGAGTCAACAAAATGTACTTTCGCTTCTGACATAACCATGTCGAAAGGTTATACATGGTGAGCAGAACTGGCCAAGTGCTGTGCGAGCTGCTTAGGTCACCGAACGGATTCATTCCATCCGTGCTCAACGCAAACTGACATTTCTCGGATCATTTGCAAATTAGGTGCTTCGAATCAAAGTTTTTCATTGTCGAGCATCGGTGGGATGTCAAAATCATACCATTCGTCTTTCGACCCTCTTGATGCCATCTCATCAACTCGGCGTCAGTGGGGTTCGAGAACAATCGCTTCATTCGATCTTTCCCTGGCAAGTACCACATCACCATGGCCGGAATCTTTTTCCCTGGCTCGACCAATGCATTTAATGCATTTGGTTCGACAACGTCACTATCGGCGGCACTGCTATCCTTTTTGTACCTACTCGCCCCACAAGTTGGACACTTGTCCAAGTCAGCATATTCCTTGCGATAAAGTACACAGTGATTAATACATGCATGGATCTTTTCCACACCAAGTGATAATGGACATATCAGTTTCTTGGCTTGATAGGTGTTAGCTGGCAACAAGTTAGGCTTAGAAAGCATAGCTCTCAGGAGACTCATCAAGTCGTTGAAACTAGTATCAGACTATCCGTGCCTGGCCTTCAATCTAAGAAGTTCTAGCACCGACCGCAACACTGTATAATCCATATCACATCCCTTTGCTTGATCGTACAAAAGATCTTTATTGCTTTCGCAACGCCTCTCAATTGTTTAAATATCTTGTTTTCTCGTTAGGACCTCAGGTTCGGTGTGCCGCAATATATCCTCAAGATCAAGATCAATATCAACGTCTGCCTCGTCAAAACCAGAGCCGCCAAAATCACCCGTCATTTCACGGGACATGTCCTCAATTATAAAATTCTCTGCCTCATCGAACCAAATATCAGAATTCCCTTCCGAAGGGGCGACTTCCCCGTGATAAGTCCAAACTGTGTATTTCTCCACAAATCCATGCTGAATTATGTATCCGAGAATTACATTCGGATCTTTCAACATCTTCTGATTCTTGCAATCCACGCAAGGACAAAAAATATCCTTCTTATTCTTCCTCAAAGCGTGTGCCTTAATCTTATCAATAAATGTTGGTTCTTCTCTCATGAACACCGGATGAGTTCTTCGTGTCTCATACATCCATATCCGATCCATCTAAAAAGTGACAGACATAAATTAATATTATATTACCGTATTTTCTAAATAAACAAGTTAAACTTAAATCCTACTTTATAACTAAAACCTCATGCATAACAAATAATAATAATGAGACAAAAGTAGTTACCAAAAAATGGTTTAATAAAAAAATATTTGACCTATAAATTACGAAAATAGCTTAAAATATATAACAAATTCAAACAAGTTTAAATATCTTCGCATTCAACCGATGAAATTTTACAAAAGTAAAAGCCAATGAAGGAGATGATCAAGCACGTTACCTCTTATATTGATTTCAATTGAAGATTTAAAGTCTAAAGCCTCCCATAAAAATAAAATGCCTATTATTAAAGAGAGAAACCGAGTTAAAAAAGTTTATATATCTTCACATTTAACCAATAAAAAGTTTTAAAAATGGAAGCAAATGAAAAAGGAGATCAAGTATGGTACCTTTTGTATTGATTCCAATTGAAAAATTCAAGTTGAAAACCTTCCCCCCTATAATTACCCTTTTTTGAGAGAGAAACACCATGATATAATACGCGACTGTCGGGTTGAGCGGGAAATTTATGGCGATATCATCGCATGCGGTCCACTTAATGGCCCGCATGGGAAAACACATTATCCCGTGCGGTTCCTAGTGAGTCCGCACGGATAATGCCTATTATCCCGTACGGGCGGTTATGTGGACCGCACGAGATAATGCCTATTATCCCGCACGGGCGGTTATGTGGACCGCACGAGATAATCACATTATCCGTGCGAGTCCACTTAAGCGCCGCATGGGATAATATCCCGTGCATCGCTTAAGTGGACCGCACGAGATAATGCATTATCCCATGCGGTCCAATAGCCGGCCCCTCGTGACCGGTTTTTCCAGGCGTGGTCTCTTATGGCCCGCCTGAAACCTATTGGGGGCCTCGTCGAGAAAAATCGTTTCTCCAATAGTGATATTAGATATAATTATCATCTTTAATTTTATTTATATTATTTATATATCATATCTAATACATAAATATCAACACTATTATTCTCACATCTTTCTTAAAATTTGTGTTGAGATTGTCTTTTATTTATGGTTGGTTCATCATCTTTCTCTCTATTTATCTCCTTCACCTAATCACTTAATCTTATGTGATATTTTCTGTATCCTATTTTGATTATCCTCTAAGGTTTTCGATGTCTTACCAAAAATAATCATGTGTATCATTGAATGTATTGCATCTAACCAATTAAAATTAATTTTTATTGGTGCAATGACATACAATATTTAAAACATTAGCAATATACGAGACACGAAACAATGAAAGATGTTGCTGAGAATTAATTTAAAAATGACGAATGCTTTTTGTCCTTGATGATCAAATAGAAACAGAGAGTATTTTTAAAGACAACACATGGATAGTTAGAGTAAGTACAATAGTAGGCTATAAGCCAGCTAGATGCTTATATGGAGGAGGGAAAAGAGAAGAGAGAAGAGAAGCTGGCTACAGATTTGTAGCCAGCTACAATATAAACTCTAAGATAGGGTGTGTATATGAGAGATAAGACTAGGTATTAGTGATGTAGTATGGCTGTGTTTAGATCCAAAAAATTTTTGGCCAAAAATATCACATCAATACTGTGGACACACATTTGAAGTATTAAATATAGACTAGTAAAAAAACAAATTACAGAACCCGTCTGTAAACGACGAGACGAATTTATTAAGTCTAATTAATCCGTCATTAGCACAAGTTTACTGTAGCACTTTATTGTCAAATCATAGTCTAATTAGGCTTAAAAGATTCGTCTCGTAAATTACATACAATCTATGTAATTAGTTATTTTTTTTTTGTCTATATTTAATACTTTATGTAACTTTTGATGTATGGCAGAATATAAAGTTTTCAGAGTGAATATAAATTAGCTTACTTTCTATAGCCGAGACTACGCAGGTGGGTACTGATAGGTAGGAGTAGCACGTGGATTGATGGTGGCAGTGGCAAAGCCGGCGGAGGTGCATTGCATGCGACGCGGTTGGCTTTGGTTTAGCTTGGCTGGCAATTGCGATTGCATTGCCGGCGTGGGGGCACGCCTGCTTCCCTCGATTTGGGCCCCCGTCCCGTCTGGTTTTCCCTGCCAATTAAAGCGCGGCATATGCCACGGGCTACAAGCCTACAACTACTGCTCCAGTACTACCACCGGTTGTCACCACCACCACCACCACAATTACTTCTTACTACCAGTACTACTCCTCCTACTAGTCCATGCATGTAAGAGTAGTGTGTGAGTACTATGCACAGGCTGCATGGCGATGCCCAGTGCGAGAGTACATGCATACATGCAGTGTCACGAGCGCGAGCGCACCGTACGCGGGGTACCTCGCGTTTCCCGAAAGCCGTAAGCCGCGACGCGACGGCGTGGCGGTTTCGGTGGAGTGTTTCGGTGGAGTGTTTTTGGTGGGGTGGTGAGGTGAGCTACGCGGCGGGGGCGACGCGAGGACGGCTGAGACTGACACGCGGGCAGAGGCGCAGAGGCGGCCCCCCGCGAGGGAAGCGGTTCCTCTGATTTGAAGTCAGCTGATACTGACATGTATGTTTTACATGACAGTGATTTAAAAGTCAGGGATCTTGTTTGGAGTTGCAGCGCGCAACAAAACGGTCGCTCGGCAAACCTGGAGATAACAAGTGCTTTTGATTAACGTCGCAGTAAATGCATTGATTTAAGGGTGCTGTTGAATGGGGCATGGTGATCCTTATTTGTAGGGATAGGGTGATACATATCAACTCGGAGTCTTTGTCACCTTTTTTCTCCTTCAGTCTTTTAAAATGTTACTAAATATGTTCCTTCCGATTAAAATGTCACTTTGAGAAGTTTTCATTATTTTACGACCAAAACACTGGGAAGTTTTCATTATTTTACGATCAAAACATCCTTGCCTGTGGAGAGACCGGCTCCACCCGGACTCCTCATCAATCCAACGGCGACGACTAACCTTCAGTCATGGATTAAGTTAGATGACGATCCATGAATAGGTTTGCAAGACTTTTAATTATGAACTTTTTTTTCTCAACCAATGATATTTTTTTAACAAGATTAAACTAAAACCTACGTCTTACATGAAAAATAACTGTCCTATTTTTTAAATCATGTTTTTTCATCATCAATTATCGATGCGAAACTAACCCAATAATTTTGACATTGGACTTCAACAATACCATGGAGATCCAATAATCTTGGCATTGGACTTCAACAATACCGTGGAGATCCCACTGACGGTTCGCCTTTTACTGATACTACTACTACTACCCATAAAACATTCACGTGGCATATGCAGGAGGCACCGATGATTGATCGGATGCACATATAGAAATGAATGCCATGTCAGCAATGCACAAAGGAGAGCAACAGTTGAAGAGGGCACACCTGTCACACCACCAAAAGCTCACCCGGACAGCAACCAGGCCAAAGATCAATTAATTGAGGCAATTTATAGTTGGGATATTATATTCCATCCTTGGATGGGAGGTGTCAAACGAAAACCAAAGCTGATTAAACAACAGCATCTCAAAGCCGACATCTCAAAGCCTACTAGTAGAGAGGTTAACTTCATAGATGATCCATCCAAGCTATCCAAAGACGCAACAGAAACAAAATAGGAAAGTTGCCCAGGTCCTTATGTGGCTGGGCACGAGTAATCATCATTGTCATGGAGATAATTGTCATCACAGTATATGCTTTCTGCCATCTCCCAGATCTGCAGGATGTTGTCCTCGGCCACGCTGGCCAAGACCCATTTCTGGGTGGGGTTCCACGACAACTCTGATATCTTGGCTGTGTGACCTCCATGCACGAACAGCAGCTCCGGTGGACCATCGTTTGCGTCCTCCTCTGCCTGCTCGTCTCCGATCCTGAAAGGTAAACTCAGGGCAGTGAGAACCAGGAAAGGAGCGGCAGATCTAAAAGCAAATGTGTCGCCAGTAAGAATGCAGGCTTTAGTTTCAGTTGGGCAGGAATCTATCAATCTATCATGTCAGCGGGACATACAAAGCATGACAAACAATGGGGATTCTAATTTGGTGAATGCTGGTACAATGTTAGCAAATCACCTGAACTGGTAAAGTTAAACTCTAAAGATAAAGCTCCCAAAGGTAATTCACATACAGAATAGCTAGATGTGTAGCTTTTGACTAGGAGTAATTGTAGAATGTAGATGTGTGTAACCATTTATACTACTAAAGGTCATTGAAGCTACTGTCTTGAGTAATTCATTTTTTCTGTTTCAACTAGGAATGAGGCATCAGTAAATAACAGGGTATAACGTAAAATACTAACTGCAGATATAAGGTAGGAGTAGATCATAAGAGCCTCAGCCTAGTCGACTAAACTTACCTGCTAACATCCCATATCATCACCCTTTTGTCTGCAGCTGAGGATGCTAACACGGTCTCCAAATTAGGATTCCACTCAACCTGAAAAACCTCTCCTCTACAGGAGAGAACGTGAAACAGAAAAATGTCACTTGCATATCAGAAAATCAATTAGGTTGCAAAACTCAGTTAGACCGGAGAACCACATGTAGTGTAACTGAAACTGATTGCCAGTATGCCATGATGATTAGTAATAACTTTTCTGATAAACTTGAAGTGAAGGTGTAGGTCAGCTCAAAAGTTCTCGCCTTTAGAAAAGAATTATTCTATATGCTTATACAGGTAACAAAATCAGTGCGATAAGTAGTGTGATTTTGTGTTTTACGGGAACACCATCACTGGCCTCATTCATATCAACCAGATGCTTATTACTTTCTAACACATGGGTTCAAATGCCACAGATGATATAATATCAACTACTGTAACAGTACGAGTAAAATAGCAACCAAGAAGTCCAAAAAAGCACTTACTGCAAGTCTCGCAATATAGTGGGCACATAAGAAAAAACATTATCATTTTTATGCAAATGATTAAGATGTTCTTGGACGATTTGGTTATTTGCATGCCTCAAGTCTCAAGTGTAACAATACATTACCATACACTACTGCACAGTGACAGAGATGGGGGACTGGCGGGGCACGATAATGCAAAAGAAAAGAAAAAGGTCGTTTCAAAAGAAAAGAAAAAGGGAATAACTGAAGAACCCAGGCTACAGCAAGATAATCATACTCATGGCTGTCGAATACATGCAGGCTTCTTGACAGTTTTCGCAAGTCAAATAGCTTAATAGTTGCATCTCCAGATGCTGAAGCCAAGATCCACTCATTAAACGGATTGAAGGACAGAGAATTTACCTGAGAAAGCAATAATATGGATTATGAACAGCATGGTAGTTTTACAAGAGTAAACTATAAAGCTCATCACAAACATCAGTATAGCCTGTACTACAGTGAAGAGCAGAATTTTTGTGTAACTTGTTGCCCGTGCGTTGTAACGGGTTTTAATTAAAGAAAATTATTATTAACATGATATTATCATCTCTTAATTGCTGTACATATTTATTACTTACATATGAATGTTGTTAGCTCTGCAATGTTTTTTCCTTCCCACAAAAATAGAAGTTGGTAGGACATTCTAAATGTCCTTTTTTTCCTTAAAAAAGATGGGAGTTTGTAGTGGGGTGATAGCAGAACCATCAATATGTGCCCTCTTAACTCTAAATGTTCTTTTTTTCCTTAAAAAAGATGGGAGTTTGTAGTGGGGTGATAGCAGAACCATCACCACCACTGCTCCTTTTTATAAGGAGTATAGATTTATATTGCAGTATTATAGAGATAATAAATCGTGAAGCAGGCAGATGAGAGGAGTTAAGAATACATAAAACATACATCATAGGCCACTGCAATGTACACAAAGGAAAGGCTAGGGTCAATGAAAATGAACAGGGGAATCTGCTTATACAAGCTAAATGATGTGCTCAGCAGCGCAGAAAATAGTTAGTTCAGCAACTCATGATTAAAGCATGCTTACTTCTTTTTGGTGTGCAACTATACATTGTCCTGGTTTGTTAGTACGCAAGTCCCACATCATCAACTTGCAGTCATCCCCAACAGATCCAAATAGGTTTTCATCTTTCAGGTGCCATGCAACATCTTCAACAACATCGTCATGAGCCTGCAAAAAGTGTGACTATGATATATGTAACTCTGAAAAGGAAACAGTATAGCTGTGACACGAACTATATATTCAACATCTTTGTTATGCTTGCTGCCACAACACAGTGAAATTCTTATGTTGGACAAATCAAATAACCCTCACAAGTCCTAACCTAGATTTCCAACAAAATATTTTGGACAAATGATCCGACTTAAGCACTTTCTGTTCAACCAGTGAAATAAGAAGAGAGCGAACTAATAACACAATATGGCAAATGAAATATAATATCAAAGATCACAATGTCCGCATAATGTTTGTAGAGAACTGTTAGCAGATCAGAAAGAGGAATTAAACAACGTTGTTACATGAGCTGCTGCATATTCAATATTGCTTTCACGCGCGTACTAGAATTGCTCTCAGACTAGCTTCCTAGATATTTCTTACGGCAAAATAGATACTGGTTGTTCTGGAAAACAAGAGCTAACTTACTATCCTCCAGAGTATTGCAAAATAGAGATATCTCCTAGTTTTAATGCCTCCAAAGGTCATAAAAGAACTCTTTCCACAATTACATTTAAAACATCCCAATTTCATGCTGTTTGCTAATCAGCTAGTGCCTTATAAACGCTCACATAAGAAACTCAGTGATCTGTTTATGCTATAATTTAAGTGCTCCTCCTCACACCAAAAGATGGTTGTTTGTGCTTAAAATGCAGCTATGGAAATGGAAACGCGCTCTGTTCTGGACTAGTTATTCAGAGGCTCTGTGTCCTTTCTCCTACGGAGTGCAATTATCTCTTCTGAAATTGTGCAGTTACTTCAGTTATAATGATTCAATCTTACAACACTCTGGGAAGACCACCAACAGTTCATTTCATTATCTCAATATGGCAGCATAAACTCTGAGATCGTCTGGCAGGTCAAATTTTGTTCAACGGAAAAAGGGAACAAACAATTGAAGCATCCTTAATGAATTAGATTATGATTTACGGATCATTGCTCTATTGCATCATCTTATGTAACATTTAACGATTGTAAATATATTTAGCGCAAAATGCAATGAGGGGAGGGCGCATTTGACGGCGCATTACCTCAAACACATGATGTGCATCCAGAGACGAAGCTCCACTCCCAGCAGCTAGATCCCAGAGGCAAATCTTCTTATCATACGAGCCGCTCAGCAGCAACCCCTCCTTCATCGGACTCCACGCCAGCCCATACCCCTCCGCTTCATGCCCCCTGAGCACCACATCGGCGCCGCTCTTCTCGCCGCCGTCGCCAAGATGGTACACATGCACCTCATCCACGCAGGTCTTGGTAGCCACCGTGTACGGCCTCTGTGGCATGCAACGGGCGCGGTTGACCTCGCCCTTGTGCGGCACTGAGCGGGAGATGGACACGGACGGGGCAGGGACGGCACCGCCCGCAGCCGCGGCCCCCGCCGCCAGGCGGGGCGGGAGCGGGAGTACGGCATCGGCGAGCAGGAGGTGGTTGGGCGTCTCGTCGGAGGTGTGGGTGCCGAGGACGAGCCGGTGGGAGCGGGTGGAGTCCGGCGACTGGGGGTGGGAGGGGAGCCACTGGACGGTGAGCGACGGCCACTCGAGCGGCTGGGAGATGACGAGGTCGTAGAGCACCGGCGCGTTCTTCTTCCAGTTCTGGTGCTCCTCCATCTCCGACGCGGACGACATGGCCGGTGGAGGACTCGCCGGCGTGGAGGAGCCGCCGTCCATGGCTTCTTGCGAATTGCGCGGGAAGTGGAGGCGGCCTCGGTGGTGCTCTCCCGCCAAAAGATTGGGGGAGGATGCGGCGGAGCGAGTAGCGATGGATGGGGTTTTATCGCGGAGTTAATGGGCTTTCTGGGCTACAAAGCCCAGCACTTTTCTGAAGCCTAGCAAAAAAATTCAAAAGCCCATTAGCCCATTAAGAGGAAATTATGAGTAGCTTCGACCTCGCGTCCGCCTCCTGCATCCGCAGTCGTCGCCGCCGCCGCCGCGATGATGCAGTCGCACCACCCCTCGCCGGCGCGGCTGGGGCTGACGACCTCGTCGCCGTCGCTCCCGCCCAACCCGGCTGCGGTAAATCCCACTTCCTCGCCGCCGCACGGCAACCCTAGCGCGAGCGCGGCCGCAGCCGGGGCTGCTGCCGCTGCCCCGACCCTAACCACATCGCCGTCGCTGCTGCCACTCCTGCCGCCGCTCCGCGGGCGCAGGCACTCCTCCAGCTCATCTCCGCGCTCGCCTCAAACCTCTTCGAGCTCTCGCCCAACCGCGCCGCGTGGATCTCCGCGTATCGGGGGTCACTCCCCACTTTCCTCCCCTCGTCGTCCTCCGCGCCGCCGCCGCCGCTCCCGGCCCCGATCTCCTCCACAAAGGAGGCGTTGTCGCTGCTCAACACGCTCCAGACGCAGCTCTTCGAGGCCGTCGCCGAACTGCAGGAGACCCTCGACCTGCAGGACGCGCGCGACCGCCTCGCCCGCGAGGCGCGCGCCAAGGACGCCTCGATCCTCGCCTTCGCGAAGAAGCTGCGCGAGGCCCACCACGTGCTCGACCGCCTCGTCGACGACTACGCCGAGTACCGCCACGACCCCAAGCGCCCGCGCGGCGCCGCGGCGGCGGACGACCCCGAGCCGGTGTCAGACGGCGACTTCGGCGCGTCGCTCCACTCCAAGCTCAACCTGGACGACGTCCTGACGTACGCCCACCGCATAAGCTACACGACCTTCGCGCCGCCTGAGCATGGTGCTGGGCTGCCTCTGCGTGGGGCGTTGCCGCCTGCTCCTCAGGAAAATGAGATGAGGATGTCGCAGCTGTATCAATTTGCGGATTTGGATGTTGGAGTGCCGAAATCCCAGGAAGCGAAGGAGAGGACTGCAGCAGAGGGAGAGGCCACTCCGCTCTTTCAACCTTCACCAACCCAGGAGGCAGCTGTGCTACCAATCACTGTGCCGCATCCACATGGGTGGCGGAACGGGGCGCTGCCTCTCGATATTCCGTTGCCGCCGCCTGGATGGAAACCTGGGGACCCGATCACTCTACCACCAGATGGCATTGTTGCTGGTGTCAAGGGTGAGGAGCCACGGGCCAGTGTGCCACAGATGCCTGTTGTGGTGCCGGCAATGGTGCCGAAGGCACAAGAACCAATACAGGTTCGACATGTCGATCTTGACATTAACAATAGTTCTAGCAGTGATGAGTACAGTAGCGACGTTGGGAGCTCTGAAGAAGATGATGAAGATTAGTTCCTTGGTAAGCTATTTCATGATTCATGTTTCCATGCCGTAGTAGGTCATGTAATAGTAAGAACAAATATGCAAGCTCTCATATATGATTATTCAAGATCATGCAGCATTATATTGGTATTGAATAGAATTGGCTGGCACATCATGTATGTGCTGGTTAATTAAACTATCTCACTAGTCAATTTGCTTCGATATATGTAATCAAGCATGATGGTCTAATTTCCTCAGGATGTGCTGCTGTTGTATCGTCAGAAACATAGCTTCTTTTATGGATGTTCAAACTTGGACATGGTGTGTTTAATGTTTGATGGCCTTCTTAACAGATTTCAGTCGTAATTGCCTGCTAGGCTTGCTAGCTGGTTATGGGCTTTTCAATCAAGTAATGCCTTCCATGTTCATGAACTCTGCTTAAGTTTTCTGTCTATTTGGCTACTACATGCTTTGTAGCTGATTTGCAGTTTAATTTGCTGTTGTTTTTCCCCCAAATTGCATAACCCATTATATTGTACCAGTAGTTTTGCTAATTATATGTCTAACACCATTGTTTTACCTTATGTCTGTACCTCTTATTGCTGCAATATAGTTTAAAAGCCTTTATACCATTGTACCAAAGAGTGGTAGCTGAAAACCTGAGAATGTTCTATAACTCAAGCTATATGAGTTATGACAAGGGATTGGTTTCAACTTGTAAGTTTGCACTTAAATGAACATATACCATTTTTCTTATCTTATTGCACTCTGGCATGGGGGCTGTTCCTACTACAAACATGACACTAGTACTACAGGTCTTAGTTTTCATTCACAAGCTTATCTTGCAGATGGTAAAGTAGTAATTGACTCAAATGGGTTAGAACTGCCAAAGCATCATCAGAAGTAACTCCTTTTTATAATTTTATTAGTGCATATCACATCTTTATGTACTTCTTTTTCCAATTCAAGAGCTGCATGGTTATCCAAGCGATCTCCTAATATGTTTCAGTAGCCTTAGCAGGGTTTCCATCATAAAATATCAAATAGCCATTGATCATGTGGCTTTGGATTTATACTTATATACAAGGGATGTGTAATTTCTACTAATTTGCGGACTCATCCTGGAGTTCTGTTGTTGAGAGAACTATATAATCACCTTCCAGATTTTTAAGCTACTGGTGCCCGTGACAGCGCCCTACTCATTTTTCTTCCTTAGTCTTCAGATGCTGGCCTTTTTGAGCAAGTGGCTCTGGTTCATGAAATCTGAATTATATGGTGGTCAGCAGTAAGCCAAGTAGGGAAGGGTTCGTATTTTCTTAAAAGTTTGCGGTCAGGTTTGTGAATAAATATAACTGAAATGGTGGCTGTTGACTTGTTTCTCTTAATTAAAGTATCTTTTGCTTTGAAACATTATTTGGTTGCTGACGTTCAACATGAGACTGTGAGGTGTGTTGTCAAGAGTACATTGTGGATTTGTGGAATGTGTAAAGGAGTTGATACATCATTCTCATTATCTTTGCTCTCAACTTCTTTTACTGGCATGCATAGGTTTTTTTTCTGGGGATGGGTTATGTTTCCTGCCAATGGATAGAAAATTTTGCTCATCTCTACCCAGCAGGTTGAACATAATGGACAAGTATGTATGAAAATGCAAACCTACTTCAAGGTAGCCAACCTTCCATTCCATATAGTACTACTGAGGGGAGCATATCACAGGCTCACACCCTCAGGTTGTGTGAGCTGAAGTCCTGGATGAGCTTTAGTCCAATAAGACTCTAGTCGTGGTTGGAGGGGTTAAGATTCTGAGAATCTGCTAGTTGGTAGTCAGATTCTATGAATTCGAAGAAGCTGGATTTTTCAACTTCTGGCTTCTAGTTTGTTTTCTGGATTTTACAACTACATATTCTCATAAACTGGATGAGAATCTAAACTGTTTGAATAGCTGGAAATTCTGTGAGAAGCTCTAGCTGCTAAAAGCTCCTCTAAACAGGACATTTGTTTCTGGCTATCTAATCCTCATTCATCAACCAAGTTGCTTGTGGGTTGTGTGGTCTAATCTTTGCATAGCTTGTTCCAGTGTTGGTCCATCTATGCATCTTATTCACCGGAATATTTGAAACATTATCTGCTCTACCCTTAGAAAAATATATTTTCTTTAAAAGACTTGTATTCTATTTGTAAACTATTTATAAAGTTTATTTCTTAAAATTTTTAATTTATCACTGTAATTGAGTAAATATTCGTGGCAACAATTCATCCAATAATCTAAATCAAACTTGCCTATAAGTATGATGTTGTGTGGACTAACCTGCTCGCCATGCTTCCATCTGCACGTAGATTATAGCTGTTGGATGCAGCTCTCAACATTGATAGATGATCAGATCAGGTTAGTGGCTGGTGTTCATCGGATGACTATATACCGACCAGATCGCCAGAAAATCTCCATGATTCTTTACTGACGATCACTTGTCGTATCCGAGCTAGCCTACCATGCATGCACAGACGAAAAAGGATCTTACTCCAATGATGAATCATTGGCGATAAACTCACGAAAAATGCCAAGAATCTAGCTCCAATCATGAATGATCCATCGTAGTGGCGATAAAATCATAAAAAATGCCAAGAATGCTATAGATGATAGTGGTCGCCTGCCTCAGTGGCTAGCTGGTGGTGACCATGGAGCATGGGAGTGTCAAGCTGCTGGTGGTGGTGGTGCTCTGTGTCTCGCCATGGCAGGTCGCCGCGACGACGGCGAATGGTACGGCCAACGGCGGCGGTGGCGGAGGCCGCGGGTGCCGGCCGTTCTGGTGTTCGGCGACTCCATCGTCGACACCGGCAACAACAACGCCGTGCTGACGCTCACCAGGTCCAACTTCAGGCCCTATGGCAAGGATCTCAACGGCGGCGTCCCCACCGGCCGCTTCTCCAACGGCCGCATCCCGCCGGACTTCCTAGGTCAGCCTCTCCGTCCAGGCCGGTCTAGCCCAATGTAGGTAGGATCGCCGGAGTTTCATCGTCATTTGAGCCATCGTCCATGGCTGCATTCTTGTGCAGCGTCACGGCTTGGCTTGAAAGAACTGGTACCGGCCTACCTCGGCACCGACCTCACCGACGACGACCTCCTCACCGGCGTCAGCTTCGCTTCGGCCGGCACCGGCTACGACCCTCTCACCTCCACTCTCGTGGTAACGTCTCAACACATCTCTCCATTAATCGCCATTGAAATGCAAGATGATGTAAATTAATGCTTGATCGTTTCAGGCGGTTCTGCCGATGCAGGAGGAGCTGAACATGTTCGCCGAGTACAAGGAGAAGCTGGCCGGGATCGCCGGCGAGGCCGCCGCCGCGAGGATCGTGTCGGAGAGCCTGTTCCTCGTCTGCGCCGGCTCCGACGACATCGCCAACAACTACTACCTCGCCCCCATCAGACCACTGCAGTACGACATCTCGTCCTACATCGATTTCCTCACCCAGCTAGCCTCTGATTTCATCAAGGTGAGGATCTTGCACCCAAAATTCTCACCCAATCTGAACCCTGATCTCCAATTCAGAACCTGTTCGTGTTAAGTTTGTTCGTTCTTGTTGATGTCGATATATGTAGCAACTTCACCGGCAAGGGGCGAAGAGGATCGCCGTCCTGGGGATGCCGCCGATCGGGTGCGTGCCGTCGCAGCGGAGCGTCGCCGCCGCCGCCGCCGCCGGCAGACTCGACAGGGAGTGCGACGCGGCTCGCAACCGCGCGGCGCGGCTGTTCAACGCCAAGCTGGAGCAGGAGATCGGCTGCCTCCAGAGGACGCTGCAGCTGCAGAGCATCGGCTACGTCGACATCTATGGCGTCCTGGACGACATGATCGCCAACCCCGGCAAATACGGTGACCCAAACTCGATCGATTCGTCGCTCGTCTTGCTTCAAGAACACATTGTCGAATTCATCGATTCGTTAGCTCTCGATCGCCTGAGAAGATGCTCGTTGTTGCTGCTGCCTGTGCAGGGTTTGATGTGTCGACGAGAGGATGCTGCGGCACCGGAGAGTTCGAGGTGACGCTTCTCTGCAACCAGCTGACGGCGACGACGTGCGCCGATGACCGGAAGTTTGTTTTCTGGGACAGCTTCCATCCTACGGAGAGGGCGTACAGCATAATGGTGGATTATCTGTACCCAAGATACGTGGACAAGCTACTCTAAGGTTTGCTACTTACACTGTTTAAATGGCCACCATCAGAGCACAATCTCATCATGAATTTGCTGTAAAAATTGAGGGTTATTACGCAACAGTAGCACAGTCCGGCACACTGGCACATGGAAAACTAGCAAGAGATGTCAGGCCCTTATGTTTTAAAAATGGAAGTGAAACTTCTGACCTCTACATCAGCTACAGATGCACAATCAGAATAATAGTCTCATTAGCTTGTATAGAACATGTAAAAAATCAAGGAGCTAGCCTACTTACTCTCCCGTCCAAAAAAATCAATTTCTAAGATACGAAACTGGATAAAGTCCGTCCAAAAAAATCAATTTCTAGCTACGAAATTGAATAAAGTCAGGAGTTGTTTTTTTATGGAGGGTGTAGTTTTGGAATAAGTCATATCAAACTATTATGAAAGTTTGTATTCGATCATCCAATTAGAAAACTGAGTATCAAACACCGGTATCCTACACCTTTAACTATCAAAAATCATGTATTTTCAGTCATTCGATCCGGTTTTGTAGAACTCCCATGCCACGTTGGCGCCGAGGACTGAGTCAGCAACACCTGCGCTCGCCTCTCTCAATCGCCTCTCTCAATCGCAAACGCAAACAGTGAGGATATGGCTAAGCTAGCTCAGATGTCGCGCTCCTCTGCTGGTCCTACTTTGCTGCTGGTTGTCGGCGCGATGGTCGCGGCCGTGCCGGAGTATAGGAGGCGTCGCACTTCACCAACTCGGGCGGCGGCGCGGTGCCCGCCGCCGTTGTCGGCGACGTACGCAGATGCGGCATGCTCCGCATGGAAGCAGCCTTGCGCCACGCGTCGGCGCAAGGCCCTTGTGGGTCTTGGTCTTCACCGAGCCGGCGTCCTCGGACCGGCCGCCGCCGACGTAAAGCTCGTCCCCGACGCCGGAGACGGAGAACAGAGGAAAGACGCAGACGGCGCGGGAGGAGGGAAGGCTCCGACCGTGGTGGTCGATGACCTTCGTCTTCGTCGCCCTCGCCTTTGTCTTCATCATGCACCACTTCCTCGCCGCGATGCATCGTCGTGACACGAGGGACGCGGGGTCGATGTTGGCATCGAGCGGGAGCGCTCGCCGGCAAATCAGCCATGGCGCGATGGCTGGCATTGGCACGTATGGCGCCAAGGCTACCGTGCGCTCCACCGCGTGGGATGATGCCGCCGTCGCCGCACGCGTGGAGGCCGACGCCGGGGCAGCCGTCACATCGCACAGAAGGCCGTCGTCGCCGCACCGTGGCCGCCATCACGCGCCATGCCTAGGGGCGCCGCCACGTCGCACGGGTTAGGCCGCCGGGTGGAGGCGCGGTAGCGGCGGCCGGCGTCGCCATTGGCGCAACCTCCCTCTTCCCTACTTTTCTTTTTTTTTCTTCCTTTCTTCTTCCTTGCTTGATGACGCCGGTTGTCGTGGGCACGACCGGCGCCGCGCGCCGCGGCCTCTGTTGCATGGCCTTCGTCCCCTCGCCGTCATCGTCACACGGCCTCGCCGTGGCGCCACCGCTCAACCGCGCCGGCCCGCTGCCGCCCCTACCACCGTCGGCAAGGTGTTTGATGTAATGCTTGTGAGGGAGACTGAGAGATAGAAGACAGAGAGAAGAGAAAATACGCGGGGATTTTTTAACATGCATGGCTGACTGAGCCCTCGGTACCAATGTGGCATGGGAGTTCTGCAAAACCGGATCTGATGGTCAAAGATGTATGGTTTTGATAGTTGAGGGTGTAGGATACCCGATTTTTTAGTTGGATGATTAAATACAAACTTTCACGATAGTTCAGTGGCTAGTTATGGACTTCTTCATGTAGTTTTTAGGTCCCATTCTTTTCAGCTCATTCACCAAATTATGAAACAAATTATTTGTTCGATGCTTCGAGAAATGTGATTTCTCAAAAAACTTTTGCTGCATTGTTTAGCCTATTTGTTTTAAACTATTTATCAAGTTTATTTTTTAAAAAGTATTTGATCTACCCATAATCAAATAGATAGTCCACGACAACAATATGCTCAATAATCTAAGTCGATAATGAGACTAACTATTTGATGCATTTGCAACACCCCCTACAGGTGCTCTCTTTAAAAATTAAAGCAATCTGAATCGATGATTTTTTTTATCAAAAGGTTCATATCTATTTCTACTGTCATCTTATATTTCTACTGTCATCTTACTTAGTGATAATAGAAACATGTAGTACTTTTTTTTGGCGTTCTCGATTAAATGTGAGTGATGAACCACATATCGACCTAACTATGAAACAAACATAAATAACAAAATACTTCTAATCACTATATTAATAAATTATTAATTTATTTATAATAACGAAACGATTCAGATAATTTTCACCCGTAGTAGCATCGCTCCATTTGCAAATGCTTGGTGCGTGTGCATCTTCTATGTAATTAGAAAAAAAAGGAACACTAAGAGCAAGCATGGCGATAGTGGCAAATGAGGAAGCCGGCGGACATGATTGAAATGCAGAGCATGGTGGCCGCGGCGAGCAGGGTGTCCGGAGGTGGTCGCGCTTCAGCACGGCGACGTACCGGTTCCACCGGTGGTTGCGGTACTCGTTGGCGTCGACGAAGAGCCGCGCGTAGTGGTGCCCCTTGGGTCGAATAGCGCGCCGCCGCTGAGCCGGTTGAAGAACGCCGCCGCGGCCTCCTCGTTTGAGAGCATGTTGTCCAGGACGCCCCGCCGCTGCAGCAACGCGACGTCGGCGGCCGTGTTCACCAGCGCGTTCATCAGCACGAGGTAGCTGCTGACGACGCCCTCCTTCCAGTCCCGCGTCGTCTGCTCCAGGGCGAGCAGGTTGGCCAGGAGGATCCTCGCGCCGGAGTTGAGCGCCAGCCGAGGGATCTCCATCGTCCCGCCGCGGAACGTCAGGTCGAACCGGCTCGCCGGCGAGGCCTTCTCCCGGAACGCCACGCCGAACTCCTGCAGCTCCGTCACGCACGGGATCGCCAGTGGCGTCGCGGTGGCGCCGCCGATGATCATCCGGGCGCGCACCGACGAGCTGGTGCCCGTGCGGATGTTGTTCCCTCCCCGCTCCGGCGGCATGACCATCCTCTGGTACTGGAGATGGAGCAGGTGGTGCACGGTGAGCTGGCTCGGCGCCGGCACCTGGCAGAACGGCTCGTGCAGGCTGAAGAACTTGTAGATGAGGTCAAGAAGACGCTGATCCACTGCGTAGTCGTCTCCCATGGCTGCCACACCGCCCCCGCCGGCGAGGTCTTTTGTCATGGCCAGGTTGAACAGCTTGGCGACGACGAAGAACGGGATCTGGTTCTCCACGAGGAGGAGGTCGTAGTAGACGTAGATCCATATCCACTGCATGTACGCGTCGAGCTCCGTCACGTCGCTCTCGCTCCACTTAGCAAGAACTCGAGGACGAGAAGCAGCCATGGAGCACCAGCATCTGCACGAACTCGTCGCTCCCCATCTCCAGGGGCTCGCCGTAGCAGCGCCGCGCCCGAGCCTCCACCGCGCGTGCCTCGAGCAGGCAGGCGTCGAGGTGGCCGCCGCCGCCGTCGCCGGCGTTCCGCAGGAGGAAGTCGCGGAGGAACCGCCACTTGTGGCCCTGCATGCCGCGGGTGCTCTCGCTGCCGAGGTGGTACGGGCCGACGGACACCACGAGCGGCTCGTACAGGCTCTTGTTCAGCGCGTGGACGTGGGACGGCAGGCGCACGATGGTGAAGGCCTCGCCGTCGGCGTCGCCGCCGCCGCCGCGAACAGCCGGTGATGCCCACAGGTCGCTGTCGCTGATCCCCTGCTCCATGCGACCATCTCTTGGCCGTCATCATCCATGGCCCCGATATCTTCGCGCAAGCTTGCTACCATCTCTTGGCGAAAGATGATCAAAGTGCTTGGCTGTGTTGACCTGGGAGTTGAACTCGCGTGTTCAGCTTGATGCTGTTGATGGCATGCAATCTACTACATATATGCTGCCATTTTCGAAAAAGAAAAAAAATCTACCTTTTTAGACAACTGCATCAAAAAAAAAAGTTAAGGATTTCACTGTCAGTTGCTGGGCCACCCCTTGTTTTTGAAGACTAATTTAGATTAATTTGTTCTGAAGTTGGCAAGCCGGTTGAACAGGAAGGCAGCAAAATTTTGAGAATCATGCAACATGTTACATCTGCATACATCATGCTCATGGTATGCCCATTTTGTTTTCTTTGTGTCCTTGTTCACCACGTTATAGGTGACAACAGTCTGAGCTGGAACTGTAAACTCAGAAGAGTGTTTCAGTCAAGCTGACCATGACTTGATAAAGGGCATATGGACATTAATTTGGCAGGACGAAAGAGAAACAGTAAAGAAAAATAAAAGTGGCAATTGCCTAGCTAGTGGATTACTGTGAGTCTGAGACAGTGGGAGATTTTGACATGAACAGTTTGAGTAATCTTTACACGGAAGGGGTTGACATCTGAAGTTGTATATCCTTCTGACAGTCGGCAGCAGCTATACCGTGAAGGCCTGCTGTATCGGCTTTGGGCGTAACGCGGTTTTCGAATAAAAACCGCGACGAAGTGAATAATGATGTAATTTAAATTTAAACAAAATTTAAATCGGTGTCGTGCCGTGATTTTCGTTTAAACTGTAAAAAAAACTGCGCTACATACAACGGTTTTCGTCGCGCGCGGCGTATAGAGAAAAATTTATTTTTGTGACGTGTTAAAAATTATAAAAAATACTAAAATTACTTATAAATATTTTTTTGATAAAATAATTTTTTTCAATTTTTTTAATTTACACAAAATTATTCAAACGAAACCGCATGGATACCGTATCGCACGGTTTTCACGATATTGTAACCCTGGTCGAGAGAGAACGTGTTTTGAACGTGTTTTGATTGTTCTCTTTGGATACATGTTGCATTGCAAAAAAATAAATTCTTATCTTATTAAATCAATTAATAAATATTTATTTGATCAAAGTAATACTATATTTTTGTTGAATAATTTTGTTGAATAAGTAGGTGATTTCAAAATTAAAAACTAATTATAAAATAGAAAAAACATAGTATAGATTATGAAGCCTAATAGTGGTAATGCGAGAATGAACATTATCCGGTTGCATAATTCTTAATGTTTTGAGCCATACATGTTTTTTAAAATATAATTTTACTATACTTTTCTATTATAATATATACAATATATATGTTATTTATGATTAAAGTTTAAAACATCAAAAATTATGAAATCCGGAGAGTAGATTAGTAGGAAATGTTCACTTGATATTAATAATGCTGAAGGGAAAAGTGAAACCAGTCGTTTATTATAGGTGGACGTTAGTTAGATCAGCCGGCTCGACAGCGGCGAGGTGCCGACGTCGACGGCCAGCGAAGCGTCCCCCACGCTCCGGCCGGCGACATGGCCATAGTCTCTGGTAGCTAGCAGGTGGTGCGCGGTGTGAGCTTAGCTCCGCGCCGGGACCTGGCAGCTGCTCGTGCGGGCTGAAGAACTTGTCGATGAGGTCAAGAAGACGATCTGATCCACCGCGTCGTCATCGTCTCCCATGGCTGCCCTGCCGCTGGCACCGGCGAGATATTCGCTCGTGGCTAGAGGCCAGGTTCTACAGCTAGTACGGGCCTACTTGGTAGTGGAACCGCTAAAAAATCGTCATATATATTGGGTTAAAAACTTTTAAAAACTTTTAGATAGAATTATAATTTAATATAGTTGTAATGTAACTACCATACAACGTATAACTTATATAGCTCCATTGTAACTACATTGTAATCTTTAGATATAAAATTACATATATTTTTAATACTTATATATAAGTTATAGTATAATTGTGATAAAATTATATCACACCTATATTATAATTACATTTGAAAGTCTTGCACTTGAAAAACTTGCGGCAGTTTCTTTATAGTCCGGAATGAGTTAAAATGCTCCCACAAAATACTGCTCTGTAATTTCACTTCAGACATAAGACCTGTTCAATTTGTTGCTAATTTTAACCGATGAAACAACCAACTAAACACATTTCAATCATTACCATCTTTTGAAATTTTGACAGTTTTAAAAGCTTTTCTCTCTTAAAACTCAACCAAATATTAACAAAGGGAAAAAAGAAAACAAAACCAACACTATAATATCAAATATACCAAAATTTGGTATGATTAATTTCGGCAGTAAAATGAACAAGCCGGTTAAATTTACGAATTAGAGCACTGGCAAATAGTCACGCGCACGCACCTCTCTCGCTCCACTAGAGCAAAAACTCAACATGTACAGGCCGCACAGTCACGCGTCACTCTCGTTTCGGAAAACTTATTTTTAATAAAACTAATTTTCTGTTTTAAATAATTATAAAATGGTCCTTTGTCACTCTCTGAGAGAGTGATTTTTTGACGTGGCTTACGGTCGTTGGCCTCCCGTCAAAGTTTTGAGTGTTTTTTAAATTTACGAAAATTCGGAGGGCCTACGCGCAAAATTCGCCCGTAATCAGGGCGGGCCGACGGCGACAGCGACGACCGTGGAGCGGGGCGAAGACGCCAGCGCGGGAAGGTGACGGTGCGGGTTAGGGTTAGGGGTCCGGATGATTTTTTTGTATTTAGGCCCTTCAAATTTTCACAAATTTAAAAAAACCTAAAACGTTGATGAAGACCAACGATCATGAGCCACGTCACAAAAATCATCCTCTACAAATTGTTTGAAACGAGAAATTAGTTTTATAAATCTTTTAAAAATTAAAATTAAAAATAAAAAAAGTCCTCGTTCCGGTGGGGACGGCCGAAGCGGGCCGCGAGACGGGGCGGTTTATTTAGGCCCAAAACGTGTGAAATTTTTGGCCCACGACGATGGAAATGGAACGGCCCGAAATGAGAAGCGTCGGCACTTGGGCCGTAGCCTGCAGGGTACTTTGATCTGTGTACATGGGCGCGTGGCCCCTGGGGAGTCGCTGTACACTTGTCCTTGGCTCCCTCGTTGGCAGCTAGCACAGCACCGGTCGGTCCCTTCCCATGTTGGCCTTGTAATAAAACCGTACGAAGTGCTCAGCAAAGTACATATGCTACAGAAATATAGTATAAGAGGACTACCACACTACAATACACTAGTGCTCTCATAAAATCGTCTTCTGCTGTTCTTCATTGCAGCACATGTGGTCATTATTTTCGTCGAAGAACAGTTGGTCGGTGTGGCAGTTATCGCCTGTTTGGTCACCCCAACAGCAACAGATACAGATGCAGCGAGCAGCCGTCAACACCAGCGTGCTACCACCAATCGCGATTTGACTAATCCCTTCATTTCCGAATTTATAAGCATAGATATATTCAATTTTTATGCTGATTGTAAGTACACGGAAATGAAGATTTTTAGTCAATAAGATGCTTAGAGAAGTCTAAAAAAATTAAAATCTAAAATTTAACCAACAAAATGATTGATATATTTTTATTCTTGGTTATAATATTTGTTAAACAATAATTTAGAAACGTTTATGTCTAATAACAGAGAAAATACTCGTAGATACCAAGAGCCTCATTGGTTACTTAAAAAGTCAAAATTTAAATTTTATAACAATTTTAAAGTTGATTTTAATGTAGTTTTTTAATATTAGCTTTAAATCATTATATATATAATACAAATTATATTATGATCATTACTAAACCGTTACTACGTATAATTAACTTTTAAGCCACCGATAGGCCACTCCAGCCATTGACACCGCCACGATTAACGCACGATCTCCTTCTCGAAGCCTCCCCGCGTAGTCGCGTTGCGGTCGGTCACAACACACCAGCGGAGCGGAGCGGTTTGCCGTCTGGGTGGCTGGCAGGTGGGCCCTCCTCGCGGCCGCTCCCGCGAGGGCAAAACTCGTGGGCGGCGTCCGTCACGGGCTGGGCCTCGTGACCTCCGCCCGCCGTCGATACGCTCGATGCCCCCTCTGCTCCGCTGTCCCCACTCCCCACCGCCTATTATTTAACAAGCCTTCGCCACCTCCCCGGCCACTCCATTCCACTCCTCTCCTCGCCTCTCCACGCGCGCTGCTGCTCCTGCTCCCCTGCACTCACGCTCGCCGCCGCCTCTCCGACAGCCATGGCCGCCATCACCACCGCCGCTGGATCCGCCGTCTCCTTCGCGCGGCCTGTCAAGGTATCGAAACGGATTGACTCCCCCTCGGCTCCCCTGATCCGTCTATTTCCTTCCTTCCTTCCTTCCTTCCTTACCTTCGCTAGGGTTTAAGCTCTGCTTCCCGGGGTTTGGGGATCGCGATTAAATCTCACGCGCGGCGCTCTGGGTGGTGTTGATCTACTTGAGGTTTGGTCGGTGAGGTTTGGTCGGTGTTCGCCCGTAGTTTGCTGTTTGGTGCCTGGCATTTTTGTTGATCGAATCTGGAATCGTGTGCGGTGTGGATCTCGGTAGATCTGTGCTTTAGGATTATGCTCGATTGCTCGGTGGGTTTATGGCGTGGCTTCTCATGTTCTGGAGTTCGTGGTGGGTGTATATAACTGATGGAGGCATGTTTAAGGGCCTGTCGCCAAATGATGTTGTCTGCTTGTCTGACCTTCGTGGTGCGTCTGTGAAGTTTGATTTTGCACTTTGGAGCATACTAATTTATGGTCTCTGATAGTCCCATGGCCCAAAACATCGTACAGTTCTAGTGGGATTTGTAATATTAGCCTACCATGTGAAATAGTGAATAGTCAAATGTGGCATATGAGTTGCTACCTTCATATTTATCTATAATTCATATCTAAGAGTCGAAAACAGTGAAGTTACACCTTACATGGTATGGGACGCTTATCTCGAAGTAAATTATGCATTCAAGTTGGCAACTTATGTTTCAATACTTTATGACATTGTAGCGTCTCAGTCAAGGCGAAATGAATCATAGAAATGATTCACCAACTTTACCTCTCTTGATGAGGCCTCTTATGAATGCACGATAATTAATTGTCACTTAATCTAAATTTCGGAACGTATGCTCACCAAGGTGCTATTCTTGTCCTTCACATCACATGAAAACTGAAATATATTATTGGTACTATCTAATCTGACCTACATTTACATTGACATGAAAGTGATAAGAATAACTCCTAAAACATGGGGATAAGTGTGATGCTCAGCAATACTTTTATAATGCAGGAGTAGTTTCAATTATACAAACTTGCCCTGTTGGAATTTACTAAAAACAAAGAGTCCAGTCATTCAAACCAAGAAAAATGGTCTGGTTTGCAGTTTGAAACAATGATTAATTGGTTAGTTTGTGAAGCTAAATGAGATTGAGGTTAATTCTGGCATGTGTACTTCTTTGAAAACCAACTTTTGGAATTGGTCCCTGTCATTTGTATTTATTTCTTCACCAGATATGTCTTAGATTACCAATGTTTCATGGCAAAGCTGCTTGTTTGTTGTTAGAGTAGCTTGGACTGATATCTGGTGGATGTGATCTTTAGTTTAATCATGTGATTTGACATTGTTTCTTCTTCTAATGGACTCTGTTATTTCTTATTTCACTTAATTTTGCTTTCCTTAAGAAGTTATGTTTGGTGGCTTACAGGCAATCAATGTCAGTTCAGTCTCTTTTACTGGTTTAAGGAAGAACAATGTGGCCTTCCCTCTGCAGCCAGCGACACAAAGATTTGCAGTTCACTGTGCTGTAAGCACCATACTTCTGTGAATTTTACGCACAATCTTAAAAGATAGATCCCATGATAGCTTTTGTTTCCTTTATTGAACTCACCATTTGGTGCTGCTATGCATCTGAGCAGGCCAAAAAGGAAACGGTGGAGAAGGTTTGTGATATTGTAAAGAAGCAGCTTGTACTTCCTGAAGGCACTGAAGTTACTGGCGCCTCTAAGTTCACCGATCTTGGTGCTGATTCCTTGGATACGGTGAGCCAACTGGATACAATAAGTTCATGTATTAGTTTCAACCATTTGGCATTAACCTCTACTTGTCCTGAAATTGCTTGATGTGTAGTTATTTGATATCAAATGACATTTGTGGTTGTTCCTTGTCCATATTATACCAGTTATACCTGGTGGCTTGCTTATAACAAAGTTCTCTGAAAATACCTTTTCATCTAGCAATATAGCTTCTCTGCGTATGATATTTTCTTTATGTTGAATCGTTTCCTGGACTAAAAAGTTCATGAAGCTTCTGTAGTCACATATCATGTGTCTACTGTTTACATAACTCGTCCTGATTCCCTTCTCCAAGAGATCTAAACTTTGTTTGAATCACTTTGTAGGTTGAGATCGTTATGGGTCTCGAAGAGGCTTTCAAGATCAGTGTGGAGGAATCAAGCGCGCAGTCAATTGCGACAGTGGAGGATGCTGCTGAGCTCATCGACAAGCTTGTTTCTACTGCACAGTAAACTCATATTCGTTGGAATAATGTGTCAACTGTCAAAGAGATTAAACTGCTGTTGTTGTTCGATGTCCATTTTTCTGTGCTAGATTTTACTGTGGAGAGGTGCCTTAGCAGCACATGATTATCATTGGCTGTTTTGCGATGCTATGACATTTTAAGCTATTGAAGTTGTTGAAAAGGAATTTCATTGCCGTTGTGTTAGGAAATCTATTCACTGGGTCTGTCTCCAAGTACTCCTTACGAGAGCCATGATTTACAACCTTGTTGACTGTTGTGCTGCTGCTTTCTTTTCTACTTTGTGGTGACGATTTGGACCTTGAGAAATGAGAAAACCATCTTGTGCTTTCTAAAAACAACTTAAAGGTGGGAGCAAATGCTCCGATGCTCGATGCTTTTTACACAGGAGTCAATGAAATTCTGGGAGATTCTGCCTGGTTTAAGTGTGACAATTCTATGTTCATGAAAAAATAAAGAAAAATATGCAGTGTTTTGTGCCAGCTGTTGTCATTACTCCGGACGGTATGAGTCTCTGATGTTTTGCTAATGTGACCATCGGAGGCTTGAGTTTTCATTTTTTGATCCAATTCAAAAGTTCTACTCTCTCTGTTTGATCTCTTTGTTTTAAAATATAAAGAAATTTTTAACGGATGTGACACATAACATACTGACAGGGAACTACTTCCTTCCAGATTCCATTAATAGCTTGACAGGAAACTACTTCCTTCCAGATTCCCATTAATAGCTTGACAGGGAACTACTTCCTTCCAGATTCCTAATGTGTCTTATCCGACTATAATTGTTTATATATTTTTATATATTTTGGGACAACCGAATAATGTATCTTATCCGACTATAATTTCTATAACTATTATAAATTTTTTAGTCTCTTTTATAAATTAATTTCTATAACTATCTATAAAAGTATAAATTTTTTAGTCTCCTTTATAAATTTTTGTTAGTCTAGCTTTTTTTAGTTTAGCTTAGTGTTTATAAAATTAAATCGCGGAACTGAAAAGAGTGTTTTATATGTCGACTATTTTATAGAAAATCTCTTAAATTTTTATAAAATTAACTTGCGAAATGTTGGAAAAAGTGTTTACCCAAAATTTTTATCCGCGTGACTATTTTACGTAAAACTATGTTTATAAAATTAATCTACAGTTCCAATGAATTATGATAAAATAAAATAACGCTCATTGAATATTTACTAATATTTACTAGTCTTTATATATTTTGGAACATATGATAAAACCTTTAGATTTTTATATATTTTATGATAGATAAAAAAAACCCTTTATATATTTTACGATTATATCGTATTTTAGGACATTCGATCAAATTTTTTATATATTTTACGATAGAGGAAAAAGTTTTATATATTTTATGATTTATATATTTTACGGTAGAGGAAGTGGTATTCATTCTTTCGATCTGACAAGCAAGGCACGATTGGTAGCATCTAAGTTCAGACCTCGGGCTGATCTAGGACTGCATTTTAGTTACAGTTTTGCTAAGAGCCTGAGATAACACACTCTCATCTCACAATTTTCTACTAATCCATACTAAAACAGCTGCTGTAGGAGTTTTGAAACTGGAAGTCATGATAAACCATGCTTTACTTTCCGATGACATGAGTAACTCACTCATTGCGAGCTTGCAGCGGAAGAAAACCCCATCATTCTGTCCACAAGCACCGCACCACGCCGACGGTACAAACGAAACCGCACGAGCCCCACGCGTGCTTCCCTAGCTTTTTCTTCCCTTGGTTACACAAAAACAAAAACACCCTCTTGCATTGCAATTGTCTCAAATGGTAGTACCACTAAGCAAGATTAGCTGCTAATCCGCATAATTAATCTAATAAAAACACGCTATCGCCAAGGTTTAAACCCTTGCGTCATGGTTAGACAATTTCTTATCAGCAACTAAGCAAGATTCTGAGTCAATTTTGTTGTTTCTACTGTAACTAGAGTAGCTCATCAGGTTTACAAAATCGGACAGTTATCGTGAAAATCAGTCTTTGAGAACATGAACTGCTCGGTTTTCCGCCAAGTGCAAAAAAAATACAAACTTGTTTTAAAGTTTTTTTCCGTCAAGTTAAAAAGAAGACCAAAACTTGATTTTACATTTTTAACAAAAACTGACAGGATTTTGTTGGAAGCCAATGGCTTTCAAATGTTTTTTGCGAAAACCGCTGATCACCGTTTTTTTCTTGGGAACTGTTGGTGAAACCAGCTGCAGTGTAAGGCCATCAGCTTCAGGCCGAGTGGAGAAAGTCATTGTCGGAGGAAATTCCCCGACAGCCACTCGCACGGGCTGCACGGCTGTCGGCGCGGCAGGCGCGACACCCGCTGCCGTCATCGATTAGCTCGAGCTTTTCGGTGCCCGGCTAGAGCTAGCTAGAGCTATACATATAGCGGAGGAGCAGAGGCGGGAGAGAGTGGTGGAGAGGAGAGTGAGAGTGAGCTGGTGGTAGGGAAGATCTCGATCGATCGATGGCGGAGGGGAAGAAGGCGAGGAGGGAAGAGGAGCTCGTGGAGGCGGCGCTGGCCGCGGCGGCGGCGGCGCTGTTCGTGTCGGGCGTCAAGAAGCTGGTGCCGGCCGTGCTCATGGCGCGGTGGTGGCCCGCGGCGATGCTCGCCACGGCGCCGTCGCCCGTCCTGTTCCTGCTGCTCAACGTCATCATCGCCTCCATCGTTGTGGCGTCCGTGCAGCCGAGGCGTGCGGCAGCGTCGGCGACGGCCGCCGCCGCCGCCGAGCACGACGGCGCGCGGTGCGGGGAGGGCGCCAAGAAGGCGAAGAGAAGGAGGAGCAAGAGGCGGGAGAGCGCCGAGGGGACGTTGACGAAGCTGGCGGCCGCGGCGGCGGTGGTGCCCGTCGCCGCTGACAGCTGCTGCATGGCGCTGACAGTGGTGAAGGACGGGGCGGAGACACTGCCACCGGCGACGGCTCCGGAGACGCAGCAGGAGGAGGAAGCGGATGGGAATGCGGCGGCGGAGGAGGTGAACAAGCGGGCGGAGGAGTTCATCTCGGCGTTCCGGCACCACCTCAGGGTCGACTCCTTCTCGTCGGGAAGCCGGCGAGCCGGCGGCGCCAGAATCGAAGCCTGCTTTTGACTGGAAGTTGCACCGAGCAGAGTGCTTCTTGTTTCTGCACATTTTTCTTTCAGTCTCTTGCTGTTTTTTTTTGTTTTTTTAACTTTGGAAGCCGAGATGTAACTCTACTCTTTTAACATCAGTTTGATGAAAACGTAGGGCCATTTGAAACGCTTTAATGAAAAAAAGGAAAAACAGAAAAAACATAATTCTGACAAAAATACAAGAGCAAAATAGAGGATAAAACGTAGAAAAAATATACATATGATCGTTTGATGGGACTTGATTGGACTAAAAAGAATAAGTCAAACATATCAATACGATGAGAGAGACTCAAAGAAAATTGAAAAAAATTTTCAATAGATTAGATTGAAGCTATGCTAAGTTTTCTCAAAAAAATGTTGTTCCATAAGAATTTCAAGGATGAGATAGAATTAAATCCTTTTTTTCAAAGTCATTCACAAGAAATTTTCCTATAAAATTAAAATCCTTCAAAATATCTATGTTTTTCAAATCAAAGATGCCTCTTGCATGCTTGGAACTAGAGGGATCTAGCCGAATTTCGCCCAAGTTTGTTTGAAAGGAGAAAACACAACTTAATAAATTTACAATACTTTCTATATATAACCATGCCAACTTGTCAAGCAACCTACGCCAAAACATATGAAGAGAATGTCTCGGCTCTGTTGAGGGCACTCCCGGCCATCTCATATAGCGCACCAATAGAAAGTTGAAAAAACTTCAGCAAACTCCAAAACATTTGTTCACCACTTTAGCAATCCTCATGCATTTATACGTGTCATATCTTCGTCCTTTGCTAGATACTGTTAATTTGGTTTTGACTTAGAAACTTTTTAATAAACGGTTGTTGTTTCTATTCAAACAAATGCAGATTTTATCCATTATCTAAAAAACAATCCTCAATACATTTATTTTTCACTTTAGTAAAATCTAATGTATTAATTAATTTAAAGATAAAGTCTTTATACGATAAACATATGCTAAAAATGAAGTTTTTTTAACAAAGGGAGTAAGATTTTCTGACGTGTCATGTAGAAGAGAGAGGAGAAACATGAGAAACTTTTGAAGCACACAAACTAAAAATGTAGAAATTGCAAAACACATATTGTAAAAAAAAATATTCGACATAAAACCCAAGAAAAAGATGGCCAAGAGAGAGGTAGCTATAGAACATATAATTTTGGACCCACTAATAGACATTATGCTATGGGCATGATAATCTATGTGCGCGATTATTGGGAGTGCTATGAATGAAATAGCCAAAATTCCTACATAGAAGGATTTGTTTTAAAGTAGGATGGAACTAGCAACGGTTATGACGCTATATTCTTCATAAAAAACTGTCAAAATTTTTAAATGTATTTAATTGTAAATTCTAAAATTTCAAATGTATTTAATTGTAAATTCTACATCAGACGCTGTAAATTTCAAGTCTTACTCATTGTAGGGGAAAATTAGGATAAAATATAGTTGATTATATACTTGAATCATTGAAAAAAATAGTGTAAATTAACACATAAGTAAAGAACAAGAACAAAATTTAATAAGGAAGATACGAGGCTGCTTTTATAAAAATGCCTTCAATTTGGCAAATTACTTTTTCAATGGTAGACGACATACGAGGTGTCCGTAGTGACTTCATTAATCTCAAAAATAAAAAATATGTTGTCTCAGTTTTTCGAAGATGTTTATAGAGATAGAGTGTACGTGTATGTTCATATGGATGAGTGTGCGCAAGTACTTATTTTTTAGAAAAATGAGTTTTAGCTTTTTTCATGCTTTACGAAAGTGTATGTAACACAATGTGTTTTGGTTTATACGGAATGTGTTAATGTGAAGTGGTCCATGGCATGCACGGTTGGAAATATGAGCCTATGTACTGTTCATATTTTAATTGGAGGAAAACATATTGATTAAATAAGATGCAAGCACAAAACACAAACAAATATGCAACATACTGAATGCAACAAAATACGCGAGGGAAATCACTCACCGATCCTGCGCGAACGAAGTCGAACTCGCCGGTGCACATGAAGCAGAATACCAAGCGGTCGCGTGTAGACACGGCCTAAAAACATGATTACCTCCCCATGTAGGAGACTCGCGGCAGTGGTTTCGAAGATCCCGCTTTCTTTGAATCCGGTGCACACCGAAGGCAAAGGGTGATGAGGTGCAGCAGTTAGAGAGTCGAATAGCACGCGCGAGTGGGGATAAGAACTATATGTCCACCTTCCTAGCCACCAGGATGTCTCCTAGTTAAGACTCATCAAGTGCTTTAGATTCCCTGTCATCAGCCAGCAAAAACTGCCCTCATGAACCGCCCCTCATCAAGCAGTAAAAACTACAGAAATTGTCGACGAGGCGCAGCAGCTAGAGTCAGGAACTGATACACTTTAATGATGTTTAAAACAATATTAAATCGTCATTGACGCAGCCCAAAATAAAAATTACACAAATAATAGCTTGGTATACACGTCACAAGTCACATGATTTTTCACGCGAAAATGCGTGCGGGCTGTATGTGCCGTGTGGACACAATCTCCTTCTTTCTCATATGTATATATTTTGTATAGTGCATAGAAAGGAGACTTCATATTTAAACAAGGCAATCTTTCATTGAATTAGTAATATGGATGTAAACGTTGTGAATGCTTTGAAATTTCAGATTGGACCATTAATGTGCCAATTTCCAACATTCCAACATGCACAATGACATGTTTGCAGTGCCTCGATACCTTTGCGGAATGATTATAGTAGCCAGCGTTTCTAGCTTTTCACGAAATCATGTTCTGTGAATATTTGTTTTTAATTCTTTTCACAACATAATAAGTGAATGGTAGAACATACATTCCATCCCCTCAAAATCCTCATGCATTTATACGTGTCATATCTTCGTCCTTTGCTAGATACTGTTAATTTGGTTTTGACTTAGAAACTTTTTAATAAGCGGTTGTTGTGTTTGTTCAAACAAATACGGATTTTATCCATTATCTAAAAAGCAATCCTCAATGCATTTATTTTTCATTTTAGTAAATTCTAATGTATTAATTAATTTAAAAGATGAGTCTTTATACGATAAATGAGATATGCTAAAAATGAAGTTTTTTTAACAAAGGGAGTAAGATTTTCTAATGTGTCATGTAAAAGAGAGGAAAAACATGAGAAACTTTTGAAGCACACAAACTAAAAATGTAGAAATTGCAAAACACATATTCTAAAAAAAATGTCTTCGACATAAAACCCAAGAGATGGCCAAGAGAGAGGTAGCTAGAGAACATATAATTTTGGACCCACTAATAGACATTATGCTATGTGCATGATAATCTATGTGCACGATTATTAGGAGTGCTATGAATGAAATAGCCGAAATTCCTACATAGAAGGACGTAAGTTTGTTTTAAAGGAGGAGGAGAAGGCATTGACGTTCCGGATCGTGTCGCATTGACGTTTCGGATCGTGTCGCAGTACTTTTACATGCCAATCACGCAGGCCGCATGAGGGTTTAGGGTTTAAAATAGGGTTTAGGGTTTAGGTTAGGGGTTAATGGTAAAAGGGTTTAGGTTTAGGGTTTAGGGTTTAAAATAGTTTTTAAATACGACAAATGTTGATTATATGTTATTATTTAAATTTTAAATAGTTTGGAATATGACAAATGTTAATTATATGTTATTATTTCAATTTATAATATTTTTTGTTAATTATATAAACATATGTTAATTATATATGAATATATGAACATATATATTAATTATAATTATATATGAATATAACACAATATAATTGGGCATTGTAATAATTAGTCCGGTTTTAAAACCAACCGGGACTAGAGGCGAATTTCAGGTGGGCGGGAAAACATCTCTAGTCCCGGTTGGTGGCTTCAACCGGACTAGAGATGCCCCTACCCAGGCCGCGTGGCTGCCCGCCATCTCTAGTCCCGATTGGTGGCTTCAACGGGACAAAAGGTATGATCTTTAGTCCCGATTGAAGCCACCAACCGGACTATATCATCTCTAGTCCCGATTGATGGCTTCAACCGGTACAAGAGATGTCGTACCTATATATAGCAAGGGCCTCACTGGATCCAAACACTAAGCCGTTTTCACACAACTGCATCGTCTTCTTCGTCATTGCCGTCGCCGAGCACAAGGACGCCGCCGCAGCACGCCGTCTCCGTCGTCTTCGTCGCCATCGTCGCCGCTAGAGGACCTCTGCGCCGTCGTCTTCGTCGCCGTCACCGCGCCCATCGCAGGTTAGCCGCCGCCGCCCTTTTTCTCCATGATGCACGCTAGGGTTTAGGCCGCCGTCGATGCCATTGCCATCGCCGCCATTGTCGTGGCCGCCGCCGCCCTCCCTACGCCGCCCGCTCCCCTTGCCGCCCCCCGATCCCCACACCGCCGACCGCCCCTAAACCCTTAAACCTCGCCTCCCTCCACGCCGTCGGCAGCCTGCATCCTCGCCGCCGCCATCGCCTCCCCTCCATGCCGCCGCCGCCGCTGCCGTGCTATGTTTAAATTTGCAAATTATGTGAATGTGAATGAATGAGTAGGATTTGAATATGATTTCGATGTGTATGTGTAAATTTGTGAATATGATTTCGATGTGTATGTGTAAATTTGTATGGACTTTATATGTAAATGGACTGTTTATTTAAATTTTAATGCATGAATATTGTGAATTTAGAAATTTGAATGTGTATTTAAATTTAAATGCATGAATAGATTTAAATTTGAATGTGTACGTGACTTGTGAAGTTTGTATTTTTGAACGAACGAGAACGATAAAATCAACAAACGGATGTGAACGGACGGACGGACGAACGAACGAACGGGTGTTCGTTCGTTCGTTCGTGGACGAACGGACAGACGGACGGACGTACGGACGTGGACCAATGGACGGACGGACGAACGAACACTCATTTGTTCATTCGTTCGGTCGTCCGTTCGTTCGTTCGTTCGGTCGTTTGTTCGTGGAGGAACGGACGGACGTACGGACGTGGACGAACGGACGGACGGACGAACGAATACTCGTTCGTTCGTTCGTTCGTTCGTGGACGAACGGACGGACGGACGTACGGACATGGACGGACAGACGGACGAACAAACACTCGTTCGTTCGTTCGGTCGGTCGGTCGGTCGTTCGGTCGTTACAACGTACATAGGCATGCAACGTCCTCTCTCTCTCCTCTCTTCTCCACTTCCTCTCCTCTCCACCTTATCTCCCTCACATCATTCTTCTCTCTTTCTGTCCTCTCCTCCAGATGATCGTACTCACGGACGTCAACGAACGTTAGAACGAACAGACGATAGTTTAGGATTTGGGTTTGGGTTAGGGTTAAGGGTTCGAACGAATGGACGTGAACGAACGATAGCTTAGGTTAGGGTTGGGGTTAAGGATCCGAACGAACGGAGACGTGAACGATAGGTTGAACGAATGGTCGATCGTTCGGTCGTTCGTTTGGTCGGTCGTTCGGTGTGGATGTAATCCAGGAAGCGACTTCTGAAAAATATCACCATTGTTGATGTGCACAATTGGATCTAGTATCTGTCGGATTTCATATATTTTTTCCATCTTCTTCTTTTTTGTGTCTATGTTTTTTACGTAGACATACATGATATTCTTGAATAATTGATTCATGTATTAACCGAATAAATATTTTTCAGAATTCTTTAATTAAGTCCTCAACCCACAACAATCAAATGGCGGATCATGACGAGGAACAGTTTCTCCTTGATGAGATCGCACGAGGAACAGAGTTTTACAACGAGGAGGGACACGAAGATCCAAATCAGTACCTCAACGAGGAGGGGAACGAAGGGGGAGACGAGCAGAGGAACGAGGAGGGGAATGAGGGCTCCGCCTCCGCTGGACAGAAGAGGCCACGCGGCCTTAGCAAGAAAATAGAGGGTCGACATGTCATAACGGAGGTGGCACCTGACGGTCGACCAATTGCCCCATAGGACGCCGCAAGGAAGTTTGTGGCGCACAGCGGATGTGTGGTGAGGGATCACGTGCCTGTAAGCGTTGCCAACTGGAGACGGTCTACCAAAGGAGGAGAGGAGCAGAGCTATCTCCCAGACTCAGAGAAACAGATGCTATGGACGCAATGCGCAGACGTTCACCATCCCGCACTCGAGATCGTGCAAGGGTCAAGGAATGGACGTTGAAGAAAATGACAGAGCTCTTCGGGAACTACAAGAAACAAGCTTACACAAGAAATATATCCGAAGGGCTAGACACCGACTTTGACAAGTTCCCAAAGTTTAGAGATCATTAGGATGCTTTTGTTGAGCATAAGACCAATGAAGAAGCGCAATCTATCATAGAAAAGAACAAGGCGAACGCAGCCAAAAGAAATACCATCACGGGCTTGGGTCATGCGGCTATAAAAAGCAATGGAGAAATGAGAAAAATGGAAGCCGACCTAGAAGCACGGGATATCGTTCCGAGCACAAGAAACGGCCGGAACGATCAAAGAACTGGTTCTATGCTCACGGCGGCTCACTTAATCCCGTCGATGGCACTGATCTTTGGTGATAAAATTCAAGAAGCCGGACGGAGGTTAGAGGAGGCGATGCAGGCCAGTTCCTCGGGCGCGTTCAGGCCTGATAGAGAGAAGGACGAGCTAACGCTCATCCTCCAAAACCCAGAGCACCCGAGGCGTACGCGAGGAAAAGGCGTCGTCCCCTAGAAATACGGGTTCCAAGTTGACGTCGGCACATAGAGGAGCCGAATGAGGTCAAAGCGAGAGAATGATGCTAGATTTGCTGAGATGGAAATGAAGCTCTCGCAGATCGATTAGATTGTCGACGAAAGTGTGGACCCCTGTTTTTGGAACGGGTATCTTTCGTGTTCTTAGTACCATTTCCCTGGATCGAGTAGTTGGTACCCACGAAATACAACACTGAATAATCAGGTGCACATGCACGAATAGTCTTACAACGAAATTATTACAACGATAGGCCCGAAGGCAAAGTTCAGCACACAGGACCTCATGGTCCGGATACAACACAAAAGCAGAAATTAGATACGGCAGCGGAATAAAGGCAGTGGTATGTCGGTTGCCACAGGCAACGACCGGAGCTAAGACCTAGTAAGCGCCATCAGCTTCTTCCCTTCCTGGTAGTAGGCGTAAGGATCCTCCGTATCTTCATTCCCAACATCTGAAGGTTTGTGCGTATAGCAAGGGTGAGTACCAACCGTACTCAGCAAGCCAACACGGAAGTGATGTATATGATAGGGTTATTCAAGGAATGGTTGAGGCTCTTTTGCGTAAAGCCAATTTTTATAAATCCTTTCACAAGCCTATCAACTAGCCAAGTCAAGTTTTAGTTCCATGGTTCATTAATTCGGTGACGGTTCTGTCTACCATCCATCGTGATTCCAAGGATGACTTCCCGCCTCCGATTCGTCATGGTTTTCTGGGGAGTCCACCCCTTCTCGCATCTCGAGAAGTTGATCCACCAGCGAATGAAATCATCATGCAAACCCATCCCAGCATTTTTAAGTTTAAAGTCTAGCCAAGCGAAAGTCTTGTCACGACGCTCACTATCCATGAGCACGGCTATTTGAATAGATTGATTCATTCACACTGCAGTGGATGTACACTTTACCCGTACTCCGTGACAACCCAACAAATGAGCCTGCGTCCCAACACATGAGACGGTCACGGCAAAGCCTTTCGATAACCTCACTTTGACAGTACCCGCTCCATGAACTTAAGCCCTCATGCACTCTAGCCGTCATTTTCTAGCAGTGAGCGGAGTTCTGGCGCACCCGGGGTAAGGGAAAACTTCCTCAACCTTAAAGTTCAATTAATATCGATTTAATTCCACCATCTACAACATAGGCCGCAGCCTCATCCTCATCACACAAACCACATCGTAAAGAACCATCTATGCAAGGATACTGCCTCCGCTTGGCTATCTAGTCAGCTAGGTCTATACCCATTCGAGAAGTATGGTTGTACTGGCTCGTTTCCCGGCTATCTCATGGCTCGGTCCTTAATTGACCAGGGTCGGCACTTGCCTTTTCCGGAATCCACCCAAGTCATCCGGCCGCCCCAGTCTAAAACATTTGTATAGTACTTTCAATTTTCATCAAACTTAGTTCATCATTCTCATGGCCATGTGGCGCTCATGTCTCCACAGGCCGCATCTCAACTACCTTCCCTAAGGTAGTTGCCCAAGCACAAAGCTTCTTTGTAAAATTATGAGTATGCAGGGATCTAGTATAAGCAGGGCTAAGCATTTTTACCAAAGTTAGCCTCCGGTCATATCACATCGAAGGTTACAAAGAATAATTCTAATGGTAATCAACCTCAAAGCAGGGATATTAAACATAGGTACTCATTTGTGTATAGAATGCAATTTGTAATTGAAATCAACATCATTTCGCAAAGTAGGATTAATATGTTCAAAGAGTGTGATGACTTGCCTTGCTCGCACGCTTGTGGAGTGGTGTCTTCAACGGGTCGATGCCGATCTCTTCAAGTGCTACCGTACGTGCGAAAGATCAATCGAATCCGATTAGAATCCCATATAACACCAAAAGGTCGAAAAGATCCGAAAAGCCTCGAAACGATTCCAAGCTCTAAGCCCAAATTCCTACTTGAGTTTGTACTAAGATCGCCTAGGAAAACTCCAAGTTTTGACATCGGGTCGATGACTTAGGGTTTTCGCAAGCGACGATCGTGATTTGTTTGAAAAAATGGATTTGAAAATATCCGCGGAGGGATTGGTGCTCGAGGTCTTGGAGGTCCGAGCACAAAAAGAGAAACATATTTAAGTGGCGAGAAAGATCTAAACGAACTTGGATTCAAAAACGACGCAAAACGAAATTTCGGAAAAGTCCGGTTTTGATTTTCAAATTTTCGCACCGAGGAAACATACAAGAAAATAATTTAATTTTGCCCAAAATTTTACTCAAATCTTTCCAAAATATTTTTCCAAATTTTCTAAAATTTTTCCAAATTTTTCTTTTTCTTTTTTTTATTTTCTCTGCGCCACTGTTCATTGCCCGAAAGGTGTTCGACCGTGGCGCGGCAAAAACAGAGGCGGCGGCGGCGGTAGTGCGCGAGGAAAAAGGGGGCGGCGACGGGGCTTACCGGCGACGGCAGCCCTCGGGGAGGTGCGGCGAGGCACGGGCGACTTCGGCACACGGCGACGACGGCGTTGGCGCTCGAGGAAAAGAAGGAGAGGCGGCGGGTGCGGGAAAGGGGCGGGGAGCGCCGGCCTTTTATAGGCGCGGCGGGAGAGGAAATGGAGGAAGGGGGCCGGCGCAAGCTCGGCTCGGCGGTTGCCATGCGGCGGCGGGAGGCTGGGCCGGCGCGGGTGCTTGCGACGTGGCGGAAGGGGCGCGACGCGGGCGCAGGGTCCGGCGCGGGTCGGCGACGTGCGGCGACGATGGCGCAGCGCGCGGGCAGGCGTACGGCGCACGGCTGGGGCGCGAGGCGCGGGAGGGTCCGGCGGCGCGCGTGCAGCGCGGCGTGGCGCGTGTTGCGCGCGGGCGGGCGCGGTACGGTTTGGTACGGCGTCGAGCACCGGCGCAGCGTGAACAGTGCGATTTTATAATTTTCCCGATTTTTTATTTTTAATTCCTATTTCTATTTTCCTCCCTCTAAAAATTCCAAATTAAATTCCTATATTCCAAAAATAATTTTTAATACTATATTTTCAACTTTTTCTCCACTTTTATTTTTCCACATTTATTTTTCATTTTTATTTATTTAAATTCCTTTTTCCTAATTTTCATACTTCACCTATTTATTTTCCAAAAATTTCCCAGTTCCGAGTAAGACTCCCAAATATTTTATTGTTTATTTTGTGTCCTAATTTATTTTCCCCAACCACAATTACTATTCTATTTCTTCAAATTCGTATTTTCATAAATGCGCACTTCATTCTCCGATTTCTTTCAAAAATCCCTAATACTGAATTTCGAATTTCTCTCTCCGACAAACTCCAAATCATCCACAAACACCAAAAAGGGAATTGATAACAACTAGATTTATGCAACCGAGCGGCAAATAAGAAGCAACAAACCCAAGGAAAATCAACAAGCGAAGGTTTTTGAAAGTTCCGATTTTTGCGTTCCGATTTCGCTTCTTCAATTTTCGGATGTTACGAAAAGGGTGGCCCTAAGGTTGGGAGGAGCGGAGCGTGGGTTAGCCAACAATGGATCCAAGAATAACCGCACAACTCCAACAAGGCGGCAAAGACAAGCGCTCTCTGGAAATGAAGGCGAGCCGGCCTCACAAGCTCAACCGGGTCCGCCATGCCCCGTGGATGACATCACACGGCGGACCCCGTGTGAGCTGCACATCTCGCTGAAAAACATAACAATAAAGGTATGTTCGTACTTTTATGTTGTACGTATATTTTCTTGAATAACTTGTCAATCAACGTTCATTACTAACTAATAAGCAATCTTCTCGAACAGGTCGCGTCGGGCATGGCTATTCCAGTAGCCCGAGACGACACCTACCACTCCTGGCCTGTTCCACCTTCGTACTCGAAGGTTGAAAATTGAACAGGTGAAACGCGGCTATGAAGATCTGGAGCTGGATATCCCCGGAGGAGACGGGGAGACGACGCTAGGAGAAACGGCTTATGGAATATTTCTCTGGAGGAAGATCTTCATAAAATTCCCCGGATGAACAGTGTATCCTATCGTTCCACCGTCCTCGCCTCCACGTGGGCCGTCTCCTTCGCCTCCTTCGCCGCCTCCGCCTCCTGCGTCGCCTCCACGAGCACCAACTCCTAAACGGCCGTCTCCAACTCCACCGCCTTCCAATCCTCCTTCGTCGCCACAACGAGCACCGACTCCTAAACGGTTATCATCCAAGAACGCGCTGTCAATATCAAGCGGCCGTCCAAGAAAGACTCAGAGAATTGAGAAGATGCCGCCGCCCGCACCAAAGCGGTCGGCTGCTGGCAGGGCGAAGAAAACGGGCAAAGATGTACCCCAGCTTGGCATGCAGCCACAGAAGCCTCTGAAGTTCAGCACGATTCCAAATATTAGACCTGATTTAAGACAATTCATGCAAGAAGTTGGAATTAATATGGATCAATTACACGGGCGTACACCCTTGGCAAAGGCTCCGCTTAAATACAAGTTCAACCTTGGAAAGCCTCTCGTCAAGCCGGATCTCGTGAAAAGGCTTCCAACTCAAATGTACCGCTTCCATCAGTGGTACATGCAACGATCCAGCAAGGGTGAAGACATGATAACATGCAAATATTCAATTGACTACTTCTTCGATGGAGATGACTACCTCTATATCCAATTCAAAGATATATTCGACCTGTACCAACTTGATGCCCTCGACGTCTCACTTCTAACTGCGCGGGTTTTGTAAGTATCCCCTGTTATTTCGTTTTTTACCTCCTTGAATTTAGCTGACTAAAATTCTTTTTAACCGTTGTAGAATGGTGATCCAATACTGCAACAAGCACGAATGCACCAAGCATGGATTCATGGATCCACGCAAAATCAATGGCCCATTGGTTGATCAGTTTCCTAATGACACCGTGAACAACATATACAACGCGCTTGTGAAGCAACACTTCCGGTCCTTCATCCCTTCTGCCCTACAATACTGCGTAAGTTTTTTCTTTCTTTCCGAACTAATTTCAATCCCGTGCATACATAAAGTTTCATATGTGTTATCTAAACCAATTTGCAGATTCCACTGGATTCTGTTAGTACTTGACATGGATCAGTCGAAGATCCATGTCTTCGACTCAATGGATAAACAAGAGTCCACGTACTCCGACATATTTGAACTGTTTAACAGGTAATGTCATCTTACTTTCTATTGCATATATGCGGTTCTCGGATAATTACGTGCTAACTTTCAACTGCACGTAGGGCATGGGAACGATTTCGGGTCAATGCTCGCGGAAATTGGAAAGATAAGCTCTCTGTGCGGATGAAGTTTCCAGGGAGTAACATGTCTGCTCCTAATTTGAGTTGAATCATTATTATGTTCTAAAATGTGAAATGCATATTAAATCTATCGTCGTTTCTCTTTTAGTGTGCAAAACAGTCGCAGGGCACCAACCTATGTGGATATTACGTCTGCGACTACATTCACTGCTTTGTGACCGAAGTCAAAACTGTCGATGATCTAGATGTACGTATAACAACAATTCATACATTACGTCTCGATTTTTATTCACTTCATATATTTATTTCTCGTTTATTCTAATTAATGACAGCTTATGCGAGTAAGAGACGACCTCTCCCACGAGACTTTCATACAAGCCGCTCAGGAAGATTTGATGGGATTTATTAACGAGCAGGTCGTTGATCCCGCGGGATAGTTCTTCATTAGTTTTAGTAGCTAAACCACTCAATCCACAGCAAAGTTGATTAGAGATAATTTTTTATAAGCTAGCTAGGAAACATGTATGAATATTGTACATATTTTGGTAATATATGTATATTTCCTTTCTTAAGTTCATTTAAATATGTGTAAATTATATATTTATACATATATATGCATGTTGCATATATATATATGTAATATAATATATGTGTGTAATATATATATAGTAGTAATGTTGGAGAAATGGGCAAATTAAAAAAATAAAAAGAATCTTTAGTCCCGGTTGGTGGCTTCAACCGGGACTAAAGATGCATATCTAGTTCCGGTTATTTAACCGGGACTAGAGGTCGCCAATCTCATAGTCTCGAATTTATAGTTTCAGTTTGACAACCGGAACTACTTAGAGTTACCAACCTAGTATGGTTTTCTCGAGTAGTGTATTATAATATGCAAGATTAGCGATGGCAATTTTATATGCCAGACACATGATAAAAAAAGCATACACATGGACATATTGTACAAAGCATGTCATGACGAAATCAAGGCTCACATTATGATGATGTGAGATAGACGATGGCTATTTCAGATGACGACATGTGGCTCAAATGAAGCATACACATGGTGATATCTTCTATAAAGAGTACTGTGGTGGAGTCCAAATTTGTCATAGCGTTGATTTTTTTTCATGGAGCTTGTGTCGGTGATGTAGCCCATGGTTTTCATCTAATCTATGCAATGACATGTTAGCTTTGTCTCGCTAGCTTTGTACAGTGTTACGACAAAAATGTTTTATCACTTAAAAATTGACATATTTTATGTGGTTTTCATGTGTATTTTGGATCTAGAATCCATCTGCACACCCAAGTGATATCTAAATTGGAACTTTCTTTTTGAAAGCAACACCATTATATTATGCCGTAAATTGTCTATTACTTTAAAAATGTTTAAAAGAAGTAAAACAAAAAATACTTGAAAGAAAATTAGACATCTTATACTATGCAAGGTTTGTATAATAACGATGTAAGATAGAAGGTGACAATTTTATATACCGATACATGATACAAGAGAAATACGTACACATGTGATGACATCTTCTAGTAAAAAGTGATTACAACGGCGTTCAAATTTGTCATAGATGCACCGCTAGTGACAACGATGGCATGTTATGGACGGCTCCATTGGCTCGTAAAGCATCGAAGGCAGTTGATTGTTGTGTGTGCTTACCACAACCCGTATTTATCGTCCCCCACGTAATTATCAGCTGCTCTTTCGTGAATTAACATAGTTTTCCTCAAATTTGTAAAAGGTTTTAAAAAAACAAAAGTCACTATCTCAGAAAAGTGAGGAGGAGGTAGCATTGCCGGATGGCCCATCACTCTTTGTTGAAATGTCAAGAAAATGCCACCTAATCCCAAATAGACAAATGAATAGGTGTACAAGTTATAATTATAAATAAACCACGATCGAATCTATGAAAACATAGGTTTATACGTTTCTTTTAGTTTCAACTTTAAGGATAATTTTTTTCACAATCTTCTTTCGAGAACCACCTAAGGTTTAAGTTTTTATCATTAAAAAAACCAGTTGTATATATCACATATTATCACACAAAGTTTTAATCATGTGTGCTTTTTTAAGCTACAAATTAAAAAATCAGTTGTATATACCGCATATTATCGCACAAAAAATTAAAAAATCAGTTGTATATACCGTATATTATCGCACAAAGTTTTAATGATGTATGCTTTTTTAAGCGACAAATTAAAGATTTAATCATATACTTTTTTGATAAAACCAAATTCTCTATTTAAAACTCTCTTATTTTAAACGACCGACACATAAATCATGTGACTATCTGGTTCATCACATGATAGTTCGAGTAACCTTATCCTCACCAAATACACAGGATTTTACTACTCAGTTATTTTAAAATAGCCGACACATAAATCACATGACTATCGGGTCCCACGTGTCAACGACATGGCAGTTCTGAGTAGCCTCACTCACCCCTATCACATACACGGAATTTACTGTCCTCCTATTTTAAACGCCCGGACACGTAGATCGCGTGATATCGAATCCACGTGTCAGCAACTCACGCCACCCGGCAGTCCACAGCAGCCTCATCCCTGTCAGATACGAGATTAACACGCGCATCGAGAGAGAAAACCATCACTTCCGAGGTGCCTCTACCTCATCAAATTTCGCTAAACCGAAACCGCCTTCTGGACCCTTCCCCTGCCGCTCCCGATTCCGCCCATAAAAACGGCCCCTTCGACCCCGAAGAAACCCAACCCCAATCTATTCCATCGCTTTCTAGGGTTTGTTGTTTGCGTCGATCCGATGGCGGCCGAGGCGGAGACGAAGGCGATGATCACCCTCCGCAGCTGCGAGGGCCAGGTGTTTGAGGTGGCGGAGGCCGTGGCGATGGAGTCCCTGACCATCCGCCACATGATCGAGGACAAGTGCGCCGACACCGGCATCCCGCTCCCCAACGTCTCCGCCAAGATCCTCTGCAAGGTAATCGAGTACTGCAGCAAGCACGTCGAGGCGCGCGGCGGGGCGGCCGCGGCAGCCGACGGGGAGGCCCCCGCCGCGGAGGCGGCCGCCGGGGCCACCAAGGCCGTCGAGGACGACCTCAAGACGTTCGACGCCGAGTTCGTCAAGGTCGACCAGTCCACTCTCTTCGATCTAATCCTGGTGAGAACATACCGTCTCGCTCCTTTTTGTTCTACTTGTTTCATCTTCTACTCTGTTTCATCTCTATGAAGTGTGATGATTGTTAAATTGTGGTTTGTGGTTACACGCCTCCATTGTTGGGTGATGATCTTTAGGAGTAGATTGGAAAGCACTTGTAAAAAAAAAAGATAACGAGGATACTTTTGGAAGTAGATTGCCTTTTTTGCTCCGACTTCTAAATATTCTGTGATTGCAGGGTCATTGTGGTTTAGGATTAGTTCAGTTGGTTGGGGTTTTGGTGTCGTGTATGGTTTATGAATGTGGTAGGTTCTTCAGGCATCATGGCAAGAGAGTTTAGAGACCTGTATTTTAAACATACTTTTGTATATAAAGTGGTATTGTAGGACTTCAAGTGCTGTGTTACCATCATGTCCTTGTTTGATATTCAACCTGATCCTAATTGCTTGACTCAGGTGCCTAGTATGAAATTATTTTACCTATGTAGGAGGTGTAGAGATCAGAATTTCTTTATGATGTATGATGGGATCATTTTATTTTGTTGTGTTATCGGAGGCGGTGAATGATTAGGGTGGTAATTAAAGGACTTTGCTGTCTCCTAATCGTTTTGCAGGGCCACCATCAGTTTCTAGGTTCATGTAACTGATGATCTTAAATCTGATTTGGTGTTGTGTGTTCATAGTTTGTAGCTTGTTCAGGTTTCACTGTATTCCCATAGTTTGTTCTTGTTCAGGTTTATTACTATATTTTAAATTCAGGAAAGAGTTTTAGAAACTTGTTGACTGCGACTAGCATGACTGGTGATTGTGATGCATGACTGGAGATTGCGATGTGCTTGTAGTAGAAGCCTTGAAGCGAAATATTAAAAGATGTTAATGCAAGTACAAGCTGGTTGAATGATGCTTATGTTTGTGTGTTCTTAGGATTCTTTGGGAATTCTCTAGTCAGTATCCAAATAGTTTTGAAATGTCTAGTTACGTTATCTACAAAATGGTTTAACTGATGTTTGTTGTGACTTACAATGGAGCTGTTACTTTTTCATGTTTGTTCCATGGGGCAAGAACGCATGAGACAATCTACCCTTGTAAAATAGCATTTGGTATTTTCTTCATCCTGGAATGCAATGCTTTTGAGTATTGATAGTTAAGTTGATATAAAAATCTATGTGTATGTTATTGGCCTACAGTGGTGTATTTTCATTGATTTCCTTATGTACGAAACAATCTTCTGTATTGAATTTCTGTTTGTTCTTGATTATCCATTTATAGTTGTGAATAATCTTCAGCATTGTATTGGAACTCTTCAGTTCTCAGCTTGACATTACTACCCAATTGCTTTACATGTCTTCTTGCCAGTAACCTGGGGGGATTGTGCTGATTACATATGGTGTAGAGGAGCAAGGGAACACCTGAACTTGCTTAGTGCAATAACCATTCTACGTTCTGTTTCCTTATAATCTATTCACACTAAATTATGAACTCTTGCTCCTATCCATCATGTAGCTACTGGAATATATTTCCACCTTATTTTCTTCTGTCTGATGCTATCCATTTATATTGTTTTTATCATTCATGTAGAAAGTCAATTAGTTTCATGTGCATGTTTGTGTTTAAGGCTGCGAACTACCTCAACATCAAGGGACTGCTGGATCTGACCTGTCAGACTGTGGCTGACATGATCAAGGGGAAGACACCAGAGGAGATCCGCAAGACCTTCAACATCAGGAACGACTTCACCCCAGAGGAAGAGGAGGAGGTGAGGAGGGAGAACCAGTGGGCCTTCGAATGAACCCCCCCAACCAAAAAAAAAAAAACAGCCATCTCAGGCGAATGACCAGCAAGGAAGGGAAGCCAGAAGCGCGTCGTTTTGGAAAGTTGATCCTGGAGCAGCTATGAACTCAGTGCTTGAACTTTCTTTAAGAAAGTTGTAATTAGCGTTAGTTTTGGTCGTTTGTTGGTCGGGGAGCGCAGACTATTAGCTAACTCTGTTCTGTTTTGTGCACTCTGGAGTGTGAGAAGATGGTTGCTGGTTATTCTGCTTAGTAATTTTGTGCTGTCCTGTTTTGCCTTCGGTGTTTCGTTCTGAACTAGGTGATGCCCCAGTTCAGCTTCAGGTAATACTCTGGGCTCCAGGTGGGTTACCAAGGTGGCATGCTGTGGGCGTGTTTGGTTTGGAGCCAATTTTGCCTACCAAAATTTTGGAGCCAATATCCTAGCCACAGCCCACAGGGGCAGGGTCTCTTCTTCATAGTGTTTTGTTTACAATTGTTTTTCATAGTGTTTTGTTTACAATTGGACAAAATACCATGGCATCCAACACATTGTATTGACAGAAGAGCCTTCCGATACAATTGTACAGAAATATCAACAAATTGTATTTGACAAAAGAGCTTTCAGATGATTCTTTCTCATTCAATTGTAATATCTTTCAGATGATTCCTTCTCATACAATTGTAATATCATGGCTGCTTTCAGACGATCCCTTCTCATACAATTGTACAGATATATCATGACATCTATTCACTCCGTAGAACCATGTTTCTCATAAAATTGCACAGAAATATCATGGCATCTCTTCACTCATAATAGAAGCGTGTTTGTTGAAAAAGATGGCTGCGTCACATGGTTCTACAAGGGCCTTACAAAACGCCCATGTTCAATACTTTGTTGCTTGAATACATGTAACAGCCAGTGTAATCCACTGTATATAACTCGACAATGAAACTAGGCTATCTGCGTCTCAGCACTATACTGATCTCATCGTCCGAGCTGACATCATCAAGCTCAATTGTTTTCTTTGGAGAGCAAGTCATCTTCATTTTCTTGATATCTTGCTCTTGCTTTTGCAATCCCGGTTTGGGTATTGCTTTGGTGCTAGAAGATGTTGACCTACATGTAAGTGAAGCTTGCTCAGTTTTTGGTTGATAAGAGTAGGACATAAAGACCACAGTGAGCAGACCAAGCGACATATAGTTTGACACAAACCTTTTGTTTGAGCTGAACCTTGATGTCTGTGGATTGGTGGAACCATTGCCGGACAAATTTGATTCCATATTACCTGATCAATGCAGCAGAAAATCAGTTCTGAATGCAAAGCAATCATAACATTTTTCTTTCGTAAAGTTGGTGCTACTTTCGTTTAAATCACGACCACTGGAATGGAAGGGGAAAGGTAGCTTTGTACCTGTAACATGGGAAAGGAATCTTATACCCTGAGACTGGTTCTTAGTAGTCACTCTATCTGCATTACTGCAAAACAAAATCAGAATTAATACATAAACTATTTAGCATGGTAATTGGTAACTGCTAAATCTGCCATCATTCTAAACCATTCATTTGGGGATTATTCTAGGAATCTAGGTATCAAAAGACAAAAGTCATTTCCTAGGACAGTTCTATTTACATACCATTTCATGCCACACAAGACCTCCAAAAATAGCTACAAATGAAGTGTGTGTTTACTTTATCTAGGAGAACAATTGTAATACAATCATTTTCATACTAGTAATATGTCCATGCTAACGCTACGGTGTCATAATATTTGCTTAATAAACTATTAAAACTTTATTTCATATAATTGGAAATAACTTTTGTGGAATCTGTGAATTTGAACTTTAATTCAATTCATATTATCAAATATATTGAAGGCAAAGTATAATGGTATGATATTGCCCCAAATAATTATTTAAGATCAAAATACATTTCTTGTGTTTTGTTTAATATCTAGCTATCCGTCACCTAAAAACGTCTAGAATACATAATGGATAGAAGAACAACGTTAATTTAATTTCTAGACAAAAACCAAAGACTCCAAAAATAAACTTACAGAAATAAAAAATCAAGAAAATAATGTGAATATGAAGAATGTAGCTGATAATATCAATTATCAACCTTTTTCCAATGGACCAAACATGATATAACTAGTTATAACTGATAGTCAATTTACTTGATGCCAGCTACACATCAAAACGACCAGTTGATGGTGTCCATTTATGCTATGAATTATGTAAGAAATCAATCTCAAATAATCAAATATATTAGGCTAACCAGTTGATGATGTATTCATTAGGTACAGTTAACTATAAAAAAGGTAACTCACTGAATGAATGTTTGTGCCTCTTTTGATGAATGCTAGTAATCATTTTTCTCCATCCTGATGCTAGAAAAATAGTGATTTGACTGACTTACTAAGATATAATTAGTGGAGGAAGAAAAATAAATAAGAGAGATGAGAGCAAAAGAGAAAGGGAAAAAGGCGAGGAACACAAGTGCCACGACGGACTAAGGTTGAACGGTGTGTGCGCGCGCGGGCGGGGAAGCAATGGGTAGCATCCCCGTATAGGCCCGGCGTGAGGCCCACCTAACCAACGCTAATTTTAAGTGAAATGGGATGAGGAGGTTGCAGATTGCTAATTACAAGATGGTGTGATAAAATGATATATTTTATATTAATATAGATTTCAACATTGTTTCATTTGCAATTGAAGTTGACTTTTGTTAGGAACGTGAACAACACAATATGCAAAGATGGCAGCTGGGATAGTATTTCATACCTCAAAGCCCTTTTTAACCCATCTATTGACATCACTTTTACTGGTTGTAATGGATTTCTTGGATTGGATCTTTCTGGGGGAGGATTGACCATGTAAATCCCTTCTGAACGAAGTTTGGAAGCAAATTTGAAGTTTCTGAAAAATATAGCATGCAAAATTCAACAAAGATTTCTTAAAACTATATCAAGGGGGAAAATAGAAGATTCCTTTGGGGGTTCACTAATTCACTTACCCGCCCTTAAGCTCTACCCTGCCAGTAGAGTACTTCTGTGAGGATTTCTGCCAATAGGAAATAAGCGAGATGCGTCATGTGAAGTTCATCCATTTTGAGTTGCAAAATGCTGGAAATTACAATGTCCATACTCCTTACCGATGAATGAAATTTGCAGTATGATCCTTTACGCCTGAAAATGAACAGAGCATATTCAGTAAAGGCCCATAGCTACATCCATGAAAACCAAGTAGATTCATCCGATTTTCGGTTCAGATATCACACAAAAAGATATGCTGTGAAATTACTTCTTTTTGTGAGCAGGTGTAAAACTTAGTTATCTAAGTACAACCACATATAAATGCAAATCTATGATAAAATGGGTGTTCAGTTACAATTTGCTTTCATGGTTGAAAATTTATCAGCCTAGAGCTCATACGTTGCAACAGAAAACAAATTAAACTTTTATCTTATTAAATCAATCAATTTTCAAGTAATACTATGATTTTGAAATTTAAAAAGAACCAATAGTAAAAAAAACTCATTAAAAGTGGTGTAATAGTGGTGTAAAAATGGACAACACTGTTACTATTTCAAGTAGTATAAATAACCAGAACATAATCCACCCAGGCAAACTGAAATTAGCTTAATATCGGCATCAGTGCATATTAGAATTTTGTTAATACCGTGTCCAGAAAGATATTTCACGTCTTCCTGAAAACTATTGGCAAAGCAGATACAACCCAACAGGTTCAGTTTTGAAACAAGTTCTCATCGTTGCAGAGGAAATGCATACTTGTTTATGGTCATGGTGCAACCCATTCCATCTTTCCTCTTCCCCTTGCAGATCCCGAAATCCGCGGAGACTCCCATCTTCGTCATCTGCCCCACGGAGGCGACGCTCACGGAGAATCCTCTCCCCTGCAAAACACATAAATCAGCATCACTCTGATAAGCAAAAACCATTCTCCGGATTGAAAAACAAAAAAAGTTGCAAATGGAGAAATTAGGTACCCCGTTGTCCATGCGGACATTGCCGTTGAACAGCGCGAACACCGCGCCGACGGCGGCGCCGGAGTAGTGGGCGTGGGCGTCCCCGAAGAGGAACACCGACACCTCGGAGTCGTCGAGTGCGCCCATCTTCCAGATGCTGTACTCCTTCCCCTGCGCGCTCACCCGCGGCGCGCCCTTGTCGAGCACCACCCCCGCCGTCGCCCAGCAGCCGGAGAAGCTGTCGCTGCCGGCGAGGTTCCTGCGCACCAATCGATTAGCGGAGCAACACCCAGCGAGCAACCAAGGCGGGTGGCCGGGGTGGGTGGCCTCTGGAGGCAAAGGATCCTTACTTGATGGCGGAGATGCGCACGAACCGGATGTCGGCGAAGCTGTTGGTGATCTCGAGCGGCAAGGCCGTGAGATTCCGGATGCGGAGGCCGGAGTAGGCGTCGACGATGGTTTCGGTGGATTTGGGGGGCCTCTTCCCGTTGGGGACAGAGGCGCCCGCACCGGTTGCGCCGGCGGCGGGGGTGGCTTCGAGGTAGTCCTTGACGGCGTCGCGGAACACGGACATGTCGGTGGCGCCGGGGCGCACGGCCCTCGGAGGGGTGAAGGCGGCGCCGTCGTCGCGGCGCGGGGAGGAGGGAGGGGTCTCGGGGACGGCCTCGACGCCGCCCGCGTGCAGGGAGAGGAGGAGGTCCAGGTCGTCGCCGGCGGTGGCCATGGGTGATGCAGTGGCGAGGCGTGGAGCACCACTGGAATCCGCGCGCGCCGCCGATTGTGCAGGAAACCAGATCCAGAGAGTGATGGGAGGAGGAGAGGAGTAGGCGGGAATCGGAGGGAAAGGGGATTTCGGCAGGAGCAACTGCGAACTTTTGGAGGAAATGGTTGAAATTTTTATAAAGAGATATATATATATATGTATACGTCAGCGTTAAAGGGCGTTTGGTCTAGTGGTATGATTCTCGCTTTGGGTGCGAGAGGTCCCGAGTTCGATTCTCGGAACGCCCCCTTTTGATCGTTTCCTCCTTTTATTTCCGGTCCCGAGTATTCTCGGAAAGACCCCGTCTCCTCTTATTTCATTTTGTACATAAATATCTCCTTTCAAATAAATTTTATAAAACCGTGTAAAAACTTTTTTCTTCCTTTTTGTTGTTTTCTTCTGGTTATTTCATAAATATCTCTTGTCAAGTAAGTTTTATAAAATCGTGTAAAAAACCTTTTTCCTCTTGGCTATTTTCATCAGGTATTTATTTTTATTATAATATATAAAATAAATAAATACATGTTTATTTTTATTAAAGTATTTTAAAAGACAAATTCAAATTTATATATGTTGTTTTAGTTACTTCAAACTAATAAATCTACATCAACTTTGTTCAAACATTGAGAATTATGAAATCAAATTATGAAATCAAAGAAAGTGTGTAAACATCTCCTCTTGAGTAAATTTTCTAAAATCTCACTTATGGTCTAAGTTGCACAAAATATATTTTTAAAATTTTATAAAACCTCATCTTGATATATTGAGAGTGTTTTGCTGCAGGTGTCGCAGGTGTCGAGTGATCTTTTATTGCCTCTCTGAAACAGAAATCCTCTGAAAGCAACAAAAGAAGAGCTGCTATGCAATGAGCATCGTGAGCTGTCATCTGATACTGAACCCCAATCTGAAACATGCATTTTTTTTCTTTGCCAAGAAAACATGGCATTTGGTATTGAGCAGCAAATGAAAATCTGTTTAGGCATGTCGATCAATTGTCTCTCAGATAGTAAACCCAAGAGATGAGACTTAGCAATCGTTCATGCCGAGAATTAGCGGCGTTGAGACAATACAAGCTTTGTTGCAATTCAACAAAGTCATGTCTCCTCCCTCTCTCTCGACGCAGCAATTTCATGCCCAAACATCCAACCACAAGATTAAGGCGTCGCAACTCTGTGCCCTAACAACTACTGGGTTAGCTTCGACTACGACCCTGCTTTTGCGCACCAACACAACCAACATATATGCCTCCGATTGACCGTATGACCGCGCGAAGCAAGGCCAATTGGCTCCACCCCACGCGGGTCACGATTCCCGACCCCGGCCACAAGCATGAGCACAAGCACAGGACGTAGTCAAAGCACTTTGCCTCCCTCTCTCCACAGCAGAGCTAGCAGGTGCCATTGTCGTCACGTATCAACTTGTATATGCTGGCCTTCTCATCTCCGTTAGCATGGCCTATGACATGATATCGACCATCAATGTGCTTGCGTCCCTAAACCTTCCCCCATGATAGGCCTAGACCTAGACATTTTGCTGGAACGTCGGCGGCCTCAACCAACCGACCAGACAAGCGATGGTTCGAGAAAAGATCGAAAGTGGCGAATGTCGACCCTGCTCTAATCGCAACCCTAGGGTGGGGCACTTATGGGCTCCCTCCAAAGGCCGGCAAGGAGTAGAAGAGGGACAAGGGGCATCATTCTTCTTCTTTGGAATGACGACTATGTTGACTTGACAAGTGCTAGAATTGGGGAATTCTGCCTCTTGGCCATTGTAACCATCAAAGAATGCCGAAGCTCCTTCCTCCTCACAATAGTCTACGGCCCTACAAAGGAGAGAGCAAAGTCGTGTTTCCTTCATGAGCTACATCAATTAAAACCTCCTGATGGCTCTGGTTGTCCAGTGGCAAGGGATTTCAACAACATTTACGAAGCGAGAGATAAGAACAACAACAACCTCAACCTCCGACAAATGGCCCTCTTCAAAGGTGCCCTCAATGCCGGTGAGCTAAAAGAGATCACCCTGCAATAGACGCTTCACCTGGAGCAATGAGAGAAAAGCCCACCCTCGTCAAGCTTAACCACTTCTTCTGTAATGTGGCTTGGGACGTTAGCTTGGGTTCACATCTCCTCAACACCCTGTCCACTTCTCTCTCATATCATTGCCCGCTCCTTATTTCCAAGAAAGGAGAATCCCCGAAGGCTAAGATCTTTCGCTTTGAGAACTTCTAGATCCGACTCCCTGGATTCCATGATACCATGGTGGAGGCTTGGAACGCAAGACAACCTCATCATGAGCCCCACCATCGACTGTACCACAAATCGGGGAAAACGGCCAAAGCACTTAGGAAATGGAGCCGATGCCTTTTTGTCAAATGCAAAAAACCAGCTTCATATGGCCCTAGAGGTCATCCTAAGACTATATATCGCTCAAGAAATGAGCACACTTTCGACGGCAGAGAGCCACCTCAAGAAGGGCCTCAAGCTGAGAGTGCTGGGACTAGCGGTCATAGAACACGTCCGCAAGAAGGCTTCACGTATTACAAATCTCAAAGAAGGGGATGCAAACACCAAATACTTTCACCTCAAGGTTAATGGGAGCGAAGAAAAAGTTTTATCCAGCGCCTAAAGCATGGGCCAACTTGAAAGCTAAAGCATGACGAGAAGGAATCAATCATAAGTAATCACTTCCATTCGATCTTGGCGGAACCACAACAACGCTTTGTGGACTTCGATTGGGAGGGAATGAGGTCTGATGTGATAGCTCGCTTGTGCACCTCCCTCTAGGCAAATGACGTGGTCATCTTCATTCAGCCTTAAACAATTTGGGAAATATGGCACAAATCCTAAAACAATTTGGGAAAGTCACAAACCTAAACACAAACTTCAGCAATAGCCAGATTGCACCGATTCGTTGCGCAGAGGTTAATCTCCAGGACATTACTACCGTCTTCCCGGCGCACCTAATCCAATTCCCAATGAAATATCTGGGTTTGTTGCTAACGACTTTCAAGCTCAAGAAAGTGCATATCCAACCTCTTCTCGACAAGTTTCGCAAGAGACTGGCACCATGGCAAGGGAAATTGATGACAACAGCGAGGCAAACAACGCTGATGAAATCAGTACTAACCATGCAACCCATCTACCACATGACGGCTCTAAAGCTACCGAACGGAATTTTGAGTGCTATAGATAAGACAAGACACAAATTTCTATGGGCATGTGGTGATGGAGGGAAGTGCAAGTTTAACTGGGAAAGTGTGTGCAGGCCAAAAGACCTCGGAAGCCTGGGAGTCCTCGATCTCTTCAAATTTACCAGGGCACTCATGCTGAGATGGCTCTGGTTCGAGTGGATGATACCTAATAAACCCTGGGATGAAACACCCGTGCCTTGTGACCACCTAGACAGAGAGCTTTTCACGGCGGTGACACCCATAACCATAGGAGATGGGCGAACAGCGAGCTTCTGGCACTCCCACTAGCTAGATGGCAGAGCTCCAAATAACATTGAGCCAACAATTAATGCAGCCTCAAAAAGGAAAAACATGATAGTGCGGGAAGCTATCTTGTCAAATATGTGGATCAAAGATATCAGGCTCCTACAAATTACAGACAAGGACCATCTCCCCTAGTACGTCCTGCTATGGACTCTGATCCATAGCAGGGGGGCGCTGGGGCAACAAGGTGACACAATCATATGAAAGTTTACAACAAATGGAGAATACACGGCAAAATCAGCCTACTAGCTACAATTCCTAGGGGCAGCAAGAACAATCTTCAATGAGTCAATCTGGAAATGCTGGCCCCCTAAGTGCAATTTTTTTGCATGGTTGGCGATACATAATAGGATATGGACAGGCGACAGACTACAGAAACGAGGATGGGCAAATCAACATTACTGCCCCCTATGCCATAGCATACAGGAGACGTCATTCATCTTCTAGCACACTGCAGATTCTCCCGACGGGTTTGGACAGTGATCGAACAGTGGACTGGTTTCCAACTAAACATACAGAGCCGGACAGTTATACTTCGGTAGAGGGATGGTGGTACAACCTTTTGCACATCCCACAACCCGGCGAAAGCGTTAAAACCTCTGGTGATTCTAGTCGATTGGGAGATTTGGTGCGAGCATAACGCTAGAATTTTTTGGCATGTTGGACCCCCCAATGTCCTTGTAAAAATTAAGGAAGCAACGACATCCTACGGCACGGCAGAGGCAACAAGCCTGGTAGAGTACATAGTTTTGGGAGTAGTCTCGTGATACTTCGTCTTTTGTGGGCCCTAGCCTTTTTGGAAGCCTGTAAAGCCTTTCCCCTGTTTTCACTCTGCTCTATCAATACATACGAGGTAAAGATTTTGCCCTCTTTTAAAAAAAACATATACATACCATATTTGTTACCTTTTCTCACTGTACTTGCTCGAACTATGCTCTATCCAAGTCCTGAGTTGGCTTTACGAAATAGGTACGCGGTAATAGCAAACTAGCAACTGTGGAATTGGTTAAGCTATGCAGCCATGCAGGACAGAAGTGTCCTTGGGGAAGTCATTGTTGTCGTGTGCGATGCACGTACTAGTGTAGTAGTAGGGTTGTGGTTTCAACTTTGGCATCTCGTATTTCGATTCTCTACACATTCACACTTTCTCCTTAATTGTTCAACACTATTTTTTCTTGGTTGTCTAACGATTATTGCCTAGTAGAAGCAGTTGCAGAATAAACAAATCAGGTCTTACACGTGTTGACGCAAAAAATGTGTTGACGCGAAAAACACACTCTGGTCTGAGAGATCTGCTTAGCTCCAGTGTAGGTCCTAAAATCGATGAAGCGCGGGTGTGCCGTCAGTTTGATCCTCCCACTGACAAAATGTACAAAGCAGTAAAGCATAAAGCATATCACCTGACAAGCCGCTAATCAAAACAGCCAATCGGCTAAAACAGCCGATAGCCAAAACAACCGGTTGGTCGATAGGTTGATGTCACGATTTCAGCCGATGCCGATGCCGACCGATGCACTTAGGGTTTTAATCCTTCGGCCGTGTGCCAAAAGCGTGTTGATGAGCAAACTTCTATATAAAGGCGTTCGGCCGATGATAACATGATGATATAGCAATGTAATATAGCATAAACCAATCACATGATAAAGTAGACATTGATCTGAAGATTAAAGCACACATCGGTTGAGGTCCGATGTCGTTAAATCCATGTGATTAAAAACCTTTGTTGCAATCGGTTAAAACCAACTTTGTATACGATCCTTGTAAGCCGATGCAACGTCCAAATAACTCATCGGCTGAAACCCCGATGAAACTTGATTGATGCCTACTAACTTAAATAAATCTAACTTACAACCACAATCTCATAGGTCGGACCTAACCGATGCAGCATAAGGTTGATGATTGCCTGATAGATTTAAACAAGCCGATATAACACCCATCAAAGTGGTCATGTGTTGAATTTAACCAAGACAGCAAAACTATCAGAGGGAAGTTTAACACATCAGATAAGATCAGCTAACCTCCGACGAGACATTAGCATAAACCCATCGACTTAACAAGACTTAGATTATCAATGACAATCTAGTAGGTCGGACCTAACCGATGGAACACGAGATTGTATATGATAATCTAATATTCAATGAGCCGATAGATCTGTCTAACGTGATGGATATAACAAATCTATCTAAAGTGACATTATGTTTAAAGAAACATCAACTTGATCAGAATATCAGACCTAACCGAGAAAGTCCTAACTAAGCCGATGTGACTATAAATAGTAATGGAACTTAAAGATAGAGATGATATACCGGGCAACACTTGCGTCGGCCCGATTAGAATATCGGACTCAATCAAAGAAGTTCTAGCCACGTCAGCTCAAGCGGAGATGACGTAACTCGCTTCTTGCCGAAGGTCGAACTCAATCGATGTAGCCCATGCTCGAAAACAATAACTCGTCAAAACGAATGAAAGTAAAAGGGTAACAATGCGTCGAATTGTATTGATCATGAGAGATGATTTACATAAACATCAGGCTTACATATTTATACCCGTAGGCTAACAAAGATCCTAACAGATTACAATCCAAACTTTTTTAAAGATAAAAGAAAACAAACCAAGTCCTTATTGGACACTAACACACTTTTCTAAAGATAAAATAGAAAACTAATAAACTTTTTCTAATTAATAGATACAAGCTGTATCCTTCCTGAACTCGGTTTCTTTTAGATAAGATCTTTCCAAATCGAATTTAACAAGAATCCAACTGTCGAAGATGTTGATAATAGAAAACCTCCATCGACTGATGCAGAATTCTAAGCCGATACTAGCTTTGAGCCGATATGAATCTTGAGCCGATGAAGACTTCAAAACTTACCAAATTCTGATGTTAACAACACGACAATAAGGTCCCGTTTGGTAGGGCTTCAGATTCTGTAAGAAACGTTTCGGATTTAAATTCTCCTGAGAAACGTTTCTCTGAAGAATCAGAATCACTTATAGAACCATTTGGCAAATTTGCTGGATTCAGATTCTGAAAAGTAGGTGAGAAGCTGAAATAGACTAATTTGCCCCTTGTATTGTGGTAGTTGTTTTAATAATTTTGGGCAAAGCGATTTGTGATAAAAAGAACCGTAGTTCACATACATTATGATACAATAATACAAAAAATTACAACCAAGATTGCCCACTGTATTCAAATCACTCACAAGTATATATATACATTTTCACCCACAAGTATATATATACTTCTACAAGTATATATCACCCACAATATTGTCCACTGTATTCAAATCACCCATTCACTTGTTCATGAACTATTGATATATAGAGCAAAGCTACAAGACTCACAGCAAAAAAAACAACAAGATTTGTTCATGAACTCTGCTGGAGGTGCTTGGGCTCTGGATCTGTGCGGCGACGGCGTCTAGACGGCGATGGCGTCTGGAGGGCGAGGCCGGCGGTGCCGAGCGACTGAGAGGACGGCGCTTTGGATCTGGCTTGGGGCGGTGCCGTTCGGCTGGAGGAGACGACGACGCACGGCTTGAGGCGGCGGTGCTGAGCTGCTTCCTGTGTGGGGTCGACGACGGCGTGCGACTTGGGGCGACAGCGTCGAGCGGCGTGAGCGGCTGGGAGGGCGGAGTCGGTAGCAGCGAGCGGCTGGGATGGCGAGGGCGTCGGCGGTGAGCGGTTGAGGAGCGCGCGGTGGCGCCAAGCGGCTGGGGGAGCTCCATGGCGTCACGAGCTCTCTCTCTCCTCTCTCTGAGGTCCATAGCCGCGTGCGTCCGTGGATGTGGGAGGGGCACGGTGGGAAAAACGGGAGTGAATCCGGAGAAACTGGTCTGGGGTGGTTTCGCACTGAGACATGTAAACTTCGAAACGATTCGGTTCTGAAACGCTACTGCGAAACACCGTTTGAAACGGATTCTCTAATTTTTGTCTAAAAACAAAACTAATTCTTCCTTTCAAACGGGGTCTAAATATACATTTTGCAACGTTTCCTATTTCTCGTTTTGTCAGGAATAGCATAATTGGCACCCCAATGGTACGATGGGCGGGTCGGGAGGTGCTCACTGGTCATGCCCATGAGCCACCGCCATCCTCATCAAGGTTGCGGAAGGCGTCGTGGCAAGAGGAAGAAGCGGAAGCATGGATACGTGTCTGCGAGGGGTGGTTGGCAATGACATGCAAGGGTAGGATCATGATGGGGGAGAGCGATCGAGCATGGTAAGGCTAGAGCCTAGAGCCCAGCGACGACGTCGAGGCCATTGGTGATGGCAAGGCCACAATGGGTTCAAACAAGGTTGCCATACAACTTGGTAGGGGGTGTAAATAGGACATGTGTTTTCTGCCCACCCACCCGACCCAAAACTTACGGGAACGATACATGTAAATTGGACACCTGATACTATCCGTGTATAAAATCCAATCCGTAAAAAAATGTGTGATAAGATACAGGAGGAGCTACATCCACCCGGATGTAGCATATTATCATACATATAACAAAATCTATTATGACTACACTTATAAACAGGATGAAATGATAGTTTAATCACCATTTTTTTTATGATGCCACACTAATACTATCCCTAGGTTTTAATATCTATGGATCATGTATTCAAACAGATATCTATTCACAAATCCAATTATAAGAGAAAAATATGAAATATGATACAATATAAATGTAAAGTTAACCCTGTTCTAACTTTGAAGGAAAATACGAGATAAGATAAAAGAATAATGTGATCCAACCATACCAAGCCCGTTTTCACCCCTACAACTTTCACGATCTCATTCTGGATGGCCCAGTAATATATGGGCTGCACATACGTGACAAACCTGTTTCGGGCTAACTAAATGGGCCGGATGTAAGTCCAAATCCCATCAAGGACCGATCAACATGGCCAACATGGAAATCGCAATCCTCGCCACTGTTATGGAATAATATCTCTCATAGAGATAAATTCCTTTGTGGACCAATTCGAACATGACTAGAGATAAGGTTTATCTTCCTCTAAGACCTTTATATATACAAGGGCTTCACCCTACATCTATATTTATTGTCTACTTCTATAATATTCTTAAGGCAAAGAGAAGAGCGCGAGTGTTCTACATCTTCTCAAGCCTCTATGAGGCGAGAGGGACAGAGAATGGATCTGACGATCCACTAATAGACGTGTTGGTTTATAACAAACACAACACTAGCAAGTAGCAACAGCTCATATTCCTTTCCCTAGAAAAGGCAACACCTCATATTCCTCTCCCTAAAAAAAAGAGCAACAGCTCATATTATTAGTGCACAAACTGTCAATATATCTAAACAAACTGAACTACATACTGTCTGTCAACCTGTGATGGTTATTATTATTTTCAACACCTACAGAATCAATACATAAGATAGGAGGAGAGGATTAGGAATAGAAGACATCTATCAGCAGCTACCTTCCCGTTGCATATTAATTTCCCCCATGATCCCCAAAAGGCATGTCTCTTCCAAATTTTTAATCACACAAGGCGCGCAAGACTCATCGATGAGAACCAAAACGAGATGAATTACACAAGCAAGAGGAGCCAACTTGAAACAAGGTGTCAATCAGCAGCATCCCTTCTCCCTAAGCGTTCTTCTTCCCTGATACCTTGCATCTCACCTGCACCGCCAGCGTGGCCGTCGTCGCGGGGCAGTTGATGTCCGCGCCATACACCGTGTGTATCACCGGCAGCACGCACGACTCCTTGCCGAGGCATTCCTGTTCGTTTCATTCCACAGATCAAACATCAATCGAGTAACCAAGAACAGATAATATTCTATGCATATATGATATTGTACAAGTCACCAACATATCACTTGGTAGATGATGTTCTAGTACATTGGCAATGTGTTGAAGTGTGTACCTTCTCAACGACCGCCTTTGCATCAGGAGTGTGGCAGGTGCCAGCAGTGAAGTTGCCGCACGCGCCCTCCGGGTTGCCGAAGCTGGCAAAGACAACCTCCTGGATGGTCCTCTGCGGGGGGCAGTTCAAGGTGCCCCGGGTGCTGTGGTCTTCGGCTATGAGCTTGATCTGGCCGCCGTCCGACTCCCATGTCTTGATCTGTGCCGGGTTGTGCTCCGAGATAAACACGCAGATGTCATCTCTCCTCACTGTCTGGATGAGGATGCCACCTGGCTTGCCAAGCTCCTCCTCGAATATAACCAAGAGGTTGCCCTTGGGTTTCAAGTACGCTCGTGGAATGTGATATCTGTAAACAGAGAGAAAACAGAATGAAAATGGAATAAAATTTCGTTGCGTATGCAACCCACTTATATGGTAGTGTAGGAACTTGCTTACACTGATTGAGAAGGGTGTCCGGCAAGAGTTCTGAATGAGGTCCAGTAGCGACCAATGCCTTCTCCATTAACATATATCATGCCCTTGCTCATAGAGCTCATGTCAACAACAACGGGATCGTCTCCGTCTGGCTCATCAAAGTATCTCTGTCGTGCCAATGAATAGACAGTGACACTGAGAGTTGGAAGCAAATATTCGAATGCATGTACGATGCTGGCAAACTCTGAGGTTTTCCTTTTTACTTGTACAGCCTACCTTGTACCACGTGATTGGCAGGTCATTCTCTGCCTGCTTCCACTGAAATTTGGCCATTCCTTTCTCTGTGTAAATCTCCTTGTCCTCGCCTTCCAACCTGGCCTGTTTGAAGCCACATACAGAGTTATCACTTATCAGCTCAACTGCATGAGCACATTACGCACTGTGCCAAGGAAAGGCATGCTTTACTCATTAGATGGAGGTAATTGCCTATTTGGACTCACGTCCTTGGAATTCTGTTCAAATTTGAACTGATTCCTCTTCTCTTTTTTTTGAAACAAACTCCCCTATCCAAATCCCAATCACTCTTGAAGGCAATAACCAGTACCTTATGACCCCAGCCATTGCCTTGTAAGTCCAAGGTCCCTGTGTTGAGACCCTGGACCACGCAGTCCTGAATGCCGCCCTTTACCTCAACAAGTTCACCACCACTGTCCTGCAAAGGATACGCAAATCTGCATAATTAGAGATTTTTTTTAAAAAAAAAGAGAAAAAATAGAGAAATATTAGATCAAGAATTCAACAATCCTACATATACAGTGTCAACCACCACCCCTCAAGTTAAGATCTAAACTATTTGTGTTTGCTGTTTCCACCAAAACTTCTACTGCTGTAATAACTATTACAAGACGGCAAGAGAATTTTCTCATGTTTGACACCCATTAAGCATTCTGATGGACTATACCTTCATTCCCATCGACGACGACAACATCGCAATATGGTTGACACCTATTCTCAGATCCATGGGTTTTTCAAACACGAAGCTCTTGTCCCTCTTACTTCCACGCCCTGTACCTAAGCAGGTGGTAATTTTTTTCAGTACAAAGTTTCGTGCCAGCAATTTGTGATATATGGGAGTTACAGACTTGGTCCAAGTTACCTACGAAGGCATCGTTGGCAAATCCTATCATCGCATGTGCAGTGCTTTTGACCTGAATCACAGGCCTAATATCACGTCTAAAGGGCAAATCATCAGACTCCAAGCGAAAACTGTGGGCCATTATAAACAAAAATAAACAGTCAAGTAAATTCAAGTTTGTGAGAAAAGCGGATAAAAAACTATTACATTGACATGGAACAAAGGAGTGATATATGACAAAAATTATACCTTGTGGTGTACCACAAATAGTCACTAGTATCCTTTGTCTGGTTATATTGTTCAAGAGGTTGCTTTGTCCTGATCTTAGTTTTGCGGAACTTCGGAATAGTCTCTGAGTACATCTCCCACACATTATTCTTACTAGTCTCATCAGAAGTATGGAATGATCTTTCACTGTGTTGTACAAACACCTAGCATAACATATGTGGAATAAGCCATCAACAATTTTTTTATTGAAATATATTTAAGATAAGCCGTAACTTGTTTTCAGTAAGTTTATATGCAATACACCCACCCTCTTTGTATTGTAGACCACAGTCTTGCAATCTGCAAGGATGGAAACAGAGCGGCTAGGCACATAGAACTTCTCCCCTCGGAATAACACAGTTCCATCTTCCCCTGTGTTGTTGTTCGAGAGGAAAGACAAGCACAGTTTATCTTCAGGTAACTCATAGTTGTGTACCTGCAGATGCAGGAAACTAATCAACCCTGGCTAACATTGGTTATTAAATTACAGATGACTGACACACTGGAAGCAGTTGATCACAACCTCATACCCATGGCCCAAGATCTCAAATGATTGTTTCCCCCAGAGAAAAGCCTTATGGTATGACTTAATCACATTGTGCAGGTCTCTCAGATGCCCAAATTTGGGCTCCTTGCACATGCCTAAATAAAAACATGGACCACATGGCGTGATTGTGAGAATCAACACATGCATAGATACAGCAGAAAGAAATATATGACAAAGGACACGATTGAGCAAATCTGACCGTATTCATCCATAGGAGCTTCATCATAGTATCCAGTCAACACATATGAAGCACCTGTCCTCCCAAAATTTGTTCCACCATGATACTGTTCACAACAATTTAATATGTACCTTTAGAAACTGGCAATTGTTGTAATTTAACATTTAACAGAGAGAAAAGACAAACAAAACACATACCATGTAGTAGTTTACCAACGTCCCACCCTTGGCAAAAAAACGTAACACAGCATATGCAATGTCCTCAGCTGAACGCTGAGCGAGCTGGTCACCGAAGGTTCTGAATCTGTGTAACCAAGAAAATAGTTCTTTTAATACTAATTCCAATAAATTGACATATGATAAGTGCGACTTCTGAAACCAACACATTTTTGATTCACAGTCATAGTGCTGCCAATATCAGTACAATGATACTTGTGACTGCATGCGAGAACCATGCAACAAATGTTTGAATGATCGTAAGCTAATCAAAGCATCAGAGTTACATACTTCATTCCATTCGATAAGTAGCAATCTTGGCAAAAATTTATCGATCAAGTAGAATGTTCAGTACCCATCAAACTTACTGTGCAGTCCAATTCTCAGTCCACAAGCGAGGCTTGTTTTTATCGAGTAGAGTCCATGTATCTCCACAGTGCCTCCCGTTGCAGGTAGGGATCTAGTGAGAGGGGGACATAAATTGAAGAGCAGAATGAAGTAATACAGGTATTTGTATATTTTGGGATACAGAAACTTGTTCTATCGAAGTGCTTTACAGTTTTGGACGCTGAGACAATCAGAAAGTTACCACTTCTCCTGGAGCAATTGATTGCTTGCACATAACCCAAGGAACTCCTATCTGTGTGCTAATGGCCATTTCAGCTGCCCATTCCAGGTATTTATCCCCCTCTACTTTACGATCTTTTTTGATATTCCCGTACTCATTCTCAATCTGTCATAATTACACATATTACGGTTTAATATGTGTTGGTATGGAGCACATAAACTGACTTGGTAGATGCCATCACGTAGGTATTTTTAAATTGACCTGTGATAGAATGATGGGTCCTCCTTGAGGTGCGAACATCTCCGCATCCTTCATCTTTTGTACTATAAACCTCACGAACTTTTCCATCTCCCTCTTCATGACAAAACCAGCGGTCATCAGCATAAAACACATTCACCACAGTTGCATATCAGACATGCAAGTCTATGATTACCTTGAAAGGTTCATTGTTAGCCCTGAATATAATGTGGCCGATCTCCCTAAGCCAATAAGGCAGACCACTGGGAAATGTGCAGGAAAACAGATCAAGCATGAAGCAATTAGATTCACTGAGATTATCACAATTGCAAAAGACATAATAGTTTAGTTTGTCACACGAACCCATGGTTCCATTCTGCCTGGATGAATGGCCCTATGCGCACGATTGCGTACATATCGTTATCCTTGATCACGTTGAGGAACCTGATCAAGTCGAATCTGCCTTCGAAATTGTACTGCAATGCAACAGACGAACAGATGGCATGAATCTGAAACTGTCTATGTATGAGATGACACCAAAAATCAAAGGTTGCAGAGGCTCCTAATTAAGCATTTTGGTAGAGCACTGAATCTACTGCAAGAGATCAATTACCTTCCCGGGCTCGGGCTCGTGGCCGTTCCAGAAAACGTACGTCTCGATGGTGTTGAGGCCGCCCAGCTTGGCCAGCTTGACGAGCTTATCCCACATCTCGGGCGGGCTCCGTGGGTAGTGGATGGCGCCGGAGAAGAAGAGGTCCCTCTTGCCGTCGATCATGAGGGAGCGCTCGTCGTAGGAGACGACGGTGCCCTTCTTCGTGAGGCTCCACTCCGCCGCGGCGCCCGGGAGGAGGAGCGCGGCGGCGAGGAGCGCCGCCGCCACCGCGGCCCGGACGCGGGCGGCCATGCGAACCTGCGGTACGGGGCTCTACGAGGGGGAACGGCAGCGGGGGCGGCGGGTAGGGTGGGGGTGGCGGCGACGCGGGCGAGGAGGAGGGGGTCGGGGTGTGGGAGGCGGAGGCCGCCGCTTTTGAAGGCCGGGAGGGGCGTTGCGGTTGCGTGGGAGTGGCCGCGCGGGAATGGTGGGTCGCGGGTGGCCATGCGCGGCGCGGGCGGTGCTGGCAGCGGCTGCTCCACCGGAGCTCGCGGCAAATTGCCTACGACTTGTTCCGTTGGCCACGAGGTTGATGACGCCGAGGAGGAGTTGTTCACGCCCTTCATGGGCCGACGGCCCAATTGCAACTAGTATATCAGTTGGGCCGAGAGCCCAGAGCACACACGACCTGACAGATTTGACCGGGCCCGTTTGTCAGCGACACCTAAGCCGCCATTCCCAAGCCCGACCTTCGCCAACCATCCCGCCACGTCAACCACCTTCCACCCATGGCCGCGCCACCACACCCACCAACCCCCGTCCCATCTCAGCCGTCGATCTCCCAAACCGACGGCCAAGATAGACCGTACGGTTCCTCCTCTCGGCTTTCCTTCCTCTCCCACCAACTCCGCTCCGCCCGCCTCAAATCCCCCGCTCCGCCCGGCACAACCACCGCCGCCGTCGCCGCCGTCTTCGTTTCCCAACTACACCACCCCATGGCGGCCGCCGCCTCCTCCTCTCTGCTCGCCGCTGCATCGTCGTCCTCCCGCGTGGCGGCTGTGTCCACCCTCCGCTCCCGCGCGAATCCGGCCGCGGCCTCCCTCCCCTCGCCGTCTCGCGCCCCCTGCCCTCCCCTCCGAACTTCCGCAGCGAGGACCCTCCGGAGCCGTGTCGTCGCAAGCGCGGCTCCCGCTATGCAGCCGCCGCCGGCGTCGAGGGTCTCCACCGTGGTCGACGTCGACCTCGGCGACCGGAGTTACCCGATCTACATCGGCGCAGGCCTTCTCGACGAGCCTAACCTTCTGCAGAGGTATGCAAAGTCACAAAGCTTTTACTGGATTTAGTGAATTGGTGCGATCATTTCGTGATCCTGATGCCTTAGCTGCGCAGGCATGTGCACGGAAAGAGGGTTTTGGTGGTGACCAACACCACCGTCGCGCCGCTCTACCTGGAGAAGGTGACCTGGGCACTCACGGACAACAACCCGAATGTTTCTGTGGAGAGCGTGATCCTGCCCGACGGCGAGAAGTACAAGGACATGGTGCGTGTGTGGTTCAGACTTCAGCGTTCTTAGAGACTACCAGTTGTTGTTTCAGTCCATTTGGGTGTACTTAACTGCTTGTGGCTTGCAGGACACACTGATGAAGGTTTTCGACAAGGCAATCGAGTCCCGTCTAGACCGCCGGTGCACATTTGTTGCATTGGGAGGTGGCGTTATTGGGGACATGTGCGGTTTTGCAGCTGCTGCATTCCTACGTGGTGTCAATTTCATACAGATTCCTACTACTCTGATGGCCCAGGTCCTAAGCTTGATTTAGATTTTGACTACAATTGGTTACATGTAGCTTGATGCTAACGATGAGCTGCCTAAATTGCTTTAGGTGGATTCATCTGTTGGAGGGAAGACCGGCATTAACCATCCATTGGGGAAGAACTTAATTGGGGCGTTCTACCAACCACAGTGTGTACTGATAGACACGGAAACACTGAATACATTGCCTGACAGGGAACTGGCTTCAGGAATAGCTGAGGTGGTGAAGTATGGTCTCATAAGAGATGCACCGTTCTTTGAATGGCAAGAGAAAAACATGCCAGCATTATTAGCAAGGTATTTAGCACGTTTTGGCATTGTGTTGTCTAATGTTATTTCAATTCAATAACCGGCTTATAAAAGTGTGCAGCTGCATTAGGCCTGCAGTTTGTTTGAAGTTTATGTCAGTTAGCTAGTTATGCTTTATTGTTTTCTCTCAGACTGAAATGTTTGGTGCTCTAGGTGCATCCCTAATTTTGGAAGCATGTCTTCTTTTTTGTATCTATATTTGTTGAACTGACTCATTTTTTTAGTTATATCAAAAGAACATGTTTTATCGAAAATTTGCGAAGTCCATTTTATCCCTGAATAGCCATTATAAATTAAATATGTATCATCTTATGAGCAAATGGTTTGACTGAATAGAGTGTCTCAGCTGTTGTGTTACCCTGCTAACTTAGAAAGATCATTGTTGTACATGTCAATCCTAGCTTAGCTGTTTACATTTCTGTTCTGCTTCCTTTGGTCATTTATGTTGCTTAACAGGCAGACATAGAACCATTGAACTACCATATTTTTGCATTACCATGTTAGCTCAGAGAATGCTGAACATGTATACCAGGATAATGCTGAAATATGGATAATAGTTTTCCCCCACTTATCAGTCGCTATTCCTACTTGTAGAGAACCAAGTGCTCTGGCCTATGCTATTAAGAGATCATGTGAAAACAAAGCTGAAGTGGTTGCTCAGGATGAGAAGGAAAGTGGTCTCCGAGCAACACTTAATCTCGGCCATACATTTGGCCATGTAAGTATTATCATTAACTATGGTTGATTTTATGCTGAACTAATGTCAATAAACATTATAATGCACTCCAAGTTTAGTGCTCGTATGATTTGCTGGGCTGGTTAAAAGTACAGATTTATTTCTTTTGCTTAAATGTTGATGGGGTTATCTGTGCTTCATAATTAACACATTATAAAATGGAAAGAGGCCTTGAACTTTGTTGTTTAGGTCAGGAATATGTTCTAGTATATACTAACACCTTCCCAAACTACTTTACTTTATCCTAATAGTTCATTACTGTAATAATCCGAAAGAATTTGTTCACAACAAATCTGTTATATCATTTTCGTGTATTCAAACTACATATTTTGGATAACATATGCTGTCAAAAATAGTATGTTTTGACTTGACTGTATGTAATCTAGAGTAACATGGTGGCCATTGGTTGTAGAATAAATCATTCTTAATTCAAATATGTGGGTGCCAGAAACTAAATATCCTCAACAGTTTGTTTAATGATGTACTCCTACATATTATTTCTGATCACTTTATTCAATTGCCAGGCTATAGAAACAGGAACTGGATATGGAGCATGGCTCCATGGGGAGGCTGTTGCAGCTGGAACAGTAAGAACACTTGAATATTTTTATAACACCTCGATTTCATGATTTTGTATTGTTTCATTATTTATCTTTTGGTTCTGTTTCTATGATGCCACCACTCTAGGTTATGGCAGCTGACATGTCTCACCGCCTAGGTTGGATAGACGAGTCAATCAAGAAACGGGTAATTGACATACTAGAGAAAGCGAAGCTTCCAATTACACCTCCAGAGGCCATGACAGTGGAGAAGTTCAAAAGTATTATGGCCGTAAGTACCCTCGTACCTTCATGTGTTACAAAGTGGATCTGATTAGCTTTTGTCACCAAACAAATTGTTGGATAACCTATTTTTTGTTGTTGTATGCATTGGTATATAGCAGAGCTCTCAAGTTGTTTTTCCTCTATTGAAAAGCAGCATTATTGAATTCTTGAATGATTGCCTCAGGTTGATAAGAAGGTTGCTGATGGATTGCTGAGACTCATCCTCCTGAAAGGACCTTTAGGAAGCTGTGTTTTCACTGGCGATTACGACAGGAATGCCCTCGACGAAACCCTTACTGCATTCTGCGACAGCTGATTCTTCCTACTTGGAACTTCAGACTGTATACTAAATAGGTTACATTATCATTTCAGAGAGGAGACTGCATTGTATATGTATGATATCTTTTTTTTTGTCGGAGAAATAATGGAGAATGTGGATAGGGGTTGGTTTCTGGTTGTAACGCGTAAAGACTGACCAATCGTGATACAGTTGCCCCCATTGACAAGAGGGTTTTACTGCATTTTCTTTGCTGTTGCCAATTCTTGCATTGCACCAGATTTAATAAAGCTGTTTCTGTTTTTAAGAAGGGATAATTGATCATATGCCACTTTTTCGAAAGGTATGCAACGTGTCGACAAAACACCTCGCTGCATGTCTGCATGATAATTGAAATCGGAATTCAGAAATGATTCATTCATAGTGATCTGCTTTACAGAATTCTCCATTGTCCATGTCCACTATTGCTTCAGGTGAAGAAACGGTGAAACCTGCCAGTACTTGCTTGTTCTTTTGAGACAAGATCTACCTTGCTTGTTCTTTTGAGATGAGATCTATCAATACCAACACTCCAATCTCCTCGCAACCTTTTCTGCTATGAACTGACCGTGGTTTGCATTTCAGAGCAGATCAACAAAAGAAGAACAAAACCTTCTCGTTTTCAGTCCGGCTCGTGACACAACACAAACACATTGTACATTGAATTCAGAGGCCAATACCCAATACACCCTGTAGCAATAACATCGTGCTCATCATTATTTCGGGCTCGTTACAAGTTGCACCAACCGTAGCACAAACAACAAACAGATGGCGTGTTGCTGCAAGGCGCGTGTGGCGCTAGAGCCGGAGTAGCCGCCGGAGCTCGTCGGTCGCGCCGACGTCCACGCCCCCGCCGGCCACCTCCACGGCGCACGCGGTCGGCGCCTTACTCGCGGCTGCAGCACCGACAAGCAGGGACGTCGGCATCGGGACGCAGCTCGGCGGCGGCGACACCGAGTAAAGCGAGTCCGTCGCCGTCCATTCTACTGCCTCACTCGCCGCCCCGGTCCTCTTCTTGGACGGGGCCGCCTGTACAGGGATGGGCGCCGAGGCCCCCTGCGCCGGCGCCGGCGCCGTCTTCTTAGGGCTCAGCGCCGCGGCAGCGGTGGCGTGGCGTGGTTTCTTGGAACGTTGCGGCACCGGCCGGCTTGCCGGCCAGGCGGCGTGCTGCTGCGGCGGGGCATGGAGGCGCGCCGGCTGCGGCAGGAGCGGAGGCTGCGGTGGCGTCGCCGGCGGTTGTGGGAACGGAGGTGCCGCCCTGGAAGGCTGGTGGTGGACGCTGTGATACTGCTTGGAAGCCATGAAAGATGGCGATTTTGCCGAAGAGCTCAACGATTTAAAAGCGTTCTCCATTGGCACCGATCTCGCTTGCAAATCTAAACAATTTGAGCGGAAAGAAGCTATAGATGCGAATGAAACGAGCTGATCTGACCTGAGCAGCCGCAAGCTGATGATGGTGTGTAGATCAAAAAAGCTGAAGCGCAAATCGAAACTATGAAAAGATAAAGAGAAATAACTCCAACCAGCCAAAAATAGGCGGAGATATATGAAAGAAAAAAATTAAAAATATGGTTGCTTGCTTGTTGATCTCAATCGACCAAAACAGATCGAGATCGAAGCAGCTTATAATAGAAAAAGGAAAAAAAAGAAGTTAGTTAAACGAAAAAGATGAACAAAGTGGAGGCTATAGTATCATGTCAACAACAAACAAAGCATAGTACTCTCTGTAAGAACGGGATTTTCTCTCGAGCATCTGCAGTGTATAAATAGCAAGCAATTGGTTGTTAAATGCAAAGAGCCGTTGGGTAAAAGTTCGGCCGTGTGTGGTGTGTTCCGGAACCCCCCTGGGGCCCAATGGCCAATTATAATTTAGCCGTAGCGGCCGTGACCGGCACGCAGGCAGCAGCACCCACCCTGGTCCACCGCTCGCAACGGACGGGCAAGGCGTACGTAACGTACCGAGCGACGTACCGTGCTCGCGGCCACTTCGGTTCACCTTCTTTTTTTCCCCTCTCGTCTCGGCAGGCGATTGGGAGTTTGTTTTTTTCAGCAAATTTCACGAAACCTTAGGTTATGAGACATTGTAACGCAAAATCTCAGATTTTATAATTTGCTTCCTAAAATCCTAAGTTTTAAGACAAAATGTTTCATAAAATCATAATAAAAACTTGTATCGTCTATCTAACTAATATATATATCTATAATAATTATAAAAAGATATATGAGATATATTTTAGTATTGTTAGCTGTTTTTCAACATCATCGTGGTCTAATCATTTACGTGTATATTTAATTAATTATTATGTATTTTAGTTATATTGAGTTCTTGTCTAGCAAAAAAATTAGAAATAGATATACCTAGACAAAAAAATGTGTATTTTGAGTCAAGTAATATGAATTCATAAAAAAATAAGCATATATAATAATGAAATATGAGTATTTTACATAAATATGAGAATTTTTAAACATTTTATGTTAAAACATGGGTTTTTTCTAAACAAATTATAAGACTAGGTTCTTGTATTACGATGTCTCGTTACCTGAGGTTTTGTTGAACTTACTCTTGTTTTTTCAGTTTTCCGGTCGCGTGCGCCGCGGGGTGGCCGACAGGTGCCGCGACACCCGAGGCGCGGGCGGTGGCCGGCCGATGGGAGGGGCCGTCGCGACGTCCCCGGGGCCGCCGGCACGTGGTTGGAGGAGAAAAGGCAAAGCCGCCCCGGGTACCCTGCCGTTTCAGCGCTTTGCTTGATGCAGCACAAGTCCACCGGCAGCGTTGGTGCACGCGACGCGAACGCGAGCCGCGGCGGGGAGGGGGATACGCATACGGGATACCTCGCCGTCTCGGCACGCTTCTGCGGTTCTGTCTGTGCGCCATGCGGGCACCGTCAACGTGGTGCGGTTGGGGTGGGTCATGCACTGTGGGCTTCTGGCAGCTCAGCCCAGTAACGAGCTTTGGACACATCCGTCTCACCTCTTCAGGCCCACACGTTGATCTTTTCCACAGTGTTTGCAACACGGAAAAAAGAAAATCATCATACGTATTTTATTCTCACCGAAAAAAGGTCTCAGGCCATCCACAGGTGATACACATTTAGTACTGACACTGACACGTAAAAAATCCTTAACACGTAATTAACTCATATTTTAATTATTTTAAATTAGGTGGGTGACCCGTACAATTGCGGGGTTAGCACCATATCAAATTATATATTTTTTACATGTATTTTTTAAAGTTATTAAGTAACCATCTCATTGCCGTATTATGTTCTTTTACATATAATTTTAAAAGACTAAACCTTATCATCATCGAATTTTTAATTTTATAGTTTTTAAAAGTCGCACCTATCTTTCTATTTACTTGTCACTTTTATTCATCCTGCTTAATATCATTGTCTCGTTTTATTTTATATGGTTTTTTAAGTTCCATCAAATATCGCCGTTGTACTCATTTGTGGCTCGCTTGTTGCCCTCTCTCCCTATTAAGATTTTCAAAATTCAAATCTAACAATATTATTGACTTTCTAAAAGTTTCATTAACCATCATGATACTACTCCTTTACGACCTTGTCTTGTCGCCCTTTATCTTAATTGTTATTGAGATTTTAAAAATTAAATCTAATCTTCATTAAAAAATTTATAATTTTTAGATGCCTTAGTAATTGTCGTTATTGTACTAGTATATTGCTTACCGCTGTCCCTCCCCTCTTTTATTGTCATTTGCATGTTGTCGCCAAATTGAGAATTTGAAATTAGTTAGTGGCAAAATTAATAGCTAATATGTGTTGAACAGAAATTCAATAAATGGAATTAATAAAAAAATATGGAATTTAATTATAACTAATATTAAAAAATGGAGATATATATTTTACAAATATTTGGTCATACAGTAGACAATGGTAAATATGTTCCTTTTACCCACTCTCAAAGCGTTTCGTAGTTTTCATCTTGCGTCATAAATACTTTCATCGTTGAAAACAGAGGTGTTTCCGCAGGTGGCCAATGTAGTTGGGCCATTTATGATAATACTTTTACATAGACAATCCATGCCTCCTATTATAGACCGAAATTATAAGGACAACTATCATATGCATATGAAACTAGCAGTATTATTTGTGTTGTATTATTTTTCATTTGAATGAGAGAAAGTAAGAGAATAATGCTATGAGCATAAGCAATAAAAATAATATTTTTAATTTTTGCAATATGGCTTATTCATCTGCATATGAAAGGGTGAATATGATTATTTTGTAGTGGGTCTCATCTTAAAATTAAGAATATATCATATACATGATGTAAAATTATAGGGTCTACCTAGTTATTCAATGTAAGCAGGTCTTTTGCGGCCCGCTTATGATCATGTAGGTACGCCATCTGCAGAAATTGTTTTTGAAGGATAACAACCAACGGTTACATCTAAGTTGACCTTTTCTTATCGCAGGCAACTAAAGGGTTCACAAACTGTGGTATTCACGTGGGACTATGGAGCTGTTTGATACCCAGTTTACTCCGAGTCATATCAAATATTTACGTGTTATTTTAAATATTAAATATAAATTATTTATAAAAATTATTTTTAATCGAAGGATATATTCGCGATACGAATTTAATGAGCCTAATTATGTTATGATTTGACGATGTGATGCTACAGTAAATATTTGTTAATTATGGATTAATTAGGTTTAATAGATTTGTATCGTAAATTATAGTTCGATTTTGTAATATTTTTATAATTAGTTCACGTTTAGTCCTTCAAATTGATGATAAATATCCGATGTGACACGATTTCTATGTCCAAATACCCTGTGATTTTGCCTTCTCTTCTGTGCCCATGTGCTTATAATTATTATATATTTAGTTGATCTATTATACTCATATACATATATACATACATATATATATATATATGTATGTATACGTGTAATAGATCAACTAATATATAATAATTAATATATATATATACATGTGTGTGTTTTTCTTACACGTTAACTTATATACTTTTATAAATTAAATCGACCAATATTGATAGTCTAATATGATTAATGGAGTAAATGTAACCCTCATAAATAAAAGACAAATGCAGTTATGCATATTTTTTCTAGTTTCAATATAGTGAACAAATTCTTCTCAAATATGCAATATGTATTAAGTAGAAAAAAAATTAGGCTACAAATTATTTTCAGTAAGCTATCATGTACGTGTTGATAGCCAGATGGGATTAATGCACCGAATAAAAGGCTAAAAAAGACTAAGCGTACTCCAAATATATATATGCGTGCGTCTTCCATAGAGTGAGCGCACGCGTAGAAGGGTTTCTTTGTTTCTTCTCACCTCTCAGTCTCCATCGTTTCTATTGGTGTCTTGGTTGCGTGGAGGATCGACGAATCGCGAGCTCGAGCTCAACGACAGACGACCGGCAAAACGAAGTAGTCTATAGCAGCACGAACGCGTAAGTCGTAACCACGTCATGAGAGGTCTGAGTGAATGATCGGAGGCAAATTGCGGGCATGGGTCACCAGCTCACCACCATCTAGAGAGTCAACAAAGAGGCTAGAGGTTGCGACAAGGTCAGCTAGCTAGTAGCTGTAGTTTAGACGGTCACTTGAACAGGTTGTGTTTCACCTTTATACAATTTTTATTTCTAATCTCTTATTTTTCTTTCTCTGGGGAACAGTTGATGGAGTATTTGAGTAAAGGTTGAAATTTGTAATCAATGAGTTGCAATTAGATTCAATTGAACCAAATTACATATAAGCGCAAAGAACATGGGCATTTTCTCTTCCTTTCTTTAGCAAGCTTAACAAATTAAGATAAGAGATGCTATTTGTACAGTGCTCTTAACAAATTTAATACTTTTTTGTTTGTGTTTGTATGCCTAAAGATTTTGATAGGGCCTTTTGAGGTTTTGTCGGCTACGTCCAGAATGAAAATCTTTGGTCCGTCACTGTACAGTACTGTATTGTGTACCAACCGTTTATTATTAGTATGTCCTGTTTGGAATCCGACGTTGCTTTAATGAGAGAATGGACCCGAAGAGCGGGGAACAAGGTCGTCGTCCAACAATTCGAGGGCCTGTCCAATCCAACGCGACGCTGCCGACACAGGACGGCTTCAAGGTGTCTGCAGTCTGCATGATTACAGTGGTGTTTGATTTAAAACTAATATTTATTTCATATCATATTGACCATATCAAATATCAATTTAAAAAATTAATATAAATTAATTATAAAAATAATTGTATAATCGAAAGATAATTTATGACATAAATTTATTAATTTAATTTATTCAGTAACAAATATTTACTATAATATAACATCATGATTTGTAATTATTTTATTAAATTTATCTTATGAATTATCTTTTGATTATGAATTAGTTTTTATAAATAGTTTATATTTAATATTTTAAAATAATATATAAATATTGGATGTAATAGGAGTAACCAAACAACATGTATACCTCCGGTATGCTCTACTCCACCGAGGAGATAGCTAGATGCATTTTGTCCTGAACGAACTGATGGCCTGATGCAGACATACACAGTTGTACTACACACAAGTATGAGATCCAAGGAAATTACGCATATCAAGCAGAAATTTGGCCTTCTGCGTCAAGAAGAGAAGGGAGTTTTTTTTGGCTGGAAACGTCTCAGGACCTGGAGCACCCACGTCGTTCTTGCTCCGTTGCACGAGGCGACACGACCGATCAATGCGTTGTCTGCTTTTGGATCAAGAAAATAACGCTCTGATTTGACTGGTCGGGTGATGAACCGGTGGTACGTGCGTGGCTGCTACTGACCTGGTTGCTAGGCCATGCAACGCCTCCCATTTTCTGCTGTCAAAATTTTAATTTTAAAAATATTATAAAGTTAATCTCGAAATTGTCATGACACAAAAATATTATAAGAGATTCAAACCGATGACAATATTATAAAAGATCCCAACACGATGACGATCTCGATGTACGATATTTGTTAACGAGATTTAGTCAAAGACCATGTCTCAAGACACTAATTAGCTCTTCCCTTATTCAACATATTACATCGTATCATAGTTACAACAATTTTTAGCTAGACGTCATCGACGGCCGTTCTCTCTCGCTATGCTAAGGAGTCGTCATACGGTTATAACACATCCATCTTTCTATTTAAGAGATATCATAGGATATATAATATAACTTCAAGTATTAAACTATAATCAATTTTGCACATGTATTTAACACAAAATTTAACAAATTTAATCTTGATGAATATGTCATGCCAACCTAAATTTGTTCCTTGCTCGAACCTCCATATACAGAACTTAAGTTGGTTCTTCACCTGCTCACGCCGAGCAGCCCATCGAATCTTCATCAGACTCATCATAATCAAGAGACTCTATTATTTTTGTAATTTTTTTCTCTTGTCTCCATATATAATAGTGTTTCACCTTCTTATCTATCACCACAACCATTTTGTAAAAGAAATTTTCTTTATAATTGTCATATTACAGACTCTCTAAAAATCATGTTTACCTTCATCTTTCATCTTAAATTTAATTTGATCTAATCCATGATCAGATAACTTATGTTATCATGAAATAGGCAAAATCAAATTTATCTGATGAGAACACTTTCCTCCTTGTTGTCTTATTAACCAAGGTAGTAAATCCAACTTCTATGCTTCCCGCATCCGACTAAGTATCCAATAATTTGAAAAAATCACCGGTGTCTTGAATAATCCGAAAAAATTATCACCATAGTGCATTTTTTCTTTCTTCAGTGACATAGTTTTCATGTAACCTCATGATACTGACTTCATAAATTCTAGATATATCTTGTATCGTTAGACCCATTGACTTCATCAACAAATTCGACCCGTGGTTGCCGGGACATCTCACCAGGAATCTTCCGCTGAATCAAACCTTAAATTAACCTTGCAACTTCTCTACATGGATCGACCATGTCCTGCATTTTCCATGGCCCCACTGAACCAAGTTCCAGTGCAGGCTCCACGTTAAGCCTCCTTTGACCCATCGTATCGAACAAACCGGATCAGCAACGACCTCACATGAACAGCGCTGACCCAACGCGAATAGTAACAAGCACATGAACAGTATCTCCATAAACAGTAACTGACCAAAAGACCGGTCCAAATTTCAGCCAGTCAACGAGTTCATTACCTCCTCACGAACTGTGTCCTCTTCCTCGCTCGTCTCTGCCGCAAACATGCGCGTGCCTGCACGCACACCCGCTGTTCCCACCACTCGAGCAACCGCATGCCTCCGTCGACCCACTCTGATCCGTCCACTCCTTCCCTTGTAAATGTCATTGGCTTCCGTGCCCAAACCAAACACAAGCTACTGCTGCTGCCGCCTCCGCCGACCCACTCTGATCTGCCGACTCCTCCTCTGGTAGTAGCCACTATACATGGCTATGGCCATGGCCCAAATGGATCGGGCTGAGGCGTGCCGGCCCAAACACAGCGACACTGTGGCCCCGGCCCGACATGACACGGGAGGTGGTGGGTCGTGTCGGTATGATCCGATGGCGCTTGTCGTGCCAGAGCCGTCGTCGAAGCCCGTGGGCCAGCACGACATGACATGGTTCATGTATCGTGTCGCCCCGGGCATGGCACGGTTTTTGTACCGTGACGGCCCAGGCACGACACGGCCCACGGGCTGGCATGGGACGACAGGGAGGGGAGGGGCTATCAGGTAGATAAGCAGGCGCAGCCGCGCAGGGTTAGGGTTTGGCGGTGGCGACGGCTGCGGCTGTGAGGGGCGACGGGAAGAGGGGAGAGGTCGGCGACGACGGCGACACGGACAGAGGTACGGGTGCGTGCCTGCGCGGAAGACTCGGCATCGGCGTCGGCTGCAGCGGCGTGGAGGTCGGCAGCATGGTGTCAGCGTCGGCACGAAGGGCGGACCCGGCGTCGGCGGCGTGGCGACGATGCAGTGGCGTCGGCTGCGGCTGGGGAGTGAGGAGACGGAGCGTGCGGGCGTGCGGGTAGGCTAGGGTTTGATGGAGCATGCCAAACGGGTCGTCCTCGGCCCATGGGCCATTGACGAGCCCATGCCGACACGGCGCACAACCCGATCATCCCGTGGGCCGTGCTTGGGCCGAGAGGTCGATACGTGGGCCGGCACGACTCGACCCGCTACGAGCCGTGCCTAACGGGCGTGCCGTAGCAGTGCGTCTGTGCCACTAGCGTGCCGGGTTGGGCTGTGCCGTGCGCCCGTTTGGCCATGTATAGTAGCCACGGCTTCGTGCCAAACCGTCACAAGCGCTAGTGCCGCCGCCACCTCTCGATGGGAGCTTCCCGTCGGCCCTAATTACGAAGGTACCGTGTGCAGAAGTCGCGATGTGGGCAGCTCCACCTGAATCTTTTCTGTGGGACTTGATATCATTTATTACAAAATCAGCGTCGAAATTATCATCGGAAATCAAACATGAAAAAATGTCATAGAAGATTCAAACATGATATCAACATCGAGACACGATATTTATTAACGATATTCAATTGAAGCCTATATCCCCAAGACACTGATTATAGGCTCTTCTCTCCGAAACAGCATATTACAGCGTATCAGAGTTACAACGATCCTCGACTAGACGTCGCTGGCAACCGCTTCCTCTCGCTATGCTAAATCGATATACGGTTACAATACGTATATCCCTTTATTTAAGAGATCCTAGAGTCTGATTTCTACTTTAGTCCTATACCTAATACTACTTCAATCTAATTGACTTTTGTACATATATTTGACATAAAAAATATTGGAGTAATTTATTTTTTAGTTTAAAATTATGAAGATAATTAATATAAAAGTTTTACTCATAAATTACTTGTTAATGTAATAAGCTATTGTTATCGCTTATCAGCTTAAGGTTGCCAATCTATTGGCCAAAATGAAATACAGAGACGCGTTCTTAGTTTGTTGGCCTTTGGCCACCTGATATGTAAGCCAAATTTATACTGTTAAAGTTATGCGGCATATGCTCCAAACTTAGAGCTCTATTGGACGTTTTCCCGTTGGTTAGCGTTATAAGCCATATGATTTATTAAAATAATAATTTCTAGATAAAATTAAAATAATAATTTATAGGTAAAACTTTTATATGGGTGTCGTTACCAACAATTAAAAACCGAGGCTGAAAAATAAATTTTAATGAAAAAACATCAAATCAACTTTAAAATCAATCAAGTTTAAAAATTCTAAACGATAAGGCTGTAGGACTCTCTCTGTACAGACTCCTATATGAACTAAAAGAATATTGGAACGTTATAATCTGACGGCACACGAAAAAACCCTTGAAGAGAAACCACGAGGTAAGATTTCATCAGGACTGTCCATTATCTAAAAATGAGTTAAGACGTCGTGTTTATTTTCCTCTAAATTTCCTATAAGCACTTGAGAAGAGATTGGAGGGCGGATAAATCTCTTCCAAATTCCTTTGTTGTGAATAACTAGATCGAAATTTTATGATTCAAATCATCTAAAAAATACTTTCCTTTTCATTTGTTCGAAAGGGTCCTTTTAAGCACTTCACGCAAATTTCGCTGATTTTGGTACGAATACGATACAAGAAAAGTTTGAACTACAAGTTGGGGCAGATGAGCCGGGGAGGACCATCCTGGTCCCCACACGTCAGCGTCACCGAGATCGCTCATCGACTCTACTACAGTTCACAGTTTCACACCCGTCTGGTGAGTGGTGACATGCGGCGGCAGCAGGAGAGGAAACAAATCAAACAATCGCGCAGTCTCGCTTCTTTTAATTACAGGCACTTGCCTGCCTCCCCTCCCAACGAACCCCTCAACCTTTGGATCGCGGCCGCGCGTGAGGCGCCGCAACGCAACGTGCGATCCCCACCTCTCTTCCTCTCCCTCCTCCTCCACCTCCACCTCCGCCTCCGGCTTCCCCCCAAAATCCATTCGATCCTCTCAACCCGCCTCGCCTCAGGCGAATCCGATTCCGAGCACCATCTCACTCCCTCCGTGGAGCACCAGATCGGCGCGAGTTCCATGGCCTGAATCGCGGGGGACTGGCCGAGGAGCGGGCGCCTCTATCTCTATCTCTCTCTCTCTGGTTCGTCTCCTCCTCTTCCCCGACTGCTCGGATCGGTCGTCGTTTTCGCGATCTAGGTTTCGTTCGTTGGTCGGGTCTCGCGGCCGGGATTTTTGGGCTGTTGTAGGACTGGATGAGAGTTTTTGAATTTGTTGCGTGTTTCTCTGTCCGGTTGCGGCTAAAGTTGGATTCGTCTAGGTTTTTTTTCTTCCACTGCACGATCGAATTTTGAATTTTTGATCCGTGCAATCATAGGGGCGGATTGGGTTCACCATTTTGGGTACATTTTCGTGCGAGCTTTTGATTTACTGGCTATTACGTCGATTTGAGACAATGATCGAATCGTGTCTTATTTAGGAGAAACATGTATGAAGTGAGTGAGTGAATTCGGCAAAACTAATTTGCTTCCGTTTGAGATACCTTTATGTGAACACTGTGCGGATGTGTTGTTTGAGCAATATTATGAATACTGTAAATGTGTGAATCTAGAAAAAAAGCGTTGCAATTTATTTCATGTTTTTGGTTAAATTCGATTTAATCGAACAAGAGAAAATTTAACAATCTGAAAGAATATTCTCTGTCCTACCTCCAATCGATTTTTCTTTTCACAAGCAGATTCTAATCAAACTATTCTACCACTATATTTTGTTGAAATCTTCAATTTGGTGCACTACAAATTTGCTCTAATACGAAACCCACCCCAAAAGCAAAGATTAAAGCGCCAACCCCACAGCCAAGCAAGAAACAATCCGTAAAGCACACCTTTGATGTTCTTTTCCTCCACCACTTGAATCCACCTTTTGTCTTCTCGCTTAATTATTTAATGAAATCATTGTAACTTTGGGTGGTGCAAGCCTATATTATTCTGAAATCTGCGTGATCATTTTTAAAGTTTGCAAGTGTTCTCTTCACCATAAGCCTATATCTTCTTGTTACCGAACCAATTGGCATTAGCTGTGCTAAACTTTGTCTCTATCAGTCTCCTGCAGGTCGTTTTCACTATTTTTTATTAAAAGAACTTTCAACATGTTTTTTTTGGTGATGTGCGAGTGAGGGTTACTTTCATTCCGTCGTACTGTGGGGGAAATATTGATTGATGGTGTAGAATTAGTTCAAATCTGTTTGCTCTGAATTTTCCTTATGACGAGGATATTTTCATGCTCTCTTGCGCGGCAAGCTGAATAGAGTATCTGCAAAAAGAAGTGTTTGGTTAGTGATAGGCCTAGGATTTGGTTAGCTCACTGGTTGTCTTCTCATGATTCAGTTGAATAAAGTGTTTTAACTGATTAATTTACCTGAGTTACACCTTTCTTTTATCTTCTGACATGTTTGATTTTTGCAACCTTAGGTTGAAAGCTGCAATAATTTTGGAGGCACCAAAACGAGTCTGAGATGGGTGTAATTAGTACGGTGCTTGGTTTCTCTGGGTTTGGCTTTGGATTCTCCGCTGGTATTGTCATCGGATACTACTTCTTCATCTACTTCCAGCCAACTGATGTCAAGGTGCACATCTATATTTCATTGATCCTCTTCCTTTCATACTGTATAAAATTTATCGTATTGTCATATAATGAATACTTGTGTTGTGAATACACGTCAACCAAAATGGCTTGGGAACAATCTGGCTCTTGCTGTTACAGAGATTTGAGGACGGAGTCATTGATGAACTAATTTACTTTTTTGTAAAGTCCTAATTCAGTTTGTCTCAACCACAGACTGTTAAATATGCCCTGTATCAGTATCTATTGTTTTAGTTGGGTGTTCAAATGATATCTTTCATCATCTTCAAAGAAAGGCAACCTTTCAGTTGGTGTATGCTGACCTATTTAAACTTTATATATGCATATACATGCCCATTGATGCCATATGTACTGGAATGGCACACATTTGAGTTTTTCTTGGTGTAATGTACCATACTGTTGTGCTGCATGGGGGTAATTTCTTCCTCTGATTGTCTTTCAGGATGTCAAAGTTCGCCCACTTGTGGAATATGACTCAATATCATTGGAAGGCGTCCTTCCTGAAATTCCTTTGTGGGTCAAGAATCCTGACTATGATAGAGTATGCTTACCCATTCTTTAAACTACCAAGTACTCGCTGAAGTAAACTCATGCACTCGAACAGCATCAATGCTAGCTCTTCTCATATTCTCATTTTCCTCTTATTCTTTGTTAGATTGATTGGCTGAATAGATTTTTGGAGATGATGTGGCCTTACCTCAACAAGGTACCATTATCTTGTTGTAGACTACACCAAGTCACCAAGAATGAAAATGGATTTCTCTGATTGACAATAGAAACTTTATTGTGCATTTATCCTATAGGCGATCTGCAGAACTGCACAGGATATTGCAAAGCCAATTATTGAAGAGAACAGGCAGAAGTATAAACTAGAATCTATTGAGTTTGAATCACTTACATTGGGTAGCTTACCACCCACCTTTCAAGGTTAGTACACCTTTTCTTTGTATATTCACATGCATACATCTGTAGTTTAGATGTTCTTTTCTTAGAAGTGGCCCATGTTTCTGTATATTGTGCAAACAGTTGTGCTCATCTCAAGTTGTTTTACGTTGAACTATAATCAAATCAGCATCAAAGCATTTATGGTTTGCATCGCTGGAGATATATAATACGAATGCATTGCTACTACTTTGTTCCCACTAAGCTGTTATACTATGTTTGTATGATCGACTCTATGCATTATAGTCATAGGTTTGTACATCTTGTTTATTAGTTATTGTAAGTTTATGTCATATGGACATCACTATAAACATGTATAGCGGACAATAATGTTCTATGAGCTCAGCTCTCCTCGTACCCTGCCATTACACTGAATCTGTTGTATGTGATCCTACTTGCTTCTGCAGGAATGAAAGTGTATGTCACAGAAGAACAAGAATTGATAATGGAACCATCTCTTAAGTGGGCTGCAAATCCCAATGTCACTGTTGTTGTAAAGGCTTATGGGTTGAAAGCAACTGTCCAGGTATTATTTTTTTGTCATGAGCTGAAGTAGTAGTAATTGGTGTTCTCATTGTGATATGATATACAATTGAGCTAATTATATTATTCATTGTTCATGTGAAACAAATTTTCAGATTGTGGATCTGCAAGTCTTTGCTTCACCTCGTATTACTCTGAAGCCATTGGTGCCTACATTTCCTTGCTTCGCAAAAATCCTTGTTTCTCTCATGGAGAAGGTCTAATATCTGATCACTTGTATGCTTATTACCCTGCTGGCAACCTTCTTACTTGTTATGTTGGTTTGGCAGCCACATGTTGACTTTGGGCTGAAACTTTTTGGAGCAGATTTAATGGCTATTCCTGGTCTTTACAGATTTGTTCAGGTATTCCTGACTCCTAATTTGAGCCTTCTTATGTGAAAAGTTTGTTGGTCTATGGTGTTGAGATTTTCATTAGTTTGCTAGAAATACATAGAGCTAAAGTGAGCCCTGTCATGAATGAACTGCTACAATTCTTTTAACATTCACAGCAAACTTGTCATGTGCTACTGCAGCTTGCTTCTGCTATTGGTCTACATGTGCTTAGACTTAGATCCGTACACACATTCTTATGTAGCAAAAGTAAGATTTTTCTGGTTTGCTATAATTTCATATCCTATAGCCTTGACTTGATGTTATTTTATGGTATCTATCTTAGTCATTACAGTGGATGTGCTACAGACTGCCTCACTCCATTCAGTACAAGGAGTTCATATTTTGACCCCTCCCATTTGTGCATTTGCAGGAGACCATAAAAAAGCAAGTTGCGAGCATGTATTTGTGGCCAAAGACACTTGAAGTTCCTATAATGGATCCCTCAAAGTACATTATCTATCACTTAGTCTGTTCTTTGTTTGTATGCAGTTTTTGAGATGCCAAATTAATGGTTCCACCTATTTTCAGGGCATCTAAGAGGCCTGTTGGAATTCTACTTGTGAAAGTTTTAAGAGCTCAAAATCTGCGAAAGAAAGATCTGTTGGGTAAATCAGACCCATATGTGAAACTTAAGATGTCAGATGACAAGCTTCCGTCCAAGAAAACAACAGTGAAGCGTAGCAATCTAAATCCAGAGTGGAATGAGGATTTCAAATTTGTTGTGACAGACCCTGAAACTCAGGCACTGGAAATTAATGTCTTTGATTGGGAACAGGTATGGACTGTTTTATTAACGAAATCCACTATTTTTTTCTGCTTTTATTAAACCAAAGAACACACAGTTATTTCTTTTGATGTATCCAGGTTGGCAAGCATGAGAAAATGGGCATGAACAGCATTCTGTTGAAAGAACTTCCCCCAGATGAGACTAAAGTCACAACTGTTAACTTGCTCAAGACGATGGATCCTAATGATGTACAGAATGAGAAGTCCCGTGGTCAGCTTACTCTGGAGGTGACATATAAGCCTTTCAAGGAAGAGGATATGGAGAAAGAAGGCATCGATAACGCTGATGTGGTGGAGAAAGCTCCTGATGGTACTCCAGCTGGTGGTGGACTGCTTTATGTTGTTGTTCATGAAGCTCAAGATCTTGAAGGAAAGCATCACACAAACCCATATGCAAAGATAATTTTCAAAGGAGAAGAGAAGAAAACAAAGGTATTAATATCTTCCAAATGTTATTCACTTGAACATCTGCACTGAAATTGTTTGTGGTATGATCTCATGCCCCCCCAACCTAAAAAATTATACCTCTCTTTTATAGGTAATCAAGAAAAACAGGGATCCACGGTGGGAGGATGAATTCGAGTTTGTATGCGAGGAACCCCCAGTAAATGATAAACTACATGTTGAAGTTCTAAGTAAAGCTCCAAAGAAAGGCTTGATACACGGCAAGGTATGTCTTTTGCGCCTGGAAGTTTTGCCACATGCCAAGATTTTCCTTTCTCGACTTGTGCATGATGAATATCAGAAGACTTACTGATAGCATTTTAATCTATTCAGGAAACCTTAGGCTACATTGATATAAGCCTTGCAGATGTGATCAACAACAAGCGGATCAATGAGAAGTACCACCTCATAGATTCAAAAAATGGTCAGATTCAAATAGAGATGCAGTGGAGAACTTCATAGCAACCGTGAGGAAGTAGGTGAAATGCTTGAACTTCGCGAGATACAGGATGATACATTTGAATGTTGCCACAAACAGAGTTTGGCCAATACCTGTGATTGAGTTCTGTAGATATTTACTTTGTGTCCAGACATCTGCTTTACCTTGTTGAGATATTTTGTTAATTTTTCGTACATCTAATTTCAAAATTGTGTTACGAACAACGTAGAGGTAGCCATGTTATTGACATCGGAAGTGGAATTAGATGTGAGATGTAATGACCCGTTATCCTTCAGTACAGAGAAGCGCAAAATTCTGGCAAAGTTGAATTCCTTTAATTTGCCGAAATTCTTTAACTGTACGCGTGAACATGCAATACGTCTAAAGTATGAATGCGTTGCTGCAAAGGGACGGCCAAATTGTAGAGTACACAGTATGCGAAATACTGCTGTCATCGTACTGGAACAATCTAATTCAAAAACCAGAGCTTTTGAATTTACCAGATTTCAGATTTCGCATCCAAGAATGGACAAACACCTCTGAGCTAACCAAAAAGAGGAAGAACAAGGCCTCAAGTTCGTTCACAGCGAGTAAATGAACTCGAGGCATTTCTGTGCCTGCCTACTCTAGTGCCATCTAGTGCCATAAGATAGAAAATGATAACAGACAGAGACGGTTGTAAGTTAAAACTCTGTTCCACCTGCAATTCTACAAGAACTGTATACACTTTATACAGTGACCTACCAAGCACCAACACAAGACTAACTTCTCAGAATTTCATGTCAGTAGCCTCTTCGAATCAAGGATCCGGTCTGAACTCTTGAAGTTGTACACCGACTCAAACGCTTCCATGCAAACACTGGCGAATCCCGTCATCGCCTGAAAAACGTTAGGGAAGCCTGTCTGAAGGTTGTTCAAGGTCATTGCTCTTGTGACCCCAATGCTCTTCTCATACTTGCTCTTCTCCTCATCCGCCCGACATCTCAGAACCTTCACCTTTGCCCGCTTGTCTGAGACTGGCGACTTGCGAGAGATATCTCCATAGCCTTCAGCACCCGAATATGGCCCGTATTTGGACTCTAGGGATCTTAGTTCCTCTGCCTTCTTCTCCAGTTCCTTGAATGCAGACTCTGACCTCTTCTTTTGCTTTTGCTCCTCCGCCTGTTGTACAACCACGGCATGTATCACTGTCAGCAGAGTTTTTATCCCTTCCGAGGCCACCTTGTCAGGGATTCGATCAATGGCTAGCTGCCATTCCTCACACAAGCTGTAGATATCAGAGTTCTGATGAGCTTTGTTGTGTGGATCATGATAGGATTGGAACAGCGAGAGGCGAAGCCATCCAGTCAATGAATAGACATAGTCTCTCTGGGACTTAACCAGACTGCAGAATGCTGAGTACCATCTGTCGACCTCGATCTCAAGCTGCAGAGCTGCTTGCCGGTGGACATTAGAAGTCGGGTTAGTGCTCAAGGAATTGTTGAGGTACTCGAGCTGCTGCACCATGTGAGTCTGTACTTGATGACACTCGTACATGCCTCTCCACATACTCATCAAGCTGGAATTCATTCATAAAAAGGGAGCACTAATGAGAATGGAAAAAAATAACATACGCATGGTGCTGAAGAAAATAATTAGTGCAACTGACAGCATGTAGACTACTTATATATAGGGAGAGGAGATCACTTCAAGCTGCAACCGGGTGTCGGCTGGTATTTTAGTATACTAGAATTTGAAGTGAAGTGCAGAAACATAGCTAGGAAGGGTATTAATGGGTTATGTTACAATAATTCACTTCAATTGGGTAGTGTGCAATGTATCAACCAAACTTTGTGTAGCTTTGACCTAATGGCCCATTATATCACTGAAGAAAAAAGCTACTAATATGAGAAGTACGTTTTCGACTAAATTGTTAACATTCCAAAACTCCAATTCAAATTCCAGATGTAATGCAGTCATGTTAACTATAGTCAGAGACCCCATCTGAGAAATGGAGACAAAGGGATACTGCAATGCACTAATACCTCAATGACCTTTCTCTTCTTTTCTATAGTGTTCTCCCAGAAATAATGAGTTACTCTCTCCATCTCAAAATATAACAACCTAGTACCGGATTAGACACAATCTAGTATTACAAATCTAGACAAGTCCAGAGTACTAGGTTGCTATATTTTGAGATGGAAGGCATAGCCAGCAATACTGCTGATCAACGTGTAAAACTTCAACCCAGCAACATGACAACAACACGTCAAACACTTAAAAGTTTCATGTATGAGTAATTTACGTCACTATTATCCAAAGATGTCAGCTAGATGGGCAATGATGACTAGGAGATCTTGTGAACAGGCCTATCTGACCAAATCAATGTACAGGAGATTCACTCAGACTAGTCAAAACTTGGAGAACCTACCAGCTACTAGGCAGCTACTAGTACACTACTGCATTGCTCCCTCTAAACTCCACTACTCCAAAGTTGGCCCATATCAGAAGGTAACTCGTACAGTGGCAAAGGTACCTTTACATGAAGAGAAAAAGAAATGCAATGGGAGCGTGAGCTATGTTGGTAGATGCAAAGAGTAAAGAACCAATGCCACTACAGTCGAGCATGGCAAAGCCATAGTATATATGGCCCATATGTGCCCAGTCTATACAACACACAGCCATGGTCATATGCAAACTAGCAAAACGACAGGGGCAAGTGGAAGTAGAGAGCATGTGAATAGTCCAGGACTACTGCAGCTAGATGCACAAGGTACGACAGAATAGAGGGTGAATGAATCATTGTACTAACCCTGCAACCAGCTCAAGAAGCTGAGGGAAGAGCTCGGATTCTCTCAGCCTCATTATCTCAGAAGTGGTGGTCTCGATGGACTGCGTCGCAACAAGCATCTTGGAGTCGAGACTCTCGATCTCCATCTTGTTCTTCTCCATCTTCAAGTAGTCCACACCCTTCACCTCCTGCTTCCTCAATAGCCCTATCTTCTTATCATGTTCCTGCTTAAGCCCCTCATAACTCTGCGCTAGTTGTGCAGTCATAGAAAGAACAAGAAAATCTCTGTCAAGTTAATTCTATAAAGATAAACAGAAGGATTCTAACTTTAAAGTTACATATAAAGTCGATGTTTCATGATTGCTTAGCAGAGACAATCAAAAGTAACAAAAATACCAAAAAATCGTATCTTTACAGTGGCAAAGAAATTAAACCAAACAAAAAAAACAAATTATATGATCCAAGTATTACACTCCCTGAGATAAAAAATTTCAAAGACATACTTGCACATGAATTTCATTATCTGCAGTCCCATTCAGCTAAACCTTCCATGGTAGTAATACAATTCGAATGATCCTTTTACTTCGATGCACTCCAAAAGCATAGCGCATATCATACTTACAGAAGCTACTGAACACTGACAAACAGGGAAAAAATATTGCTACATGGAACAATAAAGCTAGCAGTATACATGTGCATTACGCGCTACTAGTACTTGTGCCCACTAGTAGCTGCTTTTCATCGGACAAAACCAATTGCCACCAAACGGAATCCATGTTAGTATCTCCCATCACAGCATAATAATCAAACTGAAAAAAAGGACGGCTCCTCAAAAGCCCAAACCACTCACCCACTGAGATCTAACTGAGCAGTACATTTCGACCATTTCTGTCTGTTCTTGCTTAGTTACTTCTTAATCAGCAAGAAAGCAAAGTTCAGAATGTTGTCAATAAAGTTAAAGATCAAAGTAATTACCTTGACCTCAAGAAACAGCTTCTTCTCCCAGGCGTAGAGCTTCTCCACGGTGGATGAATGGCTAAGAATTCCGCTGCTTCCGCCATTGCCCATCCCTTCGTCTGCTCTTCCGAACCTTGAGAAACCATTGCTACCTTTGCCGTAGCCGCTTCCGCCCCATGACCATCCCATCGGCCTCAAGTTCTTGCCGTAATTCAGTACCTTCCCTGCAGCATTCGTCGATTCAGTTGCATGCAATAATTTATCAGAAATAAGTGAAATGTGAGCAAGATGGAGCTCAATCGAGTCACTGATTTGGAGATTGTCTTGCCCGGGAAGCTGTTGTTGTTGGTCTCAGGAGGCTCGCAGTTGGGGGCCTCGAGCAGCGCGGCGACGCGGGCGCCGGCGTCAGCCGCCTTGAGGAAGTACTCGTCGAGCTCGGTGGCGATCTCGGCGAGGTCCTTCTTCCCGGCGCCGCCGCCGCGGGGACGGCGACGACGGTGAGCTCGCTGGCCGTGGAGGTGGTGGTGGTCGCGGTGACGACGGACGGGGGCGGGGCCGCTGCGGCGTCCACCGTGACGACGGGCGGGGCGTTGGGGGCGCCGGCGATGGTGGTGGCGGCGTCGTCCCACTCGGCGTCCTCGGTGGCGGAGCGGGAGGAGGACGGGGCGAAGGGGTCCCAGAAGTCCCAGCTGGACGGCATTGGCGGCGGCGGCGGCGGGGGCAAGATCGGGGACGCGCTGATCGAGGAGGAGTTGGTCGTCCACGAGGTGGTGGTCGGCGTCGGGCTGAGCGGCGGTGGAGGCGGCGGCGGCGGAGGCGGAGGCGGTGGGGACGGCGGCGTCTGCGGCGGCGGCGGCGCGGAAACGTGGTGGTGCGGGTGCGGGTGGTCCGCCTCCGCGCTGGCGAACTGCAGCAGCGCGGCGCCCGTGGCCCGCAGCGCCCGGAGGTAGAGCGCGTGCGCCGCCGCCATGTCCCGCCTCGCCTGCACCAGCTGCTTCGTGTACCGCCGCCTCGCCTTGCACCGCGACACCGCCTCCTGCCTCTCCAGCCTCGACTGGCACAGCCCCATCGCCGGCGCCGTCGAGGGGGATGGATGGATAGAGATGAAGGAGACGATGAGCTCGGAGGTGTTCGATCTTTTGCACGCGTGTTGCCTGTGACAGCAGTGTGTCACACACACACACACACACACGGCAGTGGAGTAGCGCCGCCCGAGTAAAAACAGAGCGAGAGGGGCATGAGATCTCGGGCAGTGTGCATGGTCTTTCTCGGCCGGATTCCGCGATCCCCAAACTGCCCCCCACCTCCTCCCGCACGAGCCGATGCTTCCGAGGGCAGCGTCGGGAACCCGCTCCTCCACCCCAACGGTCGTGCCGTGTGACGTGCGTTCGTGCGTCGGTCGCTGGCCGGGTTGGGATTTCGGTCCGCTTCGGCTTTGGAGCGGGGTTTTGCGCGAGTTTTTTGCGGCTTTTTTTGGCGTGGGCCGCGCAGCACAGCAGCGAGGCGGTCTCGTCTCGTTGGCTCGTTGCTGTTTTTGAGCCTCCTTTGCAGAAAGCGCTTGGAAAGGACTCGACTCGCTTATTCAATGCTCCTACTCTCTCCACTGATTGCGATCGCCAGCAGTTACTCGCAGTGGGTGAAATGACTCGACTGTTGCTGCTACTGTGTGGGTGTTTGGGTTTGGTCGAATTTGAATTCGAATTCGAGAATGCGCCGCTGAAATGAGCGTTTGAACCGCCCGGTTCGGGAGGGATTTGTGGCTTCCGAGTTAAATGCGTTTGCTAAATGCATGCACAGGCCCGGCTTTTTATTTCGTTTGCTTTTTCCAAAGGAGGCTGAGTCGCTGACGCAGACGCTGGTTCGCTGCTCTCCTCTCTCGGCCACTTTTGGTTGCTTTTGTGAACGCCCTTCTCGAAAGAATGTACCGCTGTGCTCAATTAGATTAGATCAGTTTTCATGTAAGATTTTAACGACGTAAAATTTAATAGAAAACATATCTATCTCTCAATCAATATATATTATACAGTTTCATAGATTTTAACTTTTTTAAGTCTCATTGATTTTTTCTCCTTTTTCCTCTTTTTTCCCGCTTTTGCGCCGCGGCCAGGGGATGGAGGAGCTCGCGACCGGCGGAGGAGCCCATGGCCGGCTGAGCCCACGCCCTGGCCGGCGGAGCGCCCGCCCGTGATGAAACAAATATGAGTTCTCAATGGGAGTTTCATGCGATTCTCAATGTTTTGAAAATCAGGCTGACTCAGATTTATAAAAAAAATAATGTGACATCTTATTTAATGTGTATAAAACTTTTCATAAAATCTTAATAGTTGTTGTCATGTTCATTTATAAATAGCATTGGACACACTTACTTTCCTTTGATGGACCGAAAGAAAATCCGGGACGATCAATCAGATCGTGCAATGCTCAGTTCGTACGAGTTTGGAACTCTAACATCATTGTGAGGACGGTACGTCCTCCTGCACGAATCATGCTGCCCGACTTTAGATAGAGTGAGTGTAAAGGCTGTCCCTCTCTCCAGCCTAAATAAAACGGAAAAAGAAAATAATGTGAGGCTTGCCGTAGCATATAGGTCCGTAGATCCACAATAACAAGCCTTTTTGGGCTAGATTCAAACTTTATTGGCCCCGTTGATCTCACTCTAGGTCCCTATCTTTGACACGTCCGGTTTAAATTTTGTCACTCAGTATAATACGTCTATCAACTTATAATACTGGTGTACTTCATGATCACAATATAGTCTTCGATTTTAACAAACGGAACGGTTGAGTCAGCATGTACTTATGTGGGTCACACATGTCAACAACCCAATCTTCTTACACCTCTCTCTTCTCTTTCTTTCCATCTCTCTCTAGGCCTCAGGGGCGGCCGACGGTGAGCGAAAACTAGCGGTGAGAAGCTCGACGGTGGCGAACAACGAGGAGAAGCTCGAGGAGCGCCGAACGTCTCCTCGCTCACATTGACTCCTACCAGCAGCTCCTTACGCGCCTGCCACGACGTCTGGTCGTGCTCACTCACGCACTTCGCCTCTCTCAAAAAGGACCTCATCGCCGCTCCGCATCGATCGACGAGGCCCTAGCCGTCGCGGACACCTCCGCCTCCGAATCCCTCACAACACTCGAGGGCTACAAGGCTGCAATCCTCATGCGTCTCGCCGAGGTCGAGATGGCATTGTCCACGGGTGTCGTGAAGGCTGAGTCTACAGAATCCCTGCCCACCAATGTTCAGGGCATGCTTCGATGGATGTGCGACCGCATGAATGCCGCCGCGCTCTAGTGCTTCAGGGTAGCACGCCAACCGGAGCTCGCTGTCATTCGGAAGGAGGTTGGCCCTGTCGTCGCCGCATCGGTCGACCCGCATGTCTCATGCTCGATGTCCTCACTGACTTCTTGGCCACGGAGGGAGATACCGGTGAGGGCCAGTGCTAGATGCTCAACATACTATTGTATTCTTTGTTTGATTCTAATGGTCGGCGTTAAGCTTCTGCCCATCATCCATCGCCCGCCACCTTTCTCCCCACGACCGCCAAACAGGCCGGGAGAGAGATGATAAAAGAGAAGAGAGGTAGAAGAAAAGTGAGCCATTAACATGTGAGACCTATATAATGACTATCCTATTCTAAAATGTTAAACATGTCGGTATTGTAAATTAAATGACACATTATATTCTGGGTATCGTGGTTTAAAGATTTAAGGACGAAATTCGAACTGGGTGAACGTGAGTGAACAAATTCCCCCCAGCGAATTAACAATTTACAAGTCACGTGGCCGAGCCACGACTATTTCGTTACGCCAGTAAAAGATTGGGCCCACCAATGGGCCAGCCCAACTGCCAAAAACAACCCAACTTCCTCTACTACTGCTGCTCGTCGTCGTCGTCGTCGTCGTCGCCGCCTCTGCCGCTTCCACATTTCCACTCCTCGGACACCACGCCCTCCGCTTGTTTCCTCGGCAAGCCGCCCCGCTCCCGCCGGCGCCGGCGTCGTCCCCGCTCGAGGCTGGTCACCATGGCGGCTCCGGGGGTGGACGCGGAGTACCTGCGGCAGGTCGACGGGGCGCGCCGCGACCTCCGCGCGCTCATCGCCTCCAAGGGCTGCGCCCCATCATGCTCCGCCTCGCGTCCGTAACCGATCCTCACACACTCTCTCGTTGTGTTAATTCACTCGTTCGGGGGTTCATGGTGATCGATCCATCGATCGAGCTGGACTAGAGTTCGTCAGTGCGAGGTGGTGCATCACCAAAGCTAGCAACAGCACACAGCACAGCAAATACGTTCTGTAAGCTTCGTGCTTGCCAGACAAGTTTGCAAGCAATTGAACTGCCTTCTTGGATCCCAGGAGGGGCAAAGGGCTGAGGGCCACCATATACTAGTAGGAGGAAAAGCTTCATATATTGTCTTTAGGGGAATGGGAAGAACGGGTGACTTGTTCCCAATCGGCGGGTTATGAACATAACCCCGTTTCCTAGCAGCAGCACAGAAGTACTTCGAATCTACGAACTCAGGCTGATTATCATATAAGAATCTTGTGATGGTCGTTCCATATACACCTTTTGGAGCTTAGGGCCACATTTTCATAGTAAAAGAATGGTGGTCCAAAGGCTTGATCAGGAAGGTTTCTGTGGACTGACCGTAATCTGTCATTGGGCAAGCTAAATCCCACCATCTGATTTGGAAGATGCATTGGCTCTTCATGGCTACCGTCAAATGGAACTTGATTCCCTTGTGGCTCACTTCCATACCTCTTCCTCTGTTGCTTGCTTCCATCCATGGATTTTGTTTTCTGTCTTCCTCCAAAGGAACTGAACTCTATCCTCATAGTCAGATCAAATTGGAGGAGTTTTTACCTTTGCAAAGAATAAAGCTTCTATATTTCTTACCTTTGAGCACCTTATATACATATTTTGTATGAACCTTGTGATCCTTCTCTATTAATGAAATAGGCAACACTCCTGCCTATCTTTTTTCTTTAAAAAAAAAGTCTATGGCTTTCTCAACCAAGGATTGGATGCTAGTATCTTAATTTGATATGAATATATGTACACTTGGAGGGTGAAGCGCAGCATGTGGTCCCATTTGCACACGTAGTAACAAAATTTTATATTCATTACAACACCAGAACAAGTTGTCTTGCCATGTTTGTGATAATTGATACTAGTGTTTTTGGAAATGCATACCTTCTTATGCACTTATGTCCACATGACAAAGTAGTAACTAGTAAGGGCAACTAAAAAAAAGAAATCTTTAGTAGTATGGTTGTTGACTTTCCCCTTCATGAAGCTAATATGTTTAACTTGCTTGTTAGATAGTTACTTTCCCCTTCTCTTTTCATGTGGAAATTTTGTCTTCTGTACTTGCAGATGGCATGATGCTGGCACATATGATGCAAAAAAAAAAAAAAACTGGGGGTGCAAATGGTTCAATTAGGCATGAGGAAGAGTACACTCACGGTTTTAATGCTGGACTAAAGATTGCCATCGATCTCCTTGGTGTGTACTTTGTAAAACCAATGTCCCTGTAGCTACATAAGTTTCTACTTGTTTGTCCTTGTGTAGGCAATCCTCACTTGCTGCTGATCATTTCAAGCAAATCAATTGAGGTGTTACTGATCTTGTTCCTTCTCCTGTAGTACTCCTACAGGAGAAGCCTAGTAGCTATGGAACTTGAATTGCTAGCCTAGTAGCCTAGGAGCTATAAAACTTGATTACAGTGTCTTCCCTCTTCACTTTTATTACTGGAAGGTGGAAGCTATTAATATTGCTTCTCTTTACTACTTAGACCTTAGAAGATTGTAACATTATTTTGTAGGATCGAATGCTCAATGAAAAACCAATCGAGAGGGGGTGAATGGTTGAGTACCCCAAAAACAAAGTTTTAGCGGAAATAAAACTTTACCTCTGTTTCTGACGTCCGGTCCAACCAGCAGGTATTGCGTCGGTCCGACCGTTCTGTTAGCTGGTCGACCGCCGATAGCCTTCGGTCGACCGCCCGTAGCCGATCGCCTTAGCCGATTTGCTCGTAGTAGCCGATGCCGATGAAGTTCGATGCTCGCCGGTCGACCGCAAATGTACTCGCGGTCTAACCGGAAGAAGGCGCGGTCCGACCGCCGTAGTGTTTGCGGTCCGACCGGTTAACGATCCAAAATACGCCGCCGCACCGAGGAAGAAGTAGACACAAAGAATTCTCAAGAAGATTGATCTTTATTGAAACTCTCTGTGTTTACAAAGTGCAAACAAAGCACTCCTCACAAAATCTCAATCTAAACTTGAAACCCTAACTTGAGAAGCTCTAAAACTCGAACTCAAAATCGATACCGAGAGGCCACGCCTCCCTCACTATTTATACACAAAATCCACAGCCAAGAGCCACGAATCCTACTCATACAAGTCCTAATCCACTAGGAAACCTTCTCGTACAAGAAACAAACTATACATAAACCAACCGTAACAATCTCGATTTTCCTAAAACCGAAATTCCGCTTTCCATACGCAACAATATCTCCATTGTATGCCATATAAAAACTTTCCAATCATGTGCACTAATCTCTACCCTTCAAAGATCCCGCATGATCCCTATCTCGAACGTCACCTTATCTCCCAAGTTGACTCCGACTCGATCACCGCAACACTTTCCCGAGGCGTAAAGAATACATGCACACAATTAAATAAAGAATACCATATCCGAGCACAAGCTATCCAAACTTGACTCATTGTTAGCATAAACAACCGGACACGTGCATAGGAACACGAAACTTCCATGTATGTATAAGAAAACAAACCGAAACCAAAACCGAAACGCAATTGGCAACCAGTCGGATCGCCTCGGCTCGCCGTCGACCGCAGTAACCGCCCGGTCGACCGCGAAACACCTCCTCGGCCGAGCCAGCGAACACGCCGGCCGATCGGCCAGGTACTGCGATCAACACTGTTCATCATCCGAAAATACAACTATTTCAAAATCAAAACACTCAAATCAATAAATCCAAAATAACCAATTGTTCATCATCCAAAGAAGAATCAAACACACACTTTGATTTTACAATCTTCCCCTTGATGAATAAATTGGCAAACAAAATAAAAGAGTTGTTTTGGTGTTTGAAAAGTTAAAAACAAAAAAATGATAAAAAGCATTGAAAAGCTCAAAAATCAAAGAAAATTTCTCCCTTTTTAAAAGAAAGAAAATCCTTTGACAAAAAAAACTTGCACTTTTTGCACTTTGAATGCACTTTTTGCACTTTGAATGCAAATGTTCTCCCAAACAACATTATGTTCTCCCCTTTTGACAATGAATTCATCAAGCATAGTAATTATGTTTATTTGATTGTCAAGAGCTTAGCACCATACATAAAGCAAGTCAAGTCATGTGTTGCAATAATAAAAGATAAATTTATCAATTAGATAGCAAATATGCATTAAAGTATAATCATGAATCAAATATTTTATAATTAAGAGCAATAACACAATAAAAATTCATGGATTTCAATGATTTATAATGCAACATCTTTACAAGCACATAGGTTGAAAGATAAACCCAAATATATATACCTATTGCAATCTTTATTCTTTCTCAAATATACCTTTTTCACATATAATTCAAGAAAAAAACTTTTTCATATTGATTTGAGCCATATTTGTTGCTCATATTTTTTCTCTCAATTATTTCGAGTACGTCCTTGTCGTCAAGACTGTTTCCAAGGATTCGATACTCATTATTTTTGCTCACATCGAATACGTCCTTGTCGTCAAGACTGTTTCCAAGGATTCGGTATTTATTTTTTTCTCTCATAGATAATATTTTATTCTCTTTTCACAATGAGCAATTTTAAGTAATTTGAGGAATATTAAAGCAACATAATATATATACAAGCATTTAAAATCCAACACAAGTACGAGTATCAACATTGCATATTTCTTTAATTCAAGTATTGCTTTAAAGTGTCATGCATTATTTCTCTTAAATATAAAATCTAGATCACATAAAAATACTAGAATACATATGAGCTACGCTAGTGACAAATAAATCTTCATCATATTGCTAGCATGCACATGATCAACAATATGTATGGATAAAGCTCTCTTTTTTTTAATTTATTTCAATCATATAGCTTGATAAATCAAAGAGCACAAAAACTCCCCCTCAAAACATGCCAAAAGGATGAATGATTCCCAATTCCCCTCGAAGAAAAGCAAAGCGAGAAGAATCCAATGGTTTTGTAAAGATATCGCAAGTTGCAATTTTGTATCCAAAAATTTCAATTCAACATCTTTCTTTTCAACATGATCTCGCAAGAAGTGAAAACGAATATCAATGTGTTTGGTGCGTGAGTGTTGAACAGGATTCTTAGCAATGTTAATGGCACTTGCATTATCACAATAAAGAGGCACATTTTCAAAAACAAGTCCATAATCTTTTAAAGTAGAAATCAGCCAAAGAATCGCAGAACAACAACTAGCGCGAAAACATATTCGATTCGCGGTGGATTGAGCTACACTAGACATTTCCTAGAAGACCATGCAATCAATGAAGTTCCAAGAAAATGACATGTTCCACTAGTACTTTTCTATCAATTCTACAACCCGCAAAATCAACATCGAATAACCACTTAAGCAAAGAGAAGATGAAGTTGAATACCAAATACCAAACTCAAGTGTATGACTCAAATACCTCATGATGCGCTTGACCGCTTCACGATGAGACGCACGTGGAGAAGCTTGAAAGCGCGCACACAAACACACAACAAATTATATGTCTGGTCTAGAAGTCGTGAGATACAACAAAGATCCTATCATGCTTCTATACTCCTTTTGATCCACAACTTCACCATCTTCATCGGGATCAAGAACGCGTAGATCCAATGGGTGTAGAGATTGGCTTGCAACTCTCCATCTTGAACTGCGCAAAAGATCTTTGGTGTACTTTGTTTGATGAATAAACGTACCTTGAGGTGTTTGCTTGATTTGCAAGCCCAAGAAGTACGAGACTCACCCATCATACTCATCTCAAACTCCCTACGCATAGTCTCGCAAATTCTACAACCAAGGAGTGAGTTGAACAACCAAATATGATATCATCAACATATATCGAACGAAAAGTTGATTTTCACCATGCTTAAGAACAAAAAGCGTTTTATCAATTTTTCCCATTTGAAAACCTTTTTCAAGTAAAAAGTTCTTAAGTCTGTCATACCATGCTCTAGGTGCTTGTTTCAAACCATATAAAGTTTTTGAAAGTTTAAAAACATGGTTGGGAAAATCAGGATTTTCAAAACCGGTGGTTGTTTAACATAAACTTCCTCTGAATAAAGCCATTTAAAAGCACTTTTAACATCCATTTGAAACAATTTAAAACCTTTGGAAGCAAAAAGCTAGCAAAAGCCTAATTGCCTCAATCCTAGCAACAGGAGCAAAAGTTTCATCAAAATCCAAACCCTCCACCGAGTATAACCCCGAGCAACTAGTCTAGCCTTATTGCGAACTATCAAACCATCCTCATTTTGTTTATTTTTGAAAACCCACTTGGTTCCAATAATATTATGTCCGAAGGAGGTTCAACTAAAGACCAAACTTTATTTCTTTCAAAATTTTCAAGTTCTTCATGCATGGCGTTAATCCACGATTCATCGGTTAATGCATGAGTAACATCTTTGGGTTCAAAAGAAGCAACAAAAGCGAGATTCGCGAGTCATGCGCAGCTTACCTTAGATCTCGTTGTCCGCTCATTTAAATTACCTATTATTTTGTACGGCGGATGTCGTCGTTGAATGTGCAAGGGTGCGGTGATCTCGAAAGTTGATTCACGTTCGGTTCAGACGGTCGTGGTCCCCGAAGAATCTTCTTGATTGGAATCGACGGAGTCCGAAGAGGTTGGCCCTGCGGTCGCACGGTCTCCGGTCGGCCGAGCAGCCTCCTCCGGTCGACCGACGGCACTGGCCGGTCCGACCAGGCAGGTCGACCTCATCGTCATCGTCGTCGCTTTCGTCTTCACGATTCGACCAAACTCCCCGATCCCGTGGCGTGTACCTAAAAATCTGGTCTAGTACCGGACTAGCCTCATCAAAAGTGACTTCACAAGTCTCGACAATTTTGTTTGTCTCTAAAAGAAGTACACGATAGCCACAAGTGTGTGCGGGATAACCAAGAAATAAACCATCAATTGAACGTGATTCAAGCTTATCCAAATTTCCAGATTTTAACACAAAGCACTTGCAACCAAAAACACGCAAATGTGAAACGTTAGGCGACGACCAAAACGAAGCTCATAATGAGTTCTTCCAAGTTTAGAACGCAAGAAAATGCGATTAGAAACATAGCAAGCAGTGTTAATAGCTTCGCCCAAAATTTTCTAGGTGTGTGATATTCATCTAGCATTGTCCTAGCCATTTCAACCAAAGAACGATTTTTCTTTCGACAACACCATTTTGTTGAGGAACACGTGGAGAAGAAAATTGATGTTCAATTCCTTTTTCGACACAAAAATGTTCAAAAGAGGCATTTTTAAATTCACCACCATTATCACTTCTAATTGTTTTTAAAGAGTTGAGAATTTCACAATTCAAGCGAAGAAAAAGACTTCGAAAGTGTCCAAAGGCCTCGTCCTTAGTTGCCATGAAGAAAACCCAAGAATATCGAGAAAAATCGTCAACAATAACTAACACATACCATTTTTCTCTAACAAATTGCACTCTAGCTGGACCAACAGTGTCCATGTGTAAAAGCTGTCCGGTGCATTCGTTATCACGAAAGAATTGGCGTGTGAGAAGAAGCAACCATTTTACCATGACGACATGGTGCACAAATCAAATCAAGATCCTTTTTGAGTTTTGGCAAACCACGAACAAGATCCAAACCACTTAAACGAGTCAAATGATCAAATCCAACATGACCAAGTCTACGATGCCGAACATCAAATCTTTGTTGAATTTTGCAACTAAACAAGTAACAATAGGAGAAACTGGGTTTTCAAAATCAGCTTTAAAAACTCTCCCATAACGAGAAATGTTCAAAACAGAATCACCACAAGAGTCAAATATTTTACTTTCAGTTTTCTTGAAATGAACTTCAAAGTTTTCATCAACAATTTATGAAACTGAAAGTAAATTGTATTTTAAATCTTCTACCAAAGCTACCTCTTTTAATTGAAACTTGTCACTTACCTTGACGGATTCGGTAGCGATAACGGCACTTGTTGAAGCATCCCCAAAGATTATTGATTCCGTCTTGGATGCCAACTTGAGGGAGGAGAACCACTTCTTATCACCGGTCATGTGCCGCGAACAACCGGAGTCCATGATTCACACGTTCTCCTTCCTCACCACGAAAGCCTACAAAACAAAGGATGTCGAGGCCTCGATCTGGGGTTAGTTAAAAGAAACTTAGGAATCCAGATCTGAGACACACGACCGTAGATCCAATAGGCACAAAACCACGAGAAAAACAGTTTTGAAATTTTCGAAAAATTCCTTCGGGACCGGTCGACCGCTGCAGTCTGCGGTTTGACCAGCGCCATCGCCGGTCGACCAGGCAAAGCTGCTGGCGGTCGACCAGGTGCCGGGCCGGTCGACCGATGGACCAACTGCGGTCCGACCGGCCTTTCCGAGGGAAAACCGATTTTTGCCACTTTGTTTTTGCAAAATTATTTTCTCTTTCCTTTTCTGTTTTCGTGCTAATCAAACAAAAACCAACAAGATGACCATCTTTACCAAAAAAGAGCAAGAAAACTTTTCTTTAGTAACAGATGGTTTCGAAGAATTGGGTTTAGTTTCTTTTAAATAAACAAAAAGAGATGGCAAATTTTTAGCAGACTTGAAAACTGTTTTCATGGTGTTAGGTTTTGTCAAAATTTCACCGTTTTCAGTTATTCCTAAAACATTTGGAGGATTTTTGGTGAAATAGTCATGAGCATCAAAACCTATTCCCTTATTGTCGCTACACACTTTTGATTTGTCCAAAATCATGTTAAGTTGTTTCTTACCATCGAAAATTTTTTGCAAAGAACTTTTCAAGTAAGAAACTTCTTTTCCAAGATTAACACAATTTTCACAATCAATTAAAACATCTTTGCCTTTGCGACATTTAGAGCAAGAAACTACCTCATCTTGTTTAACTATTTCTTCCATGTGCTTAACACGAGTGAAGCATCTTTTAGTTTTAATTCATTAGCATCACAAGTTAAACAAGATTTAGAAGCTAAAACTTGAGAATTATTGACATCTCTAATTTTTGAAATTTTCAGCATTAAAACCTCACAATTTTTGCAATTATCATCATTGGGAATAAGATATTTTAATCTAGCAATTTCAGCATTTAAAGATTCAATTACAAATTCTTATTTTTTAAACATTTTCTCATATTTTTGTTCTTGGCACTTAAAACAAGAATTGCATCCTCAAGTGAACTTACCTCATTTTCTTCATCGAAGAATCTTCATCTCCATGCGTTATGAGACAAACGCCGAAGATGTTCTTGCCCTTCTCCTCCTCACCGTCGAGTCTATGTCACCGAGTGGCTCAAAAGCGGCATAGACTTGACTCAAGCACCTTCTTGATCATCTCCTTGGAGCGCCTACCCTTGGGTTTGTCATCCTTTGTCTTCTCGGCGCTCTTGTCCTCCTTCTTGCTCCTCCCAAGCTTGGGACAGTTGGAGCGGATGTGATCCAAGGCGCCGCATTCAAAGCAACGCATTGGTCCTCCTTTCTTCCCGAACCTAACTCGTTCATAGCTCTGGAAAGCTTGTCGGTAGCAAGAGCCAAGTCCTCCTCCTCGAATTGCTCGAGTTGTTCATCGGACATGGCGATAATCAAAGCAAGAGCATTTGAAGATGATGAAGAAGCAACATCCGAAGAAGTCGAAGGAGAAATCAAAGCACTTGACTTAGAATCCGTTTTTCAAGAAAGAATATTCATCTCATGAGTTTTGAGTTTTGTATAAAGCGAATCCAAAGTCAAATTTGCCATGTTAATGATTCTTGAATAGAAGTTACTTTCATCTCCCAAACAGCATATCAAGACCATTTAAAAGTGGCGAGAAATCTCAGTGTGGATAATTAGTGTCATAAGAAGAATCAACGGATCTAAGATTGCTCAATATTTTATTAAACCTACCAAGATAGTCATCCAAAGCTTCAAAGGTTTCATCTCAAATTTTATATATTCCTTTTTAAAAAGATCTCGACGAAGTTCTTTTATGTTTGTAGTTCCTTGATGAAAGTTTTTCAAAGCGTTCCAAATTTCATTAGCGGTTTGAAGATGAGAAACACGATCAAAATCAGAACGCGAAATTCCATTCAACAATATATTGCGAGCTTTGCAATTGTTATTAAACTCGGTTTTCAAAGCATCGTATTAATGGCATCGGGTATGGTGTAGGGAAGCGCAACCTTTTGCTACACATCATAGTCTTGAGCCATGATGTAAGATTGCATCTTACTACACCAATACGCAAAATCGGTGCCATCAAAAACATGCGGTTTTGTTGAAAATTTATCCGACATGATGAAAAAACTTTAGATCAAAGAAAATTCAAAGCGAAAAAACGTGGCTCGATACCACTTGTAGGATCGAATGCTCAATGAAAAGCCAACCGGAGGGGGTGAATGGTTGAGTACCCCAAAACAAAGTTTTAGCGGAAATAAAACTTTACCTCTTTTCGACGTCCGGTCTAACCGCAGTATTGCGTCGGTCGACCGTTCTGTTAGCTGGTCGACCGCCGATAGCCTTCGGCCCGACCGCCCGTAGCCGATCGCCTTAGCCGATTTGCCTGTAGTAGCCGATGCCGATGAAGTCCGATGCACGCGGTCCGACCGCAAATGTACTCGCGGTCTAACGGGAAGAAGCGCGGCCGACCGCCGTAGTGTTTGCGGTCCGACCGGTTAGCGATCCAAAATACGCCGCCGCACCGAGGAAGAAGTAGACACAAAGAATTCTCAAGAAGATTGATCTTTATTGAAACTCTCGTGTTTACAAAGTGCAAACAAAGCACTCCTCACAAAATCTCAATCTAAACTTGAAACCCTAACTTGAGAAGCTCTAAAACTCGAACTCAAAATCGATACCGAGAGGCCACGCCTCCCCTCACTATTTATACACAAAATCCGCAGCCAAGAGCCACGAATCCTACTCATACAAGTCCTAATCCACTAGGAAACCTTCTCGTACAAGAAACAAACTATACATAAACCAACCGTAACAATCTCGATTTTCCTAAAACCGAAATTCCGCTTTCCATACGCAACAATATCTCCATTGTATGCCATATGGAAACTTTCCAATCATGTGCACTAATCTCTACCCTTCAAGATCCCGCATGATCCCTATCTCGAACGTCACCTTATCTCCAAGTTGACTCCGACTCGATCACCGGCAACACTTTCCCGAGGCGTAAAGAATACATGCACACAATTAAATAAAGAATACCATATCCAAGCACAAGCTATCCAAACTTGACTCATTGTTAGCATAAACAACCACACGTGTATAGGAACACGAAACTTCCATGTATGTATAAGAAAACAAACCGAAACCAAAACCGAAACGCAATTGGCAACCGCCGGATGGCTCGGCCGGTCGACCGCAGTAACGCCCGGTCGACCGCCAAAACACCTCCGGTCGACCGGCGAACACGCCGGCCGACCGGCCGTGGCAGCCGATCGAACACCGTTCATCATCCGAAAATACAACTATTTTAAAATCAAAACACTCAAATCAATAAATCCAAAATAACCAATTGTTCATCATCCAAAGAAGAATCAAACACACAATTTGATTTTACACATTTCTGACGACTTCATTGAGTAATTCGTTCTTCTGTACAGAACATTATTGGTTGCCAAGTCATTTTACTTCAATGGTTCTTTAATAAATTGTGTCATGATTACCATTTATCTGGTTGTGCTTATTTTCTAACAGAGCCTATTAAGCTAAAGCATCCAAAGATTACATATGCTGATCTTTATCAGGTATTCTGGGATTCCTCCGCTGTGTTTCTTATTTCTATACAGCACCAAGAGAGTAATAAAATTTCTGAGATTGACTTAATTTGATTTTTTTTTGCATGATACTTCCTCTATTGATTTTTTCCTCCACTCTATCTCTTTACTAAAGATTTTTACAAGTCATTTGACCTGACAGGGTGTCCAAAGTTAAATATTGACCTACAAAATCATGATAATACAGAAGTACTTCTAATACAAATATAAAGTTTGAAGTTTGTACTACTTAAACATGTATAATGTCGACAAACTTTTGGTAAAATAAATACAAGGGTTGAATCATGCAAAAGCATGCTAACTTAAAAAAATATCAGAGGGATTATCTGTGATTAAATCAATGCTTTTGCATGATTCTGCATAGTAGAATTGAAATGATGTTTTGATGAACTAACCAGGATAGTTTACTTCTCAGCTCGCTGGAGTAGTTGCAGTTGAAGTTACTGGAGGTCCAACCATTGACTTTATTCCTGGAAGATGGGTAAATGAAATGTCATTTCCTTGTATATGGATGCATTATATTTACCTTGTTCACTATGTAACTGATTTGTACTGTAAACATGACTCATCAGTTTGCCCCCGAGAAGGACGTCTTCCTGATGCGAAGAAAGGTTATTACTAAAGCCTTCTCATTATGCTGAATATAGATATATTCTTGTTGAGAACTTAGAATCTTTACCTACTTTTCATATTGTGATTGGTGAAGTATCCCCCACTAGAAGCATATGCCCTCTAGTTGAACTATTGCTGGCTGCAGACCTGTATTGTTAATGTTCGTTCATGATCAGCATGTTACAGTAGCGATTGCTTTGCATGACCCATCCAATATACACATTTGTTCAGGAGCATTTCTTCTGAGCACACACACACAAAAAATTCTTCAGGTTGAATTCTTGGTTAACCGTCAGTATTTTGGCCTTTTCGCATGCCATATTGAGGCTACCACTTCTCAAATTTTATGGTTTACCTTTGCAATAGGCTTTGTACAATGTCTGCTTGGTCATATTTATCACTGAGGCATAAATTTTGATCACTCTTTCTTGTTTTTCTGGTTAGGTGCACTACATTTAAGAGACATATTCTATCGAATGGGATTGACTGACAAGGATGTTGTAGCTCTATCTGGTGGCCACACCCTGGTGATCATTTCATTCCCCATTTGAAATATAAGCAAATAGATTTGCATAAATTTGCATCATCACACAGCCAGGATTTTTTTTTCTCGTAGGAAAGGGCACATCCTGAAAGATCTGGATTTGACGGTGCATGGACCAAGGAACTACTTAAGTTTGACAAACTCATACTTCCTGTAAGTTCAATGTTAAGCCAATCTATCATCTGTTTGCTTTTGATGACATTTCCATTTTGATGTAGAGAACTGCTGAGGGGCATCAGAGGGGGACTTTTGAAACTTCCAACTGACAAGGATCTATCATTACGCGAAGGTAATGATAGATGATGTATCCTATTCAGAGCTACCTGGTTGCTTCAGAATATACCTATAACTCCTATTCTCAAATGGCAGGATTAGGATGCCTTCTTCAGGACTACGTTGAATCACACAAGAAGCTTTCTGAACTTGGGTTTTCACTCCAGCATCTGCAAAATCAGATGGTCCAGCTGTTGTTACACTCGCACAGAGTGCCTTTGGGGTCGCAATTGCTGCAGCCGTAGTAATCGCAGGTACGAGTCCTCTAAGAAAACCAAGTAGACTTGTTGTGAAGATTGATTTGCAATTGCTAAACAGCAGAATCAACAGTGTCATCAGGAAGGATTGATTCAACTGTTTTGTGGCCAGCTATTAAACAACAGTTCAAGCGAAATCAATTCAGAAATTACAGCATAGATAAATAAATGACACTTTGTTATTCAACTGTTAACAAACTGAATTAGAACAAGATGCAAAATCAATCGTGTTCTGTTACAAGAAGAGCCTTAGTGTCAAGCTGAAAAAAGTGAGCAATCAGCTATTATTAGGGTGTATTAAAAATCAAATCAAGGATCATCAGCGAATTAAAACCCAATCGAATCCTAATTTAACTTAGCGGCGACATAGAAGCTCGCAGGAGAACAAGCCCATCTCCTTCGCGGCGTCGCCACGGTCCTCAAAAGCTAAGCATTGGCTGCTGTGAGTGTCAAATAAAAGAAAATTCAAGAAATCAATCAGAAAGTGTTCAGTGTTTGTGTGATGTCCTGGAAGATCCTCAGCCTCTTCCCGATCTTCTCCTTCATCGCGGGGCTCGTGTCGCAGCTCGGTGGCGCCGGCTTACAATTGCTGTTCCGTTCTGCGGCGGCTGCGGAGTCACCGAGGACCGGGGCGAGGACCGCCGCGACAAGGGCCTCGTCGAACGCGCTGTGGTCGGGCAGCTCCGGCCATCTTTCCTCGGCGGAGAGTGACTTCCTCCTGCCGTTGTTCTCGTCGTTGCTCGGCTCCTTCTCCCCTGGTCCGGCTGCTGCTGCTACTGCCTTATCCATGGCGTTGCCGGATCGTGTCCTCTTCAGGTTGCCCATCGGATCGTGCACCTGAGGCTGCGGCGGCTTCTGTTGCTGCTGCGGCTGCTGCTGCTGAATGTTCTGTGGCTTCGTAGCCAGCGGCGGCATGCGCAGCGAGTAGAACGGCTGCGCGTCCACCCTGAGGATGTTGGGCTGCAGCGCGGTCGCGGCCACGGCGACCTTCTTGTTCGCGGCGGCGCCGGCGGCGTTCTCGTCGGCGAACTGGTCGCGCGGCGGCGGGGCCGGCGGCAGCATGTGGTCGATGCACGGCTGCGGCTGCCAGATGCTGGAAGAGGAGCCGAGCAGCAGCGCGTCGAAGAGCCAGCTTTTGTCGAGCTGGTCGCCGGCGCGCGGGCGGCCGACGAGCTTGGTCTCGAGGTCCCGGAGCATCTCCTGCGCGCGCTCGTAGGCCTTGAGGTGCGAGTCGGCGCCGCGGAGGCCGTCCACCCCCGCCGGCCGCACCTGCTTGAGCACGTCCTTGGCCTCCAGCACGCGTCCCTGCTTCATGAGGCAGATCCCCAGGTTGCACATCTTGTTGTTGTCCGGCCCAATGAGCAGCGCCCGCCGGTACGCCCCCTCCGCCTCCGTGTAGTTCTCCTTCTGCATCAGCGCCCACCCCAGATTGCCCTGCACACCAATCAATCGCAACAACAAGATCAGCAAGATTGCCTTGAGAAATTGAAGAAGCTTCACAAGCCAATCCATGAGAAATGTGTGGGTTCTTACAAGAAGTCTGGTTGCTTCTTGCTCCAGGGTGACCTGGAACTTGCGGCCCTGCGACCGCGCCGTCTTGGTGCGCTTGCCGTTGAAGGCGAGTCCCTGGTGGATCAGCTGCAGCTTGTGCTTGAGCAGCGAGATCTGGTCATCCAGCCGCCCGCATCTCTGCTCAGATTCATCGATACGCATCAGGCCCGCGCATTGCAGGAGGCGAGCAAGCGAGAAGAAGGAAGGGCGGATTGAATGGCTGACGAACCTTGTAGAGGTCGAGGAGGATGTTGTCGAGGGACTCCTGCGCCTGGTCGGAGCAGCGGCTGCGCAGCGACTTGATGGCCTCGATGGCCTCCTCCGCGCGGTTCTGCTGCTTCATCACGATGGCCATGTCCTTGAGCGCGCTGTCCACGCGGTCGCCGGCATTGATCGCCGCCCAGAACAGCGCGATCGCCTTCTCCGGATCCTTGTCCACCAACTGCGGAATCAACCAATCTCGTCACCGTCAGCATCACACCCGATCCAATCCAATCCAAACCACCAGCTCAAACACCACCAAGGCGCTCGCGTCAGCACGTACCTGGACGCGCTTGGCGCGCACGTACGGCGTGTCGCCGACGGGGACCTTGTGGGCGACGTGGAATGAGTCGGAGTTGGTCCGGAGCATGGCCGATGCCGCCGCCGACGCCGCCGGCTTGATGGGCGAGCAGGGAGCCGACTTGGTCGGCCGGAGCCCCACCGCCGCAGCGGCCGCGTGCCACGTCTCCTGCTGCTGCTGCTGCTGCATCATCGTCGTCGTCGACCCGAGAACGGAGGAGGCAGCAGCGGCGGAGCGGCTTGTATACTACGAGGCATTGGATTCCCTTCCACAGGAGATATATGAATCCAAGCTGGGTTCCCCGACCGTTGCCGAATTAGCCGTTTGCGAAAAACTAGCCGTTGGAAACCTTATGCGCTGGATCTGCGGGCCAGACAATGTAGGCCCATTAAACGAGAAGCCACGGCCCATTTAATGTAGCCCTCCAGGCCCAGCCCAAATAAGCCGAGGCTTTCTTCTATACTATTGCCTTTTGGTGGACTCGCCGCCTCTCGCGCTCGATTGGCCATCTATCTCGCAAGGCCGTGGCTCTTGCGGCGGCGGCGCCGCTCGCCGCCGGCCGCTGGGCCGGCGCACCATGTGTCGCGGTTCATTGTGTCGGCACGGCGGCTGCGGATGTATTTCGTCATATCTCTCGTGTGCTAGGCAGCAGTGGTGGAGAATGGAGATGGCCCGTCTGGTGTTCGACGAAATGCCGGGGCGCAGCAAGGCATGGAGAAGTTGAGGCTTCAGCCTATGATGACGATGGGCGTGCGGGTCGAAACTCGAAAGCGGCTGCCTGTGCTCATGCGATGCAAATGTGAGTTGGTAAGGCGATTCCGTTGATGTGGTGATGCCCTGACATGTGCGCTACTGCGGTTTGTGATTTTTTTTGCTTATGTTGTTCGTAGGGTGTCGGAATGATGTCATGCAGGTTCAACTGTACGGGAGTGAGGAGCAGAAATCCTCCTAGCAACTTCCCGCTTCTGAAGCGGACAGCAAAGCTACGATGAATAACGATGGGCGTGCGGGTCGAAAGCGGCTGCCTGTGCTCTTGGGGTGCAAATGTGAGTTGGTAAGGCGATTCCGTTGTTGTGGTTGTGCACTGACATGTGATCTGCGGTGTTAATTTTTTTGCTTATGTTGTTCGTAGGGTGTTGTACGGGGGAGTGAGGAGCAGAAATCCTCCTAGCTACTTCCCACTTCCGAAGTTTTAATTTCTGGTCGGAGGAACGTGCCTCTGCATAATGTAAGTAGTCCACATTCGAATTCCAGTAATGCTTAACTGTGTTGTTTCATTGGACACATAGTACTCACTTTGCTTTATTGTGTTCATAATTGTGGTCTTCTAGTTGGTACTCGGTAGTTGCCAGTTGCCTATGTGCATTTGCTGGCCTAGTGTATAATAGCGCCCTTATTATGCTCATCTGCATCGATGTCTACAAAAATGTCCCTGTTCTGTAGAACCCATTTTGTGATACTGTGGTAGCTCTGGAGTCATGTTTGTAACCAAAATTTGTAAGCAAGTTGCATGCATTGTCTGTTTCTTGGAGTTGTATGTTGACATGACCCATGTGATACAAATGAAGAGCCCACATATGGTGCTAAATGGGAACGAAAGCTAACTGCTAAAATACATACTAAGATACCAATGCGCCATGGCTATTCTTTTGACTTTGTAGGCATTTCTGGTTTCCAGTACTATTACCAATGCCTTCATCTTCCTTTTGTGGAAAGAACAGTAAATATTACAAAGAGCAATTCTTTTGGAGAAAAGGGTAATTAAATTCGGCTCAGTAGCACTGACAAAGATTGCAAATTAGAACAGAACACCTGATTTTTTATTAAGCCTTTCCCCCTCAGTAACCACCACATTTTCGTAGCATGATGTCACAACAGCAAATCTAACTCCACAGTCTCCATTTCTCCTTATTGCGGCCCCTTATACGAACTGGTAAAAGATAACCTTACATAAAAATTTCTCACATCTACAAGGCCCTAATCATTTTAACTCGTGCCCTCACAACTCACTCCATATTCCATGCATCCTTTTTATGCTTTTAAATGACAGCTGAAAGGTTCAGATGTGCCTGGAGCTACAAACATAGTTAATTTGCCCTCTTAGGCACATGTCATACTGGCATCCAGACATTACAACAAAAGGTGTTTTGGTGCTTATGTATATTGACATGGGAGTATGGGACTATAGTTTCAACTAGCCACCTGTGCTCTCTCTGTATTATCAGACAAGAACAAAAAATTGTACTTGCCTCTGGCTTGAATCTAGACATGATGATTGGGAGGAGCTGCAGGCACCAGAAGTACATGATCAACTATAGCTGAACCTGGGAAAAGATGTTCAGGAATGACACTTATAAACTCGAGTATGTGTAATAGTAATATTTCTCCAAAAAAAATATAGTAATACCAAGGAAGGAGAAACTTTTCAAGGACACATAAATGTATAAAGAATTGTTTCATTGAAGCATCTTCTTAGGAAATTTTATAATATTATGCCAAACAAGTCGCAATTGCCTGTTATGTTGGCTCATCATAATACTATAATTGGAGTGTTCTTGCTCAGTTGGATAATCAAACATTTGTGTATTGTGGAAATTACATATTCGTCAGCCTCTCATTTGATAAAACAATCAAAGTTTTCAGTAGCATACTAACATATAGTACAAAATTTCCCCTTTATTTATGTGCATGTGCATTCCCCAGAATTTCATTTGAGTGTGCCTGGGCCAATCCATTATTCAACCACCAACCATACCCAGCAGCTGAGGAAATACTATGTATTTCATTTGTTTTAAGATGCTTTCTGTACTAAACTGAAAACGAGTTGGTCTATCAGTAGTTAAAAAAGGACAAACTGATTCACTAGAAAGGAAATGATGTCTGCTATTTGTATTAGCTTGCAGATGGGTCAACCTGACCAAACATTCATGTCTAGCTAAATTTGTAAATCATCATTGAATTGTTTTGTTGCTATGTCAGCTTTAGTTAGTTATACTTCTCTGTTTACGCTAAGTTGGAGTTGTAAAAACATGGTCTTGTGGTGTGGTACAACTTGCCATCTAGTTTCACGTACCATTTGTTGGTACCAGCAAAGAGTGGTACATAGTTAGAAATTCTGTTCCATGGCGGTGGAATATGTGACAACAGGAAGGAGATGCGTCCAACTCCTTTTCATTTGAAATTAATTCTCTAGAAGCTAAATGAGATTCGGAGTTTAGGATACATGGAATTCTTACTTCTTCTTTCTACAGCCATAGCTTCAGTCACGTTCAAATGAAGCTGGAGAAAGCTTCAACATTAGCTTTTGGGATGGAAGCACTGAAGGAAACCTCGGAAACTACAGAATGAATGATGTTTTATTGGATGTAAGTATCATTTTAACTCTAAACCTTGTGTTCAAATGCTGGTTATGTAGATTTCTATGTGAAATTCTTTTGAAAATGCCATTTTGACATGGTGCTAATACAAATTAGAGGTAATTATTGAAGTATATGTGGACTGCTCGCTTTTGATCAGCAACTAGAGCTTTTAAATAAACTGCTTGTTGCATGCAACCAGAGAATCTCTGTGGGGGCAAAATTGCTAAAGCGAGTCAACGTAAACTTCACATTTCTTTCATGAGTCCAACTTCACATAAGTCTTGATCTTTTCCATGTCCTTGTTCCATTGAACAATATATTGACCTGCGATATGAATCGACGCACATAGGTCTAGGGCATAATGTTTCTCTAGCCCATTTTGTTCTACTCGTTTAACTTCAAAGACAGTCAAAGTCTCTGGTAGTGTACTAGTATTGAAAGTCTTCTTATCGAAGTGCTAATCATCTATGTGAAGGCTGGAAATTCTCTTGCAGTCAGAACAGCAATTATAACTGTTAGACCCTTTTGTTGTATTTTTACTACTATTAATTTTGAATTTTCCCGTACACAACATTGAACTCAGTAAAATCTGAGTTGATGGTCAACTAAAGGAAACTACTAGCTGATGAATTTGGCTTGAACTCCAGGAGACCAACACCACACCTAATCCACTACTAGCCAATTGCATGGAAGAATGCAAAGGACTGGTAGTTAGAGAGAAGATTATGGGTGAAAAGGACGATGGCACTGGGAGTTTGGAGCTTTATGCAGGCATATAAGGGGCATGTAGGTTGGGGAAACAAAGAGGGAGTTGGGGGAGAGGAGTTATAGATAGGTGCTGTTGTGCTGGTGCCATGTGGTGGGGATAGCTTAATTGCCCATGCCCCCCTTGAAGAGAAAACAACAAAAGAGCGACTTAGACCTACCTCTCTCCTTGCCTTCTTTCCCTTCCCCCTAACTCAGAACAGCCCAGCCTGGAGAAGGCGGCTTCCACCACAAGTGTGTGGCTAAGAAGTGGAAGGTAGAACAACTGCACATAACCAACACACCACCTCAGCTACACAAACCATTTCCCTACCCTCCTCTTTCCATCAGTCTTCATGCTTTCTAGAACTAGTGCCTACCATTTAACAACTAAAGAACTGAAGCTAATGCGTTTTTTTTCACTGATTGCACTCCTTTTGCTAGTGAGGTGGTGATTAGGGCACAACTAAAATGGGTTATTTGATTAAATTTAATGCACCAAAACTGGGAGCCTATTTAAGAGTGTATTAAACTGGTGGATAACAAACTGACAGGACACTAAACTTGATTTATGGCCAACTAGCTTATTGCTACTTAGAAACAATAATGAGGATTAGTGATTGATAACTATGCAATAGAGAAGTTTGGTGTCTAATGCTCTTAGTTGCTTTCTGGTTTGCATGAACAGCAAGTTGATGGATGACCCTTGCTGTACATTGTTGAAATGAGTTTTCATATAAATCTCTTGTTATAGATTTAATGTTATAAATTTAACATTAGCCATTTTTGCAAAAATGATGTACCTATCTCTCTATTATATCATTAAAACAAAGTGCAAAAGAGCATCCGTGTCTGTTCTTAAGGCCTAGAAATTACCGTGTCAATGAGGGAAAGAAAGAAATTTACGCTGTTGATTGCTGGTGGGCTAGATTAAAACGAAGAGTTCAGTTCACTTCGAAATATAATTTAGAAAACGTGAAATTTAAAATTTGTTAAAAGCACAAGGTAAAGAGTCCATGTCAATTGCATTACAGAATAGCTGAAATCACTATTGAAAATAAAATTAGCAGTTCATAAGAATTTCAAAGTAAAATCCATCATTAGCTATAGTTCTGGATAAAACTGAACTAATTTGAAGCAAATCTAGCATGCTAGTTCATTAACATGTAAATATTTGTTAGTTTTGCCTAAGTACCCTTGAATCAGCAGAAAACATTGCACACATGTCAATTCATTCTACTCATACACTAAAAAGAACAATATTGGAATTGGATCAAGGGTTGTAATCACTCGATGCCTACAGCTAAGAAATGAAGGTGGTGATATCAGGAACTTAAACGTTTCCTATCATATTGAGGACCATTGTGGTGTGTGAAGTCCCAATCATTCTGGCCCCAACTGAAGCTAATGGTTTCGGATATTTCCTCTCCTTACACCCAACCAACTATGGTCCATAGTTTGGTAACCATCCACAAGAATATATTAGGTATACAAATAATATGTAAGCCCATCTGGATTTTGTCATGGATATGTAAGTTCCTCCTAACTAGTAGCATTTATGGGTCTATTGAAGTATCTAACCAAGTCATAATTTCATCTGCTTCCTGATGTCCACGGCCTTTTAGTTTGTACAGTACATATTAATTTGTGAAGCGCTCTGCACTCCGCTAAGCAACTGAAAAACACACGTTAAAGAAGTGGAGGGGGTCCAGATCATAGTTGATATTCCTATTAAGGATCAAACATAATGTTAATCCAGTTTCATTTGAAGTTGCTGGGGGTCCAAACGAGAATCTATCACCATGCAGTTTTGTCTATATAAAAATGATCTGATATAAATATGATATCCATGATCTGCCTTGTTACGGAAAGAAATATGAAGCAGGTGCAAGGCTGATGAGTTTGGTGAATTTTTAATCTAGGGTTGACCAAACAGATGAACCAACTTATATTAGAGTATAAAACAGAAAGTTCCACATGAAATTAGTTTGATGGGAGGATGACAATAGCTATGATTCTGGAAGCAGAATTATAATAGAGAAAATAAAGAAATAAGGTGGGTGGCAAATAATATTCATTTAGGCAGTGTGACTGCGAGATACCTATTCCGGTTTATCCTATTTTATTGAAGAATAAACTAAGGAAAAAGTCTATGATCAGGGTTTCCATTGTTTAGGACCTCACCCTGTTTTTAATAAGCTCATGGGTTTGTACTGGTGCACCAAAATGTTTTCTTGTTAAATGATGAAACGCTAGAATTTTAGAGCTGGTGAGATCAGGGCATGGCATTTCATTTTTTAAAAATACAACGATGACCCGTATACAACCACTCTACTACTATGTGCGTGGTATACGGCACAGATCATTTCCATGTCGACATAATTCTGTCGGAGAATGGAAACAACCTCCATGGTGTACTCACCCTTTGATCTGCTCATGTAGGACACACAGACTGCAGTGCATCTTGGGCACAAAAGAGGTAGCAGCAGCTTAGGCAAATGGGCATCCTTTGGTTTAAACTCAGTGGGTAAGTTGAACAGTTTCAAGAGCCAAGGAGATTCAATAACTGGTTTTGGAGTTGAGGGGCGTGTTCTAGACAAACACGATATTTCAGGGTGGTAAAATGGATTTCTCCTCCCCCAAAAAGTAGCTGAACCTAACTAGGAACAAATCAGAGAGACATGTAAGAGGAAGGAGGCATCAATGGTGGTGGCGGCGTGGTGGAGATGATGCAGTTAGTTAGCTGTTAAAACCGAGAGCGCCAAAGGGATGGAAGAGGAGGTAGGCGTCAGCCATCAGGCTGACAGTGTCAACACCATTCATCTGCCCAAGCCCACGGTTGGCGCTGCTGGCTTACCTCACTTTACACCTACCTTGAAGGATTTATCAGGCAGGCTCCACGGCTGATGCCTGTGTGTCCTGTTCGCTTTGGCTTTGCAGGTAAATTAAAACTGGTAATCCATTGATGAGGCCATGACCTGTGCAAGGAGGAGGCCTACCAGCCTAACCTTTTTCTCACCAACTCAGCCTCTAGAAGACCTCCCCAATCGAGTCAAGTCCCTATAAAAATCCACCCACCCATTTGCTGCCCAGCAACAGCAGCAGCAGCAGCAGCGGCAGCAACAACTTCCACTGAAACAACCCACCGAGGCAGGGAGGACAGCAGAAGAAAGGAAAGAATCAAGAAAACTCATCGTCATGGGGAGGTCGCCGTGCTGCGAGAAGGCACACACCAACAAGGGAGCATGGACCAAGGAGGAAGACGACCGGCTCATTGCCTACATCAAGGCGCACGGCGAAGGTTGCTGGCGGTCGCTGCCCAAGGCCGCCGGCCTCCTCCGCTGCGGCAAGAGCTGCCGTCTCCGGTGGATCAACTACCTCCGGCCTGACCTCAAGCGCGGCAACTTCACCGAGGAGGAGGATGAGCTGATCATCAAGCTCCACAGCCTCTTAGGCAACAAGTAGGTGTCCCCTTCTTCGAGATCATTCATCTCACTGATACTAGGATTTGCATGCATGAATATGAGTTGTGTCAGTTTTAGTTTATATATAATAAACTCGTTTTTGGTACTGTTCCGATTGCTAAAACGGTGGTTGCTGTTTGCTACTCCTGTTTGATGCAGATGGTCTCTGATAGCCGGGAGGTTGCCAGGAAGAACAGACAACGAGATCAAGAACTACTGGAACACGCACATCAGAAGGAAGCTGCTGAGCCGGGGCATCGACCCGGTGACACACCGGCCGATCAACGACAACGCGTCCAACATCACCATATCATTCGAGGCAGCGGCTGCCGCGGCGGCGAGGGACGACAAGGCCACCGTGTTCCGGCGAGAGGATCATCCTCATCAGCCGAAGGCGACACAGGAGCAGCAGGCAACCGATTGGGGCCATGGGAAGCCACTCAAGTGCCCTGACCTCAACCTGGATCTCTGCATCAGCCTCCCTTCCCAAGAAGAGCCCATGATGATGAAGCCGGTGAAGAGAGAAGCCGGCGTCTGCTTCAGCTGCAGTCTGGGGCTCCCCAAGAGCACCGACTGCAAGTGCAGCAGCTTTCTGGGCCTCAGGACAGCCATGCTAGACTTCAGAAGCTTGGAAATGAAATGAGCATCTCCTTCTCTGTAGTTTTTCTTTTCGTTTTGTCACTTGGATATTGGTTAGCCTTCTTCTAGGTGAAAACAGAGAGACAGAGACAGAGAGATAAGATCTCTGCTGCTCTTGCTGCTCCATTTTGTCTGTTGTAATTACTATATATTGACTAATCATGACAAATAATACTTGATGCTACTTAATTAGTCACTTCATTGTAACTTAGCTTCTACTCTCTCTGATCCCTCTCGGATTCCATAATTATTTGACGTTTTAAAAAAAATATGATAAAATTTTTATAACGTTGATCATAAATAATTTTTAAAAATATAAGGATATATATTTGTCTTATAAAATATTATAGTAAAAATAAAAAATATATTTATTTATCATATATATCATAATAAAAAATATAGTCAAAGTTATATTTTAAAAATTATGTCATTGTTTAAAACGTGAAGAATTATGAAATCGAAAGAGGGAGTCTAGCTTAGTTAGATCCAGTGCCTCATGCAGTGTGTGGAGTGGATTGATGCTTTTAAGGCTGGGGCCATTGAACCAGATCTTAATTATGGTGACTTGTTACCTCGCATCGCATGTGACCATCGCCTAATCCTGCAGTTTCGATTAAAAGCGCCCCGTGAGTTAGACCACGCTCTCTTTACGACCTGCTTTGGCTGCACACAAGATTGGTGTGCCTTGATGCCTCCTTTTCGCTGGAATGTACTGCATATACTGTTCCTGTTTCCATGTACACGGAGAAGAGAAAATGATACATCGTTTTCACTTGGCTCTTTTCAAACAGAGATCGATCAGGCCCCCCACTTGGAACCCACAATTTCTTCTCCCTTCCATCTCAACTGTATCGTCTTATGTGAAATACTATACAAAAATCACAGAATTTTTCAACACTCCAAACAGGGTTTCAAAATAGAACTAACCTACAGTATAGTACCTCCTAAAAAAATCTTAAAATAATCCGACCAACATAGTAGTGGTATTTCTTAGAAGAAAAGATATTATTTACCTTTTTGTGATCACTGTTGGTAATGGGAGAGTAACTAAGCGTAGAAGGAAGGTAGCTAGGGAGGTGATAATGAAAATTAAAAAAGGACAAAAGGAAGCATTAAAAAATGAGGCTTGTTAGGTAAGGCCATGCCTTTTAGGAATCGTCCGTTGTTGGCTTGGGGCAACCAAGCAACCAAAACCAACTCAACTCGTCGTCATCCACGACGCGTCTCCTCTCGTCTCCCGGAGCGGCAACCCGTGGCCTGGCCTTGGCCTACCAGAAAGCAAATTAACCACCGGTTTTTGGATGCATTCTCGCTTCCACTTGCCCGCTACCTAGCTCTCGCGCGCCGCTTTACTATAGCCGCGCAGCTACTCTACTCCTCTCTGTTTCGAAAATACTTCCACACCGGATAGTACCGTTCAATTATTTTTCTACAAACTTTGACTGTTTCTATTTTAAGTAACCAATACACTATGATTCTTTCTATTCTAACAATCAATTTATCTATATCATGGTATCCTTTTTCACATTATTTTTATATTCCTATCAGGTTTATTCCGATTTTAAAATCACCTATTAGTGTTACTTATATTAAAATATAGTATTTATTAATTGATTTAATAAGTTAGAAATTTAATTTTTTTCTTGTATTGCACCCGGACACTATACTAGTATTTGAGAAACAAATACACTTTGATCATTTTTATTGTATCAATAATTTTATAAATATGCAAATATATTATTATTAAAATGTTCTGCATGCTTAAATATAATCATCTAAATATAATCATGTTATTATAAACATAGTAATTTAAAATATTACGAGGATGCACATGTTGTGAACCTCTACATACCATATTTCTTTAAAAAAATATCCATTATCTATAAAATAAAATTAGTGGTAGAAGATGAAACCACATCGATGAACGATGTCAGGTAAAAGAAAAACGAATTGTTACAAATAAACGTGCGTCGTCGCGGTATCTCGCGCGCGGTTGGCTGCTGCCGACTGCCGTTCGTATCGTATGATATGATCCATGGGTTTTGCTGCTTGTGTGACGCACGCACGCTACCGATAAGGTTGCGCGCGCGGGGTGCGTTGTGATGCAACTCTGCTTACTGCGATCTGCTGCTGCTCTAGTGCTTCATGTCAGGGATACAAACAACAAATTTGACTTTGGCAGACTTGTTAATTACACAAAGTATATCCTCGTAAAAAAGAGTTTACGGTATGGATATGGGTGATGATGAGCTGGGGCTGCATTCATCACGGTCGATACAATCGAGAGGATATACTCCTTTGGTAAAATTAAGATTTATATGCTCTGCTTATCGCTATCACTTTGTACCGAAAGCACAAACTATACCGAATTACCGATCGATGCCTATCAAGATAGGTAGTAAAAACCAGTTGTAGCTGTCGACAGTGAAAACTAAACCTAATTAATCTGTACTGCTTAAGATTATTATTCCTTGAACACGATGGTAATCGGTAATTAATGCAAAGCTGATCTCAGCCCAATCTAGTATCCCCTCTGTCGGCAGTGAGATGTTTGATTTCGTTAATATCAAAATAGAAATTAGGATATGTATGTTTGTAGGGTGAGTTTGTATGTGTATACGGGCGATTATGTTTGTACTGTATTTGTTGAAGAAACGAAAACCGGAGTCCTCATTCCTCCAAAGACATATCGTACCATGAGCCCGTAAGATCATTTTTACATATATATATTTCATTACAGGTCAGAAACCACTGAAGTGAAAGATGATATCTAGCATGAGGTCAAAACAGGTCTCCAGGACACAGGCATCCAATGTTGTACAAGGTTTACTTCTTCAAAGATTTTAAGAAGTGTTGAGACATATACGATCAATATCTCTAAGAAAAAGAGCGTGAAAACCTACCAGATCTACATCTTCAATATGCTAAAACAGATATATTTTAATATCAATATTTTCTCTAAGATCATGTCTATCATAAATTCTTTCATCAATGATATCTTTGAGAAAGCTTATCAAAGTTAACAATACATATCATCGAGCAACATAATAGCACGCGGGGCCTTGAGAATACTTGTGGGCCTCGGGCACGAATCATGCCTCAAGCAAGGACCATGCCCAGGGGTGCGATCTGCCACAGGGATATAATGGTTCGGGGCATCGATACAGTCTTAAAGCAATACCGAGGTATATCATTACCATTTTGGAAGGCGAATCTGGTGGTGCTTCTCGCCTGGGCTCGACCTAGGAGCCTCATCAGCGCTGCTCATTGCCTTGGACTCAGCCGGGACCTACCCCAGCGATCTAAGTAGGGTGGTGGGCCCAGCGACGGGACGACGAGCAGTGGTATTAAACCATAACAGAGCAGCGTCCAGAGATTTATAGCTCAATCACATACAAGAATGAGGTAGCAAGATATAAATTAATCAAGCAAGCGCATCACCCAAAGGAACAGAGCCAGAGCAATGTGCCACATGCCGACGGGCGACGCTTAACTTTGCTGCGAAGCAATAAGGTGGACGACCAATCCGTTGCGTCCTAATTTGGGTCTACCAGGCCCGGTTTCAGGACAGGTGGCGCAAGAAGCTTTTTTCAACTATCCTAGGCCTTGTGCTCAGCTCTCAGCAACAATGAGTACGTTCAGACTGATGTGACAGTAGACAATAACAAGACTAGACATAGTTGCTTTCCTATACAAGAATGTAACCGCTGGCTTCCTTTCAAGTATAAAAGATAGAGCCATGCCACTTAGAAGAGGGTTGGATGAGAAAACGTTGAGTCGAGAGTTGGTTTCATCGTATTGTAAGCTTCCTGGTCTGCTTTGTAAGAGTAGGGTTTTATGTATCCATACGGTTTGAACCTATATAATTGCTTTGAGTTTGTTATGTACATTTCAGACCGCTCAATCTTGACTCGCTCCCCAACCGAATCTTCAAAGGGGTGTTCACTTCTCCAGTGTTGGAGACCAATCTCTGAAAGTGTTTTAGAAAAATATAATTATTTTTACAAAGATTATGAAAGAAATAAAATTAAATAATATATGGTTGTAATTGGTAGGTAGATAAATTAAATCAAATATGGTTATGATTGATTGATACAATGAAAAATATATATCCCTCTGTCCCAATATATATCGATATTTATCATTTAAAAATTATTAAAAATATAGCAACCTCTTCATATACTCCCTAGTCTTAACATACCCAATTCCAATTTAATTTGTACATCTATTCTTTTATCTTAACTAATCATGATCACTTATTTATTTTTTTCATAAATGCAAACGTTAATAACACACGCACACTCACCCCTCTAAACACACACGTCTCATTTAATTTGACCTATTTTTTTATCTTCACCAATCATACAACCATCGTCATTTAATTCTATTTTTTCTTAATCATTACTAATCACAATTACATTGTAGGGGTGAGTTTTATTTCACGCTTTCCAAGAATGCTGCATCATCGAGATGTTTGGATCGATGAATGAAACACTGCATGTAATGCGTAGTTGCATTTCATGATTTCGTATAACAGTCATAACATTCAATTGTTGGATTGTGTTACGAAACAATTTAAGTCATAATAAGGTTATATTCCCTTTTTAAGGCACGTGATGAAAAGATTAGGTCACAGTGAAGTTTTGTTATGTATCTAAAGGTATATAGTGTAGTAGGTTTTTTATAGATGAAACTATTCTTTTCTCTTTTTGTAAATTTCTTAATAAATCATCAATTTAGCGGCTACTGAGTTACTGACCTGACTGGTGACCTACAGCGACGGCGCCAGGCGCTCCTGCAAGACCAAACCAGACACACGTATAGTAAAAAAAAGAGAGAGATTTGAAGAAAGACGTTTCTTTAAATATTTTTTAAAAAATAATAAATGTATAAATAATTAAACATAAAATATCAGAGTTGAAATCACGTATATTTTATCATATCTCAGACACATGTATAATACGGTAGACTACCGGAGCGAATGCACGGGAGACGGCCGGTGACCACCTGCCTAAGCTGCATACATAAATGGCTAGCTGGACCCGACGCAGCGGCGCCGCCCGGCCGGCCTGCCGGTGACGATGACGAAGCTGGGTTGGTAGCCTATCGCCTTTGTTAATTGCCGACATGGACGCATCTCCCTGGCTAGCTCGAATTGGTTTACTCCATCCATCCATCCATGCATTGCTGCTGCTAGATAGTACTACAGCTCCTACTGATGAGTGATGATCAGCTATTTAGCTAGCTTTAATCAATGAGACCATCATCATGCTGATGACTGATGGGTTGTTGACGCTGGGGACAGTTTCAGATTAGATTAGTTATCTTGACCCGCATTATTAAACAATGACCTTAATTAAGTGGCCCCACTCTATCTCCTCCAGGATTAATGAAGAGCCAATCCGGCAACTTCCCACACACCAGCCAACTTTAATTAGTGATTTATTTATCCCACTTGAATTAATGCTACCAGCTTCTCTCTGCCTATTTTGCTTCTGGTTGACAACTTGAATTGACAACGGGGATGACGACCTGATTGATGATCGTCGATCGACAGTTTCTTCTTCTGTGGACTCTGATCTTGCTACAGTACACATGCTCTTATTTTTCCAAAAATATGAGGCTATGTTTAATTAATTAGGCATGAAGAAAACTAGCCAATTTTTTTCCCAAAGTTGGGATTTTTTGGTACTTTCTGCATGAGGAAACAATGAAAGAATTTGGAAATTTATTGTACTTTTCAGTAGACACAACGGCTAAATCCGGGTAAAACCACGCGAAGTGCAAGCGTAACGTCCAAAGAAACCAAGCATTATATTTATATCAAATGCAAAAGGATAACTCTTGATAGTAGTATAATCTTGCCTTGAGATATCGTGCTGCTGCTAGTGTTGAGGCACAAACGATTCTGTGTGCAGGAGCTAGCTGAAATGGTTGTTTCCTCTTGCTCTTTCTATTTTCTCTTTTTAATTTTTTGTTTGGCTGCATGATTCCGTCACCTTGAACCTGCAAAGTTGATTCCGTCAGTTCAGTTCCACCGTTTTTTTGCCATTTTTTGGTGGTGTTTTTAGGTGCTCACTATGAGTCTTTGTCCTATTTCACTTTCTATCAATTAAATGAGACAGAGCTTCAGCTCTTGTTTGAGAGAAAAAATTTGATGTTTTTACAATATCTTAGGTAACTTTCGAGTGGTGCCAATTCGATTGACGGAGAAACCGTCATGTATTTTCTTTTATTTTGTGATTGAACTATTTTGTACTTGACATAAATTGTGGTTGTCTCGAGTCAAAGGAAGATATGGCAATAATCTCACACATCCATTTATATTCCTACGACCTTGAAACAGTTTACGAATGTCATATGTACTGATTGATCATATAAATGGAACAAAAGAAAAAAATAGGTATTTGTGTAGATGCAACTAGATGATCATTGGGTGCTTTCATAGAAAGAGTTATTGGCAAGTATGTATTTGATAAAAAAAATAGGCATGCCATAGTTGTTTTCCCCTGAAAATAAGCTGTATGTGTGTTTTTTTTTTGAAAGAACTGTTTCTGATTCTACTCATTGCTCCATGGCGATGATTGTCTTTGCTTCCACAACTCGCACAACTTGAAAAATCATGTAGCACCAGTGTTACAATGGCTTATCTGGCACACTATACAACACGTGACACATACACGTGCGAATCTTAAAGCATGAAACTGCTGCTTCCTCCTTTCAAAAACTAAACCATGGCAGCACTAATCAGGTTCGTGATTCCGTGAAAACCGTCACGATTTTCGCGGTTTTCGTACGTTTCGCAAGGGTGCGGTACGTCATCCCCGCGGTTTCATTTTAATAATTTCGCACGAATTCAAAAATTTAAAAAAGTTCATTTTATCACAAATATATATATATTATCAAAAAATAAATTTCGCGTGGTTTGCCGTGAAAACCGCGGCATGTGGCCCGGTTTTCGCGCGGTTTGAACGAAAACCGTGGCACGACACGGATTTGGACTTGGTCCAAATTTAAATTACGGTTCTCACGGTTTTCGCGCGGTTTGCACGGTTTTCGCGGTTTTGGCGTGGTTTTTCACGGTACGCACGAAATTGTCTAAATTCAAATATGTTACTGTTCATCACCGGCTGATTTTCATGGTTTTCGCCGAAAACCGCGTTATCACGGAGGGGCGACACGGCATACGCACACAAAAAGATAAACCCTGGCACTAATATTAAAAATGTTTTTTTAAAAAATTCTAGGTCGCTGGTATATAATTCTGGTGCATATATAAACCAAAGGAACAAAAATAATCGACATGGTTTCTTTCAGTAGTTGGAGATTAATTTTTTTTCCCTGATACCAAGCTGGGCACTGTAAAACATGGAGAACGAGATAAACAATTCATACAAGAGAGGAGTCCTTTTCTTTTGCCTACGTACTGTTACATCATTCAAGGACGCCAATTTTGGGCAAGTTCCAATCGGTAAGCACCAGAAGCTAACATTGATCCAGACGTTCTCTTGCCTATTTTTTCATCAATTCTTTAAGTTTACCATTTCTCCATGTATTCACGTTCATTTTTCTCCCTTCTGCGATACACTTGATGATTACAGTGATAAAATGTGTGTGATTTCAAGCTCAAACTCTCATGTTTAATTCTTTATATGCTCACAATTTTTTTCTAAAAAATATTTGAAGAGACGTCTCTTGTTTTTTATTCTTCTCTCTTCTCGTCTGATTAATTGTTGTCTTTTGCAAAATTAATTATATCTCTTCAGTAGTTTGTTCATAATAAACTACACAGTCGTTATGGACGGGATCCATGAAGGAAATATTTTATAAATTGGATACGATTGAAGTTCAGCATCTGAGGGACTTATAAAACAATTTCATTATGGGATAGAACATAGCCGTCGGATTGAGTCGCTATTGTGACGCAAAACAACGAAATAATGAAGTGTTTTCATATGCATCAGTTGTCAAGCGTTAGTCATGCTGTTAATTAGGACAAGAACAATTGAGCTACAGCCATCACCAATTTCTATTAGAATTTTCCCTCCCTTTTTCAATGGAATATTAGAATTCCCTTTTGTTTTTTTCAGATAGCATGTGCTATATCCTAGCTAAAACCACTGTATCTTGGTGGTTGCAAAGATTAATGGAGACAATAATATTGATCAGCTCGCAACCCGTGTGCAAGTGTTGAGGATGGTGACACAGGGATTCTCTCTTTCTCTTTCTCTTTCTCTTCTCTTTCTTTGGGTAGGTACCAACAACGCTTTTCCAACCATCCAGTACACCATTCGATCGATTTCATTGATGTGTTTGTTATTTGGTGTTTGTTGCGGTTGTTGTTAGGAGTTATTTCTTCATTCCTCGGTCCATTGCTGGTACAACTGTTTGCGCTCCTGTTCATTTTTTAATGCATGTCGAGTTAACGGGTAAATGATAGCCTTAAATCTTTTTTGGAATGCATGAATTTCGTACGAGTTTTTCTAAGGTTTTCAAAGAAATCAATCAGTTCAATTATTGAACAGAACAGATTTCTCAATAATCGAACTATCAGTTGAATGCGCCTACTACTAGTAGCACATGGTCGTAAATAACTTTTTATAGCTTTTTTTGTGAACGCGTAAAAAAATTACACATTATGCACGTTAAGAACCAGAGTTTTAAATACAGAAATGCAATCGGCCGTACCAGCCAATACCGCCACACAGGGAAAAGCTAAAACTAGAGGCCCGCTAGTGCTAGAACAAATACAGCTCCAAACAATGAGAAGGGGCGGAGCCACCTTACACACACTCTCAGAGAAACTCCAAAAGAAGCAGAACCCGCTAAAGACAAAAACAGGCCCTCCACTTGGATAGAAGCGAAAAGCGTGGAGACTGAGGAGAGGATCGACTCGAAAACTCTGGAGTTATGTTCCTTCCACAACATCCACGAGACGAGGAGGACCAAGGAGTCGAATCCTATATGGAGGCGCTCCGTCGGTCTCGACAGATCGCCACCAATCCTGGAGCCAGCAGCCACGCAGAGGGCGAGGACTGCCCAGCCTGAAGAAGAAAGCACCTGGAGCCAGACCTACCGAGCGAACACACAGTCTAGAAGAATGTGGTTGACCGACTTGAACTCTTGCGCACAGAAGGGACATGCCGAGTGACTCTCGATGTCGTGCTTCTGGAGAAGATCGGTCATCCAGCAACGCTGCTAAAAAGCAAACCAGATGAAAACTTGCATTTAGGCGGTCCCTTCGCGCGCCAAATGAGGGAGACACCGGCCAGGGGGTGCTGGCCCAGGAACAGCTCCCGGTACGCCGAACGCGCGAAGTAGCGCTGATCTTCAAACAAATGCCACACCACACGATCCTCTGCACAAGGCGAGAGCTGCACACTGCGCACCGCATCCGAAAGGAGAAGAAACTGGGAGATGACCAAAACAGAAAGAGCCTCGTGGATATCAGCAACTCAGGCATTGAACACCAAGCCTGAGGCAACCGAGCGCACAGAACGGATGCGCCGGGGGACAGCCGAAAGAAGGTCAGTAGCCAAGGAGGCAACCGAGTGGCCGTCGATCCAACGGTCAGACTAGAAGAGCAACGACTCTCCATCCCCAGACACGAAAAACGTGGATGCCGCAAACAAGTCCGTGACGCTCTGCTCCGCCGAGACCTTCAACCCCCCAGCAGGGGTGCCCCGTACGCGGGAGCCACAACCAATGGACTCGAAGAGCGAACCCTACCAACCTAAGATCAGCATTGCCCAAGCCACCGAGATCCTTGGGACGACAAACCTTCGACTAGGACACTCGGCACTGGCCCCCATGGACCAAATCTTTGCCTGCCCACAGGAAGGCTCGACGCTTCTTGTTGATGGCTTTAACTACCCAGGCTAAAAGGGCGATGGTTAAGGACACATGGACATGAATAGGAGAGAGGGTCGACTGAACCAGAACAGCATGATCGGGCAAGGTAAGGAGACAACCCTGCCAAGACGAAAGCCGGCGGCGACTTTGTCCACCACTAGCGACTTTTTATAGCTTCTAATACAGCGACAAGTAAAAAAACTTTTAGGTGTTAAAAAAAAGAAAAATTAGTTCAATTTCAGCGAAATTCAGGAAAGAGAAGTATTTAGGAAAAAATGGTATTTAAATGACGTGGATGGCAGAATCGATGAAAAACAACACCTGATGTAGTACAACACAGTTAATTAACATGAACAGATACAAAAGTGTCATGACAGATTGACAGAACAACAACAACCATACAAAACGAAATGACAAAGCAAGAGAGCTGATACATATTATAATACTTAAAAAAAATACATATGTGCAGGGGTGGAGCCTTCCAATGGGGAAACGGATATATATGAAGGTAGCAATGCCAATGAGAATTATGGATGCAGCTGTCTCGAGATGGCAAAAGTCCAGGTCACATGGCCTTCAGTTTCTGGGAAGGGAGACAAGGACATTCTTGCTGTTGCTCTGTCAGAGAGTGGCACTGTTCCTATCACAGAGTGATGAAACCTGGATGCATGGATTTCGCAGATTCTTCCCTTGATTGGGTTGTTGGCTTCCAATCATTCACTCATCCATCCATCCATTCCCGGGTTCATGTGTTCAATTCTTGAATTGTTGCTCCTCTTGAAAAGAATACTTGAATCTATCACAAGTTTCACAACTTTACACCAAGTATACATATGTTGTGTCCAAGAGTGTTCTTCGACGATATCATGTTGATATAATTGTTAATTAGATGAGTACAGTAAAGCTTCTATTATATTAAGACAAAATATGTGTTGTGTAAAGTTTCTTATTAACTTGTAAAACGTTTCATAAAAAAACATTTGTACAATGTTAGGTAGCTACTTGACATTTTTTAACTGAACAACATGAGCCTTAAAAATATACACCCAACAGGCATCAAGTACACATCATCACCTTCATCTAGTTTTCAGTTAGGATAATTTACCAGCAACATGACGCAAGGTGAAAGATATTTCTAAAGTAGATTAGATTGATCGATATTAGCAAGGTGCCAGAGTGGAGTGCCTAGCCAGATATGCATTCAATAGTCTTGGTTGGAGACTGACCGATTGGTTAAAGTTTTCAAACGTACCAAAGCTATCCATCTTGATTGCCAATGTTCAGAAATTCAGAACCAATGTCACTAACACCCTTCATTCGTTCACTGATCGTACCATCTCGGCTGCCCATCACCACTAGCACCTTATCACACATTGAGAGGGAAAGAAAAACGGAAATTCTCCGTGCAAATCCACATCATGACCACTAGCTAGCTAGCTAGGCAAACCACTGTATAACAGTATGTGCAAGTTGTACAAGGATTTTTTTTTCTCATAATAGTGGACTTGATCGAATTAGTGTCATGGGTTATCTACCTTCATTATATATTAAATATTTCAAAACATAAACTTTAACAAATTAATACCTTAAAAGTTAAAACAAGCTATATAAACAATACAGTAGATTTTTTAAAGACGTGTTAATAATCTGAATAGCTGAGACGAATAGAACCTTGAAACTTGAGACTTCTGAAAATATCTATCTACTCAGCTTTGCAAAGGGAAAAGGTCAAAAGTTCAGTAGTGATGTGTGCATGCTTGGCACTGCTTGTTTGGCAGAGGCCATAAATATCTCATCTACAGCGAACCTAAAAAAAATAATAAATAGCACCAACTCTCTTTGCACTGTTTGTGCGCGATGTGTACCAGCCAAGAGAGGCACTCGTAAACCCAAGTGGAGTAACCACCTCAATGATCACCCGTGTGCACCAGGGCACTGCACTGCACTTGCGGCCTGATTGACATAAGAACTTCAGCTGCTGTGAGGGTTTTTTAGCTGGATATCCATTGGCTATTTGGCTCCAATAGATACTGAAATATTAGAGTTTCAGCTTTGCTAGACATCTCTCCTACTACGAGAGTTTCATGTTGTATAGACGGGGTTAATATTTTCATGCCATTCTACATGGATGATAGATTTTCTGTTTTATTAGGTCGTGTTCTTGTTTTCAACTTTACCTCATTCGTTTTTCACGCATACGTTTCTCAAACTATTAAATGATATATATTTTTAAAAAATCTATATAAAAGCTGCTTTAAAAATTATATTAATTATTTTTTAAAAAATTTTAGCTAATAATTAATTAATTAATTAATTGTACACTAATATATATGCGTGCCGAAGAAGAGTGTTTCCAACCCTTTCTTGGCAACCCACCCTTAGTATTCCTTTTTAAATACAACGAAAATGCTTCGCCACAATGAGAAATATATGAGAAATATTGGACGGTGGCAGCACTCCATTCTACTTAGGAGTATTTCTTGCTTCTCAGCTCTCTCTTATCTCTCCACACCTGCCCTGGCGAGGTACGATGTGAGCGTATGGTGAAAGATGGTTAAGGGAGGCGGAGCGGGCCACAATGGTCATACTTGTATCAGAGTTTGCAATGCCGGCGGGTTATGACGTGCCACCCCTCGGCGACACGGTAAATTTCGCCGAAATTCACGAAAGCCGACGGCATAACAAAATTTGAATTTGAACGATTCCGTGCGTACCGTGAAAGCCGCGTGAAAAACCGCAAAACCGCGTAAAACCACGCAAAACACGCGAAAACCGTGAAAACCGTGGAACCGTGAAAACTGTAATTTAAATTTGAATCAAATCGAAATCCGCGTCGTGCTGCGTTTTCGCGACAAACATCGCGAAATTTATATTTTTTATAAAATATATATATATTTTTGTGTTAAAATGATTTTTTCAAATTTTTAAATTTTCACAAAATTATTTAAATGAAACCGTGGAAATATCATGTCGCACCCGTAAAATGATCGAAAACCGTGAAAGCCGGGCCGACTTTCGTGAAATCCGGAACCCTGAGTTGTACTCCTCTGCTCGATTCCAACAAGCTCAGAAGATCACGCCACCTTTCTATGAGCCGACGTCATGATGCAAGCTCCGCCTATCACACCGCTTCCCTATGAGCTAAACACCGTGGGGAGCCTAGATCTCGTTACCCAAGTAGAGGAAGAAGGTGGATCTAATTATAGTCGCATCCATACAACTGCTTTACAAACATTTTCGCTATTTCACCTAGTACATATCAAATTTATGTTAGCAAAAATCCAACTACAATAGACATTTCCAGTGGACAGATGAAACTGACTTCAGACTATAATTCAAGGATGCAAACGATTAAAATTAAATATTAAAAAGTTGATAAGTTGATTTATAAAGTTTTCTATACAATGCCGATGAAAAAAGTTTTTAAAAAAACCATACCATTTAGGAGCTTTAGAAACATACCGGTGATAATCCATAATCCATGTTTAGACTAAATCTCCATGAAAGTTCGATTAGCTCTAATGCGGTCAAAAACACGGTGAAAGAAACACGGGCGTGCCACTTGGTCTGAGCATGCAACCAACTAGACATGATAAACATTAAAAAAAGATAGCCAATCGACCGATAGGCTGATGACGTATCGTGGTGACCTAGCCGATGCGGTCAAGTTGGATGGGTTATCAGGTAAAAGATACTGCTTATGAACTAGATTTAAATCGAATATAAACATAAACAATTTTTTCTTAACAAAATCAATCATATAGGTCGAACCTAATCGATGCAGCATAAAATTGAGATTATTAAAGTTAGTTGTTATATGATTATATAATATAAATAACTAACCAATAAACAAATATTAAAGACTAGACCCAAAGCAATTTATAGATTCAAATAACATGTAATTACTAATTTAATCTTTCTATTAGATACAAGCAATTACGATAGATGCGAACTTAACCAAAACAATATTAATTGTTTATAATCAAGATTAAACAAATTAATAATTATATGGACTTAGATCATAGCCGATGAAAGAGATTGGATGATTAGATAACATATCGGCTAACACTCCGATATAGCTTATATAATATTATCAACCTAGATAAATCTGTTAAATAAGTTATAACGTCAACGAATTAGACCTAACTGAGACAATGCGAGGCTAATAACAAGCTCAGTAGATTTAAAAGGTTGATAAATTTAAATAAGATGATAGATAGAACAAATTAAGCAAAATAAATTATATGACTTAAAACAAAACAATTATATCAGGTAAGATCAGCTGAAACTCTGATGCTATCCTTGTTGGCAATCCAAGGCAGATTAGCTTTTATGATTTTAAGTATGACTTAGTAGGTCAAACTTAATTGATGCAATATTAAGTATGAAAAGAATCATATAAAGTCTAAACAATCAAGCCTTTGACTAATTTTTAGGGTGGTAGATACTTTAGCTAATCTAGATCGACAAAATGGTTTAATCGATACCAGCAAAACCTAAAGAAGGCTCAGCTGATACAAGTAAACAGAGCTATCGACTTAGATTAATTAAGATATATGATAAATATACATATGCATAAGTTAGATTAGAGTGTCGAGATGATGTAAGCACTAATCCCATCGATGCAAACTATCATGACAAGCCTTACCTCTTGTCGGAGATCAAAACCAATGCAGTCTAACTCGAAACAAGAACTCGTCGAGATGAAAACATAGAACTAGGGTGACGATACGCTGAAAGTCTGTACTGAACTGATGTTGTTTTTCTTACAAGACCCTGGGCATCTATTTATACTCACATATACAAACTTGTCCATGCTGGACACGACTCAAACTCCTAAATTTCAAAATCATACAAACAAGTCCCTTAAATGAACTCTTACAAAAATATTTCTAACGAATACGACTCAACAATATCCCTAATTAATATATACAATTGCCTATAATGGACTTTATCCTTATTTGACAATACTTTCAAATTGTTAACTTGAGCTCAACTTAGAACTCGAAACCAACTGTATCGACTGTCTTGTTCATATCGGCTAGCCAAGTTCAACTCCATATCGGCCGATACAGCCCTTCAGCCGATGCATAGTCAAATTTGGCAATTACTCTTTCTTCCATCAAATCGGCCTCGATCTGTTCTTTTTGACTTCAAGTATGTTGCCGAATTTTGCCGTCAACACATAGACATTTATGCAATCAATAAGTACTAAGATGGCTTCTTGAGTTTCAGTCAACAATTTAATTTAGCACATAAAGACTACAAATATGTCTTAAACTTGAAAAAAACAAAACAAAATATGTCTTAGACTTTTAAATAGATATAGTAGAATTCAGTTAAAATTTAACTGAAATTGAAAAACATTACGTATCCCAAACAAAGACTGTGTAATTGTACACCAAATAGCCAAAAGGAGTGATGACAAATGTAACATTTTGTACTAGCAGTAATACCAAACTAATACTCTCTTCATCTAAAATATAACAACTTTTAACATCCAAAATATAACAATTTTTCACCTACATTTTCTTCTCAATCAATCACAATATTTTACCAGTCAAATTTTTTCATCTATTTTTTCTTCTCGATCAATCACAACCTTGTTTCATTTAATTTCACCTACTTTTTAATACATGTGTCAGGCTTAGGGACGAAGATAGTGCCATGTAACCTAGTCTTCTTAAAGTACAACTCAAACAATAAGGAGTGCAAACACTGCTGAGTCACCTACAATGCCGTTAGGTATGCGTCCAAGTGTGCGCACACGTAGGACTGAGGTTGCTATTGCTAGCTGCCGTCTCTCCTTATCCTCTCCTACCTGGAACGCTAAGCACCGACCGGTGCCGCAGGAAAGCGACGCCGACCGCTGCATCTCCATCAGCTCAGCCTAGAGCCTCAGCTCCAATATTGTAGTCATATGCAACAACCATATCTCCGTTGCATTTCGCATGCCCTAAACTACCTTGTCACGGCTGTAAAGTTGCCTTTATTTGCCCGGTGTTAGTTGCCCTCTCTCTGCAATAATCATTTGCTCCTAGCTACTTGCAAGCCGAATCTTGGACCAAAATCTCCGGGCATAATGAGAGGTTTGGCTATTTGTGTGGCGCACCTAATTACATGTATGGTGTTTGCTATAATTGATTACTCCATTCGTTTTACTAAAACATAAGCATTTTTAGATTCAAAATTGGTACCATATATAAATATTTCTAAGGCACTGATTTCAATGAGCATAAATATATACTTTTTCAAACCATCAGGCGTATAAGGAAAAAGATATAAGTAATTCAAAATTTAAAATCTGACCACTAAGATAACATAAAGGAAATACTATTTTTTAATCTTAATATTTGCTAAACAATATATAAATACTTTTATTTTAAAATAAAACAAAAGGAGTAATTGATTAATTAGTTTATTTAGTCTTGACTTGTCTCTTTGATTTTTTTTTTACTCCTGTCAACCAGTTACATAGTTACATGTGTGCTGTGGAGTAGGGAGTTGATGGTTGCTTTGACTTAACGTTGTGATTGTCTCTCCGTGTGATGCCTGATGGGTTGACTTAAGCTCGCACTATCACCAGGATTTGCATACGGTTATCATGTAGTTATTATAAACTTGTTAGTTTTTAAACCTTTATAGAAATCACACGGTTTTCACGGTAATTATATTTATCGCGATAACTGTTTTATCGTAACATTTCGATAACCACATTTTAATTTGATGAACCCTGATTACTTCTAATTAGTAGGTTGCTGGTTGATCTGACCGTCAGGTAATTACCTGATCAAGTAGATAACAAATAAATACTGTTTTCTACTACTTTAGTACGTAGTATGAAATTTGAGAGATCCATAACCACTGTAGTGTTATGGTTTTCAATTTTTCATGTGAATAACTTAACATTAATCTCGTTGTAAGCTAGATCCGCAAACTCATGATCCACTGTTTTTCGCAGGTAGTACCAGTTGATAGCCTAGATTGGGTTGGTTGGGAATGGGATGGTACCAGTGCTGCCACTTGCCCTTTCTGTCCGTGTCCTCTTCTGTGGGCCCGGGCCTTGGTGGGCCCCACGTGGCATCGACCGAGGCAGTGGTTGGTCGGGTGCCAATGCGATGGGACCCACGGCGCCTCCAGTCTTATCCGAAACCGTGGGCTTGCTCGCTCTTTCTTTTCCTGATCTGGCAAGGTAATCAATCGCCATGGATTGCCACCAAATTAAGAGTCGATTAATGGTTAATTCCAGTTTTTTTTTAAAAAATGATTAATTAACATAACATAATGACATTACCCATTACTGCGTCACCCCTCCTTCCCCACTCTCTTCCTCTGGTCAACTCTAGTTGCTTCCAACGTGTTCAAAAGTATATTGCTTTTTCGAATAATTTTTTAAAAGAAGTTTTATTGCTGTAGCTATTTGGGTACAGACCAGCTACCCATTAGCAGCATCAGCATATTGTATCTACGTGTAAAACTTGGTGCAGAACGGAGAGAAGGTTACGGCCAAATTGCCCAATGTTGTGCCTGATGTGTTTTTTTCTTAATTATCTGCTTCTCGAAAAAGCAAGCAGCTAAGAGTGACAGCACCCTGTCACGTCAATGTGATTGTGTAACGGCGTCCGATGCATCAGCTGATCAATCGCATTTGCATGCGACTTATGTTGCTAATTAATCTGGTCGCCGATGGCCGAATCACCGTACTTATATTGCTAATCGGGTGTGTGCGTGTGTCCACCATCCGATCGAGATCCAAGGACTCAGACTCAACTTATAATACCTGCAGTAGTTGCTCGCTCTGTTTCGTATTAAAGTCAATTAGCTTTAGAGAGAGCTTAAGATTATGTGAGAAGCATTTCGCTAATTCATTTTTAGATTCTGTAGTAAGCGAGTCTTATAATCCAGACGAGAATATATATGGTTAAAAAAAAGATATTTAAGGAGTAGCAGTAGCTGCTAAAAGCTCGTGGAGGCGTCACATAAACAAAAATAAGTCGGCAGCAGACGCCTTGCTATTGCTTGTGTGCAAGCTTGGTGTATGTATATACATCAATACGTGGGTTGTATTTCCTAAAATTTTTTATGTTAGAATTCCACAGCCGTTTGTGTATTTCAGCACGTCAGGTTGGTGCTGTTTTTCAATGGCACCGGCGACTAACATGTAGTATTATTTCCGTATAAGAAAGGGTATTGTTGCAGCAGCTGATGATGATGCTATGGCGATGTGCTGGATGGAGAAAGTCGCTTGCCTGACGAAGCACAGTAGGAGCAGTTATGTTGGCTGTTTCCTGAATCTGAAACTGAAGCCGTTAGAATATTCAGATATGCATCGCAAAATTCAGGCTCTTGCTTTCAGGTTTTGCTCTACCTTGGATAGAAAGGTAACTTGTCCATTGACTCTTGAGTGCAGAGATGACGAGATGCAGAAAGCAGAAGCGTTATCAGATTAGCTGAAGAAGTGACACATCAAGAAATCAAAATTAAACCGGCATTATCAGGTGAGATTATTATTTGTTTCCAGGTGACATTAGCAAGCACGAGTACAATGGAAGACTGTTTTTAATATTTGGCAGGTACCTACGTAAGGTTCAGGTATAAATAAATGTGCCCAATTCAAACGGTGAAATCATCGGAGCACCGCTGAAAAAGGCACACAGAAGTGACAGCCCACAAGGCACAAGAGAAAGCAATGCAAATCATTTACAAATGACTTTGTCTGCCTTATGCCATAAACAGGTATACACAACTGCCGAACACATAAATGTCATTGTCCACGAACTGATCAGCAGAAACAGGGTTCCGGAATTCCAGATGCTACTGAACCAATGAGCATTGAAACCAACTCTGCACCTAGTTACACCACAAATTAAGAGAAAACTAAACAGGGTCCAGATGAGTGGCAAGAGCAGAAGGAGACACTAGACTAATACACTGACGATCAACATGCAGTCTGAAGCAATAAATCTTCAGAACAAAAATTGAGTGCAGAGAGAGAAGGGGTGCATAACAACCTGAAATGCATTAACAGCAAGAACTCGACGCATCAACATCTTACTGAACGGACATTCAGGCTACATCTACACATTACAACATATATGGCTTCTTTGGAACAAAGGAAAACTAGAGGAATTTTGGAGGATTTTGATTATGTTCCTGTGTTTTCACAATCCGCGTTCCAAATGAGCCCATAATCTATTCAACGGTTCATGGATCAGCAACCCCCTTACAAGATCTGAACCTTGTGCTATTTTTCATCAGTTAGTTCTTATTACATGCTAGAGAAAAGATTCAGACATTCAGTCGCATTCTTTGGTGCAGTAGCAGAAGGATCTGACGATGAGGAAGCCGCATCTCCCCCTCGTGGCGCCCTCGCTGACGCAGTAGCGGCTGCATCTCTTGCTGCTGCACAAGAACAGCGTCCTGTACATGTCGCTAGTCCACTCCTCGCAGACTTCCTTGTTCCCACAGCCTGCAGAAAGAAAAGGAAGTTTCCTTCAGTTTTGGTTTAGCTCTTCAGTAAATAATTTTGTTTGTTCTTTTAGATCAAAACATGGAGGATTTGGTTTCTTATTCGTCATTGGTTGTATTTGTTTCAAGATATGGGCTTACTTGGAGTAAAGAAGAGTGGTATGAACAGCAGTAGCAGGAGGCACAAGGAGGGCACCTTGGCAGACTCCATGCCTAAAGAAACCTTCTAATTCTACCTATATATGCAAAATGCTATGTATAATCTGTGACATATCATGTTCTTATAGCAACCGATCCTGAAGCTCCGTTGTTGTCTCCTGCGAAAAGGAGAAGCAAAAGCAGGTGATGAAATGTTGTCATGTATAGCTGGGATGCATTCTGAAATGAAATCTGACAACAAAATCAGTTGCGCCTACTTGGGATGCATCCTGAAACCTGACAAGAAAATCAGTTTTACCATCTGACGAAGATGACAGCCAACCAGCTGCAGCCCACAGGCATGTAAAAAGGGGACAGACACGAGGACAAGTGCGATGCATGTTGCTCGCCAATACTATATATATATTTCTTGCAGCAGTTTTAAGAGGGGAGTGGATTCTAATCATTTGAGTTAGTACTTTTTTCTACCAAATTCGATACAAATATTTGTGAAATATTCTGAAAACAATTGACAATGTAAAATATAGTGATATATATCTATCAAAAAAATCAAGTTCAAATTTAACCTAAACATCGAAAAAAGACAAATTCAAATGTGAACAATACGCTATTATTTATACGCTAAATTTATATTTTTTATACCTTGACATGAGTTGAGTTTAGACATGTAGTTATATAGATATGTTGTATGAGTGCCGTCAAATTTTTTCAAAATTTTTTATAACCATTTAAATGGTTTTTAAGCAAACGAATTTAAATGGATTTTAAGCAAACGAAACGAAGAGACATTCACTCGAGGAATCCTCGTTTCAAGCCATGCGCTTATATACAATCCTGCAGTTAACAAAAGGCCCAATATGTTTTCCAGGCCTCGGCTTGTGCGTGCATCCGAACAATATTTGGCATTGAGTCAGGGGTGCAGATTGCCATTAATCTTAAAACTAGCAACTGTATCCGTGTGTTATAACGGGTGAAATCAAGACGTGCCGTGGATGGGGACGGGAGGGACGGGCACGGCACAGGGCGCTAGAGCTCCGAATAGCTACGGGAGGAAAAGGCACAGACGTGGCACGGAACGCGGCACAAGGCGCAGGCGTGACACGGAACGCGGCACGGATGAGAACAGGAGGAAGGGGCGCAGGAGGTCTTTTTTTTCCATCCAAACTCTCTTTTTTTTTAGCATTGAGACTACGTGTTAATTTTATAAATACTAAAAAAACACTACTTGCTTATAGTTATAGATAATTTCAGATCGAGGAAATCATAAGAGCTAATGGTGAATAATCTGAGTTGCACAATTAATGATAACGTTCAGAAAAGATTAGAAATGGAAACATCATGCTCCACAAGATTTGACAGTTGCCCTCGACTTGATGAAGTGTATCCTCACAGCCTAAGGAGCCTTTTGTTCAAAAGAAACCAGGTATATAGAAAACAAGTATACATCACAAGGCATTTGGGTCTAAGTGATCTTGATGTGCAATAAGAATAGAATCAGTCACTCTCCAAACAATCTAGCGTTCCTCTAGAACAGTTAAAAACAGTGCTGCGGAACACAAGCAATGCACTAAATGTGTTGATGGAACGAGAACTTGGTACAGCGGAGAATTACGTCTCCTTAGGGGCACCCTTCTTTGCAGACTCAGCTGCAGCCTTCTCTGCCTCGATCTCAGCAACATATTCATCAATTTCAGCCTCCTCGAGTTGGCGAAGACCATCCTTCTGTGTCATCACTGCAATCTCGATGTTCTTTCCGCCACTCTCAACAACCTGCAATTTACATCAGTTCATCAGTAATTGCTTGACAAAAACAGAACTGAACAGATCAACCGAAGAGAACCAAACAAATGTAGCTGAATAGCATCCTAGTAAAGAATCAAGATATCCACAATCCAAATGCAACCAAATACCATACATGCGATCTAGGATAGTAGCATAGGTCAAAGACAAATGGGTTCTAGTAGTGAAAAATAAGTCATGTTTACACGGTCACACTTAACCATGAGATGGCATTTTTTTTCTAGATAAAGGAATAGCTTTATTCCGGCCTCTGCATAAGGCATACACTCAACCATTTCTTATTACAAAGTTTTTAGTCATAGTCTACAAACACCATGAGAGAACATGACAATAGAGAGCCAATAACACTTGGATGCAATCTATATTGGAAACAAATATGATGCATGTGACAAAAATTAATGAAAGCATCAGACTTCTAAAAATTATAAGACTCAAAGACTATTGATAGGTCCTGAAATCCCTCAATTTGCTAAATCTGGTGTCACGCTTATATATGTTCTTGTAGTCAGAGCAGAAGCCAGAGGATGTGAAGGATCATCTAATAATTGCACAATAGGCCTAGTCACACCTTTCAGAAGACGGAATTCAATAGAAACTCCCTATAATTTGTGGTTTTCTTAATAAATTTATTGATATCCATAACACTCGTACTTTAGAAGAATTTTACAAGGGTGTTATTAGAAGATTCACGTGTAAGAGAGATTTTTACCAAACAAAGTTTAAGGAACTTCATTTGTGTTGATTGACAAAGCACGCCAGGATTTGCCAATTTGGGTTCAGAATACTCCAAACATACAGTGGCATGACAAATACAAAAGTAAAATCTCTATGGATGGGTTATGGACTTAAGGTATGGTATATAAAAGATTACACCCAAAGTCTAGATTTTTATATTCCCAGGTGCACTTCAAATACATTTGTCTTAATGAACCACACAATTCAGCATTACAAAATACCACTGGATAAACATTACTCTTAGAACTGCTACAATTAATTTCTTCAAACATAATTGATTTAACCATGACATGACCCGTTGATAGATGAGCAAGCCAGCAAGGTCAAATCAGGAGTACATTTCATATGGCTGCTATTTATATCGTTCTACCTCTGGTTATTCCTAAATCATGTCAAGCACTATTTGGGGTCTACAGTTGACATTAAACTGGAAAGGCACGATCTTTACAACAGATCAAGCAATTCGCAAGGCCTGTATTACTCTTGGGTGTTAAATAAACTGCTGAGGAAGCCGAGCAACAAATATACCTCCAGAAGAGCACGGATTGCTAGCTTGATGGTCTCTTTGCCAGAAGTCTCCTTGTAATTCTTCTCTAAAAACTCCCTCATGGAGTTGGAGTTCCTCCCCGTGGCGTTGGCCTTCCACGCGGAGAAGGTGCCGGACGGATCGGTCTGGTACAGCGCGGGCTTGTCAGTGTAGGGGTCGAAGCCGACGATGAGGGTGGAGAGGCCGAAGGGGCGGACTCCGCCGCTCTGGGTGTACTTCTGCTGCAGGCCGGCGATGTAGCGCGTGATGTACTCGACGGTGACGGGGTCCTCGACGGTGAGGCGGTGGCTCTGGCACTCGACCCGCGCGCGGTTGATGAGCACGCGTGCGTCCGCCTTGAGCCCCGCGCAAGCCAGCGCGATGTGCTTGTCCAGGCTAGCGATCTTCCTCACCGACCTGCGAATCCCCCGGCGAGATGAGATCTGTGGGCTAGGAGCTCGAGGGTAGCGAGAGGGGGAGGGGGAGCGACGTGCGTACCTGGAGTTCTGGAGCTTGGGGGTGGACTTCTTCTCGACGCCGAGGACAACGGTGTCGGAGCCGCGGACGCCGACGGCGGCGTTGCCCTTGCGGACGGCCTCGAGGGCGTACTCGACCTGGAAGAGGTGGCCGTCGGGGGAGAATACGGTGATCGCGCGGTCGTAGCGGGCCATCGCGGGGCGTCGCTGGCGGGTCTAGGGTTTGGGGAGTTCCCGGCCGGCGGTGGCGGCAGCTGTCGTCGAGCTTTGTGAGCTTCGTGGGCAAGGGGTGGAGAACTAGTTGGGCTGCGCTTTTCGTCTTCTCTTCTTGGGGAAGAAGAAGAGAGGCGCCCGTCGCGGACTCGCAGACTTAATGTGGTGGGCTTCCTGGATGGGCCGAGGAGCTCGAGATCATTTTTGCGTGCAATAAGTCTATTTTCCATGCCTCATCTCTAATGGTCGAATCGTTGTAAAACAGCATATAACATCACTTCTAACTTCGAAAATCGATGTAAATCTACTTCTAAGATAGTATTGCGTCCGGTTTTTCTGCGTGCCTTGATTTCATTATGTTCTCGGCGGTTGGGTACGATCCGGGACGTACCACTGAATCCGTCTTTGTGATGCTTTCAGAAAAAAAAGTCCCAATATGTGCGGCTTTGTTAATGTTTCGTGAATAACGCATGTAGTGGGATTAATTAATTACCTTGTCTTCGGACATTTCATGATCTCCAATGCACACCTTGTACAATGGTTTGAGACCCCTTGTATATTAAAAATATAATAATGGTTCATATGGCAAATATTGGTGACAAATATAATATCTCGTTACAAATTTTTACCCAGATAATTTTGGTGATAGAATATACTGTATAATATTCATATATATATATGAACCTAATTAATGAACTATCAATAATTTTTACACGACAGCTGAAAATTGCAATTTACCCTACTCCCATCTACCGTCTGACTCTAAATCTCTTAACAATGAAACACTTTACACATCTTATATCAATTAAATAGTTTTAAAATAAATCAGACTGTGTAAAATATTTAATTGTGCTGAAATAGACACAATTTAGTTTATAACAAGTTTCACTTTAATCCACCTTTATTAATTAAAGTTGGAGCTTGCTTGAGTTGTGAATCGATTGGGTTCTTATCGTGGATTGGGTCATGGGACATAGATTGGGGGTCATGATGAATCGATTAGAGGGCAACCCAGTGGATGAGACCCATTCTGCACGTTCATTAGAATGAGTCCACCATGTTGTTGGAATCGGAGTAGCTAGACGTGGAGAACTATAAGTGAACCGCCTATTATTATTATAAACTTTTTAGTTGAAAAGATAGTGCATGAAGCTTAACATATAGTATCAATGTATTGTGTCTATTGATATGCGAGGATCTTGTCCTCATTCACCCCACCCATCGATGTTCTATACCGACAACAATAAAAGGGAGCTACGCACGAGATCTAAAAAGAATGGATGTGAGGAGATAAAGGTTTGGACAGGTTTAGGCCTCCTCATCGGAAGGTAACACCCTACTTCTATTTTGGTGGATTTGTATCCGCTGGATATATTGGTCTGATGATTTGATCATGGTTATCGGCTCTTGTAGGGTTCCATGCCTATCTTATAAAGATTGGAGGTGGAGTTACAAGGAAAAAAACCTCGCCAGATACGGTTTGTGTTTCCTAATATGTACAAGGAAGAAAACAGTCAGGCCTCTAAGCCCTATATTGAGTTACAAGGCAACATGATAACATGAGAACTGTAAGCTTGATCAACCAACGAGCTTTGCAAGGCAGCTCCAACCCCTCCCCCCGACAGTCGGACAGTGATGACTTCACCTTGATGAGGCAGAGCTGGTGGAACGGGGACAGAATGACATTGAATGGAGCCGACTGGACTACATCACCGAGAGGACACGGAGCTAGTCCGTGGTGTGCACAAAGAAGCATACTACCGCCAGCGGGGTGTTCGGTTGCGGCCAGTGTTCTAAAAATCAGAAAAAGTCGGCCGACTAGTTGGGACTAGTCGGCCTTGGCCTAGTCCCGACGCGATTTGGCCCAAGTTGGTCCCCTAGTCACGTGGGCCGACTAGTCGGTCCCGGTCGATCAACACGGCCCGTTAATTGGTTTTTTGCCGACTACGCCGGTGATTAATCACCCGTGGACTCGGCGGTCCGGCTTGGCTTAGGGTTTCTCTATAATTTAGTGTTGCGGTCACATTCGTTCGCAATTCACCCGAGCCGTCGAGCGGGACCGAGACCCCTCCCGTCTCCCTGCGCTGCCGCCGCAAGCGCCGCCTCCGGCCGTGTGCGCGTCGCGCTCCATCAACGGGCGCGTCGCCGCCCGCCCTCCCGCGCGCCACCTCCGGTTGACACGCGCACCGCCAACAACCCCCATGCACGTCGCCGCCCTCGCCTCATGTTGCTACGAGCACCGGCTAGCTATTGCTCTCCCCATCTCGGTAAGTTTCAGTTTCATCTTCTTTTGTTCTATGATCTTGAGTTCTTGACTCTTATAAATTGTAATCTTCTACTTCTATCATGATTATCAATATTATCTATTGAGTAAATTTAAAATTACAAATACAACTAAATGTGAGAATTCGGAGTATCAAGTGATCATCATATAAAAAACTATCACAAGGTAACAAATACACTATATTTTTATTGTCTTTTCATGTTAAAATAGAGTATAGTGACCAAAGTACAATATATGTGAGAAAAAATACATCACAAACTAAAAATAAATATCTAGACAAGTCGACCAACTAATCCCGGCTAATCCCCAACTAGTCGGCCTAGTCACTAGTCGACACCTAGCCGACCGACTAGCGACTAGCGAGTTCTTGAACATTGGCTGCGGCAGGCATGGCTTCGGCCACACGCACATTGCTGTACCTTGAACACATACATTCAGAACTCATCGCACGCTTATGTTTGTGGCGCTACTGAAGTCCCATAGAGAAGAAAGGAGGAAGAGAAGAGTATCAGTGTCAAGGATAAGCCGTACCTCCTACATATGGGTTCATGGTATACCTAATAGTATATGAGAATATATTCTTTGGTTAAAGAAATATTACGGATAAAGAAAAAATATCTCTCAGAATATAAGGTGTTCCAGATAAGAAAGGAGAAATGGAATCCTACTCAAACACTAGAAGGACTACTCGGATAGTATACATACTTGTCTTTCTAGTTCTACTTGAACAAGGGGATATCCGTCCAAGGATATAAATACAAGACCCCTAAAAGAAGGGATGACACGTCAACTGAGGTCAATACATACACCAACATACACCAAGGCAAGTCTAGACAAATCTAATTTGAAGCCACAAATGCTAACATGAGGGATCTAGAGCTAGCTAACGAAGGCTAGATTAGGTCATCTTAAATATTGTACTCGTACGATATTGATATATAAAGGTAATACCGGCTTTGGCCAATAGAAATATGATTATTACCTTTCAGTTAAGGGGTTCGAACTTGTAAAAAAAATCATGTGTGTCATTTCTTTTACCTCAATTTTTATGTATATCTAATTCCAACGATTCTCATACTCTATAAATATCATCTCAAATCTCTTCCTCCTTTTCTCTCTCATCTCTCTCCTATCTCCCTCTTCCCTCTTTCGCAGTGGTGAGGGGAGGTTGAGCTTCCGATGGCCATGGAGAAGCAGGGGGTGGAGCGCACGGTACGAGAGGAGACATGCTGAGGCAGCTCGGCCAGGAGCTTACTCTTCAATTTCTATCACTTTGGTTTTGATCTCAATTACTCCGTCCTTTTCAAAATAACGTTATTTTTTATCATTTATAATACTTTTTCACATACCCCTTATCTCAACTTTTCTCTATTTAAAATCATCAACTATTTTTATTTTTTTTATCAATCAATCATAACTTTTTTATTATTTTTATTTTTTAAAAATATTTTAGAACAGAGATAATAATTGATTAAAATCAGTTATGCCGTCCCTTAGCCTTAGGAGGTGGAGCATCGAGGACACGTCGCGTCGCGGCGCCGCGCGCGTGTGGTTTAGCGCGCGCACGTTCCCCATCAGGTGGCCGTGGCCGGCCGGCCGGTGTCGCGTCGCTGCCACCGTTTGCTACGCCGATTTGGATGGAACGGCCGGTCTGGTGCTTGGTGCCGTTGTCAATGGCAGGTAGGTCCAGGCCGGAGCGCGCGGACGTGTTAGGGTGGCACGTTGCTCTTCTCTCTCTGTGACTGCCAGCAATCATGCACAGTGAATGATACTATAGTAGGTGTGTGATGAACGAAATTAAGGCTAGCTGCCTCGCTAGTGTATACCATCGCTGTGAAGACCTCTATCTTTTGGATGAACTTTCATGTCATCTGATGTGTAGCATCGTTATGATGATCTTTATATATGTGCTCCATATGAACTGTTCTTTTAGTTATTTGGGTGAAAATACTTTATCTTTTCCTAAGGGAAAAGAAAAGGCACGAGACAGGGAACTACTCTAGCTATTTTTAAATATAAACATTTTTAGGGTTTAAATTGTATACATAATATAAAAATTTATAGTACAATAATTTCAATGCATGGAACCTACGCATTTTTAGCTAATCGGCTACTTAGCAAATAAATCTAAGCAATCCATAATCCAAAATTTAGCAAAATCCTAACCCAAAATTTAGCAAAATCCAAATTTTAGCTTATGGACTGAGCTAATTAGCAGCATATTTCATTAACATATGATTAATTAAATATTAACTATTATAAATTTTAAAAATAGATTAATGTATTTTTAAAAATTATGTAAATAAGTTTTAAAACACAAATGTTTATTAGTTTAAAAGTGTATTCACGAAAAATGAAGGAGTAGCTCAACTTGTAAGTGAATAAACACGTCTTTAAAGTGTTTATATTTAGAAATGAAGCGGTACTACTAATAAACTTCCGTAGTTTCACTCATCATCATTTTGTTATGTTCTACTACCATTTAGACGAGAATAAACGGGGCGAGTGGTCCCATTCATCAAACGGAAGTCCTTGCAATTGATGGCTGATCGGAAGAAAAAAATTGTGGACAAAAGTTTTACTATATTATTATATTATTAGTTGTTTAAAAGCTAAGGCTATAAAAGACTAATTAAAATGAGAAAAAACCTTAAAATTGACTCAGAATAAAAGTATATTTTTATATGCAACTAACATGTATAAGCTATTCTCTCGTTCACAATATATTATTCTAGTCCTAATTTTAAATTTAAAATTTATCTATATTAATTTAAACTCGAAAGACACTACGTATTATTTATATTTTGTGCTGAAGTGAAGTAGCAAACAGATAAGTTTATAGAAGGTAGGTATGCTATAGGGGTGGAGCTAGAATGAGAGAGGGAGATGTCACTTACTTAATTTGCTTTATTTTGGTACGTTCGAGTTTAACTTGATGTGGATGTCTAAATTTATATTGAGCGATATACCCATGATGAAAATAGATAAACTACAGCTTAAAAAAATTTATACTGAATTCCTGGGCATCCTCTTATATACTCTAGCTCCGTCCCTGGAATGTTGTATGCCCGTACTATCGTAGGCCGGCCTATAAGTACCACGGTGCTCCTCTCATCCTCCTCCATCCCTCCTGGCAGCGGCGATTTCTCATCAGAATCGCGTTGAGTTTCTCCACATAGATAGCGCGGGGATATGGCTTCCGGCAGGATACTTCTGCTGTGCCTTCTTGGCTTGCTGGTAGCCGCCTCACCTGCTGCCATCGCCAAAGATGACGAAATCTTCTACCAGATTACTTTCATGGTATGGATACACAAATTAAATTAAGCCCTATATCTTGTAGAGATGATCGATTTAAATACGTGCGTACTCTGTACTCGCCTGTTATATTTGAGTTCTTTTTTATTTCAATTCGTTTCTATTTTATAGAGAGACTAATATTTGCAGGCAGGATGTTAATTGATTCACGAACCCCAGCTCAGATTTCAGTCGCATGGGTAAATTAATTAAGCTGTTAATTAATTATTAAATTAAGGAAACTATAACCGTTCTCTAAATATGCAAAGTGAGGAATATAACCGTCGAGATTTATCATCACGCAGCATATATCAGAGATTTTTAATAGCAGAGGAGGAAATAACACATCTGATGATCCAACCTACATCAATTTTTAATCTGAAACGTGGCTCTTGATCGAACAGAACTCGAGGACGACAGATGTGGACACTGCAAATAAACTAAGGATTTTTTTCCTTTATAAAAAAACGCACGTTTTGCTTCACATGGACCACCGGTTTTGTCGAGACACGAACTGATCATACATGCAAAATTTGTGACAATCCGTACTGGCCTTGTCGACCCGGCGCGACACAGACGGCGTGCAGCTAACCATGCACCCATCACCTCATGAAAGCGACCACCTAATAATTCGTCTGTATTTGCTGAAACTTGATTGTTCGTTCTTGCTGCATCTTTTATATATTGTTCTTGCTTGTTCATACTACTCGTAATGAACACAACACATTCACTAGATCTGGCAACATAACGTGATTATGGATATGGATGCACACATGTAGTGGCCGGGAGCATACTGCGCGCAGACGAAGGCCGGATGCTGCTTGCCGAAGACCGACGTCGTGCCAGCGTCCGACTTCTACGTCGCCGGCTTCACGGTCTACAACGCGACGACCAACTCTTCCCTGTCCAGCTGCAGCAACACTCCATTCAACATGAACCAAGTAGTATATATACTACTTTTGTTTTGGTTGATTCTTTAATTTTATCATCGCGCAGAATAATCTGATGTACATGTGCTGTACGTGCATGCGCGGCACGTACTGCAGATTGGGGACGCCACGAGGCTGATGCAGTACTGGAACAACATCAGGTGCCCCAGCCAGAACGCCCAGAACGGCTGGAAGAACGCGTGGGAGACGTCCGGCGTCTGCTCCAACCTCACCGAGAGCGCCTACTTCGACACTGCCCTCGCCCTCCGCGACAAGATCAACCCCCTTTCTCGCCTCGTCAGCAACGGTACACTAAAAAATAAAAAAAAACACACGTGGGGATGGTCTTTGGGGAATCAATCCTAATTGTGGACTCGTCCTGAATTACAGCCCGTACCTAGATCCGTACTTGGTCTTAAAAATATATAACGACGACCCGACACGGACCATTTTCTAACGTGATACGATTGCTAATTAATTAATTGCAGGTATTAAGCCGGACTTTGGGCTGTACAGCGTGAAGAAGATGAAGAAGGTGATCCAGGAGGGCATCGGGGCGCCGGCGCTGATCCAGTGCAGCAAGGGCCCGTTCAACAAGTTCCAGCTGTACCAGATATACGTGTGCGTCGCGGAGGACACCAAGACGTTCATCGAGTGCCCCAGCCCGAAGAGGCCGTACACCTGCTCCGACGACATCCTCTTCCACCCCTTCAAGAAGTGGATGCTCAAGACGAATCCCACGTCGTCCTACGCCGCCATTAACCAGCTGCTCGAAGCGGTCATGGAAATCTGAGCTCTAATTAATTAAGCCCTTTGTGAAATGTGATGCCGTGCGTGTGTGTGTGCATGTGTATACTGTTTCGTACGTGATGTTTTTTCTGCGTGCCTTTCGAGATGTTCTTCGCGGTTGGGTACGATCCGGGACGGCTACGTAGCACGGAATCATATCCGTATTTGTGTGATGCTTTTCTGAAATAAGTACGTCCGAATATGTGCGGCCTTGTTAATGTTTCGTGAATAACTCGTGTAGTGGGGATTACTTTCTCTTCGGACATTTCATGATCTCCAATGTACACCTTGTACAATGAATATATCTCCATGAAGTTTGAAACCCCTCGTATATCAAATTATAATGGTTCACATATGGCAAATATTGGTGACAAATATAATAGCTCGTTACAAATTTTCACCTAAATATTTTTGATGATAGAATATACAGTTATATTATTCATATATACGGCCAAATTAATGAGCTAGCGATAATTTTTACACGACAACCGAATTTCCAATTTACCCTACTCACATCTACCATCCGATTCTAAAAACTTGACTCTTAACGATGGAATAGTTTACACATCTTATAACAATCAAAATAGTTTTAAAACAAACCAGCTGTGTAAAATATTTAATTGTTAAGCTAGACACAATTTAGTTTATAATAAATTTCACTTTAAACCACATTTATTAATTAAAGTTTTATAATGAATTAAGATTAAACTCATTTTTTACTTAACATCACATAAGTGTGAACTTTGCACTTTGGATCGAGGTTAACGATTTGGGCTGCCATATGTTAGCTTAATTTTGCCCAATCCACAAGCACATGCAACTGGTGGAAAGAAGAAGATGGAGCCGTCGTCGGAGACTCCACACGGGGAGACGAACGTCGTCGTTGCATCTGCAATAATTAGACGCAGCCACACACTGCAATGGCGTGAGAGTTTCTGATTTCCTCAGCTCCCGCTCCCACATTCTCAGTGGCAGCATGGCACCGACGATCTAGAGGAGGGCTCTTGACCACCCTGTTCAGTAGCTATGGCACCGATGAGATTATCGGCTTCCGGTCTATCGCCCTGAAGTTGACCGACGCCTTTCTCGTCGGAGCTTGCTTGAGTTGTCAATCGATTAGGTCTTATCGTGGATTATGTCTTTTTTAATACGTAAAAAGATTACAAGTTAATATATTAAAAGAGAGACGATGACAGACGATGACGTCAAAATAAGTACAGGATGATAAGCCAAACCGAAAAAAAAACAACAAACGAAAGAAAGAGTAAACAATTACAGCGTTTGAGAACACCCATAAAAGGGGAGATAAGGTACGCTACACTCTCCAACATCCTCCAAAACGACAGCGCCAACCATAGACCAAAGACGACCCTCCGAAAGGATAGACCGAAGAACCGCTAAGACCAAGGAGAGCGCCGAGTCAAAAACTCGGAGTTTCGCTCCTTCCACACGCCGGGATACCGGCGGAACGAGGGAGTCAAACCCGACACGGAGGTGGTCCGGAGACACGTCCTAAATGATGGCCACCAATCCTGCAACCGCTACCGCGGGGACGGGGAAGGGAGGGATAGGGCCAACCAGCCGAAGGTGACGGGACATGAAGCCGGACCTACGGGCGAACATGCGTCTAGGAGGATGTGGTTAGCCGTTTCAACCTCCCGTGCGCAAAAGGAGCAAGCCAAGTGGCTAGCGATGCCACCGCTGTAGGAAATCGGTTGTCCAACAACACCGGCGAAGCGCGAACTAGAGAAAGAACTTACATTTCGTCGGGCCCTTCGCGCGCTAAAGGAGAGCGAAGGAGAGTTGACCCGAAAGAGAAAGAGAGCTGGCCCGGTGGATTGAGTCATTGGGACATAGATTGGGGGTCGTGAAGGATCGATCGAGGGCAACGTGGTGCATGAAATGAGACCCCTTTTGCAGGTTCATTAGAATGAGTCCATCATGTTGTTTGAACCGAAGTAGCTAGATACGGAGAACTATAAGTGAACTGTCTATTACACTCTTGGAGAAAGCCACAACTATCCGGTTCGTAACCCTCGGTAGTCCCGGTTATCAAACCGGGACTATGAATCCGGGACTAGAGATGGGTGATCTCTAGTCCCGGTTAAATAACCCGGACTAGAGATGCATCTTTAGTCTGGTTGAAGCCACAACAGGACTAAAGATGGCGGAGCCACATGGCCGGCTCCACCATCTTTAGTCCGGTTGGTGGCTTCAACCGGGACTAAATATTTTTTATTTTTTAATTTGCCCTTTCTTCACCCACGCCCTCGATTCTTTTGTTTTTTCTTGTCAAAATCCTAAAATCATCACGATATCTGAAATTAAATATCATAGATTCACAAATAGCAATGAACAATACATATCCCAAATGTTTTTTTATTTTTTTCCACATATCAAATACATCTTCAAAATCCAAAAATCACGAGATCAAATACTATCACAAATTTGTTCACACATATATACAACAAAATCCACTATATACAATAAAATACAACAACATCAATTTTCCGCTCGGCTCGCGCGCCGCGCCCCACTCCCGCTCGTCGCCGGTGAGAAGATGGTGCCCGCTGCCGCCACCTCCTCCCCGTCGCCATTTCCTCCCCCCCTTGCTTGCCGAGGGGAGAGGGAGAGAGAGAGAGAGGAGAGAGCTAGGGAGAGGAGAGAGATCTGAAAAATGTGCTAAGTGTTGGATCGGTGGAGAAGGCGATGCGAGCTAGGGATATATATAGCCAATTCATCTTTAGTCCGCTGGGACTAAAGATAATTTCCCGCTATTTTCGATTCATCTTTAGTCCTGGTTTGTGGCACCAACCGGGACTAAAGATAATTTTCCGCTATTTCTAATTCATCTTTAGTCGGTTGGTGCCACACCAACGGACTAAAGATAATTTCCGTAATTTTTCAAATTTATTTGGTCCCACTAGGGTTAACAATTAAATAATTCATTAAATAGGGCCAAATTAAATTCATTAAATATAGTTTTAAAACAATAATATTAAAATTAAATCAAATATAGATAATCCTAGATATTAATGTGCTCTTCTAGATATTGTTCCTCCCTAGGTTTTCTTCATTTTCATCCGTTGTTGAGCAAGACATGAAAATTTTCACTTTTTCTTTTTATTTTTTATATTTTTGATGGACTTAGGAGCACACGAGAGATAACCACATAAAATTTGAGGTGTAAACAAGCAAAAGACGTGGTCTGTAGAAAATTCGAAAGACATGCTCAAAATCGAAAAAGCTTCCTGGACTCGAAAAGTCAATCTTCCGAGGCTTTTTGAGCAAAATAAAATCTCTGAACACGGCAAAGCAGCGAACGAATGCATCCGAAAATTTTCTCTCATTGATTTTCATACATGGAACGTCTCGATCGGAGTCCGTATGCGAAAGTTATGGCCGTTTTAAAACCGACTCCGAGTTAGAGGACGAAACGGGAACTATGCGCGTAAAACTTGTTAAACGCGCATAAACTATACGTGACGGCAGGGTTTAAATGTTTTTATCAAGATTGTACATCCCTCCGATTCGTATATTATCACCAAAATAATTTTACAAAAGATTTTATATATTGAGAATCATTAGTTAATAACAATATGATGATATGTAATAACAAAATTAAAGCTTCCTTCTATCTTCAATCACCCACCTCCACACAACACCACACTCTTTGAAATTACGAGATCTTCTTAAATTAATTTTTGGCCATTTGAATCATGTAGCAAAATTTATATATTTTTATTAGGTTTAGTTAAAAAATAAGCACATTCATTTTGTCCCATGGGTGTTACCAACCGGGACTAGAGTTGGTGTCGAGGTCGTCAAAACCGTCGAACGCCGGGCATCTTTAGTCCGGTTGGTAGCACCAACCGGGACTACGATAGCATCTCTAGTCCCGATTGGTGTTACCAACCGGGACTAAAGGTGACCGGCGCTCGACAGACTCGACAACATTTGAACCGGGACTAGAGATGATCTTTAGTCTCGGTTCGTGACATGAATCGGGACTAATGTTTCTAGAAATTCGTAGACTTTTTAAACCAGGACTAGAGATCATCTCTAGTCCCGGTGCAACTCAAACCGGGACTACTATGATTTTTACCACTTCAACCAATGATGGTTTCTCCAGTAGTGTTATTATTGTTATTATTATTATTATTATAAACTTTTGAGTTGAAAAGGGAGTGCATGCAACTCAACATCAATGCATCGTGTCTATTGATATGCGAGGATCTCATCCCCATTTCACCTCACTCGTTGATGTTTTATACTGACAATAATAAAAAGAGGGCTACACATGATATTTAAAAACATATGGATATGCGAGGCAAAGGTTTAGACAGGTTTAGGCCCTCTCATGAAAAGGTAACACTATTTTTATTTTTGTTTTGGTGGATTGTATTTGTCGAATGTATTTCTATTGTCTGATTGTGGTTGTTTGCTCTTGTAAGGTTTCTTGCTCGTATTGTAAAGATTGGGGATAGAGTTACAAGAGAAACCTCACCGTACATGGCTTGGGTTTCCTAAACTGTACCTGAAAAAAATAAGCCGGAACAACCGAGTACTATTCTATTATACATATTATTGATTCGGCCTATCTTTTACAACTAATCAGATATACAAACCGTGTAGATATCTGATAGAATGTTCTTTCACACCATTATTATGGTGAATATAGGATGGCTTAGGTACCATTACAGGGTATGAATATGTGAATTCTGATGTACACTAGAAAGTACTCTCTACCTCTCTGCACATTACCGAGCCATCCATTAATTCCTCCAAGCTAGCACGTGTCTTGAAAATAAATTCAATAACAATACAATTCAGTAGTTGTCTGATAGATTACTGCAATTAGCGAAGAAAGCGGTATGTGAGTGCAGACACGACCCATAATCCAGGAAGTCACTGCCTCACTGGTAAAGTTGTAGATACGCTCGTCATCGCTATGTAAGTTACGTGACTTCTAACTTATATATTAGTTTAGTTGTGTGATTACGCGGTGCACACCGGTGGGTAGAGTTTAGTTGTGTGATTACGCGGTGCACACCGGTGGGTAGATGCGGGAGAGAGGACCTCAGTTCAGAATTAACGGGCGGCCATGGTACTCCTGCCCGGAGTAAAAAAAACTCTCAAACATATGAACCCAGCCACAGACAGCGCCCTAGCTACGTGCAATCTTACGTGCGCTGCGGCTGCGCACGCCGTTTTCGATGGCAAACTCTGCTGCGACGCAGGCGCGCGCATACAGTGCACAGTGCACACACCTCTCACCTCGCGCCCCACGCGACGCGAGACGCCACCAACCAAGGAATTATTGACGACGGCGACGTCAACCGCGCGCGCGCGCTCGACTTCGCTCCCCCCTTCCCTAGCTACGACGTAGTACATTGATTGGTGATAGCCGCGTCACAACAAGGATTTATAAGCCTAGTCTCATTTCACTGTGAAATAGATCTCACTCTAAATATATAATTTCATCATATAGTTTAGTTTTTATAGGTTATTTTTTCATCGTTTTTATAGTTTAATATAGCAACAAATAAAAACAATTCATAAAACTAAAAAAATTTCAGTGCGAATTTCACTCGATTTTCAATGTTTTAAAAATAACGACATATAGTTTCACCCATTAAACGTTTTCTCTCTCTTCTCGTTTCATGAAAAATATAAATCTGCGATGTGATCCTCATTTAATTTATAAAAAACATCTATAAAATCTTATTAAAATTGACATAACCATATAACCATGCTTGTAACCACGGTAATCTCACTAAATTTAAATAATTTTTAAAAATAATTTAAATTTTTGATAAATTTTATATTGATTGTCATGGTTAACGGTCATCATATGATAACTGATAACCCTGTTTATCGTCGGAATGCCATAACCGCTCCACGACGATAAGGAAATCCTGGCCGCGACGCGATGGGCCGCTCGCGCTGGCTCGCTTCCCGTCCGCACAGCATATGCATGCAACATGATTAGAGAAGATATCCGCGAGATCGCGCGCCCTCTTTGAATCCGGCGAATCGCCATGATTTGGCTCGGCGGTGTACGTACCTACTCTGCTCGACCGCTTGGCATGTTCTAGCTACTCCAGTTAGTTAGCTGGGGTGCATCTACATATGTCACCCTGTGTATGCTATCACACTCTTATCGTTGGCTACGGCTAGATCTGAATGAATGATCGTGCACATGCACCATACGTCCATATACGTACAGTCACTAACAGGGTGTTTCTCGACTGTTCCTTTTCAACCCAATAGCAAGCTAAGTTTTGATATTTCTTTAGGATGCTTAAGGTTTCTTCCTTTTTACTATTTGTTGGTTTGATCATAACCCACTCTTACATCCACACACCATAATTTTAAGACCTATATTTACAGTTTAATTGCCACGATCACGAGGTTTTTTTTGAAAGTTCAATTCTTAGAATGAGGCTGATTAATAGTCAACTTGTGAGAATTAATTTAGAGAACCTTAAAAAACTCAACTTTTAGTTTATTTTTTAGATTTTGTATCTATGGCTTCTCAGAATTTGGACGAAAAGCTAAACTGTTGAGGAGAGATTTTGATTCAATCTTTCAAATAGGCCCATAGACCTAAGTCTAAGACAGACACCATGAGAACTGTGCACATTACCGCTATCATGATGAAAATTGATATGTGGGCTTGGATAAAATTTTTATAACCCACAGAATAGAGCATGGTAAGGTCCGCTTTGTTAGACTTAGGTTTATTGGCTTAGGTTTTTAACTCGACGTTTTAGCTTAGATGGCTTTATAAGCCAGTGACTTTTAAGTCTTAAGTTTAATGGTGAAGTTCTATCTTCACTTCACATAAACCTAAAAACTACTACAATCTAACTTTTGACTTAACAAGGGGCTTATAGCTATAAAAATACCAGAAAAAAAGCTGCCTTTTTCTTAGACTTTTAGGCTAGCTCCTTTGGAACACAATAATGAAAAGCAAATGAATATAATAGAAAACAGTAGGAATTAAATGTCATGACGTATATACTACAGGAATTTGTTAGAAGAGTCATCTGGATACTTCACAGAAAAGTTGCATAAATTTTGTAGGAAAAATATTATTAGAATAAAGTTGAGAGGAGAGATGAAGAGACATAGAGATAGCGTTTTTCAAAGGAAATCAAAACCATGAGGTTTGAGTTTATGTTTGAAATCCTATAAAAATAAAGAAACGAAAGCATTTATATGAAAATTTTCTAGGCCATACCTTCAAACTCCGTAGGAAAATTTCAATCTTACAAATTTGGACGCTTTGGCAAGGATGCCATCAATCAAACGGGCTCTAATTTATGGGTTGAAAGGCATGTGAACCACCGACTAAAAAACAGCATTTTTTCTTTTTAGAAAAGATAGAAAATACCCTCTGTATTCAAAGATAGAAATTTAGAATCAGATTTGATATAACATAGTAATACGAATTTGAATTCTGAACTAACATTTTTACTGTTCTTATGAATCAATTTATACAACATGACCGACAAGAATCATTATTGTTCTTATGTAAAAGACACAAGGGACGGTAGCAATTGACTGGTAGCGACAGCTTTCTTTTCAAGGTGACTATAGGAGTATATTTTATGGAGATTAAAATGACACGGCTAAACAGACACGTGCATATATTTCTCGTAGGATTGAATGGTTGGGTCCGTATATCTCCTTGGTATGTTTGGATAATGGAAAAAATAAGAGATGGCATTGGGATTGAGAAATAAATAAAAAGTTAAAATGAAATACGATGGAGAAAATAAATGATTAGGATACAAAGTTATCTATGATAAGTAAGAAATCTTTTATCTTTTCCATTATCCAAATCACTACTGGAGAAACGATTTTTCTGGATGAGACCCCAAATAGGTTTCAGACGGGCCAAATAGCCTCTGAAAAAACCGGTCCTAGGGGGTTGGCTATTGGCCCGCACAGGATAATCGCATTATTCCGTGCGGTCCACTTAAGCTACCGCACGGGATATTATCCCATGCGGTCGCTTAACCGACCGCACGGGATAATAGCGCATTATCCCATGCGGTCCACTTAAGGACCCATACGGGATAATGCATTTTCTCGTGCGGGCCGTTAAGTGGACCGCATGCGATGATGCCAAATGTTGTTATATTTCTTTGATTTATTTTATTTTCATGAATTTTTTGCCAAGTCTCACATTTGGGCGCGTTACGGTGGTTTACCACCCACCACCAACAGTGTTTTTCTCTCACAAAAATCCGCCCACCAACCAACCAAAACAGATTTTTCTCTCACAACAAATCAGCACTACCATCCCAACCAACACCGAACGGGCCCTTGAACTACAAGTGATTAAAAAATAGAATAAAATTAGTGAAAAAATTATATTCATGTTGTTTAGACCTGATTGAGTCATTATCCTGTAAATGAGAATAAATTTTAAATTTTTCTTCATGAAGTATGATTAGGAACCTATTGACCACATAATTTTAAATTTGTATAAATAGCAAACGAAGTCGGAAAATCATGAAAATTGTCGGATGTCATGATATTTTACGTAGAGGCTGTGGTAAAAAATTGAGAGGGTTTCCAATATTTTATCACATACGTTATCGCGTGCGGTCGGCTTAAGGGCCTCGCACTCGGCAAAATTTTGAAAAAAATTTCTTCTCCACCTCCAAACTTTCTCTACTATGTAAATACAACATGTAACTCCTAATTATAAAATTTGGTAATTTTTTGATTAGTTTTGCTATGTTTCTTTGATTTATTTTATTTTCATGAATTTTTTGCCAAGTCTCACATTTGAACTACAAATGATTAAAAAATAGAATAAAATTAGTAAAAAAATTATATTCATATTGTTTAGACCTGATTGAGTCATTATCCCGTAAATGAGAATAAATTTTGAATTTTTCTTCATGAAACATGATTAGGAACCTATTGACCGAATGATTTTAAATTTGTATAAATAGCAAACAAAGTCGGAAAATCATGAAAATAGTCTGGATGTCATGATATTTTACGTAGAGGCTGTGGTAAAAAATTGATAAGATTTCGAATATTTTATCACATACGACGCTCATAAAACCGAAGATTCTCCAGAGAAGATTAGAAGTGTTGAGAAGGATTGGTTAGATTTGGAGAGAAAGTGATGGCCGAAATGTCTTTTGATTTCAAAAATTTTTCCATAGGCAATAACTAGCATATATTGATGTATGGAAAAATTTGGTAAGTTTTTGAATTAGTTTGATAATTTTTTCATTAATATCCAATTTGATAAAAAAAAGAGAGTGGGGTCGATTATCGCGTGCGGGCCGCTTAAACCGCCCGCACGGGAAAATATCTTCCCATGCGGGCTGCTTAAATAGCCCGCACGGGTAGATGTTTTCCGTACGGGCCATTTAAGCGGCCCGCACGGAAAAATAATTTTCCCATGCGGCCGCTTAAACCGTCCGAACAGTAAGATCGTTTTCCCGTGCGGGCTATTAAGCCGCCGCACGGAAAGATGGTGGCCTATATATACTCGCGCGCGGCTCCCAAATTTTTCTAAGTCCCCAGGCGAAATCCAAAAAACCACCGCGCCGTCAGGCAGCCAAAATCTAGTGCCGCCGCCAAATCCCCGCCCTGTTCACCATCCTGCGTCGTCAGATCCAGCGCCGCCGCCGCTCATCCCTAACCCTCTCCACCGCTGCCGTCGCTCAACCCTAACCCTCGCCTCACCGTCCCATCCCCTCTCTCTCCGTCGCCGCTGTCGGCCTCAAGACTGTCGTGCCGCCGTCCATGCCCCTTCACTGACCTCACCGGCCGTCGTCCGCCCCTTCACCGCCCCCCTCTCTCTCTTCGTCTCCATCGTCGGCCTCAAGACCGTCGGCCCCTCCACCACCGGCCCGCCCGCACGGCCACCTTCACCGGGACCGCCGCCCTCAAGATCTCCACCCTTCACCGGCTCATCGTCGCTGCCACCTTCAAGACCGTCGCCGGCCCATCCCCGCGCGACCGCCCCCGGCCCCATCCCCGCGTGACCTCCGCTGGCCACCGGTTAGTACTCACCCCCGGGAATGTGGATGTTTATGATATGTTCTTGCGAGAAGATGATTATGCTAAGTTGATTATATGGATGTGGATGAATGGATTATGGATGTGATTGTCTTGTGATGGATGTTTTTGGGATAGTAGTAGAGTATAGAAAAATATGATGTGTTGAATGTTAGATGAGTTTTTGATGAGTTTTTGATATAACTGTAAAATGAACTTTTATTTATTTGATGGAACTCTAGTTAATTTTGATGGAAATGTAAAATGGACTGTTTATTTTTTGATGGATTTATCGATGAATTTTTTTGTGTGAAATGATGTGTAGGACTTCAATTTTTTGATGGAAATATAAAATGGACTGCTATTTTTTTGATGAATTTTTCATGTGAAATAGTTGCTGTGAAATTTTTTATGAAATTTTTTATGTGAATTAGTTGATGTGAATGAACGGACGCACGGACGAGCGAACGAACGAGTGTCCGTTCGTCCGTGGACGAACGGACGAACAGACGTGGACGAACGGACGGACGAACGAACGAACTGACGTGGACGAACGGACAAACGAACGAACGACCGAACGATGTCTGCAACCATTTTGGCGATTTCTACGATCCGAAGAGCGAGCTGGCGACGGACGATAAATTCAAACGACTTAGGGAGTGGGAAAAAGAGCACCGCCATTAAATAATTTGTAAATTTGTTGCTGGCTAGACTTATGTTAATTTGCGAGACGAAACTAGCTTGATATGTATATAAATATTACGCATGATCGATCTGTGTTATATATATATATATCTTTTATGTGGAAATAATATTAAATGTCTTTTTTTCTCATGCGCGAAAAATATGTATATTGACCCATTTAACATTACTGAGAGAGAGGAGAAGACAGAGAGGAGAGGAGAGAAGATAAGAGAGAGGAGAAGAGAGAAGAGACAGAGGACAATAGCTAGCTAACAGAACATATACATAAAATAATGGACACGACCATCTTCCCGTGCGGTCGACTAAGCAGCCCGCACGGAATATTCTATCTTCCCGTGCGGGTAGCTTAGCCGACCGCACGGGAAGATCGATCTTTCCGTGTGGTTGAGCCACTCGCACGTGAAAATGATCTTTTCCCAGACCTTTTCGCGCATACGGGCAGCCCTTCCGTATGAAAAGATGTCTTTCGGCCCGCGTGGAAAAACCGTTTCTCCAGTAGTGAATGAATCCTTGGAGTAAAGTAAACAAATATTCACAGGGAGCAGTCAAAAAAAGGAGCGCCCGTAAAAGGAAAAGAGCTATAAAATATATCCTAAAACATTGATGTCCTTAAATTTTGTCGCCCCTCTTTAATCCACGACATCACCTCTTCCTTTTGTCAAAAATATTGACTTCCTACAATTTTAACTAACTAGGCATATCAAAACCAAAGTAATAATAGTTTAGTTTATAAAAAAAGACTATAATTAAGTTTAGGACAAACTTGCCTTGTAACTAGAATGTTTACGTTACCACACCTTTTTCTTTGGGACTGCACTTAATTAGATGTATATTTCTTGTTTATAAATTTGATATTAAGTTTCTTCTTAATATTTTTTGTTTTAAGCCTTGAAAGCAAAAAAAGAAAAACAAGAGTAAACTACTGCCTTCTTTTTGCAGAAAGTTAACGATAAAAAACACATACCTCAGGGTAAAAGAGTACCATAAAAAATTCCATAAATTAATTAACTCTCAAAATTGTCATGAAAACCATTAGAGAAAATGAAAGGTCCATTCCTTTCCCTCGTGACCCAACCCGAGCCTATAAATACCCTCACGGTTGGTTGGGCAGCCAACACAGCAAGCAAACAAATTTCTCTCCTTGTACAGACGAGCATAGAGAGTACTATGGAGCGGATGACATTTTCGTTGTGCCTAATTCTTGGCATACTCGTGGCTTCACGACCTGTCAAGACTGTCAATGCTGACTCGGCCTTTGATTTTTATTATCTTATTCTCATGGTATGAACTGCGAATCATCAAATATTATTTAATTTCTTGCAAGGATACACATTAAATTTTGTTAAATTATTTTGTTTGCAATGCTTATTAGTAGTACATAACTTCTGTTCAAGGTTACAAGACAATTAATCTAGTTATATGCACGTTGTACAGGATGTACTATTCGCATTTAACCTTATATTCACGTGGAACTAAGAATTTGTAAAATTATCAAAGTTTCTCTAGAACAAGTATATAGCGATTTTTTGAATAGAAATATCCTTATCACATAAACAACCTAAATGTACTAACTAGCAGCGCGAGATTTTGTTATTGTCTTATTTTTGCTAAAACGGAGGTCAGAGAATGAAAGCACAACAAATATGTATATCCACATATTTGAACTTGTACAGCAAGAATAAGCTGCAAGACAATATCGACAAAATCTACTCTGATATATGAGAAAGTCTGATGAGTTTCAACAATGTTAATTTAAAGCATAGTCATCTCAATAGTACATGAAACCAGTACGTAACAAAATAATTCAACTAAGATTTATATCTCATAGGACTCATGACTCTCAGCCCAAAACGAGGGGGAAATTTTCAAATTGAAATGCAGATCAAACATAAATTATCAAGCTCTACTAGTTTCGTTGTTCGATCGTTTCCGTGGTGAGTAAATTGATTCTCATTCGTGCCTGCAGTGGCCTGGAGCATACTGCACGGACAGCGACTATGGTTGTTGCGTGCCCAAGTATGGTTACCCGTCAGAAGATTTCTTCGTCAAGAGCTTCATGACCTTTGACTCGGCACAGAACGCAGCTGTTGTCAGGTGCAACTCCGACAATCCTTTCGACATGAACAAGGTTAGCACATTAATTTACAAGCGAGGACTCATTTAGCTTCATGAATTGATCCATCTTGTCAAATGCATGTTTGTATGTTGATAATTATAATTATATATATATAATACAACGTGAAAATATTGCACAGTTGGACTCAATCGAGAACAATCTGAACCACTACTGGAGCAACATCAAGTGTCCTCGCACCGACGGCGTGAACACATGGAAGAGCGAGTGGAACAGCTACGGCGTCTGCTCTGGGCTGAAGGAGTTGGACTACTTCAAGTCCGGTCTCCAGCTCAGAAAGAACGCAGATGTTCTCTCTGCTCTCGCCGAACAAGGTACATGTACAAATCACACTGTCACAAGTGAACATACATATAATTCACGCATAATAAACGCCTACATTTGTACCATATTTTTTTTTAAAAAAAAGCTAAGCAAGCTAGTCAATTTTCTGGGCTGACCGATTGATAGGCATCAAGCCGGACTACCAGTTGTATAACACGGCGTTCATCAAGTGGGCTGTGAACCAGAAGCTGGGCGTGACACCAGGAGTGCAGTGCAGGGACGGGCCGTTTGGGAAGAAGCAATTGTATGAGATCTTCCTGTGTGTTGACAAGAACGCCAAGAGCTTCATCGACTGCCCTGTCATGCCCAACCTCAACTGCCCTGCCGAGGTGCTCTTCCACCCGTTCCACACCTGGATGCTCAACACCACATCGGCTACCAACATCATGATGCCCACTGAAACAGTGTTGGCCTAAGAGCCTTTGCTAGCTGCCATGATCTACTAGATCGGTCACGAACCTGCCTGGGAGCATGTATCATATGGAATAATCGCGCAACTTTTTTTATATTAATTGTTGCCCACCGATCGAGTAATATGTGCAGCACTTTAAGTATTGCACCACATATGTGTTATGTAGTACATGTGCAAGTCTTGTGCACATCTGTGAGGTGAATGAATTATTAATATATGACGTGTTGTATTGTGAACTTTTGACTTTTGGTTCTCCTCTTTGCAAAAAAAAAGAAACAAAAAAGAAAAGAAAAAAGAGAGAGAAAATGTGGCATGAACAATTATGTTAAGTATGTGGCACGAACAAATATTTTAAGTCATCATTTGTAAATTGTGGAACATTTCTGCCATATGAGAAGTGTCAATATCAATCGCATTAGGGCATGAAAACTACTATGATGTCAACGTGTGGGAGAGAATGCCATATACATTTTTTTGTGAGTTGGACTTGGATGCAAGCTGGACGAGAGAGAAAGATGTCAGATGTTGATCATCAGACGATCTAATAGACAACTTAAATAGTAAAATATATACCATTATACCATTATATATAATATATTCAATTATATTATTTATAATATGAATTTATTACAATAACTAAGCAGACGACCTATTTATTATACGAGCTATCTATTCACTATGTAAATATGACGTGAAAACCTTATACAGATAGTGGCTGTCTAAATCGTTGTCCATCTCCTTATATAGGCCCTGTTTGTTTATCTCAGCTTTTAGCTCTCCTATAGTAGACAGAAGCTGAAACAAACAGGCAGCTTTTATGTTCAGCTTCTCAAAAGCCATCTGGCTTTTATGAACTAGAGAAGCCAAAAGCTGGAAGCCCATCTAGATGAGCTTTTCTGGCTTCTGAGAAAGAAAATTACCCACCATGCCACTGGTTGCACATACCGATTCGTCCTCTTGACCAGTCCTTTCTCCTCTCACCGCGCGAGGCCGACTCGCGCCCCTTCCCGTGAGAGCTCACGGCGCTAGGGTTCGCCGCGCTCCCCGCTGCCGCTGACCCTACCGGCGGGCCGTGGTCCTCTCGTGCCCTCTCCGTCGCCGGTCCTCAGGTGCACCGCCTCCCTCTCGTTCCCACCCCATCATGCCGCGCCGCCCCATGCTAGCGCCACGTCGACATGAATGCATTTCGTAATAGCATTGCTGACGTTTTGATGGCGATGAGAGAATGATGTACAAAATATTGTTTATTTTGCCCCAAAAAACATTATATGACGCTACTTTTTAAATTATTATCACTATCGTCATCTCAATCCGATTTCTCATGAATTAAAAAAAACTAGGGTCGTTTTTGAACATTCAATTCGTCGAGTCAAAAAGCTAATCCGAAGCAAGTTACCAAACAGAGCACGGCTTCTACGGTTGCAGCTTCTGTAGGTGATAGCAGCCAGAAACCAGAAGCCAGAAGACAGAAGCTAATTTCTACAGAAGCAGAAGCTGAAACAAACATGGCCATACTTTGTGATAATTCTCAATCTAATCAGGGTTCACGGACATTGAATACAACTGTTTGGTGCACACTGTTTGTGCCTTTAACATAATTAAAACCATGAAATTATTTTTCAACATTTGTTCCATACACTTGCTATTATTGAGACTTGGAGAGCCTCCTTGATTACAAGTGTTATGCTTGTTTAAAAATATTCATTTTACTCCCCAGAACAATTTCATTTGCTCACTGTACTGCTTAATAGCATTTATCTTCTTCGTTTTTAAGTTGAAATTTTGTAGATCCATATATGACACCATTATCAAAGTTTCAATTTTTTTATAATTATTTGTTTGAAATTTAAAACCTCGATTTTTAAATCAATCTCAGTGCTTCAATCTATATAAACAATGATAAAAAGGTCAGAGAGGTAAGTTATAATGCATCTATCGATCCTACCAAATTTAATTATAAAATACAACTTATATGAAGAGAAATAAGAAAGAGAAATATTGTTAAGAAGTAAGGTGATCCGTTTTCAATAATTGATGGTGTAAATGAGCAAAAAAATAAGTTAGGGTTAAGTACCAACGAAATAGTTTGGGGAAAGTAAATTTGAATTTTTTTCTTGTTGTTTTCATACATTACTGTTTTCTGAAAGTCAATGTTGCTCGTGCCTTTAGCAATGTGATGCCTGAGACACCAAAAACAATGTTAGGAAGCTACTGTTGTTGACGGTCCTTAAGTACCAAATTCGATCATCAATTTCTGCATAAAAGCAAATGAAAAAAATAAAAAATATAATATAAAACTTAGAGGTAATGGTTATTACTAACATTTCTAAAAGTCTAGGTGAATATTCACCTATTTGCATGCAGGTGAATTATGAACGAAAACCATCCGCCATGCGACGAAACACACCTCCGGCCAATCGGACGCAAGTACACGGATTGCAAGTGTTAACAACAAAATTTGGTAAGTCACGGAGCCCGAATCGGCTAAGGTGTCCATCGGCTGATACCGAATCGGACAAGGCAAGCCGATGTAGCCGATTCCGGTATGACAACATTAGAGACACCGTCGGATCAAGATGATGTGCTTTATGAGGATTGCCATATAAGGATAGAGTCCTAGAAAGGCAATTGTATCTATTAATTAGGAAGAGTTCTAATTTTATCTTTAAGAAAGTATGTTAGTATCCGGTAAGGATTCGGTTTGTTTCCTTTTATCTTTAGGAAAGTTTGGATTCGTAATCTGTTCGGATCTTTGTTAGCCCATGGGTATAAATATGTAAGCCCGGGGTCCATGTAAATCATCTCTCGATCAATATAACTCGGCGCATCGCCACCCTTTTACTTTTCTACTTTGTTAATCATCCGGCGAGACTTGACACCTGACGTAGGGCTGCAACGACTTCGATCTCTGACAAAGGGGTAAGTCCAAGATCTCGTTGGCCTAGGTATATCATATCTATCTTTAGTTTTATTACCGTTCATAGATACATCGGCTTAGTTAGGACTTTCTCGGTTAGGTTCGATATTCTGATCAGGTCGATGTTTCTATAAACGTAATGTCGCTTTAGGTAGATTTGTTATACTCATCACATTAGACAGATCTATCGGCTCCTCGAGTATTAGATTATCATATACAATCTCGTGCTGCATCGGTTAGGTCCGACCTACTAGATTGTTATCGATAATCTAAATCTTGTTAAGCCGATAGGTTCATGCTAATGTTTCACCGGAGGGTTAGCCGGTCTTATCATATGTCTCTGTTAATCTAGTCCTAGTATCTCGATTTAGTTCTATCGGATTTCTCTTATTTTAGGGTTTCTACTGATATCGGCTAAATCGTTATATTAAATTAGATTAGCTTAGGCATCTACCACCCTGAAAATTAGTCAAGGGCTTGATTGTCTAGATATTGCGTTTCTTTTCATGCTTAGTACTACATCAGTTCAGTTTGATCTACTAAGTCATGATTGGAACCGTAGTCTCTAGCCTGCCTGGTGGCTGCCAATAAGGGTTTCGTCGGGGTTTCAGTCGACGAGTTATCTAGACATCGGCATCAGCTAGAATCACACAATCGGTTGTCAACAGATCGGTTGTTTTGATTATCAGCCTATCGGCTAATATGCTTTACTTCTGGTTGCTTTGTATATCTTGTCAGTGGCAGGATCAAACTGACTGGCACGCTCGCGCTTCATCGATTCTAGGACCTGTACTGGAGCTAAGCAGATCTTCCAGGCCAGCGTTTGTTTTTTCTCGTCAACAGCAAGGCCCAAAATTAGTGCAAAATCGACATATTCAAGATCTATCCACCGTGCACCACCACAAGGGCCCACGCCTCATACACAGAAGAGGCGGTGGCTAGAGGCGGTTGGCCTGGTTCGACCAAACCAGGTTCAGCGCCCCTAACCGCCACCTTCCACGTGACGCTTCCCTATTTATCCCCAATGACGGTGCTCTATTTATCCCCAATGACGGTTAAGGGTGTTTACTGACTTAACTACCAACCTATAACCTTCATTGAGCTGCTATAAAAGGTAGAGAAGCTTCAACTCTAAAATTGCACAACAACTGAAATACAACTCACTTACACATTTAGGCTACTCTCTAATAGAGTTAGAATATAGGAATAGAGTGAGGGAAAACTCCGAAAAGAGTGCCCCAAATGTCGGCTTTCTCTCCGGGATGTTCCGGAGATGTTGGCCTATCTTTCGGAGAGTCCTAGAGGAGCACCGAAGTTGCTGGCCCTCTCTCCGATCTTATACCTCGACGGATGCTTCTTTGATAAAGTAAGTATTCTAGATTTCCTTTTGGTATTTAATTAGCTTACTTAAGTGAGATATATTCTCATTGTTATGGGTTTGTCGCTTAGTATTTATATTAAGTACTCTAGTACTAGGACTCTGGATGAAGAAGAAAGTTTCTACATGAGGCTAGAAAAATAATCAATAACTTAGGTCTTGTGTCTAGGTTAGCTATTACCTTTGTTTGTTGTGTGCTCCACGAAAAGTGAGGTAGACGGCAGGTGGTAACAACCATGTTCGTTCTTTGTATCCCTCCACATTCGGGTACATCATAGAGTTACATGTCGGACTCGGCTTTATAGACCAGGAGAGAGCCGGTGCCCGAAATAATTGATGGAGTTTTACCTTTTACTTAAGTCTAGTTAATTAATCCATAGGAATCTCTCTAGCCTAGCCTACCATTAGTTATTGTCCTTGGTTGAATTCTGTTCTTAGATATACACACACGTTTCCTGTGATTCGATACCCTTGAAATACTTTGAGGTGAAGTGTTACATCGATATCCGTGCGCTTACGAATTTATCTGTGACCGTAACAAATACCAACATACATCCGTAGGGATTAGGATCGGTTGTAGTTTGTAGCTTTCACTGCAACATAAGCAATCACCATCATCCATCCTTCACCATGCACCGATGAATGGCTTGTTTCTTCCATTATTTTCCTCATTTTGTTTTACCCCTATCTAATTTAATCCATTGCCATTTGCCGAGTATAGTTATATGGTTATTTTAGTCATTTGATGTTTTAGTATCAGTTAAAATTGTATTTTAGTCATTTGCATGAGTTCTTCAACCATCGGCTTCGTGTTTCCTCCATACAATCCGAACAAGCCTTCCTTCCTTTGACAGTTTGCGCAGAAAGGTTACCAATGGTCGGATAATCATTTATAGTGCTAAACAGCAACGTATGGAGGTTAAAGTACTCCCATGTAGATGCGTCCCATGTCCGCGAACCGTAATGCCATAGGATTTCTAAGTCATCAATTATCGGTTCAATAAACACATCGATATCGTTGCTAGGCTATCTCGGTCCTTCAACAAGCATGGCAAGTATAATGTACTTCCTCTCGAAGCACAATCCGGGAGGAAGGTTATAGTTGACAAGAAGAACTGGCCATATGCTATGAGGACTGCTCAAATCACCAAATGGATTGATGTCATTCGTACACATGGAAAAACATATGTTTCTCAGGTCATTTGCAAATTCGGGGTAAACTCTATCGATTATGCTCCACTACACTAAGTCTGCTAGCGCCTCAGCTTACCATCGACCTTTCGTCCTTCATAATGCCAACGTATTAACTTAGCTTGCTTAGGATTCACAAAACATTCTCTTCATGCGGTCGGCAATCGGGAGATACCACACCACCTTTGTGGGGCCACCTCTCTTTGAATTACGACCTTCCTCTTCACTTATGTCTCGCTTGTATCTAGAAGCCTACAAACAGGGCAAGCATCCAAGTCAGCATATTGTTTGTAATACAATATGCGGTCATTCTGACAAACATGAATTCTTCTGACCTCTAGACCCAATGGACATAGGACTTGTTTTGCTTCATATGTCGTCTGAGGGATTTTGTTCCTCTCTGGCAACAAGTCCTTCAACAACTCGAGAAGTTCTGTGAAACTCTTGCATGGCCAACCATTAGCTGCCTTAAGCTTCATGAGTTCCAAGTAAAAGGATAACTTGTTGTTCTTCGGCTTGCACCCGAGATAGAACGGCGTCTCAGAATTTGCAACCAACTTACTGAACTTCTCAAAATCCCTCTCGTTGTGATCTGGGTCTTCAACATCACGCAACATTTCAGACAGAGTTTCAGGGTCGAAATCTATTGTATCCTAATGGAGAAGGGGCAAACATGTCATCTCGATCTGGCTCATTCCCTACATCTAGCACTTCATCAACTGCAACATCCGGTGGCTCTTGCTCTCCATGCTTGTTCCAACAACTATAATGCTTCATGAATCCTCTACGGACCAGATGAGAATGCACCCATGAACTATTAGAGAACATCCTCTCATTTTTGCAATCTACACATGGACATAACATATATTCGCTCATCCTAATTCTCCTATCATTATCCACAATACTTAGGAATTCAGTGACCCCATCTCTATACTCTTGGGTCCAACCCTCAATATCGTACATCCAACTTTAGTCCATCTGTAGTCAATAAGATGACAAGTATAAGACACAATATATAATATTCGTTGTCAAATAGTTATCACAGGTTTTTACCTCCAATTTTCAGCAAAAATTTGCCCCTTACTCTCCCACCTGAAATGTGAACAATGCATTTTTTTCATAGGATTGGGATGAAAAACAGTTGGCGGTTGGAGGCATTTATAGACGACAAGACACCTCCAACGAGTTAGGGTTTGAGCCCATTAGAGATGAGTTAACTCACCTTGGAAGGGATGTAACTGTTAGGCCCGCCATAGGTATTTTGTCACCTTTGATGGACCGATACTGGCACACAATAGAGGTAGCCCTTTGTCGGGTGTGAGTGTCGGCACGTCACAGGTGATGGACTCGGCCGATGGCCTCATCTGTTATGGTCTTCCGATGAACCCGTCAAAGGTGTGGAAATCCATGACGAGCACTTTGGCCTGTCACTGGTGGGTCGTCAAAGATGAGTTGTTCTAGCATAGTGTAGAAAAGGATTTGTTCATGACACCAAATATCAAGTTTTTTGTGCGGAAACAAATTATATCAAGCTTTGCAACAATAAAAAATGCTACATTAAAAAGACATGAATCAAAGAATAAAGAAAACAACAATTAATTCTAGCTGACAAGTGGGTCCAAAGGGTATATGTGTTGGTTTATTTGTTGTCATGGTCCAAATCATAAAAATCAGTTACATTGAAAAAAATACTACGGAGACTGATTTGTAAAAAAACCAAGGGATGAAATAGAAAATTAATTCAGGGTGGCCTCCATTATAGACTGAGTTTCATAGAAGTGGCATCATCCTACATGGCACATCTTTTTGACATGAGGCCCTCCTAGGAGGATCTTACGTTGCTCATACCCTTATACGTCAGCTCGTTTGTCTTTGCCAAATAACCGTGCAACTTTATATGGTTGTCCACTGAATAATATGTGCAATATATCTGGACACATTGCATATCACACATGTGCAAGTGTTGTGCATATCTCTAAGGTGAATGGATTATGGATACCTATAGTGTGATGTTTTATATCATAAACTTTGCCTTTTAGTTTGCTAAGCTAGCTTCACTTGAAAACTGGTTCTCCTCCTCGCCAAAGAAAAACATTGCATTATATGTGCGCCCTGTTAGAAATATAGATATGTATGATTAAAATAAGAGTCAAATACAACTATATAGATGATAAGATACAATATCAGAGATAGAATCTTAGAGATAAATCTACCCTAGATTATCTTATACTCCAAGTCTCTACCTCCTATATACTCTATATATTTCCCATGAGAGAATCAATAGAATATAGCAGAATAGATTTTTTTCACATTGTATCATAGTCATAGACTAGCGTTGATCAATCCGGGGTCCAACCAATCCTTCATTCGTGTTTCCCTAGGGAGACGAAGATGAATCCGTAAGCTCTCCCTGGGGCACCGCATAGCTTAGCTAGCCTATCCAGCCTATCATCTACAGATTATTCATATGAGATATGTTTTTCATTAATTACCATTAGATTAGATCAATTCCTTCATTAGCCACATAAAAGCATATGATTTTTGTGAACGGAAGCAGCAACCAACATCCACCAATCTGCAGCCAATTCAAGCATCAGATCAAGCAAGAATCCAAGAAGCCGAAGCCATCTACCACATGCACACATATCAACAGTAGGCAAGCAGCAGCATGGTGCACCGAGACTGAGGAGAGTCCACATCCATGCATTTAGAATGGCTGGCGGTCGCCGGTCGTCGAGATCGACTCCCTTCGCGGCAACAACTGTCTCCAGATTGACTATGCGCGCGTGTCCTATCCAGCATGCCGAGACTAAATCAAGCCATCGAGCCTTCCGTGACAATCGTCTCCACCGAGCTCCCTCTTCTACATCAACAACTCGATCGTCTTCGCCGACACTATATCACTAGTGGTCTTCATCAACATGGTAATATGCCACCGTCGCTTCGTCCACATGGAAGGACACTAGTGCATCCTCTGATAAATTCATCTGCAAGATGTTTCATCGACGACATCGATCGCGTCCTCTACGACGGGAACGACTGTGTCACCAACGACGACATTGACCATGTCATCTACGACGACAATGACTGCATCAACCTCGGCATCACTATTATGATGACTGCTACATGGTGCAAAAGGACCAACCAAAGTTGTGGCTTCATCACCAACAACATGCTCTGATATTCACAAGATGTCCTCAACAACATTATCTGACATCTATAAGGTGCAAGATGCTAACAACTGCAGCTCTGTCTCAATATGGCATAATTTTTTTTGTCTTCGACTATTTGCGGCTACACCAACTACCATGACTACTACATGATCGGCTACATTGATAGACGTCTACAACAAAAACTCATCCACGGTACTCCAATCAAAGCGTCCATATCATCGGTATCATCCGTGACACTTCCGCTATGTCTGCGGGATGGAATAGAGGAGAGTCAAGGGGCGACACCGAAGAGGACGTAGGCACCAGGTGAAGGACCATCCATCAAAGATGATGGTGATCGAAAAAGATGAAGAAACATACAATTTTAAATCTAGTCCTCCGCTCCCGTTATGACTAAAGGAGAATGTTATACGTATATATGTATGATTAGATATAAGAGTCAAATATAAATTATATAGATAAAATATAGTCTTAGTGATAGAATCATAGAGTCTAGATTATTTTGTACTTTAAGTTTCTACCTTTTATATATACTTGTATGAAAGAATTGATAGAATACAACATAATAGATTTTTTTCATACTCCCAACTTGGATGGCTCACCCTGCTCAAGACGCATGCAGGCCATGGCTGACTGCCATCATGGGCATTTTTTACTTCTTTAATGTACGCATCATTTTTTTGTGTTTTATGTTAGGGCTTAGGGTAAGGATATATACTGAGTGTTTCCACGTGCATTGTAAAGATGACATGAACAGTGACATGAGCGGCTGTGATATCTTCTCGGCTGGCCAGTCGCAACCAGTCCGAGAGCGAACCGGTGAAAAACGAGAGAGAACAACGACGACATAGACGGCTGAGACGGGCCAGAATAATGTAGAATCCGTCGTAATCTTTGCCTCCTCTCTTAATCTCGTTCTCGGCGTACGTGTGAATGTGTACGTGTGAATGTAGGGCTGGTTTAGTTCGAAGCCAAAACTTATCTATATCTATACCTATATATAAAGCAAGTAGTGTTTCCACCCAAATTTTGTTTTGCCTGGCTATTTTGCAGAAAACCCCTTGAGTTTTTTCAAAATTAACCCGATCCGTCCTGGCTATTTTAAAAAAACCCAATTAAAGAAGAAAAAAGTATTATTTTACGAAAACCCCTTGACTGTTTATAAAATTAACTGCAGTCCTAACGTTGAAAAGAAAGAGAGGGCTTGGATAAAAAAGACCTCCTACGTCCTCTCTTCTCGCTCCCATCCGCGCTGCGCTTGCGCCCTCCCTCCCGTCGCCGCTCAGAGCTCCCGTGTCGCCGCCTGGACCTTCGTCCTCCGCCTGCTTTCCTCCCTGCATCGTCGTCCCGTTGCAACGCACGGACATTTTGCTAGCTATCTATAAAGCAAGTAGTGTTTCTATCCAAAAATTTTATTCCGCCTAGCTATTTTGCAAAAACCCCTTGATTTTTCCAAAATTAACCCGATTAGGGGTGGATACCGGCTCGGCTCGGCTCGGCCGGCTCGGCTCGGCTCGGTTCGGCTCGGTAGAGAGTCGAGCCAGGAGGCTCGGCTCTCGGCTTGGCTCGGTTCGGCCGGCTCGGTAGAGAGTCGAGCCTCCTCGGCTCGTTTAGCTCGCGAACACAATTGCTCGTGCGCCGGCTCGTTTAGCTCGCGAGCCACTTTAATACAGTGCAATTTATGTACAAATTATATTTTATTTTTAGTCTATTAAACATGCAAATATACAATTAAAAAAAATAAAAAGTGATACATTAAGTCCATAATTAATGTAATAACACTTGTCCATCGATAATTATCCATGCAAATGTAATGATGCAACTAGATTAAATATTATTACTATTATAATCTAAAGCATTAGAATATTGACCATCATAAAATTATAAAAATTATTGATTTATTGTCATATCAACAACAAAACAAGCAAAAGAATAGCAAAACAAGCAAAACATTAGGCCCTACTTTGTACATTGCATCTGGCTCGTTGAGCTCACGAGCAGCTTGCGAGCTGACTCGAGCTGGCTCATTATAGCTAACGAGCTAAACCCTTGGCGCAGCTCGTTAGCATTTCTCAACGAGCCGAGCCGAGCCATCCACGAGCCGAACGAGCTAGCGAGCCACGAGTATTTCGTCGCCCCTACCCGCAATCCCAATCTGAAAAGAAAGGAGGGCTTGGATGAAAAAAGACCCCTCGCTCCTCCTCCCTGCGCCCTCCCTCTCATCCCCATCCGCGCCGCGCCCAACATCGCGACTCGCGCTCTCCCCTCCCATCGCTGCTCGGAGCTCCCACGCCCTCTGTGCCGTCCTCATCCGTGTCACGCTGACTTTACCCGTTGCAACGCACGGACAATTGCTAGTCGTATTAAAATATTGATATTTTAAACAATGATTTTGGATTTACTACCAATACTGATCAATACCACATAAATGTTATCAAAATATTGGCATTAGCAAAAAAAAACCTATATCACCAATATTTTAACAAGGCTGCAAACCAAACAAGTCCATCCAAATAGCTGACACCTGCATGTACTCGTTAACTTTTTTTAATGATGGATTAAAACCTGATCCCGACCTCTACACCAACATGGATGTACATAGCCAACAACATTCAGAAACTACAAAGATATATCTCAACACAGAGTTCACTCCACCAACATTAAAAGAGTGCTTAGGCTCAATCCCCTTATAAAACAAATCCCAAAAAGCTCATGCAACAAACATCCCAAAGCCTAAGAACCCAAGCTAAGCTTCTATTCTTCTCCTACCAAACATTGCAAAGAAGCGCATACTCGTTAACTCGTATGATCACTACATGTCGGGGAATATCCGTCATGTACAGTACATATGTGATATGCCACCGATCGACCGATCGAGCGCAGCGTACGTACGACGTGCAACTGTATAACGACCACTCGGTTGTTAATTAATTTCTTCTGATCGCGGCTGTGCATGAATTCCTTCCATGCACATTACACAAATGCCATAATCAAGTCCGTCGCGATCTACTTTGATGAGAGTAAATCCAACATTATTGAATTAATAGAAATATCAATGCATGTGCTTGTTACCAGGTGTCATGCATGGTCCAAACCGTCGCGATCAGCTTTATTTGATCAGTAAATCCAACAACGAATTAGTCGAAAGATCTAGGCACAACCAACATGATAGTAGCAGTTATGTGGAGCTGGACGGTTGGACGTCGTCGTGTCGCTTTCAAAAACAAAATATTACAACGAAATGATAGCGACGAAAACAAATGTTCTGCGTTGTTTTACTACTGAGTTTTTCCTTTCTGAAAAAAACTAGGTGACCCACGTAATTTCACAACTAACACCTATAAAAAAATTATCTATTTTTTTAAACATGATTTTTTTAAAAATTTTGTTCAATAACCATCTCATTGTATTAGGACTTTAAAAGAACGAACCATATCATTATAATTTTATTTGCTTATCCGGTCTAGTACGGTTTCTATTTATTTTTTAAACCTTTAAAAATCGAGTCTTACTTTATTATCTCATTGATTCTATTTTTATTTTATAGTTTTTATAAGTCTCGTCAAACGTCATTACTTTCCTCCTTACCCCACCCACGGCTTTCCTTGTCGATTAGAATTTTAAAAATCAAATCTAATTATTATTCAGATTCTTTTTTACTTTCACAGTAACCATGTTGTTTACACCTGTATGTTGCCCCTTCTCTTGATCATTATTGGATACTAAACAATTAAATCTAATCGTTATTGGGTTTTGTTATATATTTTTTCATGCTCTTTTATGGCTCGCCCATTGATTCTCCTCTCTTCTAGATGAATTGTTCTTTCAATATATTTTAATTTTTTATTCTAAATTTTTCTTATTTATAAATTGTATTCCTACTTGAACTCTCAATTTTTTTCCAGTTTTAGAATTTATTTTATTTTAATTTCGAATTTTTGTTAATTTCTGTGTCTATATTTACAGTTCTTTCAATATTTTTTATTCTAAATTTTAGTTAATTATAAATTGTATTTCTCCTTGAACTTTCATATTTTTTTAATTTCATAATTTATTGTATTCTTTATTTTGAATTTCAATTAATCCCATGTTATGATCTAGATTGTCTCTTATAGTCTTTATTTTTTATTTCGAATTTTAATTATTTATAAATTATGTTTCTAATTGAACTTTTATTTTTTTTCTAATTTTATATTTATTTTATTTGTAATTTCGAATTTTAATTAATCTTGTATTGTGTCCTAAGTGTCAATAATATTATGTATTTTTATTCCAAATTGTATTTATTTATAAATTATATTTTTGCTTGAACTCTTTTTCCTAATTTCAAAATTTATTTTATTTTAATTTTGAATTTTAATTAATCTTATATTGCATCTTATGTGGACTATTTTCTCAATTTTATTTTTTATTTCGAATTTTTAGTTATTTTTAAATTATATTCCTACTTGAACTCTTATTTTTTTTATTTTTTATTTAATAATTTAGTTTATTTGTTATTCTAAATGTTAATTAATCTTTAATTGTGTTCTACGACTCCTTTTCAATATTCCTTTTTATTTTTTTTATTTTGGATTCAGTTATTTCCTAGCTACTGTACTAAAAAAACCGTGTGTTGCACCGAGAAGTAAAGTCAAGAAAGCGATAGGAGGAAAAGGCATAAAAATTGAGAAGAGAAAGCATGATCGGTGGTGTGGAAGGAGAGGGGGTGACAAAAGAGGGAACTGAGCTGTAATCAGTTGAGAGAACGATCTTGAGGCAGTGCATATCATGGTGTTATGTTGATATGGAATTAGATAGGTTTAGGGCATGTTTTGATATCCCGGATATCTTGTCTCATATGTGCGATGCAACAAGACGCCTTTTTGGTTGTCCCACTGAGTGTGTGGGCTAGGCTAAGGTTATGCAAATTGCATTGGTGCAGTCAGGTTGAGAGAAAACACCAATATCGAGATTCGCTCACTCACCAGGCCCATAGGTTATAACTGTCCTTGCATCCACACGTGTAGCCTTCTCGTTAGGGTCACTTCCTCCACCTCCAAGATCCCACGTGCCGCTATAACCCCTGATAGAGCAGTGACCGATCCTCCACTCATCTATAGCCGAGAGAGAAGGAGAATCCTCTGACTTAAATCAGATGATTTTAAATCAATGACATATGAATTTTTATATTTGTAAGGTTCAAATGTTAGTGACTCAAAGTCATCTGACTTAGTCAGAGGAGATATTTCTGAAGAAGGAGAGGATTTGTTTGAGATAGATAGTAGGTGAGCCCCTTGAGTTTTTTTTTAATTTTTATTGCTTATTAGAATGTCAAAGTGGCATCATGTGTGCTAGCTTGTGCCAAAACCGGTTAAAACTGTGTTGGTGGTGCTACGGATAATTTGTCCAGTTTGATAAGTTTAAACTTTTTTGGTAGAATATCTGTTATTTGAATTGGGGGTAATTCGAATGAGAGGTAATTTGGATTTTTTTTCGTTAGTTGATCGTTAGCAGAGGTCGTTCAAGAAACAAATAAAAACAGAAAATTAATTAATCCTTAGTTGATCGCTAGTAGAGATCGTTTAAGAAACAAACAAATAAAAAAAGAAAATTGATTAGTTGATCGTTTGAAAAATTGTCATAGCAGGAAATCGAAACTACACGGGCAAGTGTCGACAGATTCAAGTAGGCCACCTTAACCACTTCGTGTAAGTTCGCGATGAATCCAATTTAACAAATCAAGATCTATGAGGTTACGACGGCAGAGGCAGACTCGAATCGCTCGAGCGGACGAAATCTGGTGCGATATAAAAGGAATGTTACGAATATTTATAATAGGTATAGATTTATAGTTGAACTTTTTTTAATTAAATCTTTAGCCTTCACAGCCTCTTCCGATTAGGAACCTCGGACGTGCCTGCAGTACTATGAAGTTAAAAAAAACGCAATATTGTTCTAATTTTTACATGGACATGCATTCGTTTTTGAAGGAAGGCAAGCTGTGGATTAATATTTTAATTTTAATCTCTTCTCTCTAATGTTATAAAAACTAAAAATGTTTTTGTCAAAATTTTGGTATGTCATTCGTGTTTGAGTTGATTTTTAGTTTGTTGTCCATATCTAATTTGATATAAGTCTACAACTTTATGAAATAACTACCCAATCAATTTGTGAGGCCATAAAAACATGAAGTGTGATGAAGCATAAAGCGAGTGTAACCGGCTCAATACTATATATGATTTTTATTTGTTTTGTTTTGGTTTGTCGTTTAAATTGACAGAGTTTTTATTAATCGTGAAAATTGTCTTCGTGTGTTGCAACGCACTTGTATTTTTCCTAGTCTGATAATTCAAATACTACCTAGACAATAAGAATTTAAACGAACATGGTGCTTCCTCATAATATTATCTTAATAATATAATAATAGATAATAATAGATAGATGACTGAACATTTCTTCTCTATTGATAAAACCCGGCAACGTAAAACTTACTGGAAAAAAATGCATCCAGCTTCAATATATTTACATAAGTTTCTATTGCTACGTCGTAACTCGTAAGTATAATTAAAAGGTATTCCATGTTTAAAAAATTAAAATAAAACTCTATCCAGAAAGTAGACATTAGCTCCGATCATCCAATACATTCAGCACCATGCAGATAATAGCAACATTAAAGTATATATGATGAAAACTCTTACTCGAAAAAAAAAATAAAGTTTATATGATGAGAACAACGGAAATTTGAACCGTGCAGCGTGCAGACCAGTCGTTTCTGAAAGGCACCCGTGGTAAATTTGGTGAGCAGTGGCCACAACTTTTTGAGAGTCCTTTCAATGGTTTCGCCTTCTGTCTATTATTTTGAGAGCTCGTATGACAAGACAACAACATACACGTGCATATTTTCATAGATTGAGCTGAGTAGGCCAATCCGTATTGTGCATTGTAATTTAGTTCCCGAAAATAACAGCACTAACTATTTTCATCAAAAATAGAAATTTACAAGCATTGTTATAAACCACTGCAATACCAAACAAAGCATTACAGATTGCGGAAAAAATGAAGCATTACAAAAGACAGTTCTACCTTGCTAAATCATCGTGAGAAACTGAGAATATGTGTGTTCATCACAGTGCACAATTCGCTGAGTAATCAGTGTCAGCAAGTGGGATTCGATTGAGTATGAACTAACTACAATGTACAACATTTTAGACGCCTTGCCTGATTTGTGGTAATGTAAAACTGCACCTGCTGCCCAAAAAGTACGGAGCAAACCAAAGTACCAAACAGCCTACACTTCTTCAGCCCATTTCTCCTTCGGTATCTCACCAGAGTCGGTGATTACAACTTTTTTCCTTGGCTTGCCATTGTAAGTCCCAGCACCCCCTTCAATGGCGTACACATAATCCATTCCCTGAATCACCCTGCCAAATACGACATGCTCCCCATCCAACCTGCGGTACTTATAATTTCAGGAGTTGTACCATCTAGATTGAACACTGGTAACTTATACTGTAACAGAACTTACCAGCTTGTCTTGATTGTGGTAATGTAAAACTGCGACCCATTGGAATCAGGTCCAGAATTTGCCATAGCTATAACACCTGCATGATGACAGCATACCAAGAGCGATAATCAGAAACAGGGCAGAGCATGCATAATGAATACCTAAAAATCTATGTCCCATGTATAGGAGAAAAATGTGCAACTTAGCGATACATATAACTCATAAATAAAGGTAAAGTAGAAAGAACAAATCGGTTAAGCATTCTGAATTTCTGACCTGGATGTGTATGTTTTACTATGAAATTCTCGTCTGGGAATGTGCCCCCATATATAGACTCACTTCCTTTTCCATCACCTCTAACTATGTCCCCACCCTGAATCATGAAGCCTGGGATGATACGATGAAATCTTGATCCTTTATAATGAAGAGATTTACCCTTGGGTCCAATGCCTTCTTCACCTGCAGTAGTGAACAGAGTGCAATATGGATAATCATGTTAACAGAAGGTTGAATTTCAGCTGTAATAGGAATAGATCAAGGAAGAAGAAATACCTGTACAAAGAGCCCTAAAATTTTCTGCAAAATGAGGAATAAAAAAATCAATAACCTATTATTGCTAATTTATATTACAGTAGCAAACAAGTGGGACAAATGATAATCAAAGTATCTTCAAGGGGATATTTATTGTCCACACAAACATAACATAAGAATTCCACAATCTGCTACGCCACTGTCTCCAAAGGATTATAATCCCAAGTTTGTAAATAAACATGATGAAGAAAAGAATGGGAGTAAGATTACCAACTGTTTTTGGCACAACATCTCCATAAAGGCCAATGACAATTCTACCTGTAATGCGGGGAGAACACAAGAATTAGGTTAACCAGGACTTTAAGCTGAGTGACATGTGTAGTAACGGTGCAAGCAACAAGTTTTATTCTTTCAATTGGAACATCCAAGACAGGTTGTCATGATGATATATTGATATACCTATATGTTGCCCATCGATTTCCACATCCAAGTATACCCTGTTAGTAATTGCAGGTAACCAAACCTCTGCAAGGCTCTGTACAAGATGAGAAAAAAGAATAAATATTGTGTAATATTGAATCATCGTCTCACTAGTCACTGCCATCGTAACTGAGGCCAGAACCACTGTCCCAGATCGTCCACAAAATGAGCGTCCCACATCTACATAATTTTCAGAATCTAAAGACCATGCTCTAATCTTGCGACAACAAGTGATGCCCATAGTCATGGGGTTCTACTCATTGTTGTCAGCAAAACAGAAATAAGTGTGCAATCAGATGCCAGAAACTCACATATATTCCTTGCTAAGTCTTTCCCTTTTGGCACGGCGAAAAGAAGTCATTCCCTAAACGATTGATGGGGATGGTGTTCTCTACAATCCTAGTAGTAAACAATATCGTCTAGCTACTGAAGCATCTCTAGCAGCGCAATACGAGCATACTAATTGCACACATCACATTGCAGGACGGTACTGAGAGCAGCTAAAGATCCAGTCTAATTCCGCTCCGTTGCCACTCCCTACGAAGCCAAGAATTGCCACGCGGTAGGTAAAACTGTCCACTGATCAACCGAATCAAACAAATCCGTCCCAATTGTAAGAAAAGCCCATACCTCGCGGCGGGAGTAGGCGGCGAAGGCGAGGTAAAGGGCGGCGAAGGCGAGGAAGGCGACGGCCACCTTCCGCAGCATCGCGAACCAGAGGCGATAGTTGGGCACTTCTACCTCATCAATTCGCCGCAACCACGGCGCAAATCTGCAGGCGAGAGCAGCCGCCCTCCCGATTTGGGGGCGATTCGCTCGCGGCGGAGACGAGATCGGCGACGAAGCAGAAGACGCCCTCAGCCTCCGTGGAATGGCTTGGCTTTCTCCTTTCCGATACAGATCAAGCGGGTGAAGAGAAGCACATGGGACTAAGCCCAAAAAGTTCGGCCCACTTTATGGCCCATTAAAGAGGACGAGGAAGACATAATTTTTAGCATTTATAATTTTTATTTTTTAAAGATTTACAAAACTAATTATTCGTTTCGGAAAATTACAAAAATAGTCTCCTCCCGCCCTCGGAGGCGAGATTTAAAACGTCGTCCCGAGGCGTTTTATTCGATGTGGCAGACGGCCGTTGGGTGCCGTCTGCAGCGCAGCACGTGAGCGGCGGCCCGCTCCGTCCTTGGTAAGAGCGTTTTCCTGTTCAAACGGAGGCCGCACAAAAGGGCGGCCACCACAGCTTTTTAGGCGGCCCCCTTCCCGCCTTTGGTAACGCGTTTTTGTCGTTTTGCGGCGGCCCTTACGCCGACAGGGCGTTTTGCCTTCCAGTCCTCGGAAGGGTGTTTTTATCCTAAACCCTAACCCTAACCGAGTTTCTCGTATTGTTTCAAATGATGTTATCGTCGTATTGTTGCAAATGTAACCGATCCATTTGATTTGTCGTATTGTTTCAAATGTAAATGTTGACTTACGGGTTGACTTCCATTTCAAACCAAGAACCGATCGAAGCGAGTTTAACCGTATCGATCCACTCTTCGTATGGACACCGACGTTATCCATTTAAAATAATACGACAAATCAAATGGATCGGTTACATTTGCAACAATACGACGATAACATCATTTGAAACAATACGAGAAACTCGTAGGGTTAGGGTTCAGATAAAACGCCCTTCCGAGGGCGGAAGAGCAAAAACGCCCTCGAAAGGGTGGGAAGGGCGCCTGCAAAACGGCAAAACGCCTTACCAGGGCGGGAAGGGGGCCGCCGCAAAAGCCGGGCGGCCTGCGGCGGCCACTGTTTGAACAGAAAACGCCCTTACAAAGGCGCGGAATGGGGCCGCCCGCAAATATCCCCGCGCGGCGGATGGCACCCAACGGCCGTCCGCCACGTCGATAAAATGCCCTCCGGGAGGTTGTTTTAAATCTCGCCTCCCGAAGGCGAGGAGACTATTTCTATAATTTTCCGAAACGAATAATTAGTTTTGTAAATATTTAAAAATAAAAATTATAAATGCTAAAAATCGAGGAAGACATCTACTCCCGTCTCGCTCCGCGCGCACCGATAAAAATTGAAATAAGCCAGAGCCGCGCCCAATCTCTCTCCCCCTCCTTCTCCCCTCTCCAAGCCCTAGCCAGCGCCACCTCCGGATCGGAGGACGCGTCCACTTCGCCCACGGTTTTGCATCCTCACGGCTCCAATGCATGTGGCTCCAAATAATATTCATTCTATGCTTATTTAGTACGAATCTTGTTTTCCAAACGACCAAATGTCACCGGCATTTTCATGTGTTTTTCAACCTGTGTGTTTAATATGCAATCCTATTGCGTTTTTCATTCATGTGTTCCAAAGGAAATAAAGAAAGGTTAGGAGTGGAAGATAGGCTAGGTAATCCGCCCGGGCCCCCGACCCACAGCCCAATCTTTTTGCCCGGATGTCCAATGCATCGCTGTCGGAGGACACCACCGGGAGGGAGGCAAATCGCCTCGTGGCTAAGAGGGCGAAGGCGAAGAAGGACTCCCGAAAGAAGAAGAAGATGCACAGGAAACTGGCCCGATTGAACCACGTAGAGCGATGACAGGGGTCAGAGACGGATGAGGACGACGACGATGAGAAAGAATCGGAGGAGCTCGAAGATGAGGCGGTCATCGACTCTATTTCGTCCGTTGCGTGGGATGAGCTAGAGAATGAAGACGACGGTCCATCCGCGACCGGGCCCTTCGCATTCCATGTGGAGCAGGAGAATGAAGGCACTCCCTCAAGAGCAGTGGGCTCGCCTCACTCTGCTCTCACCGAGCCATCAGAAGAGGTGGAAATCCAGAGACGTGATCGTGAGGAGGCGTGGTCCGTTTCTTGCGAACCGGCCCGAAAACGACCCCGACGCCGGTCGTATGCTAGGTGAGAAGGATCTTTGTTTCTCCCTTTTTGGTGATCTATGTGTTCTAAGCTGACTAGCATGCCTTGCCAGGGCGGGCTCCCTGACCTTGGCGCCGAGAAAGAGCATGGCGATTCAACAGGGGTGCCCTAGTCCAGCCGACGACCCGATAGGAACGGGTGCCGACATCGAGACGATCTCGACGACCTTGGCATCGTCGGTCGAACCGCCATCACCTCAGATAGCCGAGCCGGCCGCCGTGGTTGGATCGACGACTCCAGTCGTTACACCGCCTCCGTTGGAGCCGAAGGCGCAGCCTTTCCCCGAGGCCGTACCTACAGTGCAGCACACTCCGCCGGAGCTAGCTCAGGAGACTGCTTTGGCGGAGCAGTCGGTAGGGGCTCAAACGGATGCTGCTCCCCAGACGCCGCAGAGAGCCTTGGTTTCTTGGTCCGGCGTTGCTGAGGGCAGGATTCGTACGGCGACTGACGATCTGGCCCGTTTCTTGCTCGCAGTGCTGGACAGGGTGAACGACGTCATCGTCCCGGTCGGGTAGGTATGCCCTGTAGGCGCCGACACATTTTTTACCTTGTTACTTGTGCTTTCAACTTGCATATTCATGGGTTGGTATCTTGCTTCGTAGTCTCTTGTCAGCCATCTTCAATCTGAGGAGGCGAACGCGCGTCGCCGAGGTCGAAAAGCGACTCGAAGAGATGGCCGAGAGGGCGCATTCGGACGCCGAGGAGACCGAGCGACTTAGGAAGGAGAAGGACGAATTGCTCCGAACTATTAACACCCTCATCTTGGAGCGCGACATGGCCCGTCAAGAGTCTGTTGATGCCCTCGACGAGGTCGGGCATCTCCGTTCTGACCTCGAAGAAGAGAGGGGCCTGAAGACAACGGCCGAGGGGGTGAGTGCCGAGCTCACAGAGGATGTCACGCGGCTCGAGAGCGAGCTCGCCCAGACGAAGGCGAGTCATTCGGAAATTGACGAGCACGAGACTCTATGGACTACCGTCGGTCTAGTCTTGGACAACCTCGGGTTGAACCCATCGCAGGGGGTGAGCTCCTCGCGGTTCGTGCCACACAGATCATGGCCCGAGCCCGCGAGCAGGCGAGTAGCGCGCTTCGTTACGACGTCCATAAGACCTTCGTCCCCCCGCCCGTTAGACTGTCTTCAACAGCCAAGACCCAAACATAAGACCCATTTGGTTGTTGAGGTCACGCACAATAAATAGGTCATGGACCCAAATCTTTCTCACTCCAACAGCCGACCCAAAAATACAACTTACATTTGGGTCGAAAAGAGAGAAGACAAAGGGAGAACCTATATTTGGCTACCCTCTCTCCTAGTACCCAAAATGGGTTCTCAGTATGTTTACTCTGTTGGAGACCTTTTTAGCCTCTCCGCGACCCATTTTGAGTTTTGGTCACCATATAGGGTAGCTGTTGGAGACAGCCTTAACACTTCTTTTATTACCCGCTACAGTCAACGCCATGGAGTGGCTCACCGCTGCAACAAGCTGCTACCGTTGGCACGTTAGAACTGACCCTTAGTCACATCCAGGAGCCTGGGCCCACTACCCAGCCAAACAAATTTTATTTTGGATTGTACTATTGAGGCGGTGGCTCAAGCGAGCTGGTCATATCCAACCAGATGGGAATAGTGCACACCGGCACTGTTCTTCTTTCTTAACCCGAACACAAGCGAAGCAGGAGATCGGCGCTCGGACGTGTGGCCTCGACAGTGGGACGACGGCAGAGTGTGTTCAACGGCGTGGCTCGACCACTGATTGCGGCTACCGGCACGGGAGAGGACAGAGTGGCACAGAACATGAGTGACTTAGAACAGGTCCTGGCGGGGAGAGAGAGAACAATGGTGGTCTCATCATCGGCGGCCGCAGCACGGTGATCGATTGGTCCGACGCGGCAGTGCATGGGGATGCAGTTCGCTGAAAAAGCGAGGCGGCCGCCGTCGTTGGGCTTGTCGAGCGAAGCATGCTGGGGGCGCGGCCGTCGACTGTATCTGTGTGTCACAAGACTCAAGCCGCCTGACTACTTGCCCAAGCCACCGTGCACCACGACCCTGGAACCGCCGGCACGCCCATGCACGGTCGCAGTGAGGATAAGGCACCTATTCTTCGGACAAGACATGTCGTTGTACCTCTTTCGCCTTCCATTCCATGCCGCCTCCATCCTCGTCCTCTTCCTCGCTGCATCCGCCGCTGCATTCGAGAAGCCGACATGTCGAGTTGTCGATGCTCCTGGATCTCTTCTATCATTGCTAGCCATGGTTGTGGGCGTTACGTACGACGGCTGCTCGCGTAGGAGCGGGAGGACACGCTCTTTTTGCTCGACAAGTGCGTATCGTAGCTGACCTCAAGCACAACTGCACGAGCATGCTGCAGTTCGCCACACAGCCCCAAGACCCAAGACTCCAAGAGGATGCACTTTGCCGACGACAACAATAGGCCTGGGCGCTAGGCCGCCAGGGACCTCACCATCTTTGCACACCCTTTGCGGGGCCTGCGGCGTCACTAGATTCTTGCTCCGCGATTAGCCACGGAAAGAGAAGGGGATCGAATCATAATGCGCCTTTTTGGCCGTTCTTCTTGCTAGCATAAGCCGCTCGCTGATGTAGATCAGTCATGTGAATTTTGATGTTGGTTACTTACTTGGTTCACTTTATAATAAGAAAAATGATTTTTTATGCGTTCGTTCTATTTTTATATAATTATGATTGTGTGAGAGAGAAAATTTACTATATAAATTCATGATTAACCTATAGCATATGTGTTGTATGCTATTACCTTAAGTAGCCAACGATATTTCCTACCAAATCTACAATCTACATGTGGCAATCAAAAGAAACAATTTTCCCCTTGGAATCTATCTACTAAACAAACTTTGGGAAATAGATAATTTTTTCGGGATTGTGAGCGTGTGAAGAATTAAACACGAGACTTTGGGATTAAAACCACACACCCCTTAGAACATATGCAACAGCTGCCCAATATCCTTTAAAATCCCCATTTTTAACTAATTCGAACGAAATTTATCTTCCAGTAGATTGTCTATCTCATTCAAAAAAATTTGGTTCTCTTTCTCATTATTTTCGTTCTTCATAAATAGCTAACCAAGTACGACGCCTAATATCGTTTAGCGCCATTGTATTTCTTCCCGCATGCGCGTTTTTGGTGTCGCGCGCCTGGCCCTGCCCGTCCCTTGCCGTCGCATCCTCCCCCGCCTCCTCTACAACCGCCGCCCCTCCTTGACCCCTCCTCGTACACGATGCTTAGTGAGTGTTGATTCGATTTAGTTTGATTCAGCTGGTGCTTGGTGAGTGTTGATTCGATTTAATTTGATTCGATTTAGTTTGGTTGGGTAAAAAACTACGAAAACAAATTTTAAATTTATAGGAAACAAGATTTTAAGAATTCTGTTGGATGAGAGATGCTGTATTGGGAATTAATTTTTTAAGAATGACTAAAAACATAATTATTAAAAATTTATTTAGCAACTCTGTTGCATATGCTCTTACAACTACACTATCAAGCGCATTAAAAAAAATTAAGTAACCTAAGCAATTAAAGTTGAGAGAATTAGTGGCATGGTACTCTCTTTAGAATTTTCACTCGTGATATTAAAATTACTTTTATCCATTGTAACATACGGGCATCGTGCTAATAATTACATATATCTAAATGAAACTTGATACATGTCAAACCTCACAACCAAATTAAATGGATGGTAAATTACACATCAAATAATCAAAACACGACTCACCTTTAGTAAAATAGTTGGCATTCAACACTCTACTATGGTCCGTGGTTGGGAGTTGGGATTGAAGGTTTACAACTACAAAAAAGAAAGAAATCCCCAAAGGCGAGACTCGTATCATCTCAGATTATCCATGATGAATAATTGGAAACCACATGTTTGTCCCTAAAACAAAGCCCTAGTAACATAAATAAGTCAACCAACCCAACAAATGGTCTTACCTTGCCAACCAGAGACGGTGGGGAGGAGAGGATCGAGGACAGCCGCGGATGCTTGAAGCCTTGAGGGCTCGGCTAGGCCCGATTCCATGGTAACGCAGCAACGACAGGGGCGTGGAGAATTCGGTCGCTTAGATCGGAACATAATCATGACGATAAATGGTTGTGGCGAGGACTGTGCTCCTGCCGCTGGAACACGCCACGTACCACCCGAACCCGCGGTAATACTACCCAAGCCGCTGTCCTCTTGAGGAGTTGTCTTGCTAATCTAGGGTGCTCTACTATTAGTATCGTACTACTAATAAAAATAGTTTCGAACGGTTCGTTATTAAGAATAATCATTAATTTACTAATATAATAATAATTTATTAATTTAGTGATTAAATGTAATTTTATTATATATATTTTTTCCGGTTAGATCGATATGTGATCATTTATTATGTTGGTATCAATCATATTTTATTAAAAATAATGATTATACTTCTGTTATTGTTACATATTGCATTTTTATGTTTCTACTATTATTAATTAAGATGATAATATAAATAAATTTGAAATATTAATGGCTGAGATTGTTTTCTACTAAGCACCATAGTGGGACTCTAATGCTGAGAGAGAGAGTCAAGGAGAGTGAGCACACTGGATTGACTGCCTTACCCACGAAATCGAAAGCATCACCACCGGATCAACAGCCTCAAAAGGTAGGAGCGTTGGCCCTCTGAATCGAGCTCTGGGTAACAGGGGTGGCTTGCGGGCGGAAGGCGAGCGAAGTGGCCTACTGTATCGGGTAAAATCAACAACTCGTGGAGACGTATATCCATCGTCAAGACGTAACAAAACAATATTACGATTATAATCAAATCGTCAATTTTTCTTTTAAATCATAATTATCATCTAACTTAACAAAAGATCGATTTAATTAGAACCACGAGTGTATCCAGTGAATCTCAGTCTTATCAAACACTGCCCCCAACCCAATCGCATTAGGCAAAAGTGCAGCATGCAAGCCAGAGTGATCCAAACCAAACTGAGCAGGGGTGAACAGAGGAGACATCCTCTCATGCGAACCCAAGGTTGCAGCAGCAGGAGGAATCTGGCGAGAAGAAGTTTGTACCAGGGTCTGTAGCTTGTCAACCTGATCCTGCAGCTCCACCACGGAAACTTGCAGATCGTCCATCTGGTTCTCCACCTCCGGGATCCGAGACTCGACCGCGCGCTTGAGAGCAAGGAACTCAACTTTGCTCTTCTCTTCGGACTTCTCCCTGCGCTTCTCACTTTCTTCCCGTTTCTTCTCGGAATCCTCCATTTTCTTCAGGAGCAGATCCAGTTTACCCTCGTGATCCATGATCTTGGCTGCTTACTTGGTCACGTATCGAGGCTTGTCGTATGTCGCCGTGGTGAATGAACTCACTCCAAATCTGGCTGACCCGGTCGAGGGAGCCGAAGCTTTTGTGGAATCCGGCCGCCGAGACAGCCAGTTCTCACCTCTTCCAAGGAATTACAGCAAAATCGAGAGGAGAAAAAAAATTTCCGGCAAGGCTCTGATACCAGATTTGTTAGCAAACTAACGAAAGAGAAAGCACTCAAGGGAATCACACAAGAACACAAGATAATTTCCACTAAATCCGACAGGATTGGTGCCGCCACCGCTTCGCCGCCAAGTTCTTCTTCTTAGACAAGTTAAGTTTGTTATAACATTCTCTCTCACGCAACACCCACGCCATGGTGGTGTGACAGGACATGGTGCTCATTTGGCCCATTCCGGCCCAACAACCCTGGAATTACTCATGCGCACTCGTATTGGCCTTCCCGTCGAAGTCTGCTTCCCATCCTCTTCATACTGTTGAGTATCCGGCACAGCACAGGAGAGCTGACAAAGTGCCAACGAAATTCAATATGTAAAATCAGAAAAGGAAAGATCGCTAATAAACACTAGTACTACAGATGAGATTAATGTCCTTGCTCTGGTCTGGCCCTCACACGTGAATTCCACGGCAGCATCTTGTCATCAGGACAACAAAATTGCAGCTGTCACAAACAGTTCACATGTACCGTCAGAAGGAAAAACACCGTTGTTTTCCTCCAGGCTACAGTGAAGGGCAGGAACAAAAAGAGAGGAAATTTCAGGCGGCTTATCATGACGCGTCGCGATCTGATATGATAAGACCTGCAAGCTGCTGGCGCTGGTGATGCTGATAGCCGAACGCGAGTACGGTGTACGCGACCACCATGTGCTCCTTCGATCCGTACGTATCGAAATCGGCATCTTCTGAATGGTTGGAGACAAGCTGGAGTAGTCGTCGTCGATCCAGTAGGCGGCAAGCGCTAAGCTGCGGGTTTTGCAGTAATCAGCAGCTTTCGATGACGAAAAAACGGCATGCTATTCTCTCGCTTAGAAGTGGCGTCGCAATTGGGTTCCTTGTCTATGGCTAATGGTCTGTCTGTCATTTCGATGTGGTTTTCTTATCCTTTTCCACTGCGATTTGCATGTTTTGTCGCGGTGGTCGGCAACCGGTGTGCAGGATTCTCTGGTTTGATGCGATTCCCATTCTCAGTCAATGAGCGTCGGCTCTTGCACGCATAAAAATATTAAAATAGTACAAGGTCAATCTTAAAATGTCAGTACTCCCTCCCTTTCAAAATATTTTGAATCAAAGAATTTATGTAGAAAGTTTTGTAGGATTCAAATGATACAGGAAATTTTTCTATTTGACACTTCGATTCAAAGGATTAAAGTTTTATAAATCCTATAAAGTTTCTATAAAATAGCTCATTGCAAATAGATTTTGAAGAAAAATTAGTAAGAGTTTTAATCTCTTGGAAAATTTTCATCCTTGGAGTCTATTTCTCTTATCTAACTTTTTCTTGCGATCCAATCAAATAGTTATTTTTAGTTTTTTATTTTACAATCCTATATTTTACACTTTTACACTTGTATTCCTTTAAAATTATAGTGTTTTTATTCCTTCATTTTTTCAATTATACGATTCAAAGGGACCAAAGAGATTTAGGGTGGATGTGACACATTCTAATACTACAAATCTGAACATCTTGTCTATTCAAAATCTTTTATATTTTAGAACGAAGACATTATAACCAAAGTAAATAAGTTTTTTTCACCAGAAGTACTCCTAATGATTTGAAGGAGTACTACTAGTAATTTTTCACTAGAAGTACGGAGTATACTGGTTAAAGCTACGGTGTACTCCGTATGGAGTATAATGCTACGAGTATACTATGAGTAATGTAGTAGAATATGATTTGGTGCATGAAAAGCGTTTCAAATTGCCAAAAATTCGTAATTTGATTTACAAGTGGATCTTTCCATCACCCTGGTTTACAAATGCTACGAGTACTCTTTTAGGAGTGCTGTCTGGACCTCATCCTGACCAGGTTCAGTATTACTGTAGTACTCCTATGATTTTATGACTGCTGGAGCCTGCATCATCGTTGATGATCCTTTCATCCCGACTGTTCAGACACCGAAAAGGCCGGTTTCGTTCTTCAGAAAAATGATGGTGCCCAGTTTCCCTTACCGGTAACCGTATACCGGTAACCGCACGCTTATCGTAAGGTTATTGATGATAGGGTTTGATAAATTTTAACCAAATTTAAAATTTCAAAAACAAATCATGGATGTAGTTTTGAATTTTAGTGGCAGATGATGAATTTTTTAAAAAAATAATAAGATAAATTTATTTTGAGGATAAAACCAAGAGTAGTTTATAAAATTAAAAAAAGTCATATTAATGACCAAATTTGGTAACCAAATCTTCGAGTTTGAAGCAGAGATTGAAGCGGAAGCGGAGGAAATGCGTGATCTGCGGGAAACAAAGACTGCGTCGACTGAGTCTGAATCGGCTACGAAGTCAGTCGGCTGAGTCCGAGTCGGAACAGGATAACCGTAGCCGATTCTGATTCAAGACCAAAGATGGAACTAATCTCAAAGAAAAGCTTAAGAGATAATTATTGGATTCGGTTTCTACAGAACGTTAAAATATTGTCATCTATGGATGAAGTCTTATAACGGCAATTATATCCTTAAGTTAGAATATTTTGTATAGTTTCCTTTAGAGTTAATGTTAGTTTGTTTAGAGATTTAATCTGTAATAGGAATTTTGTTCGTTATGGACGCATTGTATATTCAGGTATAAATATGACCTGATACCTTGTAATAATAACAACACACCTCAATACAACTTCGGCGCATCGTCAACCTTTCTATTTTACGTTTTCTCGACGAGTTCTTGCTTTGCTCTCGGGCTACATCGTTTTCGATCTCCGAATAAGGTAATTTCTTGTTACAAGTGGCTTGTATCGTCGGGGTTAGTACTTTCATCGTCATGACACTCTAATTCTGAGATATAAATTGTTTAATTTATCATATGCGACATATAATCTACATCAATATCTAGATCTATCTCACGATCGGGTAATATCTCTTTGAAGATAGGAGCCGACAGAGCTAGATCCAAAGGTTGATTTAGGTTATATGGCGTATCTACCATCTCAAGAAGTTTTCATTAGCCTAAATAGATCTCGTATCTCTTTTTGTACTTAATGTTGTATCAACTTGATCTATTAAGTCGCTCTTAGAGTTATATAGATCTATTCGGTTCAATGTTTACTATTAGATACTAGGGTTTCAGCCGGTCTTACCTGTTCTAATCTTCTTTTATATATTATTACTGATAGATGTATTAGAACTGCCTTTTATATTAAGATCTTAATCTACTTAAATATGTTAAGCTCAGTATCAATCTGTTAGGTTCTACTAACAGCCGATTGATCTTAAGTTAATATATTTAGTTCAGATTAATATCTTTTTATAAAACATATCGGAGTACTAGTCGATTTACATTAGATTTACGACATCGGCTAAGTTATAAATATATATAATTATTATCCTAATGTACTTTTAGATCTAAGTGATTTATATTGTCTCGGTATGTTACCGATTTATCCCAATCACTTAATTTAAATGTGCTTTGGGATATCAATTGTATATTTATTGATACTCATAGCCGATCGAGTAAGATCTAACCCTAACCGAACGCCTATTCTTTGTTTTCTTATTGGTTACAGGATCAAACCAACTGTCATGCCTGCTCAATCATCAAAGGCGACCAATTTTAAACCTGCACTGAAGCTAATTAGATCCCTCAAGCCAGCGCGTGTAAAAGATTCATACCAACAGATATGTCTTGATTTGCATTGTTTATTCGGTCCATTAAAACCTAAATGAAAAGAAAATATCTTAAACCACATTAACCGCACCTCATATCGTAGAACCGTGGCCAAACCGTAAAACCGTCGGTGTTGAAATTAAAAAAAATTGAGTATGAAATTTGGACGATTTTTAGCAATTACCGTGCAGTTACCGCCAAACCGCGACCCTGATAGTGCCTACCCCGGCCGTAACTCTGTGATATCCTGTATCCCTGTTCTGTCCTGATGTGCCATGCCAGCTTCCCGTCCCTGTCACTTTCTTCTGTTCGTTTTCTCAAGACGATTCCCTCGCTTTCTCTCTTTAAGAAACTTTGCGGCTCGTATAGACTATATAGACTAACGTCTTCCGTTCAAACAAAAAGTTATTATATGTTTAGATAAGTATATGTCTATATTTATATAAGTAAGTTTGGATTTTTTGGATAAAAAGAGTATATTAGTACGTTGAAGGATTTGATATTTTTCACACTTTCACAGGCTGTGGCTTTCTGTATTAGAGCTTGTTGAACGGAGAGCGAGCTAGACAGCTAGTACTACGAGACAGACAACACTGGATCCGTGGCTTTTGGCCGGTCCCGGGTGACTGGTAACCCTAGCAAAAGATTCTTCCAACAATCTGATCTACCCCATGTTCAATTGGCCAAGGATCGCCTTCGTTTCACTAAAAAAAAGGGAAGAACACTCAGATCAGATCTGCTGCACTTTTGCTTACGTCGGGAGTATCCCTATTTCGAGAACGCCAAAAATCCTCTAATTTTCCTAGTAGTAGTATAAAAATATGTTAAACTTGTGGGTTTTCAAGCGGCTCTTATCAAAGATGTGGCTTATGCCTCCCTCTGTTTCGGTCGCGCACGTTGCTGAAGATGTCCATGCGATCAAGTCAGTGTGTACGACTTGTGCCAACTGTGCCAAGAGTGTCAAAGTGTGACATGAGTGGACTGTACGTTGCCCGAAACAGGCACGGCCACCACCAGCAGCGGCCGCACGGTTCGACACCGAAATCTCCGCGAGGAAGCATACAAAAACGCGGTCGAATTCACCCCTCACGTCACACTCGCACCAGGCATGGGAGCAACCACGCCTGCCGTTTCCTCTGCGCCCGTCCGCGCCCGCCGGCTGGTCCGCGGCTAATCATGCACGCGCGCGGCGGCGAAACCGACCGTCTTTTCCCCTGCGCAAACCATGGCCGATGGCTTGCTGGTTCTCGGCTTTTTGTCATGCGCGCGCGCGGCGCCGGCGCAGCGAAGCTGACCGTGTTTTCCCTGCGAAACCATGGCTCGCGGGCTGGTTCCCGGGCCACTCGGCTAATCAAGCACGCGCACGGATGGTTCGCGGCTAATCATTCACGCACGCGCGGGGCGCCGGCCGCCAGACCGACCGTGTTTTGCCCGGAAAAACCATGGCCGACACGCAGGGATTTCGTGGCTCCTGGGTCTGACCAAGTTGGCGGCCCGTGCAAAGTTGGCGTCTTGTTCGGGCGTGCGGGCCCGTGCACGTACAGACCGGGGGTACACCGTAGCAAACGTAACATGCAGCTGATCGGGTCAGGTGCGGGGGCGGCGTGCATCGTGCGGTTTCCTCTCTTGGAAATAAAAAAGAGAAAAATGTCTGCGTAAGCAAACAAAATGTCCACAGTTCATATAAAGAAAAAAAAAGGAAAGTGTCACCGGGTCGTCCCGTACCTTTTGCACGTAGGCACGACCAAGTCCGTCGACAGAAGTGGTACTGCCTAATTCAACATGGTTATATCATAAATATTATGTTTTTAAGTACGCTTTCGATAAGAACACGATTATATTGAGAATATACAATTGGTTCAAACATGTGTTAGGAGACGTGCATTAATATGGTATATTTATATCATAAAAAAGTGAAAAAAATCAATGGTGAAGTAAGATGGAGTGATACCGTCTATTTTGTTTTAACTTGTTTTTAGATAACTTTTACTATAAATATACTATAAGTATATAATAGAAGTATAAATGATCTAATAACAGGGTAGATTGATTTAATATTCTATTTAAATAGATCATAGTTTAAAATTTACGAGAGTGAATTTGTCTTTGTTACTCCGTGATGTTATTTTTAGAAAAAAAATCAAATTAGTTAATTTAGATAAAGAAAATATTGATACCATCGTCGGGGTTACATAAATATGTTAATCGGTACTAAAATTCAAAAAGTGTACACTAACATTATTGAACCGATAATTGGTCAGCTTAAATAGAGCTCAGAATTCACTAGGAATCATGCCGCCGTGACACGTGTCATTGTCTCTTAGCGCACGAGATTGAGCGACAATGCTGACGTGCACGAACGAGTTTCAATTGGACTGGATTTAACTCTCAACCACAAAATTAAAGTCATTTCCAATTTTCTTTAGGATTCCTAATTTGCCCATTATATACTGTCAGTATATACTAACAATATATTACACCAGAAAAGTTCTCTGTTTTTACTGCCAAGCTAGTGATATTGGTGTAATTTTCTGTTCTTTGATTGAAACTGTACGCAGAAGCGGATTCATAAAAAAATTGAAGGGGAGGACTCATCTTCTTCTTTCTTCTTTAGCCCCCTAATCTTCCTCATCTCCCTATTCTTTTCCCTCCCTCTCTGCTTCTAACCATGATGAATCAACAGGGGGCAAGAGAGACTCGAGTCCGTCAGCATTCTCGTTGGATCCGCCTTTGACTGTACGCGATATTCTATCCAGAAATGTTTACGATGTATTCACTTTTTCGCGTCCTCCTCTGCCGTCTGGTAGGAAGTGAAAGGAAGGAATAAGAAAGCTTATCATTTGACGCCTCAAACCTAATGAAGCGACCCTGTTAACGGAACAGGAGAAGAAGCAACCAGTTTTCTGTTACAACTTGCAATAAAACCATGGTTTAACTACAAATTGCTCGCCAATTTGCCGTATTTAATGGCATCATACTGTTGTGCAGTACCTGTCATTCAGAACTTCGACAGGAGGATGCAGGGTAGGTTGTACTGTACATATAGATATGCAATGTTTCTTGTGCAGGCTGGTCGCGGCAAACTTTGGTCCAAAGATTCAAAGCATTAAGTTATGGCCACGAGAAGACTAATTAGGCGGAAAATCGGACAAATCTTACTTACTTATACAGACTTGGACGCTTCAACACTTCCTGACTTCCTGTAATGTTTTGTACATCCAGCAAAGCAAGAATTCTCCAACGGAGAAAAATTTCTGGGATTAATTAAGTTCAGAAACAGAGCAGCCAGGGTTTAGGAAGAGTAATTTCCAAAATACAATACAAGGTGGATGGAGGGATACAGTAGTTGCCTGTTTTTCTATTCTGTAGCACTGTTCCTCGTGCTAGTTCGCAATTTTGTCCCCATGGCCATGGCAGTGTGCCAATTGTTTGTTTGTCTTGAATATGACAACGCTAGCCAACTACGTGGAACCACGGCTACTCGGTTAGAAGCCTAGCGGCAACATCGCCAACAGAGTCATTGGAATTTCGCCGCCCACAGTTGGAAATACCACTTCATTTTAGTATCCTTTCATCCATGTTCCGCCTATCTTGCTCAAAGAACCATGTTAGGAGCAGCTATATTTATGAAGTAACGTAGTATAAATTTTATGTAGGTGGAGGCAATCTCCACAGTTCAATCAAGGAAACAGCAATAGCAGGTAGAAAGGTAACTTCCCATGAGAAGAGGAAAATGGTACTGCATAGTGGTAGGCTGTTAGGATAATCCGATCTTGGTACAGCTAACGTTTGTGTTACATGCGACACATATTGGGTCAGTATAAATCTTAACACATTGCAAAATTTCCACTTAAAACTATATGTCGCGTATGCTATGATATGCGCTAGAATATACACTGACAAGTAAAGTTACGCACCAAAATTCCTGCAAACATACGATAATTCTTGCCTAACATAATAAATTCCTTAACTATATGGAGCAGTACTACTTAACGTCTGATTTTATATAATGCTAAACTAGATGAAGTAAGCACCAAAACATTGCTTAATGTGCCAGAGGAAAAATGTATATTTTCTTACCCATACAAGAGTCAAGCTGCTATTTAAATGACAGAAAATCTTCCCTTTCAATGAATAATCAAAAAGATCACCAAAATCTCTCTTCCATGAGAAGCACACAGTACAATCCAAATCACAATCAACGTCCTAATCGCACGCGCTTTTAATCTCGATTAAACTACAAGTTAATATCACAAAGCATCCATAACCCCCGACCCCACACACCGTCCCTACTCCCCAGAGTAGCGACCTTCACTCTCTATAAAGCCTCAACCCTACCTTTCGCTTACATGCAATGCAAAGCTCTAGTACAACAATTGTCGTAAACCCCTTGATTTTTTTTGTTCAACCACGCGCGAATACCAAAGCAACCCAACCCCAACCCCTCGGGCACGAGCTGACGCAGCACCAGCAGTCGCGGGGAAAGAGACACGTCTCGCCGCCCCTGCTTCCCGCCTCCCTCTCATCCCGCCGACGCGGACGCGGCCAAGCAACAACAAGAACAAGAACCACTCCGACGAACGCCTGAGCGGCTGAGCTTGTGTGTGTGAGAGAGAGATAGATAGAGCTGAGCTGAGGCGACGATGGTGGCGGCGGCGCTCGACGCAATGGCGGGGACGCGGTGGGGGCGGTGGCTGGGGCTCGTCACGGCGGTGTGGGTGCAGTGCATCTCCGGCAACAACTACACCTTCTCCAACTACTCCGACTCCATCAAGACGCTCATGGGCCTCACCCAGCTGCAGCTCAACGGCCTCTCCGTCGCCAAGGACGTCGGCAAGGCGTTCGGCCTCCTCGCCGGCCTCGCCTCCGACCGCGTCCCCACCTGGCTCCTCCTGGCCATCGGCTCTCTCGAGGGGCTCCTCGGCTACGGCGCGCAGTGGCTCGTCGTGTCCAGGACCGTCGCGCCGCTGCCCTACTGGCAGATGTGCGTCTTCCTCTGCCTCGGAGGGAACAGCACGACGTGGATGAACACCGCCGTGCTCGTCACCTGCATCCGCAACTTCCGCCGGAGCAGGGGCCCCGTGTCCGGCTTGCTCAAGGGCTATGTCGGGCTCAGCACGGCCATCTTCACCGACGTCTGCTCCGCGCTGTTCGCCGACAACCCGGCCTCGTTCCTCGTCATGCTCGCCGTCGTGCCGGCCGCGGTGTGCGCGGTCGCCATGGTGTTCCTCCGCGAGGGGGAGGCCGCCGGCGCCTCGGACGGGCGGGAGGAGGAGGAGGACGGGCGGTGCTTCGCCGCAATCAACACGCTCGCCGTGGCCATCGCGCTATACCTCCTCGCCGCCGACCTCACCGGCGTCGGCGGTGGCGGCGGGGTCGTGTCGGCCGTCTTCGTGGCAGTGCTCCTGGTGCTCCTCGCGTCCCCGGCCGCGGTGCCGGCACACGTGGCGTGGAAATCCTGGATGAAGACGCGGAAGCTCGCGAACGCCGACGTCGAGGAGGCGGAGTCCGCATCGGCCCCACTCCTCGTGGCGAAGGCGACGGCGGCGAGCAAGGCGGCGGCGGAAGCGCGCGGCCCCGGCGAGAAACCGGTGCTCGGGGAGGAGCACACGATCGCGCAGGCGCTGATGTCGCTGGACTTCTGGCTCATGTTCGCGTCCTTCCTTATGGGCGTCGGCACGGGGCTCGCCGTGATGAACAACTTGGGGCAGATGGGCGTCGCCATGGGCTACTCCGACGTCTCCCTCTTTGTCTCCATGACCAGCATCTGGGGATTCTTCGGTCGCATCGCCTCCGGGACCATCTCCGAGCACTTCATCAAGTACGTCTCCTTCTCCTTTCCCTTTCCCCTTCATCTCCGTACCCAAAATTGGACCGCAAAATCCCAGCGCTTACGGTCGCCATAGATCCGTAGCTCCGTAGCACGGATTAGGTGTGACATTTTCTTTCGCTAGATTATCTTGGAGCCCACTAGTCCGCCATTGGTGATGGGTGGGTGCTGCAAACATGTCGGCATCTGTAGTGGTGGTGCCCAGGTTGGAACGACGCGCGCATTTCCAAGACAAGTCAAGATGGTCAACAGAATTTCAGATATTGCAACTAGCCCACTTTAATCGTACTGCAGTATAGTATATGATACATCTGCCTAGGATGGATCAAGTTGACAGACTGAGAGAACGAGAGAGTGTAGTTGGGAATGGGATTGGGGAAAATGAAGGGGTTTGGTTCTAGTTGGAATTGGGTGAAATGAAAGGTTTTGGTTCTTGATTCCTTTGGAAGGATGGTTTGCACTAATCCTGCAATTTAGCAAATGTAGAGACAGCTAATCTTGTTTCGGCATCTGCATCTGCATCTGCTGATTAGAGTGATGATAAGATATCAGGAGCACAAGCTTGCGATTTAAGATGTACTATCTGCAGGCATTATGCATGGAGAATTGGTAGTCCTATGCTTTCAGTGGTCACTACCTAACTGTTGTCCACACTCTATGGTGTATACTCAATTCACATGTATAGAGTACATGTTACTTTTCTGTGTTAGTGGTCATGTGTGCATCACACATCATGTGCAACTGGTGTTTCTTAGAACTAGAGCGCAAAGAGTGAATATTAATAACTGTTATCAGAATATCAACATTGGCTTCCTTTTCTTTTTTGGATCAACCTATTCTGGAAGAGCAATTCAACATATTATTAGTCTGACAAAATTTATGTAAAACTAGGGAGTCAATGTATACGACTTAATCTGTCCACTTCTTAGTCTTAATCCGATGTCCATTTTATTTCTGTATGCGTTAGCCTTCCTCAATAATATTTTGCTGAGCTTCTGAACGTGACAAAATTTCAGGACAAGAGCAATTCCACGTCCAATGTGGAATGCAGCTTCACAAATCCTGATGGCCGTGGGCTACGTTGTGATGGCAATTGGGATGCCAGGCTCTCTCTTCATCGGCTCCGTTGTGGTTGGCATCTGCTATGGTGTCCGCCTGGCGGTCACCGTGCCGACAGCATCTGAACTGTTCGGTCTCAAGTACTACGGCCTCATCTACAACATCCTCATTCTCAACTTACCACTCGGCTCCTTCCTCTTCTCTGGCCTTCTTGCTGGACTCCTCTACGACGCGCAGGCCACCAAGGTACCTGGTGGTGGCAACACCTGTGTTGGCGCGCACTGCTACCGCCTCGTGTTCGTGGTCATGGCAATTGCCTGCGTCGTCGGGTTCGGTTTGGATGTCTTGCTGTGCTTCAGGACCAAGAGGGTGTATACCAAGATCCATGAGAGCAAGAGGCAGAGCAGATCGGCAGTTGTGCAGAGGGTAAGTTAGCTACAGCCTACCGCTATATGAAAAATGGTACAGATTCGCGCAATTGCATCAAGATTCAACGATGCAACCAGTGCAGGTTCTGTAAATTTTGTGCAAATAAGAGGATCCCATGTCTTGATTCTTTGGAATTAGATGGATGGATCCATTCAATTGGTATAGGGTACTGCCACGGAGGTTTCTAGGGGCTGATTCGAGCAATGTTTGCCATGTGTGTAATACAGTAGTAGTACTGACTACTACTAACTGAGAGGCTGCAGATTGTGGAGTTGTCTGTTCCCTCAGTGTAGTCAGTGAATCCTTCAGAAAATGTATTCTCGCTTTGGCCTGTACGATTAGTTGTTGTGCAATTAGCCTGTTGGTGGCATATAAATTCAGATCAATTCAAGCCAATTTTTTCCGGAATATTGTTACCGACTATTTATTTTGAGCATGAGTGAATATATGACAGAAACCATGGAGGAATTAGAATATTTCTAGATAATCGAGGAATTCGATGACAGAACTAATCTACTGGGTTATATCGCCGGGGATCTACTGGGTTATGTATCATATCTCCAAAGTTAGAGATGGCGAACCGGCCGCCGTCGCCGTCGCCGTCGCCGACTCCACGGTGCTGTGCCGTCGCTGGCGACGGTTTGCGTTGCCAACCGGTGCTGGTGCGGGTGATGGCGGCGCGCCCATTCCCGGATTCCCGCGCAGATGAGGATCTGGAGCACTTGGCTGCGGAGCGCCGCCGCCGCCGCGGAGAGCCGGCGAGGCCTCCGCCAGCAAAGGGAAGGGGGAAAACTGCCTGGCGCCTGCTGGATCTGGAACCCTAGGCTTCAAATCTGGGCCGTCCAATGCAGAGGATGGGGGAGCACGAATCTTGAACATTTATGCAAAGAGCTCTAGTTACTTGGGAGCAAAATGTCTTGAACTCTAATTATCTGTCGTTAGTAAAAGAATCACTGTTTGGTCTGTGGATTTGCCTTGTGTGATTCACTTGAGTTAGGACACGCCAAGCTGAAAAAAGATAATTTTATTCTTTTGAATACCACCTTTATAGACTGATCCGTGTTTCTTCGTTTCTCAAGAAAATTCAAGAAATATTATTGGACATACATCCGAATCAAAAAATATTATTGACAAATACGAGTTTTATAAAATATTATCGTATAAGCGATTTTATTTTAAAAATATCATCATTGCTAGGGTTCCATCTATTTCTCACATCGTTAAATACATACCACTTAACGAAACTTTAACGATGATGTCATTTCTGAGATAAATCGTTTGTACGATGATATTTCATAAAACTAGTATTTGTCGATGATATTTTTTGAAATTGAACATTTGTTAATGATATTTTTTAATTTTCTCTTGTTTCTTTGCTGCGTTGTTGTTAAGCAACTAATCCTTGCATCTCGCCTGCCCATTTCTAGGAAAAGGAAAATCCTTCAAGCTGGGCCGAAGAAGTGCTAATTCTGCTCCCAGTCTAACAATCACCTTGTTATGCAATAAATAGTTCGATATTATAGTGATTTATCAGACGGTCCTTGATGAAACCATAATATGTCAAGCGATTCAGCTGTACTCGATGCTTGAGAAACTATTCCCCATCTTGATGCTATGAGGCATTGTGCTGCATGTGATGACAGAAAGGGAAGATATCACCTGAAAACAAGTTGAGTGTAAAAACTCATAAAAACCATATCTAAAAATTTCTTATAATCATAAGAAATTTACTATATAAAATATATTCTCATCAAATAAAATATATTCTCACCAAATGTTCAAACTTAACTCCATTTAACTATAAGAGAAACAATAATGACAAAATTTAGATGAATAGTATGATGTTATTGTTTATTTAAAATTTACTTTTTTTTTCTTGTCAATAGTAGCAAAACTCATCTGATTTTCAGAGTACTCTTATTCTACTGGATTGCCTATGTTCTTCAGTTTAACAAGCCTCTCTGAACTTCATTGCAAACATAAAAATATCTTGTTTCTCCATCTGGATATTAACTTGATCGGTCTTTTGTCAACAGTTGTATAGAGCTTATTTCCCGCATGATTGGTACGAGTGGATGCTGACAGATGAAGCGCACTGTTCTAAAGGAAGTCACCGTACCTTAATATCACGTCACTGTCGAAATCTTTCAGGATTGTTAAGGCCTGTTTGGTTGCTCGCGACAATATATCGATTCTAAAAATCTATCTAGCTTCACATTTTCTTTCCTTTATTCCAAAATTTCACATCTGACACTTGTGGCCGTAAATGAACATGTTGAAACGGAGCACACCGTTCAAATTTTCTTCCAGATACTCTTTTTTATACAATAAAAAAACATAATTATGTCATTTTTCTTTAAAAAATTATTAACGTAAAATCTAATCCACATGCACGCACGTATTAGTCTTATGGCGTGATGTCTGTCGAAGCTGTTCGATTAAAATCATCACATACACGTGTATGCATGCATACTTTAAAATTTTATCTTCATGTTTTGGCTTGAGAGTCTAATATGAGTTTTCCTAACTTATAGTATATATAGTACCAGTCTATTTTATATTTTTGATGACATTCAAACCATATATTATTTTAAAGAACTGTTCTAACCATTAAATTTCACTTAAAATATATGATAAAACGAGTATAATATTAAATATATTAAATTATTAATGGAAGTAACTTTTATAACATTAAATTAATTACATATGTGTGTTAAAAAATATCTTCATAGGTAAAGTGTAGATTTACAAGTATTTTTTATTTAAGGCAAACATTATTCTTTTTTGATAAAAGTAATGTATTTTATATAGGAAATAATTTTAGAAAATAAAAGTAACTATTCACAGTATTAGAAGTAACTTTTCACGGTACTACAAGTTACTATACTTCGATGTAACAAGTAACGTTATAGAATGATTTTGAAAAAAAAAATACAAATAGCTCTTCACGATATTAAAAATAACTATACTAGAAAAATTCAAAAATTCAAAGTAACAACACCGCTAGAGGAGAGGAGTTAAAAATAAAAATAAATTTTAAATAATCTGAATATATTTAATATTAGACTCATTTTATCATGTATTTTTAGAATATGATAGTTAAATTGGATCTGAAGACATAATCTGTCAAAGATTTTAATAAGTGGATGTGAACTGTTGTAGATATATTTTTTCTTCCAAAAAGCTGCACGTGGATTGGCGGGGATACGATGTTTCTATTTTTGATAATGTAGTCGCTTCCATTTATTAACCTAACGGCAAGGATATGGCAAGTGATGAACAGTCCATAGTTGTTTCAGAGAATCAGATTATTAGCACATAAGGAAGTATATATATATTCTGATTCACCTGCAACGGCATTTTTGGAAAAAGAAAAGGAGAAGATATTCCTACTAACTTACCTGAAATATCTTCGCAGAAAAAAATTATTTTGATAGCATCCATCAGTTTACACACCAGATCAATCGGACCCTCGTACTATTCGTACTACTCCCTCTATTTCATATTAATAATCGTTTTAATTTTTTATTAATCAAACTTTTTAGTTTAATCCAGCCTATAAAAAATCTTAGCAATATCTACAGTAACAAATTAGTTTTGGTAAATATAATATTAAATATATCTATACTGATATAAAATGTATCAGTTCATTTAAACAATTAGCAATTAGCAGTCCATGAGAAGAAAAAATTATCCGTGCATATTCGGTTACTACGAGAAAGAAAAAAATATTCGTTCCCGTCCGGTGGAGCTGCTCGCCACGCGCGCCCTTCGCCGCCGCCTCCTCGCGCACGCCAGCTTGACTCTTAGGAGCCGAGAGCCCGCAGTCTTGGCGCCACTTCGCGTAGGGCGTCCAGCTCCTCGCCCTCGAACCCCAGGACGCGACGCCGCTCATCCTCAAGGCCCTCGCCCTCGATATCCAGGGCCACCGCCTCCTCGTGCTGCAAACATAGCTCGCCCACCGATGACATCGATGCCTCCATAGTCAAGCTACCCCCCCTCCGCGGCGGCGGCAGCGACCTCTAGCCACAATGGCGAGCATGACCTAGGCAACAGCGAACATCAAGTTTGGAGTGAGAAAAGCCGACTAAGAGAGCAGATCAGGCGGTGAGAGCGAAGGGCAGAGGTGGAGGCGTTGCAGAGGAGACCCATCCAGAAGGAGGAAGTAGAATAGGCGGCGGGACCAGCGGTCGATGGTGGGAGACGCCTCCGGCTTCATCATCGACTACGATGAAACGCCGGCCGTGATCGCCGCGGTATCATCAGCATCTCTATCTCCCACATCATATCTCTCATTGGTTGTGGTTGGCGAAAAGGGTACTGCCCACTCGCCCCCACGGTTACTCGTCCTCAATCGCAGACAGATTCGGCGGTGGCTTCGGTATGGAAGAACCAGTGCCGTGCATCTCCCCAATGGCGAGCATCTTCTGGGTGATGGAGGAGCACCACTCACAAGGTATTGCTTCGATTTGTGAAATAATTCTCCTGCTCAAACCCTATAAGCAATCACTAGAAAGAACACATAATTTTTTACTGGTGTTCCTTTTTCTTATTGGGAGAAGCATTGGTGAAGATGGATCATAAACCATGCCTTTTTTAATGGAAATCAAGAACCATGCATTATTTGTCACTGAGATGGATATATGCTTATAGATGTATGTAGGTGGATTCAAAGGTTTGCAAAAATCAGTATGTGACGAAGTGTGTGTGCGTATGTAGGCATGGGCGGTGCTGGCGCCGGCGGTGGCCGTTAATTCCACCAGCTGATTGCATTCGCGGATGACACGAACAAGGCGCTGATGCTGCTTTGTGTGATGGATTAGGAGACATGATCAGTACGCATATCTATAGGAATCTGTAGTGCATACATTTTCCTTCTGTTTTGCTGCTTAGGATCTTAGAATTTTAATGATCTATGATATTTTGTTAAACATATGTTCGGTATATTTCAGATTTTATGTTTTGCTATTATAGAGTTTTTTTTCTAGATACATATTATTATTGAGAAGTTACAACTACTATTACTGACTCAAAGGGAGACTCTAGCCATGATCTTGGTGCAACTGAAAGTTTAAGTAAGTGGAAAGACTCTAGCCATGATCCTGCATGTTTGAGCATTTTTACACAAGATGATTCATTTATAATCTACAACCTCAATTTAAGTTAATGCATAGAACTGTTGTGAAAGAGGATATCACTAGTTATATGAGGAAAAGGGGAATCTATATGAAATACTGGATAAAAATCTGAGCCGAGTGAACATTACATATGATATGTAGACATCAACTGAACTGACTGGCTATATGGGCATGATAGCTCATTACATTGATGCTAATTGAAAGCTTCAAAAAAGGATTATCACTGGTTTTTTATTGCTAAAGCAATTATGACAAGGCTATATGAATATCGAAGCCTCGAAGGTGGGATCTGATTTCGATGTGCTTAAGATCAGTAATATCGAGTTTCCCTGCAGTATGTAGCAATGTTTGCTGTTGGAATTTATTAGTTTATCGTGACCCACTGATGTGTTTATTGGTTTGTATCATTGCAATGGTGTGCTTTTAGTGCTTGATAGGCTATAAAAGGGACACTCCGACATTGTGAGGTACTGAGGTGAATAGGGACTTTTGTTCATTGCCCTGTTCTTGCACTATTGATTGCAATTTGGTGGATAATTTTGTTACACGCAGCTAAGCATATATTGCACCTGCTTGATTCTTGCATAAAGAAGTTCATTAACCAGATGGATCAGTTAAACACAAAGATAGTACAAAATTTTTGTACTGCGTGGTTTCCTATGAGTCCATGAGGACTTTCATATGATTTTTTTCTACAAGTTGGACTTGCTATAACTGATTCTGCATCTCTTGCCTCCTTTGCTTGGGGCCATACTTGATATTCCCAAAACTCATCAGGAGGATCAGTTAACTTACATATATTAAGACTCTAATATTTGTTGGATGTAAATGGATTGGATGGCCTACTAAAATTATATATTTATTTTTTTGGTTTGATCCATGGATTGTGGTTTGGTTTCAGCAAGAATTATATTAAAAGTGTAGACCGAAGGCCCCAAAATATATAATCAATTTAAGGTGGTCTTGATGGATGATCCAGCTTCATCATTATGGAGATATATGGAATGCATGTAGATTTGTAATACACTCATTAGTTTAAAACTCAGTACTCTCTTTCAAAGTAGACTCAACTGTCAGTTCTTTTTTGTTTCTTCGCTACTTAAAAATTCCAAGCACACTGACGTGCTTTGGTTATACTGTGTGAATTTCTAATTTTTTTTATTTCCTACATGGATCCTTGCGCAATGTACTATGGTTGCATGCAGTGAAGTGTTTTTTTTCAGCCTGAACGGAAATTTGAACGAAGCTTGATTCTTTATTCTTCTATGAATGGAAATATAGATTGGTTTAGGTATATATTGAGTCTGCAAAATAATAATTTGAAACAAAATATATCGTGGAAAACGTGCATTTGGACATGCATGATTACTAGTATTTTAATAATATATTTGTTTTGGGTTAGAAATGTTACTATATTTTCAAAAAAACTTAACTAAACTTAACAAAATTTTAAATTTTGACTAAAAAGATTTCATTTATGTTCACAAGGAGTAGTTCTGGCCGTCGATCAGTTTTTAGCGTCCGAGATTTATTTAACCTGGGAAAGGAACAAGTTACGTGTATTTTTGGCAAAAAAAAAAGAAAAAGCTACATATATGTATTTTACGCATAACACTACAAATAGAAAGGATAGCAAATAAATCGAACGGTCAACTGTTTCAGTTAACCACCCATTGGTTCATGCACTGTGAAAAAACAAGCTATTGAAACATTTGTTGAAAATGAGTGAGGGCATAAAACACCACCAAAACATAGGTGAAACTTTTTTTCAATTCCGAAAGAAACATTGAAGTTTACCTATTGAAACATCATAAAATTATTCACTAAAACATCAAAAAAAAGTATATACAACATATGAACAAAGATATGTGAAACATCCAGAATAAAAAAAGAAGTGCACCAAACATTAAATGCACCTTTCCCTACCTCCCTCCAAACCAACGAGCCCGATGCGGTAGCGAAAGAAAATGGGACAAGAGCATCTCCGATAACTTCTCTAAATTTTACTATTTAAATTATTATTTAGAGAGTTATTTGCGTAAAAATTATTTTTAGTATTTTTTCACTTTACAATATTTTTTATATCTCATATGACTCTAGAGAATCATTCTTGTCTTCTACTTTTTCTAACGAAAAATCTAAAATAAAAAATGACTATATTTGAATGATCATTTAAAAAAGCTGTTGGAAGTTAGTTTCTCATTAAAATTTCTATTTGTATCATTTAGAAAGAATATGAAGAGTTGGCGCCCGTATTTTCTTCCCGCATTAGGGCCTCTTGGAAAGCGTTTTTGGATTTTACAATAAGACCCCTACAATTCATCTTATTTCCACTTAGAAGGAAAAGACTTAAAAGAGAACGTCGGTGGTCCACTGGTCAGAGGACGGAGGAGCTCCGGCGAGCGGTTGCGGCGGAGGATGATCCCTAGTTCTTCCAAGTCCCCTGCCGAAATTGCATCGGAAACAATCCACCCCATGCCTATGGGAGGGAGGGAAGCGTCACATGTTTGATTGGTGGGATTGCATAGTCGTGGATTGGGCGAGAGCTTCAGATCAAGTAAAGCTGAGCTGCTGGGAAGATAGGCGGTAGAAACCTCTAAGGTGAATCTCCCTCGATCTCTGTCTATATGGGTTATCCAATCTTAAGTCAGGATATGCCACATTTGTTTTGATCAGATTCATGTTGGAAAAATTTTAACTGAATCAGTCGTAAGTCCGTGGATTGGATATATAACTTTCAGGAAACCCCAACGAATTAGTGAGCGGGCGAGAACGAACGCCAGACGAACACAACGCATGTGACACTGTAGACAATCTGAAAAACGAGCAGAGACACGAGAGTTGGCGCTGCGTAAAACTGCCTGCAACTTTTCTATTTTTCTTCTCCTTATTTATAGCAAAACGAAGATGCAAGAAAGGAAAAAAACTAGCTTTGGAACCAGCCCACGCCACGGATCGCTCGCGTCCATCCCCACAAGTTCGCGACGTGCGCATGCCCCGCTGATCTCGGCCACGCGCGACTATTCCATCGCCATGACCCCTACTTGCGCGGCGTCCACAAACCGGAGCTCACGCACATGCAAAGCAACTGAAAAATGGAAAAATTACAAATGCAAACATACAAGGTTTACTAACAAATCTCCCCCTAAACCTTGCATGGAGTTTTGATTTCGACGAGGCCAATCCGAGAACGAAGTTCGACGAATCTATCGCGCCCGAGCGCCTTCGTCAGAATGTCCACCAGCTGCCGTCAGTGCCGATGAACTCGACCTTCACCCTGCCCTCCTCGATGCATTCCCTGATATAGTGATATCTCATGTCTATATGTTTACTGTGATCATGGAAGACAGGGTTCTTACTGAGCATGATTGCGGATTGGTTGTCAATCTTCAATGTGACGGCGCCGGCCTTCTTTCCCCGAAGTTCACGAAGGAGACACGCCAGCCACACGCCCTGGCAGGCTACCGTTGTCACCGCTATGTATTCGGCCTCACAGGACAACAAGGCAACAATCTTCTTCCTCCGTGACAACTTGATCACCTGGCAGTCGCAGAAGTAGAAGGTTGTTGCCTTGTCGTCCTGCGAGGCCGAATACATAGCGGCGACAACGACAGCCTACCAGAGCGTGTGGCTGGCGCATCTCCTTGCTGAACTCCAGGGAAAGGAGGCCGACGCCATCACGTTGAAGATTGACAACCAATCTGCAATCATGCTCAGTAAGAACCCTGTCTTCCATGATCGCAGTAAACATATAGACACGAGATATCACTACATCAGGGAATGCATCGAGGAGGGCTGTGTGAAGGTTGAGTTCATCGGCACTGACGGGCAGCTGGTGGACATTCTGACGAAGGCACTCGAGCGCGATAGATTCTTTGAACTTCGTTCTCGGATTGGCCTCGTCGAAATCAAAACTCCATGCAAGGTTTAGGGGAGATTTGTTAGTAAACCTTGTATGTTTGCATTTGTAATTTTTCTGTTTTTCAGTTGCTTTGCATGCGTGTGAGCTCCGGTTTGTGGACGCCGCACGAGTAGGGGTCATGGCGCTGGAATAGCCATGCGTGGCCGAGATCAGCGGGGCATGCGCACCTCGCGAACTCGTGGGGATGGACACGAGCGATCCACGGCATGGGTCGGTTCCAAAGCTGGTTTTTTCCTTTCTTGTTGTGACGTTCAAGCCACTCCTCCTCAGTGAGATAGAGCTTGCCGCTGCCACCTGGTGAAGACGAGGACGATGACTGGCCGAAGTCCTCAGCCGCCTTGAGGCGTCCGGTGACCTCCTCCAGGGACAAAGTGGAGATGTCAAGCAATGTCTCAATGGAAAGAATGAGTTGAGAGAACCTGGGTCGTGCGACCGCGAAGGTACTTCTCGACCTCCTTGTCGTCCGGCTTGGGGTCGCCCAATGTGGACAGCTGCGTGATGATGGTGTTGAGCCGCATGGCGAAGTCCTCAACCGACTCCTTGTCATGGAACTTGAGAGCCTCGTACTCGAAGCGCAGCTTTTGTGCACTCGCCTTGCGAATGCGGTCGTTGCCGGCACGCATGGTCTTGATGCAATCCCACGCCGCCTTCGCCGTCTCCTTGGTCGCCAACATCGAGATCATCTCGGCGGGGACCGCACTGCAAATGGCATCCAATGCCATCCAATCTTCATGAAACTCCACTTGCGGCCCCTCCCGGATCGATGGCGCCCCACAAGCATCGAGCTTGTAGCTTGATCTTCATCAGTAAAGACCACTCGTTGTAGTTTGTCTTCATGAACACGGGGTAGTTCGCCGCTCCTCCCGCCTCCTTGACCACGCGGTGGATCACCATCCCGCGGTCGTTCCCATCGCTGCCCGTGGCACGGCCGCCGGAACCAACTGGAGTGCGCTCCGTCGGGGACGATGAGCGACGGTGAGGCATGAGTGCAACTTCGAGAGCACGATCATGCATCCAAGCCCTAAACCTTGCTCTGATACCAATTGTCAGGAAACCCCAATGAATCAGCGAGCGGGCGAGAACGAACGACAGACAAACACAACGCACGTGACACTGTAGACAATCTGAAAAACGAGCAGAGACACGAGAGTTGGCGCTGCATAAAACTGCCTGCAGCTTTTCTATTTTTCTTCTCCTTATTTATAGCAAAACGAAGATGCAAGAAAGGAAAAAAACCAGCTTTGGAATCAGCCCACACCGCGGATCGCTCGCGTCCATCCCCATGAGTTCGTGACGTGTGCATGCCCCGCTGATATCGGCCACGCGCGGCTTTTCCAGCGCCATGACCCCTACTCGCTCGGCTTCCACAAACCGGAGCTCACGCGCATGCAAAGCAACTGAAAAACGGAAAAATTACAAATGCAAACATACAAGGTTTACTAACAATAACAGTACATGGTTTATGCTCTTGGTTAGCATCTTAATTATGCATTGCATTCCTGTATGCAGCATGAATATATACATAAGCCAATCTAATACCTGGTCCAATTTTACTGGTCTAGCTAGGCTGCTGCTGATTTGACAAAATAGCCCTATATGAGGTATATTTGATGCCTAAATTCAACACCTCATCCCCCCCGTATTCTAATGTGAGGCTTTGAGCTGTTTATGCATGTAGACCTTTTAGGATAACAGATCAACAGTACAACTCACCAAATTCAGTTGTCTTTGCTTTAACCCTCAGTTTAGTTGGTCACTCAGATTTGCAAGGGAAAAATATCTTGCCTCTCTAGCTGGATATTAACATGACCTCTTGACTCTTGTTGGGGCTGTGTAGATCTGATTTTGAGAGACGGTACAAGTGGATGCTGATATAGTGGAAGCTCATACTTTTCAATGTGGCCCATGTTGCTTAATATCATGTCCCTGTCAAAACCTTCCATTTTTTTTAACGGCCCACGTTTGATAAACCCGTTATTCTAAAATAAAAATCGGTCTAGTGTTTTTTGTTGTTTTCTCTAAAGAGAGTACATCAGTGGCACTTCGCCCCATAAAGCACATGCTGAAACATAGCAAATTGCTGATGTTGCCTTCCAGATCATTTCAGCGGATTTAACTTCAAGGTTAAGATAAGTTGATTATGTTGTAGACAATGACACATTTCGAATATACATGACTCTTTTTCTGAACTTAGTAGTTTCTGTTTTCTTTCTCCTGAAATAGCTGCAAACTCTTGTCAGCATGAGGATTCTGAAGAATATTTTATACCCAAATAAGGGATGAATATTGATTTCCCTCAACCTGATGCATATTTACAGTATATCAGGTTTGAACTTTTGATCACTCTATGCAATGAAGACTAAGCTTCCATTTCGTTAACACAAGTATTTTTGTTATATTCCTCATTGATCCATAATTCTTTTTGGGGAATATGCAAATGCAAGTTGCGCGTCTTTCTATTAAGAGAAATATCATTGATGCATAATTCCTATACAACTATATCTCTTCCTGAAAAGGAAGAAAACCAGCTGCCACTACCACCTCTTATACACCTAACTGACTTATTCCTACCAACTTTACGTACAATACTCTGGAAAATTGTAATTTAATCACTAAATGTAAGGAAGTGAACAGAATCATACAGTTGGGTTTTTGCCTGACTGACAGATCACCTGCAGTTGCTGTTAGGACTGCACAATAGCATATGCTCGCACTCTTAGCTTTTTATTCCCCAATAGGACAATAGGATGACCCCAAAGCAACTACTACAGTGACATATGACAATGGTTTTTCTACGGTGTACTTTGGTACAGTTTCCACTATATCTTATCCTTTCTTTTTTTTTCGGTAATACCCATACAGATTGCGTATCTTTGTATTTTGCCCTTCCATTTTGCATCCAGCGATGCTACTATTACTGCTTAGTTTTGCAGTCTAGTAGGGGCTGAACGGAATCTACTTCCTTTTGCCTTGAAAAAACTATAAGGTCAAGAAAGATAAAAAAAAAAAGATGCCCCCAAGAACATTGTAGCTGAAGCAGGAGATCTGATCCAGGCATCAATGTGCCAGGCTGAGCTGAGGTTCCATGAAAAGAAGTAGGGAAGTTTTTTTTATATAGAAAAAAAGAGGTAGAAAAGGAAGGCTCAAATTTTTGTAGGGCCTATAGTGTCCGTCTATCACTGGTTCATTTTTTGCTCAGAGCATTAATATTGCCCCTCTATAAATGGCTTCCAAGGCTTGTATGGTTGTCAATTCTGAGTTTCTGATTAGTCACTTAAAGAAAGGTGCAGCAAACAGCCTGGCTTTCTCTGTTGTCACATTCTCATTAAAAACAAGAACAACTACTACTCGTTTATCAGGTATCTACTTTTATCATTTCTTACATGTACCAGTTGTCATGGTGAAAAGTATGAGATAACATGATCTGTTACATTCAAACTAAAGAAGAGATATTTCATAATGTATGTCTTTGATTTTTTCTTCATAGTAGATATGTTGCAATACTAGTGTAACTATGTCAGACTTTGGAAACAAAAAGTTTATTCTCCTACCAATGAATAGGGATTATGTAACTGATCTTACCTTACTGAGCTTTACTCGTCGGTATTTACTCGGGCGTTGCTTACTTTACTGAGCTATCTGAAAGCTAACTTTATGGTTTATCAATAAGTAATTATTCTCCTTTTTCTTCTGATGACCATATCTTCGAGGGCCATCCCAAACCTTTTCAAGATCTGTCCCCCGTTTTATTTTGCTCGGAATCACCATATCTTCACTTTTTTTCCGGAGAACTTTCCTCTCATCATCAGAAGGAATCTGTGGTTATCACTCAATTAACATCCTCAATTACATCCCAGTCTTTTTCAAAAGGGAGATTTTTATGTTCATTAACGCGTAGAAGTCAAAAACCTTGAGCCTTACACTGAGTCTCTGGTCACAGTAACTGGTGCCAGTGTCCACAGAGTAATGAGAAGACATGACAATTGTGATGACTAGTATTTTCAATTTCGTGAAAGTCAGCACGAAAGCCGCGAAATTTGTCCGTTCCGCCAGGTAGCGAAACAGAAGGGGCATCGTAGGATTTGAAAAATTTCGGGAAGATTCAAAAAGTTTGGGAAAATTCATTGAAAAAAATCATGGTTGTAGAACAAGAATTATGGTAATTTTTAGCATGAAAATACACAAATTATGGGCACTTAAGAATCGTTCATACTTCCGGAAAAAAGAAAAAGAAAAACAAGTGTACTGTTCATGCAGCCCATTGAAGCCCATCATCATTTTCTTCTAAAAACCATTGCTTCTTCCACCATCTCTCACTGCAGCCGATTCCCCTTTGTCTCTGCGCCATCCTCTCCCTTGCAAGCTGACGTCAGAGCTATAGAATCCGTCGCCAAGCGTGCATATCCCGCGACGGCACGCGCGGTTTTCGCGGCGAGACGCACGAAAACCGCGGCTTTAGGTACGCAGTCCCCTCAGTGCTTGGGCGCACGGTTTTCGCAGGGTTTAGCTACCTTTCCATGTAGATCTGGGTGGTTTTTACGGGTGATTAGCTAGCCTGCCGTGTCGGTAAGTGCGGCTTTCGCGCAGTATAAGGCGGCTAGGGGCGGCACGGCATGGACGGCGTCTCGCGCGGTAGGAGGCGAAAACCGTGGCCTTGACGCAAGCTTGCCGCACGAAATGCTACGAAAATCGCCGCTACTCTGTTGTGTCCGAATGGATTTTTGCACAAATTTTGAGAAGTTCATCATCTCTACTATAGCTTTTCGGTTGATTTCAAGAGAGATGAGAAATTTATTTTTATAAGCAATGCAAATGCAAAGTGTATCTATACATATATGCAACGGATGGATGGCGAATTGGCAATTGCAATATGGCAATAATATTTGTTGCTAGCCGATCCATCTTTTACAGCTAGCACCTTTTATTTCTTTGTGCATGCAAATGTTGTGGAACATGTGGGTGCTTATTATCATGTTTATTTCCAATCTTGTTATGGAACCTATTTACAACTTTGTAACATACGCTAACATGAATATTTCGTTCTCGTTTCGTAATCAAATTATTTTGTGAAATTGACCAAACCAAGTTTATTATATCTCGTTGTACAAAAGATTTTTATCAATCAAAATATACATAGTTTTCACTATTTTTTGTTGTTACTACATTTTAAACATCACATTAAGTATTCCCTCGTAATTCATATAACCATACTTATATCAATATTATACATATTAGTATAAATTTTTTTCACACAAATATATTAGTGTAAATATCATACTTATGTATTCACTAATTTTAGTATTTATTTCTAATTTTTTGGACAATATTTACACATTTTTCGCGACGGTTTGGCAATTTTTCGCACTATTAGTCACGGTTTTCACGCGGAATCAACGAAATCCGCGGTATGGACGAAATTCATCAAATTCAAATTTGTTTACTGTTCATTGCCGCCGGCTTTCGCGAAATTCGTACGAAATTCGCCGTGCCGCCGAGGGGCGGCACGGCATAAGCCGCCGGCATAGCAAACCCTGGTGATGACTGGTAGCTTGTGTGGGAAAAATGCTTTCTGAGGACAGCATAGGTTAAGAGTGGACTACAGTCACTAAAGTAAAATATGATTCATAGCTTATGTGATCACATGATTTGGCACCACCAGGAGCCTTAAACTAAGCCTCGTTTTACCAGCACTGTTTTTTTTAAGAGTACTATCCATTTTTGTTAATAGAAATAGGAGGGGGTAAGTCTCTCTTTTGTCAAAAAAAAAGTACAACATGATCGTGCAAATGCTTAAGGATTGTCAAAACAACAATCATCATCCAACTTTCAGAAAGGTAAAAGGGATTCGTTAGATTGATAACAGGTGTTGAAATTTTACTATACTTTCTTTACTTGGAATACAGCATGTGGCATGAATATATGTGGGTAAAAAAAATAAAAGGACAAAAATTTATACACAAGAAGTAACTAGAGTAGCCAGTTTCCTGAAAGGCAGAAAACTAATGCAGAGAGTGCTTGTTGACTGACACGGTGACACCTTCACAAGTCACAATAGCACTAGCAGTCCACAGCTATAGTAGCCACCTTGTCAAAAAGGCTAAAGAATATCGCTTCACGTCCTCATCCTACTGCTCCAATCTTGTCTTGTTTTTAGAATCGGAAAGCAACACCGGCCACTTCCTACCGATCAAGAATCTCCATCCTCTTGCCACATCAGGTCATCTCCTATCCAGCCAATTTAATCTTTAGCTAGTGTAGCACAAGTAAAGCCATTACTGCCACTGCTAATGTGGCTTGCAGCAGCAACGACGTCGACGCCGTCGCCGCGCCGTCGACCTCGCCGGTGGCCAAGCTCGCCAGCCATGAGTCGTCCTCCAGCTGCGGATCCTTCGGCCTTGGCGACGGGTCATTGCTCGATTTCTGACTGCAGATGCAGAGATGCCATCAGCATGGTCTGATCAGAATGACACATGATATATATGTTGATGAACAAAAGATTAATGCCATCAATCATGATGCAACATATGCCAGAATCGATTATGGTTAGTGAGTATGTGAGAGAGAGAGATTAAGTTTACTTTACTAATGACCGTGTTGCGATAGTCTGTGAGAGATTCCAGGCTTTTTTTTCTTTGATTTTTCGGTGATTTTTAGGCATGGGAAGCTTTAAGCTGGACAGCCACTAGCAATGGCCGGTGACTGATGACCATACAAGGTGGGGAAGGAACAAAGGCGAAGGCGGCAAAAGAAGAGAGGAGAACAATTTAAAGCAGCTAGCAGAGCTCTCTCTTTTGTATCACAGCTTATCCTTTGTCTCTCTCAACCCCTCATTCCTTTCTCCATCTTAGTTTGATGCTCCTTTTTGTCAAAAATGTATTTTCTAAGAAATCTGGAAGATGCCCATATTCTCCAGCCATTATGTCCGTCCATGTTTCATCTATGGGCCACCGCCACTGCACCCTCGATAGAGGAAGAGCCCTAAACTTGACAAATTTTTCAGTAATGGAAATCAATCTAGTCTACATTAAGACGTATCTTGTCACTGTTCAACAACTACAGGACAACTAATCTATGAAAACAAAGGCTTAGGCTACGTTCTAAGTGGATATTTAATATTAAATACTCCTCGTTTTCTGTTTTCATAATTTTTAAACTGCTAAATGATATATGTTTCATTAAAAAATTTTATATAAAAGTTTCTTAAAAATCTAATAAATTTATTTATTAATTATATATATTAATACTCAATTAATTATATGCTACTCATATTTTTCGTTTTACGTGTAGTTAATTAGCCAGTCGAAAAAAAACATACCTTTAATCTGTCCAATTAAAGATCGATACTCACATGGACAAATTATTTTCTTTTTATGTTGGGAGACAAGTAAAGTAAACTATTTGATCGCATAATTATATAAGGAAAAATTTTACGATGCTTCTATACCAGGAGGTACTATATCAGGAGATACTAATTTTTTACGCTACAAAATATGATCTCCTGATATCTGTTCACACTTTTGACCAACTAAGCTTGGTAAAGGCTGCTATCGGTTGGCTTGGTGTTACGACTTATTAGCAATAAAAATAAATTATAGGTAAATATTTTATGTGTGCCTAATGATTTAAAAGCCAACATTAAAAAATAAGCTGGGATGAAAAAGCATTAAAATTGATAGTAAAACTAAGTTTTAAAAGTTTAAATTTTGGTAGCGGGCTTATAAATTGTAGGGCAAAAGATACGAGCCCAAAATTTAACGTGGGGAGAATGGAGGTGGATATGGATTCATGACAATGCACACGCAACGTAAAGCGAAGAGGTAAAAACTGTAAAAATTTGGCCACCTGTTGGGGTTGCCGGGGCGAGGGCAGAATGTGATGGAGTAGTCGGTGCCGGTGCAGGTGAAGGTCGACGTGGCGTCGTCGTAGGCGTAGCTGTACGACCGCGGGCACGCCGTCTTGAACATCTGCGAGTACACCGACGGGTGACACGTGTCTGGGTTGCCGTACTCCCCGCTGCAGCAGTACTCCGGCGAGCCGAATGCCTCGCACGCGCTCCGGCAAGCCTGGCCATGGCCGGCCTTCAGCTCGGCGGGACACCGCTCGTTGAGGTCCACGACGCACCCGGTCGCGGGGCAACCCGCCGCCGCCGCCTCCACCACCATGGGCAGGTTGTACCCATCCACCAGGCTCACGTCGTAGTAGTCCTTACCGCCGCTGCCGTCCAGCGTGAACTCCACCAGCGTCGCCGGCGGCGTCGCGCCCGCGCCGCGGCACTCCACCTCGCCGGAGCCGCAGTCCCCCGTCGCGCAGGAGCCCTTGCCCGACGACGACGACGCGTCGAACGTGCACCCCGTCCGCGCCCAGAACCGCCCCGACCACCCCGCCGGCGCCGTCAGCGACCGCGTCTCGCCGGCGCCCAGCGCGAACCCCGTCGTCCCCAGCGCCGAGCTCCCTGAGTTGGACAGCACCCCCGGCCACACCGTGCCGCCGCACCTGTTCGTGAACGTGAACGTCACGCCGCCCACCAACCCTGCACACAAATTCACCATGATCATTCATCATCAACACACCATCATCAGCTGTAAAAACTGAACAACCAAGAACCAAGATTCACCATTGCCAATCTCAATACCTTGTAAGAATGACAGAATGACCAAAACCAAGCTACTAATCGTGATCGAAGAAGCCATTTGAGCAGCGATGAACTCTAAACCGAATCCAAATTCAAATGTGCGTTGCTGTTATATGCAAGGTTGGAGTAAGGGATAGATGATCAATTATGGCAAGAGTGTCCGGTATGTTCTTGAAACAGCAGAGTCATCTAACCATAAAAGGCAAGATGGTGGTTGGAGACTTGGAGGAAGTTAGAGGAGTTAGTGCTAGTGGTGGCCACTACAGCATTCGCTAATCGCTCCCCGTGAAGCAGAGTGTGCATAGTGGGAGCAGGCGAAGCGGTTGTGTAGGCTTGCTTGCTTACACATCTAGCCTATTTATACAGCTCGCGGTGACGTCAGCAATGATATGCGAATTGATGATACTGAGAATTACTACTTCTCCTCTTGTTTTACTTATTCCATTGCCTTTTTGTTTTCTTTGCTTTTTTTCCCTTTTTTCCTCGAAAGAAAAACAAAAGGAAGAAACAGAGTACTTGGGATAAAAATGTCCCAATGCTTTCTGGGAAAGGAATTGAAGAGGCAGCAGAGCATGGAGGTAGAAGACGACCTCTGCCATTCGTGATGTTGCTGGTTGGGGAGCCTTCGTGGGTTGGTCCTTGGCCCATCCGTCGATCGATCCTTCGTTTTCTCGGCGCAATACCGCTGCGAAAACTGGTGATCACTCGCCATCGATCGATTCTTTGGCCGTTGCTGCAAATGCTGCTGCGTTTTGGGCGTGGCGGTCGCTCGCTTTTGCCCCGGCGTGTTGCTGCTTGTCGTGTTTCTTGCCCCTGTTTATGTCAGTGTTCGTGTGTGGGATTCGTCGGTTTGCACGCGATGTCGAGGTTGGTCCATGGCGAATGCGGCCAGGCAAGATCGTTGAATAAAAGAGCCGACCGATGTCCAGCTTCCGTTTCTGCTGCTGCTGATGATGATGAAAATGAGAGGAAATGACAGTTCTTGCATGGTGTTCGGCTGAGAGCAATGTTCAAGATCACGTTACCGGATCGAAAACCGCTCACGAGCTGTATCTCCATTTTTTCACGAAAACGGTTGGTAAACCGGCAAAAAAATTAAAAGTTGGACAAGTTTTGTCAAAAATTTAAAATTTTAGTTTGAATATTTTTAATTTTGACCGGGAAACTGAGTGGTTTCTATTCTACCGGCCGGGAAATCCGGTTTTTAAGAAAACTGGACCGATTTTTGTTATTTTCAGAGTTTTTTCTTAATCCGAGATTACAAGTTTGACTTCTAAAAATTAAGGGTGGATGTGTTACGGCTCCATATGATGCACTCTAGTTTAACTAAATGAATAATAAACGTTGATCAATCCATACACGTCCCTGTCTAAAATTGATTTCTCTTCATGTCAGCACCGAAGAATGAGTTTTTCTCTCGCTAAAAAAAAGCAGGGCCGGCCCGTACATGTAAGCTGCCGGTGACATCGTAGTGGACCTCAAATTTTTAAGGGTCTTAAAAATTCGAACATCTATGTGCCCCACCACACTATTTAAAGAATAGATTTGAAGAGCTCATGGTGTTATATATTTGGGTTCTTATTGAGCTTAAGACCTTGAAGATATTAAGTGATAATGAACTTGAAAAGTATTGCACTAAATTTGCAAAAACTTTCTCTCGTAATGGATCATCTGATGTGAAGGTTCATGAATTTATTTCTGAATTAAGACTTTTAAAGTTCACTTTACCAGATGAAGAATTGTCTGCTATGATGATTTTCGACCATATCATAGATATGAATTGTTATCCTAATGTCTCTATTGTTTATCGAATCTTATTTACTGTGAATGTGATCATCACATTAGCTGAAAGAAGTTTCTCAAAGTTAAAATTATTGAAGAACTATTTAAGGTCAACAATGACTAAAAAAACTAAATACTTTGACGACTCTATGTATTGAGAAAAAATATTGGATGAAATTATATAATCAATGAATTCATATCGCAGAGTGTTAGAAAAAGTTATTTAAGATGAAGTAATTATGTATTTTTTTCATTATTTTTAGGATACTATATATGACTTTTATGTTAAATATTACATTTTAGTTGACATGTGCACATGTACATGTGTAGGTTTATGTTACGGGTAAAAAAACTACAGACCGGTCCTGAAAAAGGAACGCAAAATAAAAAGAATCAGCTTTTGCACAACTAACATTCAGATAGGAAAAAAGAATGCAGGTGATCATATTACTGCCACAAAGGCCAAGCTAGCTGCAGTGGTGCAGGTCAAGACATCACAGCGGTACGTATCGTTTTCAGGACGAGTCGGCGTTGCACTAATCACATCGATCGTGCAGTGTAGCTGGATCAATCGTTGGATTAGATAGATCTGCTGCTTTCTGTGTGTACCGGAGGTAGCAGCAGCAGCTAGATACTTTGAAAGCCTCTGCAATTAATCCAGGTTGGCCAGCAGCGTTAACGACGACGAAGCAGAGATTGCTCCAGCGATCGAAAGCTACCTGCGGCTTTCCACCGTGTAATGCTAGCTAAGTAACATTAAAGCTCATGCTAGATATTCAGCAGTGACACTGTGCTTACCTTTCACCTGACAGTGATATGTTCCCAACCTGTAATTAGTCGAGTAGTTACATGAAAGCACCAATTCGGTTCTGTCGGCTACGACCAGCTTCAGCTAACTGGATTTAACAGTTACCTTATACAGGTAAAAGAATCTCTCTTATGTATGGTGATATGGGTGAAAATGTTGGAATCCCCAACCCGCATAACCGGGCACTAGCAAAGGTAAACCTGACATGACATGTTTTTTGTCATGATTTGTAACTTGTAAACCTTCTTTCTTGTTAATCTTATGTTTTCGGTCAGTTTTTTTCGTCGTCCCGGCAAAAATAAAAATGTTGGAATTGTCTAATCCATAGGACCTCTGTCGGAGTTGAGGTGTCACCGGCTCCAAAGAAGACAGGAGTTAGCTGGAGACTGGAGTTAGAGGAGAAGGAGCCTGGTCACGAATCTTGACGCAATCTGACGGTGGAGAAATCTATAAGAAAAACTTTGCTGATTTCCTGTCAAATGCTATTCAGCAATTCTGGATGATGTTTCAGTTCTGTGCTAAAAGGAAATGTTCTGTGAAATCTTGTATTGCGAAATATTTACCGATTCCAGTTGGATTTTCCCTCATTATATTATGATGATTCCAACTAGCAACAAGAATAATGTTTTTTTTCAGCTAGAGACATGTGCTAGCCAAGTTTAGTTGAATCATACGTAGGTAGCTGGTAGCCTGGTAGGATCAGGTATTGGGGCATAAACATAACCGTACGTAATGCTGCTGGCTCTCTACACACCACTTTGATCAAATCCAGAAGACCAAATTAAACTATATGGAATGCACGATCTTGGCATAACCTACGAATGGACATTTTCTTTTAACAAAGGTAACGATCTTGCGGAGTTGCAGGTATCCATTCCATCCAACTAATTTGACGCCCATTCCAGCCGTTTACTTACTTTCTCTGATCAATCACTGCACAGCAAATGGCAAACGGGGAGTGTCGATCGATCAGACGATTTGATTTTCTTCAGGCAGAAGCAAAAGGAAGAAACAGATCGACGACGAACAATCGGCGCACCACCAAGCTTCAACCTCGGCAGTACACAATGCTGCTGCTGCTGCCGTGTAAAGCGTACAAGATGATCTACACTTATATCGGATAAGAGATCAGGCTAGTACTTTATTCAAAACCTTTTCGTCTTCATCATCTTCTCTATCGCTAGCAGGAAAAGCGGAGGAGGAGGAGGAGAAGACGAGATGGATGGATAGATAGGCGCCAGTGCGTCAGCTTCCACTGTTCTCGTACGACATTGGCATTGCCAAAGCCCAGCCATGGAGGAGTCCACCTGCTAGTAGCTCCCAAATTTGCATTCGTTTCTTTCTTTAACTCCCTCTCTGTCTGTCTCTCTGTCGTCTCTGAAGAGATCATATGATCAAATCCTTTGCTTGCCAAGGAGCAGATTTGACGACCTCCAAACAGTCAAACAGTCATCAGCTGTAGGCTGTTGCTGCTGTGATGGATGATAGGTATCAATTCCTGTGTTCTTGGATGCATATGCATGGCCCAGGAGGGAAGCGATCAAAGGCTAACCCTACACTGTTTGGCTGCTTTTGTGTGCATGCTTTTGTTTTTCTGATTTTTTTTCTTTTTGCCAGCCTTGCACACTGTTTCGCTATGACCTTGCACGTTGCACGTAGCTGAAGTCAATAGGCAACGTTGGCCAAGTGCTGTTGAGGTGGAGTCCATGCGGCGCCAAGTCATCTCGACTCCGACGTGACGGCTGCTCATGTGCAAATTAATTTTCTCATGTCGGGTGAAAACTTACCTTTGTTTTCTCATGTCACCTTAAAAAGTCATCAAAACTTTTAGAAAATAAAAGTCCCTTTAAATTGTAGTAGGAATGAAAAAAATTTCTAACAAAAATATACGTGTAAAACAGAGTATTACAAACACAAAAAAATACATGAATTGAATAAGAAAGATAGACTCATATTTTTTTAAAAGGTTGAACATCTTGCTAAATTTTCCTCCAAAATCTACATCCAATGAACCAATCCGTAGAAATATTATAATATTTGGAAAACTCCAATTATTTAAATCAAAGACCAAATAAAATATATTTCCTCTAAATCAAAGGCCAAATAGAAAATTTTACTATAGGATTTCAATCCCTTGAAATTCCACTATAAAACTTTTAATTCAAAAAAGCCCTAAAAATATGGATCGCTATGTGTTATATCACTTTACATGTATGTTTCAAATTCATGATAGTATTGTATGTGGTATTTGCGTATGTAGTACGTACAGTCATGCATGATGTTGGGCTCATGCGGCGGCGGCTGCGTCATGTCAATGCCAATGTCAAGCAAAGGGAAACGAAGAAATTAAAGAAGTCAAGTTGCAATATGCTAAAGAAAGGGAAGAGTACACAGGTGCATTGCGTTGCAATGGACCGGCTGCTGGAAAAGATGGGGAAGATTTGGGAGCACTCTTTTCGCCGAGATATAAAGCGATCGATCGATTTACGTCTGCCATGTCGGCATTGCACATTGCCAGCCGCTTTGCACGTACGCATATATAGCCAATTTCATTCCTCGCTGCTGCTGCTGCCATCGTGGTGGGGCCTACGGGCTCGTCACCATGTTAAATTTAGTTATCTGTACTGTATCTCCTTTTGCTATTTCCTGCTCTTTGACATGGATTAATCATATGTGACAGCCGGAGATAATCTTAGTTATTAGTAGATTCTAGGAGTAATCCGCAAAGGCTACTTACCAGCTGAGTGCGTTGCGTGCATCTCTCTCTTTTTATCTACAACTTACTCCTACATTTTTAATCGTATGCCATCAAACGGTTTTTTAATAAATGGTTAGGCCTAAATTAATTCTAATTTTATGGACTCATAATAATAGTATATTAAAAACCAACGGAAAAACATCTCAACTTAAATAAATTGCTGATTGAGAGCATTTATTAAACGATTAATGTGATGGTGAAAATGCCACGTGCGTGCTGAGCCAAGCTATGAGCGACACGACGGGGTCGGGCATCAATGGAGTGATGTTGCTCCGATAGCGGCCGAGACCATAATTACGTTATCATCCCGTAACGCTTCTATCTCTCGTGTTCTCTCTTAGTACACATCTCTTAATAATGACGTTAATCCGGTAATAGACGAGACAATAATGTATCGTCAATCCTTAATGTTCCTCTCTCTCGCTTCTCGAGTAGATAGAGATCTCTCACTTGAATCCAACTAGTTCTGTTCCTGCGTAGCTTGAGTTTTCTTCGGTCCTGAATACCTATGTGCACAGGTATTTGGAACAAGCAAGCTTTCTAACCTTCGTCCACCAATATACCTACACAAGTAGTAGGCCAGTGATCAAGTTTTCGGGAAGCGCATTCTTCACGTAACTGCTCTGCTTCATCCTCTGCATCTCGCTGACACTGCTTCCTTTGCATCGGGTTGTCTCTGTTTTCTTTGTATCAACCTAATCATGTCGACCAGTACTGGGAACAGCGGCAATGGCAGCAACGGAGGAGGAACAACGGTAATGGCAACTGCAACGACGGCGACAACACCAACATTGCTGCCTCTAGATCCGAAACATTCTGTGGGCATGTTACTCTATTCACTTTAGTGTTAAACATGTTAATAGATGATGCTATTACCATTATTAATATGTTCATGACTAGTACAATCATTAGATCATCCGTTTATTTATATGTCATGTTTAGTATATTATTTTTTTAAAATTTAAATATATCAAATTATGGCTAAATTTCTAACTATTTTTTAGTATTTTAAGTATTTGGTAAAAGTAGTTTTGGTAGTGTCGTGGGCTGTTTGGTTAGGAGATTAAAATTTTAGTCTCGTGTCACATTGGATGTTTGGACATTAATTTAAAGAACTAAACATAAACTAATTATAAAAATAATTACAGAATTAGAGGATAATTCACGAGACGAATCTATTAAGTCTAATTAATTCATGATAACAAATGTTTACTGTAGCATCACATCGTTAAATCATGACGTAATTAGACTCATTAGATTCATCTTACAAATTATCCTTTGATTATAAATGAATTTTATAAATAGTCTATATTTAATACTTTAAAATATGCATCTAAATGTGGCACTATTTTAGTTCCCTAAGAACTGTTTTATTCATCGGAGGTCCATCGAACTGGCTCTGAAACAGTAAGCACATTGGAGCCCATTTGCTTTTGGGCCTTTACATGGACACCAACTCAAACCCTCAAAATCTTGCTCTGGGTTGAATCATCCCCTTACCACAAAGTCGGATGTAACATCTTCTTCATATTAAAAAAAATATAAATCAACTTTTTTAATGGTTTAAAAAATAATTTTTAATAACCAGATTGACTCGATGAGTCAGCAGATAGGACCGCGTGCCATCCACTCACTCCCTCCCACCTCCCACCAAGCTCGTTTCTGCAGAGCTGACGGAGATGGTGGCGTGTCCAGTTTCCGCCACGCCAGCTCGCCGCTGCACGTACGCCGCCACGGATGGCCACCGCGGGATGAGAGAAGCACAATAGACTTAATCCTATTCTCATACATGTAGATTTGAGCCAAGTGGAGTATCTTGATATCTTGTATTCCTGTTGTACCAGAGGGAAAGGATCAAAGGAATCAGCATCTGCTGTCTGCACTGCAACGAAGTGATGCAGCGATGCATGGTGAAGTTGATCAGATGAGCCATGCCATGCACCAGCGGGGTCCAAACTCTGCCTGCCCAACCTTTTCAGTTTTCACCATGCATTCAGATTCACAGTCAGCAAGGAGACCAGCATGCCCGTCCTAGTACTAGTATACATGCTGCCAAGTGCCAACCTCACTACAGTAGTACGTGCCCACACTGCTGCCGCTATAAAATCACACCGAGACCGGAAAAGACCCTGACGTTGCAACTGTGCCCAACTTTAACTGGCACTGCACGAGACAAGCAGTAACCAACAAGATCCATCGTGAAAGGATTCAGAGTTTCAGACATCGAGCCCAGAACGGGTGATAGTTTTGTTTGATTCAGGATTCGTGAAGAGTGAAGACCATAGACTTGATTCAGCATTCAGTATTCAGATTTTCTTTTGAGAGAGGTATTCAGGATTCAGATTTCTGAAGAGTGAAGACCATGCTAGCAGTGTACGTTCAAAATAAGGAAACGCTCATGTGATCGACTCACCGACCCATCTGCTCACGTTGCCCCATGCCCCAACCCACCTGGTTCTGTTCTGCATTTCTCTCTTCTCAAAAAAAAAAAAGGTCACAGGTTTGGTTGCTGCAATGTGGAGACTAAATTAACTTTTTTTGACAGCATGGAGACCAATTAATTACTTCATCTTCCCAATTAATCAACCCAGTTTTTGTACTAGATGCAGCTACCCCTCACCGATCCATGGTGATAATCTATACAATTCGCGAATCGCGATACGGCCCGAGGTCAAAGTGTCGGGCCGTCACATGGCGCGCATGGCGGATGCACTGCTGGCACGAGGTGCTCCGGCGGAGACAGCAACGGCAGCGGCGAGCACGGGCCGACGACGGCCGCGGCGGCGGCGATCTCTACCACTGCAGCCAGTGGCGGCCGCGGGCGGTGCAGAGACACGCGAGTACGGTGGCGACCGCTTGGCCGGCGACGATGAGGGGGCTGGGCGCCGTCAGCGAGGCGCTGTTCGACGCGTCGTAGTAGCCGCCGCCGCCGCGGTTGAGGAAGGAGACCGTGTCGTTGATCAGAGGCAGCCCCGTCCCCGACGCCGATGGGTTCGTGCCGCCTACGGACGACTTGAGGCTGGAGTGACAGCACACCATAGTTAGTTAGTTGATCACCTAGTTACGCGGCCATGGCTACGTGTAGGTAGTGAGTTCATTGAACGCTCCAAATTAACTAGTTGCTTGGAGCTTAATTAGTCGGCACCAGATGCTAATTAAGCCTGCAATTAATCATCTTCAACGTAGCCACGTACATTGGATCATGCATGATCATTGACCAACCATATCAACCCACGTTCATGTCGATGATTTGATGGTTGGCACATGATACTGCATTGATTCATCTGTTTGGTTAATTACCTGGAGATGCTAGGGCAGAAGACGACGAGGTAACTGGCGGTGCCGGAGGCGCAGGTGAAGGTGGACGTGGCGTCGTCGTAGGCGTAGCTGTAGGCGCGCGGGCACGCGTTCTTGAAGAACTGCGAGTACGCCGACGGCTGGCACGTCGCCGGGGTGCTGAACGCGCCGTTGCAGCAGTACTCCGGCGTGCCGAACGCCTCGCACGCGCTCTTGCAGGCGATGCCGGCGCCGTCGGCGCCGGCCACCTTCAGGTCGGCGGGGCACGGCCCGTTCAGGTCCACCAGGCATCCCGTCGCGCCGCACGCCGCACCGCCGGCGCCGCCCTGCGGCACCACCACCATCGGCAGGTTGGAGCCGTCCACGAGGCTCACGTCGTAGAAGTCGTTCCCGCCGGCGCCGTTGAGGGTGAACTCGGCCAGCGTAGCGGGCGGCGCCGCGCCGCCGCCGGCGCACTCCACGGCGCCCGACCCGCAGTCGCCAGTGGCGCACGCGAACCGGCCGGAGCCCGGGTCGGCGGCGCAGAGCGTCCGGCCCCAGACGCGGCCCGACCACGCCGCGGGCGCGTCCACGGCGCGCGACTCCCCCGGCGCCAGCGCGAACCCCGTGGTGGCCAACGGCGGCGAGCCGGCGCTGGACAACAGGCCCGGCCACACCGTGTAGGCGCAGGAGTTGGTCAGCGTGAACGTCGTGCACAATGCCCCTGCAACAACAGCAACAATCTCATCAGTAATCATCAAACACAGCTACAGCCACATTGCACAGCTGATCACAAATGCAACTACGTACTTGAGAGTGAGATCAGTAGAAGAGTGACGGGGAAGAGACTGCGAGGCTTCGCCATTGCCGGTTGCAGCGAGCTGGATGGATCGGAAAACGAGTGTGCGTACGATTTCTTGATGGATTTTGGTGGAGTTCGTGGTAGCGATGCGATGCGCGTAATCAAGCACCGGGGTTATAAGAGAGAAAGCTTGCTTGGAGCCTCGTGATGGCCGGTGCTGCGCAGCGCAGGTCAACATGCATGTTAGTATCTCTCTGTGCTACATGCTGGCTCAACGTTCGAGTTTGCTGCACAGGAGGAGCGGCCAATCAGAGACTGCCACGTGGTGGAAGCAGATGAATTGGTGAAAACCGCGAGATTTTACCCTGGTATGAAGCGACATGAAAGCCTTTCGTGTAGCAACACTTGCTAATTACTACCAATTTGCATTAGTATTACTACCATGTTTACTTTACGCTAGAGTTAGCATACTCTGCTAATCTTTACAGTAGCTTGAAGCAAATGTTGAGTTGAGACCCAGAAAAATGTGAATCTAGAGGAGACGAGGTGGTGAGCGTCGTTGTGATCTGTGGGGGGTTGCAGAGACATTCGTCATCCTTCCCGGAACGCCAAAGCGGGATTCGCGGTGAAGAATCTCACTAGCGAGAGAGTGTGATGAGCTCCGAGACTCCGAGTTGGCTGCCAACTGCCTGCTGGCTGCTGCTCATATGCATGCTCTGCTCAACTCATATTTGATCCCATCTCTGACATTGCCATCACTACCTGTTTCTTTGCTTATTATTACATGCTCCTCCATCTTACAACTCGATCTGAGAGATGCAGTTAATTATAAAATGTGTATTTTTGAACTTTCTTAAGACTTTTTTCTTCGCGAGGAAGAACTTGCTAGGGGCTACATCTTTTCTCGTACAACGTATATATCGATATCAAATTTTGAGTTTTAAAACTCAAAACTTAATTCTCTGAAGTTGATTTTAAGGTTTGTTATTATATATTTTTTTTAACATTGGTGTTTAAGTAACACATGTAAAAATTTTAAACATAAATTATTTTTTATCGTTAATACGCTGTTTGGGGTTATTATCATCCATGGCCAACCAATGACAGCCTTAGATTAGTGCTATGATATATACGCTTTCCCGTATTTGTACTTATTGGGAAAAAAAGAGCAAGATCAGTGTTGACGGTCATTTGGACTGGACAATGCAAACTACTACATGATCTTCCTGTTCATCTGCCAAATGTGTTTGTCGAATGCTGTTAAACCCTATTTCAAGTTTGTGCTCAAGTGCTACATCACCACTAACTAGTAATATGCCCGTGCTGACGCTACGGTGTCATAATATTTGCTTAATAAACTATTAAAATTTTATTTTATACAATTAGAAATAATTTTTGTGGAATATGTCCATTTGAACTTTAATTCACATATTATCAAATATATTAAAGGTAAAATATGATAGTATGATATTGTCATAAAATAATAATAATTTAAGGCCATCTATAATCTGAATTCACATCAATTAACCATCTCAATTTTATACTAACTATAGATACGAGTGAGAGCCATATGAAAAAGGTTAAGAGTGAAATAAAAATATATGTTCTGATTCCATAAAAATACTTTTCTTGTGTTTTTGTTTAATATCTAGCTATCCTCCACCTAAAAGCATCCAGAATAAATAATGGATAGAAGAACAACGTTAATTTAATTTCTAGACAAAAACTAAGGACACCAAAAATGAACTTACAGAAATAAAAAGATCGAAAAAATAATATGAATATGAAGAATGTAGCTGATAACATCAATTATCAATCTTTTTTCAAAATACCAAACACCATATAACTGATTATAACTGATAACCAGTTTACTTGATGCTAGACAAACGTCAAGACGACTAATTGATGATGTCCATTTATGCTATCATGTGAGAAATTTATCTCAAATAATCAAATATATTAGGCTAACTAGTTGATGATGTATTCATTAGGTACAGTTCACTATAAAAAGTAGTAACTCACCGAATGAATGATGATGTTTTTTTTGATGAATGCTAGCAATCGTTTTTCTCCATTCTGATGCTAGAGAAATAATGTTCGACTGACTTAATAAGATATAATCAGTGGAGAAAGAAAAAAGAAAAAGAAAAGATATGAGAGAAAGGGAAAGGAAATAGGACGAGGAGCATAGGTGCCACGACGGACCGAGGTTGAACGGACGTGCGCACGCGGGCGGGGAAGCACGGGTCTCACCTCGCATGGCCCAACATGAGGCCCACCTAACCAGCGCTAATTTTAAGTAAAATAGGTAAGAAGGTTTGATTGTTAATTGCTAATCATAAATTATATGATTGTGTGATGAAAGTACATTTTATGTTAATACATGTGACCTCAAGTATCACTCGTACTTGTATAATCAACCGGATAAATTTGTCTGGTCGCCTCATGTTCAGACTTCAGATGGGCGGCTCACTGCTCACCTATTCAGAGTTCAGATGGCATGGGGCTATGAATATGCCTTAGACAAACGAACCAGCCGTACGTGTTTAGTGCTAACAGGATATTTTGACAATTGTGAGATCTACCACAATTTTCTGTAGCGGACGGTATGTCCTCATCGATCGAGTTTGATTATTTTGTCAGTGGACTCTAATTCTGAATTGGCTGGGATGAACAACTGGTTTTTAACATATATTTTTTTATTGATTTTATAAAACTATACACATTTAAAATAAAATTGGTAAAAGATGCGAACTTGCACTGTCGCACGAGTTCGCTCGGGGAGGACGCGATCTCGCAGCGGCGCGTGCGAGTTCGTTGGTTTGCCTAGCGAACTAGCTAGAATGACCCGCGAGATCGCTGGTTCGCCAAGCGAATTGGCTGGGATAGGACGCTAATGACCCAATTAATAATAATTAATTTATGACGACGCTAATTAATTAATTAATTCTCATGAGCTCATTTTCTTCATGCGAACTCGTGTCGCACACTCTCCATGCGAATTCGCAGTTCGCACCTTATTCCGTAATAACGGTTTACTTCTGTCAATATTTTTTAAACATGTATATTATTGTAGAACCGATGAAATAAAGGTATATATTCAAAAAAAATTAACCCAGTAGTAAGTAGAGCCTTATTGGCCCACCTTATTGGCCTAGCAAGTAGAGCCCATTCTGCAGTGTCTATTCTTCTTTACTCAGGCTTTACTTAGGCCCGATCCATGTCTCAACGAGAAAGGAAAGAGGGCCCGGTTGCAGTAAGTGGCAAGGGGCTAAATGACACAGTCCCGAACTTCTTAATAGTATGATTTTTTTCAAAAAAGTACTCCATTCATTTCATATAAATCATCATATAACAAAAAAATCAGAAATTTTAAATTAATCATCATATAACCATACACCCTTCGTGTTTTAACATACACTTATGTATATAAATCGAGTATGCATGTAGACATTTAAGGCAGTAAAGTTCTCGTTTTTTTATGGCGAGAGTAAAAGTGTGCATGTTTATTTTGCCACCACATACTCATATTAAATAAAATATAAAAAATTTAAAGTTTTCTTTGTCTAGATAAAAAAATTATATGATAATCAATATGAAACAGAGAGGAAGTACTTTTTATATATGAATTTTTAAAATATTATTTCAAATTCATTTTCCAACTTTATAATGTTTAATTTATGTGTTTGTATTCTCGAATAGTTATCCCAAAAACAATCCGCTATTAAGCTATTCAGCACAAAAGAACAATGACACTCGTTTATGCTTTCTTTTAGCTACTGTTTCACCTGACGCTCTCTCAAATTAAAAACAACCGAGTCTCTCTACTAAAAACAACAAAAGGAGCACAAAAAAAGGAAACAAAACGATTTTAAAAGATAATGTTGACACATACAGAAATAAAAATAAACGTGGAGGCTTATGATGTGCGTGACAGTTGCAGGCACGCCCACCTTTTTTGCCTGCCTACTCCACTGATGTTCATTCGGCGCGCTGAACAATCGAATGCAGACAAGATAATCTAGCTACCAGCTTAACACACCAAACCAATCAAATTCATCAGCATTTAACTAATCCACGACCACAAAGAGGATGGAATCGTGGTGTTCGATTGTTTCCAACCGCTACAGCCATGTGCCCATTTTGCATGCGATGAGTGATGACATCTCAAAAGTGCAGAGAAAATACCTTCACCGAGTCACCGACGCAGGCTTTGGCAGGCTGTGCACAAAGGATGAGACTGAAATTACAAGAGGAACCAGCCATTCAACCGTGCCCAGATGACAGGTATATGGTACTACACCACTACTGAAGAATCTGTGAACCATCAGGGGACACCGGCAAAATCAGTTCATGGCTGTCGTTATGCTCTTATAGGGAAGGGCCCATCTGCTGTTAATACGAGCAACAGACGGGACCTGACACTGCCTGGTATGAGAAAGGAAGAAAAAGCTAAATAGTGTTAGAACAAGTTCGAGATCCAAATAGTAGTACCCATGCAACCAATTAGGTTTCAGTCTTTCAGAACCTCACATACCTGAACATGGGTCGTGCACCGATTCTTGATAGGAAAACTACAAAGATCAGCTGGCAATTGCTGTGACAGTTTGGTCAGGTAATAACTGATGACCTCAACAATCTCAGGCTACATTCTGTCACATCACATGAAACTGAGTATGTGATTTGTTTGAACTGATGAAATGGGTTGTCTGAAAGGTACTCGTAACAGGACTAGACAGGAACCTAGCCAGGTTACATCCACATCAAAATTATGAAGCAAATTGTTGTTGCGGTAATGTATACTATGGAAAATTTGGAAAGCACAACTTATTGCACTCACAACCACGAAAAAAGAAAGTAGTTACTTTATCGGCATGCATTTCCTAAGTAAAAAGGTATTCCAGCATACTTGTCAAGTAATTTCAAAGAGAATACAGACCTACAGGAATATGATCCGCCCCCTCATAGTATTAGTATATACAGAAAACAATGAATATACTGCTACAGATATGCTGCAAAGAAGAACAATATTCTGACGGCAAAGACTATAAGATCAAAACAAGTACCTGGAACACCTTTCCAGTATAAGGTTAACCTCTGGTGAAGTTGACTAGTGAAAAGACTGGAACCTGTAATTGCATCTCAAGCATGAAGGAAAAATTGGTGAAGTGTACGGTCATCATTGTGCAGAGAAAACAGTCTAACTGTGAGGTTGCACATGTGCGCGCGCACACACAAGAGTAAGAACCTTAAAGAAAATTTCTTTTATAGATGAGCGAAATGTAATATACAGGATACATAGGCCAAAGAGAGTACAAGATGCTAATCTCCTGAAACTATACCACCAACAAGAGCAACTTAAGTTCTGACCATCAAAGCCTACAAACCCCCCAGGACACCTGAAGCAAAATTACCACTCAGCATGAATAACCCAACAAAAGATGTAACTTCAACAACTTTTTTCTTATGTCGGGGACGAAGGTTTATCCAGAGTATAAATACAAGCCACCTGATGTATGTACAGCACTTGGCCATTGCAAAGAAGAACAGCTTTATATTCTTCTTTCATGCCTTCCGACAACACAAAGTGATCTAATGGTAGCCTTTTGCACCTCTGGACTGGTACAGTTCCAATCTGATCTTCGCCTCTGGCAACAAGCTCTCAATTAGCAGATCTTGCATCATGAATGACTGTTTGGAGGCCCATTCAAGCACTGTAAGGATCTCTGCTTGCGCCAACTCCTCGCTATCTGGGACATTGTGTGCAATGTAACATACAAGGGTGAGTGCTGCAAGCTGCACCACCTGCTCACTGAAATACACGAGCTGAACAAGGTGCTTCGCACCACCCGCACTGATGATCGCTTTAGAGTGATCAACGTGCAGGTAATTCTCCGTGCATGCAAACTTGGTCAGGGAAAGTGCTGCCTCCCGAGAGACATCAGCTTCCCTCTCATCAAGAAGTTTCACCAATGGCCCAATGATCCGAGTCTCAGTTGCACGGAAGGTTCTGGACAGGCAGCCTAATGAGACAATGCAGGGAATAAGGAGATCATCAAACTCGGCCTTGTCGACAACACGTAAGAGTTGGTCAACAACAGCACGGGCAGCAGGTGAGGTTGGCTTAAATGCTGACCGTCGCAGGTCGGAATTCTGCTCAGCAACACTGCAGATTTCCATGAGCGCCATGGCAGAATTGTATTGCACATCACCTTCACCTTTCTCAAGTAGCACCGCGAAGCAAAGCAGAGCCCTTGACTCAGTGATGCTCTTGCAGATAGCTGCATTGCCCTTGGCAAGATGCCACAGCGCCTTTGCTGCATTTGCCTTCATATATGCCTTTGTCTCAGGGTCCTCAAACTCCCTGCCCCTTGTAGTCGTTCCTGACAATGATGCGTTGTGCTGCTTTGATGCGACGACACCGCCATTACTGACCTTACCACTGCTCCCATTAGCCTTTGTAGCCATGGTGGAATGGACCAAATTGTGCATCTCGTTCTTGCTCTGCGAAACGTGTCCAGTTGGGTGCCTCGTAACGCCATGCTCCCCTGCGTCCATCAAGTCCGGGATCAACGCCCGGCTGGTGCTGTTCTTCTTGTCCATTACCACGGAGTGTATGGACATCTTGGACGACGTCACGGCGTACTTGGAGTGCTCCTGCACCGTCTCGAACGCGAGGTGGCCGACGAGCAGCCGGATCACGTTGTGCTGCGCGAAGGCGTCCTGGCACTTGGGGTGGTTGGCGGCCAGCTCCGAGACGGCCCAGGCCACCATGGCCTGCACCTTCATGGGGCCCTCCTTGAGCACCTTGGCGAAGGCCGTGCACGCTCCGGCGCGGACCATCTGCTCGACGCACTCCGGATCGCGGCCGAGGAGGCCGATGGCGAGCGCGGCGTTCTCTTGGCCCTCGAGCTTGCCCTCCTTGACCAGCCTGAGGAGCGGGGGGACGCCATCCTCCTCGATGATGAGCTTGGAGTACCTGTCATTGTCGCGGGCGAGCGAGACGAGGCTGGCGGCGGCGTCGGCGCGGGCATCGAGGTTGCCGGTGTAGAGCACGGCGATCTGCTCCCAGATTAGGAAGAGGATGGGCTCGTTCTGGGCGATGGGGGGCAGGCCAATGTGGGCGTCGAAGTCGTCGTCGTCGGAGGCGGAGGAGGAGACGCGGAGGAGCCATGAGAGGTCGCCGATGGAGTTGTCGAGCTGGTTGGCCATCTTCTTGAATGAGCCGGCCGGGATGATGGTGAAGACGCGGCGGACGACGCCGTGGGCGCGGCACTTGTCGACGAGCGCCAGGGCCTTGTCGAGCGCCTTCTCGGTGTCGTCGAAGATGCGGCGCGCGGGGCGCTCGTAGAGGTCGGCGCGCGCCGCCTGGCGGAGCAGCCCGGCGAGGCGCTCCACCTTGGCCTTGAGCTCCATGCAGTCCTGCCGGAACGTGTACGCCTCGTCCGACCACTTGATCACCTGCTCCGCGAGCTGGATCGGCCGCGCCAGGATCTGCTTCAGGTCGTCCATCTCTCCCCTCCTCGCCGCCGCGCCGCCGTCAACTCCGAGCCGCAATGGGTGGGAGGGTGGAGTATCCTGCCCGCCCGCCCGCCCGTCGGCCGGCTGGGAATCCTCTCCCTGCCTCCTCCGCAGGGGGGGAAATGAGGGGAGAATTGGAGGAGGAGGAGGAGGAGGAGAGGGAAGTTGGAGGTGGTGATGGTGGGGAGGAGTAAATTTGGAATCGGCCCTGCTTTTTTTCTTTTTTGGAGCGGCGGGTACTTGGGCTGCGCGTCGCGTGAGCTGGTGGGAAGCCAGCCGAGACGAGGACGGCAGCAGCAGCAGCAGCAGCAAACCGCCCGTGTCGTCTCGTGCGTGCGTGCGTTTCGCTCGTTTCCCCCGCTATATGTGCGGTGGTTTTTCGGCTGGAGCGACGTGGTGCGGGCGTCAATGGCCCCCGGGTGTTTTGGGTGGTTGGCTTGGCTGTCCCGGGTGTGGTGTGGTGTGATGTGGTGCGGTGTGCAGGCTGGCTTTGGCTTGGTTGGGTCTAGCTCGAGCGAAGGAGCGAGTGGCAACGTGCCGGGCGGCGTGGGGTGGTGGACTGCGGGTTTAGGTGCCGCACCACGTGGATGGATGGACTCATTATATGGAGCCGTGATGTGCGGTGCCGCGATGCACGATCGCTACTCCTATGACTAGCGGGGATCAGGCACGTTCTGAAGAACATTTTCGAAATTAGAATGTTAATTAGAGAAAATAAAATGATTTGCACGACTAGATCCTGTATGGTTGTGAGTATAGTAGTGTCGAATGATTCCTCTGTTACATATGAAATATAACTGTATCTATCATAACAGAAGCAAGATTTGAATATAAACGTGATCTGCCCTTTACAAACTACCTGCAAAGTCCGCTGGTTTGTAGAAACATTCTTCATGCTATGTCCTTTTCTAATGTTAATGTTAGAGTTTGTGTTTGATATATATATACAGAGTCGATTAAAACTTAGAGCTGTAAATGCAACCATGTAAAGATCTCAAATTAATATCCTAGACACTATTTACAGATAGATAAGCATGTCAGTTGTAACCACGTGGTAATAATAAGTATATGTGAGAAACAATAGGTCGATGGCTAGTTGATCTTATATAGAGTTATTTCTCCGTAATCAATACCTCAGGGATCTTGTATAGAGTTATTTCATGGTTGGTTTTATGACGTCGGTGATGGACCTTTTTATAACAACAAAGGTCCATTTTATAAGTAATTAATTTTTTATTAAGGCGAATACATTGTTAACGGTGTTGTGCCAATTGACACTTCTAAAAAATTTTGGTAGACCACGCTAAATACTGTTTGTAACAAATAAGACATCTTCTTTTTAAATCGACTCCTGCTATAAATTACTTAAATTTTGCCTTTCACATCAAACACCTAGAAAAAGAGTGGTGTCCAGACACTATGTCACAAACAAATAGGATATAAGGGGGAAAAATTCTTTTCCCCACTTTATTCTGAGAATGGGAGGAACTTAAGATGTATTTATCCATTTGTGATCTAATATTTTTATCTCAATGGGTTGTGTCTTGCTACAGGATCAGACCGGCTTATATATCCTCGGACACATGTAAAATTATAAGCATTCCCTTAAGATCACAAAAAGATCTGTTATGCCCTTGAAAAGCAAGAACCCTAAGGTCATATTTAGATATTAAGTATTTCAAGTCACTTGTTGACTCACGAAAGTTTCAAAATGTACATTTGAGTAGTCCCCTAAATATCACTGTTATCAGTTTACCTGAGTGGTTGAAACGGTTCCCGTGACATCTTTTTCTAAAATATTTCTCTCTTGGTGGCGTAGCCGTGCAGTTCCTTCTCTTTTTAGCGAATGGTATTTTCCTCCCGTGGATCGCTCGAACACTCTTATCCTCGATAGCCGGGCCTTCATTCTCCATAATTCGGGCGTCTTCTATTTTCCTTCCAGGATAGTTCGAACAGTATCTTCATTGTTGGGCACTTTGGTAAAACTCGTGTTGTGGTAGAATAGGAGGTAGGGCACCTGATGCCCTGCCACAACAAGTGGCATTCTATTAACAAAATAAAGTGGGTGACATTACACTAGTTTGTAATGTGATCAATGGCAGTAACAGCGTTCCTTTTGATGAATGCAAGGCAAAAGAAGAAAAAAAAAACAAAATGACAACAGATGGACATTTCAATTCACCAATAGATAATCCTTAACACTCAATTTGGCAACATATAAATTCTAAAATTAGACATTTGCAATAGCTGTTTAATTTTCACATGACCAAAAGCAGAATCTGATAGAACGTTAGAAGTTCTAGCCAACCGCATTCTGTGAAATGAAGCTGGTAGACGCAAAAGGAGAGTGCAACTGTACATAGTACTCTCTCCGTTTCGTTCCATGTTAATATATCTATAAATTTAAATAAATATATAAATATATGAAACATATACCTGAATTTATGCATAAAATATATTCAAAACATAAAATATTTTATAATATGAAACAGGTGAAGTAACAAACTTAGTCATTGCAGCACTCCAATTGTCTTGCTATAACCTGGCCTCATGGATATAGCTAGCATACTACACATCCCGTTGTTTAATCCCAAGTCCCCATCAAAACAACGGTGGCATTAGCAACCGTTTCTTAATTTTCACACAAAAAAGGACGCAGTTTTTTGGACGTTTGGTCATGGACACCACCAAACTGCCACCATTCAGGACAGCACGCAACAACAGCTGCAGAACTTCAGGACGATCAGAGCAGCATCGTTGTCGTCGCGTCCAATTGCAAGCTTTTTCGTCAGGCGTGAGACGAGCAAAAGAAATGCAAATGTCGCATTTGTCAGTATCGTCCTCTCTTGCACCAACCGAACAGAACGAACACGATATGGGAAAAAGAAAGTGGCCACATGCTGATACAGCTTGTAGAAAAATAATTTTAGGCTATTGTTCTACACCAAAATGATCTCAATTTCATAGATCTTTTTTACCGCCAGAATTACTCCAACTATTTCTCTGAACACTTATCATGTGCTGAAACAGCTGTTGGTTTATAATTTTTTGACTTCTCGAGAAGACGAAAAACAGCTGTTTGATTTGTTCGTGCGGTCCACTTTGATGTTACAAACTTGCAATTATTGCGAGAATCAGGCGACTTAACAGCGAACGGATTCTTCGTTTCCAACTAAATTAAAGTACTGAAGTAACCCGTCATTGCTGTTTGGAAGCAGCAGAGCTTGAAATGGTCTTCATGCTAACCTGGTCAATGCAAGCAAAAAAAAAATTGCTTACATGCTACTTGCACTATAGGCTATAGCAGTGTGCTGCAGGTAGTAGAATCGTAGAATGGACTTGGTCAGTTCAAGATCTCCTCACTCACATGCTACTCACCGGCTGACCGAGTAGTAGCCTGTCAGCAACGCTGGCAAGCGGCCGATCGATTCCTCTGCTCGATCGTGTTGACACTGAACCGGCGGTGCCGGTGAAGACTGAAGATGATAACATCAGTAGCACTGTAGCAGGGACAGAAAATGCAACCAAGGGAATCATCCAATGCCTGCCCTGGTAGGTGTTTGATCTCTGTGAAGCGAAGAACAGCTGGGAGAAAGTTCAGGAAATGGAGAAGACGACGAGCGATCAATCAATCTGGTCTGGCTTGGTTGTTCGCTGCGGCGGTGGAGAAGACGGCATGGCCACAGCAGACAACTGAACTCTGTGTCTGCATAGCTGATAAACTGAATGCTCACAAATAAGATTCTCAATTGCCGGTTGCCGATGGATTTCCCTTACTGTTTAGACAGGGCTTACAGTTATCGGACAGTATCACGGTTGGGCTAAGTTCGCTTCATGGTTAGTGAGGAAGATTTTTCATGCACACAAAACGAGAAAACCAATTAATATGTAAAGTTGAAAAATAAAAGCAAAGCATTCTATCGCATGGCTACCAAATAAACTGGTAGGGTTATTGCTCACGAGTGATTCCTTCCACCACGGAATGGGTATTCGGAGACTTCTGGTTTGATTTTTTTTTTAACGTTTGGTTCGGCATCATTAGGTAACCATCGTAATTGCATCGTAATTGCAGGGATGCTTTGTGCAAAAATGGAGGAGTGATAGATCTTAGCCTTGGCCCTCCCATCGGAAGGTGGACGTGAGGCGTGAGGTGGTGTTGCGGCGGGCCGCCCCGGGTTCGCTTGTCCTCTCGCCGGCGGCTTGGACTGCCGGAGATTCGCCTGTAGGTACACCAACAATATTGGCAAAGGCGAATCCATCGCGGCGGCGCCGGCGCCGGCGGAGGTGTAGGTGGCCGGCTTCCGGCTGGGGAATCCTCGCGGCGGCGGGGATGGTGAAGATAGTGACGTACAACGTGAACGGGCTGCGGCCGCGGGTGGCACAGCATGGCTCGCTCCGCCGCCTCCTTGACGCCCTCGACGCCGACATCATCTGCTTCCAGGTCCGTTCAATCGCTTGCCCGTCTCCTCGGCGACACTCTGCAGCATCACCAGCTCATGCCTTCCAATTTGTATCGTCATGTATATAAACCCTAGCTGTTTAACTGTTGGTAGGCTACTACTTCAGAAGTGATTCACTCACTGTAAGTCACCACCGACGATGTAATCTATCGCATTGTTATATTTAACGAATGCGCTAAATTAGCATTGTGTTGCCATAGCCGCTTGATTTCATAGAAGTTCAGAACGTGTACCATTTGTTACTTATTTATCTCTGGACTGATAAAAGGAAACTGTTTTGTGGTGGAAGCTGCACATTTGTTGTGAAATGTTCAGTCACGCCACAAGTGCACTTACTATATGAATCGAGTTAAGCTCGCCACTCAGTAGAGCTGACTAAATTGATGTGATGTATTTTAGGAGACAAAATTGTCAAGGCAGGACTTGTCTGGGGATGTCATCATGGCTGAGGGATATGAGGCTTTTATTTCATGCAATCGTTCAGCAAAAGGGCGTGGGGCATATTCCGGTGAGTTGTTATGTAGCCAACCAGGATTGCCCATCAACTGATTTGGGGGTCTTTTTGTAATGCACTATTAGTTGGAGTTGTTTTTCAATTAGTCGGTTTGTTCATTAGGTTATTTTGAGTGTAGCGTCACAAAATGTAATTTTCTGTACTTTACTGTAGGTGTTGCCACGTTTTGCCGGGTAACATCAGCTTTTTCCAGTCAAGAGGTTGCTTTGCCAGTAGCAGCTGAGGAAGGCTTTACTGGATTAAATGAGACTGCAAAAAACAGCGAAATTATTGGGGATTTTGTTCTTGTAACTCCTGTGGAAGAGGAAGGTCTTGGTGAGGTTACAAGAGAAGAGCTGCTCAAGGTGGACAATGAGGGACGCTGTGTCATTACTGATCATGGACATTTTGGTTGGTCTCTTGTTCCCTTGAAATGCAGACAGCATAACTGGCATGCAGCATGTTGATGTTTATTTGTGGCACATTTGATTTCTTCTCTTTATGTGATGATATTTACCTGCACCATTTCTGCAGTTCTTTTTAATATATATGGCCCAGCTGTTGAAGAAGATGATATAGAACGAGTTCGCTTTAAGCTACTATTTTACAAGACACTGCAGGTACTTTGTGTGCATCTCATTCAGTGTGTAAATTGTTGAGGAATAGTTCCATGATTGATTGATTTCTGCCAAAGTTAATAGCTTAGTGCAGTGTTCAACATGTACTCTGATTTTGTTCCTTCTTAGTGCAAAATGTGCAGCCCTCATGTTTCTTCCTTAAATAACTGTTAATACCTTAGTTAAGGGACTGTTCTTTATACTGTCTTCATCTCATATCTTCTTCCAATATCTTCTAGAGAAGATGGGAACATTTGTTGGCTATTGGGAAGAGAGTTTTCGTTGTTGGTGATTTGAATATTGCACCTTCTTCTATAGATAGGTGTGATGCCCAACCTGGATTCGAGAAGCAAATGTAAGCTCATTTCCTTTTTTCTTTTTTTAGTGAGATTTACTTGGGCCATGATGGAATCTCAAGTCAAAGATTTGCTGAACTTTCATGTTTTTAAGACATGAAAATAAACTGAATAATCTCAGCCCTATTACTAAATATCAATTTGTTTCATAGGAAAATTCCATTTAACATGATGTGGTGATACTTTTCTCTGTATGGATTTTATTAAGAATATCTGCTGTTGAGGGCTGTGAAGATCACTTAGGATAGAGTGAGGCAACAGCATACGAGAAGTAAAACTTTAGCGTTCCACATGAACTTAGATCTACCTCTGCTTTCACCTACAATGACTTAATGCGTCTTGCAGCACGAAGGCTTCAAGAGTTCAGTAGAAATTGTTGATAAGTGAAGCTTTAAGTTCATGTTTTGAACTTGGCCTCCCACTTGTGATGAGTGCACTAGTCTGATGTGCTTGATGATACATCAATAAATTATTTATCCTCTCTTAGAGTACTCTAATCATGAAGCCAGTGGGGAATGACACAAGTTATTTCATTACCCTTTCCCTAATTCTAAGGTTCCGGAAATGGTTGAGATCCATGCTGAGAGAACATGGAGGTCCACTTTTTGATGCTTTCAGATCAAAACACCCTGAAAGGTATTGAAAGCCCTCTTTCTATGTTCCCTGCTTGTGTGCTTATCCAACCTATTTTAATTTTTGTTATAATTCTAGTTACTCCATGCCCACAGGGTAGGTGCGTATTTCCCTGTTAAACAATTTGTTCTGAAACTTGAGAGCTACTGTGTATATGGCCCATTATTGAGGCTTAGAAAGCATGTCTTGTATTTGTTAATGGAACAATTATCTTTTCTCTTAATAAGATTAACAGCTATAGTGGACACACAGAATTACTTGCTAGCCATGTACCTTGATATTCTAACCTTGCTGCTTTTATCTTATGCAGAGTGGGAGCTTATACCTGTTTTAATCAAAAAGTTGGAGCTGAAGTATACAATTACGGTTCTAGAATAGATCACATTCTCATTTCTGGTGACTGCTTCCATCATTGCGGTTCTGTGGAGGACCATAGCATCTTTTCCTGCCATGTGGAAGAATGTGAAATCATGGATCATTTCAGAAGAGGGAACAGCGAAAATATGTCAATGTACAGAATGGTCGAAAATTTTCTTTGCAGGATTTGCAGAGTCACATTGGAATGATTTACTATTATTACATTGTCCACAGGTGGAAAGGAGGGAGAAGTAGTAAGCTAGAAGGATCAGATCATGTTCCCGTTTATATTGTGCTGAATGAGATACCTCAACTTCCAGTTCATAACACTCCCTCATCAGCTGCTAGATATCTTCCAGAAATCCGTGGACGGCAACAGAGTATAGGTGGGCAGTTTTTTATGTTCATACAATCATATTTAAGTATTAGATGGCTTTAAATGTTCAGTTTATAATAGCATATAACTTATTAAGGCAGCCGCTTCTGGCCTTATTTGATAGTTTAGTTTATGAGTATATATACTTGCGTGCATATTGAAGTAATACTGCTTGTGTGCGCATTATACTGACCAATTGTGTTTTCCAACATGCAGTATCGTTCCTAAGGAAAGGCATAGTTTATGAACATAAAGATTCCACAAATTTAAATATGTCCATGCATAGAGCAGATGAAATCTGCTGTGGCGATGGCTGGGAAAGCAAAGTTATATATAAGGAAGAACTACCAACTGATATAGCCAAATTTTCTGAAGTTAACGACGTTCATAGTGTCATCAAGCGGAAAAATTGTGATCAATTGTTAAATGAAGGTTCAAGTGGCAACTTTCATAATAGCACTGCAACAGTACTGGCGACACAAAGTAAAAAAGCTTCCTTTTCTTGCAGCAAGGCTGTGTCAAACAAGAAAAATAAACATAACTTATCTTCCCAACCAACGATCAAGTCATTTTTTCAACAACCAAAGTCAAAGCCAGGAGATGGCAATAGCAATAGCCTAGTTACTCCGCCAGATACTTTGCATGCTATGGATGAATTACTTGATCCAAAGAATGACTGTCTGCCAGAAAGCATCCAGTGTACAACTCCAGCAACCGAAGATCAGGGTAACTCAAATGTACCCTGTTCACTTTCAACAGATAAATGCAATGATGCAACACTGGAATGGCAAAGAATACAACAGAGAATGAAGATGACACTACCACTTTGCAAAGGACACCGTGAACCATGCATTCCAAGGTCTGTGAAGAAAGGCTCCAATATTGGTCGCCTATTCTATGTCTGTGCCCGTGCTCAGGTATTTAACTTTAGAATCAACTGCTCAGTTCACATCTGAGGAACAACGATAAAGGTGGTGCATTTTGACAGAGGATTAAAAGCATTGGCATTGTGCTGTAACCACCATGTGTTGTCTATGACAGGGACCTGCATCAAACCCAGAAGCAAATTGTGGTCACTTTCAGTGGGCCACTGTTAAATCTAAAGAGAAACACCGGTGACTAATTTCTCTTTTATCGCATAGGTGTAATACTCACTGTAAGTATTTACTTCCATACTGTATGTGGTGGTGCTATTATTGGGCAATTTAATTTAGTGAAGTGCTAACTTCTGGGTTTTTTTTTATCCAGTAGCCTGGACATGTGTGTGTCACTTGTTTCCATACACTGATGAAATGCTGACGTTCTTTTCGGGAGCAAGCTGGTGTTTGAGTCAGCAACTCGGCATTAATCTCTAGTTATGCATTACGCAGGTCGCAGGTACATAATTTAACCTTGTGTTTGATTTAGATGGCTATCATGGCCTCCTTTGTTGTTTACATAAAAGTTAAACAAACAAAATGTGGTCTTATGTTGTTTGGTCAAATGCCACCTTGGAGCTTTCTCATAGTTTTGTTGGTTCGGGTTTGGCTCGCTTATCTTTGCAACCACCCTTGGATGTTTTAATTGAAAAACTAGCTGAGAAGCATGAAAAGAAATCAAGTGAAGTAAATCGTGTACTAGCAGTATATTGTTCTGTTGCCACTATGAGAATTATGGACTTGAATGGTGTTTCTGTTTTCTAAAAAAATGTGGCCTCATTGAGCATAATTTGTGGCATTTTGTTGCTGGTCCTCTTTCTGTTCAATTTTTGCCGTTGCACAGTTGCAACTGTGAATTTTTTTTTTGAACGAAGGTTGCGCCTATGTTTTTCTGAGCTCTTTGTGTAACACAGGTCTATATTTGAGAGGATCTTGGCCCTATTGCCGGCTTGGCCCTTGAGGACATGGCTCGAAATTGAATATGTAGGGCATTATGCTAGTTCATGCCCACATGGAAAGCATGATTAACGTAAGCTTTTTTTAAAAGAAAATATCGTAAGCTATTTACTTGAATAACATAACACCAAGCAACCAACTATCGTTGCATGATTCAAAGTTTTTTTTAATTATTGTGTACGCCCAACGAGTATCTCGTTTGGAGCAGCTGAAATGGATATTGAATTGCTTCCGAGACGAAGCACCGTCTTTCAATTGAACTTTCGCAAGCTTCAGTTGACTTGAAAATTACGATCCAGTTCTGTTCTAGGGTTAAAACACGTTTTATTGCAGAACATGTTGAAAGGCTTGAAGTTCGTGTGACTCACCGTGCATTGCCCTTCGTTTTCGTCCTTTTAATAAACGCAATTGATAGATGGGGAAAACGTACAAAATCCACGTGTTGCACGGTGAATACTGGATAGGGATCGTTCCTATTATTCAGCTAGTACCATATTATTGGAGAGTTTACTATAGGCAGCTGACCGAGGGAACCTTGACAGCAAGCTCCCATTTGTTTGTAGTGTGATTCCTGTGGTAATTTCTTGCAACCTGAACCTAAAATAGAAAAGCATCATGTGTAAAAAGATGCTAATTGAGATGCCCTTAGAGACCTCACATCCTGATTCCATCGTCCAGCCTGCCAGCAAACCACAATGTCACATGGCTATTGCAAGTTTTTGCAACACTTTCACCTTTCTCTGCTAGTGGGTGATCTGCTGCTGCATCTCTGCAATCAATCTAGGGCTTGTAAATCTGAATCAGTTAAAGCTCCAACCTTTTCCCCGACATGTCTGTCATTCCATGAGCCTGGAACCTTCATCTCCAATTCTCCATGACATGTTGACATTATAATACGGCATCCAACAACATCTTATATGACCCACCTTACTCACCTATCATTGTCCTCGTGGCCCCTTTCCCCTCACTATCCCGCCATAAAAACCATCACTCCGGATGAGTAAAGAATTCCAAAAACGTTCTTGTCCTTGGAAAAAAAATCTTGTTTGGCCAGCCACACCTAACGCCAGTTCAACCAAGAACTCGGCTTTGCCTCTGTTCCTTCTTCCTAGTCCATATCATCTCATCTTATCTTCCCATGTGTCCCTAGACATATAGTCCATGCACTAATCGATCGATATCTATATAGTTTTGAGAGAGATTTGCAATTAGTCTCGAGCTTACAGCGACCTTCCAGGTCAGAGGTAGCCGGATTAAATCCTTGGTTTATTTATAGGGTTTGATCGATCGATCATGTCGTCTTCCTCCAATAGCGACTCCGGCAAGAAGGGCGGCAACCCTCTGGAAGCCATGGGCGCCTTCTTCTCGTCACAGGTGAACCGCCGGAAGCTCGTCACCAGCGAGAAGCAGGCGCTGGCCACGCGGCTTTCGGCCGCCGGCGAGACGTTCCCGGGCAGCGAGCACCGGCCGGCCGACCGGAAGACGTGGATGGCGGAGCTCGGGCCGGAGAAGGTCCGGGTGCACCAGGTGGTGTGGCCGGGGACGCACGACTCGGCGACGAACAAGATCGGTATCCCGTTCGTGACGCGTCCGTTCGCGCAGTGCCAGTCGCTGTCGGTGTACGAGCAGCTCGCCACGGGGGCGCGCGTCATCGACGTGCGGGTCCAGGAGGAGCGCCGCGTCTGCCACGGCGTGCTCGCCACCTACTCCGTCGACGTCGTGCTCGCCGACGTGAAGAGGTTCCTCCGAGAGACGGAGTCGGAGGTGGTGATCCTCGAGGTGCGCACCGAGTTCGGCCACGACGACCCGCCGGAGTTCGGCAAGTACCTGGTGGAGCAGCTCGGCGAGCACCTGATCCCGCAGGACGAGGCGGTTTTCCACAAGACCATCGCCGAGCTCCTCCCACGGCGGCTCATCTGCGTGTGGAAGCCGCGCAAGTCGCCGGCGCCCAAGCCCGGCGAGCCGCTGTGGAGCGCAGGTTACCTCAAGGACAACTGGATCGACACTGACCTGCCGGAGACCAAGTTCGAGAGCAACGTCAAGTTCCTCGGCGAGCAGCCGCCGGTGGCCGACCGGAGGTTCTTCTACCGGGTGGAGAACACGGTGACGCCGCAGGCCGACAACCCGGTGCTCTGCGTCCGGCCGGTCACGCGGCGGATCCACGGCTATGCCCGCCTCTTCATCGCCGAGGTCTTCGCCAAGGGCCTCGGCGACAAGCTCCAGGTCTTCTCCACCGACTTCATCGACGGCGACTTCGTCGATGCCTGCGCCGGCGTCACCAAGGCGCGCGTCGACGGCGCCGCGTGAGCCACAAGAGGAGATGCGACGCGCCGTGCATGGCCATGGCCGGGTCTGTAGCAATTAGAGGGGTGGCCGCGTTTAGAGGATTGTTTCGTTTCGTTTCCTTTCGCCGTTGTCGCAGCGTACGTACAGATTAGTTTCGTGTTGTTCGTGTCAGACACATGATTTATGTATGATTTATTATCATGCATGCTTTGGGCGTTCGTGTGTGATTTAATTGTTGAAATGTATATAGTGCTTAAATTGCTTGTGTACAAAGGAATAAACGCAAAGTACTCGTTTTGTTGTGATCGTAACGAGTGATAATGGATCAAATTGTTTACGAGTTACGACGACAGTTCGATTGTGTTTCCTCTGTTTCTTTTTTGTGCGTTAAATGAATTAGTTAATTCGTTAATGTCACTTCGAGTTGGAGACGGTTTTGAACTAATGTTACCAGTAATTAACATATATGAACCTGCGTTATAATAGAGCTTCATGTGAGTTGTGACAATGGATAGTTTTCCTTTTTACCGCTATAAGATCATGTGACTTAACAGAAGATCTTAATAATTCATTCTGCCGTGTTTCGAAAAAAATATCAATCAACAATGAATTGACAAAACGTGAGGATTTTATCTCGTATTGGACTATAAGCCCCATTGTCCTAATCAATAAATCAATTGAAACTGTTTTTAAAGTATAAATCAAAGAGTACATATGCCCTCTTTGTCCATGGTGACCGCGACATGGCAACTAACACGAATCCAAATTTTTAAAAAAATGCAGGTCAGCACTATCCGAATTTGCTGGGATTCCAGGAAATTTTGGTATTTATAATTTTAATTTTTAAAGATTTACAAAAATAATTTTCGGATTCAAAATTTACAAAACTAATTTCTTCCGCCCTTTGGGAGGGGGATTCAACGCCCTCCCAGGGCGTTTTATCGACATGGACGGCCGTTGGGTGCCGTCTGCAGCGTGCGTGTAATTTTACATTTACCCTTCCCGCCCTTACGAAGGGCGTTTTTCACTGTTCATTTCTTGTTCATTGCACTTGTTCATCACTGTTCACTATACTGTCTTTCACTTTGCATCGGTGAAAAAACGCCTGTAAGGGCGGGAAGGGACCAAAATGCAAAATACGCGCGCGCGCAGACACACCCAACGGCGTCACACGTCGGATAAAACGTCCTCGGGAGGGCTTGAATCCCGCCTCCGAGGCGGAAGGCTAGTTTTGCAAATTTTGAATCCGAAATTATTTTTGTAAATCTTTAAAAATTAAAATTATAAATACTAAAAATTCGGGATTCCAGAAGGTCCAGCTACGTAGCCTACATCAGCCCACTTATTTCTGAAGGCTTCAGTTCTGCTTACTTGGGCCGACACTATGTACAGGCCAGCACTATGTACACATGGGCCTCAGACTAACTAATCATCGACTGCAAGAACATGGGCTTGGAAAAAAGTTGGGCTTACAGAACATAGGTCCAATTGGTTGCAACGTTCTAGCCAGCTGCTACTGCTGGATTGCATGGTGCGAAATATAGGTGGCCAAACGGACGGCCCGGCCCGGCCAGGTACGGCACGGGTATGGGTTTGGCATGATCCGTTTTGGCACGGCTCATGAAACGGGCTGTGTGTCGTGCCGGTCCACGTGTCGAGGCCACCGGTCCATGGAAAGCCGGGTCGTGCTCGTGCCGGCACAACACGCTCGTGACCCACGTGCATTGCCGAGCCCACAGCCGCCCGTTGGAACAATGTAATTTTTTAAAAAAGGCCCGATTTAGTTAAAAAATAAAAATAAAAAATAAAAGGTTTTTAAAAAAATTAATAACTTGGTAATGTTAAAAATATGGAAAAATGGTATTTTTGTTGTCTTGAAAAATTTTAAAATGATATATTATGATTCCTCATATTGAAATAATTTAAAGATAAATTCACACTTGTGAAAAATATTTAAAAAATTGTTAAAAATATTAATGATATTTATTGATGTTTATATCATTATAGAATACAATGATACATGTTGCCTCGTTAAAACCTTTGTCATGTAAAAATTTATAGGAAAAAGTGAGAAAACCATGACAAAGAAAAAAGTACACCTCAAAGGTCAAAACTACTTCTAACAAAATTCTACTGAGGTTGGTCTGGATCCAGATAGAGTTGCTCGAACTGGGCGGCCAATTCTTGGTTGTCCGCAGTGTATTGAGCATGTTGTTGAGCAAGCTCACAGTCTTTAACGCTTAGTAGCATTTCGACGTGGTCGCTGCTCAGAGTTGTCCTCCGGTCTTCGATGATTCGGCCGCTTAGACTGAAGGCCGATTCGGAGGACACCATCGACACGGACACCGTCAACACATCCCGTGCTAGTTTTGAAAGTACGGGATATGCTATCTTGTGGTCATTCCACCACCCGAGGACTTTGAAGTCTTGTGCTTCGTGGTGGATGGCGTCGCTGTCCAAATAACCGGTCAACTCTTCGGCCACACCCTACGAAGAGCTGTCTCCACTTGTAGCCGACGAACTGCCACCACCTTGGCTTGAAGACGATCCACCCCAAATCCTATCCCACTGTATCTTCTTCTTATCTATAGTAGGGATATGAGGGGGTCTCTACTGTCGAACTCCCTGAAACTTTAGTTCATATCTTCCAAAAACTTCATATAATTTACCCTTAACTTCAGTATAAAAAGAACTATAATCTACACCTACAGTCTCACCAAGAAGTGATAAAATAACAGACAATCACCTTATTTTACACCTAGGATCTAAAACAAAAGAAAAACATACAACATAGGTATATTTTTCCAATATTTAAAATATTTTTGTTTCCACTAGAAAAACGAGCAGATAAAACTTGCCTACATATTCTACAACGAGCTTTCGATACCTCTCTTCCATCGGGGCATGTTTCCTTTATCTCGTCGAAGTGTTGCCACACACCGAAGGTTCTCGATCTCTTCGATCCGATGTGTGTCGAAACACTTTCGCTCGCGGATCTCCTCCTCCACGGATGGTGGAGTTGGAGCCGATTCGGCGGCATCGTCAAACCCCAACATGTAGTTGGGGTCGAAATTACCCAAAGTGAACGACGGCGACTGGTATGGATAGTTCGGATTCATTCTGAAAATTTAAACCGACATAAACAAATTTTAGAATATTTATTGAATTCACAAACACAATACAAATAATACACAAATTTGAATATTACTTGCATCTTTCCAACCGCGAGCTCTTCAAACTTCTTCAATCAAACTATTGAACTACGAAACTAATTTTGATTTTTGACAAAATTTGAGCAAATTTTGTCAAAATCAAAAAATGGACACTTGAGAGCAAGGAGAACACTTTAGAGCACTTGAGAGCACAAAGATGAGAAGTGAGGGGTGAGAAGAAATGGCTGGGGTTCATGTCCTATTTATAGGGCGAAATTTAAGTTTTTTTGTTTTTTTTGAATTTTTTAACCCCCTAACGACTATTTCAAATTTTAACGGCCATATAGCCGTTAGGGGGGTACGTGGTGCTCTCCAATTGGCCGCCCAGGGAGCCGTTGCGCGTCGTCAGTCCGCCAGGGCCACGCACAGCGCGCTGATTCATCACCCCGTGCCGCGTGCCGTGCCGCGCCGCGGGCTGGGCCGTGGCTCGTACAGTAGCCGTGCCGGCCCGCGAGCTCGGCCGGCAGCCCAAACACGATACGACTACTCGTGCCGGCAGCCGTTACGCTCCTAGACCATGCCGGGCCGTGCCTTGCTACAGGCATCGCCGTGGCTCGCATCAGCACGGAGCCACATATAGTGCGAAAGGATATGAATTTTGGTTGGCCTTGGCTACCCAAATTCAGCGGGCGCGTTGCTGTAGAGTTGTATTGCACGGTGCAAATCAATCGAACATCTGTATTCCGGAGATAATGCCTATCGACAGCTTTGTGCAGATGGAGACCAGTTGGCAATAGAAAGACAAAATTGCACTGGAGTAGTAACCAGTACACACCGAACTGCATGCATGCCAACTTGTCCAGGCTTCTTCATTCACACGCTTCTTCGTTCACGAACGCAAGTACAAGAAACCTCAATGCAAATCGGACTAGTATTCGATTGCTCCCATGCGATTTCCCTGAGATTTCCAGAGTCACCAACATTTATGAACCGAGATACAGTTGACAGCGATGCGATCGAAAAAAAATCAATGCAGAATTGCATGCAGTGGCATGCACTGCGCCTGGGCTGCTACCTCTCCCCAACCTACCTAGAGATGCACGCACCGTATTACTTACTCCCCCATCAGGCCAGCACGCAGATTGGCTACCTCGATGCCTCGCGTCGGCGGACAGCTAGCCACCATGCAGCGACGGAGCGACGGACGCAGCCAATGCGACTTCGCGAGCGATTGCGCATTCGCGCACGGAAGAAACAGCCGAAACAGCTACGAGATGTAATTTTTTTTGTGCGTTCGTAAAAAAAAACTACGAAGTATTACTCCCATCTATTAGCCGTCTCCCCGCGTAGTGCGGCGTCGCGTCGCACATGGGAATTTTACTTCCGCTACACAGACGCGACGAAGCATCCGCGCGGTCCACTTCCCTTTTGTTGCTTCTCCCACCTGGCCATGCACGCGTGCCGCGTATGGTGCGCGCGCTCCACGGCCTCGTTAAAACCCGCGTCGTTCTCACACACTTCCACCATCTCCACTCCATCAGTGGTCACCACCACGAGAGCGGTGGCTATGCAGCCATGCGGGCGCCGTCTCCTCGGCGCCGGCACCGCCTCGCCGCCGCCGGGCTTGGATTCGGGCTCGGCTCATTCGATGGACCGCGTGCAGCGGGCGCACATGGCGCGGGCGCTGGGGGTGACCACGACGGTGCTCTTCGTCGCCAGCGTGTCGTACATCGCGCTCACCGCGCTCTACGCCTGCTTCTGCGACGGCGGGCGGCGGCGGCGGCGAGACGGCGCGCCGGGGTCGTCGTCGGTGCGGCCCGAGCCGTCCGAGGAGACCAAGCGCGCGCTCGAAGGGATCCCGGTGCACGTGGTCCAGATGCCCCACGGCGGCGGCGGCGCCGACGAGGAGGAGACGTCGTCGACGGACGAGGAGGGCGGCGGCGATTGCGCGGTGTGCCTGGCGGAGTACGCCGCCGGGGACGAGGTGCGCGTGCTGCCGGCGTGCAGGCACGGGTTCCACAGGGATTGCGTGGACCGGTGGTTGCTCACGCGGGCGCCCACCTGCCCCGTCTGCCGCTCCCCCGTCGTCCCGCGAGTCGAGGGGCCGGACGACGCCAAAGAGGATTACTACGGCGACGGCGAGAGCGTCGAGAGGCACGGCGGCGGTGGCGGCGGCGGCATTGGCTTCCTGCCCGTCGCCCGCAGGTCCCACGTGCTTGAGTACTCATCAGCTGTAATACGGTAGGAGTTTAGTTCAATTTTGCTAGCTGTGGACAAACGTAGCTTAGAATTCGAGTTGTTTGTTGGCGAGATCAATAACGATCATACGAGTAGTTTTACTTTCTGGTTTACACGTTCTTGTGTCATCCATCTGGTTATTTAGTTGTTACGTTCTTAAAATTTGTGACCTGCATTTCTAGGAAGTGGTATGCTTCATACTCCTAGCTAGTAATGACTGATTTCTATGGTTTCCCTGCATCAGACTGCACTGCATCAGACATTCAGTCATTCTTCTACGTTGTTGCATCAGCAATCTGCAATCACCGTCACAGTCTCACATAATGTTACATCATGTTTAGTTTTGTGATTTGACGGTAGTTCCAAAATTTCATATTTATCGTCGACGTTCTCTGCAGTTCATATTTAGTAGGCAGCAACTCAGAATTGTGGCTCCTGTCTGTCGGGTTTGGGTCAGGCCAGTTTAGCAAAGAGAGTATAAATTTTCTGTAGAGACGCTGCGATCGGTGGAGACTAACCGGATGATGCGGCTGGCGGTGGCCGGCGGCGCTGAGCCGCGGGCACGGGCTTCTTTCCGGTGTTCTAATCCGCTCTCACCTGCCTGTCGATAATCAAGCAGCCTGTTCCTTAGGTTTGGGTTTGAACGGCCTAGCGATTTGAAAAAATTTGAGGATTTTCATTTCATAAACAGGGATGTACGAACATTATACATTTTGCAATAACACAAAGTGTTAATCCCTACTTACAGTGGCCACAACAACAATATATCACAAAATTGCTTCTTTCAACGAACATATGACATGCTCTCTTGCTATGCTACAAATCTGACAAATTACCGAGAAGGAAAGAAACGCCACATAAATCTTCAAGAAATGGGGTAAAACCTAGAAGCCAAAGCCAAGTGCAATCAGTGGACCAACCAAGCCGGAGGTGACAGCGATGGCGGTGTGTGCGTCTCTTTGCCGCTCGCCGGAGCTGTCCTCCAATGGCTCCCCCGTGCCGTTGTGCTGTCCAAACGCGCCCTGCCCAAACCCCCAAATTTGACACCTAATGTGAGAATAAAAAAATATGACTGAATTCGAAAAAGTATCGGCTCGTCAGCACGATGCCAGTCTGACGTCATAGAGCCGATGAGAGACAGACGGTGTAGGACCGGTTTGACCGGCTGAGTCCAACTGATGCGGCAGGCCGCCGGCTTGCCCAGGCAGGAGTGCTATGTCTTGTCACCTGGTGCGCCGGAAGGTGTCTTGCCGGCGTTGCCGCCGATGCTGGCCGACGGCGGGGAGAGAGGTTAACAATGTTAACAATGGCAGAGAATGTTAACAATGTTTTACCTCTGTGATTTGCAGACAGAAAACGTTGGCGCCGTCGCCCATCGGGGAGAACTAAACCTTGATAAGCCTCGTAACCGCCGCGGTGGCTTCAGGGGTCGGAGGATTATTCTTCGAACCCCCTTGGATTCACACCAACCGTCCAATCGAGAGAATGTGCGGTCAGGAAGGGGCCAGGGGAGCTGCGAGGCCACGCGCCAGGTGGGCTCACGGGAGCCGTTCGATCTAGAACGTGCGGTCGGGAATCAAGCGGATGGAGTCCAGCACATCATCGATCGACATTCTTCACAACTGAATTATCTAGCTCAAAACGGTAGGACACCGTTTATTACTTCAGCATCAAATTCAGCAACACCATGTAGAATTCAGAAATATAGCATGTCTGTTGGTTTGATACAATTTCAGGATTTTCATTTCATAAACAGGGATATACATTGTACATTTGCAATAACACAAGGCATTAATCCCTACTTACACTGGCCACAACAGCAATGCCACACAAATTGCTTCTTTCTACGAACATGACATGCTTTCTCGCTACAATTTTGACAAATCACCGAGAAAGAAAGAAACGCCACAAAATGTTTAAGAAAAAGGGTAAAATTTAGAAGCCAAAGCCAAGCGCAACCAGTAGACCAACCAAGCCGGAGGTGACGGCGATGGCGGTGTGCGCGCTTCTTGGCCGCTCGCCGGAGCTGTCCTCCAATGGCTCCCCCGCGCCGTTCAGCAGCTGGTGCTGTCCAAACGCGCCCTGCTGCTGCCCCTGTCCAAAGGGGAGCCCTCCTGCGGCGCCGTGTCCACCGCTCGGCGCCAGCGCGTCAGGCACCGCGGATGCCGCCGGCGGCGACGTCCCCAAGGGCAGGTGGTGCGGCGAACCGTGATGGTGCGGCATGCCGCCGGCGGGCGCAGGCGGGAATGCTATGTCACCTGGTGCGCCGGAAGGTGTCTTGCCGCCGATGCTGGCCGATGGCGGGGAGAGAGGGGGCACGTCGACGGGTGGCAATGGCGTGTGAGGAACAAAAGCCGTCGGAGCCGGCGGTGGCGACGAGTACAGAGGCTGGTCTGGAGAGAGAGGGTACGTGTCGGCCGGCGGTGGTGGCAGCGGCATGTCCGGCGAGGCGGGTGTCGCGTCAGCTGGCGGAGGCGGCGGTGGCAGCAATGGCTGGTCAGGCAGCGTGTCAACCGGTGGCTGGTCGGGAGAGGTGGGCAACGTATCTGCCGGTGGCGCGATCTGGTCTCCGAATGACAAGTCCGAGCCCCCGGCGCCGGCAAGAGTCGATGCCGGCGGCGTCAGAAGCTTCGCGCTGGTGGTGATCGACGGCGGCGGGAGCACGTCCAACGAAGGCGACGAAGAAACCGGCGCGGCCGCGCCGCACTGCTGCCCCGTCCACGGCTCGCCGCTCGCCTCCCACACCGTCACGCCGTCCTTGCTCACGATCCTCATGTCGCCGCCGTCGTCAAGGCTCAACGTCCCAGGCTCGGCGTCGATCCCGGTGTCCCACAGGGAGTGGCCGCCGGCGAAGAGCTCGAGCCCCACCGGCGAGAACGCCAGGTCGCACGCGTCGGCGCCGCCGACCAAGGTGCACTCCGACTCCCACACGCTGCTGCCGGCACCGCCGTCGACCTGCTGAATTTGGACGTAGCACGCGTCGGCGCCAGGGCCACCGGCGGAGCTGTCCATGGCGCGGCGGAGGTACGCGGCGTACGACCCAGACGGCGAGGTGAGGAAAGGCTGCGCGCTCTGGCCGACGTCGGCGTCGGCCACGGCGGGCGTGACGGTGGCGATGACCTGCTGCTCGGTGGTTCTTGATATGTAGCTGGTGGGAGAGATGGCCATGGCGCCGGAGAGCCGCATCAAGAGCAGAAGGATAGCAAGTGAAGACGACATGGTGGTGACTGGTGAAATGGTGGTGAGGTGTGAGGAGCTTGGAAATGGAGGTTGTAGGGTTTTAATGGAGGCAGAGGAGGATTTGGTGCAGCTTTGTGGAGCAACTCGTGTAGTGGTAGTAGGAGAAAGGTGTGCTTTGCATGGAGATGGATGGAGTAGAGGGAATCTGAAGTTTTTATCGAAGCTTAATTAGCCTTCAGTTAGAGATTGTAGTGTAGTTGGGGTCATTTGGTCATGTTCATTTGTTCAACAGATCCAACAGGTTGCATTAGGTGGAATGCAGCCAAGCCTTTTCAGTCTGTACTCTAACACTCTAATTCAGGATAACTTTGTTAATAGTACTTTTCCAAAAAAAAAAAAAGGAAAACAACTGGTATTAATCAGTGCAAAAGGGGCGTACAGTTACTATTACTCAAGTTACCAAACACAACTTTGTATTGTGATTTTCTTCAGATTTCAGAAGAGTAGAATGTCCATGAACAGTAGAATTGAAAAAAAAAAGATTCAGCATGCATTAAAACACATACTATCGAAATGTGAATACACCACTATAACTAAACACATGCGCATAAGCTATACAACGTTGAAAGTTGAAACCACACACATATCAAGAGAAGAGAATCTGAAATGCAATCTCCCATACTCCCACGCAAACGGATATTCAAAACGTCAAGAATATGGAAAACATTCACAAAATATTGTGCAGCTAGTTGATTTGAACATTAGTTCAGTTGCATGAAATTGGCGTTCCACAAAATGGTAAAAAGCATACAGTGTGAATTCTTTCCAAAAACTAATGATCTTTGGCACAACCGTACAATTACTGTAATAACTGTAGCAGAAATCCAAAGTAGAAACATGCGCAGGTTGAAGGCTCTCAATTTCTGCTGTATATTATTATGATTTTTAATCTCCATGGATCGTGTAACGCTCCCACTTCTTAGTAGGATCATAGATCTGCAAGACAGGCAAGTTGTTAATCCAAAGAACATCTATGCCTTGTACAAGTATGAAAGGATAAAAAGGTGAATGTCCAACCTCCCATCTTGACGCAGGAAATATATGTTTGTTTTTCTCATACCAGTGTCTCTCTACGACCTTCCCCGCATGAGACTACAGTAATAAAACATGAGGTTAGAAACTTAGAATGCAACGTTGGGCACTAGAAATACAAGATATCAGTAGACATGTCACCTCGTCTTTTTCTTTGGTTGCATCAGCAATGGTCCGCACATCCTCATGAACATCAAAGTGGAAAAGCTGAGAAAAAAAGGACAGAGAAACAAGTGTTAGCAAATGATTAACTCAGGTCATCAATATTCGTCTGGAAAAAACAGAAAATTCTCCTGTCTGCAGAAGAACCGAAAGTTCTATGTTGTGACAACATAGATTGGAAACTGCATATTTTGACCATCCACATCTTAAAATAAAGTAATTGTACAAATAAATGAATTATATAGAAGCTATCAACATATTTATCAAAACAAAATACCACAGGGGTACTAACAAATCATGCATTACCGGTCCACTCTTGCCCCTTGCTTTGTTGATAATCAACTCATAGAAGCTATGTTGCTGTTACCAAAACAACAAACATGGAATTAAAACAAGAGCAAAAAAATACATAAACAACAATGCAATTTACAAGGTAACAAACATAAGCTTTGCATACATGAGGGATAATAAGATCTTCCTTCACATAAAGAAGGTTCTCAACCGATGTTGTCCGCACTTCACGGAACTCAGGGGCAAGCTGCTGCTGAACAGCCCTTAGGAATTCTCCAATGGAGTCACCTTTACGGACCTGCCAGGTATAGGTGTTGTTTCGATCATATGGTCCACATGTTCAGAACAATCAAAAGGGGAACAATTTTTTTAATGGTTAGAAATTATTACCTGGATAACTCTCCTATGCCCAGTGCCATCCCAGTAACTGTAAGTAATTGTAAGAGGTTCATCTGATACACGAGACATTTTGCTAATCAGTGAGGATGCAAAAATTACTCACAAGGGAAAAATAGAGTGAAATGATTAAACACTAATGGTAATTAATGCTATAAGCTTGTGGCAATACTTTTAATCAGTTCCTGCTCACGCGACCACTGTTTCTTCAAACGCTCTCGTTCTGCTTGTTCTTCTGCTTCTCTCTCCCTGATGGATCATTCTTAGCAACCAGCTTGCAGGTTAAACAACACTTGGAAACAAATAATCGTTCAACACAGAAATGATAATCATAAACTAAAAGAATACCTGTCAGGAAGAAAACTTGTCTCAACAGTAGGGTCCTTCCCAAGTTTGACAGGACCATGTTTCTTTTGAGTTTCTTCTGTAAAACAATTGAAAGCATAATGTCCACACTTGTCTTACTGGTAAGGTAACTTCACGTGCTTAAAACAAATCAAGATTCAAGACAACAAAATAAAAAGGATACTACAAACACAAACTCCATGGCACTAAATTGCTGATTCGTAACATAAACAATAGAGAGAGAATTATCCTCCATTCTGAATGAAACCCTGCCCAGGACCCAATCATTTGCTTAGATGCTTTGTCTAAATTAGTTTGTTGAGTTGTTTCTTTTAAGGGACATCACATGAGATGTTCAAACATTAACAAAAAAAGTTAGAACACGGTAATACAAAATAGAATATTACAAGATCCTAAAAAGGTTAAGAGGACCATACGATTTTCAAATTCATCCTCATCACTTCCGTTCTCAATCTCATCGCAGAAAGATAACCGTTGATCTCCCCTCACTCTCCTCTTTTTCCGTTTTTGCATTTGCAATTCTTCTTCCCTAAAAACAAAAAAATAAATACACTATTTTGATATAGGCATATAAGGTAATGGCACCAATTATGCTAGGCTAGGACTGCAATCTCACTCTTGTTGCAACTTTTGAAGCTTCTCCTTCTCTTCTTCCTCAATTTTGGTCCGTATGTTAACCCTCTGTTCAGCCACACGGATGATAAATTAGATGACAAAAAAACCCACTTTTTGACCGAATGGTAAGAAATATATCTGCATATTACCTTCTCGACATACTGCTCCCTTGTAACTAAACCAACTGTTTCCTTCTTAAACGCAGTCTCGAGAATCTGAAATTTATAACCCATACAGTTAAGCAATAGCTTCTAAAACACAAATAAAGTATATACAGTACTATTGTACCATCAGAAAATGAGATAATTCAGAACCATGAGAATTGTGAAGAAGCATATATGGTGGGAAATAGTTGTTTTTTAAAAGTTCAAAAGACAAAACATAAGTAGATCGGTACAAAAGCTATTCTGCAGTGAATCATATAACTGAAGAAATCCAAATTAGAACTACAGAAGTATAGATAACATCCTAAAGAAACAAGAGAGACATACGACGAGTATCGACCAAAAGTATTACAAAAGTCCCATCGCACTACTAAAGCAAGCGCTTAAAACTTAGGATGACAAGTACAAAAAATATATATATGTGAAGGTATGGCAGGCAATCATAAGAGTCGATTCCTGAATTTTTGCACGCAAAAAGTAACAGCTACACTAGGGCAACCAAATTCTAGTGAGCGATGACTAGTTTCGCAAGTGCACGTGCACACAGATACGGAGATCACTAGAAAGGCGAAATTTCTACCTGCGCGCGTGCCCTAGAAACCTACTCTGATTTATTATGGCGGATGGCCATACCTCGGAGGTGCTGGAACCGAACTGGAGCAGGCCGGGCTGGCCGTCGGAGGACTTGTTCTTGAGCTCCTCGATCTTGCGGCGCTCCGCCTCGCGCTGCTTCTCCAGCCGCCGGATCTTCACGGCGTCCTGCGCCGTGCCGACGTAACCGTCTCCGAACCCCGACATCTCGTCACCCTCGCCGCTGCTCTTCCTCGGTCATACGAGGGAATTCCCGAGATGCGCGCAAGGCGGCTGGGGGAAACTTGCAGCCAACGCGCGGCCGACGCGGAGACGGCAACCGGCGGTGGGATTGGTCGCCGCCGCCGCCGAGAGCGGAAGGAATAGGGAGGGATTTGGGAAGGGGAAAACACGACGGGCTTGCGGCTTGCAAATTGCAACTGCTCGCCGCCCTGGTGCTTAATTAGGCTGGGCCTAACCGACTTAAAATTCGAGAAAGAAATTAGCTTACTTGGGCCACGTTTCATCGAGGCCCACTAGACAAGTGCGGCCTGATGGATAGTCTGCCCTCGAGCTGCCGTTTTCATATTAATTATTTTTTTAGAAAAAGGAAAATGATACACAGAATGTTCTTACAGCCTTTTTATAAACATGATGCCAGATGTGGCATGTTATTGTTGTATCTTGATACTCTGTCTTAAAACTATTTGTCGGTGATATGAGCCCGAAGGTATGTTAGAGATACGATATCTGAAAAAGGGAGGCGCGCCAAAGATATGTCCTGGATGGCTCAAGTGAGTCCTGGTCACAGGCGGCCACGTGGCCACCCCAAGAGGGGCCTGGCCCGAGGGCTGCCCGGAGGCCCCGTATTCCTGCAAGCGGTGGTCCGAGATCACCAAGCACCCCAGCAACAGTGGTCCTGGATCGTCCGACCCCCATCCTCACCCCGCATCTCTTCGAGCAGGGACGAGTCCAACCGCCAACCACCTCATTTAATGCCTAAAGGGAGAGAGGCTAAGCGCCTGCCCCGTCGCATTTAATGCGATGTGAGGCACGCCTGTCAGCCGCTCTCATCATCACCCTTTTTGCCCGTCACGAGGCAAAGAGGGCATAAAGTCTTTGACTTCGACTGTGGTATGGTAACACGCCCACTCCGCGCACGCCTTCCTCCACGCCTCGTCCAGTCGCGTTAAATGCGTTGGGCGGCCGCGTGGGAGAGAGAACACGAGCGCAGGAGGCGTTGCGTCAGCACCTACCCAGGAGATGGGCCACTGACCAGTAGACCCCGCTGGAGTAGGTAGGCCGGCCCACCCTCGCGTCAGCAACATGGCTGCCACGACGTCCGCTTTTCTCCGCCTACTCCCATGACGTGGCAATATGAACAAAGATGGGGGTGGCTTCTTCGACAAGACAAAGCAAGAGCCGCTCCATCACGTGGATCGGAGTAGAGAAAATCGGGACTACTGTGGTGTCTCCTTGCACTATAAAAGGAGACCTAAGTCCATCATAAAAACAGTTCGTTCAGTTGGCCCGGTGAAGGAGGACCTTGGTGCTTGTTCCTGAACAACTACCAGTTCTTAGCAACTCCTTCGCCACTTCAGTCACCACCTCCAACACTCCCAAAGAGAACACCCTCACCAATTCCTGTAATTCATCCCTCATATTACACAAAGAACATGAGTAGGGTATTACACCTCATAGGTGGCCCGAACCTGTATAACCCCCTGGTGTCCATAGTGGTTGCAATCTCTTTCGGTTTTACCGATTCCTCATCATCTTTACCGCGAGTTTGAGCCCGGATTCACCGTTCCCCTGTGCCGAACCAAAAAGGGGGTCCTTCGGATTCCCACGTGTCGATCTTCGACATCGACAGCTCGCGCGCCAGGTAGGGGGGAGCGCACTGCATTTGGGTTTAAACTCCCTTGTTCCTTCCATCTGCCACCGAAAAAACTCCCTCTCCCCGTCCTCACCATGGTACACGACCACATCTTGCGGTCCGCATCCGGCTCACGCGCTACCCGCGAGTGCGACTTGGCCAACGAGGCGGCCGAGGAGGTTGACACGGGTGGGCACAGCCCTAATTTCCGCCACCTCCTCTCAGGGGAGGGAGGGCCCTTGTCCCCCTCACCGCCTCTGACGGCAGCGGTAGCAGCCGGGGCCGCGCCACCTTCTCCCCCCTGAAACGGCGCGTGGGCGGAGGGCGTGCATCCGCAGATTGCCAACGCTCCGTAGGATCCAGCCACACCGGCGGACATACGGCGAACCTCGCCGGGGACGTCCATCGTCGCCTGGAGTTTGGCACACCTGAGGGCGCCCTTCAGGCGGCGGAAGCCCTTTTGCGCCACCCCCCGGTCACTCCGGGCGAGGGATCCAACACCAAGCGTTGGTTCGACGATGTGGCGAAGCTGGTAGCACGGCCCAGCGTCAGCTGGCCGTTGACCTCGCTTCCTCCAGCCACCAACCGCGCGGTTCACACACCACGGTCAGCTCATCCTCTCGACGACGGGCTCGAAGGGCAGCGGCTGCCGCGAGGGCGAAAGAGAGCCTCTCGGCAGCAGCCCAACCAGAAGCGCCCCCGAGATCTGCTATACGCAGAACGGGACGCCCGCCTCCGCATCAAGCAGCGCCGCGACGAGCGTCGCATGGGGCGGGCTCAGGACTGTGCCTCCTCGTCAAGAGGCGCAAGCACTCAGCGAGCGGCCGCAGCGGCCCTACCGCGGGAGGAGCCCCTCAAGGGACGGCGAGCGGCCATGGTGGCCCAGCCGCGAGTAGGAGGTTCCGCGACGCCCAAAGAGGCCCCCCAGCCCTCGTCGCCCCCTTCGGCCGGCAACGGCTGTCAGGCCTTCATCGCCAGCCTCCGCAATGTGCGCCGGCCTAACAAGTTTAGGCCAGCCCTTACGGAGAAGTATGACGGCTCGGTGAACCCCACCGAGTTCCTCCGATTTACACCACGCCCATCGAGGCGCTGGAGGTGACGAGCTCGTCATGATCAACTTCTTCCCCATGGCGCTCAAGGCCAGGCCCGCTCCTGGCTAATGAATCTGCCGGCTCAGTCGGTCACCTCGTGGGACGACTTGGCCTAGCTCACCTCTAACTTTCCAGGCACGTACCCGCGCCCGGTGGAGGCGCACTCCACATGGTCCGGCGAGGGGAGGACGAGTCCCCGCGCAAATACATCCAAATGCGTTTTTGCCAGTACGCAACACCATACCATCCATCGCTGACCATGCAATGATCTTCGCCTTTCGGAGTGATGTATGTCACGACGTTATGTTGGAGAAGATCAAGTCCAAGGCCCCCCGGACCACCACAGAGCTCTTCGAGCTTGCTGACCGGGTGGCCCGCAAGGAAGAGGCTAGGGTTTGGAATCCTAGGAATCCTGCCCCAGCCTCCACCGGTGCTACCCCCTCCGCGTCCCGGGAGGAGCGGCGTGAGCGGCGGCGGAAGCGCAAGCCATCGCGCGGTGGCGAGGAGGGCCACATCCTCGCCGCCGACGATGCCGAGAAGCCCCCGCGGAAGGGCAATCCCGTGGGCAACCGCAGGCGCTCCCCGGACCCTCGCCCTCAGGGCCGGGTCGGGGACAAGTGGTGCATGGTGCACCAAACATCCCACCGAGTGCCGCTTCGGTCAAGAACTTGGCCGAGCGGGTACAGAAGTACGAGCAGGAGCGAAGGGAGAAGGAGAAGGAAGCTCGCCGCAAGGGCAAGGCCCCGGCGGAGCATTCAGACAACCGACGAGAGGAGCCCAAGGGTGCGGCCCCCGTTGGAGATGAAGATGACGATCTGGGCTACCAAGATCCCCAGCACGTCGTCGCCGCCATCGACGGGGGGGCGGCGCCCAGGTGTCCCGCCGGAGCCTCAAGTCTATGAGGCGTGAGCTCCTCGTGGCTGTGCCATCCCACGAGGCGGCCTGAAGGTCGCGCTGAGCGGAGGTGCCAATCACCTTCGACCAGACCGATCACCCGGGGAGCATCGCACGTAGCGGCCACTTGGCCCTCGTGACCTCCCCCACCATTTGCAACGTCAAGGTCGCCCGAGTCTTAATTGACGGAGGTCGGCCCTCAATATACTATCCCCGAAGGCCTTTGATGCAATCAAGGCCTCGGGGATGGTGCTCGGGCCGTCTTATCCCATCATTGGGGTGACGCCCGGGAAGGTGTGGCCCCTCGGGCAGATCGCGCTGCCGGTCACCTTTGGGTGCCCCGCCAATTTCCTCACCGAGCGGATCGACTTCGATGTGGCGGACCTCAATCTGCCCTAAAACGCCGTGCTCAGGAGGCCGGCGTTGGTGAAGTTCATGGCGGCTACCCATTATGCCTACCGCCAACTCAAGATGCCGGGCCCCGAAGGCCCCATCACCGTCCATGCCGACGTTAAGACCGCACTAGATTGCACGGAGGCGCGCGTGGACGACATTGCGGCGGCCGACCGCGTTGAACCCGAAGGCCCTCAAGGGGAGGTCTCAGGTCCTCGGGCCCCAAAATAGCATATCACCTCGGCCGATGAGGTGGTAATCAAGTCTATCCAGTTGGACGATGACCCGTCCAAGACCGTCAAGATTGGCGGCCACTTGGACCCCAAATAGGAAGACACGCTCGTCTCCTTCCTACGGGCGAACGCCGACGTGTTTGCTTGGAAGCCGTCGGATATGCCCGGAGTCCTCAGGGAGGTGATTGAGCATCGACTTGCAGTGCGGCCAGATGCACGACTGGTCCGACAGAAGGTGAGGCGATAGGCCCCGGAGCGGCAGGCGTTCATCCGCGAAGAGGTGACACGGCTTCGGGAGGCCGGCTTCATCCGGGAAGTGCTGCATCCGGAGTGGTTGGCTAACCCGGTGGTCGTCCCGAAGGTCAACCACAAGCTGCGCATGTGCATCGACTACACCGACCTCAACAATGCATGTCCTAAAGACCCTTACCCTCTGCCTCGAATAGACCAGATAGTCGACTCCACTGCGGGGTGCGACCTTTTATCTTTCCCGGATGCATACTCGGTTATCATCGCCCGCATGGCTATAGAGGATGAGGAGAAAACCGCATTTATTACCCCGTGGGTACCTTTTGCTACATGTCTATGCCCTTTGGTTTGAAGAATGCCATGTCCACTTTCCAACGTGGTGTACGCATCACGTTGAAGGACCAAATAGGGCGTAATGTTGAGGCGTATGTCGATGATCTTGTGGTCAAGTCCTGGGACCAAAGAACCTTACTCCCAGACTTGGTCGAAACATTTGATAACCTTCGGTCTTCCCGCATGAAGCTGAACCCAGAAAAATGCGTGTTTGGGGTACCGGCAGGCAAACTGTTAGGGTTTTTGGTCTCTGCCCGAGGCATCGAGGCCAACCCCGCAAAAATAAAAGCGATAGAGGAGATGCGCCCCCTAGGAAGCTTAGGGATGTACAGAGAATTACTGGTTGTGTAGCTGCCCTGAGTCGTTTCATATCAAAGCTAGGAGATCGGGCGCTCCCTCTATTTAAGCTATTAAAACGAACTGGCCCCTTCACTTGGACGGACGAAGCAGAGAAAGCCTTGGGCGAGCTCAAGCGTTATCTCTCCTCACCACCCATGTTGGTAGCACCTCGAGAAGGAGAACCCCTCCTTTTATATTTGTCGGCAACTCCCCAAGTGATTAGTGCGGCTTTGGTTGTGGAGCGCAACGACGAGCTAGACTCTCAGCCGTCCCCAGCCCCACCAAACCCGGAGGCAGGAAACCTTGTAACGATGTCGGCTGAGGAAGCACCCGAAGCCGGAGGCGGCCTTTGGCCCTCCGAGCTTCAGGGAGCCACCCGACCCCTTAGTCCGGGGGCTCCCGAGTCCCCTTCCATCCAGAGCAGCCCTGAGGGCCCCGGGGAAGGCGATGGCTCGGCAACCCCGGACACCGAGGTAACCCGCCCTGGTGCACCCGAACCTGTCACCCCTAGCAAAGTAGCTAAGTCCCGCACCAAGGTGCAGCGACCGATCTACTTTGTCAGCGAGGCGCTACGGGACGCAAAGACACGTTAACCGTAAGCCCAGAAAATGCTCTACGCTGTGCTCGTGGCTTTCAGGAAGCTGCGCCACTATTTCCAATCGCATCGGGTAACGGTAGTCACGTCCTACCCTCTCGGGCAAATCCTGCACAACCGAGAGGGCACGTGACGGGTAGTCAAGTGGGCTATCGAATTGTCAGAATTTGATCTACATTTCGAAGCTCATCACGCAATCAAAAGCCAGGCCTTGGCCGATTTCATGGCGGAATGGACGCCAACGGCCGATAACGATCCACCCCCGGGTGAACCCAAGAGTGCGGAGGATCGCGGCCAAGGGACCGCGCATTGGGTGATGAACTTCGACGGTTCACTCACCTTGCACGGGGCCGGGGCAGGCGTGGCACTAACCTCCCCGACGGGTAACGTGCTCCGGTACATCGTCCGGCTTGACTTTCGGGCAACCAACAACATGGCTGAATACGAAGGACTTCTAGCGGGGTTGCGAGCGGCAGCAGGAATGGGCATCCGCCGTCTGCTAGTCCTCGGGGACTCCCAACTGGTTGTAAACCAAGTTCCAAGGAGTACCAATGCACTGACCCACAGATGGAAGCATATATCAAGGAAGTACGGCGTATGGAGCGCCATTTCGATGGCCTCGAGCTGCGCCACGTTCCCAGAAGAGACAATACCCTGGCGGACGAGCTATCTAGGACCGCGTCCGCGCGAGCCCCAGCCCCACCAGGCACATTTGAAGAAAGTCTCACAGAGCCGTCGGCGCATCCCGAACCGCCCAAAGGGCAGGAATCGGCTGGTCCCGACGCCCCGGACCTGGTGGGCCAGCCACAGCCTGGTCCTGCCGGGACCGACATCACGCGTCAGGTAGCTTGGGTTTCGGAAATCCAGGCGTACCTGCAAGACGCATCATTGCCCGAGCAACGCGAGCAAAGCGAACGCATTGCCCGCACCTCCAAAAGGTACGTGTTGGTGGAAGGGACACTCTACCGACGCGGTGCCAACGGAGTGCTCATGAAGTGCATTGCTCGGGAACAGGGTCTCGAACTCCTAGCCGAGATCCACGAGGGAGAATGCAGAGCGCACTCAGCCTCCTAAACCTTAGTGGGAAAGGCATTCCGCCAAGGATTTTATTGGCCCACCGTGCTGGAGGATACAACAGACCTCGTGCGGTGGTACCGAGCGTGCCAATTCCACACCAAGCAGACGCACCTGCCGGCTCAGGCCCTTCAGACCATCCCACTCTCATGGCCGTTCGCGGTCTGGGGGCTGGACATCCTGGGCCATTCAAGCAAGCAAGGGGCGGCTGCAAATTCCTATATGTCGCCATCGACAAATTTACCAAGTGGCCTGAGGCCTATCCAGTCAACGTCATCGACAAACATTCGGCTGTGCAGTTCATGAGAGGCATCACGGCAAGGTTTGGGGTCCCCAACAGGCTCATCACCGATAACGGCACCCAATTCACGAGTGAGCTGTTTGGTGAGTATTGCGATGATATGGACATCAAGCTCTGTTTCGCCTCGCCCGCCCACCCCCAAAGCAACGGTCAGGCCGAGCGTGCAAACGCAGAAATATTGAAAGGCCTCAAGACGAAGACCTACAACGTCCTCAAGAAGCATGGGGACTCGTGGACTGACGAGCTGCCTGTGGTCCTTTGGGCCAATCAGACAACACCGAGCCACGCCAGCGGGGAAACACCCTTCTTCTTGGTGTATGGAGCCGAGGCGGTCTTGCCTTCCGAGCTCACCCTGGGATCGCCCCGAGCCACGTTATACGCCGAAGCAGATCAAGCGCAGCTGTGTCGCGATGACCTGGACTACTTGGAAGAAAGACGACGCCGGGCAGCGCTTCGCGCGGCCCCACCAGCAGAGCCTCCGCCGCTACCATCAACACAAAGTCAGCCCCCGAACGCTGCAGATCAATGACCTCGTCCTGTGCCGCGTACAAACGCGTGCGGGACTGAGCAAATTATCCCGATGTGGGAGGGGCCATACAAAGTTATCGGCACCCCGCGTCCGGGAACAGTTCACCTAGCCGCAGAGGACGGCACTCCGCTGCCGAGACCGTGGAACATTTCCCACCTGCGCAAGTTCTACCCATAAGCCGCATGGTGTGCTGCAACATACACGGAAGTTCATCCACTACTTCCAGTGCCATGAACAATGAGTTCGCTGTTACATTCCCTATGATTTTCTTGCAAAAATACCTACTTGTAGTGTGTTTTTCCCCATGTGCTGGAACATGTGCTGCGGATGATGGTTTCCAGTGGTATTCTGGCCTTGCCCGCCTTAGCCTGAGAGCCCTAAGGGCGTCGAAGGTAGAGCGATGCTGCATACTATCACGTCTAGGGGTAGTCAACGCCAGGGGGCTCGGGTGCGTACTAACACGCCCGTCCCGAACCCCGTTGCGCGCCCCCGCCGGCCTTTTTATGCCTTCGCTCCTACCCGAAACCCCAAGGAAGGCACCAACCGCGCCAGATGCATGTCGCCCGAACCCGGACCAGCCCCCAGCTACGTGGGACGAATCATGGTGGGAGACCATGCTACCGCATTCTCGTAATGGCTAAGCTAACTAAAAGTTCAACTACCGTTGCAGGGAAGCAAACAGATAGGGGCTCGGGCCAACTGACCGCCACTGCGTGTGCGCTAAGTTGGCCGGGGGCTCCCAATATATATACATACCCAATATATATACATACACATATGAATCATCAGAAGCAGCCACGATGGGCTGTTACAATACAAGTCCAACATGATGAAGGCAAGTGTACTAATATTATAAACAATATTGCAATGTCTTTGTTCACAAATACAGATAAAAGCAAAAAAGGGGTGGGGGAGTCCTAGGCGGCCGGCGGGTCGCTGGGGGCATTCTCCGGGTGGTCCTCGTCCGGCGAGTCTTCGTGAAGGGCGAGCTGGAAGGCCGTCGGAGTGCTGTCAAAGCCCACCATAATGGAGTCGACGACATCTTGGACGCGAAGACGAGCGGCCTCCTCGGTGCCCTCGGTGAAGTCCTCGGTGGGGATATAGGGGTCAAAGCCGGGGTCATGGGCTTGGTAGCTCGCCAGGATGAGCATCACGACCTGGCGGGACAAGTCGTATGACGACTCCTTCGCCACCTCGTCGACCTCCTCCGGCACCCTCTTTATCCCCTCGGCCAACTCATCTATGTGCGTGGTTAACCCCCTTAAGGTAGGGACGCCGGTGAGGGGACGGATAACCCCCACCTCGCGGGCCACCTCCCGAAAGCGCTTGACGGACGAGGCCACGACCCGGAGCCCCAAGCTCAAGGTGCGCTCCAGCTCCGCGATCCGGCGGCGCGCCTCCTCCAATTCTGGCGCCGCGTCGCTGGAGCGAGGGGCCGACGAGGGCTTCCGTACCTGCGCCTCCGCGTCGCTAACCGCCTGCTCCCGGGCGGCCAAGTCCTGCTCCCACCGTTCCAGATCATTTTGCCGGTGTCCCGAGGCGACGGCGAGCAGCTGCTCGCGCTCCCAGACGGCCTTCAGGCACCGGGAGGCCTCCTCCTGGGCCTCCAGCATCATCACCTCGCGCCCCTCCACGGCGGCCTCGCGTTCGGCGATGGCCTTCTCCTGGGCCACCACGTTCGCCTCCCGCGCGGTGGAGTCCTCCTCAGCCCTGGCAACGGCGCCCTCCCGGTCCTCGACCGCCCGCCACGCCGCCTCTAGAGCCTTCTCCCGCTTCACCAGGCCGGCCTCGCGGGCCTGGAGCTCGACGTCGGTGCTGGCGGCGGCGGCCTCAGCATCGCGCAGGGTGCGCTCGCGCTGGTCGAGCTCCTGGGCGCTTGTTGAGGTCGCGGATGAACCTCCCGGCGGTGGTGCGGACCCTCTCCTCTACGACTGCGACTACCTGCTCGTGGAAGTCGGCGGCGTGCCGCTCAACGACGGTGTCGTCGAACACCTGGTTGAGTTTCCCCTGGCGCCGCTCGATCTCCGCCAGCTCCCGCCCTCAGACGAGGCCCTCCACCCTCGCCGTGGCCGCCAACTCCCGACAGCCTTCGTCAACGTCGACCTCCCGCTGCGCCACCGCAACCTCCCTAGTGGCCAAGGCCTGTACCTGGGCCTGGAGCCCCTCCAAGGAGATCGCATTGGCCTCCTCCAGTGCCCTGGACACAATCTCCCTCGCCCGCTCTTGCGACCGGATGAGGGGCTCGGTATCCAGGGCGGCCACGAACCCGGACCGAGCGCCCCCGGATTCGGAGTCAGAGCTCGGGCCGGGGTCGGCCACCACGAAGCGGGAAGCCGAAGGCGCCCCATGGCCAAGGCCACCCGCCGCTGCTTCGCCCGTCGGCGCTGCCCCGCCCTCCGGTGAAGCCGCTCCCTGCGCTGGGGACTTGCGGTGGGCCGGCCCCGGTAGAACTAATGTTGGCCGGCGGGGCGACGACTGTCGTGGTGGTGGCGATGGTTGCCGCGAGGGGGACCCCTTGGGCTGCTCTCCGCCGCGTGCCGCTGCCTCCTCTGCGTCGGGACCGCCCCCAGCTCACTCCTCATGGGCGACCGGCGCCCGGCATCCGGGTGGGCCCCCTCCTGGATCGCACTTGACTCCGGGCCGAACCCATAGGTGGTAACCCGGACCCGGAGGGCTCCACCGCCCCGGGCCTCTCCCGCCCTCCCCGCCGAACCCGAGGCGTAACCGCCCTTGGGTATAACCGTGGGGTGAAAATACCGGTGCTCGCGGCTGGGAGCCAAAATAAACACAGTAAAGAATCAAACAAGGGACAAAAACATAAGGCCCACTGGGCATGCATGTATCTGCAAGGCGTTACCTGCGGGTGGCGTTGAAACCCAGGAGACCCGGGAAATGGCTCGCATCTTCTTTGCAGGACCGCCCGGAGGGCTCGCTGGGCTGTCGCTCGCCGCCTCCATCTACGCTAGAGCGCCGCGGCCGGCCTCCGCTGACGGCGTGCTCGCCGTAGGCGTGCTCCCGGCCTCCACCGTCGTCGTCGCCGCCGTCGCTGTGGCCGTCCTGGCCCCCGACGGAGTGGCCCCTGGGGACGGGCCCTCCGCCCGCAAGCCTCTAGATCTGTGGGGAGGAGCGGCGCGCTCCGCGCCGCCGTCGCGTGGTGGAGATGGGGGAGGTGCGGGGTCCTCCTCTGGCCTCTTCCTCTTCCCCTTCGGGTCCGGGGCCCCCGGCTCGCTTCGGCCCGGACCCCGGCGGCCTAGCCGCCCGATGGGCACCTGATCGTCGGCGTCGTCGTAGTCGTCGCCCCCTCCCCTCCGGCTAGCACCCGGCGCTTCTGCCGACGAGCCCACGCCGTCGCCCACCACCTGCAGCGTGTGAAGGATCTTTGGGCACGCCGAATCCTGGCACAGCGGCACCAACCAGGGCGGGAGTTGCGTCATGTCCATAGCCATGACGCCGAGGGTGCGGTGGACCAGGATCGCGAGGTCTTTTTCGTCCCAGTCGAAGGCGGCACCCACGTGGGTCCGCATGTCATCGTTGAAGCCCGTGTACATGTGGGCGGGATGCGACCTCTCCTGCAGCGGCGCAATGCGCCTCATCTGGAAGTCGCGGAAGACCGCGTGGCTAGACAGCCCCCCTCATAAGGTAGTTGATCCGCTCCAGCACCCCGTCCAGCTCCCTCTCGGCTCGCGAACGCGCCCCCCAGTTCCTCTGGTTCACCGGGATCCCCATCGGAAGGGAGAGGCGGGGGTGGTCACCCAGGCTGGTGTAGAACCAGAGGACCCTCCAGTTCTCCCACCTGGAGCGGGGGTGAATGTCGATGAAGGGGGTGTCGACGGTCCTGTCGTTCCGCGGCTGGATCGCCACGTATCCGACCGCGCCGGGGGAGCCCGCTCGGCACACCCGGAAGAACTGCTGAAAAAGATGCAGTGAGGGCATCACCCCCACAAACATCTCGCAGGTGTAGGCAAAGACGACGAGGTAGAAGACGGCGTTGGGGGTGAGGTGGTGCAGCCGAAGGTCGTAGAACTCCAGCACGTCGAGGAAGAAGCGAGAGAAGGGCGGCACCAGCCCGACCATGGCGAAAGAAGCGAAGAACACCATCCTCGTGGGGGGCCGCTCCTCTGGAACATCGCCTCCACTGCGCGTGCCGCGCGGCAAGTATTTGTTGAAGAGGCTTCGGGCCTCCGCGGTGCGAACCAGGGATTTGGGGAGCATGCTCCCTGGGTCCAGAGGCGAATCACGTGCCATCTCAAAGGTGGGCGCTGAAGTGCAAAAAGGAAAGCCGGTGGCGAGAGAAAGGAGGCGAAGGGAGCAAGGGCGCTGGGAAGATGAGAGGCGAATGGCTGTAAGAGGCGATGGCCGTGGGAAGCGTAGAAACTGACCCCCTTCTCGTGGGTCCGTTTTTATAAGCAACCGCCGCTCCCTCGGATTCTACGGCATTAATTTCGCCCCACTACCACACGACGCGCCTCCTCGGCTCCGCGCCCCTTCGTTTTTCCGCATCCCCTTTGGTTCCCGCGCCACTGGGATTTCGCGCACGCCTCCCTCCACGCCTCGTCCAGTCGCGTTAAATGCGTTGGGCGGTCGCGTGGGAGAGAGAACACGAGCGCAGGAGGCGTTGCGTCAGCACCTACCCAGGAGATGGGCCAGTGACCAGTAGGCCCCGCTGGAGTAGGTAGGCCGGCCCACCCTCGCGTCAGCAACATGGCTGTCACGACGCCCGCTTTTCTCCGCCTACTCTCATGACGCGGCAACAGGAACAAAGATGGGGGTGGCTTCTTCGACAAGACAAGGCAAGAGCCACTCCATCACGTGGATCGGAGTAGAGAAAATCATGACTACTGTGGTGTCCCCTTGCACTATAAAAGGAGGCCCAAGTCCATCATAAAAACGGTTCGTTCAATTGGCCCGGTGGAGGAGGACCTTGGTGCTTGTTCCTGAACAACGGCCAGTTCTTAACAACTCCTTCGCCACTTTAGTCACCACCTCCAACACCCCCAAAGAGAACACCCTCACCAATTCCTGTAATTCATCCCTCATATTACACAAAGAACAGGAGTAGGGTATTACACCTCATAGGTGGCCCGAACCTGTATAACCCCCTGGTGTCCATAGCGGTTGCGATCTCTTTCGGTTTTACCGACTCCTCATCATCTTTACTGCAAGTTTGAGCCCGGATTCACCGCTCCCCTGTGCCGAACCAAAAAGAGGGTCCTCCGGATTCCCGCGTGTCGATCTCCGACATCGACACTACTGATTTAAATCAAACACTTGATTTTTTTTGTTTTTTTGGCTGAAACATTTTTTACTAAAATTTTGAGAAAACAAAGTTTTAATACAACTCAGAAAGGCAGAAATAAAGTTACTGAAAGTCTTAGACACTTGAGGTTTTTGTTTGGGAGAGTTTTGTAAAAATAAATTAGCACAGTATGTAAGAGCAACTCCAATGAAATCATCAATTTTAAGTATCCAAATGAATCTCTATTTACACCCTGATCAAAAATAGATAACCGAAAACATGTGTGTCTTCAGTTGAATCCCAATAATAGAAGATGTCTATTTTTCGAAGTGGGCTAAATCATCTTTTTTGGCGCAAAGAAGCCAGTTGTCGTTTTCGTTATATTTGTCGCGAGTTTCTCTTTCTTTCTGTTATTTGCCGTGAGTTTATGTTTTTGGCGCAAGACAGAGTTGTTGTTTCTGTTTTTTGGTGTGAGTTGCTCATCTGTGCACGCGCTACATGGACATGGAGGGGTGCGGCCGTGCACTCGTCTTCAGTGACACGGAGGCCGCGACCGTGAACTCGGCTTCAGGGGCGCCCATGGGAACTCGATGGAGACTAGTGACGGCCAAACGGGCGGCCCGGCCCGGCACAACACAGGCCCATTTCGACACGCCTCATGAAATGAGTCATGCCGTGCCGGCCCACGTGCCTAGCCCCCGGCCCAAGCACGATCCATGGGGAGCCGGTCCGTGCCTGTGCCGGCACGGCACGCCGGTGGCCCATGAGCCAGGCCGAGCCCATGGGCCTTTGGTGGGCATGCCGACCGTTGGGGGGCTGCACAGTGCAAATTTTTTTAAAAAAACAGCAGACAGGCAACAGCGCATGTATTAAGTTTAAGAAAAAATAAAAATTGAAAATTAAAGTTTTCAAAAAAAGAAGAAGTAATGACTTACTAATGTTAAAAATATGAAAAAATGGTTTTTTTGTTATCTTGAAAAATTTTAAAATGATAGATTGTGATTCATCATATTGAAATAATTTAAAGATAAATCCACATTTACAAAAATATTGCAAAAGAATTTGTTAAAAATAGTAATGACCTTTATTGATGTTTATATCATTATATGATACATGATGCCTCGTTAAAAACTTTGTCATGTAAAAACTAATAGGGAAAATTGAGAAAACCATGATTGTACCGTCCGGGTTTAGTATAAGTTGCTGTTGTCGGAGTTGTATTCCTTGCCGCACACTACTCCGCATGGTGCTTGAGATGACCTGTACCAACAGAACCACGAGCAGATAACATTTGCCTACATATTCTACAACGAGCTTTCGATAACTCCCTTCCGTTCGGGCTTGTTTCCTTTATCTTGTCGAAGTGTTGCCACACACCGGAGGTTCTCGATCTCTTCGGACCGGTGCGTGTCGAAACACTTTCGCTCACGGATCCGAAGATAATCCTTCCGAAGCCACCGCCGTCGTCCGAACCGACCTCCTCCACGATCTGGAGTTGGAGCCGATCCGGAGGCATCGTCATACCCCGACATGTAGTTGGGGTCGAAATCACCCAAAGTGAACGACGACGACTGGTATGGATAGTTCGGATCCATGCTGAAAATTTAAACCGACATAAACAAATTCTAGAATATTTATTGAATTCACAAACACAATACAAATAATACACAAATTTGAATATTACTTACATCTTTCCAACTGCGAGCTCTTCAAACTTCTACGGTCGAACTATTGAACTACGGAACTAATTTTGATTTTTGACAAAATTTGAGCAAATTTTGTCAAAATCAAAAAAAGTGGACACTTGAGAACAAAGAGAGCACTTTAGAACACTTGAGAGCACAAGATGAGAAGTGAGGGGTGAGGATAAATGGCTGGGGTTCATGCTCTATTGGGCGAAATTTGAAGTTTTTTGAATTTTTTTGAATTTTTTAATGAATTTTTAGTCTCCAACGGCTTTTTTCAAATTTAAATAGGCATATAGCCGTTGGGGGGCACGTGGCGCGCTCGTATTGTATGGCGGGGGAGCCGTCGCGCGCCCTCAGTGCGCTTGGGCCACGTGTCATGCGCCGATTCGCCATCCCACCGCGTCATGTGCCATGCCGTGCCGTGGGTCGGGCCATGCCGTGTCGTGCGTGCTACATTAGACGGGTCGTGCCGTGTCGGCCCACGGGCTCGCCCGGCAGCCCAAGCACGACACGGCTGCTCGCGCCGTGTCGGCCCGACCCGTTTGCCTCCTTTGTCGTGCCGTGCTGCTACAGTTCCATGCGTGCCTGGGCCGGCCCGCCTCAGCACGGCCCATCTGGGCGTCACTAGTGGAGACTGGAGGGGCGCAGAGGTGCGATGGAGACTGGAGGGTCACGAAGGTGCGCGGAGGGCCGCCGGGCGCGGAGGGGGCGGCGGCGTGGAGGGTGCCGGGGTGTGGAGGCGTCGGGGCACGGAGGGGCGGCGGACCGCGTAGGGGACCGGAGGGACGGTGAGGCGTGGAAGGGCGCGGATGACCGCGGAGACTCGCGAAGGTGCAGCAACGAGGCGTTTTGCCGCGGAGGGGTGGGAACTCGCCGCCAGGAGCGTGGTAGATCGATAGGCAGCGCGCTAAATCACAGTAGAAGGCCGGTTTGATGAATTAGAGTAATCGCCATACCTGGAGACCTAAAAATTCGAATTAGATAACCTTTTTTTATGGTTTGTTGGTGATTCCGTTGGAGCATGACTTTTTTATTTGCCTGGCCAAATTTAGCTTCTAATTCCATTTGGTTGATTTGTTGGAGTTGCTCTAACAATGCTAGAAGAAAAACACATGATTTTTTTATAATGGAAGAAATAAGAAGAAATTAAACAAATAAGTTTTTTTACCAAAGCCAAACAAGTTTTAAATTGCCATAAAAACAAATCATGATGTTACACAATCAGGGAAACTTTTTAGTCACCTAGGATCATCTAGGTGGATGTCCACTCATCTATTCTATGTCAACCAATAGTTATAAAAAAATTTCAGAAAAATTGACAAAGATAGATTAATGTGTAACATATTACACCTTAATCATACAAGTTATAACAAAAACAACAAATTAGTATATGCATATTCACAATCAAATTTGTTATTTTGTTACAACTTGAAAGAAAATCAAAATTAAATTTGCATTTCTTGAGTGATATATTACATATTAATCTATCTTGTCATTTTTTAAAAAAAATCATGAGCATTTGATTAATATGCAATATACGAGTGAACGTTTATCTGGATGATTAGAATCCATCTCGTACACAATCATGATTTGACCGAGAATAAATGAACCCAACATAAGTTTGGGACTAACACAAAAACTAGAGAATAATGAACCCAACATAAGTTTGGGACTAACACAAAAACTCCAGAAACATAGTTCGACGACCCATGCAAGAATTGCATGCACAACATCATCAATGGAGCAAAGCTCCCTAAGGCTCACAGAGCCACACGCCGAGCCGGGAAAACGACATGGCTAATTATTCGTTGAAACGGAAATGATGCAGACGAAATCTTTGGTGCCAAACGGCATGACGACGAACAGTCCAGCTTCTTGATGATCAAGGTTTCTTCATCTTCGTGCCACCTCCACGCTCCTTCTTGCTACCACCACCTGAGCTCCCCGGAGCATCTGCAACACACGGTCGAGACGGCAAAAGCTGCGTTAGGATTGTACATTTCTACAAGGTAATCACATGCAAAACCAAGCAAAATTAACGACGTGATCGATTACCTGCAGGCGGCGGTGGCGGCTGCGCGCGAGCGGCGGCTGCGGCCTTCCTCTTGTCCATCCTGTTCTTGCGACGCTCCCTGGCCTCCTTGGCCTCCAGCTCCGCCCTGTTGCGGCCACCGCCTGCCACCGCAAAGATGGGGCCACCAGATTTCTTACTGCTTCCGATCACCTCCCATGGCGTATCGTCGACCGTAGCTTCGATTGCGCGGCGCTCCACGAGGTACACCTCGAACGCCTCTGCCGGCGCGGCGGGCGCCAGCCGCGCGCGCGCTGGCCCGGTTGGTGGGCGAACCAGCACCAGCCCGGAAGGCAAGCCAGACGGCGGCGCCGGAGGCGCCGGGGCAGCAGCAGCAGGAGGAGTAGGCGCGCGGGGCGCAGCAGCAGCAGGAGGAGCAGTGGGCGCGCGCGGCGCACGAAGATGAGGAGCAGGCGCGCGCAGTGCGGGAGGAGCAGCGCGCGGCGCTGCAGACGACGAGCTCGCGCCGCCGTAGCTGAAGCTGTAGCGGCCGGTGGTCGGTGGCACGGTCCACTCGCGATGTGCAGGAGGAGGAGGAGCAGCCATGGGCGGCGCACGAAGATGAGGAGCAGGCGCGCGTAGTGCGGGAGGAGCAGCGCGCGGCGCTGCAAACGACGAGCTCGCGCCGCCGTAGCTGAAGACGGTAGTCGGTGTCACGGTCCACCCGCGATGTGCAGCAGGAGAAGGAGCAGCCGTGGGCGGCGCACGAAGATGAGGAGCAGGCGCGCGCAGTGCAGGAGGAGCAGCGGGCGCGCGTGGCGCTGCAGACGACGAGCTCGCGCCGTCGTAGCTAAAGCTGTAGCGGCCGGTGGTCGGTGGCACGGTCCACTCACGATGTGCAGGAGGAGGAGGAGGAGGAGCAGCCGTGGGCGGCGCACGAAGATGTGGAGCAGGTGCACGCAGCGCACGAAGATGAGGAGCAGGCGCGCGCAGTGCAGGAGGAGTAGTGAGCACGCGCGGCGCAGCAGACGACGAGCTCGCTCCACCGTAGCTGAAGCTGTAGCGGGCGGTGGTCGGTGACACGGTCAACCCACGCGGTGGTGTAGCAGAAGGAGGAGCAGGCACGGGCGGCGCACGAAGATGTGGAGCAGGCGCGCGCAGTGCAGGAGTAGTAGTGAGCACGCCTGGCGTAGCAGACGACGAACTCGCTCCACCGTAGCCGAAGCTGTAGCGGGCGGTGGTCGGTGACACGGTCAACCCGCGCGGCGTAGCAGAAGGAGGAGCAGGCGCGGGCGGCGCAGGAGCAGGAGGAGCAGGTGGTCCAGGATGAGCAGTGAGCGCGAGAGGCGTAGCGGCCGACGAGCTCGCGCGCGCCGCCGAGGCGGTTGCGGCCAGTGGTCGGTGACACGGTCCACCCGCCGCGCGGCACAGCAGGAGGAGGAGCAGGAGCGGGTGGTGCAGGAAGAAGAAGAGGAGCAGACACGCGCGGGGTAGTAGGAGCAGCGAGCGCGCGCGCGCGCAGCAGACGACGAGCTCGCGCCGCCGTAACCGTAGCCGAAGCGGTAGCGGCCGGTGGTCGGCGACACGGTCCACCCACGAGGGGGCACAGGCCACGCGAACGCGGTGGCAATGGGCTGCGGAGACGGCGCCGCAGGGCGGCGCGCGGCGGAGACGAGCAGCGGCGGCGGCACAGGCACGGGCATGGGCGCGAGTTCTTCCTCCGAGTTGAAGCTGGTATCAATGATGCGGTAGCTCTTGCCGTCGACGAGAAGCGACGGCACGGTGCGGCTCCAGGGGTTGCGGCTGGGCTGACGCTTCTGGGGCGGGATGGCGTGTTGGGCCGGCGGCTGCTGGGCTGCCGCGCCGCTGCTGCCGCCGAGAAGCTGAGCCCGGCTGGCTAGGCGAACAGGCCGGATCGCCAGCGCGGCGGCAGCGGCGGCGACGATAGCGTTGGGGATGATGAGGTGGCGAGGTGGAAGGCCTTGATGGGCCGTGTTCTCGTTGGCATCTCCTTGCTGGGCCGGGTTCTCGTTAGCGTCTCCCATGGTAGGCAGGTCAGGTCAGGTCGGTGGATTTCACCACCTTTGCTCCGTTCGAATCTTGGAGACAAACCTGCGAGGAGAAAAAAAATCGAAAAATCGGCGTTGGCCATGGCACCACACAAAACATACAGAAACCTGCAAAACCTGTAATAAATCGCTAGAATTTCATGGAGATCTGATAATCACAATCTTACAAGAACGTCTAAACCTCCTGTAAACCATTAAGTTCAATGTATATCTGATTAGCAAAAGCTTACAACAAAGTCTAGATCCTTACATGCTGGATTTCAGGATTTCACAAGCAAGAAACAAGTTTTTTTTCTCTCTATACAATCTACGAAATTCAAAGCTATGTACTTCTAAGAACAGAAACCAGATTAGAATTTGTGACCAGCGAGAGGGAACTTACCAGGCGCAGGAAGCTTATTTCTTCATGTCTCTGATTTCCTTCAATCTGAGCGTAGTTTTTTTACGGAATGGGGGCTTAGTTTTATAGTCGAACTTCAGTGCTTCACCATGTCTTTGTGAACGTGTTCTATACACTGTCTCTTGTTTCTTTCTAAATAAAAACATTTTTTTATCCGTGTGAAATATGTTGCAACGGTACAAAAATTCACTCCAAGCAAGGAAATGTTTTATAGTATATCACAATTGTATCCTCTAAAACAGGTGAGATAATCTCACAGTTACACAAGTTTCAAGTTCAGCAGAAGTTTTTACAAAACAAACAAAAAAATAAAGAAGATATGAACACGGAAAGTGACGGCCAACCCCAATACAGCCGCATCCAACCGCCCACAGCTACCTCACTGATTTGGCCATAATAACGTTAATACCAAATATACAAATCTTCCTGGACTTATTTGGTGGAGCATTTATTTCAGAACATATCCGGCATCATCGACCAATTCATATCTAAGTATGGAAGTTCTCACTTATTTTGTAAAGATATATGCCTCCTCACTACCTAAATGTGTGAAATTCTACTATTGACAATGCCAACTCTTTCTTACATTTCTGAAGGTCTCTCTCTATATAGACCAACTAAAAATATATAAATTAATTTCCAATCCTATCCTCATGTAGTATTAGCTTTGGCACTTCGAGCTCCCTTCATGGAGGGATCTCTCTCAAGATATGAGATGTATATGTTTTTCTAAAAATGGAACAAAACCACATAAGTATAAGGGTGGTGATTAAGTTTATATGTTTAAATCTCAGCATGAAGATCTCGAGACTCGACCGAAATCGAAATTTATACAACTATCTTCCATGTGAGGACATGACTTTGACATTTGACATTTTTGAGAGGATAATTATGATTTATTATAAAGGCATTTCCTTGTTTAGAGTCAATCCCGCTAGCTATCGTTGCAACTTATTTACATGGATAAAAAAATGTATTTATTCAGAAAGAAAGAAGAAACAATGCATAGGACTCATTTACCTAGATACATGGGCTTAGGGTTATCACTGAGAATTGACGAGAGAAGCTTTGCAGAAGTGCGGTCCCGAGAGCGGCCTTGGGGCCAAGTGTGCCACCCTCTCAATCCATGGTTGTTTTCTTAGGGTCCCAAAGTGCTCTTTTCACCAAGGTGGTGGCAAAGGTGCAAGAAGGAAAGCATAATGCTAGTGTTCATCCTTGACCTCTATGTCTAGATCATTTATTCCTGTGGATACCAAATCATGCAAGTAATATAAGAACACACCATGCTGCACATGGGACAAGGATGATACCTTGGCCGCCACCCTAACATCATCGACCTAGATCTAGTGGCCAGTGTGTGCGAAGACAAGGCCACCATCCATGTGCAAAAAGGAAAATGCAGCCCTGCACAGGATTGTATGGATGCAAAACCACCCATGTAAGACTATATCATGCCACACATAGGGAAGGATGGTACCTTGGTTTGTTGCCATCCCAACATCATCAACCTAGATCTAGTGGGTGATGCATGAGGAAGATGAAGCCAACATCCATGCGCGAGAAGGAAAAGCTGTCTCTACACAGGATCCTGTGGATGCAAAATCAAACAAGTAAGAAGGAAACCATGCAGACATAGGGAAGGATGATACCTTGGCCGCCATGCTAACAACATCGACCAAGATCAAGTGACCGATGAGTGGGGAAGATGAGCTGCCATCGTTGCACTGGGAAAGAAAATTTGTCCTTGCACAAAGAAGGGAAATTTTGGCCCTTGCATGATCATTTCCTTAGGGGCCCAAACTGTTCTTTTCGACAAGGTGGTAGCGGAGGTGCAAGAGGAAAAAATAGCATGAGTGGTCACCCTTAACCCCTATGCCCAGATATTGCATTCCTGTGGATGACAAATCAAGCAAGTAAAATAAGAACACATCATGTTGTACATAGGAAATGATGGTACCCTGTTCGTCACCCTAACATCATCGATCTGGATCTAGTGGCCGGTGCGTGTGGAAGACAAGGCCACCATCCATGTACAAGAAGAAAAATACAGCCCACACAGGATTGTATGGATGCCAAATCAACCATGTAAGAACATATCATGCCACATATAGGGAAGGATGGTACCTTGGTAGCCATACTAACATCATCAACCGAGATCTAGTGAGCGGTGCATGGGCAAGACGAGGTCACCATCTATGTGCGAGAAGGAAAAGCTAGCCCCGTCCAAGATCTTGTGGATTCCAAACCAGCAAATTAAGAACACATCATACCGACATCGGGAAGAATGATACCTTCGCCGCCGACATAGATCTAGCTTATGAGTAGGGAAGACGTGTCACCTTCCTTGCACGGGGAAGGAAAACTGGATCCTGCACAGGGAAAGGGAGCAACATCAGCAACCACCTAAAGGTTTCCGCCCAAAGCCCCAGATCCTAGATCTAGGCAACCAACAACTTGGGAAGGCACTATAGACGGTGGTGGCAGGCATCGGCGATGGCAATGATTGGCTTGATGGTATTGGAAGGACGACGATTCGCTCTCTCGATGGCATGTTGGAAGAACGGAGGTGAGCACCAGATCTAGGGGAATGAAAGTTAAGTAGAGTGCGGCAGAGGGGTGGTGGTGGATGGAGTGGGAGAAGTGGTGTCTATGACCAATTTTAGGGTTTAGAAATGAGTTTATATAGACGGGGATGGTACATCGGCTTTGGCCCAGCTAGGCCCAATACACGAGGGATGGTACATTGGTTGGTCGTTGGCTTTTATTTGTTAAACATCCCCGTGGCAAATAAAAATTGTCAAACCCAAACCCTACTACGACGTTTGGATGGAAAGTGGAAAGAGGAAGAGATACAATGGCATATAGAAGTGGTGCGAACATTATACTTTACCGTTCCTATATTTGGATACATATGGTTTGGTATAGGGATAAAATATTTACTGGACAAAAATACCCTTCCTTCCTGACTAACTAGTTGTGGTAATCATAGGGCATTTTTGTCATCACTACCATTTTCGATCTAAAACCACCTTCCCCAATAGGATTGAATTGGTTGGAAATGATCTGCCCATATCCCATTCTTATATCCATCTCTTTTCCCGATCGCCTAACAAACATGAAATGATTTCTTTTCAAGAAACATCAATGTGTTAAAATTTCCTATGGTTCCAAATAGCACCTTTCCACCCTTAATTTCCTTTCTCATCAAGACTCATTTTTCTCAATATACTATAAGGGCCTTTGAAACACAAGATTCAGAAAACGGATGAATAGAAAAAAATGACAAGAATGCAATTGTAAAATAGAAAATTGCAAAACATAGGAAAAATATGGAAATGAGCAATAGAATATAGGAAAAACACAAGAATCAAATAATCGAATAAGTAATCGAATAAGGAATGTAGACTCGGGAATTTTTTCAAGAAGTTGAAGCTTTTGCTAACTTTTATCCAAAATCCATGTGTATTTACTCATCATTCCTTATAAATTTCATTTAATTTAGAAATGTCCAATCCTCTGTTTTAATGGGTCAAGTAAAAAATTATATAGGATTTAAATTCAAGAAAAATCCTCTAGGAATCCTTTATTTCAAAGGGACCCTAATTGTATAAATAAAGGACAACTAAGTTATACGAACTAGCTTTTTAAAATTCTTATCCATATACTTCTAGTTTAATGGGGTGTTTGGACGAAATGATATTTTAGTCCGTGTCACATCGAATGTTTAGACATCAATTTGAAAAGGACTAAACGTGAACTAATTATAAAAATAATTACAGAATCAAAGGATAATTCGCGAGACGAATCTATTAAATCTAATTAATATATGATTAGCAAATATTCACTATAGCATCACATCGTCAAATTATGACGTAATTAGACTCATTAGATTCGTCTCACAAATTATCCACCGATTATAAATAAGTTTTACAAATAGTCTACATTTAATATTCCAAAATACTAAGTAACATTTAATATTCCAAAATACTAAGTAACAGAAAGTCCCACTCCAAAATACTATATAATACTATATAACATTCGATGTAACAGAAAATAAAAATCTCACTCCAAAATACTATCTAAACTATCTAAACATTCAAATCTCACTCCAAAATACTATTAAACATTCGATGTAACAAGAAATCCCACTCCAAAATACTATATACCATTGATATAACAGAAAATAAAAATCTCACTCCAAAATACTATCTAAACATTCAATACAAGAAGTCACAGAAAACAAACAAAACAAACAAGCCCTAAATCAGAGGGAGTAATAATGTACTTCCATTCTGCCTCTTTTATTCCTCGGTCACTATCGTTCATCGAAGGGGACATGTAACTTTTTAAATGATTGAGAGGCCATTTGATCAATCAACTTTTTACGTATGTGACTAGGAAAAGAGAAAAAAACCGTCATTCAAAAAACAAGATTACAACAATAGTGCTATATGAGGTAGTAAAAGAATGGCTAGCAATATATAATATAATAATATAACCATTGTACATTTATGGATCATACAACAGCCATGAGGCCCCCACAGGGGATGCAGAGCAGAGCGGCACGAGCAAACAGAGTACAGTGAGCTAAGCCAGGAGGAGTGCACTGAAAACGCAGCGATCATGTCCTGGTCATTTGCATGTGTGTGAAAGTTTTTATCTGCTTTCTCCCCAACATTACAGCTACCATGATGCCGCTATTTGTTCCAATCAAGCCCCATAACGGCAGCAAGATTGGTCATGCCTGATTGTTGTCCGACGTGGAAACTTCTGCGCTGCACATCGGGCATACCTGCACATCAAGGATATTTTGGTCACCAACTGATAAGTATCGTGTTTAAAGTTTAAACATCCAATACTAATAATGTTAACATTGTAAACAACTTGAAACTTGAGAAAGCTACATGCAACTACAAACTGCTTCATAAGTTAGGATGCAACATGATGCATCGTGGGTAGAGAAATATCAATGAAATCACAGTATATACACAGTTAAATCTGGTTACAAAGAAATATCATTGTGAAGCAACCAAATATGAAAGGCAAGTTAAATACCCTCACATGATCAAATCTTTGGCTTAACCATATCATGATTTTAAATTGCAAAAGCACAAATGACCAAAATAATCGCAGCTCTAGTGTTACCCAAATGTCTTTTAGCCAAAATTAATAAAAGGGTGTGAATACTTCGGCAGATAGTATTTAGTACTTTGTAAGACAATTAGTATTTTGTAAGACTGCATTGTCGCCCAAAGGAGTGGGAATGTGCTTTCGAATGCAGCAAAATTATTTCCCTAATTATGCACTAGATGCACGTGAGTTTTCCAGGTTTGGTGATCTGCTAAACCTTTCAAATATGATGGCCCGACTTTTATACCTAAAATGAATGTGGCAATTAATATGCCTACCAAAGTGACGCTTTATTCTTCCTGAAGGTGAAACGAAGGTACAAGGCTACAAGCCTATGACTATACCTATACAACCAGAATAACAATAATTCCATCCAGACATAAGCCATGAACCTAGCATATAACCTGTAAGTAATTTAGAGCCCACTATAAAAATAACCAATATCACACTTTCTTTAGCCCTTAAACCCACATGCCAGACTCATTTCCTATAAGAAAAAACTTTCCACAAGTGTGGCAAGTAAATCTGGAGACAATCTATGGGTTGCCACACTTTTGACCCAAAAATTAGCAACATGTGGCAGCCTGGCGGCCAAATAAACATTCCAGAAACCCTCTGTCCAAGCATGAGTGGGTGCAGCAAGATAGCTTGATAGACATCAACCACAGCATGAAAAGAAAGCAGCTTCCATGGATGGAGGATGGCAGTAGTTTTTACAGATTTCGAAAGGATAGTTACCTTATTTATTTGAAGCCATTGGTTTATGCACTCAGGATGGTATGAATGCTTGCAAGGGAGTGCAATCAAAGATTCACCATCCTCAAATTCCACACGACAAATAACACATCTAACAACAACAACAGTGATACATTAGGACTTCAATATGTGAGTAATGCAAGATTACTGAAATGTTATGACTTATGAAACAAATTATTCACACATACTGCTCTGTGTTGCCATCTTGGACACCTTCTGCCTTGTAAGTTACCGAAGGTAGAGAAGCAAGTGTAGCAGCAGAGAGGCCTCTGTTTCCTGTACCAACCGCTTCTCCCAATGCAACTAATTCCTGAAGTCACATAGAAAGAACCATTATTAGTATTGCATCTTAAAGCTTCTAATGCAATGCTAGGTGCCAGAAGGCTAACATATAGAAATGTTACTTGCCTCATAAGAATACTCGTCTGGGTCAACCTCTTGCCATGCATCCTGGGTTTTGGCAAAAACATATCAACGTGTTAAATGACGTTTTTCCAGTTCATAACAGCTGATTATCAATGAGTAATGGACTAAGGAAAAAAATAGAGAAGGCATTTTCTCCAAGTTCAAGCATGCAGAATCCATTGGAGATAATATAATATGCCAAAATCCATAGAGTAAACAAGATCTATTGGAGATAATATAATATGCCAAAATCTATGGAGTAAACAGGACAGCATGGAAATTTGACATGCCACAGCATGAACCGCACACCACCTCTGGTCTTACTATTGCTTAACTGATGGACAGTACAAAGCTCTACTAAAGTACAAACGATTAAATCCACCTAATTTAAACAACCAATACATATTTCTTATTGAATTCAGAGTTGTAAATGTGATAAAAATAAAAAAAACTTGGCTGCTCATGAGTTTATCACTCAAATACGAAGACTGAAGGTGAGCAATAAAAGAGTTCCAGCTACAACTGAAAAATAAGATGAATTTTGGATGCTGGAAGGTACCCAAAAAAAGAATTGGGGGGCAGGCTTATCGTTTATCAACGGCCATTGGAAACAAGGAAAGTTGCAAGGCACATTCATCACTTCAAGTGTCATTCCATATGCTTTTAGTTGTCATACACAATGTAGGTGTAAATTTTATTGCAAGAGCTACTAATTAAGGAGAGTATATAATCATTCATATTACTCCACGATCATTTCATCCGAACTCTAGGATTCCGACATATCAGAAAAGGCATAGTTTGTCTGACTATAAATAAAAATAGATCATTACCTGTGGATCATTCGCATGCTCCTCTACAGGCTCCACAGCTCTCCCTACAAAGCAATATCAACATCGAAATTATAGACAGCAACAACTGAAACACGAGAGATGAACTGAAGAAACACCATTTTTTTTCAACTCACAATCGCTGATCCCCGCGAGAGCCATAAGTCGAGCGGCTACTTCGCGCTCCTCGGCATCCTGCAGCGCTCGTGCATAAGCCTCATCGTCCTCATACTCTGCGGGGTCTAGCTCTGGCTCAACTTCCTCCTCCTCGTACTCCTCGTCGAAACCCTCCTCCTCGAACTCGCTTCCCTCGGCCCCCTCCCCCTCTTGCTCTCCCTCGCCACGACCCTCCCCAACCGGGTGCTCGTGGTGGTGGACGCGGAGGTGGTGCTCCAGCTCTTCCTCGTAGTCCTCCTCAGCCTCGTCGTCGTACTCGTAGCTCCCTGCATCCGAGCTCCCGTAATCGCTGCCCTCGCCGACGCCTCCGCCCATGCGAAGCATCATGTACGCCCGCTCCTGCAGCCGATCCAAACAACAACCATGTTAATCGCGGGGTCCCGGAACCCTAGCAACACCCGACGCCCCCCCGACCACGAGATCTCCCCCCCATATACCTGCTCTTGGAGCACGCGGGCCAAGGCGAGGTCGGCGTCGACCTGGCTCAGTGCCGTGAACGGCCGCCGCGCCTCCGCTGCCGCCGCCGCCGCAGCAGCAGCGGCAGCCGTGTCGCCGTCCCCTCCGGCGTCCGCGGCCACGGCGGCGGCGGCGGCGGCGGTAGCAGCTGGCGGGGCCGGATTCGTGGCGGGGTTCGCGTCGGCGCCGGGCTTGTCGCCGGCGGCGCCGCCGCTCCCCTTCGAATCCGCCATCGCCTTGGCGGAGATTAGAGAAAGGCCGAGGATTAACGAACAAAACAACTCGAGTTTAAACCCACTCGCGTTTATGAGGACGGAGGGCGGTGCGCCGGTGGGTTGGACAATAATAATTGCTCTGTTTTTTTCTGTAAATTTCTGATTTAACTGTGGGATTTCGATTTAAAAAGCGGTCGGGTTAAGCTACTGATCCACCACCTCCGACTCCGACTCCACCTCGTGGACACCCGTGTAAAGTCGAGAGGGGAAAATAAAGTCTGTAATTTTTTAGAGCTTCTCAATTCTAATTTACTTTTTGAATTTTATAAGTACGGATTTTCATAATCTGGAAGTATTTCGCTGACACGTCGGGTTAGTATTACACTGGACCCACTTGTCAGTGGCAGGTGATACGGAGGTGGCGGCGGTTTTGCTGTTCGCATTTTCTCCTCTACCCGTCTGCCCCACGGGCGGAGTGGTTGCGTCACCGGCGTATGGGCCCCACTAACAGGGGCCCAGGTGTCAGTGGAGTGGACGACGAAAGCTATAGATTCTGGAACATTCCTTGTGGATTGTTGCTTCTTCAAGCTTTGGGCTGTCGCGGTCGGGGTGGGCTTGGCTTTGCCGGCCGGCCGGCCCACGGTGAGGAGGCGCGAGCGAGCGCGACGGCGCCCAGGAATCTCCGGCGACGTGGCGGAGGTTGCTGCCCTCGGCGCCCTATCCGTGGGCCGATAAGGCGCGGGGGCGCGGCCATACAAAGCCGTGGCCCTCCACTCCCGCACGGACGCTCTCCAGTCTCCCTCTCCCCTTCCTCCGCGGTTGGTGGTGGCTGCGGCGCTGCGCGCATCATCACCAGTTCACCTCAGCTCGCTCGAGCAGCGGCTCTCACCAACCGCACCGCGCGACGCAGGGATTGGATTGGAGAGAGAATGGCGGCGCCGTCGTCCCTCGCGTCCTCGCACCTCTCCCGCCTGGCCGACCTCCGCCGCGCCGGCGCCGCCGTCGCCGCCGTCCCGGCCCCGGCGCCGCAGCAGCTCCGCCTCGGGTGCTCCCGTCGCCGCGCGCAGCGCGTCGTCGCCATGGCCGGATCCGGCAAGGTAGAGAGCATCCTCCGTCCGTGCCGCTTACTTTTAGTTACATCAGAGTGGTTGGTTTTGGTCCCCTTCGTCCTTCAGCTTGTGGCTGACTAGCTTCTTTCTGCTGCTCCCTTTGCAGTTCTTCGTCGGAGGCAATTGGAAGTGCGTAAGTATCCGCTCCTCCTCAATCAACTTTTGCACGCACGCGTGCCTATGAGCAAAACGATGATGGATGGAGATTCTGCTGCTGCTGCACCTGCGTGATCTTGTGGCATTGGTGTCTTGTGGTTGCCGCCTAGGACATTCCAAGATGAGCGGAGCGAGATTTTTTTGTCGTCATCAATACATCGTGATCTACACCACACCTGGTCGTTTGCTAGATATGGAGTCGCTTTTGGTGCCAACAGATGTAGTCTTTTTGGCTCAAGCCATTTCTTTGGGAATATGCATCTTATATGCAAAAATGTATAATATTTTCAGCCTTCGTCTTCTCAGTCCATGGTTAACTTTGTTTGCACAAATTTCATGGAATCGAGCATCTACTGTTATGTAGACAAGGATTAGTTCTAGTGCTCCAAGGATAAGAAAGTGTGATCAGTATCTTGTCCAAAATAAATTAGTTCTACTGCTCCAAGGTTAAGGAAGTGTGCATCAGTATCTTGTCCAAAATAAACATAGTAGCACCTTCTTTAGGTCGTCAGTTGCTCATTTTTCCTTTTGGAGAATCATCTTGGTATCATCCCTATATGTTGCTTCTTTTTATCGGGAGCTTATGCTAACTATATCAAGATATGTTTCCTGACTTTTTGGTCAGATATCTTACTATCAGTATGATTGATGTCTGATGATATAATTTCTCGTCCCTCAATTTAGAATGGAACGAAGGACTCCGTTAGCAAGCTTGTGACCGAATTGAATGCTGCTACACTTGAACCTGATGTCGGTAAGCACATTTGTTTTAATCTATGCATGATTATCTTCCTCTCTATACACAGTGTGCGTTAGATGTGTGTATTTGTTTGGTTCTTTCACGCCTTCTTTTTCATCCAAGTCCATATGATGTGGATATCCCCGAGTTTTTTTTATCTTCCACTGTCTATTTTTTTTGCTACCTTCAATTAACTTGCTGTGGCAATACTGCAGATGTTGTGGTTGCGCCACCATTCATTTATATTGATCAGGTCAAGAACTCACTAACTGATCGCATTGAGGTATCTGCTCAGAATGTTTGGATCGGAAAAGGAGGAGCATACACTGGAGAGATCAGGTAAAGCTAAAACATGTTGCAGTTTTCTTTTCTTAGTATAATCCATTACATGGTGCTCAGAACCATGTGAACGCTGATGATAAATGGTGGCAATCTGCTTGATATTTTTCACTGGATTATGGTGGCTTGAATTTAGCGTAAAAAGGTCGCTTTTTTCTTCCTTGTTTTCACACTGGAGTTTTTTTTCATGTCTTATTTAAAATTTCTCTAGTGCGGAGCAATTGGTGGACATTGGCTGCCAATGGGTTATTCTTGGGCATTCCGAGCGTAGACATATCATTGGTGAAGATGATCAGGTAACCATTATATACATAGATGCTACTGGATTGGTAGTTCTCTCACTTGTCCATGCGGTTAGCCTGTAACATTCTGAAGGCACCTTTCAGATGCATGATTGCCGTTGACATGCAATAGCTCTGATTGGGATTGTGACATAACATGTTTATAAATGCAGTTTATTGGGAAGAAGGCTGCATATGCCTTGAGTCAAAATGTTAAGGTTATTGCCTGCATAGGAGAGCTGTTGGAAGAGAGAGAAGCAGGGAAAACTTTTGACGTCTGTTTTAAGCAGATGAAAGCTTTTGCAGGTGATAATCCTTCACCTTGAGTTAAATTAATAATGGTCGATGAGCCTAAATCATCTGAAAACAAGATTCATGTATCAATAGTATTGATGGATCTGCAACATGTTGCTTTCAGACAGTATTACAAACTGGGCAGATGTAGTAATTGCATATGAGCCCGTTTGGGCTATTGGAACCGGGAAAGTTGCTACGCCTGAGCAAGCTCAGGAAGTTCATGCTGCTGTTCGTGATTGGATGAATACCAACGTGTCACCTGAGGTTGCTTCTGGCATTCGAATTATCTATGGAGGTCAGTTTCTTATCACTTGGATGAGTGTCACCGTGTTTATCCTCTCTCCACTCCATGAAATTGATGATTGGGAGACAGAACTTGGGAACATTTATATATCATGAAACACACTGTTATGGAGGTCCTTAACAATGGCATCTAACAAAATACACCTTTTCTGCTTTTCTCGTATAGAAGCAATTGAAAGCTTAGTTATTCCTTGAAATATGCTGTTTATGGTAAATATCTTGAAGCCCAGTCTACTGATATCAGTACCTGCAAAGGCTTTTGACTTCAGAGAATATTTGGAGCATTATTAATTTGATGCCAGCTAGGATGTGGCAATATGCCTCACTAGTTTTATGATTTGTTCTGGTACAGGTTCAGTAAATGCAGCCAATTGTGCCGAGCTAGCGAAGAAAGAAGATATTGATGGCTTTCTTGTTGGTGGTGCCTCTTTGAAGGTATGACAAATTAACATCATATCCTGAAATACAGTCTGTTTATTGCCGTGTTCTTAAACAAACGAACCCACTATTGTGTAATTGTGTATTGCATTTCATTACGCAACATGGTTGATGTAGAACTCAAGAAAGCGATTATATTTTTGAGCCATAAATGAACCAGCTCTTGTCTTCTCCATTTGCAGGGCCCGGATTTTGCCACCATTATCAACTCGGTGACCTCCAAGAAAGTTGCAGCCTGATGTACCCCTGCTGTAGAAATAAGTGACCCAGAGGCAGCGCCGGCTACCACACCATAATGCCTGATAGAGATACTTCGTGTTCAACCATCGTGCTTGTTTTGGCACACGAGGGAATAATGCAAGATGCCACTGTGTTGTTTTTTCTCACAAAAGACCTGGCTGGCGTTACGGGAGCCTATTATTTGTTAGTGAGCGAGTGATCGATAACACACGTGAATTGCTGCTATATGTGCTGTTACCTGACATCTGTGGAAGGAAGGAACGTTTGCTGCTATGTGTGCTGTTACCTGACATCTCTGGAAGCAATGCGGTTGTGTTGAGCATAATGATCAATGTTGCCGTAGGATCGTTCCACACCTGGCTTGTTTTTAGATGGAAAATCACATTTCACTCATCCGGCTCTGCAAGAAAGCCTAAACATGTTCACACAGCAAAATTCCAGTTTTCAACATGTGCACAACAGCTAAACAACTTATGCTGGAAACACCAGCTTAAGGTTAGATGATTAACACCCGACTTGTTTGGATGATTAATTGGTGTGTGTTAACTGTTAAGTGTCCGCTCTTAGGCCCGTTCCTTTTCTATTATGTCCATCGGATTTTATTATCATGGGCATACTTCATAAACTCATAAATGATATGATTTTTATCGGTATTTCTCATAAAGCTCTTTTTAAAACAAAACCTATCAACTATTTAATTTAATTCGTTTATCTGTGCCTAGAATAATTGTCACAAACTCGGTTTTATTCACCTGATATTTTCAACCAAATCCTCACTGTACATCAACATTTGTCAGTGCTCCACAGGCCACACCCTCTACACCATCCAAGCAAGGCACAACGCACAAGTCAGCAAGTTGGAGGCAATCAGGCAAGATACAGCAGCGTACAGAGAGAGGGACCGGACAAGCCGAGCGGCGACCGCGTCGGCGTCAAGCGGGTGGACGCCCTCGCCATGGACGGCATTGGCAAATCCCACCGGCCCGCCGCCCGCGCTCGACGGCGGCGCCACCCCGGAGTGCGCCCTCCACTCCGTGCGTCGCAGCTGGTCGATCGCCGCCGCGCGACGTTGGGCGGTTGGCACCGGCACGACCGCGTCCTCCGCACCTCGCAGCATTGGAGGATTGGTGGGTGGCTGACAAGACAAGGCTTCGTTGCTTCATCACATTAGGTGGTGTTTGATACAACTCTAGATCTTGGATTTCGATTAAGTGAAGCTGAACCTTTTATCAAATGCTTCAGCTTCAAACAAATTTAAATAAAACACTAATAAAATAAATTAGTAAAGTAAAAGATACCTTTCCTTCAAACTAGTTTAAGTTTAAGTAAATTAGTAAACTAGTAAAATAAAGATTCTTTCAATCAGTTCCAGTCCAAACTCACTCTCGGAGTTGTTCCCTTTGCTACCAACGCAGAGGGAAGGGATCTCCTTTTCCGGTTGGCACTGGTTACCTTCCGGACTGGGTCGAAAACACCGGTCCTCTCGATTTTTCGGTCAAGTTCGAAAAAAATCTAACTGAATTTTAAATTTTTGACAGAACTTATTCAGATTTTATCAGTTTAGCAACTGATTCCATAAAATCTGATGATACCACTTACGAGTTGATTTCGATCTGATATTGGGATTGCGAACCCTGTGGCAGTATGGCATGAACTGCATAGCTCTTTTAAGATTCACTTCACTTTTTTTCCCTACAAGATCAGCAATCCGGGAAAAAATATATGAATACACTATTACCTGGCAATTCATGAACATGATACCACTTGCAAGAATTTATGTGGTTTGCAGATTTTAATTTGCAAAACAGGGACGCTTCCAAAGGCAGTTGTGCTATCCAGCACCTCTCACAAGGTAAGGCACGAAACTGGCATCTCTAAATAAGCTTGCATATAACTTTAGCTTCGATTCGAGATAACTTTGTTCTAACAGGTCCATGCACATAAAGTTAGGTGCAGCGATACATGGGCCCATAAAACTCACATCCAAGGACAACATTACTCCTCTGGCAAATCTAATTTCCATGTTATGTGACAAAAAAGAAAGAAAAAAATTCCTATGGTGTGCATAGATTCTTCAGGTCTTCCTCCTTGGCATAGGTGTTTGGGATGAGCCTTGAAGCATAGGGATACAAATCCTTGTATGAATTTCTGATGGTCCCTTCTGCCACACCAGTAGCCAACGATATGTCTGCAACATTTTCGTCGTGTCATTAACAAGTTAAACAGTCACAAGGAAAATATAGAATGGGTCCGTGTTCCAAACCTTTCAGAGGCTTCTTATCATCTGAGAGTTGGGTTATCATATAAATGACAGCAGCTGCAATTGAAATAGGGCTCCTCCTGCACAGCAGGTTTGCATGGAGGTGTGAATATAGGTCAAGAATGCACACTTGGAATTTGACTAATAAGGAAAGCTTGTGTCGAATAGTCAAAGACTGCACTCCTGCCCCTTCCCAATATATACATGGGGACAATGATGTTTTGCATGTATGGACTGTACAGAATATGTATGCTACTTGCTTGAAGGTCATTTGCTGACATCTGTATTTGCAACTAGTTTATCTGATAAGTTCCTCTAATCAATGCATGGATCTAAGCATCAGTGATTTAGGGGTGATAACTAATATTGAACCAACAACACTGAAGCTAAAATCAATAAAGGAACTTCCATTCCACAGGATCAATTGATCATCAGAATGGAAACCTACTGACTAGTCTGTAACTTCGTAGCGAGTCCAAAATGGCAAACCTTATATCAAGCTCCTCTGAACGCTGAACTGCTTCCTGGGCTGCTTTAACAGCTTGATTGTTCATCCCAAGAGTTGAACAGAAACGCCTCTGCAGGTTTTGTGTCAGTTTATAAGCTAACAATTCAAGAGTTCACTCAACCAGTTCAGCCAAGGAATCATTAGGATATAATGGGAAACAACAGACCAGGAAATCTCCAGCATGGATTGTTCCCATCTCCATAGATTGACCCATCTCAACTTCCAATTGTTTCACAATAAATTCCTTTGCTCGGCCTATCTCTTTCTTTGTTGCTCCATTAGCGACTGAACATATTTCTGCGGCAACCATCACAATGAAGAAGATTGCATCAGATAAATGCATTCAGAAAATTTATTTCCCTAAAAGATCCCCTTTTTTCAGAACAAACTGTACCTTTTACAGTTCTAGGCCGATCCTCTTGTCTACAAGCAATATACAAACAGGCAGCTAATATGGCATCTTGATTTCTTCCCCTGATAGACTTGAGATCTTCCACCTTCTTATATATTTCATTGGCTCGGTCCTTCAGAAAGAAAAGACAACACAGTCATTATACAGCTACAAGCAACCAGCGTTGTGTTACTGTTAGTAGCAAATGAAACTTCTTCAAAGAAACAGCAGTTAATATTTCCAAAAGCTAACTATAGAGTAAACAAGTCATGCCACATAACATGGAGTCGTGCAGCATCCAAGCAGCCTGATGAATTTTATACATACTTTTCAAGTCTGTTGTGTGTATGCATGCATTATACTATCAAGTATCTACACTGCCAAGCAAGTACAACTTTGAAAAACCAGGGGTAGTCCACCCAATATATCATGGAAAGTAACAGTCAGATTGTTTACCTTGATTGTAGCCACAAGACCTAACCTGGAGATGAGATTAAAGATATCATGTCAGAGTATTGCAGAAATCATGTGATAAGGAAAAAAAAGATCTAAACTACCACAGCAATAAATTGTGTTTTTGCATCTCCTCCAATTGAATCGAATTACACCTTATACTGCTTTTCTTCATCCAAGATTCCCTTCCTATAGATCCACTAGTGGAAGAAGAGGCTATTGCAATTGCACATGCCTTACCCAAAAAACAATCTTTCACTAGGTTTTAGCTTGCTAGGAAGCTACATGGCTACCTCACATGCCTCAAGCAACTAGTGCTACACACCTTTTGTAGTAAATTTATCATTGTTCCGAAGGTAGTACATGATACTACAACTACATAAGCATTTGGAGGTGCACAAAGCTAATTCTATGCCCCCCAAAAGAATTACATTTTTTACAACCTGACAATATTTATCGAATTACCCCAAATTCAGAAATCTATCAACGAAGAATTCTTCCCCACATATAGATCCCAAGTGTAGCCAGAGACGCATCAGTAAATCTACTGGATATATGAACCGCTCTAGAACTTCAGAGAAGAATCACACGTTCCAAACCTACAAACATGGCAGGCATAGCTGCAAAAAAAGATCCCCATTACTCCAAAGCCCCATCACACTTCTGGGCTCGTAAATCCACCCGGCGCAAACCCAAATTAGGGCGGGGGCTCCGCACGATCGAGTGATCATTTCGACTTACGAGATAAATCAAGGGCAAACCGCAGGCGCATCCTTATGTTTCGATCAAATCGAGCCCGTAAAAAAAACTAGGCTGTGAAGGCGGAGGGGATGAGGACCTGTCGGCCATGTTGGCGATGGTGCGGAAGGCGAGGATGAGGGAGCGGTCGGGGTTGGAGCCGCGGTTCTGCCACCTGCCGAGGGAAGAGGAGAGGAACTCCCCCTGGGCGCCGTTGGGCTTGGCGATGACGGTGGAGAGGCCGCCGTCGGTGAGGAGCGGGTTGGTTGGGCCGCCGACACGGACGGGGTCGTTGTCGCTGGACTCGTTGGCGAAGGTCCGCCACTCGGAGGTCTCGTCGACGGAGTGCGCCTCCAGGACGAGGCCGCACTCCGTGCACACCGTGTCCCCGGCCGAGTGGTCGAACGCCACCTCCGTGTGCTTCTTGCAGTCCGGGCAGAACGAGTCGCTCATCTCGTCTCCCCCTCCCCTCCCTCTCCGCCTCCGCCGCCGCCTCTCTCCTGACCTCGCCGCCGCTGTGCCGCCGCTCGTCGAGGCGATTTGGGGGTGGAGGAGGAGGGGGTGGGCGATTTTATGTTGGGGTTGGGTGCTTTTCGTTCGGTTTCTGTTTGGGTTGGGTTGGGTCGGTCGGCTCGGCTCGGCTCGCGTCGTGCGTGCGGCGCGGCGAGGCGACGTGCCGTGTCGCGCTTGGGGAGGGGGATCTGGCGCTAGGGCGAGGTCCAGAGGCCGACCGAGTGAGTGACCGACTGTGCTGACTGGTCCGGGTCGCCGACCGCGTCAGTTTGGTTTTCTCGAGTTTTCAGCTACGGTTTGGATAACTGAAGAAACGTGCAGGTAGCATCTCCCTGTCGTCTCTCTTCGTTGTCGTTGGTGATCTCACTATGTTGTTGCAGTGGTAATATGTCGACGTATTCATGTTGTTCTGCAGGAGAGAAACGTGTCATCTCATCGACTTAACAACTTGTATTGAAATGCTCTGGCCTCCATCCAAACCAATTTATGCTGTCCAAATTCGTAACAAATAATTAGGGCTTTCACGAAAAGACAGTAGTGGATTCGTAGCTTGAAGTTTGTAAAACCGTTCTGACCAAGATATGACCGACCGGCCCACTCAAAAAACTGAAGAATAACAGGTGAATTTTGGTTGTTGAAAATTTGATTTTCAGATTATTTTAACTATGAAGGCTTATCGAGCGGTTTCTCAATATGAATCCGCTGGAGATCTACAGTAGGCGAGCAATTATGGTGGGTTTTGTAAAATCAGTCATGGCCTCTTACAGCAACAGAGCATTCTTGCTTGCAGCACAGAAGGCACACTTTAACAATTGGGACCAAAATTTCAAATCATGCAAGTCGTGTTTGATGAATTAACCCCAGTCAAGTTTTCCTTTCGCTAGTTCTCAGGCCTAGTGTTATTCTGGTTGGTCAACAAACCAAAGAATTTGCACACAAAACTGATGTGAAATGCAAGATACTAGGCATGAGGCAACTGCTAACCTCCCTAAATTCAACCAGATAATGTAGAGTATGCACAAAACCAGTACGAACAGTATGTTAAGTGGACTAGCATCCGGGGTTTGATGATTCCCAATGTTACGTGAACACGACTAAAGCCATATTCATCTGACACTTTCCTGCATAAATTTCGTATCACAAGAATCTATCCGTAGATTTGCCCAGTAAACAATTTAATTCCTGCAAAATTATTATATTAGAAATGGGGTCTGAAGACCTAGGCTCATTTTATCAGGACTGGAATATCACATCGGAAACATGAACGTAATTAAAAGACACCGTCATCATTTACCGCCAACTTCCCATTGTAAAAATCACGACCACCATGTACTCAGAAGCTAAATTGAACCAAAGTATTAGCACATTCGCAACTATAAACAGTCACATCAACGACCTGACCTATGTTTAAGAAGACTAGTGCATTTTTGTCATGAATAAAATGTCAAGTAAAAAAGAGCTCCGGTCTTGGTCTTGATAAGAGACACAGAAGGTCGGACACTAGAACATAACTGCTATTCAGAGTACATAAAAATGGGTGAAGATGGAAGTTTTGTATTCTTACAACTCTTACACCACCCCAGATGGAAGCCGTAGAACCAGCTGCCCACCAACCAAACTGTACCACAGCAAACACACATTAGATAAAAGCTCACAATCAAATTATATAGCTATACTAGTGACCCTGAATGTACCTCTTCACATAGTAATAGCAGAAATTAGCAAGGATGAATGTTTGCACGATTTCTGACAGAAGCACCATAGATGGCCACAAACCATAGCCCAGAGCAGTCAACAAGCGGTCACGAGCATCTAATAGCTGCAAAATGAATTTGTCTTAAATAGATGACGAAGATCATCTATTGATGCCTTCTTGATAGGGGCTATCCTTAGCAATTGCTCCTTGGTAAGTTTTGTATCTGTCATAAATTGTTGTATATTGATCTTATGTTTAGATGGCATCGGGTCAACCACTTGTTTTGCTTGCATTCCGAGCTGGGGACAGCCTTTGACTTTCTTTTAATCTTCTAATAAGACTTGCGTATTTAGCGGTCGTAGTATGATACTACGATATGAGAGCTCTCGTTGACTCGCTCATCTTCTGAAAAAATGCCTTTGTTGCGGGGTCTATTGGAGACTTTTTGTCTGGACTTCGCCGCTTAAAGTGCTCCTTCACCCGCCTTTTCACTTCCTTGTCAGTCTCCTCGTCAGTCAAATCATGTTGTCTTTTCTTGGCAGTGGATTTCTTTGGCTCAATTAAATCTTGGCTTCTTCGTTTGTGTATACTTTGATGGCGCGGGAGGATGTGGGTAGGACCATTGTTTACTAGGTGCAATTGGTTGCGACGGTGGAGATGGAGGAGACGGTGTAGACCGAGGTTGCGGAGGAGACGATTGAGACCGAGGATTAGGCTGCGGCGATGGAGATGTAGGAACAGATGCTGCTACTCATCTGGAAAGCACGATGTAGCGCTTGCTCCATAGTATGATGGTGTGGGATGTCTCTCCTAGTTTCGTCTCCCTATCTTCTCTGGGGATATCCAACTCGAGATCCTCAAAGCTTGGGCAGACCTGCTCCACCTCGACCTTTGAGTACCGAGGTGGAATCGGCATACAGTGGTACCTCTGGTATTGCTCTACTTGTATGGCCATGCCATACGCCACCTTCACGAGAAACAAGATTAGTTAGTAACATATGCATGACTTTTCGCAAGCTACAAAGAAGGATGTGAAAACTACGAGCAAACCTTGATTGATAGATTCTTGAAGGAATATGCAGCCCACATGCTGCCCACTGCGTGACTTCATCCACTAGGTGTCGTGGTTCATCAATAAGTGGCGCGGCTTTGTTGGTTTGATATGATTTTTTCCCTGTAGAAGCGGAGTTGCTTCGATTGCCTGAGGGGCTATCTAGGATGTAAGGATCAGACAACTGGTTCTGCTGGCTTAGTCATATATCGCCACCTTATCGGCCAATCTTTGATCGTAGTCCATGACCTTCATTTCCAGATTCCGAACCTTGGCTTCCTGCTCGGACTTGCTTCTAATGCGACTCCTGTACGTGTGGATGTCCTTGCGAAACCCATACTTCCATGGAACCACGCCTTTTCAGCGCGTTCATCCTGGGTTCGTCCTCTCTGTCAGGCTAGAATCTCCCCTGAGTAAAGGCCTCTAGGGCATCCACGAGACTGTGACCTGCCTGTCGTATGTCGTCGCTGAAGATTAGAGAGCCATCATCCGTATTTAGTGTGCCCCCATGAGCATAGTATCATTATTTTGATCGTTCAGGCCAATCAGTTGTGGCCGGAACGATATATCTTGTGGCTAATGCATCTTTCATCTTCTGCCATTTGAGAATTGCCTTCTTATAGCCGCCCAACCCTAACCGGTGAAAGTACTTTTTTGGGCGGCATTGGCTTTGTTCTTCGCTATCCTTGATACCCTTTCTTCTGATGACATGTAGTCCACAAATGCATTCCAATGGTTCCTCAGCTTGGTGTATTTGTTAAAGTCCGGTGTTTGACCCTTCAGGACATATGTGTTGTACAAGTTTTTCTTGAACTTTTGAAATTGTGTGGCCATCTTCAGGGCTGGTCCTGAGGTTTTGGTGGCCCAGGGCGAAATTAAAATCATGGGCCCTTAATTTTACTTTTAAATAATAATCAATATAGTGCTAAATAGCGTGCAACACTTTACGTATGCATAAATAAAATATCTAATGCGCATCCAAAAGCAATATTCATAGAAAAACATCATGAACGTTACATCAAAAAGTTCTTTGGACTCTAGAAGCGAAGAATTGATGATAATATCGATATCAATCTCATCTAGCAGTTTCTTGTTTTTACGAAAACATCAATTTTTGTCAATGCATAAAGTTGCCAACAATATAACAGTTTAATTTATCGATGACATGGTATCTAGAATAACCTAAACAATGAAAAAAATACTAGCATATTAGTGGTTGTCGATGTCGAAGATCGACACGCGGGAATCCGAGGGACCCCTTTTTTGGTCGGCACGGGGAGCGGTGAGTCCTGATCTAAACTCGCGATGAGAATAGGATGATGCAGATGAGGCGGGAGAAATCAAGATTGTGGAGGCGCAGGGGTTTATACAGGTTCGGGCCACCTGCGAGGTGTAATACCCTACTCCTGTTCTGTATGTAGTATGAGGGGAGAATTACAGGGAGCAATGAGAGTGTTGTTCTCTTTTTCTGGAGTCAGAGATGGACGAGAGGTCGCTAAGAATTAGCTGTCGCTCGAGGGGCTGATCAACCGAGTTGAGGAAGGGAACCGACAATAAAGTGAGCCGACCGTTTTTATGATGGACTTGGGTCTTCTTTTATAATACAAGGGAACACCACGGTAGTCCCGACTTTTCTCTACTCCGCCCACGTGAGGAGTGGTTTTTGCCTTGTCTTGTCGGAGAAGCCACTCCATCCTTGCTCCTTCCTGTTTGTTGCGTCATGGGGGTAGGCGGAAAAAGGTGATCGCCGTGGTAGCCATGCTGCTGGCGCGGTGATGGTGTGCCTACCTACGCCAATGGGACCCACTGTCAGCGGCCCATCCGCGGGTAGGTACTGACATCGCGCCTCCTACGCTCGCACTCTCTCTCCCACGCGACCGCCCGATGCACTAAACACGACTGGACAGGGCGTGAGGGGGAGGCGTGCGCGGAGTAGGCACGTGACCATGCCGCACTCTCAGTCAAAGACCTTAGGTCTCCTTTGCCTCGTGACAGGCAAAAAGGGGTGATGATGAGAGCAACTGACAGGCACGCCTCACATCGCATTAAATGCAGCGAGGCAGGCACTCAGCCTCCCTCTTTTTGGTCATTAAATGAGTTGGTTGGCAGTTGGACTCGCTCCTCTCTCAGAGGGGTGCGGGATGAGGATGGGGGTCGGGTAACCTCGGACCTGCGTACGCAGGGGTCCGGGTGATCCGGACCACTGCCGCTGGGAGTGCTTTGTGGCCTCGGGCGGCCTCAGGCGGCCCTTCTTAGGCGGCCACGTGGCCGCCCGTGGCCAAGACTCGGTTTGGCCATTCAGGATATAGCTTTGACACACCTTGATGGGCAAGGGCGTCTTCCTTTTCCCAGATGTCGTACCTCTGACATACCCCCAGGCCCATATCACCGACAGTAGCCCCTGGCATTGACCGGGATCGAGTTGGGCTCGGACACGGTTGACGCCATTACTTTGAGTGTGTGGGCCCGGGCACTGGATGCGTTTTGCTATGGCGAAAGGTCGGTACGCGACAACCGATGCCGCGCCAGGCTAAGTTTTTCTCAGGACGGGGGGCGAGTTTCTTCGGGCCGCGCACGCGGGGGCCCATTCAAACCGCCTGGCTCTCTCCATCCCACGTAGTGCGCTTGGTGGGCGCGAAACCCCAGTCGGCGCGAAATCCAAGCGGCGCGGGAACCCAAGGGGATGCGAAAAGGAAACGAAGGGGCGCAGAGGCAAGGAGGCGTGTAGCGTGGTAGTGGGGCAAAATTAATGCCGTGGAATCCGAGGGGACCGTGGTCGCTTATAAAAACGGATCCGCAGGGAAGGGGATCGGTTTCTACGCTTCCCACAGCCATCGCCTCACACAGCTTTTCGCCTCTCATCTTCCCAGTGCCCTTTGCTTCCTTCCTCTCGTCGCCAGCTTTCCTTTGCATTTCAGCATCCATCCTTGAGATGGCCCGTGATTCGCCTCTGGAGCCGGGGAGCGTGCTCCCTAAATCCTTGGTCCGCACCGTGGAGGCTCGCAGCCTCTTCAACAAGTATCTACCGCGCGGCACGCGTAGCGGCGGTGATGTCCCGGAGGAGCGGCCCCCTACAAGGATGGTGTTCTTCGCCTCCTTCGCCATGGTCGGGCTGGTGCCGCCCTTCTCCCGCTTCTTTCTCGACGTGCTGGAGTTCTACGATCTCCGGCTGCACCACCTCACCCCCAACGCCGTCTTCTACCTCGCCGTGTTCGCCCACACATGTGAGATGTTCGTGGGGGTGATGCCCTCTCTTCACCTCTTCCAGCAGTTCTTCCGGGTGTGCCGGGCTGGCTCCCCCGACGCGGTCGGGTACGTGGCGGTCAGCCGCGGAACGCACGGCCGACACCCCTTCATCGACATCCACCCTTGCTCCAGTGGGAGAACCGGAGGGCGTTTTGGTTCCGCACCAGCCTAGGCGACCACCCCGCCTATCTCTCGCGACGGGGATCCCTGAACCGGAGGAGATGGGGGCGCGTCCGCGAGCCAGAGGGAGCGGACGGGTGTCTGGACCGGATCGCCTACCTTCGGCGGGAGGGAGGGGGGCTGTCCAGTCACGCGGTCTTCCGCGACTTCCAGATGAGGTGTATCGCGCCGTTGCAGGAAAGGCCGCACCCCGCCTACATGTACACGGGTCCCAACGACGACATGCGGACCCACGTGGGCGCCGCCGGCCCGGGGCGAGAGGACCTTGGATCTGGTCCGCCGCACCCTCGGCGTTACGGCGATGGACTGCGCGGCTTGCCGGGTTGGTGCCAGCGTGCCGGGACTCGGCGCGCACGGAGATTCTGCACGCGCTGCAGGTGGTGGGTGACGGTGTGGGCTCGTCGTCAGCTGTGCCGGAGGCTGCCCTGAGGGGTGGGGGCGGTGATGACGACGACGCCGACGACCATGTGCCAATCGGGCGGCTGAACCGCCGGGCTCCGGGCCGAAGCGATCCGGGGGTCCCGAACCCTAAGGGGAAGAGGAAGAGGTCAGAGGAGGACCCGACTCCTCCCCCATCCCCACCACGCGGCGATGGCGCGGAGCGCGCTGCTCCCCCTCGCAGATTGGGGGGCTCGCGGACGGCGGGCCCATCGCCAGGGGTCACTCCGCCGAGGGCCAGGACGGCCACAACGGCGGCGACGACGACGGCGGAGGAGGCCCGGGACACATCCACGGCGAGCACGCCGGTGGCGGGGCCGTCCGTGGTGCTCCAGCATCAGCGGATGCAGCGAGCAGGAGCCCGACGAGTCCTCCAGGCGGCCCTGCGAAGAAGAAACGAGCCATCTCGCGAGTTTCCTGGGACTTCAACCCCGCCTCCAGGTACTCCTTGTCGACGCGCGGATGCTCATTGGGGCCTTACATTTTTGTCTTGTTTTTTAATTCCTTGTTGTGTTCATGTTTTGCTTTCAGCCGCGAGCACAAACATTTTCACCCCAGGGTTGTACCCAAGGACGGTTCTGCCTCGGGCTCGGGGGAGGAAGTGCAGGAAAGGCTCGGGGTGCCTGATCCCTCCGGGTCCGGGTCGCCCCCTATGGGTTCGGTCCCGGATCCGGTGCGATCCGAGGAGAGGGCCCACCCAGAGACCGGAGCGCCGGCCACCCACGAGGAGCGAGCCGTGGGCGGCCCCGTGCGGAGGGCGGCGGAGGGCGGCGAAGAACGACCCGGGGTCTCCTCCGCAGCAACCGTCGCCGCCACCACGGCGGCCATCGCCGCGCCGCACCAAATGGCATCGTCGCCCGTCGGCCACCGTTAGTTCGCGGCGCCGGCCGCCGCGAGCCCCCAACGCAAGGAGCGGGCGGTTCCGGCCACGGGGTCTTGGCGGCTCGGCCTTGCGCTGGAGGGGCCACGGGGAGGCCAATGCGATCTCCCGGAGGGCTCCGGCCCAGTGCGAGCCTTGGCCGCCGGGGAGGTTGAGGTGGCGCGGCGGGAAGCCGAGGTTGAGGAGGGCCGTCGGGAGGCGGCGGCCACGGCGAGGTGGAGGGCCTCGTCCGTGGCGGAACCGGCGGAGATCGAGCGACGCCGGAGGGCTCGGCCAGTGTTTGAAGACATCGTCGTTGAGCGGCATGCCGCCGACTTCCGCGAGCGGTCGCCGCCGCCGAGGAGAGGGTCCGCACCACCGCCGGGAGGTTCCTCCGCGACCTCGGGGAGCGCGCCCGAGGCCTCGACGAGCGCGAGCGCACCCGTGCGACGCCGAGGCCGCCGCCGCCGCAGCAGACGTCGACCTCCGGGCCGTGAGGCCGGCTGATGGAGCGGGAGAGGGCCCTAGAGGCGGCATGGCGGGCGGTTGAGGACCGGAGGCCGCCGTTGCCATGGCCGAGGAGGACTTCGCCGCGCGGAGGCCAACGTGCGCCCGGAGAAGGCCATCGCGGAGCGCGAGGCCGCCGTGGGGGGGGCGAGAGGTGGCGATGCTGGAGGCCCAGGAGGAGGCTTCCGGTGCTGAAGGCATGCAGGAGCGCGGCGGTGTGCTCGCCGCCGCCTCGGCCGCCCGGCAAGACGAGTTGGAGCGGTGGGAGCAAAGGCGCCACCGGGAGCGGAGATGGTCATGGGCGCGCGAGCGCGAGATGCGGGGCGGGCCCCGGAGCTGGAGGAGCGCGCCGCCGGACCACGGAGCTGGAGCGCACCTTGCGCTGGGGCTCCGGGCCCTAGCCTCATCTGTCGAGCGCCTTCGGGACGCAGCCCGCGGGGTGGGGGTCAACCGTCCCCTTACCGGCCTCCCTACCTTAGGAGGGCTGGCCACTTGTCACGCCCAGAAATTCACACCAGAATTTCTGCAGCTAATTTGTGCATTTCACCCTCGTCCGGGCATCGTAGAGGTACACAAATCGACGTTATTGATAATACGAATCCTCGTCTTAGAAACAATATAAAAGAGTTACACAAATGCAGCGGAAAGGAAAATAAAGCGACTTAAGCTAAACTTGACACGAGCGAGCGGAACGCCAACACCACAGCTAACCCTTGACGAGAACAAGCCTACACCTCCTCGGAGACCTCGATCTCAACCTCGGCACGAAGGGGAAAAAGAAGCAAGGCTGAGTACAACCACCGTACTCAACAAGTCACACCGGAAAAGGGGACATGATGCAAGATAAATACCAAGGAAAAGGATAAGAGGCTCAATTTGCATAAACAGCATTTGCATAATATAATAACAATATTTGAAGACAAAAAATAGTAGTAATAATTAAGCAGTATTAAATAAACACCTGTCTAACGCTCAAACCACGTTGCCACGGCCCATCCATCCACATACTAGTCATATTTCAACATTTCATTCAAATAAATAAGTGAGACTAATCAAGGTGAATCGGTCGATCGCCGTAACCGTGGGCACGGCTATTCGAATAGTTTTTACTCGATCGAGGTGTACAACTGTACCCACAAGACACAATCCCACAACACGTTACGTGCGCCGGTGCACCACCATGGTGCCCGGAAAAGAACGTGACAGGACCCTTCACATAACCCTCTAACCAATCGTACCACACCAAGGTTTTGCCCCATTCCCATCGGGCAATGGGCAGCCCTCTAGTGCCGCGGTGAATCCGGAAGCCGATCAACCCTTAAACCGGGGCCGACCCAACTCCATCACACCCACCCTCTCGGGATACGTTGACTAGAGACGCTACGCTACGAGACCCGCCATTACCCATGCGGCTTGTGGTATGCACGGCATTTCTTCCGGGGTTTCCGAGAACCGGTCCTTAATTGTCATGAGCACGCTAACCAAAGTCCAACCATGTGCTCACGACCCACCCTTTTCATAAGTCAATATTATTAGAAATAGAGTCACAACTTAACATCATCGAGAGTTAACTTCTAGTTATATACTTGATTAGTGTGATTCCCTTAAGTGAGCTAGTTGCGCTAAGCATAACTAAGCAAACCTTAAGCTATCATCTAGTCACATTGAACCCCAAGTTATCAATGGTATATAAGGTAAACAATCCTATGGTTGAGTACAATAGGTATAATCATCCCATGAAATGACATTCTAAAACATATGCAGTATTTGAAAGAAAAGAGGTATTTACATAAAATAGGTACAATATGGTCAATGTAAGGTATGACTTGCCTTGCTCTGGAGACTGAGGAACCTCGGCGACTACTTCGAAGAGAACGGGCTCGTCGGAAAACTCGGGATCTACACGACAAACAAAGCACTCAACAAACACCCTAAAAAGTCTACTGAAACAGAACTGAAAAGTATTTTTAATGGATTCTTGACATTTTTTTGGATTTAATGAAATTTGAATGGGCTAAAACGGAGCTCGGATTCAAAAGATATGGATTTTAGAAGTTTAATTGCGATTTTTAAACTAAACAGAAAAGATAAAAACATTTATTGCGCAATTAAGCCCTCGGGTGACGTAAGAATGGCGCGGGCGGTAGGGCTGACGTCGTCAGCGGCGCGCAAGCGCGCGGGCGCGGTCCACGGTGGGCCGAGTCCACGGCGGCGGCGAAGCGGGGACACGTGGCGCGCATCGGCGAGGAGCGGCGGCGATCGGACGGCGACGGCTTGCGCGGGAGCGAACGGTCCAGATCTGCCCGATCCGAAGGATCGGACGGTGCGGATCGCGGGTAGGGTTAGGGTTCGGGCGGCGGCCGAGGGCGGACACGCGGTGGCCATCCAGCGTGCGGCGATCGGATCGAACGGCGATGGATTGGGCGGGATCGGACGATGCGGATCCTCCCGATCCGACCGATCGGACGGCCCTGTAAGAGCGGCGCTAGGGTTAGGGTTTTGGGCGGCGGCGACTTGAGCTCGCCCGCCGGACATGGCCGCGCGGCGGCCGGCCGATCTCCGGCGACACCGGCGACGGTGGCGGAGGGTGCTATGGGCGCGGGAGACAACGGCGGAGAGTGAAAGCGAACGCGCGTGGGAATGACTCGAGAGGCAACACGGAAAACCGGAGAGAAAAGGAAGCGGCGGCGCACTCACCGGTGTTGAAGAAGACGACGATGGCGGCGGCGGTTTTAGGGCTAACACTAGTGGGAAAGAAAGGGGAAATGCACGGCGGCGAAGAGGGAATTATATAGGGGCACAACGGGACCGGAAAGGGCACGGGATAGGCGCGGATTCGTCGCCGTTGGTCACGGATTCGGAGTGAGAGAGGGAAACAACGGCAACGAATTCCTCACGGATAAGGTTTCCATCGGACGCGAGGGACGCGGAGATGGATGCGGCGTTGCGGGATCGGGCCCGGCATGGGTCCGCGTGGCTCGGGTTCAAGCGGAACGGAGCGGAGCGGCGCGCGCATGGCGGGCGGCGGGTGGGCCGGCCGGGCGCGGGGGCGGGGACTGACGGGCGGGGCCCACTGTCGGTGACTCGCGGGCGAGGAGGTTTCGCGGACTTGCGCGGCGCGGCTGGCGTCGCGGGCTTCGGCCCACGACCGAAGGGGCGCGCGGGAGCGGCTTGGGCCGGGAAGGGGAACCGGGCCGACGGCCCAAGAGGGAAAGAGCGGGAACACCGTGCCGCCGTACGGAAAAGAAAAGAAAAAGAAGGAAAAAGGATTTTGGGAGCTTAATTAATTCCTGATTTCTTATTTAATTGATTAAAAATACTTAGAGTGCTCTAAAAATTCCAGTAAAATTCCTGTTAGTGCATTTTGACATGCAGAATTCAAGAAAAATCCTACCATGTCGTTTCCATTTATTAATTGCATTTTAAAATTACTGGTTGGCTTCAGGCTAATTTTAGAAATTCCAATTATTTCAGGGTAAATTATTTAAACAATTTAGGGCAAAAACTCAGGGTGTGACACCACTCACATCAATGAGCTGGCTGAGGGGATCAAGAGGGTGCCGGAGGAGGTCGACGAGGTGGCGAAGGAGTCATTATACGACTTGTCCCGCCAAGTCGCTACGCTTATCTTGGCGAGCTATCGGGCTCGCGACCCGCCGACCGACCTATATCCCCACCGAGGACTTCCCCGAAGGCACTGAGGAGGCCGCCCGTCTTCGGGTCCAAGACGCCGTCGACTCCATCATGGTGGGCTTTGACGGCACCCCGGCGGCCTTCCAGCTTGCTCTCCGCGAGGACTCGCCGGACGAAGATCTCCGGCGGATGCCCCAACCCACCGGCCACTTAGGACTCTCTCGCTCCCTTTTTGCTTCTATCCGTATTTGTGTACAAAGACATTCATAGTATTATTTATAAAGTCAGTAAACTTGCCTTTATTATGTTGGACTTGCACTGTAACAGCCCATCGCGGTTGCTTCTGATGATTCATATGTGTTTGTATATATGTTGGGAGCCCCCGACCAACTTAGCGCACACATAGTGGCGGTTGGTTGGCCCGAGCCTCTGCCTGTTTACATTCCTGCAACGGTAGTTCAACTCTTAGTTAGCTTAGCCATTGCAAGAATGCGGTAGCGTGGTCCTCCGCCATGATTTGTCCCATGTAGGGGGGTGGTCCGGGTTCGGGCGGCATGCACCGGCCGTTGGTGGCGCCTTTCTCGGGGTTCCGGGTAGGAGCGAAGGCATAAAAAGGCCGGTGAGGGCAGCGCACGGGGCGGGACAGGCGTGTTAGTACACACCCGAACCCCGGCGTTGATCGCCCCGGGCGTGGTAGTATGTAGCATCGTTGTACCCTCGAAGCCCTTAGGGCTCTCGGGCTAAGGCGGGCAAGGCCGGGGAACCATTGGAAAGCCGCATCCGCGTACATGCTCCAACACATGGAGGAAAACACACTACAAACAGGTATTTTGCAAGAAAATCATATGAGATGTAACAAAACTTATTGTCCATGCCACGGAAGCGGTGGATGAACTTCCATGTATGTTTCAGCGCACCATGCGGCTTATGGGTAGAACCTGTGCAGGTGGGAGATGTTCCACGGGTTCGGCAACGGAGTGCCGTCCTCTGTGGCTAGGCGAACTACTCCCAGACGCGGGGTGCCAATAACCTTGTATGGCCCCTCCCACATCGGGGATAATTTGCTCAGCCCCGCACGCGTTTGTACACGGCGCAGGACCAGATCATTGACTTGCAGCGCTCAGGGGCTGACTTTGCTTTGATGGTAGCGGCGGAGGCTCTGTTGGTAGCGGGCCGTGCGAAGAGCTGCCCGACGTCGTCTTTCCTCCAAGTAATCCAAGTCGTCACGACGCATCTGCCCTTGATCTGCTTCGGTGTATAACGTGGCTCGGGGCGATCCCAGGGTGAGCTCGGAGGGCAAGACCGCCTTGGCTCCATACACCTAGAAGAAAGGTGTCTCCCCAGTGGCGCGGCTCGAGGTTGTCCGATTGGCCCAAAGGACCACAGGCAGCTCATCAGTCCACGAGTCCCCATGCTTCTTGAGCACGTTGTAGGTCTTAGTCTTGAGGCATTTTAGTATTTCTACGTTTGCACGCTCGGCCTGACCGTTGCTTTGGGGGTGGGCGGGCGAGGCGAAACAGAGCTTGATGCCCATGTCGTCGCAATACTCGCCAAACAGCTCACTCGTGAACTGGGTGCTGTTGTCGGTGATGAGCCTGTTAGGGACACCGAACCTTGCCGTGATGCCTCTCATGAACCGCACAGCCGAATGTTTGTCGATGACGCTGATTGGATAGGCCTCGGGCCACTTGGTGAATTTGTCGATGGCGACATATAGAAACTTGCAGTCGCCCCGTGCCTGCTTGAACGGTCCTAGGATGTCCAGCCCCCAGACCGCAAATGGCCATGAGAGCGGGATAGTCTGAAGGGCCTGGGCCGGCAGGTGTTTCTGCTTGGTGTGGAATTAACACGCTCGGCATCGCCGCACGAGGTCCGTTGCGTCCTCCAGCTCGGTGGGCCAATAGAATCCTTGGCGGAATGCCTTTCCCACCAAGGTTCGGGAGGCCGAGTGCGCCCCGCATTCGCCTTCATGGATCTCGGCTAGGAGCTCGAGACCCTGTTCCCGAGCGATGCATTTCATGAGCACTCCGTTGGCACCGCGTCGGTAGAGCGTCCCTTCTACCAACACGTACCTCTTGGAGGTTCGAGCAATGCGTTCGCTTTCCTCGCGTTGCTCGGGCAATGACACGTCTTGCAGGTACGCTCGAATTTCTGAAATCCAAGCCACCTGGCGCGTGATGTTGGTCCCGGCAGGCGGCAGTGTGGCCGGCCCGCGATCCGGGCGTCGGGACCGGTCGGTTCTGCCTGCAGGACGGTTCGGGGTGCGCCGATGGCTCTATGAGACTTTCCTCAAACACGCCTGGCGGGGCTGGGGCTCGTGCGGACGCGATCCTAGATAGCTCGTCCACCAGGGCGTTATCTCTCCTGGGAATATGACGTAGCTCAAGGCCATCGAAATGGCGCTCCATACGCCGTACTTCCTTGACATAAGCTTTCATTTGGGGGTCGGTGCATTGGTATTCCTTGGAAACCTAGTTTACAACCAGTTGGGAATCCCCGAGAACTAGCAGAAGGCGGATGCCCACACCTGCTGCCGCTCGCAACCCCGCTAGAAGACCCTCATATTCGGCCATGTTGTTGGTTGCCCGGAAGTCGAGCCGGACGATGTACTGAAGTACGTCGCCCGCTGGGGAAGTTAACACCACGCCTGCTCCGGCCCCGTGTAAGGTGAGTGAACTGTCAAAGCTCATCACCCAGTGCGCGGCTCCTTGGCCACGATCCTCCGCACTCTCGGGTTCCCCCGGGGGTGGATCGCTATCGACCGTTGGCGTCCATTTTGCCACGAAATCGGCCAAGGCCTGACTCTTGATCACGTGCCAGGCTTCGAAGTGTAGATCGAATTTCGACAACTCGATGGCCCATTTGACTACCCGTCCCGTGCCCTCTCGGTTACGCAGGATTTGTTCGAGAGGGTAGGACGTGATTACCGTTACCCGGTGCGCCTGGAAATAATGGCGCAGCTTCCTGGAGGCCACAAGCACGGCGTAGAGCATTTTCTGGGCCTGCGGGTAACGTGTCTTTGCATCCCATAGTGCCTCGCTGACAAAGTAGATCGGCCGCTGCACCTTGGTGTGGGCCTTGACTACTTTGTTAGGGGCGACCGGTTTGGGTACACCGGGGCGGGTTACCTCGGTGTCCGGGGCTTTCGGGCCATCGCCTCCTCGGGGCCCTCGGGGCCGCTGCGGGTGGAAGGGACCTCGGAAGCCTCCGGACTAGGGGCCGGGCGGCTCCACGAATCTCGGGGGCAAGGGCCACCTCCGGGCTCGGGCACTTCCTCGGCGGCACGTTCAGGGTTTCTGCCACGGGTGCTTCGGGCGGGTTATCCGTGCCGGGCTCTGCGGGCCGTCGCCTCCCGGGGCCCTCGGGGCCACTGCGGGTGGAGGGGGCCTCGGGAGCCCGGACTAGGGGCGGGCGGCTCCACGAAGCTCGGGGCCAAGGGCCACCTCCGGGTTCGGGCGCATTCTCGGCCAACTTCGTTCCGAGGTTTCCTGCCTCCGAGTTCGATGGGGTTGGGGGCGACTGAGAGCCTAGCTCGTCGTCGCGCTCCACAACCAAAGCCGCACTAATCACTTGGGGGGTCGCCGCTAAATATAAAAGGAGGGCTCTCCTTCCGGGGGCTACCAATACGGGCGGCGAGGAGAGGTAGCGCTTGAGCTCGCCCAATGCTTTCTCCGCTTCGTCCGTCCAAGTAAAGGGGTCGGTTCGTTTTAACAACTTGAATAAAGGGAGCACCCGCTCTTCTAACCTGGATATGAAATGACTCAGGGCAGCTACACATCTAGTGAGTCTCTGCACGTCCTTGAGTTTCCTAGGGGGCGCATTTCCTCTATTGCCTTTATTTTAGCGGGGTTGGCCTCAATGCCTCGGGCAGAGACCAAAAACCCTAACAGTTTGCCTGCCGGCACCCCGAACACGCATTTCTCTGGGTTCAGCTTCATGCGGGAGGACCGGAGGTTATTAAACGTCTCGGCCAAGTCCGGGAGCAAGGTTCTTTGGTCCCGGATTTGACTACGAGATCATCGACGTACGCCTCAACATTACGCCCTATTTGGTCTTTTAACATGATGCGGACACCACGTTGAAAAGTGGACATGGCATTCTTCAGACCAAAGGGCATAGACATGTAGCAAAAGGTACCCACAGGGGTGATAAATGAAGTTTTCTCCTCATCCTCTATAGCCATGCGGAATTGATGATAACCAGAGTATGCATCTAGGAAGCACAAAAGGTCGCACCCCGCAGTGGAGTCGACTATCTGGTCTATTCGAGGTAGAGGATAGGGATCTTTAGGACATGCCTTGTTGAGGTCGGTGTAGTCGATGCACATGCGCAGCTTGTGGTTGGCCTTCAGGACGACCACCGGGTTTGCCAACCACTCCGGATACAGCACCTCCCGGATGAAGCCGGCCTCCTAGAGCCGTGCCACCTCTTCACGGATGAACGCCTAGTAACTGACCTATTACCCTGCTCAAGAGAACGAAACTCACGTTTCTTCTGCGCAACTATTCCTGTAGGAAAATGTGCTGTTCTGAAACTGCGACAAAATTTCTCCCATGTGACTGCTGCTCTAGCTGGGCGAGTAACCAAGTAGTTGTTCCACCAAGCAGAAGCGGGGCCTTGCAACTGATGGGTAGCAAAAGAGACTTTCTCCTGGTTCGTGCATTACAGAAGATCTAACTTCTTCTCAATAGCATGAAGCTAGTCATTGGCCTCCATAGGATTGGTGGTGCTGGAGAAGGTCGGCGGTCGGACGCGAAGAAACTCTGGCAACTTAGACTGGGGTGGTGGAGGAGCAAATTGGTTATTCTGCTGTTGTTGCTGCATCTGTTGCAACATCTTCTGTTGCATCTGTTGTTGCATCTGCTGGTGCTATTGTTGCATCTGTTGCATCATTGCAGCCATCATCTGCGTCTGTGAAGCAAGCACTTGAGCAATAGTGGGATTCTCAGGTGGCGGTGGAGGAGCATTGCCGTTGACATCATGATTCTCGTTGTTGTTGTCACCTGACTGCCCATTGTTACTGTTTGCTCCACTAGTCCTCGTGTTCACCATCTGAAGAAGACGACCGAACAAAAGAGAGAAAAGAAGAAAAAACAGACGGACTTAGAAACTGATCTTTATTATTGGAATTCAAATGCATTGTTCTGATCTTGATTAAAACAAGGAAAAGCACGGAACATCCTTAATTGGTCATCCATACCACACTCGATATCGACTGCCAGCTAACCCACACACAACAGCCTAACACATAGCAACTACCAAGAAGACAAACTAAGCAAAATGATAAAACTAAGGAAGGCGACTAGAACGATCCGCGAGTCGAGGAGTCGAAACTGCTTCCTTCAGAGGATCCCCATTCTTCAGAACGGCTCCTGGAGTACTCTGTCTTCATCTCGGACTTCGACTCTTCTGAATCGGTGGTTGTAGCTCAACCAATCCTGCCTCTTTCCTCAGAAGAACTCCGAGTCTCTTCTGAATCCATGTCTTCGTTGAATCCTCGAGCTTGAGTCGCGGAGATGGAGATCCAACCGTTGCCGCCACCTCGCCCGGTATGCCGGCCGGGCGCGAAAGCGAGGCAGAACTGCGGCGGGAAAGAACTAGGACAGGCACGGGAACTGGAGCTGGTGGAGCGGGAGGAGCTGGAGGAGACGGTGGAGGAATCCGGGGTGCCAGCTAGATACGGACAGGTGCAGTGGTGGTCTTCCGAGGCGTAGTGCGAATCATGACACCACCTGGTGCTAGAAGTCCTTTCAACTCAGCAACTTCTTTCTTGAGACGGACCACTTCGTCTTGCAGACTCACGATCCTCATCATCTTCCTGTCGTTTCAGCTCTGTCGGTGATATGGGCCCGGGGGTATGTCAGAGGCATGACGTCTGAGAAAGGGGAAGACGCCCTCACCCGTCAAAAGAGCGTCAAAGTTATGCCCTGAAAGGCTTAGGCGAGTCTGCCAAAGGCCGGAGGCTGCCCGGAGGCCACCGCATTCCCAAACGGTGGGGTCCGGGATCATCCGAACCCCCGGTCGGTAGGGTCCGGGATCACCCGGACCCCCGTCCATCATCCCGCACCTCTCTGAGAGAGGGGCGAGTCCAACTACCAACCAACTCTTTTAATGCTCAAAGGGAGGAGGCGAGCGCCGCCCGCCACATTCAATGCGATGTGAGCGCGGCATCGGTTGCTCCCATCATCACCCCTTTTTGCCTATCACGAGGCAAAAGGGGGCTAAAAGTCTTTGACTAAGACCGCGGCGTGGCCGCGCACCCACTCCGCGCACGCCTCCCGCTCGCCCTGTCCAGTCGCATTTAATGCGTTGGGCGGCCGCGTGGGAGAGAGAGGGTGTACGCGTGGGAAGCACGGTGCCTATGCCTACCTGTGGAATGGGCCAGTGACCAGTGGGTCCCGTCGGAGTAGGTAAGCAAACCATCGTCGCGTCAGTAGCATGGCTACCACGACGACCGTCCCCTTTTCCGCTTTTCATGACGCAGCAAACAGGAGAGAGTAGGAAGGGAATGGCTTCTCCGACAAGACAAGATAAAAACTACTCCCCCACGTGGAGTGGAAGGGAAAAAAGTTGGGACTACTGTGGTGTTCCCTTATGCTATAAAAGGAGACTCAAGTCCATCATAAAGGGGGTTCAGCTTCTTCATTACAGAACAGGAGGTTCCGCCTCTTCGGCTAGGAGATTAACCATACACTCAAGGTTAGCTGGCCAGTAGATCAGCTTCCAGGGCATCAGCTAGCCCTGAGCAATCTCTCATCCACTACTGAGCCCAAAAGAGAGGAACACCCCCCTTTGTTCTTGGCAACTTGCCCCATATATTATACACAAACAGGAGTAGGGTATTACATCGCGCTGGTGGCCCGAACCTGTATAAACCCCCGCCTCATCTGCATTACTTCATTTTTTCAACGAGTTTAAACCAGGATACACTGCTCCCCGCGTCGAACCAAAAAAGGGGGTCCTCAGGATCCTTGCGTGTCGATCTACGACATTGACAAGCTCCTTGGCTACCTTGTTGTCACACCCTAAGGTGTTTTCCCCTTTAAAAATCCAAAGAAAAATCGCAAAAGAAAATAGTTGGAATTAACCAGAGAGAGCAAATAAATATTAAAAGCAAAGTTCTAAATGAAAATGGCATGGTAGGATTTTTCTAAAATTCTACATGTCAAAATACACTAACAGGATTTTTAGTGGAATGTTCATAGCACTAGAAATAATTTTTAAGCAATTAAAATCAAAACCGAAATTGATAAATCTCGGGAAATTCCTTTCTCTCTCCTCCCGTACGCTTTCCCGCTCTTTTTCGGCTGTGGGCCGCCGGCCCGAGCCGACGGCCCATTCCTCCCGCGCGCGCCTCTCTCTCCCTATCTCTCTCTCTCGGGCTGGCCGAAGGCCATGGCCCGCTAGCCCCTCGCGCTTGCAAATAAGTCTAATTTGCCTCCCCCATTTCCCCGAGACCCTGATAGGTGGGGCCCACCTGTCAGGCCCGTCGTCCACCTCCAGCCGCCCCGCCTGACACCATTATCGCCCGTCCGCCCGCGCGAATCTCGTGCCACCGACCACCCCGCGCCCAGGATCCCGCCGCCTTTAATCCCCTCCCCTTCCGCCGGCCTTAATCGTCCCGGGCCGCCTCTCCTGCGCCCCTTAATGGTCGGAATTGATCATCAGCCATTATTTTCCCTTTTCTCCCCCTTTCTTAACTCCGGCGAGTAAATCCTCCCTTATCCGGCCGCCACCGACCTCCCCGTGACCTATTTAAGCGTCCCGGCCTCGTCGTCCTCCCCACACTCTCGCTCAAGCTCTCTTCGCTCTCTTTTTCTCTCGCGACGTGCGCCCTTCCTCCGGAGCTCGCCGGCCTTCGGCCATGATTTCCCGCCCCGAGCCGTTTCGGACCTCGCCGCCGCCTCCATGTCCGTCGCCGGCGTCCGTTCTCCTCGGGCGCCCTTCCTCGCGCTCTTCCGCCGCCGTTTCGCCATCGCCGTCGTCGTCTTCCCCATCTCCGGCGATCCCGTGGTGAGCCGCCCCTCCCCATCCTCTCGGTCATTCGCGATGCCTCTTGCGAGTGCGCGCGGCTTCGCCTGCGCGTGCGCCGTCATTCGGATGGCACCGACCGACCACTAGCCACCGACCGCCGTGCGTGTCGTGCACCCGCGCCGCCCGAGCCACCACGCCCCTTCCCGGTCGTCGATCGATTCGCCCGACGGAGTCGTCCGATTTCCTTTGCCCCGTGGCACGCCACGTGGCCACCACCTCGGCGCCACGTGGTGCACCACCGGTCCCGCCCGTGGACCCGGTCCACCGTGGACCGGCGTTCCCACGGCCGGCGACGACACCCTCGGGTGGTGACGTCGCCCTAGTCGATGACATCATCCCGGGCGTTATTGCGCAATAAATTAATTAAGGACTTTCTGTTTTAGTAAAAAACCCAGAAAACTTCTAAAAATCATATCTTTTCAATCCGAACTCCATTTTAGCCCATTCAAATTTCATTAAATTCGTAAAAATGCCTAGAATCCATTAAAAATAGTTTTGTTCTCTGTTTCAGTAGCTTTTTGGCCTGTTTTTGTTAAATTGTTTGTTTGCCGTGTAGATCCCGTAGTTCCGCCGACCGGTTTATTACGTGTTGCGAGAGATCCCCAAGTGAAGAGCAAGGCAAGTCATGCTATATTATTGATCATATTGCTCTCATTTTGCTAAAACACATGTTTTACTCTATTAAATTGCATGTATTTTATAATGTCATCCTATGGGATATATTACACCGTATATCTCGTTTATGCCTTAGGTTTGACACTTCAAACTTCTTGATTAAACTTGGGAAAACAACATGACTAGATGCAGGACTAGGTTATACTTAGTCTGGCTTAGATTCACTAGCTCACTAAATGGGTCATTCTCACTTAATATACATCTCCTGGATATCTGTTCGGAAGAAGAATAATTGGAGAACTTGGTGAACTAGATTATTAACTAAAATATGAAAAATGGTGGGATGTGGGCGCTATGGTTTTGGTTAGTGGCGCCCATGGCAATTAAGGACCAGTTCACGGGAACCCTCGGAAGAATGACCGTGCAAACCACAAGCCAAAATGGGTAAGGTGGGCCCCGTAGTGTAGTCTTTCCTAGCTGACGAACCCATCGGCAAGGGTGAGCGGGATGGAGTTTCAGTCGGCCCCGGTATAAGGGTTGATGGGCTGTCGGATTCACCGAGGCACTCGGGGGGCTGCCCACGTCCCAGGGTCCGGGAGTGGGGGCAAAACCTTGGTGGGGTTCGCTTAGTTAGCGAAGGGTTATACGAAAGGTCCTATCACAGTTCTCTTTCCAGGGTACCATGGTGGTATCCTGGCGCACGGGAGACTGTGTCGTGGGGCTGTGTCTTGTGGGTACAGTTGTACACCTCTGATCCGAGTAAAACTATTCGAATAGCCATGGCCGCGGTAATTGGGCGATCGACCGAACTCACCGTGATTAGTCCCACACTGTTAAAACCTGATTAATGGAACATGGTTAGTATGATTGGGTGGTTTGGGCCTGTCGCAACGTGGGGATAACGTTGGACAGAGTTGGCTTTCAATATGAATTAAATACTAGAACTACTACTGTTTTGTCATGTTCAAAACTCCTTTGTTTGCAAAAACCCTAGCTGTTTGTGCTAAAGGCAAACCCAAGCCAAATCCTTGTCCTCCCCCTTGCATTCATACCATCTCTTTTCCGGTATGACTTGCTGAGTACGTGGAAATATTCATCCTTGCCTCTTCACCAGAACCTGAGCAAGAAGCCGAAGAAGAAGATGAGAGTAGGCTTTGTCCTGCACTCTGGAAAATGCCTGTGAAATGGTTGAAGCCACGTGGCCAGCGTCAAGCTTAGGCTTAGGCCCCTTTTCTTTTTCCGCTGCTCTTTTGTAATCTTTTTGTAATGTTTCTACGACGTGGAACTGTAATATCAACAATTATCGTATGTGTACCCTGGCCGGTCCTGGACACGGATTTTAATACACATATAGCTACAAAAATTCTAGTCTGAGTTTCTGGGCATGACACTTGTGCAAGTCTGAGTGCATCTTGTCCAGTCCCCTGATCACCGTGCACATGCGGCTGAAAGTAGAGTCGTTCTCATCTACTGTAGACTTGAAAGCACTGACGTCGGAGGAACTGCCACGGCGGGGATGGTAGCGATAAGCGGAGGTGCGAAGGTCAACATCATGCAACTCCCTCATCCTGGCCATCATCAGGTAAGCACCTTCTTGACAAGCGTGGTCCGACGTGCCTCCTGAAGCTGTGACCTCCATGTTGGGAAGACAAGTTCCCACAAACCCGTGAACCTCCAGGCGGACACGGTGAGGCAACTCGCCACTGAGAGGTGCGACTATGGTATACTCCGACGCTCCAGGATACCCGACTGCAAGGGCCATGCGTGCTAGCTCTGCGACAAAGCCCACTATTCCTTTTCCACAGTGCGTAGCTGGGGAACCTGCCATCTATAGAACAAAAGGAGAGGGAATCAAAGCATGCTCAAAACCAAAAAACCAAAGACCCCTTTTCACAAATTCTAAAACCCTATACTGACTTCACTTTTTTAAAACACCCCTTTTTTTCAAACTCATGCAAATGAAAAGATTAGAGGGCTCTTAAGGTTTCCAGTCGGCTCGTCCTACAGTCAAAGGCCGGCTCTGATACCAACTTGTCACGCCCAGAAACTCACACCAGAATTTTCGCAACTAATTTGTGCATTAAACCCTCGTCCAGCCATCAGTCGAGGTATACAAATCGACATTATTGATAATACAGAAACCACGTCTTAGAAACAATATAAAAGAGTTACACATGCAGCGAAAAGAAAAAGACTGACTTAAGCTAAACTTGACTTGAGCGAAGTGAAACACCAACACCACAGCTAACCCTTGACGGTGAACAAGCCTACACTTCTTCGAAGACCTCGACCTCAACCTCTGGCACTGAAGGGGGAAAATAGAGCAAGACTGAGTACAACCACCGTACTCAACAAGCCATACCGGAAGAGGAGGTATGATGCAGGATAAATATCAAGGAAAGGGATAATAGGCTCAATTTGCATAAACAGCTTTGCAAAAATAGTAATAAGTTGAAAGCAGTAAAATAGTAGTAATAATTAAGCAATATTAAACAAACCTTGTCCAACGTTAAAACCACGTTGCAACAGGCCCATCCATCCGTATGTACTAGTCAAGTCCTAACAGTTCATTCATGTGAATGAGTGGGACTAATCAAGGTGAATCTAGTCGATTGCCCGTAACTGTGGGCACGACTATTCGAATAGTTTTTCTCTGATCAGAGGTGTACAACTGTACCCACAAGACATAATCCCACGACACGTTACGGTGCCGGTGTTGAAGGGTTACGGAGGCTACGCTAGCCGAAAACAAAACTTTTTACCGCGCAAACTAGGAACACTTGCAAGTAAGGGCCGATAGATCGTTACCGATTGGAGTATGCAGCGAAAATAGCCAATCAGGGCTATCCGATCTGGAACAGTGCAGCCAATTCCCGTAATTCGACAGCCGATTCCTGGGGAAAGCCAATTCACCAATCAGCCGACTCGCAGATGTCGCAGCCGATCCAAGTCGTCCGACCGCGTTCTCGTGCCTCGCTCCGATGTAGCCGATTCGTAGCCGATCAACAGCGCCGCAACGTAGCAGCGCCTCTACCGGTATCCACACGTCCGGGAACAGAACGCCTAACACCCGTGTGCTAGCACGCGATGCAAGGCTAGGGTTTGGCTCGAAGGTGGGGAGGGTTTCCGTGGAGATTGATCTCACCGACTTCTATTGCGCCAAATCAGATTGATTCGGTTCAATTTCGATACAATTGGCGTACTACAGCTCTCCACTCCTCACCCTTTTATATAGAGTTGTCGGTTGGGCCTAGAGGCCCATCGGGACTCTATTTTGAATCGGATCTCATCCGAATCTCATAGAGTTGGCCGGCTGGACTTCATAAGCCCATAGGACTCTATCCGATCGGATCCCTATCCGATCGAGCCGTATCCGAGTCCAACTCGAATGCCTGTTCTTATCCCCTTAAGCGTGCGACCCTGTAGGTTCAGGTATACTTGGTTTCGGCTATAGTCTAACTTAGCCGACCATCGGCTCGAGTCCAACTCAGCCGATCTGTCAACAGCGACGCCTAGCAGCATATATTGACACCATAGTATACAAGAATATAATATCGGCTCTGAACCTGTAATGTGTACACAAATCCCTTTGCCTCACGATACCAATTAAGCCATAGGCAAGATGTGTGTCATCCCTTCAATAGCTTAACCATTCACTCGAACCGTATTGGATTATCTGTCTGTTGATTGACTCCTCAATCAACTTAGCATGGCCATGCATTTCCATAATCCATTACCTCGAGGGGCCCAGAGATATCTCTCCAAAGGAGGGGCAAATTCCATCTTGATCACTCACATCCCACTCCATGTTTCATAGCAAACCCGAAAACTACCTTTATAACTACCCGATTCGAATAGCGTTTGGTAGTCCCAAAGTAGGCTACTACACATGTTGGAATCCATGGTGATCTTAGGTCTAAGAACTTTGTATCAACACTACCTGAGACCAACTAATGGCACATTAATTCCTGTAGTGTCTCATGGTGGGTCTATCCAACAATGTGTTCTCTAACACATATGTCCATGTTTATTGATTTGGTATCTCCATACCCATGATCTATGAGACATGATCATCAATCAATAAACATGTCGATCTTAGAATCATATTAGTTCCAATAATATGATATATGATCAGGGATCATTTAGAAATATATTCATATATATAAAGTCTCATAAATAAGTCACGTACTTATTGATCAATACAAGATGTCTATTTCATGGAACTGATTAACATTTTATTCATAAATACATAAACATTGACCATGATATCCAACATCTCCATGTTGCCTCTAGGGCATATCACTAACAGGTGTACCACCACGATACCCCGGAGAGGAACTGTGACAGGACCCTTCACATAACCCCCTCTAACCAATTGTACCACACCAAGCTTTCGCCCCCACTCCCATCGGGGTAATGGGCAGCCCCCTCTCGTGCCGCAGTGAATCCGGAAGCCGATCAACTCTTAAAACCGGGGCCGACCCAACCCCATCACGCCCACCCTCACTAGGGTACGTCGGCTAGAGACAACTACGCTACAGACCCAGCCATTACCCATGCTGGCTTGTGGTATGCACGGTAATTCTTCCAGGGTTTCCCGAGAATCGGTCCTTAATTGTCATGAGCACGCTAACCAAAATCCAACCATGTGCTCACAACCCACCATTGTCATAATTCCGTATTATTAGAATAGAGTCACATACTTGACATCATCTGAGAATTAGTCTCTAATATAATAATTGATTAATGTGATCCCCTTAAGTGAGCTAGTTGAGCTAAGCAAAGCTAAGCATGATCTAAATCAACATCTAGTCATATTGAACCCAAGTTATCAATGGTATAAGGTAAACAATCCCTATGGTTGAGTACAATAGGTATAATAATCCCATAAAATGACATTCTAAAACATATGCAGTATTTAAGAGAAAAAAGATATTTAAATAAAATAGGTACAATATAATCAATGTAAAGTATGACTTGCCTTGCTCTGGAGACTGAGAAACCTCGGCGACTACTTCGAGGTAGACGGACTCCTCGAAAAGGTCGGAATCTACATGACAAACAAAGCACTCAATAATACACCATAAAGGTCTACTAAAATAGCACTGAAAAGTATTTTTAATAGATTCTTGACATTTTTTGGATTTAATGAAATTTGAATGGACTAAAACGGAGCTCGGATTAAAAAGATATGGATTTTAGAAGTTTACTTGCAATTTTTAAACTAAACAAAAAAGACTAAATTAATTATTGCGCAATTAAGTCCCGGATGACATCATCTTGTGCGGGATCGGGCTAGGGCGCGTCGCGCATGACGTCATGCGCGTCGACGTGGCGGCGACGCGGTCAACGTGACGTCGGCGTCTGGCGGCACAAGCGGTGGCGCCGGCTCGGTCCATGGTGGACCGAGTCCACGGCGGAGGCGAAGGCGGCGGGTGGACACACGGCGCTCCCGATTGGCCGGTGCGGCGGTGGCGGGGATCGGGACGCGTGGCGCCCATCGGCGAGGACGGTGGCGATCGGACGACGGCCGCTTGCGTGCGAGCAAGCGGTCCAAATACGCCCGATCCAACCGATCGGACGGTGGGGTGAGCGCGCGGCTAGGGTTAGGGTTTTGCGCGAGCGCGACAGCTTGAGCTCGCCGACCATGGCCGCGCAGCGGCCGGCCGGGCTCCGGTGATGTGGGAAACAACGACGGCGGGCGGCGCGATGAAGAGCGCCGCGGCTCAGGACAACGGCTCGGGACGGCAACACGGGGAACCGAAGGGGAGGAGCGGCGACGAACTCACCGGAGATGTGGAAGACAACAATGGCGGTGATGATTTTGAGGCTAAAAGCACGGGAACAAAAAAGGGGAACATGTGGCGGCGGCAAGGGGATTTTATAGGTGGGGTTTAGAGATCGGATCGCACACGGGATAAGCACGAATTCCTCGCTGAAGCAATCGGACTCGGAGAGAGAGAGCAAAAACGGCGGCGGCGGTTTGCGTGCGGATAACGCCGCCTTGGCGTGCGTGAGATGCGGGGACAGGTGCGGCGGCTCGGGCTCGGGCCCGGCGCGGGTCCAACGTGGCGCGGGGGCACGTGGAGGATGCGGGGCGGTGGGCGGGCCGTCGGGCGCGGGGAAGGGGCCCGCGGTGGGGCCCGCTGTCGGTGACTGCGGGTTCAAGGAGGCTCGGCAGACTTCGCGCGGGTGCGGCCGGCTCGTGGGCTTCGGCCCACGGCCGAGGAAAAGGGAGGCGGCGCGCGGCTACGGCGGGGCCAAAAGGATAACGGGTCGGCGGGCGAGCTGGGCCATCGGCCCGATTAGGAAATTGGGAGGGAAAAGGAGCGGGCCGTACGGGATGAATAGGAAAAAGGGGAAAAGGAATTTTGGGACTTAATTAATTGCCGATTTTCTCATTTAATTGGTTAAAAATATTTCAAGTGCTCTGAAAATTCCCGTAAAAATCTTGTTAGTGTATTTTGACACGTAGAATTTAAGAAAAATCCTACCATGTCATTTCTATTTATTAATTGCATTTTAAAATTAATTATTGACTCTAGATTAATTTCAGGAATTTTGATTATTTCAAGGTAAATTATTTAAGCGATTTAGGGGCAAAACTCGGGGTGCGACACTACGCCTCCGCTAATGCGTACTCGTCTATGTTTATGGCGGCAACACTCCTAATCACATTGATAATCCTGGGATTAGGTGGGAGGCCCAACGTTTTGGGGCCCAGTGCGGCTACCCCGCTGCCCCGCCCTCAGGGCCGGGCCTGGCCATCTTCTTGAAAGCCCACTCCTTCACTTTAAAATGTTGTGCCTCAGAGATCTGGAGAGTGAAGGTCTTGAGCAGAGTTGTCCACAACATATCCTTCTCTAACTCTGGGAGATAAGTGTCTCTACTATTTGACCTTGTTCTCCGCCAGTTTTGTATGCTGATCGGCACATGATCCCTCACAACCTAACCACACTGTGACACAAACTTTGTCATGGCACTTTCAAGGGCAACTGGGTGGCCATCGTCTTTTACCTCAGTTATAATGTGTTTTCCTTCCACCTTTCTTGCGAGACCTCGTTGCCCGCATGCCTTCTTCGAGGAACCAACGTTTTGTTGTCCCTCCTCTTGCTCCTCCTCGTTTCCATCCTTTTGCTGCTCATTTAAATACTGGCTACAATCCTCCTGCTCATCCGGCATGTAATACTGGCTACTACCCTCATCAATCGTGTCAAAGAGGAACCTTTCGTCATTTGACTCTCCCATCTGTTCCTAACATTAAATAATACAAAAAATATAAATTACTAAAAAAGGTACATGGTATACTAATATTTTCGACAAATATGCATACATCCTAGGTTTATAATACTTGTCGTTTTAAACAAAACTAAAGTCAAATTTTAGTCTCTTGACTATGAAGAACTTCTAAATTCACTTGCTTAAGAAATACGCAACCTATATGTATATGGTAATCAATAATTAATATATAAACAATAATTAATTTATAAATTTATTTACTTATGTACGAATAAATACGCATTATGCAATAATTAATTAAACTAGATGCAACCTATATGTAAATAGTAATCAATAATTAATACATAAGCAATAATTAATTTACTAATTTATTTCCTTTCGCTAGTTCTCAGGCCAGGGCGCCCGGCCGTATTCTGGTTGGTCAACAAACAAAAGTATTTGCACACGAAACTGATGTGAGATGCAAGCTACTACGTATTAGGCATGAGGCAACTGCTAACCTCCCTAAATTCAATCATAATGTAGACTAGTATGTACATAACATGCCAGTAAACCAGTGCGAATAGTATGTTAAGTGGACTAGCAACCGGGCTTTGACGACCCTCACATGCCCAATGTAACACGACTAGGCGATCTTCATGACACTTCTCTGCAAACAAAAATGCGTATAACAAGAATCCCTCTGTAGCTTTGCCCGGTCAACAATGTAATTCCTGCAAAACTGTTGTATTTCAAAATGGGGCCTGGAGACCTAGGCCTATTTTACAAGGACTGGAGTATCCATACATAATCCAAAGACACCATGCCCAGTTCACCGCCAACTTCCCATTGCAAAATCACGACCACCATGTACTCGGAAGCTAAACTGAACCAAAGTATCAGCCCATTCGCAACTATAAACAGTCACATCAACGACCTATGTTTAAAGAAGACTCTAGTGCATTTTTGTCATTAATAGTTTACCACAAAATATCAAGTAAAAAGAAAGGCTCCCGTCTCGGTCTTGATAAAAGACACAGAAGGTCGGACTAGAACATAACTGTTATTCAGAGTACATAAAAATGGGTGAAGCTGGAAGCTCTGTATCCTTCTACAATCCTTACACCACCCCAGATGGAAGCCGTAGCACCAGCTGACCGCCGACCAAACTGCACCACAACAAAAACACATTAGATAAAGTTCACAATTAAATTATAGCTACACTAGTGACCCTAAATGTACCTCTTCACATAGTAGTAGCAGAAATCTGCAAGGATGAATGTCTGAACGATTTCTGACAGAAGCACCATAGATGGCCACAAGCCATAGCCCAGAGCAGTCAACAAGCGACCACGAGTATCTAATACCTGCAGAATGAATTTGCGTCTTAAATTAACATAAATTCCATGCATATGTATAAAGTGTCAAATTCAACTGTATGGGTTGTTTTTTGTTTCCGAAAACTCTACTCATGAACATCACCAATTGCATGCACAAATAAATAAATTTCCTCAAGATATCCTTAACCATAAAAAAAGAGTTTTTAAGTATGTTTAATGATGGAATTGTACTTCAAAAAACAAATCAAGGAAAACAAGAAGTATTATGACCTGGTTGCTCCATTACGATACCTCTAAAAGTAATGAGTTGAGAAAACTAACATAAAAGGGCACATTTATCAAATTACCCAGTTTCCAGAAAACAAATTACCATAACAAGAAATTCCACAATTCAAAAAACATGATTGTAAATTAATTTTTTAAATTTTGTGTGCTGGGTATGGTATGGAAGAAACAAAGAAAGTAATGGCATAGTAGTAATCAATAAACAGGGGCACACATATAAAAGTAAGCTTGGGGGTTTGTTTAGAAGACAAACCTGAAGGACCCAGTGGGCACAGCTAAGAAACCTTGCAACTCCCAATGCAAACACATAGTGAGCTGTGAACGGCTCAACAATCTGCAAAAGATGGAAGACATGTTCAGGGAACTTTGCCACTGCAGTCAAGGAAAATGTGTGCTATTTACCTTTGTGTTTTGCATCAAACGCAATTGTGGCAGAACTGAGACAGCTTCCAAGTAAACACAGAACGCCCAGCTGATACGGTTCACAATGTTATGAGATGTTGAGGGATGAATAAGTAGTGCTAGCACAGCACAAGGTACCACCTTCAAAAAGTAACAAATAAAAGAACAATAAATCAGCATCCATTTGAACTAAGAGATTTATGAGCATTACAGCAATACAGCTGACTTCAAAGGCAAAACAGTTTGGCCACACATTATTGGATTCAATAAATAAAATGATAGCACTGCTACAGGCTCATCACTGAAGAAAAATTAGATGGCTTCACATGTCTTCAGCTGTTCATCTAACACTAGACATCCAGAGTGGAATTTCATCTTAACATTTAAATTTTGTTGTGTCATTAGAATGAGAAACAGTAACTACTCATAGATGAACACTTGGTGAGCCAATAACTACTACAAGACCAAAGTGCCAATTAGTTTGCTAAACTCACCACATAACTTGCAAATCAGAAATCCTGATAGATATAGCTATTGATATCCAGTAAAGCGGAAAAAAATGTGATCTAGAAACCTGTGAGCAGTTTTATATTAGTCTCTCAGACTCAACATAGTTGTGCAAGACCACCACCACACCCAGTATATTGTTACCAAGCTAAATTTGTATGTAATAACAATAGAAGTTCATCTGTTCTTACCACATAGTACAATGCAAAATTGTCCTTGTCCACCATATAAGTTGGTCTCAATTTGAACCGGATCATGTAAATTACAAAAAGTGTAGCTGCAAGGGTAGCAGTATCTAGCACAGTATGGATGTCATACTCCATAACGAAGCTGCAGTATAGTCTAACAGCTAGAAACAACGCGGTTAAATCCTGAGACTTGAGGGATAGTCCTGCAAGAGATACGACGGAAACAGGCTTTTAAGGTTCTCAGTAATCAGTGCATTAGTACATAAAAATATACCACACAATCATGGAATGAAATCATAAATAAATTCTAAAAAATTATGCTTCTATGTATCAACAATGATTCACACATACAGTGGCATGCTACTCATTAGTCATTTCTCTTGTTTATAAGAGAAACCACGAAATGGTACTTTGGGTTGCAACCCGTTGCAATCAAGAAATGAATTTAAACATTCTGTTCCAGAAACCTTGCACAAATATAAGAATATAGGGATAGTAGCTGGTTTCTCTAAGAAAAGAATGGTAACATTCTGTTCAAGCCAAAGCATCAAATATTGGTCCAAACAAATAAAACTATAGATATATCTCTAAATGACTATACACACACCCAGTTTCTAAACCAGGACAGGGTAGACAATACCAATACTTTCCCGGTGTTGCTTCGGTTAATCTCAACAAACCGCACCATCCTCCAAAAGAGGACTATATAACTCTATTTCCCAGCCAAGTGAAAACATCATGCAGCCAAAACTCCTACTAATAAATGCTACTATCGCTACTTCATAACATGGCACAGCTTGCAACAATAAACCATATCGGATCACTAGATCAGCAATTAATTATTTCTCCCGTACCCAAAAACCCTATAGCACCACAGTTACGCGTATCTCCCGCTCTATACAAATCTGCTCGCAGAAAATCACAACTAAACATGAACTGCCAGAAAAGTTTTCCCAAAAACAAAGGGGCTTCAGAAATCAAACAGATCGAATGAATTTCAGGTCGCCTCCTAGATGTTATCCATAGCAAACCGCCCATTCTCCCCGAAATGACCTCACGGTCGACGATACCAAGCACAAAATCCACGAGCAGATGCTACTCCGGAGCTACACAGTCGCGGATCCGGCGATCTCGACGGATCGAGGCGCGCGTGACGGAACAGGGCACACGTGAGCCGAGAGGGGGGAGCGGGGGCGAGACGAACCGGCGCAGGTCTTCTCCTTGGTGAGCTTGTAGATGAGCACGCCGATGCCGAGCGCGTGCGCGGCCTCGGCTGCGACGAAGAGGTTGTCGTGGTCGTGGACGATGAACCGGATGAAGACGAGCGCGGCCATGCCGGTGACGACGGCCAGGAAGGCCTTCACCTTGGGCGGCTGCCGCCGCACCCACGCCATCACCGCGCCGAGCGGCCGCTTCGGCCCCCTCATCTCGCCGCCTCGCCTCGCCGCCGATCGGAGAACACGGGGAGGGTTTTTCCCCTTGTTTTTTTTCCTCCCTTGTTTTTTTTCCCTCGTTCCGGTGGCCCGGATAGTTATTTTGGGATAGATCAGGATGGCTGGCTGGATGACGTTTCGGCCGTTTTGGAGTGCGCGGGGTGCAATTAATGGGAGGCCCGTGCCAACGAGGAATTCTTGGCAGAGTTCTTGGCCCTCTACTTCTAGCAGTCACATGTTTCATCATTTTGCACTGAAACTTTCTTAAAGATAGCCTTCAGCCCATTGGTTGACCTAATAAACTACAATAAAATCCAATTTTTAAATTTAATTTTAAAATTAGCTTTAAAATATTTTAATGTAGTTTTTATATTGACTTTTAAGTCTATATATATGTTTTACCTATAAATTATTTTTATTCTTTAATAAGACAAATTTTGGTTTATTAAGAAATATGGGCAAACGATAAAGACATCTATAATTTTGGTATAATATACTTCAAATTATTCTCTGAACATTTTCTTCCTTTTTTCTCTTAGTTGTGATGCTACTGAGTTTAGAAAAATTCATATAAATTTTATATCCATGCAAAATGCATATTAACCATGTGCTATTTTTGTGCTTTTTCTTGGTTTAACATTTTGCCATTTTTAGAATAGGGAAAAAATAGGCAACATGAGGAGCATATGTATTGTGAATAACTTATGTTGTCATAAACAACAAAGTAACATAGTCATCTTATCTGGCTCACGTAAAAAATATAATCATATTGTGACTATATACCCGTTTCATGATTTTGCACATGTTGAAGTTGGTGAGCGTTGTAGTAGTACTCATCTTCTTGTATCTCTTACAACGATCTATGGCTTAGAGTCTCTTTGATGTTATTTGATATACTTTTCACCCTACTCTGTTTTTTAAAATGTTGTCAAACATTCAAATTGATTGCTTTTTAGCGTCATGTTCGTTAAAATTTCACTCAAAAATGAATTGTTACAATTTAGAGTTGTGTCATATTCTTTATTGTGATGTTCATAATATTCCTAAAGTAGTACATGAAAAAGAGTTATTAGCTTTTAACATGTGCATCCATCCATCTATGGGTGTGCTCTTTGTATTTCTTAGATTCCGCCTCACCATCCCGTATAGCGCAGCAACCATTTTAGCGGCTTTTATCTTGTATATGTTTTGCTTCGAGAGGAGGAGCTATAAGTTGGGCAAGAGCGCAGTAAGATGGAAATGGTAAAAGTCCATTTATATGTGAGCGATATTTTTAGTTTTTACTAAACTATCATATCATTAAAACATCATTAAAACTAGTCTTTTATATTATCGAAGATCTAATATAACCTCCGTTTTGTAAGTTAGAGAGTGAAGGTTTTGAAGTATTACGTTTTAAAGATGTTAATTAAATTCAATAAAAAGATGAAAGACGGCACTTGACTTCAAAGTATACAAGACTAGCATCATGACCTAGACATGCCGCGCGGAGACCTCCGTCGTACGACTCCTACCCGGCTCGCGCGGCGTGAGAGGTGAAAGGATCGCCGAGACGCTGTCGCGCTCGCCCGACGTCGTTTGCAAAATTGGGGCAGGCCCAAAATGCAACAAGCACGGAGTCAGAGTAGACCGGCTCCTTTACTCTCTTCGTCAAGACGATGACGCGCGGAACGGCCGGGCCAGCGAAGGTACGGGTTGCTTGCGTTGCGTGGCAACACAACACCACACGTGGCCACGTGGGAGGATTCAAGGATCATCACGAATAACCCCCTGTATCCTCCCGAAATTAATTATTGCACCATGCGATGGAATTCGTCCAAAAGTTCCTGTTTTGTTGTACTACCTGAGAAAATAGATGCTAACCGCAAGGGTGTATCTGAAAAATACCCGCATATCTTCTCTGTTCTCCCACCGTTCACAATTCTTCTTCCCCTTCCACGGAATCCCTCCTCCCCCCATGCTCCGACGACCATACCTCCGTTCGATTCCCCGGCCATGGACGCAGACGAGCCGGCCGCCGCCTCCACCTCCCTCAACTCCGATGAAACCTTCTTCGATGCCCTCGATTCCCTCCCTTCTCCGTCCCCTCCTCACACCCCTTCCTCCTCCACCCTCCGCCGCCGCCGCCCGCGCCGCTGCCGGAGTCTAAAGCAGCACGAGGGCGCCGTGGCCGCATTCCGTACACTCTCTGATTCATCCACCATCACCGTCGTTGACGAGCCCATCAAGCCCGACTCCGAAGAGACAAGCTCGCACCGTCCTCCCCCGCCTCCCGGGGAGGAAGACGAGGATGATGCGGCGGCGGCGGCGGCGGACGAGGAGGAGGAGGAGGAGGAGGAGGAGGCGCAGGAGGTTAAACTAACTCCGGAACAGGCACCGACCCCGACGCCGCCGCAGGGCATTCTCGAGTCCCTCGCCGTGCTCGTCATCAAAGCGGTGGTGTTCCAAGTCAGCGCGCTCATCAGCTGCCTCACATTCCCGATTCGGCTGCTGCAATGGTGGTTCCTCTTCGTGACCGACCCGCTCGGATTAGCGCGGCGAGCGAGGGGGTGGGCGCTCGAGGTGGCTGGGCACGCCACGGGCGCCGTGGCCGCGCGGCTCGGAGGCGGGGAAGGGGTGGGGCACATGATGGCGAGACTGGCGTGGGGGTCGCTCTGGGCGGTGTACGTCTGCGTGGTTCTTTGCTCGATTCTGGTTATGGCGTTCCTCGGAGGAGGGCTCTTGGTGGGGAAAGTTGTGGAGGAGCCCATTCAGGTTACTGAGACCCTGAATTTTGATTACACCAAGCCGAGCCCAGTGGCATTTGTTCCTGTACAGCGGTTGGTGCCGCCGAATCAGCGGATGCAGCTCGAGGTGTTTCTGACGCTGCCCGAGTCGGATTACAACCGGAGGCTTGGAGTTTTCCAGGTACATTTCACTGTTAGTCCTTGTCGGATTGATTTCACATTGGTCATTCCTTTGAGAAAAGGGAAAACAATGTTTGATTGAAGCTTTTGTCGATTAAACTGTTGTTGTGAAATGTTGTTAGAAGCCCATATATAACATTCTAAACTTTAAAATTTTATGACATAGTCCCAGAGCATACATACTTAACAAATGAGAAGATACCAACTGTGAACTCAATAGTGCACTGAGGTGTTATATACTTCCATTGAAGATTTGAAATGTTTAACAAAAAGTTAACAGGATTAGAAGACTTGTATGTTGTTCTGTAGAATCGGTTCTCATCAGGGGACAATATTTATATGCATGCAAAAGGGCATCTACCAAGCATGATAGTTATACCGTTTTTAGTTATCACTTATTACTGTATCAATTAAGACATGTCAATGAAAAAAAGATTTTTGAGAGAACAATAAAAAAAACAAACTGTGCACAACAAAAGATACTTAGATCTTCTAGTACAACAATGAGTCTCGAAGGAATCTGGTGGGCATGTGACACCTACTCAAGGATGTTGATATCTAACACAAACAATGCTGCCAGACAGATGAATCTCACTACACGACCTTATACTACTAATGTTAATTGTTGAGTAATGAGTAAGTTTTATGCGGACATGTTATATTAGCAACATGGCTAATAAAGCTTTGATGCAGGAAACTTTTCTGCGCATAAGGTCATGTAGCTAGACAATATGGTTATCAATGAGAGAGTTATGCTAAATTTCATTCTGTAGCTCGAAGGTCCAATGTCATGACGGGATGTATAATTTGCCAGCTGCACTGTCACTACTGTGTCAACGCAGCATATACCCACTTCATGTTTTCTTTAATTAATTCGAGTTAAGATATCATAAATGTTTAATATGCATATTTTTCAGTCTTTCATATTTAGATACCTTTATTTTTACTAACATTGTGCCTAGCATATCTCTATTTTCAATCTGATTTCCCTTCTTCCATTGAGTTTAGGTAAGAGCAGAGTTTCTATCAGCAGAAGGCAAAGTAATCTCTACCTCAAGTCAACCATGCATGCTAAAGTTTAAGAGTGTCCATATGCACTTCATAGAAACTTTTCTGCGAAGCGTGTCTCTTTTGTCCGGCTATTCCTCAGAATCTCAGGTCATAAGACTAAAAATGAGGGGCATTACAGAGGCTTCAGAACCAGTAAAGGGAATAAGGATAATCCTCGAACAACGGGCTGAATTTAGTCCTGGTGCAGGCATCCCAGAGATCTATGCCGCATCACTAAAGCTTGAGGCGGAACTACCTCTGCTCAAGAGAATACTCTGGAACTGGAGATGGACCCTTTTTGTTTGGAGTAGCATGGGATTATTTGTGTTTGAATTATTGCTGGCCCTTATTTGCTGTAGACCCTGTATATTTCCCAGGAGTGGACATAATGCTGCAGCTCCTTAGGCTAACTCATGTAAACACTTCAAATAAATGCAAGGGGATGTTAATGTGGCATGGTATACAGCTAAAGCAGTGATGCTTCTTTATTTGATTTTGACATATGGTGGTCGCATAACAAAAAGCGCATGTTAGGCTTGATGATGACTAACGCTTTCTCCACACTTATTATCAGGTACGCTGTTAACTAATCAAATGTGTTCATTCATTCACGCTGAGATCGATATATGGTTATATTAAATTTTCAGACAAGACCTTATATGTTTCTTTCTGTTGAAAACAAAGAGTACATAAATACGATACTTTCTTAATATCCGTGTATCAAGGGAGAGGAGAAGATGTACCTCTGCACATCCTGGTTGTTGTGATATCCTGACTTTAGGATGAAAAGAAAAAAGAGAGTGGATCCCATTGCATCTGTTAACAAATTTCTTTGGCACCAGTGCAACATTGGTTTTTGTTTACCTTACTGGCATTTTACTACATTGTGCACAGCATTGCACACAATTACTCTGATGTTGATGACTCCAAAAGGTTATAACATACACACTCAATGAAAATAAGCCATTTGATTGGATATCCTATATTTGTGCTCATCTATTCTATTGTATCTAAACTGAAATGCTGTTTATTGCAGGATTTTGGAGATCAAGCAGCTATCGCTATGTAAAAAAGTTCACTTTTGCAGATCAATCGGTCCAATATGATAATAGGATATCATTGATTAGCGACTAGATGATATTTTTATCCTGGGTGCTTCTGTAGTTCTGCCCCTTTCAGCTTATATTTTCCATCATGCATTTTAGTTTTATTACACTTTATATGTTAAGATGTTAAAACACCCTTCTTCTGGACCTGACCATGCGATGAACTGTTTTACTACATACAGATCAACCATGCCATGACACATGCTAATATTCCTAATTTCCTACTGCTTCTCAATTGAATGCCGACTGTTAATATTTGGATTATTTTCTCATATTGTTATGCATATACTTCTAGTTCTGAGCTAGCAGTACTTAGCTGGGTTCTGATGTGAATGATGGCATTCTGGTTTTCTGGTAGCAGGTGCAGGTGTGGGCCAGGTAATTATGAACATTTGAGCAACTGATGCATAAATATGTACAGATTAATCATAATGCCCTGGATCCATGCTTGACATGCTTATCTTCTTGTTACGGAATGCATTTATCAAATTGTTGGTTTGGTCTTCTTTATCTAGCATCACTCTACGTGCAACAACCAGGAAACAACCAAATCATGGTTCGGGCCTTGGTGATGCTAAGGTGGCGTTCAGAGTCCGGACTAACTACCACAAGGTCAGTTATCACTGTCCCCTTGACCCCTTTTACCTGCATCATCAAGAACAACGAATACATCCCAATCTGTTTCTGTCCAAGTTGTATTGCTATTGCAATGATTGTTTTGCACTGTGCAGGGGAAATAGGCATGGCAATATTGCATCATCAGACGGTGCTCATGGTCTTGTCTTCAGCGTCAGTGCCAACAAGAAGCAGATACGGTGGTTGCATGTACTATAATTGTATGGATCCAGATTATCCATTATCAGTTTCAGAACCGTGCCAAGATATGAACAAAGTCCCCGGATCTGTTACAAGGCAATGGGCCATGGGCTAATCATGGTTTGCAAAGCTCCTGGTGTGAGTTGTGCTCAACTGCTGTCACCAACACACCACCAGTATTCTGGTCGAGATGACCGTCAATATGATGCTTAATCTGCTTCTTGTTGGTAGATGCGCTCTTACGCTAAGGTGTGCTTGGATAGCAATTATTTTTCTTCTCTATGCAACATGAACGGCAAATAGTGAGGGATGCTTCTTCAGGTGCTTACTATATAGGTACCCATTCAAGGGATTTTAGTTGGATGATAAATATAAAGGATTTTAGTTGGATGATAAATCTATGAATATGAACACCCACAGTGAGATATACTTCCGGTGCCAAATGGTGAGTACTTAAACACCACTAGCCTAGCCTCTGCTCAATATCATATTTTCATTGGCATCCTCTTGAGTAAAACGTTTTTTATGCTGCAGATCAACGCTTTAAAAAGGGGCCGAGCTCTCCGTCATCAAAAGATTCCGACTGCAGGACACCTGTAGATCCCCAAATTCGTTGGGATTGTCCCTGGTCTTACCCCAAAAATCGCATGCACATCATTATCCAAACCAATTGCTCAGATAATTTGAGATCCGGAAATTCCTCTGGATGGTCACAAACAGACAACCACCAGCATTTTAATCAATCACCATCGCCAGTTCATTGCTTAGCATGCAATATTGGGTTGGATGGCCCATGCGTGTATGATTACAGCACCAGGTGTACCAATTTATCGTACTCCGTTGTCACGCCATAAGCAACGTCGTCACAAATATCAGGCGGTTTGTACCCCATTTGTCTATCCTACATTAAACAAAATTTGTCGAAAATAGAGATGACGGTAGTCCTCGTACTACTCCCTAGGCCTCAAAATTACCGCATTAACTTGGAAAACAAGAAAAATCTTATATCACCAATTGTGCAACAAGATTAAATTTCAAACGGCGTGGATTAGTTGAAAGTATTTCATACCAAATTGCTACAGCTGCGACCTTTTGGAACATATAAGCACAATAAGCACAAGAATTGTACAGAAAATACACACAGCTCACCTCGCAAAAAATGCACGAACATTTTGCCACGAGGTGTCCAGCTGACTCCTTGCCAGTAGCCAAACGAATACCCCTATCCCAGTTAGGTGCACAACCACTTGTGTACGTACGGTAAGGTGCACACCTAAATACAGGTCGGACACGCTCGCTCACAAACGATCCAGCGCGCGTCGGCCCGTCCGTTTCATCTCATGTCCTGTCGGTGCTCGACTCCTCCCCCACGCGCTCCGTCCCACCACCACACCGCTCTCCCCTCTCTCTGCCAGCCATGGCCCACCACGCCAATCATGCCCCCGGCCCCACCTGACAGAGACCCTCAGACTTCCACCTCACCCCTACCCCGACCGTGCACCAACCCCGCCGCACCACACGCGAGACGCGACGCCACCACCAACCCAGCCGAAGCCCGCACGAGCCCATCCGCTGCAGTAGAAGAGGAGGCCGGAGGAAGCGAGCGAGCGAGCGCCGAGCCGAGCAGCGGAAGAGGAGGCCGCCGCCGCCGCCGCGCGCAGCATCGTCTCCGGTAGGTGGTTAGGGGGCGAATGCGATGGGGTCCAAGACGAAGGGGTGCTGCGGGTGGCTGATCGTGGCGCTGGTGGCGTCGCTGGTGGCGACGGCGGCGGTGGTGGCCATCATGAAGAAGAAGACCGGCGGGAGCGGGCGCAAGCTCAAGCCGCTCCCGGTGCCTGGCCCGCCCGGGGACATCGACTCCAAGTACGGAGACGCGCTCGGGGTGGCGCTCCAGTTCTTCCAGGTCCAGAAGGGTGAGTGCCACTGCCACCACCACTCTCTCCACTTCTCCTGCCCCGCACTGGCTCGCTGCTTACTTCCCTCCCAGCCGCAATGCTTCCGCAATTCGGTGGATTTCGCGGCGAATGCCTTTTCTTCTTGGCGCGCAGACTGGAAGCTCTTTTTGTGTGTGTTCGTTTGGCCATGAGCCCATGACGACATCTCCTCATTTGGGGTGGAACTTGGAGATGTTGATACGGTTGTTTCGGGTGATCTGATGGTTTCTGCTTCTAGGTGGTGAAGAATTTCACCAATCTTTGCTCAGTAGGAAAGTTGACGAGTCGGTAGATTTCTCGCCAATTTCAGTATGACCTCATAACTTTGACTTTTTTAGTGGGAATTTTAACTCTTCTGCAAAAACGTTCCTTTCTGTGGTGCTTACTACGTTGTTGGCAAATGTGAGCTCGCAATTTCACTTAAATCTGTTTATCAAACTGTGAATTTGGCTGGTTTTCATACATGGGTTGCTAGTTTACCTATGTAGATTGGTGTTTTGGCTGTTCCACTTCCAGCCACCGATGCAGTGTTTTGGAGGCTGAATGAGCACAATATCTAACCTTTTTTAGCTTAAGTAGCTCTAAAGTAGTACTTATTTGCTAAATTGTTGGTAATTTCTGTTGGTATTGTGCAGCGGGGAAGCTGGAGAACAACCAGATCCCGTGGAGGGGGGACTCGGCGCTGGATGATGGGAAATCAGCGGGGCTGGATCTTTCCAAGGGAATGTACGATGCTGGGGATCATATAAAGTTTAGTTTCCCAATGGCCTTCACTGCAACGGTGCTCTCGTGGTCCATACTTGAGTATGGAGATCAGATGAGTGCCGCTAAGCAGCTGGACCCTGCACTTGATGCGCTCCGATGGATCACTGATTTCCTCGTCAATGCACATCCATCTGACAATGTGTTCTACATTCAGGTTAGAGCTGTAGCATAATTCTTTATACTATGTAAAAAATTTGAGTGATCTATGCTTGCTTTAGTTGTGGTTTATTGGGGCCGGCCGTCATTTCAGTAGAGGGAAAGTTTGGTTGGTAAGAAGCAAGCCAGGTCAGATGTCATGATCTGGACACCTAATAGTTAGGAGGTACTTCGTTTTCTGCTTGATATGTTTAAAATCGGTTTAAATCGACGCATTTGTTGCAAGTTCAATGTCCATACCCTTTCCAGTTTGTCTTTATAGTTGCATTCTTTTCACACTATCAGTATAGACTTTTCTGTATGATATACCCCCAATGTCCCAAGGTAGTCCTTTTCTTTCCTTAGAAATTTGGATGGTAGTCCCATACTTAATTGAGTAAAGTTGAACTGATGTATAGTTAAACAACACATCTCTTGTATGTAGAGTTAGCCCTTGATGGTAGGGGATGGGTGTTTTTGAAAGTTGAAGATTAGGGGATGCCAGATGTTTTTATGAGTTGAATTTCTGTATGTGTGTAAGGTTTATCACTCAATGCTTGCGTTGACATGTTCAGTCATGCATACTTGGGTAGGTTGTACAGCACATTCAATACCTGATGAATAGAATACAACGTACATAAGATGATGAAATCAGATATAACTTATAAGCTAGTTATTTGTTCATGTTAATTGCCTTAAGTCCATCTAACAGAGAATTATAACTTGGGTGGCCAAGTTCAGCACAGGAACACATTATAATATTTCTTTGAACAGATCAGTACAATAGATGCAGCAACCTCACCTTGTTAAACCTCTGGAATTAATCAACTAATGTGTAAAACTGTTACCTTGTAGGTTGGTGATCCTGATCTAGATCATAACTGCTGGGAAAGGCCGGAGACTATGTCTGAGAAAAGGCCACTGACACAGATTAACACAAAGTCTCCTGGATCAGATGTTGCTGCTGAGGCAGCAGCAGCTATGGCATCAGCGTCAATGGTTTTCAAATCCAGAGACACTACATATTCTGATTCACTTCTTCAACATGCTCAGAAGTTGTTTACTTTTGCTGATACTTATAGAGGCCTCGCCAGTGACAGCTACCCAAAGCTCCAAAACTACTATAATTCTACTGGTTATCAAGATGAACTCCTGTGGGCAGCGAGTTGGCTCTATCATGCTACAGGAGACCAGACGTACCTCAGTTATGTGACTGTGCAGAATGGAAAAGCTTTTGCTGACTGGGGAAGGCCAACATGGTTCAGTTGGGATGACAAACTTGCAGGGACACAGGTTTGCAATTTTGCATAAACATTTAAGAAGCAAATTTGTTATTAGTGAACTAGGAATGAAGCTATGCCTTTTATCTTCCTTTAATAACATTAGTTCGCTTTTCAGCCAAAGAATAGAACTTTAAATGCATTTTGTCTATTATGTGCAGGTGCTCTTGTCAAGAATAAATTTCTTTGGATCCAAACAGACATCTAATGCTGAAAACATGGGACTCAAAATGTACAGAGACACTGCTGAAGCCGTCATTTGTGGGCTGCTGCCAGATTCTCCATCAGCTACTGCCAGTAGGACTGGTGGTATGTTGAAATTCTTCCACTGTTTGATCTTATATTATGGGTCAATACGTGGAGGATTTATGCATAACTCATTGCTTTTGTTATTCACTTTTTTTACATTAAATAGTGTTTTCTGGGGTTAAACAGAATATGTGCAAACTGTATTTTGTTTGCCTGTGGTTTCATTATATGATGGTGATTTTTGTGCAGGGGGATTGGTGTGGATAAGTGGGTGGAATTCTCTCCAGCATGCCACAAATGCAGCATTCCTTGCTGTTGTTTACAGTGACTACATGCTCACATCACAAACAGCAGCAGTGCAATGCAGTGGAAAGTACTACAGTCCTACAGATATACGCAATTTTGCTATATCACAGGTGAACTACAGAAAACCTAACAACATACTGAAATTCCAGTTAGCCATGTTGAAGTTCAACAAGCAACACCTTAAAACATTCCTTATATTCGCATACCTACTTTTTTTTGCAATGAGCCATTGGCACATTTGTGACACAGTGCTTGCGTTTGTGGCTTAACTACATTCTATGATAACTTTGGCTGCCATGACGTACACACTATTTCTGCTCTGCTGTGTTGGTAGCATCTGACCGGGAAGGTGTTGTGCAGTAAGTTTCTAACATATGTTATGTTGCATGTCAGGCTAATTACATCTTGGGAGACAACCCAATGAAGCTTAGCTACCTGGTTGGATATGGGAGCAGCTACCCGCAGCAGGTACACCACAGAGGGGCGTCGATCCCCGCTGATGCAAAGACAGGCTGCAAAGGATTCCAGTATCTTCACTCTTCGAGCCCAAACCCAAACATCGCCATGGGAGCCCTCGTGGGCGGGCCGTTCCAGAACGACACTTTCGTCGACTCTCGGGACAATGCTGTTCAGACAGAGTCAAGCACTTACAACAGCGGCACCCTCGTTGGTCTTCTTTCTGGTCTGGTCACAACTTCCTCCGTGGCGCAGTCGTTCACCTAGAGACCTCTGAGTTTGGGCAAAGGCTTTGACCAACCGGGAGGATATACATGTAGCGATGTGCAATGAGAGATTTTTTGGCGTGACCAAAGGCAATGTGCCATCAGCGAAACGCCTTCACGGTGTTCTTCGTTGTTCATCTTTTGGATGATGGGTGGTTAGCAGTGGTTGTTCTTGGGCCATAGTGCTGTTGTTTATACAAATACTGCTGCATAGTTGCACCTGGTTTGCTTGTGTACTACCTGATACTACGAGTAATGTATTTGTAGGACAGATTCCATTTGTTGATTCTAAAATGGTCCTTGGTAGCTTGTATTGATGATCTGTAATTGCAAAATCCCTCCCAGATGAACATTGCACTGAACATGTGAAATCACATGGGAGAGGATAGAGAAGTATTAATCCAGTCTGTTCAGTATGTTCATACAGAAATGGTACTCTGTGGTTCATGAGTTCATCGTGGCCTACTAAATACTAATCCATGATTGTTGACATGTGGTTTATGGTTACAGCTGATAAAGCAACGTGGCCCACGACGAAGCGTACGAGAAGACTTGCTTTGCCTTTGGCTTCTGCGAATGTGTCCGGAAGTGAGCAGAGAGCGAACCCAGTTTTATGCCGTTGTAATCAAAGTTTGTTTTTATTCATGTTCTCATAATAAAATTGGTCGGCCAACTCTTAAGCCGAACCCGATAAAAAAAACTCGACAAAAAAAATATCTCTAGTACTTAGGTGTTCTCCTTTTATCTTTTTCCATCGTGCGTTTCTTTATATATGTAACCATTCTACACTTTCTTTTTAATTCACTTATCCAGTCGATCTAATTATATAGATCTAATAGTTATAAAACACAAACGTATTACTGACTAAGAAAAGAATTCACTTATCCAGTCGATTGATTATTTTATCCAATCGATTCTAATTATATAGATCTGATAGCTATAAAGCACGAACATATTAGTAACTAAAAAAATAACTAAAAGAAAAGAGTAAAGTCAACACAAGTATAACCTGCATCAGGGAGGCTGGTATAGTAATGGCCATCGTTAGTGACCACATGGTTGGTCGAAATGTCATAACTAATTGAGATTTGAGACCCTAGGACCTCTTGGAAATTTACAGTCTTGTACCCCCAGAAACTCTGCCTTCCCTCTGTACTACCTGAAACTTTTTTTTGCTGGAAAATAAAAATGTTACTCCCTTCATTCAAACATAAAAGATATAAAAGATATATTTTGTGTGTCCAATTTTATAAGCTTTGACCGACGATTAACCCGGTAATATTTAGACTTTGACATGAAAGTGATACCGTTGGATTCATGTTCAAAACTAGTTTCTTATGGCTATGATTTTATAACCGTAATCTAAGTAACGTAAGAGAAATTTCCAGCCGAAGCTTGTTTTTGACCGTCAAAATATGCCTTGTATTATTAAACCAAGGGAGTAGTTAAAAAAACAATATGCAGCTTATTTTGGGTAGGAGAAGTTAAATGGTAGGGCTTCACCATAAAATCATCTCTAAGAGCCTTTCAAAATTTCGCTCTGTAAATCATCATTTGGAAAAACATTTGCGTAAAAATCATTTTTTATAACTTTTTCTTATATCTCATGCGTACTCTATAGAGTCATTTTTGTCTTCTATTTTTGACCAGCGAAAAATCCAGAATAGAAAATAGCTATATTTGGATGATCATTTATAAAACTATTGAATGGTAGTTTTTTATAAAAATCTTTATTAGAAAGGATATGGAGTCTCTTGAAGATGCTCAACCATGGTCAGTTTGCAGTTTTCACTAAACGTGTCTTCAGCCATGCTGCCAACATTGTTGCCCATCTATTTGGAGACATATCCGATAAAAACCATTAAATTAAATAAAAATTTATAAAATAAAAATTTATATAAAAAATTATTAGAGATAAAGTATAGACATGAAATATATTCTCCAAACTCAATTTTATTATGAGGTAAAAAGGCAAATTTTAGATAAATACTATTTATTCGTAATTTGTCTTTTTTCTCTCAAATTAAGTTAAGTTTGGACTTAATATTTGATACGAATATATTTCATGTCTGCATCTAATTTTTCATAAATTTACTAAATTTTTAAATATGATTTTTACTTATTTAATGGTTTTCACATAATATGTTCCCATCTGTTTTGCCGCTTCCCTTAACTGTTTTTCTGGCGCGAAAAGAGGCGGTGGTTGGGTTCTCTTGCGTATCCCACCCAATGTTAACCGCATCCCTGCATATTTTAACCGCGCGCTCTTCTCGGTTTCAGTTCATCCCTCACAACAAATCTATCCAAGCCATATGATTGCAGGGTGAAAATTCTCGCAGGTAATTTTTCATTGCGCAATGCGATCCGTATTATTAACTTCATTGTTGGTTGGTTGCCTTCTCGTCGATCTTCTGATTATTTGTCCTATTAAATTCTGACGACGTTCCCAGTATCTTCAGAAGTTCGTTTGTTTTTGCAAATGCTAATCTGAATCCTGCATTGCATTGTTTAATTTTGCTTCTTTCACGGCATGGATGATAAATCTCTGAAAAGTCGTCTCATGCAGTTTTTTGTTCCTGACGACTGAAGATGGCGGTGTCGCTTATCACTAGACTTCTGACGTGAGTAATCTCGAAAATATTCAGTCCGTTTGAACAGTTCGTGGAAGAGATCAGAAAAGCCAAATTCATGTACTCTTTGCATCTTTCTGCAACGCAGGCTGATTTTAGGATATGCCTACCCGGCGTATGACTGCTACAAGACGCTGGAACTGAACAAACCGCAGATCGATCAGTTGCGTTTCTGGTGTCAGTATTGGTAATGAAGCATTACCCTACATAAACAAATCTGCAAAATCATGCTACATCCTGCCTGAATTCTGAAGAATCTGAACAATTGTCTGTTCAGGATTCTCCTCGCGTTTCTGACAACTTTGGAGACGATCACCGATTTCACGGTCTCATGGCTGCCCATGTACGGCGAGGCAAAGCTTGCGCTCGTGCTCTACCTCTGGTACCCAAAGACACGAGTAAGCACTCACCTGATCAACTCAAATGTGCTAGATTCGCTTTGATCAATGGTCTAGATTTTGTAATGTTACTATTCCATTCGTGAATAATTGTCAGCTCTTATAATCAATTATCAGATTTAGTTTCTTGTAGTACACTAGCACTTCAACTACTTGTAGTTGCATAATTTTTTCTGGGAAAAGGCTATGCAAACAAAAAAAATTCTTATAAACACTCACATTTTTACAAATATGACCATATAGAACTCTAGATTTAACGTGTGATAGAGTTTAATCAAATGGTTGAATTATGTTTGTATGATTTTTTTTTCAGTACACTGTGGCAGTGCTCTTTTTTCTACTGGTAGTAGGACTCAGGAATTAATGGTTGAGATTATTTTCACCGTTGATCAAACACTAACAGTAAAGACCACCGTAAAGATACTTGTAGAAGTTAAATCTACGTTCAAACTGCAGCTGAAGTCTGAACATTCAGAAACGCTCAAGGAGACATCGTTCATTCGTTCTGAACATTCAGAGACCCATTCCATTTTTGTTCGTTTTCAGGGCGCGAAGCACGTCTACGAGAGCTACCTGCAGCCGCTGCTGGCGAGGCACGAGGCGGACATCGACCGCGGCCTGCTGCAGCTACGCGCCAGGGCCAAGGACGCGACGGCGTTGCACCTCCAGGCCGCCGTGTCCTTCGCGCGATCCTGCTTCGCCGACGTCGCCGGCCGCGTCTCGTCGCAGCTGCAGGCAGCGAGAAGCAACGGCGGCCGCGACAGCCAGGTACCGACACTGAACATTAGCTGCAGAGATTTCCACATCGCTACCTTAACTTGACTGGGTATTACTACAGTAAAGACTGCAGTCTATTTCATTCATTTTAAAATAAATTTATTTTTCACTCATCCCACACTTACTAATAAAAAAACTAAAATATTATCATTTTATCAAATCATTATGTAATTATTTTTCCTTTTATTTACTTCTAATATAATCATGTACTACTTTCACAAATTTCCACAACTAAATCTATTTTGTGACAAATAGGAGGAACAAAAATAAATTTACTTGGGAACGGATGAAGTAGACCAGTAGCTCGCATCATTTGCTGTCACTGTTCATCGTCAGTTCGTCACCATTGACGCCATGGCACGCCCGGTCTTCACGTAGCTGAGAACCTGAGACACATGACTGGCACAACCTTAATTAGTACTAGTAAATGCGCGTTGGAGTTGATGCTAACATTGATCAAGAAACCGACAAAAGGAACAGCTCTGGATCTGTGGAACGCGGAAACCGGATTTGATAGATTTGTCCTTGCTCGATGGCGATCGATGGCAATGCCCAGGCCGTGCTTGAGTTGATCTGATCCGTCAACGAAAACGATCAAAACCTGAATGAATGCTCAGTAATACAGCTCTGCAGACTGGAGACTGAGATGCCGTTAGAAATCTTAGGACCATCCGAAATTCAGTTAACTGATCACGTAAAAAAATGAAGAAAGTAAAGCTAGCTGGATACTGGTAGGCAGTAGCAAATACTATGCACCAGACAGTGAAAGTGAAATATGTTTGAACTGTAAACTCCGAATTCCCTGGCCAAGACGATGGTTTCTTTTGTCGCATTTAAGAGTTGCATAAAAAGCGATTAAATGCCAATTAACCTGCACCAAACTATCATAAACTCGTCTTGACATGACATTGAGTCGTTGAAAAGATCAAAAGATTCAAACCAATCGGTACTGGTAGAAAAACCGGTAGGCAGGTGCAGTTTTCAGCGATGGAAAAAATTGAACTCTTTTTCATTCTTTCTTTTTCCTGAAACCTGAGTATTACACATATGGCCATGCCATTCCAGTCAGTGGAGCCAACGTCCTTGGCGTCAGCTGCAACAGCAAACCGTTTCCAGCCAAGTTCGTTTAGACCAATCGATTGACACGGCAGTCCGGACGCACATTTTATGCGTTCAGATGTGTTCATACGAGCTGCATCTCATGAATTGAATTGATTCACTGTGTACATAGTAGTAATTATAGTTGCATTCGCTAACTTGATTGATCTGCATGGCTGACCAGGTGCAGAAGCGACCGGAGATTAATCCGGAGGAGGAGGAGGAGGAAGATGAGGACGCGGCGGTTGGCAAGACGAGGTGATGATGGAGAAGATGACGATGATGACAACGGCTGGCGCGGATGAATTGACCGTGGCGTCGTCAACCTAAGCAAGCACTGGTGACGATCCGATGAATGAACGATAGATAGTCGAATTCTGAAGCTCACCGGCCGGCCTGAAGACATTGTTCATAGTAACATTAATTGTTCTTAATTATATTGTAAATTTATGATCTCAGCATGGTGTACGCGGCAATACGATTCTTGTGATCAATCAATCAGTGCATGCTAACAAAAAGGCTGTGGATTTTCAGCTCGATTTTTTTTTCTTTTTTGCACATGACTGAGGCAAGATGTTGAGCTCGCAGTTGACATAAACCAGTGAACGGGTATAGCTTCATTCAGCTAATAGAAGCTGAAAGACAAACAGTCAAAAGCTCAGTTTTTACGGAAACAGGGTATGAAATAATTAATTTTCGGACACTAGATTCATCACTCTGTGAGGGTGATTAACAGATTAAACGAATCTGTTAAAGAGTGGCAATAGTCAAATCGCCCGGTAAATTTACCTTGTTCCAAATTCTAACCGCGAAGAAACCATGGCTGCACTTTTCGATTTCGCTTGGCCAACTGCAAAAGCAGATCAAAGCAGGCAGGCCAGGTGGTGTTCACCAAGAAGCAGCAACGTCACTTTGCGTCAGTCGCTTCCCCGTCAAGACGTGGACCGGGCCCCCAGTCTGACAGCTGGACCCCACCGCCTAACGTACGCATCGGTCGCCTTGGATTGAACAGGTTGTTTGGTTCTTGTTCTCTCCATTTCAGGGTTCACACAAAACAGTCCTCACATCGAATCGAAATCCGCACCAACGGTGTCATCGGATTCTGGGAAATCCATCAAAAATCGATAAATATCAGATAAATTTTATCAACAATTTAAAACTCAGTTTGATTTTTTTTTAAAACTTGACACAAAACTGAGTGATTTATGTTTTCGATCTGGTTCAGAAAAGTATGGATTTCATAAAATCTGAACCGGATTTCACTGGAACCGTGAACCCTGCTTTATTATTTTCAGCCAATGTGTTTGACCCGGGAGAAGAAACGACGACGAGTTCTTTTCATCACAGCCGTCGCCGTCGTCCTCCTCCTCCACCGCCACAGTGCGCTCAATGCTGTCTCCTCTGCACCATTCCTCTTTTCTACGCAGTTCACTAGAAAGCCGGCACACAAAATCTGATTTCGTTTACACAGGTCAACACTCAACACTACTCTTCCTATCTTTCCAAGGGGCAATTTTTATTTTTATTTAGGTGGTTCCTTTTCTTCAAGTGGGTGTCTGGCAGAAATTCTTTCGAATGGTACAGTTTACAGGTTAAATGTTTTTCCCCTACAACTGGGTCATCATAATCGCTAGTAACCCTCTTTCTTGTTTCAGTGGTGCACTATTATAATTAAACTATATAAGGACTGTTTTTTAATAGCTGAATGGCTGAATAGCCCAATAATATCGTGATCAATATTTAAAATATTTTTAAAAAATATATAAAGTTTTTCCCCGGAATCACACAAATTCATTGTTCTATTCGTCCAAAATGCTACTCTTTCCATCGAGAAATATAAGTTGTATTAGTTTTTAACCCTTATCTAGTATTAAATTTTGACCATTAATTTTTTGTTAAAAATATCATGAACAATTATGAAAATAACATTATATGTATACTTTCAAGTACGAATACATCGTACGTGGCACTAAACATTACAAACAATGCAGGAGTGGTAGTGGTAAAAGTCCAATGTTGTATGTCCTCAGTTTTATGTCTACTTGCCGTACATGGCGAAACTGAAAAGATCTGATTTTGTGAAACACTTTGATCCGTATATTGCTGATTGGGAGTCAAAATGGACATACTTTGGGTGGCTTGCTGGCTAGTACTAGTTCCCCTCTTTGAATTTTGATATTTCTCCAGCAAGGACCAGTCATCTCTCCACCTATTCTACGACTGTTCATATTATATTTTATTATTATTCACTTGACTAATATTCTTTTAGGAGTCACTTGACCAGCATTGATTAGGGTATTTAGACATTGAAGTGTGAATTCACCGAACACCTCTTTCCCTTTTTCCTCGAAGTTTTATACACCCAACTTGGACTCTTGGAACATGGAACCCATGAAACAATTGAAGAATCATCCGTACACTGTCGACTAGGTCTATATATTTCGTATTTTTGGGACCCAACTAATGCAACAAACATATCTTATACATGCAAGTAAACAATATCAAACAATATATGTATATATATACTAGCAAAATGCCGTGCGTTGCAACGGGACGACAATGCGAGGAGAGAAGCAGGCGGAGGACGAAGGTCCAGGCGACGGCGCGGGAGCTCCGAGCGGCGACGGGAGTGAGGGGCGCAGGCGTGACGCGGATGGGGGCAAAAAAGAGGAACGCAGGAGGTCTTTTTTCATTCAAGCCATCTCTTTCTTTTCAACATTGAGACTGCAGGTTAATTCTATAAACAGGAGTTTTCTACAAAATAACCTCTTTTTCTTCTTTAATTGGGTTTTTAAATAATCGACGGATTGCGGGCTAATTTTAAAAAAACTCAAGGGGTTTCTAAAATAAAATAGCTAGGCAAAACAAAATTTGGGTGGAAACACTACTTCTTTATATATATATATATATATATATGGTCTATGTTCCCTCTTGACTTTCGTCACAATTATTCTTGCACTTTTGTCTATTGATCATCAAAATTATTTGGGTCGACAGTATCGATGTATACAAGAATGGAGCTAAATAGACAAGCAGAAAACTCTTCCTTTTATGAAACTTTGTAGTAAAACACAGTGGTAATAAAAGTTTTTTGTGGTTTATCACTATAGATTTTATGAGAAGATTTAATCCACGCCATGCCGGTGAAGACCAGAGAGAAAAAGTGCACACCCAAGTACAACATATTTTTTCCCTCAAAAAATATCTTTTTTCCCTCTATGTATGAAAGATTGAAAGTTACGTACATACTTGCATCACCGTCTCTAACTTATTGTGTCATCACGCCCCCAAACAAAGAAAGATGAAAATACGTAAAACAGAGATAAATATTAGGCTAGATTAATTGAGTATTAATTATTTTAAACTTAAAAAATAATTACTATGATTTTTAAAGAAATTTGTCTAAAAATGTATTTTAAAAATTTTTTCCTTGTCTTAAACTAATTCAACCTAGAATGAGATAAAATATTTTCTAGTACAATCAATTTGGAAAAAAATTTATTGTACTTTTTGCTTCATCGTACGTTGGTTTATTTTGAGATAAAAGGAGTAATGTTTAATAGTTCACGGATTTATCTCCTTGTGAATTTTAACGTACGCTGAGTTCTTTTCTCTATTTTTTTAACTTTTATTTTTTCGTTTTTGACTCGTACGTTTTCGAACCGCTAAATGATACGTTATTTGTAAAAATTTTATATAAAAAGTTATTTTAAAAATATATTAATTTATTTTTAATTTTTAAGTTAATACTTAATTAATCTATACTAATCAATCGTTTCAATCGTTTTTCTAATCTATACTAATCAATCGTTTTTCGTGTGGGGGAGGTGGACTAGTGAGGAACTCTGCCTCCCGATGCAGCCTAAATCCAACTGCAGAGACACGCTGGCAATCCATCCACGGAGCCCCAAGCCCCCAACACCGAGAGCCGTCCACACCACCACACTGACCCAGCAACCGAACGAATCAATCAACCACCGCGCGCGCCACGGCCACGACGACGAGCCGCGCGACCCCCGCAACCCTGCACCGCGACAGAGCAGCTGCGTTCCAGCCTGCGCAAAAGCAAGCGGACCGACGCGGCCACTGCATCCAACGTACGAGTACTAGTAGTACTCCCGCGCGTACGCGGTACGCGCCCTCTTCTCCTCTCCTCTCCTCTCCCCTGCCGAAATCTTGCCGGGAGCTTTCTGATTCTCCCCTCGCTATAGCTTACGCGGTTCACACTGCCTACAAAAGGATTGGAGCGCACACGGCTCGCATGCGTGCGTGCGTGCGTGCGGCGTTGCGCCTTTCTTCTTCCTTGGCGCAAGAAAGCGGTCGTCTTGTCTGCCGCGACAGCGTTGGGGTGTGAGATCGAGGTGCGGGAGGCAAGAAATGAGCTGCCTTGGTTGGTTCAAGAAGCGGAGGTCCAAGAGCAAGGGGTCGTCGGGGAGGCGGGGGTCGGCGGCGGCGTCGGGCCCCGCGACGACGGCGACGACGGCTTCGGCGGTGAGCACGAGCCGGTCTGACGACTCGGGGGCGGTGCGGCCCGTGAGCAAGTCGACGGGGTCGACGTCGTCGCACCGGAGCATCTCGTCGCTGTACGAGGAGCGTGGCCACGGCCAGCTGCGGGACTTCGACTACGACGAGCTCCAGGCCGCCACCAACGGCTTCAGCCGCGCCCAGAAGCTCGGCGAGGGCGGCTTCGGCAGCGTCTACAAGGGCTTCGTCCGCTCCTCCCCAGACGGCAAGGGCGGCGAGCGCCTCGCCGTCGCCGTCAAGTGCCTCAACCAGCGGGGTCTCCAGGTACTCGCATGTTTGCGTGCCCTCCTCCTCCTTCTCGTTCCCCTGTCTCTGTCTCTCTCTGCCCCTCCTCTGACTTTTCTAGGACACGATCATCATGTCTTGTCAGTTGTCACCCGTGAACGAATTCTCCATTCCGATCTAGAAGTATGCCCCTTGTGATTCTGCGTGATCGATTTAGCAATTTGGGAATGGGAGAATTGGGGAATGAGTTTTGTTAGTTAAAGGTTGCTCTTTTGTGTTCAGTATTGTCAGAAATTAGTGCTGGTACAAAGGGAAGTGTTTTTAAGGGAGATCCCAAATAATGCCCTTTTTTGGGCTGTGTACACCTACTTGGGTGTAGAGGTCGGTTTAATTCATTATCTAAAAGAGTAATGCCATTTTTGTTGTTCTTGATACTTCTCGATGGCCAAGATCCTGGCATAGAATGCAGGAAGAATGCTTTCAGGCAATTTAGCGAGTTTTTTAAATGTGTAGTTATGCCAAATCTGATGAAAATCATCCATAGTGACCACCAGATTAGATTACCGACTGTTGTATTCGTTATGGATAGTAAAATTATTGGATTTTGTGTGCTTGGTGTTTGCTGATCTTGAATTGGTCTCTGGATAAACTGACAAGTATATTGTACTGATCCATTGGAAGTCCAGGCACAAAAGTCCTTTTCTAGTTTGCCGGAATATTGGAAATGTTCCTCGCCTGCCAAATGTTGAAAACTTGAAATTGGTTTGGTTATCTATTAGTAGTGTGTTAAAAATTTCTCTCTGTGTAGACAAATTTGATAGGAAGAGAGAAGCAAAATGCAGAACTTTCAAAGATCAGATATTGCCTGTTACTGTTATTTTATAACTTTCTGTAAGCTGTACATGGATGGATAGTGCATGAATACATAAGGAGTAGTTTTTATGGGGTCAATCTATTGCACTAGATTACTTCAGTCCATTGTCAGTTGACTATAGAAATTATAGGTCTATATAAATTATTACTAGTTGAGCTGCTGGGTGTGGGAGGCTGTGGTTAAATATAGGGTCAATGAGCACACGTGGTAGCTGTTTATTCATAATAAAGCAAAATGGAGGGGAAATACAGAATAGAATTTGAACACCGATGAACTGTTCCAGTATCTAAGAAGCTTACTTCCTCAATCTTGGAAGTTGAATATTCATGGTCATACATAAAACAACTGACAATCAATATTAATAGTAGACCATGTCTTTTCTGAATGCTTACAGTATAAATATGGCTCCTAGAAAATGATGCGAACCAACCTTTCACTCTACATCAATATTGCATTAGTTAATTTGCTCAATCAAAGAAGACTAATGGATAGAGTAGATTACTTTTCTGGGCAACCTGCACAACCATGTTGCTAGTCTTATTTGACTATTATTCACTCACTAGGAGGAAATTTTTTTTTGGTGCATGAACATATAGAACAAAAGTCAGCTAGAAACCTCAATTCTCCCTGTGCTTTGCGAGACTATATCCATTCTGAATTTATGCAAGTGATGTCTGAACTCTGAAGACCGATAAATCGGTAGTGAATATATCGTTTAGCGGAGTACAGAAAATAATTTCAAGTCTTAATCTTAATAGAATATCCAAGCATAAGCTTCATTTTCTCCAAGTGGTCTCTGTTAATAATATATGGCTTTTTCCAAGTTGCTCTACTCGAATTAGATATTATTTTACTGACTCAGTTATGATGTCTTTTCTTGACCAGTTGATGTAATATTAGGATATATGCTAATTATAGTGATGTTATGAATAAACTTGTTGTAAGGCACCATTAGATCTCTTGGTTCCCTGTATTTACTTTGTGTTATAATGCTACTAGAACAAATGTGATTGACCTCCTGTGCTATCCCTCTAATGAGTAATCATGTCTTCTGTTCCTAATATTTTGCAGTTTCTTTTAATTTTGCTCCCAGGGACATAAGCAGTGGTTGGCCGAAGTACAGTTCCTTGGGGTTCTTGAGCACCCAAACCTTGTAAAGCTTCTCGGATATTGTGCCGTTGATGGTGAAAGGGGGCCACAAAGATTATTGGTGTATGAGTATATGCCTAATAAGAGCCTGGAAGATCACTTGTTCGTCCGAGCTTATGCTCCTCTCTCATGGAATAGAAGGCTTCAGATAATCTTGGGTGCTGCAGAAGGATTAGCTTACCTGCATGAAGGGCTAGAAGTTCAGGTATATTTCAAACATACATTGCCCACCTGCTTTCAACTTATCTGAAAAAATATTATCTTTATCAAATAGGTGCTTTCTTTTTTTGGGAGACAGTTTGGGAATAAAAATATATGATGAGAGACAGCACCAACGATTTAGTAGGTTCTTTTGACCGTGTATCCATAGCAACTAGATGTAGTGCAATAGAGGTGCAGCAAATCCTGTATTCCAGTGTAAAGTCAATGAGAAAATAAGGACCTCGATGAACTAAATGGAAAAGAAGCAAAAATGGTTTGTTCAATTCCATCTCCATTACTTCCTGTAAGATTCCAGGCACCAAATTTCATCGACACTTTCTGAAAGCACAATCAGTACTAACTACTCCTAGTTGCAACCAACGTATCTGATTTGTCCTCTCTTTGTTCTAGTTTAGCTGTAGAGCAACCAAAGTATTCCAATCTAGAAAACAAGTACTTAGGCAAGAAGGTTCTATGGCTGGTGAGCATCAAGACATAAAGCTGTTGAGCAAGGCTAAAATAATCTCATTTTTTCAGGTCATCGCCACAATTTAATTTGTTAACTGCGTACTGCTGCTTAGTACACACAGTTACTTCACCTTTTATCCTTCTTTGATTACACCATTTTCATTTAGTGCAAAAAGGAATATCCTCGTCTGATTTGCTCAATTTTGATAGGTAATCTACCGGGACTTCAAAGCATCTAACATTTTGTTGGACAAAGACTTCCGAGCAAAGCTGTCAGACTTCGGGCTAGCAAGGGAGGGACCAACAGGAGCAAACACTCACGTCTCAACAGCGGTATGTCTCCATCTGAACCTGCTTAGAATTACAAACAAAACCATAGCCTTCTTGCAACTGCATTGCCTCATCCATCAGGCACTGAAAGCAACTTATATACTACAACCTTTAAAGCATGGTTGACTGAAGTAGATAAGCAGTCCAATGCACTTGTTTGATGTGTACCTGACAATCTTGACCGCAATCCAGCAAGTCAATGCCATGGACCAAGTTGCCACCACTTCCTTACATATGCACACATGCCATGCATGCATCACATTTCCCCCCTGAATTTTGCATCTTGTGTCAGCAATGACGCAGAACTGTTCCATGGCATACAAACCACCTTTAAAACGGAGGAATTCCATGAAATTCCTGCATTGCAAAGGAGCTTTGAGCTATGTTGTCCTTAGGAAAAAGATCGATGCTTTGATTGTCTGCTTGTTGGCTTATTAGCCACAACCAAAAATTTGAATTCTAAAACTTCAGTATAAAGTTGATTTTTGGTCTTTTCATCGTAGTCTATTTAATAGCCTTAGCTTTAAAACCGTTAATAACACATTTATAAAGGTTTTATCCATAAATCATTCTTTTGTTGCTTAATTTAAAAATTAGTTTTTGCTTTTATCCTCATGTACCCTATTTGATGGCCTTGGCTTTTGAACCACTAAAAATATATGTGCAGAAGTTTTATTCATATAAATCATTGTGTTCCTTTGTTCATTTTTCTGTCATAGATCAATCGATCAGAGCTTGAATTTTTTTCATGTTCATACTATGATACATAGCTGAGCTCAAGATGGTGAATGGTGATGATCTGTATCAGGTTGTTGGGACGCACGGGTACGCGGCGCCGGACTACATAGAGACGGGGCACCTGACGGTGAAGAGCGACGTGTGGAGCTTCGGGGTGGTGCTGTACGAGATCCTGACGGGGCGGCGGACGCTGGACCGGCACCGGCCGCAGGGGGAGCAGAAGCTGCTGGAGTGGGTCGCCCAGTTCGCCCCCGACAGCCGCAACTTCCGCATGATCATGGACCCCAGGCTCCGCGGCGAGTACTCCGTCAAGGCCGCCAGGGAGATCGCCAAGCTCGCCGAGTCCTGCCTCCTCAAGAACGCCAAGGAGCGCCCCACCATGTCCGAGGTCGTCGAGGTTCTTCGCCGCGCCGTCCAGTCGCAGCCCGACCCACCTCCCGCCGGAGGCGGCTCCTCCGGCAAGGGGAAGAGGGTCGACCTGGCGCCTCCGCAGGGGAGGAGGAGGTGAAGTGAACGCGGGATGCCACTGCTGCGCTGCTGCCATCATCACAGAAAGAGATGATTTTTTTTTTGATTTTGCGCATGTTAACTTGGACAATTTGTGTATACATAATTACAGACGAGTTGGTGGATTCTTGGCATTTTTTGTTTTCCTTTCTCTTTTGAGGCTTATTTAGGATGAGGATGGTACGAGAATACATTTGATTTGATTTGATTGTGTTAGACTTGTTTTAGGTTTTTTTTCTTTCGTGTTAGACTTGTATGTTTCTTTTTGCTTCTTAGGACTATATAGACATATATTTATAATAACGATATTTTATTCATTGATTTGAGATTATTGATCTTTTTATGATATCAGGTTAGGGTTTCGTTCCTCCCGCTACTGCTCCAACTCTCGTCGTCGCGCGCCTCTACCTTTCCGTCGTTCGTCGTCGGGTTTCCTTCGTCGACCCCTCCCCAATGGTTGGTTTTGACGTCGATCAACACGACATCGAGGCTGCCCTTCTAGCAGAAGCAACAGCTCTACGTGTCATCGAGGAGGCCGCCCGCAACGCTAAAGCAGTGGCCGCTCAATGGAGGCCGCCCGCAACGTTGAAGCAGTGGCCGCTCAGCTTCGCGTAGAGGTCGATCAGCTTTGTGTAGAGGTCGATCGCCTTCGTGCCCCCGCCACAGCTCACATCGCCTAGGACGCCGCCCAACATGACTTCCTCAACATGACGCAGGAGCACGCCTAGTTGCATGCTCAAGCCATCGACGTCTCCAACATCAAGACGATGGTTCCCATCGTCCTCGATCATGCGTCGACATACACACGTTGGCAGAGTCTTTTTTCTCAACGCTCTCGCCAAGTACGATCTCGAAGATCTCGTCATTTCCAACGCTGACCTCTGCGACGATTCCCATTGGCTTCGGATGGACTGCACCGTCAAGTCGTGGTTATTCGTCACCATGACACCGGAGCTTCTGGAGATCGTCATGACGCCATCATCCGACGACTCTTCCCCGACATCGCGCTTCATCTGGCTTGGCCTCGAACAACAGTTCATCGGCAATAAGAAGATTCGAGCTATCCTTCTCGATGCCAAGTTCCACACACTTGTTCAAGGTGATCTGTCCATCTCTGAATATTATCGTCAACTCAATGTATGGTAGATGGTCTTGCCGATCTAGGCGTGACTGTTCCCAATCATATCATCGTCATGCAACTTCTTCATGGTCTCAACGAGAAGTTCGCCTTCATGGAGCCTGTCTTGAAACGACAGCAACCTTTTTTGACCTTTCTCGAAGTTTGTGATGATATCCTCATTGAGCATGTCTCCGTTGCGACCAAGGCGTTTGCACCTCAAGCCCTTGTTGCCGACACATCCTCTTCGGCCTCCTCCCAACCAGCCAATTTCGGTGGCTCTGGAGCCACTGGTAACCCGGCTCCTACACCAATACGAGACGACGACTACTCCAACAATCATGGTCGTGGTCGTGGTTGTGGGCATGGCAACGGAGAACAATTTGGCGGCTTGACTGGATAGTCCGGCAATCCCTAGAACAACGCATCGGTTGGGCCCACCTTCTTCAACCCGTATACCAGGATATTCATGATGTGGCCCAACGTAACCCGAGGGCGTTCTCTATATCCAGGGGCGTTTACCCCACGTCCCCCTATGCCCGCGCCGCCGATATTGCCCCACCCGCAGTCACTCATGTCCGAGACGTTTTGTGAGCACTACCGAGTACCGAAGGAGGGCCAAGATGATCCAGGCGCAAAACGCGAACTGCCCTCGAGAACTTTCTGCTTCCTCCCGTTTAGTTTGTGCTCTAGTTTTGATGATCATGTTCTCCGACCGTTCTGATGGGTTAATGGGATCATATTTGTACAGCAGAATCATATTTCCGACGGTTCTGGCTGGTGCACTATTTATATGAAAGACGTGTTAATTAGATCTCTCATAACCTGTTGATGTCCACTTGTAGGTGTACGGCGCGGCGGCGCCATTTGGACAATGTGACGGATACGAGTTCCATTGATTTCACTAATGTGTGTGTGTGCGCGATAACAAGCATTACGATCGAGCTTCACAATATGGTGCTGCCTTAAACACACACACACAATGTGATGTTGGAATGATGTCAGGCAATACAATCTAACACAGTGGATGTAACAGAATTTGCCTCCCCCCCTCCCCTTTCCCCCGAAACCGCTTTGTATTGCCCTCCAATCCTCAGCTAGTACACAACCCTACGGCCCAACTGGAGTAGAGGCAGCCCATGAGACGGAAAGTAACAAGGCCTAGTTTTTATGGGGAGTCCAATGGACACGCATGCGAGGCTCGCAAATGTGTTTCAGCCCACGTGCTCATGATTTGGCCCAACTTCGAAAACAGCCAATTCATTGTATTTCAGAAAAATATTCTCTGCTGAGGGGATTTCATGTACTTCAGAAATTGCAAAAAAACCTCTGCTTATTTAACCACAAGAGACAGAATTATGACAACTGCAAGCTTACAACAAGAACTGTGTAAGAGTTTTTACTCCCTTCATTCTAAAATACAACTACGGAGAAATTCTTATATCGTGGTAAAAAATTTAAATCCCAAAAATACTTATATTTTGATATATAATAATAGTAGCATGAGTAAAAAAGTGTACTATAATATTAATAGTATAATAGTAGCAGTGCTGATAAAGGCACTTTCAGTGCGTAGGTAGGTCATACATTTATTGCCAACAAAATCATAAATGGTTAGACGAAAACCCTATCATCTACTCCAGTTGATAATGTTGATTGCAACATGTTGTAATTAATCATTAGTTCAAGAATTAGAGCGGTAGCCAGCCCATTTGCACGTGAGAAATCTAGACAACAATATAAGAAATGTTTTAGCACAATATTGAATAGTTCAATTGAGTTGTTTATACATATAGATAGACTACAGATCACATGATGAATCCTATGAGGAAGTTTGACATCTCAATTACCAAATCGTAGCTTTGCCCCTGTCCATGAGCCATACCTCTTATCTTTTCCATCATCCGTCGCCCAAACCATTTCGAATTTTTACTTTTTGACTTTTTTTAAAAAAATTTGTCCTTCATAGTTTTAATTAAAAAAATGGACTTCAAACTCGACGTCGTTGTTATTGGCGTCGAGCTTACACATCTCGACGTCATAGATTTTGGTGTTGACCTATACTAAAACAAATAACTCTGCATAAGTAATTTGTTTTTCAAAACTGTAGGTGGCAGGATTCGAACTTGTGACCTCAAGACATTAGCACTGCGCAACAATCAACTAAGCTAATAAGCAGTTGTGTCAAAATATATCTAAAGAAGTACATGAGGTGTGGCGTCGACCTCGACGTCAAGATCTATGACGCCGAGCTCGGCGTCAATAACAACGGCGTCGAGTTCAAGGTCTATTTTTTAAATTAAAACTAACGAAAGACCTATATGTGATAATTTTTTAAAAAAAAGACTAAAAAGTAAAAAAGTGCCGCAGTATGTCTGTATTATTCAGGAGGAACCAGTATCGAAACAGCAGTGCTTCCTCCTGTTTAATTTTGTGCTACTCTAGCATGTCAGGTCATTTCCCATCTCTTACTGTACGATCGAAAAACTACCTCTTTCGCATGTCGTGCTTTTTTTTTTTGAACTCAATGCAGTGTAAATCGAGGACATTGAACCGAGAAGCATGAGCTGACTTGGGCCGGAACGCGATACCGAGAGTACCGCTGTGATTTGGGCCCACATGCACCAGAGGGCCAACTTGTGTCTGTCCTAATGGGCTGATTAATGGGCCGAAAGCCTATGAGGCCTAACAATCCTGCAGGCTGCAGTGCAGCGCGAAAGCTAGGAAGTGGCAGGCCCAAGGCTTGGGCTGTCCGAACCGCACGTCCGCAACGGAGACGACAGACAGAAGAAGGAGAGAGGCGAACGGCGACCACGAGACGCGAGTGGGGTGGAGGCGGCGCGATTATCTACCGGGCCTGGTCGCTGCTGTCGTCGCGTCGACGGCGGTCATCTGGGGCGCCGCCGCGGGGATCTCCGGCCTCGTCCTCTTCGGCGGCAAGGTGCGGCCTCCCATCTCCGTCGCCTCGCTCTAACACTTTACATGATCCTTCTCATTTCACAACCCATCCGCCCAGTTCGATTCTCCAACAAGGATGAAATTAAGTACTCATTCAAAACAAAGCAAGTTATTAACATATAATTAATTGATTTTTAAGATTTATTTGATTTTTTAATAATTTTTATGGAGTTTTTACACTTGTTTAACCGTTTAAAAAACATCCTAACGAAAACGAAGGAAAAATCTGTATCATCACTTAGCAGGTGACATGTTAGCCTCATACCTGCCAAGTTATTCACAATTTCACGTCACCACGAGAGATTTGACTGAACATGCACCTGGTTCAATGATAGTATTGTTCAACTCAACACAATAACATGTAGAATTGCTCGACAAGCTATAAAGAAATTTGCTCGACAAGCTATAAAGAAATAACATCAGTTGCCATTTGCCATTTGTAGTGTCACTGACCTGGTTTATGATAATTAATAGTAAGATGACTAGAAACGACTACCTACACGTGTGTCCATCGATGGCTTCTATATCATCGTAGAAATGGAAGTACCTATTATCGTTGTCTAGACGTGGATAGGTAGTACTGAATGTTGGGTCAATTAGCCTAATCATATCGCGTGCCATACGGACAACCGCACGAAACACTCAGTTGAAATATTTGGATATAGCTGATCCGGACCTTTTGAACCTATTGTTTGCCCGCCTATTAGCTTCACCCCCCGACATTGTTCACATGAAAATTCCAACGGTTTTCAAAGTACTAACAGCGCTGGAGGAGCTCGTTCAGTAAAATCACTTGGTCCGATCGCTTATGAAACATGCGCCTGCACTGAGCACTAGTGTCTGCATCATCCATTGCTGCCCCGTAAGCAGTAGCACTCAACGTGGTGCTCTTTATATAAGAACTATTCAGAAAGATAAATCCACAGAATGAAATCGTCCCCTCGTTCTAATTCTCTAATCCGAGGTGATGGATGTTTCATCCGGTGAAATCGTTATGGACGGGTGATCTTACCGGCGTTCTTTCAAGTGTTACGGGTCACTGACGATTTGGCAAAGACGATCTGATTTGAATTTCGTGGGCGATGTAGCTTTTTGCTCTAATGATTATGCTATGTGATTGGCACCACTTGAAATTTCAGTCCACAACTTCGGGGAAAAAACATCTAGTGCCAATTTACTCGAGAATACTAGTTCAAGTAGCAGATGCAGTGGTAGTTACTTCGAGGAGCAAATGTGAAATCTGCAATGGAAATTTGGGCCTAGGCTTAGGGCCACTAGCCTTGTTGGCCTAGTGCCCATAGGCTGGTAACTTACCTTGATGTTGCTTGAGAATTCGTTCGATGGAGAAGGGAAAGTCTATGGGGCTCAAAAGGCCTCATTCCTGTTACAATATAAATGCATCCTTATCATTTATGAAATGCAAGGACTGTTTAGCTAGACTTAATTCACAAACTGTAGATTGGACATAGAAAGCCTAACAATATCAGATACTCATATACAAGTTCCTGGTCATTTTGACGCATAATAATAATCTTTTGGTACTCTATTGCTTCAGAAAATCAGTTGGAATTCTATATTTTTCACCTTCTCATAACGATTCTTCTCACAAATGGATTGTATTGTTTGCAGGAAAAGTTTCAGGACTACCTGAGATGATCAGTGCTGCCAATCAACCATCAAAGGGCCTACCCTTATTAGAGACAAAGATATGAGCACTTGTGCCATGCCTTGAAAAAGGAAATTTTTTTTATCGGCGTCTTTATCAAAATAATTGTTGCTCTACTAGTCACTTCGCTGTACTGGTTGATGAACTTCGCTTTCCGATTTGGCAAGTGGCTGAAGCCATCGCCTTCAGTGGCTCATTCGGATCCAACGTTTCAGAAACGTGAATAAACAGCCACGGCGTGCATCATATTCAGCATTCAATCGAACTTGTCTATTTTTTCCCATTCCTGAAATTTGGTAAAATTTCCCACACCGTCGTCGTGACGACGGCGGCATCCAGAACGATGACTTCACATCTATTTATCATTTGGATCTGCATTTGTTTGCATTCTGATCTTAGCTGTGAAGTCTTTTCAGGGTTTCTGGATAAGCCATGGACTTCGCTCAGGTCTTGGATGCTGCCGTGGAACCATGGACGTACAGGCAGTTACCCATGTGTTTGCCATCTAAACATGAAGTATCTTAATGCAAGCCAGGTCTGAACCGTTGCAAAATTTCCTTGCTGGTTGCTTACTTGCTTATCTCGGCGTGCAATCTGGTGCACAGTTTGTTTGACACATGCCGTCAGTGACCTGTGAGTATCTCGTAGACTCCCAAGTCTCCTGCTAGTTGCTAGCTAACTTGTTTCTACTTGATGTTGCCATGTCTAAAAAACAGATTTTTGCGTGGATTTTCATGCAGATTGTTTATCTGATTAACACAGATTAATTAATATTTTTAAAAATAAACTTTGAAATATATTTTTTGGGAGAAATCATATTTTCAGAAACGTGGAGTAAATAATTCACGGTAAAAATCTTAGAGAAAAACTGAAAACGTGGCTAAGTCTGGTTATCCGGCCTTGCACGTGGGAAGACGATATAATCAACGACTTTTGTTTTATATAATTATTAGTAAATTCGTCAGTGTCAGCGTGGCTCAGTTACCACTTTAATAGCATATAATCCGGTTGGTGTCAGTATCAATCTCTAATCACTTTAATTGTTAGTATAAGGCAACTCTTATCATTGGGTTCCTTCCATGGATCCCACACATAAATCATAACCACTAAACGATAGAAATCTTTATAAAAGCGAATTTTAGATTGAATTGTTTAAGACGCTAAGTTCCCAATTTAAAAGGATTGTATATCTCCGATTGGATGTAGAGGCCGGATAAAAAAAAACCTTCTCCAAAAATAAAAGAAATAAAAAAGAATGAGGGAAATAAAGAAATGCTTTAGCTGCCGTGTCTACATCCTATCCTGTATACAATACTGCGTGTAATAACTGAAGTTGCTTCACGCAGTGTTTAATTGCATTACTAAACAGTATCTTATGCATTATGTAATTTTTTTACTTTGAATTTTATATGGATTCAAACTCTTGAGGCAGGTATGTGAGCAATCTATCCCAGGCTCTGGCCAATAGTGTTGGACAAGGCCACCATTCTCTTTCCCCTCATACTAAAAGATAAGCTCTGGAAATTACTAGAAGCCTCATAAATTCGTCATGTACGGTAGAAATGAGCCATGTATTACACATGCTAATATTTCCACGTGCCTAGCTCAGCTTTTGGGAAAAGCTCAGCAAGCAGTTTAGGTTTGCCAACAGACGAATAAATAAAAACGGCTGCCGACATGGCTCCACTAACCCAAGCTTTCATTTAGAATAAATACCAGTAATGGCGGAATTCTGATTCCATTTTTTTATTATAACATATCATAGCAGTTGGTAGCAACAGAAATTGGAATATAATCGTACAAGAATTGCTTCTTCTGCACGGACTTAATTGATTAATAACAGTATCTGCTAACTTAAGTATGAGTACTTCGTATTCAAACACTAGTTTGATACGCGTGAGATTGCAAGAGTTCTCCACCTCACAGGTCAAGTTTATGGGGTCAACTCCTTCGAAACCCTAATAAAAAAATATATGAATTCCGATGTGCAAATCTGATTAGGATTAGTTCTTCTTTTTACGACAATTTTATGGGGACTGCTCAAAATTTTGAGAAATACGTATTTACTCATAAATAATCAATTGATGAGAATTAAAAAAATAGATTTTTCAGTTTTTGATTATTATATTACATATTTTAGAATCTAAGTAAAAATATGAACGGTATAGGTAGGGTTGATCTTTTCGTTTTGAAGTGAAAATCACTCCTCCCCAGTTTATCAAAAACCAACCAAAAACCGATAAAAACTGACGACTTTTGATCAGCGTTATACGAAAAACCGGCTAATATCGATGATTTTCACAAACTAAGACCTGACGGTTTCACGAAAATCAATCGACTTTGCAAACCTTTTTACTGGTACGGAAGCTATAAAGATTCTACACTCTCCCAACTAACGCATAGATGACTCACTCCCGTCCGTTGGATCCTGATCTTACGGAAGATCAACATCCACACCCAACAGCCCGACGCCTCCCCGCACCGGATCCCGCGCCCGGCGGCAAGGCAACCCCCAACCTCCCTTCCCTTATCCCTCCCTCTCCCACCAGAGCGCCACGTCGACACCCACCCACTCCCACTCGCTGACAGGTGGGCCCACCAGCAGCTATTCCACCCCCGCACCGCAACCTTCCTTGACTCCGCTTCCCCCCTCCCTCTCTGTGTTCACTTGGGCTCCGGTGCGTGCGTGTGCTCTCCTCTCCTCTTCTCCCCTTCCACCCATAAATATCCCCTTCGTCGTCGTCGTCGCCGTCGTCGACAACCTCGAGGCTTCCACCTCCTCCTCCGATTTCAATTCCAAGCTTTTGCTGTTCCGCCGCGCGGGAGGGGAGGGCGCGATCCCCCTCCACCCACCTCCTCCGCACGATTCGCGTGGAGTGGTAAGCCATGGCGGACGCGCCGGTGGAGCTTCCGGGACGGCTCGCGATACTGCCGTTCCGCAACAAGGTGCTCCTCCCGGGGGCCATCGTGCGGATCCGCTGCACCAACCCTAGCAGGTGAGTAGTGACCGCGGGCGCCCCTCGTGCGATTCTGTGTCCGCGACTAGGCTTCCCGGTCTCGGGTTGTGGGTTTTCTAGGGTGGAATTTGGTGCTCGGTAGGCTGATTGGGCGCGGGTTTGAGTGCTGGATTAGTCCAAGTTAGGTTTTAATCAGCGTGGTAATCGCAATAGATATTAGCTCATGATTCGCGAGGCCTTTTTCCTTCGATTTCGTCACTGGTTGTGTGAATTTTTGTGGAGCAAGTAGAAATTGTTTGTTTTTTTTTCTGCTTTTTGTATAGTAGTCGTCACTTGTTGTTTTCTCGATGCGATTATCTCGTCTGTGATATGAAAAGGTAAAGTTTCCGGCGCAATTTGATGCTCTTGTCGAATCCAAATTGGTTTACAGCGGGTTGGTTGCTTTATGGTTGACTAATTCAGCTCCTAATTATATCTGTTTGAGGTTCAAAGTTTCAAACCTTCTAGGCGTGGTGTACTTACTTGTGGTTCAGATTAGCATTGAGATTTTTCTCTGTGTATGCGTACGATGGCTTGCTAGTGTGTGTTGACTTGGTGGGAGGGGAAAATTGTGCCTTTTGGGTTGGGTTTTGACTTCATCAATGTACTTGTTTCTCCTGCAGCGTGAAGCTTGTGGAGCAGGAACTCTGGCAACGGGAGGAGAAGGGCCTGATCGGGGTGCTCCCTGTGCATGACTCCGAGGCTGCTGGTTCATTGTTGTCTCCTGGTGAGACAAAGGCTGCTGTTTTTTAAATTGGTTCCGGGAGCCATTTGTGGGCATTGTGGTGTGGTAGTTTCTTACTTTTAGTTCTGTTGCTCACATATAGGTGTAGGCAGTGATTCAGGTGAGGGTGGGAGCAAGTCGCCTGGTGGTTCTGGGGGAGAATCAACGAAGCAGGATACTAAGAATGGGAAGGAGACCATTCACTGGCACAGCCGGTGTGTAACATTGCCATCTTTGCTAATATGTGTTTTTCCATATGTTCATATATATGAACAAGATTTAAAGAGATATTTTACCTTTGAATATGTCGGTAATAGTGGGAAAACAATAGCATATGATTACTGAAGGTAAACAAGCTAGTGTTAGTGTGGGCATGTGCTCTTACATCCTATGAACATGTGGTAATTTGATAGAAGCAAATGATATTTCTTTCTGTTGAGCGCACTATGCGTCGGTGTGACAGTGCATTAACTTGCAGTAGGCTTGGATAAAGGGGGTTAAGATTGGTTGGTAGTGGTCAACTCTTCTTTGACACAATTATCTTATTGTGAGAACTGTTGAAAATTAGTCAATTTTGTTGTGTTTTCCTACCTGTCTTCCTTTCTCCAAAAGAAAAAGGTGTTAACATTTTCGTTCCGTCCATCTATAGGGGAGTAGCTGCTAGAGCTTTGCACCTTTCCAGAGGTGTGGAGAAACCAAGTGGAAGGGTTACGTATATTGTCGTCCTTGAAGGTTTATGTAGGTTCAGTGTTCAAGAGCTCAGTGCAAGAGGTTCATATCACGTCGCTCGTGTCTCACGTCTTGATATGACAAAAATGGGTAAGATCTTGTTTGTTAAAAATACCAGTTTATTTTTGTCGCTATTTTCCTACACTACATGGTCATAAGTCTGTTGTGGCTGTCACTTTATACAGCTGCACCCTTTTATTCTACTTTGATATCTCCTGCCCTATGATTGCCACTTTCTATTGTAGTTATGCCGACAGTTTGGTGGTATATTATGTTTATTCTTATACCTTCTTTATTAGGTGCCTTTTGAATTCGCCAAAATATCTAATTCTGACACTTACAGTACTAATGTTTGTGCAATTTGCTAGAGTTGGAGCACGCAGAGCAGGACCCAGATCTCATTGCTCTTTCTAGGCAATTCAAAGCTACTGCAATGGAACTAATTTCCGTTCTTGAACAGGTGAAGAAATTCAACAGAGCGCTATACCCTAAATAGATATCCCAATGTGCCTATCAGATCTGCAGTCTGCATCTTTCTGTTATCCATTACATTTTTCTTTCAAGGTATACCACAATGATGTTGTTTCTAATTGCAGAAGCAGAAGACAGTTGGTAGGACTAAGGTGCTTCTTGAGACGGTTCCTGTATACAGACTAGCTGATATTTTTGTTGCTAGCTTTGAAATAAGTTTTGAGGAGCAGTTGTCAATGCTGGATTCAGTTGACTTAAAAGTTAGACTTTCCAAGGCAACCGAACTTGTAGACAGGCACCTGCAGGTGAAGACATTTATGATTAGTGAATTAGTTTTCCTTAATTTCAATAACTTCATCATCAAAGGTTTAAACATTTGGTAGTTTTTAACTTATTTTCTTTCCTTGTGATGAACAGTCAATTCTTGTAGCTGAGAAAATAACTCAAAAGGTTGAGGGTCAACTATCAAAGTCTCAGAAAGAATTTTTGCTTCGCCAGCAGGTTTGTTTGCCCATCATGTTATTTGTTGTTCTTGAAGGTTCAGAATTTTTTGGGCTGCTGATATTTTTGCTGTCAGCAGTGATGTCAGTATAAGTTGCATTTCATCATACTTATATGTTTTTTGAAAGCATGAAAATACACATGATGAACAGAACCCCTTCTTTTTTATGATTCACATCTTGTTGGAGTTTATTTGCTTTGTTTTCATTGCTTCTTTTGTGCCACATTGTTTTGTTTCCAATATGATATCAACCCTTTTAATGCACAGATGAGGGCTATCAAAGAGGAACTTGGTGATAACGATGACGATGAGGATGATGTAGCGGCATTGGAAAGGAAGATGCAGAATGCTGGAATGCCTGCTAATATTTGGAAGCATGCTCAAAGGGAGTTGAGGTAACTTATCCTATCATCTCATTCTAAATGTACAATTGTACAGGCATGTGGTACCGCCGGTTCGTATATCTAGTTGTTTTTTCTTGCAGGCGTCTAAGAAAGATGCAACCTCAGCAACCTGGATATAGCAGCTCTCGAACCTACTTGGAACTTCTTGCTGAACTTCCTTGGCAAAAAGTCAGTGAGGAGAGGGAGCTTGACCTTAGAGCTGCGAAGGAGAGTCTTGACCGTGATCATTATGGGCTGACCAAAGTTAAGCAACGAATTATTGAATATTTGGCTGTTCGTAAGGTTGGTACACATGCATAAGTTTATGTGCTTATGATATCATGTATTTTCTCTCTATCTCATGGGTGCACGGTAATACTGGCAGCTTAAGCCTGATGCCAGAGGTCCAGTCCTGTGTTTTGTGGGACCACCTGGTGTTGGAAAGACATCATTAGCATCGTCGATAGCAAAGGCACTAAATAGGAAGTTCATAAGAATCTCTCTTGGTGGTGTAAAGGATGAGGCTGATATTAGGGGTCACCGAAGAACATACATTGGAAGCATGCCAGGACGCCTCATTGATGGATTAAAGGTTTAATCACTTGTCCTTTTCTTATTTCAGGAGTAACTTATAACCTTACAATTTCATTGACCAGACCAATCTTGTTTTACTTTTGCTTATTAATGCCATTTTTCCACCTGACAAACCATTTTGTGTTTCTAATCTACTTAAGTCTTGGATTAATAGTCAAATCTCTTGTTCTATATTCATATTCTGCCCATTAAAAATATGCAGAGAGTATCTGTCAGCAACCCAGTGATGCTTCTTGATGAAATTGACAAGACTGGTTCTGATGTACGTGGGGATCCAGCATCAGCACTGCTAGAAGTTCTTGACCCTGAGCAGAATAAAACGTTCAACGATCAGTATCCTTTCAATTTATCAGATAATAAACAGCATTTTCTGATTAACTGGTTGCTTTCTTAATGGAGTTGGGGGCTAGTTCTTTCCTGGTAGGTTGTTATGACTAGGCAAATACTGGTTATTCAAGGTCACTACCTGTGGACATATTTCTACTGCGTTTTCATGTACCGCTCAATTTTCATATTTAGTTGGATAGTTGCAGTTTATTTCCCCCATTATCTGCTATGCTGTGTTCTGGGTCGCCTATAACTTGCATACACCATACAATGCTTAGAGAAGAGATTACATTACTTGATATATGATCTATATTATCATACATTTAGAATTCCTTAACATGATTTCACCAGCTATTTGAATGTTCCATTTGACCTGTCGAAGGTCATATTTGTTGCAACTGCCAACAGGATGCAACCTATCCCCCCTCCTCTGTTAGATAGAATGGAAGTTATTGAGCTACCAGGCTACACACCTGAAGAGAAGCTAAAAATAGCCATGAAACATCTCATACCAAGGGTACTGGAACAGCATGGCTTGAGCTCCACATATCTTCAGATTCCTGAGGTAAGATATGCAGTTCTGCTGCATCCTTTGTTGCCTGTAAAGAAATTCGGCATATTATTTGATTAAAAATAGTTTAGTTTGATCTAGATGCAATGCAAGATTAGTGAATGTGGAGAGCTGGAGATGCATACTATTTACCATGCTTTTTCTCCCTGATGAAACAGAAGGCGCTGCCTGATTGTGCTCTGCTAAATAATAGAGTTGATCTCATCATTCCTATATTTTGCTTACAGCAGTACTTTCGATGGACTGCTTAACCCCCTTCCATTTATATATCATCACATTTTTCGGTTAAGTTCTTGACTCCTGAGTATTTCGTCATGCTTGCCATTTCTCCAGGCTATGGTCAGACTCATCATTGAGAGATACACGCGAGAAGCTGGTGTACGTAATCTTGAGCGGAACCTAGCTGCATTGGCCCGTGCAGCTGCAGTCAAGGTTGCGGAGCAAGATAGTGCGCTTAGACTTGGCAAGGAAATACAACCAATTACTACAACTCTATTGGATTCTAGGCTTGCTGATGGCGGTGAAGTTGAAATGGAAGTTATTCCTATGGGCCAGGACATATCAAATACTTATGAGAATCCATCACCCATGATTGTTGATGAGGCTATGCTAGAAAAAGTGCTTGGGGTATGCTATTAAACATTTGAGTATTGAGTATAGCCTTTTTGTTTGTCTTACTTACAGTAATATGTTATATTTGTGCTACAGCCTCCAAGATTTGATGATAGAGAAGCTGCAGATCGTGTGGCGAGCCCAGGAGTGTCAGTTGGGCTTGTTTGGACTTCATTTGGTGGGGAGGTACAATTTGTCGAGGCTACAGCGATGGTGGGTAAGGGCGATTTGCATCTGACAGGGCAACTTGGTGACGTAATTAAGGAGTCAGCACAGTTAGCTCTGACATGGGTAAGCATCTCCTTTAACTTTCACCTATCTATGCATTGGTTGCATCATGCTGCCTTGTTTATTTTCTGCTGGTTCCCTGATGTCAACCTGGAGTTATTTTTTTCTCCAATTATTGTTACTGGAATGGAACTCCAATATTACATAAGAAGAAAACACAAGGTTTTGGTGCCTATTTTTGCATAGTGGTACTCATCATTTCCTTGGTTTTGACAGGTGAGAGCAAGAGCTGCTGACCTTAATCTGTCACCTACTTCTGATATTAACTTATTGGAGAGTCGTGATATTCACATACATTTTCCTGCTGGCGCGGTGCCAAAGGATGGTCCTTCTGCTGGAGTGACATTGGTAACATCGTTAGTGTCATTATTTAGCCACCGAAAAGTCAGAGCAGACACTGCTATGACAGGAGAGATGACTCTTAGGGGCCTTGTGTTGCCAGTTGGCGGTGTTAAGGATAAGGTACTGCTCTATAAGTTCCTGGCATGTTATTTGATTAACTTCAGAAGGATGAAAGCTTAACCATTTTCTCTGCTCTGCTCTTCGACTAACTTGAAAAGTTTTTCCTGGAATTCAGGTACTTGCAGCACATAGATATGGCATCAAGAGAGTAATATTGCCAGAAAGAAACATGAAGGACTTAGCTGAGGTTCCAGCACCCATTCTCTCTGGCTTGGAGGTATGTATCGAGAGCTTTGCTCTATGTATTTCGACAGTCAGAGATGCTCTACGACCCTGAGCATATAGTTAATATGTATGGTGCACAAATTGTTCGGAGTTAAAAAATATATCATAGATAAAGTAGCATTGGAAGAAGTTTAGTAGAAGATAAACGTTATGTTCTGAATCGTAGATGACCAGTAAATAGAGTTTCCCTTTTGGGTGCAATCTAGCCGTCTAAAAAATGTCTATTGCTGACTTTAGTTCAACCTGCTACTGTAGATTCTGCTTGTGAAGCGCATCGAGGAAGTACTCGACCATGCTTTTGAAGGTGGATGCCCTCTGAGACCACACTCCAAGCTATAGCATCAACCAATCCGAAGATGGCGTTTGATCTGGTATACTCCTGCTGGTTATGTACCTATTTTGGAGATCCATCCATCAAACACGGTTCAGATTTCCATGAAAGAACAACTTTTCCACGAGGTAGAATCTCACGCCAACGCAGGCTTGCGGCGCTGCTGCCAATCCATCTCGGTTGAGCAACATTCGGAATCTGTATACGAGTTGTACTAAACAGATGTGAGTTCTGCACTTCTGTTTGTGCCTGCGTTCCCACTGCATATATTTATAGAGGGATACTGGTGATGTTCACGCATCTGTTGTTGATTTGGCTGTATATGTAATCTATTTAGGGGAAAATCAATATGTGATATCATACCACAAGAAGGAATCATCAAAGAGCTCTCGAGGCTGTTCCTCAAAATGTTGGCCTATCTCGTCCCACTGGCTCATGAATTGCGAGATTATAGTTGAATAAATGGTCATGTTTTGATTTTGTTTTCAGTCTATTGTGTCCACCAGGATGGCTCTCTTTTTATTCCAGCTGCCGTTTATTTGATCCCATTGGCAAATCGCAAAGCAGCGACATTTTTACTAAAACTACAGTAACTCTATGATTCACTGTTTTCTCGGTGAGAAAATTACAACCGCGAAAAGTGTGCATGCCGTGTACCGTGTTTTTGTTCATTTACATAAACCGAAAATTTTGTAAAACAAACTGGCAAACAGCACGTCATAACGCGTAGACGTGTAGACGTATAGTACGTTGCAACATTTCACTATCCCCGTCGTCCCATCTATATCACTATCTCATCTTTCCATCAGGATTCTTCTTGCGCCTTCCTGCCAAATATTCGAAATGTCAATTGGTAACTCAGATTAATTGTAGTAGTGCCGAAAAGTAGTTCAACAAAAAATGATGGTGCACTACTATGAAAGAGTACAATTCACTAAGATTACTCATTTTTAATCAGGTATAATTATCTAGCTTGAATAAGCGTCACAGATTCAGTCATGCAGACTAGGAGAATACCATACCATTGGAGTCTAAAAAATGTAGTCTTGTCCAAAAAGTAGTTTAACAAACAATGATGGTACACTACTATGAAAGACCACATCCACCGAAATTTATTCATTTTTAATCAGATATAATTATCTAGCTTAGAATAACCATCATGGATTCATATTCATGGAGACCAGGAGAATGTCATACCATTGGAGCCTCTGTTCCAGAGGACTTCCGAGTCAATTGTGGTGAGATGTGGATCATCAAGCCTCTTCCATGTCTTGATGGACTTCACACCTCGCCACTCGCCGCCGTCCGTCTTCTCAAGCTGCACGGACACCACCCTCGCTCTCCTCGACCACCCGGCCTTCCCATACGCATGATACCCAAATCCACCAGCATAGCACAGCTGAATACCGTTCAGCTTCCCACAGAAGTCGTTCACATGATCATGCCCTATGAAGGCGGCCTTCACATCACCAGCCTCCACCATGCTGGCGAAGAACCCAGAGTTGATCGATGGTGAGCTGATACCCTCCTGCTTCACTCCTGTGAAATTGGATGATGTGAAGCTGCCGAACTCTGGCAATGGAATGTGGAAGTAGACAAGACCAGGCGCTGCTGCTTTCTGTTTCGGCTCCTCCTTCAGGTATTTTGTCTGCATTTTACAAGCTTTGTCGTTATTTCAACTTATTTCATCTGGAGATTCTTTTTTTTACGTAGTTCTTATTTTGTGAACAATTTCAACTTATTTCACCTGGAGATTAGAAGAAGTTTGCTGGAACCAGAATTGCTGTGAAGCCTTGATCCAACCATATCCACCGATGGAAGGCACCGTAGAATAGTCACCACTGTCAAGAAAATAGAGGTTGAGCACCGATTTGTTAGCCAGCAATGATCCTTCAACCCCACCAACTTCCAAATTGTAATTTCCGTAACCATCAATTTCTATTCCTTCTGGATTGAAGCGAGAAAGGGTGTTCTTCATGCCCACAAGGTGACGCATCACACCCTCGCGTGACAGCGTACCTTCTTGGTCATGGTTTCCGATCACAGCAGCCCAAGGGAGTTTCATGTTAATGGCTGGGGCGATTGCTGCATCCATAGACTTGGCCGCATCGGTTGCATCAAAGCCATAGATATTATCACCTGCCAAATAGCATCATCATGATCCCCAAATTATCTAAACATATTCTTTAAAACATGGAAATAAACTAACAATAATCAGTGAAGTATGAACTATGGCCATCATCATTCTGAATACCCCTAACTGAACAAGCCATTTTTATATGGCCATCATCATCATCAATTTTTATATACTACTAAATTGATGTATTGTTTGCACCCAAAAAGGGCAAAACAGAATAGCTTTTTTTCCAGAAATTGAGTTCAGACAAACACAGACAAAAAACAGCTAGCAGTGACTGCATCCAAACGCTGCAACAGTAGCAGATTTGGAACATCAACCAATGTTACCCGTGAAACAAAGCGACGAAAACAGGACAGTGATCAAGAGCTGATCAGATCACAGGGGCTGCAACATTTGTATTGTTCTTCTTCTCTACGGCTGCTGGCTCAGTTCCATCTGGTGCAGTAATTGTCGAAGTGAATCATGGATGTAGCCATCACGAGATCAGTTCATCTAATCGTGGTAGTGATCTAGTGGACCAGTCAACAATCTAGACCTCACTGCATGATTGGGAATGACAACCCCCACCCTACAGATGAGAATTCTTGAAATCCAATCCAAGAATGAGCTTCAGTGGCCCGGCCCCCACATCTTTATCACTTTAGAAACCCGTGATATTCTTCTTGTACTTTAGTACTAGTACGAGTACGTATCAAGTTCACAGAAACTACACTTCCTCTGCAAAAATGTCAGAGGTATGAACCAGTGTACAGCAAATTTAGCTCGCTAATGATCTCACTAATAGCACATATAATAGGAACTTATTGTACAATCAACAAACCCGTCGGAACAGAAACCATTATGAGAACGTCCAGTGACTTGGAAAAAAAAGTACTAGTAGAGAAGTTGCAAACGGATCCGTCGGTTCAGCAATCGTTTACGGATCGAGAACCATTCAAACCTACGTTACATGCAATATTAACTTTACACGAGTGATCAAGATTCGGAGGAAAAAGCGACAAAGAAGTTAGGTGGGATATATGATAATTGATCAGAGTAAACTACTCCAGTTGATTGATTAATTAATTGAAGTACTAACAAGGAATGGGTGGAGGAGGAGATTGGGTGGGTGGGCAGAGCAAAAACCAACCGGTGAAGACGACGAGGTCGGGGTCCTCGGCGCGGAAGAGGCGGTAGAGGAAGGCGGTGGTGTTGAGGTCGGAGCAGCCGGCGACCTCGGAGGGGAGCACGTCGAGGCACCCCGTCCGGCGGCCGTCCGCGTAGTGCATGTCCGCCACCTGCACCACCTTGAACGTCCCGCTCCCGCTCCGGAACCGCAGCCCTCCACCGCCGCCGCCGATACCCTTCTCCTTCCTCTCTGCTCCGGCGGCCGCCTCCGCCGCTGAGGCGACGAGCAGGAGGAGGAGGAGGAGGAGGCGCCGGTGGGCGAGGCCCATGTTGGCGGGCGCGGACTGTGAACGAGGAATCTGCGAATCACTGGTGGAGACTGGAGTGGATGCGACTGTTGTTTATAGGAGGAGAGGTTTTGGACGGCTCGGATTTCCCTATGCGATGCATTATCGGTGGGTTTGACACTTGAAAAATCTATGGACCAACCTCATTATCTATGAACCGGTGACAAACCCAAAACCAATATTATTAGGAACGTATGGACGGACATACTAATTAATTTGATATAAGTGAGCTGTAATAAAATAAGATAAAATTTATCCATGATCTTCATTAGTCTCTAAAAGCATCACCATTAATCAATCTAAATCTTATCCTTCAAATTATTAAATGAATAGATGATCACCTATCTAAATATAACAATCACCTTTTTTATCATTCAAATCTACTACTCAAATATAATTTTCAAAATTTATGTAAAAATTTTTTCTATTTGAGTGATGAGAGAGTCTTTTCTATTTAGGTGACCAAAATTTCGATTGCTTGTTGAAACATATTTTTTTATAAAAACATCTAAATTTGTAAATTTGTTAGAGAGTATTGTTTGAATGAGCTATTACGGTGATGCTCGCAAGACGATTTGATTCGACACGGCTAAGGCGGCGCTCGAGAGCAAGTTCCCCGGCGTTCAACTCCCGCATCGCGCTCTCCTCGCCTTCCCCGACGCCGGCGACGCGTTGTGCTAGCGCTTTTCGGCACGTATGCATTTCGACGAGCACCTTACCCCGGTTGCGTGCGGCTATAGCCCACTACGCTTGAGAAAGAAGGCAACGTCATCAGGAGAAGAAGAGGAACAGAGGAAAAGCGAAGATGTGAGATTGAAGAGTGGGGCCAACCTGTAAAATGTTGATTAAAAAGCTAATGACATGATTAAAGCTTAAAGATATACTTAGCACGTTAATATGGCTCATCCGTAAAAAACCTAATTGGAATGTTTAATGAAAGCATTTCTCATGGACAAACTTGTCATTAATTAATTAATGTTCCTTTTTCCATTTGTTTGGGATATAATAAAATAATATTGTGAAAGTTTAGCCGCTAATTATCCCTCTTTTGACGACCAAATAGGCCGTGCCACAGTGGGCCGGTTCGGGCACGATCTTCCCTGTAACAGGCACGGCACGGATACGATATGAGGCGTAACGGGTCAGGCCGACACGATACGAGTGGTCGTGTCGTGCTTGGACTGCCGACCAAACCCATGGGCCGACACGGCACCACCCGTGCACTGTAGCATATACTGTGGCAGGTTACCGTAGCAAATGTTGCGTCGTGTTAGTGTAGCTCGTGGACCTTTAATGAGCCAAAACAGTACAAAACAATGAAAAACAGTAAAAATACACATGACGACCTTGGTCCATAGGCCTTTAACGGGCCCATGTCGACACGGTCCGTCATAGTAGTCGTGCCTAACGGGCCGTGTCGTAATGAGCCGTGCCGTCGAAAAAGAACATAAATTTTAAGAGTACTATAGTAAATTTTGTCATCTATCGAGAGTCTTCTGATCCTAAGAAACGTAGGTACGATCACTGCAAATCATAAGAAGATTACAAGTTAACGACTTAACCGAGAGAGAAAGTGAATTGCCGGCGCGAGTGTGAGTAGGGTGGGTATCCTGTCCCACCGACAAATTAAGATCTTTTGAAAAATTCGAACTAAAAATGCGTTACAGAATAATAAATACTGAACTATTTTCCTTCGGCCATTTTGGTTTCATCTAAGACCATAACCAAAACCGGATAAAAAATCACAGAAAATCATAACAATCTTGAATAATCCTAAAAAACCACAGAAATTATGGCGAATTCATCCACGAGTACAGCGACCCGACCCAGGCTCATCAGAGGCACCTGGGCCATCGGTCTTTACGGCATCGTTTGATTTGGAGGTTCAGGATTCAGTTGCTTATAGACAACATCCACTCCTAGTTGGTATCCATTGTCGTAGAGGAGGTCGCCGCCCAGGCACCCGTGGTTGCTTGTTACCGTCAAAGTGGAGGAGGCGCGGAGCGGCACGGGCAAGACCATGTGAGGAAGATGTGGTATGCAGTGTGAGGAGGAGGGGGTAGAGCCAGGCAGGACAGGGGTGAATCGGAGGAGTTAGGGATATGTTTGTAGCTGATGGTCCGATGGACTGCTGGGGCTAAGCGTGCTGGTATTGGCTTTGCCATCGATTATATGTTTTTTTAAAAAAATTTGATTGATGCAGATGACAGAAAATGACCATTTTAGTTTCAGTTAGTTACAACTGATAACTGAATTTGTGACCGAATGTTTTGGTTTAGGCATTTTCGTTAGACGCCGACAGTGTACAATATTTGCTTAGTATGAATTTGAGTGTGTACGGCTATCCCGCTCGCATCACAGTGCAGTAAATTTTTGGGATTTTTAATTTTTTATTAAAAGTTTTATAAAACTAATTTTTTTCTCACTTTTAGCAGATTTAGTCGCTCGTCATTCTTGGGAGAATGTTTTTTAAAAATCGCTCTCTCAAAAGGTGGTAGACGAGCGTTGACGATCGTCTGCCGTGCGTCGCATTTTTGCAGTTTGCTCCCTTCGGCCCTCGGCAAGGGTGTTTTTACTGTGGAGATAGGGGTCCCAAGGGGGGAAGGGGGCTGCCTGCAAAAATCCTCCCTGACTGTCCCTTTTGCAGGCGGCCCCTAAAGCACAGTGAAAATTGCTTTAGCCGAGGACGGCAAGGGAGCTGCCTACAATTTTATCGTCCCGATCGCCCATTTTGCAGATGGTCCCCTATGTACACGGTAAAAAACGCTCTTGCCGAGGGCGGCAAGGGTTTTTTTTTGAAAATCCCAGCACGCGACAGACGGCACCCAACCACCGCATGTCATGTTACGAAAAACATTCTCTAGGAAGACACTTTTTAAAGAACGTCCTCCCAAAAAACGACGGACGACTAAATCTCCGTCGGTCACGTCACGAAAAAGTCCTCTAGGAAAATGAATTTTAAGAAAAACATCCTCCAAAAAGCGACGAATGCCTAAATCTGCTAAAATTAAGAAAAAAATAGTTTGCATAACTTTTAATAAGAAAATTTAAAATTCCAAAAATTCCAGCGCCGCACCGCCCTGGCTGGGTCGCGGCTTATTGATCGGCCCGGCCTTGGAGCTGCACGGGTTGGTCCCCCGTGCGACGTGGGCTGAGAGGGAGCAAGCCAACGACAATGCAGTGCATGTGAGCAGTGACACGCCTGCGTGCCCGCTTGGCTTGCCTGCCGACTTGATTCGCCTCGACCTAATCGGGTGGATGTGAGGCGTGGTTCGCGTGCGTGCTAACGTGCTCGTGCTGCACGTTACGCCCACTCGCTCGTCTCGACTGCCAACCAATCCTCTACAGTACTGTATCTACAGTAGTAATTGCTAGTCTGATTTCACATGTCAACGATAGCTACTATAGACAATTCCCACTACAATCAAAGAACCAACCAGTCCTGCCGTGTGGGATGAAATCTTAAAAAGGAACGTGTGTCCTGGTAAAGGAGTAGTAGCAATTGTTCAGATTCGTAGTTAAAGATTAAACGGAAAGAGTAGTAAACATGACGCAGAAACGCTAACTTTAATCACTCGCAAGACGCGACGTTACGAACAAACGGCACACGGATGAAGCATTTTGCGGGCATGCACACTATTCTATACGTATATGTGATCAGCTGTAAACTTATTTTATATTTAAGATAACGTTACAAATAAAAGATTTAATATATATTTATTATATTCTTTAACCATAAGACTTAAAACATAACCTTTTCTGCCAATAAATCTTCAGAAGATGATATTTATATTTAGGTTGTGTCTCTTCTAATACTTTAGATTTTAAACATAACCTTTTCTACAAATAAGTCTTCAGGAGATGATATTTATATTTAGGTTGTGTCTCTTCTAATACTTAGATTTTTTATAGGTATTTTCTTAAAGACTAATATAACACTGTCAAAGACCTATTTTAAATTTAAATAAGATCTCCTTTTGGAGACAGCATAATGTGCTAAACAGACCAATTATTGAACGGCTCATTTCGCCCTTCCACTGTTGCACAGACGCAGATGGTCATTCGATCTCCCTCCAAAGCCACCACGACATTGTTCGAAAACTAACGGCTACGCCAACGGTTACCCGTCCTGCCTCGGCAGCCATAATAAAGCAACAGAGCCACGCATACATTCTTCGCATAATCACCAACATCTCAACGTCTCCTATTCTTAGCAAGATCTATATAAACGAACGACAGCGACAACCAAATCTAATGCTCCATTTAAAAACAGCAAAAAAACACAGTCTTGGCCTTAACAATTTAATGGCAACAAGAGCTGCGTTGTGTTGGCGCCACGTCGCCGTGTTCGCCACCGCGCTCCTCGCGGCGGCCGCCGTGGCGGCCGGCGACCCCGGCAAGATAGGCATTTGCCACGGCCGCGTCGGCAGCAACCTGCCACCTCCGGCGATCGCGGCGGCGTTGCTGAGGCAGAACGGGATCACCAAGGCGCGGCTCTTTCTCCCGGACCCCGCCGTGCTCCCGGCCTTCGCCGCCGCCGGGATCGATCTCATGATCGGCGTGCCCAACGAGAATCTCACCTTCCTCTCCGCCGCCGGGCCCGACGGCGCGCTCCGGTGGCTGCAGTCCGCCGTCCTCGCCCACGCCCCCGCCGAGCGCGTCCGCTACCTCGCCGTCGGCAACGAGGTGCTGTACAACAACCAGCACTACGCGCCGCACCTGGTTCCGGCCATGCACAACCTGCACGCCGCGCTCGTCTCCCTTGGCCTCGACGGCAAGGTCAAGGTCTCGTCCGCGCACGCCTCGTCGGTGCTCGCCGCGTCGTACCCGCCCTCCGCCGGCGCGTTCGACCCCGCCTCCCTCGCCGTCCTCCGCCCCATGCTGCGCTTCCTCGCCGACACCGGTGCGCCATTCATGGTGAACACCTACCCCTTCATCAGCTACGTCAACGACCCCGTCAACGTGCAGCTCGGCTACGCGCTGTTCGGCGCGGGCGCGCCGGCGGTGAGCGACGGCGCGCTCGTCTACACCAACATGTTCGACGCGACGGTGGACGCGCTGGTGGCCGCGCTCGAGAGGGAGGGGTTCGGCGCCGTGCCGATCGCGGTGACCGAGACAGGCTGGCCGACGGCGGGGCACCCGGCGGCGACACCGCAGAACGCCGGCACCTACAACGCCAAGATCGTGGAGCGGGTGGCGCGCGGCGCCGGCACGCCGCGGCGGCCCGGCGTGCCCGTGGAGGTGTTCCTGTTCGACCTGTACGACGAGGACGGCAAGCCCGGCGCCGAGTTCGAGAGGCACTTCGGCATCTTCAGGGCGGACGGGAGCAAGGCTTATAATATCAACTTTGCTTAGAAGTAGCCTGTATTTGTAATGGAACTCGTGTACGAGTTGTTTATTTGCTAATCAACTTGCTATATATTGCTCTCGCTTACATTTTTTCTTTGTGTTTCACTCTGTTATTCCTCAACTTGTGCTGGGAGCCAAGCCATTGGTGATATGCTCAGTTGCTCACATGTAAGAAACTTCAATATTGCATCTAGTTGATTGCTATTTCTCAACTTTGAGGATTGCAACCTGCAAGCATATTAAAACCGTGTTCTTCCAAATGCTGAATCCTCTTGTATGCTTTCTGCAAATTCTTTAAAACCTTTATTATGTCGCTACTCCCTAGCACACAAGTTCAGGAAAATTGTTTAGATAACAATATTCACAACAACACTTCTTTATTCTTTACCATCTAAAAGAGCATTTAGTACATCGAGAGGATCTTTTAATTCTAATGGTATATCTGGCTTTTTGCTTGGATCATGTGACAGTGCTAATACCATGACCCCACTGGTTACAGATTAAGTGAGATGCACCTGCAAATTACAGTAAAAATAGGTAAAACTGGTCAGAACAAATTATTTTTAGGTTCAGCACAAATCGAAGTCGTCATTTCACTAAACAATTTCAGTGCCATATAAGATAAACGGATATGCTGACATTGTCACAGTACCTGTTATTAGATGCTCCTGTGCTAGAGCATACCAAATCCACGGCACACTCTTCGCATTGTTCAAGGAACAGGTTCAAATTTACAGATGCAGTCATATATATTTCCATTGAAAAGTTTTTCTGCCAATCTCTGATTCTTGACCATCGCAAGCTGCAAATAAAGTCGTTTTTGTTAAACTTGTAAAAACATACAAGATTTAAGTATGACACCACAATTCAAAGGTTTAATGTAGTGTTCTTATCAATCCCGAACATACTGACAGTAAGGCAATAAATTTCCAGTTGGGTTCAACCCATAGATGCCAGAACCATTACTTCAAGAAGCAACTACACTGTTAGACCTAAAAAGTTCTGTTTTAAAATATTTTGCTTCCCTCCTACTAAGCATTTCCCTTCCCCCATCTTGTCTACTTCCTGACTCTATTACTCTTATACCTCCACTCCCACGCCATTGGTGTTGCTCCACCACCACCACTCTCTACCCAAATCTGTGTGGAGATTGGTGCTGGCATGCTGGGAGGTCGATTGAAGACTGAGGCGTGCAGCTAGCAAAGTAGCAGGTCAACAACGCAGTGGCTGTTGACCAAATGGTGCAAAATTTCATAGTATTGCATATTTTCATTCAAGGTTATTGTACTTCTTCCTCTGATGGTTGCATTTGAGAATTGTCTCTATCGTAAGTACATCCCTACCATGGTCATACTGTTGATTCAACATTTTTTCCAAGGTTGATTCAGTACAATAATTACAGCAGAGTTACTTTATACTGGCATTTAGCCAAAAAGGGCATGACAAGTTTGTAATTGTGCGCATCAATAAATCAGCTGTTTGCAGAAATAAGTACCTTCAGAGTATCGCACTTAAAACGGGCATTGAGGTTGGTATGCAGAGATCGCCCCATGCCCTCTAAGATTAACTGCACAACATGTAAAACAATAACCGATATATCAAACCACATAACTTTCCAATTTACTTTACATGAGAAAATGCATTCAGTTCAAAGAGCTATACAGTCTATCTTACCAAATCTGCATCTTTCGCTGCAGCAGCAAGTTCTGAGCTAACCTGCCGGAAATCAATACACGGACTGCCACATCCATTCTCAACAACCATAAGGGGAACTGATACTGGTTCATCTTTCAGATCATCTTGGATGCCAGCCATGGCATCTAAGATCAATCCACCTGCCTCTGCAGCCTTCCGAAGTATACCACAATGCTGTAGTACATAACAAGCAACAACAGAACTTAGGACAACAATAGGATGGACAAGAAAAAAGAATTTATATTCGTTTGTACCTTCGCAGCTTCAGCCACAATTCCTGGAAGCTCATTAGCGGTAACATCATTCAAAGCAGGCAATGAATTTGCAACCAAAACCACCTAAAAAACATTTTGTTACCAGCTCAAGTCAACTGTATGGATATCAGATCTGATACAATTAAACTCAAATAATATTAAAATGGACTATAATAAAGGTGTGCAAATTTATTTCAGTTTAATAGTTGGATGCGTGAGAATGATGTCTTGAAAACCACTCTCATAATATTACAATTTTGTTGGGTCATACAAATATACTAAAATAGAATTAGTGGTCAACTTTGCATCTTGGAAACCATGTCAATGTCTAAAACGTCATGTTTATAAACGGAAGGAATATTTAACAGGGCCAGTTAAATTTATAAGTCATCTCAATTCTAGGTTATAAAGGACAAACTCCCAATTTGTCATTCACTGTATATTTGATGTGCAGGAACACTGAAATGTTAATTAAATACATTGTTATCATTCAAAACGTTCCTGTTTCCATGATTCAATCTCTTGAAACAGCATCATGTCTGTTGCCTATAATTTGAACATCAATGTGCATAAAGATAACAAAAGGGCGACTTATCTTTAGGTTATTGATTTTCTTAACTTATACCTCAGTTCCATTGCGTAATAATTCCCTTGCTAAAGGAATCATTCCAAGGACCACATCAGCACCCGAGTTATCAACAAAAAGCAGTGCTCTTTTGTATGGTTGGCCCTTCTTATCAGCAAGCATTCTCTTTTTAAACAAATCAAAGTCATCAATCTGAAACAAGAGAGAAAAATATAAACACAGCAAAGCAATTATAAAAAAGAAGTTTGCAAGTGATTTGGAACTTGGGTAAATCTTGCAGTACAAATATAACATTTAAAAGGTCAGAATTGGAATACTTGCCCGCCAAGGGCGTTGCATCTTCTTGCGGCTCATGCGATAAATTTCTATTATAGTTCCCTTATGGTAAAGGTCCACACAAGCTCGAGAGCCCCAATCAAATATGTTTGCAGCGAGGACACCCTCAATTAATGCAAGCAATCTAGCTTCCTGAAAACATAGTTACACAACAACAAATATTCAGCTCAATTCCGCTGGGTGCTGAGCTAAGCAGAATGACAAGCCCTGCTCTCTCCTACCTCATTCATACTATCAAGTTCCATCAGGAGATCAGGTAAAACAGCCAGTGAAGCCTCATTTTCCCTTCACACACAATTAAAACCGAAAGATTAGATAAAGCATGTGAACACATGAACGTACACACGTAAAGAGCGAGAAAGAGATGAACTAACCTTTGCTTAATGCTAACATATGCATCGACAAACTGAAATTCTCTCAGGCATTCTTCTCTCAGCTCCAACAGGTTGGCTAGACCAAACTTCCCATAAGCAGCAGGCTCCTCCATCAACCTAAACTTAACCAAAAGAGTTAGGAAGCTAAGTGATACAGTGTAATGAGTTTTACAATATCAATCTTTACAGACTAAGAGATTATCAATGCTCAATTTTGAATGAAGAAAACAGAAACATACTCCATACTAACTAATCTCATGTAATGGCAACTGCATACCTTGCCAAATGAGCAGAAAAGGCATGTGCGAATGCATCACCCCTCCTTTTGGCATCATCAGTCCCACCTTCACTAGCAACCGCCTACCAACAATAACATGCGCACATTAGTACAAAAAAACATTTTCCACGCATTCACAAGAGGAACTGAGGTGGAGATTCCAACTTAACAGTTACCTGTGTATTCATAAATTGTTAATAAATAATATTGATTGACCTGTTACTAGTTATAATGCCAAATTTTCTTAATAAGAAATGTAGATTTTGTGGGAACATTTGTGTGAGTATAATCATTCTTAGGTGTAAACCAACAAAAGCAATAATAAAAAAAATACTGCAAACTGGTGGCATGTTATTGGGGCTTGTATTTAGCTATAACTTATGAGGACCCAATGGAACATTTTTTGAGAAATGGGATGAGATAGGTAGCACACATGCACACTCACATGGAGGGAGGGGAGCATGAAAAAAATAATTATCACTAAGTCATACTGTCAAAGAAAACTCTGGTGTCTTATCTCGTAAGTTATACAAGGGTACTGCAAGAAGTACACCATACCTTATCCACAAGGTCAGGCAAATGGTCTGACAAAACCTTGAACCAATACCTGGCATTGTACATCTCAGATATCATCAAAGGATTCAATTCCTACAAGATATCTAGAAACAAGGGGAAGCAGAAGTAATACTTGTACTCATTCAGGTCAAGATCAATCGTGTTTGGTTCATACCTGCAATACAGATAATATATTACAACTTTCATAGGATCTAAAATTGAGCTGCACATGGCAATTGTTCCATCAGACCATCAGCAAGCTTACACACAATAAAACCACTTGTCCTCAAGCAATTTTGGCATGTATATGTAGGATAAAAATGCTTTAAATAAGTTGATCCCCAATGTCAGAAAAAAGGTATAGAACTATAGATAGACTACTATCATTTTAATTGGTAAATACAGTAAGAGCTGCTTAGGTGATTCGGTGAAAGAGCTAATATTGCTTAACCCTGAGCTAACACAAGATGATTCTGAGTTAAGTTCAAATCAAGACCCCTGTTTGGCTGGGGTGCAGTGCAGCTCTTTATATTAAAAAAAATGGAGATTGCAATTTCAAATATTTAGATAATATGCTAAAGCATGTCAATTACTTCTGCCTAAAAATGTTTTGAGAAGTGATGACTTTGATGCCATCATTAGCTTTTTGAGGCAAATTACCCATTATCCACCCAACCTTTTGGACCTTTTACAGTACCAAAAGTGTGCCTCCAGCTTCCATAATGAATTTATATTCCAAAATTGCAATAACTGTTACAGACATTAGAGGAGAACTGGATGGTTGTGGCTTACATCTTTGGATCTTCTAACAGTGGAAATACATCCAATGTGGGTACAAGATGGAGAACACCAACATTCAGAGCTGCACTTGCATCTGACCGCAAAATGTCTCCCTTGGCAGTAGGCCTCTCAAAACCTCCCATACCTGTTGTCACAGGAAATCCAACAGGTACAGGTGCTGTAATCTGAATACCCTTCTGCACAAACTTCTCCATCCATGATATCTGAGAAGAAGTACAGTTCCACATGATTATTAATCTAGCGATCATATATGATGAATAGATCAAACAGACCAACAGGGAGCCAGAGAATGTTAACCATGAGCCAAGAGTAACAACAGGTGGAAAAGATTTCAACTCATCCCAGCAGCTGTTTATAGGGGAAAAAAAAGAAGTCCAAGAGCGTGCGTTTCAGTGCATGTGTGCATTTTAGTTGAATGAGTGTGGTTTCCATTTCAATGTGGGCTTCTTTCAAGCAATAAATTATTTCTAAAACAACTAAAACCCCAATAACCAACAAAACCATTAAGGTTACCATGATCAAGAGTAGATGTACTTGCCTTCTCATTGAGATCCCCAAGAGGAGGCCCATGAATTTTTCCACCAACATATGGAGCACCCATTGGGAAGCGTTCAACCAAGTGATGTATTCTCAAGTCATCAAGACCATGCTTCTCATAACTCATAAATGCACCAAGTGCTCCTAGAAAACCCTCGTGACGCAGAAACATGGCTTTTGCCTCTCCTTTTGACCTTTACAAATATATAGCATACGTTGGTTTCTTGAAAAGAACTTGTGGAGGAAACTGTTTCCAAAATAAACTAAGCTACTGTCGAGCAACATAAAAACAAGAACCTATATGGAAGTTTTACCAGAAATTTACAGCAAAAGAAATTGTGTCCATAGTGTAGGCATGACCACGAATGAAGAATCCACCAAAAAATATCCTCTTAAGGCCATATCGGAGTGCATTAAGATAGGAAATCTACAAACCAAAACAATTGAATCAGCTTCAATGGAAAGAGGCAGAAAAGTTGGAAAAACCAGTAAAATAAACAAGAGAATTAACATCACAATTGATAGAGCCACTGATAAAATTCAATGGGCCTGTAAATCCTTTGGTTAAATATTTTTTTAAAAAAAATAGTACACCATAAAGTCAACCCAGGACATGGAAGACAAATTAACACCAGCTTTGGGCGTATCATGCTATTAGCCGACATCCTACAATAGGTAACAACACACATTATCCTAAATCACTACCTTGAACCGTAGGAAGTGATAATAGACCCTTAACACCAAGACCCATTGTTTAGAATTGTCATCTAATATCATCTTTGGCAGTATTAGTACCAGACTCATTTTTTCAACCCTACTGGCACCTATACCACCTTTTTTTCCTTTAAAGAACACAAGATAACAAAATACAACTAAAAAAATTATGTTCTTCTATTGGTTTTTTTTCAGATAAGAATACAGTTGTTAATGTTGAAATCGGACTCACTGCTACACTATTTGGATCAATTTTTCAAACTTCCAAATTTATAAAAGCAATAGTAAATGTGCATCTCTATGGAAAAATTCTGAAGAAGATTGGCCACTTGTATCAAATAGTTATCCTTATTTGTCATACCTGGCCAATGTTATAAGAAATCATCCGTAGCAGAGAGAGTGAAATATCCTCAGGTCTATAAGCTGACAGTTCCTTGTCATCTGAAATTGTCTTCCCAAAACTAGAGGCAATTGTTGACGCTGAAAGGCCAATCTGCCATACAGAAGAAGCACACAACAATTAGTAAGAAAGAAGAATTGGGCACTTGAAGGACCTCTCTTCTGAAGTTTCTGACACATCGTGAGTTATGCAAGTACCAAGTCTGACTAGCAGACTTTAACAATTTATAGTTTCAAACGTAAGTCTACATTGTGCGATAACTTTATGGAACATGAAATGTTAGCAAGACGGTTTCCATCATCGGTACTATTACCTTGGAGTAGTCCAGACCACCATATATATCTCCAACAAGCATGTCAATTGTGCTGTTATCTCCACGCTGGCTCAGCTCTAGTAACTCGTCAAAACTGAAACAAAATCATACTTTTAGGAGTTCTCAAACTTCTAGATCTCAACAGAAATGTATGATGTCCATGAGCAGAAGAAGAAATACCTCTTGCACTTTGTCATTAACCTCCCCAAACCCCAGTATGTACCACCACCAACATTTGTTCCACTTACTCGTTGAAACTTGCCATGCCCATCAACCTTCAAAAACAACGACCAACAAAATCCAGCAAACCAAAAAAAGAAGTCCAATCCAAAAAAAGAAAAAAAAGATAACCCTGCAAGGTACCTTGATTATGCTAACACCAGACCCCACATTAACAAGAAGGAATGGAAACAGATCATTGTGGTCAATCTGCACGTATTCCTTTTGGCCATCCATGTGCGTAAAGGCTTCATGGCGTATAGACTGAAAACACATAAAGTCTTACTAATGTAATTCAAATTTTTGAATGTGAACAATCCTCAGATAAGTTTGAAATACGATTTACTGCCTTAGTCCATTACATAGATCATATAAAATATAAAACCAAATAGTCTCAACCTAAATAGGGTAGGGTAACTCAGAGAGAAACCTTAAGCAAAAAATTTGCTCCAGCTACAAGGCAGTCCATTTCATCTTCCTTTTCAAGACTGACTCCCAATCTCTCCTTGAAGAGATCAGCATATTTGAATGCTCCACCACCTGTTGCCTTTCCACAAAATATCATAGTCAACTAAAATATATAATTTTAATGCCACCAAGATAATGGTAACTCAATCAGTATTTTGTACATGAAAACATCAGTACGCAGTCTGATCCTAATAAGTGGGGGAAAAAGACTTTGCTTCTATGAGATACGGTCGTTATGACACAAGAGCAAATCTTGGGAAATGGGAAGGAAGACATTCTTGTCATGGTTTACTACAGGTTGGTCTATAGTGCTATGATTGTTATTCACCAAAACCATAGGTGGAAACCATCTACACCAACACCTACAAGGTAGGATTGAAAATATATGGATTGGTAGCCAAATATTTAAGTGCTACACAAGAGCTAATCTTGGGGAAATGGGAAGGAAGACATTCTTGTCATGGTTTACTACAGGTTGGTCTACAGCGTTATGATTGTTATTCACCAAAACCATAGGTAGGAACCATGTACACCAACACCTACAAGGTAGATTGAGAATAATGGATTACTAGCCAAATATTCAAGTGCTAATGAACAATAACAAACATTAATCGAAGCATTGACCAAACAAACTTCCATAACTCTAAAGTGTGCTGTCTCATTATTTGTCACCTTGATTACGATGTTGTCAGGCTGAGCTCCTGAGCGCCATGAAGGCGAATCAACCCCTGCAGCACAAAAATTCTACTCAATGCTAGGAAAGTGCAGGCCAACCTAGACTAACAAAACCATAGGAAACCATGTGGACAACAAAGTGATGGTCACAATTTAAATATCAAATTTAGCCAAACTCTAGCAAATTAGACAGCTGGTAAACTTCCAGAATGGAGAGGACAATTAAGAATGTGAAAAAACATGAAATGCACAAACTCATGTATGTCATCAGAATAAAGATACTCAGGACACAATTCAGCCAAACACAGAAGGTACTAGTCAACTTGAAATTGCTAATATAAATGCATGTGATAAAAGTAAATTAGTAACTCTAGCAACTATCTACATATTCTCAAATCCCTGTTCATAATGTGGTAAATTATCAATCTATGACCACCAAAGCAATTTGCAATCTTAAAATAACATTAGTATACAAAATTTGTGGACAATCCAAAGACCAAAACATAAACGATTTTGATTTTTAACAATACAAAGTAATGGTTGCATACCACCACGATGTAGTTGTTTGGAAGAAATGAAGTCTAAACATTCATTTAGCTTCCCAGTCTCAAACTTGACAAAGTGGAGCCTTCCTCCAAGAACAGGATAACTTCTCCTGCCACCATTTAACATCCCAAGTCTCCTCTTCGTAGACAACTTACGCTTGTCCTCATTGGAGTGCTCCGCATGCCGAGAAAAATACACCAACTTTATAAGAGAACCTGGAGAAAAAATATACAGTTTGGTACTTCGGTCTTCAGTAAACAAATTGGTAGGAAATTTGGAAGCCAAGAAGAGAATAAGTCAATAAGAGAATGTAGCTCTCATTTTGTACTGATGGCCGAAAATGGAGATTCTGAACAACAAAATTAAATCAGCAACATGCTTTCAAGGCACATTCGTCATTACTAGTTCAGAAACCAATGTCACAATCCAAGGTTTACTTAATAATCCAAAGTTATTGGCGCGATCAACTAGCAAGAGCACACATAAGGTGTTCATGACGTTCAGTACTGAGCACACACAGCATGCAAATGCCAGTACAACAGCATTACGCCCAAGTACTAGCGTGTTAGCACTGATATTAGAGAGAGCATCCATCCATCCACCGTTTGATTCTCCGCTTTCATGCACTCCACTCCACACTAACTACTACTTAGTGCTTAAGGCGGATGAATGGGGAACGGAAGGTGCCAACCCGAGGTCAATCGGATAACATGGGTTTGAGCTTAGCTCCCCCATGAGCGTACGTACCACCGATGTCGAGGGCGAGGTGGGAGATGTCGTCGGACTGGTTGGGCAGCAGGATGGTCGGGTTGCGGTCCTCCAGGTTGCCGTGGATCGCCGCGCCGCTGAGGTCCAGCTGCGGGCGCGAGCCCGATCGGGGCAGCATCGCCGCGGGCGCCTGCGTCGCCGCCGCAGCAGCCGCCTTCCCCTCCCCCTCCCCCTGCCCAGCCTCCTCCGCCTCGTGCTTCACGCCCCCTCCCGCTCCCTCGTCCAGGATCGGGTCGCTATTATTGGCCGCCATTTGGTCAAGTGAATGCGGTGGAGCCGCCACCAACCGCCCACCTGCCGCCCTCCCCTCCCCTCTGCCGCCGCGCCCGCGCGCGTGGTGGTGGCGGACGGCAACCGCCTCGTGGGGGATCGAAAGCGCCAAAAACGCGAGAACAAAACCGGAATCCGGCGGCGCGCACGGCGGAATCGTTGGGCGGATGGAGCTCGATCGCGGTGGGTGGGCGGCGGGGATGAGGGGATTTGTTGCTTGTGGTTTTGGGAGGTTGGACTCCACACCTCCCCTCTCTCGCTGGAGTGGAGACGATGGGTGGAAAAGTCTAAGTTTGACCGGTTTTGGCCTTCAGTCGACCAGGTGGGCCCTGGTTGCAGTCAGTACTCACTGTGCAGTCAAAGTCAAGATGGATATGTAATTTAGGTTTTGTTTAGCTCTAAGGGACTAATGGACTAGAGACTAAAAACAATTTTAGTCCTATAATGGAACTAGAGAACCAAACAAAGTGACTAATGAGGGACTAAAATTTCTTAGTCCCTAGTCCCTCAAAAGGGTGTTAATGAGGGACTAATAGACTAATGAACTATTTTTATCATTCCTTTTCACATGCAGATCAAAATGATAATAAAAGTAAAATGGTACTTTAGTATTTGTGTAGGTGTTTTAATGCTCATTAGTCTCTTTTAATCTATGAAACCAAACAAGGTAGGGACTAATAAAAATTTTATTTTTTCCCTACTCCATTAGTCGCGAGGACTAATAGAACCAAACAGAGCCTTAAGGCGTTTGGCTCAAGGACTAATGGACTAGGGACTAGAAAAAATAGTTTTAGTCCTCATAATGGGACTAGAGAACCAAACAGAGTAACTAATGAGGGACTAAAATCTCATTAGTTCTTAGTCCTCAAAGGTGTGCTAATGAGGGACTAATGGACTAATGGACCATCTTTACCTTTTCTTTTCACATGCATGACTAATGAGGGACTAAAATCTCATTAGTTCTTAGTCCCTCAAAGGGATGCTAATGAGGGACTAATGGACTAATGGACCATCTTTACCCTTTCTTTTCACATGCGAGATCAAACGAAGACAAAAGTGGAAGGATACTTTAGTCTTTACGTATGTGTTTTAATACTCATTAGTCTCTTTTAATCTGTGAAACCAAACATGATAGAGACTAATAAAAATTTTATTTTTTTAAGTCCTTACTCTATTAGTCCTAGAGACTAATAGAACCAAACAGGCTCAACAAAATTCAGCATGGAATGTGGTAGAGTAGTAAAAGAATAATCATGCATATGCAGTGAGCTCATATAGTCATATGTTAGTTCACTGCTCCACAAGAACAAAAAAACTTTTTGAGTAGATTTCACACTAAACTATCACAAAACTACATATTTAAAACAAAACTATATATTTAAGATTATCATAAAAATAAAAGATAAATAGCAAATTTGTTTAAAAAATTAAGGCCGGTTTAAGCACAAAACAACCATGATTGTAACTCTAATATAACGGTGGTAGTAGAGATTTAATTTATGAATCTTAAATCTATAGTTTTGTGAAAAATTATTGATAAAACTATAGTTTTTTGTGATACACCATTTTAAATACTTAAAATACTTAGTTTTATGATATTTTGGTTAGATATACGTAGCTTCGTAAAAATTACTCGAGAAAATTAAGTAGTAAGAATAAAAAGACCATTGTCCCCTATTAATATTAATATAAAAGTAATATCGTTAGTAGGTAGATAATGGATACTCGGTATATCTTTTTCTATTTGTAATCCAAGAGTACGTAAGAGGCTAAAAACTAAGTATTTTCTTTAACTTTTTTAAACGCTGCAAATAAAAAGTATTTTTTGGATGGATAAAATATTTTTATGATCCAAAGATCAAAGATCAAAATTTAATCAAGCTTATGTAGCATTTTAGGTATTGCTATTGTCTCGAGGAACGAAGTTCAACGGTTTGGAAAAACATTCAGGGACAATAGAACAGTGTTGAACCATTTGATACGAGTGAGAAGCAACCGGTTTGTGATTCTCTAGTTGAAACGGTATAATCAGATTATCAGAGGGCTTGAACTTCTGCACTGATGGAACAAGAATAGTTTGTCTCAAGATCGTATGCCATATTTTATTTCTTGCCATTTCAATTGTCAAGCACAAAATCAAATCACAAAGGTTACCGTGTCAATTCGTTTCCTCGGATGTACAGAAAGATGCATGCATTCATTTTGGTTGATAGTACATGATCAAGATGCATGCATTCATTTGGTTGATAGTACATGATCGTACAACATTATTAGTGGATTAGGTTGAAATGATAGGACACATTATTTGTGTCGCACGGTCGTGAATCCTCTTGTCACATCCATTCAAGGTTATCTATATATATTTTAAAAACACACTGCCATCCCAACATTTTTTTACAGATTTTACAACTTAAGTCAGTATTTATTTCAAACAAACAAATACCATATATTTAAATAAGCAAGTGATATTAACATATTTAATAAAAATATTTTTGTATATGACATATTATAATATATATTTTTACTCATAACAAAACATGGTTGGTTATTTTGTTAGTCTTTCAAAATGAGCCTAACTACCTCGCTGCCCTCCTTTAATTATCAAATATACTTCGCTATTTGTCCACGTAAATTCATTCTTGCTCCACGAACTTTATCGAAGGCGCAAAGAAGATATGGACCAAACTCTAAGTATTATGGGCTTGTTTCTGTCGATCAAAAACTTACTAAATAATCAGCAACGACAAGGTTTGTCATGTCAAAATATTTGGCAAAGGAGGGTTATTTGGCTTATTGCTAATATTTTGGTTACGTGTAGATCTAAAACCTGTTTGAATGACTGCTTTAACTTGTCACGTAAGCTAACTTGTATCAACAAGTCCGGCGAACGATTTGAACGCCACAACTTTGGCAGAGAAATCTGTGGCAAAGTGATTCATGGATACGTAACTTCTTGTGGCAAGCTAATGTGCGGTAAGGCAACAAACGATATGCTATGGTAACTACTTGTGGCAGGCTCTTACCTTTGTTTTTGTTGCCAACATTTTGGACATTTTCAGGGCCGGTCCTACGAGGTGCGGGGGTGCCACTGCCTAGGGCCCACGGCCAGGTGGTCCAGCTTCCTATACGTACATACGTATACATATATGACATTCGTATGATTCTCGATCTAATCACGTCGTCGAGACCTTACCTTAAGTCGCAATCACAAGTTCATGACCCCTGAAACATCACCGCCGTCGCTTGGCCACCTACTCGCATGCGGCCAGCCAGACACCCACGCCACGGTCACACTATAGCTAGAAGCGTAAAACACGTCGTTGATCATTAGATTTGAATCATGTATAGGTTGTTCTAAAAATCTACTTTGTTAAATTATATGTTAAAGTCATATTTTTTACTAATGTAGGACCATCACGATGAGTTTGACCTTGACCCTTAAAAAAACATAGGGCTTGTCAAATAAAAACATAATCCTTGTAAAATTTTTGCCATGGCTAAGACGAGCAACACGCAAAAGGAACTTTATGTATTTTTGATTGGAGAGGCCGAGAGAGTACCATGTCAGCGTTGATTATAGGCAAAATATACCCAAAAACAAATTTTAAAGGGAGATAATTTAGACAAATTACTATTTATCTAGACCATCGTACCCTTGTCCATCGTACGGTTGAATCCTACAAAGTACAAACTGCAGTTAGCCCCCTGGGCCAGCGCCACCGAGCCACCGACGCCGCCGCCGGTCTCATCGCTCGCCGCTTCGCCTTGCAGCCATCGCCGCCGCTCCGGCGACCACCCTCGGCCTCCGCACTCACCGTTTCCCGCTTCTACGGCATGCCTTCGCGTCGCCGACGCGGGGGGACTCGCATGCCTCTCCTCCAAGCCAATAGCCAAACTCGGGGCGGCGGCGGCGGCGCCCACCGTGCCTACGCGTGCCGGCGCCGTGGAAGGCATGACGGAGAAGGTAGCAACAGTGCCCCCGTCTTCCTCCTCACTCGCCTCGTCTCCCTTGCCCCACAGGTCGGTGATCACAGCGCCAAGACGGGAGCAAATTCTCAGCCGGGAGGGACGCATCGAGGGGACAGGTCACAGGTAACCTGAAGAACCCTTCCCCCGCACTCGAGCCGCGCGTTGCCTCGCGGTTTCGCGATCTGGAAGGATGCATCTCACCTCACATTCGCGTTGGAATCACAGGTTGCAATCGGCGCGCTCGTGCGCGGGCAGCACTTGGTTCACTGTTGCGTCCATCTCCATGACTCCATTTTGCTCCCTTCAGCAGCAGCAGCCGCGTGGAAGGTCGCTCGCTGGTGGCCACGGGGGAATCACCTGATGCGAGGTCGTCGTCATGGAGACATCCGCTGCTGGTCAGTTCTGTTCCTCACCAAGATTCATCTTCTCTGGCCTTGTTGTTCTTGACTTCTTTCAGATTGTGTCAGTGTTGTTGCGTCCTCTACTGCAGTTACAAGTTTGCAACCTGCCTGACGCAGTCTGGTCTCTTGTAGCTTAGCAAGATGGACCATCCCGATTAATTGGCTCGTGTAGAGTTAACTTGACAATTCACAATTTGACATGGATGATAGCCATAGTGGTGTGCTATGTAAGCCAAATTATTGGTTAGGACAGGGCCAAGTAAGGTTTTGGGTGTTTTATGAGTGAGATCTGACCTGGCCGGGTTTTGATCATCCTCTTTTAGTTCGAACTCCCAAAAGCAAAGGCACAATGTAGCAGCATATAGGAACTACTAATAAGCAAACTAACAGTTCAGACGATGACAGCGATTGACTAATTTTGGACTCACGGTGCATAGTCATTGCTTGAGAAATCGAACTTCTTGGCCCCAAATTCCTGAACAATAGTTTAAGATCTTATGGTCCAAGCGTCGTGGAATGACATATGATGCTTGATTGAAAAAGAAGATATGAATCCACTCAGGTCTTGCTAGCTACCAATGATTTCCTAGATCCCAATATCCTGTGGTAGTGAAATTAATTGGTTATATATATTTGTATTGTATAATTGTATTATCGTACAACTTGCAGGGGTAGTTAGAACTTGTGGTAAATTATTACAGCTCCCCTGTCTCATCATTGTAACTTGTTGCTTTGAACAAGTAAGCCTATTTAGAGTAGAACCTTTCCTTTTAGTTCGAATGCCTTAGAGTTGGCATTCATGGTCAAATTTCAGAATCAAACCCCATGAAGGTATAAGAGTAGTGCACCAACTTCTGTATGGTTCCTGTAGAGACAAATGAATTGAATTGTTCCAATAGAATACACCCTGTCTATCAAATAAAACTACCCATGAATAATTTAATAGGCTCTAGAAGTTACATTTTCCTTGCAGTTCAACATTCCAGTTGATTACTGCAGTCTGTGCCTTTATGTGAACTTGCGATAAGTTACAAAGTCTGTGCATTTCTGGGGATGTCTTATTGAGGGAACTGTATTCAAGACGCAAGAAGCTAGGAGATCAAGATGAAATTTGACCTTTTCCTACCTAATCCATTACGCCATAATCAAACTCGGATTGGATAACACGTTTTCCACCTGCAACGTTGATAATCCAGGTTGTTATTCAGTGGATTTAGCTGGTTGGAATTGTTGGACCTGTTTCAATTATGTTGGTTGAATTTTTCTAACTGATGGTAGTCATCTCCATAACATGAACAGGGATGGAACTATGGACCGGGCGCCCGATCCAAATAAAAAAATTGGATCCCATTGTAGCTAGTTGTCTACACGCATGCATGGCGATGCATGTTGTTTTTGCTATGCCTGTTACCTACATGTTGCTAGCCTGCTACACTTGCTTCCTCTCTCTCCTCTCCCATGATAAGATAGTCACTTTTTTAATCAAACTTTAAATATTTTTTTCAATTTTTCTCTTAATTTATATATTTAATTTATAATTTAATTGTATCATTGTACTTGTTATAATTAGATCTTTACAACAAGATCTCAGGCGACTATATTTTGATAAAAAATATATATCTAAAAAGTTAAGCATTGTTTCACCACTTATAAAATTTTTTTTCAAGTAAATGCTGCAACATTAAAAAGATGCAGAAGCAACACCATCAACAATTGCATGAAACATTAAGTCCCAATGAGTGAAACATAGAAAAACAGAACTCATATAAAACATAGCAATGTAGTATGTATTTGCAAAATACTAGATTTTGTTGAAATATTTTTATATTATGCATGAAACTTCGACTTGTAACTGTTGAATCATTCAAATCACCATACGCAACATTAAAAAAATCTATTGCAACATAAATACTTAAAAATATGCAACAAAGTTGATTTACGAACTGAAACATTTGTTCTTCACACATGAAACATGAATTTTTAACTGATGAAACATATAATATTTTTCTATTGAAATATAATCATGTGATATCTTGTTCTGAAGATTTAATTACAACAAATATAACAGTATAATCGGATCGTACATAGCATAAATACTTTATGAGAAAAATCATTTAGAGTACTTTATAGAGTTCTACTCTTTGTTATAGCATGCATGTACTAATCCTTGTAAGAGAGTGAAAGAAAAACACAATCGCTGATGTGAGAACATGTCTTGCATGTAGTAGGGGAAAGAGAGGAGTCCATGAGCAGAAAGCCAGAAAGAAAGTCAGGAAAGAGTGCATGGACTCTGTCGAGGGATCGAGCGTCCAATCCTTTTCGTTTATATCGGGCGCTAGGTTAGGAGTATTCTCCCATGAACTGGAACCGTTTGGTCTGATATTAACCTGAAGCTTTAGGAAATTGATGTACTTAGCTGCATGATATTGTATTTTAATCTTGTTACTATTATCGGTAAGTTCACAAGCACTAGATAGTAGTTGCTGCTATGTTATCCATATTGGCATATACATTGACTGGCTGAACCTTCTAGAATTGTAGGGATCAAATCCCTGACAATTGAGAGCACGAAGGTAATATGGCTTGAAATACAAAAGATAGGAGTGAACATATTTTATATAATATGGTGCAGAAGATTAGTTACATGAAGATGCCTGGGTTAAAGCACAGTATTTCCTATCAAGTGACCACTGGAAATAAAACAGTAAACACCTGTGTAAAGTACAGTTTTTCCTGTCAAGTGACCACTGAAAACAAAACAGTATTATCAATTGATTATTGCCTTTCATTCATGCAATCAACATAGATGTGGGGTTGCAGGGAATTAAACATATTTGAAATGCACATCTTGCTTGTCTATGTCTTAGATCTTGTGGTGTAAGTATTGGAAGACAGGATGGAATTGACCTACCACCTAGAAGAATCTCATTCTTATAGTGCCATCAGTACTGAAAGTAATGTTTCCTTCTCATTATTCTTTTTTGTAAATTTGATTGTGCACCACATGTAAAAATACAGTTTGATATTGGCCGGTTATTCATGCTCTTAAGTTTGTTGCCTTCACCCTTTAAAAGAGTATGCAGTAGGATTGCCGATCTTAAATTCAAAATGGGAAATGTCGTTCAGATTTCCAGTATTTGTTTCATTGTCTTTTAATCATTAATTCGTGTTAAAATTGCTAATTTATTATCTATAAGTCTATATTATTAAAGGGTGTCTCACTTTGCCACTCTCGTTTGCTTCTTCCGTTCCTTGGGTGAAATTTTGAATTTTAGTCTTTAGTCTGGACCAGTGGAAACTCTTATGCCTCTTTTTTTTCCCATGAACCCCTCATATATCTATTTTATTTACATTTGGTATATTCACGTTTTCACTATGCTCAAGTACCTTTCTCATACTAAGAGGTCCACTGTTATTCCTTAACTGCAGATCTTGACAAAGCAAATTTATACACTGGATAGTCTATGCAGGCTAATCCAGCAAAACCCATATTATATGGTGGCAAAATAACACTGTTTCTCTCACTGCTATGGTGATCAGTTCTGTTAGCTGAAAGAATCTATTAAAACGTCCATGCATGCAAATAACATTCTAGCATTTCATTGCCAAGATCAGATAGCTTGTTACCGTTAGTATCTAAATTGGTTCATATCCTACACAAGATTATATGTTTATGGGATTTTCCAAGATATGATTTAGTCTAGCTCATGATCTGCTACATTAGTTAGACACATTTGTCACAAAATATTTGTTGAGAGTTAATTCTCATTTTAATTTTCTGAAGCACAGAACACTGAGGGTATGTTTAGATCCAGGAAAAATTTTTGACAAAATGTCACATCAATGCTTTGGAGAAGTATTAAACATACACTAATAAAAAAATAAATTACAGAATCCGTCTGTAAACGACGAGACGAATTTATTAAGCCTAATTAATTCGTCATTAGCATAGCACTTTATTATCAAATCATAGTGTAATTAGGCTTAAAAGATTCGTCTCGTAAATTACATGCAAACTGTGCAATTAGTTTTTTTAGTTCATATTAAATACTTTATTTATGTGTCCAAACTTTCGATGTGACAGGGTGTAAAAATTTGGCGATGGATCTAACCAGGCCCTGAATTGACATTACATTTTTGTTACAGAGAACTGTCATTTCATTACCTTGTCGGCAGAATCAGTTATATACCTGCAGATGGTTACTTTTGTCTGTTGACGTCATTCCTGAGCAGAAGTGAATTTTAGTACCCTCGTCTGTGTTGTTTGGAAACAATCTCAGAGTACAGAACTTGGAATTCATCTCAGTGGGCAAACATGGTGCAGCTTAAAATTTGTTCTAGTATATGGAACTACTGCACCTTGTTATAGACTAACGAATTATTCTGTAATGAACAATCTTTTATGTTCCTTGATGGAATATTGTAGCTGAAAACTACTTATTATAGGGTACGATCTCATTTTTCAGGTATTGTTTCTCTCTGGGACCTAACATCATTTTTTTTATATAAGCACATGGCTGTCTGGCATTGGTTGGATGGCCAATTTTAGGATGTCAATTAGTACTACAGTATGCAGGTCCTATGGAGGTGTTTGCTAAGTATGGCTGATATGTGGCCTTGTTTCTCCGTGGTTCTTCGCACCTTCCAACTTCGCATCAAGTAAATATGTAAGTAGAAGCCAGTAAAGATAATCATAAAATAGACTCCTGCCGATTTAGCAGGCAGGCTAGCACTATTTTCCGACCGCACCGCGCCGCACCAGTATCAGCCATGTTCATGACTGATACTGAATCTGATCATGAATGAGCTCCCTGTCTTCTGTTTTTGGTTTGTGTCCTTAATAACGTAGTTGAATCATAAAACTGGTCTTAGGAATTCCAGTGCTCATTATTGAAAAGCAGTGCTGAAGTGCACTTAGAAACTAGATTTGTACTTGTAAATGGTGACCTGCCTTGTCAGTAGCATTAGCTGTTGTAGATGAGTAGATGACCGGCCCTGCAGTTGCAACCAGTCATCTTTACATATTCATTCAATCATTCTTCGCTGGAATAACATAGCTGAAGCAGTGAAACCTAATCACCTAAGAATTCATTCAACGGTTCACTACAGTTTTACAGTATTCCTAAGATTTCATTCAACAGTTCCCTACAGTTTTACAGTATTTCATCGATCGTCTGGCTATTCCTTATCTTACGTCGTTTCTTGATACTGACACAGGAACAACAGTTGGCCGGCTGTCTTGCCTGTTAATTACAGCAAGTCAATCAGTCAGTAACTACAGGCCGGAGGAAGGTGACAGTCTGACGGATCGTATTGGTATGGCTGACACGAGACCTTGTCTGGCTGCAGCTGTGGTTCGTCGAGTCTTCTTTCCAGGGCCAGAGGTCGCCGTCGACCATCTGGACACACGGCGGAGCGAGGTTGCTTGCTCCTGCCGACCGTCTACGACGTCGACGACGATGCCCACTTGTGCTCCGAGGAGGTTGGTTGGCTGCATGCTTAGCTGCGAGTTGCAGGCTTCCATCTACCACTTTGCCTGTGCAGCTGTGCTGCTGATGCCGGGGCCATGGTTTGTGGCTGACGGAATGGTTGATGGGATCATTGCGTAAGGGCGCAACCACGGCAAGGTGGGCAGGCAGACATGCACCCGTGGGGAACGGAAGTGGCAAAGCCTTCATCGACACCGGACTGTAGCTTTTCTGTGGTGGATGTACGTTATTGTTGGTGTTACACTCACCCTCTGAAAAAGGAAATCTTTGCAGCGGATGCAGCAGCTTATTTAAGCAGAGGTAAACGATAGATCTACCGTCCAACATGCCTTGAGATTGATGCTTATTTAAGCAGCGGATGCAAGACTGATTACCTTTCGTTTCAAAAAAGAACAAATTTTAACCTTTAACGCAGCTATTAAAGAGAGTATTAAGGGTAAGTGGGGTGTAGAGACCCATTAGTTGAGGTGATAATAGAAGGGTAGCTCAATAATAAAAATCACCTTTTACAAGTGCTATATTGTTATATTTGAGAAAAAATAAATTTTAGAAGAAGTTATATTTTACGATGGAAGAGGATTAGTTTAACAGTAATTTAATCGATCTTTTAATGGGGCATTCTCGCTAGCTTAGATTATGAATTATTACGAGCACGTTTCCTAAGTTTACTAAGTTCAAACTTTTTTCATCAATCATTAATTTATTTTTTTATTATCTTGTATAATTACCATAAACTCATTTTAATGTGCAAGCTCTGTAGCATCACGTGGAAAGTCACTTTTTCTCACTTAAGAGCGAGTAAAAGCTTGAGACTGTACCATTGTATCTTGACATATTCTCTTACTCTTTCTCAGGAGAGCATCGATCGAGGAACAGTCTCCAGGCCGGCCGGGGTGCATGCAGGTGTGCGACACAAGCCGCAAACTGCTCCTTGAGCCTTCTACACATATCAAAATCTCTTCTTTTTTGTGTGTGCAGCACTGCAACTGCAAGTGGTGGCGTGTAGCCTTGTGGGCGCAGCTAAGTCAGCGAGCTGCCTCCGTCGTAGCCGTCGCCATCACCGGAGATTAAAAAAGAGCTTTGAGGTTGAGGAGCAGGAGGGCCTAGCTATATATACGCCCTTCCGCCCGCACGCTCCGGTTGCAGTTGCGAGGCACTTGTCACGCCCCCACCCCTTGCTTTGATGCACGCCTAGCTAATTAATTAATTAATTAACCCGCCTCGCCTCTGCCAATTTGAAACAACAGCAGCAGCAGGCCAGCAGCTCGCCGTGGTCTTTTGCGGCGGCGGCGGCGGCGGCGGAGAAGGAGGAAGAGGAGTGTATACAGGATGGGGAGGCAGCCGTGCTGCGACAAGCTGGGGGTGAAGAGGGGGCCGTGGACGGCGGAGGAGGACAAGAAGCTGATGAGCTTCATCCTGACCAACGGCCATTGCTGCTGGCGCGCCGTGCCGAAGCTCGCCGGGCTGCTCCGCTGCGGCAAGAGCTGCCGCCTCCGGTGGACAAACTACCTCCGGCCCGACCTCAAGCGCGGCCTCCTCACCGACGCCGAGGAGCAGCTCGTCATCGACCTCCACGCCAAGCTCGGCAACAGGTACCTACTCTAACTCCATCTCCATGCATATTCACATACCTACGCACTCTACCTCGTCTAGCACACATAAATGCATGCATACAATGACACAAAGTTACGAACCATATTACCATATCACGTCCTCACATCAACGCTAATATATTTTCATGCATGCACTGTGCCATCTTTATCCATATAGAATTTTGATATAGATAGAGCCGTATTAAATCTCTATACATATAAACATTAAAGCTGAGCAGTAGCAGTTTGCTAGCGGTAATAACTAACGCCGTATAGTAGTTTAATAAGCTCCAAGAAATTAAGAGTACTACTACTGTATATTAGCTACCTGCATGCCCATTATTTGATACGAAGACGACTGACGACTGACGACATGTGTGGCTGTCATCAATGTGTGAGGTCGCAAAGCCACCAAATTACAGTACTTTGACAACGAAGTTCATAGGTCGTCAATCACTCATGTGAACCAAAGAATGGCGCTTACATGTACGTGACATCACGGTCACGTAGGTACGTAACCCTTCATCACTACGACTACTGCTGTCGTACGCAAGCTAGCAGACTTGTCTCCATGTGTACTACGTCTCCATGGGATGAAGTAATTAATCCCATGGATTAGCACATAGGTACGTTCCTTGTCAACACACAGGGTCGTACGTACGAATTACTGTCCACTGGTTGGTAAAACCATGGAAGAAACTCTAAATGTAACTATCACAGGTTAGCAGCCAAATTAGGAGTAGACTGGCCTCTGACTCATTGCATTTCATATCGCTGTCAGGGTGTGGATTACTTGTTTCTTGCTTTGAAGGAGACAAAACATAGCTTGGAATATGTAGCAGTAGCACATACTAACCCTACTTGCATGAGAAATCCATGTAAGAAACGAGACTTTCTACACTAGTGAAGGTCCGTCAGAATCTAGAACTTTCGATCGCCATGCATAGTATAACGTGGAGAAGACAAAATGGAAAACCTTATCTAGAATCACACTATTTTCTATCTATCTTTGTTTTGTATGATCCAAACCAAACATGAGGTTAGTACGTATGCATATTTTATAGCAAAAGTTAATTATATGCTAGCTTCGCATAGGAAAAACTAGAAGTGTGCAAAACGACGACAATATTTAAGTTGCACACTGTTGACCTAGCTAGCTTGCTTTTGTTAATTTAAACCCAAAGAACAATACTGTAAGCCCAACAGTTAAGAAAATATAAGTGACTGGTCCAATATATATGCTTGCAATTCATTGATTGTTTAGATTCTTTATTAGAAGAATCTGATGAGTTATTAGATAGTAGTACAAGCTATTTGTTGGAGTTTGAACAGCCCTTGTTTCCATCCTGTAATGCTCTTAAGAAAAATTAAGCTCACAATTCTTCAATCAACTAAAAAGGAAATAAATTAATAATCTAATTTGGAGAGAATAAATTAATAACATATTTTCTTTCAGATTTGTAAAGTTATGTGTTTTTGTAAAAGTTAGCATCACACTGGTAGAAGGAGAAGCATATGGCATGCTCGTGACCGATTGCCATAGTACGAGGAAACATCAAATTAACAACACATGCGTGTATTAGTTTCTCAATGATGGAGGGAAGATGCACAAGATTAGCCAAGTATGAACATGCTTAATTGTGGTCCTTGTTATGGAGAATTAATTAAGTGCCTACTTTTACTTTTGGCAGAAGATACTAATTTTTGTGCAATCACTGTCGTACCAACTGATACTGATATTTTGAAAAAATGTAGAAGAAACAAAAGGACGGTACTACACAATGAGATCCACAATATTGTTTTGATTTTTTTATGTCAACACTGAATTAATTAGGGGTTTGCATATTAGATGTGCTCAGTGTAAATTAGAGTAGCATAAAAGCCTTTCTATGACAGTTCTTTGACACAACCGCTAAACTTTATATTCTTGGCTGTTCTATGGTGCTCAAGTGACATACAATTTCAATCCATGGAAAGAACTATCACAGAAGAACATTGGAAATTTCTCGTTTCACTTTCTTGATGTGCATCCTAGAGCACTGGCTCCCACTAGCTTGACTTGTGAGGTTAAGAGAACCCTACACTTGGATTCAGAAATAGAAAGCATCGCTCTTAGGTCCAGTTGCCTCAATGGAAAATGGAAGAAAGCTTTTTAAAAAGTACACTACCAACCACTTTGTTGTTTTGTCACTCTTAATTAAAAGGCTACTCCTTAGATAGCTTAAAGAAACAAATGAGATGGAGATGGGTTGTGGTCTCTAGTTAATCGAGAGGTGCACTTCAAATTAGTAAAATACTTATGAAAATGGTGGCATGTTTCACGGCTATGTAAAAACGTGCATAAGAAATGCTCATAGGCAGTAAATTATGGAGAAAGTAAAGTTTGGTCAGTCATCACACTTCCATGTCTCCCTCAAACTCTAATGATTATCAGATCAGGCATCTGCATCATTTATTCCATAGTGTAGAGATATGGTAATTCCATGCAGTTTCAATGTTTCATCAGCAAGCCGGGTTACCTGCGAAAATGATTGACAAGGGGTGAATAGCCTTTTTTTTCTTTCTATATCTATCTCTTAGGAATATAATTAAAGTGAATGCTAAAGCGTGGCTGAAATCACCAACTGGTTTCTCCATCCAAACTACTGTGACGAAATTAACATTATTCCTTTTTTAGCCTTGTGTTATGTAAACATTCCCTTCAGTTAATAATTTTCATTTTTACTTAAGCATGCACGTATGCATGATGTCTCCGTGAGAATTACTACTAGCACAAACTTAATCACTACTTTTCTATTGTTGATGTTAATTGTGTCCATGTAGATGGTCCAAGATTGCTGCCAAGCTACCGGGCAGGACAGACAACGAGATCAAAAACCACTGGAACACGCACATCAAGAAGAAGCTCATCAAGATGGGCATCGACCCGGTGACGCACGAGCCCCTCGGACGGAAGCAAGCGAGCCCGGCCACCACCTCGCAGTCCACCGTCACGGCGGAGTCGTCCAAGTCCGACGAGGCGACCAGGCTGCAAAGCCGGCAGCTTGACGACACCGTCGTCAGGGACATGTTTGCCGGTGGCGACAGCCGGCCGGAGTCGAGCACGAACACCGCCAGCACCGCCGGTGGCAGTAGCAGCAGCGGCAGTAGCCATCACCAGGACCCTCTGGTGAAGTGGCTGCTGGAAGAGGACCTGCTGCCCACCGGCGACGAGCCATGGCTCAACTTCACGGCCGGCAACGACGTCGATGAGTTCAGTAGCATCGCCACCACCGTCGCGCAGTCGCTGCCGTGGGACGTCGGCATGACGACGGACTGGCTGCTCGACTACCAAGATTTTGGGACGGGGGACTCGAGCTTGGTGGTCGATGCCTCCATGGTCAACAGTTCAAACGGATCCAACGTCTAACTAGAAGATGTCAGCAGCTTACTTAATTGTGTTGCTATCAGTGTAGATAATCAAGTGGAGTATAATTAATAAAAGCATCAAGATTGTGAAACCGCTTAGCCATGGCCGGCCAAGATCGGAGGGTGGTCACAAGTCAAGGCCTTTGCTCTTCGTAAAACCAATCAACGGTTGGGATTGATGCATTTGAGAGAGGGTATGTGTAGATGGTGCATGTTGTTGTGTATTTTTCCCTTGAGATCTATTCAGGGGTTTGTGCCATTAATTAGAAGTGTTACTTCTCAAATGGAGATACTTAGATCTTTGGGTTATTTTTTCTTTTTGGAGAGGTAGGACTCTTTGTTGGTGTACCTATGTACATGTTTCCAATAAAAGATGTGGGTGGGTAATGTACAATATTAGTTCACTAGTTTGTGTATATATACAATGGTTAATGAGTTTACATATTGTAGGTTACATTCTTATGTGCAAAGCATGCGCATGTGTTGCTTAATTTACTTAATTAGTGAATCTATTTTTAAACACCTCTATTTGAAGAGTTGGTGAGGTTTTGGTAGTTATATTATAACTGGTTAATTAATTACTTGCATGATGGTTTATTTATCTGTTCTTTAATGATAGTATTAACGATTGAGTAGGTTATCCCTAATTCAACGGTGCAGTTGAGTTGGACAAATAAAGTTACTTATATACGGCACTAGTTGATGAAGACACCATTTTTTATTCAATAGTTTTGACAAACTTGTTTGCCAGAAAAGGAGTGAAAGGGGTAAAAGAAAAGGAAAGCAAGCAACCCAAAGAACACAAAATGAAAAGGTAAAAATAAAAAGATTCGGGTCGATGTGATTTGTAAAATTTCTGAGAGATGTGCTATGAATATTTACCGGAGATGTGAGAGCTGAAAAGATCATGGAGAGATGCACGACAGTGAGATCTCGACATCCTAGAGTCTTGGGGCATAAAGGTGGATTTGCCACTATATAAATATATACTTCGATTGTCAAAAATGTTAGTCTCAACTTTATGTTGGCTCTACGGCTTATAAGCCGTAAAAGAATAATAAAATAACAAAAAATAATTTACATATAAAATTTATATATTTGTGTTGATTTATAAGCTAATATTAAAAATAAGGGATAACTATGATTTTGTCCCTATCCACCGGTTTTTAATTGCGATTTTGTCCTTGTTTTTTCAACTTTATGATTTTGCCCTCGCAAATTTGGAACGAAGATGTAGTTTGCCTCTAGTTTGGATGGCTGTTAGGTGATAATAAATAAACAAATTAAAAAAATTATCAAATATATGAAAATAATGGTAAAAAGACCATATTGCCCTTATATCCTTATCTCAGTCCATCCTCTTCACGGGCGGCTCGGGACGGCTAATTTGAACGAAATTTATCTTCCAATAGATTGTCTATCTCATTACCAAAAAAATTGATTCCCTTTCCCATCATTTTCGTTCTTCACAAATAGCTAACCGAGTTTGGCGCCCAATATCAGTTTCGCGCCATTGCGCTTCTTCTCGCATACATGTTTTTGTTGTCACGTGCCCGGCCCCGCTCGTCCCCGCCGCCGCATCCTTCCCTCGCTCCTCTACCACCGCCGTCTCTCCTTGACCCCTCCTCGTACACGGCCGCCGCATCCTCCACTGCCGCAGCCTCTCCCCGTCGCCTCCTCGTACCGACGCCGCTGCGCTCCTCCTCCTCCCTTCCCGTCCCGCCGCCGCATCCTACAACGCCGCAGAAATCAGGCCCACAGCAATTTTAAATTTAAAGGAAACCAGATTTTAAGAATTCTGTTGGATGAAAGATACTGTATTGAAAATTAATTTTTTTAGGAATTACTAAAAACATAATTATTGAGAATTTATTTAGTCATTCTGTTGTATGTGCTCTTAGCTTCTTAATTAACGTGATGTAGAAGATTTCTTGCAATATTTTTCACTGAAAATTTTAATAATAGAAAGATGCATAGACCCCACAACAACTCAAGATATTTCATTTTCCAATTAAGCAAGACCAACACTTTGCCTTGAGCAGCAACTTCAGTCTGCAGAAACTGCTGAAAGATATCAATGAGAGACGATGACTGATGAACATAATATCAGCACCAACATGTGAGCCAAATCCTAATTTACTGCATATGATATCCTATTAATGACATGTCTGTTTTTTCTGTAAGAAAGAAACAAATGTAGAAATGTGTGCTGAAAACAAGATCCACGGGATGCAATACGTGCATATGCAGCAAATCGACGTGTTATCTGAATCCATCTGAAGTTGGCAAGACGAAAAAAATGCTAATTAGTAAGCCATGTTTATTGGCTACTAGGTAGCTTCTCTAATCTCTCATCCTCTCTCTTTGGAGTTGACGTCTACACAAGCTAGATGATACGTGATCTCTATTTTTTTTTTAAAAAAACGAACAGGACTAGTTGTTTCATTGAATAAAATAAAAAATTATAAGAGTAGCATACTGAAGACAGTAGTAAGGGGAAAAAACTTCACCATCACACTCCAATAATACCTACGCAGATCACAAGAATAGGCTAGCACTGGACCGATTGTTACTAGACCAACAAAGAAGCGATAGCCTAACCGTCCAAAACCAAACCCTAATAGCCCAGCCCGCACTCAACACTATCCACGCCTTTGAGATTGAAGGGGAGAGGGTGAGAGAGGAAAATGGATTTGCTCTCTCCCATAAGGCCTGTCAACATGGCTAACTTGCATTAGCTAGTATGTCGTCGCAAGAGGACAAACATCTAGTGAGAGCACATACAAGCCATCCGAGAGAAGTTTTGGCAAGAGGGCCTACTAGACGATGTCTCTAGGGAGAAGAGCGACATGAGCACCGGCGTCGCCGTCCATCGAGGTCTCAAGGTGAGCAAGACAGGGTTTTCACCCGACAACCCTACCAGAGGAAGAGGGATGACTCGACAACGTCCCAACAGGAAGAACGATGCCCAAAGCTCTATCATTGCTGGCCCGGCAAGGGCGGGCTAGGTTTACACCTGTCGCTCGCCCCTAACAATCCACAGCTATTGCTCCATTGCTCACACCCACCATCACCAGCCTCCCTGCCATCGTCGCATCGACCTCCTGTGTCGTCAGACGGGCCAGCCTCTCTGCTGTTGCCTACATCGACCTGTCGGCACCACTTGCTCCGGCCTTCGTCACTCGTCGGCGCCAGGGTACGTGATACCGCGAAAACCACAGTGGTTTTCGCGGTTTTCGCGCGTACCGCGGGGGTGCAGCACGACATCCCCGCGGTTTCGTTTGAATAATTTCGTGCGAATTCAAAAAATTTAAAAAATTCATTTTATCATAAATATATATATATATATATATATATATATTATCATAGAAAATAAATTTCGCGTGGTTTGCCGTGAAACCGCGATATGTGGGCATTTTTCGCGCGGTTTGAGCGAAAACCATGGCACGGCACGATTTGAATTTGTTTCAAGTTTAAATTGCGGTTTTTCGCGGTTTTCGCGCGGTTTGCGTGGTTTTTGACGCGGTTTTCGCAGTTTTGGCGCGGTTTCCACGAAAATCACGGCACGGCTAACCGTCATGGAAATTACTATTCACTCCCCATGCTTTTGCGCGAAACAGCGCTACCGGGGGAGGGAAGGGAGGGGGAAGGGGCGGCACGGTAGACGCGCACGATATGGGAACCCTGGTTGGCGCCACCCGTGCCAACCTCCAGTTGTCGCCATCGTCTTTGTTGCGCCGTCTTTGGCCAAATCCATTATGGAGGCACCGGATCCGGCCATGGGACGGCCAGATCCAAGCGCGGCCACACCAGATCCTCGGCCTCCACCACCGCCGCCTTAGTGTTGTTACCATCCCCGCCACTGCCGGTCGCCCACCAGGCGGATCTGGAGGGATCTGGCCTTGACCACCGTGGATCCACCGTCTACTTGCTCGCAGCCTCCCCGTCACCGCCTGCCGTCCAGCCACAACCTCTCCATCGCCGTTGTCGTCCAACCACGACCTCTCCTTTCTCCTCGTGATGGTTGGCGCGACGCCTCCCGACGTTCCCTTCGCTGGACCCGACCGTAGTGGCCCGGATCTAGGCCACCTTTACCTTGGACACCGAGGTGCCCCAGCCACAACACCACTTGAGGAAAGAAGAAGAAGCCCAGCCACCGCTGTCCTTGTAGATAGCCGTCTTTCCAGCAGGTCGCTTGGACTGCGGCGAGGCGAAGGGGAGGAGGAGGGGAGGGGGGGTGTTTCGGCGCGTGGTCCCAAGGCTGGAGTGACGTGAGCGAGAGTCTCGATGGAACTGTAATCTCCAATTCTTAACAAGAAACAAACGTGTAACCTCGCTGCAAGTTTTTTTTCTGCTAATCGCAAGCTGATTGATCCAGTGAAAAAAGAAATGAAAACCCAATCGTCTTGTGACTAGTTTCTTTTTTTTTAAAAAAAAATCATCTTGTGACTGATTCGTCAGTAATTATTTCACTGATGATTGTTAGAATGTTCTCCAGATGAAAGAAACATATCAGTCGATGTTTTTCGTAAGCATTGTGCCTGTAACTGTAACAACCAAATTAATAATCATCCCTACTAATCAGCATAACCTTTTTTGACGGGTCTACGGCATCATTACACCAAGCAGAATTTCACAATCAGACGAGCATTTCAAATGCCTCAGAAGGATCCAAAGTATGATTTAATCAGTAACTTGGATGTTGCCCTAATGAATTGATGGATAATTAACTAAGAACGAAGTGTAGAAACTTGCCAGCTCTAATAAATTATGGTGATAGTTACAACTGCAAGAAAGAAAATCCTAATTTTTGTACTATTTGGACAGTTTAGTCTTTAGAAAATTTCTGAACCTTCTCTCCATAAATACTCTAGATAAACGAGACCTCAAATACAGTAGTATAGACATAAAAGTATGCAAATGATTTTCTTTTGTAGTAGTTAGAGACCACATAAGAACACATCAAGATCATTGATCTTTGTACGACGAGTTGCCCTCATAATTTAAGTCAATTTTGTAACCAAATGACTCTTTCATGTTTTGAAGGTTCAGAACGTAGTCATTCGGATGGATAGACCAGTAAGCTTCGGTACTACATTAATTATTGGTTGGATATTTTTTTAGAAACAACCCGTACAAAACAGTCTAAAGTTTCATATTGATATCAAATGTTAGCTGGATATCAAATGCTGTAACATTTTTCTTTTACGGTTTGCTCATGGCCTTTTTCTGTTTTTCGTGTGTTAGAGAATGTAGTCGCAAGAACACAATCTGCTGTACAACGCAAAAGGTGTTGCAACATTCCTTTGCCTAATCATCCGTTTAGAGGGATGAAGAGCGACAATTGCAGTCATACCAACTTCGCAAGCGACAGTCTCTTTAAGTTAATCTGCAAATCCAACAGCCAGCCAGTTGATCTCCAACTAATACTTGACATGTACTTGGTTGTATCTTCTGCAGAACAAGCCAAAAGGATATACCAAAAATGAACATTTACCTGCATCTTATCCATCCTCACTCTGACTTAGTTAGGATTAATTTGTAGCAACTGTCCTTATTTTTTAAAGTCACTCTTAGAAGTCTATTAATTATTATGTTCAGCAAATCAGACTCGAGCTGAATAAATATATTCTAACTCATCCAACAATTGTCCTATGACATTTCAACACATGTATTTGAATGCAATAATCTGACCCCTTAAAACTTGTTCAAGGATACTTCATCCATCCACGAATATAAGCATTTTTAAGAGTTTGAGATTATGTTAAGATGCAATTACTTTGATGCCCTAGGATTTACTTGATTAGAAAAGATAACGCCCAACGATGTAGCAATAATAATCATTGGTGTTTGGGCAAATAGTACTTTAGAAATTTTATGGACAAATTTCAAACGCTAAAAATGTTTACAGAACGGAGAGGTATAAGAGGTACCAAAACTTACACTTAAGAAAACACCAAAATTTAATTATTATGTTCAGTAAATCAGACTCGAGATATATATATATATATATATATATATATATATATATATATATATATTCTAACCCATCCAACAATTTTCTTATAGCATTTCAACACGTATATCTTTGAACACAATAATGTGATCATTTGCAACTTGTACCAAAAAAAGGCAGCTAATGTCACATAAAAAGAGCGATTTTACGGTTTTGGAGGAAAGACTTCATAGTTTGTACTGTTAATTTATGGTATTAACTTTTATTTTATATTAAAAAATAATACTTCTTTCGTCTTCAAATAATCATCACTAGATACTCTTTATCTTCAAACTTTAACGCCTCATCCTTTATAAGAAAATATATAAATTCATAAAAGTATTCAATATTAACGAAATGTGTTGTATTCTAAATATGGTCATGGTACTTTTCTACATCATTGATTTTAACCTTTAAAAAATCATCCACGGTTAAAATTAAATTGCACCTGGTCAACAACGTAAAAATCAGAGAAAAGTATTTCTCCATACCCTCTCTAGAAGACGCCCGTAATCAAATGCAATTCAGAAATATCAGCGTCAGAAGAAGCGAACGCCAAGGGTGCCCTGCAAAAAGGCCCCTGGAGATCACACCATCCGATCCGGCAGTGCGCTCGCCTGTCGAATTTTTTACTTTTTATTTTTTTAAAAAGTTATCATAAATATGTCTGTGACAGTTTTAATTCGAAAAATAAATTCTAAGTTTGGCGTCGTCGCTATTGACGCCAAGCTTACATATCTCGACGTCATCACAATTGACATCGAGCTCTTTACACCACGTCGATACCGAGGCTGTCGTGACGTTGACATGACCAGGGTTCACCTTTCCGTCGGTCTATGTCGTGCCGCCTCTCATCGGCACGACGAATTTCGTGCGAAAACCGCGAAAACGGACCGACGATGAACAATAACAAATTTGAATTTGGACGATTTCGTGCGTACCGCGAAAACCACGCAAAACACGCGAAAACCGTAATTTAAATTTGAACCAAATCTAACTCCGCGTCGTGCCGCAAGTTTCGCTCAAACCGCATGAAAACCGCGGTATACGGCGCGGTTTTCGCGGCAAACATCGCGAAATTTATATTTTTTTATAAAAAATATATTTTTTTGTTAAAATGATTTTGTTAAAACTTTTTTTGAATTCTCACAAAATTATTTAAACGAACCCGCGGGGATGCCGTGCCGCACCCCCGGGAAACGGGCGAAACCCGCGAAAACCGCCGTTTTCGCGAAAACGAAAACCCTGGACATGACCATCTCGACGTCGTGGATCTTGGCGCTAAGCTCGGCGCCATAGACTGAACTTCTTGGCGCTCGCACGTGAACTTCATGCATATTTAGAAATAAGTAGAAGTAGTTGTCTATAGCTCACTTGGTTAGTGTCTCTGTCTAATGACTTAGAGGTTGTAGGTTTGAGACTTGGAAGACACATGTTTTTCAAATTTTTTTTCGAACAATGGCTACGTATTTTTTTATAAAAAATATATTTTTTTGTTAAAATGATTTTGTTAAATTTTTATTTGAATTCTCACAAAATTATTTAAACGAACCCGCGAGGATGCCGTGCCGCACCCGGAAACGGGCGAAACCCGCGAAAACCGCCGTTTTCGCGAAAACGAAAACCCTGGACATGACCATCTCGACGTCGTGGATCTTGGCGCTAAGCTCGGCGCCATAGACTGAACTTCTTGGCGCCCGCACCTGAACTTCATGCATATTTAGAAATAAGTAGAAGTAGTTGTCTATAGCTCACTTGGTTAGTGCCTCTGTCTAATGACTTAGAGGTTGCAGGTTTGAGACTTGGAAGACACATGTTTTTCAAATTTTTTGTTCGAACAATGGCTACGTATTTTTATAAAAAATATATTTTTTTGTTAAAATGATTTTGTTAAAATTTTTTTGAATTCTCACAAAATTATTTAAACGAACCGCGGGGATGTCGTGCCGTACCCAGGAAACGGGCGAAACCCGCGAAACCGCCGTTTCGCGAAAACGAAACCTGGACATGACCATCTCGACTTCGTGGATCTTGGCGCTAAGCTCGGCGCCATAGATCGAACTTCTTGGCGCCCGCACCTGAACTTCATGCATATTTAGAAATAAGTAGAAGTAGTTGTCTATAGCTCACTTGGTTAGTGCCTCTGTCTAATGACTTAGAGGTTGCAGGTTTGAGACTTGGAAGACACATGTTTTTCAAATTTTTTTGTTCGAACAATGGCTACGTACCTTGAAAAAATGCAAAAAAATCATTGGATGAAGGACTCGAACCTGTGACCTCTACGTTACTAGAACGACATTATAACCAACCTAGTAACAATTTGGTATCTATGTCAAATATTTAAACAAATAGATGAATACTGAACGTGGTGAAGCTCGCCCCTGAGCTTGGCACTAAGATCCACGGCGTCGAGCTGGTCACGTCAACGCCACGACAACCTCGGTGTCGACGTGGCACAAAGAGCTCGGTGTCAATTGTGATGGTGCCGGGATGTGTAAGCTCAACGTCAATAGCGACGACGCCATCTATTTTTCGAATTAAAACTGTCAACGGTCTATTTATGATAATCTTTTTTAAAAAGGATAAAAAAGGATAAAAGTAAAAAATTCGGGCTCGCCGGGATCCTGCCTTTCGATTTTGCGCGGCACACACGTCGGCGAGGGAGGCGGTAGCGTAGCAACTGCCCAAGAAATCTAGCCGGCGAGAGGGGGATCGAGTGCGTCACGAAGGAGACAGCAAGAATGCAGCAGAGAGCAGAGGCAGATTAAGCTGGTGGCCCAAGAGCAATAGCTTGTAAACATCCATCACAGCACGTGATCCGACGGCATGAGTGACAAGGGCGAAGAAGAACAGAATCATTAACAAATCCGAGGATGAGGATTGCAGAGAGCGCAAGCAACAGGGCTAGTAGTACTCTAGTACTCCTAGTGGTGGCCATTTGATAGCAACAAGTAATTAGCTTGCTTTTTCCCTCTTGTGTAAATGATCTATTAAGGAATGTTCTTAGTATACCATGGATAAAACTATGTTTATGATTATTATTTGAGGACACAAACGAATGAAGTAAATATTGAAAGGTTGATAAGTTGATTTGAAGAGGTTTACTTAAAAATGCCGATGAAGAAAGTTTTTTTTTTAAAAAAATATAGCACCGTTTATTAGGAGCTCAGGAAGCGTGCCGTGATAATCCATAATCCATAATCTACTGAGAATAGGACCTTAGCCTATCATTAGGGGGCAGGAAGGAAGAAGGGATGATGAGGAGTAACTTGTCAAAAGGAATTGGTGTCATCTGCAACTTGACATATTTCAGAGGCCAGGATTAATTGCTTGTGTCACTGTCAGGTTTGGTGAGACTCAAAGACAAGGCCCTGGTGAAAGAAAGCTTGTGCTTAGATAAGGTGGGTTGGTTGGGTAATCCTAATCAGAGCTTTAATTTGTTTATGGCCTCACTGATGGTACCTCTGCTTAAGCATTTTTGAGATAACCACCAAATAAAGCATAACAAAATGTAATAATGGGCAAGGTACTAATACCAATGGCTGATGCTGGTTCTAAGTACTTATGCTGCTTTGTTATCATGCAAAGTCACTCAGAAGGTTGGCTCTACATACATCACCAAAGCTAAAGGAGGCAAAATAAGTACATACTCCAGCATGTATGATGAGTGACTGTCATGAAAAGATGTCACTCTGGACAGAACAGGGGGGCAGATTGCTGTCATGGTGTGCTTAATGCTTCAGTTGCTGTCATGGAGTGCTAATGCTTCAGTTCTTTTTGAGGGGAAAAGGTGACCAAACTGACAGGGCCGTTTCATGGCCTTTCCAAAGGCTCTGGTGATTGGCAGTTTGCGTTGAATCGAACTTGTACGCAGCACTGATGTAATGCATACTCAGGATGATGACATTAAACCATGCTATTGCTAAGGGGATGTTTTTGTATGTAGCTAAAGAGGATTTCGTTAAGTATGACACTGTGTGTTGTGTGTGCATTTAGAGGCTTCAATAGCACAATAAATCTGATCTGAAGGAAAAGAGATGGATTGATTTGATTCAAAGAGAAGTGAAATACCTTTTTGAAAAAGGATTCGGCTGCCTTCGCTATATTACAAGAAGGAAAATAAAAGTAAAATACCTGAACATATTAGCTAGTAGCCCACAAGGTTTAAACTGTTCCTACAATTTCACAAAACATTACGAGTCAAAACAGGCAGTATAATGAAAACTATGGAGTTTGTTATAGAGTATACAAATAGGGAGAAGAAAGAAGCTCAAAGTAACTCGGCAATATCTCAAATCACACATCATTTTTAGCCAGAAAATTTGACATGACTAAAAGGAATAGTCAAATTAATTTGCATCAAACTGATGGTGAAATAAGTCTAGTGCTCAAGTGTAACTTTTTTTCAGTTTTGCTTTTCACTTTAGCATCTTCGCTTTAGCATCTAACACTTTAGCATCCTAGACTAGCATCTTAGACTAGGACTAGCATCTTAGACTAGCACCTTAGACTAGCATCTAGCATCTTTGATTAGCATATGCTTGGCTGCCCACTAGCCTATAAATATGTATCCCCAACCTCTAGGTTGATATGGCTTTGAGTTTGTGAATGAAAGAAAACCAGAAAATTGCCCCATCTTGAGTGCGCCATCCTCTTTTCAATGAGAGTAACCATTGATACACTAACATCCGGTATCGAGCCACACTTTCCTGTAGGCTAAACATCTCCTGTTCCACCCCTTTCCAAGCTCGGTTGAGCTCTCGGCCACCGACGCGCGGCATCAGGCACTCCTCGCTTCCCTTTTCTTCCCTCTCCACGCTAGCACCTCCGGAGCGCGCCATGTCCGACGTTTGGTCTCGGCGCTCGGTCGCCTCGAGCACTCGGCGTCGGCGGGGCGCCGAGGCTCGCCGCGCGAGAGCGCGAGTGAGCAACGGCTCGAGCCGTTGCGACGCGGCGGGCGAGCGAGCGCGGCAGCGCGGCGAAGTTGGCGTAGCCAGGGGCGGAGGCGGAAGCAGAGGCGGCGGAAGATGCGGCACGTGCGGCGGAGGTAGAGGTTGAGACCTTGCGCGACAGCATCAACGGCTCCATCGCCGGCGACATCACCGCCGACAAGGAGTTTGAGGAGCTGGCGAGAAGAAGGGCGTGGGCGGGCAGAGCGGTGGGCAGCAGCCCACCCCCACGGCGGCGGCGATGGCCCAAGGGACCGCGCGCCCGCCGACGGGAGCCTAGGATGGCGCGGGCGTGCCGACGGCAGCCCGGAGCGCGCGCCGTGGCGGCGCTCCCGGTGGAGGTGGCTGGCCCGACGGAGAGCTGACCCTCGCAGACAGCGTGACTCTCCCTCCCCTGACAGGCGCCATGGCCACCACGGCGTCCAGACGGTGGTCAGGGACTTTGGTCCCGGCGGTGGGTGGCCTACCCTCACCAAAACCAACTACATCGAGTGGGCGCGGTGATGAGGGTGAGGCTCAGTGCGGCACATGTGGGAGACGGTCCGTGCGGTGATGTCGACTACGAAGAGGATCGGCGGGCGCTGGATGCCCTCATTGCTGCAGTTCCGCCTGAGATGCAGTTCTCACTTTCCCAGAAGCGGACTGCCAAGGAGGCCTGGGACGCCATCGCTGCGGCACGCATTGGCAGCGAAAGCGCCCGCAAGTCCACACTTCAGGCACTCCGCAAGGACTGGGAGAACCTGGCCTTCAAGCCAGGTGAGGATGTTGATGACTTTGCCCTTCGTCTCAACACTCTTTTGCAGAAGATGGTGCAGTACGGCGACGACACCTACGACAAAGAGAGAGCTGTTGAGAAGCTCTTCCGCTGCGTCCCAGAGAAGTACAGGCAGATCGCTCGATCGATCGAGTCTCTGCTGGACCTCTCCACGATGTCGATCGAGGAGGCGTTAGGTCGCCTCAAGGTCGTCGACGGTGATGAGCCACAGCCTCTCTCGGGGCCTATCACCATTGGCGGAAAGCTCCATCTCACTCGGGAGCAGTGGGAGGCCTCTTGGGATGACAGGAGAAAGGGGGAGTCTTCTTCCCCGACAGGCGGCCGCAAGCCGCGCAAGGCGCGTGGAGGTGTCCAGCTGCGGTGGATGCGAAGACGCGCCGAGAGTGGCGCTCACAGAGGCGCCCAGGGCGGCGCCGTCGGCAACCACAAGCCAGCACGAGACGACACTTGCCGCAACTGCGGCAAGCTTGGCCATTGGGCCAAAGACTATCGACAGCCGAGGCGAGGCCAGGCTCACGTCGCACAGGCTGAGGAGGAGCCGGCTCTGTTCTTAGCACACGGGAGCATCGAGCTAACTCCAGCGGCATCGGCCGCAACGGCTCTCCACCTCGATGAGCCGAAGGCACACGCCTTCCTCGGTGGCGGCTCCAGCGACAACAAGATCGATGGCTGGCTCCTCGACAGCGGTGCCACTCACCACATGACGGGTCGCAGGGAGTTCTTCTCCGACCTGAACACCGACGTACGTGGCTCCGTCAAGTTCGACGACTCTTCGGCTGTGGACATCAGGGGCATTGGCTCCGTTGTCCTCGTCGCCAAGACTGGCGAGCACCGACTCCTCACTGGAGTCTACTTCATCCCCAAGCTGAGGAACTCCATCATCAGCCTGAGCCAACTGGATGGGAATGGCTTGCGCATCCTGATCGTGGATGGAATCATGAGGATTTGGGACCGCCATCGTCGCCTTCTTACCAAGGTAAACAGAGGCATCAATCGTCTATACGTCCTCAATGTGTAGCTGGCACAACCCGTTTTCCTTGCTGCTCGTCGGGATGACGAGGCGTGGCAGTGGCACGAGCGTTTCGGGCACATCCACTTCGAGGCCCTGAAGCAGCTCAGCGCCAAGGAGATGGTGCGAGGCTTGCCGTGCCTCGACCATGTGGAGCAGCTCTGCGACGTCTGTGTCATGACAAAGCAGAGGAGGCTCCCCTTCCCTCAGCAGGCGAGCTTCCGAGCCAAGGAGCGGCTCGAGCTCGTCCACGAGGACTTGTGTGGCCCTGTGACACCGGCCACACCAGGAGGACGGCACTACTTCCTGCTGCTCGTCGACGACCTCACCCTCTACATGTGGGTGGTGATCTTAGGCAACAAGGGAGAGGCTGTGAACACCATCAGGCGTTCGCAAGCCGTTGCGGAGGCAGAGTGTGGCCGCAAGCTACGTGTGCTACGCACTGACAACGGCGGCGAATTCACGGCGACTGAGTTCGCGTCGTACTGCGCTGATGAGGGCATTCAACGCCACTACACCGTGCCGTACAGCCCGCAGCAGAACGGCATCGTCAAGCGGCGCAACTAGACGGTTGTGGGGATGGCTCAGGCTCTCCTCAAGCAGAGGGGGATGCCGGCCATCTTCTGGGGCGAGGCGGTGGTGACGGCCGTCTACATCCTCAACCGCTCTCCTACCAAGGCCCTCGATGGCAGGACACTGTACGAGGCTTGGCATGGGCGCAAGCCGGTGGTCTCCCACCTGCGGGTCTTCGGCTGCCTCGCGTTCGCCAAGGAGCTTGGCCACATCGGCAAGCTTGATGACAGGAGCACCCCAGGGGTGTTCATCGGCTACGCGGAGGGCTCGAAGGCCTACAGCATCCTCGACCCGGAGACACAGCGTGTGCGCACGACGCGCGACGTAGTGTTCGATGAAGGGCGAGGGTGGGTATGGGACAAGGCGATGGACGATGGCTTGACCCCGACGTACGACGACTTCACTGTCAAGTATGTCCACTTCGAGGGAGCTGGGGGAGTAGGCAGCTCCTCTTCACCGAGCGTGCCTACCCCAGTCCCCGAGCCTCCACGACTTCGGCTGCGACGAGCTCTTCGCCGACACCACCACAGCCGGTGACCCCACGCGCTCCAGCATCAACAACCACTCCTCCGGCCACGCCTACTCCGACACCAGCTTGTGTTGAGTGCAACCCGGTGGAGTTCGCTACTCCGCTCTCCCACGACGGGGAGCGCATCGACGCGTACCATAACGGCGAGCAGCTACGGTATCGTACGATGGAGGACCTTCTCGGCGATCAGCCGGTGCCAAGATTGGTGCCTCGCGACCTGGAGGCGCAGTTGCACCTTGCGTGCGACGACGGTGAGCCTCGGTCTTTCGCAGAGGCCGAGAGACACACGGCATGGCGTGCCGCGATGCAATCGGAGATGGACGCGGTTGAGGAGAATCGTACCTGGGAGCTTGCCGACCTCCCTCGTGGTCACCGCACGATCACCCTTAAGTGGGTGTTCAAGCTGAAGCGGGATGAAGCCGGTGCCATCGTCAAGCACAAGGCTCGCTTGGTGGCACGCGGCTTCATGCAACAGGAGGGGATCGACTTCGACGATGCCTTCGCCCCTGTAGCACAGATGGAATCCGTGTCTCCTCCTTGCGCTGGCCGCTCAGTAGGGTTGGTGTGTTCATCACATGGACGTTAAGTTGGCGTTTCTGAACGACGACTTGAAAGAGGAGGTCTACGTGCACTAGCCATCGGGGTTTATGATCCCCGGCAAGGAGGGCAAGGTGCTACGCCTGCACAAGGCCCTCTACGGCTTGCGACAGGCGCCGAGGGCATGAAACTCCAAGCTGGACTCCACGCTCAAGAGGATGGGCTTCAGGCAAAGCCCGCACGAGGCGGCATCTATCGGCGGGGCGATGGTGCAAATGTCCTGCTGGTGGGTGTCTACGTGGGACTTGGTGATCACCGGCACCAAGGATGCGGAGGTCGCGGCGTTCAAGGGGGAGATGAAGGCCACCTTCCAGATGAGTGATTTGGGGCCTCTCTCCTTCTACTTGGGGATCGAGGTCCACCAGGACGACTTTGGCACCACACTTTGGCAGATCGCCTACGCCAAGCGCGTCGTTGAGCTAGCTGGGCTCACCGACTGCAACCCAGCCCTCACTCCGATGGAGGAGAGGCTGAAGCTCAGCCGTGACAGCACGACGGAGGAGGTGGACGCCACGCAGTACCGGCGCCTGGTGGGGAGTCTCCGCTATCTCGCTCACACACGGCTGAACTTGGCGTTCTCTGTTGACTACGTCCGTCGGTTCATGCAGCGACCGACGACGGAGCTCAGCAGGCCGTGAAGAGGATTATCCGCTACGTCGCGGGTACTCTCGACTACGGCCTCTTCTACCCGAGGTGCCCCGGGGGGGCGCATTTCATCGGGTACAACGACAGCGACCACGCCGGCGACATCGACACTTGCAAGAGCACTAGTGGTGTGCTCTTCTTCCTTGGCAAGAGTCTTGTGAGCTGGCAGTCGGTTAAGCAGCAGGTGGTGGCCTTGTCCAGCTGCGAGGCTGAGTACATGGCGGCCTCCGTCGCTTCGACCCAGGCGCTCTGGCTTGCCCGACTGCTTAGTGATCTCCTCGACAGAGACACTAGAGCGGTAGAGCTCAGGGTGGATAGCAAGTCCGCTATAGCCCTAGCAAAGAACCTCGTTTTCTACGAACGGAGCAAGCACATCCGGGTGAGGTACCACTTCATCCGAAACTACTTGGAAGAAGGGAGCATCAAGGCGAGCTACATCAACACCAAGGACCAGCTTGCGGACTTACTCACCAAGCCCCTTGGTAACTCCAAGTTTCAAGAGCTTCGCGGCAGGATTGGGATGATTCAAATCTCCCAGAAGACAACGCATAAGACTTAGGGGGAGAATGATGGTGAAATAAGTCTAATGCTCAAGTGTAACATTTTTTCAGTTTTGCTTTTCGATTTAGCATCTTCGCTTTAGCATCTTAGACTAGCATATAACACTTTAACATCCTAGACTAACATCTTGGACTAGGACTAACATCTTAGACTAGCACCTAGCATCTTTGATTAGCATATGCTTGGCTGCCCACTAGACTATAAATATGTATCTCCAACCTCTAGGTTGGTATGACTTTGAGTTTATGAATGAAAAAAAACAGAAAATTGTCTCATCTTGAGTGTCATCCTTTTTTTCAATGAGAGTAACCATTGATATACTAACACAAACAAAGAACATACACCAAAATACATGCACTCTAGTTCAGCGTTTTCCCCTATTAAACCCAAAAATTTAACCCAAGCGAAGCACTCAGGATTCCATGGACTCACCATCAAGAACACATCTAAATAAATTCCTTCGATGGAAAGTTATATTAATTCATTTTGCTGGAGAATAGTTTAGCAGGGTGTTAGCAACTGGCTCGAAAAACATTTTTTTTCGAATAAGAGGCTTGGAAAACAATTTGGAACAGATGAAAGAATGCACCCAATTGGCATGAAATATTCGTTCATTTTGTACTTCTATCTATGTCGACCCATATAAAACAAGCCTACAAGAGAGTACAAATGTGGCACGATTAGACATTACTTGCACGATGGGGTCAAAAGCTTGTATGATTAGATTTAGACAACTCTTGTAATGTAGGGTTCACGGTTGATTTTGAGCTAGGACCATCATAAACAAAAGCAGCTTTAAGAACCACCAGAAAGTTCACCAGAAGTGCGAATTGCATCTCGTCTTCTTGTGTCAATTTGCTATCGAACCTGCTCGATGCTGTTTGTTTTTTCTCTTTCCAGTCAACATATGTTGCATTTCATTTTGAAATTCCAGAAAATTATATGAAGATTAAGAGTAGATGAGTAATCTACATATACAATTCTGTACAGTCTTCAATACTCATCTCCTTTTTGCCACCTAAGACATGAAGCAAAAAAAAGTACAGAAGTGACAATGGGCACATTGGGATCAAGTTCTTACAACAATGCTTCCAAGGATTAAGTTATAATCGATAAGTCAGTTAATGGATAAGGTTACCGGACGTCTAAGTAGGATGGAACTCCATTGCTGGTTAAGCGCCAGTCTCTTTGATCCATTCGCACAGCAAGGAGTTCACTTCATCAGGAACTTCATCATGTGGAGCATGACCTGATACATTTCAGTATGAAAAGAAAAAAAACAAACATCAGTACTGGTGTAACCCCTAACCCCTGAAGACGTTCATGAATGAGAACTTGCGCACAGGAGAAAGAGAGAGATTCACCTGCATCTAGCTCTCTAATATGGACCTTGCTGCAATGCTCTCTAAGCATGGAAACAAATGACTTGGATTTTGTAAGTGGATCTTTCATTCCCTTGTTCCCCAAAAAAGGGCACATAAAGGTAGTATTAGCTTTCCGCATGTCACAGTAACTAATTAGCTACCGGTATGAATAGACTGTCATTTTTTATGATATCAGAAAATACCTGAACAATTAAGATTTTTCCACCAAAAGAATCAAATAGAAAATTAAGGGGAATGGAAAGATTGAAACTGAATATGCTCTCAATAACGGTTGCTGCGCCAGGATCATACGACTGAATTTGTCTGTCAAGGAAAAACAATTGCAGGCTATACTGCATATATTGACGGTTAAGTCTATGATAAATATACTTTGTGATCTGAGGATACAGCTCTTATTATCTCATCCACAAGTGGCTTGTCAACCCGTTCAGTTCTCTGCACAGGAATTTTTCGGTATTGCTTAGTAATCATGTACTATTTAAATATTTGAGGAAGCAATAATGACATCATACACGTACTGTAGGATAGTATTCCTTAAGAATGCTTCCTGCTCTTGACCTCAAGAAGAGCAGAAGGAGTCGGGCCTGCAAACGGGAAAGCCATGAAGTCCGTCCTTCCTGTTTGTATTTTTCATTCAGTAGCATTGAGTTAATTTGAGCGGACGTAATATAGTTCCAGTGCTAAAAATTTGATCCTAAATAGTACAATTTATTTTTTCTGCTGTCAGATTATCATTCCACAAACACTGGTTGATATAAGCACAAAAGATATGCATCTGAAACATGAAATTGTTAGCCTTATCTATGCTACTATTCAGAGTTTTAAATGCTTTAATAATTCCAACAAACTAGAATTAACATGCACATTGCATTTGAATTATACAACAGTTTTTACAAGAGAGGAGCTTACACTAGGTTAGCCAAAAAGAATTGCTGAGATTTTAGTGTGCATAGTTTCAATCGTCCTAAGTCAAAAGTAACATGAAAATGTATGAGAAAGAACCCGTGTGAATACAATGCCTAAGACAATTAATAAGATACTATTTCCACTCATTTTTTTTATAACAAGCATATGGCATCCACTAACCAGTGCCACTGTTACTAATGCAATACCAATAAGTCTTTGACCTATAAGTATCATAGGTCAGATAAGATGTACTAGAAAAAATAATTCAAATGCAGAACAGTTTAAGTGAATGCTGGTCGCCTTACTTCACTTAATGGAATGAAAGAGTAACTTGGCACAACTGAACCAGCTGTATTCAAAAGGATCAGAGACCTTGCAAGAGAAGGCCATAAGCCGGCAGTAATAGCACAGATATAACCTGACAATATTATGAAGAGATGGATTAATTAAGGTTGTTTTGGGTAAAGGATGTGTTGCCCATCACGCCCAGAAATGTCGAAAGATTTATAAATCAAAATATACCTCCAATTGAGTTACCAACAAGATGAACAGGCCCCTTCACAACATCAATAACAAAGTCTCTCAGTAATTCTGACCATAGAAGTTCTGAATAGTTGATATTTGGTTTCTCTGATTTCCCGAAGCCAAGAAGGGTAATTGCCCAAACTCGGCATCCCTGATTAGCAATGGCACCTATATTGTCACGAAAATGCTGTAGGGAAGCTCCAAAGCCATGCACAAGAAGAACCAAAGGACCCTCATGACCAACAGAAGAATACTGCCAATATAAGTTTCAAAACAATTAAATTAGGAACTTAGTTGCATACAAAATACAGGAAGCAGAAAATAAGTACATTGGATACATGATACATTACCATAAAACTAAAAAAAAGCAAGATAAAAAAAATATGATGTCATCAGAAACAGGGATTTATACCAGCATATTATGTGTTGTGTATATTGATATTTGATAACATTCATGCAACAGACTAACAACTAAAACTGTGTGTTAAATATATAGAGACACAATGCTAATACCGATATACAGTCCATCCAAAGCAGAACTTCGTCAAGGCCTGGCAATCAGATAAAACCAAAACATGGGAACTGGGACATAAGATTTTCTAACTTTCTACAGTAAAAATGTGGGCTTGAAAGAAGAGCTGCTGCCCTGCTGGATGGAATTTGTAAATGGTTCAACTGAAATCCTAGTTAGTTTCAGAGATGCTAATGTGGGATAGAAAAAAGGTTTTATGCTTACCTATCTAGGGGTCTGTATCAGCAACCCGAAGGTGGAAGGATGCAAGTGCAAAGATGAATAGTTCAGAGGATAATACATTGATCCTTTTCAGTGGTTGACCAAGCTATCACAATTCATACTAACGACTAACACTTTATGATTGTAATTGTATCCTATTCTAAGACTAGTTGCCATTTGATATGATTCTTGTTACATAGATAAGTTATGGTTTCTGATGCAGTAGACATAGAGAGTGTGGATCTTGAAGTTAACTAATAATACCTGTATAAGATGACCTTTCCATCTCCAGATTCTGACAGGGTAATTTCCTTCAATGCATACTTGGGATTTCAAGGCCAAGAGCCAATACCACTTTCATGTTAAGAAAGACATTGTTAGCGGAAAGCAATATCATCAAAAAGAGGAGGAAAAGGTGTGGTATTGAAAACAGTAGTGCTACCAAACAAAAGTACCTCCATTGAACAGATAGCATCTACTGCTGCTGTCACTGTAGGTGTTGAGTATCCAAATGGTGATATAAATCCAGCATTCCGGTCTCTCTCATACTGAATAGTTTCATGGTAAACTCTCCTCTTGGATACAACTCCAAGCTGAAGTGCAGGAACAAACAAAGTGCAAAACGAGGCACCATCTCTGGTTTCAGTTAACCGTACTTTATCGTGCAACCTGGATATGGAATTTAAACAAAGCCTGTTATCAGAAATCATTGATGACTGATACGACATCATGGACTGCATTTACCTTAGGAGCTAGGCAGCATTTTCAAATACAAAGTTAAAAACAGACCAATAGTGCTGAATGTGATTAAAATTTAAAAAGAAGTGGTGCCACGTACTCTTGCCAACTAGCCTTCCCTGTTCCTTCTAGGTATTTCAGGTATGCAGCTAAAGCATCCAAAGTGATTTCCGTTCCACCTCTAACTTCTGTTGAGCTTTCTGACGCAAACATTGAATTTTGGATTTTCCTCCCTGACGTACCATAATATGCAGTGGTATCCTCTCCTCCATCGCTGTTACTTGATGCAACACCGGTTTTGACCTTTATCTGGCTGAGAGTCTTTTTAAGAATAGATCTGGCTGATGTGCTCTTGAGAGGAACCCAATTATCCTCTGACGTTCTACTCTCTTTAAGAAACTCTTTTAGCTCTTCCAGTGTGGGGAGAGAACCTGAACAAGAAATTGTCATAGTACCATAATGCACACACCAAAAATGAGCAAGGATATAACCACTAACCAAAAATAGAAAAGACTGAAATGCACCTGTCTCTATCTGTACGAGAGCAGGTAAAGATGGGGCAGCAAGAGGCATGTTCATCGGTAATTTTTCCTTCAAAAATTGGTTGTGTGATGTCGACAATTCCCTCGGATTCTGGTGGAATGATTTTAGCATGCCAAACATAATCAAGTTGCTAGAGGATAGCAAGAGGGAATGATAACCTGAGATACCAAATTACCTTGTAGTCATACAATGAGGCACTCCAAACCACTATCTCAGGAGGGTTTCCCGATGTGAATGATGCATTAGAGAGAGATGATTCAACACTGGCCAGAACATTGCGCGCTTTGTACTCAACTTCCTCTTCTGTGAAAATGAGGCCCGCTTGTACCTGTTATGCTCCATCAGTGCATGCAATCAGGAGATCTGGATATATTAGATGGCTAGCAGTGAAGGTTTGCCTAAACTCTTAAGCTCAATTCTCAACATAAACCTTGCATAGTGACCTCATTTACAAGCTTGAGAACAACATCTTCAGCATTTCCCAAGCCTATGAGAAGATCAGACTCCTGAGACTTCAAAACCATCTTAAGGTCTTCCAAAGCAAAAAGTAGCAGTTCCAGCATTGTGTCTGAGTAACCTGCAAAGGATACAAAGGCTAATGTTAATGCCAACTGTCAGTGTGATTACTTGGGATTCTTGCACTACATAATACAGATTACAGTATAACTTCGCACGCTGTTACTTGTACATGAATGTTAACATCAGATTCTAATACCCATTTCCACAGCATAACTTGATAACACACCCTTGATCTCATCCCTTTCAATTAAAACCTTCATGATCTGGCACATACCAGACAGTAAAGGTGCAGGTCTCCTCAAGAAGTTGGGACCGAAAAGCAGTTATTCTCTCCATTTACTAGCGTCTATTTTAAGGCAAACCATATGTTTCACTTTCATATGCTACTGAATTTCTGAATTAGCAGAAAGTATCATCCCACACTGCAAATCAATGCACAGTTCACACTTTGATTCAGCAGTCTAAAATCCTTCGACTTCAGTTTTTACCGCACATTTCTACAAAACCACGAATCCTGGCATCAAAGTCACTAGATTTTGCACAAACGTAGCAAAAATACAACGGTCAACCTTCACTTAAGCCAGGTTACAGGGCACGCGAGAGACAGTATACAGTAAACCACTGCGCGATCCGTAAAGACATTGTATCGAACACATTGCGAACACTTTCCACAGCCCCGGCACCGGCAATCGTAAACCAGCAGGCATTGCTTCATGGGGCCCAGCGAGTTGCACAACGTACCGGCGAGGATGCGGCGGTCGAAGACGTAGAGCGGCACGACGGGCCGCCGCGGCTCGGCGGCCGCCGCGGCGGCGAGGCCCGGGTGGTCATCGACGCGGAGGTCATGCTTGAACCACACGACCGCCGTGGGGGCCTTCACAGCACTGGAGGCGACTACGAGTCTCCGGCTCCGGCGGAGGCGGCCAAGGTCGCGCGGGGCGGAGAGGCCGAGGTGGTGGTGGCCGATGCGGAGCGCGAGGAGAGCCATGGGAGGAGTGCGGCGGCGGCGGCAGCAGCCATAGGTGGGGAGGAGGTGGGCCGGATAAGAAGCGCGGGGCTAGGGCGCCTCCATGGCGAAAGTTGTGGCGGAGGACGGCTGCTCGGAGATCTCTGTGGAGGCCGCGTGTGACGGTTTTCTGTGGCGGCGGTGCGCTCCCGCGCCGTGGCCGGTGGGGCTCCCCCCGCAATGCCACATAGGGCAGAAGGAAACGCACTAGAGAGCTGCGGTTTATTACTGGGGACGCTAACGAAATCCGCGGGAGAAGACATCCCATGAGGTATTCTGAAATTTGCAGGAATTTTAGCTGTTCCGAGAGGAATTTGTACTCATTTAACATTTTTAATTTTGACTGGAAGTAGAACAAAATTATAAAGATTGATGAGGTAAGAGATGTAAGAATAATGTTATTAGATTTATCGTTCAACAAACTATCATAGTATATACAACTCTTTTTATATGAAATATTTTACTTTTATATATACTAGTAGTCAAAAGTAGCTTATCGACCATATCGAAGTTTAAAAGTAACTATATTTGTGGAAGAAGAGAGTGTTAAAAATCGTGTGAACCAGATGGGGCCTAATCGGTTAGGCATAAACGATCCGGTACGATACGAGTAGTCCAAGAGACCAGTGTGAATGAGCAAATGTCAATATGTCAATATAGGCCATATGGCATGCACAAATGTGAGATGTTACGCGTTGCGTTGCGTTTTCAGTACGTGTACATAATCATATATTTATCCATCTAAATAATCTCACGAATCCATCATAATCTCACGAATCCATCATGTTTCCATCTTCTAAATGGAGGTGAACTTGGTCTAAGGCCCTATTTGTTTCAGCTTTCTGAGTAACTTTTGGCTTATTTTTTGGAAGCTGAAAAGCTAAAATAAACAGTCGATTTTTGAGCTATCTTTGAAAATGAAAGCTAGTTTCGAAGAAATAAATGATTTTGTTGGCTTTTGGTGTCTAAGAAGATAAAAATTTATTTAAAAAAATATTATCAGCCAGTTAACTAGCTTTTCAGAAAACTAGCTTTCTAGAAAAACCAGAGACTCAAACACTAGTTTCTATAAAAACCAGAAACTCAAACAAACCGGCTCTACAAGATAGCTTTATATATAGCATGTCTACTGTTATCCCTGGTAATTTTATTCTTGAAAGCTTCACCACCCAGTGAAAATAGAATTACAAAAACGTCTCAACTTCAGCATTACAAAACTTGTTGTGGAGAGGTACCGTGCTGCCTGACTCCACAGGGAGCGGATACACCACAGGCAAGGATAGTGAAGTCAGCGGGTGCACAAAAATGCAGCAAGCCGGGAGAGTGATGAAGTGATGAATAATCCCAGATCCCGCCAGCTTTGCCGAGTTGTATCAGGACATAAAATAGTCAGACAATCGTTAATTGCAACGATATGTATGGTGTATGTTTGTCATGACTCATGCAGGAGTCATGACACGATCAGATGCACCTTGACAATTGACAGCAGCAGTTGGAATTCAGCCATCGTTCAGTGGGATTCACATATTTGCCGTGAGATGATCTCCATGATGATCCTTCACTCAGCTGAGTGAGCTCCTGCGGCCAAAATATTCTAATTTCCATAAAGCAGAGAGGACTGATGTCTAACAATATCAAGATATCATCAACCAGGTGCACCAAAAGTTTCGTCAGATTATAAGATCTGATAATGCAGAATCTGGATGCTGCCGTTGTAGCTGCAGAAAAGCACAAATGAAGTGGCATAAGAAAAAGTAAATAATCAAGTGGATTCAGAGTAAATGTCTCTACCATTAAAAGAGAGAGTCGTCCTCCTTCCTTCGCTCACCTCTTTCTATCTTGTCTCCCACTTCCACGTAAAACCTTCTCTCTCCCGTAAAAAACATTCAACCTAAAAAAACGATTTCTTAAAAAAATCGACCGGTATAAAAAACAAACATTGCAATCGACCCAAATCCTTCCACCAAAGTGAATAAAAAACCTTTGCAACGCACAGGCCTATAACTAGTATTTGCAAATTACCACTAGAACTGATGATGGTCCCTAACAAACAAGAATCAGAAATTCGTAATCAACCTTAAAAATTTACCAAAATTGTGCTAGAACTCAATAGCACTACATAGCCATTAGTATAAAAGGTGATAGCACGGTTTCATTTTAACAGGATAGGATACCTTATTTGAAGTCAAGCATTATCTCCTAACCTGCATATAAACATACAAAATTAAAATCAAATTCCACATATGATGCACAAAAAGGCTGTGGTCCACATTTTGCACATCGCCTACTGTTTCCTTTCAAAACTGATTGTTACAACACACCAGAAAATAGGTGTTCCTTGCATCCATGTCACATGATATCATGTCCAGGTTCTCCTTGAGTTCATGTTTGAGCGGTGCTTTATTCCTTTCATCATTTGCAAGAAAACAGCCTCGACATTGTCCTCGTCACTACAAACACTCCTGATCACTGAACTCCAGGTCTCAGAATGTGGAGCCATCCCAAGATCAAGCATTCGAGTCATCATCCCTGCAGCCTCATTGACCTTCCCAACTGCACAGCATCCCTTAATCGCTGAATGGAACACAGATAAATGTGGTAGAAACCCTTCGCCCACCATATCATCAAGGTATGCCTCTGCCTTGTCATATAATCCATTCACACACAACCCATTCACCACCGTAGTATATGTCACCGCATTTGGCGCGCACCCGCTTTCCCTCATATCTCCGATCACCTTGCAGGCATCCAATGGCCGTCCCTCGCGGCACATTCCGACAATGACCGTGTTGTAATGTACAATATCAGGTGAGACCCCACGGCCTCGCATGAGGCACAGTAAGCGGTAAGCCTCTCGAAGCTGCTTCTTGCGGCAGAGGGAGTTGAGCACGGTGGTGTATGCCAGCGGGTCGGCGGGGATGCCCCTGTGGAGCATTTCGTCGAGCAGGGTGGCTGCAGTGCGGACCTGGCCCCGGCGGCAGAGAGACTGGGTCAGGATGCGGTAGGTTTCTGCGTTGGGAGACACATGGAGGGAGCGGAGGCGATGGAAGAGGGAGATTGACACGGCGAGATGGCCGGAGCGGGCGGCAGCTTCGATGAGCAGGTTATGCGAGGCGAGGACGAGAGGCTCGGGGAGGGGAAGGCGGGTTGAGACGTCGCGGAGGAGGTGTAGCGCGCACGGGAAGTAGGAAGCGGTGGAAGAGAGGACGGAGAGGAGACGGAGGAGAAGCTGGGGGTGGAGCGGCAACGGGCTGGGGCCGGAGACGAAGAGGGAGTTGAAGGTGGAGAGGAAGAGGTGAGGCTGCCGGCGGAGGCGAAGCGCGGAGAGGAGCAGCGGAAGGAGGATCCTCGGGGAGGGTGGGGATGGGAGGCTGCGCAGGACCGCGAGCGCGTGGGGGAGGTGTTCGCGGCGGCGGGAGAGGCGGAGCACGAGCGCGTGGAGCGTCGACGGGTGGGGCGCGGTGGTCGGGGCGGTGACGGTGACGAGCTCGAGCGCGAGCAGCGGGTCCGACTGGGAGGTCACGAGCTTGTGCAGCCGCGCCGGCGAGATCGGCGGCGACGCCGGTGGCGACGGGAGCATCGCCGCGGCTGTGATGGCGTGGGCTCGAACTGGGAGACGGGAACCGAATTTTTTACATTTTTAATTTTTTTAAAAGATTTGCAAAACTAATTTTCGGTTTCAAACAATTGTAAAAATGGTTCCCCGCTCTCTGGGAGGCGCTCTCCGAAGGACGATTTTTGTGACGTGGCTCATGACCGTCGGCCTCCGTTGACTTTTGGGTGTTTCTTGAATTTGTAAAAATGGAGGGCCCAAATGCAAAATCGTCATCGTCATCCTCCTCCAGCTCACGCCTTGCTTGCGCCGTGGCGCGGAGCCGCGTGGAGCGGAGGTGGCGGTGTTGACGCCAAATCCGTACCGCCACTGTCGTGCCAAAAGATGTATTGACGTCAAATCACACGCTGGCCTCGGAGATCTGCTTAACACCAGTACAGGTCCTAAAATCATTCAGTGAAGCGCGGGCGTACCAGTCAGTTTGATCCTACCACTGACAAGATATACAAAACAATAGAACATAAATCATATCGGCCTATCGGCCGATAATCAAAATAGTCGATCTGTTGACAGTCGATCGCGTGATTCCAGCCGATGTCGATGTCAGCCGATACAGTTAGGGTTTTGAATAATCGACTATGTGTCCGATGTAGATTCTGACAATCGGCTGAAGATCCGATGTCACCAAATCCAAATGATTAAGTAGTCAATGAAACCTTTGCTGCAATCGGCTAAATCCAACTTATATATGAACCTTGTAAGCCGATGCAATGTCCAGATAACTCATCGGGTGAAACCCCGATGAAACGATGATTGATGCCCACAGACTTAAATAAATTTAATAACAACCTCATAGGTCAGACCTAACTCATGTAGCATAAGGTTGATGACTACCTGATAGAGTTAGATCAGCCGATATGATACCGATCAAAGTGGTCATGTGTTAAATTTAACGAAGACAACAAAACTATCAAGAAGAAATTTAACACATCTGATAAGACCGATTAACCCTCCGATGAAACATTAGCATGAACCTGTCGGCTTAATGAAACTTAGATTATCAACAACAATCTAGTAGGTCGGACCTAACTGATGCAATATGAGATTGTATATGATAATCTAATATTCAATAAGCTAATAGATCTGTCTAATGTGATGGATATAACAAATCTATCTAAAGCAACATTATGTTTACACAACTTGGTCAGAATATCGGACCTAACCGAGAAAGTCTTAATTAAGCCGATGTATCAATAAACAGTAATGGAACTAAAAATAGAGATGATGTACCAGGACCGACGAGACCTTGGACTAACCCTTTCGTCGGAGATCGAAGCCGATGCAGTCCCGCGTCGGGTACCAAGTTCCGTCGGATGATAAATAAAGTCGAAAAGACAAAAGGTGACGATGCGCCAAACTGTATTGATCAAGAGATTGATTACATGAACCTCGGGCTTACATATTTATACCCGTAGGCTAACAAAGATCCTAACATATTACAAATCCAAACTTTTATAAGGATAAAAGGAAACAAACCGAGTCTTTATTGGACACTAACACACTTTTCTAAAGATAAAATAGAAAGTTAACCAACTCTTCCTAATTAATAGATACAAGCCACATTCTTTCTGAACTCGGTCTTTTCTGGATAAGATTTTTTCAAACCAAATCTAACAAGAATCCGACTGCTGAGGATGGTGACAACAGAAAACCCTCATCGGTTGATGCAGAACTCTAAGCCGATTTTAGCTTTGAGCCGATATGAACACTTAGCTGATGGGGACACCAGGGCTTACCGAATTATGGTGTTAACAGGCGGCGGCACGCGGTGGCGTGGCGGCGATGCGCGGCGTCGTGCGGCGAGCAGAGGCGACAGCGCGCGTGTGGCGTGGGGAGGCGGCGGCGCGGGTTAGGGTTACCGTTAACACCTAAATTTGGTAATTAAATCCCTAAGTCCTGGCAAGGATGAAGCAGAATCGGATCGGCTGGTCTGACGGAGAAACAGAGGCCGCATCGGTTGAGAAGCGATCGGCAGTAAAACCAGTCGGCTAAGGTTGAATCGGACAAGAGAGGCTGATAGCTGATTCTAGGTTCAGAGAAGATTAAACTGTTTCTGGTGCAAATGTTTGAAGATAAATAGAAGATTCGATTATCAGTTTGTGTGTTAAAAGATATTACCATCTATGGATAGAGTCCTTTAACGACAATTGTATCTGTAGATTAGGAGTTTGTTTAAACTGTTTATTGTAATGCGGTGTGGGTCCTTCCCGGGATATCGTCGTATTTTAAATAGTAGTTTAGATAGAGTCCAGGGTCTGTACAGATAATGTTATATTGGGTATAAATAGGACCCGAGACCCCTGTAATTAATAATCACAATCAATCAAACAACCTTCGACGCATCGCCAAACCTTTTCTTCAGACGAGCAATTGATTTGGCTACGGGCAGCATCATTTCGATCCCCAAATCCAGGTAAATGCTTGTCATTAGTGGTATGTTCTGCTGATTCTAGTGCTTCCATCATAATGACACATTAGATTCAGGGGTTTATACTGTGCTATTTACCATATATCGCATATAAATTGGAGCAATGTTTAGATCTATCCTGCCATCGGCCAGTTCTATCAAGAATCCACAGCCGATAGGGCTAAATCCAAAGGTTGGACTAGTTTATATGCGGTATCCACCGTCTCGAGAGGTATAAATCAGCTACAACAGATCAGGTTATTCTTTTTATACTTAATGCTGCATCAACATTGAACTATTAAGTCGTTTTTAGAATTCCCAATGATCTGTTTTGTTAGATTTATATGTTTAGAGACAGCACCGGGGTTTCAGCCGGCCTTATCTGCCCTGATATATTTTTAGTATGTTTATTGCTAGATTTATGTTAGGACTGCCTCTTATATTAAGATCTCATTCTTGTCGGATATCATAAGCCAAAATCGGTCTGCTATCAACAGCCGACGGCCGATTTCCCAGGATAATCATCTGGTTCAAGAATGATATCTTTTCATAAGAATCATCGGAGTACTAGCTGATTCATAGTTAGCTTTCCAGTATCGGCTAGGTTATCAATACGTATATTTATTATCCTTTACTATATTTTGGTTAAACGGCTGATGTTGTCTCGGTATAGCCGATCCACTCCAGTCGCTTAGCTTAACTATATTTTGGGATAGCATATCCAATGGGGATCTAACCTAACACTTAATGCATATGTCTTTGTTTTTCTTGTTAGTTGACAGATCAAACCAACTGGCATGCCCTGTACCGCACACGTAGCTGAGAAGGAGCTGCACTGGAGCTAAGCAGATCTCCCGGGCCAGCGCGTGAGAGAAATTTCTCGTCAACATGCTTCTTGGCACGCCCGGTGGGACTTTCTGTCGACTCGACTAGGACGCATCGACTCAGCCGACAAGATGGTCGACTCCAAGAGCACCAATGTTTCTCAGGACAACATCGTGCCTGTGAAGATGGAGCAGTTATCGGCTGAGCAGCAAGCCGATTACAAGAAGATGGTGGAAGAGCTCCAGGTCAACTACTTGCAATCCTTCACCCAAACCAGATCCGGGGCTGTACATCAAAAGTACAAGTTCAGCATGGACAAACTCAAGGCATCCTCCTCCAGTGGATCAAAAGGCAAACAAAAGGTGAAGGAGCCGATTCAAGAACAAGATGATTCGGCCCTACATACCTTGCAAGACCGGATCGATTCGACCGTCCATCACGCACTGGTCAACCAGAGTAGCATCCTTGTCAATACTCTCAACAACATGATCGCTACTGTGGTTGAAGCCAAGATAGCCGACCAGCTGCAACGGGGGCCGACGTACTTTACAGACAGCCAGTTTCCTTGTTACAGGACGTTGGTCACCCAGAATCGGCCGATTCCACCGCCAACACAACCAGGGCCACCAGGAGGGGTCCTCGGCCACCCGAATCCAACTGAATCGACTACAAGGCCAGTGGTTACCATGCTAAACCGACAGCAACCGCTGCCCCAGGATCAGATTGCTAATATGTTCAACGACAATCGGCAGTCAGAGTCGATTGCCCAGATTGACCTGGACAGACGGTACAACGCCGGTGGCCGACAGCTGTTCCCGAGACCACCAATGTCACCACCGGCGCATCGGCCGCCTCCCGCTGATCATCCACTCCACTACCAGTACCAAGGAGGCAGTCAAGATCATCATTACAGGCCTCAGACGTCACCACCACTGTATCGGCAAGCACCCGCGCCATATGACCCATACGAGCCGATACAGCGGGACAACCAGAGTTGGGCCAATCTGATTGCAAATGTCATGCGCGATTAATTCGGCCTCAAGCCAAAGAATTCAGGAAACATGTATCAGTATTCCTATCCAGAGCATTTCGAGCAGATTTCGTTGCCCAACCGATACAAGATCCCAGATTTTCGAAGTTCTCAGGGCAAGACAATGTTTCAACTTACGAGCATGTGAGCCGATTCTTGGCGCACTGCGGCGAAGCATCGGCTACAGACGTCTTGAGAGTTCGGTTGTTCCCTCTGTCTCTTTCGGGATCGGCTTTTACCTGATTCTCCTCATTACCTTACAACTCAATTCAGAGCTGGGCCGATCTCGAAAAACAATTTCACAGCTACTTTTACTCTGGCAACCATGAAATGAAGTTGTCGGACCTCACCAGTATCAGGCAAAAGCACAACGAATCGGTTCAAAAATACATCCAACGCTTCAGAGAGATGAGGAACCGATGCTACAGCCTGGTGTTATCGGACGCTCAGTTGGTCGATTTAGCCTTTCACGGCTTGATCGCACCGATCCGAGAGCGATTCTCTGCGTAGGACTTCGACAGCCTAGCCCACCTAGCGCAGAAGATGATGGCCCACGAACAAAGATTTCAAGACACCAGGAAGGCAGTCAAGAGCATAACTCAAGTCGTCGTTGAGTCAGATTCCAATTCCAATGACGATGACGCAGAGGTGGCGGCAGCCGAGTGGGCCAAGAACAAGAAAGCCATCGTCGCCAATGGCGCCGAAGACGACCAAAGAAGAAAGATATGACTTCGACATCACCAAGGCCGACAGGATCTTTGACTCTGCTCAAGGAGAAACAGATCCAGCTCCCTGAAAATCACGTGATCCCGTCGGCCGAGGAACTAAAGAAGAAGAAATATTTCAAGTGGCACAACTCCACATCCCATGCCACTAACGATTGCAAAGTCTTCAGGCAACAAATCCAGTCGGCAATTGAGGCCGAGAAATTGAAGTTTGCCGATTCAAGCCGGCCGATGAAGGTAGACAGCAACCCTTTCCCGGTCAACACAGTTCAAGCCGGCCCCAGGCGAGCCGATCGATAGGACAGAATGGCGCACGGCTTAGTCAACACATCAATCGGGGCCAAGGCAGAAGGCGGGCCGACTGGACATCACGCCGCGCCAATCAACATGGTGCGCCACGTTATCAGATCGGCTGCCCGATGGCCAGTCCACGACGACAGCCGACGCCGCTCTCAGCACCGGTCTCGGCGGGAAGAAGCTTGCGATGAAGCACCTCGTCGGCGCGAGCCGGAAACCCAAAACCGCCGGTACAAGGCAAGCCACAACAGTGCCGATCCGCATTGGCATTGTGATTTTTTTAGGTACTGCTCGGAATCCGGCATGAGGCTGCCGACACTGCACGACTGCCCGGCGTGCAACGATCACCTCAACGACGAACACATGAACTCATTGGCTGAAAGCCCAACCCGGTTCGTTCCGAGAGCCATGCGGCTAAATCAGAGGCGACGGTCCGTCCATGATTGGCTCGGCCCGATCCATCAAGACTTCTTTGTCGATGAAGACAATAACAACAACAACCGCGACGACGAATAGGCCGACGACGAGGAATCGACCAATCCCCAATGGTGCTCATACGATCTCTTCACAAAGACGCAGAAAAGAAGAATCCAACGACTCAAGCGTGAAGGGAGAGAAGATGAAGTTCGACAAATGATCCACGAACAGCGCCATCCGCTAGGTAAGATCAAAAGGCGATGGATTCCCAAAGAGAAAACCACCACAGCCGATGAGGAGCAAGCCTAGGAGAGTCCAGCCGATCAAGCCAGGAGGAAGGCCAAAGGGAAAGGCAAAGTTTCTGCATCGGTCAACATGGTGTTCATACTGCCAGCCAAATTCAATGTTCCTGAAGCCAATGCAGACACCATCGAGGACGACTTAGTGAAACTAGCAATCTCACCAGACCAAGCTATTTTCGACAAACCCGAAGGGACCGAAAATCGGCACCTAAAGCCGTTGTACGTTAAAGGATTCGTCAACGGCAAGCCGATGTCCAAGATGCTAGTTGATGGGGGAGCTGCAGTCAACCTCATGCCCTACGCAACATTCAAAAAATTAGGCAAAGGAGCCGAAGACCTGATAAAGACCAATCAGAAACCAAAGGCGTCCTGAACGTCGAACTTACCATCGGAAACAAGACCATGCCCACAACATTCTTTGTCATCGACGGGAAGGGGTCTTATGGCCTGCAGCTCGGAAGGGACTGGATACACGCTAATTGTTGCGTTCCTTCTACAATGCACCAGAGCCTGATCCAATGGGACGGCGACAAGATTGAGATCGTACCAGCCGACAGGTCAGTTAGCGTCGTCTGTGCCGATTTGCCGCTTTGGGAAATCGAAGGCATCGATTGTTTGTCTGGAAAAATCTGGCAAGCCGATTTTCTAAATGTGTCCAATTTCACAATACAACCGATTGGAGATGATGAGCCGCAGCTGCTGCTCTGAACAAGACATGGTGGAGGGCTCAAGCATCTTCGGCATGGACACCGCAGACGAAGACGATGGCAAGCTCGGGCAAGGTTTCACGTCGGCCGACGAATTAGAAGAAATTGACATCGGCTCTGGTGACAAGCCGAGGCCGACATATATTAGCAAAAATCTATCTCCTCATTGTAGATCCCAGCTTATTGATTTGTTAAAAGAATATAAAGATTGTTCTGATTGGGAGTATGTCGAGATGCCCGGCCTTAGCCGATCAATAGTGGTCCATCAACTGCCGATTAAGGCAGACTATCGGCCGTTCAAACAGCCTCCGAGGAGGTTTAAGGCCGATATGTACGATGTAATCAAAGCCAAAATCACTCGGCTATACGATGCGGGATTCATTCGGCCTTGCTGATACGTCGAGTGGGTCTCAAACATTGTCCCAGTGTTGAAGAAAAACGGTAAACTTAGGGTATGCATCGATTTCAGGGATCTAAACAAGGCCACCCCTAAAGATGAATATCCAATGCCAATAGCCGATTTGCTCGTCGATGTTGCTTCAGGCCACAAAATTATTAGTTTTATAGACGACAATGCAAGTTATAATCAGATATTTATGGCTGACGAGGACATCCACAAGACGGAACAGGAAGGTGTTGAAGTTGTCGTTCCAAAAGTACGTCGCAGCCGACAGAAGCGGCTCATCTTTCTCCATGCTGGCGATGGACAAGGCCAAGCACTGGGCTATTCCAGTTTCCTCCCACTAAGTGTACTTAGCCGATTGCACCCTCTTATACCATTCAATCCAGGCTGTGTCTGTGGTCGGCCACGATTTGAAGGTCCCATTCCAGTGGGCTAGGGATGGTTTCCTGCGTTGTAGGGGATTCTGTTGGTTTCGGCAATGATTACATCGGCTGGGTCAGTGTTGCCGATGGGGACGAGAAAGTACCTCTTTTCTTGGGTCAAACTTGGTATGACCACTTGATGTGACAGGTGCTACAGTTTAAAAGAGAAAAAAAATGCTAATCAAGAACGGCTAAAGGCATAATGAATGCAACAACGCTAGGAGGTGTGGCTGGAAAAGGAATCTAAAGAAGAAGAGTTTTGGACCGACGGGCGTACCTCAGGGAACTCGACAGCGGCGGCGGCCGGTGCGGCGGCGGCGGCTGGTGCGACGGCGGTGCTCGATGCGGCGGCGGTGTTGGAAGCCATTTGGGTCGTAGGAGACGGAGATGGATCCTGATTCGCGAGGAACGCCGGGAGGTGATGAAGGACGCCGGTGAATCGCCGGAGAGGAGAGAAGAGGAAACATCTTGTTTGCGAAGTGTTTTGAGTGCGCTTTGAAGGCGTGATTGTTTCGGTCGAGGCAAAGGGCTATTTAAAGGGCACTTGGGGCAACCAAAGCGGTTTAGGTCAGAAAAAAGCAAAAATTTGAACAGGCAACAAATCCGTAACACTTCGTATCACGGACTTGGAGGACATGTGTTAACACCTAAATTTGGTAATTAAATCCCTAAGTCCTGGTAAGGATGAAGCAGAATCGGATCAGCTGGTCTGACGGAGAAACAGAGGCCGCATCGGTTGAGAAGCGATCGGTTGTAAAGCCAATCGGCTAAAGTTGAATCGGGCAAGAGAGGCCGCAAGCCGATTCTAGGTTCAGAGAAGATAAAACAGTTTCTGGTGCAGATGTTTGAAGATAAATAGAAGATTTGGTTATCAGTTTGTGCGTTAAAAGATATTGACATCTATGGATAGAGTCCTGTAACGATAATTGTATCTGTAGATTAGGAGTTTGTTTAAACTGTTTATTGTAATGCGGCGTGGGTCCTTCCCGGGATATCGTCGTATTTTAAATAGTAGTTTAGATAGAGTCCAGGGTCTGTACAGATAATGTTATCTTGGGTATAAATAGGACCCGAGACCCCCTGTAATTAATAATCACAATCAATCAAACAACCTTCGGCGCATCGCCAAACCTTTTCTTCAGACGAGCAAATGATTTGGCTACGGCTGCATCATTTCGATCCCTAAATCTAGGTAAATGTTTGTCATTAGTGGTATGTTCTGCTGATTCTAGTGTTTTCATCGTAATGACATATTAGATTCAGGGGTTTATACTACGCTATTTACCATATATTGCATATAAATTGGAGCAATGTTTAGATCTATCCTGTCATCGGCCAGTTCTATCAAGAATCCACAGCCGATAGGGCTAGATTCAAAGGTTGGACTAGTTTATATGCGGTATCCACCGTCTCGAGAGGTATAAATCAGCTACAATAGATCAGGCTGTTCTTTTTATACTTAATGTTGCATCAACATTGAACTATTAAGTCGTTTTTAGAACTCCCAATGATCTATTTTGTTAGATTTATATGTTTAGAGACAGTGCCGGGGTTTCACCGGTCTTATCTGCCCTAATATATTTTTAGTATGTTTATTACTAGATTTATGTTAGGACTGTCTCTTATATTAAGATCCCATTCTTGTCGGACATCATAAGCCGAAATCGGCATACTATCAACAACCGACGGCCGATTTCCCAGGCTAATCATCTGGTTCAAGAATGATATCTTTTCATAAGAATCATCGGAGCACTAGCCGATCCATAGTTAGTTTTCCAGTATCGGCTAGGTTATCAATACGTATATTTATTATCCTTTACTGTATTTGGGTTAAGCGGTTGATGTTGTCTCGGTATAGCCGATCCACTCCAGTCGCTTAGCTTAAATATATTTTGGGTTAGATAGCATATATATGCTCATGGATTCCCTCAGCCGATCCAATGAGGACCTAACCTAACACTTAATGCATATGTCTTTGTTATTATTGTTGGTTGACAGATCAAACCAACTGGCACGCCCTGTACCGCACAGACAGCTGAGAAGGACCCGCACTGGAGCTAAGCAGATCTCCCGGGCCAGCGCGTGAGAGAAATTTCTCGTCAACAGTTACACATTTTTTGCATTTAGCCTTTTTTTTGCAAATTCAAAAAACGTCCAAAATGTCAACGGAGATCAAGACCATGAGCCACGTCACAAAAACACCCTCTTGGAGGGAGATTTTTAAAAATCGTAGAAGAACGACGGGGACATTTTTGCTAATGTTGAAAACAGGAAATTAGTAAAATTAGTGTTGTAAATCTTTTAAGAATAAAATTAAAAATAAAAAAAATTCGACGGGAATCGAACGAGGAAGATGACGAAATGGTGTACTGGTGTAGGCTTCGGCCCAACAAAGCATGGGCTTGGCCCAAATTGGAGCCCATCGTTAGGCTATTTGTCGTCTCGGCCCATTTATATGGGCCGTGGACCATGATGTCATGAATTCTTCGCAGCCTCACACTTCAACCCAATTTTCCAGGTATGGAGTGTAGGAGAGAACATGGAATGATGCTGGCTTCAAATAGTTTCAAAACACCAATTTGAACAAAAATTGTGTTTGTTCAGGAGATAGCGATACAGGTGATAGTTGTTATATATATATATATATATATATATATATATATATATATATATATATATATATATATATATATATATAACCAAGAAACCCTAGGGTATCTTATATCTGAATTTGATGATTGGTCACATATTAGAAAATCAGCTCGAGCGGCTCGTATCCTCTATTTCTCCATATAACTATAATTCACTTACTGCATCAATTATTATAAAGGAGCTTTCTTTCATGTATAGTCTTATCTTCAAACTGTGATAGTCATTGAATTGAAGTGTTTATAAAACATCAATCGTTTGAACAATGTCTGATGAGTGATCCTCAAATGATTATATTGATCCATAATCACACACACATGATACCCGAGTAAGAGCAAGTATAGGGTTCATTTGATGCCTCTAAAAATGTTATCATATCTGCTTTTTTTAGTATGGCATTGTTGACTATTTACATAAGACAATGTCTTGATAATTCGTTTTACTCAAAATTTTAGTGTAAATATTATCGATGGGCTATAAATGTCTATGATATTTGTAGAGTATGAGGATCGTTTGTGGTAGGATATACGTGAGGTTGAGGTAAAAGAGACAAGAGACCGATATTTTTAGACAAGTTCGAGCTCCTTAACTAACAAGTAATAGTTTACTCCTGTTGAGCGAAGCCGGTGTTGCCTTTATATATTAGTATCTTACGAACATAATATTTGGAATGACCTAATTTAGTCTATGTAGGCTTGGCGGCATGAAACTCTCGTACGTAGTCAACGGTTAGTGTAGTATTCTTTCTTGAACATGATCTCGACGAGATCGGAGGTAGCTCTAGGTCCCTCGTGTCGGTCTTTATGGTTTTAGATTGGGTTTGTTTAGGTTTATCTTGGATTATCTAGATTTTTATTGTTCTTCTCCCTCTCCTCCTTGAGGGTTTGTATTTATATCTTCGGATATTCCCTTATTTAAGTAGAACTAGAAACTAAATATGAATACGATCTGAATAGTCTTTGTCCTGTCTAGCAGAACTCTACTTCTTTTTTATCCGAAATACCTTTCGTATACGAGGTTTAATTTCATATAAATATTGGTATATGGTGAGTCCCATGAAAGCTATCATAAGAAATCCTAGATATGTCTTATCCATAACATACAAATATGTAATATGTAAAAGTTTAAGTTAAGATTATAGTTTTTTATAAAACAAGTCACAATAAAAATTATATATATATATATATAATTTACTTGAGTAAGACAAATAGTCAAACGTCATGTTAAAAGTCAAAGTATTATACATTTAAAACAAATAGAGTACCACGTAAGATTGGGTGATGGGGGTGAAAGATAGAAGCCAGAAGAGAGATGATGAGCTATCCATTATGCAAGAGGCAACATTTCACAATCTTAAAAAGAATGCAAAGGAAAATTAAGATATTACGAGAGTGAATCAACAAAGAATTATTAAGATTTATGGGTTAGAGATAAAGTATTATACATATTACATTTTATTTTAATTAATAAGTACTACTCATATACCTGATATGTATAAACGTATAAGTGATAATTACAGCGGCCAGATGGGTGCATCAGGTTAGGATAGTGCTCTGCCGGATATCTAGGAAACTGTCCCCACCCGCAGAACTGCAGACCGATCGATAAGATATTTCGGGAAAAATCTAGGACTTGTCAACTGCAGCCACACAGACCTAGCAAAGATATTTTTGCCTCCTGGGTGTATGCGTATCGCCGGAGAAAGGAGACGCGCGGGTGCATGCGTGGAGCAACCACTGAACCACACCACACCACGCCGCCTCCAACAGCACAGCAATCTTCCTGCGTCCCCACGTTTCGATCGATCCACACTACACCACCCCCAAAGAGATGACGAAGAGAACGAGCTAAAAAAAAAAGAAGCTATGTAGCCAGTGGCCACGACCGCTTCACTTGTCGTCTCGCCCGCAAGCTGCTCGATCAACCATCCACTTGTACAGTAACATCTCGCCGAACCGGTCGGCCATCCACTGCGCCTGCCTAGCTTTGCTATGCTAGCTAAGTACCTTTCGCTGATTGATCTGACAATCTCCTCTCTCTCGTCAGTCTCGTTGCAGAATGTCCGGTTCTCGCACGGCACAAGGCCCAAGGCCACGCTTACAAAACCAACCAAACACAACCCATGCTGCGCGATCGGGGCGGGACGATGTGGACGTCCGCTGCGAGCCTGGCCGTACGTAGCGCGGAAAAGCTTTTAAACGTATACTCACTCGCTCGGAACGCGCCGGGAGATCGTCTAGAAAAAAAGATCGGTGTGTAGCGTGTAGCGTAATCGAGATCAGGCGAGAAATATCTCTCTACTTGGAAAGATATTTCCGGCGATTTGCGTGGCCGGTCCGTGCGCCACCATCCGCGGCCACTAGCGGATCGTGCGGCCGTCATCGAGCATGTCGCGCGCACGCATGCTTGGCCATCGGTCCATCCAGCGGTCCAGCCCCATCCACAATATTCACGCCGCCGCACGCGCACGCATCATGTACGACGGAGCTGTAAGAACCGACTGTATAACGTTAATTTGACAAAAAGCCCCATGTCGTCATGCATTAAAGGAGGAGAGAGAGCGAACCCGTCGTATGGCGAGAAGAGAGGCTTGGCTTTGCTCCAACGTCTCGTTGCCGGCTGAGCGCATCGTTGTATCATAAGAAGTTAGTGATTTTCATCTCTAGCAATCTTCCAGAAACTTGTGAATATAAAACCTGTATTGAAATGTCGCGAGAAAGTAGCTGTGCTGATTTATTTTGCAGGACATGCACTTTTTTTTCAAAAGTTGTTTCAAAGCTGAAGCATGAGGCAAAAGTCTCTGTCAACGACTACTGCAAGAAATATAAAAATATTTTTATTTGACTTATAAATAACATTATATTATATTACATTATATATTAATATATCATTTAAATGGTTATATGAAATACTGCAACCATGATCATGTTATTTTGGCTTGATCTATTTGTGTCATTAAGCATCACAATAGTTTATATAAATAATATTAACACCTAATACATAGTTCACTGCACATTCTATCTATTTAGCCCTATGACATTACCATATAAACAACAAACCGTCTATAAATTTGTGCATGCTATCCAATTATTACACCATTTTGCCCAAGTTATAGCTAGCCACCCAACCGTCAACCAACCAGTCATCGATCCACCTTTCCACCGGCCGAATCGGCCACCCCAGCAGCGAAAAGCAGAGGCGCACACAGTTTCAAAATATCTCGGTATCCAACTATCCAAATGCATGACTTCTCTGGCAGCAGCAGCAATAACAAAGGTCATCAAATGCGTCGACAGGTTTATGCCGCGCCACGTGAACTCGACCCCTCGTCTGTCCATTATAACTACTGCACTGTAGCTATTGCCCCCACGAATTTTGCGATGTTGTTGCTTGCAACTTGGTGGCAAGTAATTTCGCCTTGTTATATATGCTGTAATGCTTGTTAGAGACTTCAAAAATAATAATTAATAGATAGTTTTTTATGTGCATTCTTAACGATTTAAAAATTATTAGTAATAAAAAAACTAAAAAGTTAACTAGGAAAATTTAATTTTTAAATTTAAATTTTGGTTACGACTAAAAATACAGGAATAAACAATGGAGTTGGTGGCAACTACTACCATGCATTCGACGGCGAGCGTTGTTAGTCCGTCAAGATATTCAGCGAGATGACGTGCCATGTCATTGGTCAGTTTGGCTCCCGTGAGATTGATCGAGTCGAGTCGAGTCGAGTCCTACCTTGGAGGCTCAGAAACGTGGGGCGGCCGGCCACGCCAAGTGGGGTTGTTTCGGGAGCGAGCGAGACCCGCCGACCCCACCACCGACGACGGCCACCACACAAAACGGCCGCGACGCGACCTCGTCTCCTCCTCCGCGTGGCAACGAGGCAACATTGCAAGAAACGGCCATTGGCCCGTGGACAATCCACGGCATGCAGTCGCCGCGCACTTGTGTGGTTGGAGCCCAGAAATATCTAGCAGCCAGAGCCAGTGTTACGTACTACTACTACTATACTACTGTGCTTGTGGTAATTGTAGCTTAACAATGTGTAAGTGGAGTACAGCTGCGGCATTATTCTGTGTGGATCGGATCGGAGCTCGTGGCCCAGGATGTGTGTTGGAGGAATTTGGATATTCTTCAAGCAAGTATTGTTCGGCTTGTCCGAAAAGTTGTTTTCACTAGTGCTACTGCTATACTACCAGTAGTACTACTTCTAACTCTCCTCCACCTTCTTTTTGTGTGTGTGCGACATTGTTGGGTGTTGTTGGTGCATGGAGGACACAAGATGGTTGATGTAGGACAGAACCGGTCGAATCAATCTCGTCCATTCTTTTTTTCACCTCCATCTGCCATCTCAAACAAACAACCACTCTTTTCCCTAAAAAATAGTTTGCATTCACAATATTACTACGGACCCCTTAATATCATAAGCTATATACTGTACTACCGGTCCTAAAACATAAACAATTTTGACAATTCATATTAGATGAAAAAAGTTTGTATTCACAAGATTACTACTGCACTCTAATATGATAAGCTATATACTGCTACCCTGTTTTAAAATATACTTCAGGGAATATTTTGCTTTCAAGAGGCATGATTAATTATGAGGAGGAAACCCTTCCAGAATCCTCCTGATAAATATCTACCCATCCGTCACGGGCTTTGCTCACGGTGTCAAGCGCTCAAATGGGTCAAGCAGATATTTCCAAGCCACTAAACCATACGCTAATTATCCTCCACCACGAGTCCCACTCCCACCCCAGATATTATCGTGGACCGGACGAAACTCCAACCACTAGCCCCACCGCCAAGAAAATACTCCCATCTGCACCCCGGGCCCACCCGCTCCTCTCTCGCCCATCCCCAGCCGCACGATTAAACAAAGCGGAGGCCGGCCCGCCCATCCTCAGCCACACGATTACCCCACGCACCGCCACGCCACGTGTCGCCCCGCTCGGCCGTAAGATCGGTTCCCTTTTCCTCCGGGCCTACCACGTGTCCTCCCGCGAGAGAAAATATCGGCCTCGACCCCTCGGCTCGACTCCTCGGCGCGCGGGGGAAACAGGAAATATCCCAACCACTGACGCGGCGCACGCCACGTCAACGTGGGCCCCCACCGACGAGGCCCACTTCCTCGTGGGCTGCATATCGTTCGCGCGCGTGACGTGGCGGCCCCGCCCACCGGTCGAGTGTTACGCAGATATTTCGTGCGCGGAGCTCACGTACTCCCCCCTCACCTGCCACCGCCTCGCGAACCCGCTGGCAGGTGGGCCCGAGGGATCTACTGGCCCACGTGTCGGTGAAGCGGAGTTGCGTGTGTGGCAGTGGGGGGGGTATATACATGCCTTCCCCTGGCGAACGAACTCTTTCGGCTTTGTCGTGTCGCCCACCCTGGCATTTGGTTTTCGCGAACTCGAACCAATCCATTTTCCAAGTGGCGAGCTCGAGGATGGAAGGAGAGAGAAGGGAGAGCTGGTTGCGCGGTGAAAGGGTAGTTACCGCCGCGGGCGGCTCCGGCGAGGAGGAGGAGGAGGAGGAGAGGGCAGAGCGGCGGGGAATGGGGGTAGGAGTGGAGGAGAGGAAGGTGGTGGACTTGGAGGACGGAGATGGGGAGGATGCGGCGATGGCGGCGGCGGCGGGATCGAGCAGGGAGACGCGGATGCTGCCGAGGATGCCGGTGCGGGTGCTGCTCGCCGAGGGAGACGACTCCACGCGGCACATCATCTGCGCTCTGCTCCGCAAGTGCGGGTACCGAGGTGAGCGTCGTCGCACGGCCGTGTGAGCTCGTCGCTGTTTTGTTTTGATCCGGTTAAATTGCTTGAATATATTTATGGTTCGATTATGGCTTGTCTGTAATTTAGTAAGCAGTTTCGCGTTTACGAGTTGCTAATCGCACTAGTGAAGTTGACATCTGTAAAACTGTTAGAGTACGTGGCAGCCGATTTTACTGCGTTCAGTCTGATCTGTGGAGTGTTGCCGTAGTGATTGTTGTCGGTAATGGAGTATGTCATGGTATGCTGTGGGATATGACAATTTAATCAGGATATGCTGATTTTGGTCTGTAGTTGTAACTCCTTGCTCTCTGTTTCTTTTTCTTTATTTGGCCAGAGCTGCTTCAGTAGACGGAAGCATTGTTCTCTAGTCGAATACATATGAAATTTGGTGTAGTGTAGCCTATTCGTCAGGAATACATAAGTTGATGCATTTAACGAATAATAACAAAATTTTTACCCGCAAAAAAATGTAATTGTATTTTAACGATCCATTTCATGAAATTGGAGGTATCTTGTGTTGAACTGAAATAATTACACATGTCTATTTGTTTTTCCCTTGAAGCAAAATGATTACTCGTATATTTAAGCCTTTTTTTGGTCTGAGTTAGAGCTGAAAAATGCAGCTTCCTCTTTTAGAACGAAAAAAAAAGGAAATTTGTTTTAAAAGACAGTTATTTTAGGCATGTTCCTTCTTTTCTGATCTCTTGGTTTGTTCTCCTATTCTCTGGGATCTTGGTTAAATTATACTGTTATTTTCTTCATGTATCTTACGCAACATATTTGGTGTTGCAGTTGCAGCAGCCTCTGATGGTGTGAAAGCGTGGGACATACTAAAGGAAAAATCTTTCAATATAGACCTTGTTTTAACTGAAGTTGAACTTCCCTTGATGTCTGGGTTCCTGCTGCTCTCCACGATCATGGAACATGACGCATGCAAGAATATCCCTGTCATAAGTATGTATCCAACTTGAGTCTGTCATGCCTTCCTCATATCTTTTCTAATCCCATTACTTGATTACTTAATTTGATGCTTCTTTTTTCTTTTGGTCTCAGTGATGTCTTCAAATGATTCCGTTAGCATGGTTTTCAAATGCATGCTAAAGGGTGCTGCAGATTTCCTTGTTAAGCCAATACGGAAGAATGAGTTAAGGAACTTGTGGCAGCATGTTTGGAGAAAACAACTGGTAAGACCACATATTTGCAACGTTTTTGCATGACTGCATTTGCTTTCTCGTTTTTATATATTATAATTAAAAAGTTAGGTTCTGCATTTTTGACGAAACTAATCAAGAAACTTCAACTACTCTGTTTTACAGTCAAGCGGTGTTCTTGATGTGCAGCATATTCAACAAGAAAATAATCTTACAGAAAGGCATGAGCAGAAGACTGGAGTGACGAAAGCTGAACATGTGACTGAAAATATTGTCCACAGAAACATGGAATGCAGTGAACAAGAAAGTGATGCTCAGGTAAGTTTTAGAACCAGTTAACATGACGTTGTCTACCTATTCTTTTTTCTTCCTGCTCATGTTTTGCCCAAAGTTAGTTTTGCGTATAAAATTTCAATCATTAGCCACATACAAGATTTGTGCTGTATCATTTTGCATTGCCCAGCTATGACCGAACTGTAACACTTCCATCACCTGATGTTTTGTCCAAAAGCAGTTTCATTACCCACACGATAAAAATGGTATTAGTTCATGTGAAAGAAGTATTTAACCCTTCAGATCTGCATTAATGTTGGTGAACTAATTTATCAATTTTTCAAGTCAGGTGGGTAATGGAACTGTGTTTTGAGTGAGAATAGTATTTTCTTGTCAGCAAAATGTCACAGTTTGGTCCTCTTGGGTATTGCAAAATGGAGTACATATGCCAACAGTAAGGTAAGTTTTTTTGGCTGCTTGCAGGATCAGAATGCGGTCCACATGAACAGTTTGATAAAGCCTATTACTTGTTTTGTTTCAAGTACTGGATATTTGATGTTACATACTTGAGCTGAGTCTGTAGCATATGTTACTGTCTTCAAGACATCATACTGCATAGTTTTTGTATCCTTAGCAGTAGGGACTGTCGTTATTATGCTGAGTTCAGATCTCTTCACTGTTGTCCATGGAGTGAATTTTGGGTTCCCTCTTGCAGAGTTCATGTACAAGGTCAGAACTGGAGGCTGACAGTAGGCACACCAATAATTTACTGGAATATAAGCAGCCAATGGGAAGGCATTTCTCCAAGCATGACCACAAGAACACCGAGAAAAACGGATCGACTAAAATTCAAAGTAACAAAACATCCTTCATTGTTTGTTTTCTCTGTTATTTCCGTATCATTCTTCTACACTGAAAGTGGTCATATCATCAGTTATCTTTTGAATGCATTTTTTCTAATATTACCTTCTCATTTTGCAGCAATTAATGATGGTAACTTGATTCCACGGAGGGAGGAGAATGCATCACCAAGGAGGATGACATGTTCGAATGATATTAATTGTGAGAAAGCTTCCAGAGATATGGAGCTAGTTCATATTATTGATAATCAGCAGAAGAATAACACACTTATGGAGATGGATGTTGTGAGAACAAATTCCCACGGAAATGATGACAAGTGCTTCTCCATCCCAGCACACCAGTTAGAACTTTCTCTCAGAAGATCTGACTACAGTAGATCAGAGAACCAGGAGAAAAATGAACGAAGAACACTGAACCACTCAACTTCATCTCCATTTTCCTTGTAAGTGTTTGTTATTGTAACATTTGTTCTGTCATTCCTAAGTTGTGCATAGTTGTTATGTTTGTGTTGATGTTTTTTCTTACCGCGCCATCGACATTTCATCATTTATTTTTTTGCATAATCCCTCTTTTAGTGCCTTTAAACAATCTAACTTACTGCATAACTTGCTCAGTTTTACCAGGAGTCAATATATGAGATCTCACTTCCGATCATTTCTTTTTTCATAGGTATAACTGCAGGACTGCATCATCTTCCGTTAATGCTGGTGATGCTCAGGCATGTAGCACCTCGGCAACACATATAGATCTTGAAAATAAAAATGGAGAATCCACAACTCCCTCTCAAGACAAAAGGGAAACAAATCAACCTCCCATTAGAGTTGTACCATTTCCTGTTCCTGTTGGAGGGCTCACATTTGATGGGCAGCCATTCTGGACCGGTGCACCCGTGGCATCCCTTTTCTATCCACAATCAGCTCCTCCCATTTGGAATAGCAAAACATCTACCTGGCAGGATGCAACCACACAAGCAACTTCTCTGCAGCAGAATGGCCCAAAAGATACGGATCCTAAGCAGGTTGAAAATGCAGAAGAACGAACAGCTCGGAGTCATCAAAGTGCTAATAGGAAACATCTCCGCATTGAAATTCCTACAGATGAGCCACGGCATGTTTCTCCTACAACTGGTGAAAGCGGGAGCAGCACTGTACTGGACAGCGCCAGAAAAACGCTCAGTGGTAGCGTCTGTGACAGCTCTTCCAATCACATGATTGCCCCTACTGAATCATCAAATGTTGTTCCTGAAAATCCTAGCTCTGAAGGTTTACGCCACCTGAGCCAACGAGAGGCTGCACTGAACAAGTTCCGGCTTAAGAGGAAAGACAGATGCTTTGAGAAGAAGGTAGGTCACAAGCAACTAATCTTGCCATTTTATTCCAATCAACCTGTCGTATTGCTGAATAGAAGTAGAAACCGCGGTTTTACATTTTTTACATTCCTGCGCAGGTGCGGTACCAGAGCAGGAAGCTACTCGCGGAGCAGCGACCGCGGGTTAAGGGTCAGTTTGTTCGGCAAGATCATAGTGTCCAAGGCAGCTAAGGTTGTCCAAACTGGAGGAGATTGCTGTGCCACGGTTATCCTGGTGGTCAGTGTCAGATTTTGTTTGAAGAGTTAAGTATAATTGCACTGGCCTACGTCAGCAGTGTATGCTGGTGATGCATATATATATATATACAGGCTAACTTCGTGTGCTAGGTTAGGCTCTGGACCTCGTACATTTGTAGAGTTTGTCCGTAGGGATCATATTTTGTTTCAGATCTAGATAAGCTGCGTCTATCATGTAGCACGCGTATTTATGTTTTGTAAACTGTAACTAGCCAACAGTCTAACGTGTAAGCTGGACGAACTCGTGTGTGTGGATGTAAGGTGTCAAGGATGTCCAAAGACATGTTTTTGTACAGTTTCTTACACTGAACATCGGTGGTGTAGTTTCAGACTTTCAGTAAAGCTTGTGATGCTTCAGAAGAAGTGTTCTTTTGTGAAACGTGTACGTTTTAACAGGATGAAATGGTGATATCGCTCCTCATTTTGGCTCGGTTAGTGCACATGGTTCTAAAAAGTTATATTCACTACCTAGAGCCTATGTGTTGCAATGAAAAAAACTCTGTACGTTGCAATGAAAAACAAAACCTCTGCGTTGCAATGAAAATAAAACCCGTACGTTGTAATAATGAAAATAAAACCGATTACAATAAAACCCGTACGTTGTAATAAAATTTTTACCTTATTACATTAATTAATAAACATTTATCTAATTTAAGTAATATTATATATTTTTATTAAATAAGTAGATAATTTTAAAATTTGAAAAAAGTGAGATAACTTATTGAAAGGTGAAGATGACGTAACAGTAAAGCTCACATAATATGAGAATGAACACTATCATCACTAAATAGTGTATATATTCAATATAATGCCTGCTGATCGAGAAGTTGTAAATTTCAGTAAATGTTTTAAAGTTGATTTTGCAAGTATTCCGGCTAGCTACTGGTAAAAAATTCAAAATTTTCCTATGAAATTTGGTATAGCCAGTTCCAAAATTTACCGTGGGCGGTTTAATTTCACTGGAGCGCCCGGCAAAAAGGATTTGGATGGGCCAGTGTGCGGAGTGTTAGATTTCGACGACCAAGCCCATATCTTTTCCTTTGGGATGGCAACAGGCCCAAGAATCTGACTAGTCCAAATCCTTTGTGGGCTAACCTTGCTTCATTTCCCGTGGACTACAGCCCATTGGCAGTAACGCCACTACTTCAGTAGCATCATTTTTTACTTTATATTTTTTATTTAAATATGTATATGTATATTTTTCATATTTCTACATATCTATACATAACGACTTACGAAAGGGTGTTATTCTCTATAAATACGATTTTTATGATATGACAAACGACCATTGACAAGACCTAACAATCGTCTGTTGGAAGGCTTGTCATTTTGCTGGCGCCCTGCCGTCTTCTATAACTACCACCCGCATGGGCAGAGGTGCCATTGTCGAACAAAAAAATTGTTATTCTACCATCATCAAAACAAGGCTTTGCTAAAATACCACTCCGTAATTAGGATTCGCCAGAATGCCACTCTATCTATGGGCTTTGCCCAAATGCCATTTTCTCCCAACTCTCCCTTTCCTCCCATCTTTGCTGACCAAAATGCCCTTAGTTGAATTGTGTAGATTACAGAGTACAAACACGTGGGAGCAGCGACCGAGCGACGGGACAACGTGAGAAAGGGGCAATGGCGATAGAGAGGCAAGCCAATAGCAGGGCGAAAATGGAGCAGCGGCTTGATTGTGCGGGAGGAGGTGCATCGACAAGCCCGCACGAGGGGATGGGTGGCGCGAGAAGAGGAGGTGCTGCTATGAGGTGACACGCAGGGAAGAGGGCGGCTCGAGAAGAGGTGTGGCGGTGGGGCGATGCGTGGGGAAAACACGAGGGGACGAGAGCAGCGAGAACCCTAGCTCCTAGGCCACTGCTGCCTACTCGACTAAGATGGGGAAATTTTGATTATTTGATCTTCTTTAATTCAACTAGGGGCATTTTGGTCAGCAAAAATGGAAGAAAAATATATACAACTTTCATATTTCAGAAACGAAAGAAAATGGTATTTGCACGAAGCCCTCAATTGAGAGTGGCATTTCAAAGTAGTATTTTAGCGAAGTCTCATTTTAATGACGATAAAATGTCATTTTTCTTCGCTAGACTACACCAAAGTTTACGCTTTAATAAATGTGTTACTCAACTCTGAAGATCAAATTAGAGTCTACTAGGCAGTAGACCAGTAATTGCCAGTGGTATTAATACCACTGAAGCCTCCATTACTTCAGCAGATCCCATCCATCATCTGTTCCTACGTCTCGTCACACATGCTTACGTGCAAACGGAAAGAGATCCCCTGCTGTACTGCCTCTGACGTTGAGTGACTAACCTATGAGCCTAATTTGTGTGGGACCCACATGTCAGTCATTCATACACGTGCAAACGTCTCTGCCTGCTTCGCTTTTCCAGGCTTCCAGCTCAGTACTCCGCCCGCAACGGCGAGGCTAGCGTCACGGCAGCCGCAGCGACGTACCATGCATCAGCAGCCGCAGCGCCTATTGGCTTCTTCTTCTTCAGCCGAGCGCGCGCGCCACTCCGTTTGTCCGAGCTCGCGGCCGCTTTTCCAAACTGCTCACGAATCCACGATCCGTCCATCCAGATGGCATCCTCCTCCTCCTCGGCGCCGCCTCGCGTGCTGCGTGAAGGTGCAGCTGCGAGCGATGCCATCGCGTGCGGAACACGCGAGGTGGAAAAAGGAAGGACGCCGAGACGAGGTCGGGTTAGAGCGGCGCATAGCGAGAGATCTAGCTGGCATCGTCGTGTCGATGGACGTCTCCAGGAAGATGCAGTTCTGCGAGGCCCACGACCGGGCTCGCTGCCGCCGCCGCCTCGCGAAGACGGCCCTCGTCGTTGCCGCCCTCGCCGCCGCCGTCGCGCTCGTGCTGTACCTCGTCTACCGCCCCGTGAGGCCTCAGGCGTCCGTGGCGCGCGCCGCCGTGTACCGCCTCGCCAGCGTCAATGGCTCCTTATCGTCGTTCCCGTCCCCGGCGCCCGCGCACGAGCTCGCGGCGAGCATGCAGTTCACGCTGCTGCTCCACAACCCCAGCGACAGAGCCTCGCTGCTCTACGACGGGCTCGTCGCCTACGCGGCGTACCGCGGGGAGTCGGTCACGCCGCCGGCCCCGCTCCCACCCGTGGTGCAGGACCGCGGCGCGGACGTGGCGCTGTCGCCGCTGCTCGGCGGCGCGGCCGTGGCGGTGTCGCCGAACGCGGCGCGCGCGCTGGCAGCGGACTGCACGGCGCGGCGGGTGCAGCTCCGGCTCGTCGTCATGGGCAGGGTCAAGTACAGGAGCGGGCCGTTCAGGAGCGGGTGGCGCGACCTGTACGTGCGGTGCAACGTCATCGTCGGGCTGAGCACGGAGGCCGCGGTGGCCGGCGGCGGCGACGTGCCGCTTCTCGAGTACCCCCGGTGCGCGGTGGATGCTTGAGCGACATGCTGCTTCGATCGTCTGCTCTGAATTCTGATCGATTTTGTGGTTGAAAATAAGGAATTTCACAAAGAATAAATGTTGTCTTGCAAACTGGTTACTACCTCGACATGTTACTAGTACTCACAACTCCAATAGAGCTAGCTAGTACAACTTTGAATTCATCGAATCATCTAGCGGTTTGTGAATTCCATTCTTACGAAATCCAGATGAAGCGCCGGTTAGATTTTCTTGTGGGTGTCCACCCAGATTCATGTATAAGACTTGATATAAGACTTGGCATTAATATTACATTTATGGATACGTCAACATCGAGATGTTTATATAGAATTAGGATGTGGTATATCGACTTCAAAAGTGTAAATAGAGATAGGATGTACGATTGTTTATATGTACTATATTTTAAAAAATCAAAATGAAACAGAGTTTAGCACTTAACATCCTAAATTAATTTTTGGCTTATTTTACATCCTTTACTAATTAAAATGTGTTTCACTTTACTACTAATAGTATTTCTCTTCTTTATTTTTCTTTATACAAGCTGTATTTTAAGCTAAATTTTTAAGACATAGATGACACCATTATCAAAATTCTAAAATATTTTTCAAAACGGTCATGACTATTTCCTTGAAAATTAAAACCTCAATATTTAAATATATCCTAGTGTTTTCAACCTATCTTAATGGTGATAAAAGATTTAAAAAATATTAAGAGATAAGTTATAATGCATCTAACAATCCTTTCAAACTTTTGTGAAAATTACAATATATATAGAGATGAGAGAATAGAAATACATTCGAGAGAGTAAGATGAACCGTTTTTAATAGTTTGGAGTATAAAATGAGGAAAAATGCTTAGGGGGTTTAGTGCTTCAATTTTCCAATGTGATCTGTGCTTCTTTGGAATAAGTTCCTAAATTTTTTCCTCGCAAAATAAATTCCTAGTAGGTTTTTAGTTGATTTCTCATTTCTCACACGAGAGATAACTTTGTGAACAAAATTCTCTATCTATAATTCTTCCAAAGTCCTATACCTTTTATTTTGTGGTGCGTCCAAACAAACACGGTTGAATATTTCTCAAGTTATAGAATACTCTTAAGGATTTAAGGAGACAAGATCCTATGACGCCATGATAACCGATGTGACGTCCCGGAATAATTGGTTGATGAAAAAAAAAGGATAAAGAGAAAGAGGTAGTGGGCTGGTTTCTTTGGTTGTGGGCCAAGCAAAGCAGGCTAGCTAGGGTAGCATGCAGCCGCAGCAGCAGCGGTCGGCCTTGGGCCTTGCTAAGTCCATGGCGAGCAAGCAGCAGTAGTGCTTACGGCAGCAAAAGCAGCCGCCGGTCTCAACCCAGATTCATTTAGTTTTTTATGGGAAAGAGAGTGAAATACTTTGGTAAATTTCTCGTTTTTTTATCATTTTCACAAACTTTTTTTCATATATATATATATATATATCAAATTTATAATAATTAATACTTAATTAATTATATGTTAATGATGTTCATGTTTTGCATGTGGCAAAAAAGCTTAGCCAGTTTACCTTTTTGACAAAGCATTAGGTTTTGTTCTTTTCTAATTAAAATATATATTTTATCTCGTTTTTTATTAGTATGCATTTTAAATGGTGCATTTAATGTAAAAATTTTGTATATAAAAATTACTTTAAAATAAAAAATTTTATTGTTCAAGTCTATAATAGTTTTCTATTTTCGCTCTAACTTTACTTTTATCTTTTATCTTTAGTAAATAGAAACACCACATTACTTTAGTACTACGTCCGTGGTTTGGCTGGAGATGCTGTAGTTTAAATAGGATGATACCTGATGACTATATCACGAAGTTTAAACTTTTCGCGTGATGTGAAAACGCAGGGTGTTGCAATATAGTTGCAACTGATCCCTGCATGAATAAGGCTGCATATGCATTATAAGAAGCGTTTAGGGCCCTATCGAAACTGATTATTGTGAATAAGGATTAACCGCACATAAAATGAGAAACATGATTAGATATGATTAATTAAGTATTAATTTATAAAAAATTAATAAATAAATTTGTTAGATTTTTTAAAGCAACTTTCATATAAAATTTTTCATACGAAACGTATCATTTAACCATTTAAAAAACGTGTTAACGAAAAAAGAGAAAAATAGTGTTTCGAAAATCGGTTTTGATCGGACCCTTAATGTAGGATCCTAATGATAGTACAATATACATTTAAACTTCAAAATTTTGGTCAACAATCAAATACACATAATAGAAGTGAACGGGTAGAAATGTTTTTTTTAAAGAAATATCACGCATGGCTCGTGGATAATTTTAAATTTCTAGTAAATGCTTTTAAATTTGGGTCCACTCACCCAACGACAGATGACCCACATATCTGATCGCTGGCCATCGTCCTAGATCTACAATGGGTACTGCTATACATTCAATAAAACTTTTTACCATCAACATACCATGCCTTTCAATCTTTTATAGATGCGATAAATATAAGGTCCAACATGTTTCCATGGCCCAATCAATTACTATGGTTATCTCAAAATAAGTTTATTCTTCATCCTGTTGACGCAAAATTTATGTCCGGTCGATGGTGTCAAATCTATATTGATGCGAACCATATCGACAAACACAATGGCCTGAAAGATCTATTTAACTTCAGTGTATGTTCTGAAATTTTGATGAGATGCAGGCATGCTGCAACTGACAAAATATATAAACTGATGACCTAAGAGATGATCGGCTAAAAGACCAATGTCGATGAAACGAAGCCTGGGTCCTGCTGAGAGATCCAAAAGATATGTGTCAATCGATATCCAATAGCCTGATGTAGAATCGGCCGATAGCGTGATAACCGATATCCAATAGTTGTTGATAGCCGATATAGTGATACTAGTTGATGTTGTTAGGATTTTGAACAATCGGCTATATGTCCGATGTAGATTATGATACTTGAATAAATAATGATATAAAGACAATCGGCTGATAATAATGTAATAAGATATTGAACCAATCGGCTGATATAAATGTGATAAAGAACCAATCAACCGACATAGATATAATGAAGCAAGTATCCAATAAACCAATCGACCGATAATAATATAATATAATAAATGTTGATCCGATGGTTAAAGCATATATCAGCTGAAAATCTGATGTCATTAAATGCAAATGATTAAATAATCAATGAAACCTTTGCTGCAATCGACTAAAACCAACTTGTATATAATCCTTATAAGACTATGCAACACTTCAATAACTCATCGGTTGAAACCTCGATAAAAAAATGATTGATGTCTACTGACTTAAATAAATCTAACTTATAACCACAACCTCATAGGTCGGACCTAACCGATGCATCATAAAGTTGATAATTGCATAATATATTTAAACCAAACGATATGACACCGATCAAAGTAGTCATGTTAAATTTAACCAACACAGTAAAACCATCAAAGAGAAATTTAACACATCAGATATGATCGATTAACTCTTCGATGAAACATTAGCATAAACCTATTGGCTTAACAAGACAGATATCAATAACAATCTAGTAGATCAGACCTAATCGATGCAACATGGAATTGTATATGATAATATAATACTCAATAAGCCGATAAATTTGTCTAATGTGATAGATATAACAATTCTATCTAAAGCACATTATGTTTAAAAACATCAACTTGATGAGAATATCATACAAACCGAGAAAGTCCTAACTAAGCTGATATGACTATAAACAATAATGAAAATAAAGATAGAGATGATATACCAGATAGGCAACGCTTGCGTCGGCCCGATTAGAATGTCGGACTCAAACGAGAAAGTCCTAGCCACACCAACGCAAATGAAGATGACGAGACTCGCTTCTTGCCGAAGATCGAACTCAATCGATGCAGGTCATACTAAAAAATAAGAATTCATCAAAATAAAACCTAGAAGAGTAGGGTGGCGATGCGTCGAAAGTAATTGTATATTGATACGTGAAGATAGTTTATAAAGACCCTCGGTTCACATATTTATATCCATAGGCTAATATGAGTCCTAATTTGAATGACACAAGCTTTTCTAAAGATAAAAAAACATAAATCCTAATTAATAGATAAATTAAGCTGTCATACAGTGGTCTTCACGTTTTTTTTTGAACTCGGTCTCTTCTGGATAAATTTTTATCAGATGATTGATCTCTTCCCTTAACCGAATGGAACCTTACCAAAGGTGTTAACACATCCATATCACACACATCAATACAAAACAAAAAGACTAAGAATACCATACTTTATCAAATCCCAATGCAATTATTCCTCACTTTATCTGTTCCCAATACAATTATTTTTTACTTTAAACTTTAATGTAATAGTTACTCTAAAAATAAACTTATTTTGAGAGAAATAAAGAAAGCTAAAAATAAACTTGCAAGATTGGATCGTACCAACTTTATCGTATGCATAATAATTTCCATCTACGACAAAGCAATCACCATTTGTTGGATAGTTTCACTTTAATATTTTATGATACGAAGTACAATTTAAAATGTGATAAAATATTTACCATCAGAAAGAGTTTTTCAGGTTATATAGGTACAAAGATCTCGCTTGAATCTAAGAATCCGAAACGATTCCTTAGTCATGAGGGTGTGTGGCACGCATATTCAATATACCAGTGAGGTGATGGTTGGTGGTAACACTGTCTGCCTCGATGGATTGATGGTTGGAGGGTGTGAAGGAACTTAAAAAGGCTGTGCTTTAGGATTATTTTTCGAAAGTATATGTAGGGCATTCATAATGACGGGGATGTTCTTTTTTAGAAATAAAAGAATGAAGTGACACATCTTTTGGACCTCTATATGGTATGATTTTTGAAAACCTTTCTGTGTACGTATTTCTTTTAAAAAAATGGATTCAAACTTATTTTGTCAGCTTCATAATAGTTGATGCATTCTTTTTACATTGGTTACACAATTGTTCAGATAACAAATCAAGACAGACAACATCCTCTATCGTATACTGTATCAATTGGGATAAGTTTGTCGATTGTGATAGGTCTCATATTTGATCTCTCGACCTATCAATCATCATACTTATCGTATCATGGTTCATGTCATACTGATACTATAGCCGGTAGACTTTTAAGTCCAGTGTTTCTTTATGTTCATATCTATATAAAAATAAGTTTGGGTTCTTGTTAGATGGTGAACCGTGAACGTGCACTTATGAAGAGTGTAAGAAGTCTGGATTTCTCATGATACGCAAAATCCGAACATACACAAGTAGGCAGTAGGTGTAAAATTTGGTTGGTTTGCGACGACAGTAACTGTTGCAGTATCGAGGAAGAGCCCTGTTTCCTGTTAGCTTTTCAAGCACCGACGATTTCATGAACACCGACAGAACGAGATGCATGCACAGCATGGGTACCCAAGAGCGAGTTGAGCTAGCGAGCCTAATGTGATTCAAATTCATAGAACATTTCGGTTGCAGGAAAAGACAGGAAACGTGTCGCATCTCTTCGATAATTAAGCAACTTTTGCTGCTGTCTTGTTGGTCCTCTTCCCCAGTCACATCTCACTAATCTATATGTAGGACCATATAATATGTATACATATCCTTGCCAAAAGAAAAATATCACGTTGAATACATGTAGTTCCTTCGGCTAGGGTCACCATAGAAAATCATTGTTTCGTCGAAAAAGTCCATGTTTCATGCCTTTTCTCACTGTATCCAGATTGATACTGATCGAGCGCCCTACCACGTGCTACAGTATATGGGCTGATGTGAACATCATTCGCCATAGTATAATAGTAGTATAAGGTGTTTGTTACGAATGCGATGTGTTGTCTGATCTCGAATTCTCAATCTCTCATGACAGGTCTTTTTTTTCTACGAGAACTCTCATTACAAGTTGGCTAGATTTTGTTATTAAAATGTCAGTAACTATTATTCGTCAGGCTTAACGAAACGTATTCTCAAAATTTCCAGGTTAGTTAGTCAAGTATAGTTAACTTCTAGCCAAATTTGTTACAAGATACTAAAAAATTACGGTGTTTGCCGTTAGTCACCGCAAAAGCTCGGTTACACGGATACACATGTCAAAACTACAGGGTGTTTGCCCACATGTCATTTGCCACAACCTCTCTCTATCTTCTCCCCCATCTCCATTTTAGACCAGTTTGACATAGCAACTTTCAACTTTAACTTATCTATAATTAGAGTTATGTCAAACGATATATATTTTTTATTTTTGACGGAGTTAATATAGTTGTTTCACAAAATTGTACTACGGGATGAAGGTGGGTTTTTGCCGCTTCACCGCTCCACTCCATCCAAAAGACCTATTACCCTTTAATTTTTTTATGTATTTATGAGATATACCACTAAACTACCCCTTCACACTCCCTCTCCTCTTGTTCTTCCTCCTGATCGGATGGCTAGGCAACGACCGACCACGGGGACCGACGATGGCGGCGTTTTGGTGGCACGTATGGGCGATGACCGGTCGTGGGGATTGACGGCGACGGTTGGGTGGCGCGGCTTCTAGGCTACTTGGAGACACGCGAGTAGGGGTGAAAATGGTACGGATAATATCCGGATTCTGTCCGAAAAATCGGATACGGATAGTGTCATCCGGATAATTTTCGGATAATTTCGGATTCGAAAACGGAAACGGATATTTTTTCTCGGATATGGATACGAATACGGTAGAGACATTATCCGGCGGATAGCGGATACGGTCGGATAATATCCGCATACCTCAAAAATCGGATATGGATATTGTCAGTCGGATAATTTTCGGATAATTTCATATTCGAAAACGGAAACGGATAATTTTTCTCGGATACGGATACGAATACGGTAGAGACATTATCCGGCAGATAGTGGATACGGTCGGATAATATCCGGATACCTCATCGGATAATATCCGGACCCTAGGTGTGAAGCCTTTGGCCAGCCGGCTCATGATCATAACTCCATAAGCCCAACAAAAAAACACTATTTTGTGATAAACTATTTAAATTATGATATACACTTATGTGAGTGAATTATTTTTTATTATGAATGTCTAAAATTACTATGCTTGATTTATAATGATATTTGATATGAAAGATAATATGGTTATGAAATTAGTAAAACAATGTTGATATGGATATTTAAAATTTATCATATATGTTGCTTAGCTGAAAAATTATAAATATTGATTAGTTTGAGAAGGTTTAATATTCCGATCAATATCCGTTACCGTATTTGTTTCGATTCGTATCCGTTTCGTATTTGTTTCCGATATTATTTGTTTCCGTTTTCGTATCCGAGGTTTCCGATTCCGAATCCGATTCCGAAAAAAATATGAAAACAAATACGGTATATCTAGTTTCCGACCGTATCCGATCCGTTTTCATCCCTACACGCGAGGGCAGCAGTACGGCACGTGGGCTGAACGTCGATAGCGTTGACAGGGCGCGAGCGCGGGCTGAACGGCGGCACATGACGACGGCATCAGCAGGACCATGGGACACCAGGTGTTTGACGAAATGGCAAAATGAGACGTGGTGACGTGAAGCTGATCAATCTAGACAAACACTTTCATACCTAGCTCCAGGTCCTATAGCAGCCAGCTCTCACTAGAGTTAGAGTTTAGAGTTAGGATTTGGAGCTTGGAGCCAGCTTAACAACAAAATTTGGTGGAGTTTTTTTAGTGAATTTGGTTAAAGAAAAAAGGCGATCAACAAATGAAAGTTTATCCTCAAGAGACTAAGTTCAAGAAGAAATCATGAAGACCAATACATGTCAGTTTAACTCTATCTATTAATTAGGAAGGATTTAGTAACGTTCTTTTCATCTTTAAAAAGTTTTATCTAGTATCCAATCATGGCTTGTATCTTTCCTTATATCTTTAGAAAACATATGTCGTGTTCGATCAGAATTTATATCAACCTCAACCCAAGAATATAAACATGTACATCCGGAGTCTTTGTAAGACATCTTTACAGATCAATACAATTACTTTCGGTGCATCGCCACCTTTTACTCTCGGCTAGTTCTTAGTTTCGAGTTGGGCTGCATCGTTTCGATCTTCGGCGAGGAAGTAAGTTCCATCAACTTCGCTTGTATCGACGTGGCTAGAACTTTCTCGGTTAATGCAAGCGTTGCCTATCTGATATATTGATTCTATCTTTAATTGCATCGCTATTTAGAGTCGCATCGATTTATTTAGGAATTTCTCGGTTAGGTCCGATATTCTGACTAAGTTAATGTTTCTTTAACTGTACTGTTGTTTTAGATAGATTTGGTATATCCATCACGTTTGTATAGATCTATTGGTTAAATATGTTTTTTTAATAATCTCCAATCTTATATTATCTCGTTTAGTACGATAAGTTAATTTTTACTAAGCCGATAGGTTTCTATGCAATGTTTCATCAGAGTTCTAGCCGATGGGTTACCTTGTTACTATTTCTAAATATTGTATCAGCTTATATTTAGATTCATACATTCATTAGTTTAATCTATCTTTATCAACTTCAATCTTATATTGTCTCGGTTCATTTCGATCTATCAAGATTGTCTTGGATAAAGAATGTTTTATTAATGATTATATATAATTTGGTTTTAGTCGATGATAACATAAATATCATTTTTATCTAATTATTTGAATATATATTGAATCTATAGCCGATTGATCAAAACCCTATTGACATCGACCGGCCTCGCTACACCACATCGGTCTATTGACCAATCAACTTTTTAATCTCATACGATCTGTCTATATATCTTATTAATTATATAATCAAACTAACTTGTTTGTCTTAAACTTAATTAACAGGATCTACACCGAAGTTAAGCAAATCTTTAAGGTCTTTATGTGTTACGATACATTTTACGTCAACAAAGCGATATGAAACAGGACTATACTCTCTCCTCTCATGCTTAGATGACGCAATGGCGATGAGGTTAGGGGCGAGCAAGCTAGCGAAGCAAAGAAAGGCATGTAGTATGGGGCTGGAGCTAGGATGACGAACCGGCAACAGCAAGGAGCACAAGGACGCATAGTTGAAGGAGCAAAGTGTGAGAGCTTGATCGGCGGAACAAGCTCTTCTCACGTAAGGTTGTTAAAATCACAATCCTAAATTGGAACCAGATGTGTCTGTGTACTAGGATACAATTATAGAATAAAATTAGTAAAATCGCAGATTCTACCTACTATATCATAGAATCAGACCCCTTAATTACAATCGTAAGGTCATATAATAGGATCGATATTCTGACAACCTTGCTCATGGGTGCTCGAGCGAGCCCTCGTAGGTGGAGAAGCCTGAGTGTGCATGGTCAAAAAAATGAGCTTGAGCGCATGCGGCTAACGGAGTGAGTTTGTGTGTGCAATAGAGTGTGTATGGAGCAGGGAAGTTTGCCTAAGCGGCAAGTGAGCGTGTGGACGGATAAGTTCACTCGGCCCTTGTATGGAGATCAGGAGGTGGAGTTGTATGATGGGAGAAAGGTGCGATGTTTGACAACTATCTTCTACACAATCTGAGTGTTTAAGAGAAAAACTCATTTTCACATTATCTTGTAAGAAATACGATACATTTTAAAGTGATGGGTGACAAATGTTGTCTAACTTATTTTGTGCATGTGTGTTGTTACTTCAGATAAAGAACCACAACTACTTATTACAGACTGAAAAAAAAAGGACAAGACGACGTTTAGTAAGATGATTACAGGGTTTATCTTTTTGGTTGAGTGCCGTATATCCTAATCAATGCGTACAATGGTGTTCGTCATTTTTTTCAAAATTATTGTTTAATATTTGAATTATTTAAAATCATTTGAAATTTCACTCTCAACATATGTTTTCTTCCCGCATTAAAACTAAAAATTTGACGTCTTTCGATTAATTTTCGAAAAAAACGTAGTGAACCTGATAATTACTCGTACTGGATGGACCGGGTGGCTCTGCTTTGCACGCATAAACGTGATTTTTTTTTGGCTGAAAACTACGGGGTACTTTGCAGCTCACCCACCGTGGAATTTGGATATGCACACACACCACATACGACATCCGTAGTACGAGCGAGAGCCGAGAGCTCAACAACTCTCGTTGCATACTTGCACTGGCTCTGGCTGCAACTGCATGCAAATCTCAAATCCACAACAACACACGCCTGACCGTGACCGCGTTGAACGGGGATGCATGTTAACCGGAAGCAGCCACGCGGCCGGTGAATCGCCGTGCGTATACCGCGCGCGGAACGTGGATCAGCGCGACATGCCGGCCGCGGCAGCGTGCGGGCCAGGCGATCGAGACAGCAAACCGTGCCTTGTAAGCATCACGGAAATGAAGCCCACACGCCGGTGCATCCACGCCGCCTAGCTAAATTTGGCCCGGTGTCCTCTCCAGTTTCCTGACGACGACTGCATCCTGAAACTGGTAGCAGCAGTAGTAGTAGTAAAATACAATGAGCCTATTTATAGATTGGTACGATTTTGAAGATACATTTAATTTGTTATTAAATATTGGTATTATGAAAAAAATTTGAACAACAACATATTTAATCTATTTTATTAAAATTTGATAATGTTTTTAACTTGTCGAAATTTTGATATTATCAACATTTGAAATGTTTATTTTAACAGCAATATGAACTAGCACTAAAATTTACTGCCCAGCGAAAAACAGTAAAATTTACGGGGTATGCAGCTCAGCGCCGCTTCGATTCGATCCGTGGATTATTTACCGGAATTCACCTATGGATTATTTACGGGCCTGCGAATTCTCGCTTGGAGTTGCACGGCGAACGTCTCCGGCCGCCTCTGGCGAATCTGCAGCCTTCCACCGGCAGCCAGCCCGGCATATCGGAGCAGAATTAACTATTCAGATTTTGAGAATTCAGATAGAGATTTTATTAATTGTGGTGTTTTGTAACAGAATAGATGCAGTATATGTCCTGCACGTTGGGCCTCAATATTGGAAGTGTGATCATCTCAGATGGGATCCTAAGCTTGACTTCCGTCGATATACGACATCGAAGTTAACTATGCAACTGATCAATGCGTATTATATTACCATGTCGCTAAAAACAGAAGCAATGAACCGGATCGATGAAGTTTTGCAGCTCTCGTTCATCCTGTTTGGTCCGTGGGCTGTGGGCACGCTACGGGTACAAAGATGATAACCATGAACTAGTTTCCTACTATTTTCATCATCCGACTGTCAAAACCAATTATCAAAACACTATTCCTCTCACACTTTTTAAACGATTAAATAATATGTTTCATATGAAATTTTTTATATAAAAGTTGCTTAAAAATCTAATAAATTTATTTATTAATTTTTTATATATTAATATTTAATTACTTGTATGTTAATCATGTTTTTCGTTTTACGTGTGGGACAAACCGAAAATCACAAACGATCGCAGCCTATAAGTCGCATGGCCGCATTTGCCGAGATGTTAGAGTACGTGAAGAATGATCCTTCTTCAGTTAGACCGAGAAAATTAAGATTCCACGACTAGCATATCGATCGCTTAAGTGAGTGTGCCTTAGCACGAGCTGAGCTCGCACGCATCGCGGAGGATTCAGTCAAAAATATGATCACTCGCGCACGCATGCATTTCAGAAAAGCACGGATGCGCCTAGCTCGCAAGCAACAACGCCGTGCAGTAGCTTTACACCATGTAATCACACTAGATGGAATCGTGTGTGGAACGATCACTTGATCCCCCCCCCCCTCTCCCCTGTTTTGTCAACGAGTTACTTACTCCAAATGGTGAGCACACTGCGGTGCAACGTACATAACACAAAATTACAATCCCAAGCAGACGCAGCCCCCATATATTGCAGGGTCAAACCAAATGAAGTGGTCTCCACTAAAGTAACCGCCCGGGTGTCTTTGGGTAGAAATTCTGCAAGTTACGTCGATTTTTAGCACGTTTCAAGGGGAAAATAGTTACAGATAAAGTTGTTGTGGGATACACGTGTCCATTATAACCGGACGTAAAATTTTGAATCGGGCACGCGCGGTCCGATCCTGTAGCAGAGAGAGGCCACCACCGCACGGCCAAGCGTTCCACCCCTCCCACTTGCACGGCACGCGGTGACCGTTTCCTCCCACGCCGCCGCGACCGCGAGACGAGACGAGACGAGAGGAGAGACCGTGGCGTGGCGAGCGGCGACGACGCGAGCGGCGAGCTTTCCCGCTCGCGCACACAACCGCGACGTTTCCCGATCCCGCACTCCACCCCAACACGCATCCACCAACACTAACACAACACTCTTCTGCTCACTACCACGCGGCTCTCTCTTATAATCACCAACCTGGAGCTGAACTGACCGAGAAGCCAATCGGTACTAGCCAGCCATCCGCGAAGGAACCGATCGAGCCAAATTCTGATCGATCGGCCGTCCGGTCTCCCGGTTGAGGCGTGCAAGGCTCGTGCTTTCGCCGAGAGGAGTAATTAGCCGCCTCCAGCCTCCAGTGATCCAGCTTGATTAATAAGTAAGCCTACTTGAATCGTCTCTTGGTTGTTAGGCTTTACTGCTGGCTACCTAGGACTAGCAGATCGAGGGAGCAAACATGGCTGCTGCTACGACTTCGACCATGTCCCTGCTTCCTCCCATCACCCAGCAGCGGTGGCACGCCGCCGACTCGGTCGTCGTCCTCGCCGGCCGGCGCCACGACTCAATGCGCCGGCGCTGCCGATACGTCGTGCCGGTTCGTACACCATCCTGATCTCTCTCTCTCTCTCTCTCTCTCTCTCTCTCTCTCTGGTTGATCGTGGCAAAATTGTACTAATGAAATGTATATGGTGCAGAGGGCGAGGCTGTTCGGGCCGGCGATCTTCGAGGCGTCGAAGCTGAAGGTGCTGTTCCTCGGGGTGGACGAGGAGAAGCACCCGGGGAAGCTGCCGCGGACGTACACGCTGACGCACAGCGACGTGACGGCGAGGCTGACGCTGGCGGTGTCGCACACCATCAACCGGGCGCAGCTGCAGGGGTGGTACAACAAGCTGCAGCGGGACGAGGTGGTGGCGGAGTGGAAGAAAGTGCAGGGCCACATGTCGCTGCACGTCCACTGCCACATCTCCGGCGGCCACGTCCTCCTCGACCTCATCGCCGGCCTCCGCTACTACATCTTCCGCAAGGAGCTCCCCGTGGTACGCCTCGCCACAACGTGTCCCCCTTCCTCATCGCTCATCTTCTTTCAGCCTTGGAGACCACAAGCTTTTTTTGCCTTTGCTTTTGTCGTCCCTTTCTTTTTTGCAATCAAGGCGCTCTCCCAGAAATTGATGGCATCCAACAATTCTTGTCTGCTAAAGCACGCATATCCCTTGAGTTTCTAGAGCTGATTTTAGCCATTGTTAGTTGCACGTAGAACTGAACTAGCAGTGAAATTAATCAACTGTTCAAAGTTGCACGCCCACTTGACACGTGCCATACAGGACTTGGAAGTTCAGATGTGAGAATCAAAATCGAATTTTTGATCAGCTTCCTGAAATTGATTCGAGCATAATTAATCACTTGCTTAATGTGTGTGTTCTGTTCTCGTGATTGACCGTTGACTCGGCCTATGTCCCGGCCAGGTTCTGAAGGCGTTCGTCCACGGCGACGGCAACCTGTTCAGCCGGCACCCGGAGCTGGAGGAGGCCACCGTGTGGGTCTACTTCCACTCCAACCTCCCCCGCTTCAACCGCGTCGAGTGCTGGGGCCCGCTCCGCGACGCCGAAGCGCCGGCCGAGGAAGACGCCGCCGCCGCCGCCGCCGCCGGCGCTGTCGCCGCGGCGGCGCAGATGCCCGCGGGCGAGTGGCCGCGGCGGTGCCCGGGGCAGTGCGACTGCTGCTTCCCGTCATACAGCCTCATCCCCTGGCCGCACCAGCACGACGTGGCCGCCGCCGCTGACGGCCAGACGCAGCAGTGATGGCGGCGACGACGACGCGCCGCCGAGTAGCTGCACTACAGGGTTCGTAGATTAGCGAGCGAATTCGTTTGGTTGCCAAGGTACACCTACACGCGACGCTGGCACGCAATGCATTGGCGCCAAAGACGCTGCGTGCTTTGCGTTAAATTCTTTAATTATTCGTAGTAGCCTTTAGCTCAGCTCAGCAACAGCTTATGCTTGATTAGCTTAGGGGGAATGAGTGTGTTGAGCTTGTAAATACAAGAACACAAGTAGTAGATGGCAAGCAAACATCCATGGCTGCAAAAATCATGGCATATTGGCATCGTTATTTGGGGGAAATAGAAAATCGATGATGCAGTAGATGGTACTGCAAAATGGCAATTAGATGAAGAAGACACACAAATGCAGATCTCGTTTCATTTGTACATTCTACAGTCTATGTCCATCAGACATGACTGGATTTGTATAGCAAATTAGTAGCAACTAATAAGTGTGGATTAATTATGAAACACGATTGATTAATTATAAGATCACACTCAGTTTGGCGAGTCATGCGATTCTTTTTCCTGCAAACCCAACGAACCATGATGTTCATGTCGCGATCAGAACATGTGTCGATATGACTCTCGAGTCTGGCCACCGCCAGACTCCGGAGACGTATGGAAGATGAACTGAAGAAGTCGTTGCAAGGTTGGTAATCTGGTACGGTTAAATACATGGCCGGTGCCAGTTGCGTCTCCGTGTGTTCTGAAGAAATGCGTTAACGGTAGCTTTCAGGCTTGCGTGCCGGCTTAATTTTGACGAAGCATTCAAGCTGGCGCTAGAACTCTCTCTCTCTACAGCGGATCGATCGATCACCGCATGAGTTGATGGATCGAATGGATGGTTGAGAGATAATTTTCGGTTTTAATTGCGTCATTGCTGGAATCTGCAACTTTGTCTGCAACCGTGATGTGGTGCTTTTTTTTTCCTATGGTGTGCTTGATGATGCGTGTAACTCTTGCATTTTCTGCTGCTATAAAACGACTCTTATGTTCTCTGTTACCCCTTTTTTTTCTGAAAGAAACCTATGCTCTCTCTCTCTATATCTGTAGTTCAAATTTAATTGGCTTGGTATAGACCAACATAGACAGTGATGGAACCAACATCACCAAAGATTTTATTATTAAATTCTTAAACTCTATGTCAACAGAAGATTTTATGAACTGATTGGCATAATAAGGTTCGGAGCTAGAAATCGTATATTTAGGTTCACATATTTGTGGAGCTAGAAATACCTAACTTCAAAAAAATCTTGGATTCGGAGCTATACTAACCAGGGCCAAGGTTCGGAGCTATACTAAACAGAGCCAAGGAAGTTAATTAAAGTAGAGTGCACAATGTTGGCCAAACGGGTCGCCCGGCACGACACGGTCCGGACACGCCCGCGACACGGCTCGCTAAGGCATGGCCCGTTAGGCATGGCTCCTGAAGCGGGCCGTGTCGTGCCGGCCCACGTGCGAACCCTTCGGCCCAAGCACGACCCACGGGGTGGTCGGGCCGTGCCGTACCGGCACGGGCTCGTTAATGGCCCATGGGCCAAGGTCGGCTTGGTGGCACGTTTGGTACTGTTTGGCCCATGGGCCAAGGTCGGCTTGCTACAGTAACATGCTACAGTACATGCTATAGTACATGTCATGTCGTGCAGACTCATGGTCTGAGGCGCTGACCCAGATACGACACGGGCAAACGGGCCGTGTCGCCACGGCCCACAGGCCGATGTGTCGGGTCGTGCCAGGCCGAGCTACAATACACCCGTGCTCGGGCCAGCTCGGCTAGACACGATCCATTTGGCCAGCACTAAAAGTGCATTTCACATTGGGTTTCTTATTTTTACTAAAGTTTAACCTGGAACCACCCTTAACCAATCTTTTCACTTTAGATCATTCTTTCTTACCTTTTGTTTCATTTGGACCACTTCTGTCCTCGAGCATTTCTATCTCTTCTTCTCGTAGAGCTAGAGTCACCAATTTCATCAATACTTTGACTTCTTCACACTTATCAGCCGTCGATCTTCTCACCAGTTAGTTGTGAGCAAACATAAGGGAAAAAATATTGGTTTAAAACGAAAAGATTGGTAACAAAAAGCCCAAAGTAAACTTTGGTAAAAATATGTGGCCCACTGTGCAATTCATTTGCGAGCTATGTGGTCCGAAGTCCAAACCAAGGATGTGATCATCACTGCCGAGATGGACCACAATTCCTGCCCAACCACGTGAGAGTCCAGGAAAGTTGGTCGAATTTGGCCCATACACATAGGTAGGCCTCGATTGGGCCCATCCAGAAGAGGCCTTAGCCAAGGCGAAAACCTACATGGTTCGTTTTGAAATAGGGCCAGATAGCCCAGCACCGGTTGCCTTGGATCTTCGGGTGCTTTCCCTTCCGTCCCAGGCTTCCCCACGCCACTCCCGTACCGTACTCCACTCTCGGGCTCTCGGAGGAGGGGAGAGGAAAAACGTGCCCTCTCCGGCGAGGCCACCTCGCCGCCGCGGCGGCCGGATCCGGACCCGGCGGAGGTGACCCGGATCCTCCCCTCGCTGGCGATGGCGAACTCGAAGCGGCTCCCGTACTCCACGGCCGCCGGCGGCGGCGGCGGAGGGAGACGCGGCGCCTCCGGCTCCGGCGTGGTGGCGCCGCTGGTGGTCCTCGTGTTCCTCTTCGTGCTCGCGCCGTCGATCTTCTTCGTCGCGCGCAATGGGGGTCACGTCCACGTCGCCTCAGGTTCTGGCTTGTATCCCCTCTTCCCCCTGATGCGCGGCGCTGTCGGTTGTTAATCGCGTCCTTCGTCGCGGCTGTAGGCGTCTAGATTGGGAATTTTTGTGGGGTGGGGAGTGAGGCGGGGTTAGATTTGTTCAGGTTGTGAGTTTGATAAGTTCCGCAGCGGTCTGAGGGATATTACTGGAATGGAATTCGATTCGATTCTAGTGGTTTAGTTACTGTTGTTAATTGCAACTGATGAGTTGTATTTACTGGCTAGGGTATGATTTTGGATAGAAATAGATAATTGGATCATGATGCTCTGTTTTGTAAACGAAAATTTAATCATGATCGCACTTTGAAGGAATCATGAGTTTTCAGCAGACTATTGAAGTTGTGATTCAAGTGATTTTGGAAACCATTTTCCTCTCTCTTGTAGTGTCACTTGTGCCATTGCTAGGTTAGATGTGTGAAGCCCCAGCTATTAAGAAGCTATGGCGCACAAGTGAATTGTGGATGTAATTTTAGTGCCAAAAGCCCATAAACAAGAAAACTACATTTATTAAGACCTGTAGGAACATTGTCAATGTTTTGTAGTATTTGAATACTGTTATACTGATTTGAAATAGATAAGTGATGTTGTATTTTGTTTACCTGCAGATCCCAAGGATAGGGAAGGTAATCAGGTATTTATCCATTCTGGGAACTAGTCAATTGCTTAGCCTAAATTTTGAGGGTCCATCTCACATGAAAGCTTTCTTGCAGGAAACAGATTGGCAAAAACAGCTGCCAACGAACAACCTGAAATCTATTTTGTCCAAGGAGGTCAGAATTGTCTTGTGACTTAGTAATATAGTTTCTTATCTTTAGTTTTTGGTTTCTTGGAAATGTAAAATGGTACATAACAGCATGCTCGTCTTTGCTATGCTACTAATTTCGCAAGGTCGTCCTCTCTGATTTGTCCTTGCAACTGTTTGCCTTTTCTCTGTTGTACCATGCTACTCACTATTGTTCCAAGTAGATTTGCATGCTCTGTCCTCTATCTGCTCTGTAATTCTGTTGCGAACATTTTGAGTTTTCAATTACCATCTACTGTTATTTGCATTGGAAACTGTCTTCTTGTTCAGAAGTGTCCTCAATTTTTCTGTGCTTTTAGTCTTATACATACCTTTTGGTCTCCAGATGATCGATGCTTTAGCTTCTAGTCAACAAGAAGCAGGCGCTTTGAGTGTTGATTTTTTCAGAAAACGTGCATCTCCCTCTTGGAAAACTGATGATCTAGTCAATGACCTGAGCAATGCTAGTTTGGATGTTGATGATAAGGTTAAATCTGAAAACAGTTCTTCAGAACATGATTTATCACTGACAGATAAAACACCCAAGGATGATACTGGTATAAAATAACCATGATTTTTTTTCAAAAGCACATTTTACATAGTTTGATTAGGTATTCAAGAAAATAAACTTCTTTTCTGTGCAGATGAACATCAAGTCGACGCAGCTGCAAAAAATGCTCGAAGGGTAAGCATGCTGGTCTTCTTGTATGTACATTGATACATTGTTGTTTGTTTCTATCATATACATTGATACATTTCTCTCCCTTGATACTGTTTGGTCACTAAAGAAACTAAGGGAGAGAAGGCGTGAAAAGAGGGCAATGGATTTGGTAAGGAAAGATGATGAAGCACGTGTTAAGTTGGAGAATGCTGCTATTGAACGATCAAAGGCTGTAGATTCTGCTGTCCTTGGGAAATACAGCATTTGGAGAAAAGAGAATGAGAATGAGAACTCAGATTCGACAGTTAGGTTGATGAGAGATCAGATTATTATGGCACGTGTTTATTCTGTGCTTGCTAAATCAAAGAACAAGAATGATCTTTATCAAGAGCTGCAAACCAGGATCAAGGAAAGCCAGCGGGCTGTTGGAGAGGCTAGTGCTGATTCTGACCTTCATCATAGGTTTGTGTCTAGTTTTACTTCATATATGATATCTATTCTTATTCTCCATCGTCACAAATAATCTACTTTTCAGTGCACCTGAGAAAATCAGAGTGATGGGTCAACTTCTTTCCAAGGCTAGAGAAGATGTGTATGATTGCAAGGCGGTAACTCAGAGACTTAGAGCTATGCTTCAGTCAGCAGACGAACAAGTCAGGAGCTTGAAGAAGCAGAGTACATTTCTCAGCCAGTTGGCCGCGAAAACAATTCCAAACAGCATTCATTGTTTGTCAATGCGCTTAACAATAGATTACTATCTCCTCCCATTGGAAAAAAGGAAGTTCCCGAGGAGCGAGAACTTGGAAAATCCAGAGCTCTACCACTATGCACTTTTCTCTGACAATGTTTTGGCTGCATCTGTTGTTGTGAACTCAACCATCATGAATGCTAAGGTAGTTTCCGTCTTCATTTTTAATCAAATGCAAAGTGTGATGATTGTTCTAACAGCTATATATGGCATAATTTTTCAGGAGCCTGAGAAGCATGTTTTCCATCTTGTGACTGATAAGTTGAACTTTGGAGCCATGAACATGTGGTTTTTGCTGAACCCACCTGGGAAGGCCACCATCCATGTTGAGAACGTAGATGAATTTAAGTGGTTGAACTCATCATACTGTCCTGTTTTACGGCAGCTTGAGTCTGCAGCCATGAAAGAGTATTATTTCAAGGCTGACCGCCCCACCACTCTCTCAGCTGGTTCTTCAAACCTAAAGTACCGTAACCCCAAGTACCTCTCCATGCTGAACCACTTAAGATTTTATCTCCCACAGGTCTATCCAAAGTTGGATAAGATACTTTTCCTTGATGATGACATAGTCGTGCAGAAAGATTTGACGGGATTATGGGATGTTGATCTTAATGGGAAGGTCAATGGTGCAGTGGAGACCTGTGGGGAGAGTTTCCATCGTTTTGACAAGTATCTTAACTTTTCAAATCCACATATCGCTCGGAACTTTGATCCAAATGCCTGTGGTTGGGCTTATGGAATGAACATCTTTGATCTGAAGGAGTGGAAGAAGAAAGATATCACTGGGATCTACCACAGGTGGCAAAACATGGTGAGATTACTACTTCCATGATTGGATCACATTGATTTAGAGATGTCATACAAAACGATTTAGTCTAACATTATTCTTGCTATTTTTTTTCCTAACAGAACGAAGACCGGGTTCTTTGGAAGCTTGGGACACTTCCACCTGGCCTCTTGACCTTCTACAAGTTGACGCATCCCCTTGACAAGTCGTGGCATGTCCTTGGATTAGGATACAACCCAAGCATTGACCGGTCAGAGATAGACAATGCTGCTGTTGTTCATTACAATGGTAATATGAAGCCATGGCTGGAGTTAGCTATGACCAAGTACAGACCATATTGGACAAGGTATATAAAGTATGATCACCCTTACATCCGTGGATGCAACTTGGCCGAGTAGATATGATGTAAAGCTGACGGAGATCACCCAGCCTGATCAGAAGTGGCCCTTCTCCTTGCGAAACGTGCTTCGATCGATCAAAGTATATTCTCCAAAAAATGAATGATGGATGTTCTCACGAACGTGTGTTATATAGGCTTACAGTAGTTCTTTCGTTCAATTGATGATGTGCAGTTTTGTTTGACCATCGACATTGTCAGGAGAAACCTGTTGAATGTGTGTTTAGGGTGGGTTGTTGCCATCGAAATTGTCAGGAGTATTGTTGGCAACTGACATTTGTCATCTGTGGAAGGGTGGAACTGTGGATCAAAGAAAATCTATCACGGGATGGGATGGGACGGGATGATATCTGACGAGTGACGACATGAATCATGGACGTGTGTATGCATATATATGAACTATTTTATACCTGGGATAGAATAGTTATTCTACACCCCTCAACTCACCCCATCATTCACCTCGGTCAAAGGCGGATCAAAGCGGCTCACGTTCAGGTAGACCTTGGTCAAAGGCGAACCAAAGCGGCTCACGTTCAATTAGACCTTAGTCAAATCTATCCATTGGCTTCCTCCACCATTCATTTCTATTCAGTAAAGGCTGGTTAAAGCGGCTCAAATTCAGTTAGATCTTGGTCAAATCTATCCGTTGACTTTCTTCACCATTTATTTCTTTTTGGCTTTCGTCTCATAGGAATGATGTAATAAGGTGATGTCCATCGTATAGTACCATCATGTCTGGCTCAAATTCAGTTAGACCTTTCTCCACCATTCATTTCTTTTCGGCTTTCGTCTTATAGGAATGCTTTCGTCTTATAGGAATGATGTAATAAGGTGATGTCCATCGTACAATAACATCATGTCTTACGTGTAGTAACGACGTTAAAATATTATTGAAATATAGTCATGACGGATATAAGCATTTTTCAAGCATAACATGACTCGAGAGATAATGCTCTTTTAAAGATTGTTTTTTTAAGTTGCTCTTCACAAACAATTCTACTACAACACTATTGTTACTACTGATTGTTTCGCGTTACTGTAATTTTATCATATTGTTAGTGTTATTGTAAAAATATAGAAATAACATATAAGAATGTATGACTGTAATCTTATTATATTGTTACTGCTATCTATTTGTTCTATGTTACGTAATTTCATCATAGTGTCATTATAAGAATATAGAAACAACCTATAAGAATGTACGATATTTTAAGTTTAACTCTGTATATGTATTGATACTATACTATACTAGTGTTTATTTCGAGTTACTACAATTGTTATGATGTTACTACCTGTTGTATAGTGACAAGTTGCACATAACACATCATATAAATTGTATGACAAGTTGCACATAACACATCATATAAATTGTACTAATAAGGTTATGTATATATGCAGTTAAAATACAACACTCTCCTTGTAATCAAAGGCACACGTAATGTGATATCTCTAAAATTTTCATCTTTAAACAATGATATCTTACATATCATATATTATATTATTTTTAACTGTTTGCATCATAATACTTTAAAAAGAGTTCTATGAAAAGATTCGTCATGACTATATTTTATCATTGTTATTACACGTAATATGTAATGTTATTGTATGGAGATCGTTATGTTACTGCACCGAGACAAAAATATTAAATAGATGGATGTGGAGGAAGTTAGCATGCGGATTTGACGTGGAGGAAGTTTGAATAATCAATTGATAGATTGCCGTTTCATGTTCATATATATACTGTTTTTTCTACCTTATGTTCTCTGATATACCGATATTCTCAAGTGAATAAATATTTTGCTTATTTTCATGGTGATATTCTGTTTCTTACCAAGCTGATTATTTTCTGCTCCTTATCAATATAAAACCATGTCGAGAATAATCATCATCTGATATTATGGGAGTAGGTACTCCCACTAATCCAAACAAGCAATCTACTGTACGGTGATTGTATTTGCGCATCAAGCATGCAAAGTGCAGTATCTGAAGTGAACTATCGTCAACACGTTGCTACTACTCTACTCCAGAACAAGTTACTTCGGAGATCAGAGAGATGGCCTCGTCGAGAAGGAAGTAGTAGTGGTGGTGGTACAGTGCACCGCCGGCGAAGTGGCGAGAAGGAACAACTAGTGGCTACGGCGATGGCATCTCCGCCTCCCTGCCGCCGCCACGGGAGCGAGACGAGCCTTCGACTAGAAGCTTCTCCCCAGCGCGCCGCGCTGTCGGTCCTTGCCACGCCCTCCCTTCTCCTTCATCCTCAGTGCCTCCCCTGCGCCGCCCCGCGGCGGCAGTTGGCCCGGCAGATGGCGAATCTGCGCCGGAAGCTGGTAAGCATGCCCGGCCTCGTATCCTTATTCAATCACTCGATCGAGCGGGAGCGGCGGCGGGACTCCCGCTGACGTGATCGTCTCGCAGTCCAGATCGAACCGCGTGAACCCTGGCCATCCCCGCCACCTTGCAATGCGTGAGGCGATGCGCCTCGCCGTCGCCGTACTTAGATGGCATCTCGCCGCGCCAGCAGCAGGTACGCGGCGCTTCCAGTACTTCTCCGCTTCCGGCCGAGTGCGCGTACATGCAGCACCATCGCCGAAGTGTCTCGCCATGGAGGTTTTCTCGAAGAAATTTGGTGATGGAAGTGGAACCGCAAAATAGCAGGTGATCAACGGATCGTCTAATCACGAGATGGTAAGCACACTAGTCATAATTTGATTCCTCATGTTCGATTGATTGATTTGAACCTAGCTTTCATCTCCGACGATTCGTACTTCGTAGACATAACGGTTTCCATTATTGTTTTTGGACAATTAACAGAAAAGGTAACCCAAAAACAGTACTCTCTTCCTGATTAGTTCTTCACAAGCCAGGACTCTGCTTAAAAATAAGGAGGTAACTATGCACATTTTGTCTCTTTTTCTTGTGTTGTTTTCTTTTCCTGATTAGTTCTTCACAAGCCAGGACTTTGCTTAAGGAGGAGGTCATTTATGCACATTTTGTCTGTATCATGCAGGCCTGAATTAGATTATGACCGACAAGCTGACTGACTGCAGAAATGCATATATACAGGTTGCACCATATAGAAGAAAACCTGACCCTCTGTTTCTTTCTCTGCAGGTGCAAGAGAAAAACATGGTCAACTTAAAGCAATTTGTTGGCTGTCTGTAATTATCACAAGCTTTCCATGAGGCTAATTGACCAACGGATGTCACATCTTGGTTTATTTATCAACAAATGGAAGCGGCACACGTCACGAGTTGATTAGGTATGAGTTCTTCCCTTTGTTTACTGGGTGAGCCTGCAGGCATTTGATCATTTCACTTGATGAGTTGATGATCTCAGAAAAAAGAATAAATGGCCGACTTGTTCAAGATTGTTTATTGGATAATTGAATTAAGCCATTTGATAGAACAACAGAATCTACGAATGTAGTTTGAATTGATCCTCTATTCCTCTCATACCTTAGGGCTGCTGCCCTGTTCCCTAAAGAAAATGAGCTAAGTCTCTCTGACCTGGTCGCTAGGATTGTGTCATGTAAGTGATCTAATATGTTGATGAGCAAGAGTGCGATCACCTGACCTTATGTTGTAAAAGCTGGAGGCCTCGTAAACAGTTAATCTTCTAAGGAAAATTAAGTATTTTTTCTAAATATCATCTCTATGAACATATAAAGGAATGTCAATTGGAACTTGTAGGGTGCCTGTGGAAATACCTTTTGTAGTTTCGTGACAGGTCTGGTTCTGTGTTGGACTAGTGGCTAGCACTGTGATTTTGCTCTTGATCAGGTAAAAATTTAAAACTGGTATACCCCAGTATGCAGAAATCATCTTCATACTTTTCAATAGGAAAGGGAGACATCTCTTTGCCTTATAGAGATGAACATAGAAGAAATTCAAACAATATACTGAATCTGTCTTCCTATTGGAATGCTGAATTGGTCCCTGACTTTATCTATCGCTTTTTTTTAGAACACGCATAAGAAATTGCGATCCGCAGTTGTCTTGTCTATTTCAAAATCTCTCTGAATCTGTTGGCACAGACTACCTCATGTTATTTTTTTAATAATGAAAATGATTTACATCTCCGGCTTTTGCCCTAAAACACACAACACAAATAAAAAAGACGATAAGTGATGAGACAAACCCCAACTCTCCCTTATTATTGCCTAGCGTTAAACCACATATATTCAACCAACAATTCTAATGAAACTATGCCACTCATAATGAAATAAGAGATCCTTCGCTACACGAATTCTAAAAGTATAGCATCATTACGCATACTGTTATGCTTCTCCTGTGATAGCATCGTAGACTAAAAATAGCGTCAATAAGAAAATATGAAGATAATCTGTATCGGGTTAAACAATTTTTTACCATTAAAAACTTTATCATTGCGGTAACACCAAATTAACCAACATAAAGCACTAGCTCCAATTAATATAATCATTTTTCATGGACCTAAGAACTCCTCCCACCTCCTGTTATTAGTTCTTCCATAGCTACAGTGCATTCAACCTAACCTTTATATATCTTTTCAAGTTAGAGACTGACCATATACGTATCCTTTGAAATCTTCAGTCTTCAACCGGCGTATATATTATACATTTGTATGAAATTAAATTCCATTCCGGGCACAGCTGCCATTATTTATTTAATTTGTCCTCAATATAATGGCCCTTCTAGAGACCACACCACATTTGCACAGCAGCGAGGGAGTGAAATCTCCAAAGAGAGGCAAGCACGAGGACAATTTTGTACGCGAGCGAAGCAGACAAGAACTCAAACAAGCAACCAAAGGTAGCATTTCTTCTCAAGCTTCCTTCACCTTGGTTTATCTCTCAACGAGCCACCTGCATCCAAATCCACATCCAGATCGAATCGATCTTCTTCCGGCGTATTTATTTCAGACTATTCTTCATCCGCATCCTTTCAGCCGGCCTGCAGGATCCATCGATTGTTCTGAAGAAATGATCAACCGGTGCTTCTGCTGCGTCACCGGCGACTCTGATCCAGAGCCGGCCGCCACCAGTAGTCGTCGAAGGTACATATTACTGTAATAGCATGCATGTAGAAGCCATCGATCGGTTGAGGTGATCATTTGGTGTGATGTGCATGTTTTGCCATCGGAGTTAGTTCTTGATAACATCGATCGGCTGAGGTGATCATTTGGTGTGACTTCTTGTTAGGGATGGTAGGACGAATCCGGCGAGGGCGTCCAAGAGCCGGCCGAGCGTGGAGTACCCATGGGAGACGTACACGCTCAAGGACCTCCTGCAAGCGACCGGCAACTTCAGCGAGAGCAACAAGCTCGGCGAGGGCGGCTTCGGCACCGTCTACTGGGGATGCACCTCCAAAGGCATCGAGGTGGGTTGGATCGTCGTCGTTGACACCGACGTCGGCAGGTTGGCCGCGGTGTGTGCTCATGGATTGAGGTTGAACGTGCAGTAGTGAATTTTAATGGTTCGATCTTGTTGATCAGATCGCGGTGAAGCGGCTGAAGGCGATGACGGCCAAGGCGGAGATGGAGTTCGCCGTGGAGGTGGAGATCCTCGGCCGCGTCCGCCACAGGAACCTGCTCAGCCTCCGCGGCTTCTACGCCGGCGGCGACGAGCGCCTCATCGTCTACGACTACATGCCCAACCACAGCCTCCTCACCCACCTTCACCCTCACCGCGGCACCCCCTCCTCCCAGCAGCATGTCCCCCTCGAATGGCCCCGCCGCGTCGCCATCGCCATCGGCGCCGCCGAAGGCCTCTCGTGAGTCCCAACGTTCCATGAATTCATCCACGGCCTTTCCCTTCCATGGCCAACGCCATGAGCATCACCGAGATTAATTAACCTATCCATGCAGGTACTTGCACCACGAGGCGAGCCCGCACATCATCCACCGTGACATCAAGGCGAGCAACGTGCTGCTCGACGCGGAGTTCGTGCCCAAGGTGGCCGACTTCGGGTTCGCCAAGCTGATCCCGGACGGCGTGTCGCACCTGACGACGCGGGTGAAGGGGACGCTCGGCTACCTGGCGCCGGAGTACGCCATGTGGGGGAAGGTCTCCGAGAGCTGCGACGTCTACAGCTTCGGCGTCCTCCTGCTGGAGCTCATCAGCGCGCGCCGCCCGCTGGAGAAGCTTCCCGGCGGCGTCAAGCGCGAGATCGTGCAGTGGGCAGCGCCGCTGGTGGAGCGCCGCAAGTGGGATCGCCTCGCCGACCCGAGGCTCACCGGGCGATTCGACGCCGTGCAGCTCCGCGCCATGGTCGAGACGGCCATGCTGTGCACGCAGAACAACGCCGAGAGCCGGCCGACGATGACCGAGGTGGTCGACATGCTCAGGTTCAGCGGCGGCGAGAGGCGCACCAAGGAGATCGTCCCGGTGGCGACGGTGGCCGGCAGCAGCGGTGAGATCACGACGACGACCGACCAGGACGACGCCACCGCCGGTAGCAGCGAGCCGCTGGACAGGCGGAACTGGAAGCTGACGAAGCTGATGTGATCCGATCGATTGATCGATACACGGTTGCACCTTGGCGCCACCACCTGATCGATCCATGAGCAAACATATTATTGCATGCGATTAAGACTTACAAATTGTTGGTAGCTAGCATTTTGTTTGCGTTGTTGATTACTTAATTACTGCAGTAAGCGATTGATCAATGGTGGAGTCGGGTGGGAGAAATCAAGAGAGTTTTTAATGTTCTAGGCCTGCAAAGTTTTGTTTGATTTCAAGGGGTTGATGTGTTTTTCTTGTTTCTGCATTGTTCGACAGATGCCCGGGCTAGCGTTGTCTGTCACTCCTCTATTCCGAACTTTCCGGTTTTAATCGGGATGGATGAACTATGACTGTTCTTTTCTCCACCAACATCAAATTGAATTTGTTGAATAGTATGGTGTTATTAAAGCGCTTTTGATTATTCAATATGACTATACATCTCCAAATACTCTTCATCCCAAAATACAAATTTTAGCATTTAAATTTTGCTTTAAAATATAACAATTTTTTTATCAATATTCTCTTTCCCCAATGATCCATCATTTACTTTTTTCACCTAATTACCTTCACTTCTCAACCAATCAATCACAATATCGACATATTTAATTTTATACCTACTTACTTAATAACCGTGTCTAACTCTAAAATTTCTTATATTTTGGAACGAAAGTAATAATATTTAAAAATATTATTAGTCAAAGCTTAACCACTCAGAGTTAAAATTGATCATTATTTTAAAATTTGGGAGTGGTTGGGGGGTTGTATTAATGATGTTTATTTAATCTTCTGACCCATTTAACTCACAAGAATTTTAGAGAAAAGCACTTACTTCTAAATGTTCAATTATGTTAAATTAAGAAGAAACTTAAACGATAAAAAATACATCCGGATATTTTTATACCAATTTTTGAACCTTTTGTGTATCTAATCCCTATCCTAATATCACATAGTATGCTGTTAACGGCCAAATTTGGTAACCAAATCCCTGGGTTCAAGGCCAAAATTGAAGCGGAGTCAGATCGTAAGTGTGATCTGCGGAGAAATAGAGGCTGCATCGGCTAGGACCAAATCGGATGAGAAACTAGTCGGCTAAAGCCGAATCGGATAAGGATAGTCGATAGCCGATTCCGATTCAAGGATGAAGATGAAACCGATCCCAATAAGGAAGCTTGAAGATAAATGTTAGGTTCGGTTCCCAAATGTTCGTTAAAGATATTGTCATCTATGGATATAGTCCTGTAATGGTAATTGTATCTGTAAAATAGGGATTTGTATAGATATTCCTTTTGTAATGCGACATGAGGCTGCGTCCCAAGATATTGTCATACTGTAGATAGTAAATAAGATAGAAACCGTGTCTTACACGGATATTGTTATGCCTGGGTATAAATAAGACCCGAGGGATCTTTGTAAAGATATCATAAAAACATACAATCAATCAATCTCGACGCATCGTCACCCTTTTTTATTTTAGACGAGTTCCTGCTCTTGTTCGGGCTGCATCGCTTCTGATCTCCAAACAAGTTAATGATTTGTCATTAGTGGTTTGTATCAAAGGGACTAGCGCGTCCAACGTCATGATACTCTAGTTCCGATGGTATAAACTGCGCAATTTATCATACACAGCCTATAAGCTAGAGCAACTGCTAGATCTGTTCTACAATCGGCTGATTTCTCTCTGAAGATCGCAGCCGATAAGGATAGATCTATGGGTTGAATTGGATTATATGTCGTGTCTACCGTTTCGAGGGGTTCATATTGACTCACAGATCTGATATTTCTTTTTGTACTTAATGTTGCATCTAATCGACCTATTAAGTCGCTCTTAGAACTATTGAGATATGTTTAGTTTAATATTTATCATTAGAGACAACGCTGGAGTTTCAACCAGCCTTATCTGTTTTAGTTATCTTTAGTTTTAATTGCTCTTAGATATATTAAAACCGCCTTTTAAATTAAGATCTTAACATATCTAAGTGCCCTAAGCTGATGCCAATCTGTCATGCTATGTTGACAGCTGATTCATCTAGTTTTAGCGCATTTAGATTAGATTAATATCTTTTTGTAAAACGTATCGGAGTATTAGCCGATTCACATTAGATCTGCAGTATCGACTAAGTTATCAATGCAGATAAATACTACCCTAACACGCTTTTAGCCTAAGTGATTTATACTGTCTCGGCATAGCCGATCTATCCCAATCACTTAGTTTAAGTGCGCTTTGGGATAGTAATTATGTATAAATTGATGCCTTCAGCCGATCCCGTAGGATCTAATTTCAATTTAATGTATATTTCTTACTTCTTGTTGGTTACAGGATCAAACCAACTGGCACGCCCTCAATTCATCAGAGGCAACCAATTTGGACCTGCACTAGAGTAAAGCAAATCTCTCAGGCCAGTGCGTGGAAATCGAATTTCTCATCAACACGCTTTTGGCACGCCTGGTGGGACCAAGTGCAGACTTCCGAGTTCAACACAATGTCCAGCAACAGGAACCCAGAAATCAACGAGAAAAACATCATCCCGGTGAGGATTGAACAACTGTCAGCTGAGCAATTAGCCGACTACAAACAGATGGTCGAGCAGTTGTAGGCTAATTACCTGCAATCCTTTACTCAGACCAGGTCTGGGGCTATCCTCCAGAAGTTTAAATTCAGGCTCGAAGACCTCAACACGTCTTCTGAGGAAGACAGGAAGGGAAAGAAGAAAATGGAGGATGTTAAACAAGAACAAGACGATTCGGAACCACACACCCTGCAAGACCGAATCGATTCGACTGTGCATCATGTCCTTATCAACCAAAGTGGCATACTTGTCAACACTTTCAACAATATGATAGCCATCGTGGTTGATTCAAAGATAGCCGATCAGCTGCAAAGAGGGCCAACCTACTTCACTGATGGCCAATTCCCGGGCTACAGGGTGTTGGCAACCCAAAATCGACTGACACTGCCGCCAGCAGTCAAATCCACCAGGAGGGGCCTCGATCCAGCCCAACATGCATGGATCGGCTTCATGGCCGCAACCCTTCATCCTGAACCGACGGTAGCCTCCTTCTCAGGAGCAATTGGCGAGCATGTTTGACCTCAATTGGCGACCTGAGCCGGTTGGCAGCCTCGTTCCAGGGCCACATCACAACTCCGGTGGCCATCGGCTCCCTCCTGAGCAGTCATCACCACTGGCGAATCGGCCACCTCCCGCTGTTAACCAACTCCAATACCAATATCCGAGGGCCAACATGATCACCAGTATCGGCCGCAAACGCCACCACCACTTCAGTATCGGCAAGGACCCATGCCGTATGAGCAATATAAGCTGATACCCCAAGCTCAAGACAACAGACCTTGGGCCGATCTAATTGCCGATGTAATGCGTGATCAATTCGGTCTCAAGCCAAAGGACTATGGTTACATGTACCGGTATCCATATCCGTAACACTTTGAGAGAGTACCACTACCAAACCGGTACAAGGTGTCAGACTTATCCAAGTTCTCCGGGCAGGACAACGTATCTACTTACGAACACGTCAGCTATTCCTGGCTCAATGCGGGAAAGCATCGGCTACAGACGCGCTCAGAGTCCGCCTGTTCCTGCTCTCATTGTCTGGATCGGCTTTTACCTGGTTCTCGTCGCAGCCACACAACTCAATACAAAGCTGGGTCGATCTGGAGAAACAATTCCACAGCTACTTCTATTCCGACAACCATGAGATGAAACTGTCAGACTTAACCAGCATCAGACAGAAGCACGAAGAATCGATCCAAGATTATATTCAACGTTTCAAAGAAATGAGGAACCGATGCTACAGTCTAATCTTATCGGACTCCCAGCTGGCCGATTTGGCATTTCATGGCCTTCTGCCGCCAATCCGTGAAAGGTTTTCGGCTCAAGACTTCGAGAGCCTGGCCCACTTGGCCTAGAAAGTGACGACCCACGAGTAGAGATTTCAAGAATCTAAGAAGACCTTCAAAAAAGTCGTCCACGTCGCCTATGCAACTGACACAGAATCAAGTGACAACAATGCAGAGGTGGCAGCAGCCGAGTGGACCAAGAACAAGAAAGCAATAACCTTCCAATGGTTGAAGAGGTCGGACAAGGAAGAAAAATATGACTTTGATATCACTAAAGCCGACAGGATCTTTGATCTGCTGCTGAAGGAGAAGCAAATTCGGCTACCAGACAACCACGTTATCCTATCAGCCGATGAGCTCAAAAAGAAAAAATACTGCAACTGACACAACACCACCTCCCACAGCACGAACGATTGCAAGGTGTTCAGGCATCAAATCCAATCGGCCATTGAAGCTAGGAAGATAAAGTTCAAAGAATTGGCTAAGCCGATGAAGGTTGATGGCAACCCCTTCCCAGTCAACATGGTCCAAACCGGTCACGGGCGAGCTGATCGGTAGCACCGAATGACATACAGTTTAGCTGAAACAGTTAGCGCCGACTCAAGATCACCCCATAGAGGCGACCAATTTGGACCTGCACTAGAGTAAAGCAAATCTCTCAGGCCAGTGCGTGGGAATTGGATTTCTCACCAACAGATGCACAAACTGACAATTGAATATTACAAGCGAAATAAGTGATAAACAATTACAAGGAGGTACACTACTAGAGAAACAGTTTTTCTAGACGAGACACCCGATAGGTTCCAGACGGGCCATAAGTGGTCGCGCCTGGAAAAACCAAAGATGCATTATCCTGTGCGGTCCACTCAAGCGACCGCACAGGATAATCCATTTTCCCGTGCGGTGGCTTAAGTGGACCGCACGAGATAATCCATTGCCTCGTGCGGTCGTTTAAGTGGACCAAACGGGATGATGCCCGTGTATTTTTAAAACCAATTTAGAAATGTAAGATTTTAATTACATATAAACCTATTGAATTCTCCATCTAATTCTTGGATATGGGATAGAATCAAATAGAAAAAAAATTTCACAACACAAGTAGCAATATAACTTCATATGTTGTGATATTGAGTTAATGTTATGATTATGTACAAATATATACAAGTTCTTATAAGGTTTATAAACTTGAAACTTAGAGTTTATTTAGATGAAATTAACACAGAGTGGCTCCCACTGCACATATAATACAGTTTGTGCGTGTGTAACAAGTTTTTTGCACGCATTGTTCTCATTTTGTCCTCTAACTCGGAGTCGGTTTTTAAAACGGCCATAACTTTAGCATACGGACTTCGATCGAGACGTTCCATACATGAAAATCGATCAGAAAAAAGTTTTGGATGTGTTTGTTCGCTGCTTTGTCGCATTTGGTGATTTTATTTTCCTCCAAAAATGGCTCAGAAGGTTGCCTTCTCGAGCGCAGAAGCTTTTTCTCGATTCTGAGCGTGTCTTCTGAATTTTCCACATGCCACATCTTTCGCTTGTTTAGGCTCAAATATTCTATGGTTACCTCTCGTATGCTCCTAAGTCAAGTGAAAATATTAAAAAAATACAAATAAAAGGTTGAATTTTTTTTCCAAAAAATGGGTTGTTACTTATAAGATAGGAAAAAATATTTTTTTCACAACACAAGTGACAATATAACTTTATATGTTGTAATAATGAGTTAATGTTTAGGTTATGTACAAATTTGAGTAATATACAAGTTCATATATTTTTATGAGGTATATAAACTTTAAAACTTAGGGTTCATCAATTATAACACAAGTGTGACCATTTGTGAACAACGTATAGTCTCACTTGATCAAAACTGATTGATTTTTTTATGACAGTGTTATGGACTAAAATTAAGTTGTCTTGTCAATTTATAGAATTTTCTAACCAAATTTATATATTATTATATTTTTTGAAGTCCAATTTAGAGATGTAAAGATTATTGCATGCGGGCGGCTTAAGAGCCCGCACGGAAAGATAGTTTTTCCGCCCCTTAAGACGTCCGCACGAAAAGATAATATTTTCGTGTGGGCCGCTTAAGCCGCCCGCATGAAAAGATAATCTTTCCGTGCGTGCACTTAAGCCGCCCACACACGATGATCACCACCGCCTATATAGGTGCGCGCGGGCTTCGAAATTTTCTAACACCGACGAGACGAAATCTAGATCCCGCCTCCACCATCGTCGAGGGCTGTCTCCTCAGCCGACGACCTATGCCTCTGCCTCCGTCACCGTGCCTCCGCCTCCCCGCCGCCGCCTCCTCCGCCTCCGGCCTCCACCGCCGCCTCCCGCCACCGCCTCCACCGCGTGCGTCGCCCACGACAACGACTGCGGAGGCTTCTCGGGTGTGCCGGCGCATTGCCGCCTCCATCGATGCCCGCCTCCACCGCCGCCACCTCCACCGCCGCCGCTCCACCGCGCACGCCACCGACGCGCCGCGCCACAATCACCCGCCGCGCGTGAAATTATTTTTTTGTAATTTGTGATGTGAATTTAGTTGTCAATTTAATTATATATGTGAAATTATTTGTAAATTTAATTGTACAAAAAAATTAGTTGGAAAGTATATATGTGAATTTGTGATGATGTGAAATTAATTTTGTGTTATTTGTGATGTGATATTAGTTGTCGATTTAATATCATTAAATCATTAAATAATTCAATAATACAATAATTCATAAGGACGGATCTATCTTCCGGTGCGGGTCACTTAATATGTCTGCATGGGAAGATCTATTAACCCGTGCGGGCGGCTTAAGTGACCCACACGGGATAATAGATCTTCCCGTGCGGTTGGACCGCCCGCACGCGAAAATTTGATTTTCCCATACCTTCTTGTGCGTGCGGGCTGGCCTTCCGTACGGGAAGATGTCTTTCGGCCCGCATGCAAAAATTGTTTCTCCAGTAGTGGTAATTAATTAGTCATCGCGCTAAAAAGTGCAATGGAAGCGGGTTCCTACGGTTCCACGTTCATAAAGGCAACTCAGCTAGAATCAACTCAACCGGGATATAAATCTTTATCCTCTAATTAAACACCATTCTCTCCTTCGAAATCATTTTTCTTCAAAGGAGTGTTGTTGATAGTAAGGGTGAGTTTGAATCAGCTTGTTACTATCTTGCTTTCTTTAAGCGTGTTTTTCAAACTGCTCAATGTATATTTTTCAAAAAAAACTTTCTATACAGAAATTTATTTTTAAAATTAAACAAATCTATTTTTAAGTTTATAATAGTCAATACTCAATTAATCATATGCTAATAGTTGTTCTTGTTTTGCGTACCGTGAAAAAGCCCAACTATTAAGGTGTACCAAACGAAGCCTACGGATGAGGATACGGAATACTCAACAAGCCACACGCAAAATTGCATGTAATAAAACAAGCGATAAGAGCATAATAGGACTAATTTGCATAAACAACATGTATTGCAATTTAATAACATAAAAGCTCACTGCTGAGAAAAACCTTTATAGTCCTGGTTTGCAACACATTTTAGTCTTGGGTTGCAAACCGAGATAACAAAAGTATGACTAAAGATGTCTATCATTAGTCCCGGGTAAATAACCCGGAATAAAGATGGATCTTTAATCCTGGTTAGTAAAGATATAGGCGTCACGTGGTTGGCGTCGTCATCTTTAGTTCCGGTTGATGTTAGCAACAATGATTAAAGGTCTTTTTTATTTTTTATTTTTTATTTTTTTTGTTGCTTGCATATTGACATCCCCAAATCGAGTTGCTCCCGACATCCCCAAATCCTCACATCAAATTGACATCACAAATCGAATGAACATACTATGTTTGACATCATAAATTCACAGATCGAAAGTACATCAGAGCTCAAATTCATACTCGAAGGAACATTACAAAAATCTCAAAACAAAGAATGAACATCATAGCGTTTGCCTCCCACCGGATCCGGCGGAGGGGGAGGAGAGGGCTATGCCGCGCACCGCCACTCCTGGAGAGGACAAGGACAGACGGAGGAAGAGTAGGAGGAAAGGGAGGAGGCCCCACCGTCACCTCCAAGCCGTCGGGCCGCCACCATCTCCGAGCAGCTACCACCTCCCCTCTCGCCAGATCTTGCGTAGAGGAGGGCGCCGCCACCATCTCGTCCCCTCCCACCGCCGTTGCCGGAGCGAGAGAGAGTTGAGAGAGGGAGAGAGAGAGTAAGAGGAGAATGCGCCGCGTCTAAGTGCGAGTGGATTATATACGCGTGCGTCTACCTTTAGTCCCAATTACTAAAATTAATATTTAGTCCCGGTTGGTAACACCAACCAAGACTAAAGATCCCCGACGGCCTGACAAATTGTGATAAGAAATAAACCGGGACTAAAAATTATCTTTAGTTCTGGTTGGTAACACTAATCAGGACTAAAGATCATAAAGTCCCGTTGCACTTTTTAAACCGGACTAAAAAATTTTTTAGTCTTGGTTCCTATTGGAAGAGTGATTATTGTGAATTTTGGCAGATGGATCAAAAACCACTTCTCCAGTAGTGGCTGAATTCAAAACTGGTACTATGCAGTAATTTAGCAAATTATTAGCGTCGACGCCGAGTTCACTGCTCTAGCGAACAAGCCAGAGGCGACGATGTGAAGCAGATATGATCGCCGGAGAAGCTGGAGCAGTCGTTGTTGGTGGGTAGGACGTGGAGCACGGTGTTGCGTTCTCCATCAAGGGTGTTTGGCGGATGGTATTCGAGCTACGTCGGGTGGAGAGGGGGCCCTGCCACACTGGCTTAGATGACCAAAGAAGACGAACCTCAGGCCGATAAGAGACAGCTTGATCTTGGTGCATCGCTTACTGCATCAATCTGCCATTCCACCTCGTTCCTAAACCAAGGGCCAGCCCTGCCTCGCTACTGGCGTGCCCCGACAAGGTCGACCATCGCTGCCACCGCCGCTAGCTCGAGCTCGAGGGGGATGGAGGTGCTCTCTCTGCCAGATCGGCTGGCCGACAGTCGGTTCCCCCGTCACCGGCGTCCGTCTCCTCCTATCCTCGGCCTCCCCCTGCTATGCCCCACCATCGAGGTTGTGTTGCTGCTGCTTTGCCTCCGCTGTAGCTGCCTCCTCTCTCCTCTCCCCCATGCCACGGTGGCGGTCGAGGAGGCTGTAGGGGGAGCGAGGAGACCCAGGTGAGAAACTCCTTGCCGCCTCGCCAACCACCCACCGCCGGTCACCACTTCCGCCTTCCCGCAGATGAGCTGGTGAGCTTGAGATATCGCTGTTCAATGCTATCTGTGTTGGGAGAAATAGGAAAAGGAGAGGAGGAAGAAGGATGCATCTTCCACTAACACGTGGGGCCACCATAATATTTATTTTTTCTAATTGGAGTGCCACATAGGCGTCACGTCAGCTAAAACCGAGTATAATACTATTCAGAAACCTCAGTTACATTAGTATTATAAGTTAAGAGACGATGGTCAAGGAGACAATTCAAACTCAGACGTCAAGATGAGGGATATCAAGTGAACTTGTTTCAATTCATACCGCTGTTTTTGACCTGCTCTTAGCCCATGGGCTTTTCCACATCCGAGGTACTACGGCCCATTAGCAGTTTAGCATCCTTTATACATCGCGCCTGACTGTGGCAAAAGCCCACAAAGTTGTTCTAATCATTTTGCACTTCACCAAAGGAACAGGTGGTAAGCTTTTATTATCATCACATTCACTGGTACTCCTACTATATCGATCCAGTGCAATGCTACAGATACGCAAGCATGTTAAAGATAGAGGTCGTCAGCAACAATACAGTGATGCACTGCACATGTACCGGTTCGCAGTACTTAATTAGTCCAAAAAGGCTTGAGAAAGAGCACTAAACCTTTTGTAGCTAGGAGAATTAGAATGCTATACTATACTCGAACGACAATTATAGGAGGCAGCAGGCAGCGAGAGGTCGATCGGTCGAGACGACGTCACGGCAAATGTGTGCGTCAGGTTCCCGTCGTGATCACCAAAGTGGAGCCCACATCGCAAGTTACAATAATTAAGACATGAGACTAAACCGGCCGACTCGATCGATCAAACCGATAATATGATCTCTCTCGTTCGCTTTTTACGTGCACTTTCGGTGTCAACGATTTAGATATCGATTCCTCCGTCGCGTCTCTGTCAATCGTAGCAGTACTACTAGTACTAGCTCTTAGCAACTAGCTGTAATTGATTTTTTTTTCTGTTGATGTGCAAATACTATTATCTGTCTCGTCTCGATCTTGATTTGTTTCTGCTGTCTCTGCTCGACTTGCTTTCTCGGAAGTAGGCAGGATACGGCCGGCTGCTGGAGTGGCCAGCGTGCCACAGGAAGAGCTAGCTAGCGATTCGTTAAGTGGCCAAAACGCTGTGCTCTCTAGGTTAATTAGGCTGATGACCGAGTTAATTGCTGACCAAGAGATATATGTGAGTTGGATGAGAAATCTCTGGCGGTTGACGCAACTGCCTGTGGACCAAGTAGTAGAGTTTGTTGCCTGCATCTGCGTGTTTCTTGTGCAGGGTATGTGTTGTCTTATAAAGTTTCTGTCATGCATGAAGCGTCATGTCAGGATGGATTGTCTCCCAGGCCGGCCCCGGCCCAGCTAGATAAAGTTGCTTCGTTTCAAAATAAATTTATTTTTAGTTCCATTTTATTTATTCTAAAATAAATTTATTTTTAAATAATTATTTTATTGAAGCTTGTAAAATAAAAAATAAATGTATTAATAATAAATAAAGTGAAAATAATTATATTAAAATTTAATAAAGTGGGCATATTTTAATTTTTTGATTTTATTGATATGTATGGGATGAAAAAAACAAACTTACTTTTAAAGGATAGAGAAGGATAGAGAGAGTAGCAGCAACATATATACGAGTACTAATCTGATCTACGGATGGACACGACGAACGTGGCAAACCTATATACTACCACGGATACTTTATTTTGGTCTCTCTCATGATCAGGGATTATAATTTCGAAACGAAATTTTAATAATTTAGGTAATTTCATCTCCTATCGACAAACATATATCTGATATGTTCGAAATTTTTGGGGTTTTTTCAATTCTTTTTGTTGATTTGGTCACCTTTTATTAAAATCATTCAAAATTCATCAAATTTTAAAAAAATTTGGGAAAAAATACCGAAATTTCGAAGATTTCAGTTTTTTTACTCTTTCCGACAAAAATTATAATTTTGAGATTGCTAACCCTGCTCACGATAGGAGTATGATCAACTAGCGGATTTCCTCCCCAGTTTGGTTTTAAAACTTTAGGTTGATATGCAGCTCTTAACTTATGTTTTCACTAATATAAAAATCGTCCGGTGCAAATATATATTTATCCTTTTCTCGGATTAACATGGTCAGTTCTTTCGGCCACCTTATTTTTTTACCTCTCTTAGTAACAGTGTAAGACGTAAATAGAGATTTTTTTTCAAAACAAGATTGATTGTATCGAATATGATAAACAATTACAACCCTTATGCATGTTACAATATAGACAAAAATTTGCCAATATATGACAAATATGCTCCACATCCACATCCTGCAGCGTCGCAGGATATGCTGGCACATGAGCGTAGCCACAACACTGACTAACTACAGGATGCGCGAAAGTATATACGTACTCCATATTCTTTGGCAAATCCCCGCAAGTTGGCATCAGCAAACAAATCGGCGACATGAACCAACGTACCGGTTGAATCTCGTCAGACAAACCATCCTAACAGGTCCCCATCAATGACCCCATGAACACCGGAGAAATAAGAGGTAGGAAAAACAAAAAATTGTAGACGATCCTAAATCCATAAATATCATAAATGTCTTGATAAAAAACCTAATATTAATAAACTAGCTGAGTGACCCGCGTAATTGCGCGGCTAACGCCTATAAAAAATTTTATAATTTCTTACACATTATTTTTTAAAAAGATGTTAAATAGCAATCTCGCTGTACGTCCTAGAATTTTAAATGATCTAACCTTATCATCAACATCAACCATCATCTTTTACTTATTTGCCATCCTTTATTTGCTTACCCAACTTACCACGACTTCTCTTTATCCTACGACTTTTTAAAATCGGACATTTTAGTTTATAGATTTTAGAATTCATCGCCTCATCGGGTTTAGTTTATGTATTTCTTAGGATTACGTCAAACATGGCCACTGTCCTCTACTATGCCTCGTCCATCTTTCCCTCTTCATTGTTATTATTGTTATTAGGGTTTAGAATTTCCATCAACCGTCACGACCCTACTCGTTCATGGTCTACCCGATGCCTCTCCTCTTAAATGATTATTAGGATTATAAAAATTAAACCTAATTATCATTATGATTTTGTTTTATTGTTTGTAGATGCTACATGGACCATCATCACCCTGCTTCTTTATGGCTCATCCGCTACCCCTCTCCTCTTGATTTTTATTTGTCATTGTTGTGTTCTAGATAGATTGTTCTTTTAATATTTTTTGTTTTTTATTCTGAATTTTCATTACTTATATATTTTTTCCTATGTCAACTCCTATTTTTATTTTTCTAATTACAGAAATTATTTTTATTTTGAATTTTGGTTATGTTCTACATAGACTGATATTCAAATATTACTTTATATTCCAGTTTTAGTATTTGTAACTTGTATTCCTAATTGAATTCTTATTTTTATTATTCTACTTTTAAATTTTATTTTATTTTTATTTTGAATTTTAATTAATCTCATATTGTGTTATAGATGGTCTCTTCTTTCAATAGTTTTTATTTTTATTTCGAATCTTAGTTATTTATAAATTGTATTTCTATTTGAACTCTTATATTAATTTTTCTAATTCCAAAAATATTTTATTTTTTATTCTGAATTCTATCGTGTTCTACATGAACTGTTTTTTTAATATTTCTTATATTTTATTCCCAATTTTAGTTATTTTTAGATTGTATTTATACTTGATTTTTTATTTTTCTTCTATGAATATGAGAATTTTTAGTCTTCAGAGTGAACGTTATACCATCTTTGAAGATTTTTTTATAATATAGCTTGTAGGGTGACTCGTGCAATTGTTCGGCTAGCACCGCAAAATTATCTATTTTGTATATATGATTTTCTTTCAAATTTGATAAATAGTCAACTCATTATTTTAGCATTTTAATAAATCAAAACTTATCATCGTAGGATTTTAAATTTTATAGTTTTTAAAAGTCATACCAACCACCACCTCCTACCTGTCCATTTGATCTACTAAATATCAAAAGCTATAATTTTGATCTACCACGATCTAACAGTTGGATCTTTATTGTTTTATTTAATTGAACTGGAAATTTCTAAACATCAAGAGCAAACTTCTTTTCAAGCCATCTTATTTTATAAGATCGGGTGTTACAACCCTCTGCATAGATTTACTTTCATATTATCATAATTTTATCTGGGATTTCAAATATTTTAAAAAACAATGGTTAAAGTTATATTTTCAAATTATTGACCTGGTCATCTGCTAGATCATACTGATGAAGCTGTGCGTAGTATTAATTTGCTATGGCTAAAGGCTTCATGAAATTAATATGATTTTTAGGTAACGTACTATGCTTTGCTTCTAGACTGGCTCTTCGATTGTGAACTATTTCAGCCTATTAATGTTTCTGGTATAAATTTGCACGAGCATACATTATATGCATGCATTATCCCCCTCTTTACTTTCGATGGCCACGTACATATGGCGTGTATATAGTAATTACTGTAACTGATCGATTTGTACTCTAATTACCGTCCGCATCCATATGCATAGTAACAATGACAACATGTCCGACTCCTGCGTTTCCTGTTAAATCAAAGAAACAATATTAATAGGCACTTAATCTTAACAATCTAGTTGTTTTCTATCCAGACTCAATATTATCCCGGATAATCTATGCCATTAAAATCTAGTCCATCATAATCTAACTGTATAAATATTTATTTTTTGATTAATATGAAAATTTCTAGTATATAATTTTTATTTTTTATTTTTATATATCTGAATTTCATATACAACTCTTAAAATTTTCTATAAATTTATACAACTCTTGACTTCTACAGAATTCTATAATTGTATTTTATATACGACTATATCAATCAATATACACTCTTATAATCCAAAATCTAAAGGGTAAGATCTTTTTTCTTGGATTAATGTAAAAATTTCTAGCCTCAACGACGAATATGGTGGCTCCTTTCAAAGTTATCTCAATAATATAAGTAGGAGATTACCTTACACAGTTTTGCATGGAAGATAATTCATACAAAATTATATTTAATATATAACTTTGAAGTTTATTTCTATATGTACCATTATATATGGAAGTATATTTGCATTTCATATACTTCCATTTTATGTAAGCTCTGTATTTCATACACAACTTATAGATTCTTAGATTTCAAATACAACTCTTTACTTTTATTTCTATAAATATAATTATATTTTATATAAAACTATATTAATTGATCTATACCATTATAATCCAATGCCGCCATGATCGACGGTTAAGATTTGAGAATTTTTAGCGTCCACAACTTTTAAGGTTGTTTTAATAATATAATAAACTTTTATTTCTATAAACATAATTATATTTTATATACAACTATGATCTAACGGTTAAGACGTGAGAATTTCTAGCGTTGTTTTTATAATATAATAAAATTTTATTTCTATAAATATAATTATATTTTTATACAACTATATCTATATCAATCGTTCCATGATCTGATTAATGTGAGAATTTCTAGCGTTAATAATGAACGTGTAATCTCCTTTTAAGGTTGTTTTAATAATATAATAAATAGATAGATATAATAGGTAGGTAGATTATTGAAAACTTATAAAGACTTATCTATTGTATACTAAAAGTCCTTTAAACATCATATAAACACTCTCAAACCGCCACGTAGTATTCCTATAAACGCTCCTACGCCGCCACATGACATTATAATAAATTAGAAAAATCACAAAAATTCTGCGAATAAAACAAACCATCTGGCCATCAATTTTCACTAATATATGGTGGGCCCATTTTTTCTACCATGAGATTTATTTATGTATACCTATATATAAAGCAAGTAGTGTTTCCACCCAAATTTTGTTTTGCCTGGCTATTTTGCAGAAAACCCCTTGAGTTTTTTCAAAATTAACGTGCAGTCCGTCTGGCTATTAAAAAACCCAATTAAATAAGAAAAAAGTGTTATTTTACAGAAAACCCCTTGACTATTTATAAAATTAACCTGTAGTCCCAATGTTGAAAAGAAAGAGAGGGCTTGGATAAAATAAGACCTCCTACGTTCCTCTCTTCTGCTCCCATCCGCGCTGCGCTTGCGCCCCTCCCTCCCGTCGCCGCTCAGAGCTCCCGCGCCGCCGCCTCGACCTTCGTCCTTCACTCGCTTCCCTCCTCGTATCGTCGTCCCGTTGCAACGCACGGACATTTTGCTAGCTATCTACAAAGCAAGTAGTGTTTCTATCCAAAATTTTATTCTGCCTAGCTATTTTGCAAAAAACCCCTTGATTTTTTCCAAAATTAACCTGCTAGAGGTGGATACCGACTCGGCTCGTAGAGAGCCGAGCCAGGAGGCTCGGCTCTCGGCTTGGCTCGGCTCGGCCGGCTCGGTGAGAGCCGAGCGAGGAGGCTCGGCCGTGAGTTGACTCGTTTAGCTCACGAGCCACTTTAATACAAAGGCAATTTATGTACAAATTATATTTTATTTTTTAGTCTATTAAACATGCAAATATACAATTAAAAAAATAGAAAGTGATACATTAAGTCTATAATTAACGTAATAACACTTGTCCATCGATAATTATCCATGCAAATATAATGATGCAACTAGATTAGATATTATTACTATTATAATCTAAAGCATTAGATCCATATTGACCATCACAAAATTATAAAAATTATTGATTTATTGTCACATCAACAACAAAACAAGCAAAAAAATAGCAAAACAAGCAAAACATTAGGCCCTACTTTGTACATTGCATCTGGCTCGTTGAGCTCACGAGCACCTTGCGAGCTGATTCGAGCTGGCTCATTATAGCTAACGAGCTAAACCCTTGGCGCAACTCATTAGCATTTCTCAACGAGCCGAGCCGAGCCATCCACGAGCCATCCACGAGTATTTCTTTAGCCCTACCCGCAATCCCAATGCTGAAAAGAAAAGGAGGACTTGGATGAAAAAAAGATCTCCTTCGCTCCTCCCTCCCAGCGCCCCTCCCTCTCGTCCCCATCTGCGCCGCGCCCAGCATCGCGACTGCGCTCCTCCCTCCCATCGCTGCTCGGAGCTCCCGCGCCCCTCTGTGTCGTTCCCATCCGTGTCGCGCCTCGACTTTACCCGTTGCAACGCACGGGCACAATTGCTAGTCCAAATAGAAAAGGATAAAAACAAAAAAGGCTCGCATAACCCCCCCTCCCGTCTACGTACGTGCGTACGTACCTCCCCACCTATTTCCTTTCTCTCCTATTTTCCTCTAACTAAAATATTTTATGAAAACAAATTTTCAACAACTATATTATCTAAATCATATGGCTATTTTTTATTGGTGCACACCATTAGCTTATTTACTATAAAAATTTAAAATTGAATGTCCAAGTTAACTATTAAAGAAATTCATTACTTTGGGTTATATATATTTTATGGACATGTATTAATTATTCACTGATCCATACATTTTAAAGAAAAATCAAATAGATTTTTAAACTTTCTGATTAATAACATGCACATAAATTAGAACAATTCAAACAATTTAAGTAGTTTCATTAAAAAATAAAATACCCAAAGCATTTTCTAATAGATCTAAGATTAAATGTATTTAATAAAAATAGATAACTCAAAATCAGGACCCATTCGATTTATCTTAAAAACAATAATCTCCACCCATCCTCATGCGTTAAGTATACCTCTGACTCTCCCATCCTCTCCAATCCCATTCAATTATCTTCTTTTCTATTATTGTTAACTATCACAATATAAAAATAATCATAGCCATTGTTTTATTTATTAATTAATAAATAAATAAAGATCATATTAGTTACATTTTACTATATAAAAGTTAAAATACAGTGGACCCTATCGTTTGCATAGCAACTAAATAACAATGAAAAATTAATTGAAAATATGTATTATTTTATATTAAATCATTGTACATAGAAAATCAATTAAACGTCCTCCAAAGCGCTCATAAGTCACCGTGTATCATGTCCTAAAATTCTTTTAAAAAATCCAATTAAATTGATGTGTCTATTATTTTTAACAATTAAATTGATGTATATATTGTTTTTAACTATTAAATTGATGTATCTATTATTTTTAACTATTAGATCTACTTTTAAAAAATGTTAAGTCATCATTGTCATGTCGTAAAAGCAGAAAGAATCTTAAAAATTCTTAGAAAAACTGAAACACCTCATCATTGGCTTTCACTTAAAACATTTAGAAAAATTAGAAAAATAAAATCAACTCCACCTTCTCCTCACCCTCGCATTCACACAACATTGCGTCCTTTTCCTATTTTTAGTTATTAAACTAAAAAAATTAATGTTGGATTTTTATAACACATTACAAACACAGGCGCGCACACTCACCCCTTTGAATACACACACGACCTACCCCTATAACATCTCTGAAAGACTAGGCTGACATATTTTGAGGTTAACAAAGTTATCACGGACATCTTACCGTCGACATGTACGTTGTATATCACTGAAAGAATATTTAGCGATAAATATGAGTACCTATGTGACTTTCATCACAAGAAAACTAACTAATTGAGCTACGCTCACTTCACAATATCATAATTTTTAAGCTGCATTTTTGAATACTCCTATGCCTTTTTTAAATCGCTGAAACCATTATTTCTAACCATTAGATCTATCCTATATAAAAGAACAAGTGTGTTTTCCTGGTACATCACATTTCAAAAATATTACTGCACAATTATATTTCGTTATTATCATATTCATGTTAGGCTACGTGGAGCCTCTCACCTACTCTCACTGGCGTTCCCAGGGCCCGACGACCCTGGACCGCTGACAGGGCTCCCCGGTCTACAGCCCCTTGAGGCCCATTAAAAAATACAGCCACCGCTTTGTTTCATAAGGCAGGCCACCAAGTTGTTTCAAGCAATAAAGTTATTCCTTGTTAAAGCTTTGCGAAAGGAGACATTAAACAAGATTGAACGCATGAACTTGCTTTCTGTTGGATGCTTCTTTCTAACTATGTTAAGCAACGTTAGAAATTATGTTTTTAACAAGCTATTTCCTAGGTACCTATCTTCCAAAAATATAATATAAGAACCATCATTAAGCTGAAAAGACTCTCATTGATAGTAGTTCCTAAATTACGTCGTCCTCGTAATCTTCCATAAGTTATGTCTATTAAACAATGATATTAGTATTAAATATCGACAACTTCGTTTGTTTTAGTGATCAACATGTTGGAGACTTTGTGATTTTTATTATTAATTGTTATGCTTGTGGTTCAGGTTCGACGGTTCGTCTAGACTTTCATAAAATTCTAGGTTCGCCACTGCCCGCTCTACATGAAATGCTCATAGATAGATTGCCGCTCAAACTACATCAATCATATTATAGGCTATATAAACCCATACATTTAGCGGAGCTTTATGTCACACCCAATTCATCTTTTTTTAATAAACTATGATAATATATATGCAATTAAAAATATCTTACTTTTATTTTACACTTAATTACTTTTACTTTGGTTGATATGTTTTCTTAAGGAAATAAGTATACCTTCTTTTTAAATGATGAACAAGATTGTAAAGAATTGCTTATAGGTATTACTTAAATATAATATAATACAAAGCTAATAGCAATTAATGCCAATAAAACAATTTATAGAGAAATCGTGACAAATGTTTTCTGGTTAATATATTGCTCTTATAAGTGTTTCAAACTTAGCATCTTTCTTGTTTGAAAAAAAACTGATAGCTTGCTGGAGAAGGACGAGAGACGGCCATGCGCGAGAGCCTAGGGTGTTGACGACTGTTTATGTTTGGCACAGCCGAGACATCGGCATGGTATACTACATTTTTTTCCTAATTACATTGTAGATGTGCAACCAAATGGTTTGAAAAATTAATGCGATAGTCTTACGAATATAGTATCTGATCAAATACTGACACAGGCATATGAATGCAGCTAATTTTCTCTGAGAGTTTCTCCTCAAAACAAAAATTTTCTCTGAGAGTACTCTACTCATGCACTATGCTATATGCATATATCACAGCAAGAGGAACACACCGACAACGAATAATCATCCATACCATTTCAGTGGAAACAAGAAAGTGCACACGGAAAAGGGCTAACAAATTAAAGGAGAGACGCACGTAACCAACACAACAGTGGTATTTCTTGTACAAGCAAAAAATAACGGTACGAGTAGTATATTTTCTTGTACATGGCAGGCGTACGTGTGCACGTCCTCCCAGTTCGTTGTTCGAGCTGGTAGCTTTTCCTTCCCAGCTTTCCGATGGAATGGAATGGAATTGTGTGGAGACAACGTTGTTGTTGATGGCAGATCCCTCCTCAGTGGAGACATGGACATGTTATTGTTGTGGAACCCTACCCATGTAGCAGCATTAGTACTGTTTCCGCTTTATAAAAGGACACGCTGCTAGTGCCAAAAATCAATTCCCTCTACACTATATACGTGCAGTGCACCTACGCTAAAACCACTGTTCACGTGTGCAAAGCAAAGCAGACACCCACCCCACCACACCACTGCTCGCGCGCGTCGCTTTTCCCACGGCGCCGTTTGATCGATCGCACGTACGTACGGCACGTGAACACACCACTGTTCACGTTTGTGCAAAAGCAGCAGAGCAGAGGTCGTTACAGTTGCAGGAGGAGTCGCCGTACGTGGCGTGGTCGTGGTGGACGACGCGTTGCATGCGGCCGGAATCGTCGGACGCACGCACGCACGCAGACGGCGGCGTCCGTTTGCTTTCACCGTAAATCCAGGCACACGTCCCGACGGGTACGTGGTGGTGTTGCTGCACTGCAGCCGCGCGCTGTGCCGGCACGGCAGTTTCTTGGGCCCGTGAGCCCAGAGATCAGCCCGCGACGAGTGCGAGTGCGAGGGCGCGGCGGCCTCCGCGTCTCCGTGTATCCGGGCGCGGCGGACGGGACATGGCTCAGCGGCGAGGGGAGGGGAGGGGGGCCACAGACAGAAAGAGACCGGGGTGGACGTGGCACAGGGGAAGGCAAGCGGGTCAACTCGGCTCGCGCTGGTGCGTAGAGTACAGAGGCAGCGCAGCAGCGGCGCACGGCTCGAGGAGGGGAGTGAGGGAGAGGAAGCCACACACAGCAGCAGGCAAGGCAGGGCAGTGCAGGGCAGGCTTCGCTTCATTATTGGGGCCCGGACTTTCTCGGCAGGCAGCAGGCACTGCAGCGGCGCCCTTCGGATCCTGTTCCCAACTTTTTCTGCGTCGATCCCCTCCTCCTTCAATGCACTGCCGCCTGCATGCCTTGCTGGTCCTGGAAAAGAACTCGCTCTGTAAAAATAAAAAAGAAGAATAACCCTCTCCCTCTTGTTGTTGCATCACCACCACCGCCGGCCACCACGTCTCAGTCAGTACATGACGCTCTCCACAGTGATTACGGTAACACGATTAAACCGTCACCGTACACATTACACCACACGCTGCCTTGCCACAAATTCACCGAACGAGCCGGAATTCCATTTTCTCAAAACGAAACCCGGGCGACCAGCACCGGAGTAACCTTTTTTTCCTTTTGCGTTTGCGTGTAAGGTTGTAAGTGTAACTGTATGCGTGTAAAAGTCCTGAGCAGTCTGTCTGGGCGCTCTGCACTGCACCGGCCTTCGCCTACTCCGTTCTCTGACTCGAGAATGAAGTTTTGGTCTGGTTCTCTGGTTCAGATCGGAGACGATAGAGTAGAAATAAATAATGGAGTTCCCCTCTGACAACGGACATAAAAACGTACGTGCATGCTCCGGCCGGCGAAACCTTCAATGCGATCGATCCATCGATCGACGATCAACGACGACGCTTGTCGTTTCGATGAGTGTGCGCATGCAGTGTACGTCGTCCCGATCCTGTTCTCGCTCGGGATCTCATTAACGATCACCATGGGATAGCTGCTACAGTGATCCGGGGTCCAGCACAGTGTTCAGAAAACCGGTCAGGATCGGCACGCGCAGTGAATGGCTCAGTGGCCCCCCTCTTTATACGCTACTACTCCAAGCATTTGCTAAAATGGCAGGGGGGCTTGAATCTCCCTCCATCCTGCTGCTGCCAACATCCGGGCCAGTCTCGGATCTCTACAGAAACAACGCAGCTTTGGTGGGGAATGAGGGTGAAATTCGACCATACTGCATGTGCTTTCACAAGACAAGATTAGCTGCCAACTGTTCTCAAAGTGCGGTTGTCAAATGTCAACATGTTTTTATTAGCTGACGAAGAAGTTCTTTCAGTTGACAATCGCCAGTGGTCTGATTGTACTCCCTCCGTCCCACGCATCAGGACGCACAAAAATTCCATGCAGTTCCACGTAACAAGACGCGTTAGGTGGTTCATTCTTTTTCTGAAACTGCCCCTGTGCATTTGCTTGTGCGTGGAAGGGCTAAGCGATTCCGAATTGCGCTGCATGCATTAATTCCGGATAATTAACTAACCATGTGATTAAATTAGGGTAAATTGGTAGTTGTAGAACCAGGATCAGCTCGTCTTGGTATTGCAGATTTTTTTATGCGCCCTGATGTTTGGGACAGATAAAGTAATGGTTTTGTTTTTCAACTACTCTCTTCCTTGCAAAATATAAAGATTTGTCCATACAATTAACAGCTATAGGTACAAAATCTTTTATATTTAGGGCCTAAAATATAAAGATTTTTTCCATGTATAAAATCTCTTATATTTGAATATGAAGGTAGTACGATCTAATTGTCGATTAAATGGAAGTTAGAGATGCATTCATGAATCGGACGACTTAGCAGGATGGCTCATTGTAAGAAAAACAAAGCGGTTTTATTCACAACCAGCTTCATGAGTTATTATCATTTGTCGTAGTGAGTGAGCCAACAAATCCAGCTATACACAAAGATTCAATAAAAAATATGTGAAGCAAAAAATATCATACTACTGACCTATAAAAAAATAGAAAAACCTAACATTATTAGTATTAGAGTTAGAGAAATAAATAAATACTATTGGCCGAGTCAGAAATTTAACCCCATGAGGTCAATTACTATTGGTTTGTATTTGGGTGAGGCCATTTCTTCTTTTTTTGCATTTATACATGAAAATCAAGGTTTTGTAGAGGTGTGTTTCAAAAAATGTGGGAGGTCTCCACAGTAATGCATAGATCCGTCATTGGTTAGAAAAACGTGTGAATGGACGAGTGGTGAAGCTCGGATAGGGTTTCATCAATTTCTCCCGGTGCTAGCTAGGCCAAGGTTTTGTTGTTTATATCATGAAGGTCAACCATTGGTCATACACTATCAAAATCCCAACGTTTACTTAGTGCTCAGAAGTTTGCCGAGTGCATAATCTCGAGCACTCGGTAAACAAAGCACCGTATCTCTATTTGTGATTTCTGGATGTTGTGTACTTGTCGCACCGAAATTAAATTATGGTTCTGGATCATTGTTGTGATATATTTGCATATGATGGTCCTTGTGATATTGAGGTTACGTATTGTAGTCCTTGATGCTTCTTATGATATATTTGTTATGCCTATGATGATTACTGCGAGTTATGCCTGTGATGATGATTGTGGAACGCCTGTGATGATGATTGTGAAATGTCTATGATGATTGTGTATTTGTGATGAGTTACGGAAAAGATTAAATACATTAGGGGATCAGAATACATGTTTGCCTAGTGTAGCACTCGGCAAAGAGGGGTTTGCCTAGTGCGACACTCAGCAAAGAGGCTTTTCAGACCTATTCCTAGATATTGTTTGCCGAGTGCTGTCATTTTTTCGCCGAGTGCTGCCAAATTTTGCCGAGTGCTATCAGCAAAGTCTTTTCTCTTTGCCGAGTGTCGGACACTCAGCAAAGGCTCTACTATTTTGGCCGAGTGCCAGACACTCGAAAAAGAGAAAAGGCTTTGCCGAGTGCACGACACTCGGCAAAAAGAGTAAAGACTTTGCCGAGTGGTGGCACTCGGCAAAAAATAGAGCCTTTGCCGAGTGGCGGTGCTCGGCAAAGTCTCTTCTCTTGCCGAGTACCGCTCACCTAGCAAAAGAGTTTGCCAACTGCCCGTAGCCTAGCTCTCAGCAAATAGGCTTTTGCCGACTCTGTGTTTGCTGAGAGAGGTTTGCCGAGTGCTGTTCTCGACAAACCCTTTGCCGAGTGGAATATATGGGCTTCGTCGGGTGTCTCGGACACTCAACAAACAGCCTACGCCTGGTACTGATAAGTTATAACCCAAATGACTCATATCTATTTTGTGTAGGCATTTAATCAAACTAACCCATTTTTTATAAAAACAAGCAACAAACCGGCATGGAATCTAACCTAACATATACTTAAATTTAAATTGTATAGAGGGTAACAAATCGAGCCAGGTAAAATGTAGAGCCACCGATCTAAAATAACCATGGATAATAATAAAAAACTATATATTTGACATATCATATATATTAAAGAATTCTATGATTATGTATGTATATAATATTTTCCTCCAGCGGCTCACGGTGGTTTTTTTCATCATAGAGTAGGCCCAACGAGGATGGTCCATATAGTGTACCCAGTGTGTGTGCGCCCCCATGGGAAAATGACAGAGTGCCACTCCGGCGTGTTTGCGGTCACGAACTGCTGTCACTCGCACGTCCAGTACAGTACACTGCTAGCTAGTTGCCCTTAATTATCTCCCTGTCACGGGGGCATGCAATCAATCAGCTGCTTAATTAAAGGCAGATGAACACAGCTGAGGCCCTTTATTTGGGCCCCCTTTCCGTTAAAGAAAAAAAGCAGCAGAAAACTGCCTTGTCAACGATCCACAGACAGACACACACACCACAGAACCTGTCTTAACAGTATCTATGCTACTACTAAATAATAATCCTGTTGATTTGTCCCACTGAAACGTGCATATATACGATAGATACGATACTCCCGGTCTTATTCCTTTTCCCCTGCAAACCGGGGTTTGGACTGGACCATTCGCCACTGCACTGTCAATCGATCTATCACACCACTGTTTCCCAGCTAATCTTATCGACGGCCCAGCACGACATGGATTTCGGCTACGTCACGCGTAATATATCCCCACCGGATCACTTGCGCATCGGCATCGACCCAAACCGAGACGTGATGTGAGTGATCGATCACCCCCGGTGTTTTTGCACGGTGGATTACGGTGAAATCGCGCGTTTTGGGTGGGAGAAAACCCGCGAGAAACAGGGGGAGATGGGGGAGGAGGAGCCGGATGACCGTGGAGTAAAGAAAAGAGCAGCTCCCGTGTTCTCCGGTGTTTGACCACTACTCCGGCCGGCGCGCGCCGCGTCGTCGCACACACGATCCGGCGGTGTCGGTGACAACGAGAGATGATCGGGGAATTGACATGTTGAGACTGAACCAGACACACCGTCAATTAAACAATTCTTCTTCCAGGATCATTTCTGCGATCGAAGACGCGTATGGGAGGGGACTTGGCTTTGAATATTTCGCATTGACTACGGCGTTGGAGGGAGGGAGGCATGGAATAACTGAATTCTGGAGCACGCCAACATATGCTCGCTGCATACGGCGGCAATAACTCCACCGGGGTCGCATGCAGCAGCAGTACAGTACATTCCAACCAGCTAACCGTATTCAGAACGAGAGGGAGCCGGCAACTGTACCCTGCCTTTTCCCCTCGACCTCTTTCTTTCTTCTCTCTCTTTCTCTCGCAGCAGCCGCAGCCGCGTTGCCGTGTGCGCGTGTTGGTCGCTGGCTACGCACACACACATCTCTTTTCCATTCGGTGCGAGTGCGATACGAGAGAGAGAGAGAGAGAGAGAGAGGGAGAGGGAGAGGAGGCAAGGCAATAAATGGAAGCTTAGGTGAGCGCAGGCTCCATGGCGGCGTGGCAGGGCCTCTCTGTCGCCTCACCGTCTTAACTCGCGGCAGCGCAGCGCGCTGAGCTGATCCGGCCACCGCGGATTAACTCCTCCTGGTCGCGCGTGCTAGCTAGGGATCTATACGATCGAGAGGAGGAAGGAAGGAGGAGGTGGTTCTTGATCTCCTCCTCGTCGTCGTCGTTTTCTTCTTCTTCTTCTTCCCTAGCTGGGGGTACGTACGGCCGCCTATGGATTTGGGCGCATGGCGGGGTTCCCTCTAGGCGGAGGAAGCCACAGCCGCGACAACCCGGCGCCGCCGGTGCCGCCGGTGCACCCCTCTGACGCGGCCTCGTTCCTGTACGCCACGAGGGGCGGGAGCTTCCAGCTATGGCAGCAGCAGGAGCAGCAGCAGCCGCCGTTCTACGCCTCCAACATCATCCGCTTCGCCGATGACGCGCCGCCGGCGCCGTCGCTGGCGGGGGCGTCGTCGTCGTCGTCGTCCCGCGGGATGCGGTCGAGCGGTGGCGGAGGCGGCGGCGGCGGCGGCGGTATCAGCTGCCAGGACTGCGGCAACCAGGCCAAGAAGGACTGCACCCACATGCGCTGCCGCACCTGCTGCAAGAGCCGGGGCTTCGCCTGCGCCACCCACGTCAAGTCCACCTGGGTCCCCGCCGCCAAGCGCCGCGAGCGCCAGCAGCAGCTCGCCGCGCTCGCCGCCTCCGCCGCCGCCACCGCCGGGGCCGGCCCGTCTCGCGACCCGACCAAGCGTCCTCGGGCGCGTCCCTCCGCCACGACCCCGACGACCTCCTCAGGTATAGAACGAGCTAGCCATGGCGCGCGGTGCACCTTCTTCCGCGCCATATCATCGTATCTAGCTAGCTAGCTCCGTCGTGCCTAACCGCGCTCTGCTGGGTGTGCAGGAGATCAGCAGATGGTGACGGTGGCGGAGAGGTTCCCGCGGGAGGTGAGCTCGGAGGCGGTGTTCCGGTGCGTGCGGCTGGGGCCGGTCGACCAGGCCGAGGCGGAGGTCGCGTACCAGACGGCCGTCAGCATCGGCGGTCACGTGTTCAAGGGCATCCTGCACGACGTCGGCCCCGAAGCTCTGGCAGTCGCTGGCGGCAGCGGCACCGGCGCCAGTGAGTACCACTTCCGCCTCACCGGCGACGGGTCCTCGCCGAGCACAGCCGCGGCAGGCGAGGCAGGCTCCGGCAGCGGCAACATCATCGTGTCATCGGCTGTGGTGATGGACCCGTACCCGACTCCCGGGCCCTACGGCGCGTTCCCAGCCGGCACGCCGTTCTTTCACGGCCACCCGCGGCCGTGACCGGCGCCACGTACGCCACCACTCCGGCCGCCGCCTCGTCACGCTGTAACGCCACTACAATCTCTCACTTCGCTGCAACTGTCAATTGCTTTGGTCTCTTCAGAATTCTTAGCTTCTCCCTTTGATATCGTTGCATAAATTGATGTTTTCTTCTAGAGCCTAGCTTAGCTTAAATTAGGCAGGCGAACCCTTTAGACTCTTGTTTGCTTCTCTTCTTGGGAGCCATTTGATATGAGCAATTAATACACTCGTTTCCGAGCAAGAATGATTGGAAGCTTCCAAACAGTTAGGAGCTTGGGTGAAAGCACCCTCTCTCTTTAGCTAAGCTTAGCTTGATGATTTCCACCATGCACTGTTCATCTTCTTCCTTCATTGCTGCTAGCTGCTTGATTAAATTGATACTAGTAATTCTTGGTATTGGTGTACTACAGTATGCTATACTATACTACTATACTCTTGTAGAATAAGGTTTCTTTGCTTTTACTACTCCATGTAGTACTAGTACTAACACTAGTAGTATGTGACTACTAATACCATGCAGTAGTATGTGAGATGTGAGTACTAGCTTCCATAAGGTTGACACCTTCGCTTTACTATAGCATGCACCTTTGCTCTCTTGAAAAGCTGAGCCCTAGAAACCTAGTTGGCTTTAATTGGTAGCTCGTGGATCCTAGATATCGCATCGTCTTAAGTTAATTGGCGTGTTTGCATTTGTTTATGCCTATGATTATATTACTAGTAGATGATGGAGAGAGAGAGACAGAGACACAGAAATTCAGTCATCGTATGCTCATGGGAGAGAGACTAAGAGAGAGACAAAGTGAGTGAGAGAGGAGACAAACGAAAGGGGCAAATGATCATCTATCTGGTCGGGAGCCGTGACCGATCGAGCCATGCGCCGATCCCTTTGCTTGATTTCGTGATGGGTTTTTTATTGTTTCTGAGTTTTACAATTGCAAGGGGGAGATGATGACTCGCACATTCTCGTGTTCTTCATCCGATCGATCTCTGACATATGAACATTGTCTCGTTGATCCCATCACATCAGGCCGCGAATATATATTTGTTTGGCCTTTTCTCCATCATCCTAGGTTGCTAGCGTACATTGCCTGGGTTTGGTAACTATTGTTGCACAGGGAATTAACCTATTCAGGCATGACTTATTTTAAACTACTTTACCGAGGAATGTACTGGTCTTCTGTTTTAACAAGAAATTATATTCAATTTCATGCTTCACCTCACAATGTCGATCATGTATATTTTCAAATACAATGTAATTGAGGTGGTAAAATACTAATTATAGTACCCAGTTCTGTTGATTGTGTTCGAATAAATCACATAATATATCTTAGTGTATAAATGAGAAAAATGTATGCGTTGCTTAGCTACGAGGATAAATTTTCAATGGGCTTCCAGCTTGTTTGTTTTGTACATGTGATGTTATTGGTTTTTCCTGAAGTATTTGTAGTTGGAATCCATAACAAAGGTTTACCAAATTCTGGAAATATCACATGGTAAATATACATGACATGTTTAGGTAATATATGTAAACTTTCCTGCTATTGCTTATTAATCATGTTCATTTCTATTTGTTCACAACCAGAGGTGGTGACATGATATTTGATAATGTGTTTGATTCTGTGTTGTTAGCTAGTAGCTACTATAGTTGTTTCAAAATTTTCCATTATATGGTCCAAATGATATATGTTTACATTGACTGCATGGTTATTTATAGCTTACTGAATATCATCACTTCGCAAAGCACATTGTACATGTATTTATCAAGAGAAGATACACAAGAAGTTAAGCTTATTCACTGAAACACTAGTAAAAAAAATCTTACTACCTAAGGTATAGACTTCCTTTCGACTCGCATTAAGTCTCCTGTTATATATTAGACCAATCTGGTTAGTGGTATATATATGTTCGATTCATGTGTAGTATGTCTAAAAAAACATGATCAGAGTAATCTGATTAGTTGTTCTCGGTCTTTGCCTTTATGCTGTAATTTCATCCTAAAATTAAATGGTCCATATATCTAGAATAATACATATTATATATATATATATATATATATATATATATATATATATGCAATTTTGGAGCTCATTTGTCAAAAAAAACTATACAAGGATTTGTCAAATACAATATGCTGAACTATATGTTGTTTTTTATGTCTTCTACAGTAACCTGTTGTTGCTAGTATTATGTTTTCCATTGCATCGTTTTAAGGTGGTGTATCTGTTAGTCCATTTGAGATTCTTGCGTGCTCCACAAAGAAAGCAACCTGGTCTGTCCTTCTAATCCGCTTCTAGCTTTATGCTATTGTGTCAATGAGAAGATTCTGCCAAACAGAAAAAATGATTGCATGTATTTCCATAGTCTATTATTCGTTCTTGACGCTTATAAATTAAATTTATGGCTGTTAATCAATATCTCTATTTGTCGCTGAATGCATGTGCATATATCCTGTTAAGTGCCTCTTTGAACACGGCGAATTTTATGCTATTTTACACATTACTATGTTTTATACAGGACTATCTGAGTTCAGTGTGAGGGATACTCTTTAGACAGGCGATTATGGAGGGACATTATAATATTCTTAGACAATTATAAATTCTTGTTTTGTCATTGACAAGTAGTTTTTTTTATAAGTACTGGTTCTGCTTTGACCGCTTGGAATTTTTTTTACCGCTAGACAATTACCTTGGAGTAGAAGTAATTGAAGCGACACGTTTGTTTTTTCCTACGCGCAGCATCACGCACACGTACATCTTCAACAAATGTCTAAAATGTGTGTTAAGAAGCTAATTGTCCCCTGGTAGATTACTATAGTTGTGAGCTTTTCTGCTCCTACATTGTTTGTTCATTTCAATTTCTTTTTTTCACGGGCGCATATGTATGGTGTGCTTGGAGGGCATCTTTTATGCGGTTAATAAGCTCAAGACGCGTGACCAATTAGCGTGAGACTGCATTTCTATTCCCTGCTCCCGTTCTTGTTCAGCTACTTTTAGCTAACTATTGTCACGGAATATCCGCCTCCACTCATCGAAAAATACATTTTTTAAGAAAAAAATAATTTTCTACCGCATTATATTGTTCATACCACATGTTCTGAGCTACTGGATTTATCTAAATAGTTCATCCGTGGGAATAATGCAATGAACAGTATGTCTTTCAAGTGAGTAGAAAGAAAACCTGAATATATTAAATTTAAAATTAAATCATAAAATTCAAAATTAGTTGGTGATCCATCTGAAACGTAGAAATGGGCAAGGAGCATCTCGTACTCCCTAGCTAGCTATAGCTATCGTTAGACAAATCTTTGCTTTTGGGCAAATATATCCTTGATTATGATTAACTAATTAAAATATGCTCTGGACTATCTCTTGGCACCAGAGACCTGCTGCATCCTTGATCTCACAATTAATTCCTCAGTCTCTTTCGGAACAAATTCGCGTCTCAGCTCATTTAACACTCACCGATGACGGCTAGCTCCGGATCCCATTGGACCACTGCTTGCGGCGGGTAGCAGAGATTAGATTCATCGTAAGAGCAAGTTACACCGATGGTTTGACTGCATGTAATAATCAAATATATAATAATCAAATAAATAATATGTATGATTAAGTATGAAGTGTATCATTGTAGTCATTTTGTTGCGATAGAAACAACCATCAAATATGTTATCAAAAATGTTATAGTTCACACACTTCATATACCATATCAACTAAGTTTATCTTATGAGATGAACAAGTATAAAAAATATAAGGCACCACATAATTGAAATACCACGACAAGCAAGTAGATTAATCGATAATATCATTCCAGATCCAACATAAGTCTAAGCAAAAGGACGAGGTAATGTATGTCGAAATAAGAAACAAGGTAATGGAGGATAAAGCATAACATATTTAACGGTTTATATATCCAAAAGTCACAGAAAGAAACAATATGACATTAAGCAAAATACAAATTAATATGTTGTCCAACAGATGAGATAACGATTTTTTCATCTAATCAACGAGAGGCCCTTGACAGTAGAACCGCTGCATGATACGACCATTGCCTGAACTGCCTTCATCCTGAAATAAATTAGACGATGGTAAATTAATATGATTTATACATCACAATAAAATATTGGAAAAACATTGGATTATTAGTTATTACCGTACCATGATTATGTATGCTGCATATTTCCAAACTTATTCCAAATGTGCTCAATTAAATCATTTTTTAGTTGAGTATGGACCGAACGAGCACGAATAGTGGACTTCCTACGTAGTACATCAAAAAGCATGGATTATCACCACTAGTTACTTCGGAGGCGTAACTATTGATGTCCTAAGAATTTTATTGAGGTCAATGTCACATATTGCATCCTCTCTCTCGTCTTCAACAATCATATTGTGAAGAATCACACAAGCTAACATGATTTTCCCAACACTCTTCTGTTTCCACTTCTTCGCTGGACGACACACAATGTTGAAACGGGCTTGCGATGCACCAAAAGCTCGCTCCACATCTTTCCTTGCCCCTTCTTGACGTTCAGCATACAGTTTGTGCTTCTCTATTTGCGGAAGTGATATAGTCTTCACGAAGCAAGCCCATTCTGGGTATATACCATCAGCAAGGTAGTACCCATTGTTGTACTCATTACCGTTAACAAAAAAATGAACCCGAGGAGCCTCACCTCTTACTTGTTCAAGGAATAAAGGGGACTGATTCAGCACATTGATGTCATTGTTAGAACCAGCGACACCAAAGAATGCGTGCCAAATCCAAAGGTCATGTGAAGCAACCGCTTCAAGGATAATTGTTGGGACTTTATAGTCACCACGAGTGAATTGACCCCTCCAATCTCTCAGACATTTCTCCCACCTCCAGTGCATGCAGTCAACACTACCTAACATACCTGGAAACCCACGAGACTCGTTAAACTGTAGCAAACGCTCTACATCCTCACATGTGGGGCGCCGTAAGTACTGCCCACCAAAGACCTCAATAATCCCTTGTGCAAAAGTATCCAAGCACTTTAAAGAAGTGCTTTTGCCGACTAGTAAGTATTCGTCCAAGGAATCAGCAGGCGTGCCATATGCTAACATACGGATTGCCGTTGTGCACTTTTGAAGTGGAGAAAGGCCTGTGCGACCAGAACAATCTTCTCTTTGAGTAAAGTATGGAGACCACTGACCTAGGGCTTGCACGATACATAAAAAGAGATGCTTTCGCATACGAAATCTTGTGCCAAACATCCTCTCAGGGTATAGTGGATGATCTGCAAAGTAATCAGCCACCAGACGTCGATGACTTTCTCCATGATCCCTTGCAATGGTCTTCCTTGATCCACGTTGGCGCTTGAGTAGCCTAGCTGCAAACTTGGCCTTTATCTTCTCTATGATTCGAGTAGCAAAGGAGTCTAGGGCATTTTGCTCGAAATGTTCTTGTCAAGGAATTTGGATGGGTCTAGATCATGTGTGGCCAGTATGAGGATGAGTTCATGATAGTTTCAGACTAAATGTTTTAGGATGAGGAAGATGAGTTTGAGGATTGGTTTGAGAGTTTCAGAATGGAAGAATTCATATATATACATATATATAGGCTGATTATTTCAGGGTATGTACTAACTGCTATTAATAAACAGTCAACATGATAATTTGAGGCTGACTACATGTTTTTTACAATCTGTAATTAATAAACATTCAACATGAAAATTTGATTAGATGCTGACTGCATGGTTTTTACATTATGTAATGAATGAACAAACAACACAAAAATTTGAGGTTGACTGCATTTATTATGGATGAAACAACAAGGTTGAATTTGGACAGCTCTAATTTCATGGCTCCTTTCCATGTAGGTATCTGGCGGTAGGTGCAGTGCCTTTACATGTAGCATCGTCAAAGGAGCAAAAGAAAACTGAACATCTGGACAGTCAATCCTAAGACACTTCTCACATGGCAAACAGAAGCAAAGGTTTTTAACTCTTTGTTGCAAGTAGGCAATTCTCCATGATTTTGCAGGTTCAGTACCAGAGAGATAGCACATTGTATCTACCATTACATATCATCTGAGTAATAACCTTATTTTAAGGTTAGCACCAGGTACACTTAAATGAAACCAGTAAACAATCTGCACGTAATAAACTACATGGTTTTTACAATCTGCACTTAATAAACTACATGGTTTTTGTAACCTGCACTTAGTAAACTTGTTCCATATTTCTACTCAGTGATGACCCCATTCAGACCATGGAAGATCATGCAAGATCATATGTATAGCTAGTGGTCTACAGTGTTTGCTATGCCTCTAGTTGCCCACCCTAAAGTATTGCTAGGTGCCAACAACTCTGCTGCTTATTCACCAGTAATTTCTTGATCTGGTTCCTATACAATTTCCCATTTCACTCCTGCATACAATTTTTGTCCTGAAGTCCTATGATGTAAGAAAGAATGGAAGTACAATAGTTGTATCATATAAGTCCATACCAGTACCCCTATTCCACTGTCGAATTCACAATTAAACGAATAAAATGAGGTAATAATACTTGGGCCAAGAAGGGTATTAACTTACAAATGCAGCAAAATTGATGCACCACGAGCAGAGACTTAAGGTGTGAAAAAGTAGTGTCAATCTCCATCTCCCCTTGACTGCTTGAACCTTCAAATCAAACATAACTACATGATTATATCATGGGATCAAAATATTCAACAGAGATGCAACATTAGGCAGATACTATCATGTTCAAGAAAACTGGTCATCCAAACATATAATTAAGAACATCAAGGAGGGATTACATACCTCACTGATTTGTTTTAAATATCTCTTCTCTCATGCATTTCAGCATCAGTATAAACTCAGTCCTCACATCGTCAGACATCTCACTTGTGTTTTTGTTCATTAAGTCTCGATATGTTTCAATCATAGCTGTTTGCCGAGCAAGCTTCTTTCCTGCAAGGTTGTCACTAGCAACACGAATTTGAGTCTCTAAAACTTTGTTCTGTCCTTCCTTAGCTGATGTGTGCGCATCCAAAAAAACTTGCGGATGTCATCCTCTAGCTCATTTGTACAAGCTTCGATCTTGCTCTTTCTTTTGCCATTACATTGCGCCTTAGCTGCCTTGACACCCATTGGTCATGGGATATCTTCTTCTACATCAAGGGGGATAGCATCATTGTATTCCACTTTTCTTTTGTTTGACTTGTCAAGCTGGTCCAAATATGCATGCCACTTCGGTTGGTTTTTTAGTTCCTTCCAACAATGCATAAATAAAAATGGACCATCTTTGAAGTCATTGTCATATATTTTGTGTGTCTTGTTCATCACATCATCATTAGACTCTCCACTAGCATATAATGTATTAGCCTCCTTCCAAGCGCAACAAAAATTCCCAACCTTCTTCTTAATTTTACCAAAACGATCCTTCACTTGTTTAACAAGTCTAACCCGGTTTTTTGGGGTGGTGCTGTTGTAAGCTGCTGCAACATCGGCCCAATATTTATCGTTCCTCTTGAAATTCGATTCTATAGGATCGTTTGAGTTGTTCAGCCAGGCGCTGACCTGTAATTTTAGGAAAATACATGTTTACTGTTGTTAGTAATACAAATGACATGCATGCAATTAACAACTAAATAGCTCACATAAATCTTGTACCAATCTCAAGTCTTCATCCTTCGTCCATGACAAGCGCTTCTCAGTCCTAGCGACATCTACATTCTCAATATTAATTGGCTGTGATGGACTCCCTTCGACCAAATGATGTACATCGTTTGGTGGGGTATTGACTAAATTAACGAAGCCACCGGATGGTCGAGATTCACCATCCCTGCAATAAACAAATTGTTTCAGCGATTTATTTTATGAACCCACTGAAACATATAGGATGCCATAGGTATGGGAGAAGCTAACAAAGCGGTTATTATTAAACATGATACAGGATAACTCATAGTGCTACTAAATCATTATAATCATTACGTAAATATAATGCTTCCAAGGATAGCTAACCTCATAGGAAAAATATGAAAAAGGAGAAGCTAACAATCAAAATAATTGTTATCTGGGACCATGCTTTGCTTTGATATTTATCTACCTGTTTCGATATTAACACTTAGTAATCCATTTGTGTTACAATTTTTTTTACAAGATAGATCATTGATTGCCCCATCTTTACAAGAAAGCCAAACAAACTTACAGGGTTCACTTAGTAATCCATTTGTGTTTTAAATATATGCTACAAAGTTTCCACACAAGTTTGTTTATCAAGTATATATGCAAAATATCAACCGATTTGTTTCACAAGTCATTGCAGAGTGGTACTGATAGCCTGATACTACACACTACGCAGCATGAAAAAATCATATGAATTGACAAAGGAAGGACGGTACATCACATACTTTACAAAAGGGGCTACAAAACAAGTAATCATAGTCCTGCAGCTGAAAGGCCATCCTAATGACCGCATAAATTTCTATGATATAGGATCAACAGTCATGAAGACAGCAGTGTACAAAATATAGTGGTAAATCCAACTAAAATATGTAATCAGCATGGCAAATTCACAACTAACAAAATTATTGGACAAACATACCATTCTTCAATATCAATATGCATGTCTCCCTTGCCGGCCGCAGGGGGAGGGAAAGCTGTAGAACTCTGCATCGCTTGTGACTGTAGAGAAGCAATCCATCCTGTCGGTGGCATTGAGAACCAAAGACCTCCATACGGATACGGTGCTGCTTGCGGCGTAGGAACAGCGAGAGGACAAGAAGAGCTCCCGACGGCCTGAGGAGGCGGTGCTACCTCCCTCTTCGTCCGACGAGTCATGGTGTTGGTGGCGGGGAACTAGGGTTTGAGGTAGGGATTTTTCGCGGGGTGGCAGAGATTAGGTGAGATGGAAGAGGAAGGGGGCTGGGAGGGAGGTGGCCATCAATCTGGCGGCAGGCCGAAGAAGGAGATTGCCGAAAAATTTGTCAAGCAACTGGTTTTACCCTCATATATGCGGCGCACTTTACTCAGCAACGGGATGGAGAGGAGAAGAGCGGGAGCCGCGGGAGGGGAGAGGAGAAGCGCGGGAGCCGTGGAAAGGAGAGAGAGGAGAAGCGCGGCAGTCGCGGGAGGAAGGAAGAGGATTGCGCTGCCGCGTTCTTCATTCGGTTGCTCGCGCGCCAGAAAGGGATCGGGGAAGGTGCAGCGCACGGATCGGCTGTGGTTGCGGGGCCCACAAACAGTACCGTGCCCAAGAGTTTTTTAACGCTATCGCGCGGCTACAGATGAGTCGCCCACTGCCTTCTCTTTCCTCAATTCTCTCTCCTCCACCTAGACATATGCTGGCTATTAGCTAACTATTGTGCTTGCTCTAACATGCAAAACTTGTGAGAAGGCACCAACCACAATGTGCGTGTGCCCTTAATTAGGGCATGCCAATTCTACCATGCAATGTGTACACCAACTCTAGCTAGCTGCCTCTTAGGTTGATCCTGACCAGCCAGTCGAAGATGAATGGATAGGAGGTGAGGATACACGAAGAAGTGGTCTTCAAAGCTTTCGGCCCCCGTGTCATCCCTGAGGGTGACACAAGCAGTGACCCTCACCCGCGCCTCCATCCTGCCCCTCACTCCCTTCCTTCCTCCCAGGCTGTCGCCTAAGCAGGCTACCAGAAACCGCGCGCGCAGCTGCAATGATAGTGGCGGTGGGGCCTCCTTCTCCTTAAGCTCGCACAGGATCCAGCTACAGTGGTTGCAAATGGCGGCTGCCGGCCAGATCCAAGGGGCCATGCCATTTGGGTGGTCTATCATCGCCACGACCCATCTGTGGTGGCTACACAGGCATGAGGCTGCTTCGACACGACTACGGCTGGGGCGGTTTTGGTGGCCGGGGCGATGGGGGATGGTAGGGATGGCCTCAACGGCGAGCTTCGGCTTGGTGCGACGACTGGCGGTCGAACAGCCTCCCTTCCCATCCCCTTCCCTCGTGCTTGGCGCCACCAGTAGGGAGCACGGCAGAAAGGCCGGATCTAAGAGTGGTGTGGTAGGGAATGTGTGTGGGGCGGCCCGATCCAGGGGGCCTTGGCGGTTGCAATTCCAAGGTGCCGATGGTGTCGTCGCGCAGAGGTCATCGGGCCGATGGCAACGTGTAGGGAAGCGGCTTGGGCTCGACGGCGACTCGTCTCATTCTTGTTAGCCGACATCCTTCTCTCGTTGGAGCTCCTTCTCTCCTATGTCCAAATTGCTCTAGGTTTGGTCGTGGGCTCTAGGGGAAGGGTGGAGGTGCGGCTTGCACAACAGCGGACGATGATGGTGTGGAGGCGGAAACTTCCCTGTTAGCCTACCTGAGATGGCGAGTGGTGGCTTGGGCTTTATTGCTAGAGGAACGATTTTGTGGTTTGTTGGTGGTCATTTTATGGGTTGGTCGTGTGGGGCTGGATGGGGAATCACCGACGAAAGCCTTGCTAGGACATTGGCTAGCTTGACGACAATGACGACGTCTTTAGGCGGCTTTTCCTTCCTTGGATGGGTTGCTATGGTTTTGTTCTTCCTCCCTCTTTAACATCAAAATTTGGTATGGTTTTTTTAGTTAATTCGGTTAAGGAAAGAAGTTGATCAACCGATGAAGGTTTATCCTCAAGAGACCAAGTTCAAGAAGGAATCTGAAGACCACGACATAGTAGTTTAATTATATCTACTAATTAGTAATGATTTATTAACTTTCTTTTTATCTTTAGAAAATTTATGTAGTATTCGATCATGACTTATATCTTTCCTTGTATCTTTAGAAAACATGGGTAGTGTCCAATAAGGACTTGTATCAACCCAAGGATATAAATATGTACATCCAACATCTTTATAAGACATCTCTATATATCAGTACAATTACTTTCGGAGTATCACCACCTTTTATTTCGGTGAGTTCTTGGTTTCAAGTTGGGATGCATTGGTTTGTAAATCCGATGAGGAAGTAAGTTCTGTCAACTTCGCTTGTATCGGCGTGGCTAGAACTTTCTCGGTTAAGTCCGATATTGTATCCAGGTCGATACAAGGTTGTCTATCTGATATATTGATTCTATCTTAAACTGCATCGATGTTTAAAGTTGCATTGGCTTAGTTAGGACTTTCTCGACTAGGTCTGATATTCTTAATAAGTTGATGTTCTCTAATCGTACTATTGTTTTAGATAGATTTGTTATATCCGTCATGTTTGTATGGATCTATCGGATAAATAGGTTTTTCTTATTATCTCTAATCTTATATTGTCTCGGTTAGGTCTGATCTATCAGATTGCTATTAATAAGTTTATTTCTACTAAGTTGATAGGGTTTTATGTAATGTTTCATCGGAGTTCTAGCCGATGAGTTATCTTGTTACAGTTTCTAAGTGTTGTATCGACTTATACTCAAACTTGTATATTCACTAGTTAAATCTCTCGTTATCAACTTCAATATTATACTGTCTTGGTTCGGTCCAATCTATCAAGATTGTCTTTGATAAAGAATAATTTGTTGATGATTATACATAATTTGGTTCTAGTTGATGGTAGCATGAATCTTATTGTTTATCAGATTATTTGAATCTACATCGAACTTATTGTCGATTGATTGTTTCAATCGACATCGCCTGGCCTCGCTACACCACATTGGCCTATTGGCCGATCGACTCCTTAATCTTATACGATCTGTCTATCTATCTTATTAGTTACAGAATCAAACTAACTGGCTCGCCCTGAACCTGATTGATAGGACCTGCACTGGAGTTAAGCAGATTTCCCAAGCTTTCATGTGAACAACAAATTTCTCGTCAGCACCCATACATCGATCTCAACCTTGTTCTGGTTTTTGGACGAGCGGTGGTGGCGTTTCATGTCGCGTCTTCCACGGGGGCACCGTTTTGGAGAACCTTGCTCGTGGTGACCATTTGTGGACTGCTGCATTGGCTCCAAAGCTCTCCTGCCCTAGCATGCTTGACAAGGCCTTTGTCTTCTTTGCTCCGCTTCTTGCTATGCGGCGGACGACCCTCACTCTTTGTTTGACGTTGCTGTGTGGAGTCGAAGCTGTTTGGTTGAGTGTAACGAAGCTTGGCAATGATGACACCCTACAACCTCTTTCTAAGTGCGTTGGTGTCTGCAGTGTGCAGGAGGTGGTGCTGTGGGGGCTTTGGCTGATGTCCAATGGAGGAAGTTAGAGTTGCTTGTTTGTTTTGATGGTGAGTTTGGCAACGATGATGCATTTGATATGAAGTTGGAGATGTTGTGTCGCTAGGCGGCAAACTTGGCAACGATGACACTTTGTTGCGAAGTCAAATCAACCCTATCGCTTCTACAACAAGCTTGGTAACGATGCCCGCATTGGGTTCCGTTGTTTTTTAGTTATTAGCAGGCTGGTGTGAGTGTTGTTGGTGGAGTGTTGTGGTAGTCGTGGTTTTCACTCAGTTTTTCCTAATTAACCGTGCATTGTAAGGTTTGGTCTTGTTTCTCTTTAAAATGAGACACCTTCTTTTATATAAATCATCGACAATGGCTTGACCCGTTCGAAAAAAGGAGGTGAGGATACACTGGCTAAAAAGTGTTACTGCTAGAGTAATTTTCTCCACGGGAATAGATCTAGGTCTTGTACGGAGTAGCTCGAGATTCTGAGAAGCAACTGGTGAATAGCGAGCTTGTGAGAATCTAGACTGTTTGGGTGAGTTAGAGATATTAGATGAACTTGTAGCTGTCAGAAGTTTTCCAAACAAGGCCTAAACTAGATTTGCTACCTCTTATTTACATTTCTTACATTTCTCTAGTCATTTGTTGTGTGTCACTATAAGATGAGCTCGGATTATTTTGTATAGGAACTTAGAATGGTTTAGAACTTCTATAAAAGAAAAAGGTGTCCTAAGGCCTGCCCATACAACATGGATTTGTTTCAATATTCTTTAGGAAATTGAATATAATTGTCCCTATAAATTTCATGTGATTAGGACATTGCAGTCCATGCTAATTAATCCTATATATCTTGGACTACCTAGGACAAAAGGTTTTCTTCCATATTTGAGGAGCATATAGCTCCTCATTGCTTGAGAGATATCTCTCTATAAAGAGAGGTAACAAAACTAATTTCGCAGGTGACTAGGATTGAAACTTTACCCTTATATCGATACTCAAGTTTTCTCTTGATTAGCCTTTGAGAGACACCTTTTTTATTGTTAGTTAGGAGGTATATATCCTACGAGATATATATATCCTTCCAAGGGTCAGAAATATTTTGACATTGCCAACCATACAATTTTGTTTTAGTTAGTTCAACCGGTTTAATTTTTTTACCTCTAAAATAGTGGTGAAATAGAACAGTTGGAAACTTGGAATCCTTGGTGTTCCGGGATGAGAAGTTAGCCGCGAGCCAATGAATCTGAAGCGAAAGAAAACAAGGAAATGTGACGATTGCGTGGTGATGGATGCAAGCACCTGCAGCTATCTTGGTGACTGAAAGTGGGGCCTGGGACAAAGTGGTCAGTGTGAGAAGACAAAAGAACAGTATCTGCTTGTCACCTTTTTATTTGCTCTAGTGGTCTCTCAATGGAAGGATGGATGAAAACTCTTTGCAAATGATTACACTCATGGTTGATCTGAGGGAATAGGAAAACCATGAGACATGACAGATTCTAAAGCAAATGTGCATGGTAGTCCTGCTTGCCCTCTCATCAGTCATCACCTTCTTTTCCTTGGCCATAGAAGCAGAGATAGCTTGCCTCCTTTTGTTTTCTTTCTTTCTCCTCACATGTAATAACACCATATATTTTATCTGTTTTAAAATAAGTTCATTTTTTACATGAATCCGAAAGTAGCCGAGATAGTAGTAAGCTTAATAGTCACACACTCACACACTAGTAGTACCCTTGTTCCAAGATAGAAAATCATTGTCAACACATGGAGGATAGCACATGAAAAAGCAGTGTACTACCCTCCTTTTCTGCCCTAGCCATAGTGTTCACTACTGTTCATCACCCATCTATCTCTCCCTCTCTCTCCTCTGTGCTGTTAATGTTCTTGCTCTCATGATAACTGTGAAATGAAAATCACAAGGAAAAAAGGGAGGAGAGAGAGAGAGAAAGAAAAAACTTGTCTCATGGATGGATAGTGCAGGCTAAGAATTGTAGGGCTCTTCATGGGGAATCCTTAGAGTGGGGAAGACGAGAGAGAGGAGGCATGGTCCCATGAAGTACGTGCATCGAGTTGTTGGCGTTGGCGCGCGAGAGAGCGGGTCACGTGCTGCTCATCCACTGCAAAAAATGCCAAATTCTTCAGAACCGTTAGCCGCCCTGATCTTGATCCACCTTGTGCAAATCACTGTACATGAGCTATCTCACTTGCCCAAGATAATCAGACTCACACAGCTTCTAAAACCGCATGGACTCTGAGTTTCTGACACAAAGTTAGTATTAACCGAAAGTGAAATAGACACAACGCAATAGATTTGATTACCCAAGACGCTAGCTAGTACATATAGTAGGCACGGAACCAATCGTACCTAACTCAAACCAACTTGTAGAATCAGTATCAGGAGTGGATAAGAAGTTGAGAATACAGAAAACATTGTAGTCTAACATTAACCTTGTCAGGAGATGGAGCTAGCCGAGCCACATAGTATATTGCGTTTGGAGTTTGGGAGGTTAACACTGCATGACTGAACTTTCTGAACTGTTGCAAATAGTACTTGCGCCACACAGTTTCAAAACAATGTTCATGTTTCAACTCGATCTATCAGATCTCTTTGCAAGCAGTAGTACAGAAGTTTGGTGAGAGTCCACATGGCTAACACCGTCTAGCCCTAGCTAACTACGGGCGTATAGCTTCAGAGACATGGGGAAAAAAATTCAGACAGCTTGCTGCTACCTAGCCTGGTCCAGCGACGGCAAACGGCCCAATTAAGCTCTGCAAGAAGCGAGATTGATGGATGAACAATAATTAATGGTTGTTTCTTGTGCCTGCCATGCCTCACACGTTACGGATGAGACGAACATCAACATGGACACTACTAGCTAGCAACGCTGGTAATTCCTTTGGATGGAAGGAAAAGATGCTAATGATCAGATGAACTCTCATGATCCTCCAATACAGAAAGGGCCCAACCAATGCATGCACACATGATGCATTCTTGCAGCATTTAGAATGTTTGATCATGGCATAACCACAGCAACTGCACATTTGTACTGCAATCCAACAGAACTGTTCATCCTGCTAGATACAAAAAATTTCGAGTGGCAATTGGGGTGGGGGCAATCATCTTTATACAGCAGCAGGAGCATTCTTTTTCTCTGTGTATGAGCTAGATAGAGCATCTATCCACTTTCTGAATACTCTTTTCCCTGGCTGTGCATGAGAGGAAGAAAGAAAAGAGAGAAATCAAAAGGTTGGTTTGGCTTAGCTAGGTCTTAGGGATCCTTTAATTTGTTCTTTGCTTCCACACAAAAAGCTCCATTGGTTAGCTTGGTCTCTCTCTCACCCTGTGCAAACTTTTCTTCCCATTTATATGCGACCCGGAGATTGCTAGCCACCTCGCTCCATGGCTCGGCCAGATCTCCCGTATCTTTAGGCCTCGAGGGCTCCATTGCTGGCCACTTCATCCAGTGTAGCAAAAGCCAGCCTAAGCTTGGCTTCTTCTCGATCTTTACCCATGTCTTGCTGTTGCCTTTGTTTTGACAGAAAGGAGCAAAGCTGATGTCTCTCTGATGATTTGATCTGAAGAAGAAGCTCTGAACGATACGGTTTTACTATATACACGTACCAAGGCATAGTACGCAATATCATGCATGCATGATGCAAACACAACTATAGCTAGCTTTCCCCATGCAGCGCAGCTCAGTTAGCTCGAGTTCGCCTTCCCGGGAATCCATGGCCGCTTTTGCATGCTACCGGAGACAAGCCCTCGTTTTTAAGTCCACGTCACCTTTGCTTTTGCTTCTGCAGGTTGTTGCCTTGTGAACTCCAAAGAAGAAAAAAAAAAGTTGATCTGTCCATGCATGAAGAGACCATGGCTTGTTGGACTAGCACAGTAACATATCTGAACGCTGAATTCTGAATCCTGTGAACTCTGAATTTTCACCTGTCAATATTACTATCTAATAAGCACAAAACTTGCAAGGATTATTAGCTGTTCTGTTGAGGCATAGGGGAGTATACATGTACAGTTAAAGAGTTGACCTGAATTAAGGGGGGGAAACGACTAGGTGATGGACCTGTCCTGGCTATCGTTTTTGTCAGTTGTTAGCTAGGATGGAGCCGGCAAGCCCCTGCATTGAGTTAACTTTCGATCACATCGATCCCTTTCCTCAGGCCAAATCGTACAAGAAGAATTTATTCGATGGGCCTTTTGCTCTGTACATATAGCTGGAATATAATCCTCCTTACCCTTTAATCCCATGCAACTACTCTTTCTACGTTACCACTTCTTCCATATGAATCAAGCCCATATCTGATAGCAATAGTCCTTTCTTTCTTTCTTTCTTTCTTCCTATCTTCGGAGTTCAGGCTGTTGTACTTAATTTGGGGGTTAATTTAGCTCTTGGGTAATTATAGGGTTATGAAATGACCCATGCATTGACATGTTCTCCAAGCTAGGTAGGAAAGAATCATGGCACCATGTTCTGATGGCCTGAGTTGTGACATCAGGGATGATCATGATGTGGAGCAGATACGCCTGGAGAGTAAGTGCCAAACAGCCTTGGTACAAAAGCTTGGAGCTAAAGGAAAGCGAAGAGAAGGGATAAATATACTACTCATGGTGTCTCCCTATGATCGATTATTCCAGCTTTTGCCTCTCCTCCCCTTGCATGATTGCATCATCTGACTGACTCACTGACCTAATCCAAGCTTGCATGCCCTGTAGCTCACCTCTCCTTCAGTTGCAAGCATGTGCATGCCATGGAGAAAAAAAAATGCACGGTAGTAGTATCAGCATTAGCAAAGGATCCTGGCAGTGTAGTGTAGTGTAGTGTAGTGACTTTCACCATTCGATCATGACCATGTTGAACATGATCAGGCTAGTGATCAGCCTAAGAAAGCTAGCTTTCTCATGGACAAAACTTCAGTTGGTTGGGTGTGTAATGACAGGAGAGAAAGCAGAGGCTGAGGCTGCAGAGAAGAAAGACATATCCGGTATGTATTGCAGGTTGAATTGTTGAAACAAGATGGGCTTGACGGCCCATCTGGTTACGAAGACCATTTCTGTTAGAAAGGGGGTTGGATGGACTTTAGCGGACTGCACATTCTAGCCTAGATAAGAATATGTTCGTGGGAGAGCACACAATTTCAATTGTTGATGTTTTCACGGACGCGCAAAAACTTTACACGTTAATATATTAAAAAAAACAGTAGTATTTATCGGTAGCACGCAGAGGCGATTACCGGAGGTAGGAGGTATCGTGTGACACCGAAGCGTGCTAAACCGAGTGCAACTCCTAAAAAGGTGAGAGAAGCGAAACGTTAAGGTATGTGCCTAACATTTCAACTTGTTGATGTGTTCGGCCCATTATAGGCAGGCCCAACGCTACAGCCAGGAAAGAGCCTGGCATGGCAGCTGGCACTGGCAGGCCTCTTTCACATCACCTTTGCCCATCGCCACACCGTCTGACTCTTTTCCCTTGGCTGGCATGGCAGATTTTTACTCTTGACACTTTGTTGGGAACAATATTTTGCGACTTTTCAAAAGGATTGCACTTTCTTCTGTCAAGATTCGTATCTCATTCAATAAAAACCTTTTATATTTTATATTTTAGGATGTAAAAAATACTACATAGTGTATATACACTAATTAGTGCTACCATCCTGACAAAATGCTAAAGTCAACTGGTATCTATTTTCTAGACGGGAGTATGTATATATCTAAGTGATAAGGAAAAGAAAAAGATTCCTAATACCTAATAATCAAAAAAATTCTTTTAAATCACTTATCGATCTACAATCTAATTATACCATCGTGTTTGTTACAATTTAATTTTTACATTATTATATTCTAATAAACGAGAATAAATATGTTATAATTACTTTTATTATATGTGTAAACTAGTATGGTGGCTCCTGCAAATTACGCGGGTAGCATCATTATATTTTTTTCTCATATAAATAACATATATATCTTCACATAATATGTAAGTTTTGTATTGTATTGCATATACGTGATAGTTATCATTTTCTTAATTATGTATTTTAGTTATTTTTAAATTATATTCTTATGTGGACTCTATGGACTCTAGAATACTCTTCTAATATTTCTTATTTTTTAATTTTTAGGTTTTGTTATTTATAAATTTTATTTCTATATGGACTCTAAATCTTTCTTTCAATATTTCTTATTTTTTTAAATTCTAGTTATTTCTAAATTGTATTCCTATCTAGACCCCTCTTTCAATATTTTTTAATTTCGAATTAACTAAGTACTCTTCTTTCAATTTCTAAATTGTACTCTTTATGGACTCTATGACTCCCTTTCTAATATTTATTGTTTTTAAATTTTAAGTTTCACTTACTTCAAAATTGTATTATACATGGAGTATAGACTTTTTCTAATATTTATTTTTTTATTTTCGAATTTTGTTCTTTCTAAATTGTATTTCTACATGTACTCAAGGCTCTTATTACAATATTTTTAATTTTTACATTTTGAATTTCAGTTATTCGTAAATTGTATTCCTATATGGACTCTACACTTTTCTTCTAATTTGTTATTTTTTAATTTCGAATTTCAGATCTTTCTATATTATATTCCTATATGAACTTTAGACTATTCTCTAAATCTTTGTTATTTTTTCAATTTTGAGTTTTAGTTATTTCTAAATTGTATTTCTATATGAAATCTAAACTCCACTTTTATTTATTTTATTTTTTAATTCCGACCTTGAATTAGGTCTAAGTTCTTATAATATATTTTTAAATTTTGAATTTTTATTATTTCTAATTGTATTTCTATATGGACTCTAAACACATATTTCAATATTCCTTAATTTTTAATTTCGAATTTTATTTATTTCTAAATTGTATTCCTATATGGACTATAGACTCTTCTTTCAATAAATCTTATTTTTCAATTTTAAATCTTAGTTATTCATAAATTGTATTTTTATATGGACTCTAACCTCTACTTTAAATTTTTTAAAAAAATTTCGAATTTCAAATATACTCTAGTCTCCTTTTCTAATACTCATTTTTCTTTTAATTTCGAATTACGATATTTTAAATTATATTTATATATGGATTCTATTTTTTAGTTTTCTCGATTGATATGAGAATTAATAAGTTAATATGTTACTTTTAGATTTGATTAGATTACTTTTTAGACATTCATAACGTTGTAAATAGTTTACTTTATGGGTTAGTTCCTGTTTTTTAAATTTAATTTCTATATAAGTCATATAGACTTATGTATTATCCTCGAAATATATTTACTTTTAATGCCATGATAACTTATTTCCTTTTTTGTCTTAAGTTACTTTTATAATATATGTAAATTATTTTTAGGCTTTATTAATTTACTTTTGTATGTCTAAGAAGTAATTGAATGGAATTTAAAAGTTTTAAAATTGAATCGAATAAACAGTAAAAAAGATATCTTTAAAAATTTAAACAACCTGATTCAGAAGTTTTAAAATCCTACCTTGATACTCACCATATGCCTCACCTATTTTAGAAACAACTTAAAAAAATATCCCAGTCAAAAATGAGCTAGCTAAGAATTTATCGTCTCCCCAGATAGTTCCACCCAAAAGAAACACTTCTCTACGAACACACGGTTCTCCAGACACCAATGTAAGATGAAGGCTAAAAACGAGAACGACCGAAGAGGTTTCTCCTATAAGATCCTTAGCATAAACGCTTGACTAGAACAAACAGACAGAGATACATATTAAAAATTACTTCATATTAAAAGGTAAGTTACATATGATTTTTCCTTTTGAGCAAGTTTATTTACCTTACACTTATTAAATATTACACTCCTTACTCAACGATGCTGGCAAGGTGGATTCTAAAATACTACTATGAGACTGGTGGATTGCTTGAAGGCTTTATATATATATAGTTGGAGCTCTTGTGTGGAGCGCCGCACGTTTACTCATCCGTGTGAGCATGGCCAGAATCTCTAATTTGAAAACTCAAATTGAAAATCTAAACCGTTCAAACTGTTCTACATATTAATATCTCCTTGTAGACTAAATTTTATATTTTTTTTGAAATTTTTTACTATTTTATCGGATAGGTCAAAATGTAATAAAATAGATACTCCACAAAATCGTTGGATTAATGCATTTTGACCTATCCGATAAATAGTAAAAAATTTCAAAATAATATAAAATTTGATCTACAAGGTGATATTAATATGTAGAATAATTTGAACGGTTCGATTTTTAATTTGAGTTTTCAAATTAGAGATTCGGCCATGCCACACCTGGATGGCTAAAGCGGCGTGCACACAAGTAGCTAACTATATATATATATATATATATATATATATATATATATATATATATATATATATATATATATATATATGTTGTGCGCGCGCACACGTAGCCCAACTATATATATATATATAGTTGGGCTGCGTGTGGCGCGCCGCACGCCCCATCCCGTGTGGCATGGTCGAATTCTAATTTGAAAACTCAAATTGAAAATAACCGTTCAAATTGTTCTACATATTAATATCGCCTTATATACCAAATTTTACATTTTTTGAATTTTTTACTATTTTATCATATAAGTCAAAGATGCAATAATCCAACGATTTCTCGGAGTATCTATTTTATTGCATATTTGACCTATCTGATAAAATAGTAAAAAAATTCAAAAATATAAAATTTGGTATACAAGTCAATATTAATATATAGAACAATTTGAACGGTTCGGATTTTTAATTTGAGTTTTCAAATTAGAGATTCGGCCACGCCACACGGGATGGGGCTGTGCGGCGCGCCACATAGTAGCCCATCTCTCTCTCTCTCTATATATATATATATATATATGCTACTGTTTGACGCGTCGCACAGTCTCATCCCGTGTGATATGGCCGAATCTTCATGCAGTCTCAACATGCTCCATCGGTACCGACGATTTTGTATCCACGTGCATGGTGAATCCCTCGTCTCAAGTCCCTAGTGTGGATTAGAGCAAGTTTATTTTTGTTTTTTATTTGTCTTAAAATAAATTTATTTTTGAGTAATCATTGCATTGGGATTTATAAAAGTAAAAAATAATTATATTAAAAACAGATAAAGTGAGAAATAGTTACTTTGGATTTGATAAAGTATGGCTATTTTAGTATTTTTGGTTTTATATTGGTATATATGGGATAGATAAAAAATAAACTTATTTTGAAATGGAAGTAGTGCTATAACATTTAAGAATGTTTAAGGTCTCTTTTTAACATTGAGCTAGGCAAGAAAAAATAATTGCTTCCCATCCTGTTAACATTAAGAATTTAAACCCACATAGATGTTGAAAAGATATAATTAGCTTTATATTTCTTATGTCTAATTTTAATTTTAAGTTTAAGGTTAGTCATATCCTTATTTTATCTTGTGAGCTTATCCACCAATGCATAAATTTGGAATAGAAATATTAACTTATTACTCCCTCCATCCACTAAAGTTATCAAGAGCACTAATCTCTCGAAAAAATATCTTCTCATATTTTTTTTCAAATTCAATATAAAGAGTTATGAAAAATTATAAAAAATATTGATAATGTAAAGTATAATGATATTATTGATTCATTAAATATCAAGTTTAAATTCGATCTACATATTGAAAAAACAAATTCAAAATGTAAACAATACGCTATTATTTATACGTTGAATTTATCTTTTATACATCTCAACGCATGAGTTGAGTTTGGACTTAATGAACTTGTATAAATATGTTGTACAATGTTGTCAAATTTTTTGAAAATTTTTTATTACTATTTGGCTGTTTTTAAGCAAACGAGAGAATATTCCTAGTATAGTTTTCCCTCGCCATCCCACTGCTGGGATCTTGGCACTTCAGTGTCGTCGGCCAGGGAATCAATCAGATAAGAGTCAGAGATCTTGCATTGCTTCGTCGGCACCGTCGCGCTCGCTTTCGACGACCGCGGACGCTGCATCATCGCCACCGTCTTCGATGACAGCGGACGAGCCCGTCATCCATCTTGCTGTTGCTATCGTTCGCCCAGCTGCGCAGCACCGGTGAGCACATGTTGATGAATCCATCGATTTTGATTAAAACGATCCATGCATGCTAACACTCCAACCCCACAAAACTAAGGGTCGCTCGGGTCGCGCGTGGCCAATTTAATCCAGCCGGAAAACAAAAATGGTCACGCGACTACTCTGTCGAGACACATGCTGAATACGCACTACTCTTTTGGAAAAAACTGACAACCTAATACAAATAATACATGTAACTCTAGTGGATGGAATATTAACATGAACTTTACGAGCCTGTTCAGATTGGTATCATTTTAAACCATATTATTTTAAATAAAATTAATGAATATATGTAGATATATTTAGTTTGTTATTATATATTGTTAATAACTAAAGAATTTTAACGACGACACATTTTACCTATCGCACTAAAACTTGACAATGTTATTACCAAATTATCAAAATTTTGTAATTACCAAATTTTAGAAATGTTCATTTTGACAGTAATTTGAATATCCCCTACATGCACATATATTGGACATGCCATGTATACACATGGAAGCATACTCCTATTTTAGGATCACGGCTCATGACTCTCAAAGAAGCCTTGAACTGTAAGGGATATAATCGAAACAGACCTCTTATTTGATCCGACGCCCAAGATTGATCCCTGTACAATAGCACACATATCCTTATATCTGTAGGTCATTTGTGGCAGGCCCAAACAAGCCGTTACAGATTACATATTTATAACGGTCGACATTTTAACCATTACGAATTAGCACTCATATGTAACAACTCCCCATTAAAAGCTGTTACAGAAGTTAGTTACCTCATCTGTAAAGGCTCCTCATTATGAGTCGTTAGAGATGTCAATACCTCATTTGTAATGGCTCCATTTCAGGAGCCGTTACAGACATATCTCTTATTTATATGGCTCCATCTTAGGAGATGTTATAGATAATTTTAACTCTAGTAGTCAACCCATTCCTAAATGAAAAAAATCTAGCCGCCCATCCCCATCCTTCACTTCTCTCCTTTCCCTTCCCCATCCCTTAGTTTTCATTTTCCTCTCCTCTTTCCTCCACATCTCCAGCGCCGGCCACCGACTCTCTCCTCCCTCCACATCTACGACGGATCCTCGGGCGACAGTGGGTAGATCCATCCTCTGTGACGTCCAGGACGTAGCAGCGGGGGGCGGTGGGTGCGAGCGTGTCACGCCCTGAAATTTTTCCTTTCTGGCCTTAAAGTATTTAATTAATTGCCCAAACAAATTATTGAAAATTTAACCCAGAGCAAAACTCTAACTAATAAATCTATTTAATAAGTGAAATTGGCTTTCTGGGATTATTTACTTTCCCATGCTAAAATATATTAACATGATTTTTAGTAAAATTTTAAGAGCAAAGAAAATACTTTTAATAATTAAAATACAATTATCGAATTAAACTAAATCCAAATCTCCTTTTCCTTTTATTTTTCCCTTTTTCTTTTTTTTTCCCGGTCGTGGCCGTTTCGCCCACTCTCGCGTGCCCGCCCGCCTCCCTCGCCGGGCGCCCGTGGTCGTGGCCCACCCGCCTACTCGCCCTCCTCCTAGGCGCCGACAGTGGGTCCCACCTATCGGGCCGTCTTCTACCTTCGGCTAGCCGATCCAGAGGGAGATAACCGTCTCCTCAACCTCGGCGCCAACTCTGACACCTCCCTTCCCAGTTCCTGCAACCACGGCCCACTCCACCCCGTCCCGTGTGTCGCACCGCGACCGCCGGGATTCGAGTTTCGAATCCACCTCTCTCTTTCTCTCCCCACGTTGTCGGCAAATCCGCCCCATCCGCGCCACATCCGAGCCCGTCCTGAGCTATAAATACCGTCCCCCGAGCTCCTCTCTCCCTTTTCCGCAACCCCACCGTCGTTTGTGCTCTCTCTCGCTCCCGCTCCAACGAGCTCCATGCCGCCGCTCATCGCCAATCTCCGACTGCCTCTAGCCACCGCTCGGGTCGCCGTCGGGTAGCGTCATTGTCGTCGTCGGCTTCAAAAGACCATGAAGCACCCCAACCGCCGCTTGAATGTCGTTCTCCATCGCGGGAACCCCTTTCCCGCCCTTCGATCGGCAATGCCCGTTGCCCGCGCCCTCTTCTCTTTAATTTTGCCCTCTTCTCCTTTCCTAGGTGCGTCGGTGCACGTTCGCTTCTTCGTTCACCACCACCGCCATCATCCTCTCCGCGCCGGCCGTCGTCGTTCATCGGTGAGGAACCCCCTCCTTTTCCCCTTCTTTTCCACGCACGTCGTCGCCTTTCGTGCGCATCGTCGCTCTCCGCACCGCCCGCTGTCGCGCACTGTCGCTCGGTTGGGTCGTTGTCGAGCCACGCCCATGCTCCTAGCTGCGCCTCTCCGCAGTCGTCCAATCGGCCTTGGGCCGATCTGGACCGTCGGTTCCCGTGGATCGGCGGTGGACCGCCACGGTGGTCTCGGTCCATGGTGGACTGACCACCTTGTGTCATCGACGGGAGGGGCTCGCACTTGGGTGCCGGCCTCTCCCCTCGCTGATGTCAGCCCTTGGGCTTTAATGCATAATAAATAATTAAGAACTTTTCAGTTTATAGCAAAAAACACAATGAATCTTCTAAAATTCATAGAAAATCCATCCGAGCTCTGTTTAAGTCTATTCAAATTGCAGCAAATTCATAAAAATGCTTAGAATCCATTAAAATAGTTTTGTTTCCTGTTTTAGTAGACTTATAGCATGTTTGCTTGTGTGCTATGTTTGCACGTAGATTCCAGCAGTTCCCACGCTCCGGTTTACTTTGAAGTCGTTGTAGAGATCCCAACAACATTAGAGTATGGCAAGTCATGCGTTTCTCATTTAACATGTTATAACTACTTGTAAACGTCTCGCTTTCTATTAAATTTGTATTTTTTTACAATGTAATGTGTGATGGTTCCTATTATACTCAACCTATTTTGTTTACCCTATATCATTTATAACTTGGTGATTAATATGACTAGATGTTGGCTTAGAAAATGTTTAACCGTTTAGATCAACTAGCTCACAACGGAGAATATCACTACTACTCTATATCTTTGATTAATGAGGATAATTATGAACATGTACCATCATGGTGTCGATTCAACTAAAATATGCATAATGGTGGGTTATTGGTGTATGGTTTTAATAGACGTGTCCATGGTATTTAAGGACCATGTTGATAAGAAAATTTCTCACGCACTGGCCTGAGAGATTTGCTTTACTCTATTGCAGGTCCAAATTTGTTACTTGAGGTTTGTAAGCGTGCCAGTTGGTTTGATCCTGCAACCAACAAGAAACTAAAAAGAAAAAAACAATGTTAGATCGATAGCCGATCGGCTAGCGGCCGATGACGTATCGTCTGGCATTGTGTCGATGCAATATGCATTGAATTGGCATCAACTAGATTCGCCCGATCGGCTGTAGATGTTAACAGGATGCAATCCAAGTCTTAAAACACATTTAAACCAAGTGACTGGGATAGATCGGTAGCGTACCAAGACAGTATAAATCACTTAGATCTAAAAATACTATAAGACAAGGATTATACTTGTTTACAACATAGCCAAAAAGATGAATCTAACATGTATCGGGTAGTACTTCGATACTGCTGTCTACTCATATGTCATAATAAACTAAATACATTAAACAAGCAGCAATTAAATGTTAAAGTTACTTAACAGATCGATAACAAACTTAACATATTTAGTATGATGAGATCTAGATATAGAGGGCAGATTTAACATATCAAGTGAGAATAAAACAAACAAGATAGGTTAAATCAGATAAAATCGGCTGAAACCCTCATACAATCTCTAATAGCAATTGTAAGCAAGATAGATCTTTATAGTTTCTAAATATTACTTAATAGATCGGACCCAACCAATACAACACTAAGCATAAAGAGAAATACAAGATCTAAACATGCCGATAAAAGCCTTTTGAGATTGTAGATACATTATATAATCTAAGCCAACCTTGACATCTAATTTCACCGGCTGTTATCTAGCAATAGATACAAGCTGACTGAAATTAGATGACGATATTGGTCTAGGTTATATAATGCATATGATAACTCAGCAGATTATGAAGACAAAATTAGAGTATCATGATGGTGGAAACACTAATCCCGAGAATGCAAGCTGCTTGAAACAAGATTTACCTCTTGTCGGAGATCAAAACCCGATGCAGTCCAACGCAAAGCAAGAACTTGTCGAAATCAAACTAAAAGGAAAAGGTGGCGATGCGCCGAAAGTTGTATTCATCTGATTGTTGATAATACTTACAGGGTCTCGGATCATATTTATACCCAATTATAAAACATAGTCCTTGTCGGACACGACTTTTATCTCTAATATTATTCGAATTGCAGATATGCCTAAAAAAACTTTCACCAAAATTATCTATATGGAAACTACTTAAAATATCCTAATTAACATATACAATTGTCTTTCCTGGACTCTATCCATGTATGGCAATCCTCATGAAGCACTTTAACCGAATCCGAAGATAATTTCAACGTCTTTTCCTCGGGATTGGTACCAATCCCACCAACTATCCTTATCGGAATCGGCTACATCGTCTATCATTGTCTGATTCGATATCAGTCGATAGTCACCTTAGTCGATTCGATTACCAGCCGATGAACTCCTTAGCCGACTCGATCAGTACTTGGCTCGCACTCTGTCTTCAGGAAAATCCGATTCTCTTCGAATCGGGTTCGGCCTCAGATCCAAACCTGATAATTTGGTTACCAAATTTGGTCATTAATAGACCGGTTTGCGGGAAACCCTAGAAGAATTAGCGTGCGCACCACAAGTCAGCGTGAGCAACGGCTGGGCTTGTAGTGTAGCTTTTCTCTGTCCAAAGTACCAGGCAAGGGTGAGAGTGATGGAGTTTGGATGGGCCCTGCGATAGTCTATACGGTTTTCGGATTCACCAAGGCACAAGGGGGACTGTCTACCTTGGTTTTAAAGGTAGAGGTGAAACCTGAAGTTTGGTGCGTTTGGTTAGGGAGGGTTATGCAAAGGGTCCTGCCATAATTTCTTTCCAGTATGTCGTGGTGGTATGTTAACACACGGAAACGTGTCGTGGGGTTGTGTCTTGTGGGTACAATTGTATATCTCTGATTAGAGTAAAACTATTCAAATAGAATAGTCATGCCCGCGGTTATGGGCGATCAACCAAATTCATTGTGATTAGTCTCATAATTACTAACTTGACTTAATGGAAGTGACATATATAAGATGGATGGTTCGGCTTGTCGTAATGTGATGTAGTGTTGGACAGTGATGTTTAATATTGCTTAACTAAATTTAACAGTCTTACTGCTTTTAAGTACTGCTCTTAAATGTCTGCTTTATGCAAAAAGAACTCCTAGGCTTCTTTGGAACTACTTGCATTATACTTTCTCTTGGTATGACTTACTGAGCACAGCGGGTAGTACTTAGTCTTGCTCTATCTTCCCCACCCCAGAGCTGGAGTACTACTCAGATGAAGGTTACTCGAAGGAGTAGGCTTCGTTGCTACCGTCGAGGATGTTTGTGGAGTGGAGTCGCCACGCTGCAAGCATCAAGTTGTGTAGGCTACCTCGTTTTTACTTTTTGCTGCATTTGTTAGACTTTTATTATGTTGTGTAAGACGTGGATATGCATGTCAATTTATCATCGTGTACCCTGAGCGGTTCTGGATAGGGGTTAATGCACATTCAGCTTGGAATTCTGGCTCATGAATTTCTGGGCATGACAGGGCGCCGAGGGCGGTTGGTGGATCTGGCCTTCACGAGACGGGCGTAGCGATGGTGCGTGGATCCGTCGCCGCCCCAACAGGATCCAGCAGCGACAGGTGTAGGTGCAGCGGCGCTAAGTGCGGGCATCGTGACGGTGGGTGGATCCGCCTCTGACGATGATGGGCGCAACAGCGGTGCGTGGATCCGTCGTCGCCACGATGGGACACCGCGGCGGTGGTGGCCGGATGCGTGGATTTGGACTCCCGACATCAATGCCGTCGACCCGCCGTCTACCGTGCCCCTTCCTCCATCCCCACCACCACCGACGACGACGTGACCTTCGCGATAATGAAGCTCGGTGGATCTGGCCGGACACCCGATGCCCTCCTACAACATGACGTCGACATCGCTAGCCCGCTGCTGACATTGAGTAGGAGGAGCCACGAGCAGGGATGGGGACATATGTTTTTTTAATGAATCTTCGTATTGACATATGTTTTTTTATGAATCTTTATATCAGTAATGGCTCATGGGCCTAGTTTTTTAAGCCAAATTTTCAAATTCATATCCCGTGCGATCTCTTAAGAGGATTGCACGGGATATTATCATGTGCAGTGTCTTAAGCGGACCACACGAGATAATGCAAATAGTCCATGGGGATCGGTTTTTTCAGACGCGGCCACTTATAACCCATTTGAAATCTATTGGGATCTCATTTGAAATCTATCGGGGTCTCGTATAGAAAAACCGATTCTATATTAGTATGAGCCGTTATATTAAGTTATATATGTAATGGCTCTTCAATCGTTACATATAAGTCTTCACATCGGTTAACTATCGGGTTGTAACGGTTGATCCAAAGAAAAGTTGATTTTAAGCTGTTATAGATGTATGGTTATCTGCTAGTGGTACAAAGGACCGAGATTGATCCCTGTACCAAAGGCTGATCGATCTGATTTGTCGTCTCGATAAAAAAAAGGGGCCTCAATATTGCCTTTTATCTGGCCGAAAAGCGGCCGACGTCCGATGCATGCATGCAGGCATCCCATGCAGCTCAAGAGAAAAACTACTACGATGCGCGCTAGTCGATGCCTGCATGGCTGCCTCCCCAGCGATAATTACTTGTTTCAACGTTGCTACTGGAGTACTAATAGAACCCTCGGAAAACTTAAAGATACTTTTGATTTGTAAAAAAACATAAAGATTTTAATTGTAGAAAAGTTTCTTATAAAGATCTTTGAAACAAAGGATTAAATATTACCTTAATTCTTATGGAATGAATAATCATGTAAAGATTTAAAAAAATAGCAAAACCATCAAACTCTTGAAAATTTTGCTTTGTGTATGTCTCTCTCATTCGATTTTTGTATTTTTTATGTGACCTGATCAAACAGTCATTTCTGTGGTTTTTATATACAATCATCTTGTTTGTAATTATATTCATATCAAAATCATGTGTTTTTTCTATTCCTTCGTTTTTTTATATGATTTGAAGAGGTCCTTATTCTAAGCCTTTTTCGCCACGCAAAAATGACAACATCAATGTCTTATCCCCCTACGACAGCTAAGTGACTGATGTAGGACTGACGTGAGGGGGATCGACGCATAGGTGGTCAAATAGGCCGCCCAACACGACCCGACCCGGACACGCCTACGACACAACCCGTTAGGCACGGCTCCTGTAGCGGGTCGTGCCGACACGGCCCACGTGCCAAGCCCCTGGCCCAAGCACGGCCCAAGTCAGCCTTGACACTGTTTTTGCACTGTTTCGTATTGTTTTGGCTCATTAAAGGCCCATGGGCCACATTAATACTGTCGTAATCGTGTTGGCCCACGGGCTCGACTGGTAGCCCAAGCACGGCACGGGACTCGTGCCGTGCCGACCCGGCCCATTACGCCCCGTGTCGTGCTCGTATCGTGTGTGCTACATGGAAGGTCATGCCCGGACCGACCCACTATGACATGGCCCATTTGACCGTCAGATCGACGTCAATGATGCTGAGCTAAGGACTTATTTATCAAAAAATAAAAAAGATCTATAGATCGACGTTAAAGACGCTAAGCTTAAGGACTTATTTATTAAAAACAAAAAAGATTTAAAGATTTATTTATAGGTCCTTTGATGTCAACCTTTTTTCATATGACTTAGTCTTCGAGTCATTGGTGTTGTCATGTTGAATAAAAAATTTATTTATAAAATAATTTTTTTTTAAAAAAAAGTCTACTTTTACCCACTCAAAACGGAGTACTGCCACAATGCCACTGATGCACAGGAATGTGCCGCTCCCTGAACGGCACCATTTTTTTTTTGGCCGTGCAGGAGTACTACTGGTGGGAGAATTGGAGATAGCAGGAGCAAGTTGGAGTATACCTGCTGCAGCATTAGTTTGACGGGAATTGTTGCAGGGCCTGACGCAGGACCTCTGTCCTGTCTCCTGCATGCGCGGCTGCCAGAAACCCCGTTCTGCCCTCCCTTCGTATGGATTTTTAATATTTTATGTGAAAAATTTTATTTCAGTAAAGAATTCTTTTCTCGACGTCACCGAGCAACAACGTCGTCCCTCAAGCAGCCGGGTCAGCACCAAAAATACTTACACGGATCAAATAACTAAAAAATTAAAATTAGTTCATGTTATATCAAACTTTTTAACATCAATAAAAAATATTAAACATAAATTAATTATAAAAATAATTACAAATTCAATGACTAATTCACAAGATTAAACCTGATTAATTCATTATTAGCAAATATTTACTATAGCATCATATCATCAAATTATGGTGTAATTATGCTCATTAAATTTTCACAAATTAGCATCGATTATAAATAAATTTTATAAATAATCTATATTTAATACTCTAAAATAACATCTAAATATTCGTCGTTGTGACAAGGACTAATTACTTTATATCCAAACATGTCCCAATGATCTATTTATAAAATATTTTTTATAAAAATTCAAAATGTAAATATTTGTTATTACAAATTGGTCAGCGCTAATATTTTTGAGTAGATGGCCTATTTGTAAGAAAAGATATTTATTTTTAACATTTTCAAAAACAAATTATAAATATGTTCTTTATCTTTGATGTCGACTCATTGAGGGTGTTCGGTACTGTCGTATAAGCCGCTGATAAGACAAGCTACTGCTTTGTCTGGTGAGAGAAAAATAATGTTCGAACGGTTGATAAGTTCGGCTGAAGCGAACAAGCGAACAGGGCCATTCACATAAGTGACTTAATTATTATAGGGGAGCTAGCGTGTCAGTGTTAGTGCCATTGGCACTGAAACATTAAATCTTGAAGGTAATGACCCTTGCACCGAGGCAAAAGCTCTGTTATTGAATGGGTTTCGAGGGCTAATTTGAGGGCTATTTAAATTAGCTCTGGAGTTGTTTAGATAATGGGCTAATTACAGGGAAAAAATTTCACTCCTGTCCTCTTTCTTCCTCAACCTCTTCCTTACTCCTATATGTGTCACTGCAATAGAGGAAACAGAGAAGCAACAACGACGCTGCGGAGGAGAGAGATGGGACGGAAAAGGAGCAAACCGACACAGGAGGAGCTGGGGACGACGGCCTCCAGAAGAAAGAGCAGAGGAAGGAGATGGCGATGACAGCCATCGCAATGAAGAGCGAAGGGAGAGGATGGCTCGACCCCGACAATCCACCGGTTGTGACGATGGCGGCGGCAGCCAGGGTTCGCCCCCTCAGTCCCCTGAGAGGTGTTCGTGCCCCGCCCCCTCTCAAATCGCCATGGCGACGCCTAATCAGGCAGAGGATGACGCCGGAGTCCTTGGCCATAGCTGGAAACTGGGGGGCGTCGACGATGGAAGAAGAGGGAACGATTTGTTGCTGCTTCTTGCGGTGGCGGCGGCCGTCGCTGCCGTAGCGACGAAGATAGAGGCAGGCACAAACACGACGAGTAAGGAGGACGAGTCGTGGATGGACGATGACGGCGTCCAGGGAGAGAAGGGGAGGGGCGGCAACAGCGGCACCGAGGGGGAGGAGGAGAGGGGCCCGACTGCGGCGGCACCGAGGAGAGGAGAGGAGAGGCGACGCCGAGGTGGAGGAAGGGAGGGACAACGACATCGAGGGGAAGGAGGGTAGGGGCGGCGCCGAGGGGAGGAGGGGGAGTGGCACGGCGGCGACGCCGAGGGGAGGAAGGGAGGGGCAGCGGTCACAAGAAGATGGGAGAAGGGGGACAGGACGGATGCGAAGAAAAAATGTTTTTGATGGGGCCCATGTGAAATTAGCCAAAATAAACATCTTTTGAAGGAGCTAATTTTTTGAGGACTTTTAGCCCCAAATTTATCCTCCTGTTTGGTTCTAAGGGGATAATTCGGGCTAAAAGTTAAGTGTTTTTAGAAATTTATTTATAGAAAAGTTTTTATAAAAGAGTATAAATGTAGACAGTCCAGCTCCCTCTGTCCTCTTCTTGGTTCGACCAGGCCAGGCAGCCACCACTGCACATTTGTTCATTTGTGTTCCCCTTCTACTTAACTTTTGTTTTTTAAGAGGGTTGTCTTGGATAACCTTAAGAGTAGAAATTGAGAACTATAATAACTATGGATAAACATAATATAATTTTTAGGATCTATTTGATAGAACTTCAGTTTCAACTTTAGCTCTACTCCTTCTACAGTTAGAGCCTGATTTCACCCCTACATAAAATAGAACGAAGCAAACTAAAACGCTCATAAAATAAAGTTAAATTTAAAAGTTAAAATACTATCAAATAGAACCTTAGATACGAAGGAGTGCATAATAAGTTATACATGACAATAGAGCTATTTGTTTCACTATCATAATTTATCTCATTATGCCACAACTTACGTTAGGCAAGTTTGATCGAGTTAAGCGTGCAATAGTTGTTGCAGAATTTCTTAACGTATTATTTACACATAAAAGTGTGGTAAGGTCAGAACAAATGTGGCTTTAAAATATGTAGCAAATTAAAAGCATGGCAAGATTTGACCGTTTGAATATGCCAACCAAATATATAGGCCCTATATAGTAGAAATGTGCATCAGAACTCAAAACAATTATTGGAAGATGTGTTCCATGAACCTCTAGCAAAAACAGGTGAACCATCACAAGGGTTCGCTAGCAACAGCAGGCACGAGCAATGTGTTAAACTAGTACTACTGGTGTGACTCCTCCCTCCGTCTCAACATTTTTTATAGGAGATGGCACAAGTATTAAGAAGAGAGGTGCAGAGATTTTTTTCTCGGGATAGATGACGTGTAGGCTCTGACTATAATAAACTGGAAATACAGTAGGATTAATATATATATATATATAATTTCGAGAGCATTTTTATGATTTTATTGTCGGTGTGTATCTAATACTCTCTATATTACCTCTCATATATTTTTTCATTAGATTAGAGAAGTGTATTTGGTGATTTAATCTCGGATGAATAGTACAAATGTTTGGAAGAGAATAAAAAAATTTAACAAATATTGAAGACTTTGGTATAACATCAAAATTGGTATTGGAACTGTGAATGATAAGGAGAAGGGAAGAGGAAAGGGAAAGGAGAAAGAAAACCTTAATTTACTGATTTTTGTTGCTGACTATGTGAATGTAAGATATAAGATATAAGTTATTTTGTATTTAGTGAAGAAAGGAGATTGTTAATTTGGGAAGCTATTATTAACACATGTGTTCATGAGTTATTTGAAAAGGACATGCTTTCAAGTACACAGGATAAAGTTCAAACCAGATGTCGCAGCAACAGCAACTCCACCATGAACTTGATGGTTCTTAGTTATTTTCTAATCTTAATTACAGCTAGGAAGTTGCATTATTTTGGACTTTTGGTAATAACTAACGGCCATCAATTTTATCAGGGACTGCAGATTGGACTTGGAGAAGTGGAGATGATGTTCTTCTCCAGCAGGCCAACTAGTGGTCATCTTTTTTCACAAATTTGTACAATTCATCTCTATGTCTTCTGTAATGAATGACACTATGGACTATGCAGTGATGAACATAGACTATGTTCTATAAGTCTGCATTTTTTATTAAATCAAACACAATGTATTATGTTTTGGAGGAAAACACAAGCTAGATGATACCCTATGTGTTCATCTAGGAAAACATGTTGTATATGCACTGTGTCTTCAAAGTTTTTTGCCCTGCAATATGTTTTGGAGGAACACACTGTGTTGTTTGCATGTTTTTTTTAGCAATATAAAGCACTACAAGTTGTACATGCAAGATGGCTATTTAGCTAATTCATTATGTCTAGAAGAAATATGAAAAGTATTTTCTGTTACTGTATATACTGTAATTGTAATATGATTTTATTTTGCTAAAGCAGTAGCTTCACGAGACAATCTAGTTCATTTATAATTCGGGTTACCCAAAACATGAACCCAAAATAATAGGTACCCAAAATATCTGGTAGTAAGATGTTCGGCTATCATTTTAAAAACCCAGAGTTCTAAAAACTTGAACTATCCGACCCGAAATTTTAGGTAAATGCCCAATGCTAGTTCTACTAGTAGTTCGCAAGGTTTATATTAGGTCAATCTCAATGCAAGATTTTATCTTTCAGTTTCTAAGGCCATAAAATAAACATGAAACATGTTTTTCTTTCAGTGTATAGTTTTATTGCACAATTTTATAAGTTGTTTTAGCATTTTTTGTCTCATCGGTTCCACAGTTTCATGAAGTGACGAAGGAGCTGGCAATGAAACAAAGAAAGGCCCTCAATACGGGTTTCACTCGGTTTCTGACATTTCGAAACAACGCTGTATCGTTTCATCCCCATGAAACGTTTTTTCTCTCTCTCCTTCTCGTTCCATGTAAAAACTATAAATCTGCTGTTATAACACCTTATTTAATGTGTATGAAATACCTCATGAAATCTCATTAAAATAGGATTTAGGCTATTCCCAGTGATAGTTTCATAGTACTATCATATACATTAAATATACTAACACATGAGCTTTTTTAAGACTATGAAATCTGATAAAACTAACACTGAGAACTAAAGAGTTTCAACTCATCTTATCACGTCCAATCATATGCTTTATAATTAAATGATATATCCAAACTATGAGACAGCAAAATAAAACTTTGCATTAAGAGATAAAACTTTGGATTAAAGCAAAATCAATAGTAAAGTAAGCAATAGGCTATAAGGCAACTTTGCAGCTCTATGTTAGAAATTTTATTTTAATCCTATTAATCTCCCTTTAGGAAGGATGACCCCTACTGCTGCAATCGGTGTCCTGGAGAAATTATAGAGCCTGGCTACAGATTAGTCGCCCGTTTTTTTCTTTTTTCTCAATTCTCATTTCTTTATCTAGATATATGTTAACTATTAACCATCTATTGTACTTGTTTTTAGGAGATAGTGTTTTTTATCCTCTCAAACATGTATGTTATGTTTAAAAACCGGGAGATAAAATACCCGTATACCCTATATACTCTACATTGCATTATACGGTGTTTGATCGGCATTGGCATCATTTCCTTGCAGGAGTAGCTAGCGCGCATAGGTGCGAATGATTAGAATCCAGCTCATTTAATGTCAAGATTTGGTTGTGCTCTCTACTACACGCGCTGATGATCCAGCAGAAGCAGCTACACACGCCCTACTCCTAGAAGTAGTAGCAAAGCTACACACACCCTACTACAAAAGTAGCAAAGCAACTGTACTTGCAGGTCCTGCCACTTTCACTTCCAAGAGAGGGCTATTTGCTGCTCCCCAGGCTCCCAATGGCCAATGCTTCCATCATCATTTGCATGGAGCATGCAGGCTACTACCACAACCTGCGTTTTGGAAGGAATTTCATAAATGCGAAAGGTTGAATTAAGGGCATTTGGATTGAATGAAATTCAAAGGAATTTTAAAGGGTTCTAAGCCTTAGGAAATCGTTTGGAGCAAAGGATTTGAGCATGTCAAATTTCTATGGATTGCTATTCAATGCACCAATTCCATAGGAAATTTTACCATGAGCTCCAACCTCATTTTTATTTTCCCTTGAGAAGTCCAATGCATCTTCTCTCTTTCTCTCACTTAATTCCATCAAATTTCTATGGTCATAATCCTATTATTCATCCAAACCCAATATGTCTCAGATTTCTGTGTTCTGAATTACTGGGAGAATTGTGATCCTGTGTGTTTTTCCTTGTGTTTATAAATCCAGCGTTCCAAGCCCTGATCCGATTGGAAATAAATGTATGGACCGAGCTTGACTGTTTGTGTTTGATGGTCAAATTTGTTGCGGAAGCAACATGATCTAATTAGTAGCAGTACAACATCTCTGTATCTACCCCTAGAGAGGAAGTAACAGTTCAGGTGCTGGCATTCGCTTCTGATCTTTCGATAATGTTTTCCCAGCCGTTTTATACCGGCAAGTTATCCGCTTTTCATCAGCTAAAATAAACTGATCCGAGCCCTTATTTGAATAAAGAACCCGCAAAGAAATTTTGTAGGATTAAAATTAGATCTATGACTTAACTATTAGTATCATTGACATAATTAATGACAGAACCACCCAGACGTTATGTTACAGCAACGACGTCCATTAATTGAAATCCTAATATAAGACATGTTTCTATTTAACTCTTTGGTACAAATGATTGGAGATTCAAAATTCTATTAAGATATCTTTATGCACGTATGCTTTGGAGTAAAGTTAGCATCAAATCAGATTTCTTTGTGTCCATCTCTCTCGTGCTAGGTTTCCTTTTTCTTTTCGTTCAGATGTTTTCCAATCAATTCGAATCAAAATTGTCAGTAGTAGGTTTGAAAGGGCCAAACCAAAGTGCTACTCATCCTGGAGTACTGGTACTCGTTGAGTTCGAATCTTAATTTTCAAAACACTTTTTTTCTCAAAATGAGCCCATTTAGATCATCCTGAATTTGTGTTGGACACCTGCCATGGGCTTCAACCAGGGTTCACCAAACTTTTTTATAGTTAGAGTTATCCTCACTTCACGATAAAAACGGTTATCACAATTACCATGAAAATCATATAATTATCGTGAGATATATCATGAGAATCATGTTTTTAAAAACTAAAAAAGTTATGGGTTTATATTATCTATTCTATATTATTATGACTGTCATTACACGTATTGACTTATGGATTCATTAAAAAATAACACCGTATGGTTAAAACAATGATATACTTAAATATAATCACATATAAAATTATTATGTATAATAACGGTGATATAACACATAATTATGTGAACCTGCGTTCAACTTCTGACCTAACACATTTGAATGGAGAAGTGATGGCCACACACATGGCTGCCTATAGCGACTGTTTGGCGCAGGAACAGCAGCAGTATAAAACGGGTGCTCCGTTGCAAATAGATCTATCGCCCAAATCATTTTTATTTATGCGCGATCGATGGCTTGCTCCCGTCTCAATGCCGCGGCGGCTCCATGGGGCCGCCGCTGACGCGCGCGCCGCCCCCGCAGTCCTTGCTCCCGCCGCCACCGCTGCCGCCGGTCTGCGGCGGACCGGTCGCTATTTCCACTAGCTGCGGTTGCGCCGTCTGCCAGAGTTTCGTTTCGATGGAAGTTCCTGCCTTCCCGCACGCTGCTGCCGGGTGGGCGGCGCCGCCACTGACGCCGCCGGTGGTGCCAGTGATGATAGTGTATCGCCGCGTCGTGCAGCCTCCGCCGCCGGCAGCACACGCCACGCGATGCCGGATCACGGAGATTGAGGACGGCGATTGTGGCGGCGTCGAGCCCGCCAAGGTTGTGGCCGGCTCCGAACCATGCCAGCGCGCGGTTCGCTGCGCTCCCTGGAGGAAGGCGAAGGAGGGGGTCCGTCTGCGCAAGCCTGTTCGAGCGGCACTTCCGCCGGCGCCACCGCCGCAGCAGCCGTGCCCGTTCGGGTTCACGGCTAGCACTACCTCGTTGATGATCAGGAACATCCCCAATAAGTTCCTGTAAGTTTCAACAAAATCTGCTTGTCCATTAAAAATCTAACTTGGTCTTTGATTAAAAATCTAATCTTTTTTTTTTCACATGGATCAGGAAGGCGAGGCTGATGGCTATCCTGGACCAGCACTGCGCCTACGAGAACGGGAAGGCTCGCCGCCGCGGCGACCGCAGCGTCGTGAAGTCTGAATACGACTTCTTCTACGTCCCCATCGACTTCAGGTTTGTACAATCTAGGGTTTCTTTCCTTTCATCTTGTCCCTCCTGACACGGTTGTTGTGCCCTTCTTCTAGGACTGGGTTCAACAAGGGATACGCCTTCGTCAACATGACGACGTCGACCGCGGCGCGGCGGCTCCGCGCGTTCCTTCAAGGCCACCGCTGGGACGCAGCCATGTCCGGCAAGGTCTGCGACGTCGTGCCGGCCGCCATCCAGGTACACAGACACTCGCGCGCTCGCCGCCCGTCGATCCGCCGCTGGCCGCACGGTGCGCTTGCTGATAGATGTTTGATTTTAACCCTTTGTTGGAATCCTCAGGGGCTCGACGCGTTCGTGGCGCATTTCTCGGCGTCGTGCTTCCTTTGCCGCACCAAGGAGTTCCTGCCCGTGTGGTTCGAGCCGCCGCGCGACGGCGTGCAGCAGACGAAGGCGCACGTGGTCGGCCGCCTCGTCGTGCGCCCCCGTTAGGTTAGCTGATCGCCGTCTCCGGCTCCGGCGCCGGCGTGCGTGCATGCATGGTGTCTATCTTGCATTCTATCCGTACCCTACCGATTGTCCAAATCACAATGCATTGATGGAGGGATAGAACGGGAGATAGATTCATATAGAGAGGCTAGCTGGCTTTGCTTTGCTGGGTCGTTCGTAGTCTTACCCTGTTCGTTTCTACAGTAATAGCTAGAACTACTAGTTCTGCAGTCGTGTTGTAATCATATGTAGTGGCTGTCCTGTTTGAGCCGATCTATAGTCCTTCGTTGTTGCGTGCTGTTAACTTTACTAGTTTTTGCTAGTATGGCAATGCATGGAATGTGCGGCTTAAACTATGAAGGATTTGGTTTGGTTTCATGCGATGTTTTACTGTCCTACTCAATCCAATGGTTATATAATTTTTTGTTCTTTTTTTTTGCTTCCAAGCCGTACACAGTGGTTTGTACTTCTTAATTGAAACTATACTGGTCTTTTATAGGCAGAAGAAAAGAGTATCAAAACTGCCTTCCCATTAGTAGGTGCTTTCAATTGCTTTTACAGCTTTTCAATCAAACCTTCCAAAACAAATTTATCGGTAGTACAACACTGACCTAACGGGCAGGAAACTAATCCAGATCGGTACGTAAATGGCTTCGAATTAAGTACTCCCTCGCTCTAAAAAATTTTATTTATTGCTATACATTTGGATAAGTTCATTTTAGACGGTAAATATCTTTCAGTGCTCAGCACGTTCTGTTGGCTACTTAAGTTGTTATTACCGTCACAAAATAGGAATGTCGGTGTTTAACACTGCACGTTCAAATCGTCGACGATTTCGCTCGGAGCCAACTACTGCTTCACTGTAGTCTACTCCTATCATTTTTTATTTTTATATGCGTTTATATCGGATTTATACGTTTATTGCTGATTTATAGTGAGGTATTGTACTGGTATTAACCAAATTTCGCGTGTAATTCGACGTGCAAACTAAAAAAACTGTCTCTCCTGTCCCGTAGCTGGCGTCTTGTCGACCAGTCTCTGGCGTGAGGTGATGCTCGCTCCCTTGCCATTAATGGGATGTGAGTCCTGGGGAAGAAAAGGGGCGCGATCATGCAATCTTTCTTTCTGCATGTCCCTCTTCTCCCCATCCCAGCGTGCCATCGTCAGAGACAGACAGTAGCCGTAGTAGTAGGAGTTGTTGCCGGAGTCCGGTCACTGCATTCTACCATCGTAGAACTATCCGTCATGCTCAATCCATACTATAAAAAATCAACCTAATATCAAATATAACATATTTTATATCTGTTTAAATTAATAATATTAAAATATAATATTAAATTGATTTTTTATTGAACGATAAAAAGTCCCTCGTCTGTCTAATGGTTGGGACGAGAGAGAGGAGGAGCTACAGTAGAGCGTGCAGCCATCAAATCGGAGAGAGCAAAGACGACGGACAAGGCGGGCATTAGGTTTAGGAATGCCTGCCTGCCTCGGGAAGTGGAGATCAGCTTGATTCACGGTTACAAACACGCCCGCGTCGGCGTCTACGAGTGCTAGCCTGTAGGACTAGTAGTAGTAGTAGGAGTATGCTTGGATTGTGCTGAATCCTGTTTGTCCTCAAGCAAATTAATGACCGTCCTTGCCAAATTTTTTACTCTTTACTACTAGACGTACAAGATCGAGTGGTGAGGTGAGGGTCCAAGCGTAATTAAGCACACGCACAACAGTTCTGAACAGTTGGGTTGTGGTTCGGATTCGGCACGAGCTTTTCTCTCTGAACAGTAGTACGTAGTGGTATGCAGTCGTTGACTTGTTTTAGGACTAAAATTGGACTAGGTTTTTTATTTATTTTTTAAAAAACTTATTTTATAAATAGATTTAAAAATTTTATTTTAAAAATAGATTTTTAGCGATAATAACATTGTCGTCTTTGTTCAATATAATGGCATCAAAGACATTAGGTCCATAAAATTTTTTAAAAATAACAAAAATATTTAAATGTATATGTTTTCGGTGTAATATCATTGGTTTTGACATTTATAAATATTTTTTATTATAAGTAAGTTTTTTTTAAAAGATTATCAATAGATCCTTATGCTAGTTTTATGGTGTTGACTTTTTTCGTATAGGTAACTTGGAACCAAAAATATCTTCAAATTTGAGGTTATAATGGGTGCAGAGAAGGTGCGGCATATGGCATCTCACGGTTTTTGTTTGAATAATTTCATACGAATTTAAAATATTTGAAAAAATATTTTATCACAAATATATATATATATATATATATATATATTATAAAAAATAAATTTCGTGTGGTTTGAGTGTGGTTTGAGTGAAAACCGTGACACGACGTGGATTTGAATTTGGTTTAAATTTAAATTATAGTTTTCATGATTTTCGGTCCGGTTTGCATGATTTTCATGGTTTTTGGCGTGGTTTAGATGAAAATCGTGGTACGACAAAACGTTACGAAAAATTTATGTTTTTATAGTTTTCATGGTTGTCACGTGAAAACCACATTATCATAGGAAGACGACATCGTACGCGCACTGATAACCCTGGCGCAGAGTCTCTCCTTCGTTCAAATTAATACTAACAAGAAATGTTGGCCACCGTGACCTTTTTATTATTAGTTACGAGCACTGGCCTTGTTGGGATGTCTTTTTAAGCCTGCTGCCTGGCTCGGCCGTATGGCGCAACCAAACAGGCACATACAAACACCTTTCCACAATGCCCCAAAATTGCTTAAAATTGAAATGTGAATATAACCATTTGCTTGGAAAATACAACGCTTTATCCAGCTTGAAATGATGATACATCGATACTGAAGGCCGAACAATTACTACAGCTAGAAGTAGGGCATTTACTCAAGCCGCCGCGGCGCCGGCGCTGCTGCTTCCCCTGTATATTTCGCTTCCCAAGTGGAGATACACTTACGATTTTGGTCCTGCTAAGACCTCGTCCGGTCTACAGAATTTTCAAATCATGGCAGTAGAAAAAATATAGAAATTTTATAGGAACATATAGACAAGATCAAGGATAAATAAAATATAAGATTGATTTTTTTGGATAGTTGGTATGAAAAATACAGAAATGCTTTAGTGTCAAGTTAAAATGATCAAGATTAGAATGCTTTGATCCATACAACTAGAGGTGACCAGATGGGTTATACGGCACGGTCCGGCTTGTTAGACACGGTTTCTGTAACGGGTCGTAGCGGGTCATGTTGTGTCGGCTCACGTGTCGTCTTTTCGGCCCAAACACAGCTCACAGATGGCCATGTCGTGTCCTGCCGGCATGGGCTCGGTTACGACCCATGGACTGACGTAGGCTGTTAGCACTGTTTTATGCACTATTTTGGTCCATAGGCTATAGAAACGAGTTACAATACAGTGCTTACAATGATTTACTACCATAAATAGGTCGTACCGTGTCTGTCCACGGGCTGAGACGCTGGTCCAAACAAACCACGAGCAAATGGGTCGTGCCGGTACGATCTATAGGCCGATGTGTTGGGTCGGTCCAGGCCGAGCCACAATATATCCGTGCTCGAGCCGACCCAGCTAGGTCCGACCCATTTGGCTATGTGTACATACAACGCCAAATACATAGAACATTGAGGGATTAGTCTCGATCTGGGCGTAGGAATAGAAAAAAATGTGGATACAAAATTTTCTATGAAATTTCTTTGAAATGATAGTAAAAAAAAATTCCCTATGTTTTTTTGCTTGAATTCTAAAAACCAAATGGATAAATAGTACAGGAATCTTGTTCCTATATTTTCATTTCGTTGTTTCTCGAAAACGAATGAGCCCTAAATTGCAAACTGACCGTGCTAAATTGAGAAGTGACCACCAGCACTAGCCTCTACTCCTACCTATGGCAAGCACCCGATTGGCTACTCCTACTACTAGCAGCACTCCTGCTACTGTTGGATGCTTGAAACTGCAATCCAAGGATGATCCAGGTCGACGTCAGCGTAGTAAATGCAACATCTCAGTGCTCCTTGATTTGAACTTTTCACAGTGCTCCATAACGAGCAACTAGTAGCTACTTCAGTAGGAATGTGCATACACCGTACTCCGTATGTACTACGTCTTGTACATCACAAATTGGAACAAAAATTTTAGAAGGATAGATCAAAATAAAAACTTAATTTACAGAGTAAGTCCAACGGGGAAAAGTCATCATCTGATACTAACCGGAGGATCCAGACCAGCTACAGTCACAATAGTACTTAAGCAGCAGTGCGTATCATTGGATACAAAATCGGACGGTCTAGATCGCACATTATACAGTTCATAGCACTGTATTAAAACCACTGTAGCGCACAGTACTGTACACAATGTTACTGCAGTATTAAATTTGAACCGTTGATCATAAAAACGAACAGCCAGAATTATGTGCAGTCGTTAACTTGTAGTTACAAGTATAACGGCACCTAATCTGAATGAATCCCTAACGCGTAGTATTGTGAAGCTGTGCAAATTTGTGATTACGTGCTACCCTCTCGAATTTTTTGCATTTTTAATTTTTTTTAAGATTTAAAAATAACTTGTGAGTTTGAAAAATTTCAAAACTAATCTCCTCCCGTCCTCCGGGAGGGCGTGAAGGGAAAAACGTCCTCCCGAGAGCGAAAAATCCGACGTGGCGAGACGGCCCCGCACGGCCGTCGCCGTGCGGTGGCATTTTTGCGGGCGGCCCTTTCCGCCCTTGGGAAGGGCGTTTTTCCGTGCACGGGGGCCGCTCGCAAAAATGTCGGGAGGCCGCCTTTTGCAGGGCCCCTTCCCGCCCTTGGTAAGGGCGTTTTCACGTGCACGTGGGCCGCCCGCAAAATGCAAGCGCGTGCGGCGGCCCCTTCCCGCCCTTACCAAGGGCGTTTTTTCACTGTGCTTACAACTTATTATTGGTCATTTAAGTTGAAGATATTTTATAATTTTTTGAAATGATTGAATGACTTTAAATATTATTAAAACTTATTATTGGTCATTTGTAATCCAAATAAATTCTCCTCAAGCAAAAAAATAATAATTGGTTCACAGAATATATTTTTTTCATCTAAATAAAATCATTACCGTGGACCAAAATATATGTAGGCTCCAGATATTACAATGTGAACCTAACATATTTGAATAATATTTTAGTTCAGTTATAAAATTTAGAAATTCAAACCAACAGCGCATGGCTATAATCACATTTTAATTTTGAAAATTATCAATTAGTTCAAACAATTCTAGAAGTTCTCAACTATATATTAATTTCTTAAGACCTACTACACCGTTGTTGGCTATTTTAAGAACTCACTGTTTTTAAACTTTTCTTAAATAACTAAATTGTTAACTAAATTGTTGTGTAACTTTGACCATTAGTTTCGTCATTAGTATTTTTCTACTTATATGATTTTTCATGTTTTCAAACCAAACACATTGAGATTTATCGATGGTTAACGTTTTAAGAGTTTGATCATCAATAAATCTCAAAATATGGAGGGAGCATATGTTGTTTGCATTACTGTGAACATATTATTTTAACCAAGTTAACTTAGTTGCAATGGTTAAGCATTGTTTGTCACAAGTGTTACATAACCCATTAGGTACGGATGATGCAATACAACTAACTCATCCCCCACGAGTGAAGGCTTGGCTACCTACGGAACCGTTCAAGGGCGATAAGCTTGTCATCAATTTTCTCTTTCCTTCTCGGCGTTGTACTCCTTTTGAGTTTCACATTCGGCACTTTTAAGCCGTTATATTGGTGAATGACATTGTCGATCCACCTAGTGAATCCACACCTTCTTTGAATGCCGTGGTAAAGAAACACATGTAATCGCTAGAGAGCCACTAGAGCGAAGACGTTTGCATAATTGATAAAATGAAAGACGTACAACGAAGTCGTTGTCTAAGTTGGGGCAAATGAAATATCTCCGACCATATGTTCGTGGTTCAAATGAGGTAGCCATCTTGCAACGATCCCTACAACCGCACATAGGACGCTCCGACCATTTAGGGAAACCCTGGGTTGTTCCTCCATGCTAAGCTTGCGATTTCGACGCGACGTTCATACTCCATCCAAGCCTCGAATGAATTGTTCGGTGGACTCAGTTGTGTTACCGTCTCACCGATCAAAGCAGTTTAACCGTATCGATCCAATCTTTGTATGGACACGACGTACATCCTCCTAGTTGCACATTTTTTATGGTCGGAGTTAAAAAATGGAACAAGCGAAAAGGTTAAAGAAAGAAAAATTATACTCACGACAAAATCGTCATCCGTAATCTCGGGACACACGAAGCATCTTTGTCCTCTAGTTGCTTGTCTTATGGATCTTACCACTTAGCAACGTAGACCACGGTGGCATTCGGACGTTCCCGCCATGTGGGTAGTGCCGGTGATCCATAGGCCAGTCCAAAGCTTCGCGCGAACTCGACGTTGGTACTCGGCCTTCCGTTGAAGGTAGTCCGACATTGTTTCGCTAAGTGGGTAGTAACGTGTTCCGTCGGTTCGTGGGTTCTTCGTATCTATCCACTCAACGAAGTTGCACACCCGACGATATGCCCGCATGAGGTGTTAACACGATGTACAATCAAGTTAGCGTTTTCGCGTGAAGATTTTGTAGATGAAAGCAAGCGAGATAAGCCATACCTCGATCAATGTTGGCGCATTGGAAAATCGTCTCCCCCGGTTTCGGCGAGGAGGACGACGTAAGTATGCAGCCATCTCCACAATGGCATAACGGACGGTCACACCATGGTGGAATAAAACCGCTCAAAGGATGGAGTCGCCAGTGGAGACGCTCAAGGAATGGATGATATGAAGATCTCATTGCGGGAGTAAATGTAGAAAAGAGAATGCAGATTTGAAGAGCTCGTATTCGGATCTAGGCAATATATAGTGCGGAGGTGACGGTTCACATCTATGTACCGTTTATGTCACTGCACGGGCAACATGATCGAGACGTATCATGTACGTCGGCTGTCTGGGGCACGCCACGACTAGCACGGACATCCGGCGCGAGCGTCTCCGTGGCGGGTCCGGCTCGTGGTAGAGGTGCTCCACCGAGCCGAGAGGAGGCGAGTACGTCCCGATCCGGGTCCTCCAGTCGTCAAAGTCGTCGCCCGTACGACCCCCTCGTCGCCTCCCCGGACCCGCCCTCCGCGTCGACGAAGTCCCCGACCGGAAAATCCCCGCCGAGTAGAATCCTCCTATATGTAAGCAATGTGAAGCATCAATGACTTAAACTAACACGTGTGAAGTAATCATCGGACGACGCTTGCTCACCTCCCGGTGACGAGGACGAGGAACGGAGGATCCGCTCGCTCCAGCAAAGCTCGCAGTCTGGGCCGAGTAGCGAAAGGCCGAGGATCGACGATCCACTCGCGCCCGCCGTATCCCCGCTCGGTAGCGTCGGACCTAGGCGACATTCGGTTTGTTAGATCACGTTGTAGGGTTGACACAATGAAAATGAGCGGAACTAACCCGTGGAAGGACCGGCGCCGTGTGGTGACCATCCGGTGCTGGACCGCGTGGACGAGGACTCGTAACACCCGTGGAGGAACCGCGTCGACGGCGAACGACACGAGAAGATCCGCAAGATCTTCCGTGCCGTCGTCGCATCCGCTCGAAGGTCATCCTCTGTTCCACCTCGTTCGGTGAATGCTCGCGTCCGCCTCGGATCACCGAGTCGATTTCGGCATTCAATGCCCGTGCGGCGTCGGCCTACAAAAATCAAAACAACTTAGGTTTTTCGCTCCAATAAAAAACATAATGACGTACAAAGGCTTTAATGCGGACAAATCATGACGTACCCCAACGAAGTAGTCCTGGTCTCGGTGCTCGGGTAGGTGTCCGTGATCGCGCCGGTGTTGCTCGCTGCGTGGCCGGTGTGAAGGTCACTCGCGGGCGCGTCCGCGTAGGTACCACCGTCGCATCCGACCTCTGTATTTCCGTCAAAGGTTCCATCTATGCACAAGCACAGGGCGACAAGTGAACAAATGCGTTGATGCAAGCACCAATCGAGAAAAAGGCTTTTTGCAAGACGCTCTTGCTCGAATCGAGATGATGGAAATGTCGAATGTCGTAGTAGGTATTGGGGTTTCTCTCGAGCAATGGTGGCTAATAGACGAGGTAAATTGTCATACGATGCTTCAAATGTGCCATACCTCATCTCCAATATCTTTTGTTTCGCCCTCCAAGCCTTCGCATATCTAATAGTACACTTGAATTTGTTCTCAATGTGCTTAATAATGGAGCCCGGTTCAAAATCCGTGCTTTTAACAACATGGTCAGTACATCTCACCGGCAACAAACGCCGAGGTGATGTTGCGGTGGTACTTATCTACCCCGGCAATGACATGTGTGCTCACCAACAATGCTCACTTTCCAATAGTCATTTCATTTTCCCTTGTATGCATGAACGCGCCACGGACAATCATCCTTCATACACTTTACATCATACACATAGTTCGTAGACTTCACCACCCTAAACTCTCTATGCAAAGACACCGCCCAATGCTTCACCGCCTCTTTCATGTCTTCCTTATGAGCATACCTAGCACCCTGGATGACCTCGTTATCTTTGTATTCAAATGAAACATGCCGCCTTCCGAGATAACAAGCCGAGAGAAATCGGCTTGTTCCCAATCGACGGCATGACATCTTCTTCCTCGTCCGATGATTCATCGTCCTCCGCCTGCTCATTTTCGAATCCTCCTCTCCATTTCTTCAACAATTGCTTCGATTCTCTCTCCCTCGTCCGCCACGCCAATCGCCTCCTCTAAGCTTGCTTCATTGCTTGGACCTTCGCCATACTCTGTTTGCATTGTATTACGCTATCGATTTCGTGTAGTGCCACAAAAATAACAAGGGGCCAGGACCTTTCAAGTGCCATGTCCACATAACGTCTCCACGACTCGTGTTATCAATAGGCATAAGTTCCCAATAATATCCTTCGTTGCACGACTAACTACAACGGATAGAGACATTGTGTTCACTCTTGTATCCACTTTAAATCCACGTAGCAACCAACTATACACCGACTCAAATGTTTTCTCGCCCGGGCTATCGATGCCCTTTGATTTTATCCTAAATTCGACAAATCTACACCTTCGGACCGTATCTAACGTTGCCTTCACCGTGAATTATCCGAAATATGATTTTACTTGCCATAGTGCTCGACAAACAAATTAAAACCGAGTTTATTCCATACTACGAATATATTTCCTAGATGATTCGTGCCTAACTTAATTTCTTTAACAATATGTTCTCTCGGTCTACATCTTAAATTTTTCCAAATCGATTTGTTCGTTCCATCTACCGCCAATCGTAACTCGTTCATTTCAGTTTGCCAAAATTTATAAACTAAATTTAATTAACTCGTAGTTTATATCTAAACATATTTTGATCATCAACAAAATTATACGTACGATTTTCTATAGTGCTTACCATCTGCTCACATAATTTACACTTATATCCAAACACATTCTACCTAAGTTGATCTATCTATTCTACCTATGTTAATGTCCATTAAATATCCTTGTTGATCTATCTATTCTTCCTATGTTACTGTCGATTAGATTATCTACATTGATCTAAATTAAACCATCTGTTTACAAATCTATAACAAATTATTCAATACCTATTCAAATATTACAAATTTATATTTTTCCTAATATTTCATTTACATACTAGCTAACAAACAAAATAATGACGAGATATTGCATTTACCTCCAATGAAGTACGCAATCCAAGGGCTTCGCCGCGCTCCTCCTCTTCCTCACCTCTCTCTCTGTTCTTTTCTGGATTTGGGAAGATGTAAATGAGGTTGAAATGATTGAGAGTCGCTATATACTGCTCGGGTAAAAACGCCATTGCAGAGGGCGGGAAGGGCCGCCGCAAAATTGCCGGGCGGCCGTGGCAATTTTGCAGCGGCCCCGTAAGCACAAGTGAAAAACGCCCTTGGTAAGGGCGGGAAGGGCCGCTGCAAAATGCCAGCGCAGCCGCCTTTTGCAGCGGCCCGTGCACGTGAAAAACGCCTTACCAAGGGCGGGAAGGGGCCGCCGCAAAAAGGCCGGCCTCCCAGCATTTTTGCAGGCGGCCCCGTGCACGTGAAAAACGCCCATCCCAATGGCGGGAAGGGCCGCCGCAAAATGCCACCGCGCGCAGACGGCCGTGCGGGGCCGTATGCCACGTCGGATTTTTCGCCCTCCGGAAGGGCGTTTTTCCTTCACGCTCTCCCGGAGGGCGGGAGGAGATTAGTTTTGAAATTTTTCAAACTCGCAAGTTATTTTTGTAAATCTTTAAAAAAAATTAAAAATGCAAAAATTCCGAGTTGATCCAATCAAACTGCCAAGCCAGCCCATGTCCACAACACCCCAACGCCTCAATCTTACTGGGCCGGACAAAATGCAGCCCACTGACGCTTCGTTTCGGATGGACCGGAAAATGCGGCATCGCTTGCCAGCTCGTAATGCCGGGCCATTAGCGGAAATGGGCCGAGTAGTGATGAAACCCAACCACAAGGAAACGACAAAACGTTCTCCGCTTCGAGTCGCCCGCTTCCACTCACGCCGGCTCAAGCCTCACCCATCCCCTTCCCACCCCCCTTCCTTTCTCTCTCTCAAAAAAAAAGCCTCACCCATCCCCTCTCTCCAAATCTGTGGACATTTCACGCGCGCGCTCCGCTCCAGCCACCGGCCGGCGATGTCGACGGCGACGGCGACGGCCGCGGCGTCCACCTCGCTCCGGCAGGTCTCCTCTTCGGCGCTTCGTCTCGCGGTTTCGCTCTCTCACCTTGTTGTTTGCTCTGTCTCTGGTTCTATGCAGTCCTTCTCCTTTCTCTAACTGAGTAATCTTCTCCGGTAAATCGCCAGGGTTCGCCGCGGCGGTGGTGCTGGGGAGCCCCCGCGCGCTCCCCTGCGAGGAGAGCATTCCACGCGGACTCGCGGAGGCGGTTCGTGTTCTCTCCTTGCGCGTCTGCCTTGTCCGAATTAGTTTGCTTCCTGTGGTGGATTTGGCAAGTTTTCGTGCGGTTCCAGACATGTGGATTAGCCTTCATGTTGCATTGTTGCCTCCTGTGGGGTTAGGAATTTCATGAGCTTGGGACATTTCGCTGTAGATCGCTGTTCCAACTTTGTCATTGCAATGCTGGTAATTTGTTGCTACGAGTCATTCTACAGAGTAGAATACTTCTATGTTCTTCTGGAGGTTTTAGTAACATGCGTTTCACGCTCCTGATGCACATTTCTGATTCATGTGCAAATCTACATCTATTATTTATTCCTAGGATTTCATACTATTCTGTAGCTGCACTGCGGCAGGACCTGTGATTTGGCTTTCCAACTTTATTGTGATGGTGGAAATAGATAGATCAACAGTAAATTATTAGTATTTAATTTAAGAACCTATGTTTGTATTAAACAGGAAGACTTTGTTATATGCAACTGACAAAGGCCCAGAAGAATCCTTGAAGAAGACAATTGAAGTTGACAGGTTGATCGATATGCTGAGGGATGCAAATCCTAGAGAGGTAAGTCTTCATATCTTCAGTCTGACTGTTTATTCTATTAGATGAGGTTACAGTCTCAGGTTATACACCACATTAAAATATTTCTCCATTCAACTGTTACTGTACCAATTTAGTTCTGTTATCAAACCTCTGTACTCTGGTATATTATCCTTGCTTTCAGCATGCTTCCATTAGTTCTTGGTTCAAAATCCGTAGAACCGCGAAGTGCGCGTAGCTCAACTGGTTAGGTTTCTTGTGGTGGAACCAGCCCACCTGGGTTCTAGTTCTAGACTTGACTTGACATGAGTGCTCGTATTGACGGCTATTTATTCTTTTAGTGGTAAGCGACGTACCCGTTGACAGCGAGGCATCTGCTCATATGAGGTAGGGTGTGCTTAGGGTGTGCTTGTGTGCGTTTATAGGGGTGAGTGTGTGGCCCAGTCTTTCGGAGGTGCTCATATGGGGTATGGTGTGCTTGTGTGCGTTTATAGGGGTGAGTGTGCACGCGTTGTAAGCGTCTACGCTTGTACCGTATTTAATCTAAGCAGTGCTTGATGACTTGGTCGTAGGAGTATTAAACCTCAAGTTCTGTCAACAACATGAATGGTTCAATTTTCATATTTACCTACACATTTAGAAATATTTAAAGTATGCTTATCCTTATCAGTTTATCACTAGATTTTATTGTTATATCTATGGTACTTCTAAATATTGGAGCATTGCTGAACACAATCCACACAGTTTATTTTATTTCCAATCAATTGAATTAATCCTTGCTTTGTTTTGAAATTACTTTTGACATGAAATTGACTTGATTAACTTACTAATTTGCCCTTGCATGTGAACAGCTTGATCAAATAGTGGTTGAAAATGTTCTGGCGTTCGATGAGGGTTTCTGGGTTCGGCTGGCAGCTAGAATTGATCTATGCAAATCAGATGATGATAAAGCATGGTTTTCACAATTGGATTTCTTTTTCGTTACTATGGAATGCTGATCCCGTTCTGTAGCTCGATTAATCTAACTTTGTGAATGGTGTCTCTCTTCTGCCTTTTCAGAAAGACTATGATGAACTTGCTGAAAATGTCATGAACATAGTTGACTGTCTTGTCCATAAGACTGATGTAAGAGTAATATTGAGTCACATCATTTGTATTAATGGCAACACCTTGATAATTTTTATCATGATCAGACAAGTTCCTTGAATGCTGCTAATATTTACCCTTATCTATTCAGGAAAAAATTGAACAGTCAACTGATGTGCTGAAGGCAATTATTAGTCCTGTAATGCATGAAGGTGAAAACGCCACATGGCCACCAAGAGATCCGGAGGCTCTCAAATTGATGGAGAAAGTAAGAGCGAATAAATATAGCTATTTTTTTCACTTTGTTATTCTTTACTTGGATATTACATCAGTGCCTTCCTATGAAGGTTGATTTCACATTACCTCACACATAGCATCTTAGTTGCTTTAGGCAAGTCTACTGTTTTGGTTGGCTCTACTTCACATCACACAGATTTATACTCCAATCTTGTATTGTGTCTTTTATGGTGTCCTGGTATCACCAGGAAATTTCAAATAGAGAAAAGGAAGGACAGCTAGACGAAGGATTTCTGTCAGAGGTTAATGCTCAGTTGAGGCAGGTATGTGTCATTTTATACATTCTGGGCTAACTTTGTTGCTGTATTACTCAGCAAACAGTAGTTTTGCTACTCATTTTACTAGCACACCCTTACATGTTTTTAGGCTAAACAAGATGGAGATAAACCAGGACTTCAAGCTATGCTGCAGAAGGTGTTGCAGCTGTATGCTTCCAATTTTCTCCAAAAGCGTAGTTACGCTTACAAAGGTAATCTTGTTCGTTTGTTTTGGGCTGTTGAAATACAAACACTGAGAATGACTACGCTTTTAATTGATTTGTTAATGTCTGCCTTTCATTTCAGGGGGAGAAGTAATAGTGCCTGAAAGTTTTCTTGAATCTGTAATAAAGGGTATGTGTTATTGCATGGAGAGATTGTTTTCAATCTACTGATCTCAACCTTTAACATATCCAGATTGTGCCATGCAGCTCCAGAAAACGAGTGGAACAAGCTGTTGCTTGATGGATTAACAGTAGGGAAAGGAAATGTTTCACCAGAAGAATTTTATGCTGTTATAAAGAAGAGAATTGAGAGAGTCCTAATTCGCACAGTAAGATCCCCAACCCTTGGAGATCTACAGCGAACACAAAACACTATCTCTTTTAGTTTGTCAGCGCCTTGTCTTTAGCATCCTCTCAGCACATTTTTCATTTTTCCCCTTGTTACTTTTTTTTGACAGGAAGGAGGTTCTTATCAGCAGCGCATACTTGTTGAATATCTAAAGGAGATACAGGCTAGAGCGGAGGAAGTTGTTAAGGTGCTTCAAGGACCAACTATATGAGATGTCTGGTGGTTGATTTTAAACAGTGCTGGTTATCCAGTTCGATAACGGTTTTGCTGCATCATCTAGCAAAAGCTTAGAAGGCGGCGACAGACATCCTAACTAGGTATGATGTTCTTCGTTTGGTATTGCCGTTGAGAACACAAAATTCCATTACTTGTGTGCACATTTTTACAGCCTCTGCCTCTCAGTTGTCTGATTCAGGAAACCTGTCCAGACGGAGGAGGTAAGCTTAACGAGAAGAGAAACAGATCCAAATATCCAACAGAAGTTACAGAAGTGAGTGAATCATCATCATAATTTTCCCAGTTTGATTGCGCATTTGATTTCCTAGTTTGGCCTTCATCTCGAATGTCCGATTTTGCTGTTGGAATGTTTGATTTCAGTTCTGTCTGATTGACACTTGACACGGGTGAGCTTGACTGAGCTGTAAGTGAACATGTAAATCGGTTTTTGTTGTGTAACGGAGAAAGTTCAATGGTGAGCTTGACGTGTTGTTACTGAGGTGCTTGTTGATCTCGTTTTAAGCTACTGATCCTTGCTAGTGTTGATTATCCTGATCCGGATTGATCATTGACGATTCCTCGTATTCACTCGTTACTAGTCATTCCACTCGCGACTCGCTCGCAACTCTGCAGTGAAACATTTCAGAAGTCGAGCCTCACACTCCAAGATTACTCCGGAATAGTCACGCTCTCAAAGGCATGTCACGACGAGTTGTAAGAAACGTGGGAGTTTGGGGGTGTCGTTCATCGATGAACGGTCAGGCCGATTCACACGTATTCCTCATGGCGAAATTGATTGTATAGTACAAACGTGTATGTTTTTAGTATTATAGCATTGAAAGTTTATTGAAAGTTTATGGTTTATTTTGGATGTGTTTGGTTGGTGGATAAGGATGAATAGAACGGTCCGAAACAGATAATATTTATGAAGATGCTGAATGAGTGTATCATATCCACATTTGCTAATCGTGATCATTAGTATTTGATTAACAATAATTAATGTATTTGGTTGTTAATTAGTATAGATTATAGCTATATTAATGATATTTAACCTATTTTATTATTAATTAATATGTTCTTGATTTCATCAATTCCATTCTTACAAACATGGATGGTCATATCCTATTCAATAACCAAATGCACGCTTTAATAGCATAAAATTTTCACTGTTCCTCTATCTGGCATTCTATCCAAACTTTGGTTAGTTTTCTTTTCTTTTTATTATTTTTCCAACAAAATGTGATATGAAATACCAATGCTACCCTTTTCATCTTTCTCTACTCCTGAGTTGTATCGAGTTCGCCATTGACGCACACCAGCCACCTCAAGCTCAAGCTTGTCTGTCGGCATAGTCGAGCTAATCCACCATTGCTGCGCCATCCTCGAACTCGCCACGGATGCGCCGCTGTACAGATCATCGGCCAACACCCTTGAGCTCGCCAGCCGCGCAGCTCTTGAGCTCGCCCACCGTGTTGCCCTCAAGGCCTCAATCTCCCTTGGACGCGCCAAACTCAAGCTCGCCATGGAATATGCTTCTTTACAGGTCGTCCGTGTATGTGTGGAAGTTAACAATTGATTTATCCTATCGACATGTTAACAATTTTTTAATTCTCTTTACACAATGTGAAAATTTGTGTATTAAGTTTCAAAATCTTTGCATGTCTTTTTTTCAAAATATAAATTATCCGTTATATACTATATAGAATATTTTTATGTTTTTAATGTAAATAATATTTTATATGCTACACAAAATATTATGTGTTATTATCTGTAAGCAATTTTCCTCTTATAAATCGCACAATTTTTTAATAAAATAAAAATATTAAAAACTTGAAATTTATGTAGAATCTGTCATGTTACTTAAGGAAGCTACATAAAAAATTTTTTATATCTTTTTACACTGCTAATAATATAAATCAATTATTAATATTGCATGTCTTTAAGGGTATTTTGTATTTTTTTTAAAATACCCAATGGCATATTGCTCTTGTATTTAAGGGTATTTGGGTATTTTTTTTGAAAAATACCCCCTAATCCAATAGTATATTGCAGATCAACTGATAAACTCTCCATTGTATTATAGAAAAAGACAATGGAGCACCGAATACAGTAAAATGTCCTGTAGCAAGTTTACCAAAACTATTTAAAACAAATGCCATAAATTTAAATTTAAAGTGTCCTAAAACAAATTTATCCACAAAAAAATCAAGATGCAACCACAACATGCCAATTTGTCAGAATTATTTTTGTTAGGCGTATAGTATCATTATGAAGTCGTGGGTGCATGAGTTTATCCCTTAGTGTTTAAATCCTGATCTCCATGATTACTGCACATATATAAATGTTATTTCAACAAAATTTTAGTGAGGTTAGAACGTGTGATTGGTTTCTGTCTAACTTATGTTAAGAGGTGCATATGGCAGAGTGTGAATGTGGTGTTGTGTGTGTATGAGGGGTATGTGTACGTGTGAATCTGGCCGTATAATCGAGAAAAATAGAATGACCAGACGACGTGCCGTGTATTAATTGGTTGGTCTGACCTTGTGGCAGTTGGACTCTGCCCTCTAATACCAAAGCCGAACACGTGGAGACTCGGCTTTCCCTTCCGCATGCTGGTCGCCGCCCTCCGCGTCCCGGCCCCGATCCCCTCCTCGCTCCCGGCGCCGGCGCGCCCTTTCCTCCGCCGCCACCGCCACCGCCACCGCCACCGCCTTCCCCCTCATCGTCAATGGCCGACGCCGGCGCCACCACGAACAAGCCGGCGCCGGCGCCGGCCCCAGTCCCGGAGCCCCCGAGAAGCCGCTCCCCGGCGACTGCTGCGGCAGCGGCTGCGTCCGCTGCGTCTGGGACGTCTACTACGACGAGCTCGACGCCTACAACAAGGCTCTCGCCGCCCACTCCGCGTCGGCGGCGGTATCCTCCGGCTCCGGCAGCAAACCCGCTACCACGACGACCAGCGACGGCGCCAAATCATGAGCCGCATCAGGGATTCAGGAGTTCAGGACTTTGGAGTATGCGACCCTTCTCTCTTTTTATTTTTTTTCCTTCCCAAAATTGGGGTCTTGGTGTGGTACCAGCTAGTATTGAATTACTCGTTTGATTATAGTGAAACATTGTGTTATCTCATTGTGTATGCTACAATTTGTACTAGGGTGGAACGATTGTTGTTCCAACGAAAAATTTCCTGATTACATACAGAGAATTGTTCATGATGCGCTCTCGCATATCGGATAATTTTGGTGTAACAACATTAGCATTTTGGAAGAATTCTTGTGAACAAACCCCCAACAATCACCAATGCCATTAGAATCAGGAGAATTAGCGAGTTAACTTACATCTTGTCCCATTATCGATGGGGACTACAAGAAGTCACTTTAACTTGTTAAGCATTGACGTAGAACTTACTGATTATTATCCTAACCACCAAAGGGATCCTCACACTGTGAGTGCCATCCTGCCATGTCAGGCTCCCGAAGGTGTACCTCCCTTGCACCTTCAGTTTGGCCTGGAATGTCACCTTGAATGCCACCTTTCTGACGGTCGAGTTGAAGGTTAGGAGCGAGGGGCTAACAGTGACGTCCACACCTGGAGGAGCTTCCACACGAGCTATGTACTTGGACAAGGCAGGGCCGACGTTGGTGACCGTTCTTGACACCGTCAATTTGCCCCTCAGTTCAGGGATGGTGATGGATGGAACATTCAGGTTCAACTGCAATTTTGGCGTATGTTGACAGGTTGTTTGCTGTTGAGTCATGGAGCTGATGGCTGAGCTATTGTACCCCATGGAACAAAGGAAGTGCATGTAGTCAGATACTCCCATGTCATAGACAAGACCGGGGTGCGCAGCTTTGTTTGGATCGACATGGCCACCTCCATAATCAAATGGATTTGCTTCCTTGTAGGGCGCTGCCTCGGATACCATTTCAAGCCCATATGCATCATGAACATTGGCTGCAAAGGTGTATAATTGTTAGGTGAAGACAATCTTTGGTGCTTTGAAGCAAATAAGCATTATGCCATTACCTGTCGTGACCAATGCTGATTTCACTGCAGCAGGGCTCCAATTAGGATGCATTGATTTGAGAAGGGCAACCACACCCGAAATGTGTGGGCATGACATTGAAGTTCCCGAATCGATCTTAAAGTTGACAGATCCAATGGCTGATGATATGGTGGCAGCAGGTGACCATGCAGCCAGAATGTTTACACCTGGAGCGGCTATGTCTGGCTGCAAAAAAAAAAAATGATGGCACGAGAAGATTTGATTTTCCCGTCACGTATTTGATCAAAGGATAAACTTAGTTCATCATCTAAAGGAGATGTCTTACCTTCAGGATAGATGGGGAGAGAGAACTTGGGCCCCTAGATGAGAAGTATGCAACTTCTGGGGCTACCAGCTCTCCAACAATTGTTTTTGGAAAGCTGAATTGGGCCACTGGGTTTCTGTATATGCAAAGCAACAGTTAATTGCATGAACCCATAATTTTCACACCTAGTGGATCATATCCAAGAAAGTTTTATGTACCTCATGCTTGTCGTGTATGCAAGTATAGCTGTTCCAACTTGGTAATCCACTTGAATACAAGGAATATCAAGTGAAGATGCTATATCCTTGGTCAAGAATTGCGCAAAGATGACTCCAACACCTCGAGCCTTTTTTACAGTCTCTACCGCCACTGAGGCTGACCTCTGTGCTCGTGTTTGGAAGCAAAGCACTACATTTCCTTTTACTAGAGTAGCATTCAGAGATCCTGCAGTGCAGCTTCTGCAAAGACATCAGCACAAATGGAACTTGAAATTATAGGATGGATCCAATGTGATGCGAATGAAAAAGTTTACCTTGCATCAGTATCATCGGCATTATCAGATGAAATGTCTTCAGCATAGACTATGCGCGCACTTTTTGAAGGATGCTTTCCAGAATACAGTGTTTGGCCCTGCATCATCATGGCATCAGAATAAAGAACAATGTTGCAACCATAAGTGTTTGAAGCTATAATTCAGATTACACCGTACCACGTATGTACTATTGTTGCCAAGAGTGATCTTCGCAAGGAATATCCGATCAATGGTGCCTGCAGCAACAGTGACAATCCATGGTGCCGAGTTGATCACCGTCTCTGAATAAGGGCCGGAGTTCCCTGCAGAACAGACGACGACGACTCCTTTTGCAACAGCATGGAAGGATCCAATGGACAAGACATCATCAACATAAGCAGGGAGAGGTGGCGCTTGTCCCAGGGATACCGAGATCACGTCAACGCCGTCGTGTATGGCGTCGTCGAAAGCAGCAAGAATGTCTGCAGCTGTACAATCTCCAGTAGCCCAGCATACTTTGTAAACTGCCAGCCTTGCCCTCTGTGCCCCTCCCCTTGCTACACCATTGGCAAGGCCCCTGAAGCTGGCATTGGCTACCAGAGCTCCGGCAGCTGTGGATGCCGTGTGTGTGCCATGCCCGACAGCGTCTCTTGCCGACATGAACTCATAGATATCACTGGTGTTCATCTTGCCGTACTCAGCTTCATACCCTTTGACATACCATTTCGCTCCTATTATTTTCCTATCCTATCATGAATCTGAAGTCATCACCAGGATAACTAGCAGCAAAATTCTCTGTTCTCCTATTGCACAGTGATAAAATTTCACAAGGAAAATAGCAATGTGAAACTGAAGGCTCAAGAGCAGGCCAACCTGTTGCAGTTAGAGGCATTGAACTTTTCTCCGGCAACACATCGCCCCTTCCACCGGCGTGGGACCTCGCCGATGCCGTCGTCTCTGAAACTGGCCGACTCCGGCCAGATTCCTGCAAACCAAGAGCATCTCAATCCTTACATTGTATTGTGAGCATCAATTGCAAGTTTGCATTTGCCAGTTTTACAAATGATGAAGAACAAGTGAGTTAACCTGTATCTAGCACGCCGATGATGGAATCCTCCCCAAATCTGCTCTCCAAGAGGATTCCACCGCCCGAAGGCAACGGATTCACCCCCATGAAATCCCAGCTCCTGGTGGTGTGCAGGTCAAGAACACTATTCCGAACAACCCGCACAACTCCAGGCCAATCTTGGTGACAAAATTCAATCCAGTAAAAGAAAAACAGAATGAGACACACACACACACAGAGAGAGAGAGAGAGAGAGAAACAAAAATCAAAATTTGGTTTGTCAAGAACAGCAGCAAGATGGCCGCCGGAATGCGCGGCGAGCTCACCAGAGAGCCGCGCCGCCTGGCCGTCGGTGAGCACGGCGGCGAAGCCGGAGAAGCCGTGCCTGTAGCTGTAGAGGATGGCGTCCATTGCCGCCTGCTCGCTGCAAAGCGCAAGGCAACAGCCCGGTAAGTAAACCGCGCCACATCTAAGCAACCAATGCTAGAGCCATGGAGGAGTTGCAACCTGCCAAGAACGGCGGCGAGCATGCCGTGGTGCGCCTCCTGGACCAGCTCCGGCCGCAGCTCGTGGCGCCTCTCCCCCATGTACACAATGTACACCTGCACACACACACACACACACACACAGAGAGAGAGAGAGAGAGAGAGAGAGAGAGAGAGAGAGAGACGCCATGGAACCAAAACCCAAACCGTGTAAGCTGGATGCTGCCCCCAAGAAGTATCAAAAGCAAATAAAGAGTATTCTGGATAATGGATCACATTGCTGCGAGAAGATGAGGCAGGCTCGAGCAGCAGGAGGAGGAAGACGAAGACGAAGACGATGAAGAGCAGTGGAGACATGGCCATGGCGTGTGAGCTCGAAGAGGGAAGCTGACGCAGGTAAACTTTTCTTTGGAGGAGTAGTGGTGAAGTGGAGTGGAGTGGTTTGAAAGGGAGGAGCCGAGATGAGCCCTGAGGGGGTTGGTCGGTGTGCAGGAGGCGGCCTCTCTTCTGTGGCTGTCTCGCTGTCTGCTTGGACCGGATTCAAATCTCCCACTAAATACTCCTACTGGAGCATTAGTAAACTATTAGTGCTACTCCTCTGCACTGCACTGTGCGGCCGTGCCCTGTGTGTGGATTGGTTTATTTTCTGTTTGTTCTTCGTCCTGACGCAGCACAGACGCTCACTGGTTAGTGTTTTTTTAAAAAAATGGAGCTGTGAGGTGCTCACTGGTGGAGTGGCGATCGGTGTGTGTCGTGCTCACTCCCCGCGCCGTATTGCTCGGTCTGCGTGTGTGAGCCGACGATGTTGGCGTTCGGCCGAACGCGTCTTGCCCGTTGTTTCCTTGGCTTACTCGCTATACTTGCTTGGTGCTCAGCTTGCTAGGCCATGTTCTTTTCAATTTATTCTTCAGATTATTGAAAATGATTATTTGCTCAAAGTTTTCAAAATACGTTTTTTTGAAAAAAAAGAATTTTTCTACGACTGTTTGTTTTAAGGTATTTGTTAAGTTTGTTTTAAAAAAACTAAAAAGTTTTTTTAGGATACTTAATTTACCTATAGATAATTCACGATAATAATCTGTTGGAAATCTAAATCAAACGGGGCACATGGTTGCTTCGTAGGTAGCGTGGTGTTTCTTCGGATGGAAAGAGATGGCCGGTTTGCATATCTGCTGCAGGCTATGCAGCTAACAATTAAGCTAAGTTAATTACCTAATTAATCATATTGGTCATTTGGTCTCCTACTTAACTACTTAACAGGGATTAGTGACGTCAAGATCATGCAAGTAAGCGTAATTTTTTACTAGTATAATTTCCTCACGTTTGATCAATTTTTACTATTTTGTCGGATGTATGTATATAAATGTAAATTATTAAGAAGAAAATGTATATTCCTAAATTTGTTTCGTTTGCTCTGTGCGGTGTCAGGTTTGCCACCGACGCGTACAGTGACCATTAGTTACAGTGATGTCCTCATTTGGCTTCACAACTGCACAAGGATTTTATAGTTTGATTTCACTGGTGAGGATTATGCCGCGTGCCGAGCAGTATCTTGCTTGTAACTTGTTGGATCGTCCTTCGATGGGCATGTGCTCGACATCTGTCTCGAATCTCCCTGGCTCAGACACATGGACATGATTTTTTTTAATACAGAAGCAGACTACCATTTGTTATTGTTATTGGGTACTGTGTAATGCTATTGTCCAATCGTTTGGCAATAGCTGATGATACGTTAAACAGTGTATTAGCGAAAAAAAATAAGAAAATAATTTATGGTTAAATTTTTTATGCATATTTTTAATGACTTAAATGTTAATATTGAAAAGAAACTAAGATAAAGAACCTCAAAAGCAACTATAAAATTAAATCAACTATATAATTAAGTTATAAGATTAAAATTGTAGTAGTGGCATATTCGTTGTAGGAGCAAAAGACGTGGCCCCTAATCACTTTTCATTATTTTTTCTGGCCTGGCTTAACTATAGTACAAGTGCAAGTGGGAACCTCGTTTGTTCTCATTTGTGGACCAGAGAAGAAAGTGCTCGCAAATGGAAGCGTATAAAACCGGGAAGTTTGATACAAACCCTACTCGATTCAGAATATTCTTAGTAGCTATACGTAGAGCAAAAATATTATATCTTGGGTGCACTCATCATCTTTACTTTGCACTGCAATATAGTAGTAGTGACATCAAAATACCTTTATAACAAGCAAACAAGAATAATGATATCATATCGTTTTCTTAAGCTACTGGTAGTGGCACTATGGACAGATGACAGGAGACTTGCGTTGACTGGAGAGTGGACTTATGATTAGTGGGCTGTTTTGTTTTCAAGTTCCAACAGAACCTCTGCTTTCTCCTTCAGTGCATGCACTTTTAACTTTTTACTAGTAGTTCTATAGTAGGAGGACTTAAGGGGGGGTGTTTGGAGAGAGAGGACTAAATGTCCGTGTTATATTTGGATTAAATATGAACTAATTATAAAAAAATAACTACAGAATCAATGACTAATTCATGAGACAAATTTATTAAACCTAATTAATTTATGATTAACAAATATTTACTGTAATATTACATCGTTAAATCATAACGTAATTAGACTTATTAGATTCGTCTCTGAATTAGCCACTGATTATGAATGAGTTTTATAAATAATTTATATTTAATATTTTAAAATAACATCTGCAAGGAATTTTAGGCCGCGTTCGGCTGGCTTACCGGCCACCAGCCCAACAGTGTTTTTCTCTCACAAAAATTTCGTCCACCAACCAACCAAACAAGATCTTTCTCTCATAACAAATCAACACCAAACTGCCCAACCAGCCAGACGAACGGGGCCTTAATCCATCCAACCATCCTCAAAGAAGCTCGGGTCACTTTGATGGTGTCTGGTGTTGATGCTTGCTTTCCTGATGGAGGTAGCAGTAGCATAGCAATGGCACTGTTGCAGCTTGCGGTGGGCCCACCGGAGCAGCTGCCATGAACCGGGGGGAACGAGATCACCACCTCACAATTTGGAAGACCAGCAGCTTTGCGTGGGGCCGGGAAAAAGGCAAATAATTCCCATCTTTTCGGCAAATCATTCGGAAAAGGCAGCAACCAAATTTGAAAAGAGCACAGCAAACTCCTTAAGGTTAAGTCAGAAATGTTGTTCTCAGGGTGTAGTGTACTGCACTACTAGTAGTCAATAGTAGTAGCTCATCAGAGTTCAAATCTACACAACAATATTAGTATTACACATGTATATGCATTTTTAACACTATACTCCAATAGGAAGTACAGTTGGCATTTATCTTTTTAAGCGTGTATACATATGTTGTTGTCGTAATTTGGGGGGAAAAAGAAACAATGTTTCTTAACGTGCTCAGTGCTCACTTGAAATGCTGAAATTAGTTCAATTTCAATAAAATTCTCACAGAAGTCCTTCGTTCCACAGGAGCTGTGATGTTAAATCTATGTTTCCAACTTTACATCTCTCGTTTTTCACGTACATGTTTTTCAAATTATTAATATATATTTTTAAAAAATCTATAAAAAGTTTGCTTTTTAAAATCATATTAATTTTTTTGAATTTTTTAGCTAATACTTAGTCATGCACTAATGTGATTTCGTGTTAACGTGTCGAAAGGAGGGTTCCCAACCCTTTCTCCCGACCGCACCCTAAGATTGCTACGATTGGATGGAGAGCACATTATCTCTGATTATTCTTTGAATGCTTTGTGAAATCTCTCTCGCATATTAGGAAGGTTCCACTTGGAACAATTGAATTTTACGGTATATCAAAGTTTTCGCACAAGAATTTCACTGTAAGAATTTCAAGCCCTCATCTTTCGGCTAAATGTTAAAATAAATCCTACAACATATTAGGAAAAAAATACGAATAGAACTTTTATATATGTGTGTTTCTAGCGATTTAAATATCAATGCAGAAAATAAATTTCGATAAAAAAATTAAAGATTAATTTAAATTGTAGTAGTGATTGATTTTGTATAGAGAAAACGATAGGGACCCTCAACTCAAAGCATTTAAGAATATATTTTTTTCGCGTTTTGAATACGTAGGCTAGAGTGCCGTTTGAGCTTGCAGCGGCAGGGAGAAGTGGGGGATGTGCGACACTGTGCTGCAGTAGGTACGACATTTACTCGGCACGTTGCTTTACATGCGATTGACGTGACGTCGACTTCACCATTCAATCACCTGCACCGTAAAAGTTTGAACTCGGCTCGGCCACCATACGGATCACACAACAGACGCCATCACGTCACGTGTGCTCCAATCAATCTTCGCCCTGCCTGCACTTGAAACAACAGCGTGGCCTCTGCACGCACTGCTGTTCATCTCTGAAAGCATTCAAGGATAACTCAAGAATCAGAACAGAAGTGCAGAACAACGGCAAGTATACAGTGTCAGGACTATCCGTATGTCCTGTCAAAATAAGATAAAATATAACTATCACATCCTATTCTAATCCTAATCCTAAGTTGTTTTATTTTAAAACGGCAGAAATACTGAGAGAACAAAACAACAAAGTAACATACTCACTAGTACCATTATGGCTTTTCCTGCATGTATTTTTAGTCTGATCAAAATGGTAACTATGCTACTCTGTACGATAATATGCTAGCATATTATTGGATTGTTCCGACACACAAACAGTAGTACTCCTCTACTTATCTCTATCAAGCTTTTGCCCTCAAGGAGTTAACAGTTGACATTATTCAACATTTCACCGACCAGATCCGATTTTTGCTTCAATGAAGCAAAAAAGGCTGTCGCATGTACAACATTAGTTTGTATTTGCACATAAATTACAAAAACGATGCAAGTACAACGGAAAGAATTCAGAGCATCCAAGAAACCGTCCATTTTTGCTCAATGTGGCCCGGGCCACTCCTCAATAGGGGGTGTGGTTATTGTAATTTGTAAGGATATGGCGTCAGGTAGTCTTCTGTATCTCATGTCGGTAGCAATTTTCTTCAGACCTCAACTGAATAACAACGAGCAAGCAGCATAGTTCCTATTTGGGTGGTCGACGGTCCGGGTAAAGTATGTCTGCGATGTTTTCCTTGATGTAATTAGCCGTCTTGTTTAGATTCTTTGCAACGCCTGAAGCCACCAATCCTGCACTCTTCCTAAACCTGCAGCAGCCTCATACTACATCAGTAAGACAATCATAAGAAAGGGACAAGAAGGGAAAATCTGAAAGCCAGCTTTCCTCGCATAGAAATCCTGTCCTGTAAGTTGCCCGGGTATTTGTCCTTCTTGTTGCCGAGAGCTGGTGGCAGCTATAATAAGAAACGTAAAGGTATTAAACTTAAATCCGCACGAAGGCAGAATTGGTACACCCAAAGAGATGGGTCTAATTGTTATAGAAGAACATTGACCAGCAAAACTTGAACCAAACTCTCAACATGACTGATAATTTGACTTACCACTCCACTTTTCCAAGCTAATATCATATTAGCAAATATTTCTATAGCTGACTGTGAATAACAAGAGAACAGGTATGTACATGACTGAAACATATAGTTGAATGGAAATAACCAGGCTAAAGTTTACAGAAATGTGTAACTGTCACTGTCAAATGCATGGAAACGTATCATATGCACACAAGTCTTCTTGCGTACACAACGTGCGCACCAACCAAAAAATATCACCAAAAACTCTACAAAAAAATTATACATGTTCTTTTAGTAATATTACATCTATGTGTCCAGTCCCATCTTCAAATTCATTCATTTTATATAGGGAGCAACAAAAAAAGAGAAAATTCTGACAGATTTATACTCTCAAAACTGTCAGAATTTTTAACATTTTTGTTACAGCTAAAATATAATGAATTTAAAGTTAAAACTTAACACATAAGTGTAAATACTATTGGAAGTATTTGTACAATTTTTTCTAGATATTTTGATAAAATTTGTTAGTTGGTGTGTATGATGTGTACATGGGAAGGTTCGTGTGCATAGGATATGTTCCCCAAATGCACATAACCTATCTATGGACTTAATATTGAGAAAATGGAGCTTTAACCCACCTTTTTGTACTTGTTAAGTTCTAACAGATTGACGAGTTTTAAAAAGTCTGCCCATTCATAAATCAATTGAAAACAAAACTCTACAATTACCTGTACCAAGTCCTCATAGCGTTTTAATCAACTGTAGACCAAGTATGAATCAGTTATAGCATCAAGAGAAATACTTCACATACCTTCCTTTCTAAAAGAGACAGTAGCTGGCTCGTTATTTGGTGATTTCCTCTCAACCAATCTGCTGTCCACCAATAGCTGCAGTGACATGTCTCACTGTCATAAGAAAGAAGCAAAGCACAAAGCTAGCACACAAGATATCTATAATAATTATAAAATATACACTTAGACATGTATGTGTTTCCAATATAAAACAAAAACTATTAGGAGGTATAATTTATTTTCATTCATATTGTTCTCAGAGAGCTGCATCGGTAAGTCAACAGAATCCAAACACCAAGCAGTCAGAGGAAGAACACAGTCACCGACCATCCTTCTAGCGTTAGCACAAGTGTGATACTGTGAAACAAATATGAAGGCTCCACCTCAACCTTATAGGTTGATGATGCCAGCCAATATCCAAGACATGAAAATGCACGGAGTATTCCTTCTTGATACTTACAAACGAAAGAAGTGCTCAATTGCAAGATCATATATTACAAGTTTACATGAAGCAGCTTTGATACATGTAAATATTAAAATATGCCTAGCATGTTAATTTCCAGTGTTTAAGCAACCAGAGGCTTTTCATGTGAAATCTCACATTAGGTTTACATAAAGAAGCTTTGATACATGAAAACACTAAGATACGCCTATCATGTTAATTTCCAGTGTTTGGGCAACCAAAGATCTCTAGAGTGAAAGAAGATTTCTGTTTGAGATTTGTGACAAGTCTTAAAACTCAAATATGAAGATCATGCAAGATAGTATGATCAGAATCTACTGCTCTAATTATTTTAGGAGATACATATGATCACGTCTTCTGTGATTCACTAGCTATATAATAAGTCATTGACATTTAACAGAAACTGTTTAATTCACATGGCTGTGATCACTCAAATTACCAATCAACATCAACGGAGAGAACTCAGATTTCATACTGTAACTACCGAGGGGGAAACCAACCTCAATCAACATCGACGAAAAGAATTGAGATTTCATACTGTAATAACTACGAGATGGAAATCAACCTCGAGCCCCTGGCAATATGGCAACAACGTCTTCCCCTCCTCCTCGCCGCCTCGGCCGCCTTTGTTATCCACCACAAACATGGAGTAACCAGCACAGGCGTACTTGAACTGCCTCAAATCATGCCCCTGCGCTGCAGACTCTTCTCTGGGCTCGTCCACCACGTAGCTTGGTACTGCAACACCGACCAACAACAGTTTCGTGAGATTCTCCGATCAATTGAACCCAAACCATCAGAAATCGATAGAGATTCGACTCCAGAGTCCAGACGAGACAATTTTGCCGATGGATTGAAAAACCCTTGCCGATCGATCGCAAGCTGCGATTTTGGGTCGTGGGAGATTAGGGTTCGTTCGTTACCTTGGGGGATGGAGCGCGGGATCCCCACGCAGACGGGGTTGAATCCCCGGGATCTGAGCATGGACGAGTAGTAGAGGCAGCCCTTGCAGGATTTCCCCCTCCTCGGAAGCGCCGTGCCTGATGGCCGTCCCGCCGCCGCCGCCGCCGCCGCGCCGCCGTCGGACGCCGGCGATTCCTCCCCCATATCGCGCTCCCTTTTCTTCTCTCTCTCCCCCCTCCCCGTGACGAAGAGATTTCGTTGTCAAATTGGGTTGTCCCTGCGCTGGCTGCCATGTGGGCCCGCCCACCTCGGCACTTCGGTTCCCAATCGTACCCGCCGAGTAGAGGGCCCACCAGTCAGGTCAGAGGATCAATTCACGAGTACAACATCAGCATGAAGGATGAAGGGTGATCCAACTTTGCAAGGTCTAATCGAGAAAATTGTAATTGTAGGACGTGAAATAATATGTTTTGTAATTATATGACTTTAAATATGAATTTCGTTAAAACGACTTTTTAATCACTTTTTTTATCTAAAATATATGTATTTCTTGTAATTGTAATTTTCTCGGTCTAATCCGCGCGTGAACTAGTCATCTCGTGAACGACTTTTTGACCATGTAGCGACAAACACCGATAGGGTTATGGTTTTAGAGAGATGACCTGGGAGACGACAGACCCACGGTGGGGGAAAAGAAGGGCGGGTGGTGAGGTGGCGACGTTGGCACCAGAGTCGTCGAGTCGACAGTGAAGATGATCGGTGTTGGTGGCTAGGGTGAATCGAGGCAAAGAGGCAGGGGAGGAGGCCGTCCGAGGGCGGACAGGGTCATGTCGGTGTTAATGGCTAAATTTGGTAACAAAATCCCTAAGTCCTAGCGAAGTTGAAGCGAAATCGGATCGTGGTTTGATGGAGAAACAAAGGTCGGGTCGGTGAGATGCGATCAGCTGCGAAGCCAGTCGGTTAAGGTTGAATCGGACAAGAACAGTAGATAGCCGATTCTAAGTTCAGAGAAGTTGAAGTCGTTTCTGATGCAGATATTTGGAGATAAAATAGAAGATTCGGTTTCCAAATTGCGCATTAAAAGATATTGTCATCTAGGGATAAAGTCCCATAACGGCAAATGTATGTAAATTAGAGATAACCCTATTGTAAAGGCGGTAAAGGATTGCTTCCCGCGCTTTTGTCGTATAAATACAGTAGTTAGTTGTAACCGTGCGTAGCGCGAAATAGGACCTGAAACCCCTGTAAACAATGATTCTCACAATCAATACAACCTTCGACGCATCGCCTCCTTTTTTCTTCAGACGAACAACTGATCCGGTTTCGGGCTGCATCGTTTCGATCCCCAAGTTAAGATAAATGTTTGTCATTAGTGGTGTATCTCGTTGAATTTAGTGCTTTCATCGTTATGACACTCTAAATTCGATGATTTATGCTACGCTAGTTATCATATATCGCATATAACCTAGAACAATGTTTAGATCTATCTCAGCAATCGGCTCGTTTCTGTCAAGAATCAGCAGCTGATAGAGCTAGATCTAAGGGTTGGTCTAAATTATATGCGATATCCACCGTCTCGAGGTATTTACATCAGCTACAATAGATCATATTGTTGTTTTTATACTTAATGTTGCATCAACATTGATATATTAAGTCGTTTTTAGAGCTTTTATGATCTATTCGGCTAGATGTATGTGTTTAGAGATAGTGCCGGGGTTTCAGCCGGCCTTATCTGTTTTAATATTCTTTTGGTATATTTTGCTATCAGATTCATTAAAACCGCCTCTTATATTAAGATCTTGCTCTAGTTAAATGCCCTAAGCTAGAATCGGTTTGTCGCCCAGTAGACACCGACGATCTAGGTTTAGCGCATTTAGCTCGATCAATATCTTTTCATAAGATAAATCGAAGTATTAGCCGATTCACGTTGGACCTACAACATCGGCTAGATTGTTAAAACATATATTTATTATCCCATCGTATATTTGGATTAAGTGGTTAATACTGTCTCGAAGCAGCCAATCTATTCTAGTCACTTGGTTTAAATATACTTCGGGATAGCATATATATGTAAATTGACTCTTGCAGCCGATCCAGTAGGATCTAACCTAACACTTAACGCATATATTTTTATTTTTCTTGTTGGTTAATAGATCAAACCAACTGGCACGCCTTGTACAACATAGGTAGCCGAGAAGGACACCTGACTGGAGCTAAGCGGATCTCCGCGCGTGCGTGAGAGAAATTTCTCATCAACGGTCGGCATGTTGACACCTTTCGGCGCGTGATGAGGCCAGGTGACAGCATGGTGGGGGGTGGGTATGCAGAAAGAACAGACTTGGTTGCCGAACAATTTTGTCAGAGGAAAACTCGCCAGAGGGAGAAGAAAGGTATGCAGAAAGAACAGAGTTGGTTACCGGACAATTTTGTCAGAGGAAAACTCGTCAGAGGGAGAAGGACAATTTTGTCAGAGGACAATTTTGTCAGAGGAAAACTCGTCAGAGGGAGAAGGAAGGGCTCGTTGGAGAGAGGCCTTCGTCGTCATTGTCATTGTCGTCGAAGGAAGGCCGCTCAACTCCGTCCCCTCTTCTTCGTCAGAGGAGCTCATCGAAAGGAGGAGGAGGAGGAGGCTGGTCAGAGGGCTGTCGTCGAAAGGAGGCAGCAATATCGTTGCTCGCTCGCACGGGTGGAGATAAGGTAGATAGAGAGGAAGATTGGACAAGGTGGAGAGATGACTACGGACGCGTGACTTACCAACTAGCATCCCACTCCTAACTTTTGGTTTTAAGCCGAAGCTGATTTGGATTTTACATTTTGATTTGTAGGATTAATTTCAGATTGCCGTTATACTTTTCACAATTGGTTTAAATTGATCGAATCGGTACGAATTCAAATGGTCGTTAACCTTCCCAATTCCCAAGTCCTCTGGCACAATCGATTTATCTGTTGAGCTAGTTATAATGGCTTGTATACCAACTCTGAATGTTTCCATCTATACTCCTTAACAAGATCATGTTTCCATCTGTACTCCTTAAGATCATGAACGTATACAAAAGTGAAATTATATTACAATCAATCAAGACCTGATAAACAGCAGCGAATAAAAAATCTGAAACGCCAGGTTGCAACAATAACATACTGAGGAATGAGAAAGGCCTAGCACCATAACCGATACAAGAATCTCAATACAGAAGAAGAGATGCAGGACAATCTCCAGGCTATAGGAGACAGAATGTACAACAAGCATCCCCAGCACAGAGTAAAACGGTTGGAGCATACCAGGGGGGCTTTATTCCCCATTTCCTACCAGACACCAGGATTTATTCAGAATGTATTACTGCTTGTTCCGAAGCAATAAAACAGAAGGGTAGAATACACATGATTTATAACTACAACTGTTCTACATGACAATTCAGAGGAGATGCAACTCGCTACAATGCACCAAGTTCAGAAACATGCATATGGATGTCTACTGAGGTACTACAACAAAAGGGAGGGATACAACAGATGAAACTGATAGCGGTTCTACTGCCTCTCTCTTGATTGTGACCTAGTATCAGTCAGCCTGTCATCATGCCTGTCACCATCCCTGCCATTGTGCCTGTCATCACGCCTCTCGTTGCCTGATGATTGCCGATCAAACTGCCGATCAGTCCTCTCGTTTTGCCTGTCGTACCGTCTCTCATTGCCTGAATTTAGCCTATCAAAGTGCCGACCGTTTCTTGATGGATATCCATCGTTCGGTATTGAATGGGAAAATCTGCAGTGCTCACCATTCTTGCAGTATCCCTTGTCGAGTATAGAATAGCAGACCCCCCTTCTAGGCCCCCACGACCCTCCATCACCACCTGACTGCGACCTCCATGACCTCCCACCAGAGTCACCGCCATTAAAATCACCACCATGCCCAGAATGCCTGCCTCCATTGTCTCGCTGCTGGTTATTCCAATTTTGGTTCCCACTTGGTGAATTCCAGTTCATATTGTTATCTTGGCCTGTCCCATTTCCAGTACTGGGACCTGGATTAACCTGCATGGGAGTACCCCATCCAACATTTTGGTTCATGTTTCCAACTTGGGCCCCCCAACTAGGATAAGAATTTGTATTTCCTTGTGCAACAGCCGCCCATGGGGCCATCGCAACTCCTTGCATCTGAGTTCCCACCATAGTCGCTGCATTTGGAGTGCCTTGGCCTTGAGTTGCAGCCCACATCATATTCATATTGGTGTTTCCTGGATTTGGTGTAACCCAGCCCATGTTTGGAACTGCATTTGGCTGTGCTTGCATCGCCAAACCCATGTTGTAACCTGTGGCACTTTGTGCTGTTCCTCCCCAAGACATGTTCATGTTGTTCTGTCCAACCATTCCCCAGCCCATGTTTGCATTACCCTGAAGAGTAGTTCCCCAGGTCATATTTCCAGCCACCTGAGGCTGAGATTGGCCAGATGTGCTTGCCAATTGTGCCCAACCACTGTTTTGATTATCACCACCAGCCATGGCTGTGGACGAGGGCTGCACTGCTTCAGCAGATGGTGCTGATATCAGCTGAGATGGCTTTACCGAGTTGGAAGCGTCAGTTTGTAACTGGTTCCTTGCATCTGCAGGTAATGCCATCACTGTCATTAGGTACTTACACCATAATTTTCATTGAACAAGAGTTGCTTCGAGATTAAAAGCTTCCTTTGTGAAACAACAGATGCCAATACAGTAAAAGAGAACTTGGTGGCATAAACAAGAACAAACGTTGATCTAATACCTTCAAGTTGTTGAGTGTTTGATTGCACCCCTCCAGGATGTGCACCTGCTGATCCAAGATCTGTGAAGAACCAAAAAAGAATGTTTAGGCCACATTGAAATACTTCTTCGCTGCGATTTTATAGTTCTCAGCCTATTACCATACATTAAAAAAAAGGTGTATAAATTCGTTATATGTTAAGTATTTTTTTCCTCAATTCATTGAACAATATAAACCTTCGCAAAGAAACTACCTTCACCTGATGACCTCGTCCTTTCATGTGAAGCGTCTTCCCCCAACTTTGAATCATTTCCATCAGCTAATCTGCCATCACTTTGTGATAAAAAAGATGCTACCTGGTTCTGAGACTGTGACTGTGAATTAACTACTTCTGCGCTCACTGTCGCAGGACCTGGTACAGGAGTTAGCTGACCTGCACTTCCTAAAGCTGCATTTTGTCCAACTACAATGCTACCCATGGCAGGCTGAGAAAGTGTCACAGGATTGATTGCAGTTCCAAACTGACCTGAGGTGTTCCAACTTCCACTAAGAGATTGTTGGACTGCATACGCTGCTTGAGAGTTCTGCATTCCATAATAACCTTGTCTACTAGATTGTATAGTGGCTGGTCCAAGATTTGCCGTATCATTTCTCTGACCAGCCCTTCCTGAGAAAGACTGTGAGCTACTTAGAACTGCTGATTTTGAAGGTTGTTCTCCAGCTCTTGCGCCTTCCTCAAGAAGGGAATCACTACGGGGCCTACCATCAACATCTGAGCTGCTCCCAACTGGTGGTTCCCACGGAGGTAGGTCTTTCTCAAACCTCCCAAGCAAAGCATCAGTCAACAATATTGAATCATCCTGCTTCTCAGTAGACTTCCATATTTTTAAATTAGGAGGGAAGTACCCACTGCCATTCCATTTCCGCAACTGCACTATTGAGAAAGGACCCTGGATTTTACCAGTAGGATCCATGTACTGCCAGATTTTTTCAGACTCATTAATAACTGACTGTGATGCTTGTGTTCCCCCTGACCCTATATTGGCTCCTAAAGTTTCAGACGAAACACCAGATAGACCATGTGGAGCATTACCTGCAGTAGCTCCCACTTTAACAGCGTGTGTACCAATGTTTGGGCTATCTGATTTACTTGTGAAACCAGCACTCTCACCGTGAGACAAAAATGCAGGCCTGCGTCCAAGGGGTGACTCGATATGTGTACTGGATTCACCCCATGTGTTTCGATTAGACTCCCAGTTAGTTTTTAAATCTCTTTGTGCAGGACTCCTACCCTCTCCTTTACCTGGAGATACAGGATTATTATCTTTCTTAAAGAAAGAACCTCTTGACTTATTGAAGCTGCCTGTACAATAGAAAAAAGGGAGTGATGTCATATGAGCACGCATGGATCAAAAAAATGAATATTATAGGGGAAAGCAAAATGAAATCAAGTACTTCTTCCAGTATCCTGCTCTTGTTCCTCTGGAGATTCATAATCCGGATCCATGGTATGGTCAGCATGAACTTCAGGTTCTTCATTCAGCCTACGAACCCGCTCTTCAGGGGTACTTAGAAGCTTCAGCTTCTCTACACATTCTCTAAGCGTAAATACCGGTTAAGAAAAACAAGCTAAATTTTCATTTAACAAGGACTCGTCCATATATATATATATATATATATATATATATATATATATATATATATATATATATATATATATATATATATTGCAACATAAGTTAAGCAATAAAATGCAAGAAGTGCATGAACGAGTTTTATAAAAAAATAATGCCACTGGATTTGTCAATACTTGCATAATTTAATATAATTATTTTTTGCCACCACGATATGATTAAAATCCCATAGTGAAGACTGCAAAAAATATAGGGATAAATATTGATAGATATAAAAGAATGCATGAAGAAGGATATTCTTTTCTACGGCCCATATCACTTGCACGGTCACGAAGATGTCCAAGCCGCATTTTTTCACTTTCAATCCACTGCAGATTTTTGCAATAGGCAATAATGAAATAAGAAATGATAGATATACTATATAGAAAACTGTGAGCGTTCATTCAGTGCTAATTGCTTACATCGTTGACTTTGACAGATTGTAGAACCTTTGCTTTCTCATAAACTTCTCCCTGAAGGGCAAGATAGTTTAGAAACAGCGAAACTGTGCAAATATGCCACAAAAACTGCACATAAAACATTGTGTAATAATAATTAATAACATTACCACTGTCAGCCTTGGAATGAATCCACACTTTATGCTTTGTCGTAAGCGTTTGCATTCCTCCTAGAACAAGAAAAGCAACAGCGAATCAGGAAATGCACATCATATCAACAAAAGAAGGCAGCAGATTTGCTTGTTGAGAGTATGCTTGTATATATAATCTAAAGTTACATGATCAGGTCGTGTCAAATTTATTACTAACAGTATACAAAGAGAAAGGAAATAAAACTATAGACTCAGAAAAATATGTACTTGCAAGCGTTAACACTACTAAGTTGCAACAAACAGTAAAAGTGCCTGTGTTGAAAATGAAAATACCTCAGTGAACTCTTGGTTTGATGTTATATCAATAGTAATAACCTCTCTCTTGTCTAAGTTTAGAATCTCCAGTGTTATATCAGTCGACTTTTTCCCACATTTATATTGTTCTGGCGCTGTTCCTGTCCCTGCACACAGATATGGGAAAATCAGTATCATGAAGCTAGAACCAGCCAGATTAGCTTGGAAGTGCCTTATCTTACCAACAATTTGCACGAGCCGGTAGATGTCTTGCCTTTGACCTGTCCCAGATATTCTTATTCTCACAAATGACCCAAGAACTTTCTCATCAAATGTGTCAACTTCACTGATCAATTCTTCCAACAGGTTGCGACGCAGGTACATTAAACTGATGTTATGGTTATCTATTGCTGCGTAGTCGTCAAGGTTTGTTTGCAGAGCTTTCTGGTCATACTTGCGAGATTTCTTCCTTTTTTCTGAGCTCATCACCATTGATGCTTCACTGTTGCCATCAGCATCCAGACTAGGATCAGGGTCTACAACGCCACCATGGTTGTCATCGATTTCAATTGGCGAGACCTCTCTCATGAGGAAATGGGATTCAAGAAGCTTCAGCATCTCAAAATGACCAACACGCGCTTTCCCAAAAAGGCTTTTGAGCATAGAATCACAAATTATCTGACTTTTCCTGCGAGGATCCCGGAGATTTTCACGTTTAATATACTCAAGTAAAAGGGATTGGACTTCAAATTGGGACAGCACAGATTTGTCACCATTTTTCATACTTGCTACAAAATCCAAGAGCTCCTTCGAAGCCCAACTGGTCTCTTCAGCAGACGATGTAGATGTCCCTACGCTTTCAGATTCTCTTGGTCGATGATCACTGCTCAAAGCACGCTTGGACAATTTTCTAACCTTTCTCCCTGTAGAACTCTTCGCATCACGGCCACCTGACAGGCCTCGCTTTGTAGATTTCCTAGTGCTATCTTTAACTACAGAATTGTCATCATTGGCAGCTTGCTTTGATCGCTTCCTTCCTTTCCTCTTTGAATTTCCTTCTAGATGACGCACAGATGAACTGTCTGAATTACCCTCTTCTTCATCATTAGTATCATGTGGTTCACTGAGATCATTGTCACGAATAACCAAAGAAGAACCATTCTTTTGAGATTTGGCTGCTAAAATTTCTTCAAACGTCAATGATAATTTTATTTTCAAATTCAACCAATAATCCTTGAACAAATACCACCAGCTTGTTTTGTCATCAAAATCTACATCCTGTTAAACAAATTTGTATAAGTATACTAGGTTAATACTTTGGCAAAATATTAAGAATACTGATGTTGATTAATAAGTAATTAAGTACTAAATCAGTAAAACTGTGTATCTCAATAATGATCATAGGTGTAATATAGATATAGCACACCCAAGGTGTTGATGGAAGTTATGGAAATGCCATTTCATGAAAACCATTTAGCAAGCTGCAATGCTTGGACAACATCATTCAAAATAGTTCCTGTTACACCATTTGAGTCTGCAGGCAGCAGGTTGGTTAGCTCATTTGAGTTTATTAATCAAATAGACAAATCAAGCGCAAATTAACAGTTCCAAGATACATAGGGCCTGCGTCTTAACAAATTAATTACTGAGCATGAATATCTCAAAAACTAGGTTAAGTTTCTTAGATGAGAGAGAATCACAAAAGGGTAAAATGGTGTCACAAATGATAGATAGAAACTAGAAAATGAAAAGATCAAGATACTGGATGATACTAAAAAAATACAATAGATTGAGGTAAGCTAAGAAAAAGAGGAAATATTACCATTTGCTCAGTAGCCTCCTCTTTGTTCTCTATCAACATCACAGTATTCATGCATGTCTCACAGAAGCCTTTATTTCCCCTTACACAGACGAATTTTGTCTCTTTTATGCATTTTTTGCATAAGGAATAGGTACATGTGTAACACATATGGCAGGCAGGTTTCTGGCAGTTGCTACAAATATGCCACCCTGGGAAAATGATGCAGAGTGAACAAAATCAAAAAAAAAAACTAAGCACAAATCTCATCATTTCAGAGAAACAGCCCAGCATCATTTATCTCCAGCAATTTTACTCAGTACTACACAGATTTCACAAGCTTCAGTTATCAAAGTAAAGAACAAAAAATAAATAAGCTATTACAGGACAAATGGAACATTTTTAAAAATCAGCTATTATATTATAGAACAAGATATTTTTCTGGCATCCCACTATCTACATGTAAAAAAGAGTAGGTTCATTGCAAATAAGCGGCGACTCCAATGTTTGGTAAAGGACCCATAAAAATCATGGATTTCGATAAAATGAACACTCATATCCACATTCCAAAGTAAACCATCTAAGCAACTAAGCAAGGGCACTGCGAGTTGTTCAGACTAAGTCCACATACCACAATTCCAACGACCCTTCGATTTGAAGAACTCATCGTCCCGATTAACACAAGAAGGGTGGTAAGCCTTAGGACAACCCCTGATTATGAGGACACAGAAAGAACCATCAATAATTGCAACATAACAATATATACTTTGGGATATAGAAAGAATGAAATCCCATGTCATTAACGAACCTACGATCACAAACAACAAGGTCACCACCATCAAAGCAAATGAAGCAAACTTCCTCATCATCCTTCTTCCGAACAGATGGTTTCACCACAACCTGAGCCTTGGAAGATGCACGACCTCGCTTCCGGCGCCCCCCACCTTTCCTTGTCAATGGTGGAGGCACGTCATCATCATCCTCGTCCTCATCTATCGGGACAGCATCTTCTTTAGGGATATCCTTACCAACTGTGCCAGCCACAGCTTCTTCTGAAACACCATCATCATCTTCAACAACATTTTCATCAGCCTTGCCATCTTCTTCATCTTCAGCTCCAGTGGTTGTAACCACATCCATCTGCATGCCCTCCTCATCTGCACTGTTGTCACCAGCTGGAGCAGCTTCTTTTTCTGCCTTATCATCTTCAGTCAGGCCTATACTTTCCGGTTCTTCTGTACCATCAACAGCATCTTCAACAACATTTTGAGCAGCATCGTCATCTTCACCCTCACCTCTAGATGTGTTTAGCACATCCATTTGAATGCCCTCTTCATCTGCGCCATCATCACCAGCTGCGGCGACCTCATTTTCTGCACTATTATCTCTACTAACAGTAAATGCATTCGCTTCTGGAACACCATCAGCATTGTCAGCCTTGCCATTTTCCACATCCTTATCTCCAGCTGTAATGACCCCATCCATCTTCAAGTCCTCATCATCTGCACCACCGGCAGCTGCGGCAGAAACCTCATTTGCCACATTGCCATCACCAGACAGGCCAACTGTACCCAATTGCATGTCTTCATCTGTCTCACCAAGACCAGCTGCACCAATCGCTTCCTCATTGCGATCACTGGAGCTGGAAACTGCATCTACCTTCCTGCCCTCCTCATCTGTGGCCGCATCACAGGCCATTGCAGCAATTTCCTTATTGTCATCTCCAGGTTGGGCAAGTATATTCATCCCTGTGCTTTCCTCCAAGACACTATCACTAGCTTTGACAAGATCCGTGCCCGCATCATTCAGCACAGTTGAGGCAACTACATCTATAAGCGCCCCCTCATCCTGCGCATTCTTGTCCATCTGAGGACCATCATCATGCATATCAAATACAAAGCCAGCAGCTTGACCATGAGCACCACTACCTATCGCCTGGTCATCAAAGCTCGCCACACCTCCAACGGGGAGCATATTCATAGCATCATCAATCAGGGAAGCACTAACACCTATGGAATCATCAGCGCCACTAACGTCATTCAAACGCACCTGAACACGAGCATCTTCCTCAGGCTCATTACCTTCATCACAAGCAGCGCCGCTAGTCTCCTGACCAACTTGCTCAACAAAGCTATCGCCATCGCCACCTAATACAGACACCATATTGGTATCATCGTCAATCAGCGAAGCACGCACCTCTGTGGGATCATCCACTGCAACCCTAGTTTCATCCAAGTGCACTCCAGCACCACCAGCATCTTCCTTGGTCTCATCAGCCTTGGCAATATCAGCCAGACCAGGGTCTTCCGCAACTCCCACACCCACAGTCTCTTCTTCAGCTATATGGTCCATATCCTCACGACCCAGGGACAGACCTAACGTCGGGCATGGGGGTTCGGCTCAACCCCCAAAATCTCGTCGACGGCGAGGCCCGACGAGGAGGGGTGCCCTGGAGTTGGCCACGCACGCGGGACGCCCGTCGGCTGGCCGAGCGAGCGAAGCGGAGTGCGGCAGCGCGATTCCCGGAGCCGAGCGGACCTCGCGAGGTGGCGCCTAGTACGGCGGCGCGGCGGCGACGTGCGCCGGCGTGCCGCTAGGGGGAAGTTCGCCGACGGCGGGGAGCAGCGCCGGCGAGGTAGCTGACGGGCGGCGGCTAGGGCTAGGTCGCCGAGCTTTGGGGAATTGAGGACCGACGGGTCGAGCCGAGATAGGGGTGGGATGATGTGGTCTAGTTGGGCCGGGCCTGACGCCATCTCCAGTCCACCACCGACGAAGAAAAATTGGGCCAGACCTTCACGCCAAGTCATCGTCGAAGAAGAAAGATTGAGCCGACGATAAATTGGCCCAGTGTGTAAGTCTATTTCCATATACGGCCTTTGAATTTATGGGCCTAAATTATGGCCCATTAACTTATAGGCCGAAAAATTAAACTAAAAATACAGCCCATACATTTATATGGCCATATTTCGGCCCAACAAAGCGACGCCCTGGGGATCGTCTTCTTCCTCGAGACCCCGGCCAGATTTTCACCGCACGAATGCACGATTTTGCAGCGACCAGGGTGCAACTGTGATAGCTTCAACGACTAAAATTCCAACCATTCTGGGCTCGTTTTTTCGTTTATTGTTTCCGCTTAATGATAACGAGGTCACATACAACAACTACATTACACAATCTGATCAGAGAGGCTCAGAGCAGATGATGAAATGCTAGTAGCATACGACAGTTGTTCGATCACTGTCTGACTGACCAGATGCTCTGCATCTGCGACTAGGCAGGACGCAGGGCGAGCCAGGACAAGTGTCTAGGCAAGCGTCGTCTTGCACTTGGGGACAAGACGGAGCGGGACGCGCAGCGGCGTGGTCAGCCCGGGCGCCTCGGTCATGTCCAGCTCCGCCGCGCTCATGCCGGCGGGAAGCTCCCAGTCGAAGTGGTGCAGGAGGCCGACCAGCGCCATCTCCAGCACCGGCACGGCGAAGTTGATGCCGGGGCAGATCCTCCGGCCGGCGCCGAACGGGACGAGCTGGTAGTCGTTCCCCCTGAAGTCCACCGCCTGTCGGCTGGCCAAGAACCGCTCCGGCCGGAACTCCTCCGGCGAGTCCCACGCCGCGGGGTCCCTCCCGATCGCCCACGCGTTGATGAGGAGCGAGGTCTTGGCCGGGATCTCGTAGCACTGCACGGCCGCCGCCGCCGTCGACTGGTGCGGGAGCAGGATCGGGGCGGGGGGGTGGAGCCGGAGCACCTCCTTCACCACCGCCTTCAGGTATTCCATCCCGCTCACCTCCGCCTCCGTGATTGACGGCTTCCCGTCGGCCGCTCGACTGATCTCGTCCTGCAGCTTCGTCATCACCCGAGGGTTCGCCACGAGCTCTGCCATGGTCCATTCCAACGTCAACGACGCTGTCTCGGTTGCGGCGTGGATCAAATCCTGCAGAATTCAGACGCAAGAATTGAGAAACTTATGGAAATTTCTTGAAGGAAGTTCTTTAAATCAGAATTCTTTGATAGCTAGATCACCACGACGAGGCTCTTGACGTAACTGTCTGTGAGCTCGAACCCATCGGTACTTTCTTCCCTCAGCCGCAGCAACACGTCCATGAAATCCTCCTCCCCTGCACCGCCGTTCTCTCCCTTCTTCTCCGCGTGATCGGCCATTATCGGCGACATGAACTTGTCCAACTCCTCGATCGTGTCGTCGTATTTCTTCTCAAGCCCCGTGGCCCATCTCACCACCTTCGCGGCCATGTCCGGCAGCAGGTCGTCGGCCTGGAGCCTGGCCACCAGCGACGTGGCGTTCCCCAGCAGCTGCTTCAGCTTCTCCGCCGTAGTCCCCACGGCGCCGGTCACCGCGCGCGTCACCACCGCGTTGGAGTAGCTGTACAGGAGGCCCCTCAGCTCCACGGCACCCACGTCCGCCGCCGCGGTGGCGGCGTGGCGGATCTCGCCGACGAGCGCCGCCGCCTCGGCGGCCCGCACGGGCGCGAACGCCTCGACGCGCCGCGGCGAGAGGACGTGGACGACGGCCATCTTCCTGGCCCGGCGCCAGTTGTCCCCTAACGGCGCGAAGCTGATGTTCTTGGATCCGTACGACAGCTTGTGCGCCGCCGCGATGAACGGGCGGGAGGCGAAGGCGAGGTCGTGCTTCCTGTACAGGTCCGCCGCGGCGGCTGCCGTGGACACGACCAGCGTCCGGCGGCGCCCGAGCTGCAGGAGGAGCAGGCCGCCGTTGGTGCCGTACCGGAGGTGCAGCTCGTGCAACGACCTGTGCAGGAGCGGGCCCAAGAGATGCAGGTGGCCGAAAAACGGAACCGACGGCGGCGAGGGCGGGAGCTTGGCGGTTCGACGGAGACGGTTCTTGACCCCGTAGCCGACGACGGCGAGGAGAACGGCAGCGGCGAGGAGGACGTAGTGATACATCGAACCAAGAAAAGGATTGGATTTTGTCCACCTCGACAATTGATGCATCAGATAAGTGTGAGCTGCAAGGATATATGTACTGTGCTCCTGTGTTAGTATCACCAGCTGCGAATTGGATCAGTGAAGTCGGCTGATGAGCCTGCCACAGCGATTTTTCAGACAAGGAAATATCAGGTCCGGTAGATCAATGTCTGGTCGATCCGAGCTCTGAAGTCCTCGTCGTCCTGGCTGCGGCTGCTGCTAGTCATGGGCAATAATATGCACGGTAGTCTTTGACTCTTTGTGTGAGAGCTCAGCTGCACAATGTGGTGCCAAAATTAGTTCTATTTTTCTCCAAACTAGTACCCGTACAGATATTTATATAACTCACCTATGTAGACACATGACCACATCTTATACTATCAACATTTCTAAAAGTGGTATATATAAAGTTATTATAGATGTCTTGATGTGGACGAATAACACTAAAGATGGTAACGGGTAAAGTCCGTGTGGATACCTGTATCTTAAATTCGTACCTGCGAGATTATTTTTGTGCCCGTCCGCTATCCGCAGGCAAAACATGCCCGTTGGCATGCCCGTGGAGGCCCAGCGGCACCATCCCCCGACGAACCCGTGCAGCGATGTCGACGAAGGAAGCGAGGAGAGGTGGCTGAAGGTGGTGGCCGTGATGGCGCCGCCGAATGAGGCATCAGAGGAGGCGGAGGGGGCATAGAGAGAGAGAAGAGGGCGGCGGCGAGGAGCATCCCGACGAGGGCGAAGATGGGGCGGTGCTTGGCAACGGCGTAGCGGGCGGCGCGGGGAAGTCAGGAGAGCGGCTTGGAGGGCTTGGGGGTACTCCCACCGTCGGAGCGAAGCCGGGGCCAACGGGGACGGTTGCGGGTGGGAGCGGTGCCGAATGGGAAGGGCGGCTGCGGGGTGCGGGAGCGGAGTGCCGAATGGGGATTGGAAGGGGTGGGGGCACAACCCTATGCCGTGCCGTGCCGTGCCCGCGGGCACGAGGTTCGTGCTCGTATATGCACCCATCGGGTCGGGTACCCACGGGTACATGGGTTTTTTCTGCCCGTTGCTATCTTTAGATAACACTGGCTTAGTTCACTAAATTCTTTTTTATATGGTAGGTGCAACTCTGATGGTCACGGTGCTTTCCTTGTTTTGAATTATGAATATCACAACGGGGAATATCGAACCTTGCCAATTTGGAGAAGGTCCTACTTAGGCTAGGCTAGTCCATATGTTCGAGTTAGAATAAGTCTATTTTACCTCTCTTATTTCGTGCTCCTGATTGAATCGTCTCTCTCAACCACAATCGGCTATAACATTTTTCCCATTTTTGAAACACAATGCAAATCAACTCCTTCAGTTGTTTGGGAAGCGATTTTCGCTAATGTGACAAGTTGACTGTGGTTGACCCACCGAGTCATCAGATGCGACCCACATGCCGACAACATACTCTTCATCTCATCTCCTTCTGTTGATGGAAAATCCGTGCGTCAGCCGATACACACAATGGCATGGGAGATCTATTTTAGCTCTAGTGCAAGTCCTGAAATATTGATGAGATGCGGGTGTGACAGTCAGTTTGATCCTGCAATTGACAAGATGTAAGGTTGATTGGTCAATAGGTTGATGTTGATGAAACGAAGCATGGGTCCTGCTAAGAGATCAAAAAGATATGTGTCAACCGATAGCTGATAGCCGATAGCCTGATGTGGAATCGGTCGATAGCGTGACAGCCGATATTCAATAGTTGTTGATAGTCGATAGCCGATATGAAGATACTAGCCCATGTTAATAGCGTTTTGAGCAATCGACTGTCCGATGTAGATTCTAACACTTGAATAAATAATGATATAAAGACAATCGGTTGATAACAATGTAATAAGCTAATGAACCAATCAGCCGATATAAATGTGACAAAGTAGATATCTAATGAACCAATCAGTCGATATAGATATAATGAAGCAAATATCCAACAAACCAATCAACCGGTAATAATATGATATAATAAATGTTGATCCAATGGTTAAAGCATACATCAGCTGAAAATCCCGTGTCATTAAATTCAAATGATTAAGTAATCAATCAAACATTTGTTGTAATCGGCTCAAACCAACTTGTATACAATACTTACAAGCCGATGCAACGTCCAGATAACTCATCGGCTGAAACCCTGGTGAAACAATGATTGATGTCTACTGTCGGTGATATGGGCCCGGGGGTATGTCAGAGGTATGACATCTGAGAAAAGGAAGGCGCCCTTGCCCACCGAGGCACGTCAAAAATATCTTCTGAATGGCCCAAGCGAGTCCGGCCACGGGCGGCCATGTGGCCACCCTAGGAGGGGCTGGCCGGAGGTTGCCCGGAGGCTGCCGTGCTCCCAGCGGCGGGTCCGGAATCACCCTGACCCCGGATGGCGTGGTCCGGGGTTATCCCAACCCTCATCCTCACCCCGCACCTCTGCGAGAGGGCGAGTCTAACCGCCAACCTCCCCATTTAATGCCCAAAAAGAGAAAGGCTGAGCGCCTGCCCCGCCGCATTTAATACGATGTGAGGCGGGCCCGTCAATCGCTCTCATTATCACCCCTTTCTGCCAGTCACGAGGCAAAGGGGGCCTAAAGTCCTTGACTGTGACCGCGGTATGGCCGCGCATCCACTCCGCGCACGCCTCCCTCACGCCTCGTCTAGTCGCGTTTAATGCGTTGGGCGGCGCGTGGGAGAGAGGAGTATGAGCCGTGACCAGCGTCGGCACCTACTCGCAAAGATGGGCCGGCGACCGGCGGGCCCCATCGAGTAGGTAGGCGAGCCATCACCGCGTCGGCGGCATGGCTACCACGACGACCACCTTTTCCGCCTACCCCCATGACTTAACAACAGGAACAAAGACGAAGTGGCTTCTCCAACAAGGCAAAGCAAAAGCCGCTCCATCACGTGGAGCAAAGTAGATGAAATCAGGGCCACTTTGGTGTCCCCTTGTACTATAAAAGGAGGTCCAAGTCCCTCATAAAGGAGGTTCGACTCCGGATTCTGGGAGGTTCCCTCGGCTTGGTTCATCAGTCTCCTGGGCGACAGCTAGTTCTCAGCAATTCCTTGTCTTCCTTTGACTCCCAAAAGGAACATCCTCATTGCTCCTTGTAAATTCATCCCTCATACTACATACAGAACAGGAGTAGGGTGTTACACCTCATAGGTGGCCCGAACCTGTATAAACCTCCGCGTCTCTGCAGTCTTGACTTTTTCCCGCCTCATCTACATCATTTTGTCCTCACCGCGAGTTTAAACCAGGATTCACCGCTCCCCATGCCGAACCAAAAAGGGGGTCCCTCGAATTCCCGCGTGTCGATCTCTGACATCGACATCTACTGACTTAAATAAATTTAACTTACAACCAAAACCTCATAGGTTGTACCTAATTGATGTTGCATTGGTTATGTCCGACCTATGAGGTTGCGGTTGTAGTTAGATTTATTTAAGTCCGTAGACATCAATCATTGTTTTATCGGAGTTTTCAACCAATGAGTTATCTTGTTTAAGTGTTGCATCGACTTATAAGGATTATATACAAGTTAATTTTTGTCGATTACAACAAAGGTTTCATTGATAATTTAATCGCGTGGATTTAATGACATCGGATTTTTAGTCGTTGTAAGCTTTAATCATCGGATCAACATTTATTCTATCATACCATTATTGTTCGATTGGTTCATCATCTTATTACCTTGTCATTTTTCGATTGTCTTTATCTCATTATTTATGTAAGTGTCGGAATCTACATCGAGCACATAGCCGATCGTTCAAAACCCCATCGACATCGACTAGTATTGCTATGTCGGCTATTGGCTGGCATCAACAACTAATGGATATCGGCTGTCACGCTCTCGGCCGATTCTACATCAAGCTATCGGTTATCAGTTGATACATATCTTTTGGATCTCTCAGCAGGATCTAGACTTCGTTTGATCGACACCAACTTGTTGGCCGATCGCCATAATCCATTCCAGCGTCACCGACGTTGTCTCCGTTGCGGCGGCGATCAAATCCTGTAGAATTTAAACGCAAGAATCGAGAAATTTGATGAAAACTTGATTAAATCAGAATGATTTGATAGCTAGATCATCACCACGACGAGGCTCTTGACGTGACTGTCCGTGAGCTCGAAACCATCGGTGCCTTCTTCCCTCAGCCGAAGCAAGACGTCCATGAAATCCTCCTCGCCTGCACTGTCGTCCTCACCCTTCTTCTCCACGTGCTCCGCCATTATCGGCGAGAGGACTGATGAGGACATCACCGCCACCGATACGTCCACCCCCACTTGGTCCCCTTACTCGTGCTCGTGCTCGACAACTTAACCATCGAGATAAGCTCCTTCTTAAGCACTTGTCCATCTTGTTTAGACAACGGAGACACTTGCACCTTGTTTTGCTCGGGAATGAAGAACAGGAGCCAAAGGGAAAGGATTCACAAGCTCCGTGTTCGGGCAGCGAACAACACCAACTTCCGACGGGTGCTGCGACTTCATACGGACTCCGATTGGGGTGATCTTGGACTTCCTGGAAAGCCTATCAAGTCTATTTTCAAATGGATTTGGAATCACCTTCAAATTCGCCCTGAGTCAACGGGAATCGTCAAAATGGTCGTGACTGGTGCTGTGTTACAGAACTTGGGCTGATGGGCCTTGTATCAAGTTGGGCCCATTAGGGCGCGTCCTAGGGTTTGGGGGAGACATCCTGGTCGTCTCCAACCTCACAAATACCCCAGCAGCCGCCACTCTAGGGTTGGGTTTTGTTGAGTTGCATTCTTAGCCATCGTTGCTAGGCGCTTCTTGGAATAGCGCATCTTGGATAAGCTGCCCTACTTCCGCCTTCGGAACCCCACATATTGTATCTTGGATTCGAATCCCTCATTCCTATTTGGTAATTTCAATACCTTATCTTGTTCTTGCAAGTTTTCTTCGATTTGCTTGCAGGATTGAGAGCCCTAGTGGTGGTGTCGTGCTCCACAAGGTGCGGCATCCTTGGAGGTGGTGTACAGGTTGCTAAGGCGCAGCACTTGAGAGAGCGTAGTCGGACCGCCAACGTCATCCCCTTCCCCAAATCGAGTTACCCCCCCTCTCATCGAAAGATCGGGCACCAACCCTAGCGGGTTCACATCATTTGGTATCGAGCTCAAGGTTTATCGGTGAGAGATTTCGTTTCGACCCTTTGAGCCTTTGCTAGTACTACTTGGTTAGGGCTTGCTGAGTTTTTGGTTGCTTTGGTTGTGTCAAGTTGCTGGTTCCTTTGACCTAATCCACTAGAGTTTCGAGTTCTTGTCACCCCTTAGCACCAAGTTACCAATCTGTTGCGTTTAGAACTCGGATCCGAATGTTGAGTTCGAGTTGATTCGGAATCGATCTGTATCGGTTTCTTGAGTTACATATCTTCCACATACGAGCTCGGATCTTGGTGTTTAGATACAGGTGGAAAGGCTACGAGTAGCTTTACAAGATTGCTTTTGGCCACAAGTTCTAATTCGGCCTCATTCCTGCTGTAACTCGCCGTCAAGTTTAGTGTTGTATTTGTTACTTGTGCTGTCCAACTCGCACTAGTTGTCTTGTGTGCTTTGAGGACCTCCCTCGCATATTTGCTAGTCGAAAGGGGAGAAACAAAGAGGAAAAGGCAGAAAGGTGCAAAGAAAGAATGAAAGAAAAAGCCGCACCAAAAGAAAAAGAAACCACAACAACATTGAGCTGAATTCAGACCAAGAAAGGTTGTGTTGTTTGCGGCAGTTCGTGTCATAGGTACTTGATAGCTTGTGTCAATTGGTCATATTAGGTGCTGTCATTTGTGGCTAGGCTCGCGTCTCTAGCTTGGTTTAGCCTAGGACCAGCACTTACCATCATTTGAACAATTATTCAGCTTGCTTGAGACTAATGTGGTGCTAGTATTTTCCTTGTGCAATTTTTCATCCTTCCTACGGCTCCACACACACAACTACAGCTTCTCCAAGTGCTTGTATTGCTTCGCTGCACCGATACATTGCTTCCTAGGTGCCTCCTTGTTGGTTGCCTTCACATCCCGATTGGCAAGGTAAGAACTTGTAAGAGCTTGCTTAATAGGTTGAGAGTGAGCGACTCCACTTGAACACAAACCCAATAGGTGTAGGGCCTGTTTCCTTTCACTTGCTTGTTTGCTCTTGTCTTTCTTACTATGGCGGAAGCGAGGAAGAAGACGATCGTCGACATTCTCCCCGCACCGGTGCTCTTATTCATGATGTCTGCGTCGAGTGAGGCTGCACACGAAGGCCTTGATGCAGATTTACTGGACCACAAATGAGAAGCTTGGGCAATTGGAGGATGCCGATTACTACCAACAATCGGCTTGGTACCTTGGAGGCATCCATTCAACGAGTGGACGCCACCTTGCTGCTCTCTTGAGGCGATTCGATGACTTTGCGGCTCGAGGCAATCACAACCGTCACCCGGATCACCACCATGATCAGCACCATCTTGAAGATGAAGGGGATGAGAACAACTACCCCGCGACACTGAAGATGAAGAAAGACGCCATCGACGCCCGAACAGCACCGTCGTGGTGTGGGCGGAGGACACCGCCGCCGTGAAGTGCACCATAACAACAACAACAACGAAGCTTTCCACAAGATTAAATTCAAGGAATTGCAAATGGGCATCTTTGCGTTGTAATCTAGAGGAGGATGAGGAACTGCTATGGCTAGATTTTTGGGTGGATTAAATAGGGAGATTCGGGACATTCTTGCCTATAAGGATTATAACAATGTCACTGTTTATTTCACCTTGCTTGCAAAGCTGAAAGAGAAGTGCGGGGACGACGTGCCGGTACCAAGACTAACATTTCGCGGGAATAAGGTTGATCTGCACCGGCAAGATCAACAACCCACGAGAGGTGTATCTGGTTTGGTTACATTTGAGGAAGGAAAGGTTTCTGAACGAGAAAATCCAAACTAATGTCTAGAGCTGATGGCCCTTTTAAAGTCTTGCAACGTGTTAATGAAAATGCATATAAGCTTGATCTTCCTGCGATTTTGGGGTCAACCCCACATTTAACATTGCAGATTTGAAACCATACTTGGGAGAAGAAGATGAGCTTGAGTCGAGGACGACTCAAATGCAAGAAGGGGAGGATGATGAGGACATCACCGCCACCGATACGTCCACCCCTCCACTTGGTCCCCTTACTCGTGCTCGTGCTCGACAACTTAACCATCGATAAGCTCCTTCTTAAGCACTTGTCCATCTTGTTTAGACAACGGAGACACTTGCACTGTTGTTTTGCTCAGGAATGAAGAACGGGAGCCAAAGGGGAAAGGATTCACAAGCTCCGTGTTCGGGCAGCAGAACAACACCAACTTCGACGGGTGCTGCGACTTCATACGGACTCCGATTGGGGTGATCTTGGACTTCCTGGAAAGCCTATCAAGTCTATTTTCAAATGGATTTGGAATCACCTTCAAATTCGCCCTGAGTCAACGGGAATCGTCAAAATGGTCGTGACTGGTACTGTGTTACCAGAACTTGGGCTGATGGGCCTTGTATCAAGTTGGGCCCATTAGGGGCGCGTCCTAGGGTTTGGGGGAGACATCCTGGTCGTCTCCAACCTCACAAATACCCCAGCAGCCGCCACTCTAGGGTTGGGTTTTGTTGAGTTGCATTCTTAGCCATCGTTGCTAGTCTTGCTGGAATAGCGCATCTTGGATAAGCGCCCTACTTCCCGCCTTCGAACCCCACATATTGTATCTTGGATTCGAATCCCTCATTCCTATTTGGTAATTTCAATACTGTTATCTTGTTCTTGCAAGTTTTCTTCGATTTGCTTGCGGGATTGAGAGCCCTAGTGGCGGTGTCGTGCTCCACAAGGTGCGGCATCCTTGGAGGTGGTGTACGGTTGCTAAGGCGCAGCACTTGAGAGAGCGTAGTCGGACCGCCAACGTCATCCCTTCCCCAAATCGAGTTACCCCCGCCTCTCATCGAAAGATCGGGCACCAACCTAGCGGGTTCACATCGGGAACTTGTCCCACTCCTCAATCGTGGTGTCGTACTTCTCAAGCCCCGTAGCCCACCTCACCCCCTTCGCCACCATGTCCAGCGGTCGTCGGCTGGGCCGGCCACCGCGACGTGGCGTTCCCAGCAGTCAGCTTCAGGCTTCTCCGCCGTAGTCCCCATGGCGCCGGTCGCCGCGCGCGTCACCACCGCGTTGGAGTAGGCGTACAGGAGGTCCTCAGTGCCATGACTCCCCGTCCACGGCATCGGCGCGCGGCGGGTCTCGGCGACCAGCGCGGCCGCCTCGGCGGCCCGCAGGGGAGCGAAAGCCCCGACGCGTCGCTGCGAGAGGACGTGGACGACGGCCATCTTCTTGGCCCGGCGCCAGTGTTTCCCAAACGGGGCGAAGGTGATGTTCCTGGAGCCGTACGACAGCTTGTGTGCCGCCGCGATGAACGGGCGGGAGGCGAAGGCGAGGTCATGGTTCCTGTACAGGTCCGCCGCCACCGCCGCCGTGGACAAGACCCGGCGTCCGCCGCCGCCGAGCTGCGGGAGGAGCAAGCCATCGTCGGTGCCATACGGAGATGCGGCTCGTGCAACGCGGTGCGGGAGCGGGCCCAAGAGATGCGGGTGTCCAATAAAAGGAACCAACGGCGAGGGCGGGAGCTTGCCGCTTCCAAGTCCACGGTTCTTGACCCCGTAGCCGAAGACGGCGAGGAGCACAACGGCGGCGATGAAGACGTAGTGATACATCCTACTCCAAGAAAAAGGATTGGATTTTTCTTCACCTAAATAATTAATGCGTCACTGGTTGTATTAAATATATAAGAGTAAATTTCACCTAATTACAGGTATCAGGGTCTAATTGTGAGCTGCAAATATGTCCTGAGCTGAGACTTAGGACCAAGGAAGTCGGGTAGTGAGATGGCCTGATAGCGATTTTTTTCAGATAACGAAATATCTTGTCTGTAGCTGAATTCGTCTCTGGAACCTCCTCTTCTTGGCTGGTAGCTATGGGCCTGCAATGAAAGGTGCATGCGCCTGCAAAATGTGGCGCAAAATTGAGTACGAGGTTTTTTTTTCTGACGAGAAGAAATGTACGTGCGTTGTAATGAAAAACTTAGTATATATTTACAGTTCATGTCTTGTGATCTAAGAGTTCAATATATATTTAGGACCCCTGCGTTGATCTGGTATGGGCGTATCAGCTGTGCGGTCTGGATCTTACGATTTGCTGGTAGAGCTGCGCGGGTTAATCATTGATGCAACAAAATGCCAACAAGGCTCTGTTTGGATAATTAGCCCTTGGGTTAATTTAAGGGTTAATTCTTAGCTCTCAAATTAGCTCTATAAAAATTAGCCGTCTCTTGAGTAGTTTGGATCCAGAGCTAATTTGAGGGCTAATTTGTCTTTAATTTGAGAGTATTATTACTGTCGGTGATATGGGCCGGGGTATGTCGGGAGCATGACGTCGAGAAAAGAAAGGCACCCTTGCCCGTCAAAAAGCATCAAAGTTATGCCCTAAAAGGCTTAGGCGAGACTCGGCCACGGGCGGCCACGTGGCCACCCGAGGGGCCGGAGGCTGCCCGGAGGCCACCGTACTCCCAAACGGCGGGGTCCGGGATCACCTGGACCCCGGTCGGTAGGGTCCGGGTCACCCCGACCCTCGTCCTTCATCGCGCACCTCTCGAGAAAGGAGCGAGTCCAACTACCAACCAACCCTTTTAATGCTCAAAAGGAGTGAAGGCGAGCGCGTGCCCGCCGCATTCAATGCGATGTGAGCGCGGCTGTTAGTTGCTCCCATCATCACCCATTTTTGCCTATCACGAGGCAAAGGGGCTAAAAGTCTTTGACTAAGACCGCGGCGTGGCCGCACACCCACTCCGCGCACGTCTCCCACACGCCCTCCGGTCGCATTTAATGCGTTGGGCGGCGCGTGGGAGAGAGAGAGTGCATGCGTGGGAAGCGCGGTGCCTACCCATGGGATGGGTCGGCGACCGGTGGGTCCCGTCGGAGTAGGTAGGCAAACCATCATCGCGTCGGCGGCATGGATACCACGACGACCGCCCTTTTCCGCTTTCCATGACGCGCGAACGGGAAGGAGTAGGAATGGAATGGCTTCTTCAACAAGACAAGGCAAAAACCACTCCCTCATGTGGAGTAAAGTAGAGAAAAGTTGAGACTACGTGGGGTTCCCTTATACTATAAAAGGAGACCCAAGTCCATCATAGAACGGGTTACGCCTCTTCGGTGGCTAGTTCTTGGTAGGTTGACCCATACGCTCAAGGTTATTTGGCCGGTAGATCAGCTAGCCCGTGGCGATCTCTCATCCACTGCCGACTCCGAGAGGAGAAGAACGTTCCCCTTGATCTTGGCAATTCGCCCTATATACTACATACAAACGGGAGTAGGGTATTACACCGCACGGTGGCCCGAACTGTATAACCCCGCGTCTCCGCAATCTTAGCTTCTTCTTCCCGCCTCATCTGCATTATTTCTTTCTTTCGCGAGTTTAAACCAGGATACACCGCTCCCCGTGCCGAACCAAAAAGGGGTCCTCCGGATCCCTGCGTGTCGATCTACGACATCGACAATTACCCTATTACATTGAACAAATGTACATGACTTGTGACATGAATACACAAAGTTAAATATATGAATAAATGTGTCCTTACAAGAAAAGTCATAGACATCATAGAGATACCATGAGCAAATTAACTCAAATAAGTAATCCTTGGAGAGGCTAATTTTTAGAATGGACTAATTCACTTTAGCTCCAAATTAGCCCTTCTGTTTTAATCCTTGAGGGCTAATTGAGGCTAAAAGAGAAGGGACTAAAAATTAGCCTAGAGATCTGTTCGATCTGTTGGTCATAAGGTGAAATAAAATTGCATGGGTTCTTAAAAAGATGAACGTCTCTTTTCAAATTGCATGGGAACCAATGGATGAGAATAGCATGGGCATCGCGTGCAACGCGGCAACCGACCAACAAAGGGCCGAGCGTGAACCGGCAGATTCAGCGCTCGCGACCGTGCAACATGACAAAAAAAACTAAAATAAAAGTAAGCGTTTGATGATTAATGTTTAATTTTCGTGATTTGAGCCGATATATGGTGTCAAGATCGGCTAAGGATCATCAGCGCTCGCCTCCCGTGCAAGAAGCCCGTGGAAGGGCAGACCATCGTGACTTAATCCATCAAAAAAGACAATCTAATTGAAGATTTGACATCATATAGAACAACGATATGCAGATTCGTTGTCCGAGGTGATGAGGTTGTCCAGATTTATTAGGTTGTTTTTTTAAGAAGAGAGTAATATAAGATGTGGTACCGAGTAGCTTTGATAGTTATTAGGATTGGGTGTTCGGGTTTATCCAAAATTTCGGGTCGGGTAGTTCGGATTTTTTAAATTTTGGGTTTTCAAAATCGATACCCAAAATATTACCTGATCACTTATTTACTCGAAATTTTGGGTACTGTCGAAACTTGGTTTCGGCAATATGATTTCGGGGTTGCGTCAAAATCGCCAAGCACAATGGGTTAGAAGAAGAAGAAGATTTAGACAGGTTCGGGCCCTCTCGTGAGGTAATACCCTACTCTGTTTCGGTGGATTCGATCCGCCGAGTGTCTTTATTGATCTCGTGTGTCTAAAGCTCTTGCTTATGAATTCGTATCTAGAATCTGATCTCTGATATCCCTCAAGGGACGCCCCTTACCCCCCTTATATAGTCTTGGGAGTAGGGCTTACAAATCGGAAACCCTATCTTACTCTAAGTCGGTTTCCTCAATCTTACCAAACCATGACTATAGGCCGATTGCCTTATCTCTATCGGCAATCGTAACACCCAAGTCAAGTTCGGCTTACAGATATGGCAGGCGCAATCTATCCCTACCTCCAGTCGGATAAGCTTGCCATGTAGATACCCGATTGCCATAATCTCCACAGTAGCCCCCGAGTCCTTTTCAGTCGACGAGACAGCTCAGCTTCAAACCAAAACAGCACACAGCCAAAAACCTCTTTGACCGAGTGCTTTTGGCACCGAGTGATTCCATCATCTCTGCGTGAATCTTCCCGAGTGGCTCCAAAGACTGTGAAGGGCTGGAAAATATCTAAAAAATTCTTTAAAAATAAATATCTAGGTGCATCTCCTGATGCACCTAATTAGGTGTAGCCCCCGACTATGTGGTTAGTCAAAAATAGGCTAAGCATATAGTCAAGAACCATAAAAAATCATTCTCATGTAGATGCCTAGCTCATGCTAAAGCAATCATAGAAATCTCATTACTCGGCAAGTTCATACTCATCCGAGTGAATTTGCCCGAGTCATCTCGAACAAATAACTCAATCAACCCTCGTGGGCGAAAAGCACTCGGTAAGCTCATACTTATCCGAGTGGATCTGTCCGAGTCATCCGGAACAAATATTTTAATCAACCCTAATGGGAAAACAAGTTCTTTCAATCGTATGAAAAATATGACCAAGTTATTAAATAGCTTATGCCATAATACGGTCTCAATCTATAAAGATCTTCACCAAGGTGGAAAAATAAACAGCATTGGTAAGGTTACCGACCAAACGCCAAAAACCAAACAGCCCTTGTCATCAAGACAGCTATAAAAACTTAGTAGCTCGGTCACCTTCCAAGTTGCATCGTGCCGGCTTCTCATGAAGTCAAGCAAACCGCGGTATGGAAGGATTTTCAAAGGTATAGGGCACTCGGACACGCGCATATTGCCGGGGCAAATCGCTTAAGCTCATCCGCTTAAGTCTCTAAGGACACGCATCGGACCACACCTTAGCCGGGCCGTAGATTTTCTTATGGGCTCGGCCCAATCACTAGAAAACCTAGCGCAACCCTCAAATCTTTCTATAAAGGCATGAGGTCATCCCGCCTCTTCATCTTCCAAAAGATTCCCCTTTTCGCAGCTTGTTCACCGTTCACTGCGGAGAACCCTAGACTCGCGCGCTCCCAAATCCATCCATCTAGGAACTCGCTCTTTGCAACAACCAGCCTCCGCAGCCAAATCTCCCACGTTCCCTTGTCAAAAGCCCAACCCTTTCCGACCAGATCCACTTCCCATCCTCACCACTCTCATGGCGGAGGAAAAGAGGATTCCGTTCGACCAATGGGCCGCCTCGGATGTGAGGGAATCCACCCTCAAAGAGATGGTGAAGCACGGCGTGCTCCGGAGATCGTGGGATGGCGCCGGCGGCGGGAGGATTTCCCAACCCCAAACACCGGTGAGCTTGTCGTTTTCACTTCTTTTTCTACTGCGGGTTCAGCCTTCCCACCTCCGAATTCTTCCGGGGGCTTCTGGATTACTATGGGCTTCATCTCTACCATCTGAACCCCAACTCGATGCTTCACATCGCTCTCTTCATTCATGTATGTGAAGCCTTCCTTGGCATCCTCCCCCACTTCCAACTCTTGGCGCATGTTCTATCTCAAACCGCATCCGAACAAGGACCACCCATGCGTCGTTGACGGGCAGGTTTCCAACTCCGCGGATCTCTCCGCAAGGAGTATTTTCTCTTCCCTTGAAGTCTTCCAATAAGGGATGGCATGCGGTGGTTCTACGTTAGCAACCTAGAACCCGCCCGCCTTCTTTCGTCGGCCTTCCTCCTGTCCCGCAGTCCAACACGGAGCACTGTCCCGTAGCCCAAGATTGGGACGAGGCCAACAAGCCGCTTGCGAAGATCCCGGCGATGAAACAAAAGGGTCTTCGTGGAGAGCAAATCACTCGGCACTTCATCGAGTGCCGACGGCGCCGATCAAGGAACGGTCGAAGCCGGCCTTCGAGTATGAAGGCGGAACGGACCCCAATCGGGAAGATCCGAGATCCACTCAAATACGAGATCCGAAGATCCGGATGTACAAGATCTTCTCGACTGGAATTGCAGTTGAGCGGGTTCTCATTCTGTCGGTTCTTCCCTTCAGCATCCACCGACCTCCTCCTCCGGTAAGCCGACTGGTTGCTTCATAGTGTCTTTCAATCTTGACATCTTGTCTCTTAACATTGTACACTCTTTCTTCTGTAGGAAAATGCTTCTATCACCTCCAAGCCATACAAGGTCTCCCTCGATGACGCGCCGCGTCGCCCCGCCAAGAAGCCGGCTGGCGGGATCAAGATCCAAGGCGACCCAGTCGGAAAGCGAGCGGCGCCGAGTGAAGACTCGAACAAGCGTGCAAGCAAAAGGAGGTTGATTATCGAGGACTCAGATGACGACGTCCCGGCTCCTCCCACCGAGACCCCACCTCTAAGGCGATCGCCGCGAACGGCGCCGAAGCTCCGCTGGTCGTCCAGGTATGCTCTGTAACCGAAGTTCGAACTCTTTTGTTGAACACTTTTCTTTATCTTTACCCCTGTTGTGTTCACTTTCGCATGAGGCCCCAGGACATAGATCCTACCGGGGGGAGTGAAGGACCGACCCCAGCCGCTGCTCCCGAGGTGCCAAGGCCAACGAGCCAAAGCCCGAGCCCACAACCAAGCGCAAGCGCTCCGGAAACAACCTTCGCCTCCGAAGAAGGATGCCCCGTGGAAAGAGCCCCGCCGCCGGTCGGATATCCCGAGCAACCGATCAACGGCCGGAAACCTCCGCCGCGGCTCGAGTGCCCCGACCGAGGGCCACTCGGCGCGGAGTCGAAGAAGGAGGCGGCGGGCCGTTCCACCTACGCGGCGCGTCGAAACCGGTGAGATTTGTTTCAAAGTACTCTTTTGCTCTTTCGGTTTGAATCTTTCATGTCTTCATTTGTCCTTCTTGTTTGCCGGCCACAGTGGAGGAGATCCCGGTTGCGATCCTCGAAACACAGGTTCCCCGATCGGATCGAGTGGCGGGACGCGGAAGGCGAGAGGCGGGGCATCATTCGGGCCGGCAAGCCGAGAAAGATGAAAGGGATGCCCTTGTCGAGAGCTGAACGAGGCGACCCTGCTCAACGTAAGCCTTCGTCTTTCTCTTTAATTGTATTATCATTATCTTTCGTCGGTCACTCTTACGCTCGCGCGAGAGGAGTATTGCCGCTCCATGGCAAAATCCGAGGTCTTGGAGAAGCGGTTCCCCACCTAAACTCCTTAGAGGACGTTCAGCGACAGCTGAAGGCCACTCGGGAGGAGGCCGCATCCAGGGAGGCGGCTTTAAGGAGGGAGATCACAGAGCTTCGGGAGGCGAACCTCGACCTCCGAGGATCAATCGGAAGTAAGCCCGTTTCTCCAAATTTCTTCATGGTTCCCATGTTAATTTCGATTGTTGACGATCTTCTTTTGTAGAAAATTCTTCGGAGGTCCATTCGCTTCAAGTCCAGTGGAGGCAATCAGCCTCGACAAAGCCGAGATAGAGGCCGAGTTTGAAGGTAATCTTCTTTGGAGTAAAACTTCTTGCGCTGCTTCATTTCCGAGTGCCTTGAATGATCCGGAGCTTTTGGCGGCTTACAAGGTGAAGACCCGGGCTCAATACGACGTCTTGCTTGGGCGGGTCGACGAAGTGACGAGATTCGGGAAGAGGTCGCCAATGCCGCTATGCCGATCTTGCTGTCCTTATTCGATCAAGGAGTTGGGGCCAATTCGTTGGAGCCGATGGAAATATTCGACAAGCTGCGGCCGGCTCCCGACCGATATCCGGCCAACATCACCGGCGCCCAACATGGGGCCTGGTCGGCTCTTGCACGAGACCAAGTCCTCTACCCCAGTGGATATCCACTCGGTTGGGGAAGGCTTTGCGACGGAACGACCGACGAGCGAGCCTTGGACATGCTTGAGTGAGGCGCGGAGGCGGCGAAGAAAATATCCCTTGATGTAGTAAACAATTTCAAGATTTGATTTGTCTTTCGACTTTGTTTTGTAAATGTCGCATAACCACAATGTTCGATGTGGAACTTGTGATATTTTTAGTTTATTTATGTTAATGCCTTGATCCGAGCTTTTGCGTGAAATTTCTTAAGTAGTTTTCGTCAGTCGTCATCAAGCCTAGGCTCGATTAGGTCATCGGAAAACTCTCGGTCCTTAGACACGAGCTCGAATCAAAGGACAGAAACAATGATAAACCAAATTATGCACAAAAGTTGATGAGGAAAACTTGAGCTTTATTGACATGTGTACTTCCATGCTAACTCAAGAAGTCGTCTTGCTTGAGATTGGCGTCAAGGAAAACATGAGGACTTAGCCGAATTAGGCATAAAATCGTCGAAGATGCTCGATGTTCCAGGAGTTCTCCACCATAGACCCGTCTTCACGCTTTAACCGGTATGCACCGGGCCGAGTCACTTCGGCGATTATGTACGGTCCCTCCCATAAGGGAGATAACTTGTGTCGGTCTTTGGTGGTCTGGATTTTGCGTAGAACGAGGTCGCCAACAATGAAAGCTCGTGCTCGCACGTTACGGCTGTGGTATCTTCGAGCCCTTGAAGGTTTTTGGCCGATTGGATGAGGGCTGCCTCACGGGCCTCTTCTAATCGGGTGAGGTCATCCACTCGGTCGGGTCGTAGCGTTCATCGTTGAAGCTGCGGACTGGAGGGATTCATATTCCATCTCGTTTGGTAACATGGCTTCGCGCCATAGACCAAAAAGAAAGGAGTTTGGCGGTAGCCGACCGGGTGTGGTCCGCAGCGACTATAAAACCGAGGGAAATTCTTGGACCCACTTGCCGGCGTAAGGGTTTAGGCGGTCGAAAACGCGGGCCTTGATGCCTTGGAGGACCATGTCGTTGGCTCGCTCGACTTGTCCGTTGCTTTTGGGATGAGCTACTGATGCGTAGCAGATCTTGATTCCGAAGTCTTCGCAGAATTCCTTGAAGATGCCTCCCGTGAATTGAGTCCCGTTGTCAGTTATGATTCTGTTTGGGATGCCGAAGCGGTGCACGATGTTGAGGAAAAAGTCCCGTGCTTTATCGGCAGTAATTGTGGCGATCGGCTTGGCCTCAATCCACTTGGAGAACTTGTCGATTGCGATGAAGAGGTGTGTGAATCCTCCTGGAGCTTTTTTGAAAAGGCCAACCATGTCCACCCCCATACCGCGAATGGCCGGGAAAGTGGGATTGTTTGAAGCTCTGGGCGGGACATGGCTTTGTCGGGCGAAAACGCGCCTTCGCAGTTCGTACGACTTTATCCGCGTCGGAGACCGCGTAAGCCGAAGAAACCTTGCACGTAAGCTTTGTCGACTAGAGTGCGTGCTGCCGCGTGGCTTCCGCATATGCCCGAGTGGATGTCTTGGAGTAGCCGCCTCCCTTCCTCGGGTGTGATGCACCTCATTAGAATTCCGGAGGGGCTTCTCTTGTATAGATCGGAGTCAACCATGACATATGCTTGGCAACGACGTCGGACGCATTCGCTTCATCCCGGTCATCCTAGCTTTTCTTGGGTTAAGAATTTGATGAGCGGCGTCCTCCGGTCGGTATCGGTCATGGCGACTTCGTTCGTGGTTTGCTCATTGGGAGTTGTCTTTGCCGTGATGGTTGGTTCGTAAAGATGTTCGACAAAGACGTCTGTGGGGCAGCTTCGCGCTTAGATCCGAACTGTGCGGCTCATCGGCGGCTTCGTTGTTATGTCTCGGGACATGTGAGAGTTCGAGCCCGTCAAACTTGTCCTCAAGCTTGCGGACCTCTTGCCGGTAGGCCTCCATAGTGTCGTTTAGGCAGGACCAATCTTTCATCACTTGATTGACGACCAGTGGGAGTCGCCTTTCACAATAAGCCGACGTATCCCGAGTGAAACTGCGAGGCGCATCCATGTAGAAGAGCTTCGTACTCGGCAACGTTGTGTGAGGCGGAGAAGTGGAGGTGAAGGGCATATCTTAGCCTTTCCCAGTCGGGAAGATCGGCACAACTCCCGCTCCCAAGCCGGTGATCCTCTTGGATCCGTCGAAGTGCATGGTCCAGTGTTGGAGGTCTTCCCGAGGCACGTTTTCTTGCTGTTCGACCCACTCGGCCAGAAGTCCGCCAAGGCTTGTGACTTTATGGACGTCCTTGCCTTAAAAGTCAAGTCCACGCATCGGCTCTAGGGCCCACTTGGCGATACGTTCGTTTGCCTCGCGGTTGTGGATGACATCGCCGAGTGGGAAAGAGGTGACGACACGACCGAGTGACCCGAAAATAGTGTGCCAATTTCCTCGCGGTTATTAGAACACCATAGAGCAGTTTTTGTACCGAGGGTAGCGAATTTTGGCTCTGCCAATACTTCGCTAACAAAGTAGATTGGCCTTTGAATTTTCCGAGCCCGTCCTTCTTCTTCGCGTTCGATCACAAGGACCGTACTAACCACTTGGTGAGTGGCTGAAACGTCACGCGAGAGGTTCTTGGGGTTGAGGCGAGGCCGGACGGGTGGCGTTGTAAGGAACTCTTTGAAATCTTCAAAGGCTTTGTTGGCTTTCGCGGTCCACCGGAAGTCGTCTGTCTTCTTTAGCGTCAAGAACGGCATGCCTCGTTCGCCGAGTTGGGATATGAAACGGCTTAGTGCCGCCATGCACCAGTGAGCTTCGAACGTCTTTCGGTTACTCGGGGTTTCATGTTTAAGATGGCGTTGATCTTTTCTCGGATTTGCTTCAATGCCGCGATGTGACACCATGAAGCCGAGCGGTTGCCGATGGAACACCGAAAGTGCACTTCTCCGGGTTTAACTTCATTCGAAGGCCGGATGTTCGCAAAGGTTTCTTCTAAGTCGGCGATCGGTCTTCTTTCGCTTGGTCTTGATGACAACGTCGTCGACATAAGCTTCAACGTTCTTGTCGATCTGCGTCTGAAACATCTTTGGATCATGCGTTGGTATGTGGCTCGGCGTTCTTCAGCCGAAAGGCATGATGATGTAGCAGAGGGCCCCAAACGGCGTGATGAACGATGTCTTCAGCAATGGATTCTTTTAAGCGATCCGTGATAGCCCGAGTAACAATCCAGAAACTCGGGAGTTGGCAATGCGTGTGAGTCGATGACTTGGTCGATGCGAGGCAGCCGAACGGATCTTTGGGGCAGCTTTGTTGAGGTCGGTATAGTCAACGCACATGCGCGATTGCCCCGTCTTCTTGCTGGACGAGCGGGTTGGCTAACCGGTCGGGATGGAGGACTTCTTTAATGAAGCCGGCCAAGAGCTTTGCGAGTTCTTCTTTGATAGCGTGTTTTCGATCCCGCGCGAATCTGCGTAATCGTTGTTTTATCGGTTTGGCGTCATCTTTGACGTTCAAAGAGTGCTCGATCACCTCCCTAGGAATTCTAGGCATATCGGATGGTTTCCATCCAAAAACATCTTTATTAATTTGGAGGAAGGTGACGAGCGCGCTTTCCTATTTGGGATCTAGGTCGCGCCGATTACGGCTTTCGAGGGATCCGACGGATCAAGGGAGATCTTCTTGGTCTTGGCGTCGCGGATCCCGATTTGGCTATCTTCTTCGCGGGGACTTCGCCCTCTGCCGAAGTTGATGCAGCCAATCGGACTTCTTGTTGGCCACGTAGTCTCTCGCGAGATTGGGCCATGTCGCAGCTCTCCTTATCGCAGTGAAGGCTTGCTTCACGTCGCCGCGAAGAGTGATGACTCCGTTGGGACTCGACATCTTCATGCAGAGGTAGGTGTAGTGAGGGATCGCCATGAACTTGGCAAGCGCGGCCTTCCGATGATGGCGTGATATGCTTGTTTCGAAGTCGGCCACCTCAAAGGTGACGTTCTCCGTTCGGAAGTTCTCTCGGGCTCCGAAGGTGACCGGGAGGGAGATATGCCCGAGTGGTGTAGAAGATAGCCCGGATAACTCCGTGGAAGGGGCGAGCTTGCCTTCGCCCGGCCCTCGGGATCGCATCTCATCCATGGTCTTGGCAAACAGGATGTTGAGGGCGCCGCCCCATCGATGAGGACGCGCTTAAGCCGATGTTGCGGACCACGGGGTCCAGGACGAGTGGATAGCGCCCCGGGTGAACCACTCGGTCAGGATGATCCGAGCGGTCAAAGGTGATGGCCACTTCCGACCATCGCAGATACTGAGGGACTTCGGGTTGAGCCGCGTTGACCTCCCGGCGGCTTAGCTTTTGTTTCCTCTTGGACTCATAGGCTAGCGGACCTCCGAAGATGTGGTTGAGCTCCCCACCGGGTATTGAAAAGGTTCGGCATTTTCAGCCGCGTTGTTCTTTTTGGCGCCGACGGGCCAGCCTCGTCGCGGCTTCTTGTTGAGCTGCGCCGCGTACTGTTCGGCGAACTGCTTGTAGATAAAACAGTCCTTCGCCGCGTGCTTATGGTTCGGATGATGGGTGCACTGGGCGTTCATGATGGCGTCGTAGGCGGCGACTCGGGGACGGCGTTGAGTGTTGGATGTTGCGGCCACTAAGTCCTCGATCGGTGCTTGCGATCTTTCGGCCCTGGTTGCCGTTGTTGCCGCCATCCTTCTTAGGATTACGGTTTCCTCCCGCTTGCTTGTCCTCCCTTCTATCGGGCCGGTCTTGACGGGCGGCCTTAATGGCGTCATTGGATTTGGCGTATGAATTCGCCGTCTCGAACATTTGCTTCACCGTCTTCGGTGGCTTGCGCCGAACTTCCCGATGAGCAGCTCATCACGGACTCCCTTTTGGAAGGCGGCGATGATGATGTCATCGGTGATGTTTGGGATCTTGTTGTGCTTCTCGGAGAAACGACGAATGTAATCCTTCGAGGCTCGTCCGGCTTTTGGATGACGTTGTATAGGTCGAAGTGTGTGCGGGTCTCTCGAAGGTACCTTGGAAGTTGGCGATGAAGTGGTCCCTCGGCTCGCTCCACGAGCCGATTGAGCCTCTTGGCGGGCTCGTGAGCCAATTCAGGCCGAGTTCGCGAGGGCCACGGGCGGGTAATTGGCCATAGCCTTGTTGTTGCCACTGCAGCACGGATGGCGAGGGTGTATACGGTTAGCCAAGATTCGGGGTCGGTCTTGCCATTGTACCTTTCAATCCCTGTAGGCTTAAAGCCACTCGGCCAGTGCACTCGGCGGAGCTCCCGAGTGAAGGCCGGTACTCCGTCGTCGCCGCTATCGGGTGATCCTCCGATCTCCCGAGTGCGTCGGTCCCGCTCCGGTAGCGGCGATCGAGGACTTCCGCGATCACTTGGCGGGGTCTTCTTGGCCGGTTGGGTAGCCAAACTGTTGCGGCGGACTCGGTGGTGGACGGGTGGACGTTCGTGTCGTTTGTCGCGGGAGTCGGCCGTCTGCTCGTGGTACTTCAGTGTGGACTCGCGGGGTGGGCCTCTTGGCCTGGTCGTCGACCGATCTGGCTCGGGCCTCCTATAGTCTCCCGACCTTAGAGGCGGAAGCCGCTCTTGTCCGCGTTTCGACCACGATTCGGCGGCCTTCGTGTCGAGGTGGTGGGATGGCCGTTAGCGTGGCGGCGACGATGGTCTTGATCTTGTCGAGTATCGGAGTCACGTTGGCGGAGCCGTCTCCATGACGGTGTCCAAGAGGGTGAGCGCGGCAAGCGTTACGCGTGGCGTTTGGAAGATGTTGGTGTTGCGGACCCGTGTTTGGAGGATGGCCTCCGGGCGGATCGTCCACCGCACGTAGGTCCCGCTTCCTCTTTTCGGCCTCGTCCTTGCGTTGTGTCTCTTCTTCTGTCTTGCGTTCGAGCTTCATCTTGGCTCGCTCTTCTTCAGAAGCCTTGGCCATGGCCGAGTCGGACTCGTCCGGCTCGGCCATGAGGACGTCAAAGCACTTCGGCTCACAGTCCATGCGGCGGTCGGAGTTGTCGGCTTCGTCGAAGGGATGCCGTAGAGGTTGTCGGCGGCGGAGCCGAGGTATCCATTGAGCTCCGAAGATGAGCAGGAGCCGAATGATGGGAGGATGACGACGACCTCCCTTGATCTGGGTAATCCGGATCGGATCGTTCCGTCCGGATCGTTCCATCCAGTCGAGCTTGGGGGTGTGGGCTCCTTCGAGTGGGCGCCGCCGACTCGGGAGAGAAGTTTGCTTGAAAATCTCGGCGACGTTTGGTAACCCAAACGGCGCCGAGAGGTCTTCATCTGAGTAGATCGCCTCCGTCGGGAGGTGGAGAAGATTGGCGCAGATTTCGGCGGTATTCGGTAATCCGAGTGGCGCCGAGTGAAGTCCGTCGTCGGAGAAAGTAGATTGCATCTTGGTCTTCAAGATGTCGTTGTAGATCGTGGCGCCGTTCGGAAGTCCGAACGGTGTCGAGTGGATTTCTCCTACCGACCGGTCCGAATCCGAGTCGAAGGAGGAATCGTCGACGAAGTTGGCGGCGAAGTCGCCGAGTCTTGAAGAAGATCCCATCACGCTTGTCGGCGAGATTTGTTGAAGAAGTCTCGACGCGTGGCCCCTACCGTGCGCCAACCGTCGAAACTTGGTTTCGGCAATATGATTTCGGTCGCAGTCAAGATCGCCAAGCTTGCCATGTAGATACCCGATTGCCATAATCTCCACAAGACTGTTATTTCGGGTTCCGATTTCAGGTTACCCGAGGTGCGCCGACACGAGGAAAAAGCGAGCGACGCCGGGCGCGAGAGGCGAGAGGCAAGCAATGCGCGGGCGAGCGGCGCCGGCGCTCGGGCGAGCGGCGCGACGCGCGGCGAGCTGTGTCGGCACGCGGGCGAGCTCCACGGCGTGAGGACGGCGGCGCGGCTCAGGCACGGGGCGAGGGCTAGCGGCGACGGCGAGGGCACGAGACGGCGCGGCGGCGCGCGAGAGGTTAGGGTTAGGGTTACGGGCGGGCGGGCGGGCGCACGGGGTAACGGGTTGCGGGTGCACGAGTTGTTCGGGTTATCGAGTACCGCAAGTTATAACCCGATTAACCCAAAATAATATCGAGTTTTCAAGTTATCTACCCAATATCAGTGTTCGGGTTTCGGATAGTTCGGGTTTTTTCGGGTTCGGGCTTTGGGTTCGGATTTTATGCCCACTCATTAGTCATGGATGGTTTGCTTGTCTGAAATTCTGCACGGTAAACGACACGACTCATAGCCCATTTGGCCCACCTAATTTTGGATCGTAACCAATCGGAAGCGGCCCGCTTGAAAAAAGTCCTACTGGGCTGATTCCAAGCAGGACGAACTTTTTTTAATAAGTTCACTTAAGGTCATTTAAAGTATCAACGAATATGATTTTCGTCCTTCATCCACGATACCAGATACAACGGGTTCCTAAACTTACAAAACCGGTGCGAATGTTGTCCTAAGGCAGTATGGAGACTGGTTTTGTCCGACGTGACATGTTAACTTTGGTACGTGGCATTTAGACCGCCGAGTCAGCACGACGTGGCGCTTATGTGACAATTTGATTTTAGAAAAATAATAAAATTTGTGGACTCAAAAAAATTAAAAATGGTGGGGCCCACGTGGGCTCCACGTGTCATTCTCATCCCTCCTCTTTTTCCTCCTCTCTCCGCAACTCTCTTACTTCATCTCTCTCCCCATACCGACGCAGCAGATCGCGGACGTGGCGGCGGCGGCGGGCGCCGACGACAACCGCGGGCTGGCGTTGCTGCTGCCCATCGCGCCGGCCATCGCGTGGGTGCTGTACAACATCCTCCAGCCGGCACTGAACCAGCTGAACCGCATGCGGTTGGAGCAGGTGCTCGTCGCCGGGCTCGGCCTGGGCGCGGCGGCCTCGGCCGGGTTAGCGTTCACGCCCGAGGCGTCGGCGGCGCAGGAGGTGGCGAGGCGGGCGGCGGAGGCGGCTGCGGAGGGCGGCGACAACCGTGGCCTGCTGCTGCTGTTCGTGGTGGCGCCGGCGATCGCCTGGGTTCTCTACAACATCCTGCAGCCGGCGCTGAACCAGCTCAACCGCATGCGGTCAGACTGAGCTTAGCTTGAGCTTGCATGTGTGCATCCGTACATGTGTGTACGTGGTGTGTTTTGAGGTGGTGGAGGGGAGTGGTAATGACATGGAAGGTGGTGTACTTATGCCTTAATTAATTCTGTTCCTAATCCTCTCTTCCCCTGAACAAAATTCAGTACAGCTCTTCTTCTTCTTCTTTGAATTCCTCTAGTTAATTTCGTCTTATTCATCATTGTCTTAATGATAAATATTACATGCATGACTACGATAGAGAGATCGACGCCCCCGGCGACGTCGCTGTGATGGCGGCGGCGTCTGTCCTGACCGGGCAAAGGCTCCAGGTCCAGACGAACTACAACGCACCGTGCTCGCCGACGCCGTGCACGAAGTTCGACGTCAAAAGGGGCGGCGCCGGCGCAGCCGCCGTGCAGTACGCGTCTGCTCACCGCCGGTGAATGTCGACGAGGGAGATGATGGAGATGTCGGAGGACTACACCTGTGTCATCGCGCGCGGGGCCAACCCGAGGACGACCCACATCTTCGACAACCGCATCGTCAATAGCTCCAGCGTGTACTTCCCGAGGACGACGGCGACGGCGACTTCTTGCGCTACTGCCATGGCTGCAGCAAGGACCTTGGCCTATGCAAGGACATCTTCATGCAGCAAGGAGCCGCCGGTTTGGGGAGAGAGAGATGAAGTAAGGGAGTTGGGGAGAGAGGAGGAAGAAGAGGAGGGGTGAGAATGACATGTGGGGCCCACGTGAGCCTCATAATTTTTTTAATTTTTTTGGTAACTGATAGGTGGGTCCACAAAATTTATTATTTTTTTAAAATTAAATTGCCACGTAAGCGTCACGTCGTGCTGACTTGACGGTCTAAATGCCACGTACCGAAGTCAATATGCCATGTCGAACAAAACCAGTCTCCATACTGTCTTAGGATAAGATTCACACCGGTTTTACAAGTTTAAAAACCTGTTGTATCTGGTATTGTGGATGAAGGACGAAAATCATATTCGTTGACCCTTTAAAGGACCTCAGGCAGACTTATTCTTTTTCTTTAGCAAACGAACTTTGGTGGCAATGGTACCACTTCCACGGCCCAACTTCCGACGGCCCTATAAGCCAATTGGAATTTGGATTTCTACACGAAGGGACAGCGCCGATGACGAAAGCTTTCCCCCCACTTCCATGATTCTTGTCAAGAATTTCTTGGTTGCGAGGAGGAGGAGGAGAAGGAGAAGGAAAAACGCGGCGGCGATGGCGACGTATGAGGACATCATGGTGGATTTTATCACAAAGATTGGATTTTTACTCTGAATGGCGTGGCGTTTTAAGCAATTTAGAGTGTCTTGTTGTCTACATTACAGTATAGTGCAGTAGTTCAGCTTTCCATTGGTTCTGGGATATTTAGCAGTTGCTTTCACAGATAGATTGTTTGTGTGGAATTTTTGACGATAGAGATATTTTTACTCCAAACTTGAACTTTACAAAACGATATGTTTGATGAGTCATTGATCATGAAGTTTTGGCGCATTTTCTGAAGATCATCATCACTCATCAGACAATCTTCAGTTGGATGGCTACTTGCAGGCTATGGTGCTGTTGCGGCCCTGCAGGTGAGTTGTGGCAAATTTAATCTGAAATTATATATTCAAAAATACTACTTCGCTTGGTGAATTGAGAAACTATCAAACCGTTGCTAATTTTCTTAGTATCATGTACTAAGAACATGTTGTTATTTCTCGAGTAATTGACTCTCAACCCATCTTTATGATAATGGCAAGCGCGGGCGACGAGCGCGGCGGCCTCGGCGGCGCGGGCCGGCGCGAACGGCCCGGCGCGGCGACGGGAGAGGAGGTGTGCCACGGCCAGCTTCTTGGTGCGGCGCCAGCCGTCGCCGAGGGGCGCGAAGGACATGTTGCGCCCTCCGTAGAAGAGCTTCTCGGCGCTGTACGACGGCGGCCGGGAGGCGAAGGTGAGGTCGTGGTTCTTGTACAGGTCGGCGGCCGCCGCCGCCGTGGAGACGACAAGCGCTCCCGCGCGGCCCAGGCGGAGGAACAGCAGGCCGCCGTCGCTGCCTTACCGGCGGTGCAGGGCGTCCAACGAGCGGTGCGGGAGCTGGCCGACGAGGTGGAGGTGGCCGACGAAAGGAAGCGACGGCGGAAGCTTCCCCCTTCCAAGATTCTTGATTGCGACGACGACGACTAGGAGCAACGCTGCGGCGAGGACAACGTATGATGAGGACATCTTGGTGGATTTTATCACAAAGGTTGGATTTTTACTCTGAATGGCTTGGTGCTTGTAAATCAATTAGAGCACAACTCATTCCATGTCCTTGTAACCAATCACCACGGTGGCCGGTGGCCATCACAGATCGATGGCGTGTCTCGAATATTTTCCGGTAGAGATTATTTTCCCTCCAAATTGGAATTTTATAAAACCACAGGTTTGATGAACTCTTTTGCCATGTAGTTTGGAGGTATTTCTGAAGATCATCATCAATCATCTTCAGTTGGATTGCTGCTTTCAGGCTGTAGTGCTGGTGCCGCAGTGCAGGTATGTTTGTGAGTTGTGTCAGGTTGATCTGAGATACATTCAGCAATACTTCTCTCATTTTCCGGATGAATTGAAAATCTATCCTAACCATTGCTTTTTTTTTTCTCAGGTAAGATACATGTCACTATGCCAGATATTTGCAATATCAAGCACCAGCATCTTGTGCTTTGAAATTCCAAAATACAGTCAATCACCCTTTATATAATTTTTCAGGTGAGAGCACCTTTCATATAAAACACAAAGTACAAGCTATTTTTCACTATCACCTGTAGTAGTGCAGTAAAATTGCACTTTGACACACCCACACAAAATTCAGTGCAAACCCAAAAACAGAAGAGAAAAAAGAAAACAGGGGAGAAAGCTCTCATTATTGTATAGATCCCATGCTTTTCAATCCAATCCTATGAATAGGCAGTGCCATCTTAACACAAACCTGCTTGTTACATTTTTTTTCACTATTTTTAACTCCTGTCACTCATCTATATCTACCTGCCAAATTATTCAATCTCAATGCCTGACATGGCCTGGGTCAGGGTTGCCAACAAGGTAAGCAAGAACTCCTACCAATGGAGCATTGATGTAGGTAGTCGGTTCAGATTTCCTAAAATCGGCACGGTCATCCTCATAAGCATCATCCTCCCCAGGCCCCCCTACAACTGCCCCGATTAACGGGTTAGGGTTCGAGCTAGATGAATTGTAGTAAGGTGTGCCGTCGTTGCACGCAATGCGCTGGGGATGGCTCTTGATTGAAGGCAATGACGATCCTCGATGGTGTATCCGTTGAGGATATCGGTCGCCATACCCGACCATGTATGACATTTTCATCGGGTTATCTCCTAATAGATAATCAGCCTGCAAATAAGTACAGTAAAGAAATTCAGAGTTCAGTCGGTCAATGTTCCTACATTTCATATTTGGATGTTATGTCGGACACTTAAGTACACATATTAGTACTCGCTCCGTCAATATAACTACTTTTGGATCTTGATATAGTCTTTCAGATGCTACTTTGACAAACAATATTTATAAAAATAAGCTATTTTAAATTAAAAAAGAGTTGCATATTATGATAGTTTTTTAATGATAAATCTAGTAACATCATTCTTACATAATCGATTTTTTAATTAATAGTTAAAGTTTAAAATGTTTGACTTAGCACTATTCTAAAAAAGTTATATTTTGGTACAGAGGCAGGACCTGTTTTCTGGCTAGCAGCTGAAGAGTGGCAGGACCAACCGAAACATTTCCACAGTTGACAGTGTGCGAGGACTTGGAGAGGTACTTGGCATAAGTCAGGAGCAGGAACGAAATGGAAGTGACATGCTGCATGTTGCTGCCTCCGGGCTTGTAGATCATGCCCCCGGGCGTGTACGTGATGTGCGGAGACGACGACTCCGGAATCAGTGTGCAGATGAATCCATCTGCAAACTCCTTGTAGGATTGCAGAGATAGCACCTCGCCATCTATGAACTCCTGCAAACAAATTTGGCACCCATTTTCTCTTGTATCAGCTACTGATGTTTCTCTGAATTTGTTGCAGCAGAAGGTGTGTTCAGAAACTGGAGGAGATTGATGCAGGCAAACCTTGGAGACAAGGACATTGACGCCGGCATGCTTATTGTCCCAGCCGAACTCGTTGGTGCTATCCTCTGCTCCAAGGGTCTTGCCGTTGTTCTGAATGTAGTCGAGGTAGGCGTCTTCCTTGGAGGCTCTCCGTAGCCATGCTGCTCCCCACAGCAGCTCATCCTGCCAAGATTTTTCAGTAGTGTGAACTTTGAGATTTTTATTCAAACAAAAAAAAAGTGAAAACGTTGTGATCAATTCTGAACTTCTGGTGGTTGTGAATGTTCTAATTCTGTAGTTCGTAACAACAGCCTTTGATGACTTCAGTTTTTTTCCTTTTTTCTAGAAATACTAGAAAACGCTATACCATTTCTAGAAATACTAGAAAACGCTATACCGTTTGTAACGGTATAGTTTATGTTTGATGACTAAGGTATCAGGTCTGATGTCTCCATGTATTGCATAACAGATTGAGTTATTATGATGCCGTCCGCTTGATATCTATGTATCAGAACTTGAGTATCATGTCACACCGTTCTCTGGTCAACTTTGTTTTCGAGGTGAAATGATGGCTTCAGATTCACTTATGCCTAGTCCATGAAACCATGACGCAATAGTTGCTTTTGGCCCAAAGCTCATAAATAGACTAGCACTGTGAACAACCTGAATTTGTGGAGTTTCAGAAATAGAAAATTTAATGTTCCGGAGTAGATAATTGTTTACCCTTCTTTTTGGAAAGAAATTATGGTGTATTCCTGGTTTAATATCCCAGTAAAATAGCATTTACTTATGGTGTAATAATTATTTCTTTTTTATTTTTACCTTACCTACTGTAGTTCTCATGCTAAACTAAAGACGTGCAATGTCAGCTAGTACTCCATGAAGCAAGGCACCAAAGTAGCAGTGCAGCCAGTGCTGCACCACTGTGTAAGCTACTTTGTTTCTTCTAAACAATTTATGCTGTTTATTTTTATGCCAGAGATATCTAAACAGCGTTTCAGTTTTGATGCCAACTACTGAATTGCCAGCAGCATTGCTACAAAACTTCTTTGTTTCTAATGACAAATTAAAAGCAGCCAAGAAACTGAAGAAAGAACCAGACAAGAACCTGACCTGATATCCATCGAAGTCGCAGTAGAACGGGCAGCCACCGGCTCTGAGCTCCGGGTCGTCGCTGTACGCGCCCTTGTGCGCGTCCGCGAACTCGAACGCGCTCCTGGCGCCGGCGAGCAGCCGCCCGGCGTACCCCGGGTCGGCGTCGCGGAACACCATCGACGCCGCGGCCAGCGCCGCCGCCGTCTCCCCGGCCACCTCCGACCCCGGCCTCGCCGCGCTGATGTTGTACACTGTCCGCGCGGTGTCCATGTCCTCCGGCCGCTCCCAGCACCCGTGGTCCTTCCACGGGTCACCCACCTGCATTGCCATCGATGCCGCGCTCTCATGACGTACGCCGTTGTGCATGCGTGACTAACATGGTCGCCGACGAGGACGAGGTGCGCCAGTGCAATCTGTGTGTGTAATGTGTGTTGCGCTTGCCTGCATGAAGATGACGCCGGGGTGGGAGATGGTCTTGAGGAGGTAGTCGGTGGCCCAGCGGACGGCGTCGGCGGCGTGGGCGCGCTCGGCGGGCGGCATGGCGTCGCCGAACTCGACGACGCTCCACGCCAACATCGTGGCGGTGAACGCCATCGGGAACCCGAACTTGACGTTGTCGCCGGCGTCGTAGTACCCGCCCTCCAGGTCGACGCCCGCCGCCGCGCCGTCCGACACCGCCGAGTCCCCTCGCCACGCCGCACGCTGCCCCGCCGGCAGCCGCCCCGACCGCTGCCCCTCGAAGAACAGGATCGACTTGGTCAGCGCGTCGCCGTAGTCATGCCGCGCCGCCACCGACGGCGCCGCGAGCGCCAGTAGCAAGCAGAACATTAGCACGACACGCACGCGCGAGCGGCGGCGCACGGGAGACGACGAGGCCGAGCAAAACGCCATGTCGTCGAACACTCGCCACCTCACTAGAGCATGCACGTGACGTGAGAACGTACACTGGCTTGTCCAGAGATAGCTAGCCCTCGTGGGGCTCGTATTTATAGCACGAATTCTTCACTAGCCAGCACACTGCAAGCTTAGCTCACGGCTGGATTATGGCTATAGATATATGCGTCATTAACACATATATTATATTCTGATATGCAATTATGCACGGACTTTTTTAGATTGAGGAATAACAAATGCCAGCTTCCTTATTTCTAAAATGTAGCTATGTATCTGAACATATATACGTCCAGATACTAATTATATATATATATATATATTCAAATACATAGTTAGAGATTATCATATTTTTAAATTAACAAAAATTATTATATTTTAGGTATGTTGATACGTGCTCTGATTAGTTGTGATGATTATAATTTTTAGGGTAATTAGTAAAAGGATTAATGGTGGGACAAAATGTAGGGGTCACGGGAGTGGTGGTAAGACAGGCAGAGGTGAGGCCAAAGGTATGTTTTGATGGGTGACACGGGCAGACATGCGGTCTCAGAAGCACCTCCTGTGCTCGGTGTGGTCACAAGCCGCGCTTACCAAGAGCATGAGAGAAACAAGACCAGCAGGATGATACTACCACATTCGCATAGCACTAGGACCCAAGAGGTAAGATCCACGAGTAAGGGGGTGAGTTTATGAGTCCAAACAAAAACGGGGGTTTCGAGGGAAGAGACTCCCGCATCGCCCACGCACAAGAGGCTTGGGGGCGAACCCTAGCGTCGTCGCTGCCCGTCTCCACTCCTCTCTCTTCTCTCGTCACAGCCGGAGCATGTCGCTGAAGAACCAAGCAACCAACTGGGATGGCGGCGACGAGACCAAACCTCGACGGTGCCCCGCCTCTACGAGTGGAAGGTGGGTCGGCACGCGAAACTTGGGGGATGACGACGTGGAGTAGAGGCAGTGGATCCGGCGCCGCCGCGACCAGATCCGGTCTTCCCATGGGTGGATCCGCCGTCTCCGCCGCGGATCTGCGGAGTAGCCGTGCAAGCGACGGCGATGAGAGGCGGCAGCGGCTGGCAGCAATGGGATGCCTGGGCAACCGATGACGATGAGCGGGCGAAAGGCCACGAGAAGGCCGCGTTGGCGACAACGACGACAGAGAGAGGCCTGTGCGGGCGACAGCGGCGAGGGACTCGCGTCGACGACGGTGATGTGAGGCCTACGTGGACAACAACAACAGGAGCTTGTTGCGGCCGGTGGCAAGGAGTCCGGTGCAACCTAGGGGCGCAGCGACCGTGCGCGATGAGGCCGAAACGGACGAAGGAGACCGACGCTTGTTACGGTGAGGGGTCGAAAATGGCGCCGGCGTGGCCGGTCGACGTGGGAGACGATGTTGCGGGAAGCAATGTCGGGTTAACCGATGGTGGGGCACCGGTGTGGCGTAGCCGCGGCCGGTAGAGGTTGTTTGGGCGATGAGCTCTGGGATGACTACGCCAGTTCGGAGAGGGTGCCACAGAGAAAGCCTAGCTCAGGTTTCTCGAGCCGGCGATGTCGATGCCTTCGGGCGTTGTGACCCCCGTTGACGAGAAAATCAACACGCCGGCTGGAAGATCTACTTAGCTCCAGCAGGTGTCCTAGAATCGATGAAGCGCGGGCGTGCCAGTCAGTTTGATCCTGCCACTGACAAGATATGCAAAATAGCAGAGCATAAATCATATTGGCCGATGAGCCGATAATCAAAACAGTCGATCTGTCGATAGCCGATTGTGTGATTCTAGCTTATGCCGATGTCTAGATAACTCGTCGGCTGAAACCCCGACGAAACCTTTAGTGGCAGCCAATAGACAGGCTAGAGATTATGATTCTAATCACGATTTAGTAGGTCAAACTGAATTGATGCAGCACTAGGTATGAAAAGAAACGCAATATCTAGACAATCAAGCCCTTGACTAATTTTCAGGGTGGTAGATGTCTAATCTAATCTAATCTAATCTAATGATTTAGCCGATATCGATAGAAATCCTAAAGCGAGAGAAAACCAATAAAGCCAAACCGAGATACTAGGACTAGATTAAATAGACATATGATAAGACCGGCTAACCCTTCGATGAAACATTAGCATGAACCTATCGACTTAACAAGACTTAGATTATCAATAACAATCTAGTAGGTCGGACCTAACCGATGCAACACGAGATTGTATACGATAATTTAATACTCGAGGAGTCGATAGATCTGTCTAATATGATGGATATAACAAATCTATCTAAAGCAACATTACGTTTACAGAAACATCGACTTGATCAGAATATCGAACCTAACCGAGAAAGTCCTAACTAAGCCGATGTATGTAATGAAACTAAAGATAGATACGATATACCTGGGCCGGCGGGACTTTGGACTTACCCCTTCACTGGAGATCAAAGCCGATGCAGCCCTGCGTCGGGTGCCAAGTCTCGTCGGATGATGAACAAAGTGGAAAAGGTAAAAAGGTGGCGATGCGCCAAATTATATTGATCGAGAGATATATTACATGAACCCCGAGCTTACATATTTATACCCATGGGTTAACAGAGATCCTAACATATTACAAATCCAAACTTTCCTAAAGATAAAAGGAAACAAATTGAATCCTTACCGGATACTAACACACTTTTCTAAAGATAAAATAGAAAACTAACAAACTCTTTCTAATTAATAAATACAATTTGTCTTTTTATGACTCTATCCTTATATGGCAATTCTCATGAAGCACATCATCTTGATCCGACGGTATCTCCAATGATGTCTTACCGAAATCGGTTACATCGACGTGCCTTGTCTGATTCAGTATCAGCCGATGGACACCTTAACCGATTCGGGCTCCGAGGCTTACCAAATTCTGGCGTTAACATCCCTCGGGGTGTTGTTGAGTGGCCATCATCCCTCTACCTGGCAAGACTTGCCAGGCTCCCAGTCCAGTTTGGACGGGCAACGGCGGTACCTAAGGTGTCATGACCTTCTTGGAGGCATTGCCTAGGAAGTCTTGTTCCTCGTCTTTACCGCCTTCTCTCGGTTTGGTCGCCGACGGTTCTTGGTGTCGTCATCAGGTTGTCGCGAGGGACGAGTGAATCTTCTTCTTTCTCCTCCCTCTGTCTCTTCAACCCCTCTATGTGAGGATAATCGGGAACTCGACGACGATCTTTCGGGCAGAGTCGTTGTGTGTAGGGCATTTGCGACTCTTTAGGTCTAACGGCGATCAGTCATGCATAGCGGCAGTTGGCTTGGTGCTAGCGCCTTCTCCTTGGGTGTGTGTGGAGCTGCGAGCGTGCGATGGTGGTGATGTTCGTTTTTGTTTTGTTTTTCTTGGTTACAATCTTCAGGGTTGTAATTTTGTTTTTTTTCTGCTATATCAATACAAAACTTCATACTATCTAGTGTGGGTCATTAAGAAAATGAGTTTATGACAATTATTCAAGGCACATGCATGAAATAACTAGATATTAGAAAAATTGATTTTTGAAAAGCTTCTTGGAAATACTAGTTGATTTTTTTAAAATATTTGTACTGTTCAACAATTTAAGATAGGGATTATGATTTTTCCAGAAATTAAACAGGTTGATTGTGGCTACTCTCCGTCCATCAAAGAAAATGTCTTTTTATCTATAAACATAGCTTGTCTAGATTTATAGCTAAAAAGAGACTGGGATCAGAGAGAGCACTGATTATTCGGATGATGAAAACTAAGTACAAAAGGAAAAGGAAACATGTAAGAGTATTAAATCCCAAATAGTAACCAAATAATGCTCTTAATGCAGATGTTTTGATTGATCGGGTAACCTTTTTGAAAGATGGACTCAAATCCTCTTCTTAAATGTGCACATTGAGAAGTTTAAGACTAAATCAAATTAATTACAATATGTAGTATTCAGTTATCACTTGGAGATACGATTATACCTCCCAAAAATATGTCCTACCAAATCAATTCCAAGGATCAAAATCCGTAGTATACATATTTGGAGATCGACACACTCAACTGCAACAACGCCGTCTTCATGCCAATCTAGCAAGAGGACAACGCAAAATTCTCCTGTGATCTCCCTGAAAACGGTAGTGAGCCTGAAAGACAACATGTTCTCTTCATTCCTCATTCTCTCTCATCGTTCGAGACATGGCAAAAAAAAGCCAAAATGTGGCGAATCTATGTGATCGAGACTAGTGACTCTAACTGAGAAGCTTGAGCACCGACCATACTGATACGCACCGTTTGCCGTGTTTTCCCTGGGAAAAAGGGAAGCTGTTAAGGTTATCAACTTTTGGATTGGTGAGTCCCATCTGGTTCAGAGTTTGAAGCTGGTGTAGAATGGAAATGTGAAGCACCAAATTTGAGAGAATTGCTGCGGATGGGGACTCCTGTCTGTTCCATTCAGGAATGTGATGTGAGCTTCCTGTGTAGTACGCAACCTGAATTTTGGGAGCATGAAGATGTTCCAAATATAAATATAGAAAAGAACAACATAATATTTCCACATTAGCCTTGACGAATTTGGGCCCTGTTTGGATCCTTGGGCTAATTTTTAGCCCCTTCTCTTTTAGCCCCAATTAGCTCTCAAGGATCCAAACAGAGGGGCTAAAGTGAATTAGCCCATCCCAAAAAATTAGCCTCTTCAAGGATGACTTATTTGGGCTAATTTGTTTCTTTTCATGATGTCTATGGATTTGCTGAAAAGACACATTTATTCATATATTTAACTTTATATATTCATGTCACAAGTCATGTATATTTGTTCAATGTAATAGGGTAATAATACCCTTAAATTAAAGACAAATTAGCCCTCAAATTAGCACTGGATCCAAACTACTCAAGGGGCTAATTTTTATAGGGCTAATTTGAGAGCTAAAAATTAGCCCTCAAATTAGCCCAAGGGCTAATTATCCAAACAGGGCCTTGGTCCTTCGCTCCGGAGCTAGTGGTAGTAAAATGCACGCTCCACGATGCAAAACATCCAGATTCGCAATGCATGCCTTTTGGGTTGCTTCATCTAGGAGTGGAACTTTCAACCAAGATTGAGAGGGGAAAAAACGAAAGTTTCCACATTGTTTTGCCAAATTTAGGTGTACATTCGTAAATCGTGACCTGCACACTCTCAGTTAGTCAGAAGCAGTGTACATAAGTACATTACTAACTCATCACGGTTTACGAAACCAACAAACCGAATTTTTCGAGCCAGCTCGGGAACACAAACCGTTCAGTTTCACAGTTAAGTTTCTTTTTTAAAAAAGGTTCAAGCTGGATTTAATTTTTTTTATGAAACTTGATCGGATTTCAACGGTAGTCAACAATTTTCAAACCGTTTTCACAAAAAAAATAGAAAAATGCCATGATTCGGTTTTTACGAGTGGTTTGGTTTTGTGAATCCCGCTACTTGATATCAGGGTTTCCCAAATTGTTATTGAGGAGATTACCGTCACCTCATGATAAGACGGTTACCGTAAAAACCATGCGGTTATCACGGTATATACCGTGGTTTGAAAAACTAAAATTGTTATCACATATAATAATTATGGTAACCGTACGATTATCACGTGGTTTGAAAAACCTGCTCAGTACTAGTGGCATGAACTTCAGAGACCTCGTACTCCAACATGCCTGAAACCTCCATTTTGCCCCTCCTGTAAGCTACCCAGCGAGCAGAGGAATCACATGATCGGTCTCCTTCGGACGGATCAAATCAATCTTCCTTCTTTTAACTATACATTTGAGGCCACGGCTATAGATGGTATGCAAAAGCAACGATCCGTGGCCCTTTCTGTTTGCACACTGTCCCTGCTCCATCCTTCAGTTAAACCGAGAAGCGACGAAGTAGTAGTTTTTTAGTGTCGTGTCTTTGGCAAGCGACAAAAACGATAATAATATGATGATTATTTACCATATTATTAAAACATAGTATTCATTTTAGACTTAAAAAATATGTTTACTGAAAAATTATTTTAACCGGTTGTTTTAAACTACTTGGTTTATTTTCTAAAATATTTAATTCATCCATATAATCAAGTAGATACAGGGTAACCGTGGCTAAGCCTGTATCTGGTGAAGTCTCAACAAGTTTGCTTGATTAAAACGAGGACACGAAATGACTAATGTCTCACTTGGATCAACCATGCAGCTTTTTTTTTCCCTGAACGAACAATCAACCATGCAGCTTTGGATCACCTGACCAAAACAAGATCCAGAGTTGGTGTATACACTGCAGAAAGGCAGGAGGACCTGTAGATCGTTAGATTGCAGGATGCACTTTCTCAAGGAAGATCACACAATTTTGTGAGACATCATGCGTGGCCCCGATTTTCTTTCTTGACAAGTTGTGTGAGCTTATGGTTGTGGCAGCTCTTTGCGTGCGAGGGTCCAAAGCTTAAGATCCCGACAATGATGATGAACAAGAGCAAAGCCGAAAAGAGGTTATGCCTTCTTCAGATATCTTCTTCAGAGAAGAAAAAGGAATTACGTATGCATGGGAAGGGTGATCGATCGATTGATAGGAACGGCAGATTAAATATTGAGTAGTTTTACACTGTCACAGATCACACAGGCGATGGCACCGACAGAGACATCACATGTCACCTTAAGCTGGGAAACTCTTTTAAACTGCCCCTCTTATTTTTCTTTCATATTATTTAAATACTTATATATTTTTAAAAAGTTTAACAACATAGATTAGTACATAATATATCACATCACAAACAATATAAATTTAAATATGTTTTTTAAAAATTAAAAAATATGACTTTAAATATACACATACTACTCGACGTTTACTTATTTTTTTTTACAACCTTAAAAAATCAAATTTAAACTTATATGTTTAAAATGATATATCATATTAATCTATATTATTAATTTTTTTTATATATTTAAAAGGCATATAAGTAATATGAGAATATTCTCGAGTATTAGAACCCATTCTCCTTGTAGCCTTATACATCACTGTTTGCATTAGTACTGTCGCTAGCTTCTTGATCATTCCGCCGTCAACCTTAGCTGAAGAATTCTGGTTTCTGAAGACTGAAGAATGATAATCATCGGTCAGTAGCCATCGTTTCAGGCTTGAGTATATCATCATGGCATGCTGCGAATAAGATCACACCACGTGGCACCATAGGGATCCAACGGCTATGCGTGCGTCGCAAGTTGAATGGGAATCCAGTTGCAGTCCAAAGTTAGACTGCTTTGGAACACACGATAAATACACAGAAATAAAAAAACATAGAAATACGATAGAAATGTATATGTAAAATATAGAATAAAAATATAGAAAAGACAAAACACAAGTTGTTTGGAACACAGGAATAGGATAAAATACAAAATTCTCCCTAAACAAAGCAATAAATTCAGAGAACTGTTGGATTAGTTGTGTAGTCTCTTGCTGTTATCTGTATTGACGAGCACTGGTCGTTCGGCAAAGTGAACAAAGCTGTCGAGGTCAAAGCTGTTGTATAGTCTTGGATCTATATATATTTTTATTTTTCATATTTTTTATGCTTCGGCCGGTCCGGTAGATGCGCAGGATCAAACAGTGCTTGTTCGTTCCTATTGTCAGGCTAGCAGAAGCAGCAGGTGTCCAACTTCTGCAGAATTGGAAATGCAAACTACCTTATGAAGGAAAAAATTGTCTTATGAAGAAAAAAAAATCTTTGGAAGAGTTGACAGTATTAAATTCAGACAACTATTCGATCACTAATGAGGAGGAATTTGCAGGAGATGAGCCCTGCGCTCTTTCGCATCTTTCTGCTAATTTTCATCGCCAAATAGAGGAGGTTTTAGAGTTAAAAGAGTGATATAGTGCTGGCAAGAGACAAACACCGAGAGTGGTTTCAACAAAAGTTCGTTCAGCAAGGTTTATTCTTAGCTAGCCGGGCATTCTGCTGCCTACCTGCATCGAGTTAATTAACGCAGACAATCGAGCTTAGGAGTTGGTATTGACTTAGTTTTACTGCCTGACATCACTGAACACTGGATCCCAGCATCATGTTATAAAGATCATAGTGCATTCCAAGTCCAAGATCCGAGAGCAATGATGCTTATTCTGACATATACTCTTGTGTGAAATGGACATACTCAAGTATCATACAATGACAAGCTGACAGCAAAATATCTTCAGAAATCTAACACATCTTCATATAGGCAGGAGGGGCATAAGGCATCTCCATCGCGAAAGGAAGAAGAAAGGATCAAACTAGTGCACTATCTATCCGTGAAGATGCCTCATTACAACTCATCACATCTCCTTGTTCATGAATAGTGATGCACTAATTAACAAGTAACAGGTCCTAATTGCTTATTCTTCTCCTTCAACAGATGGTAGGCCTTCCTTGAACCATGTGTAGAGTCCTCCATCCAGATGGAACACATTCTTGTAACCATTTAGGACCAACAAGTAGGCTGCTATCAGGGACCTGCCAAACTCAAACAGATGAGATGAGTTAGCCATGTGCCCAGAGGCAAATACATAGTCACCTTTGTAAAACAACATAAAATTCAGGCAAATACAGTTTTATATAATGTTGCATAATGAAATGAAACAATACAGATATTGGGTAAACGAGATAAATTGGCACTCAGATGAACTACCGCTTGGCAACTACAACCCCCCTTCTAGTTTGCATATGGCACACAGATGAACTGGGAAAGTATCAAGCATATGCTACATCGTTGACAAAAAAATGTGAAACAAATCCCCCAGTAGAAAGAAACAAAAGATATCCACACTACAGAATAAGTTTTCAGAGATTAAGAGATGATCATGGCACTACATAAATACCATATGCAAATATTAGGAAGAATAAAAATTTCACAATATGACATATTTCAAGGAATACAGAAAAAAACCTCATTTATGACAGTGGTATTAAGAAAATGTATCATAAGTTTCATGTCAATTAGAACACGAACGTTAATTTGAAAAAAAATGAATCAAGTTTACTAATAAAGAATACTAAGGTAACATAGCATACCTCGATTGCTTTCCATCAGGAAAGTTCTGTGTTGGTTTCAATGTTCCTCCTGTTGAACATGCCACAATAATCTTTGCATCTTTACCGAGTTTCTCATCAACACCTTCGTAAAGATAAAATATGTCACTGATTGCCGACTCATATACGAGTAACCATGAAGAAGAAAACAGAACAAACTACCATACTTTGTATGAACTCAGGATTCTCTTCTGTTCCAGAAAATATGCCAAAGAATGCAAATGCTGCACGTCTTGCAATATCCCATGCTGTCCATTCCTTTATCAATCTATATATTTGCACATTAACGGCGCCAGGTGGATGAGCCTGCATAAGAATGAACCCATATGGTGCATTTGCCACAAAATCTAATGAATCTAGGTGTCAAACATCACATAGTATGACAGCAACAAAGTTTGAGATACACATAGACATCATTGGAAATAACTTCGTTAACAAAATTATATCCATTTTTCACTTACTGCAAACCTTTTCTTTCCTCCAAACAAAATACTCCTATCTCTCAGTCACTTCAAAATTGTGTAAAGTACTTTTGGTTCAGTATACGATATCTAGTTCGTCAAATTTGCTAAACTGGTATTTCTAAGGAAAAAATGGCGCAAAAGATTATAATTACATATTAATGTAAAGTATAACCTCACGTCATTGTCTTAAACCTAAGAGCTGCATTATGGTGTAAAAACCGAAGATAAGTGGAGAATAACTACAACATACCTCTTTAAAGTCCGCTTCTGGCCTGACATCAAGAATTGCAAAATTGTTTTCCTTCTGAAGACGCAGTGCTTCCTTCACATCAACACTACGGACCTGCAAACCAAACAACAGAACAGAAGGAACTCTAATGTAAGCAAAACCAAACAACAGAAGGAGTTCTAATGTAAATGGAAGCTGCTTAGCAGAGAAGGCTCCCCACAGTGAATTAACATATGAAATCAACAAATCTAGGGAAAACGAGTCTCTATAATTCCAAAACAGGGCAATATGACATGGAATTTTATGGCTTCTCTACCAATATATGTGCAATACACACTCTTTGAAGAACTAAAACCAGGTATTCAGTAAGTACTTCATATATCGAGTTAATAACAAAATAGCTAACATTTGGAAATGGCAGGAAATTAGGAATTACCCGTTTTTCTACTAGCACTTGCCTCTTGATCTTCCAATCTTCTTCAGCTGTATATAAAAAAAAACAGAGCAAATTAATATCATGCACACAGAATTACCAACTGCTCCAAACCAAGAAAACAGAGAGCGTACTCACAGTACCTGGTGACTTTGCAGGCTTTGTGGCAGTACAGGTTATCTGCAGCGAGCGCACAGCTCGTGTCCGGCGGAGTTTTGCAGCCTCTACAGGACGCCAGGAGTAGCCAGATGTGAAGTCTGAGCAGGAGGATACCCTTGATGAGCAAGGAAGGTTGCTGTTCACTACAGAGCTAGCTGCAAGCATTGTGGTCATGAGAAAAAAGGAGCAAAAAGAACTATGGCGGACTCAGAGAGAATTAGAAGAGGGGTTTGCCTCTAACTCCTAAGGATGGATCCTGTAACTGAGAAGATTTTTTTTTCTGTATGGGGAAACGTCCAAGGAACACAATGGTTTTGGATGGGAGGTGCCAGCATATCTGAACTGGTGGTGGAGGTTGAGCTAGTGTTGTGATAGACAATCTGGATTCTGAACTTGAAGCTTAGCCTGACCCCACAACACCAACAATCTAGACAGGAACACTTAATAGCTGCACTTTTTTTCCCATGACATAATTTATGATGCTTGACTAAAAAGAAATATTGTTTTTTCTGAATGTGAAAATAAAAGAAAAATAGAGGATACTACAGCGACATAATTTCTGTAAAATCCAACCTTTTGTGAATGAGATAAAATCTGACTTTTATTGGTACTTAGAAGTTACCACCTACTACAAATGGGAATCCTAAGATGCCCAAACACGATGTTCTCAAAATCAACCTGACAACTAAACAAGAGTACACCAGAGGGCCGGAAAATGGAACCACTTAGACGTCTCAATCTCAATTCAGAAGACAAACAAAAGACACCATCACCAGTTCCTTGATCATCTTCAGCTCAACTCTGCTCAGTACTCACTCACTCCAGTACCCGTCGTCTTCCTTGTCCCTCTTTTCATCGTCCTCCTCGCCTTCCTCATCGCCGATTTCCATCACCGCCTCCTTGAACCGCTTGACATCCTCCAACGCCGCCTTCCGGAACATCCCAATGTCCACTGCACCAGACACCATGTGGTAACCCCTCAGCTTGAGCTGCTCTGCCGGGTCATTCGGCATGGCAAATCCGCCTAGATATGCCACATTGCCATCTGAAGCTGTCACCTTCTTCTTCCTGGCATCCAACACCTTCTTCTCGGCCTCCCTCAGTCTGGCTCGCACCTTCCTGTTCCCTGGGTCCCACAAGTACCCCATGCTGGCTGACAAGTCGAGCGGACCCATCTGGACGACGTCGACGCCATCGACGGCGGCAATGGCGTCGACCTCTGCAATGCCAGCGGTGGTCTCGACCTGGCAGATGATTAGGGTGTCGTCCTCGCAGCGGGAGAGGTAAGAGTCGTCGAGGCCGTACGCGGAGGCGCGGACGATGGGGTGGGCGGCGCCGCGAACACCTCGGGGCGGGTAGCGGCAGTGCGACACGGCGGCGGCCGCAGCGGCGGGGGACTCGATGGCGGGAAGCATGAGACCCGCGGGGCCGAGGTCGAGGGCCTTCTTGGCCCAGACGGGGCAGGCCTCGGGGAGGCGGATGACGGCCGGGGTGCGGGCAGCGTCGAGGGCGCGGAGGCAGGCGAGCGCCTCGGGAATGCCGCCGGGGCCGTGCTCCATGTCGACGACGACGTAGTCGTAGCCCGCGAGGGCGGCGAGCTCGGCGAGTGTGGGGGAGAAGGAGAGGAGGAAGATTCCATACAGGGTCTCCCCGGCGGCGAGGCGGTACTTGAGGGAGGGTGCGGCGGAGAGGAGCTCGGAGGCGGCGGCGGCGGAGATGGCCGGGGAGGACGACCGCTGCCCGCGTCGTCGCGGCAGGGGGAGCAGCGCGGGAGCGCGGCGGGAGGGGAGAGGCGTGGGGTTTGGCTTGCGCGCGAGGAGGAGATGGGAGAGGGAGGCGGTGGCGGTGGCGGTGGCGGCCATGGCGCGCGAGCCGGCGCGGCGCGGCGGAGAGGTTTGGGGATCTGCGACTGCGGCTGCCGAGGCCGGGGTGAGTTCAAGTCAGTGTGGTGGACAGCGTGGGGGCAGGGCAGTGACGTGGCGTTGCTGGTGTCACTTGCCATGGGCCTTATTGGGCCGTGCCCGCTGGCGATGGTGGCCTTTGGCCCGTCTACTTTGTAAGGCCCATAAAGTTATAAAACCTTTTAAATCTGATTGTGGATCAGAAATTTTGTGGGCCTTATCCAGATTCCAGGCCAGATATGATGGGCCCATCAGTGGAGATACCGGGGCCCAAACATCATCACCTCTCTTGCCGTTGTCTCATCTCTTCCTCTGCGGCTGAACTAGTCGCCGATCCAGGCCGTCGTGCACTCGCCGTCCAACCGGCCACCGCCTCCGCCTCCGCCTCCGCCGCTTCTCACCGGCGTCACCGTTGCTCCCCACAATCCTGGATCACCCAGTACGCCTCTCATCTGTCGCCGTCGACCTAGCTGCCTAGTGGAGGTGGAGGCGAGGGGGAAGAGACTCGGGTCCGTCGCTCCGATTTGAGACCGCCGCCGACCGACCCGGAGACGGTCCGCTCCCCCCTCGCCGGAGGCCATCGAGAACCCTGGTAAAATCTCCGCCCTAACCCTCTGCTGCTTGCGCACATCGAAATCGATCGCCGTTCGGGAGTTGTGCTAATTGATTTCGCCGGATTTCTGGGTCTGTAGCCTGTGTGTAACTTAGACGAGGAAGCATGAGGAGGCGACCGGGAATCGCAGGCTTACAGAACGCGGCGGCTACTCGCGTATGTGCACCTTTTTCTGGCTAGCTTATAATGTTTTTCTTTTCCTGTGGATCCTGAGATGAGTGTGCTCTTGGAAAGGACCAATTCCGGCTGGTTGGGGAAAATGTGGCCAAGGTCAGGACGGATGTCATGAAGGAGCAGCTTGCCACATTTCGGACACAGCTCGAAGAATTTGCACGCAAGCATAAGGTGATTCCTACTCCTGTATTCTAATTGAATTTGATAGAAAATCTTATAACACTATTCGTATGTCCTAAATTAAATTACACATAGTCGTATGTCCCAAATTAAAGTACACACAGTCGTATGTCCCAAATTGAATTACTCATAGTATGCTTTCACGATCTTATTAATTGTGGGGATTGGGATATATCAGTCGTTCTTGCATCTTTTCTCAACTGAATTCTTACAATCTTTGTACTGCCTTGCACAAATGAATCTTTTATCGAACATGAAAACATTGAAGTACTGCTATTCTCTTGATTAAAGTTGTCTAACTGGGAAATAAGGAACCTAAATAGCATATGAGTCCATGGTCAGTTGCTCAATATATACTAGTAGAACTGAGGAACGGTGATTAGAGATGGAAAATAGAGCAAAGGAAAAATGTTGGTGTTATTAAGGTGCCAGTCGATCATTATTTCTTGTGATAGATTTCACTTGTCTCATGACATCTAGTTCCAGCTGGGGTGATATTTGCAATGTTGTACTGACGTAGTGATGTTCAGTGATCACAATAGAGCTCAAATGCACAGCATATTCCAACTCTTTAGTAACTTTGTGTATATGTTGTGCTAGTGCAGAATGATATCCGTAAAAATCCACTATTTAGACAACAGTTCCATGAGATGTGTGCAAAAGTCGGAGTAGACCCGCTGGCTTCGAATAAAGGAGCTTGGGCAGAACTTCTAGGGATTGGTGACTTCTACTATGAATTGGGTTGGTGTACTTAATTTAAGCTACCTCATATGGTTTGATCCTGGAAGTTTCTTTTATTATTGGACCTCTTATGTTATGCTTAGCATCTGTGTCTATTGCCAGGAGTTCAGATTGTTGACATTTGCATAGCAACCAGATCGACCAATGGTGGCTTGATTGACTTGCTAGATCTCCGCAAACTCCTCTGTCAGAAGAGGAAAGCTGATCTTGGATCGTTAACATCAGATGATTGTTTGCGTGCGATAAGTAAGCTGAAGGCAAGTAATTTAAGGTCCAATTCTCCAGCTACATTTTCTTTGGGAATATGTGCCAGTTTTACAAGTTTGCACTCGAATTGATTGATGACACTGGTTCAATAAAATGTTATTTGATGTATCTGTTAAGTCTTCTGATCCTTCGCTTGTGAACTTTCAGGTCCTTGGTAGTGGTTTTGAAGTAATTTCTGTTGGGAAGAAAAAGCTTGTGCGTTCTGTTCCTACAGAACTGAATAAAGATCACAATGGAATACTTGAGCTAGCTCAGGTTTGTAATCGGCTTTTAATGGTGTATAATACTGCAGTATGCTTAACAAGTATGTGGATCCTGTCATAACCTTATCATGCTTACAATGAACAATTATGTGGATGGCATATAATCTAAGGTCGGAAGTCATAAAGCCCTATATATTCCACAAAACACTTAGTTTTATTCCACTAAACTAAGTTAAACCAAAGCTTTCATTGATGCCTTGCTCGATCTGTCACCTTGCCACAATATAACCATACCTGTCCAGTTATAACATCATTCACATGCAGGCTGAAGGTTTTGTCACAGTAGAACAAGTCGAGAGAAAGTTCTCGTGGTCAACTGGCCGGGCCATCGACGTCCTTGAAACTTTGCTCAAGGTAATTTCTGCTTCTGCATTTCCACTCTTAAGCAACCTTTGTGCTTCATTTCTTTGCCCAAAGAAAAGAAAAGCGACTTCCTTTGATGCAAGTTGTGTGTTGGTGATATAGAACTCTGATGAATCCACGCTTAAGCCGAATGGCAGGATTACCTTCTTTTTGAGCTATCCATGTACAAATAAATCACTTTTCGTATGTGCGTCTCCATTAACACTTATTATGACTAGACCAGAGTTGAACATCAAATCCTTTGGCATTTATATCCAACGCTTATCTCTATTACACAAACAGGAAGGGCTTGCGATGATCGACGATGGGCACAGGGACGGCAAGCGCAGATACTGGTTCCCGTGCGTCACTCTCAGTTCTGACTCGACTGGTGTCGATGCCAAGTCATGACCTGTGGCAATTGTTGTCTCCATTGTTGTCACCTGTATCCTTTTGCATTGGTTCATTTGTGTAAGTACTGAAGCACATGTGGCATGCCATTTACCAATACAGGTCTGGTAGAATCCCGAGATAGCGTTACACTTTCAGTGCTTGCAAAATTTTTACACTGTGATTCGTGCTTCAGAATTCTACAGTTCCTGTACGAAATTCTACTTGTATATAGGAGTAGTCTTGAATGTCCAATGCTAACACGGAGTAATACAGCTAGTTCCTTCGGTCCACGGGCCTTGAGCCCATGACCTCCGGACAGGTCCGGGCCGTTGACTAGTCTTCTTTAGTTTTCCACCCGTCTCCGCCTTTAAGTAATTGGCAGGAAGAAAATAAAAGGGAAAAAAGAGGCGGAAATTCATTTTGGGAGGGGAAATGGCCACCACAGAGGCGAAGCGCCGGCGCCACCGCTCACCGCCGGCCTCCACCGCTGGCGGCGGCGGCGGCGATTCCTCCTCCCCTACCGCGGCGGAGCCCGCCGACTCGCCGTCCCCGTCGATGGATCTCATCCCTGACATTGCCCGCCGCTTGACGTCCCTGGAGGATTTCTTCTCCCTGCGCGCCTCCTGCCGCGCCTACCGCGCGGTCCTCCCGGCGTCGCGCCACCTCCTCGCCTCCCAGGCCCCGCTCCTCCTCGTCTCCCTCTACCCTTCCTTGGCCGAGGCGCTCTTCCACCCCCGCCTCCGCCGCCTCCACCGCTTCCGCCTCCCATGGGGACACCACCTGCCCCCTTCCCGCTACACTCTCTTCTACGCCCACGGCTTCCTCGTCACCGCCACCACCGCCGCGAACAACTACCCGCCAAGGCTCCTCCTCCTCCACCTCTTCACCGGCGAGCAGCTCCGCCTCCCCAAGGTCCCTGCGCCCTTCTCCCGCGTCATCCTCACGGCGGACCTCCTCGTCGTCATCTTCTTGCCCGGCCGGGCGACCGTCCAGCACTGCCGCCCCGGGGACACGCTCTGGCGCGTGGCCTCCGCCCCTGCTCCCCACGTGTTCGACGATTTGATCTTCGTCAACAGCACCCTCTACGCGCTGGTCGGCTTCCGTCTTGCCACGCTCGAGCTGTCGGAGAGTTCACTGGAGCTGTCATTTCTGGGAGGAGAGCATGATGGCGCGAACAGGCCGGAGGGGGATCGATTCATGCTCGGGGAGTGTGGAGGTGAGGTGTTGCTCATCAGCGTGGAGCATGAGGAGAGGGTTATGTACCGCGTGTTCCGTTGGGTGTCTGAGAAAAGGAAGTGGGAGATTATCACCGACTTGGGCGGGCGGTCGCTGTTCCTTGGTTTGGATGGATTTGCAGCTTGCGTTGATCAAGATAATCCAGGGATTCGAGGGAATTGCTTATATGCATCTGGGGTACGCTTGGGTGAATGGCATGAGTATTCCTTGGCTGATGGAAGTTGTGATGTCTGCAATGCTGACTATCCAGGTGCACCACCCCTGAACAACAGTTCACTGATCAGACCATCAGTTTGGATCTTCCCCAGCTTGTGTTGATGCAAGCCTGAGAAGGGTTCATCCTAGATCAATGTTGAACTCCTATTGCTCAGTTGCTCACATGAGAAAAAAGAATGGTAATGCTTGATCATTAGCTTGCTTACTAGGTCATTTATGTAAACAATATATTCATATGGCGATCAGTACTTGCATCTTATTTGACCGGTCAATTGTTGTTTTGGTTGATATAATGAATACTTTTCCTTAGGATTTTGACCACAGGAGCAAAATAATTTTGTTCCCTAAATGCTGACAGCATTGCTTTATGTGCTATGCAACTTGTTGGGATATTATGAAGCTTCTTTTGCGTTTATTTCCTTTGATACTGCAGTAATAGTGAGTAAATCACATAATATATCAAGGAATATGCTAGTACCATAAGTTAATTGGTTATATTTGACTATGTTCCCTGTGCAGAATCTGGAAGTTGCATGGTTGTAACTTGTGTAGGGTAGGCAGTAGCAGAATCCTTAACCCTGTTTGTTTTGTGATTTATACAATGCTGCAAATCCTGCGGAGTTGTCACAGTTAGTTCAGTGATAGTGAGAAATAAGACCAGGAATGACACATGTCCAATGGACAATATCATAAATTATAGCTGATCATGTTTTTGATTTGTACTCCTAAAAATGACATATGCCAGGTCTTAGAACCGCTTATTTATATGATCTTTTACTCCTATAACTGTAACTTTCATTCCTAATAGAAACCTGTGGTATATGACCTCCAAATAGTCTACCCAATCAGTAGTTGGCAGCAAGCAGATGTGAAAGGGTTGGGCATGCTCTTTTCTGGTCCATCAGATTAGGCTTTATGTTTAAAGTGTTCTTCAGTTCCGTGTTTTAGGACTGCCCTTCAGTTTATTCTTTTTTGGGGTCTCCTGTCTCTTCCTTCCTTGTTCTTGTGGACACAAGACACAACTTGGTTCTCTTGTTGTTGTCCGTTTTGCTAGGTCTGTTGCTGTTTCTCTATCTTATTACAAAGTTAAGCCAGGCTTTTGCGTGCTTCCTGTGTTTCAGAACTCTTCTTATTATCTTAAAAAAAACTCTTCTTATTGACTTCAGAGGGATTTTGAACAATTTCAAGTTTGAAAGCATAGTTTGCTGTACATATGGTCCTCAAACTTATGTCTGCAATGTTACCTGGCATCTTATTTTGTTAGCACTAGTAAACATGAAGTCTGGTTACCTGCTATTCTGAAGAACTGTCTTATAACCTCTGACTCGTGCGCAGGTTTTCAAGTTTATTTTTTTTTGACCTTTTGATGGTATTTGCAATGAGATTCAGTCATGTTTACTTACTACTTGAAAGTTGAAACTAACTTTGAGAATGCTCAAAACTTCACATACTTGCTCTAGCTACTTGGTGTATAGATATTTGCATGTGTGCCCAAGAATGTTCAAGTGCAGCATCAATTTGTGCCAGGATGCCAGCTTAACGAGTGTATGTTTGCGATTTCAAGTCTGTCGATAACATACACATACACACATTATCCATTTTGGATTCCTACTGACTTTGTTCTGTAATCGCAAATACTGTACTCAACTTCAGGTTGCATCACTGGCTTTCAGGTGTTTTCTTCTAACATGTTGCTTGCAAATGGATCGCTGGATACCAACCGTCCATTCTGGATTATGCCACTTGTTTGTGTAGCTCTGTTTTGATACCTGAATTCTGATGCTTCAAAAATACTCTTTTTGTCTCAAAATAATTCAACTTAAGATAAAATATGTTTGTTCAGATTATCATATGATAGGTTAAGTTATTTTGGGACAGAAGAAAGACAGTACAGTACTATCATACTGTTTCTTTATTCACACCCGTAAGGAAGGGAGGTCCTGTACCTCTCCGGTCACTGACATGTGGGTTCACTCGCAGTCATTGACACCCTACTGGCCTACTGCTACGGAGGTCCACAGGCGGTCTACTGTGGGGTCCACCTGCAGTGGGTCAAACTGGCCTTCGCTAACTCCTTGCCGTCTTCTTCCCATCCAAACCGCAGCAGAGCTCGCGGCCGCGGCGAACACGCACACGATGCAACAGCTCGCCCTCCTCCGTCCGCTCATCCAGTCCGCTCCCCTCCCCGCCGCGCGATGCCGCGTCGGGCGGGGTCGGGGGCGAGGAGTCCGCTGGAGATGCGCGAGCGGGGAAGGCGCGGGCGGTGAGGTTGAGGGGGAGGAGGAGAAGCGGGCGGCGGCGTGGCTGAGCTCGGCTGTGGGGGAGAAGGTGGACGAGCTGCTGCAGAGGGAGGAGAACCGCGCGCTGCTGGAAGGGGTCGAGGCCGCCGAACGACGGGTGGAGCGGGCGCGCGCCGCGCTTGCCGACATCGAGCGCCAGGAGGCCGCCGCCCGACTCGCCAGCGAGGAGGTCCGCCGCCTCGAGAGGCGCCGCGACGAGGTATGATGCTGCCGCATTCAACCTGTTTGATGTTTTGCTTGCTCTGCTCGCCTCAATCAACGAACGAGTGCCCTAGCGAGTAGTGGGTCACTCATGGCCTCATGGGAGAGCCGAGAGCGACGTGGCCTCACCTAGCTGTACTGCACAGTGTACACAGTACACACGCGCGGTCCAAGCCCCACCCCAACGCGGTGATACACGCATCTGGTGGCCATAGACGTAGCATGAACCGGCAATATGGCATCACCAGGGTGTTGTGGTGCAATGCCGTGCTAGTATGGTTGTGGTAGTACTGTACTACGGTGTGGTCCTAGATGTTTTGTGACTGCCGCCTTTGTGTTTGAGTTAGCAAGTTTAATAGTAGAGCTAAGTATTGATTATTAGCCTATATTAAAACTAATATGTATAATAGGTTAACTATAAGGTTGCTTTATTTTTCTCTTCTCTCTTTCTCTCACATGAGTTTAATGTAAATATCTTGGAGCAGACTCTTGCATGAGAGCCAACACTATTTATTTTTCTTTCTCTCTCTTCTACATAAGCTTATAGTTGGCTTATAGCCCACTATTATTCTTGCTCTTGGTGTGGCTCTGACGAGCTTGAGGAATGCTCCTTAATTAGCCGAACAGTAGTACCTCACCATGTGTGCATGTGATTTACAAAATATAAATATGTAATGCACGCAAACGGAAAGATGCCTATTGGAAGACTATTGGCAGAGAATATGAAAAGCTCCAGTTATTTTCTCTTACCTATATACTGCCAAATCTATTACTCCTTGGGCATTATCCACAAGCAGGCAAAAAATGCTATTTCTGAAAGCAAACCCTGATATGCATTGCACTGCCTTACATTGAACCGACTTTTCCGTGCCATTTCACTGGATTTGATTCTTCGCAAATGCCCTTTGGATAGAAGTGCCAAGCACAATAGCCCTACAGTCAATAAATGAATTTTTATTATTTTTTGAACTTTTTAATTTTAAATTTTAAAAATAGATCATCTCAATACTTATTTCTAAATCTGAACCTTTTTGGCCGCGCTGCCCTGCTTGGCGTGACGAAACAACATTATTATGCTACCAGTAGTTGACATAACAACTTTGTCTTGTCACGCAAATGTGGATGGCGTGACAAGACAACATGGTACGTCAGCCAGAGTGGTGTGGCGAAATAACGCTGCCATGCCAACCAGAGTTACATGGCAGTTTTGTTTCGCGCGTCAATCTTGTTGGCGTGGCCAAAAGGTTCAAATTTGGAAATAAGTTTTGGATGGTTTATTTTTAAAATTTAAAACTACAAAGGTTCAAAAAATAAAAAAAAATCTTGATAAATTGGATTTTTATATATTCTTGCTTTGTCATGGCTTGTTATGCATATCCAGTTGGAGATGCACTACATAAATTAGCTATTTAATCTAGGCTGATCAGTTTGTTAAAGTTAGAAAACTAGACGAGTTTCCCCTACAAACGCTTAGCTGGATACTGAAACAAATATCCTTATATTTGAAGCTGGTTGGCGTTGATATATAAATCTAGTACCTAAGGCTGAAAATAACTGTATTTGTTGTAGTCTGTAAGAGCATCCTAAACCCTAAACCCAGCCCTTAATCAGTTTTTTGGGGTAGAGGTAAAAAATTAGATCCAGCAGGGCCCCTACCAGAGCTCTCAATTTGAGAAGCCCCCCAAATCACTCACCCGAGCCCCCAGTCCTAGGGGCCAACTCCCCAGCCCCTATCCACAGTTGGAAGGGCGCGGGAGAAAAATCCCACTGAGCGAACGTCAAGATTTCCCCTCCTGCATCCTTCCCGGCTGCTGCCATCTGCATCTGTCGACTTGTCCTCGCCTGATGCCCCCCGTCCGGCGCCTCCCCAGCCGGCGCACCCTCCCGTCCCCACAGTTTTGCTAATTCTATGCCATTATAATCTGTCCACAGTTTTGCTAATTCTATGCCATTATAATCTGACCTTAGCAAATCATCTGTGTAGTTTCCATCATTTTTCTCTGGATTTTTTTTTCATTTTACAAAATAACAATTGAGTTTCTTGCCTTCATAGCATATCAGATGCTTTGAATCCTTCCAATTGTTTATATTCTCCATTTCTGTATAGGAGATGGTTCCATGTCTTTTGAGAAAATATAAAGTACTAGTAGCATGTGCCAGATTCATGTGGTCCCATGACAATAAAGGCAGAATGATTATTAGTTGTGATATCAACTTTGTATGACAATTCATTTCTGTAATCATCAAAATATCTCTCCTTCAATAGACATGGGAAGGACATGAGTTATTTGTAGCTTGGTGTTTCCTGTGGGCTATTTCCTCTTAGTAACGCTGTTTACAATGCTGCATTACATAAACAAGATCGCAGAGTCCCAACGTGAATTGCTACAGGCAAGAGAAATGATTGATGAAGCACAACGTTCCTTGTCTTCTAGTCTTGAGGATCAAAGCTTTGGAGATGTACCAAGTGGAGATATTGATGAAGATAGTGAAAGACTGGAATCTGTAAAAGCTGCGGCAGTTTCCTCTGTAGTTGGTGTTCTAGCTAGTTTACCCATATCTTTCTATGAAGCCCACGATTTTCCACAATTATTTGTTCAGTTGTCAGTTATTTTCATAAGTTGTGCTTTGTTTGGAGTTACATTCCGGTATGCCGTTAGAAGAGATCTGGACAATGTCCAACTAAAGACAGGGGCTGCTGCTGCCTTCGCTTTTGTAAGAGGTAAAACTAGATAATGCTATTTCATAGAACTTCTCAGCACATATTCGAGCACATTGCCATTTGTTTATTCGAACTAAATTATTTGCAGGCCTTGCTATGGTGGAATCTGGGGGGCCCTTTGAGCTGAGCACTGATGCCTTAATATCACTTGCCCTTGATGGTGCAGTTAGTGTGGTTGAGAACATTTTGACATTTCTGCCTGCTGCAATTGCACTGGACTATTGTTTTAAGATGAGATTTTTGAGTCCATTTCCTACAAGAAAACAGTAGTTCCTGCAAATAATCTGTAAGGTCCATAATGCCATTTGTTGGTCCAATGATTGTAGTAAATATACCATACTGCTTATGTCTCATATTCATCATGCTAAATACTTGTGGAATCGAAAAATCATGTTGTTTATCAAATAGGTGCTTGAATGTAACAGCTGGATCTTGTCCTGTTTCTCTGATATTCTGGGATCGATAACTCATAACTCCACTATGTGCTTGAATAGACTTCCTTCTTAAGTGCCCTACACTTTGCCAGGACTGAGGCATATGGACTTATCTGTTTGTGTTTCTCCTGTACTATTGAAGTTCATTCCCAGGATATTTTTATTCCCACTTGAATCAATGCTTTGGACTATCTGTTTCATATCAGCTTTTGGTGAAATGCTGCAATCTGCGTAAACTGGTCTGTGCTTCATCAATCCTTGCCCTTATGCAAAGAGAATTCTTTACTCTCCATGGCCATACATTCTTTCTAAACAATAATCTATATTCTAATGTGCAAGCACAAGAAACATGGTACATATCTTTCTTCGGTATGTTGTATCTATCATCTACATTGATTAGTGCCTGCTGTACCAATGTTGTCCATTAGTGTTCTTCCATTTATTTCAGAATTGCTGTGAAGCAACTAGCTGCTGAACTGTGCTATAACCTGATACAGTATTATTCTGGTCATTCATAATGCGCCAAGCCGGATGGAACTGGATGACATATCATTGCATCACAAATATGGGTCCGCTGGAAGGTCGCTACTGTTGAGAGGTGGATGCGGAGCATGTATTTCTGTTCTTGTGACTTGTGAGCCTCGGCTGTCATTCTTCATCTGTCAAGCCGGATGGAACTGGACACAGCTTGATCTGTTGAAGCCTTCGGTATCATGAAGAAGATGATGAAGTGCACAGGTCTTATTTGCATACTGAATGATGGTGGTGGGGGATTGTGCAGTGAAAGAGCTTCATGAACCATCATCCGGACAAGGTTACCTTCTCAATAGTCTCTTTTATTATTGAGATGATTACATGATCAGCGCAGTATTATTTTGCTCATCCCCACTGGTTTGTTGGTGTTGACTGGTGCTTTAGTTCTGGCACAAACAACTGCACGAGGTCTGTCATAGGAACATCTTTGGATACATTGTATGTAGGGAGCTAATCAAAGATGAGAGAACTAATGAAAACCACTTCTATGTTTGCATCCTGTTATTATATCTAGAACATATTTTGTTCGAAAGCTGACCACTAGAATTTTCCAAGCTATTTCAGCCAGCTGTCTTTACTGATGTTGAATTGCTAGTCTGGATTTGCTTGCTTGAATAAGAAAGAATGTAGTTTTGATCTTAGTTCCTAAACAATATTTTGAACATATCGGGAATATGTGATGAAGGTCTATAAATCATTAACAAATTCTTGTGATTCATTAGTCTAGAGGTAGGGATGAGTGTCAGCTTGTGATTCTGACCCAGTATCATCCAGTTGGCCTACAAAATTGATATAAAGTAATCAAATGAGAAACTTTGACAAATAAAACAGGATTGAACTAATGGTCTTTGGTGTAGACAACATGGTATAATGGTATTGGCATCTAAAAGTTTGAATATTAGTAAGCAGATACATGGAACCTGCAACTGAACTTTTGCTACTACTATAAATTGCATGCCTGTGCCTCTGCCAGCTAATAGTTACTCTGTACACCTGGAGTCACCACTTGCTGATGGCATTAGATACCATAATAGGTTGCTGTTAATTGCTAACATGCAGGCTACTGCCTGTTGCCAGCTGCTACTGGCCTATGAAATCGCAGCCCACTGTCAGTGGCTAGTGTGCTATGGATAGTGTGCAAGATACTAGACAACAAGAGCAAATTATAAGCATGTGCAACTTACTGTTGAATGATAAACTTCGTGCTGCAGGCCTGCAGTGCTCAAGAATCTTTAGAGCAAGAACAGATTGAGAATTTCATCTCTTTGGAAAGCTGGAATAGTGACCATATTAGCACAGATGTCAAGTATCTCATAAAATAACGGCTTTCAATTTAAGCCTGAGTCTTGACACTTGCTTATTCTGGAACAAATCTTCGCGCTCAGTCTAATCATGTCTATATGGGAGTGCACATACTCTTCCATGCTATTTGTTATAAGTTTGCCCAGTATTACACACCAATTTAACCTGATCCATTCTGTCAGTGGGGCCCCAACTTGCACATGCAACAGGCCACATTTCGGTGGTTGGAATTTTTCTGAATCATTCCCTACCTGGTGTTACTAGTGACTGATGTTTGCTGACTTTGAACAGAATGTAGCATATGACTGTCGAAAGTGTGCTTATCTACCTTGGTGAAAGAATTTACTTCAGTGAGTCAGGCCAAGCCAGTTGCAACCAAAAGTCCATTCTTCTGTCTCCTGGACCATTCAATCATGAGACTAGTGTATTTTTATAAAACCATGCCATGCATTTGAGGATCTGAGCTACTGTCTGGCTTTCTCTTCTGGTTTCATATTGGTTCTAGAGAGATGGCTCTAAAGGTATACAGTTCATGCTGATACACCATTTGTCCGTGTATAGTGTATTCTGTAAAGTACAGGTCTTTGCAGTTTGTCACTCTTAAACAAGTGCGTTGGATTCAATTCACTATTCTTATATCTGATGAGATTACTGGTGATTTATGTTTTTATGGCACTACCAGGTGTTCAATTGGCTGAATCGGAAGAAGCATTCTAATGTTGAGTACTGCACCATCAATGAGAACAAGGGTAAGCATACCAGGATATTATCTCTTTTATGTATCACATGTTTTGTTGTTCTCATGTTGCCGATTCTTGTTTCTTTTCTTCTATTTTTTCCTGATGGAGTAGCCATGGAAGAGAAGGAAGACTCTGTGCGTGCAAGTGTGACTGAGCAAGACACTGAGGCCCTGCTGCTCCGTGATGTGCTTATTAACGGTATACTTGCAATTGGCACGCTGGGTCACAATGTAAACTCACTCTGTCCTGAGTCCTGTATTGAACAAGATGAGCCCATCATCATGTGTGATGAGAAAGTGGAGGAAGAGAAGTGCAAAGAAGAAAAGGCTGAGGCTAAAGAGGACACACCAGTTACAGCACCAAGTGAACCGGCATCTGCTCTTGAGCCTTCCAAGATGCATTCATCATCGATGAAAGAAGACAACTTCATGTGCTTTGTGAAGGAGGAAATCCTAATGCATGGCATGGAAGTGGAAGATGTTCCTAACATCCAGGAACGACCACTTCTGATGTTAGAGAAGGTGGAGAAAGTGAGAACTACACTTGCTGATCTATTTGCTGCAGAAGCATTCTCATCAAGTGATACAGAGGATAAATGTTCCCCCAAAATCATCATTGTTGCTGGGGCATCCACTTCAAAGCCTACGTCATGCATGGAGAAGATGCATCACAAGAAGCCAACAAAACCAGCATCAAAGCCGCTGAAGGCTACAAGAAAATTAAGTCGAGTATGGCTTTCTTCGTCTCTGTTTTATTTGTTAAGCCTTATAGCTCCTCGTGCTACATTATATCTTACTAGCGTGGAATTCATAACACTTTGTTCCATGGTCAGTGTTCCACATCTTACTCATATGTTTTACCATATAGCTACAACTGGAGTAAGCATTATGCATCTAGCCAGTCTTAGTGGTAAATGATCTCTGACCTGGAATGCACCTTTTTGGTTTTTGTCATCTATAAAATAAGTAGGTCATGAGGAAGATGTTGGGGAAGAAGATCCACCCAGAGCAGCTCAATGGACGTAGCGATGCAGAGGGCCCTGTCACTGCATGATGCTAGGTTTGTGGACAAGTTCTCCTTTCTCCATCTGGCAATCTACTACCTGGAGTTTTTTTTGTAAGCTGTCCGTTAAACTATACAGGGCTCAAGGCCCTTGTGTTTTGCATACGATTTTGTACCCGTTCCAAATTTTCTTGATTTTTACTTGGATTCCGTTGTTCGTAATAAAATTAGGTTAGTATCTGAGGTAGTATTTTGCATAGAATGGACACCTTCTGCCAAGGTTATATTTGTTTGTGGGTCCTGCACCTAGCATGACCCACGAATCACATTCAAGAAACTAGTCATTCGTTCATGCTACATTTCACTAGGAATAGAACATATGAATATTGTCAGGTTTAATAAGGCAGATGCAAAAAAGAAGTGAATAGCACAGGAAATGAATTTTCCATTTCAAGCTTGTCACACTGTCAAAAACAAGTAATGGTCCAAAAAATGAATATTCTATCACTTGCTGCCTCCATTTATGTGGAACTCACAAGAGAGTCTAACTGCTGCTTGACACTCTGACCTGTATTTAAATAAAATGTTATCACCTATTGCCTCTACTTATTATTGTGATCTCAAAACACAATCTATTGCTGCATATGCCTCAGAATTTTTTAAAATCTGAGCTGCCCCCTTGTTCTTCACTTTTTCTCAGAAAACCTTATAATGGAACTGATGTTAGTTTAAGTAGAAAGAATGGTGTGTGTTTTTTAATGGTTAGTGATCGGGATGTAGTGACCATGGAGACTGTGTTCTTCAGAATATTTTAAAAAGTACTACCTCCGACCCAAAATATAAGAAGTTTTAGGCTTGTACATGGTTATTAAGAAAATATGTGAAATTAAATGATAAAAGATTATGATTGGTTGAGAGAAAAAAAGTAAGTGAAGAATTTGAATGATGAAAGATTGTGATTGGTTGAAAAAGGAATGTAGATAGAAAAATTGTTATATTTAGAATGCTAAAAGTTTGTTATATTTTGAAAAGGAGAAAACAGTGTTTTCGGTGGATCCTATCATGGAACTGCCTATGGTGGGAAGAGCGACACGAGTTAAAACACATAAGGGATTAGGAAGCATGGGATCGGACTAAAACGCATTCGTCCCTGCCATGATGCAAAGCTTCATTTGAAGCAAAATGAGCACATGCCATGGTACAGTGGTGTGCAACGAACACCGCAATTCCAACACGACGTGCATGTGCTGAAAAAGGCTAGTGGACACTAGACATAGTGAGTTTAAAATCCTCTTTTGATGAAATCTATCATGAAACCAATGGTTTCGTTAAAAATCTGAACAAGTTGATGGATTTGGTCCCAACTGTAGAAAGGTTGGCAAACTCTTTCTAGCTCTTGTTTTATTGTAGGCTGGAGCTATGATGGACCATATACTAGCCTAGAGCCCGTGCGGTCAAATGAAAAACAAATTGAGTTTTTATCTTATTAAATCAATTTTAAACATAATTTTTCAATATTCTTATTGAATAAGTATGTGATTATTATATTTGATAAGAGTTAATAGTACAACTGAAGATGACTTATTAAAATATAATATAATAATATATATTATGGAATCCACATATCAGTGGTAGGGGTGGTGTGGTAGGGGTGGTGTAGGAATAGATGTCACTATAAGCATCTAGTTTTATCTTCTCTATTTTAAAATGTCATCATTGTGAAGTTATATCCATTCTATCTGCACAACACTCCACATTATCTAAAAAAATGCATAACACTCCATATTTGGAAAATGTCGGTGATTCTGAACCAAAGTCAATATCCTGATGCCAATTTTTTTGGGCTGGTTGAGTGGTTGATCTGAGAACAATTACTCTGCTTGAGGCTACACAATTTCTGGCCGACAATACGTCTTGATCAGGAACTGACTAAAGAAATTCCCTTTCACCTTTTGCAGGATTTGTTGGATCCATCCTCACGCTTCGGATTCCTTGCTCGAGAGAAACATCCATGCATATCGTCGACAGCGTTCGTTCAGTCATCTTCCTTTTGTTGTTGTTGTTAATGTTATTGTTGCCTATTCGCGCGCCAGTGATGAAGAATAGCCCTGCCTATATTTGCATGTAGTACATTGTAAAGCTACAGTTGAAGTGTCTTGTAAGACGTTACCCTTATTATTGTTGTCAATACCACGACGTCTCATCATCGTGTTCCTGTCGAGATTAATAAACCTTTATCCTATCCGTTCTGCTACCTCTCCTACTTACTCAAACTGTTTACTTATTTACTAATCCACTCTCCCTGTCTCGCCCATGGCTGGATTGGCTGCAGCTGGAGCTGCTGGGAATAAACTAGACTGGTGGTTGCAGTGGTGCTCTGCACCAAAGCAGCAGCAGCCCAGCAGCTCAGTGTTACAACACAACAAGGCGAAACTGCCAAAGCAGCAGCTTAGCTAGCGGAATGGCAGCTGATGATTGTAAGCGTAAAGGTAAGCATCAGCGCGTGAAGCTCATACCCTCCTGCTGCTTGCTGCTGCACGTTGCTGCTCCTGTCTCGCCATCGGTCGATCGAGACGGGTCGACGGCGAGACGGGGTGAGGCGATCGATACCAGCAGCAGCAATAGTGGTGCTCTCCATCGGTGGGCGCCGTGTCGGCCTTCGGTTGGTGGCCCCTCATCATGGCGGATCTGAAACCGGCCACGCCGTCTTCTTCCTCCTCTCCTCTTCTTCTTCTTCTTCTTCTTTGACGGGGCCTTCTTATGTCGGCTTCGTCTCACAAAGGCAGATAACTTCACATGAAACAGTTGAGATACACTTTAGAATACAGTGATAAGGGATGTAAAGTTTTAAATTTAAGATTACGTGTTTAATTCTTAACACGTTTATAGACCCTTGTTCTTTTCTTTATATAGCGGCAACCGTTCTTAAAATTTGAATTTTAAAGGTTTTAAAGTTTTTCACTAATGTTTATTTTTCAACATTGACATTTAGGTCACTAAAAACACATATAAAAATTTTACTATAAATTATAATAAATTATTTTTTTATATGTTGTATGAGGTATTATTCGTATTTGGCCAAAATGAACACGGCAATAGTTTATAGTTTCTTCTTAGTTATTGGACAACCCTAAGATCGAAAGTTACTTCCGATGCAAACGGAGACTTGTGAGTTGTATGTTGAGTGCCGCACTGATCGACGGTCACTGCCACTAAACTGATGATGGATTCTGTTTCTATGGTAACAGAGGGGTGACGATGATGCAGCACTGCTTTGTGCGCTTCCCAAACGCAAAGATGTCTTCTGTCGCGAAACAAATTAAAATCTCTTCATGTGTTATCTCTCTTATGTGCAAAATCTCTCCATGTTTATCTAACTTATATGCCAGTAGTACCTGAAAGTTCATAGTTTTCGAGCAAATGGTTCAGAACTGCATATCGACTTCTCCTAAGAATGGTTCAAAACTAGTACCACGTTCTTCGCATACAGTAGAGTAGCAGACATTGAGCTGTTAGTTGGGCTGTATACAAGCCCAATTACATCAAACAAATTGATGGGCTGGGCCAATCTTAAATTGGAACAGAAGAACATGAACCTAAGATTGAATGCACGAATTATGGGGATTTTTAGTCTGTTTCTCCTCGTTTGTCTTTGATTTATCAACTAGTTAGAGCTGACCTAGACGGTTTTTTTACGTAATCTATTTTCTTGTCTTTGGCTTTTAGACCACGAATAATATAGATATAAATTTATAGCTGTAAATTAGTTTTTGTTGCTTGACTTGCTTGCTTCGTTCATATTTCTACATTTTATCAGTCGTAACTCAGCTGATCAGAGCCATACCAGCCCCCTTCAAACATATATCTTGAGTTGATTTTATATTATAAATTACCTGGATTTTCCTCTTCCATTAGTACACATGTTGAGCCGCCCATATAGAGTATAAAAAATCATGAGCATATAGGGACGAGGAAAAACTCATAAAAATAGCAAAGGTTCATTAAGTCAATAATTTGGGGTTCAAACCGTTTAATCTTCCTTTATTTTCATGTGCTAGTTTTTTTCCTTATCCTTACCTGAATTAAATTGATTCCTATAAAAAATCTGCAGAATTATATAAAATCCCTGCATTTCAATCAATGGCTGAAAATTGCATGTATTTTTTAAGAATTTCAAGGATCAAATTGCCGCGCGAAAATTGTAGATTTAACTACTTAATGTTGTGCTAAATATTTATTTCATTTTTTGAACAAGAAGCCTATTATTCTCGGAAGCTTTGGTATATTTACACTTTCTCGAGATCCCCGCATCCAAGCCGTCCATCTCGATCTGAACGGTACAAAACGTGTCACGCCTCTCCATCCACCTGTCACCTCTACCACTAGCCCCCACCCCACCTCCCCTCTTATAACGCATCGCCTTCCCTTCGCCATGTCCGTCTCCGTCTCCGCCGCCGCCGCCGCCGCTTTCCCCTCGCGTCCCCTCCTCCTCCGCACCCGACGCCGCTCGCCGCCGGCGTATAGGGTATCGGCGACAAGACGCAGGACTCTCCTCCGCTCCAACCCCCGTCTCGTCGTCTCTTCCTCCTGCGCCGCGATGGCCACCGACGGCGCCGCCGCCCCTGCCGCGGCAGGGTCGAAGAAGAAGGAGCTGCTCATATTCGACGCCGAGGAGGACCTCGCGGTGTCCCTGGCGAAGTACACGGCGGACCTGTCGGCGAAGTTCGCCGCCGAGAGGGGCGCCTTCACCGTCGTGCTCTCCGGCGGATCCCTCATCAAGAACCTCAGGTGATTTTGATTGATTGGATGCCCGCGCGTTCCCCCACAAGATATCGGGGCGTTTCTTCCTCCGGTTTTATCGGATGGCGTAAGGAAATCTCTCGCTTTTTGGTTGGTGGTGGCGCAGGAAGCTCGCGGAGCCGCCGTACCTGGATTCGGTGGATTGGAGCAAGTGGCATGTGTTCTGGGTGGACGAGAGGGTGGTGCCCAAGGACCATGAGGATAGCAACTACAAGCTCGCCTTGGATGGGTTGCTCTCCAAGGTATTCTCCGCGAGCTCTGGATTTCTTCCTCTTTCTGCAACTCCTTGTTCTAGTCGTCGTTTCGGCCTTCTCCATGATCTGCTCGGGGCATCGGGCTATTGGGGATCATAATATTTTGTGTTTTATAGTGATGGAAATTCATTCAGGTATCGAATTATGGTAATGCTTGGTTTAACTGGAGATGAAAACAAAGAACTATTCCCGCAAAAAAAAAGGAAAAAAAAACAAAGAACTATTGTGAAGAACAGATTCAGGTTTTCAGACTTATGGGAAGTGATTGCATTGATATATTTTCTATAGTGTAGTGTTGGTCTGTAACAAAAACACTAGCGCTTCTCATCCAGCTTTACAGAACCTCTACTGCTCTCTCTCATTTACCAGCATAAGCATTTTGATTCAGCAATGATGAATGAAACACTACATTCGACTGTGGGCAGTGGGGTTTTATAATCTTCTGGCCTGTATCCATGCTCATTTTTTCTCATATATGTGTCGAGCTCTCAAAATATACCGTAAAATGAACTATACTGGTGTTGGACAATTGAATCATTAGTGTCTGCAACTGTGAATATTTAGGCCATAAGTTGTTGAAGTGGCGATGTGCATGTAAATTTCTTTGCTGTGTATTCAGAAGTACTCCACTTAACGAGGTTCTTCATTCCGAATTTCTAGGTCCCAATTCCTACTGGCCAAGTTTATGCTATAAATGATGCCCTGTCAGCTGAGGGAGCAGCAGATGACTATGAAACTTGCTTGAAGCAACTTGTCAAGAATGGTGTGATTGCGATGTCGCAATCGACTGGGTTTCCTAGGTTTGATGTCATGCTCCTGGGAATGGGCCCTGATGGCCATATTGCATCTCTCTTCCCAGGCCATCCTCTTGTTAATGAGAACCAGAAGTGGGTCACCTACATCAAGGATTCTCCAAAGCCACCACCCGAGAGAATTACGTTTACATTTCCCGTGATCAACTCGTCTGCATATGTCGCGATGGTGGTCACTGGAGCTGGTAAAGCTGGGGCAGTGCAGAAAGCACTTTCAGACAAGCATACTTCGTCTGATTTGCTGCCTGTAGAAATGGCTGTACTTCAAGATGGGGAATTCACTTGGTTCACTGACAAGCCGGCTGTGTCAATGTTACAGAACAAGTGAAGTCCATGATGATCAAAGCTTACTGTTTTTTATCTTAAATAAAGATCAAGGGGCCTGCATAGTTGCATTCCTCCTCTATGGATCACTTGTAAGGAAAACCTGAGCATTTATGTTGTGTATTGTTCAGAGCGACGTGCCTGAGACACTACTGGTTTCAGCTTAGTAAATAACCTTTCCTGGCCCTTGCTCAAGTGTCTATGTTTGTTAAATTTGCGCTGTTAATAAACCGGATTGATCAACTTACCTACATGTGTTGCATATTCAGACAGAGAATTCATTTTGTGCATGTTCTTCATATTCACGGTTTCAATTAAGACACAGAATTCTTTTTGTTTACTGATTGAAGTGGTGCCAATGCTGCTGGACAAAGTGAGGTAAACTGTGATACAAGCTTGGAGCATCTATTTTGAACAAGGGACCCAGAGGACCTGCATAGTTCTGCATTATTCACTATTCGGAGGAGAGTCTTATTCAGAGTATGTCTTACGAGTACCTTCAGTTTCCAGTTGTGTAAACAATCTCATTTGGGTTTTGCATTGGAAATATTTAGATCAACTGTCACTTTTCAATACCTGTAATTTTTAGTTTATTCTGTTATATTGTTCCATCCACAGACAATGCATATCTTTTTACTGCATTGCACACTTCAGATCGGCAACAATTTTGCTCTCGTAGTTCTGCTTTCAGCTGCCTGTACATCGCAAGGGGCTAGTGATCATTCAATTTTTAGAGCCTGCAGTTTGCTTATGCATAGGTAGTTTACAGGATGATCTGTAAGATTTATATTTTCAGGCCGTACTGCACGAGGATGAATTTACTCAGGCAGCAGCCTAAATGGCTGTACGTTCAAGGCCGGGAACTCGGAACTGATTAGCAACATGGCCTTTCTACCCAACATAAATCGCGCATTAGTTATGCTGTCTGATACTGACCTCAGTAGTACATTTCTGACATGTAAATTTTCATAGACATATTCACATTTTGAGCACTTATAACATTTTGACCCGTTGGCAAATTTGTTTGAGAAGGCATCCTTTGTAAGGAATTTTGGAGGAATTTCACATCTTGAGCCGTAAGGTATTTTGGTGGGGAATTTTGGAGGAATTTCACAAGAATTGAACTCCCTCTCGTTACTAATATTTGACGTTAGGAGTACTAATCCTAATACTCTAAGCGTCAAATATTGTTAATAATATTTGAAGTTGGGAGTACTAATTCTAATACTCTCAACGTCAAAAAATATTGTTGACTGGAAGAAGGGATTTCTACGGAAAATCTATAAGTTCCATAGGAACCTTAATCATATGATAACTGAACTAATTCCTTCGTTTCATAATGTAATACACTTTGACCTTTTAGTCAAACATTTTAAATTTAACTAAATTAATAAAAATATATAATATTTAATTTGCTGCTATAAGAGTTGTTAAATTTCTTTTTGAACTTAGTTTTTGCCGCTATAAGAGTTGTTAAATTTCTTTTTGAACTTACTTAGAGTGAATTTAACTTGAAAAAAATAAAACGACTTATAATATGTAATGACGAAAAAGTAATTTCTAAAAATGTTATAAATTCCATATATTGGGAAGGAGCCCTGGGCGGCTAAAGTCGCTCATGATTTGGCAGCCCAACCGGGGTGGACACATCCAGAATGAATGCAGGGAGATCTCGACCGCACCGCCCATTTCGGCCATTTGCGCACCCCATGGTCCTCCATCTGCAACACGCTCCCAGCAGCGGCAAAGAACGTACCCAACCAGCAGCAACACATGATTCCATGAGCTGCTCCAGTGAAAGCTTCTGCTACCACTCTCTAGTTTGCAGCAAGATATAATCCTGTGTAGGGATCTTAAATTCTGAGAAGCAGTCCGTTGCTACCACTTTTTAAGTTAGAAAAATATCGTGTAAAAACAAGTTAAATGTTGAAAACCTGTAAAAAAACATATCTAAAAATTTTGAAAAAAATTATTAAAGATAGATGTAGATATAAAATACATTCTCATAAAATCTTAAATTTAAATTTAATTTAATTTGGGGTAACAAAAGACAAATTTTGAATAAAACTTGAGATTTGTTTCATATTTACACTTATCTTCAGTAATCTTTTTCATAAATTTACAAAAGTTTATATTTACACTTTTATCTTCAGTAATCTTTTTCATAAATTTACAAAACTTTTGTGTATGATTTTTATGAGTTTTTAACACTTAGTTTGTTTTAATCGGATATATCCTTCTCTCTTTTGCACCAATGCACCAAGATATATGCCTGGTTTAGGAGCTTAATATTAACTTAACAGTAGACAACTTATGAGAATTTGGAGAAGTTATAAAACCCAGCTTCTCACTTTTATTTTATTTTCTGGATTCTGATTGACTGCTTGTGGAATTTTTTTATTCTTAAAAAAATTGCAGCTATCAAAAGCTCTTCTAAACAGATCCATAGTACCTAACCTTACCCAGGTTCACGTGAGTTGTGAACTCCTCTCGAGTTTCACATGAGCTTGGAAGCAAAAGACCATGGCCTAGAATCTAGGGCACTCTTCAAAAATCAAATATTGGCCATGTTAGAGCTCATCATGGTGTGGAATGGAAGGCTTTTTGTTCGGATAAATAAAACTGAAAGATTCAGAAGCCTGATCTGTGGGACACGTTGCTCATCACTGCATGAGGAGCTCTGTCGTTGCTGCTGTTGGGTTCCCCACAAAATTACTCCGATTTGTATCCTTTTGCCGCCATCTTGAACTGCATGTTGAACTGTCTCATGTAAGATTATATTAAATTTCTTGGTGTTGCAACTTGCAAATGGTGATTGAACTTATCTGTCCAAATTTTTGTGTGATCTAAGCAGGATGTATAGAGAATCGTTGACATGTGGTAGCAGAAGAGATCATAAGATCTTTCAGTTTTTTTCGCAGCCATCGATAAAGAGACGAGAAGGGTAAAGGTGTTCGTCAAAGGTGCGACCAGTGCAGAAAAAAATTGGGGTGGTTATGATTGCCGGGCAGACCTGACTGATCGATTTGCTTTTCTGTTATAAGTTTTCGTGCTACTTTGGGCTTGCTTTAGTCTAACCATGCGTATTAAATTTAAACCAAAATTTAGCTACGTAATAACTTGAATATGAAATACATATGTGAACTTCTGAAGAAATTTGCTGCCATTACATGAGAAACACGCACTTTATTATCATACATGGTTGCGTATGGTTGTTAATTTGGCTGCATCCATGAAAGATTTTGACGACTCGTTCAAAGAGTCGGTCCACGCGAAATATTCTCCTATTTTTTTCTTCGTTTTTTCGGAGCATCTTTGATCCGTTGACAAAGTGAGATTTTCCACGAGCTAAACGTGTCAGGTCACAAGTCAATCAGTGTTGATCACGCCCATGCCATAAATTTTATATACTCTATAGTTCATACGTCCATTGACCTACCTGAAATCAGTGCAGGATTAGGTTAGAAAAAAAGGTTAATTAGTGGTTGGGATTTCAATGGGCTTCTTCTCCTGGATAAAACCGTGTGGATTTGGTCCACTCTGAATGGTTCACTCAAATTTAGCATTGCAAATACACACCTTTTAGACAAATATTTAGACCAATAATAGTCTTACCAAATCTCGCATGAATTGAGTTGAAATACACTCAAGTAGATGCATATAAAAATCAAAAAATAAACACGCTATTAAAGTAAGAACAAATTTTCAGGATAACTAATCCAGTTTCCTTTTGTCCTCTACAAGCTAAGCTAGTTATTTTGACAAACATAAAATTTACCAAAAAAAAGTTCAAGAATGTATCCCCACTTTAAATTTTTCTACAAACTTACCGAATTCAAATCAAAAGTACAACCAGTTCTATTCCTATCAAAAATTCTTTGGAACTATATGATTTCCATCCTCTACTTGTTGGTTTATAGGTTATAACTAAAATTGGGAATTTCAAAACATAATGAATTGATTTTAGAATATATTTTTTAATGTAAGCTATTATCCAGACTTAATAACTTTTGCAAACCATTAATAATATATAGACCTAGAAGTTCTACCTAAAATAATAACCCGTTGTACGATACTGTATATACGTATATACAGTACTATAAATGTAAAGATAACCAGTAACCTATATATCAGTGAAACCGTATGATCTGCGTCCGAGCCCAGCCCAAAGCTTCAAACGGATGAACAGATCCACCACGGATGTGGTGGGCCCACACCGCCAGCTTCGTCACTGACACCTCGGCCCCACATGAAGGACAGGACAGTGGGTCCCACTTGGCAGGCCGGAACAAGACCCCGTTTAAACGCGCACGGCACCCACCCACTCCTCTCTCTCTCTCTTTTGTTTGTGTGGCTTTATTGGCGTCACATGCGTCTCTCTCTCTCTCTTCGCTTACGAGCTTAAAGAGACAACAAGTTAAAGCCGAGGGGGAAAAAACGATTTTTTTTTTAACCGGCGCCTCCTCTTTGCGCGGCGACGCGGCGTGCGCCGGCAGCGAGATCCTGCGGCGGAGGAGGGGATGGAGTGGTGGGGGCCGGGGGAGTGGTGGCGCTGGTAGTGGCGGGGAGGGGGAGGAGAGGAGGGCAGTGGTGGTTGGGTTTGGGGAGTTTGGTGGGTGAGAGAGGGGAGGGACATGAAGGCGCTGCGGCGATCCAGCACCTCGTCCTCCCCGTCGTCCTCGTCCTCGTCGCCGACGGCCGCGTCGTCCCCGCCGTCCTCGTCGTGGATCCACCTCCGGTCTCTGCTCGTCGCCGCGGCGTCGTCTTCGTCGTCGTCTTCGTCTTCCTCGGCGGCGGCGGGTGCGGCTGCGGCTGGGAGCTCCGTGGCCATGGTGTCCGCTTCGGCGGCTGCCGCGTCGTCGTCGCCCGCTCCCGCCCCTTCCTCGCCGCACTCGGATCGGTGGGTTTCTTCTCCGGATTGGTGAAAGGAGGAGTAAAAATGCCTCCTTTTTAGTTCTAACATAATAGTCCTTTCCTCTTGGAAGCTTTTGATCTGCTGCTGTGGAGTCTGGCCTAACTTGTTCTGATCTAATCGGTGGTCTGAAGGCTGCATAGGTGCTCAAGTTATGGTTTTTGTGCGCTTCAATCCAATCAAGTCTTTGGATTTCAGCTTAGAGTGCAGTAAAACGTTAGAGTGACAGCCTGGCTTGATTGTGTGCACTAGCAATTCCTGCCTCGTGCAGGAAGGTTGCGGGCCTGCAATCCAAACTGTGGACACCGGATTGTGAAGAGCGAAACGATTATGTGTTCAATCTGTTGACATGATAGTATGATTCAGTTTGTTGACTCGGAGAGATCACGGATTCTGTTGCAGAGTGGTCTGCTTACTCTAAAGGTGCCTTTTGCCTAAGTTCGAGTCTGAAGCTTTTGTCATAGTTTTAGTGGCAGTGTTAGTGCTGAATGTAGCTTGCACAATTGCCTCAAGATATGTTGATGTTGATGATGTGATGCTGTTGGTGGTTTGAACAAGGGGCAGCTTGCTGCTATTTTGAATTATGTGCTTTAGGTTGTTGGATGACGTAGTATTTTAAGAGCTTGGAGGTGACCCTGTCCCGTAAGGTAGCAAATGTAGTTTCTAAGAATAATAGGGGGTGCTTTATGTTTCCTTTTGGTTTGGGAGTGAAGCTGTGGCACTGTAAATGCTACCTAAAAGTTTGGATCTTCCATGAGTTGAACAGTTTTGCTGACCTGAATAGGTATCATTGTAAATCACAAGAGTTTTGAGATGACACACCTCCAGTTTTTCTGTGATCTGCTCGTGTTCCATAGTTACCTCTTGTCATGTTTGCTTTCAACTTATTTGTTCACTGATCTAGGTGTTATATTGAACTGCATGTTGACTATAATGACTGCTTTTCATAGCCTGGGGCCTCAGATAACTCATAACTGTGAATCATTGCCTAGAAAATCGTTTAATGTGGTAATTTTTTCTTAGCCCAATTACCAAGTTGCTCAATAGTCAATACCATCACAAAGGTTACTGACCTGAAAAATGCTATCAATTTCATCCACAGATTCGATAGTATTGTCTGATTTATGCCTCTTGATCAATGTATGTATTATTCAGCTATGTATTTTTTTAGATAATGGATAAAATTGTATGGTTAGTTCAAAATATGGTAGACCATACTGCTTGATTAAGAATAAGTTCATCCTGCGGATAACGAATGTATTCTTGACACTGCACAATTATGTTCTTAACAGCACTTTGAAACAATAACTAGGAGGAAGTTTTTCAGTATCATGTTTGTTTCGTGAATAAATTAATACCTTTATATCTGTCTTTTATATGAATTTGTTTTATATCCAACCTTTTTGTGTGCATTCAAATTATATGTGAAGTTGGATTTATGAGGACTCAAAGCATTACATCTTTGGATGCTGTAGCTTAGAGAGTATGTTAGAGATGGTATTAGTTAGTCTGTCAGTTGGTATGGCAGTGTTATCTCTTATTGATCTATATCTTTCTTGTTGCTCCACTTTCTAAAACTATTCTCTAATCTTCTTTCAGGGGTGGAATAAAGTCTCCATGGTCTCGAAGGAAAAGAAAACGAGTACTTTCTCGTCAACAATGGAAAGGTCTGTTTTCTGCTAATGGAAAACTTCGTGATCGAGGAAAGAAGTTTCTGAAGAAAGTTCGCAGCGGGGTAAGTTTGATTATCCATTTGCTTAGATATCCTGCATGTGTTTACAGGAATACTTGCTTATCGTTTTGTTTATAAAGATTTAGGCATATATATTAGTGATATTGGAAGCATGTTCTGCATCTTACAGTCTAATTAACATACTGATCTTTCTTTTTCCTGTTGTGTCAGGGCATCGAACCAGGCATCAGGGTTGAAGTTTGGCCCTTCCTGCTAGGAGTGTGAGCTTTTTAATCTCTTCTATGCTTCTAGTAATTCGTAAGCTTTCATTTCTTTGACCAAGTTTGAGGTCACAGCTACATACACGGAGACTTCCCATAGCACCTAATTGGTAATGTGACCACATAGGGTGTGCATATTTTGTTGTAGCTCTATGGGCTAGGGTCCTTCGTTACTGTTTCCCATAATGAAAAGATTTAGGATTATCAGTTACAGGAGATAGTTCTTCATGACAATATAATACACCATTTTTAGTATTTGAATCCAGGATAATTAATACCTTCATACTACCTCCGTCCCAAAAAAGACTTCATTTCTGAGTACTCGTCCAGGTGCATAGCCAGAAATGAAGCCTTTGTGGGGCAGTTTTGCTGGATGTGATAAATTGTATGGTTGTTGTCATAAAGTCTGTTCAGATTGTTGTGTTCTGTCTAATGTATTCTGTCTTCAAACCAAGAGAGATTAACCCTGTCAATTCTTATGTGCAGCTATGATTTAAATAGCACTGAAGAGGAAAGGAATGCCATCAAAATCAAGAAAAGGTATTATATTAATTGCTCTGAGAAGCTGTTCAATTTAAGTAGGATTGAATAACATTTTGCTCAATGTGCTGTGTTTCCATCAAGCTACACTAAAAACCCAAACACTAATATGTAACATAGCAGAAGATCACCAAGTAGTTTCAGAAGGTCAATATTGTTATTTTACAATCGCCTAAAGAAAATGGGACTATGATATTCTAAATGCGATTAATATAATTTCTAATCTGATAAGAATTTGTTGATTGATGTGGCTTTTGGTTCAGGAAAGAGTATGAAAAGTTGAGGCGACAGTGCCAGCAAATTCTGAATTGCTACAAGGGCAATGGGCTGAAAGTAATAAATGAAAATAATGAGGAGTGTTCTGGTATAGAGTTTAGTGCTGAAGGATCAGAATCACCTTCTTTTGAAGATGTCAATATTGCAAGGGCTTCTGTATTACTTGAGGAACTGAAGCCTGAATCTGAGCCTGAGCAACCAGATAACTCAATGTGTGCTGTTACAGAATGTATGGAAGAAGACACGGGTGAACTAAATTGTTTAGATCCTTGCATAGCAGAGTCAGAATCTTCTGATTCTGAATCATCTGATGAAGATGATCCTGGAAGGATATCTATGTCTGGTGAGGAAAATTGTGATCCAGATCCTAAATTTACCAGGACTACTTCATTCAAGGCAGACTTTTTTAGGTCTAGCAAAACTTCAGAGGATTTTGCCACGTGGCAACGCATTATAAGGTTGGATGCTATCCGAGCAAACACAGAATGGATTCTGTTCTCTCGCAACCAGGCCGAAATTTCTAGAGAGAGAGCTTTGCAGTGTGCAGAATCTGTTGGGTTAAGAGATTATGACCATTTAGATCCCAGTATGATTTATCATGCTGCTCGATTAGTGGGGCTTCTTGAAGCATATGCGGTCTATGATCCAGAAATCGGTTACTGTCAAGGTATGAGTGATCTTTTATCTCCAATAATTGCAGTGATGGAGGAGGACGATGAAGCATTTTGGTGCTTTGTGGGTTTCATGAGGAAAGCCAGGCACAACTTCAGGCTTGATGAGGTTGGAATAAGAAGGCAGTTGAAGATTGTCTCTCAGATTATCAAACGAAAAGATTCGCACCTGTACAAGCACCTGCAGAAGCTGCAAGCCGAGGACTGCTTCTTTGTGTACAGAATGGTAGTGGTTCTCTTCAGGAGGGAGCTCACCTTTGAGCAGACCGTATGCCTTTGGGAGGTTATATGGGCTGATCAGGCGGCAATTCGTGCCGGCATTGGAAGATCCACCTGGGCAAAAATAAGGTTGCGTGCTCCACCAACCGACGACTTGTTGCTTTATGCCATTGCGGCTTGCGTCCTCCAGAGGAGAAAGCTGATAATCGAGAAGTATAGTAGCATGGATGAGATATTGCGAGAATGCAATAGCATGGCTGGGCAACTGGACGTCTGGAGGCTACTCGACGACGCACACGACCTGGTTGTTAACTTCCATGACAAAATCTGATCTGAGGGATGCATTTCTCTTTGTTCTTGCGGTAGAACAAACATAGACCTCGACATTTTTTTGGGGGGGTTTCTTTGCTGCCTGCTGAAAAGTGTTATGTTCCCTGTAGCTCGTACCGGCATAGAACATTAGAACCCACTTCTAAGTATAGAGATTGTTGTAACTTAAAAGAGTGAGGACTCGACTTTCCTCACATACGAAGATCAGCAATACTGCTTGATGTCACTGAGGCTCTTCAGACTACTACTATTCATTGTTTAACCTGTTATAGGCACGGACAGATTTTTCATTGAAAGATATATCTGTGTATGCCTGTTTGGTCTCATGGTCTGTCATATTGTTATCTTCAATAATTTGGGCTTTGTTTGGGATGTGGGAAAAGTTTCTTGTTAATGTGGGAATTAAATTGTTTCATCTGAAATTCATGCCTCTAAACATTTGGCTTCAAAACGCACCCTTCTGTTTCTTGTTTGATACATGGGACTTGGAGCAGCATGGCAATCAAATTCTAGCCTGACAATCGTAATCCTTTAAGCAGGAAATCTTGGTAACAAAACCATGCAAATTTGAGTTGTCCGATGGCGTATTTTGCTTTGAACTCTATTATTCTGGAGTGTTTTCCGCATGTTCAATTATATACTCAAGTTTGACTTTTTTAATAAGTCAAACTTCTTTAATTTTAGATTTATAGAATAAATGTAGCACTATTTTTAACATTAAAACTAAACAAACATAGTCTCAAAATACGTTTAATGTTGGATTTAGTAAAATTAATTTGATGTTATAGATATTGCTATATTTTTCTATAAATATGATTAAATTTAAGAAGATTTAGACTTATAAATGAATCGAGAGAGTACCTTTTCAGAAATTAGAACATGTTAACCCGGCTTTTTGAAGAAAGCCCAAAACATGCATACAAAGTTCTTGCAACGAAACAGAAAGTAAAACACGAAACCAAGCAGGCGCAGTTCAATTATATACTACTTAGCAAGACATTTACCAGTTCTCTTTTACCCTGATTAACAGAACTGTTTTCAATATTACTATTAGTGAGTAGAATTGTAGCCTGGTTAAGGTTAACCGAACTATTTCCCCCTAGTATGTTCTTTTTAATCTTTTGAGAGCATAGACCGTCTATTTGTGATGTGATTACGTATGTGCATCCATGGATACAGCGGTATGATGTTTTTTTACCTTCCATTATTAAAAACAACCAGCTTGTTAAATTTGTCTCGTTCACATTTTTTTATTAGTAAATGCATCCTATTTATCCAAATTCTGCAGTTGTTCCACTCGCATTCATAAGTTCGACGTTCATCTTAGAAATTCAACATGAGACATATTTAGTCCTCGCTTGGAACTTCAGATCTAATTTCCTATTATTGTTATAATTAAATAAAATAATTGTTGAGAAACTATGAATTTCCAAATAGTGCCTCCCGGGGACACCCATTTGGGAGTACTACTCCATAAACTCAAGGATCTACCATAGGGGTTAGTGTCAAAATTTTGCCAACCTATCATACAATACATGACATCTCAAGTTATCCAAAATTTAGCAATAATACTACTTCCTCCGTCTCACAAAGGTGGTCATTTTACACTCACAAAATGCCCTATAAAGATTGTCGTTACAGCTTTGTGGGACCATCTAGTACTCCCTTTCATTCTAGTCCACTAATTTGAATTGAATGCATACGCATTAATTTACTGTTATTTCTCAACTACTTAGACCACCTTTGATAAAGGAGGGCAAATTGGTAATTTACATTGTGAGCTAATTTGTCATGAGTCTTCATGAGATGTTTGATACATATTACATCAACAGATTTATAATTTTGTATAAAATAAAGAGGAGACAGAGGGAAAATGTTTCATGCATATAAACTATAAAGCGTTGTTTCTAAAATGTTGAAAACCGGGTGAAACCCATACTGAGAGACTTCCTTAGTTTCATGGACAGCTTCTTCGTTGCTTTATGAAACTGTGGGACCGATGGGACAAAAACAACTAAAATAACATACGAAATGCGATGAAACTATGCAATGAGAGAGAGACCTGTTTCATTACCTATTTCATAGCTTTGGAAACTAAGAGATAAAATCTTGCGTTGAGATTGGCCTAATCCCTGGAACATCAACTTTTCTAGGACGGTGGAAGTAAGACTAATTCCAATGAAAAGTTTCGTATTGATATTTTCAAAAACAGTCACATAAGCATAAATGAAATGAAATGTGTTTGAAATTACCCTTCCTAAGATTGTCTCCAACAACAATACCCAAAATACAAGACACATTGTTTAGGTAGCGTTACAGGCAAAAGATTCAATACCCATTTGTTGTCATCTTCAACAATAAGACTCAAAAGATAACTTTTTTTATAAATTGGTTTTCAAGAGAGAGGATACTCTTATTTGTGTTATGTCTCTTCTGATACTTAAAATGAGTCTCTCATATAAATACTTTGTTGGAGTCTGATATAACACTATCGGTGACCTATTTTGAATTTTGGTAGCCATATAGGTCTCCTGTTGGAGACAGTCTTTCATAAGATCAAAACACATTTAATTTCATGACTCATGAAGAGTTAATATTCGTGTATACAAGTTTTCATCCAGATAAAACTGGTTCTCTCTATTCTTTAATATCATGTCATATCATTAAACAATATTACGTGACATACTAATTAATGTACATAAAACCTCATGAAACTTTCCACTGGAATTAGCCTAATAACTTATCTTACATTTTTTTCTCTAATCCAAACTTTAACTGTCTCATTTTTTAAAGCATGCTTTTAAAACTATTAAATAATATATTTTTGCAAAAAAGTCTATGTACAAGTTTTTAAAAAATTTAAATAAATCATTTTTTTAATTTTATAATAATTAATACTTAATTAATTAATCGTGCGCGCTGAAAAACTCCCTCCCAACCATCCAAACGAATGGGCCCCAAGAGTTTAATAACAAATACTGCTGCCTTTATTTTAAAATAAGTGCAGATGTATAGTTTAAATTTAAAGCGAGTACTAAGCATTTCAAAACAAGCCTCAGCTTTCTGCTAAGTGCTAACAGTCTATCAAATTTATGATTGTTCCTCCAAGAGAGTATACTGTACACGTTTCGGTTGTCTTCCTTCTGCCGCATGGTGGATTGCCCTGAGTGACAAGACGAGGAACATATCAAATCCTAGTATGATGAAGCATTCTTGGATGTGACTGATCATGCCTGCCTAAGATAAAGCTCTCCATGTTGGGGTAGCCACAAGTTGCCGTAGGGCATAACTTTGCTGTCGGCTTGATATTTCTAAACGGCTCTCAAATGTAGCGTACAAAATGTCATGGCGTATTTTTTTTTAAGTAACATGGAAATATTTCCATGGAAAACATATGTATTTAATTCCTTTTATTTTCTAACCTTTTAAATATAATTTTAAAAATAAACTCCTCTGAGTATATCTATAAATCTGAACCATTTTTCTATAACGTCCTCCTACTCTAATATACTGTGATGAAATAATATCGTTTTTAAATAACTTGTAGCTGAACTATTCATCCTCAAACATTGATCTCTCATTTTAAAAAACAAAAATACTTAAAAAATACTATATTATCGAAGTATATTGTATCTTAAACGCAGCATAAAACTTCTATTTATTACAGTAGCGATAAAAAACAAACACGTTATAGTCTGCACTAACAATTATTCGAAAATGAATCAGCAAGCAATAGAATTCATGGCATCAGGGTTTCAAATTTTGTTTCAACACTTCGGCCCACGGGAACGAAACTATAACATCCGAATTTTTTTCACATATTGTGAATTTAGCGAATTTTATCCAGATTCGACCAAACTGGTTCGAAATTCAAATTATTTCAGACCGAAATATTCCAAAATTTCTGAAATTTCGGATTTTATCGTGAAACCCCGCATGGCATACGAAGCGCACACCGTGGATAGTGAGACCTCGACTGCCCACCGTTTTGCAAGTGTCGGCTCATCAAGCTCAACGACCAAAGCGATCGCGACACAGTCGAGTCATCCTACACCTAGCTTGCGAGCCACTGAAGATCTCATCTCAAGCTAGCTAGCTACTGTAGATTGTATTTTTCATATGCGTCAACTGATCAGCTCAACTCTATCTGCAGCTACAGCTAGCTAGCTATCGGTCGCCACCTCGTACGTCCATGGCTTGACATGCATGACGGCGACGGCGAGATCGACAGCCGGCAAGGCACCGTGCGACGTCCGGCCTCCCTGCAGGTGAACTGTATGACTCATCGATCGACTCTCTCCTAACAGGATTTTCCAAACCACACGATAAATTATCACGGTTATCACATCATAATTGTTTTTTTAATTTCAAACCACAGGATATATCGTGATAATTATGTGGTTTTCACGATAACCATACAATTACCACAGTAATCGTCAAACCACAACAAACGATAACCCTTCTAAAATAGTTTGTTAAACCCTGCCCCCAACACTCTGTTGCTGTTGCTACCGTCTCGATCAACCGATCGCTTCGATCATGCTGTGGAGTAGCAGTAGTAACATCATGCATCTCAAGCTAGCTACTTCTTTAATTTCAAATTACGTCACTATTGTTTTAGGTTTATCTTACATCAAATATATCTATCTTTCACCATTGATTTTTAGAAATCCGTGTAATGCTATAATCCGTCTAATTCAATAGCATGTGAATTATGTAATATAAAATATTTTTCATGATAAATTTAAAAATATTATATGAGTTTATAAAAACAATGAGGATGGCACCAAGCTTGACGCCAAAATCCTTGGCGCCGAACTCTACTTATAAGGCCCCTTTATGTCCTACCATTCTCTTCAGCTCTCTCCTCCTCAACTCTTTCCAGTGTTTTCTTTTCTCTTTGTCCTTTCTCATGAATCGTAGCTTAGATTAGAGGACCAATCCCTTAGGTTACCTGAATGGTCGGAGCGTTCAAGGTGTGGTTTGTAGGGATCGTTGTCAGATGGCTACCTCCTTTGAACCAGAAACATATGGCAGGAGATATTTCATTTGCCTCAACTTAGACGACGACTTCGTTGTACGTCTTACATTTTTTCAATTCCTCTAACGTCTTCATAATATTGCCACTCTAACTTACTACCTACGTTTCTTTCTCAGCGCATTCCAAAGGAGGTGTGGATTCACTTTGTGGATCGACAATATCATTCCTCAATATAATGGACAAAAGGCAACTGAATGTGAAACACAAGCAGAGTACAAACAATTGAAAGGACTGGAAAAATGCAAGACATGTTGCACGTTGTAGAAGGGGTCCGTAGGAAAGTTGAGGCTCGATTCGTCGGTTCGGATTTATTCGTAACGTGTATCCATGGCACATGTTTCGCGGCTTAATTCTGAGAAAAAATGTTATGTCCTGTGTCGTAGCATAAATGGAATATAAGTTATCCTTCTATTATTAGACAAGTTGTGTACCCGTGTGAACCGTTGCACTTGTGGAGGTCAAACACAAGCTTTAATAAGTTACGATTATGAACACAGGTAATGTAACCATCAGTACTACGATAGTTCCAATAATAGGGTGCATTACACAACATGATAACATTTCAACTACATTATGAAAAACTACATAACAATTTTAGTGTAGTACGTCGCACCACATTATGAAGTTCTAATCTACGCAACAATTTTTTTGATAAACCGTAGATCCATTGATCAAACTCAATTTTCCACGGTCCAATATATCGATTCGTGAGGAAGGACGAAGGGGAAAGAAACCACTGAAGAGAGTTGAAGAGGAGAGAGGTGAAGAAAATGGTAGAACAGGAAGGGGCCTTATAAGTAGAGCTCGGTATCAAGTATCTTGACGCCAAGCTTGGTGCCAAGCTTGACGTCGATCTCGGCGTCAACGATGTTGAGGTTGTCACGTCAGCCTTGGCGCTGACATGGCCCAGAGAACTCGACACCAATAGTTATGGTACCGAGTAGTGTAAGCTCGGCGTCATCACTATTGACGTCGAGCTTAAGGTCTATAATAAAAACTGCTAGCGGTTTATTTATGAGAATCTTCTAAAAATTAAGCCAAAAAGTAAAAAAATTCGGTAGTTCAAATCAGAGGCTCGGACATGGTGAGCTAATGTCTACTACTACATCAAGCTCAGTTTAAAACGTATTATTAAACAAATTGTTGCTACGAATGATATATTTAATTATATAGATAAATTAAATGTTTTAATAAATAAACTTAACAAATAATTTAAAACAAATAATCCAAGCAGTGCAGTACAAAAATATATTTTCCAAAGCATGAAACAAATAATCCGTTTCTATCTTCTGATAAATAAAAAAAGAAGGCATTCATCCTGCGCGCTGATGAGCTATATCATTGCTTCAACTGGCACTACAGTGGGTACACGCGTACGTACTATACCCACCGGTCGATCAATCTGCAAATGCACGTGTTGGGATTGAACTGCATTTGAGGTTGCAATGGGGGACACGGAGATCAGAAAATGTCACCACTGGAGTCTCTCTTGTACATGTGTGTGTGCTCCTCTGATCATTTGAGCCAGAAAACCTTTTTGTGCATCACCCCTGGTAGTGATATATGCCAGTGCACAGCTGATGTTGGTATATAGTACAACACTGCATATGCAGTAGGAACTAGCTAGCTGAGGCTTTAGTAGAGTTGAGAAAGGATTTAATTCGCAGGTGGTGACCAAGCATCCAACATATATGCAGATAGCTTGGGTTTCGATTATTCTCTGTCTGTTCTCCAACTTGCATCATGCAGCATGCAGCAGCAGCATATGTTTCTGAGTGGAAACATAATACTCCTTTATTGTAACGAGATATAGGGCTTTCCCCATGCGCTGAGCAGACGCGTCACCAGAAAATTATCATATCTTGTTTGGATTGCAACGAATTTTCTCATTTTCTATAAAAACCGGCACAGATATAGGTCTCGATAGCCACACGTGAAAAAATACCGTAGAAGATCCAATCGTGATGATCACACTCAGGCATGTCTATTTGTTAACCTAAGTAGGCTAAGGCTAATCCAATGAAAAATTTCGTATCGATGTTTTCGATACAGCCACGTAAGCTATAAATGAAATAAAATATTGTTTAAAACTATCATTTTTACTACATAATTTTATAATATGGTTTTATATGATTAAAATCGTATTTAATTTCATGACTCATAAAGAGTTGATATTTGTGTACACATGTTTTATCCAGATGAAACTGATGCCCTCTTTTTTTAAAAAAAATTATGTCATGTCATTAAACAATCCTACATGGTATACTAATTAAGGCTAATACTAATAAAAAGTTTTATATTGATGTTTTTAAGACAGCCACATAAACATGAATAAAATGAAATATTGTTTGGAACTATCATCCCCAATACATAATATGTATTTTATGGTGTGGTTTCATAAGATCAAAATCGTATTTAATTTTATTATTCATGAAGAGTTAATATTTATATATACAGAGTTTATGTTCATGAAACCTCACGAAATTTTCCATCGGAAATAGCCTAATGAGAATAAAACCTCATAAAATTCTACGTTGAGAATAACCTAAGATTAACATATTCGCTGAGACACTGATTTCGAGTATGCTTTCTCAATTCATTATAATTATAGCGTTTCATGGTATGTACCAATGACCCTTGATCGTCTGAGCCGCTAGTGAATTGTTTCTCCTGTACTATTGCCGGTAAAAAAAGCTTAGTATAAGAGTTTGACTATGTTTTTATTATCTTACACACATTATAACTTTAAAGCCTACTCACTCCCAAAGTATACCTACCTACAAAGTAATGAAAGGTCAAAAATACCTCTTATTCATACAGCTAGATATTTAGTATGACATAGATTGCTATGGATACGATGGAAAAAAAGTGCAAAAGATCACATTTTATAATTTTAGGTGTTATATTTGGAACAAATTTAAATTTAAAGGTAGTTATATTTTAAAATGGAGGTACTTTATAACCGAACCAACTTTGTGTATATATTTGACACTAGATTAAATTAGTTTCTGCCAAATTATTATGGGCCTCTCCTGCGCTTCAGACAGAAATCTTTCTGTGAAAATAATTTCTGTAAAAAAATGCTTGTTCCGAAAAAAACTCCTCGCAGTGGAGCTTCACAGTGGAGCTGACCTCACTCGATTACATTACACTGTCAGGACGCTGCATTAATTGTGACTTGACAGAATACTAGTGTGCGAACTCCAAACACCAAACGGATAGGCTTGTCGACAATGCTTTCCACTGAAATGATCTGAGCGATTAGATACAGGATAGAAAAGCAAAAAAGAAAAAATAAAGCCTAAATGTGAGAAAACTTCTACCGCTAATCTTGCACCATACTAGTTTCAAACATTATACATTGCAGAAATTGAAGAACTTCTGAAAATTGAACTCGATTGATCAGCGAACGATTTACACTAGTGAGTCTCAGTTAAAAAAAGAAAAACAATATGTTATTTAAGAAAATACTTGTGGGTCTAAACTTTTACGCTAAAAATTTTAATATCCTGAGATACGATATATCAAATTTTAGATAAAAATATAGTATCTCTCTAGAATTATATTTTTACATAAAAAATAATGAAATTACCTATTAAAAACACTGTAACTGTTTGTTTTTAGTGCTGCATTATTTTTCAGTGGCGAGTGTGCTGACATGCACCGAACAGGAAAGCGCGTGTGTGTGTGTGTGTGTGTGACACTCGATATGCTCGACATGAACCTCGAGACCTAAAAACGATAGCAACAGCTGTGAGTGTTTGGATCTCTGCATCAGTCGCTGTGCCGAGGACGTTCAATACAGCTGCATATGTTGGCCATCAACCAATTTCTCCATGTTGCCTACTTGCCCTTACGTTGGTGTTCCATCATTTCAGTCGCTTCTCGACCATCTTCTTCAAGAGTTTTCCTAGCTTTTCATTAACTTTCAGAGAAAAGTTTGCATGTACTGTCTCGCGTTTGCTGTTTCTGAGTGATGTTTAATTATCAGCCTTTTTAGTGACGATTAGAAATATGATTATTCTATAATTCTTAACAGTTCAGATAATGATATCATCTATAAAATATATCTTTAACCTTATTTTTTCTATTATAATATATAAAAAAATAAATACATATTTATTTTTATTATAATGTCTTAAAAGATAAATATATATATATTGTTCTAGTTTTTAGAACAAAATATTTTTAAAGGTATTGATAGATAAAGTCAAAAAATTTGATCTCAATCTTATAAAAAATTAAAAATTATAGAACCGAAAAGAATACACAATACTTTTTATGCATGACTTATTTATAATAGTTGATCTACCAATTATCTTTTCTTTTTAAGATAAAAAACTTTATTGATCTCAGTGAATTACGTCGAGGTGATACAGTTGCATCGAGAACACTTTCGACCTCAGCTGATCAATATAGCAAAGATACACAGCCAAAAACATATACACCCATAAGAAATAGATAACAGAGTATTAAAGATCACTAATCCTGATACTAGATAGTCATCTGTATTTCTGGATAAAACACTTGATTATCTTGTCCAATGGTAAACAAAGCCGTGCCCACTAGGTCCCACAAACCAAGATTCTAAAGAATAACACATGCATGGAGCCAAGCCAATATGTAAGTAAGAAATAACATGCAAAGGAGATGAAATAATTTTTTTTATCAAAAACCACATCGTGCTTGCGTTTCCAAATCGACCGACTGTTAATATTCGGTTTTCTTGGTAAAAGGTCCGAAGATAGAGTAATATTCTTTGCTGTGAAACCATGTTGTTCCTGCATGTATGTGAGGTATTTATTTCGGCAAATCGAAACAACTGCATACTGATGATGATATGCAAGTAGTGTACGTAGCTTAGCTCGGTCCTGCATATATCAATCTGAATCGTTATAGGCTACAGTCAATCAGTCCAGCTGCTTACTATCTAATCTGACCACAAACTTGGACTGGGATACGGCAAGCGACACAGATCGTCTGACAATAGCAAAATTGCTGCACCATGATTGGTTTGGTGAGTTTAATCTCTGTTCTAAAAGCTTGAGCGATCCCTTTCCAGAATTATGTGTCTGTGACTCGGTCAGAACCTCTGTGTATCATACACTTGCTGAAAGCCTGAAACCCTTCTAATCAGTGTTGTTAAAGAATCCTGAGCATGCACTAGGTGCTCTCTTATCAATAATATGCTGTACTTGTCATGTGATTTTCCTACCAATACTGCTTCCTGTCTTGGTGATGTAGTAGCATGCATAATGCATGAGTGAAAAGTAAACTGACTTGAGTAATTGGTTGCAACAATTTTAGCTACTACTGCATAGCGAAACCTCCATATCATATGCTTGACATGATCCTTATCTGTTCCTGTGTAATATTTGGCTGTTTCAACCCTACATTTCAATGTCAACAAGTAGTCAAAATGACTGTTACATTAAGGATTATGGATAGACTGCGATTGCGCCGCAATTCGATCGGCTGGTTTTTATCCTGAAAGAAACCAAGAATGAGGCAAAGACAGTGATACATTCTGATTCTCCCGACCTAAAACTTAACCTCCTGCTAGAAAACATCATGAGTCGGGTTCACCGATCAGTCTCTACCCAAGAAACCAGTTTCAGTGTTGTAGCGTAGCGCTCAACTTGTGCCGCGAGAGAAAAGCGACCCGCTAGTGAACCTGCCAACTTTCGGCAGTGAAATTGGAGGATAAGAGAGGCACGCGCTTGGGTAGGAATGGCTGCCAAGTTGTTGTCCTCAGATTCATGGTAGTTAGCGCGGTTACAAGAAGATATCTGACAAGAGCTCAAGCGGTTGCCATCTTCAGAGAAAGAAGCTGGGAATAAGTCAAGAGTTGTAATAAGTGGCTGGTTAGCTAGTTTTCAGTCTGAACTCTGAAGGAATAAAATCTAGCGTTCAGGTCTTCAGGATATGCTTGGATCTAGTCATGCATCAGCTTGTTTGGATGCTTCTGTTAACTCGTGGATTTTATTTGTTGAGATGTTTTGTCAGGGATTGTTCTTGGTCCTTTCTTTGTGAGCTAGATCAGTTACAGTTCAGTTTAGCATTGCAACGAAATGGAGACTGAGTCTTGGCAGTAAAATAGATGTACAATTCCATACAATTGAGACTAATTTACAGAGCAAGCCGAGGGCAATATTTAGCAAGAGAACAGTAGAAACCAAAATATCACACTCAAGTCACCTCGTTCGCCAGCGTACAGGCCCTTTGTGGCCTTTGTGCCGGTGCAGGCTGACCAGGCGTCCAAAAAGCATCAGCACTTTACAACCTATATATGTAGTGGCAGGAGCATCTGAAGTAGAAAAAGCATATGCTACGAGGTACCAAGTAGTCTTTCCAAGGAACATCTCTGATGACGTTGCTTGGACACGTCATCACACCACACGCCGAGGCCACGCTGTCACCGCCAGCGGGGCGGCCATCTCGCAAGACAGCCTTAGCACCTCCGACAGGTCGACACCGTGTGCCGGGTCGGGCGCGGGGAGGAGGGTGAACTCGTGCAGCAGCGTGGCGAGCCAGAATGCCACTGTGGCCATGGCGAGGCTCTTCCCGGGGCAACTCCGCCTGCCCGACCCGAACGGCGCGAGCCTGAGATCCGAACCCATTACACTGAACTCCGCCGTCTTCCCGATGAACCGCTCCGGCCGAAACTCCATCGGCTCGGCCCACACGTCCGGGTCGTGCGCTATGGCCCACATGTTCACCATCGCGGTGGTGCCAGCTGGGATCAGGAACCCGTCCACGTGCACGTCTGACGTGGCCAGGCGGGCCCACGAGAGTAGTGGGCCCGGCGGGTGCAGCCTCAGAGTCTCCTTGATGACGGCGTGGAGGTAGACGAGCGAGGCCGTGTCGGACTCGGTCACGTCCCGGTCAGGTCCAACCACCCCGTCCAGCTCGTCGTGCACCCGAGCCTGCACGTCCTGGTGCAGCACGAGCCGGGCTAAGACCCACTCTATCAGCACGGCCACAGTATCCGTCCCGCGAAACACCATCTCCTGCACGTATCAGAAACCGATGAGAAAACATGCAGAGCTCGTCGGCCATGATGAGAGCGAAAGGTTGGGTTCCGTGACGTGACGCACCCAGAGAACGGCGACCATGTCGGAGTCGGCGAGCTTGTCGGTGCCCTGCAGGGAGAGCAAGACGTCGGTGAAGTCGATGGCGGCGGCGGAGGGAGGAGACGAACGGTGCTCGTCGATGATGCGGGTGACGAAGCGGTTGACGCGGGGGACGAGGCTGGAGCAGCGGGCGCGGGTGCTCTGCAGGTCGAAGCGGGCGAGCCATCGGAGGTGGTCCGACCAGTTGAGCTGGCCGAGCAGGCCGTAGCCTTCGTCGACGAGTGCCCTCAGCTCCCGGACCTCGTCGCTCTCCTTGCCGGGGTCCAGCTGCAGCTCGTACCGCCGGCCGAACACCGACCACATCACGTTGTGCAACGACGCGCGGCGCAGGACGCGGCGGACCTCGACGGCGCCGGTGGCGAGGGCGGAGGCGGAGTCGCCGCTCTGGCTCTGCTGCAGCTTGATGGCGCTGACCATCTGGCGCGCGATGACCGCGCGCTGGGGCGCGGACGCCACCACCTGCCACGGGGAGAAGAGGTGCGTGGACGCCACCCGTCGCAGCGCGCGCCAGTACGCGCCGTGGGGCGCGAACCCGATGGCGCGGTCGAACAGCAGCCCGTACGCGGACTCCTTCACCGGGCGGTCGGCGAACGCAGCGCCGTGCAGGACCTCCCTCGCCACGTCCGGGTGCGCCGCCACGACCACCCGCGTCTCCCCGAGCGAGAACGCCATCAACCGCCGCGCCCCCGCCGCCTCCGCCGCCGCGGCGAGCTTCCGGTGCGCGAGCCCGGTCATGAGCCACATGCTTCCGATCACCGGCAGCCCCCTCGGCCCCGCGGGAACAGCCGCCGCGACGAGCCGCCGTCCCCGCGTCCACCACCACCTCCCCACGCCGGCCCTCCGGGAAGCACCAGTGCAGCAGGCAAGTAACCAAACTCGCGACGGCGCAGACTACAACGAACCAGACAAGCCGCTGCCCGTCGCCGCCATCGCCGGCGCAGTTAGCCGCCAGCGAGAGGTAGAGTAGCCAGCTGCCAGTGTCCTCCGGAGTCGCCATGACTATTGTTGACTCCACTGTCTAGACTCTAGAGACTGTCGTTCGTTTTGCTCAATGCTTCGGCTTGACACAGGCGAATGGTCGGACGAGGCGCCGCCTTTTATAGGCGCGGGAAAGTCGGCCACGGCGCGCGACGGTACAACTCAACGGTAGTAGAGAGGTTTATGGCGATTGGCGAGGTATAGTAGCGGCTGTTTCAGCGGCGGTTCAGCAGATGAAAAGGCGAGATATTTTCCGTATTCTCGGTGCGATGCATGCAGGCATGCACGATTTGCACGGCGCAAGGTGAGAGTTTCACGGTGAAAACGGGCGCCGGGCAGCGAGCGAGGAGGCAGGGAGGTGAGGGGGCACGCGTAGCGACGGGGGAGGGGGAGCGGCGGCGGCGACACGTACGAACGGTGGTGGTGGTGGGGCGAGGCGGCGTGGGGTGCACGTGATTGCCATGCGCGGATGCGCCGGTTGGCAGCGAGACGTGCGCCCATGCAGATGCAGGGCTAGCGACTCGCGTCGCCTCGCCTGTCTATTACTATTATCCTAGGTAGGCAGGCGCGTGATCACGACAGGGTGACGGGCTGGCTGGAGCGCCGCTCGGGCGCCGCCACGCGCCGTGACTCACGCGGGGCTCGTGCGGGCGGGGCGCGTGCATGATGCTGCTCACCAACCAATGCAACGGCTTCGTCGCCGCCTCGCCGGATCGAGCCGCTCTCTTCCGTAGGGCGTGCCCTCGTTTTGTCGCTCATTCGTCTGGTTTCTTCACCGGACCTCCGGTTAAGCAGAAAACGGGGACAATGCAAGCAATTTTACAACAACGGGGTTGCACTGCAACATAGCGGAGCGCTACCTCGTTCATGTGGTTAAGCTGGAACCGTGTGATCCGAATTCATAGTAAATCCTCCTCCATGGATTGGTTCATGGAGTCTTCTGGCAAATGCCGCTAACTAAAATATGTTACGGTGTCATGATATTTGTTTAATAAATTATTAAAACTTTATTTTATATCATTGAAAATAACTTTTATGAAATCTGTCCATTTAAGCTTTAATTTAATTCGACATGGGGCTCATCTAACCAGCGTTAATTTTAAGCGAAATATGGTGGGAGATTGTAAATCGAAATATGGTGGGAGATTGTAAATTGCTAATTGCAGGATGATGTGATGAAACTAATTATTTTATATTAGTATAGATTAGTTAGTAGTAAGGAAAAAGGTTTTCAGTTTCTGACTTCTCACTTCATTTTAAAGATTTTTTATAGTATTATATGAAGCAGTTAGTTAGGGAAAGTCTAGATTTTTATGAGAATTTACACTATTAGACACTGAGATTCTGGAATAATTGCAGTCAAGTTCATCCGTGTGCATATATAGCAGCAGTAGTTAACCATCTTTAGATAATAATCAGATATACGGACCAGGTTGATCAATTAGGGCAGGGACAAGGAGGCCCAGCTGATGCAACATAATTTCATTCTATGTAGTATTACAAACTGCGTGACGCAATTAGCGACACCATTAACAAAACGTGTGATTACTCCTACCAAATAAATATCGAGTGGCTAATAATGTCACCATGTCACTGCTAGTAATGCAAGATTAATTGAAGCATAAACAACGTGATCGAAATCAAGTACTTATTAGACTAAAAATTACTCTCTAAAATAAAAATTTTAGTCTCATATTGTTTGATTATAGGCTCATTAATTACTTCATATTACCCTAATCACTAGTATGCAAATAAATTTTAGTGTACATTATGTTTTAATTGATTGTCTCAGTCCACACAAACACAAGTTGATGTTTCGAATTTAAGAATGACCTTTATACAGCAAACCAAGTTATTTGTCGGTGGGAACGCAGATGGCACTAGGCGGTGTGGGGCGAAGTGCGCATGGAGGCGCAGGGTGGCACAGGGCGGGGCACGGGACTGGCGTCCATGCAGATGACGATTTGCCGATGGCGACGCGGGGCGGGGCACGGGACCAGCGGCGACGAAGAGGGCGGGGCGCAAGGTCAAGCCAATATCCTGGGCAGCGGCGCAGATGGCGCGGGACCGACGACGGTGCAGATGGACACTGGCTTGGCGCTGCGAGAGAGAGATTGGCGAGGGCATGGACTGGAAAAAAAATCAAGTTTTAGTCCTAATTAACATCTCTGTTAGGAATTAATGACTAATGTTATCTTAGTTTTTTTAGTCTTTTCTGATTGGAATTTTAGAGATTAAAATAGAGATATTACTGCTTTTAGTGTCTAAACCAAACAGGGCCAATATACTTGCGATTAATTGCAATCATGGTTGACTCCAACGTGTGTGGCTTGATTTGCACACTCCTGGTTAATTAGATCACTCTTGCATATATGGTTCAGAAAACTACATCCCATATATGCGTCATGTTTGTACTACTAAAAAACAATAACACTATAGACATCGACATGCTTTGTCGCTGGACTTGTTTTAATTATCTCATGATCTCGATCGATCGTAAGGATGACGAGTTTGTGAGGCAAGCGCTACAGTGCCGTGCTTAATAATTGTTATAAAACCGGTCCTGAAATCACATCGGTAACTGAACATGAAAAAAATGTCATAGGCCCTGAGGCACGATATTTGGTAATGGAGTTCAGCTAAATCGTACATTTTCGAGGCACTAATTATGAACGCTCCTTCCTGATCCTGCTTATTACAATGTACTATAATTACAATAACCCTCGCCCGAACATCGCTGATAGTCGTTTCCTCTCGCTATACTAAGTCGCAATATGGTTACAACAGATCCCTCCTCTATTTAAGAGAAATTATATGATAGAGTTTAACTCTTACTTTATTTCTATACCTAGTACAACTCTAAGTTTTAATATATAACCGACTTTGTATACATATTCGACATAAACTCTAACAACTTCACCTTGATAAATATGCACGTCAATATGAATTCATTACTTGCACGAACCTCTATGTACCCGAACTTAAATTGGTTCTTTCGTCGCTCACGCTGAGTCATCCCGATGAACCTTCACCAGGCTCATCATAATCAAGAGACTTCGCTATCTCATAACTTCATCCTCTTGACTTTACCTATAACATTGCTCCACCTTCTTACCTGTCACCATAGTCGTCTTGCCAAGCAAAATTGAATTCCTTTTCTAGCTATTACATCATAGACTCCTCAAAGACCATATCCATCTCCATCTTTCATCTTAAATTTGATTTAATCTAATCCATAACCAGCTAACTGATGTCATCACTAAATAAACGAAACCAAATTCATCAGATATAAAGATAACCCTTTCTTCCTTATCGTCTTACTTCCTTGTCATCTTATGAACCGAGCTAATATATTCAACGTCCAGGCTTGCTTTTTACATTTGTAGAATGAACCCATGATACTTTAAAAAAAATTATCATTGCCTTAGAATCACCCAACAAATTAGCATCGTAGCACTTGCTCTTCTCTTTCGTGACGCAGATTTTATATATTCCCATCACGCTAACCTCGCAGATACAGGATATACCCTATACTGTCAAACAGACAGATTGAATTCATCAACGTATTCGACCCACTGTTTCTCGGGATCAACTAACCGACCCACTCGTTATCTCTTATTGCCTCGATGTCTCTGTTGCCGACCCACTCGATGTCTCCATTGAGTCACGCCTAACTTAACATGCCACTAATGTTGCCTTACCACATGTATCGACCGTGCATAAACCATGACCCATGGTACCGTGACACAAGCATCCAGCATACACATGCATGTCGTTCGAGTTACAACAACCCCCAGTCAGACGTTTGCCAGCATCCATTCCTTCTCGCTATTCTCAAGCGTCATGTGGTTACAACGTGTTCGTCCTCTTTATTTAAGAGGAGAATGATAGAATTCGGTTTTTACTTTATTCATATACCTAGTTTATTCATATACCTAGTATAACTTTTCAGTTATGCTACAGCATGAACAGGCAAAGTGCCCAAATATCAGATTACTGTGTGGTCAGTGGTTTTCACAGCTTCATTCTTAGAAAAATAGGACTTTCCAAGTTCATATCACACACCAAACAGCTGGGACAAATAGGGGTTAATCAAGCATTCATTTATACTCCGTTTATACTAATTATGTATCAATGTATGTGCCGTTGATTAATTAATTGTTCTCTGAACCCCTAATTGTACCATTATGTCCATTTCTTAAAAACACATGAAAATGACTTGTGGCAAGTCAACTAGGTGACTCACTTCCTCAATAACATAATGTGCTCTTGAAGTGTGTACATATGTTTAACCGAAATAATGAAGCAGCGACCACTAGTTCTTCAGTATATATATGGTCAAGAGAGGGACAGGCAAAATGCAGAACACCACCTCCAACTCCAAGGCTTGTGGATATGGATGGATGCAACTCTATTTTAATCAGAACAGTGACTAATCAAATCAAGATTCTTCCTTAGATATGCTCTTTCCATTCCTGACATCTCCCTGTGGTAATCTTGCTTGGTCGACACTGATTGCTTCCATTGCAGGAAAACATCCCTGTTTACCATAAACAAATCAGGTGTTAATTAAGATATAAACTAGAACCAATTATTGCACCGATGAGCCGTGAGTGGTTAATCTTGCATGGTACAGTAAGTAATTGTTCTGAAAATTAAACTCTCTGCATTTCTGTCTACGTCAAGAACAAGTTTTCATTATTATCAAAGCTAGCCTGTCACCATTGTATATTGTAGCTCGAGGAAAGAGAGCATCATTAAATATATCTGAATCCTACTAGTACGAACGAATGGGCTTCTGTGCATACGAGGGATGAAAAGAACGGTGTGGTTTTTATAAAGATGTTTAACGAATTAGATAAGTGTTCGAGTCCTTATCGATTACTATTGTTGTTTTTCTATAATAGTGACGTGCTGACAAACTCTTTTTAGTCTTTTAAGAAGACGTTTTTTAGTCATTTAAATAGTTATAAACATTTTTTTTAGAAAAATGAATAATATAGATTAGTTTGACTTTTACAAGTTACAACTAAAAGTTAAATTTATATTTATGAAGTTATATATTACATACTATTAATTTATTTTTATATCAATTTTTAAATTATTTTATGACTATTTGGACGAGAAAACATACTCTTAAGATATTAAAATCCATTTTCTGTGTTGTGCTCACGAATCATCGATATATTACGAGCATAGGTGACCATTTTGTTCTTATGAGCAAGAAACAGCAATGTTGCATGCATGACAGCATGAGTGATGACGATGAATCGATGATCCATTCCAGCTGATCTTTAATTTCCAGGGGAGCAAGTTAACTATTGTTTGATTTGGATCAATTCTCACTTATATATACACACACTTCTCCTTGTAGAGTATGTTTTGTGTTTGTGTGTGTGTGTGACAAATTCTGATGCTATCCCTTTGCACCTTACGTTGTATGTTGTATTAGTTTTTTATCAGAGAAAACCATTTTTGTTAAAGCATCAAAAAATATTTTTAGTCTCGGTTAAATCTTTAATCTCGGTTGGTAACATTAACCGGGATAAAAATTTATTTTTAGTCATTGTTCAAAAAATTATGCAGGCCATATCAGACCCCTTTTTAGTCCCGGTTGGTGTTACCAACCAACACTAAAAATCAACATTCGTCCCAGTTCTTTATCTCAACCGGAACTAGAAAGAAATGGGTCTTATATTCTCATGTCCCGCGCAAACAGCTAGTGCCTTATTAATTTCTCTTCCTCTCTCCTTATTAATTTCTCTTCCTCTCTCCCTTGCACAAGCAATTAGTACTCCCTCTCTCTCCCGCAAGCAATCACTCTTGCAAGTAGTACTCCCTCCCTCTTCCTCTCCCTTTCCCTCTCTCTTACCCATGGAGGCCGACGACGAGTGGCGGGCCGGTGCGGGCGGCGGCGGTGGGCCGGTACGGGCGGCGGAGCGGTGCGGCGGCTACATGCAAGCTCGGCACTAGATCCAGCCTCCATCCCCCGCCTCCTCCCTCCGCCTCCATCCCCACCGCCTCGACCTCCTCTCCTCCGGCGGCTAGATCCGATGCGGGCGCGGCACGGATTCGGTGCGGGCTGCGGCGGCGGATTCGGTGCGGGCTGCGCGGCCGGATCCGGTGCGAGCGGCGTCGAGCGGATCTCAGTGCGGCGACGACCAGTCGATCCGGTTCGGGCGGCGGCGATCGGATCGGTGCGGGCGGCAGGTGACGGCCTCCCCTCGGCCGGCGTCCCTCCACGTTGGCGTCGGTATCGGTGCTCCCTTCCACCGGATCCGGCCTCCTCCGTCGGATCCGGAGTTGTGAAATTTTTTTAAAAACAATTGTAATGTTCATCTGTGATGTGATGTTTTGTGAATCTGTGATGTTTTGTGAAATTTTGTAATGTATATGTGAATTTCGTGATGTGAATATGTGATGTTTTGTGAATTTTGTGATGTATATGTGAATTTTGTGATGTTTTGTGATGTGAATTTATGATGTGGATGAGATTTTGGGACATCTGACATGTGATTTTGATTTGGGCAGAAAAAACAATGAAAAAAATAAAAAATAGTTTTGGGATGTTGTTAGGATGTTGTATCTTTAGTCCGTTAGTGTTACCAACCGAGACTAAAGATTTATTTTTGGTCCCGTTATTTTACCCGGACTCGAAGATAGCATCTTTCACTACTTGGAGAAACGGTTTTCCTCGACGAGGCTCCCAATAGGTTCTAAACGGGCTATAAGTGGACGTGCCAGGAAAAATTAAAGATGCATTATCCCGTGTGGTCCACTTAAGCGACCGCACGGGATGGAAAATGGATTATCCCGTGCAGTCTCTTAAGTGGGCTGCACGGGATAATACCGCAGTATCTCGTGCGGCCCACTTAAGAGACCACACGGGATAATCCATTTTCCCGGGTGGCCGCTTAAGTCGTCCGCACGGGATAATCGGTTTTTGCGTGCGGTCGCTTAAGTGGGCCGCACAGGATGACGTCCCTGTATTTTTATAAACAAATTTAGAAATATAAGGTTTTAATTATTTATAAATCTATTAAATTCTCTATTTGATTCTTGGATATGAGATAAAATCAAATAGAAAAAATATTTTTCTCACAACACAAGTGACAATATAACTTCATATGTTCTGATAATAAATTAATGTTATGTATAAATTTGAGATGCATATAAGTTCATAGCTTTATATAAGGTATATAAACTTCATTTAGATGAAAATATAACGGAGTGGCTCACACTGCACATATAATACAGTTAGTGCAGGTATAACAAGTTTAATTTAATCATTACATTATAATTACAAATCGCTTTACGAAATTATTTTGGTGAGAATATACAAATCGAAGAGATCTAATTCGGAGTCGGTTTTAAAAAGGTCATAACTTTCGCATACGGACTCCGATCAAAATGTTCCATATATGAAAATTGATTAGAAAAAAATTTCGGATGCGTTCGTACACCGCTTTGCCACGTGAGGTGATTTTATTTTTCCCAAAAACGCCTCATAAGGTTGCCTTCTCGAGCTCGGAAGCTTTTTCTCGATTCTGAGCATCTCTTTTGAATTTTCATCAGGCCATGTCTTTCACTTGTTTAGGCTTAAATTTTCTATGGTTACCTCTTGTGTGCTCCTAAGTCAACAAAAAATATATGAAAAATAAGAAGAAAAAGTCAAATTTTTCCTGTCTTGGTCACATCAGATCAAAAGAGAAAATAGAGAGGGACAAAAGAGGAACAATAAATCTAGAGGAGCACATAGTCTAGGATTGCAATGTAATTATATATGAGTTAATTATATATGAGTTGTCATTTTAATCATAGCTTCTTATAAGGTATATACACATTGAAACTTAGAGTAACGTTTAGATGAAACATAGATGTAATCATTTATGAACAACATATAGTCACACTTGATCAGAACTGGTTGAATTTTTTATGATAGTGTTATGGAACAAAAATAAGTTGTCACGTCGATTTATACAATTTTTTTGACCAAATTAAGATATTATTATAATTTTGTAGTCTAATTTAGAGATGTAAGGTTGTGTGCGGGCGGCTTAAGAGCCCGCATGGAAAGATAGTTTTTCCGTGCGGGTCGTTTAAGCCGCTCGCACTGGAAAGATAATCTTTCCGTGCGGGCCATTAAGCCGCCCGCACGGAAAGATAATCTTTCCGTGTGGGCGCTTAAGCCACCCGCACGTGATGATCACCACCGCTTATATAGGTGCGCGCGGGCTCCAAAATTTTCTAACACCCGCTGAAATCCAGATCCCGCCTCCACCATCGAATGCTCTCTCCTCCGCCGATGGCCTACGTCTCCGCCTCCGCCTCCCCGCCGCCGGCCTCCTCCGCCTTCGGCCTCCACCGCCGCCTTCCCGTCGTCGGCCTCCTCCGCCTCCGGCCTCCACCGCGCTGCCTCCGCCGCGCCGCCGCCCACGACAATGACTGAAGGCATCTCGGGTGTGCCGGCGCATCTGTGCCTCCATCGACGGCCGCCTCCACCGCCTGCCACCTCCATCGCCGCCTCCACCGCGGCCATTGCCGCCGCCGCCGCCACAATCGCCGCTGGCGCCGGCCGTGAAATTATTATTATTTTTAATTTATGATGTGAAATTAGTTGTCAATTTAATTATATATGTGAAATTATTTGTAGATTTAATTGTGCAAAAAAATTAGTTGGAAAGTATATATGTGAAATTGTGATGATGTGAAATTAATTTTGTGTTATTTGTGATGTGATATTAGTTGTCGATTTATCACTAAATAATTCAATAATTTATATAGGACGGATCTATCTTTCTGTGCGGGCCACTTAATACATATGCACGAGAAGATCTATTATCCCTTGCGGGTGGCTTAAGTGGCCCGCATGAGATAATAGATCTTTCCGTGCGGGCCTCTTAAGCCGCCCGCACGGGATAATAGATCTTTCCGTGTGGTTGGGCCGCCCACACAAGAAAATTTGATTTTTCCAGACCTTTTCGTGCGTGCGGGCCAGCCTTTCGTACAGGAAGATGTCTTTCGGCATGCACGTAAAAATCGTTTCTTCAGTAGTGTTTAGTCCCGCTTTCGTAGTCCCGGTTTAGAAACGAAGACACAAAGAGGTTATAAATCGATACAATTGTGCTTTTATCTAGTAGTGACTAATTGGTTCAGTAGAATCAGTACTACCTAGCCATTTTTCTTCTCACGAAACCTAATTAACCGGCGGCTGGTTAAACGTTGTAGGTGTATCTTACTGCCGTAAAAATGGAGTCCTCTTCTTCCTCAATCCGTTCCAGGAGTATTACCATCCGCGGCTCAAATAGTCGCTTATGAAGTATCTATTAGTTTTATTAGTTTTATATATTGTTTAGTAAATTACGATCACAGTATATAAACTTACAAATTGCTCGTTGCGGTATAATAATTTGACTAGTTCGTTTGAACCTAAGCCAAAACGATCCACTCAAGCAAAATTGATCTAACATGGCGTACAGTGATGGCATGATAGCTTAACATGAGGCCATGTTTTGGTGATATTATTTTGAATCCAAAGAAAAAAGAATTAGTTGTGCAAAAAATCATTTTTCATGTTCACGAGAGAGACAATTCATTTCATGTCTTGGTAAATTTTGGTCCTATATATAACTTGTTCAATGTTTATTTTTATGTTCAGGACCAACATAGTTTGTCATTCCATAGTAAAAAATTATTTTAACTTTTATGTTTGAACACGCCATTTTCATCGAAAGTTTATTTTTAAAAGTTCAATTTTCATGGCTAGGCATTTTTACTCATTTTTCTTTTTAATCGGTCTAAATTTTGAAAATGTCATGTGAATACACATTTGTCAGTCTAAAACTTGACGTGTAATAATAATTGTATATCACTATGTGACATATTAGATCAATTTTACTTACAAGGATCATTTTGGCCTGAGTTTGTATGGACTGGCCAAGTTATTATACCATTGTACCGGAATAACCAATTTGCAAGTTATTGTACCTGTTTGTAGTTACGTGCAAGTTAATATACCATGAGCACAATTTACTCTATATTTTTATTGTGCACATTGTCAACATGTTTGGATCCATGAAGGCAATCGTTTGTATCTTCCCCTAAGGGCAGTAGCCGTGCGCCACCAAGTTTTGCCAGTCCTCACATACCACCTAGATCAAGAACGGTGTTAGCTACATACTTAATAGTGCAAGTTACTTGTAGCAGATCCCTCCAGTCTCTCTCCTTCACTTTTTATCTCCACTCTCTCTCCTATCCGTGTTTTCTCTGGTAGAGGAAGTGAGGCAGCCCGTTCGGCTATGGCGCCGAGCAGAGCGGCGGTGGCACGACCCAAGCAACGTCAACGACAGGAGGGGCTCCACCTCTCCTCCTCCTTCGACCGACGCCCATTATTCCTTGGCAGGCTCAGCGGCTAGCGGGAGCGGGGGACGGCGTTGCGGGAGTTCGTGGCGCGCGAAAGGGAGACATGCGGCCCAAGCTCGGTGGCACGCGGACGGGGACGACGGGAGCTTCGTGGGGCGGATTTGGCGGCACGACCCTTTTCGTCAAGCTACCGCTGCTACGGTTCGAGGCAACGCGGAACGACGACAACAATGAGGTTAGATGCCAAATCTGCCGCCTCCTCTTCCTCTGCCTCCACTATCTTCCCTTCTCCTTCCTAGGCCGCCACCGCTATCGTCCTGTCGAGCTCGCTAGATCCGGCCTCGGGTTCACCGGATCTGGTGAGTGGCACCACTTTGGGGGCGACAAAGCTGCTCGGGGTGGTGGCCTCGCCGACGATCGTCGCCACCTCGTGCGGGGTGTGGGAGTGTCGCACGGGGTCATGTCCTCTCCCAATGCACCGCTCGCCCCCTGCCTCGCTCCACGCCTGCCAAATTCTGATGAAGAACACATAGCTTTGTTTGGCTCCACTGTCTTCAGTTAGGAATGACAGACATGTGCGTGATGACGAATCACCGACGTGAATGGTCGAGGCTGAACGCCTCCTCCGCACACGGTGAACACCCTAGCCCGACATGAAACGGACCAAGGTTTGCAGCACAAGGAATATCCACGTCTCGTCACAAGGATGGTTTTGGGTAATAGGGTTGGCGGTACAGTCCGAGGCACCAGGGTCATGGTACTACCTGGATGTGAAGAACCCCGAGGTGACTATCAGACTTTTCCACGTAAAAATTAATCCTACCAAAAAAACTACCTAATCCCATGCGAAAATTGACCTACCAGAAAGACAGAATAGGAAAAAAATAAATCATATAGAACTATTTGGCATATATGCTGTTAGGTTAGTACGAGAATTTGACTCTACTTGTGCTATACTTGATGATGTACTTATACTACATTAAAGAGAGATCAATTAATTGGGTACATTTTTAAGGCAATTATAGGCAAAATCTTGAATCACAGGATTTGTTCCCGGCAACCCAGCATTCTTTATCTTGGTGTATATTGGTGTGATGGGACTGCAAAAAAAGTTTTTCTCTTTGATCGGAATCGATAGGTGTAATCCCATTAGGATGAGTCAAACACAGAGAGAAGGGCCACCTGGCAATATCCAAAATACTGGTAATCGATTAGTTGGTTATCAGACTATCATACTTTTTCATGTAAAAATTAATCCTACAAAAAAAACAACCCCATATAAAAATTGACCTATACCAGGAAAATAGATAGAATAGGGAAAAAAATCTTATAAAACTATTCGTCCGTCAATATTCCGTTGCAACATACATGACACTTGTGGAGAGAGAAGTAGTGAAGTATACGATTGGCGACAACCACCTGAGTTTAGCCTGATGTCAGACGTGTGAGGAATGTTAGCTGCATGCTGAATTGTACAGTGGTCCAGCTGCACTAGTGCATCTAGCGAGCGAGAGTTGCTTACAATACACTGGGACAGGTGGCTAGTGCTTGGGTCAGCAAGGATTATAGCGATAACAACCCGTATCATTTATTTATAAATTAAACGACAATATATACAATATATCCTCATCATCTCTTCTCATTTTCTTTTTCATCTCATCATCCAATCCCATGTAATATTTTTAGAGACAACATTCATAGCACTTGCTATGTGCTAACCAACCATTAGGTGGGCCCCACCCTGCTGAACATCTAGGCCTACCCCTACTAATTAATCACAAATTAAGGGCCTGTTTGGGACTGCTCCGTTCTCTGTTTTTTACTCTGCTCCATGTTTTTTTAGCCAAACAGGTTCAGCTCCACACACGCAGCTCCAGAAAAAAAGGGGGAGTTGTGAGAGCACCTAAAGAGGTACTCCACAAACTCCAGTTTTTTGTGGAGCTGCTCCACGGTGGAGTTTGTGGAGCAGAGTTCGTGGAGCAGTCCCAAACCGAGCCTAATTAAACTTATTCCAGCTGTGATTTTGGAAATTTTGGACACCGTAATTAATAACTTGTTTCGGTAAAAAAAACTTGTTTTGATAATTTTAGATCTCACGATCCATGTCGCAGTGTGACTCGGGTGCAACTAAAGATCGAAGTGGTTTAATTTGGTAATTTTGGATCTGGATCAATGTCTTAGTGTTAGAATTTAACGGGTGATCTCGTATTTATACATATTTACAGTAAGTAATTATTTTTTTAAGTCGCAGAGGATGTAGCTGTTGATTACTTTGTTTAATCTTAATCTTAAAATAGATCTAGTTATTAAAAATGTTTATCTAGATGGAGAGTGTGATGAGCACATATGTCCATATCATGTTCTAAAAAAACATTGCTAATAATGTGTCGACATAATTTTCTATTAAAAATAGTCGATTTTTTGGACGTGCTTCTTTTGCCCAACACTAGAGTCTAATTTCCCCATACCTGCCACTGCCGTCTGCTGCCTAGTTCCTCACGTGAATCTATCTCCTTTTTAGTTGCTCAATGAAACACATGTCAGATCATCCATTGAATTTAGTTGGTGACAGAGAGATTAGAGAGGATAAAAAAGGATAAAAAAGGTGAAAAGTGAAACTGAGAAATTACTATGGAATTACATTCTAGATACATTATAGTCACAACAGTGTAAATATATTATAATTACAATGAAAATGAATGTAAATATAATGTAAAAACGATTTTACTATTTTTTTATAAAAAATATGGTGTCATAAATATGTCACGGTGTGATCCGGGTGCAAGATCATGGCGGTTTTGCATCATTGGCGTCGGCCGGTGGCGCGCTGCCCTTGCGAGCTGTCACAATTGGAGAAAAACTCTCGGTTCGTAACCCTCAGTAGTTCCGATTATCAAACCGGGACTACGAATCCGGGACTAGATATGGGTGATCTCTAGTCTCGGTTGAAGCCACCAACCGGAACTAAAGATGGCATAACCACGTGGCCGGCTCCGCCATCTTTAGTCCCGGTTGATGGCTTTAACCGAGACTAAAAATTTTTTTAATTTTTTTAATTTGCCCTTTCTCCAGCCCACTGCCCTCAGATTCTTTTGTTTTTTTTCTTGTCAAAATCCTAAAATCATCACAGATACTTAAATCAAATATCACAGATTCACAAATAGCAATAAACAATACATATCCCTAATGTTTTTTCATTTTTTCTTCACATATCAAATACATCTTCAAAATCCACAAAAATCACAGATCAAATACTATCACATCACATATCCAAATCACATCACATATCATCAAACATAAAAAAATTCAGATCTAGCCGCCACGGCCCACCCGCCGGCCGCCTCCATCCGCCTCGGCCGGCGCCGTCCACCGCCGCCGCCCTCGCTCGCCGCTCGCACGCGGGACGCCGCCGACCCTGGTTGCCTCGGCCCGCCAGCCGCCGCCGCGCTGCGGGTCGCTGTCGACCCCGGCTCCCTGGTGAGAGATGGCGCCCCGCTCCGCCACCTCCTCCCCGCCGCCGCCATCTCCTCCCCTTGCTTGCCAAGGGAAGAGGAAGAGGGAGAGAGAGAGGGAGAGGAAGAGGAAGAGAGCTGAGGGGAGAGGGAGAGATCTAAAAAATGTACTAAATGTTGGATCGGTAGAGAAGATGATGCGTGCTGGGGATATATATAGCCCTGAATTTTTAGTCCCGGTTGGTGTCACCAATCGGGACTAAAGATAATTTCCCGCTATTTTCAATTCATCTTTAGTCCCGGGACTAAAGATAATTTCCTGCTATTTCTAATTCATCTTTAGTCCCGGTTGGTGCCATCAACTAGGACTAAAGATAATTTTTTGCTATTTTTAATTCACCTTTAGTCCCAGTTGATGTCACCAACCGGGACTAAAGATAATTTCTCGTTATTTTTCCAAATTTATTTGGTCCCAGCTACGGTTTACAATTAAATAATTTGTAAATAGGGCCAAATTAAATTCATTAAATATAAGTTTAAAATAATAATATTAAAATTTAATTAAACATAGATAATCCTAAATATTAATGTGCTCTTCTAGATAGTGTTTCTCTTTTGCCCCTCTCTATTTTTCATATTCATCTGAAGTTGTTGTTTTTTGGAAAAATTTGAATTTTTTGTTTTACTTTTGTTTTATATTTTTTATGGACTTAGGAGCACATGAGAGTAATTTTACAAAAGATTTTATATATTGAGAATCATTAGTTAATAATAATACGATGATATGTAATTACAATATAATGATTAAATTAAAGTTTCATCTATCTTTAATCACTCACCCCCATACAACACCACACTCTTTGAAATTACAAATCCCCTCAAATTAATTTTATACCATTTGAAAGTAGCATAATTTGTATATTTTTATTAGGTTTAATTAAAAAATAAACACATTCATGGTGTTACCAACCGGCACTAAACATCAAAATTATCTTTAGTCCCGGTTGGTAACACTAACCAGAAAAAAACAACATCTTTAGTCCCAGTTGGTGTTACCAACCGGAACTAAAGATGGTGTTAGAGATCTGTCAGAGGTTGTCGAGTCTTTGGGCATCTTTAGTCGGTTAGTAACACCAACCGAGACAAAAAATGACAACTTTAGTCTCGGTTGGTGTTACCAACCGGGAGATGCCTAGCGCTCTGACAACCTTTGACAATATTTGAACCGGGACTAAAGATGATCTTTAGTCCCGGTTCGTGTCACAAACCGGGACTAATGTTTTTGAAATCCGTAGACTTTTTAAACCGAGACTAAAAATAGTTTTTAGTCCCGAGTACTATTCAAACCGATACTATTGTGGATTTTGACACTTTAATTAAAAATGGTTTATTTAGTAGTGTGTTTAGAGTAGTGGTAAAAATGAAATGACTATCATTCATTGATCTTTGATTGATATATATGTATTGATCTTTGATCGATATATATGTATACATGTTGTGGTCTCAATAGTAGTGGAGGAGATCAATCTTGTAACACGAGCGAGCGAGCGAGAGTCGGGAGAGCCGGCCGGTTTGTTCCAGATATTATGCAACCGCACGTGTAAAGACGAATGCGATGTAAAGGCGAGGTTTTCCGCGCTAGCTAAGCTGATTCGCCGGCGGCGGCACGGTGGATCTTATCAGATCCAACGCCAGGGCCCCGCCATGACCGCCATGGTCAAGCTACTTGTCCTCCCCTGATGCCTACATATTATACACACGCTTGGCTCTCGATCGATCGATTGATCGATCACACCATGCAAGCTATGCTATAGCTGCTTCGATTATTCCCGGCGATGATCATCACGGTGGCCAAGTGGCCGCGGCGGACGGCGACGGCGATCCACTAGCTAGCAGCTTGGCTTTTGCGTACGCACGCATGCATGTACCGATCGCCGGGCCCGTACATGGTACCAACTTAATTATTCCGGGGTTTTTGTACTGAATGGTGCGTGATGCAATGGGCGGCACGCTAGTAACCGTGCGCGGAGGTGCACGGCGAATATCGCAGCCGATTGGGCGGCGGGTCAGTGCCCGCCCGGAATCGCTGGGTGCGCCGGCGAAGGGAGAGAGATCGATCGATCAAAGCATCTCATCTCATCGCATCGAATCGAATCGCGGCATAAAGGTGGCTGGCGCCGCGGGTGGGTACTGGTTTGGACTGACGGCGATCTGCGCGCGCTAGCTATCGTCTCGAGATCGATCGACCAGCGAATATTTTTGCAAAATTTGTTACCTTGCTGCTGTTTCCTTTCCTGCTAAAATCGTCGGAACATATATAATCGTAATCCAATATGCAAGCCGCTTTCGCTCGCCGGCCGGCCTCTCGGACAAAATGGCGACGTACAGGGAGCCGCCCGGCCGGCCTTGTCGTTCCTGATCTCACCTCGCTACTCTTGATTTTTCAAATCAATTTTTTAGATTTTATTAAATTTATAGAAAAATTAACAACATTTATAATACCAAATTATTTTTATTTACTATAATATTAAATATATTTTCTATGTATTTGTTTTATGTTAAAAATGTTGTTATATTTTTTATAAACTCGATTAAATTTTAAAAAATTTAACTAAGAAATATTAAATTGACGTATAATATGGAACTGTTTAAGTGTAAATGCACTACCAGCTAGCTAGCCAACAGCTGAGAGATCGATCTACTAGCTGCATGCCCATGCCATGGCGTGTTTGTCGTCGGTACATGGTAGTTTTCATATGGGTTCTTTTTTGTACGTTTTTGCTAGCTAGCTAGCTAGCTGCAGGGACCATGCACGCACACGTACGGCCATCTCGATCGATCAGCTAGCTTGGTCGATCGGTTTGCGAGTCTGCGTCCTCAACTTTGGCCAGCTTGCTGGTGACATGACCTGTTGTATGGTACACGACGCCGGCGTCGTCACAGGACGCAGCCTCATTGCCGCTTATCAACTGTAATCGGATTTTATATTTTAAACCTTAATGATATGGTTGGTTTTGATTTTTTTATAGCAGTTAAATTTTTTTACATCGACTTTTAACTCGTCGTCGATTGTTTTCTTTATTTTTTTCATGAGTTATTAATTAGCTGTTGACCAGAGGATGAAACAGCCCAGGCAGGACAGGGTACGTACGGTACGTTGCACCGGTCGCATGCACCATGCATGCATGTACATCGATCGAGTCAGCTGATCACTCACTCACACACACACACGGCAATAACCCAGATGTGATGAGATCAAATGGATGGATATGATGGAGACGGGCCTCCAAATAAAGCTACTTCTCGTTAGAGCGACCGAGTGGCGACGCTTATCTCGTTATCTCGTTTGTTAATTTCTCATATGTTGTAACACGTATGAATACCGACGAGGAAGCGTATGTGCACTGTACATGGACTGGTTATCAACCTAAGATTTGATGATGGGACACGCACCAACCAATCAATCTCCATTTGCACCTTTGCATGCCTTCTCCAAGGATAATAATATTATTTCCAACTTTTGTTTATATAGAGTAGCAGAGAGCAAAAAAAAAAAGAAGCTAAATTCTTCCGATGCTTCTCGGCCCAGGACAGCCGCAGTTTAAATGGGCCACCTTGGGGGTTGCGGGCCAGACACTTCCGGAAGAGCCCAGCCATTTCCCGCTGATATTTTGGGCCGACTAGTGATGTGTGTCGCGTTGCGTTCCCAAGTCTCTCTCTCTTTCTCTCTCTCTCGTCTTCTCCGATCGCGGCGGCATGGACGGCGGCGCGGCCACGAACCCATCTGGAGTCGCTGCTGCGGCGGCGGCGGGGAACGGCGTGCAGGCGGGAGCTGCGGGCGAGAGGGCGGAGGACGCGTCGAAGCAGAACCTGGCGCAGGTGACGGCCTCGATCCAGAAGACGCTGGGGCTCCTTCACCAGCTCAACCTCAACGTCTCCTCCTTCAGCTCCGCCTCCCAGCTGCCCCTCCTCCAGCGCCTGTGAGATTCTCCCAGAAACTCCCCCTCCCCCTCCTGTGGTCTCGTTTCGCCTTGCGGATTGAGGGGTGGAAAATTCTTAGGTTTGAGGGGTGATTGTCTCGTTGCCGCAGGAACGCACTAGTGGCGGAGCTCGACACGATGCAGAAGCTCGCCGAGGGATGCAACATCCAGGTACCCATGGAGGTCGTCAAGTGAGTTGGTTCAATTTCATCTCAGTACTCCTTTCGCCCGTTGGTTCTGGGTGTGGCCCTCAACTGTATGATGATTTGGATTTGATTGGTGCCTGTTTTGCTAGTTTGATCGATGACGGGAAGAATCCTGACGAGTTCACCCGGGACGTGCTCAATAGCTGCATCGCAAAGAACCAGGTCACTAAGGGCAAGACCGATGCTTTCAAGGTATGTTACAATTGGTTAATGCTGCATGTGAGCTTTTGATTCTAGGTGCTAACTAGAGTTTTAGATATGCCTTGGTGTGTGCAATACTATATCTGTTCTAAGGGAAACTCTTTGATCCAAACAGCAATTGCACTATTATTTCTGTTCTAAGGGAAACTCCTTGATCCAAACTGCAATTTCCTCCCTAAGCAGTGTTATTATTGGCGTTATTAGCCTGATGTTGCTTTTATCATAAGAAGGTTTAATGTTGTTTCGAGGGAATCAATGGCATTTCAATTGAAAGAACCAGCAAAGAGCACACAATTAATCCCTTTCAACCCAGTGAAATTGGTTATGATCTAGAATCTTCGGACTACAGCTAGTCAGTTATTAAGTACACATTTGCTTATTGTGTTGCTCTCATTGACTTCCAATGATATGCTCAAATTAAATTTAGGCGAACTGTGGGGACAAAGTTTGTTGTACTGCCCAGACAGATTCCTATCACTGGTACATCTAGCTGTATAAATTTATTGTCCTCTTTGAAGCAAATAGATGGAAATTCTCATCCAATACTTTTATAACATTTATTGAATGGATGTATAACTGTAAGGCCCAGGTTTTTTAGCATTTTGATTTTTTTAGTGGTGCAAATAGTTGTGAACTTCATTAGTTGCCAAAAAAATTGTCTGTGTCATCATGTATACCTTTTATAATACTACCTCCACTGATTTTTGTATGGTGTGTTTTAATTTGAAAAAGTCATCAACAATAAACTTCCTCTATTGATTTCTCATAAATTATACTCATAATAGTTACAAATCCAATATTATGTTAGAGCACTTTAAAGTACAAAAGCTATTGATATACCTTTTATGTAGTAAATGGTACTTGTAATTTGTCTAACCATTGATCAAAATTTACAAAGTTTGACCTTTTTGAAATTAAAATATATCATGCAAAAATCAAATGGACAGAATACCAGCTACCAAGTATCAACATTGTTAGTTTGTATTTTAAACTCTAATTTGAGCCATGCATTCATTTCTCCAAGTTAGACATGTGCAGCTATTTCCTTATATGGTATTTGGTTACATACATTCATTTTTTTTATAACTTGTTACATTACTATTTAATTGTTTCCTGTATTCTGGTGAAAATTTTTGGCATTGTCTTTCATTTGAACTTTATGAGCTGGTCTTATACTTAGTATTACAAATTGAATCATTTTCCTTGCAACTTGTTTGTTTCAGAGCCTGCGGAAGCATCTTCTTGAGGAGCTTGAACAAGCTTTTCCTGAGGATATAGAAGCATACAGGGAGATACGTGCTACTTCTGCTGCTGTAAGTTCTGTAATGTAGTTGCTGTTTTAGGATTTGCTTTCCTTCATATAAACGTCCATAGCTGGTCCAACGGGCCATCAAAGTGTTATATAGAACTTCATCATTCAGTTATCAGAATGCATATTTAGTTCTTCTGGGAGTAGCACTAAAAGTTTTTCTATCCAACTCATCTCTTAATATTTCATTTTTGTCCAGGAATCAAAACGGTTGGCTCAGTCCCAAAGCGCCTTGCCTAATGGTGATGTCAAAGTGAAACCAGAGCATTGAGTGGACCCAACTGCAAAGGGTAAGTTTTTCTTATTTATGCTATGCTTAGTTTAGGTATGAGATTTTGTGAGTTAACAACTCAAATTTCCTTGTATCAACTGCCCCCTTCATAGGACGGATCAACAGATTTGCATGTATTCTCATATTGTGTGGTGTTCAGCTGACCTAATGATTGAAATATATTACCCAGTAATTCAATCATCCTACATGAGCATAAATTATCTGCAACTCAGCTAGCTCGAGGAAAAAAATGAAATTAGGTGCTGGCATGCTGAGTAGTTATGTTTGCCTTATTTTGGTTTATCCAAAGAGTAGCACCATCTAGACTAGGAATGGGCCTCATCTATCAGTCAATAGACTATTACGCAACTGATAATAAATAGTAAATCTGTTCGTCTTATATCTTATCATCCGTTTGATTTGATAACCATTTCCTCGTTCAGGGCCTATTGGATACTGCTGTGTACTCCATTCAAATGCTAATCCACAGTTGCCCCTGGATTCATTCTGCGGTGTAGTCTATGTCCTATATAGTACACAGGATAGATTGCCTTTTGGTTTGTTAAACAGAGAAATGATTGTCGTTATGCTGTGTTGGGTGGTCGATTTCCCTTTCGAAGTCAGCTAGTTGAATTCAGGAAATTCATCTGCATGCTTGGGCCACTTCAATGACTAATCTTTCCTATTTATGATTTGACTTTTATCATCAATTTATTACATGGATGCAATTAATTCAGGTACTTAAAGAAAGTTTGGTGATTTCTTCTAAAGTGAGGTGGATACTATGATGGTGAGCTACTGAGCTACCATGGAATTTGCTATGGTTTTACGGAACTTAAGGGAACGGAAGATTATATTACGAGTACTAGACTGCATTAAATTAGAAGTAAACCTTGATCTTGGCATCAGCCTGGAATATTATGTATATAAGCATATATGAGATGCAGAATATCTTTAGGACGTAACAATGACTTGTAGTGAGCAATCGTATGACGTAGTCCATATGTTTATGTTGAAAGATATGTGAGAATATTTTTTTAGTATGGGTATTTGAGATCATTTTCTCATCTTCTTTGATGATACTGTACTATCCCCAGTCTTTGGATTGTTCCAAGCATGGGAGTTTTTTAAATTAATGAGTCACGCATGCCCAGATAAATCTCAAAAGCTATGTACCAAATCATTTAGTCGTTGTGCTTCAGTAATCAAGTCAAAGATGCCATTGGTCTCAAACTCCCAGTACAACACATCCATGGCTAAAGATGAGAATGCAAGACCCTGTTTGTCCACGGAGGTATCATAGGAATTCCATATAAATCTTATTTTCAATTATTACTATTACATACATCCTGTGATCCAGATATGTAGTAAATTGATGTACTACCATGCATGGTGCTCAACTGCTCGTCTCTTGAGTGATCTGCAACTTATCTGGAGTTGACACCTAATCACATCTTCAGTTGAATATCCAAATTGAAACTGCGTGCTTGAGGTCTTTCAATCTCTTATTGGAGTGTATCAAGCATCCACTGAGAAAAGCTTCTGTATATTCTAACTCATCCAAGGTAATATCACACGAGTGAGTAAGTGATAAGCAATCCACGTGGACAACGGCTTGATGACAGAAACCTTGCATTCACATCACAGGTGTACAAGTGGCTCCAATTCTGTGACTAGGTGAGGAGTTCTTTATGTTGCTAGTCCATTATATTTGCTTTGCTTTGCCCTTTGCCTTCACTGATGGGGTCTATGTTCTTGACAGGATTGCAATTTGCTTATAATATGTGGGCTCATGAGTTGTCACATTTGAGTGGAACCCATATCGGTTAGATGGAAGCAATGCTAACCACCCTCAAGATAACACGACAAGCGCCTGTGATATTCTGGAGCTAGCAAGCTCACCCCCAATTTTCCTTTTCCTCTCCATTTTTTCTTCTTCAGAGATTCAGACTCTTGGCTGTTGCTTGGCTAGTACCCATCGAACATAGAGTTTGTGTTCAACGATTCTGATCGTCACTGTGTCTGAACAGTGACATGTCATTATGCCATGGAGCCCACACAACAGTTGAAGACGAAAGAAAGAGACCTGATCGTTCGCCAGAGAAAGCAACCTAATTTGTCCAGGGTTACGTACGTGCCCAAGAAACAGTGGGTGATTCCATCGCCATTAATTACTGTAAGTAAGTACTCCTAAGTTGCTTAATTGATAAGTGAAATTTTGGTTTTGGATCAGCATTTTAATTTGTGGGTGAGCTAGCATGTACTGTACTGGAGTGTTGACACGTTGGAGCTGGTCGCTGTCAGGATAGAACAGAATAATTCTGGGTAAATTCTTATCACTTCTACCTAGGATAAACGAAGGATTAACGTGGTGGCTGTCATTGTCTTGGGTGGGTCTTGTCTTTGACTAAAACTGCTACTGCTTGTGTCCGGGTTGATTACTCAGTCTTGCACTCTTCAGGCTTCTCAAAAAAAATTCTAGCTTTAGTCATAAAAAATGGCCTTCTGATCTTGCAGAAAAATGCGACTACTCATCAGTCGTTTATCCTGTAAGCGCGGCAAGCTTAAGGGCTCGTTTGGAACAGGAGAATTTTGAAAGATTTTCGTAGGGATCGATCTAATTATATGAAAATTCTGTAGAATTCTTAGGTTCCAAAGGAGCCATGAGCTCGGCTTAATTTGTCCCAACTATGCAAAGGTTTGTGCCTAAATGGGGTGTGATAAACTGATCACGACTACACTACACTACAAATAAAGCTCCGATCAAATGGTATGATATAGTATATATTTGGGCTGACTAATCCACGCGCCTCTTACATTTGCTTGAAATTAACAAAGGCGGCTTGCATGTTCTGTGATCTGTGCCACTCTGTATTGTCCCGTACTGTAGCGTAGTACGTGTGATTGAGCGAGTGTGTGTTGTTCGATTCTCATCCCCTCACCTGCTCGGGAATCTTGATCTACATGGATGCACACGTCCTTTTCCTTTCTTCACTTTCTTTCTTTCTTGCAACCTATCTAGTTTTTGTAGCATTCATCGATCCACCATTGGAAGAAAGCAGAAGGATTCATTGATCCATCCATTGGAACTTGGAAGAAAGCATAAAAGCGAAAACCGAAGCGGACAATGGATCGATCAAATGAACGAACTCTATAAGCTTTTAACCTTTTTTTTTCATCTCGGCGTGTTGCTGGATTACATGATGTGGTGTTGTGATAACAACATCGATGGAGTCGAGTAAGACTAGGAGGGAAAAAAGAGAGAATTTTGCATGCTGATGGATGGTTGGATGGAGAAGACGGAAGAGATTGCCTGGGGTTTTGATCTACAGAAAACTATGTACACATCACTGTTGCTTTGATCATCTTCTCTGCTGTGTTTGCTCTGATCCGATCTAGTAGTGGTTTGCTTGTTGATTCTCGCGGCGAAATCGTGGCATGATCGATCTGTGGCGATGGATCATCCATGGTAATAGCTGGTAGTAGTGTGGCTGCTCACTCGCTTTCGAATTCCCACCATGGCGTGCTGCTGCACGTCTGCTCCGTGGACGATGGCCAGCTCGAGTGGAAGTTGAAGGAGTGGTGGTCGGCGGCCGGCTCGGAGGACGTGAAGCCGGCGCCGGCGTTTGGCGGCGGATGATGCTGCGACGACGGCCGGAGGAAGAGCCCCGCGTCGACGTCGTCGCTGCCGAAGTGGGACATCAACTTGGCCGTCGTCGTCGTCCCACCACCCTCGGCCGACGAGTAGAGCGTGGCGCCGCCCGCGTCGACGAACTCCTCCTTCTTCATGCCGGCGACGCCGCCCGACCGCGCGTCGTCCCCCGCGGCTACGCCGGCGCCGACATTATCGCCGTACTTCCCGCGTGGCTCCTGCAGCATCTCCGCCAGCTTCTCCAGCTGCAAGAACGCACCGATCACGAGTCAGAATCGATGCAAGAACAAGAAGCAAATTCAGAAACCAATCAAGAATCGATCGACGACGTGCCTGCTTGATGAGGGCGAGCTTCTCCTTCTTGAGCGACTCGTAGCTGCAGAGGAGGGCGTCGTAGTCGTCGCGAAGGGCGGAGTACTCGCGCTCGAGTTGCTTGGACTTCCACCGTGCGCGCTTGTTCTGGAACCAGATGGCCACCTGCCGGGGCTGCAGGCCGAGCTCCCTGGCGAGCTGCAGCTTCTGCCTCGGCTCCAGCTTGGTCTGCGTCGCGAACATGGACTCCAGCGACTTGATCTGCTCCTCGCTGAACCGCTTCTTCCTGTCCGCCGCGCCGCCGCCCTTCCCGCCCTTCCCGCCGACGTCCATCATCCACTCGCTGTCCTCCTCCCCCTCCATGGCCGCCCGCGCACCGAGCTCTGATGATCGACCGTGTGATGGAGCTAGCTGGATTGATCGCCGGGGACGAAGGAGAAGAAGAAGAGGAATGGAGTAATGGATAGATGGAAGGGGAGGGAGTAGACTAGTTTAATCGTGGCGATGGCAACGGGGTGGCCAATGGCGCGCGGTGGCGTGCGTGCGTGCGTGCGTGCGCGGCCTGGCCCTCTCGCTCTCTCGCTGTAGCTAGCTATAGCTCTAGTCTCTAGAGCTGTGGCTCGCTGCGCTCCGCTCCTCGGCGTCGCTGTCGCGCGCGGGGGCAGGGGGCCAGAGAAGACGAGAGAATTCACGGCTCGGCTACTGCGTACGTCGGCCGCCCGCGCGCGCCGCGGTTGGTGTACGGTGGCGTAGCGTATCGCGCATCTGCGCTCGCGGGGGTGCGGGGCGCGTGTGTTGTGGTGTTGGAAAAACGGTCGTGGCACGTACGTACGCGCCGCGTCGCGGCGGGGTTGCGTGGGCGGAGCTGGTTGATTCGCTGGATGGATGGATGGGTTGGTGCTTGGTTGGTTGGCGGGGAAAAAAAATGCGGGCGAGGGGACGTGTCGGGCGGGCAGTGGCCAGTGGGCGTCGCGTCTCCCCCTTCCTTGGCCTCGCCCTAGCTGGTGGTGCACCGTGTGGCCGGCCGGTGGCGTCGTGGAGCGGCCATGCATCCGCCGTCGCGTCGCAGAGAGCGTTGGCATGGCGGCGCCGCGGTGCGGTGGATGTGGCCGTGGCGCGGCGCCGCGCGGCGCGTTCCGAGCACCAACTTGGCGTTGGCGTTGGCGTTGGCGTTGGCGTTGGCGTGGCCCAAGTCGGCGGATTCGGTCCCGTCAACTCATGCCGCCCAGGACGTTGGTTTAGTACTACCTGGCACAGTATCAAACTTAATTAGCCTTTGATCCTTGTACGTTCCGTGCAGTAATCATCCCTGTATGTACTCTTTCAAACCATCCTGTGTGTGATCAACGTCAAACGCTCTGTAGACTGACACTATGTTTATGTTTATGTGGACACGGTGCCCACGTGGAGCATTAGCGATGTGTAATTTGCACACACATGTACCTTATCCCTGACATAAGAAAAGACAGGTAGGCTGCTCTCTCACTCTTCCAGTGTTATTGAATTGGAAATTCGGTGAAAGCTAATTAGCCAGCATTTGCTGTTAGTCTCGCACATGTCACCAGGTGTCCTTTCCCAGCGATGCTGCTGGCGAGTTTTGTTTGGGCAGCGTGTGATCACTAAGCAGAAAAGTTTGACGACGCACTTATAGCTTGGTCCTTTTAGACCCACTAATAACCAAACCCTGGCTGAACTGTTTGCTGATTAGTGATTTGCTGGTTTGATGCTTTTCCAGTTTCTATCTTGTCAGTTATCGGCGCCACACTCCAAATTCCGTGTCTTGGCAAGTTACTTATCGTTGACTGAACATGTGTTTTTCCCTTTTTTTTTTCATGGACCAGCCGCAATGAAGGTTTAGCTTTTAGGTGTCATGTTCTTCTCATAGTTGAGTTTTCTGCCCGTGTTTAATCTTATTTTCCTCTCATTTTGAACAGCTAAGAAAAGGAAATGCCGCCTTTATTCTGCCGTTATATACAAGGCCATATTTGAGGAGCTAAGAGATTTTAAAAAACGCTGATAAGTAGTCAGCTAGTAAGAATATAAAAGTCATCTTTTTTTAAGCTTCTGGTTGCTGGCCTGTTTCTTGGATTCTATAGCTATTGATTTAGGATCTGGACAGTGGTGGATCTTGATACTTGTTAGAGCCCGGGTAAACACATATGTGAACAATTATACACTGGTAATCACTGAAAAATTATGGTGCTGTAATTGTGTGATCCGTCGGCGAGCCTGAGCGGCTGCCCAGGGTCGTCAGACCTTGGATTCGCCACTAAATTTGGGTAAAAATTTAAACTGTTTGAAAGTTTGAGATTATAAGCTGATAAAAGCTTCCCACTAAGGACTCAAGTAACATACACCATCATGTCATTTCAAGCATTTGTGGAAGCAAGAAAAGGTTTACATAACATGTTTCCCCATCCTCGAAAATTTGGCAAGAGACGACGTGGTAGTGGTAAATTCGTGTTGGTATGACTACATTGACCAGGGCAAAAATCCTAATTACTAGAATTATACACGCGTACATATGATTTTTTTAATGAAACGCATGAGATAGTGTGTGTTTTATTGATATATAAAAAATATATAAGACTACAGTTCTGAGAGGCCATAGACAGGAAAAAAGATGAAAGAAAGAAACTCAACCGGTTGAATTGAGACATCAATACGGGGAAACGCTCAAAAGCAAGACGAAGCCTATACAGCCGACAAGACGAAGCCTATACGACGGCATCCACCAAACCTAGATCCAACCAAACGTCAAAACCTTAGTAGAGCTCAAAGTCAACTAGGCATTAGGGGAAGGCAGACTGCACTGCACCGAAAGAGTCCCCGTCACGTAGTACCCGTCGCTGTTGAGCCACTGCATCGCTAAACCTCACCCGACGGGGTGAAAACCGCCAGATCCGGATCTCTCATAGGACTCACCGCGGAGGCCTCGCCACATCCGTCGTTGGACACCATCTCGCCGCTCGCAGGGGCCGCGTCACACTCGCTGCTGCACTCCTCTTCACGGGGGCCACGTCACGCCCGCTACTGCACTCGTCATCACGAATCTGTTTCTTTTGTCACCGTCATAGTGAGAGAGAATTTGTCCTGCTTCCCCCGATCTCCATCGAACATCTGAGTCGCCGCAGGGCCTCTCCGTGCCACCTTGCGCCACAACCATGAGCCCGTTGCGTCTCGCCGCGTCATGCCGGCCTCCGCACAGGCCCCACCTCGCCGATCACCTTCGCTGCCGGCCACGTCTCCGCCCGCGTGCCCTCTTGCATCATCATCGTGTTGCAGCATCTCAGATCCGTTTTTTTTCTTTGTTCTTGTTTTGCTTTTCTTTTTTTCTCTTTCTAATTTCCTATTTTTTCCTTCTTTTTTCCTCTTTCTTTTTTTCCTTTTTTCTTTCTTTTCCTCTCTTTTTTTTCTTTCTCCAAAACCGAAAACCTTACACCTCTTCGTTGCCCGTCGCTGGCGCCTGTAGCCCGCTAGATCTAGAACCGCTCGCCGGCCATGTCCACGCGCGCCGGGGAGCTCCATCATAAGGAGAACGTCGTCGCCACCGAAAGGCAAGCTGGCAAGCGGCAGCGCACGACCGCCAGGACCGCTGTCCGTGCCCCACTCTCCATGGCCACCGGCACCGCCGCTCTGCTCGCCTTCGAGCCTGCCATTGAGCTTACCGGGCGTTAGATATGATTTCAACTGAAATTTTGTGAGATATCGAGGTTAGAGATTTACTACTAGTCTTCGTCTATTGGATGTATGATAAAGAGCGCATACTCTCGGGTGCTTACAAATACAGTGGTGTGTGTATGCATCTTAAAGCATTTTTTTGAAATAAATAATATGAGATAGTGCAATATTTCATATGGATATTGTAGAAAAAATAAAAACGTACATCCATGAGAGATTGTTAACAGGAAAATAAAAACAAAACCACCGCTACACGGTGGTCACGCTTACACACACCAAAGAGCTAGCACCACACTTGTTAGAGAAATGAAAACCGGGTCCCCTTTCTCCGGATCCTGAAGTACCATGTGCCAAATTATTACTTTTGTCTATATTTAGAATTCGTTGCCAGGTCAGAACCTGCCCACGTGGAGACTGACAACTGGCATAGAATGGGAACCGGGGCCCTCGCTTCCCGAGGCCCCGGGACCTTGGTTTCCATCAAGATTTACATCTTCAAAATACTCCAAGATACAACTATATGTTAGAATGGATCTTGTAAAGTTCCGTTCATTATGAACTCTTTCATCAACAACGTCTTTGAGAAGCTAATAAGAACTTCTATTAAAAGTCATGGAAGTGTGCCCAGGGCTTGGGCATGGCCAAGGGATCTCGGCACTATACGTGCCCCGGGAGCGGGAAACAGCTTGGGAACACAACAGCCTAGGGGATTGACTTTACCTAGGGTAGAAACAAATCATATGATAACTCTAACAAGGAGCCCGTTGGTATTGGTTGTCCCGGGCTCTCCACGGAGATCTCCGCCGGGTGTTGTTATCTCAAAGCGAAGCTTGTGTGCACCGTCAGCGGTCTGAGCAGGATGGTGGGCCCAGCAACCTGATCGACATCAACATCATCATGTCGATTGCATTGCGGTGTCTAGAAGATTTCGGTACAAGATTACAGTTCAGTCGCATGCAATCAGGTGGTGGAGAGGTTTGAAGCCACCGACGACGACGCGTCACTCAAAGCAACAGGGGCGTAGTGATGTGTTGCACGCTGTCAGGTGATCTACGACTTCACCATCAAGCAAAGAAAATCAGTGATGGCTCTATCGTGACTTGGCTTGGGCCCACCAATCCTGGTTTTGAATAGGTGGCGAGAGGAGCAAGACACAAATGTCCCGAGGCCTCTTTGCTGAGTGCCCGGGGCACGGTAAAAACAAGCCCACCACAGTAATTCTTCCATTAAGTCGAGGATGTGAGAGGGGACAATGACAAGACGTAGCATAGACATTCCCTAGGTGATAACGGCACTGTAAACCCCTCCTTGAACTATAAAAGAAAGAGGTTATGCCACTTAGAAGGGGATCGAACAAGAGCTGATTGGATCGGATCTTTAGAAACCCTAGAAAGTGAAACCCTAACACAGACTCATCCTGTAAGCTTGAATTGCATACTCTAGTATCCTCATAGCCCCAAACACAGGAGTAGGATATTATGCTTCTGAGCGGCCTGAACATGTATACATGTTGTGTTCATATTTGTTTTATATACTTTCGCATATCACATATGTCACGAGCTTGATACCTACTCGCCCCCTAACCGAATCTTTAAAGCGAGGTCTTCTCTTCTCCGTTATGAGAGTATCGCACTCTAACAGCACTGCTTGCCGCTATGCGAGACGAATGCTGCCAAACCCGCAACATAACCGCCACTGAACCGTCCACCTCCAAACAACTGAAGCATGGGCCTTCCCGACACCACCAATGAGAAGGATCGTAGACGAAGAGGACAATGTAGGATCGAACAAGACCAAACAAACCTACCAGAGGGGGGGTGAATGGTAGGGAAACCAAAAAAACCAAATCTTTTGCGGAATTAAAAGATTTACCTCTTACCGATGAAACCAATCTAAAAAGCGACAATAAATAGGAACTGTTGAAGCCGCCGCCGGTCACACCGTCTTACCCGCCCGTCGAGACCACCCTCTTGGCCGGTCGACCGCCGCCTAGCCTCCGGTTGGACCGCCGCCACAACCCGTCGGTCGACCGCGCGCACTGCGGTCGACCGCGAGATCCAGAAAACACTGAAAGATGAACTCTCGAAGAAGTAGATCAAACTATTTCAGCTTTATTGCATCTAAAAGTGTTTACAAAGTGCAACAACAGCACTCCTCACCAAAATCTCGACCTAACTCAAAAACCCTAGCTATTCTCTCAAGTTTCGCTCTTGAAAATCGATGTCTAGGAGGCACACCCTCCCTCTCTATTTATACATGCAAAAGCCTCCTACTCAAAGTAGAAGTAGAACTCCTATTCACAATAGGACTCAACCTCCCACTCATAATAGAAGTAGAACTCCTATTCCTAATAGGACTCAACCTCCCACTCATAGCAGAAGTAGAACTCCTATTCCTAATAGGACTCCTATTCCCAATAGGACTCATTCAACCTAACTTTTCGAATTTAGACTCCCTTCCAAATTCGACTCCGCATACGATCCCTCTCGTATGCCATATAACTTCTCCATCTTCCATGTGCATTATCCTCTAGCCTTTTAGTATCCCGCGTGGCTGGACGTCTACTTCTCACAAGTCGACTCCGATCCGGCACCGACAATACTATCCGAGGCCTCAAGCAATACCTGCACATATACGACAAAGAAACAATATACCGAGCACAAGTTTGTCCAAACTTGACTCACATTAGCTTGTCAACAGTAACAACATGCACGAAATCATCTAGAAATCAAATCCACAAAGAAACAATTCAAAACCGAAAAAACAAACCGAAATCGAGACGGCGGTCCGACCGTGCGGCCAATCACAAATCCAATGTTTCATCACATAAACTATAAATCAAACTCACTTGATTCAACAATCTCCCCCTTGATGAAACCATTGGCAAACTCAACAAAAATCAATTAGTTTGTGATGTTTTGTAAAGCAACCCAAAAAGCATTTTTGAATGCAAGAAAATTCATTGAAAATTCATCTTTGAAAAATGAATGCACAATTTTGTTTCTTTGTTCTTCCCCTTTTGAGTTCATCAATTATCGGAAGCATGGAAGAGCTTTGCATTATATCAAAAGTACCTCAAGTACATGTTTTGCAGTAACAAGGTAGAAAAAGTGACTAGCTAATTAACAAGCATACACTAGAGTAAAAACATGAACCTAAAACATTACAATTAAGATCAAGTCAACATTAATGATTCATGATTTCAACGATTTAACATGCAACATATTCACAAGTGCAAAGACTGAAAGAAAAACTCAAGTATATATACTTATGACATTGATACTCTTTCTCAAATTAAAGCCTTCTCCAAAAATAACCGAGAGAACTTTTAGCTCATTCTTTTGAACCTCTTTTTTTACTTTTCTCTCAATTATTGCGGGTACGTCCTTGTCGTCAAGACTGTTTCCAAGGATTCGGTACCTCCTTTTTTTATCTCACCGCGAATACGTCCTTGTCGTCAAGACTGTTTCCAAGGATTCGGTATTCATTTTTTTCTCTCATATAAATAAGCATTTATGTACTCTTGCGGTGATTGGAACAAAAGGATTAATATGAGGAATAACAACTCATAAAGCATATACAAAAGCATTAATCATTCAACCTAAGCACTTGCTTCAACATTGCATATTTCATTAATTCAAGTAAAAGAATTATGTGTCATGTATCATATCTCTTAAAAACAATATCAAAAGTTCAAGTAGTTACTAAAATGCACACAAGCTAATATAGTAATCAATTTATCTAACAAGCATTGCTAGCAAGCACTAGAATATACTAAAGATATAAGACATAGCTCATCCACCTTTTATTTTCTTTTCCTTTTTCTCCCTTTTTTTATCACACCATACATGAATTAAAACATGAATGCAAAAGAAGAAGGAAAATATGCATACAACAAAGAGCCGATAACTATCCCCCTCAATTGATGCCAAAAGGATGAATAACACCTAATTCTCCCTTAAAAAAAGCAAAGCGAGAAGAATCCAAAGGTTTGGTGAAAATATCTGCAAGTTGCAACTTTGTATCCACAAATTTCAATTCAATGTCCCCCTTTTCAACATGATCCCTCAGAGAAGAACATAAACTTCCCCTCAAATTAACCTCCAATTTTCTCAAAAAAATCAAGAAGAAATCAAGGATTTTTGAAGAAACCATCCAATTGCCAAAGATATCACCAAGATTCTCATAAATTGACATATATCCACTTGTACTAACAAAAACTACTACCTCTAACACTAGCATATGAAAACCTAATAACCAAGAGAGTAAAACAAAATTATGTCAATCCAAATTTACCTTGATGTTACCTTGAAAAGCAATCGTTGTCTCTACATTGCACACACATGGGGAGTATGCCATCAAAATACCTACAAACAAGAAGATGTCGAGGCCTCCGTGTTGGGGTTATAAATAAGAAATTTTGGAATCCAACACCGAGTCACATGACCGAGAGAACCGAGGTACATATGCACATACAAAATCGTTCCGGACTTACCCGAAACATTACCTTGTCGTTTCACAAAAGTCTGATTTGAATTATGCACAAAACTACCTCGTGGCCGGTCGACCGCCGCGTATCTGCGGTCTAACCGAGCTCGGCTGCCGCCGGACCGCTGGTTTACTCGCGGTCGACCGCTAGCCTGGCCCGACCGACGGTCGTGTCTGTCCGACCGAGCTCCTTGAACCAAGACCCAATTTTTGCCATCGTCGTTTCACAAAAGCAATTTCACTTTCCTTTTTCTGTTTACGGACAAGTCTAAAACAAAATCCAACCAAATGTCCATCTCTTCCACAAAACGAACAAGTGTATTTCTCACGATGATTAGAAGCACAAGTAGAAACAGATGGTTTAGCAACAGAAGTAGCAACAAGAGGTTTTGCAATCACATGATTGGTTTTAGAAGATGATGCATTCAAAGAAGTCATGATACCAGCCGATTTAAACATGGTATTCTTAGATTCAGTTTAATTAAAATTTCTCCACTTCTAGCACCAACACCTAGAACAACAGGAGGATGTCTAGTATGATGAGCATAAGGATCAAAACCTAAACCACGATTATCTCGTGTTAATTCTTGATTTGTCTAAGATCATGTTGAGGTTCTTTTTACCATCGAAAAACGTTGCAAAGAACTTTTTAAGTAAGAAACCTCTTGAGTCAAAACATCACAATTTTTGCAATTATCCAAAAGATCTTTCTGTTTTCTACAAGTTTGACAAGAAAGCACTTCATCTTGCTTAACAGTTTCTTCCATATGCCTAACACGACCTAAGGCATCCTTTAATTTCAATTCATTAGCAAGACATGATAAGCAAGGTTTTGCACTAGTTTGTTTTAACCTTTTAGCGCTAATTGCATTAAATATAGAGCTAGCAAACAAGGCAACTTGACATTTCTTTAAAGCTCCTTTTGTTAAAAACAATTCATCACCAATTTAGTGTTCATGGAAAAGCTAAGAGCAAGACAAGATTCAAATTTTTGAGTTTTCTTAGATTCAATATCAAGCTTCTTGGCGTAAACATCTCTAATTGACTTAATTTCAGCAAATAAAACCTCACAAGATTTACAGTCATCATCATCAGAAGCAAGAAATCTTAATCTATTATTTTCAGCTTTAAGAGAATCAAGAACTACTTCATGTTGATTAATCTTCTTTTCAAATTTAGAAATCTTGTAACCAAGTCTAGCAATAACATCTTGAAGATATTCAACACTAGGAGCAGGAGTTACCTCATTATCATCTTCAGAATCTTCATCAATGCTACTGGCCATGAAACAAACCCCAGTAATGTTCTTCTCCTTGTCATCATCTTCATCACTTTCAAAATCAACATCACTTGATTCTCGAATCGCATCATATGCTGCATCAATTGCCTTTTGGTAGAACTTCTTCATCTTCATATTTTTCGTCTGCTTCTTGCTCTGCTTAGCGTGTTTGGTGCCATCTTGAGCTTTTACCTCCTCCTGTGTCCCTTTTCCAGCCTTGGAACATTGAGAGCGGATATGTCCTAGTTGTCCACATCCAAAGCACCGGATTGGTCCTCCTCTTCTCCTGGTCCCGACATTACTCACGGCTCTCTAGAAATTCTTTAGCAAGAGATACCAAGTCCTCCTCACTGATTTCCTCTAGTTGATCATTGGACATGACAGAAAAAGAAGCAAAAATTGACTGTGAGGAAGAATCAGAAGAGGCAGAAGAAGACACTAAAGCAGTAGATTTTGAATCAGCTCTTTTAGAAAGAATGTTCATCTCATAGGTTTTTAATTTAGTGTAAAGAACATCCAAAGTCAAGGTATTCATATCGACTGATTCTTGAATTGAGGTAACCTTAACTTCCCAAACTTTCATATCAAGACCATTCAAAAAATGACGAGCAACCTCAGATTGAGAATAATTAGCATTGTAAGAAGAATCAACGGATCTAAGATTGCTCAAAATTTTGTTAAAACGGCCCAAATAGTCATCCAAAGACTCCCCATGTGTCATCTCAAATTTTATGTACTCCTTTTTGAAAACATCTTTTCGCAATTCTTTAATGTTTGAAGATCCAAGATGAAAATCATTCAAAGCTTTCCAAATTTCATTAGCGTTGAAAGATGCAAAACACGATCAAAATCGGAGCGAGAAATTGCATTAAGAATGATGTTCCTAGCTTTGCAATTATTTTCATAATCTAATTTGAGAGTAGGAGTATCAATGCGTTCAGGAATCTCATAAGATTGAGAAACTTTTAGCCAAATATCATAACCTTGAGATGTGATATAAGATTCCATTTTTTTCTTCCAATAGTCAAAGTCGGTTCCATTGAAAACATGAGGTTTGTTTGAGAACTTTTCAGCCATGGCAAAAGATCAGAAAAGCAAATAAAGAACGAGCTCTGATACCACTTGTAGGATCGAACAAGACCAAACAAACCTACTAGAGGGGGGGTGAATGGTAGGGAAACCAAAAAAACCAAATATTTTGCGGAATTAAAAGATTTACCTCTTACCGATGAAACCAATCTAAAAAGCGACAATAAACAGGAACTGTTGAAGCCGCCGTCGGTCACACCGTCTTACCTGCCCCGGTCAGACCACCCCTCCTGGCCGGTCAGACCGCCGTCTAGCCTCCGGTTGGATCGCCGCCACAACCCGTCGGTCAGACCGCGCGCACACCTGCGGTCAGACCGCGAGATCCATAAAACACCGAAAGATGAACTCTTGAAGAAGTAGATCAAACTATTTCAGCTTTATTGCATCTAAAAGTGTTTACAAAGTGCAACAACAGCACTCCTCACCAAAATCTCGACCTAACTCAAAAACCCTAGCTATTCTCTCAAGTTTCGCTCTTGAAAATCGATGTCTAGGAGGCACACCCTCCCTCTCTATTTATACATGCAAAATCCTCCTACTCAAAGTAGGAGTAGAACTCCTATTCATAATAGGACTCAACCTCCCACTCATAATAGAAGTAGAACTCCTATTCCTAATAGGACTCAACCTCCCACTCATAGCAGAAGTAGAACTCCTATTCCTAATAGGACTCCTATTCCCAATAGGACTCATTCAACCTAACTTTCCGAATTTAGACTCCTTTCCAAATTCGACTCCGCATACGATCCCTCTCGTATGGCATATAACTTCTCCATCTTCCATGTGCATTATCCTCTAGCCTTTTAGTATCCCGCGTGCTGGACGTCTACTTCTCCCAAGTCGACTCCGATCCGGCACCGGCAATACTATCCGAGGCCTCAAGCAATACCTGCACATATACGACAAAGAAACAATATACCGAGCACAAGTTTGTCCAAACTTGACTCACATTAGCTTGTCAACAGTAACAACATGTACAGAAATCATCTAGAAATCAAATCCCCAAAGAAACAATTCAAAACCGAGAAAACAAACCGAAATCAGAGACGACCGGTCAGACCATGCCGGCCAATCACAAATCCAATGTTTCATCACATAAACTATAAATCAAACTCACTTGATTCAACAGACAAGAAGAAGATCCACTCATCCTTTGTACAGTCGCCATCCAAAAGCATCGGTCCAACTATCTAATGATGGAAGAGGCAGAAATAGGATCTCCTAGGCAACGTCTCCAAAGAGAATGTGACACCGTAGCACCACTGTCGCCAGTCTAGGTAATTAATCCGAATGAGGTTATAACTTCATAAGAACACATGTTTGAAAATACAACCGCTTGGTTATTAGTATTGCCAAGTTAAAAACCACTTACTAAAACTGCAAAAGAAAAAAATAAGAGGAACTAAATTCAAAAGTTTAATAACATTTATTCAAATTTCAGCCTTTTCTGTTATCATCATTGTTATCATTTAAACTGTTAGGAAGCGGTTTTTGACTCACAATTGCATCTTGAAATGTAGGCCATGTTTGACACAGCTTTAGAGTCTAGAGTCACACTTGATTTAAAGTTTGTATGTTAAATTCTAGTGGTTTAAAATTTTATATTTCATTTAAAATAGAAAAAAGATTCATATAAATATTATCAATGTAATCGCAAATTCATATCATTGGAGGTAGGAATATCTAACTTCTAAGAAATTTTGGATTCGGAGTGTGCCAAATAGGACCCTAGTAGATCAAACTTTATAAGATCTCCACTGTTAAGATTTTCTAAGGGTTTACCTATAGCACATTCAACAGTTTTCAAACGAAAAACTTTCACTGTAATTATAGTATAATTACATAAGTAAGATAGTTACACTGACTTCAGTTTGTGTATTAAAACTTGCACTAGTTTAGTGGTGGACGGGGTGCGCTGGTGAGTAGGAGGGTGCGGGATTGAGTGATGCCACCTGTGTGCGGCGCAGTCGTACTGTTGATTTTTTCATCCTTGTGTGCACGAATCTCGAATTGGATCTAGGGGTCTAAAAATCCAAAGTTGTCTTCCCTTAAAACTGTGGTTATTTTGTTTTCTAATAACCTATTTCCTTCATCCTAAATTATAGGACGTTTTTATTTTTAAAAAAATTAAACTCAATTCAATAATATTTTACTAATAATTATACTAACAATATTTATATTAAATATTATACGTGTTATATCATTATATTCTCGTATATTAATTTTATAGTTGTTGGATAATATAAAATAAATTAGTGATTAAAATATATCATTAAAATATGATATCAAATATGATGTAAAAAGTTAGGTCTTATAAAATTTAATTTAATAAAGGAGGAGTATATTGTAGTGCAAATCTCCCCTCGTGCGTTGCGATCGGCGAGAACGAACGAGAGGCGAGGAATCGGCCAGCAACGCGAGAGCGCGATTGCGGCGATCGAGCTGGAGGCATGGCCGATCGCAGGAGCTCGAGCCGTACGCGCATGGTCCACGTAGGACGGGAATCTGACAAAGGCCGCGGCGGCACTGTGGTGCCATCTCGTCAGCCGTCCCCGTCCACAGTCCGTGGATTTGGCCATTAGCTCCGCCCCAATCCATCGCCATTCCATGCCATGATGCCATTGCCGTTGCCGTCCACCTTTCTCTTCCCCATTGGTCAGGTCATCCCCCATGCCGCACTGCTGCTGCGCAACCTTCCCTACCTTCGTAGTTACAGCTTGTGTGATCTTGTACACGCTTCTATCCTCCATGCAGAGTTGCTGGCAACCGCTGCAGCTTACTCATTGGCTAGCTACAGTAGCAGTGCTGCGTACCAAGGCTCTCAGTATCCCAATGTGTATCATAGTCTCTTACCATATCCAACCAAATATACCATCTTACCATATATCCTTACCAATCCTACTATTTCTGTTTCACATTATAATATATTATAATATATGTTTTAGTATCTTTATCTCTCATCTAGATTTATTGATATCCATATGAGCACAAATCACATTGTCCACAAAGAACACCAAAAACACAGGAAGTGAAGCACAAACTAATGAGCATCACCACTCGACGAAGACCCAATATTTATTGAAGCTTATTTGTAAATCTTCATTCGTAGTTGGCAAATATCTACGTCACCATTGACTCTAGATTACGGAAGGCAGTATGCATAAGTTTGTTGTCCTACTCACACCTTTATAGTTGTGTTCAGAACCGGAGCCAATATGTTGCCCTAAAAAATATCTGTATATGAGATTTAGATGAGAATTTATCAAAAACCATATCATTTCTGCTAAGCCAGAAAGCTCAACATATAGCAAATTATCCTGCAAGAATTAGTTTCTTTGTTTTTCATGAATACCCATAAACTAATCTCTAAATATATGAGATATACTATGTATGTATATGTAGAGGATGAAGACAAAAAAGAATTGTACCAGAAAAATTTAGCAAAATGACATTCAAACAAAATGAGTCTATTCAAAACCTAATACATTTTATGGGGTGAAACGGAAAAAGTACGTAATAAGAGTTCCATACTTGTACTAGCTACAGTAGCAGTCTTGTCTACCAAGTCGGTCAATATCCTGACAATAATCATAATATCTTATGATATAAGACTCTGTCAAGTCGAAACTATGAGCCTGTTCGATAGCCGGCTGCAGCTGCACGCTGCTGATTTTGTGAGTGAAGGGCTGTTCGGGCTGACTGTGACGCAGCCGCAGCCCAGCCAGCCGAACAAACCCTATCTTAGTACCATATATCCTAGCTACAGTGCAGTGATGCGTACTGCAGTGTTGCGGAAAAGGCCGGCCGGCCGGAATTGCGTGCATGGTCACACTACGGCACAGTCACCGGCTACGGCGTCGTCTACGTACGTGGTGGTGGTGGCCACCGCCGGTGAGCCCTACGCTCCATGCCGCCCCAAGCAGGTACAGATACAGTACAGTACTGGCATCCAATGTTCATCTCTTTCATCGCCTTTTCTCCTCCGTGTGTATACATGCACCACTAATCTCAATCTTTTTCTTCCTCTCTCTATCTCTATATCCTTGAGACTGATACAGTGTAACAGTGATATCTTTGTGACAGTTCCATGTCGTAAATTTAGAGAGGGCTTGGCATTGGCAGTACATCTATACATGTGTATGTGCAGAGAAAAAGTTTGGAGTTGGTCAGCAGAAGTGGAATGGACATGCATGGTTTCTCTCTCCAACCATGACAGGTCCTGGAATGAACAGGAGGCGTCAACGCCGGTTTTCTCTCCTACCCTTTAGGTCGGATGGATCGACGACGACGATTGATCCCATGTTTGACCCATCCGGCCTCATCCGACGTAGGATCAGGAATTCAAGATGTACTCCGTATATGGAGAGCCTTAATGGAACCGACGTCAATTTATCTTGATTTTCCTCTCATCTTTTAAGTTAAAAATGTTGTAGCAATAGGTAAACACGCCATCTTCCTATTTGATCTAGACGCTCTTGATCTTAGGTTAAAATGATTTTCATTCATGGCAAACAACTTTTCAACTTGTTGTAGCTAACCAAAATGGTTTTTACATTAAACATATGCTTTTCGACCTGTCCTCACTCGCGGAAGTGGTTTTCTCCTATGACGCTTCATGGCTTGCATTTGCTTGTCTAGAAGGTTTTTACTTGTGACAAACTCTATTCGACTTGCTTTCTTTATTTGAGGAGGTTTTTACTTATGGGAAGATAAACGTTAATTGACCAGCATGCGGGGAAGAGTGTTCGAGCCCAGAAGAAGGTGAAAAAACTGCTCGGCTGAAGCAGAAGAAGCTTGTGAGGTACAACATCAAGTAAAGGATATGCCTAGAAAGATGCCATGGGGACCACTCCAACTATCCTTGCAAGTTGAAGGCAGAAGCCTTGGGGGACCACACAAATATATCATCATACCCTTAGGACTATATACTTTATGGGGATACTATAGTTATTCTCTCTAAGCCCTTAGAGGTAAATTTGTAATCCCAGATGTACCTTTGAGGGCTATAAAAGCTGGCTCTAATCCTGTAGCAAGACAAGAGAGAACCAATTGTAAAAATATCATTCAATTCTTTTGGCATTTGCATTTTGAACGGATAGGCAGGAAATCTCCTGCCTATCCCCAAAATTTGTTCGTGACTCAAGGTCACAACAAAAAACAAAACAAAATGAAAAGGGCCCTTGCACAACGTAAAGTCTCATACTCTGAAATAGATAGAGAAGTTGTTGTTTTCAAATTAAAATTTAAATATTAAAAGTTGCTATATTTTAGAACAAAGAAAGCATGAAATATTTTGTATTGGTTCACGTGACAATGGTCACGTTTCCGTGACTCACGTGTCGCTCTCGCGAGGCAACGTGGGGGACGATCAGCACCAAGTGTAGGCTCTCCCCACGTCCAGCTAACCTCACTGCCGCTTGCAACGTCGGTGCCGACGACGAAGCGCCTCTCACTCCCTTGCTTCCTCCCTCATCTTTCCCCTTTCCTTCTTTCATCTTCCCTTCCCTTTATCGTTTTTCTCCGGGTTCTGCTCGCCTCACCACCATCACCGGCGGTGCCTCTCCTCCTTCACCCTTCTTTCCTACCTTTTTCTCTTTCCTCTTTGTTTTCCTTCCACTTTTCTCTAGACCTAGGTTTTCGTTAGGTTGGACTTGCCAGTTGGTGGTCGTTTGGCGGATCCGACAGTCTAGCTCTGGCTTGACGTGGAGCTCCACGCAGGACATGCTATAGGTGGTGGCGCAAGTCTTCTTGGCAAGCTATGCTGGAGCTATGCCTGCTCTTTGCTCGGCCCACTACTCTTTTTGGAGCTCCTCTCCTCCTCCTCGTGTGAAGCTCCATGGTTTGGTGCGGTGGTGGAAGGCCACCAGGGCGACGGACGAATGCCTTCGCCAGCTTGGTGCCCGATGGCTAGGAAAACCTAGCACGACGGACGGATGCCTTCGCCAACTTGGTGCCCGATGGCTAGGAAAACCTAGCATCGGTGTGTCAGTGGCTGTGTTGGACAGGTGGTGGCTTTTGGTGTCCAGGTGACATTTGGGTGGCTTTCGTTGTGGATGCTGTGGTCGGATGGGAGTGAGGTGAAAGCCTTGCACGGCTTGACGATGCTAGCAACGGCGACGCCCTGGGACACCGTTCAGCTTATTGAAAGCTTTGCTATAGAGTCATTGTTCTCCACCACCTCAAAGAGATCTTTCCGGGTGAAAACCTTAGATTCGTTTTGATCAGGTGACGTCACCATTCTTAGAAGTTTTTTCTTGTTGGACCGTTGGTTTTATTCAGTGGGTTTGGGTATATATGGTTAGCTCATTTTGACAATGTCAGGTTTTCAGCGGTTTTCCTTAATTAATTAATCGTGTTGTTGTGGTAAGGTTTCTTTGTCTTTTTTTTATAAACCAAATCAACTCTCTTCTTTTATTAATGAAATTGCACTTCTTCTATTAGTGAAATTGCAGGAGCTCCCTACCACTTTTGGAGGTTTCCCTGAAAAAAAAGTTGAAGTATCGGGCAAAATTTATGCGGTGTCAGGCTTGACCGGTGTGTGCTGCTGTTAGTCAATTCGCATGAATCTTTTTCTTTGCTTTGCAACGAGAAATGGTGTTACAAAAAGGAGTACAAACAATGAAATTATGAGGAATGAAGACTGATCGTACGTACGGCGTAATCTTTCCATTGTGGTCGCTGGCCTGTCATGGTCAGGAGCTGTTCATCGATCTATGATCCAATACCTGACGGCAACCATCTTGGTTCGTCACTCGTCAGTAATACACTTCCATTATCCGTTGACAAAACCATACAGATTATTATTAGTTTTATGTAATTCTAAACATCACTCGAGTAATTTCTTGAACATGATTGGTCGGGATCTTGGTCAGAACCAGGCTAATCCACAGGCGTGTTAAATTTCCATGCGGATAACCTGAGATTTTAGGGCCTGTTTGGCACAGCTCCAGCTCCAGCTTGGAGCCCAACCAAACGGTTTCAGTTCCACTAAAAATGAAAGTGAAGTTGGCTGGAGTTCTCACAAATCCAACTAAGGAGTTGAAGCTGGGTTTAGACAGCTCCATAACTCCACTCCAGATCCAACTCCTGGAGTTAAATTTAGGAGTTGAAGCTGTGCCAAACAGGCCCTTAGCATGTAGTAACTATTGAAAATCTAAGCAACAAAACAGTGTGGACATGTGGTGATGACTGCTAAGAGTATTGCACAGCCAAATATGTAAGCAGAAGCTTTGACAAAGTATGATCTATAAACTGTAAATTAAGACTTGGGGCACGAAACGACTGCACGCATGTAAAACGTAGTGAAGATCAACAATGTAATGGTTCTAAACATTAAGTTGTCAACTTCACAAAGAAAATTGCAAGAGAAGTACATGTACCATCAACATCTTGCCAACATGTCAAATTAGCCTACTAAACTGTGTATTCAAGATGTTAGTCTTCACCACATTGAATTTGTTACCCGCCACTTCAGTGTGAAATGTGAATGTCAAACGACATGGACTGATAGCGAAGGAAATAAGAAGTAACACATACACTAATGCCAATTGTCATCCGGGCTCTGCTGCTCCAGCACCCTGTCCATGTTAGCATCAAACCCATATAGGTACCAACTAGAGTTTTCGAAGGAAAAACGGGTTCAACTACGATTTAGTATTTCTTACATAATAAACATGCAGAATCAACAGGTTCAGACAGTAGGGAAATGGATCTATATAGCGGTAACGGAGTAACTAGAGATGGAAGCAAACACAATGTTGATCTATATAAAGTGCGACCAGTCTGTGTGTTACCCATTAGAAATTTTTTTAAAAAGGAGGTGGGGTATTTCATTAGAATTCTTAATTGCTATTGAACTGAAAATCTTAACTTATAAACATAATTTAATTTCTTCAAAATCTCCACGCCTTGTATATCTTGTAGATATATAGACACTAATATGTGTGTTAATTATGCATATGTTTTAGATATATTAGCTGTTATTCATGTACAAACACAATAGTGATTTGTATTTGTTGAAAAGGAACACTGTTACAGTAATTAGTATACATTATGATCTCTCAAATAATTGAAACTATAATGGAAAACACAAAGGAGCATCATTTATTTTTGCTCCTCACGTATTGCCACTTGCTAAGATGAGCATATTTGCATGTCACCTGTAGCATGCACAAAAGTTGATCCACCAAAAGACCACGGCAACAAATTACCCTTCTGCAACAATATCAACAAATTCAATGTTGTCTGAATTTGTCCCAATTTCCCCATCTAGCATTGAAAAAAGAGATAAACAATGAAAATATTGTATCTCACAGCATAGCTTAAGTCAAGTAGCCAACATTAAAGTGGCAGTTTGTCGCTATAAGGTTTCACCATGTGAAACATGCAAAACAAGACAAAGGCACAAATCACATGGCACTATATTTTTGTCGTTTATTTTTGCAATGGTTAAGCAAACAGGAAGTTAAGCCATGCAGTTTTAGATCTTTGCTATGCCAGTCACTACTAAAATTGTTCCAGAAATTCGGATTGGCAATGCAATGACATGAATATGCACAACATTATATCTTGAAGCATGATGCAAGAGCTGAGTATGAAGTGTCAGGTCCTATCTCCAGCCAAAAATGTGCAAAAAAAATATATACACACATTTCCCTAGCTTTGTAAAGATAATCGAGTAAGTAGTATTAGTAACAGTAAGGCTGTTTCTTTAGCATGACATGAAAGTCAGGACAAGTTATTACCAATTTTCAATATAGCAGAGTAGGCTCATGCATTAGATGATAATGATATCTTGAACACCAGTCAACATATTTTCATTATAACGTTCACCAATCTCAACACACATCAAGTTTCATGTCTGTTATACAAGGAATGCATTAGGAATATCAAGATGTGATGTGTAAGATGTCCCTAATATTACAAGTTTGATGCAATCCAGATATGAACAAAGATCAATGCACAGAAATGCTGCCTTTGGCCAAAACATGTTATGACGATAACAAAGAAGTAAATAAGCAAAACCTTACTAGTGATTCAAGTGCTCAGCTGCTCGCTATTTGGACCTATAAATTGATTTACAACATAAATTGATCAAAGGACTTGCAGCATCATTTACTTAAAAATAGGCAATTCACCGAATATAATACAATCAACTGTCAAAAGAAACAAAACAACGCTAAGTCGTTTGTTACCCATCCATTTTGTATTACTACTAACAACCGTGGATGGCATTATCAGCAACTGCACAAAACAATCAATCCAAAACCGTAAATTCCATTTCCAATTATCACAAACTGTGTATTATCACCATCCAGATGACACCCAACAGGAGGACACTGGACAAGCAAACATGATGATATTTTCGTCCATATGGACTGCATTCTACAATGTTGCGATATCGCACCTCGATTCGTCAGTACATATCTGACACAGCCCAACATGAGGAACTAAAAAAACGATGCATGCGCAAGAGTTGGAGCTAAGGGAAGCAAGAGTACCAGAAATCGAAAAGGGAAAGGAAAACCCTAGGTAGCCTGACGAACCGACGAGGAGCTCGCGCGGGTTGGCTCAGATGAGCTTGAAGGGGAGCGGCCACGGGGTGGAGCGGGGCACCTCGACCCGGTCCTTGATGCGCTCGATCTTCTTCTCCCTCTTCGGCCGCGCGTTGCCGTAGGAGCCCTTGAACCGCTTCCCGCGCTTGGTCTTCTTGTCCCCGCGCCCGCAGGTCACCGCCTCCGCGTCCGCCGCAGATGCAGAGGCGGAGAGCACCGGAGTGCGCGCCGTCACGAGGCGTCGCACGAAAGCCGCCGCCGACGCCAGCCGCATCGCCATCCCACCGAGCTCGCCGCCGCCGCCGCCGCCGCCGCCTTTGGATCCAAGAGATAGGAGACGGGAAAAGAGAAGCGAAGCGAGAGGGACGAAGGGTTTTGGGGCCCACGTCAAGTTAAGCAAGGCCCACTTGTCCCTCTCCTCGCGGCCCAGTCGAATCTGGTAGGCCATTGGCCCAATATAAATTGGTTTGTTCCGTGAGACGTTGGATCTCGGATGTGCGGCTCAGATCGAGTCAAAGAGCGTAATGTTCGACCTTTTGCATATAAGTCCCTTTACATATTAGATTTTACACCCTCCAGTTTTGGATCGCTACCACCTCTACCGTCCGATCTATATTGAGCGGATCAGTTTGGGCGCGAACAGAACCGTCGTGGATGCATTATTTTCACTAGGAACCTCCTATGACTTAGTATTAACAGTTAGCCCCATGCAGTTGCCCGGTCCAACTATCATTTCGCCCCGCACGTTAGTGAGAAGCTCGTTCCGGCCCAAGTCGTTGTTGCTGCATCACCGCCGAGCAGAGGCCGCGCCGCCGCCAGCGACGCGGTTCCGGCGGCGGCGTGCCCCAACCTCGCCGGAGAGGAGCTTGACGCCGGTTCTTTTCCACAACTCACGTCAGAAGCAAAAATTTGAATCACAATTCACATGCATAGATAGAACAGGGCAATCCATCAGTTCAATTCCGGCAGCAAAATCACTCTCCTCTTCTCCTAACATGCGGTATCGTCTCCTCCACTACGCATCCATCTACCACTGAGGCATCACCAGATCATCAATTCATCAGTTCATCGCCATGGCCGGGCAAGAATTCAGTCTCAGGAGTAGACGCCGACCCAGCTGAAAGATCTGCGTGGCTTGAAACTGAAGCTCAGCCCGAACATCTCCCTGATGGCCTGCCCCTTCTCCAGGTGCTCGACCAGCTTCGCGACGAGGGCGGCGCTCTCCCTGACGTGATCCATCCCGGTCTGCGTCCAGATCCGCCGCGACAGCTGCAGCCTCCTCTGCTTGGTGCTCATGTCGATCCCCCACTTGCTGTACAGCCTCTCCTTCTCGGCCAGGTGCAGCTTCCTCACCATCTGCCTGTACAGCATGTCCCTCTCATGCCGAAGATTCCTCAAGCTGCAAAACCACCAAGAATATCACCAGTTCATCGAGATGGGATGAATAACCATCGATGTAGATGTGGAAAATTACGCACCTTGATGCAGTAGTAGCATGGAGCTCGCCGTCTGCGATGAGGGAGTTCTTGATGAAGGAGAGCCTCCTGTGCTCTACCTCCATGTAGATGCTGTCCGTCTGATCGCCCTTGAAGAGGAGGAAGAAGTAGGTCCGGTGCACGATCGAGACGTTGCAGTCATGCCACAGCTCGATGATCTCCTGCTGCTTTCTCTCGAAATCGACGTGCCATTTCGAAAGGGAGACCGTGGCAACTTCTTTAGCAATTTTCGGCTGCATGATCAATATAGACATATAGTACAGCAGAGTGAAATCAGCTTTGACAGAAATGTAAATATTGCAGTCAATGGTTCTCATGGGGAGAGAGAGAGCATTTTCAAGAGAGATTTCCATTTTTACTGTACCTGGTGTTGCTCTGAAGATTGGGGTGCATGGTTCATTTCTATCTTCTGTTTCACTTGTGTGACGCAGCTGATGTTATCCACGACAGCCTCTTCTTCAGCATTGCCGGTGCTCTTGTCTTGTTCAGCATTGACGGTGCTCTTGTCTGCAACCTCGTCAGGACTCAGGCTTTTCCTGACCTTCTCCGGCCTTCTGGCAGAATATCTGAAGGTTTCGCAAGACGGCGTCGTGCTCACCGAGTCATCGAACCAACTGTTCGGAATGACCATGAAGCTAGCTCTGCAGCTTCTACTCCTAGTCAGTGCACTATCCCTGGAGCTGACCACACACCTCTTCAGGGCAAGAGATTCTTCGGTCTCAGGCTTCTCAAGATCAAATGACGGGTCAAAATCACAAGCGTATAGCTGGATGGCATTTTCTGCTGAATTTGACATGCTTTCACTATGCTTTTGATCATCAGTGTGTGTCTTCTTTTCAGGTGTTTGGAAGAATTCTTGGCTTCTCCTGCTCCTAAGCTCATTTGTCTCGATGCACTGGACTTCCTTGCAGTGCTCCTCAGGGGCCTCAGATGCAGCTTGATGAGCCACTCTATCTGCTTCGTGTTCCTCTATGATGTCAGGAATATGGCTGCTTGGTGGACACCAGTGAGGCACTGACAGTTCATCCATTGGTTGATCTTGGTAGTCAATGTCATGAGTATCTGAAGATGAAAATGCACCTTCTGACATATTGCGTGGAATCGAGTCTGAAGACCGATTCTGTGAAGAACATCAGAGGAAGGCTAATTAGTTGGATACTAAAACACTGTTGCATTGTTAATTTTTTTGGATAACGCATCAGTGCATAAGAGAAAAGCACCCATCGCATTGCTAAGTGATTGTTGATATCCCCGTCGCTCGCAACTTTGCGGAAATTATCAAGCTGAGATTGAACGGTGTCCCTTTGCTCCATCAGTTCCTTCAACTGTTCTTCCAGCTGAAAATCACCCCCCCAAAAGAAAAAAACTTCAGTACTTCTCTTGGGACATTTTGAAAGTGAAGAACTGTACATCAAGGAATGCATAAAAGGCATGATGACGCGATTGTCGTTTATCTGAAGATCAAAACAGAAGTATCCAACACCTTCTTAATTAGTTCATCCTTTTCTCTGAGAATCTCTGCATGAGAAGTGCAAGAGGCTGATGCAGGAAAATTCAGCTCGTTCTCCAACCTCGCGATCTCTCTCTGAAGATGCTTCACCAGCGCCTTGTCGGACATCACCACGTTGACCTGCGCGTTGGTGACGACATCCTTCGCGCAGTTAGCAAACAGGAGCGTGTTCCTCGACTGCTCAATGTGGCAGTGTGCCGGGCTCATCGTGCAGATGATTGCTGTTCTTGCATTGCCTCCCAGAGATGACTGCAGTATCCGTGTGAGCTTTGAATCTCTGTATGGGATATGGCCATTTCTCCCCTTGCTACACCACCAACAAGTTGTTCAGAAATCATTTTAAACGAAATGAAGATGTTTTGTTTCAAAAAAAAGGAGAAATAAATGAACTTGTAGAATAATTTGAAAGATACAGAAGAGAATTCTGTGAACCTGAGCTGGCGAATGACTTTTCCCAATGTAAGAAGACTTCTGTTAATATGGCTGCCTTCCTTAAGCCTCATACCAGCCGATGCCGTCTGCGATGCACGCTCACTTCCTGCTAAATCAACAAAATTCTGTCCACAAGAAACTCAGATTATATGAAACTACATGTGCAAAACAATACAAAGCTTAATTACTAGATGCAGGTATTCATCATACCACACAAGCTATAAGGGTGCTCGAGTTTCCTCTCCCCAAGAACTGCTTAGCTGAACTCTCAACCGTCTGGAGTTAACAAAACAGGTTAAGAACTTAACTTTGTTTAAAAAAACTCTGTTGCAGATAATTTACTTGATGGAAGCACAAACCAGCCGGAGTATTTGATGAGATCTGGAGCTTGCTTCATTCAGGGCAGTTTCCCCAATCTGTCTTTGAGCTGTCACACAAGCAAAAAGAAAATGATCGCCAGACTGAAGAAACAAACGAGCTGCTACTCTTCTTGCTGTCCTGTATCCAGGTTCACTGTGAAGAAAGGAAGAAAATTCAGTTCCACACCTTCACACACAGCAAGGAGCTCCAGAAGATGGCCTTTGTCTCTCAGAGTCTCCTCGGTGAGTTTTTCCACTACTGTTCCTTTCTGTTCGCATTCAGAAGAATAGCAGCAAAATGTGAGAAAAATTGCAGGATTTTAGTTTTACTGAAAACCATGTCAAGAAAAAAAAAGGGCAAATAGCTAGGCTATCTGACCTCCGGATCATCAAGAAGCCTCAGAGGCGTCGCGTCAGGGCTCAGGAGGTCCCTGACAGCCTCATTGTATATCTCCATTGCCGAGAACTTCAAGATGAACTCTCTCTCAGGATGCTGCAGAGCAGAGACTCCAAGGTCAAAATTGAATGCAATTAACAGTTAATTAACCCGATTAACAGTCAAAAATTAAACAAACACACGCATGCAACTGAAGCGAACCAAATCAGCAGTTAATTAACCCCGATCGATCACCTTCTCGATGTAGCCGTAGATGTCCGACATGCTGTACTCCGTGATGCCAACCATGGTGTAGGTTTTGCCGCTGCTCGTCTGCCCGTACGCGAATATGCTCGCTGCAGCAATGTCAGAACAAATTCTCGCATGAGTTATTCGCGAAGAAGACAAAGAGCTCGTCATTGCAAAGAAGTTAGTATGTTTTTTCTTACCGTTGATTCCGCTGAGCACTGATAGGGCGACCTGCCTGGCGCCTTCGTCGTACACCTGCCTCGTGCCGCACTCATGGCTGAACACCCTGTCTGAAAACCACGGCGAGAAGGTGAGCGGGAGAGCGTTTGCATTTGCATGCGGCGGCGGCGGCGGCGTACGAACCGTAGCTGTAGGCGGCGGGGAACATGGCGCGCTCGGGGATGGTGCCGCGGAACATGAGGGTGGTCGGGCCGGCGCACTCCCAGTCGGAGCCGTCGCCGCGCTCCGCCTCCCGCGCGTTCACCGGCCGCAGCCGCACCGACACCACGATCCTCTCCGGCCGCTCCTCCCCCGCCATCTCCGCCACCTCCCCTTCCTGCACCACCAAGCACGGCGTCGCGTTCATGTCGTCATGTGCAGGTGCAGCTCATGTGGGCGCGCGCCGCGAGCGCATGGCATGCATGAAAAAAGAGCAAAAGGCCGGCCGGCTCGCGGTCGGTGTTGGCCATGCCCACGCGCCGCCTCGGCGCCTCCGATCCATCGATCCATCCATCGCCGGAGGTTGTCACGTACACGCTCCCGACAGCGCCGCGCCAGCGGCCGCGCGCCGCCGATGCGTCCAGCTTTGTATTCACGTATTTGTGCATGCATCGCCGTCGCTTTCCACCCACTAACGACGGCGAAAGCTACATGCACCAACGACAACCAAACAAAAAAAAGTTCCCTCCATGCGCGCGTGGCCGCGTGCATGGCGAACCAAGCGAATTCGCGGCGAGAGAGAGAGAGAGAGTTCGTTTACCTCTCGACGACGACGAAACGGGGGAGAGGAGAGGTTGCCGGCTGCCTCCGTTGCTTCCTCCTTCCTCTCCTCGGAGGAAGAAGAAGAGAGGAGGGAGGAAGGAAGGTGACGAGGAGAGGTAGGGGACGACGGGACAATTCACAAGGGGCAGGTGATTTTCCCTTTCTTTTACTCACTTTTTTACCGCGAAAAAAAAGCAAACTGGACGGCGGTTGGGGTTAACCCCCACGGGGCCCACCTGTGTGCCATGTGAGGCGCACGGAACGGTAAAAAAAGACAGGGTAATAAGAAAAGAAAAACAAAAGACCGGGCCAAAAATAACCGTTTTGACCGGTGACCGCGCGCGCCTTAATATGGCTATGGAGGCGCGCGCCGCTGGAGAGCAGCAGTAGAAACCTGAGAAGAGATGGCGGCTGCTGCTGCTATCCTAAAACTATATTAATATATTTAGAGATTTTGTTCTCGTAAGTGGCTGATGAGAAACCGAAAAGTTTGATTTTTTCCGTTTCTAAATTCTAGTTTATTTTTAAAATTTTGTAACTACTATTTTTTAAATCTAAACGATAATATGAACTGCTTGTTTGTAAGCTATCTAGATGGTAATCTAGACAGCTTAAAACTATAGATTTTAACAGAAACTGTAGTCAATCAAACCGTAAGTCTCATGTGTCATGACCAGGCAATGGTACTATCTTTCTCGTTGGCAATGGCGATGGGGGGGCACACGGGAGCGCCATGAATGCTGTCCCTGTGGGGCGAGGCTTTGCTCCTGCAGATCGCTCGCCGTCCATGTCCATGAGCGACATTATTGCTTTGCCATTGCCCTGCTTCAGAGCCCGTCGTCAGGCCGTCGCACGTACCGTCTGCCGCAGATTCTGCATTATATTGGCAATGAACAAGTGAAGCGCGGCAGACGGGTACCAAGGAGTACCAGTACCAACCAACCTACCAAACATTCAGCGTCGCTTTTAACTTTAACCTGTCTACAATCAGTGCCTCGTCGTCCAGTATGGGGTGCGATATATGATTGATGGCTTAAGCACGGATTTCTAGGGATTATATGGTCTAGTGCTGATTGCTGAACAGCTGGTACAATGGTTATTCCTGTGATCTCGCTTTATTTTCCTCGGGTTCTTTTTCAGTATTTTTAGATACATAATATAAATCCATTTTGGTATCTGTTAAAAAAAGACCACTACCTCTATCCTAAAATATAATAATGTGTGTGGAAAAAATTATGTTCAGATATATATTTTAAAATTGTTATATTTTAGAACGGATATAGTACAATCAGTTATTTTTCCGCCTTTGCTTTAAAGAATCTACAACAAGCTATTACAGAATTACAAATTACACCATGATACACTATAAAAAGACGATTTTTCATGACACTTGAATTTTATTTTCACTGGCGGATTAAAAAAGCTTCATTTATAAAATTAACATGTGATCCTAAAAACTAAACCCAACTAGTAAAAATCGATTTTTTACTGATAGAGTATTGAGAAAACCACTTGTGAAAATATCACGAATTTTGCAAACAGTGCTCTAAGGCTCGTCCGTAAAATTTTTTATAGACGGATGTTAAGAGCATTGTTTGCAAAAAAAATCGTGGGGAACATAAGAGGAAGCGCATGTCAACTACCCAGACGGGCAGTCGCTTTTTGCCTTCTCCCTCAGCTCTCTCTCTCTTTTTCCTTTCTTCCCCAGATCCAACTGTGGCAGACCGCAACGAAGCGGTGCAGTGGCTGGGCTTGGCGGCGACGACGCTAGGCGGCAGCGGCACTCAGCGGCAGCAACATGGGGAAGGGGGCCGTGGGGAGCAGCAGGGGAACAAATCCGACGACGGTGAGCCTCGAGAGAGCGGATTCGCCACCGCCGGTTGGCCACGTCGTCCCTCGGGAGCACGGATCTGAAGGTGGATACCCACGCCCTCCCCTCGCCGAGTCCATCCTCCCACCCTCACTGACCTCCACGTGTCCTCCCGTCATCGGGCCTCTGAATCAGAGGATGTATTGGTGACGAGTCGCATCGTGATGTATTTGGTGCCGATGGGTCGTGTGGGTGTGCGAGCTCATCCACGGTGGGTGGTGGGTGGATCCAAGAACAAGCTCGTCCACGGCATCGACGGCCTTGTTCACAATGGGTAACGAGCAGATCTAGGAGTGAGCGGGGCCTTTGACCCAGCGACAACAGTGATGACATAGACAAGGCCTTTGACTCAGCGATGACGATGACAAAGGCGAGGTCTTCAACTGCTGGCAGAGGGGATGCATTGAGAAAACCTTTTTTTTTTGGAATTTATGCTCTGTATGTGTATTTGGGAATGTAGTGCGGCTGCATATGGGCATTTTCATTTTTGTTTTTCAAAACTCATTTTTGCTGGCAGTTAGAGAGCAGCTGCATGTTGGTATTTTATTTTTCCCCAAAATCGACTGTCGGCTCAACATAACCATAAGCAAAAATCAATTATCGCTGGTGGCCCACGTAACACAGCCGGTAGCGAAAATCAATTATTGTTGGCGGTTGAAATTCCACCTACGAAGATCTTAGATTTTCTCTGATCTTTGATCGCATGCGGTTAGCCTAGCCATTAGGAAAAATTTTAGTAGTGATAGATACTATCACCATTCTAAAATATTGTTATTTTAATGTCTTATCTTCGTTTCACTTATCGTCTTCTCTCACGCAATCACAACCATTTTATATTTAATTTATTCATTTATTTTATTTTTTAATAAAACATAACCTTTTCAAATTATTCTTATCTATTTTTTAATATTATGTTTATTTTAAAAAATATTAATACTTTAAGACGGATAAAACAATAAGATTGAGAATAAGATTGTAGTCAGTCAGCTGTCAGCTAGTCTCAGCGACGGCCGACGGACAAGACAGAAACTAAACTAGAGACACACGTATGCTACGCACAGTCAACAACCAGGTACGGCAAATGGCACTTAAGCGCCGCTGCGAACAGTAACTAATTAATGCATGTGCTATGTACGACTGATACATGGTTTACGCCATATATCCATATGCTAAGTAATCAATATCGTTCATTCGTGTAGCAGGTAGCACGCACGTACGCTCTGCACAGTGACGCTGCACAAGCACATTGACGTAGCCAAGCAAAGCGTGTGCCTATTCAGCAAAATGGAGTTGCATTAGACAAGCCATGTGCAAAGTGCAATCGATCGGTAAGTTTTTGGCGATGCGAATGATAGAATCGTGTGTGTTGAAAATACGGGAAGGAGCGAGAAGTTCACATCTGCAAATGCGTTAAGTATCTGGGAGATTATAGCGGCAAGGGTGACGTTAAAAGGTTGTACTCGCGGGGTGCGTAGTTGTTATTGTAAAAAATCTATTTTATTCTATTATAATGTATTACATTCATTCTCTTATGAGTATATATAGAGGTATATATGAGACAAAGATAGATTTGAACTACAAGACAAGTTAAGATAAATTTATTTTAAAATTATATTTCTAGGACTCTATCTTATTTCTAAGATTTTATCTCTAAGACTTTATCTCATCTTTATAATTTAATTTAACTCTTATCTCTAATCATACATATCTCTACTTCTAACATTCTTCCTCAGTCGTAACGGAAGTGAAGCAAACAATTACGACTGAATTAAAAATAATCTGTTTCTTTATCTTCTTCGACTCACCATCATTGATTGCATCTCGATGGATGGTCCTCCACGATGTCTGCGTCCCCTTCGGTGTCGTTCCTTGACTCTCCTCTATTCCCTCCCGCAGTCATAGCAGGAGTGTCATGGACGATAGCGATAACACGGACGCTTTGATTGGAATTGTTGTAGAGGATTTTTGTTGTAGATGCTTGTCAATGTAGCCAATCATGTACTAGCCGTGGTTGTGGTTGTCATGGTAGTTGATGGAGCCGCAAATAGCCGAAGGCAAAAAAAACTGTAATTGTTAACATCTTGCACCTTGTAGGTGTCAGAGGATGCTGTTGAGGACGTCTTGCAAATGTCAGAGAACGTCGTTTGTGATGAGACCATCACTTTGGTTGGTCCTTCTGTGCCGTATAAGAGGTCATCACAGTAGTGATGTCGGGTTGATGCAGTCGTTGCCGTCATAATTGACATGGTTGATGCCATCGTCGGTGACGCGGTCGATGTCGATGAAACATCTTGTAGATTAATCTGTCAGAGGATGCGAGATATCCATCATTATGGATGATGCGGTGGCGACGGTATGTACCATGTTGACAAAGACCATCGGCGAGATGTGTTCTCGGCGAAGACATTGCTGTTGATGCCATCGCCAGTGACGCGGTCGATGTCGATGAAACATCTTGTAGATTAATCTGTCAGAGGATGTGAGATATCCATCATTATGAATGATGCGGTGGCGACGGTATGTACCATGTTGACAAAGACCATCAGCGAGATGTGTTCTCGACAAAGACATTGTTGTAGTTGTACGATATAGATGATATTGTCTAGCTGATGAAGAGAATGATGACGACCCCTGAAGGCCTGAAGACGACACTGAAGGGCCGAAGACGACGCCGGCATCCTTGTCTTGCCGAAGCTTATACATGCATGCATCGTCCGTCGGGCATGCAAGTATTGGTCCCTTGCATGCTATGCATACATGTATTTATTTGCATGAATCAGGATCAGTAGTGTTGCATGCATGTATTTGTCTATTGCATGCCATGCATACATGTATTTCTCCATTGACTCTTGCTGCTGTATATTGATGGCCTCCGTTGTGAAGGCTGTAGCCGCTGCTCCTGTTGTACTGGGTGCTGCTGCTCCTGATGCGCATGTGCATGCACTGGTTGCTGCGCTGGCTGTTGTGCATGCACTGGTCGCTGTTGTTTGATTTGTCGCGGAACACGTATCTCTGCTTGGATCTCAGGGTCTTGAGCTCGGCCAGGGTGAAATCGGTGATGAAGAAGCCGGTGACGTTGGTCCACTGCACCTCGAGGGTGCGGCGGCGGGAGGCGAACTCGGGGTGATCGGCGATCTTGAAAGCGTCAGTCGTTGCTTCTGAGACCGGATGATGATCATGGGTTTTATTTGACTGTGATTAATAGAAATTGATTTAATGCTAATATTGCTAAAATCTAAATATAGAAATTTATGAATTAGGGTAGGTAACTGATGCGACGCCTCAGGGAGATTATAGAATTAATGTCATCTCTCGGGGCGACACGAGCGGAAGATAAAGAATGAATCAAGCAACGTGGGATCAAGCAACGTGGGTCTAAGTTTCTGATACCATATAAAAAATCTATTCTATTATATTATGATGTATTACATTGATCCTCTCATATGGTATATATAGAGATACATTTGAGATAGAGACTTGGAGTAAAGACATGTTAAGATGGATTTATCTCTAGAATTATATCTTTAGGATTTTATCTTATTTCTAGGATTCTATCTCTAGAACTTTATCTCATTTTTATAATTTAATTTGACGTTTATCTCTAACCATCCATATCTCTACTTCTAATAGTTACGTGCTTGCATAGTGACGCTTATGCTGTATTCTTTTTGTACTAGTATACAACAGTGTATACGGCTAGACCTATATAATTCACGATGGGTTGACGGACTCTGACTGTGAGTGTGAGGATGGCTGGATTTTTTTACATTTTAAAAATTTTTAAAATTTTATTTTAAAAATGGATCTAAAAATACTTATTTAAAAATAAATCCTTTTCATAGCATAAACATTATTGGCTTCATAGTCCAACACGACGGTGTTACTAACATTGGCGTAGTCCCTCTAGCCTCCGCACAAAAACTAAGTCAGAACTACGTCAACGCCATTGACATTGAAGACCTATTTGTAATTTTTTTAAAAAAGATCTATTTGTAATTTACATAGGACCTACTGTAATAAAAAATGTTTACAAATAGACTCTCAGTGTCAATGACACCTCCGTCGAGGACCTATTTGCAAATAATTGTTATTACAAATAAGTCATTTTTTGAATTTTTTTCAAATAAGTCCTCGACGTCAATGACATTAATGTCATCTTTTTTATATAAATGACTTACTTCTCCAGGGAGACAAGGGGATGATGTCGTCATATTGGACAATGATGCTAATGATGTTGATGTCACAAAAAAGGGTTAATTTTTGAAATAAGAGGCTGTTTGTAAAATAAGTTTTCATAAGGGACAAAAGGTGAAAAATTCAGGTGAGGATGGATTGAGAATAAAACACTATATACATATTGGTTGCACATACTACGGGTTAAGGAGTGGACTTTGCTTTTAGTGTAGAGATGATAGCATAAAAAAAAGGAAAACTAGATGGCTGCACACAGCATGCAACTCAGGCTGGCTGTCACCTGGTAGAGAAGCCGAGAATATGGGCTTAATATATGACCGAGGCCTTAGACCCTCATTGGAAAGGAGTTCTGCAAAGGATGCGTTGGGTTTAATTGATATTTTTAAACCATAATATCAGAAATGTTCACCCTTCATCTTCATTCAAATTAGGTCTAATGACAGTATGTAAGACTATTTTGGTTGACGTGACATCCTAACCAATAATTTTTTTAAAAAAAGGCCTCACATATCAACGACACCACTGCTTCATCCTTTCCCTCTCTTTCCCGTCTCTCTTCAGCGAGCCTAGACGGCCATGGATGCTACGAGTGGAGTCCCTCCTACAGCAGCTGGGCTAGGCATGACGTCATCGACGATCACTATTTGCGTCGGGCGTACCGTCAGTCCCTGTCCTATGGTCAAGCCCCTTGACGACCACCATCGCAGGCGAGAACACCTCGTGTAGCTCGGGGCCCTGCACCCACCCCCTGGCCCTCCTCCTCCTTCGGGGCCGCCACTGGCGGCGAAGAAGGGGAGGGGACCAAGCTCCGTCACGCCCTCTCCTTCGAGGAGGTTGCCATGGCCACTATCGTCTCCGGAGAAGAAGGTGAGGGTGGTTGTGCAGGAAGCCGTGGAGAACAGCGTGAAGTCATCCCTGTGGAAGTAGACGGCGATGGGGCATGGTGATGGTGTAGAGTTGGAGAGCACTTCGCCACAGGAGGGGTGAAAACTCTTGCCCAAAGGCCACGGGACGCATCGTCGGTGATGCCCGTCGAGCCGACACCGATGGCGTCTGGCTGAGGGTCGACCGACACTCGCCGATGCAAAACGGTGGTGTTGATGCAAAATCCGTCTCATCAAGTATGCCAAATGATGTAGTGACGTAGATCCTGCATGTGGCACACGATGGCTTGGGAGATATGCTTAACTCCAGTGCATGTCCTAAATTTTGATGAGATGCAAGCGTGTCAGTTAGTTTGATCCTGCAACTAACAAGATAAAAATATGTTAATGACCAAAGAGCCGATCGGTCAATAGGCTGATGTAGTGATACCACTCGATGTCAATAGGGTTTTTGAATGATCGGCTATAGGTCTATCGATGCGAAACACGACACCTAGGAGTTCGTTTAGCTCTAGTGCAGTCCAAAACGTTGGTGAATAACGTGGGTGTGCCAGTTGGTTTAATCCTGCAACCAACAAGACATGGTAAACGTTAGAAGATGATAGTCTATTGATCCATATGCTGATGACGTATCGTGATGACCTAGCCGATACGATCAAGTCAAATCAGTTGTAAGATGGAAGATACTGATCATGAACTAGATTTAGATTAGATATAATCATAAACAACTTTCTTTTACACAAAATCAATCGTATAGGTTGAACCCAATCGATACAACATAAAATTGATATTAATAAAGTCAATTGTTATATAATTATATGACCTGAATGACTAGTCATTGGACAAATATTGGAGATTAGACTCAAAACAATTATGATCGGTCGTAAATATAAATAACATACAATTACTAATTTAGTCTTTCTCTTAGCCACAAGCAATTACGATAGATCAGACCTAACCAAAACAATATTGATTAATTATAACTAAGATTAGACAAATTAATAATTATATGGACTTATATCATAGCCGATGAAATAGCTTGTGCGATTAGATAACATATCGGCAAAATTCTAATATAGCCTTATATAAGATTATCAACCTATATTAAATATGCTAAATAGGTTATAACCTCAACAGATTAAACCTAACCGGGACAGTGCAAGAATGATAACAAGTTTAGTATATTTAAAGGATTGATAAACCTAAATAAGATGATAGATATAACATGTTGAGCAAAATAAAATCATGTAATTTAAAGCAAAACAGTTATACCAGGTAATACCGGTTGAAATCCAGATACTACCCTTATTGGCAATCCAAGATATGTTAGCTTCTATGATTCTAAGCACGACTTAGTAGGTCAAACCCAATTGATGCAACACTAAGTATGAAAAAACATAAAGTCTAAACAATCAAGCCTTTGACTGATTTTCAGTATGGTAGATACCTTAGCTAATCTAAATCGACAAAATAGTTTAACTGATACCAACGAAACTCCAAAGAAGGCCTAGCCGATGTTAGTGACAGAGTTATCGATTTAGATTAATTAAGATATATGATAAATAGACAAATGCGTAAACTAGATTAGAGTATCGAAACGATGTAAGCACTAATCTCACTGATACAAACCGCCATGGCAAGCCTTACCCCTTGTCGGAGATCGAAGCCGATGCAAACTAACTCAAAACAAGAACTCGTCGAGATGAAAACCTAGAAAACTAGGATGGCGATGCGCCGAAAGTGTTATTGAACTGTTGTTGTTTTTCTTACAAGACCTTGGGCATATATTTATAACCAAATATACAAACTTGTCCATGTTGGACATGACTCAAACTTCTAAATTACAAAAACATATAAATAAGTCCCTTAGTCGGACTCTTATCAAAATATCCCTAATGAATACGACTCATTAATATTCGTAATTAATAGATACAATTGTCTGTAATTGACTCTATTCTTGTTTGACAATAACTTCAAATCCTCAATCTGAGCCCAACTTGAAACCGAAACTAGTTGTATCGGCTGCTGTCACGCCCAGAAATTCATACCAGAATTCCTGCAGCTAATTTGTGCATTACACCCTCGTCCGGGCATCGCCGAGGTACACAAATCGACGTTATTGATAATACGAATCCTCGTCTTAAAAACAATATAAAAGAGTTACACAAATGCAGCAGAAAGGAAAATAAAACTGACTTAAGCTAAACTTGACACGAGCGAAGCAGAACGCCAACACCATAGCTAATCCTTGACGAGAACAAGCCTACACCTCCTCGGAGACCTTAATCTCAACCTCTGGCACTGAAGGGGGAAAAAGAAGCAAGGCTGAGTACAACCACCGTACTCAACAAGTCACACCGGAAAAGGGGACATTGATGCAAGATAAATAACAAGGAAAGGGATAAGAGGTTCAATTTTGCATAAACAAGATTTGCGAATGTAATAACAATATTTGAAGACAAGAAAACAAGAGTAATATTTAAGCAGTATTAAATAAACACTGTCCAATGCTCAAACCACGTTGCAACTGGCCCATCCATCCATCTCGCACTAGTCATACTTCAACATTTTATTCAAATAAATAAGTGAGACTAATCAAGGTGAATCGGTCGATCGCCCGTAACCGTGGGCACGGCTATTCGAATAGTTTTTACTCGATCGAGGTGTACAACTGTACCCACAAGACACAATCCCACAACACATTACCGTGCGCCGATGCACCACCATGGTACCCCGGAAAGGAACTGTGACAGGACCCTTCACATAACCCCCTCTAATCAATCGTACCACACCAAGGTTTCGCCCCCATTCCCATCGGCAATGGGCAGCCCTCTAGTGCCGCGGTGAATCCGAAAGCCGATCAACCCTTAAAACCGGGCCGATCCAACTCCATCACGCCCACCCTCTCCGGGATACGTTGACTAGAGACAGCTTACGCTACTGCACCCACCATTACCCATGCCGGCTTGTGGTATGCACGACATTTCTTCCGGGGTTTCCCGAGAACCGGTCCTTAATTGTCATGAGCACGCTAACCAAAGTCCAACCATGTGCTCACGACCCACCTTTTTCATAAATCAATATTATTAGAAACAGGGTCACAACTTAACATCATCTGAGAGTTAACTTCTAGTAATATACTTGATTAGTGTGATTCCCTTAAGTGAGTTAGTTGCGATAAGCAAAACTAAGCAAACCTTAAGCTATCATCTAGTCACATTGAACCCCAAGTTATCAATGGTATAAGATAAACAATCCTATGGTTGAGTACAATAGGTATAAACATCCCATGAAATGACATTCTAAAACATATGCGGATTTGAAAGAAAAGAGGTATTTACATAAAATAGGTACAATATGGTCAATGTAAGGTATGACTTGCCTTGCTCGAGACCGAGGAACCTCGGCGACTACTTCAAGAGAACGGGCTCGCGGAAAACTCGGGATCTACACGACAAACAAAGCACTCAACAAACACCCTAAAAAGTCTACTGAAATAACACTGAAAAGTATTTTTAATGGATTCTTGACATTTTTCTGGATTTAATGAAATTTGAATGGGCTAAAACGGAGCTCGGATTCAAAAGATATGAATTTTAGAAGTTTAATTACGATTTTTAAACTAAACAGAAAAGATTAAAATATTTATTGCGCAATTAAGCCACCGGGTGACGCAAGCATGGCGCAAGCGGTAGGCTGACGTCACCGGCGCAAGCGGCCGACGCAGCGGCGCGGCGCGGTCCTCGGTGGACCGAGTCCACGACAACGGCGGAGAGAAGCGGGGACACGCGGCGCGCACGGTGAAGGCGGCGGCGATCGGACGGCGACGGCTTGCGCGCGTGGGAACGGTCGATCCGCCCGATCCGAAGGATCGGACGGTGCGGATCGCGGAAGGGTTAGGGTTTTGGGCGGCGGCGAGGCGGACACGCGGCAACCATCCGACGTGTGGCGACCGGATCGAACGGCGACGGATTGGGCGGGATCGGACGGTGCGGATTCTCCCTATCCGACCGATCGGACGGCCCAGGGAAGCGGCGCTAGGGTTAGGGTTTTGGGCGGCGGCGCTCGAGCTTGCTCGCGGCCATGGCGCGCGGCGCGGCCGATCTCCGGCGGCACCGGCGACGGCGGCGGAGGGTCTTGCGGGCGCGGAGACCACGGCGGAGAGCGAAACGATGCGCGCGGGAGCGGCTCGGGAGGCAACCCAGAAAACCGAAGAGAAAAAGGAACGGCGGCGCACTCACCGGCGTTGGAGAAGACGACGATGGCGACGGCGGATTTAGGGCTAGCGCAGTGGAAACAAAGGGACACGCGCGGCGCGGAGGAATTTTATAGGGGCACAACGAGACCGGAACGAGCACGGAAACGGCGTGGATTCGTCGCCGTTGTTCACGGATTCGGAGAGAGAGAGGAAACAATGACAACGGATTCCTCGCGGATAAGGTTTCCATCGGGCACGAGGGTTGCGGAGATGGATGCGACATTGCGGAATTGGGCCCGGCATGGGTCCGACGTGGCTCGGGTTCAAGCGGAAAGGAGCGGAGCGGCGGCTCGCATGGCGGGGCGGCGGGCTGGGCCGACCGGCGCGGGGGACGGGGGACATGACAGGCGGGACCCACTGTCGGTGCCTCGCGGGCGAGGAGGCTTGCGGACTTGCGCGACGCGGCGGGCGTCGCGGGCCTCGGCCCACGACCGAAGAGGCGCGCACGCGGGCGGCTTGGGCGGGGAGGAACCGGGCGGCGGCCCAAGAGGCAAGAGCGGGAACACTGTGCGGCCGTACGAAAAAGAAAAAGAAAAAGAGGAAAAAGGATTTTTGAGGGCTTAATTAATTCCTGATTTCTTATTTAATTGATTAAAAATACTTAGAGTGCTCTAAAAATTCCAGTAAAAATCCTGTTAGCGCATTTTGACATGCAGAATTCAAAAAAAGTCCTACCATGTCGTTTCCATTTATTAATTGCATTTTAAAATTATTGGTTGGCTCCAGGTTAATTTCAGAAATTCCGATTATTTCAGGGTAAATTATTTAAACAATTTAGGGCAACACTTAGGGTGTGACAGCTGCCCTGTCTATATCGGCTGGCCGAGTCCGATTTCGTATCGGCCGATACAGCCTTTTAGCCGATACAACCTTCAGCCGATGCGTAGTCAAATTTGGAAAATACTCTTTCTCCCACCAAATCTGCCTCGATCTATTCTTCGACTCCGAGTATCTTGTCAAATTTTGTTGTTAATAATGTCTGACATAGATTCTGATACTCGTATAAATAAAGATATAAAGGCAATTGGTTGATGCTGATATAGAATATTAGATGCAGGTTCGACGATTAAAACGTACATCGGCTGGAAGTCCAATGTAAAGATAACTTATCAGCTAGCACTCCGATAAAACATAGCATAAACGTATAAACTTAGCAAGACTTAGATTATCAGCATTAATATAGAAGATCAGACCCAACCGAGACGGTTCTAGATTATGTTTGATCAAACAAGCTTGTCGACGAGTGGTTGATCAGTCCTCCAAGGGGGCTACCCGAGAAGGCGAAAGAGTGGTCGAGAACGTCTATCGAAAGGGCGCGATGGTCGACTCAAGAGAGAAAGTGAGCTAGTGATTTTAGACAGGTTCGACCCTCCCGGAGGATAACAAGCCTACATCCTGTGTTATTTGTTGGGGTGATGTATGAAACAGAGTACAAGAATCTGAGTTCTTGGGGCTCTAGAGATTAGGTCTAGCTTTCAAAGAAATGATCCCCCCATCCTCGTGGACTTGTCTTCCCTTTTATAGATCAATGAGGGCAGTTACAAGGGGACTTGGGGCCAATAAAGCTAATATTAAAAGCTAAAAAGCAAGTACAAACAACATCTGAAAAATATATAGAGATCCCCCGAGTCATACGCTCCATAGGTCTCTCGCGCTCCATCTTGCCTTGGGATTCGTTCTCCGTAGGTACCTTCTGCACAGTCTTGCCGGGTGACCTCATCTTCTGTCGGGTTGTCCCCTTCTTTTCTTTTTCACGATCCTTGCGATGCAAGCCTTCTATTCCGAGGAGATCGGAGGTCGGGCTAATGAGCCGTAGTCGAGATAGGACACTGGAGTCAGGACAGTCGGGGGGTTGGGGCTCCCGACCCCAAGAAGAGGTCGGGCTTCTGACCACCTCCCAAGGACTACCAGTCTGACTTCAGCTGATCTTAACTTCGCTCCATGGGCTACCCCGGTATGATACCTCCCACAAAGCTAGATAAGCCGATAGATCTATGCTAACATGATGGATATATCAAATCTATCTAAAACAACATTATGATTGTAGAGATAGATTAAGCCACAAGATCGGACCTAACCAAGACATTTCCAACTAAACTGAAGTGTCTCTAAACACAATGTAAATTAAAGCTAGAATTGAAATATTAGGTAAGCAACGCTTGTGTTGACCGGAACAGAATATCGGTAATTCGAGAAAGTTCTAGCCCCACCGATACAAGCGAAGTTAACGGAACTTACTTCCTCGTCGGAGATTGAAACCGATGAAACCCAACTCAAAACTAAAACTCATTGAGAGTAAAAGGTGACGATGTGCCGAAAGTAACTGTATTGATATGTGGAGATAAGTTAAAAAGACCCTGGGTCTATATATTTATATCCACGAGTCGATATGAGTCCTGATCGGACATGACACAAACTTTTCTAAAGATAAAAGAAAAAACATAAAATTCTGACCGGACACTAAAAATAACTTCGTAAAGATAAATCCTGCCTAACTAATAGATAAATTAAGCCATCATGTCATGGTCTTCACGATTTCTTCTTGAACTTGGTCTCTTCTGGATAAAATTTTTATCATCTAATTATGTTGTTTTCTTAACCAAATCCACTAATCTTATCAAATTTGGCGGTAACAGGTGGCCGATGGCAGCTCACCGGACGGAGGAGACGAGGAGAAGAGGGGAAGAATGTGGCCGCTAACATATGGGGCCTACCTTTTTTCTTAAAAAAATTCTGACTAGAATGTCATGTCAATCAAAACAACCATCCATACTATCGTGGGATCTAATTTGAGCGGTTTGTTAAGATAAGATGTGAAAATTTATGGTATTGCGGTTTATGGATGTTAATTAAACTCGTCACAAAGATTAGGGATCGCATGTGGACTTATTCCGAAATTTTGGCATTTATAATTTTAATTTTTTAAAGATTTACAAAAATAATTTCGGATTCAAAAATTTACAAAACTAGTCCTTCGCCCTCTGGAGGGGGTTCAACGCCCTCCCGGAGGGCGTTTTATCCGCGTGTGAGCGGCGGTTGGGTGCGTCACTCCGCGCGCGTGTAATTTTACATTTTACCCCCTTCCCGCCCTTACGAAGGGCGTTTTTTTCACTGTTCATTTTACTGTTCACCACTGTTCACTGCACTGTTCATCACCGTTCACTATTCACTGCTTCATTACCGTTCACCGCACAAGAAAAACGCCTTGTAAGGGCGGAAGGGCCAAAATGCAAAATTACACCCGCGCGATGCATCGACACCCAACTGGCCGCTCACACGCCGGATAAAACGCCCTCCGGGAGGGCGTTGAATCCCGCCTCCCGCAGGGCGGGAAGGACTAGTTTTGCAAATTTTTGAATCCGAAAATTATTTTTGTAAATCTTTAAAAAATTAAAATTATAAATGCTAAAAATTCGACTTATTCCTTCTGCAAATGATAGCTCGCTAGGCCTTTTAACGTTTCATCTCCTCTTGGGCCGGCCTATAGCCAACCCAGGTACTCGTACTGTGCATTTACCCACCAGGTAGACAGCACGAATCACGAGGCCGATCGGACGGCGGCGGCCCATGGACAGGGTGCACGGAGCGATCACCGGAGACCGGACTAGGCCAGCCGGGGAGAGAGAAGAAGAAAGACAGGGAGGCGAGGCGTGACGGCGCCCATTGGCGGCAGAGCAGCCAAGCAATTGATTCGGAGCCACACCCCCAAAATCCCCCTCTCCCCACCCTTTTATATTTTGTGGCCGTCGCCTCTCGCGGGCCCACCGCGCCTAAATCTGCCATATATCCACAACCCCCCAACCCCTGCACACCTACCAGGCCTCATCCCAGCAACCTCTCACCCACAGATCCACGGGCCCCACCTAACGTGACCCCACCTGTCGTCCAGAGGTAGCGGTGCGGATCTGGTGGAAGTGGCCGCTACAGGGCGCTTCGCTTTCTTCGGGTCTACGGCGGCATGAGCCCGGTTCATATGGATCCCGTGGGAGATTAAACGGCAGGTGCGGTGAGTTGGACTTGTGGTCCTTGTGGACTGGGTCTAGGGATGCTGGGGCTCGACCCCTCGAGAAGGCACTAACCAAGCTAGCCTGCTCGCCCCACCACCACATCGAAATCAAAAACTATTACTATTATTTTTGTTTCTCCCGAGTTCTCCTCGCTCACTCAGTCGCTGCCACCACAACCTCTCTCCCGGCTTCCTCCTCCGTTCGCCTCCCGCTTGCTTGCTCCTCCTGGTCGCCTCTACCGCCGCCGCCGCAGCAGCAGCCGACGCTGTGTCTACGAGGGCGAAGAGCCACGCGGGGAGGACCGATCCGCCGGAGGAGGAGGAGGGAGGGAGGCGAGATGGGGGAGGGGGCGATGACAAGCGGGCGCGGCTCGGCGCGGCGGGATGCGGACGATCTGCGACGTGTGCGAGAGCGCGCCGGCGGTGCTCTTCTGCGTGGCCGACGAGGCCGCGCTCTGCCGGTCCTGCGACGAGAAGGTATGTGCTCACCTGCCCTTGCCCTGCCTCCTCTATACTACTACTGCTAACGCTGCCTCCGTCCTCTGCTCTACTGCGCACACGCGTCCAAGTCTGCTTGTCAATCTTAGATCGGGCTATGCGATGCTTCAATTGCAGTGACTTACCCCACACTGGGCGATCGGATTGTTTGATTGGCAATTAAGGTCTCACGAGATGGTTAGTACGCTCGAATTAGCGTGTGGATGTGCATGTTTCTTTTTGGTACAGAAAGCCATTTAATTTTGGGTGCGAATCAACTGTGTACTGCTCACTGGCCTGGAACAATTCATTCATTTATGGCATTTTTTTCATTCATTCATTATGGTATGTGTTTTCATATTTGTTTTTCTTAGGGACGGAGTAGTGTGAAGTTAAAGAGTTACGACCAAACGAAGTTGTGGTATAATAGGATGCCAGCGTGCATTGATAGTGACTAACTCTAGTGCTTGTTTCGGTAGCAACTGAGAAATTGCCTTATGGGTTATCCAGTTATTTGTTGTCTGATTTGAAAATGAGGCCTATTGCCTAAAGATTTCCACTTGAAACTAAAGCTGGCCAACTTTAGAACTGGAAAGCAAAGCATAATTGTAATGTTGTTATACAAGGAGGCACTTTTACAGCATAAAACATACATAATAAGTTCAATTACATTATAAGTACTTTACTCCAGCAATTGGGTTACTTTGGGATGGAATTTCTTAGAAGAGCACCCTACCCTGAGTTCTGTATATCTAGCTTGGTGGTTGTTAGACACCTCCAGGCATCATCATTCATGGACATACACCTCCAGGTATCATCATTCATGGCCATATGTGGGACAGTGGGAGATGAGCTTGTCGTGATTTTGGTTGGAATTTCTGTTGACCTTATTGGCTATGCATAATTGTTAAGTCGTTCATAGTTCTGTAGAAGTAATGATTGAATTAACCTTGTTGAATTTCTCCAATAGTTTGCACTTGTGTTTACACGATTTTTCAGCCCATATGTTTACTGTTATCATAGCCTTGGACGGTTATGCTTCTGCCTCACTTTAATTGCAGAATGTAGAGTTTTTATTGCAGACTTTCTAGAGTTAATGAATGTGTGTTATACTATATTACTGTACATGGTTCCAGTCGCTACCTTCAATTGCTAATAAAAACGTACATGAGAGCATCCTTTAGTCATTCTTTAGCTGCTCAATTAGTTATGGGCCGTAACCAAGGCTACGATATTGGTTTCTTTGTTTTTGATAAGATTTGGAATTGATAACATGATGATTAAAAATCATCCGTACATGCAAAATTGCAACCTGGTTGTAGATGAAAGTTCCAATTGTTATATGTGGGTGGCCCTGTCCAGGTGGCCTAATGAGGCCAACCATTGTGTTCTCGCATTCTTTTACAGTATCTTGATTTACTCATTAAAACACTGTATGTCTATTCTGTTTTACGACTGTGTTTTGAGCAGTCAAGTTCTCTTCCACTGATGAAAGGTCATCTTTTCTGGTTCTTAGTCCCAACTTACGTCTTTATGTCGGTTGAGCACCTGTTTAATGAGTTATGTCCTAAGGTTTGTCAGTATTGGGTCTGCCGAAAGAACACGATGTATGCTGATTGTGTGCAATCTACATAAGAAATCAGATACTGTTAATAAAGCTGACATTTGTGCATGGACTTGTTTACTGAAAGTTTACCAGATTTGTTGCTCTACTTTGTATATCAGAGACATATCCATATTCAGCGCTATGAGAACTTCGATCAACAAAATTACTCAATCCATTGATTGTTATAAGGTGTATTTTGATTTGAAAAGGCCAAACTTTGTAGATCTTGACCAACAATTAGTTTAATTGTGATTGATTTTAGTAGCCGTGCAATATCCTTCATGTGGTACCGTTAGCATGAAGAAAAGATTTTGGTTGTTTCAATAATCTATCATATGTTGATGGTTCCTTTTCTGATATTTCTTCCAATGTTGTGATGCAGGTACATATGTGTAACAAGCTTGCTAGGCGGCATGTGAGAGTTGGGCTTGCAGACCCAAATAAAGTTCAACGCTGTGATATATGTGAAAATGCTCCTGGTATTCATTTTGATTTATGAATAGTTTTAACATTTTACCTATTAAAGCTTGTTGTGATTCTGTTCGGCTGTCCATGCAGCATTCTTCTATTGTGAGATAGATGGTGCATCACTTTGCCTTAGCTGTGATATGACTGTTCATGTCGGTGGAAAGCGAACCCATGGAAGATACCTGCTCATAAGGCAACGGGTTGAAGTAGGTTCTTGTTTAGAATCAACTTCATATTATAATCTCATGCCTTATTTTCTGGTGCTTGAAGTTTGAAATTTTGATTAGTTTCCAGGAGATAAACCAGGCCATATGGATGATGTTGCTATGCAACAGAAAGAACCTGAAAACCGGACGGATCAAAAGAAGGCCCCTCACTTGGTAACAAAGGAGCAAATTGCGAACCATCATAATGTGTCTGATGATCCAGCCTCAGATGGCAACTGCGATGACCAGGGTAATATCGATTCCAAAATGATTGATCTTAATATGAGACCCGTCCGTACTCATGGGCAAGGTTCAAATTCACAGGTATGTCACATTCTCCATGTTAATGCAAAGGACTCATCTGTTATTACCTTCACTGAACACTCACATTTTTCCTCTCTTGTCTATGCGCTTCCCTTACCGATGACAACCCAGACTCAGGGCGTGGATGTTAGTGTCAACAACCATGATTCTCCAGGAGTGGTGCCAACATGTAATTTCGAACAAGGCGCCAACAAATAAATACTGTAACACCAGGATGTACATTTCTTCAGTTGCTGCTGTATAGCAGCAGCTCTCCTGGAGGTTGGATTAGCTTTGGTCTTCAGCCGAACAGAATATGTGTTATTTACAGGATTCTCTGGTGTCGCTAGTATGATTCTAGTATAGAGCTGAAGTTAAACGAGTTCATGTCAACTCGCCATGCCATGCCGTGGACGCTAGTTATCGTCGTGTACTCGTGTTGTGGTTGTCAAGACTCGTGACACATAGGCATACGGGAAGCACAGTTCCTGTCACTTGTGCTTTTGTGGATTGCTGCTGTGTGCCATTAGAAACTGTTCAAAAGATTAATAGACCCATCATTTTTTTTCTGTGTATCCAATTGTTGCTTGCTTGGACTGTGTCAAGCTTTTTCTCCGCATGTTGTTCTGCGTTAACTAGAAAGCGACTTTCTACTACTCTACAAGACTAATGTTGTTCTGCGTTAACTAGAAAGCGACTTTCTACTACTCTACAAGACTAACACAGGAAGGCCTCGTTGTTTGCCATACAACGTTCTAACCGCTTCCAAAATTTTAATTTTAATTTTGAAGATGATTTTTATAGTATTTTCAATGTTTATTTTTTAGTACTGAGTATTTTTTAGAGTCGATACTGAAAAATATCATGCCTCGATGTTTTTTAGAGTACTCTACGGTACACTTCTACAGCGTTAGTTCACCAAATGAGAGTACGAGACTCATGTCATGCGCTGGAAGGAGGAATGATTCGAGTTCGTTTGATGAAAGCAGCTTCATCTAATCTTAAAAACTTGTGTATTCCGATAGGAGTACGCTGCAGCAGGACACACAAACTGACACGTCTCATGCCTTTGAGGGCGTGAAGCCGGTCAAGCACCAACAACCTTTTTGCCTAAAGGGAGCAGACAAAAACAAAGAGCTAGTCAAAACGTGGTTGCATCAAAAAGCTCTTGGATGTCTTCTAGAGCTCGAGTACTCCCATACTCCCATGTCACCGTCACACACCCTCATCAAAATCCGAGATGGATACATCCTCTGCCACACAGCAGTGCTATTGTCCTCTGAAACCCAACCAAACCGAAAGCCGACCTGAACGCATACAAGAAAGAAAAAAAAACAATTGGCCACGGCCGCCACACGCACGCCGCTGCTCGCCCAGCCGGCGGCACGGGCTGGCGAAACGCAGGGCGGTTGCCTCCCTCGCGAGCGCCACAGCAGGAGGCAAAAAAAAAAGAAAAAAAATCCAATGAGATCCCCGTCTCTTCACGGCACGGCCACGTACGAACGTCTCTCGTGCGTAATACTACTGTAGTATGGGTTTTTGTAACCGAGACTGCGCGTGGCGCGCGCGGGGCACGATGCTCGTGCTTGCCTCCCCGGTTCGCGCTTTTTGCCGGCGATGGCGATGGCGATGGCGAGGGCGAGGCCGCGGGCGAGTCGAGTGACGAGACGGGCAGGGGACGCCACGGCACGTACACTACTGCCCGTGGTCTCATGTGCTGCTGCGTGCGTTGCACCTTGTGGATCATACGGGGCAGGGGCGCAGCGGTGCATCACGGCGAAGTCGGCGAGAGGAACAAGCACGTGGTCACTTGCGGGAACCCTGGCTGTCCCCTACCCCCTCGCCAGAATCCGGATCTACTGTGCCCGTTAGCTTTCCATTGGTACGTACGGAGTAACAGCCTGCTTGCCTGCCTTGGTGGGCTGGCATGGCTGCTATTTCCTTTTTTAAAAAAATTAAAATCAGTTTTGTGTAAGCTTTCGTGCGAACTTGGAATATTTCCATAACGCTGTCACAAATTTCAGAATAATGAGTTGTACGAATCGTGTACTTCTAGGATGATATTCACTACTCCTAAATCCTAATCATCAATTCTGCCAAAGTAGAATATACGAGTCGTACTTGCAAGTTGCAAGTGTTCCATACTATTATCTTCCCTTAGATTTGCAACTCAAGTTTGCTATGTCCAACCGTACAAGATTCACTTAGCCCAGTTAGTTAGGTTTTTAAAGGTGAAATCGGTTCACTTAAGTTTAAGGTTGGGTTTACGACTAATTATTTTTAATGATCTCAATTTTAAAATATGTCATCAATTCTTTTTTATATTATGAATTTGTATGTATTATCGTATATGACTTCGTTAATTTTAAAATATATCGATAAATTTTTTTATATATTCTGAATGTCAGCTGTGAGCATCTGTTTTTTTTAAAAAAAAACACCTATCTTGTATCACGTAAGGCAAGTTGAACAGTAGTGGCGGCCACAGATGAGACGGGCACACCTGATTCCCGTGCAGGGCAGCCACGACGCAGGAGACCAGGGCGTCCACCTGGCGCCCCGCCGGTCGGGTCCCACGGCGACACCGTGCCATCCCTCTCGCCGGCAGCCTCCGGTGCCAGCCCAACCGGCCCAACCGCCGATGCGCGCCAACCCGCCCGCCTGTCCCGCCGCAGCCCCCTCCGGATCCTCTGCTCCCGCCTCGCCTCGCTGCCTTTCACCCCGCGCGCCGCAGAGGATCCCACTCCGCTGCCGCCGCCGCGCTTGCACCAACGGTATATATATATATATATAGCTTGCTCTGTGCAGGCCAGAGCTCGTCACCACTCACACAGCTCGATCTTCTTCGTCTTCGTCGACGTCGACATCGGCGGCAGCGATATAGAGGCGAAGGCGTCGATCATGGCGAGCTACGGCGACGACGGCGTTGAGCTCACCGAGCTTACTCTGGGGCCTCCCGGCGCCAACGCTCGCAGGGCCAGGCGCGCCAGGAAGAACGGCCAGCCGCCGTCGTCCTCGATGTATGCGCCTGCTTAGAGCTTTACTACATTGCTAATGATTTTTTCATGATCAATGTTGCTGATGGATCGGTCTCCTTGTTTGGCAGGATGCAAGCAGCGTACTTCGTGAAGGTGAGCATGGACGGGACGCCGTACCTGAGGAAGGTCGACGTGGCGGCGTACGGCGACTACCTCGAGCTCGTCGAGGCACTCAACGACATGTTCTACTGCTCCACCATTGGTGAGTCTGCTTCACCTCGCGGTATATGCAAAGATTAATCTACTACCAACCATTAATCAGCAATGGCGATTAATAATAGTGTTTGTGTATGGTGAGCAGGGCTGATGGACGGGTACGGCGAGTGGGAGCACGCCGTCGTGTACGAGGACGGCGACGGCGATTGGATGCTCGTCGGCGACGTGCCCTGGGAGTAAGCACACCTGAAACTTCATCCCTTTTTTTAAGAAAAGAAAAGCATTACTGAAACTGCGTAATTGTTCAGAATCATTTCAAAATGCAAATGCAAAACTAAAGCTAAACGTGGAAATCTCAATCCGATGCACGTTGAATTGCAGGATGTTCGTGTCTTCATGTAAGAGGATGAGAGTGATGCGAGCGTGCGAGGCGAGAGGCTTGAGCTCAAACGCGTGACAAAAATAATTGCAGGTGAGGATTAACTCCAATTCTATCAGATGGGTAAATACAGAATAGTGAATGTAGTAGCATAGTTTTCTTTTGTCTAAAAAAATTAATCTGCAATATGATCAAATTAATCCATATATGCAACCAATTAAGAACCACCGAGTGATGGCACTAACTACTAACAGATCATACTTTTCGCCAGACCGTTAATAGATCAGACTGAAACTCAGACTTCTTTCTTATTGCCAAGAGTTTCCTGACTTTCGGTTCATTTTTTTACTAGGGCAATCTATTGATTCAGGGTTTGCATTATTCAGTTCCTTTCCACTGAAATAAACTGATTTAGAGTTTGCATTGTTCAGTTCTTCTGTACTGCAACAAACTGACTCGAGTTTGTGTGGTTTCTGGTTGACCAGTGCGTTGTAGATACCTGAACCTGGACATCGATCGCTCATGCAAGTGATGAAAACGCTGACGAAAAGGATGACGCAATTTTCTGACCGACCAAGGACATGCTGTGCACATATGATTGATGCAATGCAACATCTACAGAAAGACCAGCACATCAGCATCTCACTAGCTAGCCTGGAATAAATGTTAGTTAAGTAGTTGACACTGCAGATGTGGTCAATCTCCAGCTTTCTGCTTGCTTCTCACATGAGCCTCAATCCCTCTGATACGGTTGACTTCCTGATGAGATCCCAATATTTTCAGTTTTCTCTTCCTACATGCCTCTAGCTAGTTGTATGTATGTATGTCATCACATGTACATGGATCAAGAGTCGTTGTACCTCCCAAATTTTGACACAGCTAGCACGAAGATCTTTGAGTCTGAGATGAGATAAACTCTGTTCATGTGTGGTTTGCAGACAGGATCGTGATCATGTCTCTGGTTTTTACGCCAGTTCAGAACCCAGTTCATCTGTCGGAGCAGTGTGAGGCAGGAATTGTGCTTGGAGGTACGAATGCAGGCAGAGTAGCCAGCATTTAACTTCCAAAGCGTGGCAGAGATTTTCATTGAAGATGCTGCTAATTGCAGCCGCAGCAGCAGTAGCAGGCTAGCAGCCAAGTAGGCAAATGTAAACAGCTACCAATGAGCAAGTGGACATGTTGTTTTGAGGATATGTGGACCATAAATTTGTATACCAGTTGCCATTAGGCCAACTGGAGTGGAAGGATCAAAAGGAGTCCAGAAGCTTCTTCGAGTTCAGTAAGACAATGTGATGGCTACTGCTGATCATCGGTTGGTCTAATGCTGATTATAAACCGTATGACTTATTAAAAAAACTGTGAGTAATTTTTTTATATTTTTTAACTATTTAAAAGCCAATACTTAAAAATTCGATGATTGGATTGGAAATGACTAGCTCATGTCCATGGCTTCCCGGCACAACACAGGCAAGCAGCATTGCTTCTGGTTGCATATAAAGAAGCTGGCCATGGCAGACACCTGGTGCTAGTTTAGTTACTGGACTGACGATAAGAACGAGCCAACGTGCAGCAGACGGCAGCAAAAGGTGGGTCGGCGACGAAAACTCCGGCCCCGGGGGTTCCCGACCCCCTTGACTAGTTCGCGGCCGGAGCGATGCCGCCGGAGTGGCGGTCGAGGCTGGTGGCGTTGGGCCTGGACGAGGGCGGCGTCGACAAGATCGCCGCGGACATCGCCGAGACACACCCGACCTTGGAGTTCGTCTGGTCCAAGGAGGCCATCGCGTTCGCGGCGTTCGACTTCGTCCTGGGTGGGCTGATCTTGTGCCTGGGTGTGGCTGGCCTCCACGACGGCAAGAACGCGGTGGCTGGGGGCCTGCTCGTCGTGGTGATGACTGCTGTAGTAGCCGTGGTCTGCGAGTGCGAGCGAAGGTGGGCCGAGACGCGCAGGGCGCGAGCGCGCATTGTCCTCGAGAGCTCTCTGCTTCCTCCCGTTTAGAGCTTCTTTGGGATAGAGGAAATAGAGGGGTTTTGTTGGATTGAAATCGCATGAAAAAATTTCATACGTGCCCATATGTGCCTCTTTAGAACAAAGGAATGAGCACTTGATATCGCTACAAAATTCCTATGAAATAGCTTGATTCATGATATTTTGAAGGATTTTGTTAATATCTAAATTTGGTTTCTACAGTAAAAAGTAAAGAATTATAACCAAATTTGAAAAGAACCCAGACTAGTCACGCGAGACTGGTTTGACTGTAGCCATCGGGTCGGTCAAAGACCGATAGCACGGGGCTGATCTGACCGGTGGCATGTGGTTGGTCAGACCGGTAGAGTCCGACTCCGAGTCCGATTTGTCGGTTGTTAATGTGTAAGATTTTAGAGTTTTAATTGGTTTCTACACCTAATTGGATATCCTCGAAAGCAAGTTCATCCCTCCTATAAATATAAGGGGGCTAAGGCCAATTAAAACAATAAGTAAATTAATTATCAAAATTAATTTAGTATCCAAACTCTCTATATTCTACATCTGTTCCTTCTTGCTACCTATCCTAGGTCTATTCTTCTCAAATTTCCCAATTGCTTGTCATCTCTCGTCTCTACGGTGTTAGAGGACGTTCTAGCTGACCTGCTGAGCCTAGGATAAACCGACATGTGTTCACCCGGATGGGGGTCCATTCTAGGTGTTCGTTCGGCGGCATCTACCCAGTCCCTATGACGGCGTGTCTCCGGGTGTCACCATGGGTTGCACATAACGTGCTCAAGATGTGGTGACACGATTCTACGCCAACACATCTTTTTGGCGACTCAGTTGGGGAAGATTTCAGTTGCTATAACCGAAATCCTAGTTCTTTATCATGGGCTCTCACACCAATCTATATCAAGACAATATCATGGTTGCGGATTATGGAGAGTTGCCGGAAGCCGATCGCCAAGCGTTTGAAGCTCAACTTGAAGATCTACGGTGAAAGATGGCTTCATGCTATCGGAAGACGAGGCAATGTGTCATCAAACAAAAGGAATTCTCATTTTCTGTCTACACCACATCTAAGATAATAACTGACTATAGCAATACCCTCTTTCTTGGATCTAATGTTGCTCAAATAATAGGTGGTGTTGTTATTGCTAGTTTAAACAATTTGTTTACTTTTTTTAGTACTACCTCTGAGAAAACCTTTAGTACTACCTTGAAAAAAACCTTAGATGCTGGCATGAGTGAGTTAGAGAATGGGCTAAATGGTCGGTTACTAGGTGATGAATTTACTTTATATAACAGCGAACATACGTATGCTATTCTATCAAATTTTCATGTACCAAAATTTCCTATACAACAGAATTGTCCAATGAAATACCTATAATTCCCTCGGTACAATAGATCCTAAACTCATCCCTGTAGCACAGTACGTCGGTCAAACCGGTAATAGCGGCCGATCAGACCGCTACCACATTGTCAGTCAGACTGGACGTGGTGGCCGGTCCGACCGGGAAGGCAACGCCAATCAAACCGCAGTCAGCTAGTCTTTTAGGATCGGCTCCTATATCGGCCATTCCTAGTAATCTGATGACTAGTAGACGTAAAAAACCCAAAAGTCTTAGTGATGAGATTGCAGAAGCTTTCAAAAATGCTTTCGGCGTAGATACTAGAATTAAAAAAGATTCAACTCAAGAAAGTCAAGCAAAATAATCCGTGATTCTACAAAAGGCTACGTCTGATCGTCCCTGTGACAATATAGTTGATGAGGGTATATCTTCGGATGATAAGACGGTTAATGTGCATACAACCCAATGGGTTAGGACCTCTAAGTATGAACAATTCGTTTGCTCTACCCTTAAAAAATCGGCATGAGGAAGCAAAATTCACATTTGATGTGGCCAAATGTGATAAGATCTTTGATTATTTGTTAGAGCATATGCAAATCAAATTATCACAAGGCCATGTAATACTACCGTCTAAGGAGTTAAAGCGGCGTGCATATTGTAAGTGGCACAATTCAGATTCTCATGCCACTAATGATTGCCACATATTCAGAAGACAAATTCTATCGGCCATTGATGAAGGATGATTGAAATTTGTGGGTATGCCAATAGATAAACAACATGTTCTCATGAATAACATTGGGGTGCAAAAGAAGAAAAAAACCCCGATTGCAAAGAGAGTACCAAGATCATATCAAAGACTTCAATGTTCGGGGAGCAAGATAACAAGCCAAAGGTCCTAAGAGATGACAAGCCGAATATTACAAAAGGCAACAAGCAAAGGGTCAACCAAAGGCTAAGGAAATCAAGATCACCCTCCAAGCAAGGTGGGAGACAAATGAGGACGTGCCATCGGCAATCTACTTCTTCATGTTATTACCTTTGGTATGCACCATGGAGTTTCAGTAGTACATGGATGATGCCTACTTATATACCATATAATTATTCATTATGGACATTATCATAAATACCAATTTTGAATAATCGATCGTGTTCTTCTCATAACCAGTTGAGAGAAAAGAATCAGATACAAATTAATCAATGCAAAAAAGTGGTGAGGCAAGAGTGGAGGCCTAAGCAAAACAAAGCAAAACACAATCTGAACAAGAGGGGGGCCTCTCGTAGTATTCTTGTATCTTCATTAAACACATAAACCATAGAGGCATGTATGAATGGTATTAGTTGATATCGTCCTTAGATAACCCAGTGCTTAGTGCTTTTCGGTTCACTAGTTCACCAAAAAGGTAGGGGGCATGTGTTAATACCGAAATTTGGCTCATAGAGTAAGAAGTAGGAAACCATAGTCGAATTTGGAAAGAACCTAGACTTGTCACGTGAGACCGGTCTAACCGTAGCCATCGGGTCAGTCAGACCGACGACACAGGGCTGGTCTAACCGACGACATGTGGTCAATCAGATCGGTAGAGTTCGATTTGTCGGTTCTCAGGTTTCCTTGCTAAGGCATGAGATTTTAGAGTCCTAATTGGTTTTTACACCTAATTGTACATTAAAAAGATCTTGGAAAGCAAGTCCACCCTCCTATAAATATAAAGGGGCCAAGGTCAATTGAAACAACAACCAAATTAATCGTCAAAATCAATTTAGTATCCAAACCTTCTATATTTTACATCTCCCTCCTTCTTGATATCTATCCCAAGTATATTCTCCTCAAATCCCCCAATTGCTCGTTGTCTCTCGTCTCTACGACGTTAAAAGAATGTCCTAGCCGGCTTACCGAGCCTAGGACAAACCGACATCCGTTCACTTTGATAGGGTCCCTCTCGGGTGTTCGTTCGGCGGCATCTATCCACTCCCTATGACAGCGCATCTTCGGGTACCATCATGGGTTGTACATAACGTGCTCAAGATATGGCGGCACGAGTCTACGCCAATATAGTTTTAATATGTGATTGGACCTTAGGTTTATACCAAAATGCTGTACTTCTTCTATACAACATCTAAAACAACATGTTCCACACAACTCCTATACTTTTAAATTCCTAAGGATATATGACACTTCGGTTCCTACGATTTTCTCTTGAATTTTTGAATCCTTGCATTCCAAATGAGCTTTTAAACTTATTATATATAGTGACATATCACATATGAATCTATCTTGTTAAATTTTTTATAATTATTTAATTTTTTTAAAGTTTAAAATCCATTTTTGATTACTAGGCCATAAGCTCATGCTCATATAATGTCAGTTTGCCTAGGTCAGATCGGTAGCGATCCTATTTGGAATAAGTTTACTGGTCGTCACTCATCTTTTCATCAAGTTTAATTGATATTTTTAAATCGTAATATTAGAAATATTCATTATCTAACTTATAAAATAGGGTTAAATTGATTACTACTATGATGAATGTTTTGGATGACATCCATCTATACTATTTCCATCCTATATTTCCGACGGTTCTCATGGGTCTAGCGTTAATGTGGGCTCCATAACTAGATGTTAGGCCAGAAACGAAGCCCCTATATGTAGTTACACGGTAAGTTTCGCCCATGTAGGAGGCCCAGATTAGATAGCCACCATCAGTACCCATTTTTGTCGGCTATGGTGGGCCAACACGACCTAACAGGAAATTGGGCCGTAGCAAATGATAACTAGTCCTCTAGGAAAGCCCATATTTAAGGCCCTGGTGATAAGTTTCGGCCTGTACTCAGGCTCAAATTACATCGCAACCAATGGCAGTCAAACAATAAAAGTTCACTTTAGGCCCCTCATCTTAATGCTAAGTTTAAAATTCGTCCTAAACCGTAATACCAGGTATAGCCGTCCCCGAACTCGTAGAACCGTGTCAACTTTCATTTCAAGACAGTATGGCTCCTAGTTTCGTTCGACCTGACGCTTTGACTTCGGTCAGCTGTGCTGAGTCAAGGTGAGACCCACACAAACCCCATATGTCATCAGCTAACTCTTTCTTCCTCATCTCTCTCCCCCGTCAAGCTCTGTGTTGTGTCAGGATCATCATGCCCACCGTTGGACCAGTAGGATGGTTGGTGCTTTACCCGATCAGCAAGCTAAGCTACCAATCGATTGCATCAGGCGACCTGTAGTTGACCCCGACATTGCCGTTGCTACCAATGAGCATGCAGACGATGCCTATCTTGACCATGGCAGCAGCAAAGTCGCTCTAGAAGGTGGAGGCATCGTTGGCATAGGGGACTACCTGGACGACAATGTTCTTATTGTCGAGCAGCGCTTGGTCGGAGGAGAGCAGGCCACGGTTGGCCATGGCGCCAAGAAGCCCTCGTCGAAGGCGTACAACCGGCTCTTATCAAAATATCTTTAATGAATACGACTTATCAATATTCCTAATTACTAGATACAATTAACTGTAATGGACTTCATCTTTCTTTGGCAATAATTTCAAATCCTCAATCCGAACCCAACTTACACTAACTGTTTCGACTGCCTTGCCCATATATGTTGGCCGAGTCCGACTCAATATTGGCTGACACAACCTTCAGCTGATGCATAATCAAATCTGAAAACAACTCTTTCTCCCGCCAAATCCGCCTCGACTTGTTTTTCGACTCAGAGTATCTCGCCAGATTTTGTTGTTAATAGATCCCCATCCCTCCTCCTCCTTCGCTGATGCCGATGCCCCCTCCCGCTCCTGCACAACCATCCCACTTGGTTGCAGCTTCCACCCGACCTGTCTTATTCCCGACCATCGACGTTGCTAAGAAAAAGGCATAGAAAGGGTGGAGAGAAACAGAGAGGAGGTTGTCATTGACACGTGAGGTCCACTAATATATATATATATATATTTATTTAAACTGAATTGTCCTGACAGGTGGGTCACACTGACTCAGCCGCCACGTCAGCTAAAATCGGGCACTATACTGCTTTGGGACTTCGGCTACATCGGTTTTATAAGTTAAGGGATACATTATGGGGGTGTTCGGCTGGTCGTATAAGCCAGCTGATAAGACAAGCCGATTGGTTTGCTATGAGAGAAAAATATTGTTCGAACGACTGATAAGCCCGGCTGAAACGAGCAAGCGAACAGGGCCTATATTTGGTATCGCGGTTGAAGGATGGATGTTAAACTTGGCGTCAAAATGAGGGATCGTAAGTGAACTTATTGCTCAAACAATTTCTGTCAGTTCTCTGGCCCCACTTGTGGAGATGGGCCTACTTTTCCAGTCCACACGGGAAGGAACGGCCCATATTATCTATTGGGCCTTTGGCAGTTTCGCGAGAAGCACATGGCACGCTCCGGCGAGACGGCGATGTCGTCCTCATCGTCTCGTCGGAACTCGCCGTCTGTCCCCGCAAAAAAAAAGGAAAACACCCGACGCTCCTCCGCCTCCTGGCCTATGGGATTCGTCGATCTCGTTGCCATGCTCAAGAAGCAATGCATAGATAATCAGAGATGAACAATCCAACTGTTTGTTGCCAATTGTAAAATTTACAATGTTTTACATGCCTAATCCTTCTCTATAATCGACAAGAACACATGAGGTGCAATGATGGTGTAATTGATTTGTTGAAACAAAAACATTACACGAACGAACAGCCAGTCCGTGTCAGTCACGAGCAGGAGCACTGCGAGCTCTTCTTCATGGCGCTGGTCTCCATGATGGAGCCGACGTCCAGCGTGGTCCCCGTCAGCGACAGAACCTCGCCGCCGCCGGCGCCACCATCGGCGACGCCGTTGCGCATCCGCCGCGCCTCGTCGAGCTCGAGCGCCCTGCGGGAGACGACGGCGAAGATCTCCTCGAGGAGCGTGAGGAAGGCGCGCTCCACGTTGTCGCCCGACAGCGCGGACGCCTCGGAGAAGAATAGCCCCTGCTCCTCCGCGAACCGCGCGGCCTCATCGGCGGCCACCTCGCGGCGGCCCGCCGGCATGTCGGCCTTGTTCCCGATGAGCGCCACCACGGTGGAGCCGTCGGCGTGCGCGCGGAGCTCCTCCACCCACCGCACCACGTTCTCGAACGTCCGCCGCCGCGTGATGTCGTACACCACCATGGCGCCCAGCGCGCCGCGGTAGTACGCGCTCGTCACCGCCCTGTACCTGCAAAAGCAAAAAACCAAACTTTGCTCAAATCTCCTCCAAAAAATTCAAATCTTTCCACCACAAACACATCAGCCTCTCTCGGGAACACACGAATTCCACACAAAATTCCCACTTTGTTGCACTGGAAACAGATGAAAACGTCATTAGGCGACAAGGGCCTAATCCAAGGGCAGGTTAGATTAGGCAGGTAATGACTGATTTGCTACATGACAGTTTCTGTCAAACCTTCTCCTGCAAAAAGGAGACAGTAGTGGTTCTCGCAGGGATCACTTTCAGTGGTCGGCGTGCTCTGACGCGTTATCTTTAGCAGAAGCTAGCATCGACATGTAATACATCGCATTGCATAGCTTTAATTTCAGCTGCTTCATGAAAACTGACAGCCGCTATACATGCATCCTTATCTTCCCAATCAATACAATCCAATCTTCTGTCTTCCACGAGTCCTTGTACTGATCCAATTAGCTCCCAGCTTAATTAATTGCAAGGAAAGCAAAATGAAGCTGGTATCTTGGCTGACATGTGACACCATCTCCCTCCCAGCAAACAACAGAACATTATAGTAAACCTACTATCTGGAGTATATACCAAATTCCAAATTACTAATCAAATGCAAGAACAGCCAGATCAGTTGGGATAGCTTGAACACGTAAACGTTAGCAAAAGGCAGAAACGATCACGATTTCGCAGCGACTACCTTTGCTGTGCTCTATTCTACTAATCTACCACCAGCATTATCTCAAGCAGAAGTGATCTTAACGGACGACATCAACGATATTTACAATATCGCAGCTATGTCGTTGAAAGATACTTCCTTCGTCCTAAAACATAAATATTTATAGCTATGAATCTGGATAACTGTGCATACGTTTCCGAGGAAGAAGATGAAGTGTGCATGCATGGTGGATACCTTTCTTGGCCGGCGGTGTCCCAGATCTGGGCCTTGACGCGCTTGCGGTGGAGGGAGAGGGTGCGGGTCTGGAACTCGACGCCGATGGTGGACTTGGAATCGAGGAAGAACTCGTCCTTGGTGAACCTCCCCAGCAGCTGCGTCTTCCCCACCGCCGAGTCCCCCACCACCACCACCTTGAACACGTAGTCGATCTCCCCCTCCTTCTCCCCCTCCCACCCCACCACCTCTTCCTCCATTTCCCCTCTCGTCACCACCATCCCTACCTTTCTTCCTCCTCGATCACCTAGCAAGCTTCCTCTCTTCTTGGTTCTTGCTTTGCTTCAGCTATGAACTCTCCTACCTTTCTTCCTCCGATCGATCTCTTCTTGGTTCTTGCTTTGCTTCAGGTATGAAGTCTCCCTTTCTTCCTTTTCGGTCACGGGTCACCTAGCCAGCTTCCTCTCTTCTTGATTCTTGCTTGCTTCAGCTATGAACTGTGCAAGGTGATCGAGCTAGATGGGTGGCTAGAGGCTAGGCTAAGTTGAAAGCATGCAGTGCTTTTGAGGGAGGCTCAAATGTAGTGTGCTGGTGGTCTACCACCCTAGTGATGGTGTGTCCTGCTTTTGGAGAGAAGGATTGCTTGCTACAGTGCAGTGTGTGCTGCACAAAGGGAGGCTGCAGCTATCATCCCTGCCTTCTGCTGTCCATTCCAAGGCCACCTAGCCTGGCTAGCAAGCCTTTCTTTTTGTTTAACTCCTCTTTTTTGTTTAAAAGAAACAAAAATTGATGTAAGACGTATCCTTTGTCTTGTTGCCTTTTACTTTAACTTTTGTGTAGACAACTGCATATATTACAAAAATGTTTATATGTTGCTTCCGGTTTAAGAAGGGTACAAGAGATAGATACAAGTGTTAACAAAAAAATCCATTAACAATTTACCATTAAGATATATTCAACAAAAGGTTACTACTACTACTAGACTCTCTTTTCTGTTTAGACTACCCGGAGTACATATATTATTAAACTGAAACAGTGCCAGGAGACTGTTTGCTTTTTAGAAAAAGAAAAGGAAAGAAAAAGTAGTGAAGGAACAGGGCGACATGAAGACCTTTTGTTATGATTAAACAAGTGTTCGAGACCAGAGCTGAATTATATAGTAGTGGTTGACCAACTCGGCTTCTTATTAGTCGTCACTTCACAATTCAACTCACTCGGCTTGATCACAATTCAACAAGTGATGACGAATCAGGAAACAGAGCTTGCTCGCCGGTGCCAAGCGTCTCCAATTTTTTATAGCGTTTTTTACTGTAGGATTTGTTTTTGTATTTAGGGGCTGGATTTACTTCTCTTATTGATTCTATTTTCAATGAAAAGATACGGTGTCATGTCGTCTTTTCCTTTAAAAAATTACAAGTTTTCATGTAATAAAGCAATATATCATGGTAGTATAATCTGTCTGTGGTTATAAAGGTGCCATTTTGGGCTTGGCCTTACGGAAAAAAGTGTCATTTTGCATGTAATCCATAACAAAATATCATACATGGCCTCATAATATACTCTAATAACAGAAATTAGATGTCAAAGTTGCATTATACAGCTGTGTTGATGACCAAAATGAAACGGTGAAGAATACCACACCTTCTTCATTCTTTAGCCGTGAGTCGTGATCAATTTAGATCTTCGTTTTGTCAATCAAACAGTGGTCCATGCAGACCTTCACACTGTATGTATGCCGTCCAAGAACAGAAAATACCAAGAAAAATCCAGGTCCAAACAAACCAGCAGTTTCCTGGATAAACTGATCAACACATCACGGTTGGAATTGCGTCAGGACCAAGGTTTCTCCTCTGAATCTCTGACCGTTCTCATGCAGATGCAGGCAAAAAAACAAAAAACAAAAAACAAAATCCGCTTTGCAAATTGTCTGCAAGCCTTTCGAGCGTGCAGTCACTGTCGGCCAGTATGTTACGCAATTGCAGCAGTAATCATGCGCGCCATACGGTATTTTCTTCCTGAATTTGCAAGCAAAAGAAAAGAAACGGGACCAACCAGGCTGTTGGCTACGTTATCCCAGTGGAAATTCTGGTGATTTCTTGGCAGGTTTCTGAATTTCTGGTCTTGTAGAAGGTGTCAGGTGCCTGCAACTGGGTGAAAACTCAAAGATTTTTCTTTAATTTGGTGAACATTAGCAGCAGCCGGATTGATTTTCGCTATTCTTTTCTGGAATTTTCGAGGGCAATGAGTAATGACTAATGTGCAGTGATGAGAAATTGATTGGAAATTTCAGTGCCACAATTAAGGTGAAATTTCAGCAACTGATCCAAGTCCTTGATGTGCAAGCAGGTGTCAGGACTAGTTGGATGCTGTCGCTATACAAGAGATAGTGCATTAGTGCTAGCCTGCTAGGACCAGCAAAGGTTGCATTATTCAGAGAAGACAGGGTGAGCTCATCCATTATCAATTTCATCATACAAAGTACGTGTATGTTAAATGTCCAAGCAAATTAATGCCAATTAAGCTCGACCAAGCTATCATGCTGACATTATTTGAACATCAACTTCATGTTTGATAGAAATACATGTACTGGATTTTGAACTTGTGATCACCAATAAGGACATGAATTTACCAAGTTTTTTTTCTTTAGAAAATAGATTAAAATTCGGCCTCTATCCAAACTGGATGTGCACGGCCAACATGAGTTTACCAAGTTAAGCTAGAACAAACAAGATAGATCATGAAATATGTTAAAGAGATACCTGTACAATCAACGGCACCATGTACGTTCAAGCAGTTGCATAACTAGTGTCCTTGCAGAGCATTTCTTCACTCAATAACAACCAGGACAGTTATGCAATTCAGCTTTCTTCACATGAACAGAAGCTATGCTTACCGTTGACGGCACACACCAATTCTCTTGTTGTAACAGATGAATGCATAGAAAAAAGTAACCATCAGACACCAGTTTATTTCCAAAGTAATGACATATTCCAATCCAAGGACAATCATCCATGACTCCATACTACAGTACATGGTAAGTCAAGTTACATGTTACAACTACAGAATCAGGGAGCACATGCAAATTGGTTTACATGTCCTGCAGATGCAACAAAATGCAGCCTAGAAACCAGTATTGAATAATTGCAGAGTACATGCTGAAATTCTCATACATACAGTAGCTTATCCATCTCCAGAAAACACATGCATATTATTGTTTCTAGTAATGCTACAAGTCTACAGGTGTGCCCTGTTTGTTGTTGCTGGGGATTCAGTGACAGCATCCTCCGGGCACAACACAACATTCTTCTTTTTGTCAGGAAGGCCGAAAGAGCTCAGCCATCCAATTTCATTAAGATAAATAGAAGTGCTTTGGTACAACGGCACTAGGATGACGGCCCTAGTTCTGGATAACCAGAGAACCAGGCCAAAACTGAAAGAAAAAAAACGTAGGAAAAAAGGAACCAAGCTCCTGCAAGAACAAAGCATGAAACTCTGCCTCTATCTCAGCCAATCAAGGCGATGTCTCCTTGAAAATTCCTGCTGACCTCCAGACCTCAATCTCCTCAAATATGCCTTGTACTACCTCATGTGAAGTCTTGAATTGATGCTCAAACACACGCGCATTCCTCTCCTTCCATATCTTCCAGCAGATGAGAAAGAAGACATTGTCTGAAAAAACGATCTCGTTTCCAGCCAAGCATCCCCCAACGGTTTATTTAGTTCCCCAGGCGCTGGGAAATCAATTCCGACCCAGTTCCGCATCCTTTGCCATACATCAACAGAGAAGGGGCAACTTGCAAATAAGTGTTGGCCATCCTCCTGCGCCACATTACAGAGAACACAACGCTCCTCATGAGGCCAATTCCTCCTCGCAAGATTGTCCGATGTTAGGCATCGATCTTTGAACAGAAGCCACATGAACAATTTAACTCTTGCCGGCGCTGTGGACTTCCATAGCAGTGCACCCAAGCTGCAGTCCTCCCTTGGTTGAAAGAAAAGCGCATATACTTTGTCGGCCGAGTAGGATCCATCAGCCGAGAAGCCCCACTTGATGGTATCTTTGTTGGCTGAAACAATCAACATGTGCACCTTGTCCCACAAAAGGAAAAACTGCATCAACGCTTCATTGGATAATGAACCTTGAATGTCTCGCACCCAACGGTTGTCACCAGCGCCTGGGCAACTGAGATCTTAGAAGAAGGCCGCACATAAGAAAAGAGACAAGGCCAACGGTGAAGAACACTACCCCTCCCGGACCAGTTTCCTGTCCAAAAGGGAGTATGTGCACCATTTCCAACAATAAATTCTGCAAAGGAATTCTGGATCTCCATGGCATTGTTGTCAAAGCAGTAACCCGACAGAGTCCAGGGTCTTCCTTCATGTTCTATTCTGAGAGCTGTCCAAACAAGTAAAGGTCTCTAATTCCCAGACCCCCCTTCTCAATTGGAGCATAAACCGTCTTCCAGGCCACAAGGCAATGACCTCCACTGACAGTTTCGTTTCCTTTCCAGAAGAAACCCCTACATTTCCGGTTTATCTCTTTGATTGCCCACTTAGGGAGCTGAAGCACTGATAAGAAGTGAACAGTTAGTGCTGTTAGAACTGATTTCACCAAGCATAGACGTCCATCAATTGGAAGAAGTTTAGGTATCCAGCCAGCCACCCTCACAGAGATTTTGTCAAGGAGGAATTGCAGCTCTAACTTAGTTGGTTTCCTTGTTGACAACGGTAGTCCCAAGTATGTAATTGGGAATTGAACCACTGGGCACTCTAGGATATCGTGGATCATCCCCAAGCTCTCCTCCTGACAATGAATTGGCGTTATGGAACACTTAAGAGTAGTTAGTTCTCAAGCCCGTTGCTTCTCCGAACAGGCCAAGGATGGCCTTGACCACATGTGCTTCCTGCGGGATTGGCTTGAAGAGGAGGACCGCGTCATCAGCATAAACTGAGATATTTGGCAGGGAGTTTGATCTGTTCAGCGGTGAAAGCAGTCCCCTCAATTGAGCTTGCCTGATTAAAGCCTAGAGTGCATCCATCATCAAAACAAACAAAAGGGGGGAAAGGGGGTCTCCTTGGCGAAGTCCTCTTGTTGGCTTGATAGAGTCAGAGGTAATGCCATTCAGAAGGATACTTGTGTTAGAGGATAAAAGGAGAGAAGAGAGCATTCCCCTCCACCTCCCCCCAAGCCTCTATACCTCAACATATTCAGCAGGAATGACCAGGACATGGTGTCAAAGGCCGTGGAAATATCAAGCTTGAGTAGAATTATGTCTTTCCTTTGCTTGTTTAGAAGCTTAATTAAGCCCTTCACCATAACAAAGTTTTCATGGATAGTCCTTCCCCTTATAAAAGCGTCTGGACTGGGAAACAAGGTGAGGCATCTTGGGGGCCAAGCGTTGTGCCATTATCTTTGTTGCTAGCTTGGCAAAAGCGTGGATCAAGCCGATGGGTCGAAATCCTTCAAGAAGACGGCCCTCCATTTTTGGGATAAGAATGATTGCTGCAGAATTTAGCATATCCAGATTCCGAGAATTCCCAGACAAAACTTTTCCAATGCCAACATAAGATCGACTTGATAATACCCCAACAAAGCTGATAAAACAACCCCGTGAAACCATCCGTACTTGGAGCCTTTTCTTTGGGCAACCCTTTGATTGCTGACCGGACTTCTTCCTCGAAAAACTTCATCTAGAGAAGAGAGATCCGCCTTTGCCAATTAGATGTTGTTGAGGTTAAGGCCGATTACTCCCTGGATCTGCCGACGCAGTGGATCGGAAGAACTCACAAGCCAAACTCGTGCATTTCATGTTGAGTTGTGGTAGTCACCCCATTACGCTCTAGCCTTGGGATAAGAAGCTTTCTCCTTCGCGCCAATATTTTAGCCGAAAGAAGGTGACCGAGGCCTCCCCTTCTCCGAGATAAATTACTCGTGCCCTTTTTTGCAGTCTTGTTCTTTCTAAGGACGCCGAGCTAACACCTTTCCCTTCAAACAGGCCCTCAACCTTCTTTCGAGAGCGAGATAGGTTCCTCGACTCTTGGGCCACATCCAGTTTAAAAATCGCTTCTGGCGGGAAGAGTGGACGGTTCGGGGCCTTGGCGCTCCGATATGGGAGGAAGTTCGTCGTATGGCGGTGCTTCAGGATCAGTAGGAGGGCTACCAGGGAGATCTTGGGCTTCTTCGTCTTCCCTACGAGAAGAGAGACCAATTCCGGCAAGAACACAAGCTCAGCCGTTGCATCAGGTTGATGGCGCGGTTCAGCAGGCAGCTGATCACAGGCACCATTCGCAGGCCAGAAAGTGTCAAGTTCAGTGTTTGTTCAAGTGGAAGAGGTGCAACAGCCTTTCTTCCCCAAGGGCCGCGTTCGTCCCTGTTCGCCAGTATGCCCGCTAACCGAAGAAGAGCAGATGGGGGGCCTTTTTAGGTCTGGTAATCCCCATTCTCCACAAGGTTTAAGCATGATGGAGGCCTTGCATGAGGAGAACCATGTTAAAGGAGGTAATCCTTTCCAGCTTTCGCCTCAGTTGAGGGAGGAAGAAATTTCACAATCTCCGTGTCTTGATGAGATTGGACAGGCTTCGTGCCGTGTGCAGTGTCCCTTGTCATATCAGTGAGCATTTACTGTGGGGGAGTGGTTCGGAGAAGGGGAGCATGCTGGTGTCCTTGGCGGGACTTCGCTCCGGAATTTGCCGCTTCATTTTTCAGTTCCGGAGTGCACTTTGGGCCGTCTTTCCTTGACGCAGCCGCAGGCCCAGCTCCACCTTGGGTGGGCCTTGACAGATTTTTTTCTCAATAGTTTACTCCAGGCGGCGCCATCTTCCTCCTTCAAATGGTTCTGAGGGGCTGGGAAACCTACAGACAGAACCCGGCTTTGTGTCGGTACAACTACAGCCAGACCAGGGCGACAAGCTTCAGGCGTTCATGAATTTCATCTCGGTGGAACCAGATCAGCCAATCATTAACAAGGCCCCTACTGCTACCTTGTCCTCTCCTAGAGGGGGAAGGAGGGGTGTGATCCCTCTGAACTATGTTCCTAGAAGGAGCAGCAGACTGCAGCAGCAAGCTGGTGGTGCCAGACGCATTCAATCACTAAGGCGCAGGAAGTTGTAATAAAGAAATGGGGACTTTGGAGGGAAGAGGAAGAGCACAAGATGAAGGGTTTGCAGCAGTATTCTGAGCCTTTTCCACTCCTTTGCCTCAGGGCTACATTGAGGCTTTGGCGGAGCTATTGGATCTAAATCTGGAGGATCTTCAGCCAACATTGCAATCTGCAAAAGAACACATAGAAAGAGCCTCTGAACAAGATATCAGCTTAGTGAAGGACTCATTCCAATTTGTTTTTGTCAAATACCAAGGATATAGGCGGTGAGATACTCTTGTCCTTACGAATCACTGTAAGACTATTTCATGCAAGAAAAACTACTATGAATAACCAATGAAACTCACCGAAATCTTTTTTATAAGAAATGATACTGGAGCAATCTTGCACCATGAAATCAACCTGCAAACAATCTAAGCCAGATAACACATTCATAACTCAGAATTATAAATGTGCCAATGCACCATGTATGTACTCATTGTAATCATCCACAGCAGAATAGATGTAATGATTAAACAATGTTTCAGCCCCATCTACTTTGTTTCCATCCATCCAATAGTTATCAACACATCCATACCAACCTACATGGCAGAATCATTGCAAAGCAACAACATACAACACTAACAGTGCATCAGAGTCAAGTTTGGTTAGCATTGTATACAAGTCTCCCTAGAGATTCTTCCACAAATTTTGATCTGCATTATTAATTCAACTCCACCCAAGAAACTTAGTTTCTAACACGAGGCCCACCAATTGGCCTCTTGCGAGGAACGAGAGAGAATTGTATGCGCAGGTTGGAAGACTCATGGTCATGTTCATCAAACTTGTAGCTTGCAAAGTAAAACATCATAGTTTCAGAGCCAAAGTCAACCTTATAACCTGAACAAGTATTAGAAGCTCAAAGTGTATTCTCTCCCTACCAATGAAACATCTAGTTTTATGATGGAAAGCACTAAAAAGTTGATGTGCACACAAATATTATTACATATAATATAGCACACATAGAATGACAGTAAGCTGGTTTGAAAGAGGAACAATGAGAAATGATGATATTTCGAAATAACAATCTTAGTTTTCAGTAAAAAAATTCTTACTTTAGTTATCTATGGTCTACACTCTATAGTGTTCAGTCATCACACTAAAACCTACTGGATGTGGGACAAAGGGAAAAATATTGAGACAAATAAATGGATTCTTAGGAGGTGTTTGGTAGAGCTCCAACTCCAACTGGTAAAAAATAGCTCCAACTTTCTAGTTCATTTTCCTGGAGTGCTCCATCCAGATCTGTTTGGAGCTGGAGCGTTTGACAAGGCTCCAGCTCCACTCCAACAGGATCCAGGATCTGGAGCTCTGCCAAACGTCCCCTTAATAAGACTCAAGGCACACAAACATAGAAGAATGAAGTTGTGTACAAACACATTAACTAACGAAATTGGCAACATAAGTACAATGCATATGGATGCAGCAATTAATTTCATAGGTTAATATGATGTTATAATTACCTTGCAGAGTCTCCAGAGCAGCACGAGCTTCAGAAGGAGTTGAAAAATCAACAAAACACAAGAGGTTATAGCTTCCAGCTTGCAAAAGAGAGGGGATTTGACATGTAAGCATGCTTGGCTTTGCAAAAAATAAAAGGGAAAATTTGGTTCACAGGTAGCATTTAACTTACATGCCTAGATTCCTTGTTGACCAATCTCACCTCACGGAAGCCAGAGAAGGGGTGAAAAATATCTGCAAAAGAAAGAGAAAGAGTTAGTTAAGGGCAAAAGCACCTAGGAGGTGTAATATGAATTACATCGCAAAAGATACCTAGACTAATTATAGCTCGGAAAATGTGATCTTAGTTTACAAGCATAGAAAAGGATACGTGCAACCTCTCTCTTTGTGCAGTTCGAAGGTAGTCCTTCCACATATAGAGTTTTTGATTCGGTCCTTGTAGCGCCAATGTTTCTACTGTCCGTGCCCGCTGAATATCTGGCCATCCCACCAACTGGAATAACACTTTGGTTAGCACCAGCAGTATAATTACTATGTTGGTAAGAAAGTTGCTAGCCTCAAATTAACAAATTATAATCAAGGAACATATCTTGTGCACACAAATTTCAGTGCACATCCCTAACTAACAAATGTTACCGAAAAATCATATGCTTTCAATATTGTTGCACCTACGTATAAAATCTTAACCTCAAATCCATTATATTTTAGCCGTAAACAAAAGAAGAACAAAAATCCTGAGTCTGTCAAAATTTTGCCTTTTTTTACTCTTTGTGTAGTAGGATGAATTTAAAATATGACTTTACACATAGATATAATACTATTGAAGGCTTGCGTGCATAGGATATGTTTCCTATAATTGATATGCTACCTGATTGTTCAAGTGATGGCCATAGTGAGGGCCCATTGCTTCATGGAAGAGGCCATTTCCCTGTCCAGAATGTATGTCTGCAAACAAAAGTGTAAAGTGCTAAAATATTTAAATGCACATCCCACTTGGAGAAATTAGTGAACAGTCTTGTCAATATTTTTATAAGGGCAAAAGCACCAACGAGGTGCAATATGAATTACATCACAAAAGGTATATTAATACCTAAACTAATTATAGGCAAATATGATCTTAGTTTACAAGCATTGAAAAGGACACATAATAGAAATGTTTTACATGAAAGGACACGTCAAACCTCTCTCCTTGTGCAGTGCTAAACTAGTGTACATCCCACTTGGAGAAAATGCATTAGGCAGAAACTAGTGCTAGTGTAAAGTGCCATTAACATTTTTTCCCTTTCCATTTAAGAAGTTACAATAAAATGGGAGTGCAACAGAAACAAACATGTGAATAGTCCCCTCAAGCGAGAGGAGCAACAGAAAGAGAAACCTTAACGGAGAAACAAAAAACCACAAAACCCCACTTCAGCTCACACCACCAATGAACCCTGCAAGACTGCAACACCACCAGCCAGCAGATCAAACCTCAAAAAAAATCCACCCAAAACTAATAAGAACCAAATAGAATCGAGCAAATCGGACCAATACACCCGATTAAATCGAGCGAGAAAATCGAACCTACCAGGAGACCCAAATCTGACAACCACAACTCAAAACCCCGTTGCCTGTCCATCGTCCCACATAATCCGATCCAATTTTTCACTCGTCCCACTGCTTCCACATGGCAAATCTCGGCCTCCACGATCGGACAAGGACTTCGGCCTATCATGGCCTTCCCAGCTTGCGTCCCCTCAAGCGAGATGAGAAACGGAAAGAGAAACCTTAACAGAAAACCAAAAAAAACATAGATCCCCACTTCAGCTCACGCCACCGGTGAACCTGCAAGGCTGCAACACCACCGAACAAACCTCCACAAAAACAATTCCACCCAAAATTAATAAGAACCAAATCAACTCGAGCAAATCGAACCAATAGACCAGATTGAATCGAGCGAGCAAATCAAACCTACAAGGAGACCCAAATCTGACAACCACAAGCCAAAACCCCATAGCCTGTCCATCGTCCATGCAATCCGATACACTTTTTTCGCTCGTCGCACTTCTTCTAGTTCCACATGGCAAATCTCGGCCTCATTCTTGATCGGACAAGGGCTTTGGCCTATTGTGGCCTTCCCAGCTCGCGTCCCGTCAAGCTAGATGAGAAGCGGAAAGAGAAACCTTAACGAAGAAACAAAAAAATAGATCCCCACTTCAGCTCACGCCACTGATGAACCCTACAAGGCTGCAACACCACCAGCCAGCAGCCTCCACAAAAAACAATTCCACCAAAAACTAATAAGAATCCAATCGAATCAAGCAAATCAAACCTACCAGGAGAACCAAATCTAACAACCACAACCAAAACCCCATGATACCCGAGCCGGTAGGACACCGACGGAGGTGCAGGACGCGCTAGGTTTGGCGGCGGCGGCGGAAAGGGGTAACAAGAGAGGAATGAACCCTAATTTAGCAAAAAAATTATCGATGGTTTTGCAAGTGAATTTATTCGGGGTCTTTTTCAAAACCAAATCGACCAAGGAGTGAGAGGAGCAAGAACTGCAAATTGAACTAGAACAAGAACAATAAGTCAAGAACTAGAAGAAGAATGCACTCATGAGTCAAAATTAATTGATTTACTCCGAAGCAAGTGGCGTGCGAGGGGAAGCAAGTGGCACATGAGCACGCGCTGTGCTGGATGTGTGTCTCACGCTAAGGTGTGGGTGTGACGTTGCAAGGGAGAGGTGGGCAGTGGCAGGGTGTGTAGTGTGTGTTGCCTTCTCCAAGTGTGCCACAGCTGGTTGATACCCCGCCAAGTGTGTGCGACATAACTAGGGACACAATGACATAATTTAAGGATGTATTATATTCTTGTTGACCATTTCACAAAACCCGCTAAAACAACAAAAGATATATAAGGAAGGTAAAGTCAAAGGGCCAAAGCATCCATCCAGTTTTTATGAGCTTATTCTTCTGGATGGAGGAGCTAAATCATGAGATTAATTATTAAAATGCCTATAGCTGAGCTGAATGCCATCAAATTTGAACTTATGACCAGTGCAGATATGATAGCTTTTAGTCCAACTCTAGTTTTAAACTATGTTGCTGAAAATAACTCTGAACTGTTGATGTGAAAACAAAAAAGTAAACGCTGCAACATAACTTGATAAGTAATTTGATAAAATGGAGGCGACTTAAGGATATAATGCACAATTGTAATGCGCCACAAAAATGTGAAAAAAAGGAGTCAGTTGGGCCCAAGTTCAACCAATCCAGCTGACTATAAAGAGGCAGGAAAGGTGGGATGATCTAGGATTTTTCTTCTTTCTAGTGGCAACTATAAGAAACCAGAAATGTTGTATAAATTGGTGAACCAATGCAGATATAGGACACATAATTTTCAGTGTAACATGGGTTGATTAGTCAAAACAAGATGTATTTTGGATGCCCAAAAGAATTGCTGGTATTTGCATCATCCATTATTATTAGGATCGATATATCTTCTCATCATCCCTTTCTCCGCCAAACTTTATCTCCCAAGTGCAATTTTGTGCATTGGAGAAACAAAATAACTACAACAACACTACTACAACAACTGTTATAAACGCACACATCAAATGCAGAAAGATGAGAAATAAAACTGCAGGTGTAGAAGCAGCGGCGGAGAACACTGAGGTGTGGCCATGGCCAAATATCAGAGGGCATAACAACAAGAGAAGAAACAAAGTTTAAGTACAAAATTTCTGTTCCATTTCTTGCCTAATTTTCAATTCGTGCATTCTACTCTGCCCATAGGAAAAGAAACTCAAAACGGTAAGAACGACAAATCGGAAGCTTCTTCTCCATCAAAATTGTTCATAGTGAGCATATAACCACATAAAAAAATGTAAAAGACATAACTACATAGATACTAAATAAAATGTAAAAGACACAACTTAGGGACATGGTGGCATATTACAATACCACATGAAAAATTAATAAATGTAAAAGGAGGGGGCCAAGGCCAACCAACCCCCTAGCTCAAAAAGGCCTACTTAGTTGGTGGATGAAATGGTGGATGCAGATGAAGAGAGCACCACTACCAGATGCCCACATAAAAAGGCAAGGGATGAGATGAGAATGAGATGGGGATGGTGGTGTGGCCAGTAACTGGGGAGGCTAAGTGAGTCTCGATTTACAATGGTGCAATCCAGTGGTATATGTTTTTAATCCATATTCGTATTCGGTGGATGTTTCTTGATAGAGGTGTGTTGGTGTGGATTGAATGGGCTTAATTGTGCAAAACATGTAGTGATTTGTTGACACTTATTATTTGTGTGTTGTTTGTCGGTTACATGTGCCAGGTGGTGTTGCACGACATGGGGTTAGACATAGAGTGTGTCCATCATTGTTGATGTCGTAGATCGACACGCAGGGATCCTGGGGACCCCTTTTTTTGGTTCGGCACGGGGAGCGGTGTACCCTGGTTTAGACTCGTAGAAAGAATGAAGTAATGCAGATGAGGCGGAGATTTATACAGGTTCAGGCCACCAGCGCGGTGTAATACCCTACTCCTGTTTGTATGTAGTATATGGGGCGAGTTGCCAAGAACAATGAGAATGTTCCTCTCCCTTAGACTCAGTGGTGGATGAGGGACTTCCGCAGGCTAGTTGGAGAGGCTGAGCCTTGAGCAGAACCTCCCTCCTTTTTCAGCACAGACCCTTCTATTCTATATGAAGAATCTGAACCTATTTTTGTAGAACGGAACGGAACCAAAAACTCTTTCATGAAGGACTTGGGTCTCCTTTTATAGAACAAGGGAACACCACAGTAGTCCTTCCCTTTCTCTATTTCACTCCACGTGAGGGAGTGGTTTTTGCCTTGTCTTGTCGGAGAAGCCATTCCATTCCTACTCCTTCCTGTTTGCTGCGTCATGAAAAGCGGAAAAAGAGTGGTCGTCGTGGTAGCCATGCCGCTGACGTGATGATGGTTTGCCTATCCCCTCCGACGGGTCCCACCGGTCGGCGGCCCATTCCACGGGTAGGCAAAGGCACCATGCTTCCTGCGCTCACACTCTCTCTCCACGCAGCCGCCCCGACATTAAATGTGACTGGACAGGCGTGAGGGGGCGTGCGTGGAGTAGGGCACCGAGGAACCGGAGGAACCGGGGGCACGCCGCGAGCCGGGAGGGAGCGACGGGGTGCTTGGACCGGATCAGCTACCTTCGGTGGGGGCTCGTCCAGCCACGCGGTCTTCCGCGATTTCCGATGAGGCGGATAGCGCCGGCAGAGAGGCCGCGCCCGCCTACTTGTACACGGGCTCCAACGACGACATGCGGACCTTCGTGGCGCGCCTTCGGCGGGACGAGAGGACCTTTGGACCACAGTTCGCCACGGCCTCGGCATCACGGAGATGGACTTGACGTAGCTCCGCCGTGGTGCCGCTATGCCGGGACTGCGCGCCGGAGATCCACACTGCGCTGCGGGTGGTGGGCGACGGCGTGGGCTCATCATCGGCCGCACTGGAGGCTGTACCGGGGGCTGCTCCGAGGGGCGGAGGCGGAGACGACGATGACGACCCCAACGACCACATCCCGATTGGACGGTTGAGCCGCCGGGTCCGGCCGAAGCGACCAGGGCCCGGACCCAAAAGGGAAGAGGAAGATGCCGAGGAGGACCCTCTCCTCCCCATCTCCACCACAAGGCGGCGGAGCGGAGCGCGCCGCACCCCGCAGCCGGGGCTCGCGGGCGGCGGGCCCATCCCGGCCGCTACGCCGAGGGCCGGGCGCCACACGGCGGCGACAACGACGGCGGGGAGGCCGGGGCGCGTCCCGGCGAGTACACGGCGGTGGGGAGGCCGGGCGCATCTCCGGTGAGTACGCCGGCGGCGGGTGCATCGGCGGGACTCCGGCATCGGGGACGCGGCGAGCAAGAGCCGGCGAGTCCTCCGGCCACCTGCGAAGAAGAAGCGGGCTATCTCGGGGATCTCCTAGGACTTCAACCCCGCCCGCAGGTACGCCTCGCTGATACGTGGATGCCTATCGGGGTCTTACATGTTTATCTTTGTTTCATGATTTTCTTGTTGTGTTCTTGTTTTGTTTCCAGCCGCGAGCACAGGCATTTTCGCCCAAGGGTTGTCCCCAAGGGCGGTTCTGCCTCGAGCTCGGGGGAGGGTGCACAGGAGAGGTCCGGGGCGCCCGAGCCCCAAGGTCCAGGTCGCCCCCTTTGGGCTCGGTCCCGGATCCGGTGAGATCCGGGGAGGGGGCCCACCCAGCGGCTGGAGCGCCGGCCGCCCATGAAGGGCAAGCCGTGGGCGGCGCCGGCACAGAGGGGGCAGCGGAGGGCGGCGGAGAGAAACCTCAGGGATCCCTTCCGCGGCAACCATCGTCGCTGCCACAACAGCCCTCGCCCGCACTGCACTCAGCGGCACCATCGCCCCGCCGGCTACCGCTAATCCTGCCGGCGTAGGCCTGTCGCGAGCCCCCAAGGCAAGAAGCGGGCAGCGCCGGCCACGGGGGGTCTTCGGCGGCTCGGCCGACGCAGGCGGCCGATCTCGGGCCGAGCTCCGACTCCGAGTCTGGGGGCGCCCGGTCCGGGTTCGTGGCCGCCTTGGACACGGAGCCTCTCGTCCGGTCGCAGGAGCGGGCGAGGGAGGTCGTCGCCAGGGCGCTGGAGGCGGCCAACGCCATCTCCCTGGAAGGGCTTCGGGCCCAGGTGCAGGCCTTGGCCGCCAGGGAGGTCGAGGTGGCGCGGCGGGAGGCCGAGGTCGAGGAGGGTCGTCGGAGGCGGCAGCCACGGCGAGGACGGAGGGCCTCATCCGCAGGCGGGAGCTGGCGGAGATCGTGCGGCGCCAGGAGGAGCTCAGTCAGGTGTTTGAAGACACTATCGCTGAGCGGCACGCCACCGACCTCCGTGAGTAGGTCGCCGCCGCCGCTGAGGAGAGGGTGCGCGCCACCGCCGGGCAGTTCCTCCGCGACCTCGGGGAGCACGCCCGGGGCCTCGACGAGCGCGAGCGCACCTTGTGCGATGCCGAGGCCGCCGCCGCCGACACCGACGCCGACCTCCAGGGCCCGCGAGGCCGGCTCGACGGAGCGGAAGAGGGCCCTTGAGGCGGCGTGGCGGGCGCTTGAGAGCCGGAGGCCACCGTCACTGGGCCGAGGAAGACTCCGCCGCACGGGAGGCCAACGTGCGGCCCGGGACAAGGCCGTCGCCGAGCGCGAGGTCGCCGTGGGGAAGCGAGAGGCGGCGGTGTTGGAAGCCCAAGAGGAGGCCTCGGGCGTGTGGGATCGCGGCGTTGCTCGCCGCCGCCTCGGGCCGCCGCGGGGGAGGCTGGAGCGATGGGAGCAGGTGGTTATGGACGCGCGAGCGCAGTGCGGGGCCGGGCCGGCTGGAAGAGCGCGCCGCCGGATCACGGAGCTAGAGCGCGTCTTGCGCTGGGAATCCGGGCCGGCCTCGTCCGTCTGGCGCCTTCGGGAGGCGGCTCGCGGGGTGGGGTGAACCGTACCCCCGGCGTCCCTACCTTGGGGATTGGCCACACACATCGACGATCGGCGCGGGGATACGGAGGGTGCGGAGGAGGTCGACGACGTGGCGAAGGAGTCGTCATATGACTTATCCCGCCAGGTCGCGTCACTCATCCTGGCGAGCTACCAAGCCCGCGACCCCAACTTCGACCCCTATATCCCCACTGAGGACTTCCCCGGAGGCACCGAGGAGGCCGCTCGCCGCCGCGTCCAGGGCCGTCGAGTCCATCATGATGGGCTTCGATGGCACCCGGCGGCCTTCCGGCTCGCCCTCCACGAGGACTCGCCGGATGAAGACCCCGGCGGATGCTCCGCGACCCACCGGCCACTTAGGGCCCTCTTGCTTCGGCTTGTATCTATATTTATGTAAAAAGATATTTATGCATTGTTTATAAAGTTAGTGGACTTGCCTTTACTTGCATTGTGACAGCTCATCGTGGCTGCTTTTGATGATTCATGTATGTGTATGTTGGGAGCCCCCGGCCAACTTAGCCCGCACGTAGTGGCGGTTGGTTGGCCCGAGCCCCTGCATGTTAGCTTCCCTGCAATTGATAGTTTAAGACTTAGTTATTGCGATAATGCGATAGTGTTGTTCTCCCGTGATTTGTCCCATGTCATTTGGGGGTGTTCGGTTCGGGCGGCATGCACGGCCGTTGGCGGTGCCTTTCTCGGGGTTCCGGGTAGGAGCGAAGGCATAAAAAGGCCGGCGAGGGCAGCGGCAACGGGGGCCGGACAGGCGTGTTAGTTCGCACTCGAACCCCCAGGCGTTGACTGCCCCCAAGCGTGGTAGTATGCAACATCGTTGTACCCTCGACACCCTTAGGGCTCTCAGGCTGAGGCGGGCAAGGCCGAGGAACTATTGGAAAACCGCATCCACGGCACATGCTCGAGCACATGGGGAAACACACGCAATGGTATTTGCAAGGAAAACATATGGAATGTAATAACAAACGTATTGCTCATGCCACCGAGGGCGTGGATGAACTTCTATGCATGTCTCGGCGCACCATGCGGCTTACGGGTAGAACCTGCGCAGGTGGGAAATATTCCACGGGTTCGGCAACGGAGTGCCGTCCTCTGTGGCTAGGCGAACTACTCCCGGACGTGGGGTGCCGATAACCTTGTATGGCCCTTCCCACATCGGGGATAACTTGGTTAGTCCTGCACGTGTTTGCACATGGTGCAAGACCAGATCATTGACTTGCAGCGCTCGGGGGCTGACTTTGCTTTGGTGGTACCGGCGGAGGCTCGGTTGGTAGCGGGCCACGCGAAGCGCTGCCCGGCGCCGCCTCTCCTCTAGGTAATCCAGGTCGTCTCGACGCCTTTGCTCTTGATCCGCTTCGGTGTATAATGTGGCTCAGGGCGATCCCAGAGTGAGCTCGGAGGGCAAGACCGTCTCGGCTCCATACACCAAGAAGAAAGGTGTTTCTCCGGTGGCGCGGCTCGGGGTTGTCCGATTGGCCCAAAGGACCACAGGCAGCTCGTCAGTCCACGAGTCCCCATGCTTTTTGAGCACATTGTAGGTCTTGGTCTTGAGGCCCTTTAGTATTTCTGCGTTTGCACGCTCGGCCCGACCGTTGCTTTGGGGGTGGGCGGGTGAGGTGAAACAGAGCTTGATGCCCATGTCATCGCAATACTCGCCGAACAGCTCACTCATGAACTGGGTGCCGTTGTCGGTGATGAGCCTATTGGGGACCCCGAACCTTGCCGTGATGCCTCTCATGAACCGCACAGCCGAGTGTTTGTCGATGACGCTGACTGGATAGGCCTCTGGCCACTTGGTGAATTTGTCGATGGCGACATATAGGAACTTGCATCCGCCCCGTGCCTGCTTGAATGGGCCCAGGATGTCCAGCCCCTAGACCGCGAATGGCCATGAGAGCGGGATGGTCTGAAGAGCCTGGGCCGGCAGGTGCGTCTGCTTGGCGTGGAATTGACATGCTCGGCACCGCCGCACGAGGTCTGTTGCATCCTTCAGCGCGGTGGGCCAATAGAATCCCAGGCGGAATGCTTTTCCCACCAAGGTTCGGGAGGCTGAATGTGCGCCGCATTCACCCTCATGGATCTCGGCTAAGAGCTCGAGACCCTCTTCCCGAGCAATGCATTTCATGAGTACTCCGTTGGTACCGCGTCGGTAGAGCGTCCCTTCTACCAACACATACCTCTTGGAGGTCCGGGCGATGCGTTCGCCTTCCTCACGTTGCTCGGGCAATGACGCGTCTTCTAGGTACGCTCGGATTTCCGAAATCCAAGCCACCTGGCGCGTGATGTCGGTCCCAGTGGGGCCAGGCTGTGGCTGGCCCACCGGATCCGGGGCGTCGGGACCAGCCGATTCCTGCCTCTGGGGCCGTTCAGGGCGCGCCGACGGCTCTGTGAGGCTTTCCTCAAAGGCACCTGACGGGGCTGGGGCTCGCGCGGACGCGATCCTTGATAGCTCGTCCGCCAGGGAGTTGTCTCTTCCGGGAATGTAGCGTAGCTCGAGGCCATCGAAATGGCGCTCCATACGCCGTACTTCCTTGACGTAGGCTTCCATTTGGGGGTCGGTGCATTGGTATTCCTTGGAGACCCGGTTTACCACCAGTTGGGAATCCCTGAGGACCAGCAGACGACGGATGCCCACGCCTGCTGTCGCTCGCAACCCCGCCAGAGCCCCTCATACTCGGCCATGTTGTTGGTTGCCCGAAATCGATCCGGACGATGTACCGAAGCACGTCGCCGTTGGGAAAGTTAGCACCACGCCTGCTCCGGCTCCGTGCAAGGTGAGTGAACCGTCAAAGTTCATCACCAGGTCGCGCGGTTCCTTGGCCGCGATCCTCCGCACTCTCGGGTTCCCGGGTGGATCGCTTCCGCCGTTGGTGTCCACTCCGCCACGAAACAGCCAAGGCTTGGCTCTTGATTGCGTGTCGGGCTTCAAGTGCGGTCGAATTCCGACAACTCGATGGCCCATTTGACTACCCGTCCCGTGTCCTCTCTGTTATGCAGGATTTGTCCGAGAGGGTAGGACGTGACCACTGTTACCCGGTGTGCCTGGAAATAATGACGCAACTTTCTGGAGGCCATAAGTAGAGCGTATAACATTTTCTGGGCCTGCGGGTAACGTGTCTTCGCGTCCCGTAGCGCCTCGCTGACAAAGTAGATCGGCCGCTGCACCTTGGTGCGGGCCTTGACTACTTTATTAGGGGCGGCGGGTTCGGGTACACCGGGGCGGGTCACCTCGGTACCCGGGGATTCCAAGCCTTCACCCCCACCGGGGCCCTTAGGGCCGCTCCGGGTGGAGGGGGCTTTGGGAGCCCCCGAACTAGGGGGCTGGGCGGCTCCCTGAAGCTCGGGGGGCCAAGGGCCACCTCCGGGTTCGGGCGCTTCCTCGGCCAACTCCGTTCCGAGGCTTCCTGCCACGGGTGCTTCAGGGCGGGTCATCTCGGTGTCCGGGGCTTCCGAGCCGTCGCCTCCACTGGGGCCCTCAGGGCCACTCTGAGTGGGGGGGCTTCGGTTGCTCCCGGACTAGGGGGCCGGAGCGGCTCCCTGAAGCTCGGGGGGCCAGGGGCCACCTCCGGGCTCGGGCGCTTCCTCGGCCAGCTCCGTTCCGAGGTCTCCTGCCTCCGGTTTTGCTGGGGGCGACTGAGAGACTAGCTCGTCGTCACGCTCCACAACCAAGGCCGCACTAATCACTTGGGGGGTCACCGCCAAATATAAAAGGAGGGGCTCCTCTTCTCGGGGGGCCACCAGCACGGGCGGCGAAGAGAGGTAGCGCTTGAGCTTGCTCAAGGCTTCCTCTGCTTCGTCCGTCCAAGTGAAGGGGCCGGTTCGTTTTAACAACTTGAATAAAGGAAGCGCCCGCTCTCCTAACCTGGATATGAAGCGACTCAGGGCAGCTACACAACCCGTGAGCCTCTGCACGTCCTTGAGTTTTCTAGGGGGCACATCTCCTCTATTGCCTTTATCTTAGTGGGGTTGGCCTCGATGCCTCGGGCAGAGAACAAGAACCCTAACAGTTTGCCTGCCGGTAACCCGAACACGTATTTTTCTGGGTTCAGTTTCATGCGGGAGGACCGGAGGTTATTGAATGTCTCGGCCAAATCTGGGAGCAAGGTTTTTTGATCCCTAGATTTGACTATGACATCATCGACATACGCCTCAACGTTGCGCCCTATTTGGTCCTTTAACGTGATGCGGACACCACGTTGAAAGGTGGACATGGCATTTTTTAAACCAAAGGGCATAGACATGTAGCAAAAAGTACCCACGGGAGTGATAAATAAAGTTTTCTCCTCATCCTCTATAGCCATGCAAAATTGATGATAGCCAAAATACGCATCTAGGAAGCATAAAAGGTGGCACCCCGCAGTGGAGTCGACTATCTGGTCTATTCGGGGTAGAGGGTAGGGGTCTTTGGGACATGCCTTGTTGAGGTCGGTGTAGTCGATGCACATGCGCAGCTTGTGGTTGGCCTTCGGGACGACCACCGGGTTCGCCAACCACTCCGGATGCAGCACCTCTCGGATGAAGCCGGCCTCCTGGAGCCGGGCCACCTCTTCGCGGATGAAATGCATGCCGCTCCGGGCTGTCGCCTCACCTTTTGCCGGGCCGGGCGTGCGTCGGCCGTGCTGCGAGTCGGTGCTCGATCACCTCCTGGGGACTCGGGCATATCCGACGGCTTCCAAGCAAACACGTCGGCATTCGCCCGCAGGAAGGAGACGAGCGCGTCTTCCTATTTGAGGTCCAAGCCGCCACCAATGTTGGCGGTCTTGGACGGGTCGTCGCCCAAACGGATAGACTTAATCACCACCTCATCGGCAGAGGTGATGCGTTGCTTCGGGGCCCGGGAACCCGACGGCTCCCCTTGGGGGTCCTCGGGTTCAACGCGGTCGGCCACCGCAATGTCGTCCACGCGCGTCTCCACGCAGTCTAGCGCGGTTTTGACGTCAGCGTGGACGGTGATGGGGCCTCCGGGGCCCGGCATCTTGAGCTGGCGGTAGGCATAATGTGCAGCCGCCATGAACTTCACCAACGTCGGCCTCCCAAGCATGGCGTTGTAGGGCAGATTGAGATCCGCCACATCGAAGTCGATCCGCTCGGTGCAAAAATTAGTGGGGGCCCCAAAGGTGACCGGCAGAGCGATCTGCCCGAGGGGCCACACCTTTCCGGGCGTCACCCCAATGATGGGGTGAGAAGGCCCGAGCACCATTCCCGGGGCCTTGATTGCCTCAAAAGTCTTTGGGGATACCACGTTGAGGGCCGTACCTCCGTCAATTAAAACTCGGGCAACCTTGACGTTGCGGATGGTGGGGAGGTCACGAGGGCCAAATGGCCGCTACGTGCGACACTCCTGGGTGGTCGGTCCGGTCAAGGTGATGGGCACCTCGCCGGCGCGATCTCCGGGCCGCCTCGTGAGACGGCACGAGCTGCGAGGAGCTCGCGTCTCATGGACTTGAAGCTCCGGCGAGATATTTGGGCGCCCGCGCCGCCGTCGATGGTGGCGACGACGTGCTGGGGATCCTGGTAGCCCAGGTCATCGTCGTCGTCCCTGGCGGGGGCCGTATCCCTGGCCTCCTCTCGCCGGTTGTTCGGGCGTTCCGCCGGTGCCTTGCCCTTGCGGCGGATCTCCTTCTCGTTCTTCCTCCACTCCTGCTCATACTTCTGCACTCGCTCGGCAAGATTTTTGACCGAACGGCACTTAGAGAGGTCGTGGTGGAAGGTTTGGTGCACCATGCACCATTTGTCTCCGGCCCGGCCCTGGGAGCGAGGGTCCAGGGACCGCCTGCGGTTACCCGCGGGCTTGCCCTTCCGCGAGGGCTTCTCGGCTCCGTCGGTGGCGAGGACGTGGCCCTCCTCGCTGCCGCGCGATGGCCGGCGCTTCCTTCGCCGTTCGCGCCGCTCTTCACAGGACGCAGAGGGGGTAGCGCCGGTGGAGGCCGGGGTAGGATTCCTAGGATTCCAAACCCGAGCCTCCTCTTTGCGGGCCACCCGGTCTGCGAGCTCGAAGAGCTCCGTAGTAGTCCGGGGGGCCTTGGATTCGATCTTCTCCAACATAACGTCGTGGCATACACCACTCCAGAAGGCGAAGATCACTGCATGGTCAGCGATGGAGGGTATGGTGTTGCGTACCTGACAAAAACGCTGAATGTATTTGCGCAGGGACTCGTCCTCCCCTCGTCGGACCATGTGAAGGTCTGCCTCCACTCCCGGGCGTGGGTACGTGCCCTGGAAATTGGAGGTGAATTGGTGGCACAGGTCGTCCCAAGAAGTGACTGACCGGGCCGACAGATTCATCAGCTAGGAGCGGGCCTGGCCCTTGAGCGCCATGGGAAAGAAGTTAGCCATGACACGCTCGTCCCCTTCGGCGGCCTCAATGGCCCTGGTGTAGATCTGGAGGAACTCGATAGGGTTAACCGAGCCGTCGTATTTCTCCGTAAGGGTCGGCCTAAACTTGCTAGGCCAACGCACGTTACGGAGGTCAGCGATAAAGGCCTGGCAGCCGTTGCCGGCCGTAGGGGGCGACATCGGCTGCGGGGCCTCATTGGGTGCCACGGAGCTCCCCGCTTGCGGCTGGGCCATTATGGCCGCTCGCCGACCGCCGATGGGCTCCATTCGCGGGAGGGCCGCTGCGGCCGCTCGCCGTGAGGTGGCACCTCCCGACGAGGAGGCGCAGTCCGGCGCCCGCCCTAAACGGCGCTCATCCCGGCGCTGCTCGATGCGGAGGCGGGCGTCGCGCCCTGCGTACGGCAAGTCCCGGGCGGCTCCGGTTGGGCCGCCGCCGAGAGCTCTCCTCCACCCTCGCAGCTGCCGCTGCCCTTCGGGCCCGTCGCCGGGAGGAAGAGCTTGCCGCGACGTGCGAGCCGTGCGGTTGGCGGCTGGAGGAAGCGAGGTCGGCGGCCAGGGCGGCGGCCATGCCCACGAGCTTTGCCACGTCGTCGAGCCACCTCTTGGCGTTGGACCCCTCGCCGGGGGTGGCGCAAAAGAGCTCGCCGCTGCGGGGCACCCTCGGGAGTGCCAAACTCCGGGGCGGCGATGGACGTCGCCTCGGCGGTGCTCGCGACACGCCCGCTAGGGCGTGGTCACGGGTCCCACGGGAGCGTTGTCGGCCCTACGGGATGCATGGGCCCCTCTGCCCTCAACCGCTGCTTCAGCGGGGGCAGAGGGGATGGCGCGGGCGCAGCTGCCACCGCCGCCACCAACGGTGGTGAGGGAGACGAAGATCCTTCCCCCCTCGAGCGGAGGTGGCGGAAGTTGGGGCTGTGCCTGCCCGCATCGACCTCTTTCGCTGCTTAGTTGGCCAGGCCTCGCTCGCGCATAGCGAGTGAGCTGACGCGGAGCGTAGGGCGTGGCCGTGGACCATGGCTGAGATGGGGAGAGAGGATTCTGCCAAAAAATGGATGAAAAAAGGGAGTATAAAGCAAAACACAGGGCGCTACCCCCTACCTGGCGCACCAGCTGTCGATGTCGTAGATCGACACGCAGGGATCCTGGGGACCCTCTTTTTTGGTTCGACACGGGGAGCGGTGTACCCTGGTTTAGACTCGTAGAAAGAGTGAAGTAATGCAGATGAGGCGAGGATTTATACAGGTTTATGTCACCAGCGCGGTGTAATACCCTACTCCTGTTTGTATGTAGTATATGGGGCGAGTTGCCAAGAACAATGAGAATGTTCCTCTCCCTTAGACTCAGTGGTGGATGAGGGACTTCCGCAGGCTAGTTGGAGAGGCTGAGCCTTGAGCAGAACCTCCCTTCTTTTCAAAGACCCTTCTTTCTATATGAAGAATCGAACCTATTTTTGTAGAACGGAACGGAACCGAAACTCTTTCATGAAGGACTTGGGTCTCCTTTTATAGAACAAGGGAACACCACAGTAGTCCTTCCCTTTCTCTATTTCACTCCACGTGAGGGAGTGGTTTTTGCCTTGTTTTGTCGGAGAAGTCATTCCATTCCTACTCCTTCCTGTTTGCTGCGTCATGGAAAGCGGAAAAAGAGTGGTCGTCGTGGTAGCCATGCCGCTGACGTGATGATGGTTTGCCTACCCCCTCCGATGGGTCCCACTGGTCGGCGGCCCATTCCACGGGTACGCAGAGGCACCATGCTTCCTGCGCTCACACTCTCTCCCACGCGGCCGCCCAGGTACATTAAATGCGGCTGGACGGGCGTGAGGGGCGTGCGCGGAGTAGGTGCACGGCCATACCACGGTCTTAGTCAAAGACTTTTAGCTCCCTTTGCATTATGATAGACAAAAAGGGGTGATGATGGGTGCAACTGACAGCCGTGCCTCACATCGCATTGAATGCGGCGAGGCGGGCGCTCGGCTTTCCTCTATTTGAGCATTAAATGGGTTGGTTGGTAGTTGGATTCACCCTCTCTCGAGAGGTGCGGGGTAGAGGATGGGGGTCCGGGTGATCCGGACCCTGCAGACAGTCAGGGAGATCCGGACCCCGCCGTTTGGGAGTATGGTGGCCTCCGGGCCGGCCCGCGAGGCGGCCATGTGGCCGCCCGTGGCCGAGACTCGCCTAGCCTTTCAGGGCATAACTTTGACGCTCCTTGATGGACAAGGGCGCCTTCCTTTTTCTTAAATGCCACGCCTCCGACATACCCCGGGCCCATATCACCGACAATCATGATAGAGGTGTTTAAATAATACATCATGAAAGTTTATATACATTAATGTGGAGAAAAGGCCTGGTTCTCTGCAAATCAGGGTAAGAATGTGTAGGGTGCATCTCTATAGTACTTAAAAGGGCAGTCATCCATCCACACTCCCCTCCCTCCACCGTGTGCAACGCAAGAAGAAAAAAACACGCAGCGCATGCCCCACTTGATCCACATCCTCGCCTCCCAAAAGAAAGGGGATTTATTCAACCACCGACATAAAACATGTAAAAACGACCCAAAAAACCGGCCCAATGGGTTTAAAACATAAACTTGCACAATTAATATTTTACATGTCAATAGCAAAGCACAAGCATTGACTAGTAATGGAAAAACCACAATCATTTCTTTCAAATATGTATGGTTCATTTTTATCACATAACCATATGGTTATTCTATACTATTTAAAATGTTAGTAGTGGTGGTGTCCATTCCCACACCCCTTACCACTAACATCTGGACCCCACAATCTATACTATGACATCAACTTTCAACAAGTCATCTCCCATTTTATTATTAGCTCTCCCAAATTTTAATATCACCTACTTGTTCAATAAGAATGTTCAATAAGAAAAATTATAGTATTACTTAAACTAAATAAGTGCTTATTAATTGATTTAATAAGCTAGATACTCAATTTGAGATTTCCGTTGCAACGAAAGGGCTCTAGGCTAGTTGGTTGAAAAACTAATAGATGGCCATCTGAGAATGGCAGGTTATTTGAACCATCATGCTGTCAGCAGCGCTATAATTGTGTACACACAAGTTTCCAAACAATTGTCAAAATAGCAATTAGTAATGCTCTTGCTCAGTTCGAGATAGCGAGTGTAGCAAGAATGTTTCGATAAATGCTACTAGTAGTCTAGTATTAAAAGGAAACAGGAGATAGCATTACTGCACTTTCAATAACTGTATGAAGTAAGAGCGGCAAAAAGTGTAGTATCATGCAAATCCTAAGCCTAACTGATCAGATTTACGTGAAATCGCCATCAACAGATTATAAATTGCATCATCTCTATGGTCCCAATAGACATTCCAAATTTCTTCACAAGAGCAGTTGAAAACATTTCCCTACCCCAAAATGGAAACTTTACAAGAAAACCTTATGTGCCATTTTGCTTAACAACCGAAAAGGGTAGGCTACACTGAACAAATGTTTAAAACTCTACAAGCCAAACCAAAAAAAGAAAAGGCATAACCTCCATTCTAAAACAACAACTGTTCCTAAGATTATCTTGAAGCTTACTAGAAAAACATAGATTAGAGTTCACAGATCAATGATCAGTGATCACTTATATTCTAAATTTCATTAACAAAGCCAAAGATCACAGATCAATGATGATCAGTAGATAACACCAAGCAATCGCAGTGATGCTTAAAAAAAAGCTACAATCAAAACAACGAACAGAACATTGCATACCTCCATGTTAAAACTACATCCAATCACTGGGTTACGTCTTAACATTACAAGGAAAATAAGAGGCTAATCGCTGATGTGCTATGCTGCTCCCTTCATTTCTAGCTTTTTTTTTATTGTAGACAACAGAAACTTATATCAACCTGACGATAATAATAGCTATGACTTGCAACATTAAAAATATCCCATATGTCTCACATGCAAAGCTACCAATCTCCTATATTGCAATACATATTTTCCTTTAAAAAAAACAAAAGAGAGGGGATCCTCTACCGTTTCTATTTCCTATGTTGCCAATGTAAAGTATAGGGGAGATGGAGTGTTAGAACGAACCAAAGTAGTTCAGATGCAGACGCTTGCGTAGATGAGTGCCATTGGCAAAGGCGGCTGTGCCAACAATGGCATCATAGGTCCAGCTTGTTGGGGCTGCAACATGCCAACACCATATTTGGTGGAAGGCCTGCGCGCAACAACAGCTGTTCCATCTAGCTCTGGCCAGTGGATACTGCATCACAGCCACATAACAGTCATCGATGAATGTGCTATCATAGGCTGCATCATCCTCACAAATTCGTCTTGTGGAGAAGGCAGTGGCGAGGTCACAAGCCCACCATCACGAATGCACCGCAACCGTGGCCACCGATGCCGCTTGCAGGGGCATCAGTGCCACCATCGTCGCTCCTAGCAAAGCCGAGGGCGCCATCACAGCGACAATCGCGCCTGCGGCCACATCACCATCTTAGGAGTTACTTCTCATGGCGCCTGCGCGGGACCGCGGACACTCCCTGCTGCGGCTGCAACTCCCATCACAGCAGCGACCAGCTGGGTTGGAGACGTCAGCCCTCCACCGAATCCGCGCCACCCCTCCCGCTGATGCATAAGCGCCATCCTGGTTACTCCGGTAAACGGCGGCCCCGGTGGAGAGCATCAAACAGTTGTGGACGCCCTTCCCTCGCATCTAGCAGGTTGGCGTATCCGACGCCGGATGAGCGGGCGGCGGGTGACGGGACGCGTGGGCCGGGTAAGTGAGGAGCGCATCCCACTAGGTCGGGGCGAGCCGCGAGCGCCGGTCACCGGTTTTGGCTCCGGTCGCAGCACGGGAGAAATCATTTTCGGTTGAAACCCGTTTGAAGTTGTATTCGGGACTAAAAAATATTTTTAATCTCAGTTTAAAAAGACAACGATTCTTTAAGACCTTTAGTCCTGCTTCATATTATGAACCGGGACTAAAGATAAGTTTCGATTCAAATCCTATCAGAACATATCAGAGCGCTGAGGATCTTTTGTCCTGGTTGGTTACACCGACCGAGACTAAAGATTTTATTTTTAGTCCCGGTTAATGTTATCAACCGGAACAAAAGATAATTTTGATCTTTAGTACCGGTTGGTAACACCAACCAGGACTAAAAATGAGGTTCCTTTTTATACTTCTTCTCCCTTCTCCAGCTCGAGCCAGCTCCACTAAACTTTTGCTTTAGCTAGAGGAGAGATGCTGCCAAAATTTTTTGTGATTTTGTTTTAGTGATAATACACAAATCTTTGCTATCTACAAGGTTAGCAACTTATTTCTTTTATGGTCTATGCTTAGCACTTCGCTTTTTACGATTGAGAGAGAAAATTTGTTTGGACTAATTATTTTACTAAGCACATTACATTGGGTTGAAAAAAATGTCTAAGAAAATAAAGAGAAAAAAGTATGCCTAGCACGTTACATTTGTAGAAATTTATTACGTACAATTTTATCTCAAAAATATTTATGGAAAATGATGAGAGAAAATCTTTTGAACAAAAAAGTTATAAAATAGATGACAAAGGAAAAAGTAGATTAGAAAAGTAAGATAATTCTAAGATCGTTAAAATAGTTAGAAATATGTACACTACGTACATTAAAAAAACTTTAAAATAATTAATTAATTTTATGTTTACCACTTTAAAAAACTATTTATGTCAAGTCTAAGACCAAGCGATGAGACGAGAGGTACGCTGTGGTAGGACATTTTGATATACTCTACATTGGTTTTTTATACTCCTTCTTCCTTCTCCAGTATATAATTATTGTCTGATTACATATATATATAATTATTGTAATAATATTTAAATGGTTTGAATTTCGTAGATTTTTCTTACGATTTTTAGCATTCCATGTAGATGGATCGGCAATGAATGGACAACGTGGATCGACGGTCGACGAGTTTATTCAAGACGTGCATTATTTTTGAGTATGACTGATGCCAATAAGCAGAAGGGTTTTATACGTTGTCCATGCAAAAAGTGCAAAAACGAAAAGGAGTATTCTACATCAAGAATTATTCATGCCCACTTGTTTCAGTCAGGATTCATGCCTCACTACAATTGCTAGACATTGCATGGAGAGGTGAAGGTTGCAATGGAAGAAGATGAAGAAGAAGACGATAACATTCCGGACTGTGGTCAATACGGTGGGTTTGAAGAGAATACAGCAGGCGAGGCGAGCGGAGGTGCTGAAGAAAACGACGGGTCTGATGACCTTGGTCAGATGTTGCGCGACGTACAGGGGGACTGCGAAGGTGAAAACGAGGTGTAGAAATTGGACCGTATGTTGGCGGATCACAAAACGTCCTTGTACCCAGGCTATGAACAGAGGCACAAAAAGTTGGGTACCACGCTAGAATTCTTGCAATGGAAGGCCAAAAATGATGTCAGTGACAAGACATTGGCGAGTTACTAAAATTCATGAAGAACATTCTTCCAGAGAGAAACGAATTGCCGAAATCAACGTACGAGGCTAAGAAGTTAGTCTGCCCTCTAGGACTGGAGGTACAGAAAATACACGCATGTCCTAACGATTGTATCCTCTACCGCGGTGAGGAGTACGAGAACCTAGAAGCATGTCCGGTTTGTAAAGCACTTCGATACAAGATCAGACGAGATGATCCAAGCGAAGTTGACGGACGACCTTCGAAGAAAAAGGTTCCTGCTAAGGTAATGTGGTATTTTCCTATAATACAACGGCTAAAACGTCTGTTCAGGAGCAAGGAGCATGCAAGGATGATGTGTTGGCACGTGGAAGAACGCCTACAAGACGACATGTTGAGACATCCCGCCGATCGGTCACAGTGGCAAAACATCGACAGAACATTTAAAGACTTCGGCAAGGATACAAGAAACCTAAGGTTCGGCTTAAGCACGGACAGCATGAATCCTTTTGGAGAGATGAGCAGCGGGCATAGCACTTGGCCTGTAACGATGTGTATCTACAACCTCCCGCCTTGGCTATGCATGAAGCGAAAGTACATTCAGATGCCGGTTATTATTTAAGGCCCGAAGCAACCTGGTAACGACATCGATGTGTACCTCAGACCGTTGATCGAAGATCTAAAATTGCTGTGGAAGAAAGAAAGTGTTTCCATGTGGGATGAGGATAAACAGAATCAGTTTAACCTACAAAGGTTGATGTTTGTTACCATCAACGATTGGCCAGCACTTGGCAACCTATCCGGACAATCAAACAAGGGGTACAACGCTTGCACCCACTGTATGGATGAGACCGAGTGTATGTACCTGAAACACTATAAGAAGGTAGTGTACATGGGCCATCGTTGCTTTCTTGTTGCAAGCCACCCTGTCCGAAGAAGGGGCAAATATTTTGATCAAAAGGCAGACCATCGTACTAAGCCAAAGCATCGCAACGGAAAGGGCGTGTTTGCCATGGTGAAAGACCTCAAAGTAGTATTTGGAAAGGGACCCGGCAACCAACCTATAGCAAGTGAAGGTGGTCACGCGGCGATGTGGAAGAAGAAATCAATCTTTTGGGAGTTGCCCTACTGGGAAGTCTTGGATGTCCGCCACGCAATCGACGTGATGCACCTCACCAAGAACCTTTGCTTAAACCTGCTGGGATTCCTAGGTGTATACGGAAAATCAAAAGATACACTTGAGGCACGTAACAATCTGAAACATATGGCACAACGCGACGGCCTTCACCCGCAACCAAAGGAGAAAGGAGCCTAATACCTAAGTCCAGCTAGCTACACTCTGAGCAAGGCAGAGAAGAAAATAATGTTTGAATGCCTGGAGAGGATCAAGGTACCGTCTGGATACTCCTCGAATATAAAGGGAATAATAAGCACGAAGGATAAGAAGTTCACAAATCTAAAGTCCCATGACTGCCACGCGCTGATGACACAGCTGCTTCCCGCTAATTCGGGGTATCCTTCCAGATAATGTCCGGGCAACAATAACAAAGCTATGTGCTTTCCTGAACGTAATTTTACAGAAGATCATCGATCCAGACAGACTATAAGGCTTTCAAAATGATGTGGTCCAATGTCTTGTCAGCTTTGATATGTTCTTTCTGCCTTCCTTCTTCAATATCATGACGCATCTCCTATGTCACCTTGTCCGTTATTCCTACACAACATGTTCCCTTTAGAGAGGTATATGGGCGTTCTAAAGAAGTACGTCCATAACCGTTCTCGTCCGGAGGCCAGCATCGCCAAGGGATATGGAACAGAGGAGGTGATTGAGTTTTGCGTCGACTTTATTGAAGACCTTCGTCCCATCGGTGTGCCTGAATCAAGCCATGAAGGTAGACTACGGGGAAAGGAAACTCTTGGAAGGAAGGCAATAATGAACATAGACAATGACTTGTACAGGAAAGCACATTGGACCGTGTTGCAACAATCTTCCTTGGTGGCTCCTTATATCGAGGAGCACTTGGCGATTGTTCGCTCGAAAAACATCGATAAGACGGATGCCTGGATTACACGCCATCACATCGATGCATTTCCTGCTTGGCTACGACAACGTCTCATAGGCAACGCGAGCATTGACCAACAACTAGCCTTCTTGGCGAGCGGACCATCTTGCTCGATCACCACATTCCAGGCATATGAAATCAATGGGTATATATTTTACACACGGGCCCAAGACTTAAAGAGCACGAATCAGAACAGTGTTGTCCGCATCGATGCCGTGGGATACGACGGTACGGCTAGCACATATTACGGCAACATTGATGACATATGGGAGCTGGACTATGGACCTCTGAAGGTCCCTCTGTTTCGGTGCCAGTGGGTTAGGCTCAGTGGTGAAGGCGTAACCATTGATGCAAGTGGGATGACAACGGTCGACCTGAGCAAGGTTGGATACTCAGACGAACCCTTCGTCCTTGCCAATGATGTACGGCAAGTTTTCTATGTCAAGGACATGTATAGCAAAGCAAAGAAGGGGAAAAGTCCGACGAGCCAAAGCGTCACGTGGCTCTCCCAGGCAAAAAAATCATGAGAGTCGAGGATAGAACTGACGATGATTACGATAGTTTGACGGGCAACCTCCGTTCGTGGTGGCGGTTGACTCGAGCATCCTCCTATCAAATAAGGACACCCCTTACTTACGCAACGATCATAACGAAGGAACAATTGTGTGGAGAAAGTATGTGAGGATAAACGTCACTTAGCTAAATTTATGTATGAACGATATAAATTATATTGAATTATTGAATATTATTATTATCTTTTGAATTTATTGTAAATTATTGTAAATTTGTCATATTTAAATTATTGTAAATTTGTCATATTTAAATTTGTCAATGTGTGTGTAATGACAGTCATAATGATATAAAGAATACACTACTTGGAGAAACCATTTTCAAATTTTAATTATATGTTATTATATAATTTTAATACTTCATAATACAAATGTTAATTATATGTTATTATTTAAATTTATAATATTTTTCAAATAGTATATATGTTAATTACATATTATTATTTAAATTTAAAATAGTTTTGAATATGACAAATGTTAATTATATGTTATTATTTAAATTAATAATATTTTTCAAATAGTATATATGTTAGTTATATATTATTATTTAAATTTAAATAGTTTTGAATATGATTATTATAATTTAAAACTGTTGAAATATTTAATCCCGGTTTTTAACACAAACTCGGATTAAAGATGAATTTGCATGGGCAGGAAAACATCTTTAGTCCCGGTTGATGGATTAAACCGGGATTAAAGATGCCCACCTACCTGGGCCACATGGCTGCCCCGCCATCTTTAGTCCTGGTTGGTAACTCTAACCGGGACTAAAGATCCTATCTTTTATCTCGGTTAAAGCTATCAACCGGGACTAAGGTATCTTTTGTCCCGGTTGTTGGCTTTAACCGGGACAAAAGATCTCGTAACTATAAATAGCAGGGGCCGCGGGGGGATCCGAACACTTAGCCGTTTTCTTCGCAACGCCTCTTCATCGTCTTCGTCGTCGTCGTCGATCAAGCCCTAGGATGCTGCCATTGCCACGCTGCCGTCTTCATCGCCGCGGGCCGGAAGCCGTCGCGCCGCCGTTGCTGGGGAGACACCCAGGTACACCGTCGCCGCCCCTCCCCTTTGTACACATTATGATGATGATCGGCCGGGTGGTTTAGGGTTTAGGGTTTTCGGACCGCCGCACACGCCGCCCCTGCCTCCCCCGACGCCACCACCGTCGTCCCCTGCCTCCCCTGACGCCACCACCGCCGTCGCCCTACCTCCCCTCGACCTCTCCGACGCCCGCCGCCCCGGCCACACCGCCGCCGCCGTCCCTCCCCCGCCACCGTCTCGCGCCGCCCCGCTCCTCTCCGCCGCCGCATAGATGCAATTTGATTTAATTTATATGTTTGATTAAATTTGAATGCAATGCATGAGATGGATGGAAGGATGGATAGATGGATGAATGCAATGTGTGTTTGATTAAATTTGAATGCAATGCGAATGTGGAATTTATATGTTAAAATGTGAAAATTTGGATGTGAAATTTTGCAAAATGTGAAATTAATTTTGATGTTAAATGTGAATTGCATTTGATGTGAATTAATATATGTTAAATGTGAATTAATTTTGATGCGAACTTTATGTAAATATGGACTTTATGTAAATATGGACTTTTGAATGTTTATGTGAAGTTTGAATGTTTATGTGTATGATTTTTGAATGTGTATGGACAACTTTATGTAAATATGGACGACTTTATGTGTATGAATTTTGAATGTGTATGGATGACTTTATATATGAATGAACTTTATGTTTAAATTGTGAATGTGACTTGTGAATGTGAACAAACGGACGAACGGACGTGAATGAACGAACGGACGTGAATGAACGGACGTGAACGAACGGACGTGAATGAACGAATAAATGAATGAGTTTCGTTCAGTCGTTCGTTCATTCGGTCGGTCGGTCGTTCGTTCAGTCAAACGAACGTAGCTCGGCATGCAACGTCCTCTTTCTATCCTCTCCTCTCCACCTTATCTCCCTCACATCATCCTCCTCTCTTTCTCTCCTCTCCTCTTATCTCCAGACGATAGAACGAACGAACAAACGAACGTGAACGAACGTGAACGAACGAACGAACAAACGAATGAGTTTCGTTCGGTCGTTCGTTTGGTCGTTCGTTCGTTCAGTCGTTCGTTTGGTCGATCAGTCAAACGAACGTAGCTCGGCATGCAACGTCATCTTTCTATCCTCTCCTCTCCACCTTATCTCCCTCACGTCATCCTCCTCTCTTTCTCTCCTCTCCTCTTATCTCCAGGCGATAGAACGAACGAACGAACGGACGGACGGACGTGAACGAACGAACGAACGAATGAGTTTCGTTCGGTCGGTCGTTCGGTCGTACGTTCGGTCGTTCGTTCGGTCAAACGAATGTAGCTCGGCATGCAACGTCCTCTTTCAATCCTCTCTTCTCCCTGAATAGGGTTAGGGTTAGGGTTAGTGTTAGAAAAACAAAAGAGAAGAAGAAGAAAAATATAGAACGTAGTGTCTGCCGGATTTCATCTATTATTTTCCATCTTCTTCTTTTTGTCTATGTTTTTCTACATAGACATACATGATTTCCCTGAATAATTGATCCATGTATTAACCGAATAATTTTTTCCTTTTCAGAATTATTTAATTAAGTCCTCAAATCCACAACAATCAAATGGTTGATCGTGACAACGAACAGTTTCTCCTTGACGAGATCGCACACGGTAGCACACGTTTTACACAGAGGAGACCGAGGATCCAGATCAATACCTCAACAATGAGGAAAACGAGGAGGGGAACAAGGAGGGAAATGAGGGCTCCTCATCAGTTGGACAGAAGAGGGCACGCGGGCAACGCGGAGTCTGCAAACGCATTGAGGGTCGACACGTCATAACAAAAGTAGCACCGGATGGTCGACCAAGTGCCCCAGCGAACGTCACAAGAAAGTTTGTGGCACACAGCGGATGGGTGGTGAGGGACCACATGCCCATCAGCGTTGTCAACTGGAGGCGATCAAGGACAGGAGGAGATGAGTAGAGCTATCTCCCAGACATAGAGAAAAAGATGCTCTAGACAACAATGCTGCAGACGTTCACCATCCCAGACTCCAATCAGGGGAAGGTTAAGGATTGGACGTTAAATAAGATGGCTGAGCTTTTCAAGAACTATAAGAAGGAGTTAGACAAGAAATATGTCCTGAAGGGCCAGACCCCAGACTTCGACAAGTTTCCAAGGCTCAGAGATCACTGGGAGGCCTTCGTGGCACATAAGACTGGGGAAGAAGCGCAAGCCCTAATTGAGAAGAAAAAGGCCAACGTAGCCAAGAAGAAATACCATCATAAACTTGGGTCGGACGGCTATCAGAAGGGAATGCAAAAATAGGAGAAGATGGAAGCCGATCTGGAAGCGCGAGGTATCGTTCCGGGCATAGCCAACTGGCCCGAACGATCAACCATTGGTTCTATGCTCACGGGGGATCGCTTAATCCCGGAGATGGATTAGTAATCTTCGGCGCTCAAATCCAAGAAGACGGCCGAAGATTAGAGGAACCGTTGGAAGCCTCTGCCTTGGGCTCGTTCAGGCCCGACAGAGAGAAGGACGAGCTAACGTTCGCACTCCAGAACCCAGAGCATTCGGGACGAACGCGAGGAAAAGACGTCGTTCCCTGGAAATACGGGTTTCAAGCGGACATCGACACATACAAGAGCCGCATGAGGTCGAAGCGAGAGACAGATGCGAGGTTCGCAGAAATGGAGATGCGGCTCTTGCAGATTTATCAGATTATGGACCAAAGGCTGAACGAAAGGTTGACAGAGGAGCGGAGCCACTGGGTTAGCCAACAACCAGATCCAGCAACAACGGCTCAACTCCAACAGCAGCGCAGCAGCTGCGCGTCAATAGGAAATGAAGGCGAGTTGGCCTTACAAGCTCAAGCGTGTCCGCATGCCCCGTGGATGATATCACGCAGCGGACACCGTGTGAGCTACACATTCCGCTCAAGAACATAACAATAAAGGTATGTTCCGCTCACAACTATGGACGATATAGATGTATGTATAACAGTCATTCATACATTACGTCTCGATTTCTTATTCACTTCATATATTTATTTCTCGTTTATTCGAATTAAAGATAGCTTATGCGAGTAAGAGACAACCTTTCCCACGAGACTTTCATACAAGCTGCTCAGTAAGAATTGGTGAGATTCATAAACGAGAAGATCATTGATCCCGTGGGGAGTTCTAACTTAACCACTAAATCCATAAAATAGATAAAATATATGTATATATTTTCTTTTGTTAAGTTTATTTATGTGTGCAAATTATATATTTATACATATATATATATATGCATGTTATATATATATAAATATATGTGTGTGAAATATGTACATCTTTAGTTCGAGACTAAACAAATTAAAAAAATAACTGGAGCCAATTAAAAAAATAAACAAAAATTTTAGTTCGAGACTAAAGACGACGAAGCCAGCGTCGTCATTAGTTGGTTGATATTACCAATTGAGACTACAGTGATTACCAATCGGAACTAATATGTGTTTCTTCATCAGTGGAAGGGTGGCAGCGGCAACCGGCGAGGCTGCGCGGTGGCCGTCGGCGAGAGCGTGAGGCGGCGTCAGCGTGAACGAAGGATGCGGCGAGTCACGTGCGGCTGCGGACGGAGTAGTCAGGAGAGTTTAGTGGGCAGAATGATGGGCCTAAACTGAACTGCAAGTGTTTTTGGTGAGGCCCATAAAGAAAAGATATCCATGTACGCGGGACTCCGTTCTAGCCCAATTAGTTACGGCCCACATACAGGTGGAATCCTGTTCCAGCCCAAGTAATCACGGCCCTAGCTTACGCCCATATATCTGAGGCCCAACGTTTGCGGGATTCCATTTTTGGTCCATGTTGTTGGTGGGCTCAGATCGAGTGAAAGATGTTGGAGTGTTTTTTCACTGAGCCCCTCACGGTAATTGGGCTTTATTGTTTCTCACCCTGCAGTTTAGGATAGCTATCAGTATTGAGCGCATCAGATTTATCCCTTGGGATTAACCGTTAGGCCCAGATGGACATGATCATCGCCCAGGTCAACCTCTGATTAGTAAGCTCCAAACTCATAGAATGTAATCGAGTCTCTCTTCTGATTGTTTTTTAATATAAATCAAGTTGTCACTAAGGTTTACCTTTCTATTTTAGAGTTGAAAACCGCTCCTCGTCAGTTTAAAAAGCTAACAAAAATCAACCACTTCATATCAAATCCATAAAACACCGACTAAATGACTATATCGGTTTTTTAACCCTGATTGCCACATCTAATGGTAGTATTTTTCTTCTTCCGTTATCAACTGTCTAGCTTCAAACTGGTTTAGCTTACAATTAATATATGTTTGGTTGGAACAACCGAAAAAATATGTAGTGAAAACATGTTTAATCTGAAAGTAAAAGTTTTACTCTTGATGATATAGATAAATCTCATATTTTTTTTGACATATTACGATAGCTTTTAGGCTTTTACTTTATACGGTTTACATGATATATTTTCCTGAACAAGTAAACAACTACACGGCTATGCACCGCTGTCGCTCCTACGTCCTACCGTGTACGTGCATGCTATTTATCTTGCAAAAGCTCTGAAAGTGACAGTGCGAGAGATATGCTAAACTGAATATCTCGACTTGAGTACTTGATGAGCGCGGCAACCGAATGAAGGCTTGTTGATGTTTATTGTTGCAATTTGCATGTCTGCATGAATATCCACGTTTGGTTTGTTCCATTTTTTTCCCATCATATTATCGAGTATCGACACTGTTAGGTAAACGAAGGCTTTTGAAGATTTGATCACGACGGTTGGATACTCGATTTTTTTATCTTACCAATACACTTTGCTCAATTTAATAATCTCCTGTTTCTCAACTAGACTAGACACTATTTGCAAGGAGCATCCATGATAGAGATTAGAGTTCGATCGGTGGTCATTTCAGCTTTGCCAAAGTCATATTGGCATCATCATTGTTCAGTTAGCTAAAGTGCAGTGTCGAAATCATCACTCTCTTTCCGTCTAAACAAATGCCGGTCCATTTTGATCCGATCATTACCAACTACCAAGACATATTTCTTTGTCTAGTAGATCTATAACAAGAACATCAGTGACATCCACCATCAGCAAGTCCACGCCAGGTGCCCTGTACTCCGGCAGGGTAGGATGCTGTGAGCTCGTCATCAGATCGTCCATGGCGCCACGGTTAGGTGCGCGATCGGAGTCGGTGGCCTACCTGCACGGCTGCACTGCACAGGAACCTCGGGTCATTGTTCTTCACCTCCTCATCATCGTGTTGTTTCACTTGCTAGCTGAAAAAAACCCCATCCTTTGCAACGTATTTTTTAAAAAATAAAAGAATAATATACATTATAACATGATAAATAGATTAGTCATAAAATATGAAGAGAAAACTCGAAAAAAACGTGTGATTTGAAGTTGATGAGATAAAGCAAAGAAGATAAACTATATGGATCCACTAACTATCAGTAGAGATGGCTGATTGGCTGATAAAACCACCATCAGCAGTTTTGTTTTTTTAGAAAGTATAGATAACATCATTAAATAATTCTTAACAAGTCATTGGTTTGATGTAGCCAAAAATAAATATAGAATACTGATACAGTTGTACAATTAGAGATATACGAAGCATAGATCAATTAATAAATAAGAGCATATTCATAACAACCGTTTGTAACCGTTCGACAAATTCAGTCGTACGTGATGCATAGCAATTTCCGTAAAGATAAACCAGTAGTAGAAAAAAAAGGTTTATGCCTTCGATCATCGCACACGATCCGAGGCGTCCGCCATCCGCGACTGCCGGTTTCTACCCTCACCTACTCCGCCGCGCCGTCACGATTCTTGCAATATTTCATCGCCGTTTCCCGCATCTTCCCCCATAATGCCCCTCCTCCCCCCGAGCCGGTGGAAGTGGGAAGCCCAGCGACCGAAGGCGAGGCGGAGGCGACGCACTCGTCTCGACGCACGCAACGCAACGGCGGGTGCGGTGCCTTGTGCGCCGTGACAGCGACATTCTTTACCTGCTCGGCCCCAACCCCCAGCCCCAACACCGTCCTCGTCGCGGCGAAATTATTCATCGCCTCGTCCCGTTATAAAGAGAGCCCGCCGCGCCATTCGCCGTCCGCCTCACTCTGGACGGGTAGAAAGCTACAGTGGCGGCGCCGACACGCGGTGGGGGAGAAGAGGAGAGGAGGCGGCGGAGGCGGCGATGGGGTTGCTGTCGAACAGGGTGGAGCGGTCGGAGATCAGGCCGGGGGATCACATCTACACCTGGAGGGCGGTGTACGCCTACTCCCACCACGGTACGCACGCGCCCACCCCCATCCTCTTCCTCTTCCTTCTCCTCGGATGCCATCCCGGTTGCTTGAATTGTCGCCACTCGCCAATGGTGGCGGCGGCGGCTTTGGGTTTGGGAACGAATCCGGCGGCTCTGTTGGCTCTCCTCAGGCGCTTCGAATTTTTTCTCGTACGATTGACGTCTGATCAATAGTTGTTGACTTGACCGGGAAATTCTTGCTCGGCGAGTCAATGGGGGATTTTTTTTTTGTCTCTGCGATTACTGGCCTACTGGGTCGGAAATTTCACTGCGGCTGCTGGGTCAGGAACAGATGCGATCAAAATTACCTAGTTGAACTGGAAATTTTGCTCGGCCGGCTCAATGGAGGCGCATTTGCGATCTGAATTTTCGAGTTGCGGTTGTCTCTTGCTTAGTTCATCAGTAACTGGAGGGCGTGTCTTCGTCTCAGTTTTCCATTCTGTCGGATTTGGGATTTCTTTCGCCTCATACTTCCTGCGTGATGTTCTCTCTCGAGCAAACCCCTCTGTTTGAAGCACGGATCACGTGATTGGTAGGAGAAGTGCGTCAACCATCCAACTCTCTGATTGAGTGATTGTTCAGGCTTACAAGGCAAAGTTACTGCTCACAAATTCGTAGAATTCTCAGCAGTAACACGCAAATCATTGTGCATTTGTACTATCTTCTGTTCAGAATTCATTCTGTAGGTGTAGGGTTGACGACATTAGTATGGTAGAATGATGGCTGTAACATAGTAGAAAAAAATGGGTACATGCATGAAAAAGATCGATTCGATGTTTCTACTTCTTCTTTGTGTGGGTTATGCGTAGAATTGAGGGTTCAACTGAATTGCCCAAACTCTATCCAGAAATCCTTCCAGATGGATCTGATGCCACCTGCTGTGTTTGTTGCTTCCCATGTAGAACAAATGACACTTGTTGCTGCTCACCTACTGCTGACCAACTTGTCTGTCTGTATCTGCCCTTTTTTTCTCTCTGTGGAAAACAGCCTTCTTCTTTGTGTTTTTAGAGGAAGCCTTCTTGTTGTTAATTCGAGGTTGCTGGCAATAAAAAAGTACTGTAAGGTTGGTCCTATACTCTACTGAACCTGACAAGGTTGGTCCTATACTTCTTCTCTACTGAACTAGTTATTCAGTAGTAGCTGAAAACTCAAGTTACCATAGTATCCTATGATAACTACTTTGATTAATAGTTGATGCCAAAGTTACCTACGTGGCTAAGCTCATTTTTTGATCCTTACCCTTCAGATGTATTTACCACAGCTATTTTCCTATGCATCTTTTTTTCTTTTACAGCAGAGGTCTTTCATCTCTATTCAGGAAGCGTAAAGGGTACTTCTGCACTGTGTCACTATGCGCTCTATAATTCCCCTAAATGGACAGTATGTCCCCTCAAGTGCGTTTTATTAGCGGATGTAGAGCTCCTTTTATTGTAGTGGTCCTTTGTGGACATATGATTAGGCCACATGTAGGGAGGACATGCTGTGGGTTTTGCTGCTTTTGCACATGACAACCTGGATGAAAGGGCTGCAATATATATGAAAAACTGTCTTGTCTGCATTCTACTCCTTAAAAGAACTATTTTCACCATCGAGGGTGCATTGCCATGCATCGATAAAGGGATTGACAGGTTAACGGCATGCCGATTCCTTCAGTTATCATCTAGTGAATATTTATTACCTTTTGGAATGATAACTATTATCCAGTGGATCTAATTGTTCACCTTAAACTTTATAGCCTTGGTGTTCCCTTCGTTGCATATTCTTTTAAATGTTTTCAAGAACTTACTCTTGTGTTGGTCATGTTCTTGTTCTACCGGCAAAACAGGCATTTATGTTGGAGGAAGTAAAGTGGTTCATTTTACTCGAAAGAAAGAAGCAGAAGGCTCAGATTCATCCAATTCCACCTCCAGCCTATTATTAGAGCCTTCATCAGAGTGCCCAACATTCCCAGATTGTGGGTTTCAGCTGCCTGATAGCGGTGTCGTCCTCACCTGCTTGGATTGCTTCCTTCGGAATGGCTCTCTATACTGCTTCGAGTACGGAGTTCCATCAGCCGTTTTCCTTGCAAAGCTGCGTGGGGGAACCTGCACCATTGCCCAATCAGATCCATCAGAAGTTGTGGTACACAGAGCCATGTACTTACTTCAAAATGGCTTTGGAAATTACGACATATTTGAGAACAATTGCGAGGACTTTGCACTCTACTGCAAAACTGGGCTTCTTCCTGTTGAGGAACCTGGCATTGGAACAAGTGGGCAAGCATCTTCCGCCATTGGCGTGCCATTGGCAGCTCTTCTGTCCACTCCACTTAAGCTTTTTGCTGCTGGTCCACTTGGAATGGCCACTGTCACAGCTGGGATGTACTGTGCTGGTAGATACATCACTGACATAGGAGTAAGAAAGGATGTAGCGAAAATTGAAGTGGAGAATTTATCATCACACCTTGGTAGACGCCTGATTGAAGATGAAGGATCAGTGAACGTACGGTCAGGGAAACCAAAAACCTTGCTGCCTATGAAGAGAAAGCGCGAGAGGTGATGGCGACTATATACCGCCCTTCATTGATAATTGCTTCAGAACTGTGCATAATTTAAAATTTACTCTTCCATAATAAGTTTGATATAGGTATGTACCTGTGAAGCGTGTTCTGGTTCGGTTAAGACCACACTTCACATGATCAATTGAACCACATTCCAAACTGAATATGTGATGGAAATTGGATAATTGAATCATTGAAGTCAAAGTATGATAACTCGCATTCCAGTGTTTTTATTCTCTGTTCATTTTCTTTTCTGATAATCAACAATATTTTTCCTTACTGGTCACAATATAATGTAATAAAGTTTCAGTAGTGGTGAAGATTTCATTTGTATATAGGCTGTTTTTGTATGATAAAATCCAAGGACTGAAGAGTGCAGAGAGAGAAAGCAGACTGTCGGCATGGCATTGTTTGCTGTCACTTTCATCAGGTATAATGTAACCAGTATATCTTCCCTCCAGACCTGATATCATTGTAAAATGACAACTTGTCAGGACTCCACCATATGTATCCATCCAAGGAAACTTCAGTACCTTTCTGCATGTGAGAGGAGATCTGCGAAGATGCATATGCTTTTCTCTTTTGGGAATTACCACACTTGCATACTAGCCTTTTACCATTCTCTTTGAGCTCAGCCTTTAATCATTAGATTGATCTGGTAGAACCTCTGATCGATTACCTTTCCCCTTTGTTTTCTATTTGACATTGTCCTGGATGACCGGATCAAAAGGCTGGTGTATTCAGATCTGAGTATGTACTGAGACAGAAAGAAGTAACCAATGGCCAGTGCTGGGACCGGTGTTGCACTTCATCTGCAAACAGCTGAAGGGAGCTACCATTTTGATGCAGTAATAGCACGGCACAAGAAACGAAACCATTTCTACTACTTCAGTAATCAGCAGCGGATAAAACATTAATTCTACCGGGGTGTACTGTGTGCATACTGCATACACGTACGTATTAATGTATGCTTCCTGAAAGCATAACTGTGTGCCGGACTGCCGGTCACAATTCACAAAAGCAGGCATCACAAAAGCAGGCAGGTGCAGGTGAAGTTTATTTATTTATTTATTTATTAAAGATTTACAAAAAATAAAGTCTCATTTTAAAGTTTTATAAAACTATACTTTTCCTGCATTACTATAGGACGTGGCATCGTCCTATGTAAAACAAATGAATAATTTATATGACATGGTATTCTACGAAGGGACATATCATAGTAATTTACAATTTATAGGATGACAAGTGGTTAACAATGCTCACATGCCATGTTCATATATTTTCTCCATACATTGATGCAATACATAGACGTTAGTTTTCAAAAATAACCTATGGATTCACAGTTAACCATATATAAATTATAAGGTCATGGTTATGTGATCTATTTTAAAGTCTCTCATCAACCAATTACATACAACCTCAAAACTCTTTTCGGCAGCCTTATCAATACCCTAGCCACACACTTGAACTCAGACAAATCTATCCCATTTAGATCATATCTAACAACTGTAATATAAGTCGAATGTCAGCTTACGTGACATATCTATTCATGTATTTAAGTAATGTTAAAATACATTAAACTAAACGTGATTGCTAACTAGATTGCTACATTATAACTAAATAAACATGTCATAAGGATTACTGCAACATATGCACATACTAGATTTACACCCATAACATTGTATTTTACTACTAAAATATTTTTATACTAATTAATAACTTACAATAATATTATTCCTACTAATACCAATGTATTGAAAAGTCGATGGCTAAAAACATTTACCACTAGTCGAAGTACCCAATCCGGCAGGGATCTGTTGCTTTGTTCTTACCCTCCCCTCACCCCCTTTCTTTTTTCCTGGATTTTTAAGGAATAAAATGAGGATTTTCAAATGGGAGAGGATATTTTTATAGTCTAGGAAAATAAATCGCCCTCTCCTAAAATGTGGAACGGTATTTTACAGGCGGCATCCTGCTCGGGAGGGGCACGCCATGCAATTTTTGCAGGATGTCGTGCCATGTCACAAATCCCGTCCTATGATAGGGTGATTTATATGCCCCGCTTTACTGTATGGCGAGAGGAATATATTTTTGCAAAACTTTAAAACAGTAACTTATCTTTAAAATACTTTTTAAAAAATATAAAAATTTAAAAATTCGGTGTAGGTTAGATGATAAAAGGGCTTTACGGCCAACATCTCACTGGATTCACGTGTCCGGCCCATTATGTAACAGAAGAAAAATGGCTTTACGGCCCATCAGTATTTCGCTGATGCACGTTCTGGCCCATTAATAAACACAGATAAAAGGGCTTTACGACCCATCAATATCCACTGGATGCACGTGTCGGCCCATCAAGCCACAGAGAGAAAGCACTGTCAGCAAGTTGTTGTTACTTCTTACGGCCCACTTCATCTCACTGGCGGTATTTTACGGCCATTAAAAAAGCATCACAGAGAATCATCCTCTCCATTTAAAGGCATAAGGAAGTTCTTAAATTGTTCTGATTTTGCATATCTTCTGCATGCAAAGAGAATCATTTTTCGTGTCTATCCAATTATTGTTGGCCATCAAAACCGTCACCTTGCAATTGGTAGTTTTGTACCTTTGCTTCTCTGTGATCAAGTCTTGGAATGGTCAAGTAGCCAACCATGATAGAGGAAGAGAGAAAAAAGGAGCAAGAATGTGATGCCAGGCATTAAACTATCGGCTGTTGTTGTTTCTTACACTCCACTGCTTTCTAAAACCTGCACAGTGAGGCGTAAAAGCCCACCTTCCTTTTGCTCTCTGCCTTGCTCTAGCGCTCTTGTAGGCATGCTTATTTATAAGCCGAAAACACGAGACCGAAACAATGAAAAATATGTTTATGGCAAAGGCTTTTTTGTAAACATGGTTTCAAGGCCAAAGCTAAGTATCGGAAGCGACAAAAGAATCTGTCTAAATTAAACTGTAAATTTTCAAATTTAGTTGCATCTTAAGCCATAGCTTAAGGCTTTGTTTGAGAAGCTTCTGACGGAAAATGCAACTTCCCAAGAAAACTTATATTGTCACTCTAATTCCATGGTTATAGAATCAATATAATAAATTAGAAGCCAAAAATTACAAAAACCAGCTATTTTATGTTCTCACTGACTTCTTAGAATCTTAATCTCCCCAAACACCTAATAAACACTCGACTTTTTAAAATCTTGATCTCGCTAGACACCTAAATAAACACCTTTTATCCAGTGACAGATCCAAAACTTTCTAATAGTTTGGATAAACCACAAACAAAATAATCGATAATAACTCAACGTACCGTCTGTTTCGGTTTATCTCCACCACTGTCCACCGTTGTGCGCCTGCGCCGCCGCCGCACGTCGCATGTCGCCGAACGACCGGAGATCCCTCAAGCTAGTTAATTGATAATTAATTGAAAAACAGAGGGAGAAATAATTGCTAGTTAGCTTAATTACCCTCAAGCTCGGAGCTACTCCACTGCACTATACAGAAATGGTGCTCAGTTGTTCAGTACAATCTCGCAATCTGCGGGCTACAAAAGACGAGAACCTCGTCAAGCTCCGCCCTGCTCTTGTCGCCGAACATGCTCTCCTTCACAGCCCAAGCCACGACTACGCGCTGCCGAGGTCGCTGACGCCGGCGCTAGAGTCGGTCCCCATGAACACCCCAGTCTCGGTACTCCGATAAAAGTTTTATCGGAACACATATCCTATTGACGTCATCATGCTACGTGCACTCTATACACCATTGGATAACTTATCCAAATACATGACATAGACACGCAATTATCCTTCCATTATACCGCCTACTCGCAGAATACCGCGAGCACGCACAAGATATATCTCGTCGTCAGTTAGGCCCGGATTCTCACTTATCCCATTCCGTATTTCCGTTGGGATGCGATGGCGATGCGTGCGTGCGTGCGTAGTATCACGTTGCCGTTTGCCGATCGGGCGGACGCGACGAGGCAGCCGGCCACCCCGCCGCGCGGCGGGCCGTTGCCACCACACACCCGCGAGCCGCGAGCCGCGAGCCGCGAGCGTCCCGTTGCCGCACCCGAACCCGCGGGATATTCCAGCGTTGATACGGGTCAAAACGGGCACGGCAGCTGACACGGGAACTCGCCGCGATCCCCGCCGTTTTCTTTTCCAACCAGCACGCGATCCACCCGGCGCCCTCAGGTGACGGATATACACGAGAAAACGGCCATCACCACCGCACCGCGCGTGATCCGTCACGGTGGGGGTTCCCTTTTCCATATAAACCCCAGCCCACCCCGCGTCCGCTGCGAATTAAGACGAGAGAGACACCCACCAAAGGCGGCGATGGTGAGCGGCGGCGGAGGAGCGGAGAACGGCGAGATGGTGGTGAACGGGGAGGCGAGGAAGGGGGCGGGGGCGAGGGCGAGCGTGCTGGTGACGGGTGGAGCAGGGTACATCGGGACGCACACGGTGCTGCGGCTGCTGGAGAAGGGGTTCGCGGTCACCGTCGTCGACAACTTCCACAACTCCGTCCCGGAGGCGCTCGACCGCGTCCGCCTCATCGCCGGCCCCGCCCTCTCCGCCCGCCTCGACTTCATCCCCGTACGTGACTCACCCAGCAGCACGTGTTCTTCGTCTTGAGGTTGAGGTTGAGATTGCTTCTGTCTGTGTTCGTGTTTCAGGGTGATCTCAAGAGCAAGGACGACATGGAGAAGTTGTTCGCCGACAAGAGGTTACTATTTGATTCACTCGACCGATCAAACCATCTAACTCAAATCCTTTTGATTTTGATCTTGAACTTGTTGGTTCCCACACGTAATCAAACGCGTCGTCGTCGTCCATTGATCGTTCAGGTATGACGCCGTGATCCACTTCGCCGGGCTGAAGGCGGTGGGGGAGAGCGTCGCGCACCCGCAGATGTACTACGAGAACAACGTCGCCGGCACCATGAACCTCTACGCCGCCATGACCAAGTACGGCTGCAAGAAGGTAGTACTGTACATGTGCACGCTCGCCCGATTGATTCCGTTCCGATGCATGCTTCGATCACTGAAACAAACCGCATCATGATGCTACCGCACTGTATGTACTATGCGCAGATGGTGTTCTCGTCGTCGGCGACGGTGTACGGCCAGCCGGAGAAGACCCCCTGCGTCGAGGACTCCAAGCTGAGCGCTCTCAACCCATACGGTACCACCAAGGTAAAAATGCCAGAAACTGATCACATCCATTCCTCGTGTCCATTCCTCGTGATAAGCATGCACCCGTCACGCACGATCCGGGATTCGCTTCACCGATTCGGTGATTCCGATGCCAAATTGCGACGGCGATAGCCACCATTGCTTTTGCTGTGCAAACATTATTCTGACGGCATCGATTCGATTCTCTCTCTCGCGCGCGCTCCAGCTCGTCCTGGAGAACTACTTCCGGCAGGTGCAGGCCGCCGACTCGGAGCTGAGGGTGATCCTGCTCAGGTACTTCAACCCCATCGGCGCTCACCGGAGCGGCGACATCGGGGAGGACCCCAGGGGCATCCCCAACAACCTGCTGCCGTACATCCAGCAGGTCGCCGTCGGCCGCCGTCCCGAGCTCAACGTCTACGGCGTCGACTACCCCACCAGGGACGGCACCGCGGTGAGTACCACCATGATCCTGATCCCACTCTTCAAGAATTTACATGCTCTGAATTGTATGGATGGAAATTTCTCGTGCCACCATTTTCAATGAAGTGAAACAAAATTGTTAACAATTTGATATCATCCTCAGATCAGGGATTACATACATGTAGTGGACCTTGCCGATGGCCACATTGCTGCACTGGAGAAGCTCTTCGCTACTCCTGACATTGGTACATCATCAATCGATTCCACAAACATGTGTTCTTCACTCCATGAAATGGATGATGTTAAAGTTTAATTTATCTCTGTTTTTTTTAATTTCTTGATTCTTTTTCCTGTCAGGTTGTGTGGCTTACAATCTAGGGACAGGGTGTGGAACGACGGTGCTCGAGGTGGTGAAGGCGTTCGAGGCGGCGTCCGGAAAGGTGACTGATATATCATGCATCCATGTGTGCATGGTTGATATTCGCCTCATCTGAAATCCCAATCTGAAAATGTGCTCGAAACTGACGTTTCTGGCTGTGAAACCACAGGAAATTCCTATCAAGATTTGCCCCAGAAGACCTGGAGATTGCACGGAGGTTTACGCTTCCACTGACAAGGCCAAGAAGGAGCTCGGATGGAGGTAATTGTTCTCTGATCGCTACAGAACAATCTGACAATCTGTTTGTCCATTTTTTCCAACTCACTGTTAAACTGACAGTTCAAGTTTGTGTCGATGATAGAGATGCTGATTGTTTTATGCTTTAATTGTGCTGATTGCAGTGCTCGATTTGGAATAGAGGACATGTGCAGGGACCAGTGGAATTGGGCTAGGAAGAATCCGTACGGATACAGCGCCAAGGCTGAGCAGAATTAGGGCGATCATATTATCAACTTATATAGCATCAAAATTGTCCATGGTCATATGAATCGTGTGACTAGAAAATGTTAATAAGACATGTATGGCTCTTAAGTGAAGTATACCAATTCTTGTTTAGTTGAATCCGTTGTGATTTCAGATACTAGCAAATGTTAATCAGGTTTATTGAAATATACTAGTAGCAAATTAAATTGAATAATATTGTTCACTGGCTCATTTTTGGATTAGATTGGACCGTGCCGTCCTAAGCTGGGCTAGATTGATTCTATACTGTCAGGAACATACTAATTAGTTTGGCCCATGGGCCACAGTATGTTGGCTGCGATTTTTGCATTTTTAATTTTATTTTTTTTTAAAATTTGTAAAAACTAATTTTCCGTTTCAAACAATTGTAAAAATAGTCCCTGCCACCCTCTGAGAGGACGATTCTTAAAAATTGCTCTCTCATAGAGCGATTTTTGTGACATATATTTTGGACTTTTTTTAATCTGCAAAAAATTAGAGTCTAACTAAAAAAAATCAGACTTCATCAGGGCAGCATGGGTTTGGGTTATGTTAGATCCTTCGATTTTTTATAAATTCAAAAAACGTCCAAAACATCGACAGAGGCCAACGCCGTGAGCCATGTCATAAAAATCAGAGAACGGTGGAGGACCATTTTTATAATTGTTTAAAACGAAAAATTAGTTTTACAAATCTTTTAAAAAATAAAATTAAAAATGCTGCTGCTTCATAGTAGTGCTATTAACCCATTCAACAAGGCCACAAATCCATGGAAGATGAAACTCTTGTAGGCATCTGTGTAATACTGTATGACTTTGGTACTCATACGAAACAAGTGTTGGCATCATTTATGTGTCCAAATCATTAAAATCATCCGCAAAGGAGTATGGTTCTTATATTACAAAATTTGGTTAGTGTGTACTACAAAAGTAATATTGAGTCAATGGTTACTAATATGCCGTCATCCTGGCAAACAATCAGAAAAGTACTAACAAACGGGAAACGTTGGTCCTCCATTGTCAATTTTGTATGCATAGTACACTTGCAGCTTCTTTTGGAAATAGAAGTGTAAAGAAAGAACTGAAGGGATATAAATAACCAAACAACTTTTGTCATCTCTCAGCGGCATTTTCAAGTTCTAGGTGAAACATTTGTCTTCATCCTACTTCCATTGTCCAACAACCTTTTTGTCTTAAACATTAACTAGCACAATCCATACCACTATGAGGCTGTTTGGATGTTCCTGTCACATCGATGTTATTTTAAATTATTAAATGTATATTATTTATAAAACTTATTCATAATCGGAGGCTAATTTGCGAAACAAATCTAATAAGGCTAATTATGTCATGATTTGACGATATGATGTTACAGTAAACATTTGCTAATCGTAAATTAATTAGGTTTAATAGATTCGTCTCGTGAATTAGCTATCTATTCTGCAATTATTTTTATAATTAGTTCATATTTAGTCCTTTAAATTAATGTCCAAATATCCGATATGACACAGACTAAAGTTTAGTCCCTGGATCTAAACACCACCTATACACCACCTATGTTACCTTATTAACATATTTACCATACTAATAAATTATTTTCTCCACGCAGCCCATTGGCAACATATTTATTGATGGCATGACTCATAAAGACCATTGGTATAAGTGCTTTCAACATGTCATAAATGATAGAACTACATAAAGACATAAAGATTATACTACTTACAATAAAAACCACTCTAAAATATATTTTGCATTTTAGCCCTTAGCTATTTATGTGTCGCCCTTGTGGTATAACTTATTATTGAACCAATTGAAACTTTTCTATTTTATACCCTATAACAACAAAAAAAAAGTACATATGTACCCATAATTTTCACATGGTCCTAATGTCAACCTCTCCCACCATATTTTTATCCCCTGTCGGTTTATCCCTTTCCGTACTATCTCTCTCTTTATCTCCTTTTCCCCATCGACCCTCTTTCTCGCCGTCGCCTCTGCTGATGCTTATAGCCTCCACCGTCCCCCTGTCGGTTTATCCCTTTCCGTACTATCTCTCTCTTTATCTCCTTTTCCCCATCGACCCTCTTTCTCGCCGTCGCCTCTGCTGATGCTTATAGCCTCCACCGTCCCTTCTCTGTGTCCACCACCGTGCTGCCTTCCTCTTCTTGTGCCAACGAGCTCGAGCTCTCTCCCCTCTTCATCGACGAACTCGAGCTCTTTTCCCTCTATGTCGACAAGAGGGGCCACAGTGGGAGCGAGGACAGTGAGCTCCCCTTCATTGCCGGATCTAGCTACGAGGTCATCGGATTCGGCCATGAGCTCATCGAATCTTGCCATCATGAACCTATTGGATCTGCAGCGGCGAGGAGTGACAGTGACCTTGGGGAGCAGGTTGGTCGGTGATGAGCTCCGTGCAGTGAAGGGCAACGAGTTCCACAGTGGTTTTGCTGCTCCATGGCGCACGACAATGGTCGATATCCAGGTGCATCCATCTTTTTTCCTCCCCCTCTCTTTTTTCCCTTCCAGAGCACCTTTTGTCATTGAAGACACAATTTTCTCTTTGGATTTGCTCAATGTTTGGCTTTGAATCGTGGCGCTGCGGTACGTGAGCTGAGGTGCAAAAGACCATCGAGACCTCCGCAGGTCATGTGAGGTTTAGTAGAATGACAAGCTTGGTTGTCACCACGGCTCGACTCCGACACGAAGGCTTGAGATCACTGCATAGTGTGGAGTGTTGGCCATGGCTTAAGATTTTTTTTCTTGTGTATACAAATATCACCATTCATCGGCGTCACACCTGCTAAATTTCCTCTAATATTGCATAACGCCTCGAATCCTGTCAATGCCATGAACAGATCAGGCTTGGCTAGGAGTATCGTTCATGCACAAGTGAGATGCAAAAAGATAAGGTACATTACGAAAATGAAGGCACGTGGGGACATAACTCTCATAGTAGTTGAGCAAGCCGCACTATATCTCCATTTTTGGATAAAAGACTTGGTGGCTTACTTTCCATTTTGACAACTTACTCTGTTTTTGTTTTTACTGTTCTTGTATTTTTATGATGCACTTCCCGATGCTACCTTTGGGCATGGAGGAAGCACTTCTCCCTTTAAAGTGGATTAAATTTAACATCATTTTGATTAAAGACGATAGGACTCTCGTACCATCTGGTTCTACACCTAACTTCAGAAAACAATGTTTGGCCTAAAGCTGATATAAGCCGTAAATGATTTATTAGCCCAAAAAACATATGGATTAAAACTTTTTACATGTGTGTACTTAACGATTTAAAAGATCATATTAAAAAGTAAACTACAATAACCCCTTTTTCCTTCCAAAAGAACCATCTCTAACAAATTATGTTTGAAATTTAATTTTTGGCAATAACCTACTACTATAATATGAAAGGCAACCGATGGCCACATTCCTCCTTGTTCCTATCGTTGATAGGTTACCAACCCATTTGGTCATGCACAGATATGCTGGCGCTCCAATGCTAAACTCAAACCATAATTGCCCAGGGTTTGTCTGCACCCTATCTAACACCAGTTGTGCTTGGCTTGCTCCAAGTTGTTTTGCATCCGACATGGTTTGAAGGGGAAATAAATGCTCTGATGGATGCTTCAAATGAGGCCTCCGTCATTTTCTCTGTACACATTAGTCATTGTTAAAATTTAAATTTTAAAATTTAATTTTAAAGTTAATGAAGTTTTTTTCAAAGTTTATTTTTTTAAATTAGTATTTAAGTCATTAAAAACACATATATAAAAATTTTATCTATAAAATATTATTTATTTTATTAATATGTCGTATGGAGTATTATCGCATTTGCCAAAACGATGATTTCCTGAAATTTCAAACAGAAATGCTTTATTGAATCTCCAGCTATTAAAGAACTGAACATAGAATTTATGCACTAGCAGTTAAGGCCCAGTTTGGTAGGGATTCTCCTCCCGATTCTCAACACAATCGGTAGAATTTACATCAAACGGTTTATTTTGCAACGATTCGAGAAGAATCACTTCAAGTGATTTATCGGTTTATATAGAGAGTGAGAATCACCTAAAAACAGTTCTCTCAATCACCTGAAACCAGGTTTCTTCAAGAATCATCGAAAATCACCTAAAATATTTTTCTAATTATTATTTTATTACCAATTTTGATTCTCTCCGAATCGAATCGGAAAAATTAGAATCTAAAATCAGATAATCATAGAATCAGGAGCCCTACCAAACGGACCCTAAGTTTGTCCCGACTCAAAATTTTTCCAAGCTCCATCACCATGAAAAGTTATGTTCGACCAATGACCTAGCTTTGCAAATACGAGTAACTTTTATCCGATGAAAAAGGTGAACACAAATGCAAGAAAAAAACAAAATTGTCATTATTACCTAGAGTCTTCATTGTCATCTTTTACAAAGAAGGCTATCAGACATATGCTTGCAGAAAGTTAGCAGCAATACATCCTTTTCTAAGTAATAATCCATATGTAGTACCTCAATTATACCACTATACTAATTACAGAGCTTCATTGAATTCACAGAGAACCTTGCCCTCAATAATTTAGATTAAGTTTCAATTAACATCATTCAAATGAACTAATAACTCCTTTTGAGTTTTGAAGTACTCCTACAAAGCATTGGTCCCCTCCTCTTGAAGTCGATTCGCATTAAACCATGTGCATCTCAGGAACCTTCTCTAGAAAAAACCGGACAATTCTGTGACAGATAAGCATTTACTCTCTGGAAGTCCGATTAAAATAACCTTCCAATAGGATGACAAAGAAAACGCACAAATACCAAAGTACAGTGTATATACACGAAATAAAAAGCCCACGTCGACGTCGTATCGTAGACGAATTAAAATCTTATCCCACTCGCCATCCGTGGCTCAGCGGTCGACACGTGTCCCATCCGCCCTGGCCCGCGCGCCTACCCGAACCTTCCAGAAGGCCGAAGCGCGAAAAATCGACCGAACCTTCTCGCCCCTTCCGACCTCCCTCCTCACAACCAATTGCCCATCCCCATCCCATCATCCCCGCAGAGAACCCAATCCTCGGCCTCGGCTCATCCCGACCGTCCGTGGGGTTCCAATCCAACGGCGGAGATGCGCCGCCGGGGGGAGATATCTATCTCTGCGGCCGGGCCCACCTGCACCCCCGGCGCCAGCTTGGCTTTCTCGGTACGAGTGGTGGGTCGTATTCGAATTCTTACGGTGCGTTTTCTTTTTCCTTTTTTGAAATTTTTTTGGTGCGTCTTTTTTATTGGTCTCTCTCTTTGTTTTGCTTCTCCTCCTTCCGTTGGAGTATAAATTTCCTAATCCGCAAACGAAGTTTCCAGAAGACTTCCGTCCGTACCTTCGTTTCACACGCGAAACTGCCTTTCCGGAATCTGGAAGCTACTACGGTCGGTCCACCGTCTCCCTCTCCTCACCGGATCAGATCCGGCCGCGGCCGGGTGGGGGGCTGCCCCGCGGATGGCGGAGCAGGGGGCGGGCGAGGCGGATGCCGCTGCCGGAGAACCGCCGCCTGTGATGACGGCGGCTGTTGCGCCGGCGGAGGCGTTGGCGGGGCAGAGGTCGCTGCCGACGCCGTTCCTGACGAAGACGTACCAGCTGGTGGAGGACCCGGCGGTGGACGACGTGATCTCGTGGAACGAGAACGGCTCGACGTTCGTGGTGTGGCGACCGGCGGAGTTCGCGCGGGACCTCCTCCCCAAGTACTTCAAGCACAACAACTTCTCGAGCTTCGTGCGGCAGCTCAACACCTATGTACGCGCCGGGATTCCTCGTCGTCTGCTTGGGATTTGGGTTGGGGCTTGGCTTGGCTTGGTTTGCCCATGTCGATGATGTGATGTGTCTGGATTTGCTTGCTGTCTGACGTAGGGATTTAGGAAGATCGTGCCGGACCGGTGGGAGTTCGCCAACGACTGCTTCCGGCGAGGGGAGAAGCGTCTGTTGTGTGATATACACCGGCGGAAGGTGGTGGCGCCGGCGCCCCCGCCGTCGCCGGGGATGGCGACGGCAGCTGCCGCGGTGGCGTCAGGAGCTGTGACGGTGGCCGCCGCGCCGATACCTATGGCACTGCCGGTGAAGCGGGCGGGCTCGCCGGCGCACTCCTCGGAGGAGCAGGTGCTGTCGTCAAACTCCGGGTCAGGTGAGGAGCACCGGCAGGCGTCCCGGTCCGGCTCTGCGCCCGGCGTCGGGGGCGGCGGCTCCGCGTCCGGCGGCGACATGGGCGAAGAGAACGAGCGGCTCCGGCGGGAGAACGCGCGGCTGACGCGAGAGCTCGGCCACATGAAGAAGCTCTGTAACAACATCCTTCTCCTCATGTCCAAGTACGCCGCCACCCAGCACCTGGAGGGCTCCGCGGGGATATCCTCCATAGCGAACTGCTCCGGCGAGTCGTCGGAGGCCATTCCCCCGCCGCCGCCTCTCCCCCCGGCGATACTCGACCTAATGCCCTCCTGCCCGGCTCTAGCCAACGCCGCAGCGGCCGCGGGGCTCGCCATAGACGTCGAGCCCGACCCGAGCGCGCGGCTGTTCGGCGTCTCCATCGGCCTGAAGCGGACGCGAGACGCCGCCGCCGCCGACGAAGACAGCGGCCCCGGCGGGGAGGGTCAGGCCGAGCACGGCGCGGACGTGAAGCCGGAGGCGGCGGAATCGCATCCCGGCGGCGGCGGCAGCAGCACGGAGGCGTCGCCGGACCCGCACCCGTGGCCCATATACCGGCCAACCCCCTTGTACCACTCGGTCAGGCCCGCTTGCAACGGGCCGGACAGGGCCGGGTCCGACCAAGACGGGTCCAGCTCCAGGTGAGTGGGCCCCCCAACCTGTAGAAGCTTCTAGACACTATATTACTTAATTACCCCTACACTATTTTACGCAACTAATTATGATTAGTACGTAATTAGCGGCGAAATAATACCACTATTAGCTCTAGATGCTTTTTGGTTTTGCTTGTTGGGCGAACAGAACACAGAGCTCACCTCGCTTGATCGCCTTGTAATTCGTCTGCTTATTTCTTTTGCTCGTGTTGTTGTAAATCATAGCGTAAGATCATCAGGATGCCGGTAGTGCAACCTTTTTATCAGCGTATTGGCTGGCTGCTGTGGAAATGAGAAGTGCATTTCCTTGATGATGTTAAATTGCTCGTCCATTGCCCATTTCAAACTGTTGTTTTCTAGGTGCACAATTTGGGCATTTTGCAAGACTTAGGTGTTGGTCCAAAAATGGTGACATAAGGCGGAAGCACTAGCATGTTCTACACTACAGTAGTTGTATGTATAGGTTTGCTGGTAGAAATAGTTGCGAAATAGAGTAGAAAGCCATGAGCCGATTAACCTTTTCAGATAACAGTTTATATATTAAAACGTCTTTTGGAAAAAATCTCATAACCAAAGAAAGGGGCTACAAATAAAAGTCTTTGATTGTTTGGAGTATTAAAGAGGAATTTAGCATTCATTATTGATAGAGAAAAAAACATGGAGATAATCTGTGCACGAGAGGATTTGAACTTAGGCCGATGCATTGCTGTTGTCAGCTTTCTACCAACCGATCTAGCAGTCGTTCTCAATTAGTCTTGATTTGCACGGTCAGCCGTTCTCAGTTAGCCTTGATTTGCATGGTCAGTTCTTGCAAATGGAATCGTGTCCTCACAGAATCCACTTATCAAGTTGTCATATCCAAACGCCGCGTGTAGAAGTCGAGTCAATTGTTAGTTTTTGACAGTCCATTCAAAAAAAATTGTTAGTTTTGACAGGGTCGTGGATCATGGTGAACCACAGGGTCGTCGACCTCACACAGAGAACCGTAGTGCTAGGTTAGGCTGTCAGGCAATTAACTACTCCCTTTGTTTTCGAATATCTTTGCTATTTCTGACCACTAATTACTGTTAAATACATCACCAGTCACACAATATAAGATATTTTGGACAATATAAGATATTTTGGCTAGTATCACCAAGGTAATAGTTAGATTACGACGAACGAATTATCTTTACTACTCCATGGAGTAGTATGTACAAGTGTTTTATAAAGACGAGCGAACAATTTTAAAACGAACATTGCTTAGTATAAATCTTGTAAGAGGGAAAGAAGTCAATCCTAGGGTTTTAATGCAGAGAGGGATTGATTACTTAGAATTTTGTATAGGACGTGTTCGGCTGATGTGATATAAGCTGGCTCATAAGACAAGCCAACTGATTTTCTGTGAGAGAAAAATACTGTTCGAACGGCTGATAAACTGGCTGATTACATCAGCTTAGCGAAGTATAGGCAGCCGACGTCATCGCCACTAGAAGGCACTGGATGCCCTTCTGGTCCCGATTTTTCTTCTTCCAGGCTACTCGTATTTTGCGCATTGCGACATGGCATCAGACAGCGATGCGCCGTCGAATGGTTGCAGGTCAGGTAAGCATATGGCACGGCCCATTTTTCTTTCTTCTTCTTTTCGATTGATCTTTCTTGCTGCGTTTCTTCAACGACCAGTACAATCCGTGTATAATTTTGTCCACGACAATGCCACGTCGAGGCGTCAGAGATGTTGCGTAAACCAGTGGATTCTTTTGGGTTGCCCGTATCACGTATTCACGTTTCTCTTGTCTTCCATGTGTCTTCAAAATTGTTGAACATCCCAACACGAAACTTGTTTTGTCCCACTGACGCTTGGAACGATTAGGCCTGATTAGGCATCATGGTTCAGTTATTAGGAATGATAGGTTTTGTCTTTATTTTTTTCTTAGCGTTTAGCTTTGATGTGCGTTGTTTGAGTAGTACATCCCTAATTGACGTGGAACAATAGAAGCAGAGAGTTCACACTTCTCTCATCTAAAATAAAAAGAAGAGTAAATTACACGGCTGATACATGAACTTGTGAGCTGGGTACGATTTTTATATGTCGTAACTAATTTGAGTTGAACGTTGAACGCTTATTAGAATGTTACATAGAGTCGCATGTCAAGATGATATTATATAAATATGCATATGGTTTATCAAACATATAATAAGTAATAAGTCATGTTAATTGTACATATTTTTAATATTATAAATGGAATATGCAATGGATACGGAATAATAGAATAACAGTACACATAAAGGTTAATTATTTATACATACAACATATCTCGTGCTTTTTTCATGTGTACGTGTGACATTGTATAATTAGACTAACTTAATATGATTAGTTATAATATATGATTTTGGACTAGTTTGCACATAGTAGACAAGTTTGTGCGCATTTTATAAGTTTGTGTACGAAATTATATCTACTATAAGTTTGTATACCGTCAACCGTAATTTACTCATAAAAGAAACTAATGAGTGATCCTAATCAGTGTGCTGCGACTTTAGCTAAAAGAATTGATTTTAGTAGAAAGCTACAACTTTATATTCACATAGAAGTTTGGATCCACCTGTCAATCTGTCCTACCAATCGAGCTTACATATCATACACACAGATGGATAAAATTGCCGGTTTTGATAAAATTTTTTAATAAAATTGTTTGTAGTTTTTAACCAAATAGTCATAGTTTTATGAAATTTTACTCATGTACATATTTGTTGATGATAGTCAATGTTTTCACGACAAAGTCAATGGTGTTGAGTAATTTTTTTAGAAATAAGGGTTTATTGCAAGCTAATCACTTCATTTGCTAATATGTGGCCTATTTTGATCTCTGCACAGAGAAAAGAGCGTGATGAATAGAGAATGACTTGTTTTTGAAGTAATGAAAGGTAATTATGCGTAAAAAATCATGGTGATCCAAAGTGAAACAGAGACAAAATTATCTGATTTAAAATGAAAAAATTGTTAAAAGATGATTGAAAATAAAACACAATCCAAAGTGAAATTTACTTCTCTTTTTATATTTTTGGTGCCATCGCTAAATTTTCCAAACACCAACTGGATACTCAAACTGTTGAGGCTCGACTACTCGATACACCGACTTCAGCTCTGTAGACTGTGGTCAATGAAGCGTCCAGGAAAAAAGAAGAGCAGAGTTCATGGTTTCATTCAGTACATACAGACATCGTTCGAAATCTGAAGTTCAAACAGGAACCATGGCAAACACAACATCAGAATCTAACTCGCACTCATGAACCACAACGCCTTCTGGACCAAAGAAAACAGTCACATCCGAACACAAGTGGGCCCTTCAGTTCAGTTGTTTCTCCGAAAAGAGAAAAAAAAGTTCAGTTTCACTATCGACGAAACGCACGCTAGTCTCTTCATAACCCACTGAGGCTAAAAACGGACTAAAAGATCCTTATTTTAGTTTCGAGTAAAATAACCGGGATAAAAAACTATTTTTAATTATCACATGACATATATTTTTTTATTTTTTTTTTTCATTTTTTCTATAGGTATATTATTTTTTTCCAATACACACCTCAAATGCAACTAAAAATTCACATCATAGAGACAAAATCACAAATACAACTAAAAATTCACATCATAGAGATAGAATCATAGATCAACATTACAACATCACAGATCAAAATAACATATCGTCAAATACAATATCACAGTCACAGATCAAAATCATAGATCAACAAATACAAAATCATAATCACGATCACAAAAATCTAAAAAATATGCCCGTCGCGCCGAGGAGAGGGGAGGAGAGGGCGAGGAGGAGGGCGAAGCACCGCCGCAGGCGCCGAGGAGAGGGGAGGGGGTGGAAAAGGAGGGTGCTGTCTCGCCGGCCGCCGTCGCATGCCGTTGATGATAAATTTCTCTCGCACGCCGGCACAGGGAGATCTCGCTAACTCCATTGCGGTCCTTCTCAGCGCTTGTGCGTGAGTGGCATGCCGCTTGATTTGATCCGCTAACCAACAAGAAAAACAAGATATACACATTAAGTGTTAGGTTAGATCCCCACTGGATCGACTGAGGGAATCCATGAGCATACATATGCTATCCTAAAATATATTTAAGCCAAGCGACTAAAATGAATCGGCTATACCGAGACAACATCGCCGCTTAACCCAAATACGTAAAGGATAATAAATATATGTATTGATAACTTAGTCAATACTGAAAGAAAAGCTAATAATGGATCGACTAGTACTCCGATGGTTCTTATGAAAAGATATCATTCTTGAACCGGATGCTTAGCTCGGGAAATCGGCGTGTGTTGCTAGCGGCCGATTTCGGCTCATGATGTCCGACAAGAACGGGATCTTAATATAAGAGGCGATCCTAACATAAATCTAGTAATAAATATATTAAAAGAAATATATCGGGGTAGATAAAGTCAAACCCAGGCATTGTCTCTTAAACATATAAATATAACCGAACAGATCATTAGGAGTTCTAAAGATGAATTAATAGTTCAACGTTGATGCAACATTAAGTATAAAAAGAACAACCGATCTTTGTGGCTGATTTATATCTCTCAAGACAGTGGATACCGCACATAAATTAGAATCGCAGAACATACCACTAATGACAAGCATTTACCTAGATTTGGGGATCGAAACGATGCAGCCCGTAGCCAAATCAATTGCTCGTTTGAAGAAAAGGGTTGGCGATGCGCCGAAGGTTGTTTGATTGATTGAATGTTGAATTATTTTACAGTGGTCTCGGGTCCTATTTATACCAAAGATAACATTATCTGTACAGACCCAGGACTCTATCTAAACTACTATTTAAAAAATACGACGATATCTCGGGAAAGACCCACGCCGCATTACAATAACAGTTTAAACAAACCCCTAATTTACAGATACAATTGCCGTTACATGACTCTATCCATAGATGGCAATATCTCTTAATGCACAAACTGATAACCGAATCTTCTATTTATCTTCAAACATCTGCACCAGAAACGATTTATCTTCTGTGAACCTAGAATCGGCTATCGGCCGCTCTTGTCCGATTCAACCTTAGCCGACTGGCTTCGCAGCCGATTGCTTCTCGGCCGATGCGGCCTCTGTTTCTCCGTCAAACCAGCCGATCCGATTCTGTTTCACCCTTGCCAGGACTTAGGGATTCAATTACCAAATTTAGGTGTTAACACATGCCCCCCAAGTTCGTGATACGAAGTGTTATGGATTTGTTTCCTGTTCAAATTCCCTCTCTTTTCTGACCTAAAACGTTTCGGCTGCCTCAAGTGCCCTTTAAATAGCCCTTTACCTCGACCGAAACGATCACGCTTTCAAAACCCACTCAAACACTTCGCAAGCAAGCTTCCTTTTCCTCTCTCCTCTCCGGCGACTCACCGGCGCTCCGCATCACCTCCCGGCGCTCCTCGCAAACCAGAACCCACCTCCGTCTCCGACGACTCCAATGGCTTCCAACACCGCCGCCGCATTGAGCACCGTCGTCGCACCGGCCGCCGCCGCCGCACCAACTGCCGCCGCCGCACTGGCCACCGCCGTCGTCGAGTTCCCTGAGGTACACCCGTCGGTTCAAAACTCTTTTTCTTCAGATTTCTTCTCCAGCCATGCCTCCTAGCGTTGTTGCATTCATCATGCCTTTAGCCGTTCTTGATGAGCATTTTTTCCTCTTTCAAACTCTAGCACCTGTCACATCAAGTGGTCATCCCAAGTTTGACCCAAGAAAAGAGGTACTTCCTCGGCCCCATCGACAACACTGACCCAGCCGATGTCATTATAGCCGAAACCAACAGAATCCCCTACAACACTAGGAAGCCATCCCTAGCTCACTGGAATGGGACCTTCAAATCATGGCCGACCACGAGACGCAGCTTGGATTGAATGGTATAAGAGCGTACGATCGGCTAAGTACACTTAGTGGGAGGAAACCGGAATAGCCCAATGCTTGGTCTTGTCCATCGCCAGCATGGAGAAAGATGAGCCGCCGATGTCGGCTGCGACGTATTTTTGGAATGACAGCTTCAACGCCTTCATATTCCGGCAAGGGCCGATGACGATCACATTAGCCGACGTATACATGACGACCGGACTAGACATCCTGGCGTCGGCTAACCCCGGAAACCTGAACCGAAAGGGGCACCAAAGCCATCGGCGGGTGGAGTGGCTTCATTGCTCAAAACATGAAGGATGGATCGGTCGGCCACAGGGAACACGTCGCGTTTCTTATGATGTGGCTCGAGAAGTTCCTGTTCTGTGGCTCAAGTTGCGGGCCGACCGCCAACTGGCAGGTCGTGGCTGAACTCCTAGCCGATGGGAACAAGCTTGCGCTGGGGAAATATCTTCTCGGCTACTGTACCAAATGCTGCATCAAGCGCCGCGAAGATAGCCGCCAACGCCCTATCAACACCGGCGGTCCCGGTGGTTTCGCAAATCTAGCCGGTGCTAGCGACCCAAAAGAATAGCCGGTCGGCTCCCTCGACTAAGGCCGTTTTCCCAAGACTCGGAGCCGATCGAAGACGAAGACAACAACAAGATCACCACCACCGGATGCATGAGCTATTGAGAAGCGCGGCTGCTCATGCGGACTCAAAGCAATCGACCAACATGTTGGCCGAATGGTTCATCGCCCGTACGACGGTCATCACGCGAGAACCACACGTGGTACTTTTACGGGACCGAGCACTGTTTGAGTTGCGGGCGATTTCAATTGGGAAGACATCAACTCACCGACAACCCAAAGTGCGGGGAGTTGTTCATCGCCGCTCGACCCCCGCATCCCGCCGATCGGGATCCATCAAGGGCGATCGGTGGCCAAAAGTTATGAATTTTACTACCGGCGTCGGGCGAGGCGGTTTGGTCTTGGGCAATTGCCCGTCGGCTTCTATTATGCCGACAAGATTGAGACGAGGGGAGTGGTGAGCCAAGATTTGATAATGCATCGTGCTGAACCATAGCCGGCTCTCCCCTTGGTAACATCGGCGAGATGATCCCGGCGCTCAAGAAAAGCGCAGCCTACGACCAATGCTTGGGCTGAAATCAAGCGCCACATCTTCCACCGGTCGTCTTATTACGTCAACCTGCTCCTTCCCGAAGAAATCCCCTCGGTAAGCTTTAAACTCCAAATGATTTTTCTCTTCTTATCATCGGCCAATGTAGCCGATTAACACTTGTCGTCCGGTTTGCGGGAGACCGAGACAAACGGTCGACGGTGAGCGACTCCGGATCCCCATCGAATACCGCCTAAGTGTTACGGATGGGACGGCCTCGCTCCATCGGCGATCGGCGGATCGCGCCGAAGCCGGCGTCCCTTCGCGTGAGCAAGTGCGCGAGCCGATCGCTCACAAGAAAGGGCCGCCCCGCCCCAAGAAGGCGAAGGAGAAGAAACCACCACGCCGCCGATAGCCTTCCCCTTGGACCCGAGCGTCGCGTAGTTCCTTGATGCCGTCGCCGGGAGGAGATGTCGGCGGCGTTGGAGCGGCGGCTGAACCCGAGAGCTCTAGCCACGAATCCGTCAACGCTCCAGCCGACGTCACGCCGGTTCGAGTCCCCCACGAAAATCGGCCGGTAAGCTCTCGTCTCATCAAATTCGGCCTTATGATGATATCACTTGCATCGACCTAACAATCCTTCTCGCCAAGAAATTGGTCGCCGCACTCCGCGTCACGCACCATCGGTAACCATCCCTTGCAACTTGATTTATAGAACTTAGCCGACTTGACCGATAACCCTTTCTTTTCAGCCCACGATCTTCGCGCGTCCCCAGGCGTCGAAAGCACATTGTGATCGCGCGGCGGCGGCGCGATGATGAGGCCCCGACGGGCAGGCGGGAACCAAGAGCCAATCGTTCCGACCCCGGTGCCCATGGTAAGCCGGCTGAATTTTATGATCGGCTCGCCAACTCAACATTTTCTAATCATCTTTTCTTTGCGAACATAGCCGACCTCCTTAATTTCGACTTGTTGGAGTTCGAGGAGTCCGGCGAGATCGGCGAGGAGGCGCGGTGACGCCGGCCGAGGACCGAGGGCCGGACTAGCCGACATTGGCAACCGACGGAGGCTTCGCGGACGTGTTGGTACTCAACGGCGGCTCGATCCGTGCACGCTTCAAGGAGATCCAAGGCCACGCCTAAGCTCTGTCGATGCCATCGTGCCAACCACCTTCTTGGAAGCCCACCAACTCAAATACGAGCGGGCACGACAGGGGATAGCCGATCGTCGCGAGAACCGATGCGGTCGGCCACCCTCCGTCGACCAAGGAAGCCATCGAGAGCCGAAGGCCGCCTTCGACCGCCCAACCGAGCCGACGACCAAGGTCGAGGAGCTCCTCTCACGCCAAGATCAGCGATGGCCGATCTTGTTCAAGTCACGAACGAGATCGACGTCCACAAGGAGTACATGGCCAGCCTCCCACAGAAATAGACGCTCAACGTCAAAGTATCAAGGCGGCCGTGGCGCATCTCCGGACTCGGTAAGGGCATTCAGCCTGGTGGGGTCCGAGGCCGACGATATCGGGCCATCGAGGAGGCGGACCGATCGGGCGGACGGCGTTGTCGGCTATAGCCGATTTCCCAAAGAAATGAACTTTGTAATATTTTAGCATTCTGAAATCGGCTACTACTTCATGTAATATATTCGTCGAACTTTTGTAATGTGCTTTAACTGATCAACTGCTCAAGTTTTGTAATCGTCTCGCTCTTGTGTAATATAGTTTATCAATCTTTTGCAATGTGCTTGTGGATGAGATTGGCTCGCCGCATCTAGTATCTTGGTATGACCGTCAATTCTGAATTGCTTATGCTGAAATCGGCCCTAGCTGTCCGTGTCACATCACGTTTGTCAATTCTGAAACCACACCACGACCGTCGATCTTAACACTTGAGTTACGGCCACCGATCCCAATCACTTAAAACGCTTTTATATTGACTGCCGATTAGGAAGCTTAAAAAATTTAGAATTTCCTGACACCCAATTTTGTAATCGGTAGTGTATGTATATACCCTCCAAATTTTGTTGATAGCTTTGGTGTTGACAAAATTATGAATCCAAGCCATTTGCACCTCATTGCCGTCGCTATCGGCCAATCGTTGGCCGGCCGTAGAAAACTTAGGAAAAAATGTTGCATAAAATGCCTAAAGGCGATGCCTTATTAAAAACAAGACATCGGCTGTCATAAATCGGCTAAGCAATCGAGCCGAATCATGAGTTGATCCATACACTTGGATAGTATTTCTTCGGTATTTTCCATTAAGAGCTCTTCCAAATACTTCTCCGTCTAATCCTTCTAGCATGTAAGCTCCTTTAGAGACACATTTGTGGATCTTGAAAGGCCGTTCCCAATTTGCTGACCACTTGCCGAATTTGTTATCCCTAGATCCGATCGACAGTATCAATTTCCAAACGAGTTCGCCTTCCTCGAAAGATTTAGGCACCACTTTTTATTATAATCTCGGCTACTTGTTCTTTATCCCTTGTAACTTTTTCCAAGGCCCTCATCCTGGATAAAGCTAAGTCTTCCGATTCGTTCACCATCAAGTGATAATAATCGTCAGCTGTGAGTTGATCGTGTAGCTGAATGCGCCTTGAGCCGACGACGCTTTCCCATGGTAGCTCCGCCTCATGCCCGTAAACCAGCTTGTACGGAGGGACTTGAATTGATCCATGGCATGCCATCCGATACGCCACAGTGATTGACTAATCGGCTGCCATTATTTGGGGTACTCGAGATCTTTCTTTTAATCAATTTAATCAAACTTTTATTTGAAGCTTCGGCTTGCCCGTTGGCCAATGCGTAGTACGACGAAGAGTTAAGTAGCTTGATCCCCATGCCATCGACAAACCGAACAAACTCATCCGATACGAAGATAGATCACCGGTCGTTGTTATCATTTGTGGAACGCCAAATCGGTAGATAATATGTTCTTTGACAAACTCGATTGCATCCTTAGAATCCACTTTCTTCGGAGGAACGCCTCCACCCATTTTGTGAAATAATCTTTGCCGCCTAAATAAATTTATGCCCTTTGCTTGAGGATGGATTGATCGGCCGATCATATCGATGCCCCATCCTCCGAACGGCCAAGGCTTAATAATAGGGTTCATAGCCGACGCTGGTGCTCGTTGTATGGCGTCAAATTTCTGACAATCCTGGCAACCCTTGTAATATTTGAAACAATCCTCCAGCATTGTTGGCCAGAAATATCCCGCTCGGGGAAGCAGCCACTTCATTTTGTGGGCCGATTGATATGTGTCACAGATCCCTTCATGTACTTTTTTGATGGCCATTTTGGCCTGATCGGCTCCCAAACACTTGAGTAGCACACCATCAATCATTCAATAGTACAGGTCTTCATCGAGCAAAACATATCTTAACGCCTTGTATCGCAATTTCCTTGTAGACGATTGAGAGGGGTTTTTGAGATAGCTGTAAACTTCAAACCTCCAGTCATCGGATGTAATGGCAGCAACCTCTATGTCAATCTCTTTCAACATCGGCCGATAGCCCGATGCCCCTTGAGCTAAATCATTGGCTTCTGTGTTCTGCTCTCTGGGGATATGCTTCAAAGTAACTAGCCGAAAACCGTCCATTAATTCCCCGCATTGCTGATAGACCATCAGCGCATCGTTTTTGCATTCGTATTCTCCCGATAATTAGCCGATGACCAACGGTGAACCTCCCATTATTTCGATGGCGTCGGCTTCAACTTCTTTGAGTAGATGTAGTCCTTTAAGAACGGCTTCGTATTCGGCTTGGTTGTTTGTAGCGTGGGGGTTGATAGCGAAAGCAAATTCGAAACTTGCTCCCTGGGTAAAATAATGACTAAGCCGATACCGCAGCCGTTGGTGCAAACCGAGCCGTCGAATGTCAAAGTCCAATCCATAATTTCCACTGAGCCGATCGAGTCATTTCTGTGCTCCACAATAAAATCGGCTATAGCTTGTCCTTTGACTGCCTTGGGTGCCTGATAATCAAATCAAACTCTGATAGTGCAAAAATTCACTTCCCAATTCTTTCTTTCAACGCTAGAGCCGATAGCATATACTTAACTACATCGGCTTTGCAGATTATTGTGCACTCGTTGGATAGAAGATAATGTCTTAACTTCATACATGAAAAATAGAGCCATAGGCATAGCTTCTCCATAAGCGAATACCTTGTTTCGCGTCTAGTAACCGTCGTGAGATAGAAGATGGCTTTTCTTTGCCCTCAACTTCTTGGATTAGAACGGAGCCGATTGATTTGGCATCGGCGATAGGTACACTTAAACGATATTCCTTTTTGTGGAGGCATTAGAACCGGAGGGGAACTCGGATAATCTTTGATGTTGTCCAAAGCCTTTTGTTGCTCTTGCCCCTATGTGAATGCTTGATCGGTTTTCGTTGAAGCGGTGGTGTGAACGGCTCCATCTTTTCGAGAGATTGGCTATGAATCGCCCGATGAAATTGATTTTGCCGATCAAAGATTGGAGTTGTTTCTTGTCCTTCGGAGACTGAATTGTCTTGATAGCATTTTATGATCCTTGGTGTGACTTCAATTCCTCTTTCATGAACAAGAAATCCGAACTGCTCAGTAGATATGCCGAACGTGCACTTAAGTGGATTCATCTTCGGCCATATTTCCTCGTCCGTTCTAACACTTGTCTCGAGATCGGCTATATGGCCTTCTATCTCCCTGGACTTGACAACCACGTCATCAAATGTAGATCTACCGTGAGCTGATCATGTCATAAAAAATATAGTTCATGGCCCGTTGATATGTTGCCCCAGATTCTTCAAGCCGAACGTCATTACCACCCATTCATACAAACCGATTATGCCGGACACCAAAAAGCGATCTTGTGGATGTCTTTGTCGGCCATAAATATCCGATTATAACGCTCGGTGATATGGGCCCGGGGTATGTCGGGGCATGACATCGAGAAAAGGAAGGCGCCCTTGCCCATCAAAGAGCGTCAAGGTTACACCCGAAAAGCTTAAGGCGAGTCTCGGCCACGGACGGCCACGTGGCCGCCCGGGGGCCGGCCCGAGGCGCCCGAAGGCCACCATCCTCCCAAAATGGCGGGGTCCGGATCACCCGACTCCCGGCCGTAGAGTCCGGGTCACCCGAACCCCCATCCTTCACCCCGCACCTCTCGAGAGAGGGCGAGTCCAACTACCAACCAACCCATTTAAGGCTCAAAGGAGGGGGCCGAGCGCCCGCCTCGTCGCATTCAATGCGATGTGAGGCGTGGCCGGTGCTCCCATCATCACCCCTTTTGCCTATCACGAGGCAAAGGAGGCTAAAAGTTTTTGACTAAGACCGCGGCGTGGCCGCACGCACCCACTCGCGCACGCCTCCCACACGCCCGTCCCGCCGCATTTAATGCGTTGGGCGGTCGCGTGTGAGAGAGAGTGCGCGCGTAGGAGGCGCGGTGCCGGTGCCTACCCGCGGAATGGGTCGCGACTAGTGGGTCCCATCGTAGCGGTAGGCAAGCCATCATCGCGTCGCGGCATGGCTACCACAACGACCACCTCTTTTCCGCTTACCATGACGCAAAAACAGAAGAAGTAGGAATGGAATGGCTTCTTCGACAAGACAAGATAAAAACCACTCCCTCACGTGGAGTAGAGTAGAGAAAATTGGGACCGCTGTGGTGTTCCCTTGTACTATAAAAGGAGACCCAAGTCCATCATAGAACAGGTTGGCCGCTAAGAGGATGACCCACTCAAGGTTGTTGTTTGGCCAGTAGATCAGCTTCCTGGGCAGCAGCTAGCCTGTAGCAATCTCTCGTCCACCACTGACTCCGAAAGGAGAAGAACATTCCCCTTGCTCTTGGCAATTCCCCCATATACTACATACAAACAGGAGTAGGGTATTACACCACGTCGGTGACCCGAACGTATAAACCCCGCGTCTCTCGTAATTCGGTTTCTTCTTCCCGCCTCATCTCGCATTATCTCATTCTCACCGTGAGTTTAAACCAGACACACCGCTCCCATGCCGAACCAAAAGGGGGGTCCTCCGGATCCCCGTGTGTCGATCTACGATATCGAAATAACCTCGCATTGTCGTCCATGAAACTAATGATCTTGTGGCCTCAAGCAGATCGACAAGCAAATAGGCTATTGGCATTGGGTATTCGTCCTTAGGGGTGGCCTTGTTTAGATCTCGAAATCGATGCATACCCTAAGTTTACCGTTTTTCTTCAAGACTGGGACAATATTCGAGACCCACTCGGCTCGGCAAGGCCGAATGAATCCCGCATCGTATAGCCAAGTGATTTCGGCTTTGATTGCATCGTACATATCGGTCTTAAACCTCCCGGGAGGTTGTTTGAATGGCCAATAGCCGCCTTAACCTGGCAGTGATGGACCACTATTGATCGGCTAAGGCCGGGCATCTCAAATCTGCCAAGCAAAACAATCTTTATATTCTTTTAACAAATTAATAAGTGGGATCTACAATGAGGAGAGATATTTTTTCTAATTCATCGATGTCAATTTTTTCTAATTCGTCGGCCGACGTGAAACCTTGCCCGAGCTTGCCATCGTCTTCGTCTGTGGTGTCCATGCCGAAGACGCTTGAACCCTCCACCATGTCTTGTTCTAAACAGCAATGCGACTCGTCATCTCCAATCGGTTGTATTGTGGAATTGGACACATTTAGAAAATTGACTTGCCGATTTTCCCGGACAAACAATCGATGCCTTCGATTTCCCAAAGCGACAAATCGGCACGACGACGCTAACGACACTGGTCTACGGTACGATCTCAACCTTGTCGCTGTCCTATTGGATCGGCTCGATGCATTGTAGAAGGAACACAACAATTAGCGTGTATCCGGTCCCTTTTGAGCAAGAGCGTAAGACTCCTTCCCGTCGATGATAAAGAATGTTGTGGGCACGGTCTTATTGCCGATGGTCGGTTCAATGTTCGGACGCCCTTGGTTTCGATAGGTTGCCGCCGAAGTCTTTAAGCACCATATTGGTCTTTATCAGTCTTCGGCTCCTTTGCCTAGTTTTCGAATGTTGTGTAGGGCCATAAGGTTGGTGCAGCCCCACATCGACCAGCATCTTGGACATCGGCTTGCCGTTGACGAATCCTTTAACGTACAATGACTTCAAGTGTCGATTTTTGGTCCCCTCGGGTTTGTCGAAAATGGCTTGGTCTGGCGAGATTGCTAGTTTCACTAAGTCGTCCTCGACAGCATCGGCTTGGAGCACCGAATCGATTGGCAATATGAACACCATGTTGACCGATGCGAAACTTTGCCTTTCCCACCGGCGCCCTCCCGGCTTGATCGGCTCGACTCTCCGGGCTTGCTCCTCGTTGGCGTGATGGTTTTCTCTTGGGAACCCATCGTCTTTTGATTTTACCCAGCCGACGGCGCTGTTCTTGGATCATTTGCTGAACTTCATCTTCTCTCCCTTCACGCTTGAGTCGTTGAACTCTTCTTTTCTGCGTCTTTGTGAGGAGATCGGATGGGCACCATTGGGGATTGGCCGATTCCTCATCGTCGGCCTCTTCGTCATCACGGTTGTTGTTGTTGTTGTTGTCCTCATCGACGAAGAATTCTTGATGGATCTGGCCGAGCCGATCATGGACGGACCACCGCCTCCGATTTAGCCGCACGGCTCGGGGACGAACCGGGTTGGGCTTACGCCAATGAGCTCCGTGCTCGTCGTCGCAACGATTGTTGCACGCCGGCGATCGTCCGGTGTCGGCAGCCTCATGCCGATTCCCAGCAGCACTGAAAAATCACAATGCCAATGCGGATCGGCACTGTTGTGGCTCACCTCGTCCGACGGCTTTGGGTTTCGGCTCGCGCCGATGACGTGCTTCATCGTGAGTGTTTCCCGCCAAGACCGTGCTGAGGACGGCGTCGGCTGTCGTCACGGACGGTCGTCGGTCGGCTGATCCGACAACGGGGCACACCATGTTGATTGGTGCGGCGTGATGTCCGTCGGCTTGCTTTTGCCCCGCCCCGATTGATGCGTTGACTATGCCGTGTGTCATTCTGTTCTGTCGATCGGTTTGTCTAGGGCCGGCTTGAACTGTGTTGACTGGGAAAGTGTTGTCGTCTACCTTCATCGGCCGATTTGAATCGGCAAACTTCAATTTTCCAGCCTCAATTGCCGACTGGATTTGCCGCTGAAGACTTTGCAATCGTTAGTGGCGTGAGATGTGGAGTTGTGCCACTTGTAATATTTCTTCTTCTTTAGCTCCTCGGCCGATGGGATCACGTGGTTTTCGGGAGCTGGATCGTTTCTCCTTGAGAAGCGGTCAAAGATCTGTCGGCCTTAGTGATGTAGAAGTCATATCTTTCTTCTTTGGCCGTCTTCGCAGCCATTGGCGACGATGACTTTTTGTTCTTGGCCCATTCTACGCCGCCACTCACGTCATCGTCATTGGAATCATAGTCCGATTCAACGACGACTGAGTTATGTTCTTGATGGTCTTCCCGTTGTCTTGGAATCGCGCTCATGGGCCGTCACCTTTTGCGCCAAGTGGGCTAGGGTCTCGAAGTCTCGCGCAGAGAATCGCTCTCGGATCGACGCGATCAAGCCATGAAAGGCCAAACCGACCAACGAGCGTCGACAAGACTAGGCTGTAGCATCGGTTCCTCATCTCTCGAAGCGTTGGATGTACTCTTGAACCGATTCGCACGATATCGGTGAGTCCGACAACTTCATTCCATGGTTGCCGGAGTAAAAGTAGTTGTGAAATTGCTTCTCGAGATCGCCAACTCGAATTGAGTTGTAGGGCAATGAGGAGAACCGGTAAAAGCCGATCCCGAAAGAGACAGAGGGAACAACCCGACTCTCAAGACGTCGTAGCCGATGCTTCGTCGCATTGCGCCAAGAATTGGCTAACATGCTTGTAAGTTGATACGTTGTCTTGCCCCGAGAACTTCGAAAATCGGGATCTTGTATCGGTTGGGCAACGGGATCCACTCAAAATGTTCGGATAGGGATATCGATACATGTTCCCGAGTCCTTTGGCTTGAGGCCGAATTGATCGCGCATGACATCCGCAATCGGATCGGCCCAAGTCCAGATTGTCTTTTGTATCGACTCATATGGGTCATATGGCGCGGGTGCTTGCCGATACGGCGGTGGTGGCGTCGAGGCCTATAGTGATGATCTTGACGGCCTCCTTGATACTGGTAGTGGAGTGGATGATCGGCGGGAGACGGCCGATGCGCCGGTGGTGGCGTTGGTGGTCTCGGGAGCAGTGCCGGCCACCGGCGTTGTACGTCTGTCTAGGTCAATCCGGCGATCGGCTCGATGCCGATTGTCATTGAACATGTTAGTAATCTGATCCCGGGCGCGGTTGCTCGGTTCAGCATGGTAATCACCGGCCTTGTAGCCGAGTCGGTTGGATTCGGCGGCCGAGGACCCCTGGCGGCCCCGGTTGTGTTGGCGGTGGGATCGGCCGATTCGGTGATCAACGTTCGTAACCGAAACGGCCGTCCGTGAAGTACGTCGCCCTTGCGCGGTCGGCTATCTTGGCGTCGACCACGGTAGCGATCATGTTATTGAGAGTGTTGACAAGGATGCTACTCGGTTGACCGACGTGATGGACGACCGAATCGATCCGGTCTTGCAAGGTATGAAGGGTCGAATCATCTTGTTCCCGATCGGCTCCTCCACCTTTTGTTTTCCTTTTGATCCACTTGGAGGAGGATGCCTTGAGCTCGTCCATGCTGAACTTGTACTTCGATGTACGTCCGGATCTCGGTCCAGGTGAATGATTGCAAGTAGTTGGCCCGGAGCTCTTTCACCATCTTCGCTTGCGCTTCGCCCGATAACTGCTCCATCTTCACAAGCACGATGTTGTCCTGAGAAACATTGGGGCTCTTGGAGTCGACCATCTTGTCGGCTGAGTCGATGCGTCCTAGCCGAGCCGACAGAGAAAGTCCCACTAGACGTGCCAAGAAGCGTGTTGATGAGAAAGTTCTCTCACGCGCTAGCCTGGGAGATCTGCTTAACTTCAGTGCAGATCCTTCTCGGCTGCCTGTGCAGTACAAGGCGTGCCAGTTGGTTTGATCTTCTAACCAATAAGAAAAACAAGATATACGCATTAAGTGTTAGGTTAGATCCTCACTGGATCGGCTGAGGGAATCCATGAGCATACATATGCTATCCTAAAATATATTTAAGCCAAGCGACTAGAATGGATCGGCTATACCGAGACAGCATCAGCCGCTTAACCCAAATACAATAAAGGATAAGAAATATATGTATTGATAACCTAGCCAATACTGAAAAGCTAACAATGGATCGGCTAGTACTCCGATGATTCTTATGAAAAGATATCATTCTTGAACCAGATGCTTAGCCTGGGAAATCGGCCGTTGGCTGTTGCTAGCGGGCCGATTTCAGCTCATGATGTCCGACAAGAACGGGATCTTAATATAAGAGGCAGTCCTAACATAAATCTAGTAATAAATATATTAAAAAGAAATATATCATGGTAGATAAGGCCAGCTGAAACCTCGGCACTGTCTCTTAAACATATAAATCTTACCGAACAGATCATTGGGAGTTCTAAAGACGACTTAATAGTTCAACGTTGATGCAGCATTAAGTATAAAAAGAACAACCTGATCTATTGTAGCTGATTTATATCTCTCAAGACGGTGGATACCGCACATAAACTAGTCAACCTTTAGATCTAGCCTTATCGGCCGCGGGTTCTTGATAGAATTGACCGATGGCAGATCTAAACATTGCTCTAGTTTGTATACAATATAATGTAAATAGCTCAAGCATAAACTCCGAATCTAATGTGTCATTACGATGTAAGCACTAGAATCGCAGAACATACCACTAATGACAAGCATTTACGTGGATTTGGGGATCGAAACGATACACCGTAGCCAAATCAATTGCTCGTCTGAAGAAAAGGATTGGCGATGCGTCGAAGGTTGTTTGATTGATTGAATGTTGAATTATTTTACAGGTGGTCTCGGGTCCTATTTATACCAAAGATAACATTATCTGTACAGACCCAGGACTCTATCTAAACTACTATTTAAAAATACGACGATATCTCGGGAAAGACCCACACCGCATTACAATAACGGTTTAAACAAACCCCTAATTTACGATACATTGCACATGACTCTATCCATAGATGGCAATATCTCTTAATGCACAAACCGATAACCGAATCTTCTATTTATTTTCAAACATCTCGCACTTAAACGGTTTTATCTTCTCGGACCTAGAATCGGCTATCGGTCGCTCTTGTCCGATTCAACCTTAGCCGACGGCTTCGCACCCGATTGCTTCTCGGCCGATGCGCTCTGTTTCTCCGTCAAACTAGTCGATCCGATTCTGTTTCACCCTTGCCAGACTTAGGGATTCAATTACCAAATTTAGGTGTTAACACATGCCCCCAAGTCCGTGATACGAAGTGTTATGGATTTGTTGCCTGTTCAAATTTCCTCTCTTTTCTGACCTAAACCGCTTCGGCTGCCTCAAGTGCCCTTTAAATAGCCCTTTACCTCGACCGAAACGATCACGCTTTCAAAACCCACTCAAACACTTCGCAAGCAAGCTTCCTTTTCCTCTCTCCTCTCCGGCGACTCACCGGCGCTCCGCATCACCTCCCGGCGCTCCTCGCGAACCAGAACCCACCTCCGTCTCCGACTAAAAATAGGAGATCCGATACGGGCTGTAATTTTTTTTGAACCGGGACTAAAAATAAACTTTTGTCTCGGTTGGTGTTACTAACCAGGATTAAAGATTTAACCGGAATCTCGGTTCCTATTGAAATTGAGACTATTGTGAATTTGGACAGATAAATCAAAGATCATTTCTCCAGTAGTATTCAATGCATCTTTAAGTTTTTGAAAATTTTAAATTAAACAGTAAAAAAATACAGAATGCTAGGGTGAGCAAGAAGACTGGTGAGTCATCACCATTTTTCTCTAGCCATTCCCACAGTTTGTGAGAAAAGCCACGTGTAAAAATTGATCTTTCTTTTTCAAAGATGTTTCAGGAGGGATTTTGTTTTTCAGCCCCATATCGATCGAGGCACTGAAACCGTCGTCATGTGTCCAATGGTGATTGTGAAAGAGACACGCATGACGGTCAACACAGGTAAATGGTTAACCACGCGCTACTCTAAAAAACTACCGAAACCGGCGATTCGAAGGAAATCACCCACGCATCTTCCCTTCAAATTCCGCCCAAATTTCAGTCGTATTGCGTATATGTTTATATTCGCATGACTCGAATCCATTACTCATCAACACGTTTTATCCATTTACTCGTATATCCCAATACTGCTATGGCGAACCTTCCATGAATATATCAGATCAACGGGCTCGTAAATTCGCAACAAATACGGGTTTTAGTTAAGACCGGCGACTCCGACGATTCCTCTTCCCTATATCCGACTCAGTTTCTATTTCGAGACCTCTCTCAAGTCTCGACTCGATATAAGCAGCGTCGCGGTGATCTGCACCGATCGTGCCCTAGGTTTTCCTTCATTCCGATCCACAAGCTCGCAAACGCACTGCGCAATGGCGTCGGGGATGATGACACTGGAGGTGACGGTGGTGTCCGGCGAGGAAGTCGTGCTGCCGTCGACGAGGCGCCCGCTCGGCCGCGGCGCGTACGCGGTGGTGCGCACGGCGGCGTCGGCGGTGTCCACCCGCGTCGACGAGGACTCGAGCGGCGACTGCAACGGGTACCCCTACTGGCAGGAGGCGTTGCGGCTGGCCTTGCCGGTGGGGGCGCGCGGGCTGGACATCGAGATCTGCCGGAGGAGGTCGAACGGCCAGGTGGAGACGGTGGCGGCGGCGAGTATTCCCGTCGGCGACTTCACCGTCGGCCCACCGGGGCACCTGCATTGCCTCAGCTACAGGCTGTTCGACGCCGCCGGGTGCGGGAGGCGCCGCAACGGCATCGTCAACATCACCGTCAGGAGGACGGATGTCAAGTACACCGCACCGCCGCCGCCGAAGAAAGCTCCGGTGTATGCCGTGAACACCGGAGCGAGCGGGAGCGGCGGCTCTTGCTACGGCGTGCCGCCGGCGGGCGCGGCCATGGGTTTCCCCGTCGGATTCACGGTCGATGGCAAGGCCTGCGCGTAGAATGGTATCATTCAGTAGGAAGGGATTAACCGAAATTGGGATTGGGTCTCGACATTGCAATTTTTTAATTCTTGATAAAGATCGTAAATATTTCCATTCGTCTGAATTCATCAGGAACATCAAACAAATTAGCAGATCAGGTTTTTGTGCCCTTTTCTATATGCTGCAAGGATAGCAGATCAGGTTTTGATCATGTTTTTTCTCATGCTTCATGTGCTGAAGAAAAAAGAAAAACAGTGTCGTGATCAGGTTGTAAAAAGGATTACGAGGCGATTTTTTCTATGTGGTATTGATTGGTTTGATTGTTAAAGGCTTAAACCACGTGTGCTTGGGAAATTGACATGTGATTTCATTTTTAAGCCCGTTTGATTTGACTGAATGTTTATTCATTCAGTATAGTAAGTGATTTCGTTGTTCCGACCTGTTACTCTGTTACGACTCTGACCAATTTTTAGTTGGAGTTCATGTCAACATGTAAATCCAAGTCAATGCTAAATCCACACGTTAGTCTACTCTTAGTTCCACCGTGTTATTTTGGATTATATAATCAGACCAGGAAAACTGACCTGAAGTTTCTCTTGTATACTACATAAAGCATTGCTTGTTCTTGGTGAAGTCTCCAGTATTATAGTAGTATAGCAGAATCCAAAAAAACGCGTTTACAAGTCACAACGCGGTCAGATGCGTTGCAGCAAGAACTCTTACATGAAGCTCTCACCTCTTTTTGCCTGATCACAGATATTCACAGTTGCTGTCTATCTGAAGACTGCAGGTTTGATGAAAATGCTGTCTGCTGGGGAAAGACGCAATTGATTTTCTTTTTGAACGCGCAAAAACTTTGCGCATCGATATATTAGCAGGAAAAGAGAGATTTTACAGCTGCGACATGCAGACGCAGATCATGGGGGGTTCCACAAGAGAGGGAGCGCACACTAGACTAAGGAAGAATCCGAACTCTTGAGAACGAGGAAAGGAAAGGAAAGGAAAGGAGAAAGGCTAGTGACCAAGTGCGAAGAAGATCTCCTAGTGGACTAGGCAACGCTGCCACCCAAAGCCTCTCTTCTTGCACGATGCGATCAACCATCGTCTCTATCGTGGAAAAAGTCCCCTAGAAGACACTGACATTTATTTCAAGCCACAGTTGCCATGTAACGAGGAGGACAAGAGAGTCGAACCCCTTTCTGTTGTGATCTTGCAGCTGCTGGTGAGAAGACTCTCACCAAATTGGAAGCGAAGCCTGTCGGTAGGGTGAAAGGAAGGCCACCTCGATACTGGACAGCAACTTGTGTCAAACTTGTCACGCGAAGACACTCCACCAAGATATGGTGAAGCCATTTTCTGCTCCTGCATAAATAAGGGCACATGGTGTGACTGTTCATCCCGCAACTACGTATTTGATCAGCTGTCCAACACCAACACCGAAGACGCAATTGATATTCAGTCTGAATTCTGAAGGTACCGGGTGTTCACCGTTCAGAGGGCCATCTCGGATGAACTGGTCGGTTTCACTCTCTGTAGACTGTAATTACTCCAGCAAATGTGCAGGTACCGATGCAGCAGGAATCACCGGTTCTGAAATAGTTGTACCTTTGGGAGCAGGAGAATGACTTCGTCAGATGCCACTTCCTGATGAAGAACAAATCAGAAGTAGATCGAAGCCAACTCATAGTTGTCACAATTTTAGCAGAGTATCAGGGTAAAATGAAGAAAATTGAGAACTTACTTGATCCAGCGAAGCACATAGAATTACCATGATACTACTACATATAGGAGGAGGAGGCGGCAACAAGAGACAGCAGCACACCAAAAGCAGGCCAGAACGGCACAAAACACCACAGCGAAGACCTCAAAAGTCAGCAAAACAGTGCAAAGCCTGCAACTGCAACAAGTTGACTGATGAGAGCTTGGTGTCCAATTTGAATTCGATCTGATTTTTTTCGAGGAACATATCCAGTCTGAACTTATTGTTGCTGAAGTTAAAGTAATGTGAATTGCACTAGAGATGTTACCAGGAGATAGGTGTGTCATCTTTTGATAAAGCTTGATCTTCAACAATGATCCAGTGGAATTCAATGATCCACCATAGTAATGTTTCAGACTCCAGATGATTTGTAAAACTGATGATTTGTCACATTCAGAGTGCAAAGAATTGGTCTTGCTGCAATCTAGATTGCCAGAAATCACCATTGGCAGCAGCACACGGATCAAAGATTAAAGAACAGAGATACCAGCTGATCGCAGCGTCAGCGTCGTCGTCTTCCTCCGATCCGACAGGACGCCGCGCGCGTTCGCCGGCGACCCTCTGCTCGATGATCACGCACACTGCGTGGAGCAGGCACTGGACCCCGCACCCGACCGCCCAGAGCCGCGTCGGCGCGCACGCGACGACGACGACAGCCGCCGGGTTCCAGAGCACGTCGAGCGCCGTGGCCCGGCGGCGCCGGCGCCGGTGCCTCGTGGCAAGCAAGCCGGCCGTCCGACGCCGCGGCGCCACCGACACAGGCAGCATCGTACTAGCACCTAACGGAGCCGATCAGCTGCAGTGCGTAGTACGAGGCAGAGAACAACTGCGTTGCTTGGAATCACTCGCGTGGTGAACCCCAAAGTTTTAACACCAGCATCAGAAAAATTGTTAATGGTAGTTTGTCACATGTCAGTGTCATAATCAGAGGCAATCTTTTTTACTGAAGATACACTTGTCACTGATGATTGCTCTCTGTCCCTGACCAATGAGCGAAATTGTGTTGAAAATGTGCACAAGTACACGCCAGGGACAGAATCATATTATGCTTCCTACTCTGCAATTCTGTTCTTAATCTTCACCTAGTCTGGTAGTACTCTACTCTGATCTTGTTCCTGTTCTTCTTGGGGGCAAAGCCATGTGCCTCTTGCTTATACTACTACTACTTCTATCACCAAGGACGGAGCAATGTAATCATGGTCAGCTGTCCAAAGTTCCGATAGGTTCGTTTCGCTTTCAGAAGAGTTTCTTGTTTTCTTCAGTCTTGGCTGCGTGCCACCACGAGCTACCAATAATCAATCTCCAGTCTACACACACTGACTATATGACATGGGAGATGATCAATTATTTGCAACGACTTGTTCTGTGCAATGTCCAAATTTCGCTCGCCGAATTCAGACGAGCTTGACTAGCAATATGCGCCACATACAACTGTTCTTTCTGATTATTTATATTAAGATTATTTTTGGCATACTTGTCTAAAACAATTATTCAACTTTATACTCAGTATTAAAAAATAGTTAATTCATTTATTTATATCCTCAAATGGATACTACAAAGATTAGATTATCCATCAATCTATCGATCGATTTCAGCTCTCTCAAACGGCTTATGCTTGGTTATGATGGTTGCGAGGAAGGAAATGTGCAAACGCTGGCTATGCCAAGTCTGCAACGAACCGGCATGCTTTGCTTTGTTTGGCATTGGCAGCGCCGACGTAAATGAATGTCCGCACTCCAACACACATGAATCGGGTCAGGCAGTAACTGTCATGCTGCCCCTATGGTACAATCGGAAACGCACATTCATGGTGGCCAACCAAATCCGTTACACTTTAAATAACTTCCATTTCCTGAAAGTTGCAACCCTGAAAACGAGTACTAGGAGTTGAGTTGACTGGCCTCGTTTGTTTTCAGTTCCGGTGAAAGTTACAACTCTGCAACACGCACCAGTTTGCAACTTCCTAAAAGTTCGAGTAGTAACCCAATTCCTTCTTTTTCGCCGGGTCGGCTATGAAGGAAAGTTCTGACCAGTTATATTAAGAAAACAAGAAGATGTTACCTAAAACAACAAGCATGGTTGTTGTGGAAACAACCAAATCCTAAGACAAGGAATAAATTTTACCGGTAAATGCCTAACTACATGGCATAACTAGAACAACATGGCTCTTGTATCTCTTCGATCATGATGCCTCCAAAGCAAGCATCTTATCATGCCCACCATTTTTCCGTTATGCACCACATTGGTGGCGGCCTTATTTACTCCTTCAAAGATCCTGACGTTTCTTTTCTTCTAAATCACCCAAATAATCAAGATTACTTGTGCGTCTAAGACTTTCCGCCATGATTTTTGTATGACAGTCCGAGAAGAATGCCACCAAGTTTCCATGTCAGTTGACAGATCTGGGCTAAGAATGAATTGTAACCGGTTGTAGATCTTGTCCCACACAGGCCATGAAGAGATGATGGCAAAGGTAACCCAATTCCATGAATCTTGCCAAGTCTAATCCTTTGAATCGATCGTGCGTGCGACCATGCATGGATGATGGATGGTGCATGGCCATGCGACACGGCGTCGATCTAGTGGTCGGCTTTGGCGTGTCGCGTCGACGCAAGCCGGACGGCATGGGATGGGATCGGCACCGGGGCAACGCGACGCACGAGAGCTCGCAAGCAAAAACAGCCGAGATGCTGTATATATCTAGGCGGCGCCGCGTCCGCTCGCCATTGCCCATGCATCCCAATTATGGCGCAACCGCCCGCCCGCGCGCCACCGCCACCGCCACCGCCACCGACGTCGCGCCGTTCATTCGTTCGTTCGGTACGCAGTGCGTCCTCCGCGCCACGCATCACGCGTGTGGTGGATCGATCGATCAATCCAAGTATCCAACGACCGATCGCGCGCGCGCCGAGCTGATGGGCTGATGCGCCGCGGCGCCGGCCGCCTCCTCTCCTGACCAATTCAACACGGCCACACATCCCGTAGCCTCATCGCAGTTAACGCGCCCGTGTCCCGCCGCCGTTGCGGCCGGTCGCGCCGAGAAAGTGGAGTACGTGGTCGATCGCTCTCGCGCGGCTGCCGAATTCTGATAGGATAAGACGTACGCCGTCGATCGGCGATAATCTCTATGCATGCCAAGACCTGCCAGTCGCAGGACAGGTATGGATGGTCAAAATGTGAGATCGAAGCCATCAAACACATTGATTCTCTGAGCAAAAGAAGCGCCTTTTAATTTAGATGCTTGGAGTTAATAGAGTTCATGAAGAACACAGGGTGACTGCCAATCTCATCAATTGATCTACTAAATGGGAAAAATGAGATTTGGCTTCTGCAAAGATTCACGTAGGGTCAATGTCATCAGTGCTGCACACTTAATATATAGGTGGTAGATGCTTGCAGTAAATTTTATCAAACTTATATTAGTTATTACTAGCATGAGAGAGACTCATCTGTGCACGCTGTTTGTTTGCTCGAAGGAAATAGTGATCGACCTCAGTCCTACTGTACGGCGTATGTCTTGCTGCTTCAGTCATTACATCATGAACGAAAACATCCCAAAAAAGAACCATAAACGCTACAACTGTCTAAAGCATAGAATCATGAAAAAAGAAAGGGGGCACTGTTACGTTGCCTTTTACTACTAGTGTATAAATTTTAAATCTAACTATATATTTTTATAAGTATATAAAATATTTTATTTGAAATTTTGGTAAACTAGATTCACCAATTCATCTATTTTAATATGGTATATGACACACGAATTTCTTACAACGTTATATATTTTAGTTTCAATTTTGTCCTTATAAAACTTTTACTACACTACTATCGAATGTATTATGATGAAATCAGATCATTATATCCGAAGCAATGGACGGCTCACAATCATACTCGAGGGTACTGTCGAAACTTGGTTTCGCAATATATTTTATGGGGTCGCAGTCAAGATCGCCAAGCACAATGGGTTAGAAGAAGAAGAAGATTTAGACAGTTTCAGGCCCTCTCGAGAGGTAATACCCTACTCCTGTTTCGGTGGATTCGATCCGCCGAGTGTCTTTATTGATCTCGTGATCTAAGCTAAGGGCTAAAAGCTGAACTCCTCTTGGAATATCCCTCAAGGGACGCCCCTTACCCCCCTTATATAGTCTTGGGAGGAAAGGTTTACAAGTCGAAAACCCTATCTTATTCTAAGTTGGGTTTCCTCAATCTTACCAAACCGTGACTATAGGCCGATTGCCTTATCTCTATCGGCAACCGTAACACCTAAGTCAAGTTCGGCTTACAGATATAGCAGGCGCAAACTATCCCTACCTCCAGTCGGATAAGCTTGCCAAGTAGATACCCGATTGCCACAATCTCCACAGTAGCCCCCGAGTCCTTTTCGGTTGACGAGACAACTCGGCTTCATACCAAAGCGGCATTCAACCAAAAATCTCTTTGACCGAGTGCTTTTGGCGCCGAGTGATTCCATCATCTCTGCCTGAATCTTCCCGAGTGGCTCCAAAGACTGTGAAGGGCTGGAAAAATATAAAAATTTCTCAAAAATAAATATCTAGGTGCATCTCCTGATGCACCTAATTATAGGTGTAGCCCCCGACTATGTGGTTAGTCAAAAATAGACTAAGCATATAGTCAAGAACTATAAAAAATTATTCTCATGTAGATGCCTAGCTCATGCTAAAGCAATCATAGAAATCTTATTACTCAGCAAGTTCATACTCAACCGAGTGAATTTGCCCGAGTCATCTCAGAACAAATAATTCAATCATCCCTCATGGGTAAAAAACACTCGGTAAACTCTTGCTCAACCGAGTAGATTCGCCCGAGTAACCCCGGAATAATAACTCAATCAACCCTAGCGGGTAAAAAGCACTCGGTAAGCTCATGCTTATCCGAGTAAATCTGCCCGAGTCATCCCGGAACAAATACTTTAATCATCCCTCATGGGAAAATAAGTTCTTTCAATCATATGAAAAATATGACCAAGTTATTAAACATTTTGCCATAATCTGGTCTCAATCTTATAAAGATCTTCACCAAGGTGGAAAACAAACAAACGATCGGCAAGATTACCCGACCAAATGCTGAAAAACCAAACAGCCCTTGTTCACCAAGGTGGCTATAAAAACTCTGCTGTTGGTCACCTTCCAAATTGCATCGTGTCAGCTTCTCATGAAGTCAGACAAACCGCGGTATGGAAGGATCTTTTAAAGGCATAGGGCACTCGGACACGCGCATATTGCCAGGGCAAATCTGCTTAAGCTCATCCGCTTAAGTCCCTAAGGACACGTATCGGACCACACCTTAGGCGGGCCGTAGATTTTCTTATGGGCTCGGCCCACTCACCGAAAACCTAGCGCAACCCTCAAATCTTTCTTTATAAAGACACGAGGTCGTCCCCGCCTCTTCATCTTCCAAAAATTCCCTTCTCGCAATACTTGTTCATCGGTTCATTGCGGAGAACCCTAGGCTTGCGCACTTCTCGGTCCATCCGCCAAGAAGCTAGCTTGCCGCGACAACTAGCTCCCGCAACCAAAACTCCCACATCTTTCGCCCAAGATCCAACCTTTCTCACGGATCCGCTCCTCATCAACCTCGATCTCATGGCGGAGGAGAAGAATATTCCGTTCGACCAATGGGCCACCTCGGATGTGAGGGAATACACCCTCAAGGAGATGGTGAAGCACGGCGTGCTTCCGCCCAAGGAACTTGTGGGATGGCGCCGGCGGCGGGGAAGACTTCCCGACCCCAAACACCGGTGAGCTCGTTGTCTTTACCTCCTTTTTCTATTGCGGATTCAGTCTTCCCACCTCCGAATTCTTTCGGGGCTCTTGGATTATTATGGTCTTCAAATCTACCATCGAACCCCAACTCGATGCTTCACATAGCACTCTTCATTCATGTATGTGAAGCTTTCCTTGGCATTCTTCCTCACTTCAACTGTTCGTCGTATGTTCTACCCGAAACCCCATCCGAACAAGGACCACCCTTGTGTCGTTGGCGGGGCAGGCTTCCAGCTTCGCGGATCTCTCCGCAAAGACTACTTCTCTCTCCCCTTGAAATCCTCGAACAAAGGCTGGCACTCGAACTGGTTCTACATCAGCAATCTTGAACCTAGCCTTCCTTCCTTTGTCGGTCTTCCTCCTGTCCCCAAACCATCTTGGAGCACCGTCCCGTAGCCCAAGAATGGGATGAAGCCAACGATCGCTCGCGAAGATCCCGGCGATGAAGAAGAGGAACCTTCGCGGGGAACAAATCACTCGGTACTTCATCGTGCCGACCGGCGCCAATCGGGAGCGATCGAGCCGGCCTTCGAGTACGAAGGCGGAACGGACCCCATCGGGAGGACCGGATCCGCTCACATACGAGATCCGAAGATCCGGATGTACAAGCTCTTCTCATCCGGGATCTCGCGAGCGGGCCCTCATACTACCAGTTCTCCCATTCAGCATTCATCGTCCTCCTCCTCCGGTAAGCCGATTGGATGCTTCATAATATCTTTCGATCTTGATGTCTTGCCGTTTAATGTTGCACTTTCCCTTTTCTGCAGGAGAACGCCTCTATCACCTCCAAGCCATATAAGATGGCTCATGATGACGCGCAGCGTCGCCCCGCCAAGAAGCCGACTGGCGGGATAAAAATCAAGCGATCCAGTCGGGAAGCGGGCGGCGCCGTGAGGACTCGAACAAGCGCGCAAGCAAAGGCGGGCGATCATCGAGGACTCGGATGACGACGTCCCGCTCCTCCGGTCGAGACCCCGCCTCTAAGGCGATCGCCGCGGACGCACCGAAGATCCGCCGATCAACCAGGTAAGCTCTGAAACCAAAGTCCTGAGTTCTTTCGTAGAAAACTCTTCTTTATCTTCGCTGTATTTGCTTGTGCAGGAAACCCCAGGATATAGATCCTGTCGGAGGGATGAGGGCCGACCCCGCCACGCTCCCGAAGCGCCAAGGCCGTCGAGCCGAACCCCTGAGCCCGCAACCAAGTGCGAGCGTTCGGAGAAGCACCCTTCTCCTCGAAGGAGAGCGCCCCGGGAAGAGCCCCGATCGCCGGCGGGATATCCCGACCGGAGACCGGTCGGTTGCGGAACCCTCACCGCGGCCCGAGCGCCCCGATCGAGGGTCACTCGGCACGAGCCCGATGAAGAAGAAGGGCCGGCTGCCCACCTAGGCGGGCGCAAACCGGTGAGACTTGCTTCGAACTTTCCTTTGTCCTTTCAATTTTGAATCTTTCATGTCTTCATTGGTCTTTCTTGTTTGCCACCACGGTAGAGGAGATCTCCAGTTTACGCTTTTCGAGACCCGGGTTCCTCCAATCGAATCGAGTGGCGGGACTCGGAAGGCGAGAGACGGGGCATCATCCTCGACCGGCGAGCTGAAAAGGATGAAAGGGATGCCCTCGTCGAGAGCTTGAACGAGTCTACCCGACCGCTCAACGTAAGCCTTCATCTTTCTTTTTGATTATATCTTTGTTATCCTTCGCCGATCACCCTTACGCCTTCGCGTGCGAAAGAATATTGCCGTTCAATGGCAAAATCCGAGCGCGGAAAAGCTGGTGCCTCACTTAAACTCCTTGGAGGGCGTTCGGCGGCAGTGAAGGTCACTCGGGAGGGCCGCTTCAAGGGAGGCCGCTTTGAGGAGGGAGATCTCGGAGCTTCGGGAAGCGAACCTCGACCTCCGCGGATCAATCGGAAGTAAGCCTGCCTCTCCCAGCTTCATTATGATTCTTTTTGTTGTTCTTGTCAATTGATAATCCTCTTTCGTTGTAGAAAATTCTTCGGAGGTCCACTCGCTTCAAGTCCAACCGGAAGCGGTCGGCCTCGACAAGGCCGAGATGGAGGCCGAATTTGAAGGTAACCTTCTTTGAAGTTAAATTTCATGTCTTGCTTCATTCCCGAGTGCCTTGACTGATCTAGGACTCCTTGCAGCTTATAAGATAAAGACCCGAGCCCAGTATGACGTCTTACTCGGGCGGATCAAATCCAGCGACGAGATACGGGAAGAGGTCGCCAATGCCGCCGCACCAATCTTGGCAGCCTTGTTTGATCAAGGGGTTGGGGCCAGCTCGCTGGGACCAATCGAGATCTTCGACAAGCTCCGGCTGGCTCCCGAGCAGTATCTAAAAAACATCACCGAAGCAGCCAACATGGGGGCTGGTCGGCTCTTGCACGACCAAGTCCCTCTACCCCGAGTGGATATTCATTCAATCGGGAGGGCTTTGCTGAGGGGACAACGACAGAGCAGGCCCTAGATATGCTCGGCGAGGCGCAGAGGTGGCGAAGAAGATCTCTTTAGATGTAGTAAACAATTTTAAACTCGAACCGTATTTTGACTTTGCTTTATGGACATGATGTAACCGTGAAACTCGACATGGAATCTTTGTGACTAATGTTTAGCTTATTTATGTCCATGCCTTGATTCGAGCCTTTGCGTGAAATTTCTTAAGTAGTTTTCGTCCGGCGTCATCAAGCCTAGGCTCGATTAGGTCATCGGAAAAACTCTCAGTCCTTAGACGCTGAGCTCGAATCGAAGGACATTAAACAATGATAAACTAAATTGTGCACAAAAATTTGATGAGGGAAATTCGAGCTTTATTGATATGTGTATCACCCCGACCGCTAGCTCAAGAAGTCATCTTGCTTGAGGTTGGCGATCACTGAAAACATGAGGCCTTAGCCGGGTTAGGCGTAAAACCGCCGAAGATGTTCAATGTTCCGGAGTTCTCCACCATAGACCCGTCCTCGCGCTTTGGCCAGGTAGGCACCGGCCGAGTCACTTCGGCGATTATATAGGGTCCTTCCCATAAGGGAGATAACTTGTGTCGGTCTTTGGTGGTCGGATCTTGCGTAGGACCAGTCGCCAACAATGAAAGCTCGTGCTCGCACGTTGCGGACCGTGGTATCTTCGAGCCCTTGAAGGTATTTGGCCGACGGATGAGGGCGCCTCGCGGGCCTCTTCCAATCGGGTGAGGTCATCCACTCGGTCGATGTCGTAGCGTTCATCGTTGAAGCTGCGGATCCGGAGGGATTCAAACTCCATCTCGTTTGGCAACATGGCTTCGCGCCATAGACCGAAAGAAAGGAGTTTGGCCGGTGGCCCGGCGGGTGTAGTTCGCAGCGACCATAGAACCGAGGGAAGTTCTTGGACCCACTTGCCGGCGTAAGGGCTTAGCCGGTCGAAGACGCGAGCCTTGATGCCTTGAAGAACCATGCCGTTTGCTCGCTCGACTTGCCCATTGCTTTTGGGGTGAGCTGCGATGCGTAGCGAGATCTTGATTCCGAAGTCTTCGAGAATTCCTTGAAGATGCCTCCGTGAATTGAGTCCCATTATCGGTTATGATTCTGTTTGGGACGCCGAAGCGGTGCACGATGTTGAGGAAAAATCCCGTGCTTTGTCGGCGGTGATTGTGGCGACCGGCTTGGCTTCAATCCACTTGGAGAACTTGTCGATTGCGACGAAGAGGTGTGTGAAACCTCCTGGAGCTTTCTTGAAAGGGCCAACCATGTCCAGCCCCATACCGCGAACGGCCGGAAAGTGGGATTGTTTGAAGCTCTGGGCGGGACATGGCTTTGTCGGGCAAACAACGGCGGCCTTCGCGAGGTTCTTACGACTTTATCCGCGTCGGAGACCGCGGTAAGCGAAAAATCCTTGTCGTAAGCTTTGCCGACCAGTGCGTGCCGCCGCGTGGCTTCCGCATATGCCCGAGTGGATATCTTGGAGTAATTGTTTCCCTTCTTCGGGTGTGATGCACCTCATTAGAATTCCAGAGGGGCTTCTCTTGTATAAATCGGAGTCGACCATGACGTACGCTTGGCAACGACGCCGGACGCGTTCTGCTTCATCCCGGTCATCCAGCGCTCTTCTTGAGTTAAAAATTTGATGAGCGGCGTCCTCCGCGGTATCGATCATGGTGACTTCGTTCGTGGTTTGCTCGTTGGGAGCGTCTTTGCCGTGACGGTTGGCTCGTAGAGATGTTTGACAAAGACATCTCGTCGGGCGGCTTCGCGCTTTGATCCGAACTGCGCTAGCTCATCGGCGCTTCGTTGTTGTGTCTCGGACATGTGAGAGTTCGAGTCCATCAAACTTGTCCTCAAGCTTGCGGACCTCTTGTCGGTAGGCCTCCATAGTGTCGTTTAAGCAAGACCAGTCTTTCATCACTTGATTGACGACCAGCTGGGAGTCGCCTTTCACAATAAGTCGACGAATCCCGAGTGAGACTGCAAGGCGCAGTCCATGTAAGAGAGCTTCGTATTCGGCGACGTTGTGTGAGGCGGAGAAGTGGAGGTGAAGGGCATATCTTAGCCTTTCCCCAGTCGGGGAGATCAGCACAACTCCTGCTCCCAAGCCAGTGATCCTCTTGGATCCGTCGAAGTGCATGGTCCAGTGTTGGAGGTCTTCCCGAGGTACGTGCTCTTGCTGTTCATCCACTCGCCCGGAAGTCCGCTAAGGCTTGTGACTTAATGGACGTCCCGGCTTAAAAGTTAAGTCCAAGCGCATCGGTTCCGGGCCCACTTGGCGATGCGCCCGGTTGCCTCGCGGTTGTGGATGACGTCGCCGAGTGGAAAAGAGGTGATGACGGTGACCGAGTGACCACGAAAGTAGTGTGCCAATTTCCTCGCGGTTATTAGAACACCATAAAGCAATTTTTGTACACAGGGGTATCGGATTTTGGCTCCCGCCAATACTTACGACAAAGTAAATTGGTCTTTGAATCTTCGGGCCCGTCCTTCTTCTTCTCGTTCAACCACAAGGACCGTGCTTGACCACTTGGTGAGTGGCGAGACGTGCGGCAAGAGGGGTTCCTGGGGCGAGGTGAAGCTAGGACGGGTGGCGTGGTAAGGAACTCTTTGAAGTCTTCAAAGGCCTTGTCGGCTTCGTGGTCCACTTGAAGTCGTCTGTCTTCTTGGCGTCTGAAGAAGGGCATGCCTCGCTCGCCGAGTCGGGATATAAAACGGCTTAGCGCCGCCATGCACCAGTGAGCTTTTGGACGTCTTTCGATTACTCGGGGCTTCATGTTTAAGATGGCGTTGATCTTTTCGGGTTTGCTTCAATGCCGCGATGTGATACCATGAAGCCGAGCGGTTGCACGATGGGACGCCGAAGGTGCACTTCTCGGGTTCAACTTCATTCGAAGGCCGGATGTTTGCAAAGGTTTCTTCTAAGTCGGCGATCGGTCTTCTTTCGCTTGGTCTTGATGACAACATCGTCGACATAAGCTTCAACGTTTTGCCGATCTGCGTCGGAAGCATCTTTGGATCATGCGTTGGTATGTAGCTCCGGCGTTCTTCAGCCGAAAGGCATGGTGATGTAGAGAGGCCCCGAACGGCGTGATGAAAGATGTCTTCAAGCGGTCGGATTCTTTCGATCGATCCGTGATAGCCCGAGTAACAATCCAAGAAGCTCGGGAGTTCGCGCAGCCAGCGTTGAGTCGACAACTTGGTCGATACGAGGTAGCCCGAATGGATCTTTGGGGCGGCCTTGTTGAGGTCGGTGTAATCGACGCACATGCGCCACGCCCCGTCTTCTTGCGGACCAAGACTGGATTGGCTAGCCGTCGAGATGAAGGACTTCTTTAATGAAGCCGGCGCCAAGAGCTTTGTGAGTTCCTCTTTGATCGCGTCTTTTCGATCCCGTGCGAACCTGCGTAATCGTTGTTTAATTGGTTTGGCGTCATCTTTGACGTTCGAGAGTGCTCGATCACCTCCCTAGGAATTCCGGGCATATCGGATGGTTTCCAAGCAAAAACATATTTATTATTTTGGAGGAAGGTGACGAGCGCGCTTTCCTATTTAGGATCTAGGTCGGCGCCGATTACGGCGGTTTTGGAGGGATCGGACGAATCAAGCGAGATCTTTTTGGTCTTGGCGTCGCCGGATCCCGATTTGGCTATCTTCTTCGCGGGGACTTCGCCCTCTGCCGAAGTAGATGCAGCCAATCGGACTTCTTGTTGGCCACGTAATCTCTCTCGAGATTGGGCCATGTCGCAGCTTTCCTTGTCGCAGTGAAGGCTTGCTTCACATCGTCTGCGAAGAGTGATGACGCCGTTGGGACCCGGCATCTTCATGCAAAGATAAGTGTAGTGAGGGATCGCCATGCACTTGGCAAGCGCAGGCCTTCCAATGATGGCATGATATGCCGTTTCGAAGTCGGCCACCTCGAAGGTGACGTTCTCCGTTCGGAAATTCTCTCGGGCTCCGAAGGTGACTGGGAGAGAGATATGCCCGAGTGGTGTTGAAGATAGCCCCGGATAACTCCGTGGAAGGGGCTGAGCTTGCTTTGAGTTCGGCCCTCGGGATCGCATTTCATCCATAGTCTTGGCAAACAGATGTTGAGGGCGCGCCCCGTCGATGAGGACGCGCTTAAGCTCGATATTGCGGACTACGGGGTCCGGGACGAGTGGATAGCGTCCGGGTGGACCACTCGGTCGTGGTGATCCGAGCGGTCAAAAGTGATGGCCACCTCCGACCATCGCAGATACTGAGGGACTTCAGGTTGAGCCGCGTTGACCTCCCTGTCAGTTAGCTTTTGTTTCCTCTTGGATTTATAAGCTAACGGGCCCCCGAAGATGTGGTTGAGCTCTCCCACTTGGGTCTTGAAAGGGTTCGGCATTCTCGGCGCGTTGTTCTTCTTGGCGCCGGATGGGCCAGCCTCGTCGATCGGCTTCTTGTTGAGCTGCGCGCGCGTGACTTGTTCAGCTGCTTGTAGATGAAGCGATCCTTTGCCGCGTGCTTGTGATTCGGATGGTGGGTGCACGGGCGTTCATGATGGCGTCATAGGCGGCGGCTCGGGGACGGCGTTGAGTATTGGAGGTTGCGGCCACGGGTCTTCGATCGGCGCTTGCGATCTTTCGGGCCACGGTTGCTTTTGTTGCCGCCATCCTTCTTAGGATTTCGGCTTCCTCCCCTTGCTTGTCCTCTCTTCGTCGGGCCGATCTTGACGGGCGGCCTTGATGGCGTCGTTTGATTTGGCGTATGAATTCGCCGTCTCAAACATCCGCTTCACCGTCTTCGGTGGCTTGCGTCCGAACTTGCCGATAAGCGGCTCATCACGGACTCCCTTCCGGAAGGCGGCGATGATGATGTCATCGGTGATGTTCGGGATCTTGTTGCGCTTCTCGGAGAAGCGACGAATGTAATCCTTCGGAGGCTCGTCCGGCCTCGGATGACATTGTAAAGGTCGAAGTGCGTGCCGGGCCTCTCGAAGGTGCCACGGAAGTTGGCGATGAAGTGGTCCCTCGCTCGCTCCACGAGCCGATTGAGCCTCTTGGCGGTGGTGAGCCAATTTGCCGAGTTTGCGAGGGCCACGGGCGAGTAGTTCGCCATGGCTTTGTTGTCGCCACCTGCAGCTCGGATGGCAAGGGTATATACAGTTAACCAAGATTCGGGGTCGGTTTTGCCATCGTACCTTTCTATCCCGGTGGGCTTAAAGCCACTCGGCCAATGCACTCGGCGGAGCTCCCGAGTGAAGGCCGGTACTCCATCGTCGCCGCTATCGGTGATCCCCTCCGATCTTCCGAGTGCGACGGTCGCGCTCTTGGTAGCGGCGGTCGAGGACTTCCGCGATCACTCGGCGGGGTCTTACGTTGGGTTGGGTAGCCGGAACTGTTGCGGTGGACTCGGTGGTGGACGGGTGGACGTCCATGTCGTTTGCGGCGGGAGTCGGCCGTCGCTCTTGGTGCCTCGGCGTGGACTCGGGAGGTGGGCCTCTTGGCCTAGTTGACGGCCGAGCCGGCTCGGGCCTCCTATAGTCTCCCGACCTTAGGGGTGGGAGCCGGCTCTTGTCGGGCGTTTCGGCCACGGATTCGCCGGCCTTCTTGCCGAAGTGGTGGGAGGGCCGTTAGCCGTGGCAGAACGATGGTCTTGATCTTATCAAGTATGGGAGTCACGTTGGCGGAGCCGTCTCCATGACGGTATCCAAGAGCGTGAGTGCGGCGGCGCGTTCGCTGTGGCGTTTGGAAGACATTGGTGTTGCGAACCCGTGTTTGGAGGATGGCCTCCGGCGGATCGTCCAGTGCACGCGATCCCGCTTCCTTTTATCGGCCTCGTCTTTGCGTTGTTTGTCTTCTTCGGTGTCTTGCGTTCAAGCTCCACTCGCTCGCTCCTCTTCGGCAAGCCTTCGGCCATGGTGAGTCGGATTCATCCGGCTCGGCCATGAGGACGTCAGCACTTCGGCTCGCAGATCCACATGACGGTCGGAATTGTCGGCTTCGTTGGAAGGGATGCCGTAGAGATTGTCGGCCGGCGGAGCCGAGGTATCCGTTGAGCTCGAAGATGAACAAGAGCCAAAGGACGGGAGGATGACAACGACCTCCCTTGAACTGGGTAACCCGGATCTGGATCGTTCCAGTCCGAGTCGGAGCTTGGGGATCGGGCTCTTCCGAGTGGATCCTCGCCAACTCGGGAGAGAAGCGATTGATCGTAGATCTTGGCGACGTTTGGTAACCCAAACGGCACCGAAAGGTCTTCACCGAGTAGATTGCTTCCGTCGGGAGGCAAGAAGATTGGCGCAGATCTCGGCGGCATTCGGTAATCCGAATGGCGCCGAGTGAAGTCCGTCGCCGGAGAAGGTGGATCGCATCTTGGTCTTCAAGATGTTGTCGAAGATCTCGCGCTGTTGGAGAGCCCGAACGGCGCCGAGTAGGTTGTTCCCTCCGACGGTTCGAATCCGAGTCGAGGAGGAGTCGCCGGCGGGTTGGCGGCGAAGTCGCCGAGTCTTGAAGGAGATCCCATCACGCTTGTCGGCGAGATTGTTGAAGAAGTCTCGACGCGCGGCCCCCTACCTGGCGCGCCAACTGTCGAAACTTGGTTTCGGCAATATATTTTATGGGGTCGCAGTCAAGATCGCCAAGCACAATGGGTTAGAAGAAGAAGAAGATTTAGACAGGTTCAGGCCCTCTCGAGAGGTAATACCCTACTCTGTTTCGGTGGATTCGATCCGGAGTGTCTTTATTGATCTCGTGATCTAAGCTAAGGGCTAAAAGCTGAACTCCTCTTGGAATATCCCTCAAGGGACGCCCCTTACCCCCCTTATATAGTCTTGGGAGGAAAGGTTTACAAGTCGGAAACCCTATCTTATTCTAAGTTGGGTTTCCTCAATCTTACCAAACCGTGACTATAGGCCGATTGCCTTATCTCTATCGGCAACCGTAACACCTAAGTCAAGTTCGGCTTACAGATATAGCAGGCGCAAACTATCCCTACCTCCAGTCGGATAAGCTTGCCAAGTAGATACCCGATTGCCACAATCTCCACAGGTACCTTAAAAAACCCAAAAGCCCAAAAGAAAGGGCATTATCTCGCAGGCCGCACACCTTACACATGACACCAAGTTCATCTATTCAAATATAAAAATGATGGGCATGATGTACAAATTAATTGAGATGCACAATTTCCACATGATTTCATTAGCTTGCATTTATGCATTCCATACATCATGTTAACCCCAATAAATTAACATATAAAAATGCAAGTGGTCATCATATTAACTTTTCGTTTGTCAAAATTAGTAATCAGCTAATATCTCTTGATTGAATTCCATTATAAAAAATTCACCCTATATATGTTGTTTTTACATATCTGTCCCACAAAATTATCGTTTTAGTGGACATAGGAATTATTTACTTAAATATGATATTGGCTTACCCCATCACCTAATTAAGCTTATGCGGAAAATATCTGAGATGGTACTGACCAGCCAAGGAAAGAATAAGTCATATGAATCGCTTTTATGTTGGTGTTGTAGATATAGTAGTATCAAACGTGGCACATTACAACAGCAGGATGCTGATGATAACGGATTAGGATGCTCTGTCTTAGGCACCGTACCTTTATCACTGATAGATGAATCCAAGATTTATTGGGCTCACATATCAATGGCAAAAACACATACCTACAAAGGTAAATGAGTCTGATCCGGTGAGAACCGGTGTAGACGTCGGTGAAGCAACAAAACATCGGCAAGGTTGAGGGACAAGGTGCAGGTGGCGTTGTTCCTCGATTTCCACCTGCAATCTTGGAGGTGGAATTCACCCTTTGATCTTCCTGTAGCGCTAGGCTTAGTGTTGGTAGGGTTTTCATGAACGGAAGAACATGTGTGATTGTCACCATGAACGAGCTAGGCTTCTCTGTTCTTATAATGCTAGGTAATCAGGGGCAAGTCTGTTGAGAGTTAACCGCACATGATCCGTCACTGTGTGCGTCAGGAACAGGCGCACGAGTCCGGAGACTCATGGGTTTTCGTTACAAGAGCGTGGGCTCGGTGCAGACTGTGCCGCGTGCCTCTCTCCTAGCTTAGTGAACAAAAAGATCAATCCAACAACTATGGGATTCCAATTGCAAACGGGCGCAAAACACACACACACACGAGTGAATCTCAGTTGGTGCAGTAAATGGTAATGCACACATCGCAATCAAATTGTTGGGATCCAACACAGTCTAGAACCGTATTATTTTGGAAAACATGATGGATTAACATGCAACATACTAATGGAAAAAAGATTACAATCATGTCGTCACAATAGCTTAAAACAAAAATATCAGCTCCCTCTCCCCCTACCAAAAAAGGTGCTCTACATCTTGTAATACCGTAAGGGCATATACAACCCATAGACAAAAATCTATCTGTAAGTTTTTAAAATTAACAATACAGACATCTAAACAAATAACTCATATAATCCACGACATAGATTGTCTATTTGCCTGTCTATAAGTTATTTAATACTTTAATATAACCATGATCAATCATAAAGGTTATTTCTATACACTACATGTTGCTAATTGATATAAAATAGATCATTCAATATATGGTGCATTCAGTCTTTCAAAACAGGCATACAGAACTAGCAAATTCATCCATGCTATCCAGAAAACAGCAGTAGCAGCAATTGGGTTGCCCACACAACTGCTTGCCGATAGCCACCGCCCAAGCAGGCAAGCATTGTCGTCCAAATCGTTGATGCTCAGCACATTGTCGCACACTAATATGTCTAGCAAGAAAGATGGATTGAAGTCGTGCTGCCGCTGGAATAGATCCAGATAACAAGATGGTTCACGAAGCCACCAAAGAAATCGGGTTGCTTACTCCTCCGTCAGGACAAGGCAGAGAGAGTCGTGGACGCCGGCGCGGACGAGGCGGAGGGAGGCCCGACCACCGGTGAGGATGACACGCTGTCCGCGACGCAAGGACGAGGGAAAACGGCGGGGTCCAGCGGGGATGAGGCGGAGGGAGCCGTGGACACTGGCGCCGATGAGGCGGAGGGAGGCGCGGCCACTTGCGAGTACGACGCGCCGTCGGCGAGGCGAGGACAAGCGGTGGAGAGCGAGGAACGTCGTGGAAGAGGCGAGGACGAGGCGAGTCGTCCGTGTTCGTTAGAGGTGAAGGTGGATGGGATTGGCGCGAAGGAAACGAAATCGCGCCAACACTCACCGGATCCCGCACGGACGAAGCTAAGACGATGCGCACGTACAGCGTGTCTCTAGGCCAGCGACGAGATCTTGGAGCACGAACCTCGCTCGTCGTCTAGTGAGACGACGACCCTTGTCTTTCTCCTCATTCATGACAGTACGGTGGGGTGTTCTTCGCAAAATTTACAAGATAGAGACGCATCCTACAGACGCGTTGTACATGCCCTAAGAGATGCGAGTAGACGAGTACAACCAAAATGTTGACCAACTCCGGCATGCGTGAAACCAAAGAACAACTATGAACTACCATATTCATTCAGTGAACATAACAACAAACCAAGTCCAACAAACAAGTCATATCCTAAAGCCAACACCACTGATGGGATCATCGATGAACCAATGAAACAAACCTTACTAATTCTCCTTTGAGGACCCAGTGTATAAAATAGACACGAGCGAAGAGAGAGAAAAAGAAAAAGAGAAAGGACATTAAACAAATATAACTCTCTATAAATAGCATGAAAGACGAATCATACATGAGGAGTGCGTCTAAAGGTCTGTTTAGAAGACCTTGTGACAGTTGCAGCTTCTTACAGAATCAAAAGCTCCCCAAAACAGTCTAACTTTTTCAATCTTCAGATTCTGATTCTCACTAGTTGTTTCTTCGAATAGCTTTCTTAAAGCATCCTAATTTGAGCGTATTAATGCTCATATCCCCATCAAATTACTGGGATCCAACATTTTAGTAGAATCTACAGTATGTACGTTACTGATATGCATCCTATAATTGAAAGCATATTGATACATGCAGTCACAAGACCAAGCAAAGAGTACATGCGTGCTACTTGTTTCTTTAGTTCTTCACACCGTTGAAAAACCCACATTAAAATGAACAATACAATCGATTAACACTACGTAAATGATGCATGGTGTTCTTACGACCAACGGTACACAACATGAGGCACCTGTCATGCATCCTTCACTCCTTTGGGGAGGTCATGGGTCTCCACACTAACTCGGTGAAAAGTCAGATTGCGCCAATCCGCTACGATAACTAGGATCTCAAATATATTTTGGAAGTTTTCCTGGCAACCATCTCCCACTTCCTGATGAAGTACCTTGGTCTGCCTCTGGCCCTCTCCAAGCTAAAGAAGGTCCATGTTTAGCCGCTGATCGACAAATGCAGTGCGAGGTTAGCACGCTGGCAAGAGAGAATGATGACAACAACGGGTAGAACATCTCTCACAAAATCAGTCCTCACGGCATAGCCTATTTACCACCTAACGGGCTTGAAGGTGCCAAATGGGATATTGCACTCAATAGATAAAATAAGACGCAAATTTCTCCGGGAAGGAGGAGAGGACATCTTCGGGGAAATGCAAAGCAAGTTGGGACAAAGTGTGTGGGATGAAAGACCTAGGAGGTCTGGACATGCTAGACCTTGATTGTTTTGCCAAAGCTTTTGAGACTTAGATGGCCCTAGTTCGAGTGTACTGAACCGGACAAACCATGGACTGGTAGAGAAATCAGACATTGTGTCATTGTCAAAAGCGGGTTTCATAAAAATGCCATTCCGCAAAAGGGATTCGATAAAATGCCACTCTCAACCCATGGCTACACGCTAGAATACTATCCAGGACTAAATTGACCTTGACGTCTCCCATCCCCATCTTCTTTTCTAACTCAGGCTGCTCCTTGCTGTCGTTCATTTATGGCCACTGGACTCCGCTCTCTCCTCGTGTCCTCAAATAGTCACAGTAGGGGTCGACGGCTGGCATGGTGGTCGCATGTGCCCACCCACTTGAGGACACGCCTTCCTCAAGCATAAGCGTCGTCGTTGTCGCCCCTAACCACGACCATTGTTGCCCCTAGGCATAGCCGCAGCTGTCCGCGGCTCGCGCCATTCCCAAGATTGACTGCCACAGTCGTCGCTTGCGTTGTCTTCGGGCCCAACCACCATAGTCGTCGCTTCGAGATGTAGCGTCGGTTCAATGTCCATCCGCCATTGTCGGTTGGATGGGGTGACAGGTGGTGTGCGAGATGAGGCGCATCCTCATGTGGGTGTGCGCGTGCGACTACCACGTAGCCGCTCGCCCTCTTGTCACTGTCGTTGTCATCTACTTGACTCGAGCTCGGCGACGGCTATGAGCGATGATGGTGGCAGCCAAGCTTGGGGAAGGCAACACACGAGCGAGCGTTGATTGTGTTGGAGGGAGGAAGAAGAGGAGTGGATGGCAATTTAGTCATAGATAGTATTCTTTCATGTAGCTGTGGGTTCAGAGTGACATTTTATCGATTCCCTTTTGTGGAGTGTCATTTTGGCGAAACCTATTTTTGACAATGATACAATGTCTGATTTCTCGTACAAGCACCGTGGTACCTTGCGATCACCTCGACGGGGAGCATTTTGCGACGGCAACGACAATCACCTTGGGAGACGTGAAGACAACAAACTTTTGGAACTCGCATTGGCTTGAGAACAAAACACCCAAGGTAATAGCACCAGCAATCTACGTGGCTTTCCAACATAAAAATAAAACTGTGCACGACGCCTTAGCCTCCAATACATGGATTAGGGACATCGATTTGTTTCAAATCATAGCGACAGACCACCTGCATCAGTACGTGCAGTGGTGGACCTTGGTCCAGGAGTCGGCCCATTGGGCACGCAACGACACACTATTGTTTAGAAGTTAACGGCTTCCGCGCCTACATGGCCAAATCCGTCTACAAACTATAGTTCTTAGGGATGGTAGGGACAATCTTTGACCAGACAATCTGAAAGTGTTGGGCTCCGCTCAAATGCAAATTCTTCTCCTGGCTAGTCATTCAAAATAGTCTAGACAACCGATAGATCGCATAAGAGAGGATGGACAAATCAGTTGATTTTGCCCACTCTGTCGTAGTTTGCAACAAACATCTCTACATCTGCTGGCGAGATGTTGGCTTTCGAGAAGGATTTGTACATAGATGCAACGTTGGACGAGCCTCGACCTACGAATACATGAGTGGGACAACTACACATCAATTGAGGAGTGGTGGTACCGAGTTACCCAAGTACCGCATAAACCAAAAAAGCCAGCTCGGTCTGTGATCATATTGATTGCCTAGGAACTCTGGTGTGAGAGAAATGCTAGGATCTTCTGGCACATTGCCACTACGCCCACCACCATCATTCACAAAATAAAGGAAGAGTGTGCAGGCCTGGATCAAGGCGAGAGCTATTAAGCTCACAGAGATCATCCCTTTAGGAGAGTAGACTAATCATAACCTTGTTTTGCCGGCCTCGTCCTTTTTTGTTGAGGCCCCGTTTTGTTCTCTATGATGTTGCTCCTTCTCTATTGATATAATCGATGCAAAGCTTTTGCTTCCTTAAAAAAGGCAAACGAAGCACAATACTCACTCTATCTCACATTATAAGACCTACAAATTCTTATATAGTCTTCAATGATATACTTTGACCACTTATTTATTTCAAATTCTTATATAGTCTTCATGTGATGTTCAATGATATAATTTGATTTTTCTAAAATAACATCTTATAATTTCATGGGAAATAGTACACCTTATGCTTAGTTTATGCCTTAGGTTTGACACCCCAAACCCTTTGATAAAACTTGGAAAAATAATGTGATTAGATTCAGGACTAGGTTATGCTTAGCCTGGCTTAGATTCACTAGCTCACTAAATGGGTCATTCTCACTTAATTTATCTCTCATGGACTTTTGTTCGGAGGACCATTAATCAGTTTTAGGTGAACCGGACTAATAACTAAAATATGACAAATGGTGGGCTGTGGGCGCCATGGTTTTGGTTAGCGGCGTCCATAGCAGTTAAGGACCGGTTCACGAGACCCCTCGGGGAGAATGACCATGCAACCACAAGCCGAAATGGGTAAGGTAGGTCCGTAGTGTAGCCTCTCCTAGGCGACGAATCCATCGGCAAGGGTGAGCGGGATGGAGTTTCGATCGGCCACGGTGTAAGGGTTCTTGGTGCCGATTCACCGAGGCACTCGGGGAGGGCTGCCCACTCCCGTGGTCCGGAGTGGGGCGAAACCTTGGTGGGGTTCGCTTGGTTAGTGGGGGTTATACAAAAGGTCCTATCACGGTTTCCTTTCCGGTACCGCGGTGGTACTCCGGCGCACGGAGACCGTGTTATGAGACTGTGTCTTTGTGGGTACAGTTGTACGCCTCTGATCAGAGTAAATCTATTCGAATAGTCGTGCCCGCGGTGATGGGGCGATCGACCGAGCTCTCCGTGATTAGTCCCACACTTTTACACCCTAAATTGTTGAAACATGACTAGTATAAGTGGATGGGTTGGGCCTGTCCCAGCGTGGGGTTAACGTTGGACAGTGTTGGATTAAAAATGCTTTATTTACGTAAATTACTGTTGTTTTGTCTGTGTTCAAAAATCTGTTTTGTTTGGAAAAAACCCCTGCTGTTTGCGCAAAAGCAAACCCTAGCCAAACCCTTGTCTTCCTTGCATTCATTTCTCTCCCCTTCCGGCGTGACTTGCTGAGTACGTGGTAGTACTCATCCTTGCCCCTTCATCAGAACCCGAGCCAGGAGCTGAAGAAGAAGACGATGTGGAGTAGGCTGGTCCTACACTCTGGAAGCTGCCTGTGGAGTGGTCGAAACCGCGTGGCGCGTCAAGCTTAGGCTTAGGCCCTTTTCTTTTTGCTCTTTTGTAATCTTTTTGTATTGTTTCTAAGAGGTGGAAGCGTAATATCAACAATTATCATATGTGTACCGGCTGGTCTGGATAGGGATTTTATTACACGTATAGCTTCGAAAATTCGGATCGAATTTCGGCGTGACCCGCCGCATCCTCCACCGCCACAGCCTCTCCCCGTTGCCTCCTTGTATCGATGCCGCCGCGCTCCTCCCCTCCTTTCCCTTCCCTTTCCGCCGCCACATCCTCCCCGCCGTCACATTCTCCACCGTCGCTGCATCCTACAACACAGCTGAAATCAGACCCAAAGCAATTTTAAATTTATAGAAAACCAGATTTTAAGAATTCTGGTGAATGAGACATGCTGTATTAGGAATTAATTTTTTTAAAAATAACTTAAAAATACAATTATTAATAATTTATTTAGCCATTCTATTGCATATGCTCTAATAGCCACTCCTCTATATAGAGTGCTGTGAGACAAAGTCGTCGATCGGCTGCTTGACACGGCACGGTCGTGTTGCTCTGACTATATATGACACACCGTGTGTGCATCGCACCCATCGCATTGTAGTCCATCCCTTGTATATAGTACTATAGTAGTATTATTACGTCGACGCCGTACATGGCAAGACCAGTCCATATATAGGTGCTGTACATGCATGCCAGCCAGCTCGATCTGGAAAAAAAAAAGGCGCCATCGTCGCATTAATCCGTCGTCCATACTCCATATACTACTGTACGCGCCAGGCAGCCAGCATATGTCGACCGAACAGTTACACAGCACCACGTCTATGAACGTCCAAGCAACGCATCCGAACACCACCACGTTAACCCGCTACGCATACCGATCGGTCGAACCACGCGCGCGGGCCACTCGCACGAACGAGCGATGATCTACCCGCCCGCCCCGCGCGCGTAGTACTTCGCACGGTCGCCACCACCAACAGCTAGGTAGCTGCTCGTGCCGTGCCACCAGTCCACCACCCCACCCCGATCAGTCGATCGCCCGCCCGCGCGCGCACCGGCATCCGCATCGTCACGGTGGGTGGCGCAACGCAACGTAGCGCGGGGCCGTGTGACCGTGCGGCTGCCGGCTCCTGCGCTGCCCCGGCATTAAAACCCACCCCCGTTTGCCAGCGCGGCCCCCCGCATCGGCAACGCGAACCCCCTCCCCTCCCGCGGACGTTACACCAGAACAAAAACGAAAATGTCCCATCCCCCCTCCCACCGCGCCGCCCCGCACCGCACACCGCGTCCATTTACTCCGCTCCCTCGATCGCACGGCCCTCTCCCGGCGCGGGGGCGTTTCGGCCAATTTGTTGCGTCTCGCTCTCGCCGCGGGGGTGGGGACCGTGTACGGGCGTTCGGGGGGCGTCCGATTCAAAGCCACGCCCGTGAGAAGTCCCCGTCGGGCCGGGCACCTCCAATCCCCCGCTTTTTTCTCCCACGGTATCGCCGCTACAGTTACCCCCTTCACCACAGCACGGTTGACAGCGAGCGGCGAGGTGTCACCACCAATCAAAGGTGAAGTAGTAACACAACTTTTCACCTATTCCCCTTTTTACACTACAAGTCTATGCAGCTACACAAACCGGCTGCTGGTATGGACAAGTACCCTGACCACGATATCCGAAGCTGAATTTTTAATCGTCGTTTTTCGCCGGGATCTGAGGCATATAAAATATAGGAGTATTTGCATGGACCTGCGTCTGCTTACGTTCGTTCATCGGGGGTGGGGGCCGCCCATTTGACTCTCGCCGTCGACGCCGCGTGCGAGTCAGCCCCACTTGCGAGTTGCGATTGATTTTTACCCCTACCCGTTTCATCGATTTTACCACATGCATGGCTTAGCTGCAGATTTCTTGGGCGGTAACAGCAGTAGCGGCCTTTGTTTTATCTCTCGTAGACTCTCCACATGTCCAGCTTTATCTAACACGCTTGTTGTTATAGCCATTCTCCAGCCACCCTCTCGCCTCCTCCTCTCCTCATCTCCCACCCTTCCTCCTCCTCAACTCATCTCCTCTCCTCTCTTCGCTTCTTCCCTCATGCTTGCTGCTGCTTCTCCTGTCGGCATGATGCGGCGGAAGTGGTAGTAGCTTCTTGGTTTAAGCAAAGGATCGGTGAGGACGCCGGCGGTCACCATCGCCATCGCCGGCGGCGACCGAGCTTGGGGTGTGTAAAGCTGTCTTCTCCGGCGGATGATTTGTTGTTTCTTGGTTCGCGCCCGGGCGGCCGGCTTGTTGCTTTCCATGTTCGCGACGGGAGGAGCTGCAATAATTCGCTTCCGTATTTGCTGCCGCCATGCCATGTATAGCCGCGCTGCTGATTCGGCCCTCCAGCTGTTTTAATGCGTGCCAAATCCTCTCCCCGCGGCCCATAAAAATTATTAAATTGTTGGGATCTGAGGGGATCCGCCGGAGTTGGTAGGATCACGGTGGAGTGATTTTGGCCGGAGGAAGAGGGAAAAAACTGGTTTGTTTTGTCATTTGTAGTGGGCTCGTGATGAGCTTCGGTGGTATGTTCGATGGCGCCGGTTCCGGCGTCTTCTCCTACGACGCCGCCGGCGGCGGCGGTGTTGGCGGCGGTGGAGTACACAACTCCCGCCTCCTCCCTACGCCACCGTCCCCAAGCCCGGCAGCGGGTTCGCCTCTCCCGGCCTCTCCCTCGGCCTGGTAGATTCTCGACCACGCGCTCGTCACGAGCTTTCCACTTCTTGTTTATGATTCTTTGCCGTGGTTAGATTTTGATTATTATTTTTTTAATCTTGTCGGTTTAGCAATCCATGGACGGCGGCCAGCTTGGCGACGTGAACCGGTCGCTTGCCATGATGGGTAACGGCGGGAGCGGCAGCGGCGGCGACGGCGACTCGCTGGGACGCGGCCGGGAGGACGAGAACGACAGCCGCTCCGGAAGCGACAACTTGGACGGCGCCTCCGGCGACGAACTCGACCCGGACAACAGCAACCCGCGCAAGAAGAAGAAGCGTTATCACCGCCACACCCCGCAGCAAATCCAAGAACTCGAAGCGTAAGCGTCAAACTCTCAATGACATCACTAGAAAAAAACCCAAGGAAATTCTGATTTTTTTGATGGGTTTTCTACGTGCACAGCGTGTTCAAGGAGTGTCCCCATCCCGACGAGAAGCAACGGATGGAGCTCAGCCGGCGGCTCAACCTCGAGAGCCGCCAGGTCAAGTTCTGGTTCCAGAATCGCCGCACCCAGATGAAGGTTCGCTTGTTGCACAAATCAATCCATGTGTTTGCTTCTTCTCGTGTGCGTTTGATAAAGATTTCAATTTTTGGTTTGATGTGGTGGTGACGAGCAGACGCAGATAGAGCGGCATGAGAACGCGCTGCTGCGGCAGGAGAACGACAAGCTGAGGGCGGAGAACATGACGATCAGGGAGGCGATGAGGAGCCCCATGTGCGCGAGCTGCGGCGGCGCGGCGGTGCTCGGCGAGGTGTCCCTGGAGGAGCAGCACCTGCGCATCGAGAACGCGCGGCTCAAGGACGAGCTCGAACGCGTCTGCGCGCTCGCCGGCAAGTTCCTCGGCCGGCCAATCTCGAGCATCTCCTCCCCGGGCCCGCCGTCGATGCAGGCGTGCTCCGGCCTCGAGCTCGGCGTCGGCAGCAACGGCGGCTTCGGCCTCTGCGCGCTCGGGGCCTCGGCTCTGCAGTCCATCCCCGACCTGATGGGCGGCTCCTCCGGCCTGACCGGGGGCCCGTGGGCTCCGCCGCCATGCGCCTTCCCGCGGGCATTGGCGGCCTCGACGGCGCCATGCACGCCGCGGTGGCCGACGGCGGCGCCATCGACCGCGCCGTGCTCCTCGAGCTCGCCCTCGCGGCCATGGACGAGCTCGTGAAGGTGGCGCAGATGAACGAGCCGCTCTGGCTCGCCAGCCTCGATGGCGGGTTCGAGACGCTCAACTACGACGAGTACCACCGCGCGTTCGCCAGGGTGCTCGGCCAGAGCCCCGCCGGCTACGTTTCCGAGGCGACACGCGAGTCCGGCATCGCCATCATCAGCAGCGTCGACCTCGTCGACAGCCTCATGGACGCGGTACGCGCGCACGGTTTCCCACAACCTTGACGCCACAAAGAACGCATTTTTTAAACCAGTGTACTGACGCAAAGCAATACGCGGCAGCCTCGGTGGTCGGAGATGTTCCCGTGCGTCGTGGCGAGGGCGAGCACGACGGACATCATCTCCAGCGGCATGGGCGGCACGCGCAGCGGGTCAATTCAACTGGTGAGCCATCTCCCCCTCCCCTCCCCTCGCCGCGAGCTGTTCGACCATGGCGTCGCGCTGAGCGACACATGCCACGACTATAACTCACGGCGCTCGTTCACGCGCAGATGCACGCGGAGCTGCAGGTGCTATCGCCGCTGGTGCCGATACGGGAGGTGGTGTTCCTGCGTTTCTGCAAGCAGCACGCTGAGGGCCTCTGGGCCGTCGTCGACGTCTCGGTCGATGCCGTCCTCCGCCCAGACCAGAACGGCGGCGGCGGGTCGTCGTCGTCGTACGTGGGCTGCCGCCTCCTCCCCTCCGGCTGCATCGTGCAGGACATGAACAATGGCTACTCCAAGGTAACCAAACCAAGCAAGCAAAAACTATACTTTCTCCGGTCGATTGGTTGCCAGCACGGGGCAGCAAGCATGTGGCGGCTACAGTGGTGGCCTGGCCCGAGAGAGACACCGCCATTAAGACCTTGTACAGCTCAGTATTTTATGCTGCTAAGCCGCGCGCCGCGCCGCGACGACGACGGACGGGGGCGCGCCAACCGATGCAGCGTCGCCAAGTGCCCAAGTCAATGCGTCCCGTACGCGCGCATGGTGACCACCGCGGGCGCGCGCGCGCGCGCGCCGAGACGCGCGTAACAACAAAGGCCGGTTTCCGCGCCGAGCGCGGCTGCGCCGGCGACGACTCAGCGATTAGTCACTCGCAACAGCAACTGCTGCTTGACCTGTTGCGAGAGGCGTCTCGTTAGATGAGCTCTCGATTTTGAAATGTTTCGATGCTTCCGCTACCCCAATATTCTCGCTGCCAGCGCGCGGCGTCGTCCGTGCGCGCCACCAAGATGCAGTTTTTCGGCGTTTCTTTACGGAGTTCATCACAGTATTTTTATACGACCGCCCTCTTGGTTGCACTGTGTTAGTAGTACTATATTACTGTTTCTTTGGTTCATCTTCTCTGCGATGCTACTGTGGTGAAGTAGAGCTAGCTAGGGTTTTTGCAGCGGTCATCCTGAATTTCTGGCGATGCATGCCAACCTCTGGATTCCACTATGCTCTTACACTTGGTGTTTGTTGTTCATATCGACTGATACTAATGCAGTAGTAGTAGTAGTCTGTCCTCTTGTGTGATGGCTGCTTCCTGTGCTGGCTTTACCATGGTCATTTTGTTTTTGGGTTTTTGCGTGCCTTTTGCTGCTGCAAATCTGCAATGTCTAGTTATTATTACTGCTACGTAAGGAGGCATAATGCACCAGCCTTTTCACCTGCCTTCGCCATTACTGCCTTGTCGAGGCAGGGACGAAGCTTAGCTGAGCTGAGCTCGCCGCCGTGATGGCAGTAACTGATTCACCTGCCGGTAGCTAAGCTGAAATGTGTGTACGTGTGGGCAGGTCACGTGGGTGGTTCACGCGGAGTATGACGAGACGGCGGCGCACCAGCTCTACCGGCCGCTGCTCCGCTCCGGCCAGGCCCTCGGCGCCCGCCGCTGGCTCGCCTCGCTCCAGCGACAGTGCCAGTACCTCGCCATCCTCTTCTCCAACTCCCTCCCCGCCCGCGACCACGCCGGTGAGTCCTATCCTACGTCGTGCCAGCTCCGGTGGCCGGAGATCAGACCAGCCGGCCGGAGTTGTGTTGGTTACTGATGGTTCTTTGGTTTTGCAGCGATAACGCCGGTGGGGAGGAGGAGCATGCTGAAGCTGGCGCAGCGGATGACGGACAACTTCTGCGCGGGGTCTGCGCGTCGGCGGCGCAGAAGTGGCGCCGCCTGGACGAGTGGCGCGGCGAGGGTGGGAGCGGCGGAGGCGGCGGCGCCGGGGACGGAGAGGACAAGGTGCGGATGATGGCGCGGCACAGCGTGGGCGCGCCGGGGAGCCACCGGGCGTCGTGCTGAGCGCCACCACGTCGGTGCGGCTCCCCGGCACGCTCCCGCAGCGCGTGTTCGACTACCTCCGCGACGAGCAGCGGCGCGGCGACTGGGACATCCTTGCCAACGGCGAGGCCATGCAGGAGATGGACCACATCGCCAAGGGCCAGCACCACGGCAATGCCGTCTCCCTCCTCCGTCCAAATGTAAGTTTTTTTTCATCTTCCTACACATGAAAATACAAATAACAACACTAGTAGAACTACTAGTGTACATAAACTAGAAGCTTTTAGTTGATTTATCATTAGGTTCTTTTGGTTGCAATTCTTTAGTTCTTCAAGGATATCAAGAAAAATATTGTACAGGGCCCTGCAAAAGTGATGAACCCTAAATTCAAAATAGAGAGAGGCACTATAATTAACCTGAAAGTTTCACCTAATTAACATGGCAGTGAATGAACACGGCCTATGGATTAGTACTGCACTTAGCAGTTGTTGCTATAGCTTTTCAACATTTTAATTAGTACCTAGTACTGTACTACCATGAGGCTGGCTGGTTGTATGGGTAATGCGTGGGCTCAGTGAGCGACAGGGGCAAGAGGACAATTCGGAAAAGGATAAAAATACCGGGTTGACATTTGTGAGAGAAGGCTAGCTGTTAACTTTCTCCATGTTTTGGAAGCTTGCCTGCAGCCTAGCCTTGCTGAGTTGCAGCCCTTGTCCTGGCCCAGAAAGCCTGTCAACCTTGCCTCTTTTTTTTTTTTTTTAAAACTTTGGAGGATGACATCTTTTTCTTCTGTTAACTTGCAACTCCTGGTTTCTGACTGCATTGATTCTGTCAGTTGTTGCAAGCACATAGTGCTCCATGGTTCCACCAAGACTGCTGTTACAAAATTGTCTCCAAAAGTTTAGGATATTTTATATACATGCAATTGTAGAAACTACAATGCTCTGCTCCGTTCGTTTCAAAATAAGTCAATTTTTATATATGAATCAGGACGTAGGCTATGTTCAGATTTATGTATAAAAGTTTACTTATTCTAGGAGAGATGAACTAGATATGATTAATATACCAATTTTTCAGCTTTGTATTTTCACCGGATTTTCATGGTACGGCAAGTTAAAATTTTCACTCTAGTTCGGAGACCATAAAAAAGTGCCATTGATCAGATTACAGCTTTCATCTGCACTATCTCATCCTAGTCATGGCCAATGTTCGAATTCACCAATATATGTTCAAACCCACTGAGAAATTCTTCCCTGTAATTAACAGCCACATTATTTTGCTTATTCATATGTTTATTCGAATCACTTATTAGCAAATAAAACTTTTATATATGTATCCTTAGCAACTTAAAAATAAATGTTATAAAATAAACTATGATGAAAAAAAATCAAATTTAAAATTAAGTTTCTAAAATTGAAATATTGGCTTATAAGCATAAGCATAAAACAAACCATGAGGCCCTTACAGTTTTGATCATTTTTGGTATCCTAGAAAAGAAATACTAATGTCTCTCCTGCAGGCCACAAGCGGGAACCAGAACAACATGCTGATCCTCCAGGAGACGTGCACCGACTCATCGGGCTCCCTCGTCGTCTACGCTCCGGTGGACGTGCAGTCCATGCATGTTGTCATGAACGGCGGCGACTCCGCGTACGTCTCCCTCCTCCCCTCCGGCTTCGCCATCCTCCCCGACGGCCACAACAGCGCCTCCACGTCTCTGGGTGAGGTCGGTGGCGGCGCCTCGCCGAACTCCTCCACCGGCGGGAGCAACAACACCGGCTCGCTGGTGACGGTGGCGTTCCAGATCCTCGTCAACAACCTGCCCACGGCGAAACTCACCGTGGAGTCCGTCGACACCGTCAGCAACCTCCTCTCCTGCACCATCCAGAAGATCAAGTCGGCATTGCAGGCCAGCATCATCTCGCCATAGCTAGTGGACATTTGATGTGGATTCCGACTCGACCATCTTTAGGTCAATTGGATGCCACCTCAAATGTCTAACTTGAGGCTTAGAAGACTCAGAGAACTCCCGCTGCGATGGCTGACCGAAACTGATTGATGCATGCAACTCAATCATTGATCAGGTAGAGTTTGCGAGGCGGTGTGAGCGAGGATAAAAATAAACATAAGTTAAATATAGTGTGTGGAGTATATTTGCATAGATGAGCAAATTAAATGGGGTGAGTTGCAGAGGGATCAAGTCAAGAACGAACCTTGCGCTAGGCTTGGTACAAGCTGATGTGGTGGTTCGGGTATTGACTTAGTCTCTGGTGAAAGGAAACCCCTAGGGCTTTGATCTCCTATCTATATCTAGCAGTTTGCTTAATTTAACCATTTTGTGAAGTATTTTTTTAATTCTCCAAAATGGGGAAAATATAGAGAAACTATACTGATCAGATCCCCAAGATGGTTGGTGTTTGTCTAGTTTGCATAATGTTGGAATAAGTTCATATATAAACATGTTGTGTTGTGAAGTGATAATCCTATAAACGCTCATTGTGCATAAGTTTAATCACAATGGCGTGGATAGATTAATTGAGAATATCAACAAAAGCCTGTATGCATATTTAAATTTTCCTCTTTTTTATATTTGTTTATGCAATTTGTTTGAAAGCATTTTTCTCTACTGATCGAAAGAGAATTATATCATACTTGTATCACTTGGTCTTGTTTTAAACTGTGAGGAAAAAGTCTATATTTTTTTTGGAGGTTTAATTTTCTCCTATACTTGGGGAGTATACAGCCTCGCAACTACTTTGAGAAGTAAAAGGTTATAAATTAATTGAACTAATTAGAACTGTACTGTTGACAAATTACATTTATGATCCTAAGAGGTATAAAAAGCGATATATGTACTTCATATTATTAGTCAGAAGGTATATTAGTCTTGATAGTATGTACCCAACAGCCCAACACTAAATACCTATACATCTTAAGGACTAAAGAAAAACTCGAAACCAAATAGCAAAGAGATTTTATAACTTTACTCCCACTTATATTAAATTATTTTTGATACTCACTTATTTTTTAATAATATAATAAAAATCCCAGCCTCTACATGATATGATGTACACAACCATTACTTATTACTGTAATATTGTAGTCCTTGTTTATCACACCATAAAGTGGTAGATGCTCCAAAAAAATAAACTTAATTATAGGGAATATAAGCACATATCCTATTAGTAAATTTTCATCCATGCGTGATGAATATTTCCAGCAAACAAGTACGTATTTGCAAGCCGGAAGTAATAATTAGACACATAGTGAGTATCCTTATTTAGGTTGGATTGGATTGAATTTGTTAGCTTAACATTAGAAATATGTTCTCATCAGTTACAACTTACTCCATCCAAATAGTTTCTATAATTTTGATAACGACACGTTCTTCAAAATATATCTTTTGATTATATTTTTTATTATAATATAAGTAATAAATAAATATATTTTTACTTTTTATTAATAAGATAAATTTTTATATGTTGTTCTAATATCAACCGTTTTACTTTAAAACAAATATTTTTTAAAGTTATTGATAATCAAACTTATAAAAGGTTCATCTCAAACTTGTTCAAAACTTCAAGATCTATGAAACAAGAAAATACTATTTACAATATTAACTTGAAAATTTTAAATGTAGTTAATAAAATGTTAAGTAGAAGATGGGTACTATTTACAATATTAACTTGAAAATTTTAAATAGAATTAATAAAATGTTAAGTAGAAGATGGGTAGTACACCTTTATATTTCTGGTAAGCTATGTTAGAGCAGGTAATTAATTGTAGCATCACTTTTCCTCTCTAAAGCATACATATATGTACGTGAAACATAAGTTAAGAGACATGCCGTAATGCCTTTGTTAATTCTCTGTAACACATCTGTCAGTAAGTCCTTTGTTTGTTTGTCTACCTTTGTAGTATCAAGCTGATTAATGTTCATCCCTTGTCCAATATGAATCTTTATGTACACCGACATTAATAATGTCGAGCTACGTGTGTATCCGCAGTTATTGTCAACAGTGTGCCCATTGTTCATGACAGCAACATACTGAGATACCCACATTAGTGTGATGTTACTTTGTTGGTCGATTGTTCATCCCTATCTTTTTTTTATTTAGATAACGATAAGCAACCACTTTTGGCGTCTACCTTGCACGTCACAGTATTTATGTAGTTAATAACACTAACCTGCTGATACATGAGGTAATGAGAGATAAAAAAATTATGCTAAAAAAACCATGGCACCTCGTTTAGGCTGCTTAGAAAGTACGGTATCCGTCCCAAAATACAAACTTTTTGCTATATATATTTATATTATTAAAATCTCATATTTTAGAATGGAGGTGTTATAAAAGTTAGTCGATAGAGCGAATCGACAATTGATCGCTTCGCTTCAATCATTGATCACCAAAAACACTTCAAATGATGATATAGAAACATAAAATATTTTCAGCCAAAACCTATGTCTTAAGAACTCTAATTATAAATGCTACTTCTTAATCAATGTAGCATCTAAACCACTCTAAGTCTCAAATACTCTTGAGAGGCAGCAGCGCAGTCCACACATTGGGATTGGTCTTCAGCTACCAAAGCATCCGGACCGGTTAACTGCATGGGTGTGCGGGTCCCTCTGCCCCCGGCCGGGCAATAAATTGTGTTCGCTGCCATCCTGCGTAAGCTCAGAGACGGCTAGCTGATCACAAGTTCACAAGATCTCTCATATCCTTGCCTTGCAAAGTTGCAATGCACCCCCACCTCCAACATCTGCTGCCTCCTGCCATGTTGCAATGACGCACACCCTCAACAGCTCAACTCCTTTTACTGCTTACACATGATTCTAAAAATTCAAAAAAAAATCAGGAACAGACAGAATGCAAGGAATACTTGCAGGCAGGACGGAATTTTATAGTAGGATTTAATTAAAAAGCACACGATATTGGCTCCTCTTTCGACACCGGTGCCAAGAAAGCACTGTACGGGCTGTAGACGGTGGAAAAGGCCCGTGGGGACGGAGCGCTAAGCTTTTACACGGAATTCGCGGTGGATTCAGCGACTTTCCTAGCGAAGACGGCGAGCGCACGGCGACCTGGCCGCAGCTGTAACTGTGCATGTACGGTACGGCGGCACTGTTGACTGTTGGGCTCCCGCGGAAGATGCTGCTTCTGGCCTCTAGCGAAGGCGAAGTCACCCGCACACCGGGAGCGACGGGACGGCCGGCCGGCGACGACGTCGTCGTCGGTGCAGATAAGCTCTAGCTGGCGCGACCGGTCCATTTTTCTGTAGAGAGCTTGACGTCTAGTCCTTCGCAACTACTGATCGATCAATGCTAAGCTAGCATCCAAAGGTTTACGGCAAAGTAGCTGTCCGTGCCCTTCGGTCTGATTGGTTGGCAGCCACAACTTACCCTAATTAGCCAAGTTTGATTAACTTAATCCGTTACAGAAGTTAATCGATATAACGGAACAACAACTAAACCTTCTTTCTTGTTACTTCAGCCAATGATCAACTCAAACAAACGGATAAATACATGAACACAATATTTATTAATTTATTAATGAGATTTAGTTCAAGTTCCAACTCAGATATGTCCAATGACGATATGTGAGCGTATGATATTTATTAATAAGATTTAGTTGATATTCCTCGAGGCTTTGATTATAGACGTGTCTCTATAAATTCATGGCTTCCGTGCATTTGTGTTACATCATTATCATTATATGTTATAACATGGCTTTCGTGTATTTATGTTACATGATTGTCATTATATGGTTATAACATGCGTGTGTTTCTGTATAAGAGAAATTCTAATATAAAAGTCTAATTTTATTTAGACATAACCACAATTATGATAAGATTTGTTCTCTAACAAATTAGATATCACATGTTAATAACTCAGAAAAGCTTGGCAAGATTTTGTTGCAGCTTTTTAAAGAAAATTTTCAGTTCTTCAAACTATCCATATTCTTACTCAATTTTAAAAAAGTAGCTATAAAATTTGGAAAATAAATTAGAAACCAAAGACAGGAAACCGTTTTTCTAGATTTTTATTGATTGTCTACTCAAGCTGTCCAAACATGGCCTCAATTTCGCTTAGACGTGACAAATATTTGAGGATTAACTTTATGTAAGCTTGATAGTAACTTTTATTGATAAATGGTGATAACCGCGGTTAACAAACATGTCGGAACATCTCAGTCCTAACAGTAGCCAATGGCCAACGCTTTTCAGGCTTATGACAGTTTGACGCGGCGAAACCCCTGATCGAAAGTCGTCCGTACGTCCGCCCATCGATGAGCAGTCCTCGAACAAGAAAGGTTGGCCGGTAAAGGGCTACTGACAGTCATAGCGGCAAGCGTGAATCACGAGGCTCGGCGCTGGCGGTTATACCGCAGCGTCTCAGTTAGGTGGTGCAGAGTTTATGACAATCTACGAAATAATTCGTAAGATGAATCTAATAAATCTAATTATATTATAATTTGATGATATAATGTTATTATAAATATTTGTTAATTATAAATTAATTAGACATAAAGTCTCGCAAATTATTTTTCGATTCTATAATTATTTTTATAATTAGTTTACATTAAACTTTTTAATTGATGTATACAGTTAACCAATTATTCTAATATGATGGGACTATTTTAGTCTCGGTAACCAAACGCCCTCACAATAGTATAGTTAATGTTGGTTGAAACAGCTCGATTTTACGCCTGACCATGGCACGTCCTACATATAACATAGCATGCTTTTACTAAGTCATGTTTCATGGTCCAACGCTATGACATAAACAGAGCCGGAGGATAGTCGGACAGCGACTGCTGCTAGGGATGTGGAGGGGACTTACGTTGGGAGGAGAAGAACATCCAGAGAGGGACTAAATTAATCTCCCTCGCAAAACTTACCTGAATAGCAATATAATCCATCCCTTACATAGACGGTATCAGGGACGTTAAGCTTAAGCGAGCTGGTTTGGCTGGGTTTGAGTTCGACACAAGTTCAAGCTAAGCTCGAGCTGCAATTCGAGCTTTTAAACGGTGAGTAGTATATTTTAAGGATACCTTTAATAAAAAATATTTTCTAGCTAATCACACTAATAAAAAAAATGCTGTAAACAAATGCTAATACATTGTGTTGATATGTACCCTATACTTATTCTATTAGTGTAATTATCAAATAAACAATAAAAGTTGTATACAGTTAAGCTAGACTTTGGCTCAACAAAGTTCGCAAGTTTTAGCTTGGGCTCAGCTTGATTAGAGCTCAAGTCGAGCTCATATCTGAGTCTAGGATGAACCGAGTTCCAGTGGCTCGTAAGCCTTAAGCTTTTTACTGCTCTAGATGGTATGAATTAACCACTAAATAAGGACTAAATCTAACCAAGTCTAACCCGGTCTCTAACTCTAACCATAAACTGCCACTGTTCACGGGTACTGTTCACTTGACTGGGTTATTAGGTTTGGCCTCGACCTCCTGGCCTGGCCTAATGTCGATGCCATCCTGTTTAACACCAAGAGAGAGATAGCAGCAGCAGCAGCAGTAGCATGCACGTCAGCATGTGTTAGCTGTGTCGACAAAGCTGGACAATAGTAATCTTCACGTGGATCTGTTCCCAAAATTGTTTCTGTTATTAGTACTAATCTATACTATTTAAAATAATAATAAAATAGTAATGCTAGTAGTGGTGGTGATGTTTATTCTCACATCACGATATATCACGACATATGAGTCTTATAATCACGATATATCACGACATATGAGTCTTATAATCTATAAGTGCTTATAAATTGATTTAATAAGATAAAAAATTAATTTGTTTTTTATGTAACTTACGGGCTCTGTAAGCTGTTTGTAACACCACTTTTTTTCTGTAGTCTGAAGGCTGAAAGCTGAAACACTGATATGAGTGAGAATGACCATGAGTGGATGGGTCGTGCGTGCGTGCGTGCGGCGGCAATGGCAATTATTGATGATCCAAATACGGCCTTGCATTGAATCAACCCAACGCACCAAACTGGAAAGGCTTAACAGCAATGGCAATTAATCTCACCATACCAAACGAACTTACCTAATACCTCCATACGTGATACGCTCTTGACTCCAATCAGCACAATTAATTAGGAATAAGAAGTTTATGTGATGTCAACATACCTGTGGGCCAAAAGAATCCAGCTAATATAGGCAACATAAATAAATGATGGATGATGATATCTCCAGATATAAAAAGTGCAATGTTTCGTTTCAAAAAAATAATAAGCGCAATGTAGAGACCATATATCACCTATCTTTGCTCTGGATCATTCAAGAAAAATAGTTAGCTCAGTTCAAAACTCCCATGTAAGAGCACAAATAGCAAAACACTGCATTATGGTTTGAGAAAAAAAATTGGGAATATGGATTTGGCGCACAAAAGTAATCTTGTATGTTTTTCCAAGAAGAAAGTAGAGGATAACATGGCACATAGAAAGTAGAGGGCAAAAGAGATACCCGAAAATGATAGCCGAGTTACAAAAGCTGATAGAAAAGCTTACTATCAATTGATTTAAATAGAGCGTGAGAGACCTGCTTAATATGTCTGTTGGATTGTGGACAACATAGCTTGTTTTTGTACATTTCAATCTTCATCAGCACTTAACATCATAAATGAGGTTATGCTCGATTGCTAAACTAGACAATATCCTTTAACCATGCTGTCATCAATACATGTTACAAGAATAGACCATTTACTATAAGCATCTAATGACACTATCAAACAAATAAATTTTCAGAAAAGGACATATAGCTAAATAGAAGTCAAAATTAGAACTAAGTCCAATCACACAAGAAGGCCAAAAGAAAAATGACAAAGCACACGGTTATCTGGTATGAGCAGAGAATGCTACTACTAGTTGATATTACTTGAGGATCATAGTATGATTATTTGAAGGGAGAGCTGACAATTTCAGGTGGCAAGAGGACAATAAGTTAGTTCAGAATTCAGACCAACTAAAGTTTGATTGGGTCTTGTTAACACTAAAAAACTCAAACTTAAAAGTAGGCTGTAAATGACAAAATAATAATCCAAAAACAGGTCATAATAGAAAGTAAAAACATCTGCACAGCAGTAAAATGGAGTCCAATGACATCAGCATATTTGGCAGATAATATCAGACATTATAACCATGCATGACATCACGTACCAAGTAGTGGCTGCACAATATCATGCAAGTTGAAATTCAGAGGTTTCAAATGATGTCTAGAAGAACAAATCCTACAGACTGCCAATTCATTACGTTCAGCCTTCCAGGGCGTATTGAAGAGTTAAAGTCTTTTGCAAAAGTGCATATGGCAGACAGTCACAACTCACAACCCACAACACAAGACATACGGGCACTGTGCATTTGAAACAGTGAGCAAGCTGCAGACCTCAATAAGGCAGGCCAACTGCAGTGCTACATGAACTTTCATCATTCTGTTCCAAACTGAATGGACTTTTCCTGTAATATTTATTTTCTGATTTTTCATCAATGTCTTTTGCACTGTGCATTGGTTGCCCTTTCAATCTGTACTCCGTTCCTTCATTGCAGATATGAAAGCCATTGAGTTTACGTTCACATGTGAACGTTTGTTGTTTTGCATAGCAGAATCATTATTAGTCAAGGGATTGCAGAAGTTCGAACTTGACAATGTTTTGAAGAACAGTCAAGCTGATTAGTCACCAAGTGAAATGAAGTTGAAAACTCTTTTTGCTTAATCAGCCAGTTAGTGTTGTTTACAACCATGAAGTTCGAATAAAAGTCCAAATATCTTTGGATAGTAAAGAACACTACCTGTATGGTTGTCGACCATACCTAAAGCAAAAAACACATATCTAATAGGCTAGACCTTGCAGTCAGGTTAGACATTCTGAGAATTACAAAGCTGGCAGGTAAATATGATACTAAACAGTCAGGTTAGAGTTCAGCTATCACAAATTCACAATGGACAGAAGACACAACATGTCTGCAATTTATAGTTCATAAAGATTGATTATGCATCAGATCATAGTCAGATGCAATGATCCTTTGTTAACTAAGTAGAAGGTAAAGATAGCCTAGACTAAATTCCCAGCACAAACCCCCAAAGCCAAACAGCCTATGAGTAGATACGACAAAAGGATCCAAAAGGTCAGTCTTACTTTTCCTTGAATTCAACTCTGCAAATTAATTCTGTTGGACCATTGTATTTCCAGATTTCTTAGTCAAGACTCAAGATATAGCAAGGCAGACATCAAACAATTAATAAGATTAAATATGATGTTCACATTAACACTGATGTTCAATCAGTTTTAGCTGGAGTTTCACTGCAACACTTATTACACATAAAAGTTCAATTGTTTCTATACGGTATAAGAAATGGTAGGTAGTATAGTCACAGAATTTTGAGATGGCAATGTCAATCCCCCCAATATTAAATACCTTTTAAGTGGAGAGTAAATTCACTCCTAGTGCAAGAGACTGAGAGTACTCACAAGACTCAGCAAAATTTTGTCAGAAGAATGAGTGCTCAAAATGATGAGTGGTTTTCAGTTCCCATGCCTCTCTCATTGTTCCTTCTTCATACAACGGAGTGCAAAACAAAGATGCCATCCGACCATTGCAGTGAAGTTAAAGGCCAACACCCAGAGTCTTCATTTGACAATATCAACAGTTTTAGCACAAGACGTCTCCCTAATTTTAGCCTCAGGATGCAAGATCTTCTCCTCAATCATCATCGATGCATCCAAGTGTTAATTCACCAGCAGAAGAAAGCGAGCTTATAGATGGTGTTGATACTTGTTCTAGAAGGCAAGCTTCCCTAGTTGATGTTTAGTGCCACAGTATGATTCTGCTCCTCACTCAATGTAGTGACTCAACTCCCGAGTCATCGCCACTATCTCCACCATAATCACCATCAGCCTTAGTATTCGCTCTCCAGTCACCTGCATCACCAAGGAACTCCTCCCTCAATTCCGCTCCCCCACGACGACCGCCACCAAGCTCATCCCATCCACGGCCCATGCTAGTGAACATCCGGTCCAAATTCGCCTTCTGTGGGTTCAACATGAGCAGCTCTTCCAGTTTCCGCCTCGCTGCATAAATCTCATTGGGCTCAACGAGTTCACCTTTGTAATACGCCTCCCGAAGGAACACAGTGTGCAGCTTCCCTGGTTTCCCCTCGTGGATATGTAAAATATGCCCTGGTACTTCAGCAAGAACTCTTTGATCTTCTTGGGCACGCCGAGAGCATCACGGAACAGCGCGAGGCGCTCCAGTGTGGTTCGCTTCTCAACAGTGAGAGATAGCAGCTCATGGACGGCGGCGACCGCACGCTTCTCCATTCGGCGCCGCGCCTCAAGCGAGCGCAAGTCGTGGCCGGAGACGTCAGCATACGGTGACGCGTAGGGAAGCCGCTGCCATTTCCAGACCGCAATGCGGAAGTACTTGCCGATCTTGAAACCTGGCGGAAATCGGGTGGGGAACGCGAAGCGCGCGTCCTCCTCCCCGGCGCCAGGGTTGCGGTGCTCGCGGTAGTGCTGCTCTCGCGCGTGCTCGACGGCGGCGACGGAGAGGCCGGGCGGGTCGGAGGGGAGGGCACGAACTCGATGAACTGATCGGTGGTTAGGCGGAAGAGGTCAGGGTGGGCTTGGATGATCGATTCAGCGAAGTCGTCGGGAAGGCCGAGATCCCGACGGAGGAGGCGGATGTGCTCGAGGCGGAGGCGGTGGTGCGGGGGCGCGAGGAGGAGCAGCTTGCGGATGCGGAGGATGGAGGCGGGCAGCGAGGAGGCGATGGCGTCGACTTCGAGGCGGAGCGCCGTGGCGGCGCGCGGGGTGAGGCGGGCGTGGAGGACGCGGTGGACGGGGTGGAGGAAGAGGTGGAACGCGTGCGGGTGGCGCAGGAGGAAGCGGCCGGCGTCGAGGGGCGCGAGGCGGAGCTGGCGCCGGGCGAGCGCGCCTAGGCGGGAGAAGGGCACGGACACGGCCCCGCCCCGCCGCCGGCGAGCGCCGTGGGAGTGGCCGCGTAGAGGAGGAGAGAGTGGAGGGCGAGGAAGCGGCGCACCCGCTTCTGCACCTCCATGATGCCGTCGAAGGCGTGGTCCCGCACGCGCTGCTGCTTCTGCGGGAGGGTGGTGGACTTGGATGCATATCCCGCCGCGGCCGCAGCCGCCCGCCAAGGCGGCGGCGGCGGACGGACTGCGGCGATGCGGCGGAGCATCGGGGTTTGGGGAGGTTTTGCCGTGGACGGGGTTGACTAGTGAGGGAGAGTGGGATGTATTGGGTTGGATCAGGTGGTTGGTTGGTGTGAGCCGAGTTGGCATGAGAAATCGTTTGCTTTGGATGGGCTCGAGTGGTTCGTGGTCTGGGCCTCATCGCACAGTTCTAATTGGACTCTTTGACCGAACAAGGCCTACTATGGTATTTAGTCTCATTTAGGTTAGGGTTGTTCCCCTTGTTGCCAAAATTAACCCTACTAAGTTGAACTTTGATTTTTGACAATATAACAGTCTACACATTACCAAAATTTGTATCCACCGCCAAAGTTTGGTAATTCTATAATGCTCCCTCACAAAAACTTGCCAAAGGTAACAAACTAAACATAACTTATTTTTCTCAGCGTTACTAAATATTAGTAATATAAAATTTTGGCATTGACAAGATAACTTATTACCAAATTTTGATAACATTGATTTAGGTATGAAAGTGAATAGTCCGAAAGATATTTAGGGTTTGTTTATTTTTTTGTCAAAATAAAACTGGCCAAATTTTGGTAGACAAACAAAACAAACATGATTTCACCATTACAACCCTACAAACATTCAAACTCTAACAAAATTAGATAATTCTAGACAAAATTAAAAAAATGACAATATATTACACCAAACAACGTAATCTTCACGTTTTGAGTAAAATGTATGGACGATCATCCAACTTGTTTAGATGTTCATATAGATCATTGTACTTTAAAAATGCATATTTGGGTCATTAATGTAAATTAAGTGGATCATTTGCACATCTAACTATCGTACAAGAGCATACCTTTTACATGGCATGCCACGTAGGATTGAAAAAATGCATCTAAAACTGTGAAAAAACTATTTGTGTATTTTTCGCTTTCTCACAACAGTACCAATTGGCAATACACGAAATTAGTAAAAACCAAATCATTTCACTTGTGTCAGTTTTGACGAGTTCGTTCACAGTCCTATCTCGCTTGTCATAAAAACCTAGCAGTTTTCATTTTCTTTATGTTTTTTTCCACTCAATTACATTGTTAGGTTGCATATTTCCAAGTATTTTTTAATCGTAGATGATATGTCATGTGTAAGGTATGCTCACGTGGATAGTTAGATGAGCACATGACTCACTTAACTCACATTAGTAACTCAAATATGCATTTTAAAAGTAGAGTGACCTATATGACATGCCTATCAAGTTGAATGACCCTTCTTGCATTTTACTTTTAGATTTTTTATAGGGACTGCCTACATAACTTTGTGATAGAAAATCCCACCCCATATCATGTGAATCATGGACCATTAGATTGGATTTAAGATCCGTGTGCACAATAATTTTATCTTTTTAATAACTAGATAACACCCCATCTTTTGTTGTGGGATATATAGATAAACATGTGTTAAATGTTGTATAAATGATACATGAGTTTGGTAGTAATATTATAAAAACGATATGTGGAATGATAATGTCACACCCGAGTTTTGCCCTAAATTGTTTAAATAATTTACCATGAAATATTGGAATTTCGGAATTAACTCGGAGCCAACCAAGAATTTTAAAATGCAATTAATAAATGAAAATGACATGGTAGGATTTTTTTGAATTCTGCATGTCAAAATGCACTAACAGGATTTTTACTTGGAATTTTTAGAGCACTCTAAGTATTTTTAATCAATTAAATAAGAAATCAGAAATTAATTAAGCCCCCAAAATCCTTTTCCTTCTTTTTCTTTTTTTTTCCGTACGGTTCGAGTTTTCCCGCTCCCCTTTCCAACTTGGGCCGTCGGCCGCTCTTCCCTGCCGAGCGCTCCGCGCGCGAGCCTCCTTCGGTCGTGGGCCGAAGCCCACGACGCCAGCCCGCGCGCGAAGTCCGCAAACCCTCCCTCGCTCCGCGGGTCACCGAGCGGGGCCCGCTGTCGGTCTCCGTCACCGCCCGGCGGCCGCCGCCGCCCCGCCATGCGCGCCGCCGCTCCGCTCCGTTTCCGCTTGATCCAGTGCCACATCGGACTTATGCCGGGCCCGATCCCGCAACGCCGCATCCATCCCGCGCCCTTCGCGCTCTATGGAAACCCTATCCGCGAGAATTTCGCCGCCGCCGTTTCTCTCTCTCTCTCTCCGAGTCCGTAACCAACGGCGACGAATCCGTGCCTATCCCGTGCCCTTTCCGATCTCGTTGCGCCTCTATAAAGTTCCGTCGTCGCCGCGCCGCGTTTCCCTTTGTCCCTCTCACGCGTTAGCCCTAAAACCGCCGCGCATCGTCGTCTTCTCCAACTCCGATGAGTGCGCCGCCGCTTCCCTTCCCTCGGGTTTTCCCGTGTTGTCTCTCGAGTCGTTTCCCGCGCTTTGCATCGCTCTCCGCCGTTGTCTCCTGCGCCGCAGCCCCTCCGTCGTCGTTGTCTGCACGCGGAGATCGGCCGGCGCCCGCAGCGGCCATGGCCGGCGGCGAGCTCGAGCCGCCACCGCCCAAAACCCTAACCCTAGCGCCGCTCTTCCGGGCCGTCCGATCGGTCCGGATCGGGTGGATCCGAACCGTTCGCTCCCGCCCAATGTGGTCGTCGTCCGATTCGATCGTCGCGCGCCGGATGGCCGCCGCGTGTCCGCCCATCGGCCGCCTCTCGAACCCTAACCCTACCCGCGATCCGCACTGTCCGATCCTTCGGATCGGGCAGATCTGGACCGTTCGCTCCCGCGCAAGCCGCCGGCGTCCGATCGCCGCGCTCCCTCGCGGATGCGTGCCGCGTGTCCCCGCGCTCGCCGCCGCCGTGAACTCGGTCCACCGTGGACCACGCCGCGCCGCTGCGTCGGCCGCTTGCGCCACCGACATCAGCCCTACCCGTCTGCGTCATGCTTGCATCACCCGGGGCTTAATTGCGCAATAAATATTTTAATCTTTTCTGTTTAGTATAAAAATCACAATTAAACTTCTAAAATCCATATCTTTTGAATCCGAGCTCCGTTTTAACCCATTCAAATTTCATTAAATCCAGAAAAATGTCAAGAATCCATTAAAAATACTTTTCAGTGCTATTTCAGTAGACCTTTTAGGGTGTTTGTTGAGTGCTTTGTTTGTCGTGTAGATCCCGAGTTTTCCGGCGAGCCCGTTCTCTTCGAAGTAGTCGCCAAGGTTCCTCAGTCTCCAGAACAAGGCAAGTCATACCTTACATTGACCATATTGTACCTATTTTATGTAAATATCTCTTTTCTCTCAAATACTGCATATGTTTTAGAATATCATTTCATGGGATGATTATACCTATTGTACTCAACCATAGGATTGTTTACCTTATACCATTGATAACTTGGGGTTCAATATGACTAGATGATAGTTTAAGGTTTGCTTAGTTATGCTTAGCTCAACTAGTTCACTTAAGAGGATCACACTAAATCAAGTATATTATTAGGAGATAACTCTCAGATGAGGATTAAGATGTGACTCTATTTCTAATAATATTGAATTATGAAAAGGGTGGGTCGTGAGCACATGGTTGGACTCGGTTAGCGTGCTCATGACAATTAAGGACCGGTTCTCGGAAACCCCGGAAGAAATGCCGTGCATACCACAAGCCAGCATGGGTAATGGCTGGGTCTGTAGCGTAGCTGTCTCTAGCCAACGTGTCCCAGAGAGGGTGGGCGTGATGGAGTTGGGTCGGCCCGGTTTTAAGGGTTGATCAGCTTCCGGATTCACCGCGGCACTAGAGGGGGCTGCCCATTGCCCGATGGGAGTGGGGCGAAACCTTGGTGTGGTACGATTGGTTAGACGGGGTTATGTGAAGGACCCTGTCACAGTTCCTTTCCGGGGTACCGTGGTGGTGCACCGGCGCACGATAACGTGTTGTGGGATTGTGTCTTGTGGGTACAGTTATACACATCTGATCAGAGTAAAACTATTCGAATAGCCGTGCCCACGGTTACGGGCGATCGACCAGATTCACCTTGATTAGTTTCACTTATTTACCTGAATAAAATGTTGGAATGTGACTAGTGCAGGTGGATGGATGGGTCTGTTGCAACGTGGTTTTAGCGTTGGACAGTGTTTATTTAATACTGCTTAATGATTACTACTGTTTTACTGTCTTCAAATATGGTTATTATATTCTGCAAATGTTGTTTATGCAAATTGAGCCTCTTATCCTTTTTCTTGTTATTTATCTTGCATCATGTCCCCTTTTTCCGGTGTGACTTGTTGAGTACGGTGGTTGTACTCAGCCTTGCTTCTTTTCCCCCCTTCAGTGCCAGAGGTTGAGATCGAGGTCTCCGAGGAGGTGTAGGCTTGTTCGACGTCAGGGGTTAGCTGTGGTGTTGGCGTTTCGCTTCGCTCGTGTCAAGTTTAGCTTAAGTCAGTTTTATTTTCCTTTCCGCTGCATTTGTGTAACTCTTTTATATTGTTTCTAAGACGAAGATTCTGTATTATCAATAACGTCGATTTGTGTACCTCAGCTGATGCTTGGACGAGGGTGTAATGCACAAATTAGCTGCAGAAATTCTGATGTGAATTTCTGGGCGTGACAGATAACTTGGCATGTATGTTAAGATATAGAATATAGTAATTTGTAGATTATGTAGTATAGTTGTATTTAAGTTTTAGTATGTACTAATAATCGCAATACTTACATGTTAACCTTTTAGTGTTTAATAGGTTGATGTAGCCTACATGCATATTAACGAATAGTTGCTATGCATATCAAGCTTTACGATGTTTAGTGGATTGTAACTATATAGGAGGTATGTATTGCCTTTCTCTTTCCCTTCTTTCTCGCACCGTTTGTACGCACACATGCATTTGAGCCCCACGAGCTCGCCCTCCAACACCGTTGTTTCCCTGTCTAGTGCATCGTCTCACGGTCTTGTCATTTGGCCCAAAGGCATGAATGACTGTCCACCGCCCATAGACATTCCTCTAAGTACTAGGTAAAACCCCACTCTTCCCTCCTTTCCCCAACTCTCCCTCCTACCACAGCCCTAACATCAAACCCTAATTCACACGTCCTGCCGGAAAAGAGAAGAAGCTCGCCGATGTTTAAGGAGAAGGAGCCTAGACACGAATTTTGTCGTGAATCTGATGATAAAAACTTCAAGATTTTATCCCTAAATTCCTACCGTGCCCATTGTCATTTAGCAAATCCCTTTTTTATATTGGCAACTTTTGGCATTATCAATCTATGTCTTTTGCCAATAAAAAATAATAAAATTTATTTTGTCAATGAGATGGAGTAATGGACAGGCTTCAGAGCCTGGCCCATGGGCTGCAAATGATCGCACCATTCATAGCGATTCTTAGAAAATGGACGATGGAGTGATGAACAATGCAAACGCTAATTCAGTCCTGTAAAAAAGGATTACAGTAGTTCAGTCCTGTCAAAGAAAACTATAGCACAGTTCAGCTTTGCGTAATCCAACATTGTTTATCTTTGCGTAATCCAAGCTCAACCATAACTTAAAAAGGTTTCTTTGACGTGTAGGAAATAAGATCATATTGTTTAGGAGTAAAGCTCAATGACAATATGGAGATAACCATCTTATTCGAAAAAAAATGGAGATCACCACCAAGTAGCTTAATCCCTCTTGCTTAGGACCAAAATATACTACTGCTGCTGCTGCTAATTAACTTGGCAAGCCAATGATTCCCTCTCAGTAGCAAATGCTGTGCTATCGTCGGTAGTCGGTACCACCGGTAGCTAGGGTGCGAGAGGCGATATATGGGGTCAGTACAGCTGCCCTGCGGAAAATAATTTTGCCATCGAGACAACGTCACACCACAGCTTTTAATAGCCACTTAGCTTAACTTATGTGGAATCTTTTACAATTGCGTCATGTATTTTTGTAAAATAAAGCAAATAACCACGTAAAGAGTTAGATTTTAAAAACAGCGAATAAGAATCTGAATAACCTAGATTCTTTGGTTTATGATTTCTAATTTATTTTTTAACCATATAACTATTTATTCTAAGTGTAAATTTATTTTTTTTTTCTTCTTACACTGAGGATTCTTAAAAGAAGTCATAACTGCGGTTGTAAGAATCTCCCTAAACAGAGCCAAACGCTTGGGATCCAACATGTTGTAGCCTCAACAGTCTCCATGAGTTCAGGAATGGAGTGGGTCTTGCTTGGCTGATGAGTTGCTCGGTCAATTCATGCCCTTTGGATGCGAGCCAGGAGGCCCGGACGACGAAGGCTGAGGTGAAAGAAAGTGAGCGAGCCGTCCCTGTTCGTACAGTTGGATTTGTTGGCCACGGACGTACACCATTGGCAGCATCACCATCGCGCATGCTAACTCCATGTTCCAGGCTGCAATTCGCCTATGCCTACTGTGAGCGACACTTCAATGCATGCATGCAGAAACCGATCGATCACCGATTCGCCGGCGAGACGTCGAGACGGACGGGATTGAAGGCACGTACAGCTTGCAGGTTGCAGCCAGCTGCGAAGCTAGCTGCCGGAGAACGCCGCGAAACGGTCGATGCCTCGTCGGTGGGGGACCGGGGTAAGCTGGAGCACGTACTCGTTACTCCTCCTACGTGTCGTGACGGACCAGCTCGATGTGAGGCCCTACGCCTACGCGAACGCGAACGCAACTGGGGGCACGTAGTAGTACGCCTCGCACGGCGTCGGTGCGTGCAAGGTAGCCTTGGGGTTGGGCGTGGCTGGGGACATGGGGTCTCCGTTGCGTGCGCCACCAACGCGCTGTACGCGGCGGCGCACGGCGCGGTTAAATGCAACACCGGCCCGTACACACACGTACCCAAAAAAAAGAGGTTCCATTTACGACGCGGTCAGCTGCATCCCACCAAACCTAACGAACGACACGAACGACATGTATAACCCATAAACAAAGATTGTATATAAAGTATTAAACAGAAGTCAGACCATATAATCCCATAATGATATGTATGTAGCTAGGATGAAATTATAAATAAATTTGTGTGTACCATAGTGTTACTATTTGATATAAAATATAGCATGTATATATAAGAGAATATGATTATAATATTTTTAAGAAAACATCGATATAATAATTATATTATTTATAAGTGCACCCATTATGTCTAATTTTCTTTGTTTCCAAAGAGTTGCCATATGTGCGTGATTAGATCCTTCTTGAGTTTTCTATGTATTAGCCGAGCTTTAATAGCGGAATTTCTCAAAGTATCTTCACGAAACATGGATTGGGGGTGTTGCTTGTATACACTTCAAGTGGGAGCACTATCGTCACACTTGGATTTTCATTCAAATCCAAGACTTCTCTAATCGAGTCTTTCTCATCTTCAACTATCATATTGTGAAAGATAATATAAGCTTGCATTATGTTGATAACGTCCCCTTGCTTTCATAACCTTGATGGTCGACGAACGATATCAAAGCGTGATTACAACATCCTAAATGCACACTCTACATCTTTTCTCGCCTCTTCTTGCATCAATGCAAATAATTTGTCCTCTGTCGATTGCGGGCCGTCACAGTCTTCCACGAAGTGGCGGCGGCTGTCGAGACGGACGAATATGGATGTGGCGGCGACCAAGTCCGACAGATCTGGAAGTGGCAGGGGGAGAGGCGACGAGGAGAGACGGAGGAAGATGAAACCAACGGCGGCCGAATAAGAATAGATGTGGCGATGAAGCGATTTCGCGTGAAAACTTTATCGGATCCAGAGCGTCATCATCAGCTTACAGCAGACGTGTACAATGCGTCGACGGCGAGCGCTTCGCCTGAGAACACGAGCCTCCGCCCGTCTCTTCACGAGGCGCCGACCTGCCTGTCTCCAGCATTTTTCAGGGGTGCTTTTGCAAAAATCATGTTTTATAGACAACTTCTACCAACACATTGTACATGTTCACCGCGGCTCCTCGTTAAAGGGATGTGGATCCCACAGATATGAGCCACTTTCACGGATTCACACGTCAGTGAAACACGTCTATGTAACATAGTAGTATGTCCATGTAACATAGTAGCGTTATCCCGGATCTAACGCAGAACGCGCGACACGAGGACAGCCTCCACTGCTGCTGCTTGTGGCCGCGTCGCGTCGACGAGAGGTGGCGCCCACTTCACGGTCGTACAGGAGTACTGTAGCATTGTACGATGGTGGCGCTGGCACGGCGAGGGTGACACCAGCCAGTCACTTCGCGCCGTGGTGGAGGGCCGTTTACCCAGTCGGCGCGGCGCCCGTGCAGCCAGTCGCGCGTAGAAACACCAGGCGACGCGAGCGCGAGGCGGCTAAACGCAAGAGGAGGGGACGCCACCTGGCCCCAGCTACAGCGCAACAGCTCATCCCGCAACCCGCCCCCGCGTCCGGTCGCGGTGCCGTGCCGTGCAACGATCCCCCTCGGATCCACACGCTTCGCGCCTCGTCTCGCCACGACACGACACGCCACGGCCGAGTCGTCGCCTCGCCCCCGCGTCGCGTGCTCGCCTTCTCCTCCTCGCCTCCTCTGAGGAGCAGTTACTGCGAGCGAGCCGGACCAACCACTCTGCTCTCTCTCTCTCTCTCGTCGCCTCGTCGGGCCCGGAGGCGGAGACAGCAACGGCTCACCGCCCGGTGGCGCCGGGACCCGCGCGCCAGCGAGACGGGCCCTCCACCCACCGCGGGGCCCGCCGGTCGCTGTCCCCTGCCTCAGTCCCTCCTCCGCCGCATCATTTCTTCCTCCCCCTTCTTCCCCTCGCTTCGAAGCCAAACCCCAGCTCCGGGGAACCACTAGTAACAGCCACTTCAGCTTCTTCGCCCTGCCTTCCACACCACCACCACTGAGGGGAAGGGAGAGGGGAGGAGGGAGGAGATGGCGAGTAACGGCGAGGAGAAGAGCCGGGTGGCGGCGGCGGCGGGGTACGGCGGAGGAGGGTACGGGTACGGCGGGTACGAGGGGCGGGACGACAGGAAGTGGTGGCCGTGGCTCGTGCCCACCGTGATCGTCGCCTGCATCGCGGTGTTCATCGTCGAGATGTACGTCAACAACTGCCCCAAGCACGGGAGCGCGCTCGGCGGCTGCGTAGCCGGCTTCCTCCGCCGCTTCTCCTTCCAGCCGTTCCGCGAGAACCCGCTCCTCGGCCCGTCTTCCGCCACGTACGTCTATCCACTCTCCAGAGATTTTGTTTTCTCTTGTTGCAGTTGTCCATGGTGTCAAAACAGCGCTCAAATTGGGGGCGTTTTGGGTGCGCTCGAGGTGGAATTGTGCGGGTAGATTGGGGGTTTATTGCGTTTTGGATCTTGCAGTTTGATCGAGGCGATGCTAGGAATAGGATTACGATATTTTCAGCTGCCTAACTGGTCAATTTTGAGTAAAATTAGAATTTCTCGGGTGTAGTTAATTAAAACTCTCATCTTTAAGCACTGATGATGAACTGAAAGCTCGCGATTCTGTGAACTTAAAAGTATGACCAGCGGGAGGAAATCTCCGAGCTTTTTCTTTGGTGTCCGAAGCTTTGCTTGCCAAGGAGAATCGAAACAAGGACATTTTGCAACAAACTTCCTTTTCCTTCAATTAAATCTTTCACACCTTTTAATGTTTTTAAAATTCGGGAGACAGGGAACTCTGTGCTCTGATGGTGACCATTCAGATCTCAATCCGGACTATAGCTTGAACTGATCTAGAGCTTCGTTGCTTTTGGTTTCTTAATCCACTCATAACTTCAGTCTCCCTGTCGATGCAATTTGTTGCTAATAGGGCACCTTGGGATATAACCTCGGAACAGAGCGTGTGCCTTAAATTATGTAGTTTTAGTGGCGCAATACTAACTCATTTCGACAGTCACTTATGATATTCGCAATGGCTGCTGTCAGTATTTAAGCTACAGACCTAGTACATTTGATATTGATACTTTTGTCAGATTGCAGCTGGGAATTGTATGACATGGTTATGCTGCAGGCGTAGGATCATGTGTTATTATATACTCATACCCTACGAACAATATATGTAGTGTACTAGTAGTTCTGTCAGAACAAAGCTAAGCCAAAGACAATGGTAAATGTTGGAGTTTTCTCTTTGACGGTACTTGCCTGCGAGCTTATTTTAAATGTTGGAGTAGTAGCTCAGTGGCCACAGAAGTCTGCTGTTTGCTTTTATTTGCGAATTTAATATATGTCTGACTAATATAGTGTTGGATGAACAAGATTTTTATTAGATAATGGAATAAAAATCCCAGACTCTGCATTATATTATGCAACCAGCTTTGTTGGATGAACAAGATAATTGGTGATCCTATTAACATCTCTTTTTGATTGGCAGTTTGCAGAAAATGGGAGCTCTTGACTGGAACAAAGTTGTTCATCAGCACCAAGGATGGCGTCTCATTAGCTGTATCTGGCTCCATGCTGGCCTAATCCATTTGGTTGTGAACATGCTGAGTTTACTGTTTATTGGAATCCGCCTTGAACAGCAATTTGGGTTCGGTAAGTTTCTTACTATGCTGATTCAGTGTCATTTTTAACTATGAGAATACGTTCTTAGTGTTAACATGTATCTTTGAATACATGCCATTTCATAGAATTTCTGTTCTTCGGATGTTTTAATGTCAAGATATACACTGAACACTCCTGGACCTGGTTTGTATTCTGTCATTTGAAATGCATGGTTATGGTTTCTGTTCTGATGATGTTATGTTTCTCAAATGAATAGGATCCCAATACTATTAGCAGATCTAGCAGCCAAAGCTGGGTCACCATTCTTATGAAAAATAAATCATAAATGACTTCATTTTTTAATTGACACCATAGGTTGTGTCACCTTGGTTCTGCTTAAAACTTTCTTTAGTGCTCTATTTATTATTCTATTTTGATATCACCGCTCGGTGCATGTTTATAATAATCTGTAAACTAACACTAGTTTCCTTACCTACTAGTTCGCATTGGTGCCATATACCTGCTATCTGGTTTTGGCGGGAGTGTGTTGTCTGCGCTTTTCCTTCGTAATAACTACATCTCTGTTGGAGCCTCTGGCGCTTTATTTGGACTGCTTGGATCCATGCTTTCTGAGCTTATTATGAACTGGACTATTTATTCCAACAAGGTTAGCAAATGAGATAGATGCACATATATTTTCTCTATTCAGTTGCTTGATGCTTGTTTTGATCAAGCTAATCCACTCCTGCAGGCAGCAGCCATTATAACTCTTCTATTTATAATCGCAATTAACTTGGCTATTGGGATACTACCTCATGCCGATAACTTTGCTCATATCGGTGGATTTGTGACGGGCTTCCTTTTGGGATTTGTTTTGTTGGCAAGGCCACAGTTTGGTTGGATGGAACGACATGAGTTGCCCCAAACTAATCAGCCTCCCAAGTACAAAGCATACCAATATGTTTTGTGGGTTGTGGCATTCGTCTTGCTGCTTGTCGGGTAAGTTAATTGGCTACAATATATGGTTGGAAATATTGGGGAACACCACTGTTATGTGCATTTTCATAGTCCAAAATATGATATATAGAAATATGCGTTCATGCTGGTGGTTTATTTCCTTATTAGTGGGCATCATCCAGATGGTGTCAGCTTTATGTCAAACTTGAAATAATCCTGATACCAGACTTTGCAATACAGGTTTGTGGTTTCACTAGTGATGCTCTTCAAGGGTAAGAATGGAAATGACGGATGCCACTGGTGCCACTACCTGAACTGCGTACCCACATCGAAGTGGAAGTGCACTACCTAAGGAGTTTAGTTTCTGTTGAATTTTCGGCAAAAAAAAACGTAGTATTCAGAGGACCATTTTATGCTTGTGTGTTTGTAGATATATGAACAAATTTGTTGATCATGTTTGTTCTTTACTGTATCGCGATTTGTTTTCTTCTTCCTGTAAATTTGTTCCGTCGGCCACTGAAGTTTATATAGTTTGAGCATTTTAGTTTTTGATGCTTTCCCGTTACTTATTGCTTCAAATGTCTCACTGTTCTGTCGGTCAGTTGGATGTGCTACAAGCTCCTCTTTTTTTTTTTCTCAGAGAGAGAGAGAGAGAGAGTTTTCTCAGAGAGAGAGAGAGAGAGAGAGAGGGAGGGGGAGGGAGGGAGGGAGGGAGGGAGCTACGAGCTCCTTGATCTGAAGACACAAAGCGACTGCCGCAATTGTGAACGACATTGTAATTGTAATTTATTTATTCCTAGTTGTGTGGAGTATTCGCAATTACACAAAATGCCGTCCTAGCTCAGTGGTAGAGCGCGTGGCTTTTAACCACGTGGTCGTGGGTTCGATCCCCACGGACGGCGTTTTTTTTTTCAGAAGCATCATTTTTGCTATGAAGAAATTACCACATTAAGAAGTATTTGCACCATTAGTCGAATCTTTAATGTTTGTGTTACCAGCAAATTAAAATCAGCAAGGAAAAGAACAAAAGTAGATAATAATACGGACATAGGCCTCGTTCGGCTGGTGCTATAAGTCGGCTTATCAACCGTTCGAACAATATTTTTCTCTCACAGAGCTTATAGCACCAGCCAAAACACGCCCATAGTACATGTCTAAATTATGAATCTTAACCTATCCCAATGTGCAATTCACACTACTAGTATTATATTAACTACAAGGAAAACTCACGCAGTTATTTATTATTTTATAAAAATATCACTATAAGGTATTTATTATTTTATAAAAAATTATATCACTGTAAAGACAGTTGATTACCTTGATATTATAATCGTAAAATAGATTTTGATATACTAAATGATATTTAAACAAAAATCATTTTGTCCCCATTATATGTATACTCACTTATCACCCCTACCTATTATTATTTATTATTGTTTTGAAAGCTATGTGTCTTTTAAATAGATGGAATTACATTTATACCTAAAAGTAAACCTAACATATCATTGTTATAATAAAAAGTTCATTTCTATACATAAGTGCATATGTAGATGTCTCACTTATATTCAAATCTATATATAAATATTTAAAAATACTATTTCTACAAATTAATAGGATAAAACCAATCCACTATCAGATGAATCATAATAGATGCTATGGTTTTCTTCTATAATGCCTTGAAACATGATTCTCGTATCGATGCGGCTATGCTCTTAAGACTAGTGTAGATCACAATTGTAATGTCTAGTTCATTCTTTGTACACTCAGCGATAAGCAAGCTAGCCGAGCTTTATTGTCAACGGCGGTCTCTAATTGGGCCATCTCAACTGAGCAAAACTATCATACTTACAACATCGTAACATGCTTTGTTGTCCATACGTTTTGCTATTTGGTGAATGACATTGAAAAAACGGAGGTGATAAAAATAGTTTTTTTAGTTTTGAGCCGATTTGTGATATATAGTAGATATAACTTTTATGGTGTTAATCAGTACTTTTAGTGGCACAAATATAATTTTCTCTTTTAAAAATGAGTTTAAAAATGAGGAGAATTGACCATTCAACGCTACTTCAGAAAAACCAATAGCTTTGGTGGTAAGAACCACATAAAAGATATTTGCTCAAACAATAATACTTCACAAGCATACGAGTTAATATGGATTTGTATTATAGATCTTACTCACCCACGTATGTTCATGAGGTAATATAAGATGTAATAATTTATCTTGTCAATTTTACTTCTGCTAATTGAGACTATTCGAATGAGAATGGCATGAAAAGGAATAGAATATAATCCATTTATTATTTTTAATCAAAATATAATTAATACAATCAATGTTAGTAAATAAATATAGTGGTGCTGTCAGTTATTTAAAAAGAATGGAGTAATTGTTGAGATTATTTGGATGAGAAAGAGATAATAAAAAGGTTATAATATTGTTCTACGTGATAATATTTTAGTTAAAATATAGTTAACATGGACAGTAAGTTTTCTTCATAAATCCTGGTTAGCTATTAAAAAATAAACGGGAGCGAAGAAGCTACGGATGAGGGGTGGACTGACCGTACATAGGCATATTACATAACAAATATTTTAATTTTTAATTTGAGAATTAGTAGGAAAGGATTAATAGGTTTTTATCCTATGAACGTTTGGTTTTATTCGGGAATAGTCATATCTGATAACTACATATTCCCTAGGTAAAAGAAAAATGGATTCAGATTTATTCTTAGGATTAAATTCCTTTTGACAGAGAGAGTACATATGTTTTTTCCGGTTCTTTTTATGAATTTTTTATAGGAGTAATACGTGCATATGTACATTTAAAGGGTGAGTTAAGATCTGTATTTGTATGGTGTTTCGAAAGAAAAATAATCTACGGTAACCCACTGTCAAATATGGCAATTGTTTTTACATCGTAAAAAAACTTTGGAAAAAAGTGAATTTGAGATAAAAAAAAGTAAAAATTTGTTATAGGTGAATGGATCGTACGTACGCGCGCACTTTTTTTTACATCTCCTGCTTATACGTACGTACATGGGGTATCAGCCGGTTTTTAGGTACACACTACACGGAAACTTGAAGTTTGCCTAGTGTCCAGACACTAGGCAAACCCTCCAAAACACTCGGCAAAAGATTTATCGAGGGTAACACTCGGCAAAGAACCGTCGGCAAAGCGCCTCTCGGCAAAGTCGTGTTTGCCGAGTGCCAAATTGCGGGCACTCGGCAAAGCCTTTGCCTAGTGCCGAGCACTAGGCAAAGAGTACAACGTTTGCCGAGTGCCGCGCACTAGGCAAAGTTTAATCTTTAGAGTGCCGTGCAATAGGCAAAGAGTAACCTTTGCCTAGTGCTCGCACTCGGCAAACAGTTTATCTTTGCCGAGTGCTGGCACTCGGCAAACAAGCTTTACTCTTTGCCTAGTGCATGGCACTCTAAAAATTTTATCTTTGTCTAGTGCATACACTCGGCAAACAAATGACAAGACTAGGCAAAAAATGGTAGCACTAGGCAAACCCCTTCTTTGCCTAGTGTTGCACTAGGCAAACTTCTCTTTGCCTAGTGCTACACTAGGCAAACATGCATCCGTAACCCCTTTTTATTAATTCTTTTCGTCAATTATCACAAATACACGTATATCACGTACATTTCACAAATCATCACGGTAGTCCATAATCATCATCATAGACATTTCACAAACATTATCACAGGTATTCGACAATCGTCATCACAGACATAACACTATTCTTCACAGACACAACATATATATCACTGGAAGCTTCACATGACCACAATATATCATCTCAATACCACAAGAACCATCACAGACAATTATATCACAACAAGCATCCAGAACACTAATTTAACTCCATCTGTGACAAGTTCACAACATTCAGAACCACAAATTGAGTTAGGGTGCTTACATAGTTGGTGGCCTACGATGCTCAGGCGACAAATCCACATCCCGAGACCCAACATTAGATGCCGACGAGGTGTACGCATAACAGAAAGAAGAATGAACGTGACATAAAACTACAATGTTATGTCTAGTGTCCAAAACCGCAACGTTCTCGGGTGACTCACATGAGTGCCCATAAGAGCCGGCGGCGGAGTGGCCATAACAATTGGTAGAGAGGCGGAAAGAACATCATAGGTGGAGGCGGAGGCTGACCCATGTTCTGAGACAGTGTCTGCATGTATTGATAGAACTGCTGCATCTGGACCTGTTGCTGCCGCTGTACCTCCTGTTGTTGCCGCTGTACCTCCATTAGCTGGGCCTGATGCGCCTGTAGCATCTCCTCCCGTAGCCTCCTTTCTTCGTCTAGCTGGGCCTACATTATTAATTGCATCCAAATGATACGCAAATCAAACATTTGTAAGAATCAATGGACGACGAGTGAAACAGAAATAACCTGTAGTGCCGCCATCTGCGACTGTGTAGGGGTCGGGCGTGACCGTATGCCCGGGCTTGACCCCGTGCTCCTCGCTCGAATCTCAGCAAGAGTAGGAGTACTAGCCGTGTCGATCACACTGTCGCCCATCCATAACCGTCCGTCTTTGCCGCCCTCCCACCCTCATGACGATTTCACCATCAAGATCATGGGCGCTCGGATCGAACTCGGCCCGTGGATCTCTCTTGCCATCGGCCGAGTAATCGGTGAGGCGCTTGTGCACGCCTGATTGCGACACCGAGGGCGGGTCGTCCGAGTTGTAGGAGACGTCGGACGTCGCCTTGCCCTTGCGGGCCGAGCATACGCTTGGAACGTGTTAATAGGTCGACCACCATGTGCTTCCGATGCGAAAACAACCAATATGATTAGAAATTATAAAGAATGTAGTGTTACAATAAAGAAATATATTCACATACATATTTCGAGCATAGCGTCCGAGGCTCCTGTTGCCCGACGGTGTGAAGCACCTTCCATCATCAAACGACGACCCGCACGCGAGATGGTGGGCTCGCCAATCGGAGGAGCACCACCTATCCACCATGGCTGCCCAGCACTCGTCTAGGCCCGCGCACCAACCCGGAATCGCCTGCACATTATCAAACAAATGACATTAAACATAAAATTGAGTATACTAAATCTTAGAAAAATCATTCTGTTGGCTCTATATTTACCGCCAAGTATTGTTCCTGGTCAAAGTCTTGGTCCTTGCTTCGGTTTTGCTCGATCTTATGTCCTTCATCGCCCGTGCGATATGACGGCTTGGAGGCGCGCCTCATAATGCATGTCATTCACGCGGTCCTTTGCCACTTTCTCGTCACGGCATCCGCACTTGCACGTGTACGGCTATCATCAAGTGCGTAGAAATCCTACATACAAACACAATTTGGAGGTAAATAGTTCAAGAATACACAATAATGAATATCGTGTGTTGAACGAATGTAATGCAACGAATACGTACCCACAGCTCGGCCTTGATCCGCTCCGCTCTGTTAGCGAAAACCCTTCCCAATAGATCACGGACATCGGGGCGGACTTGTAGTGGGCCCACGTCCAGCGTGCTCCGGTTTACCCGCATGATGCACCAAGCCGGGAAGTGTTCCTTGCATAAAAGTCCGATGATGCCGTTGACGAGGCGTGTGTGATCACTTGGTCCGACCACCACCCAATCCCCGCCCAATTGATTAAGAAAAATAATTAGTTTTCATAGTAACTTTCAATTAGAAGAAGTAATGAACACATGAAAACTTACTTATCCCCATCGGGTCGAATCACCTAGGTCGTTTGTGAAGAGGTGGTCGCTTTGGGAGTTTCGAGGGACCTCTCGGCCAAACATCGGCGGTCCACCACTTGCATGCCTCCTCCCCCGCCGACCCATCGTCCTCCGCCGTCGCCCGATCATCCTCCGCCGCCTCCGATCGCGACTCCTCCGCATCCCGATCCGCCGCCTCCTCCGACTCCGACTCCTCCGTCTCCCGATCGTCCTCCTCCCGGGCCGCCTCCTCCTCGTCCTCCTCGGCGAGTGGTGGTGAAGGCTCGACGCCGCGATCGACCACCCCGACCACCGCTCGTGCCTCCACTACCACTAGAGCCACCACCACCTCCTCGTCCCGCACACTTTTTGCCGACTTTGGACGCCACCACCCCGTAGAACGAACTCACCGTCTTCTTCAAACCACCACCGCCCACCATATTTGTACAATCACCGCAATAAAAGAGTAAATTGTCGGCACGGATATACAAATTGTACTTACAATGAGATGTGCAAAATTAACGTAACTTAATTAAAAATAACATGATATTACAAAATAATATAAGTATGAATCATACATGTATTAGAAATAGTCGTCCGGATCGGGATTAGCTGGATCATAAGTCTCATCATCACTATTGTCAACAAAATCAATCCCGTTCTCCGATTCGAGTCATCAACACTGTCATTGTCTAAATGTAATCGTTGAAGTAATTCCAAGTCCTTCACATTACGAACTTCATCTCCAGCGTCCTCATCAACGACCCTACCATTATCTACTTCCATTTCGATTGCTTCAGTTAAGTCTATCTCAAAACTCCCTTGCAACCCATCCTCTTGAAAGAACTCTCCGATGTATGTGTTTGGATCTATGTTGTAATCTTGAAAAATATTCTGTCGTTGAAAGACAACGCCGGGGGGAAGATTGAGGGGGATAACGAATATGGGCCAACAGGTGTATGGAGACGCCGCCATTCCGTAAGGATTGAACCCGTCTGTTGCCAGCGCAACACGTACATGACGAGCCTCTTTTGTTTTCTCATGATAAATCGCATCAAACTTTGTCCATGATTCTCCGTCGGCTGGATGTACCATCTTATCAGGATTGTACCGACGTCCATTTTTGTGCCATGTCATCTGCTGCGCGGTTTCCTCATTCATGTAAAGCCGTTGAATCCTCGGTATGAAAGGAAGGTACCTAAGGATCTTCTCGCCGATTTGGAGTTGCCTCTTCTCACCATCACTGAGTCTACCTCTACGTACCTAGAGGATTTACACTTCGGACAATACTTCTCTTCGCATATTCTTTCCTAAATAAGATGCATCCCTTCTGACAAGCATGTATCTCTCATATATGGCATCTTAAGTGCACGAAGGAGTTTTTGTGCGTCGTACATGCTCTTAGGCGTAATGTGACCTTCCAAGCAAACCACCAATTATTGACAAGATAGCATCGAAGCCATCTCGACTCCAACTAAACGGGACTTTAGGGCCATTACGCGTGCAATGGCATCCAGTTGAGAAACTTTGGTATGCCCGTGAAGGGGTTGTTGTGCCGCTGCAACATCCGGTAATATGCCTTTGCGGTTTCTCCGGCGCATCCTCCATACACTTCATCATAGTCATTTAACATATCTCCTACTCCGCATCCGAATCATATTCATCGATTCCTTGTCTCACGACCTCCTCTCTCGCACGATGGCGCTCACCATGTAAGGTCCACTGGTATAGTTTGGCATAAATCCATTCTTGACAAGATGTTCACCCAACCGCTTCTTTGATTGTTGACACTTGTTTCGACAATCATTGCATGGACACCAAGTACTAAGTTTTCCATTAAGCTGGCAAAAGCCCTCGATGAAAGCATTGGTCTTGTTAATCCATTCAAGGGTCATCCTGCACACATTTGGACGGCCCGTGTACATCCACTCACGGTCATCCATCCTCTAACAAATCGATGAATAATATAAGAAACATTTGCATCTACCGAGGTGTCTATACTCTCTAATAGGTGAGGATAGGTCCTAATCCCACCGAGGATGTGTAGACAGAGTTAGTTTTCATGCCCTACTCTGCCGAGACAGAATTTCGGCAAGACACCTCCTGTTCTCCAAATACACGTCCCGACAGGAGATTGTGTATCCGAGAGAACAACAAGAAGGTGTTGCCGAAACCCCGTCTCGGACCGAGTAACGCATGAAAACTAAACCCATCTACACATCCTCGGCTGTCCAAAAACGTGGACAATTCAAAACAGATACGGTTTGAGATATGCAAAGATCTGCATATCTACTTTAATCGCATCTCTTTCGAACGGGAGACGCCTAGGTTACGTGATACACCGGTATTACATCTAATTAATGTAAATGTGGAAGAAAAGCCCGGGGTCTCTCACCTTCCCGACGCCTCTCGGGCTAGACGGACGACAGCGTCGGTGAAGACAGCGAGGAAGCCGTGTAGTAGATGGAGACGGCGCGAACTCACAAAGATCTCAGTACAGAAAAACATATTCATGTCGGTTGAAAATTTCGACGACCTCCTCTCGCACGGGAGGTTTCCAAAACCTGCAACAAACAAGACGGCACGATGGCCGATAACCACATACACATATAACAAGACATTTATGAACCATATATTTTCTTTTGTCAAATCTCACAATACATTGTCTATACTACAATTTTAATCTAATGTTCGAACAAGTTTCCGGTAGTGGAACATCAATGTTTGTCAAACCGAAGGTTTCAAATATACAAAATAAATGGCAACGACCATATAGCGAATACAAATTGTTGCATGGATGAATTCAAAGTGGTTTAATATAGCGAATAATTCTTACCGGCCCGGTGACGATGGACGGAAAGGGCGGTGGCGTGAGCCCGACCAGGGCAGCTAGGGGCGCACCGGCGGAGTGGGGTCGCTGGGGCCGGGGGCCGCAGAGCGTGCGGGAAGGGGTGGGGCGCCGGCGGGTCGTGGGGCGTTGGCGGGGGTCGTGGGGCGCCGGCCGAGGCGTGGGGGCATCGGCCGAGAGAGAGCCGGGCGGCGTAGGGCGCCGGTGAGGCGCGTCGGCTGGCCGTGGGGCGCCTGGACAGGGGGGGGGGGCGCCGGAGATAGCGGGGCTTGGGCGGCGGGCGGGGAGAGGCGCCGCACGGGGGAGAGAGCGCCGGCGCGCGCGCCGCCACCTGGCTGCTTTTGCGCGGCGCCGAGCGCAGAGGCGGCGTGCGCGCGCGCATCGGGCAGTTGCTTTTGCGTGTGTGTTGTGCGGCCGAGTGTGTGCATGTTTGCGAAAAATTCCTAAGTCATGCAACACTTTGCCGAGTGCGCCGCTAACGAGGCACTCGGCAAACATTGCCGCCGTACGGGTTTGCCGAGTGCCGGATCACGGCACTCGGCAAACATTGCCGCCCTAGGAGTTTGCCGAGTGCGGATCAAGGCACTCGGCAATAATAGCCGCCTACGCCTTTGCCGAGTGCCCACCACACGAGGCACTCGCAAACACTTTGCCGAGTGCCACTTTGCGGCTCTCGGCAAATCTTTGCCAGAGCCGTACAAACCTGTCGGTTTTAGGCGGGATTTTGCCGAGTGCCATGCCACCGTGGCACTCGGCAAAGATAAAATTCCTCATTTTTCCCCATATTCTTTTTTATTTTTTTCGGGGCGCGTTTGAGAGCCTTTCCAGAGGGGCACTCGGCGAATTATTTATCTTTGCCGAGTGTCGCTTCCGGGCACTAGGCAAAGTTTAATCTTTGTCGAGTGTTGTGGCTTGTGCACTCGGCAAACATATGGTTTGCCTAGTGCTGCATATTCCCCAAGCGCTACACTAGGCAAAGTAATTGTATACTAAATGAAAAAAATTAAAAAAAAATTAAATTGATGCAGAAAAATCTTAAAACTTGCAATGGTGCCATGTATACTATATATTGCATCTACAAAAGTTTTGGTGCCAAATTTTAAATTCGATCGTTATTTTGGCTCTAACTTTGGGAGATCACTAAAAACTCTATTCGGAGATGCTTCGTTTATAAGCGTCGTACGTGACAACATGTTCGAAACCTTACGAAATTTTTTTCACACTTCATTGTCTAATTTCATGATACTCGACAAATCTAGTGATTTTTGGACTTTATTTGTTTTTCTTATAATTTAAAAACCAACAAAACTTTATTTGACTCACGGTCACAAACATGCTTCTCAAAGAAGATCTTTGAAATTACTTTTCATTTCATAGATATAACCTTAAAATAGACTCAATAATATGAGTATCATTTTTAACACATTTTATTCAATTATTCGAATCACTTGTACTTCAAATTTGACACTAGTAAAAAAATTCTTATAAATAAAAAAAATTTAAATATAGTGAATAATTAAAAAGAATACACCAAATTTTAACATGTACAAATTAAAAAGAATACACCAAATTAAAAAGTTTGGAGGGTATTTTGTGGAACTAAAATGTTAAATTTGTGCCGAGTGTATATTTGTGCCTAGGGTTGCACTAGGCAAAAGTGAAAGTTTGCCTAGTGCCCTGGTTTTGCCGAGTGTCACTCTAGGCAAATAAGGAAGTTTGCCTAGTGCTTTTCTTTGCCGAGTGGCACTCGGCAAACACCCGTTTGCCTAGTGTCCGAGGGTATGCACTCGGCAAACTCCTCGGCACTAGGCAAACTTCAAGTTTCCGGTAGTGACAGTCTTCTTCCTTTTTCCAACACTTGCGTGCGAGCGCTCGTACTTATAGAGGATATTAGCCGGTTTTATAAGGGATTACTTAATCTAATATAATGATTAATAATAATGAGTTCATAAATTTAAATAAAAATTTACAATCAAATACTTTTCTTTATAGAATTTCTACTATTTTCTCTAATTTATTACAGGGTCGCGTGATGACGTAGGAACGTTTGTAGAGTGTCTCTTAAAGAGTATTTATAAGAAATTTAACAAACTTTTCAGTTTAAATAGATTTGAGAAAATTAGAAATACAGATGTAGAGTTTGTTTGACCCCTTAACTTGTTTATTGTATCTTTCGATCCAAAGCCTTATTTAATCATGTCACGTGGACGATGACATGACAAAATTTTACTTTTCTCATTCTTTTCTGTTCTTCCTCCACTGCTAGACGCACTGGCGACAGCGGCGGGCAAACAACGGTAAGAGAGACAACACTGATTGTTAGTATTATAGATAAAACATACCCAATATTTTTATGTTAAACTTGGTGAGTCCCACCATATATTAAGTCTTACATAGAATCATACATCGTATACAAAAGTTATTCTGGATAGAGAAAAAGAAAAAGAATCATACTCGAACGCTATAAGAAATAGTCAGATTGTATTTATACTTGATTTTCTAGATTTACTTGGACAAGGAGATACCCAAGGGTATAAATACAAGACTCATTAGGAAGAGAGGGGACATGCCAACAGAGACCAATATAAGCCAACATACACCAAGACAAGCCTGGACAAATCCAATCTAAAGCCACAAAGGTCGACATGAGGGATATAAAGCTACCTCCAATATCGCCGAATTCATATTCAAGGAAGAAGACTATACTACTAACTACCCATCGATTATGTGCGAGAGCTCCATGCCGCTAAGCCGACAGAGACTATATCATCTCAAATATTTTACTCATGTGGTACTGATATATAAAAGCAACGTACTTTCTTTATTCTTTAGAATGAAGAGGAGAAGGGCAGCGAATGAGCCATAAAGAAGTAGAGTGGTGATGGTTGACGTTGCATCTCAAAACAATAAACAAAACCCTAATAACGATTAGGTTCTATTTTCATTAAGAGGAGAGGGAGAGGCAGTGGGTAAGCCATGATCGAGTAGGGTTGTGAGGGTTGATAGGAATTCAAAGAAAGAACCCTAATGATTATCAGATTATCAGGTTTGATTTTTAAACCTTAATGACAATAAAGAAAGAATGGTGCGTGGGTCGTAATGGAGTATAATGTCGATGTTTGACGTACTTATAAGAAATACATTGTTGGTGATATGGGTCCGGGGGTATGTTGGAGATGTGATATCTGAAAAAGGAAGGCCCTTCGCCCATTAGGGCGCGCCAGAGATAGGTCTTGGGTGGTTCAAGCGGATCCCGGCCACGGGCGGCCACGTGGCCACCCCAAGAGGGGCTAGGCTCGGGGGCTACCCGGAGGCCACCGTACCCCCGGGCGGCAGGGTCCGGGAGCACCCGGACCCCCAGGCGGCAGGATCCGGGATCACCCGACCCCCCATCCCTCACCCCGCACCTCTCTGAGGGAGGGGCGAGTCCAACTGCCAACCACCTCATTTAATGCCTAAAGAGAGAGAGGCTAAGCGCCTGCCCCGCAACATTTAATGCGATGTGAGGCGCGTCTGTCAGCCGCTCTCATAATTACCCTTTTTGCCCGTCACGAGGCAAAGAGGGCATAAAGTCTTTGACTGCGACCGTGGTATGGCAGCACGCCCACTCCGCGCACGCCTTCCTCCACGCCCCGTCCAGTCGCGTTAAATGCATTGGGCGGCCGCGTGGGAGAGAGTACACGAGCGCAGGAGGCATTGCGTCTGCACCTACCTAGGAGATGGGCCACTGACCAGTAGGCCCCACTGGAGTAGGTAGGCCGGCCCATCCTCGCGTCAACAACATGGCTGCCACGACGCCCGCTTTTCTCTGTCTACTCCCATGACGCGGCAACAGGAACAAAGATGGGGGTGGCTTCCTCGACAAGACAAGGCCAGAGCCGCTTCATCACATGGAGCGGAGTAAAAAAAATCAGGACTACTGTGGTGTTCCCCTTGCACTATAAAAGGAGGCCCAAATCCATCATAAAAACGGTTCCTTTGGTTCGATCGGTGGGTTCCATTCGTCAGCTTGCTGAGCAATAGCTAGTTCCTAGCAACTCCTTGGCCATCTCAGTCACCACCTCCGACACCCCTAAGGAGAACACCATCGCCGGTCCCTGTAATTCATCCCTCATATTACACAAAGAATAGGAGTAGGGTATTACACCTTATAGGTGACCTGAACCTGTATAAACCCTTGGTGTCCATTGCGGTTGCGATTCTTCTTCGGCTTCACCAGCTCCTCCCCATCCTTACCGAGAGTTTAAGCCCTGATTCACCGCTCCCCTGTGCCGAACAAAAAGGGGTCCCTCGGATCCCCACGTGTCGATCTCCGACATCGACATACATAAACTAAAACGATCAATTCTAAAAACTACAAACTACAATGTCTGATTTTTAAAAGATAAATAGAAGCCGTGTTAGGTTGGACAAACAAATAAATAGAAGACAAATAAGTAAATGATGGCGGCTTGTATGATTTTAAAACTATAAAATTAGAAACCCTATCATGATAAGGTTAGATCTTTTAAAAAGACAACAAAATTGTTATTTAATAATCCTAAGACAACAAGATTGTTATTTAACATTTTTTTAAAAAATTAAGTGTAGGAAATTATAAAATTTTGTATAGACGTTAGCCGCGTAATTGTACGGGACACTCAGCTAGTTATGAATAAAAACCATGAAAAAAAACCAACGGTCTTTTAAAACACAAAATTTGTAAAAATAAACAAATACAGAAATTTCTGTAAGATTTTGATCAACACATCCTCACTTCCAAATGGGGCGGTTAATATGAAGTTGTGAAGCCATCAAGGATTCAAGGCATCAACCGCCACAAAACGCAGTATTTTCATTTTGAACTCAAAACGGTTATCTTCCTCCCATCCCACGGTACCACGTCACTTTCGCTTCCGCCCCCGCTTTCGCTTCGCTCCTCGAGCCGCCGCGGGCAACCACCAATGACGGCGCCTGTCCGCCGCTCCTTCCTCCTCCTCCTCGCTCTCCTCGCTGCCGCCGCCAACAACGTGGCGCCCGCCAGCGGAGTAGAAGTCCTCGCCAAGTCCCGCCCGGAGAGCTGCGCCCGCTACGACGACTCGGACGACGGCGTCGACGGCCGCGACCGCCTCACCTGCGACAGCAAGATCGTCGTCGGCCTGGCCGTCCCCAGTGGATCCGTAAGCGCCCTCGACTCTCCGCCTCTCTCTCATTTCCCCCAATTTCTCGCCACGCCACTGTTCGTTTCACTAACGTTTGCAGTGGCGATTGTCCGTGTGTGTGTGTGACGTGGGGATCAGAGCGGCGGGGAGGCGTCGCTGGTGGCGCGGGTGGCGGAGGTGGACTACGGCACGGAGGATGGGCAGATGCCCATTCGGGATCCCCTCGTCATCAACATCAACAAGTCCGAGGTGTATGCGGCTCTATGACCTCACTTACCTCAGGGTAAACCCTCTGCTTCCTAACCTGTTGGATTCTGGGTTTCTAACTAAGCGATACTCTTTTTGAGGGGATAACTAAGCGATACTGAACACCAGTTTTGCGCGCGTTTTTTTTTCTGTGTATCATCCATCACTTCGTGCCTCTGTGCTCTGGCCCTCTTGATTTCTGCCTATTGACGTTGTTGGAGTGAGATGTGGACACTGGACTGTAATTGACTAACTGTGGTGTTATTTCTAAGGAGCAGCGAATAAACTACTGTGTTGTACACTCTTATGTAGGTTTTGAATCAGGGCAGTTGGTGACTTGGTGTTAAATGTTTAGGTGTGGTATTCAATTTTGAGCAGAAGTAGCAATGCCTGAAATCTAACTTCAAAAAAAAAAAAAAGGTTCAACCGCAGAATCAAGTTATTCCTGATTTCAAAATTAAGTTGCTGTGTTTTGGTTCCATCATCATTAGGGTTTGAGATATGTTCCAAGGCTCCAAGCTACATAAGTATTGGAAACAGGTCAATATGCTTTGCTTTAGTTGGATGGTTTCTGACTAAGTGCTAAAGACATTGAAGTGTTCGATTGGTCGATAGTAATCTTATACTTCTTATTTGACTCTTCTAAAGAAAATTCTTTTGTGCACTCTCTGTATCTTTTTTCAGCATGATGATTGTTAGGAAGTTCTCACTTTTTCTGTTTGTCAAATCACTATATTACCAAACTGGACAGATGTTATCCTTTGTGGTCTGTAACATGTTTTTGGTGTATCTTCAAGATGTTGCTTACAAACCTGAAGAAAAATATGTGAAGACACGTAAATGCAAGCCTGAAGCTGGTGCTAAAGTTGTCAAATCTTGTGAAAAATAACTGTTGACGTGAAATTCGTCGTTCACACGAAGGCCTAAGAGATTTGCTTAACTCTAGTGTAGGTTCTATCAAAGATAGACAAATAGAATATTAGATCACAATGGCCAGTCGGCCGATGGGCCAATGGGACATCGAATGCCTAGTCGATGCTGATGGAATTTCAAAACAACGACTGTAACTGATGGAATAATATAAACAAGCATTGGCTGAAACTAAATAACATATTAGTACCGATGATCTTATTTTATTGGAAGCAATCTTGATAGATCGAACCAAATCGAGATAGTATAAGATTGAGACTAAAAAAGATAGAAGCTAATCAATTATATGATTTTTGAATATTAGCCAATGCAATGAGAAGATTATATTGTATAAATTTAAAATAAAGGTTGATAGATCAGACTGAACCGAGAAGTATAAGATTGAGAGTAATAAGATTAACTAAAATATGCAATTGAACAAATCTAGATATTAGCCGATATAGAGATTTTTGTATTTAAAGACAAAGATAACTCATCGGCTATAACTCTGATGAAGCCTTATATTAGGTTTATCAATCTTGAAGAAATCTAACTAGCAAATTATAACCTAGCAGATTGAACTTAACAGAGACACTGCGAGATAAATAAAGAGCTTGATAGATTTAATAAGCTGATAGATCTTATATAAGATGATTGATATATCGATTGATCAAAGAAAGCAAAACAATCTAAGAACAAACCGATATATCGGGTAGGCGACACGAGTAACGCTTAACTAATATATCGTTCTTAACCGAGAAAGTACTAATCTTGGCTGATACAAGGAAGTTGACGGAACTTTCTCATGGAGATCGAAACCAATGCAGCCCAAAATCGAAAACTAAGAACTCGTCAAAATTAAAACTAGGATGATGATGTGCCAAAAGTTGTGTATTGAACTGTTGAGATGTCTTACAAAGATCTTGGGTATATATATTTATACCCTCAGGTTGATATAAGTCCTGATCGGACATGACATATTTTCTAGATAAAAAAATACAAGTCCTGATCAGACACTAGATAAAACTTTCTAAAGATAAAAGAAAAGTTACTAAATTCTGTGTTATGAAACTATATATTATGTGCTATGAACCTTTATATTGTGTGCTATGAATCTATATATTGCTATGGACTATGGTTGTATCGTCACGCTGCAAAGTCTATGGCGTCGCCACGCCGCACGCCATAGTCGATATATCGTGTGAAGGTGGTTGGTCGCCGCGTCACGCCGTGTCGCCATAATAACTATGACAATATATCGTGTGAAGGTGGTTGGTCGCCGCGCCACGCCGTGTCACCATAATAACTATGACACAGACACACCACACACTTGAAGCTCTTGACAATATGTATCTGTGTGCTCAGACTCGATAGCATTATGTTTGTGTTATTATTTTGACATCAGATATTATTTTCTATTTACTATGTCTTGATGGTTACAATCTTGTCTTAATTTGCATTCGCATGGTTCTAGCCTGTTAGCTGCCCTTGTGGGCCTCACCGCCGTGTCCCTTCCTCTTGTGGAAACATTTGTAAGTACCAACAGAAAAGGTTTTATGTATTCTTGATTTATCAATATAACATCACTTCACATCGTTCATATCCATCTATTTTACAGTTGATAAAGTGGCGAAAGGAAAAGCTAATACAGCTCACTGTCTAAGTTTTCCAGATGATTGGTATGGCATTAGTTGTGATTTACTATTGTTATATGTAAATTACAATACTGTAAATATTAACTGATTAACTCACCTGCTGATTCTACAAATACTGTCTAAGCTATGACTTTTCGACTTGTTTCAGTTGGCAAATTATCTTATGTTTTTGTACTTCTAGAACCAAAACTACTTTATAATACTCCCTTCAGCTATGAAAACAGACGATATACGATTCGTGTGGAGAACATTACGTTCTGGAGACCATCTGTACAAAACAGCTTGCTTTTAGTTTTCATGTCTGGAAGGAGTACACAATAGCCTAATATATTTTTGTTCTGAGATGATTGTATCTATTTTTACTTCTGTAAATAACACCATGGAAATAGGCTTTTCACATATTCAAGAAGCATATAATGATCTAATTCATTTCTTTATTTATTCTGAAGTATGTGATATACGTGCATCCCAGCCTCTCTGTTATTATGGCTATTTTCCCAGGTAATTATTTACGTAAATTTGTGTATAATTGTGTTAACAGTTTTCATGTTTTTGATATTGGGAGAAGATCCCTTTGGTTCAGCATCAGAGTGCAAGTAAAGAAAGGATCTTCTGAATCTGTAAGAATTGAAATTCTGAACTGCGGCTTCTGACCGTTATAAATTGTATTCTCTTGTAGTAATATGTAAGCAATAATTGTCATGGTTACATATATTATGGCAATGTGTTGTTTTGAACCTTGATTATGCCAAGCACTTTCCAAAATTTGGTTATCTTTGCTAAATTAGCATTACACAGCAGGAGGTTATTGTTGGTCCAGAAAATAGAACAGTTGTTTCTAAAGACAGCTCCCTGAGAGTAAATTTAGTTGGCGAGTTTGCTGGTTATACAAGTCTTCCATCTTTGGAGAACTTCTACCTTTTGACTCCACGAAAGGTAATTGAAAATTTTAGATAAGAATATTTCCCTCATGTGAAGTTTCACTGTGATTCTAAATCTAAGATGTTCAACCACAAGTACTTGGTGATGACTTTTCCAGGTAGGTGGATGCTGTTGGAGAGAGTCCTGTTTACATTAGATGGTCTTGAATGTAATAAGATTGGAGTTGGTTATGAAGCTTTGAGGAGCCAGCCTAACTTTGTTCATCGCCACTTGACAGCTGCTTGGGCAATCAACTTTCCAAATTTTGGGAGGTAACACTAAAAAGTACTCCCTCCATTCCAAAAAAAAAAAACCCTAGTACGGGACTGTTTAGATTCATAGTGACAAAAGCACTTTGATTGACCGCCACCATCTCATCAAGATGAGGAGAGAGGTGGAAAGCCAGGATCTTAGAGAACAACTTGCCAAAACTGTGGATGAGCCTTATCGGACGAAAGTCCTTGCCTTTTACGGTCTCATCTTTCTTTGGCAAGAGGGAGGTGAGGGCATCGTTGGGGGAGGCAAAACCCTGGTTGTTCGCCAGAAAGAGGGCGTTAAGGGTAGCCAGGATTTCTGCCTTGATTACCAGCCAACAAGATTTGTAGAAATGGCCTATGAAACCATCGGGGCCGAGCACCTTATATGACGACAGCGCTTGATCACCACCCACACCTCATCCTCAAAGAAGTTGTTGTCCAGGCCAACAAGATCTGCCGGACGGAGACCAAGAGCGTGAAAGTCGAGATAAAGATATTGCTCGATGCATGTCCCCATGATGCCGCTAAAGTGAGTGGAGGCAAGCTCCTGCGGCTCGTCATGCGAGACGACCAATCGGTCATCATCACGAAGGCGCAAGATGTATTTCTTCCGCCGCCGGGCCCTAGCGTGCAAATGGAAGAACTTGGTGTTGGTGTCCCCCTCTTTTAGCCAGACAAGACGCGGATGCTTGCGTGCAATGGAACGCTCAAATGAAGCAAGCCCGAGACACTTCAGCTTAAGGTCATGCCGCAACCACGACTCCAAGGGAGAGGGGGGATGAGACTCTTGCGCGACCTCGAGTCGGAAGATAAGCTCCTTCGCCATCAAAAATTGTAGGCGGACACTGCCCACGAGCCGATCACTCCAACTCTGCAAGCGCTTAACCGTGTTAGAGAAACACCAAGCGATCACTGCTAGTGGGGGGAGATGGGCCGGTGGCTGTCACGTGTCCTGCACGACCTGAAGGAAATCATTGAACTTAGGCCATATCACCTCAAACCGAAAGCAATATGCTTTCGGCGAGGAAACACGGGAGGGAAGAAGTAAAGCACAGTGATCGGAGGCAACAGAGAAGGCTGCCTGGAGAAGGCAAGAAGGGAAAAACTCCTCACAATCCACGGAAAAGAAGACATGATCAAGTTTGACGAGCATGGGGGAAGCGCTCGTTGCTCCAAGTGAAGCGACGGCGGAGGTCCAACTTGTCAATCAGTTGGCAGAAGCGCCCCAACATGCAACGATTGAGATTCAGGTTGTTCTTGTCCTGAGCCTCTAGAATTAGGTTGAAATCGCCCGCGACAACCCATGGCCTCATGCGAGAAGAGCGTAATGACCAGAGCTCGTCAAGAAACCAAAGTTTCTCCACCTCCTCCTGTGGACCGTAGACTACGGAGAGCCACCAGGGGGTACTGTCAGAGTGGTGTCGAACCAACGCTGTTAGAGAGAAGTCAGCGCGGTGAATATCTGAGACAGACCAGATGACGGTCTGCCAAGCAAGCAACACACCCCACCCCGACCAATTGCAGGAAAAAAACAAATAGTCAAAGTTCAGGCCCATCATTTCCAAAATAAATTGAGGCGAGATTATATCCATTTTGGTCTCCTCTAGACAGAGCAGAGAGACACGCTCATCAAGGGCTACATCACGACGGGCGTGTGAGTTCAGACCCCACATGTTCCACACCAAAACATTCTCGTTGCATGATCCCATAAAGAAGGAACCACACAGAGAGAGAGAGGGAGAGGGGTGATCAGCCACAGGCGGACAATATCTCGGTAGCCTACGCCGAAGGCCGGGAGCTGGAGAAGAGCGAAGACAGGGTGATGACATGATCCTGAGAGAGGGGCTATGTGAAGAGGCTGTTGTAAGCGGTAAACGCCTCGGCTGAGATAGGACCCTCCTCCAACACCAACCGAAGCTTGCACATCAGGTTGCGCTGCACACGCGAGACCATGTGACTCGGTCTGGTGAGCACGAGCTTGGCCGCAATCCTCTTGCTACGGTTCGATGCTACCCCCACGGCTGCTACGCAGCGCGGGGGCAATGGGAGCAACGCTAGAGGCAACAGCTTGGAGCAGCTGGCGAGGAAGGTACACATCGCGACGTTCTCCACGACTGAGGGCGGGAGCAAGTGTGCCATCGGCTAGCCATCGAGGTCGAGGACGACCACTAGCACGTCGAATAGGACCCTGTACCCTGCGGGCGAGGAAGAGAGGTTGGTCGGTAGAGGTCCCGGTTGTAGGGGTAAAGCCGACGACCATAGTGGCGGGTTGCTGTTACCGACCAGAGGAGCACGCCCAGAGCCGTAGGTACCCGTAGCAAACTGAGGCGGCCGGTGTCGAGGGGCGTCCGCCGCCTTGACGGCGCCGCTGGCCAATGAGGAGGAGGAGGAGGAAAGGACTAGGGCCAGGGACACAGGTGTCGCACCATCGCCCATAAATGAGTCTGTTGTACGGCATCGCGCCATCGCCGTCGGCCGACGGGAAGGGGAAAATCGGAGACATCAGGTAGGCGAAAGCCGAAGGTGCCAGAGCTGGAGGCATCGGGGAAGCGCTTTCTGGTGGCCCGCCACCCGTCGCAGATGCCTCAGTACCGTCGGCTAACGGGTAGGGGACTTATGGCCCACCGCCCGTCATCGAAGCCACGTCGTGCCGACAAACGCCGCTGGATGTGAAAGTGTCGTCGAATGGAGGCGATGGTGAGAGAGCGGCAGCAGCCGGGTGGACACGCGACGGCGACCGGGATGGCGAGGCCGGCAGAGCGTTGGTGACTATTCTGACGACCCAAGCTTCGTCGACTCCTTCGACGACGTTCATGTATCTTATTAAAATATTTTGTATTCCGAGCTCGGCCGGTAAGTGTTGGCAGCTATCTTATTAAAATATTTTGTGCAAATATAAAATATTAAATGTACTTTTAATAACATGATCTATATTTTTTATATTTGCACAAAATATTTTAATAAGATACATGATCAAACGTTTCCAACGACCAACTTTTGAACTGGTAGACCAACAGGCAGGGAATGAAATAAGAGAAGTATACCAGGTAGGATGTAGAGCTATCGACAGCAATGGACATTAATTGTTAGCAGGTCAATTAGCTACCCAATACTCCCTTCATTTTCAAATATAAGTTCTCCGTCTCCAAATAAAAGCCAATCTAGGCCTCATTCATTTCTGATTAAGATATAATTTATATCAATTTAATTTTCGTTAGCATTTTTTTAAACCACTAAACCATATGTTTCATGTGAAAACTTTCTATCAAATACATCAAAATTTCAAAGTTTATATAATTAAATTTAATTAATCCTGCGTTAATAGATTTTTTTTGCTTTTGTGTCTTAATTGTATCTTTATCTTTATTTTTATTAGAAATGAAAGGGGCTTAGGTTGAGAGATTAAGGATTATGAAAAGATTATGATGTTCAGGGTTCAAGGATAAATCGGAAAGAAAATTTGAATAGCGACTGATTAATTGGATAAGATATATTCAACGCTTCTTCCCGACTTACCCCTGAACACCAACCACTTAGGTTAGGTTAGGTTGAGATTCACTTTTTGACTTATCCCTGAACATCAATCAGGTTGAGATTCACCATTTGTCAATAGTTTGGTTAGTAATAATGTACAGCTATATTATTTATCGATGCAGTGACTAAAATATTAATATATTTTCTCTTCTTAAAAAAATGGTGCCTGGTGAGTGAAAAGTGGTTGATGTTTAGGGGTAAGTCGGGAAGAAAATTTGAATAGTGACTGATGAATCGGATAATATATATTCAACATTTTTTATATTTAAGGATAAATTTTGAATGCATCTATCTTTTATATTTTATATACAAATAGAGTATAAATGTAGTTTAAATTGTAACTATCCCTTTATCTCAATTGCAAATCTTTCTTTATAACTAACCATCTGACTTTCATATATTCTACTCTACATGTTTTCCTCAAAAAATTATTCCATTTTAACAGGATTATTACCTCCGTTTCTAGATAAATTTATTTTTTATTAATCTCATACATATCAATAAAATAATTAAAACACATCTATTTTATTAAATCTTAATATAATTATTTTTTATTTTACTAGATGAGACACGTTTTATTTTAATGAATCGAAGGTTTACATTTATTGAATTATGACGTGTCTTTGTTATTATATTTTGTCACGAAAGAATATAAGAGTTTGTTCGTTTAGCAGCTTGATTAAGCTGGCCGATCGGCTAGTTATTATTATCATGACTAACAAAAATGCTCGTGCGTTGCAACGGGACGACAACGCAGAAAAAGAAGCAGGCGGCGAAGTGGGAGCTCCGAGCAGCTATAGGAGGGAAAGGCGCAGATTGGAACTACGGGTTAATTTTATAAACACTCAAAGGGTTTTTGCAAAATAATTAGATGAACAAAATTAATTTTGGATAGAAATATTACTTTTTATTTTTATATAGACAGTTATAGACAATTATTTTTATTATAGAACGGAGGAAAGTGGAATTGTGGATTGCCATGCCCAAAGGTCGGTTTTGTTCTCGTGAAATCGACGACCGCTGGCGCTGAGACGGTGAGAATGACGCGGGCAGAGACACCCGTACAAACCGAGTCATCGCTGGGCTGCTCACTGCTTTGCCACAAACACAAACACAAACAGATCGATCGCTGCTTCTCTCTCTCCTCTCTCCTCTCTCCTATCCTCTTTCCCCCTCTCCTCCCCCGCTGCGTCGTCGCCTCCAAGCCCCAACCCAACCAACCATGGCGAGGCCGCCGCAGGAGGCGATCGACACCTTCGTCAGCATCACCGGGGCCGACGAGGCCGTCGCCGTCCGCAAGCTCGAGGTGCGTGCATACAGAAGCGTCCCCCTCCTTTCCCCATCTCTCCCTGTATCAGATGGCGCCCCCCTAAAATCTCGTGTGGTAAATCGCGTGCGCGCTCGTGTGGGGGCGGATTTGGGCGAGTCGGGATGAGGCTCGGAGCTAGCTAGGTTTCTAATTCCTCCTCCGGGCGGGGGTTCATGCGGCGGGGCGCGATGGGGGGTTGAGGTGGTGGTTTGGTGGGCGCCCGATTTGTTTTACTTGCCGTGAACTCGTGATGAATCTGTGAAGTCGCTTTACGGAATTGAATTACTGGGAACAAATCTCGTGGCGTAGCTCTGTCTGATTGCGAGCTTATCACGCTCTGACGGTTTTGGTCACGGAATCTCTGATTGATTTGGCATTGATACCGTATCCCTGTTAGATTTGTAGTTCCAGTTTGAGATGACTTTCTCACGCGCATTCAAGTTGGCTTGTAGAGTTTGTGTGAAATTCTCATGATTGCTCATCTAGAGTGTTCAACAACTGAACTTAGGTAGGTAGGTTTTCGCAAGCGTCAATTCATGGTTTGTCCATAGCCCCTACCATTCGGTGTGCTGGATTACTAGATCTGATATTTGGTGGTTTGATTTTAACTTGGAACACAAAAACACAGTTGGGTATAGTGCTAACTGGAGTACCTTCGAATGGCCATACGCCCCTCACCTTAATTTAGCTATCCTTGTCCCTGTCTCTTCTGCTTTTCTTATCTTCTCTCTAGCATGACCTATCCTGGGCTTAGTTGTGTGCAGGAGGAAAGGAAAAAAAGTGAGCTTAGTGCAAATTCCTCTGTCTGGTACATGCTCTAGTGTATTATTCCCTCCATTCCCAATTGAGTGCACCAAGACCAAGGAATGCCAATAACTCTCCCGTACTATATTTACTCCGGTAACAAACTCGATGCATGCACCATCTGCGCTACTTCGTAGCTAATAACAAAACAAGACATTACATGTTGGTTGTAAAGGGTTGTGTGCATGGATATATGCACCAATGTCCATTTACTCCCATGCATAGATAACAAATAGACTTAGGGAATGAATACTAATATGATGATCATTTGGGAATAACCTCAAAAAAATATATGATGATCAATTAGGAATTGAGGGAGTACCTCTGAACTGATTGTTAACTGTAACAATATTTTTCCTTTGGGTTTATCTATCTTCATCTAGTTATATGGCTTACCTCATCAATGTAACTCAGGAACATGGTGGCGACCTTAACACGGCAATCAATGCACATTTCAATGAAGGAGACAGCACAGTGTACACATTTACTATTTTCCATCCAACTTTATTTAAATATAAGATTGCTTTCCAGATGCCCACACTGTACTGCTAGAACTGATGAATGAGATGCTGGTGTTCTACAGGAACAGAGTCAGTCAAAACAATATACCTGCGAGTCATGGTGATATGATGGACCTGGATGAACCACTTGATAATGCATTTAGAAGATCTTTATTCCCTGAAACTTTGCGTGACCCTTTTGCACTGATGGACCCAAACTTTCAGCAAAATTATTTTGACAGAGTTGGTTCCACAGATGCTTTCGGTCATAGCCCACATGTTTCACACCCTAGAGAGGTGCGAGAGATACCTATTGAAGTTAAGGATAGCAACCCTCAAACAAGCACTTCTGGTCAGGCTCCTATTATCGAGGATGTCACTGGGCATGAAGCTTCATATGGTCCTGAAGTTCGTGGGGCTATTGTAATTGATGATGATGATGATGAGCAGCCATCTGCCCCTTCTCTTCATGCTAATATTGATAGCTCATTGCAGCCGAACCCTTCTATTCCAACTGCACCTCCATTGGTTCATGTTACTGACTATGACAATGATATAGAAGAGGAAATGATCCAGGCAGCAATTGAAGCTTCAAAAAAGGATGCTGAGGCAATGACAATTGTAAGCTTGCACATCCCCATCTCCTTTCCTTTAGTCTGCCATGTGTTCTTTTCTCCCATATGAAAATGTGAAATGATTAGAATGAGCTTGGCTGATCCTTCATTCGCAAGTGTATTAATTTTCCTCAACCATGCTTTTGTTAAACTTCACTTTCATGTGCCTTATCTACTTGTTTCACAAATGTTAGACAGCAGAGCAAGGAATAGCACAGCCGCCAGAGGGAATAAACATTAGAGAACATTCTTTTGATGAAGAGGACAAGGGAACTGCAAGCAGAACAGCTGGAAGGTGAATATTAATTTTTACTAACAGGCTCTTTAATCCTCTTGCTACACAGCACTTGATCCCTTATACATGTCCTTTCTTTTCGGAGGCAAGGATTAGCTACAGAAAAGGGTGGATCTTCTAGGCAACCAATAGATGAAGATAGCCTCCAAGAGGAGACTGAAGATGTAGAAGAGCAGCCATTAGTTAGACGTCGTTCTAGACGCATCCCTTCTGGAAACACTGAGTTGGCACAACCTGTGTACACGGTCGATAGCCCTCCCTCAAGTTCTCAGCCTCAAGGAAATTTGAATGATCGCCAGAATAATGGAGATGAATTTCCATCAGAGGTATTCTTTTCTGTAATACTAATCTTCACCCTAAGGTTAAACTCTGTGTTATTCACTGCTTGCATTCTTCCTTTGGAAAAGTGGGGTGGCATTTCTTCTGAGGAGCATGATGAAGCTGTTATGCTTGAGGCTGCAATGTTTGGTGGAATTCCAGAAGGACCCACATATCCGTTCTCAATGCCATCTCATAGAAGCCCAAGTCTTTATCCCGTGTAGAGCATGCTCCATCACCAGCATTAACTGAACAGCGGTTGTTACGGGAGCAGCAGGTTTGATCTTTAGTTTGACCTATTTGTTGGTATATTCAATGAATTATCATGACTGTTAATTTGATTTACAGGACGATGAATACCTTGCATCACTCCAAGCTGATCAAGAAAAAGAGTTGAAGGCCCTACAGGAGGCCGAGCTTCGTCTCCTGGAAGAAACTGCTGCAAGAGAAGCTGCCCTTGAAAAACAGAAGCAAGAGGAAGAGGAAAGGCGTAAAAAACAACTGGAGGAAGAGGTACCCTTTTGTTAAAAACAATTATGGAATTAATTGATCATCGACAACAGTCTTTTCAATACTTGAATGCTAGGTATTTTGATCATAAGTTCACATTTTGAGCATATGAAACTTGGTGCTTTGGTGATCTGGTCTATTTATGTTACAAAGGGTTCTATTTTGAGGCTTAGCTGCTGGTTGATATACTTGATGAAACTCTGCATAAACTCTAGATGGATACTCCTTAGCATTAAGGAATCTTCTGTCCTGACATTTTTGTATTGTTTTATTGATATTTATTATTTTCTATATTTTGTTTACAAGCAATTTGCTAAAGCAGTATCAAGTTCTTAGAAAGCTATTTGATAGCCTGATGCTTTCTCTCTGCAGTTCCATTGAAGATTTCTCCATGGTTTCCTTAGTTCATATTGCTTGTATTATGCACCATTGGTAATGTGTGTGATGTGGTTCCTGATGTTTTATGCAAACAGGAGCTAGAGTCCAATCTTGCATCCAAACAAGCATCCTTGCCGTCGGAGCCAGCTGCAGACGAGGAAGGTGCTGTCACACTTGTAGTCCGCATGCCTGATGGTAGTCGACAGGGGCGTCGCTTTCTGAAATCTGATAAACTTCAGGTAAGCTTATTTTCTGTCCTTCCTTTTTATGTTGATAACCACTAATGCATGCTTTTATCTTGCTGTTTCTCTTGCAGTTCCTTTTTGATTTCTTAGATATTGGCAGGACTTATAAGCCAGGAACCTACAGACTGGTAATTCACTACTGTTATTTCTTATTTGAAGGTCACCGCCTTTATTTGATATATATTTGATATCTGTTCTCCCAGAGGAGTGAATTCTACTGACACAAATGAGCTCAATCTAGTTGTGGATGTGAGAATGATGAGTTTATAGTTTGGCTTCTAAAGTATAGGGAGATTCATTTCAGAGTACATTAAAGTGTTCTTTGCTGCTCCTTCGCTGACTTTTCTGGTGGTCTATTCTAATAGTATGTGCAATTTCGATCTTGTTAGTGGAAGGGCTTCCACTAAATCAAAGCTTTTATAAACTAATAGGCTACTATGCCATGCATGGAAAACTATTTCCACACTGTAGCGGCTAAAATTTGGTTTGAGTGGGCATTTCCTTTTTCACTGTCGTTAAAATTGTGAAACTGTTAGAAATTGTGTAGTCTGACTAAGTGATACATGTTCCATTCTGTGACGTGCAGGTAAGGTCGTACCCAAGGCGTGCTTTTACCACTGGTGAGGGCGATATGTCATTTAGTGATCTTGGCCTAACAAGCAAGCAGGAAGCCTTATTTCTAGAAAAGATTACAGAATAGTGAAGAAAGATTTAGTCATGGTTAGGGACGCCCTCAGAAAGTTGTGTTTTTACATTCTTTTATACTTGCATCTTGCTTTTGTTAGTAAAAATAGTACAACTGGTTTATGGTTCCGTCGAGAGTCCTCTTCTGCGGTGTGAAATGGCGGCGATGCCGTGATGGTGATACTTTGCTCCTTTTGAGTTCGATGTTAATGTCAGGGTAAACCATAAACAGCATGAAGCCAGGATATTTATAGGATGATGATACATTTAGTTAAAAACCATATGACATTGTTCATTTCAAAGAGTGACTGCCAGCTTCATTATTGCTATGTATACTGCCGATTGTTCTCTATTTCTTTTAGTTTGAACAAACGGGGAAAGAATGGATACTCTAGTTTGTGCGAATTCCTAATTTTGCAAGTGTTTTTAGTGGCAAAGGAATTCTTTTAACTAGAAGCTCAAGAAGGTTCATCTTTCTGATTGAGCACCGCATGTCCGCATCCTGACCCTTTGGTGGTATTAATGGTTTTTACCAAATATGTCAAATTTATTCTTTCAAATATGATATTCTCAAAAAAAATAACATTTGAAATTTTACTCGGAATCTGCTTTTGTCCCAGGTCGAAACTCAAACCTCGAAATTTGGTGGTTTCGACCGGTTTTCGTACAAAACGTGAACCAAGATACCGCAGAGTTAGATTAATTTGTGATTCACCGAACGATCAAGAAGGAAGAAGACAGCATCTGATCAACAAGTTACCCAGCTGCCAGGAGATCCAGACGAAACGAAAACGAGGACGCGACACGACACGGCACGCACGGCGTGCATGCGACACACAGAAGCCAACGAGACTACTATTACTACTGCTACGTATACTCCCATCCATAGCTGCAGGGATCCGGATCGCTTGATGACTTGTTGCCATCAAACATCTTATTCAATCTTCTCATCCTCGAACGAACGCTACTACCTTGGCACACCATCTCCATCACTCTGCAACGATCATTTCATCAGTTAGTTGATTGATAATGGGTTAGGTTAGTCCACAAAAACACAATAATCAATAGCAATCTAGTAACAGCAAATCGATCTATTCGTTTTCTTACGGCAGGTGACGCGCGGGAGGCCGCACTTGGCGGGGAGGCTGTTGATGATGTCGAGCGTGCCGCAGGCGCAGTCGCGCGACACGGCGCCCAGCGCCGAGCAGCACTCCGCCGCGGGCGCCGGCAGCGGCTGCCCCGGAGCCGGCGGCACGCTGAAGCGCGCACACGGCGCCAGCTGGGCGAGCTGCGCCGCGCAGCTCGGCTGCTGCGCCTCCGCCCCTCGCATCATCATCATCGTCCCCGCCACCAACACCACCAGCAGCGCCAGCGTCGGGAGCATCCTCGTAACCGCCATAGCCGTGTGTGCGTGTCCTCGCCGCTGTTCTTCCGCCGACGTGTTCTCGCTCGTCGTCGACGCCTGCACGGGGTGTGTGTGTTTGTGTGTCTTGGTGGTGGCGATACGCGACGCGAGCTCGATTTTATAGGCTGGGAGGGAGGGAGGGAGGGAGGGAGGGAAGAGCGCGCGGCGAGGCCCGTGTTGCTCACCTACGCCGCGCGCATGCGGCGGACGCGCGGGTGCTAAGCTGAGCTGACCGGTCATCGCCGCGCCGGCGGGGAGGAGGAGGGCGCAAGCGTGTGAGCCACCGAACACGCGCGCGCGCGGCGCGAACTCCATCGCGTCGCGGAGAGGAAATTTTAGCATTTTTAATTTTATTTTTAAAAAAATTTACAAAAATAATTTTAGGTTTGAAAAAATGCATTTCTAGTCGCTCTCGTGACGTGACGACGACCGTTGGGCGTCGTCCGCCGCCAGCTGGAATTTTAAAAAAACTCTTTTGCTACCCTCGGCAAGGGTTTTTTTGACTGTAGCAACAAAGGGCCACCCGCAAAAGGGCGGCCACCCGACTTTTAAGGCCCTCTTGTCGCCCTTGCAAAGGATGATTTTTAACAAATCTCGCCCTCTTTAAGAGCGTTTTTTGGCCACCACACCATAAAAGCCAAGTCCTCCGCGGAGGTCCTTATTTGTGGCGCTCGAGAGTCCAGAAAAAAAAGAGAGAGGGGTGAGGAAGAGGAAGGAGAGCGACGAAGCCCTGTCGGATTGCGAACTCTATCCCAGATAATATGTGAATAGTTTGTGTACAATATTAGGGAAAATGCAATTTTTTAATATGTGAATAGTTATTTAATATTTATATGTAGATTTATAAAACAGGGCGTGATTTAATTCAGGGAGTTTAAACTAGATGATTTAATTTAGATCAAATATACGTAGAATATATTTTGATCTATGTGTATATTATTTGAATAGATGTTTAGCACTATGATATAGATGTTAAAATGAGGGCATGATTTATTTTAGTCAATGTGAACTAGGACAAACCGATTTGGATAATCATGCGTAGAATTTTGTTAATAATCTAAATATATGTAAATATATGTGTAGCATTTAGTTCTTGATTTATAAAATACGACATGATTTATTTTAGAAAATTTGTTAGATTTGAATGAACATATGTAGAAAAGATGTACGATTGGCGGTAGATCTACATGAAAAAACCGATTCGGTACATTTTTAGATGTAGAACAGAGAACATATTGTTAAAGAATTTAACTTAGGCACAGAATCATCTAGGCATCATATTCGTAGTATGGAATAAACTTAGTTTCAATATGTTTGTCAGGCACAATGGTAAGTAATGTCATATTTGAAATCGAAGGGCATCGATAGGCCAGCCGATAAAAAAATTGAGTCAGTCTATAGTTGGTTGCTACGTGGATTTAAAGTGGATATAAGAGTTAACACAATGTCTCTATCCGTTGTAGTAAGTCGTGCAACAGAAGAATATTATTGAGAACTTATGCCTATAGATAACACTGAGTCATGGAGACGTTATATGGACATGGCATTTGAAAGGTCCTGGCCTCTTGTTATTTTTGTGGCATTGCACGAAATCGATAGCAGTAATACAGTGCAAACTGGGTATGGTGAAGGTCCTAGCAATATCGTGGAGAATGTTGAACCATCGATGCGAACGGGGGGTAATGAAGCAAGCTTGGAGGAGACGATTGGCGTGGCGGACGAGGGGAAGAGAATCGAAGCAATTGTTGAAGAAATGGAGAGGAGGATTCTGAAAATGAGCAGGCGGAGGGCGATGAATCATCGGACGAGGAAGAAGATGTTTTGCACGTGGATTGGACAAAAGCTGATTTCTCTCAACTTGTTATCTCATAGGGGCAGTAGGTATCATTTGAATACAAGGATAACGAGATAATCCAGGATGCTAGGTATGCTCATAAGAAAGACATGAAAGAGACGGTGAAGCATTGGGCGGTCTCCTTGCATAGAGAATTTAGGGTGGTGAAATCTATGAACTATGTGTATAATGTGAAGTGCATGAAGGATGATTGTCCGTGGCGCGTTCATGCATATAAGGGAAAATTGATTGACTATTGGAAAGTGAGCATTGTTGGTGAGCACACATGTTTGTTGCCGAGGATAGATAAGTACCACCGCAACATCACCTTAGCGTTTGTTGTAGGTGAGATGTACAGTGATGTTGTTAGTAACACAGACTTTGAACTGGGCTCCATTATTAGGCGCATTGAAAACAAATTCAAGTATACTATAAGCTATTCCAAGGCCTAGAGGACAAAACAAAAGATATTAGAGATGAGGTATGGCATATTTGAAGCATCCTATGACAATTTGCCTCGTCTTTTAGCCACCATTGCTCAGAGAAACCCCAATACCTACTACGACATTCAGACATTTCCGTCATCTACTGAACCGAGTAAGAGCGTGCTCCAAAGAGCCTTTTTCTTGCTTGGTGCTTGCATCAACGCATTTGTGCACTGTCGCCTTGTGTTGTGCATAGATGGAACCTTTCTGACAGGAAAATACAGAGGTCAGATACTGACGACGATTGGAGCAGATGGGAACAACCAGGTGTTACCTATGACGTTTGCATTTGTCAAGAGTGAGAACACCTAAAGCTGGTATTGGTTCTTGGAGAGAGTTCGCTGCCAAGTCGTGCGTATGAGGCCCAATGCTTGTCTCATTCATGATCGTCATGTGGGCATGCTGAAGGCAATTGACTACCTATAGAATAGTTGGCCGAAGAGGGGACTTCCAGCTAGGTAGCATAATGTTCGGAGTAGATGGTGCATGCGTCATATGGGAGTCAATTTTTACAAGCAATTCAAAAACAAGCACCTGATAGATCTCTTCAAGAGGCTATGTGGTCAGAATCAAAGAGAAAAAATTCAATGAGTTGTGGAGAAGATTCGATGAGCTGACAACAAGGCAAACCGATAAGCAATCTCGTCAGCCACATGATGGCGAGCCTGCAGTATCTCTTGGTTCATTGCATGATGACCCGCCAGCAACGATAAGGAGGTCCGCAACATCAATACGTAATTTCTCCCACTTGATAGAGAATGAACCGAAAGAAAAGTGGTCTCTGTTGTATGACACTGATGGGGCTCGATATGGTATAATGACAACCAACCTGGCCGAGGTGTACAACTAGGTGATGCGAGGAGTGCGAGAGCTCCCATTGGTCGGTATTGTGGACTTTATCCTTCATGGCACTCATGCATACTTTAGGGACAGATTCAAGAAAATTGCCCCTTTGATGACTGATAACAAAATTGTATTTGGGAATGTGGTGACAAAGTATATGCAAGACAAAATTTTAAAGACTATGAAGCACAGAGTAATTCCCCAAGGTACCCAAGTTCATATATACGAGATCATGTGTGTCGACAGGAGAAGGCGCGACATCAACCGCGTGCAAGCTATGCAGGAATGTGTGCTTCATGTGGAGGGCAGTTGCAGTTGCAGCTGCATGATGCCCAAGCTTAGACATCTGCCTTGCTCACACGTACTTGCAGCAGTTGGGGATTGCGACATAGTTCCCGATATCTATGTGTCGCCATACTACAGGAAAGAAGCAATTTTTCATACATGGAAGGAGGAGATATATGGGTTTGGGATATCTGGATCATACATAACAATGAGGCCACACATGTTCTACATTGCAGATCCGTCGAAGTTAAGGGTGAAAAGGGGATGGCGTCAGTCGAAACGCATCAGAAACGACATGGACGAGTCGGAGGCCGGGGGAAGGACTCTACAGTGCAACAAATGCGATGAGTGTGGGCATATGTACAAGAAATGCCCCAAGAATTCAGAAGCTCCAACCGTCGTAGGTGCGGGTCTATCCGGACAGGCCACCGATGGCAGCCGTCCATCAGGAGAAGGAACAATAACGAGGCGACCACGTCCTAGACGTTCTCATGCGGCGACTACGTCGTCGCCGGCGATGCAATGGCTTGATTATTTTTGTGCTCCTTTCACTCTAGTGGTGATCCGATAGTTGTAATATTTATAATGTTGTTGGCATATGTCGTGCGTGTAATATTTATCATTGCGAGACATGAACTATTTTAATGTTGTTGAGATATTTGTAAATTTTGTTTGGCACTTTGAATGTCGCTGTTCAATATTCTTACTGTTGAGATATAATGGACAATTCATGTCATGTTTTCATATTATTTTGTTTTTTCTTATCAATTGCTAACTAATAAACTTAAGTATGCAGGTATGGCGGACAATACACCAACTCTCCTCAGCAGGTTAGTGGACAAGGAGCATAGGTCGTACTTGTCAGCGGTGCAGGGTGCGCAGCTTACCACCTTTCGTCCACGCCAGTCGCGCGAATTGTTGCATGTCGATCCGCGACACATCCCGTGGTACGATCAAACTCATTTCATTTATGACAATTTTTGGGTTCACTACACTTATTTGATACTAATGTTAGACTTGATGGTATGCAGGTTGCGTGAGACAGGCCTAATCGCGATATGCAGGCTTATTGAGGCGCGGGCGGACAAGCACGACCCGGCGAAGCGGTGGGATGCGGACCGCTCCCTGCTAGCTGCTTTGGTAGATCGGTGGCGGCCGAAGACGCACATCTTCCATCTACCATGCGGGGAGATGACACTGACGCTGCAGGATGTCACGTACCTGCTAGGGCTACCACTGGCCGGAGATGCTGTTGGCCCTGTGGATGGTCTTGGTGGATGGAGGGAGGACATCACTCAGCGACTCGCTCCAGTGATGAGGATGCCGGGGATCCCAGCTGTTCAACCGCTAAACATGTACACCACCATCGGGCCTACGAAGGCTTAGCTCCTGCAGTTCACAGTAAGTTCACTTGTACATTTCGTTATTTTGCAGAAAACTTATGAGTGTTAACGTCATAAGCTTCTGTTGTAGGCCGACAGGCTCCACCCCGACGCCGACGAGTACTCGTTGAGACGCTCGTTTGAGGCCTACCTACTCTGGATCTTCGGCTGGGTGATGTTCACCAGCTCGATAGGCCACGTAGTAGACAAGGGCCTGATCCACTATGCCCGAGCGATAGCGGATGCGGACATAGGCTTCGTGCCACAGTGGAGCTAGGGTTCAGCAGTACTCGCAGCCACTTATCGTGCGCTATGTGACTCGTGCTGCAAGACGGATCCTGGAGCGATCTTCGTGGGCTGCCCTCTGCTGATACAGCTTTGGGCAGCGGAGCGGTTCGTGATCGGTCGACCGATCGTCGACACCACTACTTACGGTTCAGCACCCACAGACAAGAACCCAGCCGACGGCCTAATGATGGGCACGTACTGGTGTCGCCGCAATGTAAGTAAAAATTGTTTTCATTTCAAAATAGGAAATTTTGTTCAACTTAACTTCTAACGACTTCGTTATGTCATTTTCATAGCCGTTACGCCCACGTCCAGGTCAGACGGAGCTACCCGGACTTCGTATTCGAGTTCGACCGTCTGTAGCCTTCGGACGTAGTCTGGGAGCCGTACACGTAGCAGGCGGTCGCCGCTAGAGCGCCTCTAGGCCTCTCTTCGTTGTGCACGCGCGACTCGCCATACTGGTTGACGGTGGTCCCGACGGTGTTCGACATATGCATCGAGCCTCACTGCCCATACCGAGTTATGAGGTAGTTCGGACTGCATCTGGGATTTCCAGTAGACATACCGATTCCCGTCCCCCCCAAGACCACCAGTGAGTACTTCTCTTTCAACTTTACTACTATTGGGTCGAATGCTTTGCAATGATCAGTAGCTTAAATTGTCTACGCGGCTTGACTCGATGGGACAGCAGGCAGGGACCCTATGGGAACCATGGATGGCTCTGTACGTGGCGGACTAGTTGATAGCCACAGAGGAGGTGATTGCCGAGCTCTTCCCCCACTCGGAGGAGAACTACACTGCTTACCTTCGGTGGTACCTACCACGGATGCGTACCCGCATGACCTTCACACCGGACACTCCACAGCAGCACCAGGCAGGCGTCACGGACACCTACCCTGCGCACCGAGACCAGGACTACTTCAGGGGGTACGTCATTCTTTCTTGGACTTAAAACCTTCGTAATACGATTTTGATATATATTTGAGTGACGAACCTAATTCATTTTGATTTTCGTAGGCCGATGCCGCACGGGCCATGAATGCCGACATCAACGCGGTGATGCTGAGGTTGGACGCAGGTCTGCACCTGAAAGGAGTGGAGCAGAGGTTGACGTTCGAGCGGATGCAGACGAAGATGCGTTCTATCTTGCATGTCTTCTCCTGCCGTTCGGCCATGGACGCGATACCTCCGCCGGCTGTTGCAAATCCCCGTCCACGTGGCACGACACCAGGATCGACAGCACACGGTGCTGGTGCCTCCACAGGTTAGTTCCGTTCATTTTCAGTGGCAACCCTCCACCGTGATATAACAAACCGAATGCCTCTAGGTCCGACGTTGCCGACTGGAGATATGGCTGGCGTGAGTGGATCATCAATCCCTCGGACTTTCACGACTCGGCCGAGCACTACGGGCTTTCTTGTAGTGAGCGGTTCCTCCATTCCTCGTCCGTTCAGTCAGCCACGAGGTGAGCAAGCGTCGGCCGACGAGTACTACAAACTTACTAGGTTTAATGACTGATGCTTCATATTGCTTACATCCAGGAGGATTCTACTCGACGAGAATTTTCCACTCGGGGACATCATCGTCGTAGGCGGGCGGGTCCGGTGCAGGCGACGTGGGGGAGGAGGGTCATGTACGGGCGATGACTTCGACGACCTGGAGGACCCAGATCAGGACGTTATCGGTGCCTCTCAGCTTGGTGGAGCACCACTACCACAGAGCCAGGAGCAGCCACAGGAGACACCCGCACGGATGTCCGTGTTGGTCATGTCGTGCCCCTTGACTGGCTGACGTACTCTCAGTGGCATGTTAGGGCACAGGCTAGGAGGGCTAGGGGTAAGAGGCCTCGCCTGTAGGTTATGTGTGCTACATTTTGTAATAATGACACTTATTTACTTTGTGTTCGCTATTTGTATATAACTCTGTCCGTTCGTCACACTCATATGTCACGAGAACCATCCATGTCGTTCACTACAGGATACTCATAGAAACGACAAAAAATCTTTCGGCGTGCGACAGACGTGTACGATCCGTCGCTATCAGCTTTTGCTCCGTGACAAACCTACACAATACATCGTTGTCACCTTTCGGCGCGTGAAGGCATCCCCACTCAGCTTGTGCGGATGCTTTTCCCCTCCACTATATATTACTTTGATCCGAATACGAGCTCTTCATATCTTCCTTCTGTTTCCTACACTTCCACGTACAATGGATCATCCATTCGCTAAGCGTCTCGACTGGCGACTCCATCTGTTGGGTGGTTTGATTCCACTATGGTGTGACCGTCCGTTATGCCATTGTGGGGATGCCTACATACTTATGTCGTCCCTCACCACAGAAACCCGGGGAGGCGATTCTTCCAATGCGCCAACATGGATCGGGTATGTCTTATCTGTAATGCTTTCTACTACAAAATCTTAACACAGAAAACACTAATTTTATCGTACATCATGTTAACACGTTACACAGGCATATCGTCGGGTCTGCAACTTCGTTGAGTGGATAGATATGGAAAACCCACGAACCGATGGAACACAGTCCTACCCACTAAGCGAAACAAGGTCAAACTACCTTCGGCAGAAGGATGAGTACCAACGTCGAGTTAGTGCTGAAGCTTTGGATTGGCTTATGGATCAACTCGCATTACCCACATGGCGGGAACGTCCAGAATGCCATTGTGGTCTCCGTTGCCAGGTGGTAAGGTCCATTAGACATGCAACTAGAGGACAAAGATGCTTTGTGTGTCTCGAGATTGTGGATGACGATTTTGTCATGAGTATCATTTTTTCTTGGTTAATCTATTCGTTTGTTCCACTTTCTAACCCCAAACATCACAAATGTACAACCAGGAAGATGTACGTCAGTGTCTATTCGAAGAGTGGATCAATATGGTTAGACCAGCTTCGATCGGTCCAACGGTAATGCAACCTGAGTCGACCGAACAATTCATTCTGGCATGGATGAAGTACGAACATCGAGTCGAAATCGCAAGCTTAGATTGGAGGAACAACCCACTAGGTTTCCCTAAATGGTCGGAGCTTCCCAGGTGCGGTTGTTAGGGATCGTTGCAAGATGGCTACCTCCTTTGAACCACGAACATATGGCCGAAGATATTTCATTTGCCCTAACTTAGACAACGACTTCGTTGTACGTCTTTCGTTTTATCAATCCCGCTAACGTCTTTAGTCTAGTGGCACTCTAACTGATTACATGTGTTTCTTTACCAGGGCATTCAAAGGAGGTACGGATTCACTATGTGGATCGATAATGTTATTCTCCAATATAATGGCCTAAAAGTATCTGAATACGAAATATAAAAGGAGTACAACGTCGAAAAGGAAAGAGAAAACTGAAGACAAACTAAAACGCCGTAGAAAGGTTCCGTAGGAAAGCCGAGCCTCGACTCGTCGGGTCCTATTAAGTTGTATCATGTATGCATGACATATGTTCCGTGGTTTAATTACGTGCAATAATTATTATGAAACATATGTCATGTATTGTATCATCCATATATGATGAGTTATGCAACAATGTGGCACACAGCTGCTTAACAATTGCTTCTAAGTTAACTTGGTTAAAATGATATGTTATGATCACAGGTAATGCAAACAACATACATACGATAAATTGTAAATGACTGTGTATAGTGCTGAGCTACGAGGCAAACTCTGAGTTATGTAGCTATTGTTGCCCAATTTAGAATATTACTTAACTCGGACAAAACCTGTTAAATATTATACATGTTCTTCTCTACTTTAATTCAAAATTACATGGCCAAACTTCCTTTAGATTTGCAAAAATACAAATTATGGATGAATTGTGAGGAAAAAGCGATCCGTAGAGGCCAACTAGGGTTAGGGTTTACTGGAAGGCCATCCAGGATAAAATCGCCCTTGCAAGAGGACGGTAAGGGGCCGCCGCAAAGCCGGGCGGCCGCCCTTTGCAGGCGGCCCCCTGCAGCTACAAATCAAAAAACACCTTGCCGAGGCGACAAAGGGTTTTTTTTCAAAATTCCAACACCTGGCAGACGACTCCCAATGATCGTCTGCCACGTCAGCAAAAACGCTCTATGGGAGGGCGATTTTTAAATCTCGTCCTCCCAAAGGACGAGAGGCGACTAAAAATGTAATTTTTCGAAACCTAAAATTATTTTTTTAATCTTTAAAAAATAAAATTGAAAATGCTAAAAGCCCTCGCGGAGAGCCGACGCGAATGTTTCACGCGCGCGGTTGGGCCGGCGACAAGATGGGCCGTAGCCTGGGCCTCGTGCCACCTTTTCTTTTCTTTTTTATTTCTTTTTTGCCTGACAATTTCTTTTTGTTTTTAGTATTTTACGTGACTAGGCAAATGTGCTAGTGCGTTACAAATGAGTTGTACAAGCCTGTGCTGTTCAACATATGCAAAGAATCGTTGTAAACACAAGGAATAGGAAGCCTGTGCTGTTCAACATAACAGAAAAGAATATACCCTAAGTAAGAATTGCAAAAGAAAAAGTACTTTGAACAGGCTCGATAATTTCTCTTCGTCCGACAAAGATTGTCTGACTTAAGTCAGATGACTTTGAGCCACTGACATGTGGACCCATCTCACATGGGATTCACATATCAGTGATCCAAAGTCGTTCTGACGTAATTCAGAGAATTCATGACTCTCTTCGCTTCATATTTTCTTACTGTCATCGAGTGTATTCCATTTCATAGACATGTGTATTAGCAACATAATCATGTCTTAATCCATATTTGTGCTTCCTCGCACTCATCATTTAATCCAACTATTCACCGACCCCCTCCCACTTAAAGATCACTGGACAAAATAAGCAAGTCCGAAGAGCAGGCAGGACGGAGAAAGCCGGCGTGGAGAGGCGGAAGCCGGCGGCATGTACTAATTACACCTATATATCATATATATCATATATACATAAACAGGATCCAATGGTGAAACAGTTGCTACTCTGCAAGTTAAAATAAAGGTAACTCCCATCATTGAAACCACATTATGTTGGGATGATCCATTTTATACCACCAAGTTTCATTCAGTGTCTACGATATACCACTGATGTCTCATTGCCCACATGGCCATATGTCATCCTCACAGTGAGTGGTGTACTATGGATATGAATAAAACTCAGTGGCATTGGTGCGGATTTATCCCAAAAATGGAATACTAATAAAAATTTCATGTACTTTGTGTTCTCTTAAACTGTAATGAGCTGCATACACAAATGGTAAACACATTAATTTGGTTAGCTAAACATGACCAGAAAACAGTGATTAAATAAAATCTATTTAGAAAACAATGTACAAATGTATACAGTGAAGCATCCAACATCAAACTTAGTTCCAATTCTGAGAATCATCTCATTTTTCTTTGGGATAAACTGGTTATTACTAATTGTTCAATAACCTAGTTCACATGGCTACTGACTGCAGTATACATTTTCTGTTCTTGTGTAGCAATCAACATTTAGAGCGAAACAAAGGAAAATAACTAGCCAGCACAATATGCAACAGAAAACCTGACATAAGTAAAAAAATCAGCAATGTGTGTAGTTTAAATCAGTAATATGCAACAGAATACCTAAAGAGAGTAGCAATATGCAATCAGCAAAATTGCATTGTTATTGCGTCATCAAGAACAAGATCGAATTTTATGGGAATGAAACTGATTTCTGAGAAATTTCTATAAAATTATTGGCGTCTTTAAAAGAGCTCTTCAAAGTGGAATTTCACCCAAGTCTTTATTATAGAACATATGATTTGACCACATCTAGACTACATTTTATTTCATAGAACATACCGGTTAGTATAATTGATAAGAAAATAGTTTAAGGTGATATTACCTCTGGCAATGGGTCTGGAATTGTATAGTCAAAGATCGATTCGGTGCTCAGCTCTGAAGAAGATGAACCTGCAATTTCAAAGGTACATGCAAGACTTATTATATATATATATATATATTAAAATTGAAGTCTAGAAATAACTATAAACATGTTAGGTTAATTTTACTTGATTCTCTAATCCAATCTTGAAGACATATAAGTGCTTCGGTTGTTTTAGAGTCAATCGACTTCAAACTCGATACTACTCTTGATCCAAAGTGCTAAATGCACTCGTGAGGGTACCGTTGAAGCGTAAACTGCTAAAATATCTTGAGCCATGCGACGAGTATTGGGAACTCAATAGAGTTTGCTTGCCACCATTTTAAGATATCGAAGGGTTCACTTCGAGGGAGTGGAGGCTTTGAAAGATAATTCTTTAATTCGATGATGCCACAATCCTTGGTGGGGCAGCGAGGCTCACATGTTGATCCCAATCAGCCAATTCATCACAACTACCTATATCCATCTCAACATCACCACTCCCTTGTTGCATAGACCCAACGTTGATCATTTGCTGAGCATATTCATTGAATAGGGCCTCGAAGGTTGTCTTCAATCTTTCAAGCCTAGGTTTAGCACGACCTCCGAAGGCGGGGCCAAAACGAAACACAAGAAAGGAATACTTGAACCGTGGATCCAAGATGATAGGTATACATAGTGCCATCCATGATAGTTTCCAGTATTTATCGAACTTGTCCTTCATGGCATTAACCATATCACTGACCCCTTCATTTGCTTCTAATGATTCCTTTTCCAAGGTCCGCATGACTTGCCAAATTTTATGGAAGTACAGATTTGAGGTAGGGTACTTTGTGGCTGATATCACGTTAGTAGCATCATAGAACACCTTCAATAATCTGCAAACTAGATCAGCTCTTTCCCATTCTTCAGGTGTTGGCTTATATTTGTACAATGGATCTTGCACAGCTAGAGAATCAAATGCTTTTCTGTATTGTTGTGCTACATCAAGCATTAGAAATGTTGAATTCCATCCGGTCACAACATCATAACTGGGACATTTGCCGCAAGTAATGCCCTGTTGTGTAACAATCTCATTGAACCTCTCTTTTCGACCCCGAGATCCACGTATGTATTTAACACTCTCCCGTATCTTGGTAACGATTGCCATCTATGAACTCCAATCCAGCTTGGCATATGAGATTTAGGACATGCGCCGCACAACGCCGATGCAAAAACTTTCCTTGACCAACTATCACTCCCTTAGCTAGCAAATTCTCCTTTAGTAACTTTACCATCGAACCATTGTTGCTAGCATTATCCAATGTTATTGCAAATAGCTTGTTTTCAAAGTTCCACTCTTGAATGCATTTGAGGACAGCATTGAACATTGCTAGACCGTGTGTGGCGTCTCCAAGACAGAGAACTTGATAATCTTTTTGTAGCTTCCAATCAGCATCAATGTAATGACATGTGATGCACATGTATCCCAAAGTCCGGTTGGAGGTCCATAAATCCATGGTAAGGGATATCCTTGATTTTGAACATTTGAGTTCTTTCTTTAGAGCATTCTTCCGTCCTCAAACATTTTCATGCAATCATTTTTCACCGTGCCTTTTGATATCATCTTAAAGAGTGGATTTAAGCTTGAGATAAACTTTTGAAAGCCATCATACTCTACAATGCTAAAAGGTAGCTCATGCAGCACAATCATTCTTACCAACTCTCTTCGCGATACTTCTTGGTCAAAAGTCCACTTCCCCATACTAACTCCATTAGGAGACATAAGAGTAGCATGGAGCTGATCCACCACTCTAACCTTCTCAAGCCTTATTTTGCATCTTTTCAAATTATTCGCAAAGCGCTAGTTCCCGCTCCACGCTTGGCACCAATTAAGGTAGTGCAATGCATGCACTCTCCTTTTGTAATTTCTCCATCTTCATAAATTGGCACATACTCTCGCCATGCCTTTGATCTAAACTTTCTTTTGCCTTCACCAAGCAAGGAACCTACATCAATTACATTGGCATCTTCTTCATCCTCATCATCAACCTCATCGTCAACCTCATTGTGTAGTTCCTCGCCTTCACTTTCATTGGCAAGGTTTCTCGGTGTCGATGGAGACCCCGTGGCCGTGAGCCTCACCGCTGGTGCTGCTACTTCCAAAAATTCCAAATCCCTCTCCATCGGTAACACCTCTTCTTGTGGATTGTCCATCTTCTTGCGGGTCGACGAGGAGTCGAGGACGAGCTGCTCACTTTAAACAACTTTATCTGTAGATTGCAATTAATTTACAAAGCATGCGATATCACTACACAATATATCAAGTTAGAATAGCATGCTGCAGATCAGATCAAATCATATAGTAACATGGATAGCGGTGTTTGAAATAGTTGAAGTAAAAACCAGATCAAATTAAATGGTATACTTGATATCATGGGACATCAGTGTAATCCAGTATTGATATCATGGGACGTCCTCTTGGCACAATAAAGTTCAGCAATCAAAGCTACTAGACCTTACTACTATCAAAATCCTACCAAATAACCCACTAACCTTTTAATATCAGTACAGTCAGCAAATTATATATTTCAAGAGGGTCCTCAAGATATTTTTTGAGTTGTAAAACACCAAACAAACAAGAAAAGGGAGTATCCCTCAAACATCTGAAACACAACAGGCAGGGCAAGCTGCCCAATAAGCTGGAAGGAGAAATGAAGACACATTCTGTAAATTAAACCAGGTTGCACTATGAATTATTCTAATCAGAGTGGAATAACTTTTATAATAGCTTCAGTAGATAGAAACTGACATCAATGTTACAGTCATTCGCTTTTTTCCACCACTGTTTGTAGCAGTCATTGCTAGCAGTCCTACTAGTGGTTCTATTTTTTTTCCTTCCTTAAGTCACACTATACATATCAGCTATTAGCTGCTTAACTGGTTGGGTCAAGTCAGATACCAGCTATGGTTACTGAAGTATAAACAGAGAAACTTTCTATAACTTTAAACATCACAAGTAAATGTCATCGACTTCTTTAGATTCCTACAAAGCTCTTACATAGACATCCAACAAGAAGTCTTGTGCAATCGCACAAGTTCTAGGCAATGATAAGCTCCAGACCTAACCATAGTATATGATCTGCATCATACAAAATTAATCACGCGTGCACCTAACCATAATGTACCATAACTTTGATAATATTTTTGTAAGAAATTGTTTGTGGATTGAAGTGACTATGCGAATACAGCTGCGTCAAAACATGCATATATACAAGAAACAAATCAGTTTCTTGAGGCAGGAGGAGAGGACCTACGGGAGGGGACGAACCCGGAGGAGAAGACCCTGCGGGAGGGGACGAACCTGGAGGAGAAGACCCTGCGGGGTTGGGAAGATGCGACAGCAGTAGTGGCACTCGAACCTCCTCGCGTCTCCCTGCCACCGCCCCGAGGTCGTGCTGGACTTCACGGGAAGGACCCGGAGGTCGGCGCTGAGGCGAGAAGGACCTCGCGGGGACGGCGCCTGCCGCCGCGCCGCTGCGTCCCCACCGCCGCCGCGTCCCACCGTCGCCGCGTCCCGGAGTGCGTCGCAGGTTGCAGCGTCGCCCGACCGCCGCCAAGGAGAAGTGGAGAAGGAGAGAACCTCGAAACGATCCGGTGCATCCCAGATTTTAGGGTTCGACCCGTTTGGCCCATTTAGATTTTTGGATCGACCCGTTTGGCCCAATGGAGCATATTTGTGGATGGGTTCAATGGATAAATGGGCCAAACCTATCCATTCCCATCCCTATATATATGCATGGCTTGAAGTGATCTGGCTGAGGACCATGTCGGGCGTGGCGAAGGCGGCCGGCGTGCTCGTCGTCGCGCTCTACGCCGGCCTGGCAATCAGCCCGCTCAACCACCACACGCGTTCAGTAACGAAGCAGCAGCGTCGGCGTGGGGACGAGGATGAGGTGGATGAAGGGGACGTTCCTGATGCTGCCGTCCAACACGAACACGACATGGTCGCTGTGGATCGTGCTCCAGACCTCGCTGCTCAAGGAGTACCCCCAACAAGCTCCTCACCATGCTGCTCCAGTGCGCCCTCAGCATGCTCCAGTCGCTGCTGCTGGCGGCGGCAGTCGTGCGGGGCGACCCGGTGGCGTCGCGGTTGCGGCTCGACGCCGGCCTTTTCGCCGGCCGTCGACTACACATGCTTCGTCGGCGCCTCCTTCTACCTCCAGGCGTGGACATGTCGCGCTCCCGGGAGGCGGACTCAATCAGCTGCCGGTCCCTGCGCGAGCAGGCGTGAAGTCGCCCATGTGGCAGATCTTGGACACCATGCGCAGCAACAAAGCTAGGACGCGGCGATACTATGAAATGAACCGATCGATCTAGTGTAACGGCGATACTATGAAATGAACCGATCGATCTAGTGTAATCCAGTACAATGTGGTACCTGCCATGTTCCCCGAGTGGAAAATCTAATCCAAAATCCAAACCGATTTGACTGATGAAGATGCAAACGAGTGTGTTGCTTACGGGGTGTTGATTATGAGGGACTAAAACCCGTCACATCAAATATTTACACATCAATTTAAACTAAACATAAACTAATTATAAAAATAATTACATAATTGAAAAATATTTTGCGAGACGAATTTATTAAACCTAATTAATCTATAATTAGTAAATGTTTACTGTAACATCACATCGTTAAATCATAGTGTAATTAGGCTTATTAGATTCGTCTCGTAAATTATCTACCAATTATAAATGAGTTTCATAAATAGTCCATATTTAATACTTCAAAATAACATACAAACATTCGATGTGACGGGGACATGCGCTAAAATTTCTTGTTTTTAGTCTTTTGTGGTGATAATGTGTCATCTGTGAACTAATTTACTCGTTGAACTTTTTTCCGAGAGAAACATATACACTGACAACACGTGTATGCTTGTCCCTATAAATACGCACATATATATCCTATTTCTAAACACATCTGAAAAATTAAACCGATATCTTATATTCACTCATGTCTCGTTGTCGACGGATACGTCGCTTATTAATAAAAAATAATTATTTGTAAATTTAAGTATTTGTATTAAGTTTAGACCGATTCCATAAAAAAATTTAATCAGTTAAGCGTACTTTGCTACTCGTTGATTTTTTTTTGTCCCTTCGAATATTCCCAGCGGTAGAAGGTGACTACTAGTTGATCTCGAATGGGAACTTTTGTGCAGAACTTATTCCTCGGCGGTGTCAGCTTCCAGCCTTCCACTGTGACTAAAAAACTACGGCCATCTTTTGGACTTGTTCTATCTTGCAACTGAACAAAAAGGACGATCCTGATGTACACGGCAACATAGTTTCCAGCAATGGATGCCAAGTTGCCACTGTTACCACGAGAATGGAAGCACGAGATGAGATATTATACATGTTGATTCGTTCAGTCCAATACATGCAGAACAGCAGCTACGAGCTGGAAAAGGATGTAAACCTGGGTAACACTGACACCAACTGTGGAAGATCAACAGCAGCAAAGTGCCAGAGGATGGTAATTTGAAGGAATTTGAATACTCCTACATTATGTACTAGGAGCAGTACTCGCTTCGTAAATATAAGTACCCGTAGATGGTTCAGTAAAAATTAAGGTTTTTTTTTAAAAAATATGTTAGTTATTTTATTGGTCAAATTTTGAATTTTAAAGTGGTTATATTATTTTTTAAGTAGTTTTGATTGGTTGAAAAGATTAGATTTCTGTGTGTGTTGGAGTCAGTATCTAAAAATAGTAATATAATTTTTAATCATAAAAATATTTATATTGTTGAACGGTTTGTGCTCTGGTTGCTGCTATCCTGTCCTGTGGAATGAAACCAACCGCTTTGGAAGGACCTGCTGTATTGTTGTTGTATGCAACTTTACATTGCTCTCGTTCTCCTCTCTGATGAAGACCTGTCACCGGTCTGAACCATCTGATGTCATGGCCAATTAAACACAGAAAAACAAATGCAGCTAACAGATTAGGATTTTGATACCACCTTAATCAGACGAAAAGGACGTAGCTTTGCAATTCTGCATCGTTGATTCTTTAACACACTAACCAAACTGTTCTCAAGTTCATCGCAGAAAAAAAAAGAAAAAGAAAAGCTGAAAAAAATAAGAGGAAGATAGTAGGTGGTCTCCATCAGTTTGACTTGGGAGCAACCGCTACCACTGCACGTCGGTCGCATAAAGCTTCTCGAACACCGCACGGTTGGGGAGAGAGAGGTGAGAGAGGAGGAGGCGGAGGAGGCGAACTCGCCGGAGCAGGAGGTGGCAGTGGCGGCGCCATCGCTTTGTTCTCCTCCGCTACTACTCCGGGGGGAAGCGGCCGGCACGGCAAGGTACTGGTTCGCATCCATCTGAGTTCTCTCCTCCCGTTTGTTCCGGGAAGATAATCATGCGGCCTTGCTCTGGAGTGGTCTCTGATCTCTCCTTCCTTGGCTGTTCTTGGTTTGTGTGCTTCGTTTCTTGATCGGAAAGTGGGAGAGAGAAGAAAGATCGCACCTTGTGGCGAAAAAATTCTCACTTTTTGTTTGTGCAAAGAAAAAATCTCTCTTTTTGTCTGGTCGTGTGACATGTGAACTTGTGGGTTGTGACTTGTGGCCATTGGAAAGGCGAAAGAATATCGTGTGCTTGCGAGTTCTATCTCTCCGAGTAATGTCAATCAAACGAATGTTTCTGACGGAGGATTGTTCGGTTGTATTTGGGGGAATGACGTCCCTTTTTCACACATTTATGTCAGTCCTGTTCAGGTGAAATTGGGTGGTACTGTAGTAGTAGCTGTGTACATTCGGGAATTGTGGGCTGTAGCATCTAAAGTTGGGGAAACTATTTATACATTTGAACTTTGTTCGATAATTTTGAAATTGTAGTTGTCAATTTTAAGAGTCAAATTTAGATGCATTTACATGGAGGGTGTGGTATTTTAAGAGCATCAGGCACAGGGGGAACATTGTAGTATGCAAATTACAGGAAGTGCAGGTTGCACATACCTGCTCCTGGTGGAAGCAAAAAATCTAATCTGAGTTTTTTCTGAAATAAGATGGATTCTTAATTAGCAACATACCTCGTAAGACATATTATTAGGGTCAACATTGTCTTCCGTTGCTACCTGCATATACAAACATGTGGAAGTGCAGGTTCTGATTTGTAATGTTTGATTTACTTGATTTATTGTCAGTGTTAATTAGCAAATCATTGCAGGTTCATCAATGGCAACTCCAAATACCTACTCAGTCCATATCTCCTCAGAAACCCACAGGATTGAGGCCTGGTTGGCATCTGATGAAGCTTTAGCTAGGCAGTTGCAAGAGGAGGAGAATGCGCATGATGCTATCGCTACAAGAGAATTTGCTGGTATAGTGCTACTCACACATACCACATGTTCACCATTCTTTTGCTTTGTTTGAGGTGCATTCATTAGCTGTACTCAACTAGCATCTACACTTACCACATGTTCATGATGCAATTTTTTAGGTAACGTATCCTTGGAACCATTGTCACCAGCTGTTGAGTACAGACCTCCCAATAATGCAGCTCAGGTTTGTTGCTTTGGTACTCTAATGTTTCCTCCATTGTTTCATTGGCATCATCTACACCTTCCATGGAAAGGGACTCCACATATATGAACTTTGTATGGAAGCGGTCCCAGAATGTCTGAATTCCACATGTTTGTATATGCAGGTAGCAACGGAAGACAATGTTGACCCTGATAATATGTCTTACGAGGTATGTTGCTATTCTTTTACCAAAAGGACAATATGAATTATAAAATTCTCCTTTGCTATAGAATGTCAAAATTGTACTCTTTCTCAAATAATATTTACTCCATGATGAAACCAATCTTCCATACAGAGGAGGAAAGGGAAAAATTGGTTTGGACAAAATGGGAAGAATGCATTTATTAGATATCATCGATTTGTCAATTATTTGCGAACTGATAAAGCTATCAAGAGTTACAAGTGTTTGTAAACAGGAGTGACATGTATTGGTGGTTTTCTGATTTATTGCAAACATATAAAAATGTGCTGCAGATATACTTCTTACGCACAGAATTCATGCCTGCTGCAAAGATGAACCATCTTTAGGGATTTTTTTTCCTATTTAAAGGTTCATTGGCAACAAGTTTTCTCATGCTTCCTTTTGTGATTTAATGTCAAAATCAATCGGATATATTCCAATTCTCTTTACAACAAAAGGAAATAAGTGCCATGCAGAAGACTGCTGAATGTGCTACTCATATTTAAATAACACGTATGCAAAGAAGTTATGCAGTTTTTATTTAGCACTAAGAGTAATTGTGTTGGTATGAAGAGCCAACACAAATGTTATTTTCCAAAGTCAACTGAAGCGTTGACTTAGAAATCAAGTAGTAAAAAAAGAGTAAGAAGGATGTGTTCGCTTCAAATAATAGGACTGTAAACTATAGAAACTAGAAGTCTTAAGTGCCGTACACTAACCCTCAAGTCGCTCTCCATTGTAAGCAAAGTGGAAATATTGTTTGTCGGGACTCCATTCAGGGGCTCTTTGGCTGGCAGCAGCTGCATGTTTCAGCTTCAGAGTTGGCCTTAGAATCCATCTCATTGATAAAGTGCACTTCAATTGAAATCTATCACTTCCTCGCATTCTAGGAAGTTTTCTTTTTTTATATTGTTTTCAATTTTTGTAGCAACTACAAGCATTAGGTGAAGCAGTAGGAAATCAATCCAGAGGATTATCTGATGACCTGATATGCTATTTGGTGCCTTTTAAGAACAAGTGCAGCTTCTTCTCCACGAAGAAGAATGACGAGGAGTATGTGCCAATTAATTTACTTCAGATCATCCTTTTAATTTTTAAACGTGGCATAACCATTAGGGCTATTAAGTTGGCTGACAAGCATACAACTATATGATATCTATGTGCAGATGTGTGATCTGTAAATCGACTTATAAAAGCCGACAGAAATTGATAAGATTGCCCTGCAGCCACTGTTACCATGCGGATTGCATAACTCGCTGGCTCAAGATCAACAAGGTAAAGTACACTTCTTCATATTTGACATCGTACCTCCAAAATGCAAAAGAAGTTTTTGTCTTCTGTATATAGATGCTAAATGCTAATAACATGCGAATAAGAGTACCTGTAACATCTGAATATTACTCAAGAAATCCGATACATAGAATGTGGTACGTTGTCTGACCTCTGTCTGACAGGCCGAAGAATGCTTTATATACAAACTTTCCTTGGCTGTGGAATCAGACTTTATATTCTGGATCTGGTTTTATGTTTGTTTTCATTCAGGCGTGCCCAGTCTGCAATGAGGAGGTATTTGGGTGAATCACAGCGCTTGTGGCAAAGCTGCTCAAGGAGGAAATTGCCTTTTTGTACTCGTACTACTAACTGAACCATGCCATGCCTGTGGTGTGTCCATCCAACTGAGTTTTATCACAAATATCAATCTGTGTGGGTACCAGTACTATGGTATATGGTTGCCATTTTTCTGGTAAGGCAACCTAGTAGAAGCAGTTCAATAGATATGGTTTTCTATGTATTGCACCATCTTTTACATGATCTCTGCTGTGGAAAGAAGCACATTGTGAATGTTCTACACCCCTACTCTGCCATCTTCAGTTAATTCAGCAATATTGCATTTGCTCTGCAGCTTGTGAGTGTACAGTGAACATGGTTCTTTCAGCCAAAACTTTTGTTAGCACATAGTGATGTTTTTTTTCTTTTTTATTTTGTAAGGTAGATGAAGCAGACATAACATAAACCACAGTCAGAAACTTTTTTTCCTTTTTTATTTTGTAAGGTAGATGAAGCAGACATATCATAAACTACAGTCAAACTTTCCAGCAAAAATAAAAAAATTTATGTTAGTGGACTTGCTTGCTTCTAATGCGTGTTATTACTTCTTTTTAGGGTAATGCGTGTTATTTCTTGGTGTGTGTGGGTGTGTCTGTAAGGGTTTCACCCTTCTTTATTAAGCAGTTCTCCTGCGTGTTTGACAAAAAAATATCCTTGGAGCTTGGATTAGTATTCAGACTTCAGACTATGATTGACTGTTTAAACAATGAAAAATTGCTAATGATGATACTGTCAGCTGATTAATGGAGCATGATCCAATGCTGACTCAGATCCACTCCATCGTGTATAGATTCTTTTGTTGATAGATGTTCTTGTCGTCATCTCCTTTTCATTGTTAAATTGGCCATTCCCTACTCTATTATTCTCCAAATCAGCTCTCCAAGGTTGTAAAGCTTAAACTGACGTAGACATGCAACAAACAAGCACAAATGGAAGTTGTGCTGTACCTGAAGGTTTCGACATTTTTTGACCTATGTTTATTATGTTTGCTCTTATACAACAAAAGAGTATTCATTTCAAATTGTTATGCGAGATTTTCTTCTTATTTCATTTTTTCACCTCACGACTTGTTTTTGCCCCTGAGCTGTTCATTTCAATATTTTTTGTAGAAAAAAAATCTCTTGTCCATCTTAAACTAGTTATCTATTTCATCCATTTGTATGTCAGCATCAACCAGTACCAAACAACTGTTGATGGCTCAGAAAATTGCCATCAAGATGTCCATTGCAGGCAACACCTGGAAACAGATAACTTTAATTATTATTGCAACAAAGCTGGTTAGATCAGGAACTACTACTAAAGTGCTAAGTAGCACCTATTATTGGCATGTTATTCTACACCTTCTTTTGGCTAAACTGGCCAAACTCTCTCTTGATTCAGTGACCTGTCCCAGTCAAAAATGGGGCAAACTGACACAAACAGTTCAGAAGAAACACATAATTGCTCAATCATGTAGGTTTTCCAGATTTATCTGATGCTACTATAAATCTGAAGGAAATTCTGTGTAGATTTGAGATCAGATGCATGCTTGAAGCATAGATGATTGATGTCCATGGTTGGTTGGTGTTAGTTGTCGTGGTAGTACTATTCTGCATGACAATATGATACTACTAGATCTTATCCACAGATGACAGATTCTATGCCAAACCTGCAGCTTGTATTGTTTACAAGCAATGCTTCCTCCACTAGACAAATTTGTTGATTGTTAGCTTTACACAGGAAAGAACTTGATGACAACATCAACAGGACATATTAAAGTGAGGCCTTGCAAAGTTTCAGTTAGACAGCATCACGAAAAGATCAAGAGCCTTTTCCTTTTCATTTTCATGCACAGGAAATTAAAAGAAACATCTAGTTTAGCTAATGTTTTGCTTTCATGACACAAATCTCTGCTCCAGGAAGAACTCACCAACTGAACTGAATAATAATGATGGGTAGACCTTTTCTCTACAGTGAATTAAACCATGTCACTTTCAGATGTACTGATCTGATCAGCAAAACCCAAAGAAAAATAAAATCTTCCATGTAGCACGAACTCGTGCAAATGCAATGTCCTTGACTTTAGTTGGAAAACGAAATGTCCTTGCACGTCTGCAACATCTGGGTCTCTATTTTATTTTATTTTTCTCTTAGGATTGGACTATGGATGTTGCATCACTTGAAGCTTAAAGGCAATCACGATTGATTGAGGCGTATACGTGGTTGCTCACTATGACCTGAGAAAAAAAAAGCTCCCTTTTCTTCTGGAACTCTCTGAACTTCATTGGTATTTGCAGCGATTGGCTGGACGTCTCAAGATCAGCATAACCATGAGCTATAAAACTACCATTATCATTGAACCAGCTACGCACCTCAAGATCGTTTATCAGGGTATCCGCAATATGTAGTATCACTCTGGTTCTTAAAGTGGAACCAATCTAGATTTAACGTTGGGTGATACAACAGTCATAATAAAAAGAATCCACCACACATCTATTGTGTGGGATCCACATGACTAAAAAATCTTCAGCGGCTTCTTTTGATTTGTTTATTTTTTAGTATCCAGTTTCATGCATGGAACTTTCGTATCAGCTCCACAATGTTTATGTGAATATTTATTGTAGATTTCGCACTAGGTAGAAAGTTTATACATTGGCACACCGCTCAAACGAACATTAAATTGCATGCATATCAGCAAGGCACCCTCAGAACAGGACATCTAGGTTGTGGTTGTCTCATCCACTTTCGGCACCGTCTGTCCACATCTAGGTGCACTACAAAAGTACAACAACAGTACATAAAATTGCAAAGAAACTTTTTTCTTCTATTTCTCATGGTCTACGGCTGATAAGCCATAAAAAAGTAGGCAATAAAATAATTATTAAGTAAAATTTCTATATATGTGTTCTTGGCTAATTATAATTTGAGAAAATCCCCTGTGTATCCTTAAAATTTTATTTTGCCCAGTCTCTTTTGTACTTTGAATTTGGATCTCTTCCAAACCATTTTCGTTAGTTGACCACGAGTTGACCATTAGATTTCTATCAAAAAAATCCATTTTACCTTTTGGTATGAAAAAACATAATTTTTTGGACAGTAAAAATTTGTTACATGAGACTATTATATCTATGAGTTTGTGAGTTTGTTTAGTAAGATATTATTTGTGATAAAATTTATTTATAGATTTGAAAAAAAATTAATATTAGTTTATTAGTTATTAAAATTGTTTATGTACTGTATAAATAGATTTGTCTTCTATTATACTAATATAAAAAATTATGCTACATATAGATTTTTTTAATAATTAAAAAATTAATTTTTATGTCATATATAGAAATAGATTTTGTCGTAAATAATACCTCGCATTACAAACTCATAAGTATAAAAGTTTTGTAGTACAAATTTCTATACTCAATAATAAATTTATGTGTTTTCACACTGTAGGGCAGAATAGACTTTTTTATAAGAATGTAATGATCAACTAACGAAAATAAAAGAGATTCAAACTAAAATTTAGGGTATACAAAAGGAATGAGCAAAATTTAAACGTAAATTAGATAAAAGTTTTAGGGTATATAAGAAATTTTCACTTAAAATTTTGACTACGGCTAATTAGATAACAACTAGACGATGAGAGACATTAGTCACGGCCAAATGGGCCGTGTTCAGACACGCTGTTATAGCGGCACGCCCGACAAGGCCCAATAGGCAACGGCCGTGCGGCACGCAAGCGGGCGAGGAAGCACTTCATAGCAAATTCTGCATCAGTAGCACGAAATAAAAGTAGCTCGTGGGCCTTTAACATGTCAAAATAGTGACATAAACAGTGTGAAACAGTGTTAAATAGCTATCGGCCTCGGACCTTAACGGCCCGTGCACGACACGGCCTACCTCATGGCTTGCTAGGCACGTGGCACGGCACGGCCCGTTTCATAAAAGGCCAAACGCCATGAAACGGGCCGTGCAGCCGCTTGGCCATGTCTCTGAGAGACATGCCTCAGTACTAAAACCAATAAAGATTTGATTGATGAATTACAATCTCACTTGTCATGAAATCTGAACACTGTAACAGCAGGAGCAGAAACATCCGGAGGGCACATAGTTCAGTTACCGGTCGCAGTTGGCAATTCAGATAAGTCCGAGAGTCGAGACGTTTCTCGTGAGATGGACCTGACCGTTCGCCCGTCTCGGTACGTTCATGTCAATTTTTGCAAGCATGACCAAGCAGTGAGAAGAAGCCTCATGTCAAATATTTGCAGCAAAGAGCTGAGCTCAGAGCTCAAGAGAAAAAGGCTCGCGATAAATACGATACGACCAAGCAAAAGCGACAGCGACGACTCGCGGCACCCCGCCTTGAAAAAAACTCTCTTCTTTGGCCTTTCCCCATGGCCAAAAATACTGCCTTTTTTGAGTTTTTTTCCCCATCGGCGATCACACGGCACCGTCACCCCTCTTCGCGGCTTCGTCTTCTACCCACAGCTTCCCACGAAACCAACCTAATCCCGCAAGCAAACGCCATGACCTAGTAACCCACGCACCGAGCAACTCGAAACCCAAAGACACGCAACTCCTCTCTCTGTTTTTTTCTCTTTTTCTCTGATTTGTTCTTCTCAATCGCATCAGAGTCAGAGATTTATTGAAGCAGAGGAGCCGCAGCCGGAGGTGGACGAAGGGCTGCAAGATTCTTGCCTGTTCAATCGACTGTGCTTTTGTGAGAGCTAGTTGTCGGAGCACGGTGTTGGTTGCCTTCGGGGGGAGAGCATACGACGGCGGCGGCGGCGGCGAGGGAGCGTCTCCCCTTCCCCAACGGCACGGCCACCGAGGCGGGGAAGCCGGCGAGATGGGCTCTTTGCCGCTGAGGAGTGGTAGCAACCTGCCTCCTCCGTCCTTCTCCAAGTCGCCGGCCTCGCTGCTGCTGCTCTCCAAGTCGCTCACCCTCTACTGCTGAGAGCGAGAGCTCCGTTGGTTCGGCCATGGGCGCCGTCGCCTCGTCGTCGGCGAGAGGGGGAGCGGAAGCGGGAGGCGGGGAGACCGCGCTGGGGGACTTGCCGGAGAGCTGCGTGGCGGAGGTGCTGCTCAGGCTGGACCCGCCGGAGATCTGCCGGATGGCGCGGCTGAGCCGCACGTTCCGCGGCGCTGCGTCCGGGGACGGCATCTGGGAGGCCAAGCTGCCACGCAACTATACGCGCCTCCTCGCCGCCGCCGCCGACGGGGAAGCCGACGCGCTGGAGGCGGAGACGATCCCCAAGAAGGAGGTCTACGCGCGCCTCTGCCGCCGAAACCGATTCGACGGCGGCATCAAGGTGCGTGCTTTGTCCACAACCTTTTCCCTGGGATATGATTGCGTCGTATCATTTTGATCACTATGTTCTATTTAAAGCTCAAAAATCATATTGTTTGCAAACTTTGCATGGATGTTCGTGTGAATTGATAGTTTGTAACACAACATTGTGTTGTGATCTTGTGTGAATTACGCCTGTGATTAACCAAAAAATACATGAACTTGAAATGATCCTATTGGTTGAGCCACGGCTTATAAACTGGGAAAAATAAACGAAGCAACTAAAGTTGGTTTTAGGTTAGGATGTTTGTGCTTCTACTCTTTAGCGGTTTAAACTCTAGGCTGAAAATTAGAAAGTGATGAAAAAAATAACTAGATTAAGTTTCAAAAGTTAAGTTGTGATTCTGGCTTATAAGTTCATGGGATAATGATTGTGCCCGTGTTTGGATTATTTTAGTCTGATTAGCTTCAGCTATCTGTCAATTTGAGAAGGAGCTAAGTTTTGTTTATTGAGTAAAATTACATTGATGGTACACAAACTTGTCATGTGGGTGCACTTTCGTACACTAACTTATAAAACACTCGTTTTGATGCATGAACTTGTCTGATGCGTGCGAAACAAGACCAAAAGGATACGTCAGAGCCAATTTTATCAAGTTAGATGCTGATTAGAACGTCGTGTTCACACCGAGGTGGGCATGAGGCATGCTATCTTTGTAAACTTGATTTGTGTTTTTTTTTTCAACCCCTTGCATCATTTCTCGGTTTATTGTGTCTTTCTCCATGCAATCTTTAGACATATTAAACCTTTTTACTGGACATACATACATACATATATGCATGTATAGTGTCGGTGATATGGACCCGGGGGTATGTCAGGGGTACGACATCTGAGAAAAGGAAGGCGCCCTTGCTCATCAAGGAGCGTCAAAGTTACGCTACCCCGAATGGCTAAGCAAGCCCCCGGCCACGGGCGGTGGCCCGCCCTAGAAGGGAGGTTGGCCGGAGGCTGCCGGAGCGCCATACTCCCAACGACGAGTCGGATCACCCACCCTGGGCGGTAGGTCCGGGGTTGCCGGACCCCTTTCTCCCGCACCTCTCGAGAGAGGGCGAATCCAACCGCCAACCAATCCATTTAATGCTAAAAAGAGCGTGAGCCGGGCGCTCGCCCCGCCGCATTCAATGCGATGTGAGGCGCGTCTGTTCTTGCTCATCATTACCTCCTTTTTTGCCCGTCACGAGGCAAAGGAGGCCTAAAGTCTTTGACTAAGACCGCGGAATGGCCGCGCATCCACTCCGCGCACGCCTTCCTCACGCCCGTCCGTCGCGTTTAATGCATTGGGCGGCCGCGTGGGAGAGAGAGTGCGAGTGCGAAAGGCGCGGTGCCGTGCCTACCCACGGGATGGGCCGGCGACGGATGGGTCCCATCGGAGTAGGTAGGCGGTCATCCTCGCATCGCGGCATGGCCATCACGGTGATCACCCTTTTCCGCCTACCCCATGACGCAAGAAATAGGAAGGAGCAAAGATGGAGTGGTTTCTCCGACAAGAGGGCAAAACCACTCCTTCACGTGGAGCGGAGTAGGTAAAATTAGGACTACTGTGATGTTCCCTTGTACTATAAAAGGAGATCCAAGTCCATCATAAAATCGGTTGGTCGGCTCGCTCTCCGGTGGGTTCCCTCCCTCGACTTGGTAGATCAGCCCCCTGAGCAACAGCTAGCTCTTAGTAACCCCTTGCCCACCACTGACTTCAGAAGAGAAGAACACCCTCATTATTCTCTGTACTTCATCCCATATACCACATACGAAACAGTAGTAGGTATTACACCTCGCCGGTGGCCCGAACTGTATAAACCCCGTGTCTCCGCGATCTTGATTTTTCCCGCCTCATCCGCATCATCCTATTCTCATCGCGAGTTTAAACCAGGATTCACCGCTCCCCGTGCCGAATCAAAAAGGGGTCCCTCGGATTCCCGTATGTCGATCTTCGACATCGACATATAGCATCCTAATTAACACTTCAATTTGCAAGGTTTATGCTTGTTTTGTTCTTTTGGCCTTGGTTCGCATGCACCTGACAAGTTCGTGTACTAAAATGAGCGTTTTACAATTTCATGTACTAGATTACACCCACCTAACAAGTTCATATATTACAAATGCAATTTACTCTTGTTTATTTATAGTCTGTCAGGTTTGGATCGTTGTTTTCGTTGGTTATACATATGAAATTTGTTTTTTTGATTGTGTAGGAGTTCTGGCTAGACAAGGGTGGTGGAGGTGTCTGCATGTCAATCTCTTCAAGAGCGCTTTCAATAACTGGCATTGATGATAGGAGATATTGGAACTTCATTCCAAATGATGAATCAAGGTGCTTTCATGGAAACCAACTCTCAGTTTTGCAGCTTATTTCTTTTGATGCAAAAGGTAGAGAAACTGTACCTTTTAACCATTATATTAATGGTGGTCAAGAGTTACAAGGCCAAATGGCCAAAACACAGCGGAAAACAGAAAAGAGTGATACAGAACACAGAGAAAGAAAAAGGAAACAGAAGAGGAGGAAAAAAGGAAAGAAACCGAAAAGGAAAACATTTGTAGAAACCTTTTTCAATGATTTCATATGATACATAGGGGTATGAAGAAAAGGAATATGGTGGCATTTAATCTGTAGAATTTTGTAGTGGAGGAAATCACTAATTAGTCTCTCATGTGAATTTGTTAGCATTAAGGATATGTAGTTATTTATTACCATATGTTAGATTTTAATGTTCTGTTTTATGGTGCTTGTGTTGAATCGGATCCTGAAATACTGGGAAACACAAACAATATTACCTATTCTTGAATACTAGTTCTTCCAATGTCTGCATTGATCGATCACACTTTTCATGTGAGCCAACGGACCATATTACCTTCAACGCCATAACATACTAACATAGTGCTTTTCTAAATATGGTCCAAATGCATGCCTTGTGCCACTTGTACTTTTTCAATCATATGATCTATTGCAACAATGTTTCACACCTTTGTAGTAATGCAACATCATGACAAGTTTGCTGCTTCTGCTGCAGGTTTCATGCGGTTGCTTATCTCTCACAAATTTGGTGGTTTGAGGTCAGAGGGGAGGTTGAATTCTGCTTCCCAGAAGGTACGTATAGCCTATTTTTCCGTCTTCATCTAGGCAGGCCACTCAAGCGACTCGGACGACGGGTTTATAGCTCCGAGCACATCCATGGCTGGGACATAAAACCAGTGCGCTTCCAGCTATCAACTTCTGATGGACAGCAAGCTCAATCCAAGTGCTACTTAACCGATCCTGGTGTCTGGATCAATCACCATGTCGGTGATTTTGTCGTTAAGAGCTCAAATGAACCAGTGAAGATCCAATTTGCAATGGTTCAAATAGATTGCACACACACAAAAGGTGGACTCTGTGTCGATTCCGTGGCTGTAAAACCACAATACCTCGCGAAGAAGAAAGCATCTCGGATATATGTGTAGGTTCTTCGATCAAGTTCATCTCATTTTCATCGGTACCGCATAGCTTTGTTTTTATGCACCATTTGAGTGCTTGCTTTTTGAGTTTTTTACAGATCCTGTAAATGTAGTTCATGGGGTAAGTGATTTTTATTTCCTCTTGTCCCTCTAGAAGTATGTTACGCTTTTGTAAATTGTTAATTTAGCGATATACTCCCTCCGTCCGTCCTAAAATATAAAAGATTTTAAACGGATGTGACAAATTATAGTGCTACGAATCTGGACAGGACAGGAAGCATGTGTCCAAAATCCCTTATATTTTGGGGCTTTGGGAGGGAGGGAGTACATAACTTTTGGGGGCTCATGATCCTTGACTCCCTGTGCACCAATGTTGTTCTTCTCGTATCTTGTGTAGCAAAAGCTTTCATGGAGCAATTTCATCCCCAATTTCTGAGTTCTCGACTTAAAATGAGAAGTGCTAGTGCGTTTTGCTCATCAGTAACTTCTGAAGTCATTTTATACAGTTGTCTGATATGTTGCTGCAGTTTATCAGCCTGTAACTGTTGAGGTTATGAGGGTGAACCTGTATTCTATGATAATAGTTTTTAGTGCTTCAAGGAAGCAGGGAACAATTAATATCCAATTTACATTAAACCTAGAGAAGCAAGATAAATGCGCAAAGCAACATGCTTCTTGAGCTCGGCTCAATTAAGAAATACAAAATTTGTGGTCTGGTTTTCACTTTGATTCCAGAAAACGATAAATCAAAGCAGCAAAGAAAACAATATTTTATCCATGATTTAAGTTTACAACAGCTTGTGGTTATCAGTAATCAGATCTCAGCTACAAATCATCGTCAATAGATAGCTTTCGCTCTCGGTTATACAGGACGCTGGACCAGAGGAATCAAGCTAAAGGCAGCTTGAGAGACATCATTATGCACCATCTCCATTCCTTCGATATGGCATGTAGCGATGATCTTTGGAGGCGTTCTTCCTCCGCCGCTTCTCCATGAAGGCATCAAGCTTTCCTGCCTCCTGTAAAACGATATACTTAAATCGAATCCAGAGGGGGAGATCCATGAGTGGAAAGTTAACTGTCATGTGTCTTGAGTATTTCACCTTGAGCTCATTGTACTTGTTCATCAACTTCCTTTCACGAATTTCAGCTGATCAAGAAAAATGAAAGAAGCATTAGCATTGTAAATAAACACATAGCGAGAAGGGGAAGGAAATGGGGTTAAGGAGCCAACATTTCTTCAGATAATATGGTCGCTTTCCAGTCTTCGCTGCTTCCCTTTCTTTCTTAATATGTTCACGCAGAATCTCTGACTCAACGTTCTTCTTAGGATGAGACCTCAATTGTTTATCCTGCAGATGTATGTGTCATCAAGGCATCGACTAAATAAAAAAAAAGATTGAGCAACATGATAACATTGCTCATGCCAGCCTATGTTATATGTGTATTTAGTATAGTCACTCTCGCTGTAATAGTAAGATTATCAAATTGTACTGGCCAATTGCTTGTTGGATGGGCATGCTAAGGTGATTATCCTATCGTGTCAACTAGCAACTTCAAAAAATGAAGCTTGCTTAGCTATCTTATCCTTCTTGAATTCTTGAAGCAACAATAGATGATGTTGATGATAACTACATTATAATTTTTATGATCTTCTACAAGCAGTTATAAAATATAAACAGGCAGATCTAATCATGCAGCGCAGAAGGCAATGCCTCCTTAACAGGCTTTACAAGACTGAGGTGCAACATCTTATATTCTATCAGAAATTCAGTCCAAAAATAATTCAAGAAAATGGGGTCTGAAGTCTGATGACTTCTCTTCGTATATGAAAGTTTCACTGAGCAGGTGCCACAAATATAACATCAATTGGAAAATACCAAAACTCTTTCCTCTTCATTGATATAACTCCAAAATGTCAGAAAGTAGAAACAAACTTACAATCCAAGTGATACGACTCTTCATTTCTTCAATGGCATTAGGGTCCTTCGATTTCTTAATCGATTTTTGTAGTTTCTGGTCAGAAACGTCAAGATAGTGCAGGAATCACATTCAGTTTTGTCAATAAAAGTATCTATAAACAAATGAATCTGCATAAAGCATAGAACAAACCTCTTTTTCTGCAGGGAGTTCATCATCAAATAAGAAATTGTATCTTTTCCTGAACCTGCATGCCAACAGATTTGATCAACGTGTCAGTAGATTGTAATGGAAAAGGACACCTCAACTACTTAGTACCAGGTTAAGCAAAGAATATAGGCATATAGCACCATTAGAAGATCAAACCTTAGGAGATTTGGGAAGGGATACGAATGCAAGTATCAACAAGAAAATAACAGGAATCCAATAGGACATGCTTAGACAAAAATGTACATGACCCAGGACTTCTAGATGGTATAAAGCCTAATAGTTACACTCTATGAAAGCAAAGCAGAATTGTCCAAACAGAATAGCATACAGCATATGATACAATGGTACAAGTTTATTCTTACCCTTCTTTGTCAACAGGTCCATATACAGGTTCGAATCTTGGGTCCCTTACAACCTAAAGAAAACAAAATTTAGTGGATGGAACAAGGATCACAAAATGGTATATGTTTGCAGCTATTGGTGACCAAACTAGAGTACATTAGAGTGAATAGTTAAGAACTTATATATTAATAACTGCAGCAATAGTTTGAAAACTGTCCCTTAGCATCGGCACCTATATTGAAACATCAATAAAAATAGAAAATGGTTTAAGTGGTTTAGAGAAACTAAAAAGAAATTAGAAGCAATCCATCTATGCAGGTTTTGTCATTGGGCTAAATCCCAAGGGAGGAACCTATTATGAATTCAGTCTGCACCTATGCACCAGAGCGTCACAAATGAAACTCATAGCCCCATGCGCGCGCAAAACAATAACAACAACAACAAAAACTCAATGTACAGCAGAATTATCCTTTGTGGCACACAATAACAATTGCTACTTTCGCATGAATATTCCACGTACAGCAGCATTTAGATACAGCCATGTTGAAGCAGCAAAAAAATGCTCGATTTCGACAGGTGTTATAGGTCGAACTTGAACAGGCATAGAGACTGCTTGTAATCTGTCTACAGCTTTGCAGAGGACAACAGCATGGTGAGGCTTCAAGGCTCAACTCACATAGATATAACTCCAATTTTCCACTACCAAAGTACTAAATCGAACTGAACTCTCCTGCTCCCTGCAACAAACACTGTACAATTCAACAGAGTAGCAACTCACCTTCTTAGGAACCTGAATAATCTCTCTGAACCTTGGTGGCCGCACTTTGGTGCTGATCTCCATCGGCCTGTTCAAACCACGCACGAATCCTCAGTGCCAACAGCCACAAGAATCAGAAGCCCTAGAAGGGAAACCAGCTTTGCGCCTAGTTGGACCTTTTCTTGCTCGCCCTGCGAGCCTTCTTCTGCGCGGCGGCCGCGGCCGCGGCGGCACTAAACCCCCGCCCGCCGAGCGACCCGTCGGCACGGGCGCGCTGCAGCTCCCCGAACGGCACGTCGGCGAGCGCACGCTCCAGCTCCCGCTCCCGCTCGGCGTCACCGTCACTCTCGGACTCCGACGACGAGGAGACCTCCTGCGGAGGAAGCGGATGGATTCCCATGAACACTCCATGGCTCGCGACACGGAAGGGGGTAGAGGGGCCTGTGGTGATGGTGCTACCTCATCGTCACCGGATTCGTCGGAGGCGGTGACCGGAGCCTCGTATTCAGGCTCACGCCGGCTCGACGTCGACGCGGCGGCATGGCCGTGGCTGCTCCGACCTCTCATGGCGGCGGCGGGGGGCAGTAGCGGCGGCAGCAGCGGCAGCGTCAGGGTTAACCAAACGGGCCCGGTTTATCTATCTCGGCCTTGGAGCGAGCTCATCTTGGGCCCTGTTTATCTAGGCCCATAATTAGTTATACTGAGTTGGGCCTACATTTCCAAATTGAATTCAGGTTTTTCTCCAGCCCATTCTGCAGATACCTCCTCGTGTCATAACGATCGGAACAAGATTTGTTTAGACTCGTCTATCTTTCGTTTGGACCATTTTTATCTAATATTTTTATTTTAGACTCAGTAATTATACTATTGTGGCACTCTGGATCAAGCTAAAATCTTTTATCTATCCATATCCAATTTATCATATATAAAAAGAATATTCTACATATATCTATGGTAGTTTATTAACGAGTAGAAGCCAATATAATTAAGATCGTTCATAGGTTTAGGAACAGTGTCAAGTAGTCATAAATGAAACATTGGTAAGATTATCTGCTTCAAAGTGAAGACATTAGTTAAAGAATAATTCAAAATTAAAATTAAACATCGGTAATAAAAGATAACACTAAGTGAAATTTACTCTTTTTTACTACAATTTTGCTTTTTCAGAAAACACACTACAAATGTAAACACTCACAACGCACATACACCCACCCCTGTGAATGCATACCCTATCCACCCTTTTCTTAATCATCTCTGAAATACTAAGCCAATATATCTTAAGATTAACGAAGTCACGAACGTTTTACTGTCGACGAAGTCACCACGAACGTTTTACTGTCGACGAGTATGTCGTCTATCATTGAAATAATATTTAAGTATAAATACAAGCACTTGTGTACTTGAATCCGGATAGGTTAGTTTCATCATAATAAATTCAACTATCAAGCTAAGCTCACTTTGCTAAGTCTATTAGGAGTAATATTTTTCAATGACAAATCTACTCGTGGCTTTTTTACAATCTAAGCATTTGATAAACTGGTCGACGATTTTAAAGTTTAACCAAATCTTATTCTGAAATTTAAATATTTATGAACAGATAGAATACCATTCTTCTTTACACTGGAGTATTTTGTAAATATACTCTAAAAATCGATCTTTTCCGGTAAGAACAGAGAAAAAATCCACTTAAATAGCACTATGACTATGTGTTGTTGCTGAAAAGATCCCGGAGGCACACAATACATCAACCCGGTCTCTGTCAAGCACACATCATCTCTACGTAAAGCTTCATTGGCAGCACGTATACAAAAGATCTGCACAGGCATTAGTTCCTTTCCAAACGCCAGAAAAACTTCACAAGTTTTGTTAGCTTCTGACAGAAAAGACGACGACGACGGGGACGATCAGTGGCGAAGCTATAGGGGGGTGCCGGGTTGGACCTGGCACCTCACATTGGCCCACGGACAACACCCCCCTCCCCTCGCGTTGTGCAAGCCCATCTAATCCCAAGCTCAATTTAAAGACCGATGTAATTATCAACTGACCCATTAACACTGCATGGAATGACCAGAAAAAATTTTAGAGAGACTGATGCCATCGATCTAGGGAAATTTAACTTATTACCATTATAACAGATATAACCGGGAGACACCCTACCGGCTACAATTCACCCATATCACGCAATCTTAAAAGATGCTACGTTTTTACCACAATTACACCAGCGAGGCATGCCACATATGCAATTCACCCCAAGCGCTCACGCCTTTAACGGTTGTCGTGATGTCGTTACCCTTGCCGTTACAAGAAAATTTAGCTATATCCCCTTCCCCACTCACTCTCTCTTCCCCGACTCATTCTCTCTTTCCCTGCTCTTGCAGCAGACCGCCGTCGCCGCCGCCATCCCCGGCCGCCTTCCTCACAGGATCTCGGGTTGGAGAGTCAAGGTATGCGATGACCCCTACTTCTTCGGGTGTTTGTTGGGGATTTCGTTGTGTTGAGGTTGGATTCGAGGTTCATTGTTTTGAGGTTAGTGTTAGGTTTAATGTTTGTGACATTGGCGTTCCATGTTCCGTAGGTCCAGCATGATTGAAGTTTAGGAGTAGAGTTGTTGGTGACTGGCTCCAATGCATTGGCATTCGATTAGTGGTTGCCCTAGTTGGTAAAACATTCATCGCCCTCTGTCGCCCACTCTCTTATGCAGTAGGTAGTAGGAATTGTTCTAACCAAGATTTTTTTTGTTCATGATTGTGCCAGGATTAATTCTGACAATGCGTTTAGACTAGTTGTTAAGGTTGGTAAGTATGTTGCCGATGATGAATATGGTTCATATGGGGTTGTAGAAATGGCTGAGCAGGAGCATAAAGTATGGATTGATAGGAGGGAAAAGTAAGATAATATGGGGTCATACCCAGACATTGTCAATCTGGGTGCTTGATGTAGACAAAAATGCAGAGTGGAGAATAAGAAAAGATGAAAATTTTTAGCAGCTTGTTTTGGATAGATGGAATGAGAGGATGGATGTGCTTGTAGTGAAGGTTGTGAGTAAATATGATCAAAGTACCCATGGTAGCTCTGGAGTTAGGTGTGGTTCAGGTGTGACTTCTGCACAATGCAGTGTTGGTGCTCAACCTGATAATGCACAAGGAAGTGGTGTACCTGATCATATAGAAGTAACTTCAGACACTTGTAGCACTCCTCCACCATCAGTGCCAGATGAACCAGCAGCAGAAGTAAATTGGGCTGAATTGACTATTGAGATAGAAGGTGATGAGGATGGAGAGGCTAAGGAAGCAGCTGATGAGGACAAGGTTTATGAAGCAATGGGTTTTAAAGCAGCAGATGAGAGGGTTGAGGAAGCAGCTAGGGAGTCTGTGCCTATCCCTAGCATGACAGCTGACATGCATGCTGATATGGAAGAGGCAACTATTCCAGTGAATGATGGTTGTCACTTTGAGCCACAGTTTGATTGGGACAGAGACAATCCAGACATAGAAGTTGGGGCATGTTATCCATCTATGGCTGATTTCAGGCTTGCTGTAAGACAACATGTAATAGTTGGAGAATTTGAGCTTGCTACTGCTCACTCTGATCCGGACAGATTTAGAGGAAATTATGCTTCTCTTGGTTGTCCTTGGATTATTAGAGCTAGAACTCAAAAGGATGGTAGTGTCAGGTACTAACATGTATTTAAATTATGTAAATTGTGATGTTTGTTGTACATTAGTGCCTGACTCTAACTGATTTCATTATGTGCAGGTGCAAATAAATAAAGGTGAACATAATTGTGCCTCAAGGTGAACATAATTTTTTATGATCACAGGTAGTCTTAATCTAATTGAACAAGCAAACCTAATTATTTTTTATGATCACAGGAACAATTCCCTTGAATTGGTAGTTGTGAACCAGGGGACTGGGCATGTTGTCAGAAAAATGGCTCCAAGGAAGATGACTCCAAGGAAGAAACTTTTTACAAAGGTGAAAAAGACTCCACTGAAGAAAAAGAGTCCAACCAAGAAGAAGGGGAGGAAATGAATTGTCACTAAGGAAATGAGCATGTTTGGTCTTTTGTAATTGTGAACCAGTTAGCATGTTTGGTAGTTGTGGCCTCACTACATGTTTGGTAGTTGTGAACTGAACCTGTGAAGTCTTTTGTAATGTGGAGTCAAAACTGTGTATGTTTGGTATTTGTGAACCGGTGAACTATAACCTGTCCATGAATTATGATGTTATGTAATGTGGAGCCAAACTGATGTGCAATTGACCATAATATGAATTATGAATTATGAGCAAGTTCTGGTCATTATTTGTCCATGTTATCTGATGTGCACTTAATTATGAGCATGTTCTGGCCAAAACATATATGTAATTCGATATTGCAAGGGTTCTCATCCCACTTCACTTCCATAAGCAACCAAATGTTTCCTTAATACATCATACATCAGTAACCAAATGTTACTTCTTTCCATCATACATCATTACAACTACTCCTAAGAACATACAAACAACACAAGCAAATAACATGTTCATCTTCCAGATCACATCTTCCATCTTCTTCTCCAGAGCTTTGTTTACCATCTCCCCATTTGGAGAATCACTAGAAAGTGTGTCTTCTTCTTCCACCACCTGTACCCAATCTGAGGGACGAACGACTATGACACCATAAGCCTTCAGCTCCTCAAAGTACTGCTTCTCAAATCGATAATAGCCACAAAGCTTGGGAATTTGATAAACAAACTCAAATTCAGAACCCTAGTTCATTTTTGACAAGGGAATTTCAGAACCCTAGCTCATTTTACAGGGGGATGGCAAACAAAGAACACCAACTCACCACATTCCTGCCACATTTGAAGTAGAGTCGACCATGGTTCTCGCTCTCCTTGTTCTTCGTGCGGCCCTCCACCACCCGAGCTTTGGCACATTTCAGGCAAATCACAAGGGAAAAGCCACTGAGCTCGCCAACTGGATCCAACACGCCATTGGGGGGGGTCCTGCGCCTTGAACTGCTCCTGGAACGTCCCACTCCAGAGGACTCCGCGAAGTGCAACATGGCGCCAGCGAGTAAGGCGGCAGCAGCGGGGGCGCTATGCAGCAAGCTTGAGTGGGGAAAGAGACACTAGGGAAGACGCTGTAGTGGGAGCCATTATAGTCGTGTTAAAGGCGTGAGCGCTCGGGGTGAAGTGCCTACGTGGCATGCCTCGCTGACGTAATTATGGTAAAACGTAGCATCTTTTAAGACTTCATGGCATTGGGTGAATTGTATCCGGTAGGGTGTCTCCCGATCCGGTTGCACCCGTTATAATTGTAATAAGTTAAAATTCCCATCGATCCAACATCCAATGCGTCGCCTCGGCTTCGTCATGAAGTCTGATCGTAGGGGTAAAAACGAAACCGGTAATTTTCGATTTTCGGGGATCGTTTTCGAGATTTTACCGAATTTTTGGGCTAAACAAAAACGGTATCGGTTATCGAGAAAACGAAAATGAAATGGTAAAATAATACGAAAACAAAAACGAAAATGATTTGCAACTCTTCCGATCGTTTTCGAAGAATACCGTATTTTGTCGATATTTTATCGCCGGTAATACCGTCGGTATTTTTTTGTTGCAACGGCAAAGTCTGAGATTGCAGGTATAGTATTCCTAATTTTCTTGTTGCAGCGGCAACCTCATCGGGTTGTTCCAAACTTCCAATTTTTTTGTTGCTTGCTGTTGATGCGTCTCTTGTGTTGCTTGCTGTTGTGTTGCTCTCTCTTGTGTTGCTTGCTAGCCAACAGTGACAAGGGTGGACGAACACTGGCATGACCACTGGCATCTATGTGACTATGTGCTATGAATGGTTGAATTAATGTCTTAATCAATGGTGCTTGCTTATGTCATATGAGATGAAATACGGCTAGCGATGTGCTTTACGCATTTATGGTTTCATGTTTGATGTGGTTTATTGTTTTTGAAATATCGCTTTGATATGTTTCGATCGTTATCGATGTGTTTTCGATCGTATAGTTTTGTTTTCGATATTATCGGATTACCAACACCGTTCTCGTTTTCGATAATATTGTATCATTTTCGTTTTCGATAAAAAAAATATGAAAGTGAAAGTGGTGAAGCCTTCTACCGATCGTTTTCATCCCTATCTGATCGCGGAGATGCAGTCAAGCAAACCGATGTCGCTTCAGTTTCATGCGGCGACCTCTCCCTCATCTGGCGCTGATCGACGATCGACCGATCACGCGTGTCTTGCCACGCCGCCACCATCCGCTGACCGCTGAGCAGACGCCCTAGGCCCCGAGCCCCGAGTAGGAGCATAGCAGGCACAACTCCATCTACCCAAGGCTTTAGGTAGGTATTGTTCTTCCTCAATACTACGATACCGTAAGATGCACTTGATAGTACAGTGACCCATGTTCAATTCTTCACACACTCATAAGCTTTTTTTTAAAAATGTTTGGAGAGATGTCTCTCTCTCCAAATCTCGTGTTTTTAATACTGCGCTATCACTAAATGGCTAAATCTTTGCCGTTAGTTCTTTTAATCCTCGACCCAAATATATAAAATCTGAAAATAAAATAATCAGACAAATCAATAATCAATTTAATAAAAAAATCAATTATGTGATTTCTTGTTGTTTATAATTTCAGCCAACCACATTAAAATTGCTAAGTGGTTAGCCAAGATAGAGAGTCTTAAGTTGTTAGCCAAGATAGAGTCTTAATATAAAGAGTCTTAGTTGAGAAATAATTTTCTTTTGCATGGCAAAACACTAAATATATATGTTGCCTTATTTTGGTGCTTATGATATGTTAGAGCTTGAGCTAATAGACATAGACATATTGAACCCTGTTTTGTATCTAAAAGATATAGGCATGGTGCATGGGCAATGTTAAGTTGGCTTTGCACGGAACCCAATCTACTAATCATATTCACCACCGTAAATTACCTGTATACAATAAAGAATGTATATTATATTTGTTATATTATATATGTGGGACACCGGGTAATTTTTGTTATACATTCGTCTCATCCCACCCCTCTAATGGCTTCGTCACTGGTGAAGATATCCATTTATCAGAATACAGAATGAGATCTCGACCGGCCAGCGGCCAATTCAACTCCTTGGAAATCTTCTCGAAGAAGTTACGCCGTTGCTCTCCTTTTGGGATCATGTATTCATCATGTACATTGGCCAAGTTGCCAAGCAGCTGCTACTGACAGACTAACTGAACAAGGGAAAAAAAACATATAAACTCGTTCAGTTGTTTTCTTGTGACTTGTTCTTCTCCCCGGCCGGCAAAGTCTCCACCTTATCGCCAGCTGTTTCTTGTTTTCCACCACTCGTTGATCGGTCTGTAATAGTCGATCGATGCAAAATATGCTCGTCTGCTATTCATTACCTTCTGAAAATCATGTTCATGTATGTGTCATTTTCAGATAACAGTTATGTGCATAAACTGCAGGAACTAAAGGCCTTCGGTGTAAACTTGGCAGAGGAAAATTATTATTACTTAGATAACGGAACACAGAAGCGTTTTATTGATCTAACTTAATTATATTATGGTGATACAACTGCTCCGAGAATACTCCAGCCTTTGGATATAACTAAGATACATTACAATGTACGTTTGCCTGGACAAGAGGTGGATTCAGCAGCACAGTTTTCTGTTTGATCAAGCCAGTGGTTTTCTCACAAGGCATCGATTTCTTCAGTTAGAGGGTCAAGATCAGAATCGTTCAGAGATGGAAAAGGAGAGGTTGATTTCATTCATTCATTCTTCCGTTCGTCCATTCACTCGCTAACTGATCGATCTGTCCTCCTCCAACTCCAAGGTATTGCCAAGTCCATGATAGCTTCCTTTCTCTGCGTCTCCATGCAAAGAAAATGATGGTTGGGACTTTGGATACCATGGTGCTGGATGGATGATGCTTTCAGCATGGCCTACTACCAGCATTTGCTACAATACAAATGCTCGAGTCTTTCTCCATACCTTAAGTTGCATATACTCGTGTCGGTGCAAAATATGCACGTACCTATCTGAGACAGTTTAGCGTTTGAAATAGATTGTTTATTAGATTATTATCATGGATTATCTACTTAATTACAGAGATAGATTAAATACTTTGAGAAATAAACTTAATATAGATAACTTAAAACAAGTGGTCCAAGTAGTTTTTTTTAGAAATCGTATTTCTAAGAACCACGAAGCAACTAATCTGTGACAATAATCCGGTGAATAAGTCGAAAAAGATGGGGGCCGAGCCTTACCTTCCCTGATGAACAGGTCCAGTCCTATAATTCTAGGGCGAGCGAGTAAGAAAACAAAGGCCTATAATCTGTGTTTTTTCAATTATACAAAAGACACACACGCATATACACTATCACACACGCACACCATACTTATGCAGTCACGAGTTCTTTTCTTAACATATGTCCAAAGAACATAGACCAAAGGCGTATTTATAGCCTTGAATCTTGATATATTTTTTAATGAAAACAAGCTTAAATATGCGTAATACCACAATAAACGAGTTTTTAATTTAAATGGGAAGGAAACATCATTAAATTAGATGATGATTAAAATAAAATCATAATATTATAAAAAGAATTCATGAAAGTTAAACTTCTCAAGTGTATAATATCTCATATGGCTGCTAAATACTAAAACACATTATCTGTCAAAAATTTATGTAAGGACTAAGTGGAATAAATCAACTAAAATTGTGCTACAGATATAAACACATTATCTGTCAAAAATTTATGTAAGGACTAAGTGGAATAAATCAACTAAAATTGTGCTACAGATATACCAAGGCTTAATTACCATCAACATCTCGTAAGAGTGCTATTTATCTGATTTTATGTTCAGAGTGTTATTTAAGCATAGTCCATAGTAAACAACATGATTAATTAATAACATGGTTTAAAAAAACTTAATAAATACGTCATGTACGAGTATATAAGTATATAACCAAACTAGATGTATGCACGTAACAATATATGACCGGGGCCCTTGACGACTCGGGGCCCGGGCAGTGGCACTGCCCGCCCTGCCCCAGGGCCCGCCCTGCTGATGAACTGCAACTCTGAAAGTCCATCAATTTCAGAAACTCATCCTTGCAGTGTTACTTTGCTGAACTGCAAATTAGATTCAGAAACTCAACATACGGCTATGCTGCTTGATCTGCGTCTTGTAAATTGGGGAGATGAACGAATAGATGATGCGAGTTGTGGTGCTACACAACACTGCAACAGTGCCAGGTTATTGGTCACAGAAAGTAGCAGCAGCTAGGTCCAGCTTACCTGGTCTGATCCTGGCTAATGGGGTTGGCTTAATTGTCACTCGCCTTGTATAATCAATATTGACAGCTACTGTATGATTTATTGGTTGTTTGGCTCAGATTAACTAGTGCTTTTATGGATGTTTTATTGTTTCTTTTAAGTCTTTGCTTACCAACAGATGAACAGTGACAGGAGTACGGCAAAATATATTTGATTGTAGTGAAGGGAGACAGACTCTTCACGCATCATTTTCATGTAGTTCTACTTTCAGTCACAGGTACTATTTTAAACTTGCAGGCGTTTGCAAAAGTTATTTACATCATATAAGGTGGCTGTTTAATTCAGTTGTAATGTCCTGTTTTTTTCCATTAAGTTTCTAGGTACCGCACTGAACATATTATCTCGCTTTCTTGGCTGATACAACATGATTATGTGACCTATATATATGTGACTTTAACTCCCTTTATTGGCTGGTGGTCATAAATTAACCGACAAAATTGTATTTGTTAAACTCTCACATCGCTAAATAAAGTGAACGCATTTCAGTGCTGGGAATTTATGGATGACTTTACACGGAGAAGATACCCTCTTTCTACTCTTTTATGATGTTTTGATGATTGAGATGGGAAAAGGGAAGAAAATGGTTACCCTGGCAATTGCACTCTTGCTACCGACAGATTAAAAAAACTCATTTTGTTTCTGAAAAAAACTAATTTTGTTTATCTGAATCGCCTGTATGATATACTTGTGTAAGAGTCTGACAGATAAAAAAACATGCTAGTGATATTTGGCACTTGAACAATGCAAGAGTACTACTCTTTGATAATTATCTTTAAGCACTACAGTTCAATCTGATTTTCCCCATGTGTTCTGGCTAATTTTATCAGCCTAGTGCAAAGCGAGGATAGCCAAATTGCAGTATTTTAAGTACTGCGACACACTGCTCACATTTTTCCCAATCGATGCATCAGCTTCAGAAGAATCTCTGAATATTTTTTAGGCAAAGCTTCAGAAGAATCTGATGTGATTTTGGCACATACTCCTAGACGAGCATATCTTAAAATCAATCAACCGTGCTTGCAAGAGAGAGTGCGGTTGCCAATACATTTATATGCTCATGATGGTATTACATATCACAAGAACAAAAGCAAAAGCAAAGGCAGGCACACATTATGGCATTAAAGAAGTATCATATTATTGCTGAAGCATAAAGATTCAAGCTCAACAACATGATTGCTGCCTGATAAAGTCTTATGTTAATCCTTGCTCCATGCATTGCTCTCGTACTTTCCTCTTCTTGTTGTGCCAACTTTTGTCAGGCTTTTGTGGTTGATGTTTTACTCCTCACGTTACTGAAAGTCTGAAATGTCTCTGAATATGATCACTGAACTGAACCGTTGAAAATTCAGAGAAATGATTTCGGTCCATCGGTCAAGGAGTTGACCCGGTGAAAGTGCAGACCAAATGCAACTCGATCGACTTTAATGATAAAGAAAGCCCACAAATTATCAACTGATCTTACAGCTAGTTAAGTGTACCAGAACTATAATTAACTGAAACTGAAGTACCAGTAAGTGCTAATTTATATTTGCACGACAGCTACAGGTAGAAAGCAATTAATCATGAACCTGAGATGAACTGATGAACACCGCTTATACGTGCAGTATTTGATTTGCCTTTTGACTAATCTCATCATATCACTGACGAGATCGATCACGAGAAGCGTCCGGTTCAGTGCTACCATCCAACGCAGATTTTGTCTGCACACGTTATTACATCGAGTATTGCGAAATTATACCAAATGCAGAGATGATTATGCGTTGTCGCCTCTGCAAATCGGCCATTGCTGATGACTCTTCCATGGAAGTGGTCACAGGTCTGCAGATACCAGAAAGAAATTAGACACATCCGATGGAATAATGGATGGATTGGATGAACAAATCCGTGTGCTCTCTGCTCGTTTTGTACGTTGGCAATCATGTTGGTTTTTGCAACATTTTCACTAGAGGCCAAGAAAGAAAACTTGCTGAATATTGTACCAACTAACTAATCAATCATGCAAGATTTTACAAGTTCCGAACTTGATCTGAACAGTGTTCAGTTGTACAGTACTCGGCTGCTGCTGATGAAGATGGTATAACTCTGGCTCTGCCTGAATCTTCCTGCTCTTATTTTTCTCCACAAAGGGAACAACGCAGCAAGGTTAGTTCTGTTTTTTTTTCTTAAATGAAAAACCTATTCTTCTGTGCTCTATTGGGTATCCAAAGTTAGAACTGCCTGTGTAGTCCAAGTAGGAGGATTTGGCTGCACAAGCTACGGTGATAATTCGCTTCTCATCGTCTACTTGTTACCTCGGTAGCTGCAGTTAAAATTAAAATTAAAAACTTAATTTTACGTTTTTTATTGTAGTGTATTTTTTTAACATTGACTTTTTAAACCGTATAAAATATAGATATAAAAGTTTTAGTCCTAATTTTTTTTATATAGTTGTACAACTTATCAGCCATACTTTAGACTTTTTGAATTGCACGAATGAAAAAACAAAAGAAAAAAATAGAAGATTTTGTTAGGAATACGAGTGCAAAATAAAAAACTGCAAAATATAAAAAACATAGAAATAATTGTTTGATTAGATAAAAAAGACAAGAATCGAATAAGATACCCTCGAATAAAAATTTCCGAGATGAAAAGCTCTTTCTTTATAAGATTATTCATTTCATAAGATTATCAAAGGATAAGACATGATGTAATCATTTATTCCAAAGATATGTATAATAATTTTTTATAGAATTAAAATTCTTCAAAATTATTATGTTTTTCCTTCGAATCGAGGGGACCCAAGAATCAGAATAAGAGTTGATCTCGTTGGCAAGCTGACACCTGCAGCTTCCTTCATCGTTGTCCGTCTGCTTCGTGTAAGAATCTGCACGTGCGTAGCACGACGTCGTTTACTACTAGTAGTATAACCATGTTTAGTTTTTCTTTTTACTGTCAAGGTGGAATGGTGCTCCGTACAGAGCAGATATTACCGTTGCAACCGCATCAGGAAGAGGAGCACACTTTCTATTTCTACCGGTAGTGGGCTAGTGGTGGGCGTGACGCGGTACAATACAGGTCAGGTGGGTGCCGCGTCACCGCCGACGAGTGGGCCCCGCATTCCAGAGAGAGTATGCCGGAGTAGTAGGTTATACTGTCCCTTTCCGGCCACGCAGGCCAAGGCCACGTGGAGGTCTATGAGGAAGCCACGTCGGCGGCCGCTGTCGGTGCGGCTCCTCCGCCGAGCGGCGTTGGACGACGCACAAATGACAGGTGGGGCCCCGGAGTCCCGGATGCGGGTGGGGCCCGCGCACCCGGAAGCGTTTCATTTGGCTGCGCTGTCTTTCTGGCTGGCCCATGTGAGAGACGGGCACCACTCGGTGGGACGGCGCGGTGGGCCCACCCGCTTCCTTTTGATGGCTTCAGACTTTAGAGAGGAGAGGACTGGGTGACATGTGCAGGTGAGAAAAGGTTTTTTCTACCGCCACGTCAGCTTCACCGCACGCCCAATGTGGAGTACGAGGTGGTAAAAAAACAGCGAAATTATGGGATTTTTCTACACTTTTTCTCCTCCAGTGGCTGCTCTGTTTGACCGGTCAAGGTAGTACTCCTAGCTCACACACACCGTAGCTGCTGCTACACATTTGTCACATTTGTAGCTGTTCTTTTCTGATTCATGGAATTCAGATTTTTACTTACACGCTTTATAAGCTAAAAAAGATATATCTTGTAAAAGAAATTATATAAACTTTTTAATACATTCCTATGTTACTTTAAAAAAGAACAATGATATTTGTCGCACCTCTCATTTTTTTTCTCGACTACTTCATGCATTTTAATGTTATAAATAATATCTACTCTATCTTATTTAATTTGTATAATATAACATCTTTAAGGATAAAATTGTTCAAAAACTTAATTTGTTTTAATCCGTAGCAAAGCACATGTATTTAGCTAGTTGCAGTTATTAATTTATTCATTCATACCTAAAATAGCTATTAAAAATCAGATAATTATTAATTTAAGCTATCTTACAAGAACAAAAAAACACAATGAGTATATCTCACATCCGTTCTCTTTATCTCGCCGCTTCACCTCATTTGGGAAACTTGGACTGTTACCAAATACGGCCACCGCGCCACGCCTCCCCCTCCCTGCACTCGAGTGCGTCAATCATCCACCCTAAAAATACACCTACCAATACAATTTCATTTTCCAAACCTTTTCTTTTTCCCGCGAGCAACTGTTATCATTATTTTTCCAGGCCGGAACCGCTTGTGGAAGAAAAAAAAATGGACGCGCGTCTTTGGCTCCGTGTGTTTGCCGGCTTGCAGCGTGCGTGAAGGAAAGAGAAGAAGCGCGCCGCGAAAAGGCAAGCGGCCGGTGAGGCGAGTGGTGGAAGTGGCAAGTTTGGCCGAGACGACACGACGGTTGCTTCCATCCTAACCAACTCCCAACCAAGCCTCTCCGCCCACCACCGCCTCCCTCGTCGGAGCTCTCGACGCCGCCGCCGCTGTTGTTTTTGCGTTGTGTTGCATGGTCTCGCGAGCGCGCGCACGCGCGCACGCGCGCGGCTTGGTTTTTGGCGCATAAATATTCTGCGGCTGCTGCTTCCTGCCTGTCCCTGAGTTGTACCCGCTCTGTTTTTTTCTCTCTCTCTCTCTCTTTCTTCCCCATCTCTCCTTCCTAACCCCTCCCCACCTACCTCTCTGCCTGCTGCCGCCTGATCCTGATTTCCCCAATTGAGGCCAGGGACGAGCACCTGCACCACTGCGCCTCGATTCCTGACCCAGATCCGCCACTCCTGTCCCCAATTCGCCCCTTCTTCTTCTTCCACCTCGCCGCCGTCACCTGCAGCAGCGGCGGAGGTGGTGGAGTGAGCAGAGTGTGCTTGCCATCGAGCTAGCTGGTGGTTCTTGCCTTGACGGGAGAGGCAGTGGTAGCTAGCTAGCGAGCTGAGGGAGCGGTTGGTTTTGGTTTGGTTGCGTGTGCGTGCCATGAGAAGATGATGCGCGCCAAGGCAAAGGTACATTCCCACCGGCGGCGGCGGCGGCGATGAAGGAGAGTTCTGCTCCGCCAGCTGCTGCTGCTGCTGCGGCGGCGGCGAAGGAGGACGAGTGGGAGGTGCGGCCAGGTGGGATGCTGGTGCAGAAGCGGAGCCCGGACGCCGACGCCCCGGCCGCGCCCGTGCCCACCATCCGCGTCAAGGTCAAGTTCAACGGCGTCTACCACGAGATCTACATCAACTCGCAGGCGTCCTTCGGTAATGCACGCGCCTCGCCGCCGGCGTGCTCCGTCGTCTGGTTTGGGGATGGTTCGGTCGAGCTGGTACTGATGGTGGTTGGTGGTGCAGGTGAGCTGAAGAAGCAACTGTCGGCGCCGACGGGGCTGCACCCGGAGGACCAGAAGATCGTGTACAAGGACAAGGAGAGGGACTCCAAGGCGTTCCTCGACATGGCCGGCGTCAAGGACCGCTCCAAGATGGTGCTTCTCGAGGACCCCGCCGCCCAGGCCAAGCGCCTCCTCGAGCAGCGCCGCACCGACAAGGCCGAGCGCGCCGCCAAGTCCATCTCCCGCATCAGCCTCGACGTCGACAAGCTCGCCACCAAGGTAACCGCCACAGTTGGCGTCGGCGCTGCTTCAATTGGGTTCGGAATTAGTCGAATTGGGCGTTGCTGAATTGGGCGGTGGTATTGCAGGTGACGGCTCTGGAGGCCATCGTTGGCAAGGGCGGGAGGGTGGTCGACGCCGACTTAGTCACGCTCACAGAGGCTCTGATGAACGAGCTGGTCAAGCTGGACGCCATCGCCGCCGAGGGCGAGGTCAAGGTGCAGAGGCGAATGCAGGTTAGCACATAAACTCCAAGCCGATTCTCGTCGCCATTTCTTGGCCGATTGATTTACGCGAAGCTCAATTTTCGCCGCGCGATTCCGACGAACGTTGCAGGAGAAACGGGTGCAGAAGTACGTGGAGTCGCTGGACGCCATACGCGCCAAGAACGCGGCGGCGCACAAGGCCAACGGCAACGGCCACGCCAAGCCCCGGGCGCCGCACCTCCCGCCGCGGCCACCGCCGGTGTCGCAGCGGCGGCAGTTCCAGGTGCCGCCGCCCGCCGCTCCAACAACAACGAAGACAGCCGCCGCGCCGACGCCGCCGGCGCCGCCCACAGCGAGCTGGGAGTCGTTCGACCTGCTGTCATCAATGCCGTCCACGTCGTCGTCCACCGTAACGACCACCATGGCCGCCGCGACCACCACCTCGCCGATCCCGCGGTTCGATTGGGAGCTCTTCTAGCGAGCTCGTTCTCCCTCTCCTCTCCTCCGATGGGTACACTACACTACACTACACTACACACTTCACCTTTCTTCGTCCATTCATCTCGGGAGCTCATCGATCGGTCGCACCTGATCAGTAGCGCTCGTCATTGTTTCTTTGATTTCTTCTGTTCATTCTTCCTCTTCTTTCTTCTTCATGTTTCTTTTTCATTTCGAGTGTATATCTACAAAAAGAAGAAACACCATGGGTGATCGAGTGTGTTCAGTATGTCATCACTCAGTCAGTTCATCAATCCATGCATGGTCAGTCACACAGCAAAAAATAATTAAGTGGTGGTATCATGACGAAGAATTTTCCGGTGACACTATATGATGAATATATCTAAAAAAAACAGCATGTATATGTGATTCAAAACACATTGTATTTCCTGTCCGGATCATGATTGCTTGGGTTTAATTCGGGAGAATGGGAGTGAGATTTTGCCGCGCAAACGCAACGATCTCCAGTCGCATTGCATCATGGTAGTATATCAGGTTGTGGTTGTGCACTCTGTGGGCGCGGAGCTATCAGCGCAATTATTGCTGGCCATCTGCGCGCCACTCCGGGGAGGCGAGCTGAGCTGAGATGAACAGTGAGTGAGTGAGCCGGCCTAAGGTGAGCTTAGTTGAGTCCAGGCAATTCTGGGGCCCGGGTGGGGGTGCGCGCGCGTTGGATCGTGGTCAAACGACAGTCGACACCGCTTGATCGAGCCGTTTGGTCGGCCGGATCGGAGGTCACGGTTAAACTAGTGGTTTGGCACACATCCTGGAATTAAATTTTAAAATATATATTATTTCTTATTATTTTACTTATATATTTGTGTGTTTGAAATATTTATGTAAATATACGTACCCTGTTGATTGAATACGTGACACCATACCGTTAACATAGATCGAATACGTGAAACAAAAAAAAGACGGTGGAGCGACGCCAACACGTACAACCGCGTGCAGCCGTCACGGTGGCGCGGCCATCCTGCGGAACCGACTATGTCCCGCGGATTGGTCGCACGGGACCGCGTCACCAGAGCAAATATGCATCTCATTATATCCTTAATCAACGTCATAAAAACATATCTTTTGCTTTCACACGTCAATTAATCGAGCATCATGCCTTGATGACTTAATGTTCTATTGCATTACACGGTTAATTAGTAAACCAGTTGGCCTGCTTGGCACAGTCCCGCACGACCATTGTGCGGAACCGTGTCGGTTTCACAGAACGGTATTGCGCCACCGTGACGGCCGCACGCAGTCGCGCGTTTTGGTGTTGCGCCATCTTTTCTTTCGTTGGTTTCGTGTTTTTCGAGATGTCTGGTATGATACCACATCCTTAACTAGCAGGGTACATAATATTTAGACAAATATTTTAGAATTATGTATATATATAAAAATATATATTTTAGAATTTAATTTCGACGGAGGACTTGAAACTGGTTCAATCCTGCTTTCCTTATTTGATCTCGGATTTTCCTTTATCCTACCTCGGGATTTCTCTTTCCATTCAGAGGTTACCTAAGGCAGTCTTATAGCCGTTGGTGGATAAGGTATCTCGTCGTCTTCCTCCTTGGAAGAGACGTCTTACCACATTGGCTGACCGCTCTATGTTGGTTCAATCTGTCCTCTCCTCCATTCCGGTTCACGTCTTCATGGCGCTCGGCCTTTCAGCTTGAGTGATCAAAGCCATCGACAAGAAGCGTCATGCCTTTCTGTGAACGGGTTCGGACTTCGTCCTTGGAGGTAGTGTCGGGTGTCCTGGTTGAACGTCTGCCACCCCAAAGCACTAGGATTCTGGGCATTCCGGACCTCAGGTTTGTCGGGTTTGCCCTTCGTGTCCGTTGGCTCTAGCTTAAGCATTCCGGGCACCCCTACTGGGTCGGTCTGGAGGCCCCTGTGAAGCGTGCCGTGTCAGACATGTTCGTGGCTTCCACCTTCTCGGAGATAGGAGATGGTCAGTCGACCCTTTTCTGGTCTGACCGTTAGATTGGCGGTCGCTTGGTGGCCTCCTTGGCACCAAATCTCTCCGTGGTACCCCAGCGTCTCCGGCGTTCGCGCTCGGTGGCTTTGGGCTTGGCAAATCACGCATGGATCTCAGATGTCTGTGGCGCCCTTACTGTCCCGGTTATCTCTCAGTTCCTTCTGATTTGGGACACGGTGTTGCACTTCCAGCTTTTGCCGAGCGTCGAGGATCGTCTGGTTTGACGGTGGACGGCTCACCAGTGCTACTCAACGCGTTCGGCCTATTAGGTGTTCTTCCTTGGTCAACAGCCCCTCGCCTATGCAGACATGCTTTGGCAGGCGAAGGGCCCTGCCAAATTCAAGACTTTTCTTTGGCTGGCTTTTCCGTCGATGTTATTGGACAATCGATCTTCTCCAGAGGCGTGGTATTGCTAGCCATTCGGTTTGTCCCTTCTACGCTTAGGACCGGGAGATGGTTAACCACGTCCTCCTGAACTGTGTGTTCGCTCGGCAAGTCTGGCTCCAGGTGCTCTCGCCCGCTGGCTGGTCTGCCATCGCCCTTCCCCCTACCCATGGTAGCTGCCTTCAGGACCAGTGGCCTTCTTCTAGGGCTCGCCTGCCGCAACACCTTTGCGCGGGTTTCAACTCCCTAGTGCTCTTGGTCTCTTGGCAGCTTTGGAAAGAGCGGAACTCCAGGGTATTTGACTTGACGCTTTCTTCGATACTTGTGGTCGTGGAGTCCGTCATCTTTGAGGGTCGTCTGTGGGCGGCTACCGGCTTTTCTGCTTTTGGGGCCTTTGGGGAGTGTAGCAGCTTAGTCCTCCCGCTTTTCGAGCTCCTTAGTTTGTCGTTGTCCATAGTTCTCTCCCTTGTTTCGTTTATTTGCTTGTTCACTGTCCTCGGCCTCGGTTAGGTTTGGACATTCTTTGCCTTTTTTTAATACAATAACGTGTAATTTTTTATGTGTTCATAAAAAAAATTTAATTTCACGTCTGAATTTTTCAGTTGCTTCGATTATTTGATGAAGGCATTGCCATGTACACTGACTCACTCAGGCCATATCTTTCTTTTTAAAAAAAGAGGGCAACTGGTTCTAGCCTACCCAACCGCGTTCGATCCCTGGGATCGATCGGGTGTCGCGCTGGGGTTTTAACCCCTTTTCTTTGGATTAGTCTAATCTCAGTTGGCGGGCTCACTGTTCACACACCCACCCACATAAATTAAATATTTCAAAATTTTAATCTATAAACTTTTAGCAATTTGCACTGGTGTTTAACTATGCATGGAATGGGTACATATTAATAAGGTATATAACGATACGATTGGATTAGGTATATGGTAATATGCATCAAAATTTTGGAATCTAAGTATATGAAATATTGAAATCTAAGTATGAAAATTTGGAATCCAAGTATATGAAAATTTAGAATCTAAGTATATATTAATATGAATTAATTGAGTGCGAACTCGAGACGAGTTACCATGGCGAGTGCGTGAACTCTATATTCCTGTTAGTATCACTGTAGATCTCGGTTACTATCGTATTCTTTGATATTAATAATAGTCCAGTGTCATGTCAAGTATGCATATCATTATTCATTATTGGAGAAACCATTTTCGATGAAGTGTCAAAATTTATAATAGTCCCGATCAAAATTATACCCAGAACAAAAAAACATTTTCGGTTGAAATGCCAGTCCCGGTCGAAGTTGTATCCAGGATCAAAAAATATTTTTAGTCCGGTTTAAAAGGCAACGCTCTCTAGGAACTTTAGTCCCGATTCGAGACTAAAAATCATCTTTAGTCCCGATTCAAATCTTGTCGAACATCTGAAGGCTGAGATCTTTAGTCCGGCTTTGGTAACACCAACCGAGACTAAAAAGATGTTATTTACGGCTGTTGTTACCAACCGGGACTAAAGATCATTTTGATCTTTAGTGCCGGTTGATAACACCAACCGAGACTAAAGATGAGGTTTCTTTTTAAACTCCTTCTTCCTCCTTCAGCCCAAGCCAACTCCATTTGTCTTCAAACTTTTGCTCTAGCTAGAGGGGAGGTGCTGCCAAAATTTTTTATGATTTTGTTTTGGTGATAATACACAAATCTTTGCTATCTACAAGGTTAGCAACTTCTTCCTCTTATGATCTGTTTTAGCCCTTCGCTTTTTACGGTTGTTTTCTAGACATTTTTATCTCTAGATTTTTATGCAAACATGAAGAGAGGTAAAATTTGTTTGGACTAATTATTTTACTAAGCACATTACATTGTGTTGAGAAAAATATTTGAGAAAATAAAGAGGAATAAAAGTATGCTTAGCACGTTATATTTGTTGGAATTTATTACGTACAATTTTATCTCAAAAAATATTTATGGAAAATAATGAGAGAGAATCTTTTGGACAAAAAGTTATAAAATAGATGACAAAGGAAAATAATATAGAAAATTTGATAATAGATTAGAAAAGTAAGGTAATTTTAAGATCGTTAAAATAGTTTAAAATATGTACATTACGTACATTGTCGATTATATATATATAATTATTGTAATAATATTTAAATGGTTTGAATTTCGTGGATTTTTCTTACGATTTTTGTGCATTCCATGTATGTAGATGGATCGACAATGGATGTACAACGCGGATCGACGGTCGACAGAGTTTATTCAAGGCGTGCATTATTTTTTGAGTGTGGCCGATGCCAACAAGCGAAGGGTTTCATACGTTGTCCATGCAAAAAGTGCAAAAACGAGAAGGAGTATTCTACATCAAGAATTATTCATGCCCACTTGTTTCGGTCGATTCATGCCTCACTACAATTGCTGGACGTCGCACGGAGAGGTGGGGGTTGCAATGGAAGAAGATGAAGAAGACGACGACAATATTCCTGGACCGTGGTGGTCAATACGGTGGGTTTGAAGAGAATACAATAGGCGAGGTGGGCGGGGATGCTGAAGAAAACGACGGATCTGATGACCTTGGTCAAATGTTGTGCGACGTACAGGGGGACTGCGAAGGTGAAAAGGAGGTGAAGAAATTAGAGTGTATGTTGGTGGACCACAAAACGTACTTGTACCCAAGCTGTGAACAGGGGCACAAAAAGTTAGGTACCACGCTGGAATTCTTGCAATAGAAGGTCAAAAATGGTGTCAGTGACAAGACATTTGGCGAGTTACTAAAACTCGTGAAGAACATTCTTCCAGAGGGAAACGAATTGCCAGAATCAACGTACGAGGCTAAGAAGTTAGTCTGCCCTCTAGGACTGGAGGTACAGAAGATACATGCATGTCCTAACGATTGTATCGTCTACCGCAGTAAGGAGTACGAGAACCTAGAAGCATGTCAGGTTTGTAAAGCACTTCGATACAAGATCAAACGAGATGATCCAGGCGAAGTTAACAGACGACCTTCGAAGAAAAGGGTTCCTGCTAAGGTGATGTGGTATTTTCCTATAATACCACTGCTGAAACGTCTGTTCAGGGACAAGGAGCATGCAAGGATGATCGCTGGCATGCGGAAGAACGCCTACAAGACGGCATGTTGAGACATACCGTCGATGGGTCACAGTGGCAAAACATCGACAAAAAATTTAAAGACTTCGGCGAGGATGCAAGAAACCTAAGGTTCAGCTTAAGCACAGACGACATGAATCCTTTTGGAGAGATGAGCAGCGGGCATAGCACTTGGCCTGTAACAATGTGTATCTACAACCTCCCGCCTTGGCTATGCATAAAGTGGAAGTACATTCAGATGTTGGTTATTATTCAAGGCCCGAAGCAACCTGGTAACGACATCGATATGTACCTGAGACCGTTGATCGAAGATCTAAAACTGCTGTGGAAGAAAGAAGGTGTTCCCGTGTGGGATGAGGATAAGCAGGAGCAGTTTAACCTACGAGGGTTGCTGTTTGTTACCATCAACGATTGGCATGCACTTGGCAACCTATCCGGACAGTCAAACAAGGGGTACAATGCTTGCACCTACTTTATGGATGAGACCGAGTGTACGTACCTGAAACACTGTAAGAAGGTAGTGTATATGGGCCATCGTCGCTTTCTTGTTGCAAGCCACCCTGCCCGGAGAAGGGGCAAACATTTTGATCAAAAGGTAGACCATCGTACTAAACCAAAGCATCGCAACGGAAAGGACGTGTTTTCCATGGTGAAAGACCTCAAATTAGTATTTGGAAAGGGACACGGCAACCAACTTATAGCTAGTGAAGGTGGTCATGCGGCGATGTGGAAGAAGTCAATTTTTTGGGAGTTGTCCTACTGGAAAGTCTTAGACGTCCGTCATGCAATCTACGTGATGCACCTCACCAAGAACCTTTGCATAAACCTGTTGGGCTTCCTAGGTCTATACGAAAAATCAAAAGATACACTTGAGGCACGTAACGATCTAAAACATATGGCACAACGCGACGATCTTCACCCGCGACCAAAGGAGAAAGGAACCTAATACCTAAGTCCAGCCAGCTACACTCTGAGCAAGGCAGAGAAGGAAATAATGGTTGAATGCCTAGAGAGCATCAAGGTACCGTCTCGATACTCCTCGAATATAAAGGGAATAATAAGCACGAAAGATAAGAAGTTCATAAATCTAAAGTCCCATGACTGCCACGTGCTGATGACACAACTGCTTCCTGTTATAATTTGGGGTATCCTTTTCGATAATGTCCGGGCAACAATAACAAAGCTATGTGCTTTCCTGAACGCAATTTCACAGAAGATCATCGATCCAGACAAACTAGAAGACTTTCAAAATGGTGTGGTCCAATGTCTTGTCGACTTTGAGATGATCTTTCTGCCTTCCTTCTTCAATATCATGACGCATCTCCTATGCCACCTTGTCAAAAAGATCTGTATCCTCGGTCCGGTATTCCTACATAACATGTTCCCTTTCGAAAGGTATATGAGCGTTGTAAAGAAGTACGTCCGTAACCGTTCTCGTCCGGAGGTCAGCATCGCCAAGGGATATGGAACAGAGGAGGTGATTGAGTTTTGCGTCGACTTTATTGAAGACCTTCTTCCCATCGGGGTGCCTGAATCAAGCCATGAAGGTAGACTACGGGGAAAGGGAACTCTTGAAAGGAAGACAATAATGAACATAGACAATGACTTATACAGGAAAGCACATTGGATCGCTTTGCAACAATCTTCCTTGGTGGCTCCTTACATCGAGGAGCACTTGGCGATTGTTCGCTTCGAAAACATCGGTAAGACAGATGCGGATTACACACCATCACATCGATGCATTTCTGTTTGGCTACGACAACGTCTCATGGGCAACGCGAGCATTGACCAACAACTAGCCTTCTTGGCAGGGGACCATCTTGCTCGATCACCACATTCCGCATATGAAATCAATGGGTACACATTTTACACACGGGCCCAAGACTTAAAAGAGCACGAATCAGAACAGCGTTGTCCGCATCGATGCGGTGGGATACGCCGGTATGGCTAGCACATATTACGGCAGCATTGATAACATATGAGAGTTGGACTATAGACCTCTGAAGGTCCCTCTGTTTCGGTGCCAGTGGGTTAGGCTCAGTGATGGAGGCATAACGATTGATGCAAGTGGATGACAACGGTCGACCTGAGCAAGTGGGTTAAGAATTATTTGATTAAGTCCTCGAATCCACAACAATCAAATGGCTGATCGTGACGACGAACAGTTTCTCCTTGATGAGATCGCACACGGTAGCACACAGCTTTATACTGAGGAGGGGACCGATGATCCAGATCAATACCTCAACGAGGAGGGGAACGAGGAGGGGAATGAGGGCTCCTCATCTGTTGGACAGAAGAGGGCACGTGGGCAACGCGGAGTCAGCAAACGCATTGAGGGTCGACACGTCATAACAGAAGTAGCACCGGACGGTCGACCAAGTGCCCCAGCGGACACTGCAAGGAAGTTTGTGACACACAGCGGATGGGTGGTGAGGGATCACGTGTCCATCAGCGTTGTCAACTAGAGGCGATCAAGGGAAGGACGAGATGAGCAGAGCTATCTTCCGGACACAGAGAAAGAGATGCTCTGGACGACAATGCTACATACGTTCACCATCCCAGACTCCAATCAGGCAAAGGTCAAGGATTGGACGTTAAAGAACATGGCTGAGCTCTTCAGGAACTATAAGAAGGAGTTACACAAGAAATGCGTCCTGAAGGGCCAGACCCCAGACTTCGACAAGTTTCCAAAGCTCAGATATCACTGGGAGGCCTTCGTGGAATATAAGACTGGGGAAGAAGCGCAAGCCCTAATATAAAAGAACAAGGCCAACGCAGCCAAGAAGAAATACCATCACAAGCGTGGGTCGGGCGACTATCAGAAGGGAATGCAAAAATGGGAGAAGATGGAAGCCGACCTGGAAGCGCGAGGTATCGTTCCGGGCACAGCCAACTGGCCCGAACGATCAAAGCATTGGTTCTATGCTCACGGGGGATCGTTTAATCTCGGAAATGGATCAGTTATCTTCGACGCTCAAATCCAAGAAGTCGGGCGAAGATTAAAGGAAGTGCTGGAGGCCTCTGCCTTGGGCTCGTTTAGGCCCGACAGAGAGAAGGACGAGCTAACACTCGCACTCCAGAACCCAGAGCATCCGGGACGAACGCGAGGAAAAGGCGTCGTTCCCTGGAAATACGGTTTTCAAGCGGACATCGACACATACAAGAGCCGCATAAGGTCGAAATGAGAGACGGATACGAGGTTCGCAGAAATGGAGATGCAGCTCTCGCAGATTGATCAGATTGTGGACCAAAGGTTGAACGAAAGGTTGGGAGAGGAGCGGAGCCACTGGATTAGCCAATAGCCAGATCCAGCAACAACGGCTCAACTACAACAGCAGCGCAGCAGCTGCGCGTCAATAGGAAATGAAGGCGAGTTGGCCCCACAAGCTCAAGCGTTTCCGCCATGCCCCGTGGATGATATCACGCACCGAACACCGTGTTAGCTGCACATTCCGCTTAAGAATATAACAATAAATGTATGTTCGTACTTTTATGTTGTATATTTCCTTGAATAACTTGACAATCAACGTTCATTACTAACTAATAAGCAATCTTCTCGAATAGGTTGCATTGGGCATGGCGATTCCAGTAGAATGAGACGACACCTACCACTGCAGGCCCGTTCCACCTGCGTACTCAAAAGTAGAAGTTGAACAGGTGGAACGTGGCTACGAAGATCTCGAGCTGGATATCCCCAGAGGAGACGGGAAGATGATGCTAGGAGAAACAACTCATGGAATATTTTTTTGGAGGAAGCCCTTCATCATATTCCCAGGATGAACAGCGTCTCCTATCGTTCCACCGTCGTCGCCTCCACGTGGACCGTCTCCTCCGCCTCCTTCGCCTCCTCCGCCACCTCCGCCTCCTCCGCCACCTCCGCCTCCTGCGTCGCTTCCACGAGCACCGACTCCTAAACGGTCGTCTCCAACTCCACCGCCTTCTCAGCCTCCTCCGTCACCACAACGAACACCGACTCCTAAACGGGCAGCATCTCATCCTCCTCCGCCTCCATCGGATCCTAAAGGCGCGCGGTCAATATCAAGCGGTCTCCCAAGAAGAAAGCTTCAAAGAATTGAGAAGACTCCGCCATCCGCACAGAAGCTCTCATATGAGAAGACTGATGAGGAGCTGTGCGAGGCCGTCGAAGCTAAAGTCAAGGCCCACTTCTGAAATAAGTCTCCTGAGAAGCCTCCTGAAATCTCCCAGGAGACCAAGGACTTTTTCAGGAAGATGTACCTAACGCCATAGCATGAACTGCAACCTCAACCGCAGTCCGACTACGACAGGACTATTCGGAAGGCTGCTGGCAAGATGAAGAGAACGGGCAAAGATGTACCCCAGCTCGGCATGCAGCCTCAGAAACCTTTGGAGTTCAGCACAGTTCCAAATGTTAGAACAGAGTTAAGACAATTTACGAAATCTGCTGGAATTTCAATGGATCAATTACACGACCGTGCTCCCCTGGCGAAGGCTCCGCTGAAATACAAGTTTAAACTTGGAAAGCCTCTTGTAAAGCCGGATCAAGTGAAAAAGCTACCTACACAGATGTATCGTTTTCACAAGTGGTACATGCAAGAATCCAGTAAGGGTGGAGAGATGGTAACGGGCAGATATTCACTGCACTATTTCTTCGATGGAGGTGACCACTTCTATATCCGATTCGAAGACATATTCGACCTGTACCACAGATTGATGCCTCGACGCTCACTTCTAGCCACGCGAGTTCGTAAGTATCGTTCGTTATTTTGTTTCTTACCTCCTTGTATTTAGCTGACTAAAAATTCTTTTTAACCGTTGTAGAATGGCGATCCAATACTGCAACAAGTATGACTGTACCAAATATGGATAGATGGATCCATACAAAATCAACGGCGTATTGGTTGATCAATTTCCTAATCCAACAGTGGACAACATATACAATGCGCTGGTGCAGAACCACTTCCGGTCGTTTGTCCTTTTGCCCTACAACATTGCGTAAGTTTTTTCTCCCTTCCATACCGATTTCATTCCCGTGCATACATAAAGTTTCATATGTGTCATCTAAACCAATTTTGCAGATTCCACTGGGTTCTGTTAGTAATTGATATGGATCACTCGCGGATCCATGTCTTTGACTCGATTGATAATCCAGAGTCCACGTACTCAAAGATATTTGGACTGTTTAATAGGTAATGTCATCTTACTTGTTATTGCATATATACGGTTCTCGAATAATTACTAGCTAACTTTCAACTGCACATAGGGCATGGGAACGGCTTCGGGTGAATGTTCGCGGAAATTGGAAAGATAAGCTCTCTGTGAGGATGAACTTTCCAGTGAGTAACATGCTCCAAATTTGTTTTGAATCATTACTTTGTTCTAAAATATGAAATGTATATTAAATCTGTCGTCGTTTCTCCTTTAGTGTGCAAAATAATCGCATGACACCAACTTATGCGGATACTACGTCTACGACTACATTCACTGTATTGTGACCGATGTAACAACTATCGACGATATAGATGTACGTATAACCGTCATTCATACATTATGTCTCGATTTCTTATTTACTTTATATATTTATTTCTCGTTTATTCGAATTAATGACAGCTTATGCGAGTAAGAGACAACCTCCCCCATGAGACTTTCATACAAGCTGCTCAGAAAGAATTGATGAGATCTATAAACGAGCAGATCATAGATCCTGCGAGAGAGTTCTAAATAAGTTTTAATAACTTTAGCACTCAATCCATAAAGTAAATTAGAGACAATTTTTTATAAGCTATGAAATATATATGGATATTGTATGTGTGTATATATTTTGGTAATATATATATATATCCTTTCTTAAGTTTATTTATATATGTGTAAATTATATATTTATATATATATATATGCATGGTGCATATATATATATATAAATATATGTGTGTAAAAATATGTATATACAATATAATATATATAAGTATAATATATAGACAGCCAGCTAGCAGCTACCAACTATAACAGAAGCAAATTAAAAAAATAAAATAAAATTAAGTCCCGGTTGATACAAATATCGCTCGAGAATTAACTTGCATCTAATAAAAATAATAGAAATAAAAGCCTAATCCAATACTTGATAGGATCAGGAGACGAAATCACGTACCTGGTTACATCGGGATGGGAATTTACGCTAAAATTGGTTGAATAAAATTTTTTATTCATAACTCTCGGTTATGGAAGAAAACACATTGGTCAGTCGTGACACCTATACGCAAGCTGGATAAATGAATGTACTTAGAGCTAGTGAGAGTGTGAGACATTCTAGACCTCGTGATCACCACATCTTTTAATATTAATATTAACCCTGTGTACGCATATGCTGATTACATGCAAGAATGACTAATTAACATTGATGAAATAAGCACCGTTCGAGAATGTACATGGCATTTGATAAAGATAAAACCCAAATCCGATTCTCGGTGGGAGGGAAAACACATCCGGTGAAAAATACACTCTAGGAAATATTCTAGAAAATAATTAGAAAATACCCTCGAAAATTCTTAGAAAATACCAATGAGCTCGATCGGTATGTACATGCATGTATTTCAGTTGTACCATTTAATCGGGTATATACCCATTTAGAACACGCATATTTCTTAGGAGTGTGATGTACCATGATTTTATTCGGTATATACGTATTTAAACATGCATACTAGGCATATTTTAGATAAATATACCTAGTAAAACACATATTTTGGATAAATATGATTTTTAATTAGCTATATACCTTCTCAACACGCATACTACGTATATACCTTAGAACACACATATTACTTAGAGTATTTAAGGGCCCGTTTGATAGGGCTCCTGATTCTATAATTTTATGGTTCTAGATTTTGATTCTTCTGAATCAGATTCTAGAAAGAATCAGAATCAATAATAAAGTAATAATTAGAACAATATTTTAGATGATTTTCAGGTGATTCTTGGGAGAAACTGGTTTCAGGTGATTCTGAGGAGAAACTTTTTTAAGGTGATTCTCACTCCCTATGTAAAACTGTTGAATCATTTGAAGTGATTCTTATCAGAATCAGTTGCAAAATAAACTATTTGACAAAGATTCTACTGATTCTGTTGAGAATTAGAGAAGAGAATTCATACCAAACGAAGCCAAAAACATGCATACTAGGTAAAAGTTAACTTTTTTTTAACTGAATTTGAAACTAGCTAGCCCTTTTAATAAAGGCCCTTTTAATTATGTATTTTCTTACTTTAGCAAGGTACTAATGTGTGGAATATTGTTAAGGTCGGTAAATCAGATCTAATTACTTATATGTATCTAAATGTATTGTACGTATATATGCCTTGTGTGTCATGTATATTCTACCTATGTAGACCAATTATTTGGTGGAGATATTTATGGAATAGTGTTAGAGTAGGTATGTACATAACACCAAAATACTTGGTATTAGTTTGCATGAGCATGGAATAAAATATCTTCTTTTCTTTTCTTCAGAACGTAGAGATTTAAGAGTACTTCAAACACATATTTATGGAATACTAATGAACTAGGTATAGTATATTTTTTTAGTACAAATGCATGCTTTCATAAACACACTCGTCCCATAAACGCACGCACACAACTTATCTAAAAAATCAAGATGATATATCTTATTTGAAATTAAATTAAATTATGAACTTGGGTATTGATTTCGTATATTAAAAGTATAACCTTGTTTTCTTCACGATGTAACGCAAAGTATTGGCATGTATTAATATAATATATATATATACACACACACTAGCAAAATACCTGTGCGTTGCAACGGGACAACGACGCAGGGAGGGAAATAGGCGGAGGGCGAAAGTCAGGCGGCGGCACGAGAGCTCCGAGCGGCGACGGGAGGGAGGGGCGCAGGAGCGGCGCGGGGCGTGGCGCGGATGGGGACGGAAGAGAGGGACGCAGGAGGTCTTTTTTTTCATCCAAGCCCTCCCTTTCTTTTCAGCATTGGGACTACAGGTTAATTTTATAAACACTCAAGGGGTTTTCTACAAAATAACTCCTTTTTCTTCTTTAACTAGGTTTTCTTTAAAATAGCCAGGCGGATTGCGGGTTAATTTCGAAAAAACTCAAGGAGTTTTTTGCAACATAGCCAGACAAAACAAAATTTGGGTGAAAACACTACTTGCTTTATAAATAGTTATAGATTATAGATATAGATATAGATTATAGATTATAGATATATAGTCACCGTATCTCATATAAATTGAAATCATCATATTTCATGCTAGAATATTAATTATATGATCGAGGTCTTACCAATTTCATTCAAGTTAATTAAATTTATTGATCTTCCACTTGGAGAACCTCATAATATTCTAGCATGTTTCTTTTCAAGCATTGGGACTACGGGTTAATTTTATAAACACTCAAGAGGTTTTCTATAAAATAACTCCTTTTTCTTCTTTAACTAGGTTTTCTTTAAAATAGCCAGGCGGATTGCGGGTTAATTTCGAAAAAAACTCAAGGAGTTTTTTGCAAAATAGCCAGACAAAACAAAATTTGGGTGGAAATACTACGCTTTATAAATAGTTATAGATATAGATATAGATATAGATTATAGATATATAGTCACCGTATCTCATATAAATTGAAATCATCATGTTTCATGCTAGAATATTAATTATATGATCGAGGTCTTACCAATTTCATTCAAGTTAATTAAATTTATTGATCTTCCACTGCTGGAGAACCTCATAATAGTCCCGGTTGATAACCCTCTGTACTCCCAATTATCAATGGGACTAAAGATCGCTATCTTTAGTCCCGATTGAAATAACTGGGACTAAATATGTATCTTTAATCCCGGTTGAAGTCACCAACCGAGACTAAAGAAGGAACCTGGGACTAAAGCTTAGTTTCTTCCTTTTTATTGTTTTTTCGATTACAACAACATCATCAAATATTTTCACCGAATGCAAATATCACACATCTAAAAACATCACACACATCCAAAAGATCATCCAATCATCCTCCCACAGATCCAAATATTACAACTAATATCACACATCTAAAATCCAACAACATCTAAAATCAAATATTACAACTAACATCACACATCAAATCCAACCACAAAATCATCCAATCATCCACGTATCCAAAAACATATCTAAAGAATCCCAAAAACACAGATCCATTGGCCGCCGTCCTCTGCTCACCCGCGGCCGCCACCGCCCACCGCGCGCCAGCTGCCCGGCCGCCGCTCCTCGCTCGCCCGTGGCCGCCGCCGCTCACGCTTGCTCGCGGCGCGCCGGCCTCCGCTCGCCAGAGGCCGCCGCCGCCTCCGCTCGCCCGAGGCCGTCGCCGCCTCCGCTCGCCGAGGCCGCCACCGTCCTCCGCTCGCCCGCGCCGCCGTTGTCACGCCCGAAATTCACACCGAATTTCTGCAGCTAATTATGCATTACATCCTCGTCCGTGCATCGCCGAGGTACACAAATCGACGTTATTGATAATACAGAATCCTCGTCTTAGAAACAATATAAAGAGTTACACAAATGCAGCGGAAAGGAAAAAGAAAAACGGACTTAAGCTAAACTTGACACGAGCGAAGCGGAACACCAACTCCACAGCTAAACCTTGACGAGAACAAGCCTACACCTCCTCGAAGACCTCGATCTCAACCTCTCGGCAGAAAGGGGAAAAGAAGCAAGGCTGAGTACAACCACCGTACTCAACAAGTCACACCGAAAAGGGGACATGATGCAAGATAAATAACAAGGAAAGGTTAAGGGCTCAATTTGCATAAGCAAAGATTTGCGAATATAATAACAATATTTGAAAACAAGAAACAATAGTAATATTTAAGCGTATTAAATACACACTGCCCAACGCTCAAACCACGTTGCGACGCCCATCCATCCACCTGCACTAGTCATGCTTCAACATTTCATTCAAATAAATAAGTGAGACTAATCAAGGTGAATCAGTCGATCGCCCGTAACCGTGGGCACGACTATTCGAATAGTTTTTACTCGATCGAGGTGTACAACTGTACCCACAAGACACAATCCCACAACACGTTACTGTGCGCCGGTGCACCACCACCATGGTGCCCGGAAAGGAACCGTGACAGACCCTTCACATAACCCCTCTAGTCAATCGTACCACACCAGGTTTCGCCCCCATTCCCATCGGGCAATGGGCAGCCCCTCTAGTGCCGCGGTGAATCCGGAAGCCGATCAACCCTTAAAACCGGGTCGACCCAACTCCATCACGCCCACCCTCTCGGGATACGTTAACTAGAGACGGCTACGCTACGAGACCACCATTACCCATGCCGGCTTGTGGTATGCACGGCATTTCTTCCAGGGTTTCCCGAGAACCGGTCCTTAATCGTCATGAGCACGCTAACCAAAGTCCAACCATGTGCTCACGACCCACCTTTTCATAATTCAATATTATTAGAAACATGATCACAACTTAACATAATCTGAGAGTTAACTTTCAGTAATGAAACTTGATTAGTGTGATTCCCTTAAGTGAGCTAGTTGCGCTAAGCATAACTAAGCAAACCTTAAGCTATCATCTAGTCATATTGAACCCCAAGTTATCAATGTTATAAGGTAAACAATCCTATGGTTGAGTACAATAGGTATAATCATCCCATAAAATGACAATCTAAAACATATGCAGTATTTGAAATAAAAAGAGATATTTACATAAAATAGGTACAATATGGTCAATGTAAGGTATGACTTGCCTTGCTCGGAGACGAGGAACCTCGGCGACTACTTGAAGAACGGGCTCGCGGAAAACTCGGGATCTACACGACAAACAAAGCACTCAACAAACACCCTAAAAAGTCTACTGAACCAGCACTGAAAAGTAATTTTAATGGATTCTTGACATTTTTCTGGATTTAATGAAATTTGAATGGGATAAAACGGAGCTCGGATTCAAAAGATATGAATTTTAGAAGTTTAATTGCGATTTTTAAACTAAACGAAAAGATTAAAACGATTTATTGTGCAATTAAGCCCCGGTGACGCAAGCATGGCGCATAGCGGTAGGGCTGACGTCAGCGGCGCAAGCGGCGCGCCAAGCGGCGCGGCGCGGTCCACGGTGGGCCCGAGTCCACCGCGGCGGCGGAAGAGCGGGGTACGTGGCGCGCATCGGGAGGGTGGCGGCGATCGGACGGCGGCGGCCTTGCGCGCGCGAGGGGACGGTCCAGGATCCGTCCGGTCGAAGGATCGGACGGTGCGGATCAGCGGCTAGGAGTTAGGGTTCGGGCGGCGGCCAGGAGGACACGCGGCAACCATCGGGCGTGCGGCGGCCGGATCGAGCGGCGGCGGATCGATCTCGATCGGACGGTGCGGATCCGCCGTCAGAAAGATCGGGCGCGCGAGGGCAGCGCGCTTGGGTTAGGGTTTGGGCAGCGGCGGCTCGAGCTCGCCGCCGCCGGCCATGGCGCGCGGCGGCCGGCCGGCCTCCGGCCCTGGCCACAGGCGACGCGCGGAGGGTGCGCGGGTGCGGGAAAACATGGCGGAGGCGGAATGATGCGCGCGGGAGCGGTTCGGGAGGAGACCCGAAAAACCGAAGAGGAAGAGGGCGGCGCGCGCACTCACCAGGCGACGGAGACGACGACGACGGCGACGGCGGATTTGGGGCTAGTGCACGGAAACAAAGGGGAAAGCGCGGCGCGATGGGGAGTTTTATAGGGGTACAACGGGCCGAAACAAACACGGAAACGGCGCGGATTCTTCGCCGTTGTTCACGGAATCGGAGAGAGGGGAAACAATCGGCCACGGATTCCGCGCGGATAGGGTTTCCATCGGGCGCGGGGTTGCGGGGATGGAAACGGCGTCGCGAGATTGAGCCGGCCGGGCCGACGTGGCTCGGATTCAAACGGAAAGGAGCGGAGCGGCGCGCGCATGGCGGGCGGCGGCCGGACCGGGCGGGCGCAGAACGGAATCGACGGGCGGGTCCCACCGCGTCGGTGACTCGCGGCGAGGACGCCCGCGACTTGCGCGCTTGCGGCGGGCGTTGTGGGCCTCGGCCCACGACCGGCGCACGTGCGGCGGCTTGGGCCGGGAGGGACCGGGCCGATGGCCGAAAGGAAAGGGCGGAATCTGTGCAGCCCGTACGGAAAAGAAAAGAAAAAGGGAAAAGGATTTTTGGAGGCTTAATTAATTCCTGATTTCTTATTTAATTGATTAAAAATACTTAGAGTGCTCTAAAAATTTCAGTAAAAATTGTTAGCGTATTTTGACATGCGTAATTCAAGAAAAATCCTACCATTTCGTTTCCATTTATTAATTGCATTTTAAAATTATAGGTTGACTCCGGTTAATTTCGAAATTCGATTATTTCAGGTAAATTATTTAAATGAATTAGAGAAAACCCGGGTGTGATAGTAGCCTCCTCCGTCGCCGCGCCGCCGCCGGTGAACGAGATGTGAGGGAGGAGGGAGGAGGGAGGAGGGAGAGGGAGATCTGAGGGAGAAGAGATGAATCTGAGGAGAGGGAGATCTGAGGGGGAGAAGATATGAATCTGAGAGGAGAGGAAGATCTGAGGGAGGAATTAATATGAGGGAGAGGAGAGATCCGAGTTGTGCGCGTGAGATTTTTTTGGAGAGATAGCCGCGTGCGATAAGACCGAGGCTTTTTTTGTCCCGGTTAGAGTAAAAAACTGGGACTAAAAATCCATCTTTAGTCCCGGTTGATAACATCAACCGGGACTAAAAATAATTGGGGTCTGCCACGGCCTACGGATTTTTTTAAACCAGGTTTAAAAATAAACTTTTGTTCCGATTGATGTTATCAACTGGGACTAAAAATCCTAGAGAGCCGGTGCCTTTTTAAATCGGGACAAAAAATATTTTTTAGTTCTGGGTACAACTCTAACCGAGACTATTGTGGACTATTGTGGATTTTGGCACTTTAACCGAAAATGATTTATCTAGTAGTGTTCTTTACAATTACAAACATTGCATCATAGTAGTCCATGTGTTTGGGTATATTTTTTAAGGAATCAGCACTGTACAACCTGTTGAGAGAGCTTGCAAGGACTAGCATGCATTTTCTTTGTTCAGAAGAGTTTCAACATATGATCGAGAGTCCAGGCGACGAAGATTGCGAGGACTAGCTGCGACGAAGAAGCTCTTGGACGAACGTCATCAGTGACGAAGCTCGTAGACGACCAGCGACGACGGCGAAGAAGCTCGAGGACGACCCACTATCGGAATCCTGGAGTTTGCCTAGTGTACAGGACACTAGGCAAAGCAAGTATTACACTCGGCAAAGGGTTTTTTGTCTAGTGTCGGGCACTCGGCAAACTTTTGCCAAGGCCGCACTAGGCAAAGTAATTCCCTACTAAATGCAAAAAATAATTTAAAAAATTTTAAATTGATAAAAAAATCCCAAAACTTGGAATGGTGTCATGTATGTTATATATTACGTCCACAAAAAGTTTTCAAGACAAATTATAAATTCAACCATCATTATGACTCTAAATTTGTGATATCGGTAAAAACTCTAATATTTGTATTCGGAGATAGTTCGGTTTATTAGCGTCGTACGTGACAAAATGTTTGAAACCTTTTTAATTTTTACCACAGCCTTAATGTTTGATTTTATGATGCTCTAACAAATTTTGTGATTTTTGGACTTTATTTGGTTTTTTAATAATTTAAAAACTAATCAGGACTTTATTTGAATCATGGTCTTTCGAGTAAGATCTTTGAAATTACTTTTCATTTCCTAGATATGACCTCAAACTCAATAACATGAATATTATTTTTTAACATATTTTATTCAATTATTCGAATCATAGTTCAAGTGTGGCATTAGCAAAGAAATTCCTATAAATATAAAAAATATTTAAATATAGCAAACAATTAAAAAATACATCAAATTTTAACATGTAGTAATTCATGTTATATATGGAAGGAAAAAGTTTGAAGGGTGTTATGGAACAAAATCTTAAGATTTTGCCGAGTGTCTCGACGAAGCACTAGGCAAACCCTAACCTTTGCCGAGTGCCTTAGGGAGGCACTCGGCAAACTTTAATTTTTGCTAAGTGCCTAGATTTGTCTATGGCAACACTAAAAAATAAAAGTTTGTCTAGTGCCCAACTTTTGTCGAGTGTCACATTAGGCAAACAAGAAAGTTTGCCTAGTGCCTAACTTTGCCGAGTGGCAGTCGACAAACCCTTGTTTGCCTAGTGTCCGAGGTTATGCACTTGACAAACTCCTCGACACTAGGCAAACAATAAGTTTTCGATAGTGACCAGCGGCGGCGAAGAAGAAGCTCAACATCCGGCAGCTAGCGTAATGGCATGTCGATGAAGGCCGCGGAGAACTGGTTGCGACGAAGAAGCTTGCGGACGAACGTCGAGGAAGCTCCGAGACGACCAGCAGCGTCGATGAAGAAGCTCGAGGATGACCGTCGCCGTCGGCGTAACGACATGGCGACGAAGGTTACGTAGGACTGGCTGTCACGAAGAAGCTTGCAGATGAACGTCGTCAGAGAAGCGACGAAGCTCGAGGACAAGAAGTGTGGTAGCGACCAAGAAGCTCGGACATTCGTGGCGTAAGAGTGTGGCGACGAAACTCAAGTACGTAAAAACAAAATACCATCTCTGGGCATATATATGTACATGAAAATGAAAATACAAATTGGCGGTGGTGTAGCCGGGATTTACGACTATGGTGGTCCATTGTCTAAAATTTTTTTATGTGATAAATTAATATATCGTACACAAGTATATGAATTATAAAACACAATTAAGATAAAAAGATATATAGAGATTCATAAAATAAATGAGTATAATTTCTTAACATAGAATTTAAAAATTGTGTACCCATAATAGTTGTAGAGCAATATATCACTTCTTCTTCTTCTTGTCAGGTCTGTGTCTTTTAATAGCCATGAAAGTGTTGATGATCTCTTCTTCACTCAATTGTAAGAAGATATCACGCTCAATAAAAGTCACAAGACAATCATCCGAAGGCTATCACTCATCTTATTTCTCACTTGTTTTTGATAAAAGTCATTGTAGAAAATATTCTTTCAACACTTGCGTAGCACCGGTAGAAGCAATATCAACTTGATAAGTAAATAAACCCAATGATAAACTTTGTCCCTCTTTGTTTCAACAAGTTTCTTGAGAGGTCAACAAGATTATTTATGTCTTTGAACAATTCATCTTTTCTCATGTCATTAATAAAGTTTTCAAGTTGCAAATCGAGTCTTAGCAAGTCGAGCTTGAAAATTCATTAGGGTAAAATTCAGCAAGTCTCGTGTACCTTGTTTGCATCAAAAGAAGCGAAGGAATCTGGATTCAAAGCAGCCATACAAGTAAGCAACTCCATATTTACCTCATGAAATCGATTATCAAGCTCATGGCTAATTTTATCAATGACTCCAATATACACTTCTCTTCCAAGTGATCATCATTTGTTTAGACTAGAGCAAAACGTGTTGATCTTCCATACGGCACATAATTATTTTCCATTAGGGAACTTGAATGCCAAATTTGCTCAAAACATTGTAAACTTTTCAAGAAATGAAATCCACCCATCGACCTCATTTGTTGCATTTTACTCTTTGCCAAACGGACTAGTGACATTGCATTAAGAATATATTGGTCTTTTCTTTGTAAACACTCGATAATTCATTTGTATGTCCTAGAATATCAAGCATCAAATGAGCATTAAAAATAAAATCAAATGACTCAAATGCTCTAACCATATTATGTATTTTTGGTCAATCACCTCTTTGTGAAGTATCTCGTCCAAGAGATATGAGTACATCACGAATTGTGGGATACATAGCAATCATGTTGACCACGGTTTTATAATGAGAACCCACGGGTATCACCAGTCTAGGCAACCCCATCTCTTAATTTAACCCACTACCGATTCTAGTGTACCACACTCAAGTGCTTTCATGACATTATCATATTGCTGATGTCGAAGCATTCCATGATGCTTACAAGAACTACCAACAATATTTAGCAAGAGGGATACTCGATCAAAAAACCATACACAATCACTATTGTCTTTGGCAACAGCAACAAGAACCAATTGGAGTTGATGTGCAAAACAATGAACATAATAAGCAGATGGTGATTCTTTCATGATCAATGTTTTAAGCCCTTTAATCTCTCCTTTCATGTTACTAGCCCCATCATAGCCTTGCCCATGGATTTGAGTTATACTCAAACCATGACTAGCTAGTAAAGATTGAATTGCTTCCTTAAGTGATGAAGAAGTAGTATCATCTACATGAACAATTCCAAGAAACCGCTCACATGGTCTGCCTGATTTATCAACATAACGCAAGCAAAGGGCTAGCTGTTTTTTATGAGAGACATCACTAGACTCATCAGCTAAAATTGTAAAGTAATCATCACCAAATTTCTGAATGATTTGATCTCTAGTCTCCATTGCACAACATTGAATAATTTCTTTTTGTATGTTAGGGCTAGTTAATGTGCAATTACTGGAGCGTTCTTCAAAACAAACTTGTCCACCTCTTCATTATTTGCAAAGCCACCTCAAAAGCTCAATAAAGTTCCCTTTGTTACTAGACTCTTCACTTTCATCATGCCCACGGAATGGTAATCCTTGCTGCAAAAGAAACCTCAAACATCTAAGTGAATAAGTCAACCTGATCTTGTAGAGACGACGCTCCTCATTATCCGCCTTCACAATTTTATCATCAATTGTTCCATGTGGAATTATAAATAAATTATATCTTTCTTGGGCTGCGTTGTGAGCACTTTTCACACCACCCACATGTAAATCAAGTGCATCAATTCTATTCCAATTTCTCCAACCACCTTCAACAAATGCTGATTTTATACTTTTCTCCTTTCCAAACAAGTAGCACACAAAGCAAAATGTTGCCTCCTTCTTGACACTATATTCAATCCAAGGATATTTATAAAACCATACGGGATTGAATTGTCGAACCCTATTTCCAATTTTTCTACTTTCAAATTTATGTGCATAGGGTTGCAATGGGCCCTTAATAATATATGATCGTCGAACTGCATCTTGATCATTGACGGGATAATTTGAAATGGGTTGTCTTTCACCGGATCAAGTGGTAGCCGACGATATCATAAATAGCTTCTTTTGGGCAAGTGGAGGTGGATTTGGAGGCATTGGAGTTGGACTTACATTTTCTTGAATCACTCTATCTTGATCTTGTCCATCTTCTTGTTCTTCTATTTGCTCTTCCGAAACAATTCTGTTCTTGAAGGAGATTGAGAACAAGCTTTCTTCTTAGATTCATATTTCTGAAAAAGAGAAGCAATATCACCACTCCTCTTCATTTTTAACAAATCTGCATAACAATTATAAGATGTTATACATATCTTGTACCGAACTGAATACATATACTGTACTTTATGGAAAAAACTGAACCAATAGTTATAATGGACTAAAACTGAATACATATGATCATCATATCGAGTCATAGCTAGATGGGATACATAGGATCAAGTGGTGTAATATTAAATAATACATAGAATCATACATTGTATCAAGCTCATGAAAAATAAGGGCAGTTTCACTAATACTTTGTCTTACCTTGCTGTTGTCGCCCCTGAGTAGTAATAATACATATGATCAATAATACATAATTCATTCATTGATCAATATTCAATAATACATAATTCATTCATTCAAATATTCAATAATACATGTGATCAACAATACATATGATTCATTAGTGCATATATAATACATTAGTGTAGTGCATATATAATACATTAGTGCATGCATTACGGAGCTGCGTCTTGTTGGCTTGGGAGGCCAACAATGGCAGCAGGTGAGTCGGCGAGCGCGGCGCGGCGGCGTCGCGCGGCGGCGTTGAAGAGACTCGGTGGCGGCGGCGTCGGACTCGGCGCGGCGGCGTCGGACTTGGCGCGACGGTCGCGCGGCCTGGACGCAGTCTACCACGGCCGGTCGGCCGGGTCTAGGTCTAGCCTCTGGGTTTCCTTTCTCGGTTTACGTCTCTTCTAGTTTGGCGCAGCGTGGTGGCGCCGTTGGCGGCCCGCGTCGTTTAGTCCCGGTAGGCTGGCGGTCGGCGTGGTCGCGCACTTGTCGCGCACGGACGCGTAGAATATCGAGCCGGGCGGCGACGGCGGCGTTTTCTTTCGGCGTCGTCTACTCGTCTAGGGTTTAGGTTTTACGGCGTAATGCGCTGCGGGCTCCGGGGGTTGGCGCGCCGCGGGGTGGTCCGTGTGCCCACACGGACCACCCTGTAGCTCCGCCAGTGCAAATCGGTATTGATGGAAATAAATCACTCACACCGAATCACACCGAAATCTGGGGACATGATTTTTTTACGATCTTAAAATTGGAAACTCAATCATGTTCATACTCCTTTGGAAAGTACTTGCATGCAAAATTATTTGGAAATGGATACGTGCGAATCATGCATGGATAAACAAATGGAAAGGTGTCTCAAACCAGATTTTGAATTATTTTTATTAGGTTAAACCCGCTAATAGCTTCTAACATCCTCTTTGAAGTAGCACGAATCTTAAAGCAGCTAATGGGTGGATAACGTTGGAGCATGGGCACATCATGGAGCACCAAATAATTTTAATATCTATAACTATCTATAAAAACAAGTAATATTTTTATCCAAAATTTTGTTATGTCTGACTATTTTACAGAAAATCCCTTGAGTGTTTATAAAATTAACCATAGTCACGAATCTTTGAAAAGAAAAAAAGAGTTTGGATGAAAAAAACCTCATGCGTTCATTCCTCCCGTCCCCTATCCTCGTCTGCGCTTCTCTCCTCGTCGCCATGCTCGAAGCTCCCATGTCGCGCCCCCCGTCGCGTCGTGCCCTCTCCTGTCCCATCCACGCCACGCCCAATTTCACTCATTGAAACGCATAAACACAGCTTCTAATATATATATATATATATATATATATATATATATATATATATACACACATATTTTTGTCCGCACTACTGCGAAAGCCGCAATCCAAGCTCATCAATCATAAGCTGGCAACCATTTTGCTCCCAATCCGTAGTATGCAATGCAGCTTAATGGAAGAAAAGCTACCAGTGCCGATAAGGTCCGAGAGTCCGGGCCCAATCAACGCCCGTGCCACACTAGCCTGCACAAGAAACAACACTTACCTGCAGCTACAAGTACAACTAGTACTCCAATTAAAAAAAAACTGTTATTATCCGGGAGTGAACTCGCTGTTTTGGCCCGGACAAGAGAGCTCCCTATGGCCGTCTAGTAGAATATCTGTTTATCAGAGAGAGAGAGAGAGAGAGAGAGAGAGAGAGAGAGAGAGAGAGAGAGAGAGAGAGAGAGAGAGAGAGAGAGGGGAGAAATGCATGTGTGGGTGGGCACGGAAAGAGGGGAGTGAGCTGGCAAAATGTGGGCAATGATGAGGTCGTCGAAGTGGACTTTTGGAAGCTTCAGAGCCGGCCCCGGCCACGTGCGGTACTAGCTCCTCCTGAGCATCGGGATGAATAATGGTTAGAATATAAATCGAATATAAATTATTTTTATTTATAATAAGTTTCTTGATTTATGGTTAAATAAAGTCAATCCATTACAAGACTATTTTATCAATAAATTATTTATGGATATTGAAATAGATCAGCTATATTATTAATAGACAAAAAAACTTTTATTACATGTGTGTGAAAGTTGGATCCAAAATTTTTAAACTCATGTTCACATTATAAAAACGTATCAAATTCAGTCAAATTTTGTAAAAATAATTTATACACATAGAAGCAACTTTATGTAAATTTTGAGCCATTATGTAAAAGTCAGACCCAAAATTTTAAAACTCACATTCACATTATAAAACTTATCGATTTAGTTAAATTTTATAGGAGTGATTTATTATATAGAGAAATAACTTTATATAAATTTTGAGTCATTTAGACATACATGACACATGATGCATTACTTATACCAAAATTCTAGTTACATATGTGTAAAACTATGTTCACATTATAAAAGTTTGTTAAAGTTAAATTTTGTAGAAATGACGTTCTTCGTCCATTCATCCAACCCGCTTGTTCTCTTTTATACAGTGAATTTCTTCATGAGTTCTGGTAAATCAAGGGACCCAACCCCGCAAGAAATTGAGAACCTTCTAAAACAGGGTGTGAGAAATCGAAAACTCATTTTCATTTCTTGGTTGAAACAGAAGGTACCACCCAATTTCTCGGTTCGCACTTAGTTTCACATACATAAGTTTTTTTCAATGCGCTTGGAATAACGTACCATCTTGCTTGAACTTAGAGGCCCAAACCGATGCTTCTATGAGTGCCGAGTTGAGACAAGTTGCCAATGAATTTTCCTATAAGGTTAAGTCATTTACCGGCTATGACGTGAATGGATATCGCTTTCACACAACTCGACACAAGCAAAGTCGGCCCAGTCGAAGAACCACAAATACCAGAGTCCTTATAGTGGGCTCCGATGGACTGGAGTACTATGGAGGAATTGAAGAAATTTATGAACTCGAGTTTCATGGTTGCAAACCTCTTGTGGCTGTCATATTCAAATGCCATAAGTTTGATCCTAAAGTAGTGAGACGAACCCCTGATCTTGTGCTAGTCGAAATTCGACAATCATCCGCCATGACAGGAGACGATGTCTATATTGTGGCTCAACAGGCCACACAAGTTTATTATCTCTCTTACCTGTGCCAAAATGTAGCCCGACTTAAGGGTTGGGATGTTGTGCACAAGGTATCGCTACACGGTAAACTACCTGTCTCAAACAATGAAGATTATAACATAGATCCAAACACATACATCGGAGAGTTCTTTCAAGAAGATGGGCTGCAAGGGAGTTTTGTGATAGACCTAATTGCAGCAATCGAAATGGAAGTAGATAATGATAGGGTTGTTGACGATGACGCTGGAGATGAAGTTCGTAATGTGAAGGACATGGAATTACTTCAACGATTACATTTAGACAATGACAGTGTTGATGACTTGGAATCGGAGTACGGGATTGATTTTGTTGACAATAGTGATGACGAGACTGATGATCCAGCTAATCCCGATCTTGACGACTATTTCTAATACATGTATGATCTGTACTTATTGATTTTATTATTTTGTAATATCATGTTATTTTGTAATTAAGTCCTGTTAATTTTGCACATCTCATTCTAAGTACAATTTGTATATCTGTGCTGACACTTTACTCTTTTATTGCAGGTGATTGTACAAATATGGTGGGCGGTGGTGGTTTGAAGAAGACGGTGAGTTTGTTTTTTTGGTAAAAAGAGTGCAGGACGAGGAGATGGTGGTGGCTCTAGTGGTAGTGAAGGCACGAGCAGTGGTTAGGGTGGTGGGAAGAGTCGACTGTGGCGTCGAGAGCCATCACCACCACCCGCTGAGGAGGACGAGGAGGAGGCGGGGGAGGAGGAGGAGGATCAAGAGACGGAGGAGTCGTAGTCAGAGGAGGCAACATATCAAGAGTCAGAGGAATCGCAGTCCGAGGAGATGGCGGAGGAGGACGATGGGTCGGCGGGGAGGAGGCGGCGGCAGGTAGTGGACCGCCGACTGTTTGGCTGAGAGGTCCCTCGAAACTGCCAAAGCGACCACCTCTTCACAAACGGCCGATGATTCGACCCGATGGGGATAAGTAAGTAACATTTTCATGTGTTCATTACTTTTTCTAATTGAAAATTACAATGGAAACTAATAATTTATCTTAATCACTTGGGCAGGGATTGGGAGGTGGTCAGACCAGGTGATCACACACGCCTCGTCAACGGCATCATCGGTCTTTTGTGCAAGGAACACTTTCCCTGGCTTGGTGTACCATGTGGGTAAAACAGAGCCTGCCTGGACATGGGCCCACTACAAGTCCGCCCTGATGTTCGTGATCTAATGGGCAGTGTTCTCGCCAGCAGAGCGGAGCGGATCAAGGCCGAGCTGTGGGTACGTCTTCGTCGCATTACATTATTCAACACATGATACTCATTAGTGTACATTCTTGAACTAATGATTGGATAAATTGTGTCTATATGTAGGATTTCTATGCACTTGATGATAGCTGTATACAGACCGCTGTAGATGCCATGACTGAGAAAGTGGCAAAGGACCGCGTGAATGACATGCATTATGAGGCGTGCCTCCAGGCTGTCATATCGCACTGGGCTGATGAAGGACATAAGATCAACAAAACCGAAGCAAGAACCAAAAGCTTGACCCGGAAACAATACTTGGCGGTAAATATAGAGCACATAGACTGATTTTTCCTTAGGTTTAGTACATTCAATTTGATGTCTTATGTCATTTACTTGATGACGTGCAGGCAATTTCGGGTTGGTGCGCGGGCCTAGACGAGTGTTGGGCAGCCATGGTGGACAGGTGGTGCTCCCTCGATAGGCGGGCCCAGCATCTCGTGTGTCGGGGTCGGTGTTTGATGATGGAATGTGCATCACACCGTCAGGACAACAAGAGCCTCAGACGCTATGCCCAAAAATATGTATGCAAATTCATTTCTTTGTTGTAACACTGAATTCTGTATAATTTCTAATCATATTGGTTGTTTTCACAGTCGAAAGCACATGGTGGCTAGCCTATTAACACGTTCCAGGCGTATGCTCTGGCCCGCAAGGGCAAGGCGACGTCCGACGTCTCCTACAACCCGGACAACCCGCCCTCGGTGTACTGCAATCCGGGCGTGCACGAGCGCCTCCCCGATTACTCAGTGATGGCAAGAGAGATCCACGAGCCAGAGTTCGATCCGAGCGCCCATGACCTTAACGGTGAAATCGTCATGATGGTAGGAGGGGGCAGGTAGCATGGGCGGTTATGGATGGGCGACAGCGTGATCGACACGGCTAGTACTCCTAGTCTAGCCGAGATTCGAGCGAGGAGCACGGGGTCAGGCCCAGCCATACGGTCACGCCTGACCCCTACACAGTCCCAGATGATGACACTACAGGTTATTTCTGTTTCACTCGTTGTCCATTGATTTTTACAAATGTTTGATTTGCATTGTATCATTGGGATGCAATTAATAATGTAGGCCCAACTAGACAAAGAAAGGAGGCTACGGGAGGAGATGCGACAGACACATCGGATCCAACTAATGAAGGTACAGCGGGAACAACAGGCCCAGATGCAGCAGTTCTATCAATACATTCAGACTCTTTCTCAGAACATGGGTCAGCCTCCGCCTCCACCAACGATGGTCTTGCCGCCTCTACCAATTGTTATGGCCACTCCACTAGATCTTATGGGCACTCCCGTGAGTCACCTAAGAACATTGTAGTTTCATTTCATATAGCATGACATTGTAGTTTTATTTCACATGCATTCTTCTTTTCATTGTGCAGTATACCTCGTCAGCATCAAATGTTGGGCCTCAGGATGTGGATTTGTCGTCGGTGCACCGTAGGCCACCAACTATGTGTGCCCTATCTTGAATTGTGGTTCTGGATGTTGTGAAACTACTAGAGAACAAGTTCTACTTGCATGTGAAACAAAACACCCTATCTCGATTTGTGGTTCTGGATGTTGTGTACTTGTCGCATCGGAGTTAAATTATGGTTCTGAATGATTGTTGTGATATATTTGCCTGTGATGGTCCTTGTGATATTGAGGTGACATATTGTGATCCTGTGATGCTTCTTGTGATATATTTGTTATGCCTGTGATGATTACTGTTGTTATGCCTGTGATGATGATTGTGGAATGCCTGTGATGATGATTCTGAAATGTCTGTGGTGATTGTGTATTTGTGATGAGTTACGGAAAGGCTTGAATACATTAGGGGATCAGGATACATGTTTGCCTAGTGTAGCACTCGGCAAAGAGGGGTTTGCCTAGTGCAGCACTCGGCAAAGAGGGATTTGCCTAGTGCAGCACTCGGCAAAGAGGCTTTCCAGAGCTATTTCTGGACCCTATTTGCCAAGTGCTGCCTTTTTTCGCCAAGTGTTGCCGAGTGCACGGCACTCGGCAAAATAGTAATTGTTTGTCGAGTGCACGGCTCTCGGCAAACAGAAGAGACTTTGCCGAGCACCTGACACTCAGCAAACTTTACTATTTTGCCGAGTGCCGCGCACTCGGCAAAGAGTTTGTCGAGTGCCCGTATCTTAGCTCTCGGCAAATAGGCTTTGCCGACTCTGTGTTTACCGAGTGTTGCTCTCGGTAACCCTTTGCCAAATAAAAAATGGGCTTCGCCGAGTGTCCCGGACACTAGGCAAACAACCTAAGTCTGGTAGTGTAACTTCACATTTCCAGGCATGAAGAAGAAGAGTGAGGGCAATTTGGTCCTGAATAGCATTCTAGCATGTATCCGCGGGATGAGGATGAATTCTTTTTGCAGAGTGGCATTTCGATGAAACTTAGTTTTGACCATGATACAATATATGATTTCTCATCCAGCCTATCACTCGTTATTATATATATATACTATCAACTGTGCCTATGCGTTGCAATGGGTAAAGTCGGGGCATGACGCGGATGGGGACGAGAGGGAGGGGCGCAGGCGCAGCGTGGGAGCTCTGAGCAGCGATGGGAGGGAGGGGCGCAGGCGCGACGCGGGGGTGCGGCGTGGATGGGACGGGCGGGAGGGCGTAGGAGGTCTTTTATCCAAGCCCTCCTTTCTTTTCAAAGCATTGAGACTGCGGGTTAATTTTATAAACACTCAAGTGTTTTCGCAAAATAGTCAAGTGACGAAAATTTTAGGTAGAAACACTACTTGATTTATAGATAGTTATAGATTTTATATATCTATATCTATAATCTATAACTATCTATAAAGCAAGTGTTTCTACCCAAAATTTTGTTTTGCTCGACTATTTTGCGTAAAACCCCTTGAGTTTTTTTTGAATTACCCGTAGTCTCAATGCTTGAAAATAAAGTGAGGACTTGATGAAAAAGACTTCCCGCCCCTCCTCTTGTCCCCATCCGCGCCGCACTCGCGCCGCAGCGTCCGCGCTCCTCCCTCCCATCACGCTCCGAGCTCCCCACCGCGCCGCATCTCTCCCTCCCCGTCTCCATCCGCGCCGTGCCTCACTTCACCCGTTGCAAACGCACGGTACAATTGTTATATATATATATATATATATATATATATATATATATATATATATAAATCGTTCTCTCTCTCTTCAGATCTCTTTTCCAGCTAAAACCTGATGTCTTGCGGTGTGTACAAAAGGGATGTGTCATCCATGATCATCTTTATTCGTGTCGTTATCAGCCATCAAATGCATGCACTATTAATCGCCTATGTAGTTTTCATGAAGACACTTGCGTGTGGCTAGCTAGCTAGCTCGACGATGAAGGATTCAATCTTTGAATGCCATACTCCCAGCATGTTTCACCAGCGACGAATTGAAGACTTCAAATACGAGTATATGATATGTACACTAATACACAACAAGTTCACCATGTGCCAAAAGTGCCATGCAAAAGAGGTTATTTTGCTCAAAATCCCTTGACTATTTATAAAATTAACCTTCGATCGATGTTGAAAAGAGAGAGTGCTTGGATGAAAAAAGACATCCCGCGTCCTCTCTTTCGCCCCCATCCGCGCCGCGCCCGCGTCCCTCCCTCTCGTAGCGCTCGAACTCCCATGCCGCCGCCTAGACCCTTCGTCCTTCGCGCCTTCCCTCCCTCGCATCATGAGTTGGCTCATGTGTGCGCGCCAACCCCATCCGTGTGGCATGGCCAAATCTTTAATTTGAAAACTCAAATTGAAAATCGAACCGTTCAAATTGTTCTACATATTAATATCGCCTTGTAGACCAAATTTTATATTTTTTAAAATTTTTTATTATTTTATCGAATAGGTCAAAATGCATTAATCCAATAATTTCTGGAATATCTATTTTATTATATCTTTGACCTATCTCGATAAAATAGTAAAAATTTCAAAAAATGTAAAATTTAGTCTACAAGGAGATATTAATATGTAAAACAATTTGAATTGTTCATTTTCAATTTGAGTTTTTAAATTGAGATTCGGCCATGCCACACGGAGATGGCGTATGCACGCCACACGAGCCCAACAATATTATATATATATATATAACTATCTATAAAGCAAGTAGTGTTTCTACCCAAAATTTTCTTTCGTCCGGCTATTTTGCATAAAACCCTTGAGTGTTTATAAAATTAACCCACATCAACGACTATTTTGCAAAAATCCCTGAGTGTTTATAAAATTAACCCGCAGTCCCAATGCTTGAAAAGAAAGGGATGGCTTAGATGAAAAACGACCTTCCGCGTCCCCTCCCTCCCTACGTCCCTCCTTCCCGTCCCCATTCCCGCCACGCCCACGTCGCGCCTACGCCCCATCCTTCCATCGCTGCCGGGAGCTCCGCGCCGCGCCCCGCACCCCTCCCTTTCGTCTCTCCGCCACGCGCGCCCTCCTCCTATGGCCATTCGGAGCTCCGCGCTCGCCGCCTCGACCTTCGCACTCCGTCGCTTCCCCCTCCTGCGTCGTCGTCCTGGCTGCTCGGCTCACGCTCGGTCGATCCAGAGAGCGGACGCCGGAGCGGCCGGCCTCGCCACGCTCGTCGCGCGAATCGAATCGGAATCCATGATGTGTCCGTGTTGAATTTCTCACTAAAATAAAATGACGTTCGTTGCAACGCACGGACATATTTGCTAGTATATAATAATATCCATGTTAACAAGGCACATGTTTTGGATCACGGTGTCTAACCCCTTTAGTCTCGTGCAGGGTTTCTGATTTCGCGAAAGCCGGAAGCCTCGGCCCGACTTTCGCGGTTTTCGATCGTTTCGTGGAGATGCGGCACGGCATCCCCGCGGTTTTGTTTAAATAATTTTGTGGGAATTCAAAAAATTTGAAAAAATTCATTTTAACACAAAAAATATATTTTATATAAAAAAATATAAATTTCGTGATGTTTGTCGCGAAAACCGCGGTATATAGCGCGGTTTTCGCGCAGTTTGAGCGAAAACCACGGCACGACGCGGATTTAGATTTGGTTCAAATTTAAATTATGGTTTTCATGGTTTCCACAGTTTTCACGGTTTTTGCGCGGTTTTCACGCTTTTTGACGCGGTTTTCACGTTACGCACGAAATCGTTCAAATTCAAATTTGTTACTGTTTATTGCCGTCGAGGGACGACACGGCATAACCCGTCGGCATTGCACCCTGGTCTCGTGGCCCTAAACACACATGGCGTAGCTGCAACTTTTTTTCGGTACTTAATTAATTAATTACTGATTGCATAGCTAGATAGGGGATCGAGCTAGCTGACCGGACGAACTCACTGACCCTAACTAAGCTACTTACTGATCTGCTGATGAAAATCAGATCGGTAAATGATCAAGAACTAGCTAGATGATCAGATCGGTAGCTAGGGCCAAGGACCCAAACCTGTCGATCGTGCACGCACATGCGTATGTACACCCCAAATCCCGTACCAAACTACTGATGAAACACCGGTCGTCCCATGCATGCAGCTCCTAATCTGTAGGAACGTGTAGTTCACATAAATATGTTTTCTTTTTTTAATAAATAAATTATATTGTTGACTTTTAGCATGATACTTGAACATTCATTTTATTATGTGTTATTTATTTTATTGTTAAAGAAATTATAAACACAACTTATACTTTTGCATATTAATTTACACCAAAATTTTAAATAAAAAGAAGGCTGCTACACATACTAATTTATTTACAAAACTCTTACCAATAATGATGTAAAGAGTTATAGAAAATCTATATAGATTTTTTTAAAATGAATAGTAAAAAATTATATGAAAAAACGGAGGAAGTAGAGTGATCACTTTTACTTTTGCATGCGCTGATCTTTTGCCAATTATTGTGCGGAGTTAGTTAGGAGCAGTTGCATTCTTGCTTGCTTCCAGGATCTAGTTGCAGCAGCTGCTGCTATTTTTATTGTCGTGGTTGGAACGGGCCGGCCGGGTAGTTAATTAATAGCATGTCCAACAAGAGGACAGAGCTATCTGAGCTTGGATAGATGGAGGAGATTTTGTGCAGCACGGCAAGTTAAGTACAACGTTTATATGTTGGATGCAACTGTAACTAACTCGATCCATTTGGGCGGCGCGTATGTCCAGAATTCAGATCGTACGTAGCTGGAGCCGGCCGCTGTTCGTCGTCCCTCGAGAGAAACAGGCCACATGATGCCTTTCTAATAATTGAGGGCAAAGCATGCAGCAGCAGCGGTAACACTGACGATAAGGTTATTAGCATCGAGATACTCTAGATAGGATCTGATTTGTTTAACACAATAACGTATATAGGATTTGAGGGTTGGACGATCCAACGTACCACCGGGCCACCAAGATACGGTGAGATCGGTATTACTTCGGCGTGATAGTGAGATCATAGTATCATAAGATATTACGATATGTATCACGATACTAACAACCTCAACCAGATGCATTGATTAGCAGTGCTCTGAGACAGCTTCAATATGGTGGGGGCTACTCTCGTAATATCACGCCTCGGAAAACTTCTGTCGGTTGGATTAATCAGGCATACGAGGATTGATCATTTGGAATCTGGGACATATACTGAGCCTGGAGATAGATCGATCTGTATTATTCCTGTTCCTGCACAATTGTGCTGTGACAGTGTGTGACTTGCTCAGTTGCTCAGCATCTTTGTCAGACCGATCGATGCTGGCAGTTTCGAGATGTGGGGATCGGACGGACACAGAGGAGAGAGTTCCTTTTGTTCTGTCTCTGCAGGTTTGCATGTGTCTGGTACTCTGATGTTGTTCCTCGCTTCAGTTGCTCAGCAGCATCTTTGGCGAGTGATGAACTGGCCTGGCCAGTGGATGGGTCATGGATGGACACCGTTCTTTCGTCCTGACGAACAGCCCCCCTGCCGGTAGTGCCCTCCTTCTGTCTTTATGCCTACTGCTCTGTCCTCCAAAAGTTGGCTTCACAACACACCTTTTTTTTTGGCTACCTAACCAAGGTGTATATGTGGCCACTGCAATTCTACGAATCCTACTAAAGCAAGACACCTATCGAACTGGCCGTACAACTGTATAGTACTTAGTGCTTTCTCCATTTTTTTTATTGATTATCATATAAGTTTTTTTTCATCAAGAAAAAACATAACTATTATGCATTTTATTTAATGTGAGTATGTGATGGGGAAGAATAAAGAAGCATCTAGACTTTAATGAGCCCTTAACTAAATCTAAATGGTTACATGCATAGATATAATAATATTATACGTCAAATGAAGGACAAGGGTTATATGACGATCAATTTATAATTTGGAATATTTAATTTTCAGTTATATGATAATTATTATGGAATAGAGAGAGTACTATTCGCCAAGCGCTTCGGTTATGAAAACAGAAAAGATGTTGGAATCTCAAAAAAAAGAAGAGAATGGCAGTCGCAGGCCACGGCCCACTGCTACAGCGCCGTCAAGGCCCACACGGTGCATTCCGTTTCTGCAGGCCCGCGAGGCCGCAACTCGTTCTACGGCCTTTCCACCACGGCCCGTGCAGTGCTTCCATTCTGGCGTCAAATCTGTACATTTCGTTGGAGTAATACTCGACTCAGCAGCAGTCAGCATCTGGACTGAGCTGAACAGTGTCCGTCTCTCTGTTGCGCACGGCTCTCTGGATTCTGATCAGGACTAGAGGATTTTCAACGGAAATACGCATGCAAAACAGTGGATTTTGAGCAGGAAACCAGACCAGACCACTAGTAGTATCACCGGGTGTTTGTGGCCGACGACGGCTCAAGTCCAGGATTATTCATCCATTCCTGCTTCACCAACAGTTCCCATTTCGTACCTCCGATCATTCTTGCTCCAATCATCCAATTCAATATTAGTGCTATTACTATAGTGTCCTGTGAGACCGAAAGAAACTAAGTCTGACCACACATTGACGTTCATTCTGGCAATCCATACCACTCCCTTTGTTTTAAACAAATTATAAGTATAGATTCTTTAGCAAAAAGTAAGGTAAAGGAAAAAATATCTTTTAGCCATTTCAGTAGTCAAATTTTAAATTTTGTTTATATTTCCTTCCAATCATCACGTTGGTTGAAAATGTATAGATTCTCGTGCGTTAGAACCAATGTTGTGTATACATTTTGAATTAAAAAATGATTGTACTTTAGAACGAATGGAGTAGGTAGACTAATTAGTGCGCGTGTTGCGAGCCTACGTGACAGACAATTTTTTTCAAGAAGATAATCACGATTAGGACAACTAAATGTCTTGTAGTGATATAAATTGTGATATAAAGTCGCTAACCATCCCAATCTAGCAAAGCTAAATAAGATGGATTTTGTAAGCCTAAAATCAACCTAGAGGCCGATTTAGATCGATTTGAAGATAACCAGTCGTCTCGTAGACGAATCGAAAGGTTTACAGGACAAACCTACAAAGAGTATCATACTCTCGCAGTAAAGACGAATGCAAATTGATAAGGATGGGTGAAAGTAGAGTAAAGTAAAAAACATAACTAATAAAGACACAATAATGATTCGATAGATTGTAAGGATTGAGGTAAGTGCGAAAGAATCGAACCAGCTTTATCTTTATAAAGGGGTTGGTTGAGTATGAAGGAAGCAAACTCTCTTTTGAGAAGATCACGGACATGTAAATTAAACCCAGGATCAGCCTGCATTCTCTTTCTTTTTTATTCGAAACACGTAATTTTCCAAAATAATCAAGTTGACCGAGATCAAGCTTATTGCAGTCCAACGACATTGTAACAATATAAGCAGTAAAGGGCCCTAAAATTTTCAAGACACCATTGTGTACTCCCTGAGGATCCAGATAGTTGCTGGCAAATTTCTCGAGCTCTAAGACAAATTGAGGATCTAGCGGCCAGTTTTCATCCAGATATCTCTCCTCTATATCAAGGGTCATAATAAGCTCAAGGGCTCTGGCACTTGTATTTTGCCAGCTGCAGTTGACCTGCAAATCCAAACACCCCTGACATCCTGACATGTGGACTCATAAGTGATTTTTAAAACACTATTTTTTTAGTACGCTTTCAAACATGATACGTTTAGTGTGAAAATTTTTAATATAAAAATTGTTTTAAAAATCTAATAAATTTATTTATTAATTTTTATATATTAATACTTAATTAATTATATACTAATTACGTTTCTTTGTTTTATGTATGGCTAATTAGTCAAACCGAAAATCACACACGATCGTGGCCTAAGGTGGCTCATGTTGCTCACGCAGGCTGAAATAGTGGGCCGTTCTCCTCGGAATGACGGCTTCCCATCAAATATCCGCATATGCATGATAAGACACTAAAGTATCTTTAACAGTTTAGCAAATAACTTTTCTATTTTTAATTTTTAAAAAAATAACAAAATTTTATTTTCAATAATTTGACAAATGACTTTTTATTTTTGTAACTTGAAAAAAATAGGCTTTATTGTGTGTATTTATGCACGCTGGATAGGAATGATGGGGAGGTGTACCCTTAAGTAAGTTAAAAATGTTAAAAGAATTAAGAACGACAATATTATTATTTACATCTTAGAATCTGAAAAAAATATATCCTTATGTAAGTTTTATTTCAAATAAAAATAAAGAAGACAAGTTTTCATTATACTATATTTTTATAAATAAATAATAATATTATATATTAATAATAATAATGTTTGCATTTTTGATCAAAGGTTATATCTTTGGGCTTTAGAAATTAAAAAACGACCCAAATTGTTGGCAACACAGTATGAATAAAGAATAAAATTTGACACTGTTGGATGGTCAATTTGTTTCTTCCCATATTATTTAGGGAGTTGGAAAAAGAATGAATAAGGAATAAAATTTATCAAACTGTTGGAGATGCTACAGTTCCCATATATAGATTTCATAAACATTGATAAAGTGAAAAACAAATTGATGAGATCTACTGAACCACCAATCCCAACCCTTCTAAACCGGAAATTAAAAAGCAATTTCACTGTCGGTTCACAAGAAAAACTGGTGGTGATTAACAGCTTGGTAGTAGGGGATGTTTCAATCATGATAACTGCCCAAATAAAACTTGCAAAAAAATCATGTAAAAGTACTCTATATATTTCTGCTGTCATTTGTCCAAAAATTCCGACCTCTTGCCTAGCTAGCACTATATATCTAGAATTATAACATGAAAATTATTATCAACCGCAGTAAGGAATTTAAATAGACGCGAATGAGAACAAGAAATCAACACATATAACTCCTAGTAGTGTAGGTAAGTAGTGTAGTAATGTAAAAAAAAGAGAAGAAAAAAACACATATCAATCAGATCAACGGGAAATTAATGGGTGTAGCACTTATGTCCAGTCATTACTGGACAAAGCCACATTAGTCCCGATTATCAAATCGGGACTATGAATCCGAGACTAGAGAGAACGATCTCTGGTCCCGGTTAAATAATCGGGACTAAAGATGTATCTTTAGTCTCAGTTTAAGCCACCAACTAAGACTAAAGATGGCGGCGCCATGTGGCTGGCTCCTCCATCTTTAGTCTCGATTAGTGGCTTTAACCGGGACTAATTTTTTTTTATTTTTTTTAATTCCTCCTCCTGTTGTTAGCTTGCTGCCTGTTTACACACACACATATATATATTTGCATATATATGTCTAAATACATAATACACACATATATAACACACATAACATACATATATATGCAAACAACATCGAAATCGAATACAATAAAATGCAACAACAAAATTTAAACATGTATACAATAAATTGTCCACAAATTTGTTCACACATATATACTACAAAATCCACTATATACAATAAAATACAACAACATCAATTTTCCTCTCGGCTCGCCGCCGCCGTCGGCTCCCGCTCCGGTTCATGACACGAACCGGGACTAATGTTCCTAGAAATCCGTAGACTTTTTATGATCTCTAGTCCCGGATGCAACTCAAACCGGGACTACTGTGGTTTTATCAATTTGACCAATGATGATTTCTCCAGTAGTGAATACAAGGTGCTCTACCAAACGAAGTATCATGAGTGCATTCTTGGGTTCTCCATCCATGTGAAATTCCAGAACCAGATGCTTCAAGTGCATAAATTTACAATGGTTCTTGGTCAATATCCAGTTATCTGCAATAGATTGAAAAAGGTGAAAAGGAAATCGAACAAACCTAATGTCACACACCAGGGCAAGAAATATATAGAGTTCTTGACAGTGTTACGTTGCAAACCTTAATGTCCATGTTAAATGTTATGAACAGCCTATCTGCATGAAACAATGGGCAAGGTATTTCGTTCAAAACGTAGTTCATAACATCAGTTCCCGAGTGAAGTATGATGTCTGCCTGTAGCTTCAAGGAATCATCAAGTCTAATTGCTATCTGCTGACGATCCTGTTAGGCAAATGCTGTGAGGTTCATTGCATGCAGCTCTATGCTTTGCAGGTCACTACCACAAACAAGTAAATTTCCTTAGCCTTTGCCCGTTTGGCATTGATCGGACTGGCCGATTGCATACTGTATTTATGACTCAGTTTTATTTTTAGTATATAATTATTTTATGCGTTTGCGAAAAAACATATTAAATACATCTACGTATTTATACATTTTACTAAAAAAAACAACCATGATTTAAAATGACACCAACCATGTGTTCCTATCCTTCTCGGGCCCAGCTTTACGACGGCACATTGGATCGCTCAAGTATCGCGATGCGGTCCAGCAATCTGTACACGCCTCGCTCCCCACGGCCCGCGTGTTCAAAGCCCTCTTTGCACACGGCCCGTCATCCGGCTGCAAATCCTACGGCGCACGCGGCCCATGGCTACGGATGAGGTCGAGCCGGGCCTCCCTTCCCGTCCGTGCAAACACCCGTACGTACTGGGCCGCAAGAGCATATCGGTTTGCTTCCATTCTGCGTCAAATTTGTACTAAAGATTTCGTTGCAGTAATACTCAGCAACTGGACTGAGCTCAGCAGTGTCGTCTCTCCGTTGTGCACGGCTCTCTGAATTCTGATCAGGACGGGAGGATTTTCAGAGAAAATCAACCGGCAAAACGGTGCATTTTGAGCAGGAAACCAGACCGAATCTGGACTCCAAAGCAGCAGGTACGCCTGCCTGCCTGCCTACCCACCAGTACCGGCTGTTTGTGGCCGACGACGGCTCAAGTCCAGGATTATTCACCCATTCCTGCTTCACCAAATGCGACATGCAACAAACCAAGGCGTCAGGTCAGGTCAGATCTGAACGACACACGTCCTGACTGGCAACGATGGTACTTTTACTATTTCCCACTGTTCGCCCAACTTGCGACACACATTTTTTTCTCAACTTTCTCTCTGGTACTTTGGGTGTAAATCAGAATCATAGCTTGGCCGGATAAGATAAACCTTTTATTGTGGTTTTTTTTTGGGGGGTGTTGTCTGGGAGACACGAGTTATTGATGATGGGACCTCATGATCATGGCCGCATCTTGGAAGGTTTCTCTCTTCAATGCCTCTTGTATTCCAACCTCTGCATGTGCACTCAGGAAAAGTAGCCCTTCTAGACTCGTTCAGAAACACAAGTTATATTTATAGTACATATATGGCACAAGCATTTTCTTTCTCCCTTGACATCTTATCAGATAATTTGGTCACTAGTCATATATACTCTGTCCTCTTGTATCCATTAACTATGCTACAGTGGCTTAGAACATGCCAGATCAAACTACTACTGGCCAAAGACCAGGTCCCTTCACAAAAATGCAGTGACCAACAAGTGCAGGACACGAACAGCAATTCAAAAGTTCCCGTACCTCCATTCATGCTTGCTCCGATCATCCAATTCAATATTAGTGTTACGACTGTAGTGTCCTGTGAGACCGAAAGAAACTAAAAGTCTGATCACACATTGTCGTTCATTCTGGCAATCCATACCACTCCCTTTGTTTCAAATAAACTATAAGTATTTCTGGATTTTTTAGAAAAAAACTAAGGTAAAAGGAATATATTATCTTTTAGCGATTTCAAATTTTAAATTACTTACATTCCCTTTCTAGACATCTCATCAGCTGAAAATATAAAAATTATCATGCATTGAAATCAATGCAGCTTATATTGTGAAATAAATTTTGAATCCTTTGGAACAGATGGAGTAGTTAGACTTGTTAGTACATTAATGTGCTGTTCTGCCCATATGGGGCACAGTAACCCTAGGGATCCAGTGGTTATACCGAACTAGTAGGATTTTGATCTCACATTGTGAAGGTAAGCAGGTTAGGTGCAGATCCTACTATGCATGCATGGTCAAAACATCAACCTTTATTGGTTCTTTTGGAAAGATCTTGGCCAACCTTGAAAACTTTGGTTCCTAGCTTGCATGTGCCCAGTGATGCATGGATGCAAATTGCCACTCATGAAATGATTTCTGATATAAACCTGCCTCACACCCTTTCGAACAATCCAACACTGAAACTGTTCATCTTCCTCTCCTCCTCCATGAACGTACAGTAAGTGGAGCCCCGGTTTGAGCCGTGTGTGCCTGGTCGAATCGCGACGTGGCGGGACGGCATTGGCCGGGAGGCTGCTGCCCTAGCATTATCCTGAGTAAATGGACTTGGAGAGCTCTCTCGTTCAGACTTGGACAGGAGCTCTTATGTGAGATAATTGTTGAGTACAAGGCAGTGCAAGCTGAAGAATAATCAAGATAGGATCATATGCAGAGGTTAGCTTGCCAAATTATAAGGTTCTGGAAATGGGACAGTAAAATTGACCGATCTGTTCTTGCGTCCTGGAATGGTTTGCCAATTTGCTATATTTCCAAACTTTCTCAATCCAGAAAGTCTACTGGGTTTAGGCCACAAAAGGCACCAATGATCTGACCACTCCGGCCTCCGGGTAGTAAATGACTCATCAGAGGAAACAAACGAGAAGACGTCCTCTACGTAACAAAGTCATATCAAAATTGAGAACAAGTGTTCACGATACCATATTTTCAAGAGCACTGTGCCGCAAGAACTGCAGCTTGATGGTTGCAGTTATTCACGAGCGCGAACAGATCTATCATGTCGAATTCAGCACATACATTTTTTAAAAAAACTATGCATGAATAGGCCGGCCATACATAAGAATTTGAGACTGCAGTGCTAAAAACAAATTGAGACCTTATATTTAGAAAATGCTTATAAATTAAACTGTGAGCTTCTTACTTTACCAAAGCTGTATAATAGAGCAAGTCTAGGCCCACCTTTTCAGTTGATGCTATGTATTTTGTAATTTGTTTGTAGAAGACTCTAAGGTTGCTCCTCTTTGCTCTATTCGTATCATGGCGAGTGACCCTCTATCCACAACAGCAGGAGAGCTCAGGATCGATCTAACATCCTCCTCTCTTTTGATATGTACTACTATTGAATGAGTAGAAATTTTGCACGGCCAACAATTACTAAAGCTATACCAAGAAAGTTCACTGGTACTAAGAGAAATTTTACAATTCTTGAAAAAGTACTGGGAGACACCAAGATTTTACGTTAAAAATTTTGATACCAAATTTTAATATGATACCTGACGATAACTTCTAAAGGATGATAAAATTACCATAAGTAAAAAGTTCACAACGTGTGTTTGCAGTATCAGAGCCAAGGAAGACAAACCGGCTATAGCCAAATCAGTGAAACAAGATAACTTTTAGAAAATAGAATGGATAGATTTTAAAATATATGACACCTTTCATCTCAAAACGTAGCAAGTTTTAGTTATAAGTATTTCGTAATTTAAAAAAAAAACTAGGATGAGAAGGGGTGTTTAGTTTTGATGGGCCATGTGACCGCCCATCTCACCCTTGACGAGATACAAGAGTGCGGAAAGAAACAGAGTTCATCGCTACCTATGTAGCAAAGCTTGAAAATGTTACGGTAACTAATCGGTTATCGATTTAGAATTGAGTGGGGTAAATAGCACAAATAGAAAATTATAGTTTCAACTAAATTTTAGGAAGATAATAAAATTTGTCCAAAACTCACCTTATTTTTATATTAGTAACTGAGTGGTAACCGTAATTATCCACGAAATCACTTGTAAACAATATCTAGCGTCCGAGTGGTTTCCGAAGATAATTTTTATAGTTCTTTGAAGGGTACCAAAAAGTATTTAGTTTTTTATGTAAATTTTTGTATCTTGTAGTACCGAAGTATTAAGAGAGATCAAAATTTTCTATGTACCTCTTGGTGCCTTCTCGAAAACGGTAAAATCACAATAGTTTCTGAACCCTATTGGCCGTGTCTAGCGAACAAATGCGCATGAATGCAACAAGACTAGGGCAGTAGTACGACTTTCATGATTTGCGAAAGCGGCTGGCGGCATGGGCGAGCCGACTCTGTGATCCGAATGTCCACCGTGTTGCCGGCGTCGATCGACCGACCGACCCCGCGCGGGCACAAAAACGTGCGGTTTCTCGACCCCAGAGTCACACGAGTCACGACCAGAGAGCGAGCAGATTGTGGCGCAACGGCGTCCAACAAAGTCTCCTCCTCCTCCTCTCTCCTCGAACCAGAGCCTTTGTGCTGCTCGGCTGTCACCACTGTTGCCAGTGAGATCGTACGTTTGCGTGCCTACGTACAAGCACGCCAGGCCAACGATCGCGATCGATGGCGCTGCACGGTCCATGCGTGCAAGCGCGCGCGTCCATGCATGCACGCGCCATGCATTAACTCCTGCACCGCGATTGCGGCCGCCCGGTGTGGATGGATCGATCGGTATATATGGCCGTGTACGCATAGTAGTGGCAGCAACTTGATCGGCACGGACAGTGGTGTGTACCCTGTACGTGTCGAGCAGGCAATGGATTGGTGGCTAAGGCCATCTCCAGTGTGCTGAGCATGGGTTTGGTTCCAAGTACTAGGTGGGATATAGGATGAAACAATTCTTGATTTTGAAATGGGATGATTCCACTCGTCTGTTTGGTTTACAAGATAAGATGAAACTAGTTGTTCTTTTATTTGGTAGAAGGTATGGAGATATGGGATGGATGACGTTTGAGCCACCGTCAGCCCCACATCTGATCCCCGAGACACAGTGGCGAATATACGATTTTTATGCCGTTTTAAAAAAATTAACATAATATTTTAGTAATAATTGTAAAATATATATGTACTAATTAATACGATAAAACTTTAATAATTAGATTAAATAGAAACGATCCACTAAATACTGTAAAATAGTTTAAACATCATACTAACAATTTAAAATATATGCATAAAATAATACCAAAGACTCACAATGCTATTTTTCTGACTCATTTATTCGATATTTTTAAAAGGATTAATAATATCATCTTCATCAACTTGAAAAAAATATCATTCAATGAAAATGTAAACAATCATCCAAAAGACTATCTTCTATCTTATTTCGTAATTTTGTTTTTAATAAAATCATTGCAAAAAATATTCTTTTAACACTTGCCGTTACAACATGTAGAAGCAATACTAATTTAAAAAGCTCATAGATTATATTATACACTTTGTGTCTTTTGTTTCAACAAGTTTAATTAAGAGATCAACAAAATATATATATATATATATATATATATATATATATTATCCTCTTATGTGTAGACCTTAGATATGTCGGGGCTAACCCACGGCGTACCCCGTAGATCCGCCCGTGCCGCGACATGATGCGCAACTTATGGAGGATTTGTGCAGCGAGCGACGTGTGGAGGAGAGGTGGTTGGTGGTAGACAACTCCGGGAGAATTTGGGCAGTGATCGGCTAGCGAAGTAGCGGCAACAAGCGGGCAAACGGACGAGCAAGCGAGCAAGCGGGGGAGTAGCGGCGGTGACCGATGGGCAGGCATACGACTGACATGAGGAGCGAAGTAGCGATGGGACTCACAACGTGCATCCGTCCTAAGTGGGTCAAGCTCGTGCACTCAATTTTTTCATATAGCTTGGAGTCAGATATAAAGAGAATATTCCTTTAAGAGAATCAACTTGTCCTTTTTATCTCCAAATGAGATTCAGGCTTTTTAGCTTTTCACTGGGCCCAAACTTTAGAAAGCTTGCTTTACTTATTGATGATCTTTTTATTATTAAACTTTTTGTAATAAATTTTTAAATTCTACCATTGCAGCAAACTCATTATTTCAGAACTTTCAGCTTCTATTTATTTCCTCAGAAACCCCAGTTTTGAACTTTCAGCTGGCTCGGAAAACTTTTCTTGTTTGTTTAGCTTTCTGGCTTAGGAAGTTGAAACAAACATGGCCTAAGCACTATGAAAAACGGATTCGCCCCATCATGATCCATCCCAACCCTCCGACCAAACGCAAGCCAAAAGAATCGAACCATGAAACTTAACAATCGAACCATGCCAGTGCAAAGTGCGAACCATTGTGTCACACCTAAAATCGAACGGAGTTTTTGTATGAACCAAAGAGAAAAATTGCATGTTTGGGTACCCATTGCTTAGATCCATGTGCAAGGGAGTTCTCTACCGTTCGATTCCACCAGCAAATGCGTAGGAACTTTCTTCTATATCGACAAGCGACTTCATCATAGATTATAGGTTGGTGATATGAAAACTCATCTGTGTCGGGCTCTGTGCCATCACAAATAGTAGTCATTTTTGTCGGGCCTAATCAAAAGCTCGTCATCGATAAGGTTTGACCAGTCAAACAAGCCATCTTACAACCCGTCATGTACGAGTCATCCATGAGGGCTGTCCACTATGAACCGACAAAAATGACTAGGTCGGTATACTTTAAAGACCGTCGCGGATCACTCATCGGTGATGACTTATTATTTAGATATGACAATTTTGCTACACACCCGTGACGTTATTTTGTTCTAACCTGACACACAGTAAGTATTTTTAAAAAATAAATTTATTTTATTATTAACTAGCCTTAGATCTTTAGTAGTCATGCTAGCTGCAAATAACAAATATAAGAAAAGCACGTGAGTGTTTATAAAATTAATCGATCCGAATGTTGAAAAGAAAACGAGAGCTTAGATGAAAAAAGACACTCCTGCGCCTCCCGTTCGTCCCCATCCGTGCGCGCCCAGCAGCAGCGCATGCTTTCACTCCAAATCATCAAGTATGTGCTTGCATTACACTGTCGCATGTGCTTGGGGACAGTTCTTAGTGTGTGTGTGTGTGTGTGTATATATATATATATATATATATATATATATCCTATACATTGCGCACATCTATTAAGATTCTATACGTCCGTACATTCACATACATGCGTAGAGTAGTCGTACAACGTAATGGGATTTTTTCAAGAAAGGTGTGGAGTTTACCGTAACCTCCCTCGCGAGAACGGTGGTCTCAGATGTTAGCGTCACGCACGGTGGTTGCTATGGCTGGGGTGCATATGCAGAAGGACGGAGTCAAAGGACCACCACGACGCTGTCGCTGCATGCTCGAGACGGGCCCAAGAGCTAAGCTATCTACCACATAGCCAGCCGGCCATTTCCCTTTCGCCCACCGCACCCACACCGGCCGGTTGGGTCGGTCTCCGTATGCACACGCCAGGAACCACCTCTGTATCTACCTATCTATCCATCCATCCATCCTCTTCTGTACTGTCTCACTTCAAGTGGGCTGCTGCGCCTACACACGACAGCAGGATCCTTGGTCACTCCTTTCTAGGATAGTTTATGTGTGTACATACACATGACACGTCCTCTTTCCTCCAACCAAATCTATTACTTCATAGATAAACTAAAAAAATCCATGTAGACTCACTGATAAATTTAATTTCATTCTATACCTATACGTGTTGTGTATATATAGAATAAATGTTTTAAAAGAGTAACAACCCTTGTGCATATACATATTGTGTGATAGGATAAATGTTCTAAAACAGTAACAGACCCAAAAACATGTGATCTTAGATAGGGTAAATAGTAACGGGTCGAAGACCCAGATCATAGACAACTAAACGTTTTATCATTGGTGTTTGATGATGATAATATTGGAGTTGAAGTGTTGATGATAACTGCTTGGTTATCATGAAATCACACTTATCGAGCCAGTATGAATCAGAAATCGTTTCGTAGACTGGACAAGTTTTTCTTTTCAGTAAACAAAGCAGTTGTCGATGAAACAACTAGGGAGTGATATTCAGTGACCGAACAGTTTTACAAACCCTAAGGAGGGTTCATGGAAGCGACGAAAAATTGTTTAGTTTTTGTGGTTTTGGACCATTTCGCTCCACCTTGAGCTGACAAGCCACTCAGTAAACCCTTCATTTCTTAAAAAGAAGAAGAACAAACTGGACTTCAATTTTTGACAGATTGTGTCCCAATTTCACCTGCTATCACAAAAATGACAAAACCACCCATGAGCAGTATTCGATCAGCAAACAGTTTTGTGAACCTGCCCATGGCTGATGACCACAAACCTTGTGTTCTTACATCTATCCAGGCTCTAGAAAATTTTAGGTTTGTCACCGAGCATGATAGGACACGGTGGGTGAGAGAAACATCTGCGGATTGAGATTCTCGGACTTAAATTACCTGATTTAATTTTGAGTCGCTGATATATGAGTTATTTTTGCTATTAATTTACGTATCAATGATTAAATTCATCTGACTTAAGATTTAGAATCTCAGTCGGCATCTGCTGACCTTTCCGGCGCCAATCGTCCTCCTCTATCCATTCATCCATGCATATGCACGCACGCGCGCCATGATTGAACACCAGCTGCTTTACGGTCCTGATTGGGTAGGGTGTACCAGCGAGCTGAATTGACAACACCAAGCGAGAAAAGAAAGCAACAAGTCAAGAAAATCGATCGCAACAAGTCAAGAAAATCGATTGGATCGGCAGAGACCGGCCTATCTCACTAGCCCAGGCCTCACCTACGCGTACCTTGCCAGCCATCACGACGGTAGATTTCAATTCCGAACCGACTCCGTTACGTCCGTCTCAAAATATAAATAACTTTAGGTTGCTTGATAAGTGAAATAAAAGTAATTCTGGATTCTGGAGTGCAAGAATCTAAGATTCTCAAAAGAAATGTCGGGAATTACGTAGTATATTGTGTTTGCGCAGAGTTTATTGGACGAGCGAGACATGCATTGTCCTGGCCTCCAATCTCCCGGGAGCAGACAGCGGATGCTGTCTGCTTCAATTTCAGTGGCAAACGTTTGCATACTACTATGAGTATATAATATAATCTTATCAATCTCGTGGCTACAAGGTTGTACACATCCTGACGTCCTGTGCACACATCTCAGCATATGGCAAGTGCTCTCTCTCCAACCAGCTAACCAAATCAGAGAGGATTATTGGAAGGAATTTTTGTAATCGATCGAAATGGGTGATCAAAGTCTCAACGGTTGACAAAACAAACTATGCTGACGATGCTGAAGATGTCGATGTCTTTACTCTCCAACATGCAGCCTGATTCAAAAACAAACTCTGTCCACACAGACGCACGGATTCAGACATTCAGTGATACAGTCATTCAGAGAGTAATATGTTCGTCAGTAACTCATGAGCTAGGATGGCCTAAAGAGAACAAAAGAGATGAGGATATCGGCAAGGATCTCCACATCCCATGTGTGTCCTGATCTCAGCCCCCTGGACCGAGAGAGAATTCGTATCCGTTTGGAAGCATTTGGGACATTCAATTCGCCCCCATGTTCTGTGGGTGCCAGGCTCCTCATCATCACAAGCTTGCAAAGCTGCAGGGCAAAATATAGTATACATGCATATCCTTATCAGGGAAATTCTGTGTTGCTGTCCGGTTAAAACTGTCCGGTCAGGCCGGTTAAGGGCATAAACAATGATGCGACGCGATAATCTGATTGAAGATGTCACCGTACTCTCTACTAAAATATAACAACTTAGAATCAGATGTGATACATCATATTACTATAAATTTGGACAAAGATTTTGTAGTACGATATATCTTACCTTCTTAGGTTACTAAAATATTTAGGATATATATATATATATATATATATATATAAGGATTTTTTGATGTCGAGAAAAGAGAAGACGGAGAGAGAAAATTGTTGTATGTTAATCAAAAGACGGTATAAGAGAACTTAATACTATACATGCCACTATATATATATATATATATATAATGAAATCATTAATTGTATGCATATGTTTGAGGCATCTACACGGACGACATGTTATATGAGTTGTCTCTATATATTATCTAGATATATAACGTGGAAAGATTATATAGACACCAATCGTCCGAACTACTGTTCATGCTCTAACATGGCAGAAAATTATCTGAACAGATTCGCATCCCCGGGAAGCACATTTCATTGGAAGGCCACACGGTGCGAAGACTCCGTTGATTCATCATGCTGCCTTGCACCTTTTCTGCTTCCTGAATGGTGGCTGCCACTTTTGTTGCAAGCTTGTACTGAATTTCTTGCTGAATGCTGATGCAGCAGTCTGAAAAAACCCAGCATTTCTCATGGAATCAACGGTGTACCTGTTCTTGGTTGCATCACTGCATCAGGGAAAGGAGGCACGAAGAATCTGCACTGATATGGATGGGCATATGGTATGACAGCGAGAGCACAATGGTAAAATAGCAATTGCATTACATAGAAGTTTTCTTAAACCCATTGAAATAAAATTGCAATTAGCACTAAAAACGAGGCTGGTTAATCTGTCAACTACTCATCTCTGTTCTGTAAAAAGTGTGTAATAATTAGTAAATTTGTCTCTTCAGTTGATGAACATGAGAACTGAGTCTATTGTAAATGCACTTAATAATCTCAAGTAGAGATGTACTCCTGAATAATGTTGCAGGGTCCAGTGGAATCTATTCATGTACTGTGACCTGAAAAAATATGATATTATCAGGGATTGCTCTTTACCGATGAAGATAACATATAAAAATTCGCCAACTTGCAAACTTGCTTTGATTGATAAGAAATCAAGTCCCATTTTCAATGCGTTCAACCAAGTCCTTGTTACTGCCTTGGTAGAAAGATTTTGCTTGATTATCATATCAACAACCTGATTTGATTCGATTGATCATCACGGTAGAACAGAAATTTTTGTCTAGCCAGTTAGTACAAGACAAGCATCGATTAACAAGTTTTCACTTGAGTTGCTTGCACCAAGACACTTTCTTTCAACAGTAGTTTTGACATTTCAGGTTACACCACATCAACTAGCTAGTTCTCCCTAGAAAAGTTTTATTTTAAAATAATGAAAATGGTTTACAACTCCAGCCTTTACCTTTGTGGTTACCCATGCACGATCATTCCATATCTAGTTATGTCAAACTGAATCATTGAGAATAAAAAACTCGTATTTTTTCATGAAATGAAGCAGCCTCTACCAGTAGTTCGAGGACGAGGAGAGGATTGAATTACAGTACCTGGCCGTATCAGCTTGCAATCTTTCTTTCAGGTAGGCTCACATGGAGATCTTGGTGGTCATGCTCTTGATGGCAGGTTATCTTAGCTCACATAAACCTGGCGTCCTGGCGAAACTATTTGACAAACACTAATATAATCACTTCTGAATTTTCTATCCCCCGTTGACCATCAATTGTTTCTGAAACGTGCTTTGAAATTGTCCAGAGTCAAAATCAAAACTCCAAATTCAGAGCTGTACTGATGCAATCAGTTGTGGCTGACTAGGAAACTGGCACCTCTCCCAGTAGCTGACAGTTTGTCAGTGTTCGATGGAGATCTTGTATGATCTCGCCAGTTTAGCGTATCTGAAGATTGGCCATATTAAAGGTTTATCAAAACTAATAATTCAAGTCAAACCTTAATACTACCATTTGGGAGTAAACACTCGATCAGGTGCTTGGGCTCTTCGCTGGAGGTATAGGTCAGATGCTAATGATATGCTGAGACGATGCAGCTGCTGCAGCTATATATATGCAGAGAGTTGCAAGAGCTCCATCTCTGAATATTCTACATGGTCTCTGACCTGACCTTTCAAGAATGAGAAAGCTATATGCTGAAAAAAATATAAAGTAAACAAAGTTCCTGCAAATCCATGCATTTTTGATTCCTTGTAATTTCTGTATAGTTAGCAAACAACCAGCCATCTCTGAAAGGTGACCGAAAGACTAAAAAGGAGACGTTTCGCCCTCGGTTGCAACGATACGGTGAACCCCCGCCGTGTCCTGTCCCCTTATGGAATACGAGGATACGCCGATATGCTGTATCCCCGAGTATCCCCTTTTTTTAGCGAAAAAATAATCACAAAATAGAGGGATACGGAGGATACGTATGGGATACGGGGTAACTCCGCGTCGCGCGTCGATTCAGCTTCTAGTTGTGTTGATTCTGCTCCTCAGTTGCGTCGATTCACCGGCGCTCGACCGCGCCCGCGCTCCACTGCCGCATGCCCACGCCAACCGCCAAGCCACCGCATGACCACGCCACACTCGCCGTCGCCCAGCCTCCACCGCCGCACGACCACGCTGCACTCGCAGCGCCTGCGCTCCACCGCGGCCCGACCTCCACCACCGCCCACGCTCCACCGCCGCCCGGCCTCCACCACCACACGGTCGCGCCAACCGCCAAGCCGCACTCGCCGAGTCGCTGCGCCCGCGCTCCACCGCCGCACGGTTAGGGGTGGGCGTTCGGTCTTCGGTTCGGTTTCGGTTCGGTCTTGTCGGTCTTCGGTTAGTTCGGTTATCCGAAAGTGAGGACCGAACTTTTTTTCGGTCTTCGGTCTTTTCGGTTAGGTCTCGGTCAGACTAACTGAACTTTCACTAAATCTAGAAGATCAAAGCACTTACGAGAAGAAGCAAGAGGCTCATGACAAAAATTTCAGAGCACTTATGAGGAGATCATAGAACTTACGAGAAGTTTAGAGCACTTACAAGAAGATCAAAACACTTATTATTAGAGTACTTATAATCAGAGCACTTATGAGAAGATTATAACACTTATAAGAAGTTCGGTCACTTCGGTTATTTCGGTTCGGTCCTGTCGGTCTTCGGTTAGTTCGGTTATCAGGCGGGACCGAATTTTTGTTCGGTCTTTTCGTTTCGATCCTGTCGATCTTCGGTTCCGGTTAGTTTGGTTCGGTTCTTTGGTTTCGGTTAATTTTGCCCAGGCCTATGCACGGCGGCACCGTCGCCGTCGTCGGGGCTCGCTGTCTCCGTCAGTACCGAGGGTGTCACAGCTGGTAAGTACTAGGACTACTACTTTTCCCTACCCTGGTACTAGTATGTGGGTGTGGCTGGCTGATTGTATGGATGGAGTCGCCAGCAGGTACTAGTAGACAGTAGTTTTTTTAAAAAAATTTATGAATGACCAGCTATAGTTATGAATGACCAGCTACTAGTTATTAGTATTGATCGAGTTGCTTCTGTTTATGAAAATAATTAGTTATGAATGATTATGTAAATAGTTTATAATTATTATGTTTTTTTTTTTTCAGAACAAGTTATGAAGTTATCTAAAAATGTAGTCTTGTAAAGAAAATATTTTAGCTAGCAGCTACCTGACTGAAATTAAAAATGGAAAAACATCATCCATCCTGAATATAATTATTTCAATTTATGAGAAAATAAAATATGTGTATCTTAATTAACCAAAGAAAATACATACATCAGGCCATGATAGTTTCTTATTAATTTGTGACTGATTGTTTGCTCATCACCTGTCTCACTGTTTTGCTATTGAATTGATTCTAGGAAGCGATTAGGTATTTGCTCGATAAGATATGGCATCATCAGGGTTAGGATCGTAATCTGTTGGTAGTAATAGTAATCCCGTTGACGTTAAACTTGAGGAGACTAGGGTCAACAATTCTAGATATCCTTTGTGGAAACATGCTACTAAATTTGTGGCATCTAAAAGTTCAAATATAAAAGGCGAAAATGCAATATTTATATATTATTTTTGTGAAAATGAATACCGAGGGAGCTAAGAGTGAGGGCACATCTTTTGAAGATAAAAGATAAAGGTGTTGCAGTTTGTAGCAAAATGACATATGAAATACTTGAGCAACTTCGGAAAGAGGATCATGAAGCTTCTGAGGCTGCTACAAAAAACTACACCTAGCAATAAGCTGGTTTGCTTACCTTCTTTTGACAATTCAAGTGCACCATCTTCAAAAAGGAGAAATGCAAAGCAATTAGATAATGTAGCTAGTTTTAATGCTGAAATGTGACATACGGCCGATTCTCATATTGCAAGGCTATTCTACATGGCAGGTTTGGAAAATTTCTAATGATGTTGTCCTTTTTATTTTGCATTTATCTATCTTGATAACCATGACAATGCTTGTATTTTGCGGGGCTTCCTTTTAATGTGGCAAGAAATCCGAGTACCGATCATCTTTCAAGTATGTTTCAAACAATAATTTGGGTGGGTATGTACCCCATGATATAATGCATTGAGAACAGTCCTTCTCCAGAAAGAGAAGGCACATGTTGAGAGAATGTTGCAGCCTATCAAATCTTCATGTCCGTTCAAAGGAGTGACTATTGCAACGGATGGGTGGAGTGATCCACAAAGGCGACCAATTTTAAATTTTCTAGCTGTGAGTGAGGGTGGTCCAATGTTCCTAAAATCAATCGACACAGAAGGAGAGGTAAGAGACTAGTAGCGAGTACTTTGATATTATTATTTTCAACTTTTCACCTTTTAGGCTCTAATGTTCTTAATGTTTTAACTGCAGGTCAAAAGTAAGGATTTATCTTTAATCGATTTAAGGAGGTGATAGAGGAAGTTGAACCAAAGAATGTGATCCAAATAATCATAGACAATGCATCTAACTGTAAAGTTGTTGGATTGATGATTGAATCAAGGTATAAGAATATTTTTGGACTCCTTGCGTGGTACACTCTCAACCTTACATTGAAGAATATTTGTGTTCCAAAGAATGATGAAGATGATAACGCATAACTTGTTTGGATAAAGGATATCATAGACGACACCGCCTTCATCAAGACCTACATCATGAACCATAGCATGAGATTGTCCATGTTCAATGAGTTTAGCAAGCTCAAATTTCTTGCCGTTGCAGATACAAGGTTTGCAAGTATTATTGTTATGTTGAAGAGGTTCTTGCTCATCAAAGATGCACTGGTGTACATGGTTGTTACGACAATTGGATGGCTTATAGAGGATGCCCAAAGTAAAGCTCAAGAAGTGAAGGAAAAGATTCTCAATGATATATGGTGGGATAACATTCGATATATTGTTGATTTCACTGATCCTATTTATTCGATGCTAAGAGCAGTCGATACAGATAAGCCATGCCTTCATTTGATCTATGAGATATGAGACTCTATAATAGAGAAGGTGAGAGTATGTAAGTTATACTTGTTCAATTTTTTCTATTAATATTCCTGCTGTTTTTTATGTTTTGTATAAATTAGATGAGAGCTTGTATCTACCGAAATGAAGGAATTGTGAACGATACAAGCATCTTTTTAGTGTTGTAGAGAGTATTTTACATGCTAGATGGGTCAAGAGCTATACCCCTCTTCAGTGTTTGACACATTCACTTACTCCAAGGTAACAAATATAAATCTTATATTGCTATTTAAATGATTGGCCATTAACTATGCTTGCTGATTTTTATTTAAAAAATATGGTGATGATATTGATAGGTACTATAGCCCAACTTGGTTCAATGAAGTCCCTGGTCGTGTTAGCCCTAACAACGACAATGAAATTAACACTGAGAGCAACAAATGCTTTAAAAAGTTCTTGATAGAACCAGATGACTTAAGAAAGATTAACAAGCAATTTACTGATTTCTCTCTTTTCTTGGGTGGCTACGAAGACCCTGAATCAATTGAGGATAGAGCTCGTTTTGAGCCAAAGCAATGGTGGGGATCTATGGAGCTAGCACACCTGAGTTGAGGGATTTAGCTTTGAGGCTACTAGGATACCCAACATCTTCATATTATTGTGAGAGAAATTGGAGCACTTTTATTCTTTTATACATAGCATGAAAAGGAATAAGCTAACTCTTGAATGAGCCAAAGATTTGGTGTATGTGCACAATAACTTACGTCTTCTTTCAAGGATTCTAGTGATTATCAAAGTGGACCAAGTCGAATGTGGGATGTTGGTGAAGATGACACTGAGAGCTTTACTGGTATTGGTTTTTTAGAAGACGTTGAACTCACACTTGATGAGCTAGAATTTGAAAGAAAGATTGTAGAAGGGAAGAATGAGACATTTAATTATCATCTGTCACTATTTTTATTAGAATGCATCAAACAACTATTTACCTTATTTATCTATTCTATGACAAGTGAATTTTTAGCTTAACGTATCCTACGTATCCATATATTGTTGTTTTTCTAAAATTTTGTATCACTGTATCTGTATCCACGTACCATGAAACATACTTTCGCCATCGCTACTATAATGGCGTAGCAACAGAACGGTGGAAATGTCACATACGACATGAATGTGACTGTGAGGTAAGTCATGGTGCGAGGTAAGTCACGGTTTTATGTTCTTTTTTCCTTGAATGCATTAATGCGTCATCAAGCTGCCCAACGCCCTCGAAGGAGGAGGTGCCGAACTCCCAAATTTCAGCTAGAGTTGGGTTGAACTGTTCATCAGATGCTAGACTATAAAAAGGGGGGGAAAGAAGATCAACTCCATAACATTGGGTAGTTAGGAGTAGGAAAAAAATCATACCGGATGGGTCTTTTTTTCATGTTTGTAGGGAAATGCTAAGATTTTTAGAGATATAGGTAACTTACAATGTTAAAATTAGGAGGTATCTATATATTCCTCCTAATATACAATTTGGTTTCCACTGAAATGCCAATACATAATACATCTTAAGTGGTCTCTACACATTAAATTCAAATAACCGTCCTCATTCACTATCAAGCCTAGATGGAAATATTTCGAGGATGGAATTACCCGCTATCTTAGATGGTGGTCAAAGAGCAACATGTCTTCAATAATCGAAGAATGGTTAACATAAGGAGAACATTTGAAGGCCTCTCATCGTGAAGTCCCAAGTCTCGTTACGTGACTTATGGCAAACATCGAGGATATAAAATATTTTCATTATCTAAAAAATTATAAACCCCTAGATAGAGGGGTTGCACCAAGGCCTTTGACAAGTCTAAGACTCCCGATGATACAAAGGCACACCAATATATAGAAGACGGGTGGTAAGGCTCAAGCCAGAATATCTCAAGCCTTTGATTGTTAAGAGATCCTCGGATTATCAGAGGGTTTGGTTCCTACGATCCCCTCTCCATGTAGACTTGCAGAACGGAGTAGTGGTGACCATGGAATCATAGTCTTGATCCATAAGTCCATGATAGGCCCAACTCATAAACCATATGTCAAGGGAGTCAATGGAGTGTTCACAGTGCACTGTAAATTTATAACGTACAAATTTATTAAGGAAGCTACTATTTAGTTTTCCTATAATATACCACTCAATGGGCAGAAGTATGGAGACCCTCAAGTTTAATTAAAAAAAATACATACTTTGACCCCCCTCAAACACTTGGAATCCTTTAGGCCTCTTCTCCGAGATAATCTTATTAGATTCCAAGTACCATCATTCACTGTTTACTTATGAAGTACCGCAACAAAGATATTTCAAAATTTCTTTATCATCCAAGTGTATGATACATCATATCATTATTTTTACCTCAATATAAATTTGAGTTTTTTTACCAATCTACTACTTATTTCTAGGAATCTTAAGTAATGGAAACAATAAGCTTTCTTGGTCTCTCGTTGAGCCACGTTGGCAAGAATTCATGGACTCTTGAATTTTTGGGATAACATGAATTGTGAGCGTCGGATAGGCAAAATTTCAAAGGCGATCATTCAAGATACTTCTATCAATTTTTGAGTCCTCCCACCTTCTAAACCCTTTCTATTTTTCACTTCCATCCCTCCCCTATGGTGACTCCGTGAGACCTGTACTCATCGTCTCCATGTACACGTTTGTGTCGTCGCATCCTCCTCCCCAACACCCCCTCTCCAACCACGTTCCTCCTACGCATGGTAAATTCTTTTAAGTTAACTCTTACACTACTTTCCTTCACTCTAAAAACGCATATGTGTTTTTATCAATTCAAAATTTTCACGAGAAGATATTTAAGAGTATACCGTTGCTAGTATTCTGAACTTGTAACATAGTTCTGAACCATCTGAACTTGTATCGTAGATATGCACCATCCGAATGGTGACAGGTAATGTTTCAAAGCATGATACAACGCGATTCGAAGAATTGGCACCCCTGAACACGTCAAAGTATTTTGTTCCATTCAATCAAAACCACCCATTTTGATACGTTATACCAAAACGAGAATCACTCAACCCATGGCTACAGCCTTTTCATTTAATCGAGAACCATACCTTTTTTTCGCGTCTAGCTGGATCACTGCCCTGTGGGCCACACATACAATTTCCCTATTTTCCATCTGGCCCACTGAAAAATTCAAGAAGTAATGTTGGCAGCAGCCAACGGTTATATAAACAGCCAAGTCCAGCCATCATCCCCATGAACACAAAGCCGGCCTCTCTCTGCAGCAACAAACCAGAGGATCGGCACACACAAAGCTAGACTCCTCCAAACGTGCAGCAGCAATGGCGAGTCGCCGCAGCGATGAGGCGACGCAATGCCACCAACAATTGCTTATCATGCCGGCGACGGCGAGCTATCCCAAGCTGCATGATCGCCCGAGGCTGGCCGGCGCCGGCGCCGGTGTTCTTGGCGAGGTGGCCTCCATCCTCTGCCTCACCGGGCCAATGGTCGGCGCGGGGATCCTCCTGTACCTGCGCTCCCTGGTGTCCATGGTCTTCCTCGGCCGCCTAGGCCAGCTCCCGCTCGCCGGCGGCTCGCTCGCGCTCGGTTTCGCCAACATCACCGGCTACTCTGTCCTGTCGGGCCTCGCCGGCGGGATGGACCCTGTTTGCGGCCAGGCGTTCGGCGCGGGGCGGACTGACCTGCTCCGCGCCGCGCTCCGGCGCACCGTCGTGCTGCTCCTGGCGGCGTCCGTGCCCATCAGCGCGCTCTGGGTGGCCATGCACCGCGTCCTCGTCGCCACCGGCCAGGACCCGGACATCGCCTCCACGGCGTACGCCTACATCATCTGCTCCCTCCCCGACCTCGCCGTGCAGTGCTTCCTCCACCCGATCCGCATCTACCTCCGCGCGCAGTCCGTCACGCTCCCGCTCACCTACGCCGCCGCCGCTGCGCTGTTGCTCCACGTGCCCATCAACTTCGTCCTCGTCGACAAGCTCGGCCTCGGCATCCGCGGCGTCGCTCTCGGCGCGGTCTGCACCAACCTCAACTGCCTGCTGTTCCTCGCGGCCTACGTGTGCCTCTCGGGAATGTACGGCCGTGACGGCGACGGCGGCAGGGCGAAGGCGTGCGCGGCGCCGGCCGTCGGCGAGGAGGACGACGGCGGCGTCAAGGAGTGGTGGAGCCTGGTCAGGCTGTCCGTGCACAGCTGCATGTCGGTCTGCTTGGAATGGTGGTGGTACGAGATCATGGTGCTCCTCTGCGGCGTGCTCGCCGACCCCAAGGCGGCGGTGGCGGCCATGGGGGTGCTGATACAGACCACCTCACTGATATACATCTTCCCTCACTCTCTCGGCTGCGCCGTGTCCACTCGCGTCGGCCACGAGCTCGGCGCCGGGAGGCCGGAGCGGGCGCGCCTCGTGGCGCGCATCGGCGTCGGCCTCGGCGCCGCGCTCGGGATCGTGGCGTTCGCGTTCGCAGTGTCCGTGAGGGCCGCGTGGGCGCGGATGTTCACGACGGAGGACACCATCCTGAAGCTGGCGGCCGCCGCGCTGCCGCTGCTCGGAGCGGCGGAGCTGGGAAACTGCCCGCAGACGGCCGGGTGCGGCGTGCTGCGCGGCAGCGCGCGGCCGGAGAAGGCGGCGAGGATCAACGTGTCGGCGTTCTACGGCGTCGGCATGCCGGTGGCGCTGGCGCTGGCGTTCTGGCCCGTCGGGCTGGACTTCCGGGGATGTGGGGCGGCATGCTCGCCGCGCAGCTCGTCTGCGCGTGGCTGATGCTGCGCGCCGTGCTCGGCACCGACTGGGCGGAGCAGACGGAGCGCGCGCGCGAGCTCACCGGCGGCTGCGACGGCTACGCCGTGTTCGTCATTGTCGACGACGACAAAGCCAAGCAGCATGCAGAAATGGCCAAACCGCAACAGGTTGACAACACATTGCTCATGGCGATCGATTGTGTCTAGCAACACCAATTCTTGGATGATTGCATCCATGATTCTTTAGTTATAGGTTTTTTTCTTAGTATTTTTGTAATTTTACCGGACATTTTTTCAGGGAATTCAAGCAATCAAAAGCCGAACATTCCCTACTTTTTAGCATTTTTTTCCTCTTTGAAATGAGGGAACCGAAGAGATAAGAAATTTACAGTGAAAACAGAGAGTGGCCAGTGTACAAAAGTAGCCACTATTGCCATCAGATTTCATAACAATGCCAAACTTTTTTTCCCCTGGTCTCAGATCTATCTGGCCAGAATGTGCTGGTCTCTAATAGTGGAAATTGCATTTATTTAATCTTAGGATTTCATTATTAATGCAGCATGATTTAACTATCATTATCTCTGCCATGTGCAAAAACCTTTTTTTGTCATAAGTGGTGTACTGCCTTGTCTCAGCTTATTTGTTTTTATTGATGCCCTATGAGTTCCAACCTCCAAAAAAATTCACAGTTTTTTTTTCATTTTCTTTTCTAATAACTCATTTCTTTATTTTGATTATATCATTCCTTTTATGCACGGGACTCTATATTCTTTCTTTATATATTTCTAGGATAACATCATATTTAATGGGCAAAACTGTATCTGAAACCTCCATTCTCAATTTTTGAAGCAAACTCCATAGATTATTATATTTTCAATGCATTTTGTCCATCTATTGGCTCATTTAATCAACGGCATTAATTTTTATTTCTTTTCCTCAATTAGCTCTCTATGTCATCTACTACTATGTATCCCCTACTCCTATAGTCCTACTAATTCATTTTATTTGTGGCCCACGGAATGCTTGGTGGAGATTTGACTTATCCTCCATCCTCCAAAGAACAATGAAATTCTACATTTATATGAGGATGAAATTGTATCTTATTCCCCCCACCCCCCAAAGAAAATAATGGTGTATCTTATGCAACATACGTCTTCTTAATTTATCAGATGCATTTTTTAAAAACATACATATTTATCAGCTCCTATGTAACGTTGTAAAAAATGTAATTATTTTTTAGTTGGTTGTGATTTATTTAAAGCTACTTTAAGCAAGACCTATATTTTTATATATTTGCATACAAATTTTGGATAGGAAAAATAGTCAAAAGTATGTCCGGACATTAATAACGTTATACATTAAAAACAAACAGGAGGGAGTACTACATTAGAAAATTCTATGTGTTCATATCTGAATATTTTTTTCTCTTTTTCTCCATGTGTAGATAATGATTAGGCTTGAAATAGTCCCGGGAGTTGCTCCCTAAGTGTCGTATTATAGGTTATCATTTTTTAAAAAATATCTCCAATATTTGATTGACATTTGAAGAGCTTTGCCTTCTCTGTTTGAATTGATTATTGTTGTTGGTAACTTGGTAAGACACTCCAATGACTTCTCTGTTCCGTGCACCTAATTTGCACGGATTACAATGAAAAATACACGGTAATTAGCACTGCTACTTTTCAAAGTGTCGATTTCAGGAGTTCTAGACTTCTGGGAACTAGCAGTAGTGCAGGAATACTATACTAGTAATAATACTCATTGCTACTATTAGTACGTAATCTTTCAAACTGGACGGTTTCTAATTAGATCCCGGTAAAATAATTTGTACTACCACTCAAATAGTTTTCAAACACATGGTAAGCAATCCTGTCACCACTAATATAGACATATTTGCATAAGACACTATCCACTAATCGACAAGGTCCCATGCTGGCTCTGCCCAATCATCTGCAATAACTTTGTCATTTTACCCCTGTTCATTGGATCCAGGTCCTAAACTATGCTCTCTCCGTGAATTGATTTATTTTATAACAGAGTAAGTTTGTACGTGCTTTTATACCAATAAGGATATATAGTATCCTTCGTTTCTTAAGCGTGTGTTAGGCAATTCATGTTTATAGGTATAAGTATATGTTCTAGTATATATGCAAGATGATACGTATGTATATGTTTCTTCTTCCATGCCATTGGAGAAAAAAACCTATCTCTATTTTTAAAAGATGTTGATTTGGACATTACACAATTTGTAATACGCAATGTTTTTAATTACGTTCTCAAACTATATATTTATTAAAAAACAACTATGTGAAAAAGTTTTCTATGACAAACACTGTACTATTTTTTTCATATTTTAAATCATGATATTTTTTATCTATTAATGGTTTAAGAATTTAAGATTTGGCTATAAGCAGGGGGCATAACCACCGAGCGGCCGTCTAGGCTCGTTAGAGAACGCTCAATAGAATTTTTATTGTTTATGTAGGATTTGAAAATACAATTTCATAGTAAATAATTGAAGTAGGCTTAAATTTTTTCAAGCTTTTAAAATATACTCGCTCAACATATTCTGAAAACATCGTCCATTTAAAAACAGAAAGGAGTAGCTTTTAAGATATATAAAAATGAAGATAAAGTTGATATACGTAAAATAAGACAAAGGCATTAGCGTATAAGTTACTGACTATCATAAATTCTAAAGATAAATTTATTTAATGTTGTGAGCAACTTTGTACGGAACACATCAAATCGAACCATGTGTGTTTAATTATTAGTTACCTTAATCTGTAAGGCGACACAAAAGATTAAGGCGACACAAGTGTTTAACCGCGGGTGGGACAGTGTATACATCCATCGGAGTGTTGGATCGACGGAAGCAGTGACAGGGTGACAGTACATATCCATCGGCTTTCTGCCGTAACACAGCGTAAAAGTAGTTCAATGCGAGCTGACACATGTGTAATCGCTCTCCCTTTGTACTGCAACTCTGCGACACTGTTGGTGTGGGTCGCTAGCCGCCCGACCCACATCTACACCTTCCCCCCACAACGGCCTGGCCGCATCTGCCTTTGCTCCGGCAACGCCGGCAAGTACGCCCCCATCTCGACGCCATGCAAGTCGCCTCGAGATAAAAATGTACTACTCCATCTGTTTTACAATTATAGCAATATTTATTTGTCTCAACTGATCATGACGTCCCTCATTTAGTTTCTTCACATGTTTTTTTTATCTCAATCAATCAACCAATCGGTTAGGTCGGGTCGATTTTCCGGTAATTTTTGTGCACCCCTGTTTGTCATCCCCTGGGCATGAACGCTGTGACTGTAGCAGGAGGCAGGGTGTGCGGTTGGCCATGGAGACGGGGAGGGAGGAATTCACGTGCCCCTGGGCTGGATAGTTTTCCCCTTCTTTTCTCTTTTTTTTTCCCCCCTTTTTGGCCGCCATACGCCGCAGATCCCCCACGCGTGTGTGTGCGGGCACGTGCGGCGCCAGTTGAGCGAGAACGCGACGCAGAACGCATTCTCCCCCCCACCGGCGACAGCTCGCTCGCCCGGAGCATTGCCTGCCAACTCCCAATAATCTCCCATGAAAATTTGCAAATGCAATGCATGTAGTTACGCTACCTAGATGGGTTGGAGATGGATTTTTCATCTCTGCCTAAACGTTTTATATTATAAATTTCAAACTTTGTTAAGTTTAATTAAATTTATATAAAATTTGGTAACGTGACAATTTAGTTTCATTATGTTTGTTTTACGTTAAAAATACTAATATATTTTTCTATAAATCTGATCAAATTTAAAAAAATTTAAATAAGAAAAAAATCAAACGACTTATTTTAAAAAAATAAATAAAATTAATAAAAAATATATCTCTATATTATTTATTTTTAAAAAATTAATAGTTATTTATGTTGCGGGTAAGAAATAAGAGAATATCTACCTAAGCGCGATGAAATTGTTTTTCCGGATGGATCATCTCGAACCAGCCATATGCAATGCCTGCCTTGCCAGACTGACAGTAGTTAACCGTACCTGTGTCGTCGTCGTCCTGGTCTCCTGGCCCTTCTGAGTTCTGCTGGCGATGCTCACACTTGTTGAGCTTTCATGCTGCAGGCCAACAGCTAGTACGAGCACGGACGGTTCTACTCCTCTGTAAGTACTACTGCTACGAGTACTCAGAGCAGATGGTTTCCCCTGTTATGCTTGACCCACCTCTGCTCTCACTGCTTCGTCCTGCTCTGACACGAAATGAGATCTTGTTTCACGCGAAATTTCTTTAATTGGTGATTTGATTAAACTTCATGGAAAGTTTTGGGAAAATTGGAAACCGTGGCATTGCACTCACGGAGTAGTAATTTCTCATTATATTTATTAGCATGCTACTAGCTAGGTTGATGAGCTAACTGTCAGAAATGCTTTGATAATTTTCTCTTTACTCTTTTAATCTCTTGCTCTTTATTCTCTTCTCTTGCTCAGCCCCAGAGTCTATAGTGGGTTCACATTTCTGATTGAGCGTTGGATCTGACCAGGACGGTACAACTGTTTTCCATATTTTTGATAATTTTCAGTCAAATTATTGTTTAAATTCTAAAAAAACATTTGAAATTTCGCTCGGTATCTGTTTTGTCCCGTGTAGGACCTCAAAATTTCGTCCTTTTTAACAAAAACGTAAACCCTTCTACATGTCACCAACTCAACAGGGTATCAACTTTTACACTATTTTAGGGCATCATTCAATATCATCTTCAAAACTATAAAACTACTATGTAGTATTATTGATTTATCTCAAATTTCCCTTTCGAATTTGATAGAAAATGTGTTTCTATCGGGACTCAAGTCAATTTTTTGTCCGCCAGCATACTGTCGTATACGTGCAAAGTGAATTACAGAAATATATATATAAGTTAACCTAAAGACAAGTAGAGAGTCAATAAAATAATCATAAGTATTAGGAATTTGTAATATAATTACAGTGTAGGTTTTAAAATTTACACTGTAATTACAGCAAGTATATAATTTACATCATAAAAAATATGTTTTTTTTAAAAAAATTGGCGCCAGTCCCTTTTGTTTTGGTCCAAACAGCTTTGGTGGCGAAGTTAGTATGTACACCCTAATTCCCAATTAAGTGTTTGGCGTGGGTTCATGTCATGGAACAAGCAGATCATGCTTGGCCGGTTGGTTTGGCCTCTTAGCTAGCTAGATCGACAGCGCTAGCAGCTGAGACATCCATGGATCCACCTAACAACGGGCGTAGTACGTTGATAGTAGTAGTCTCATGCATGCGATCTCTCACCTAATTAAACCATGTAATCGATAGATCAGCTGCTGTTGATCTGTTCCGTTCCTCCCTAGGAGTTGGATTATGTTGGTGGCCGTTCCTATTCATCCTTAGGCACGCATGTCGCGCACCAGCAAAGCACACCGAAAGAAACAACCCAATATATGTTAGCCCCATGCATCATCCATGATCCATCCATGCGTAATGCGTCGTTGATTGATTCATTAAATTTGCCTTTTGATTTGACACGGACGGGCGTACAATTGCAGCAACTAACAACCGGTCGATCTCCGCTAGGAGTACTGCGCCTAGCTGCCTCATGCGAAACCTGTCTCGCCAGATTTTGACATCCATGCCTACTAATGTACTCTTTCTATTTCTAAATATAAACGTTATATAGTTGTTTAGGTAAAGATTAAATATAAGACAAAATTATTCCTTTCAGCTGCCTTATTGATGTTTTTTTACTTGATTGGAGAGAATTTCCTGAGATTGTCTGAAAATGCTTGGTTTCTCGTATATTGAAATTAATATCTTAGAAATACATATATTTATAAAGTTTGAATTTCAGAAATACTTGTAGGAACGGAGGGAGTATTTATTGTCTCCATCATTGTTTGATCGATAAGATTGTGAGATCGATTTGACATTCAGTTAGCTATAGGATCAGGAACGCGTGAAGCAGAGAAGAAGAAAGGTCCTGTGGATGACTGGCGACGACATAAGTGACGTTTCACCTATAGCTATGCTTTTGGTCCTAGGATGAGAGAGTGAGCTCTGATCTTGTCGATCGACAGGGCGCTATGTAATGCTGGGGAGATTGAAGCAGCGCAGTAATGAGCTTAGAATCAATTGTGATGGGAACATAGGAGCAGATTACTGTGACAAACTTTGCCTGAATTAATTCACTGCATGTATGCGACTGTACTCAAGTGTACTAGCTAGGTACTACGTACTTATTTATACTGCTGTATCTGCTGCATATTTTGATAAGAAATGCATGCATGAACTGGCTAAATAAAAGATGCATGCATGCCAGCATGAGGCAGCTAATTGGGCATCTGTTTTTAAGTAATTTCCGCAACTGTTCCTGTTGTAGAAAAGCCCTTGCAAGTACGTATCTCATGAAGCAGCTATGATTAAAAGAAAACATAGGAGCATCTGATTAGCCATAGCCTTTTCTGTCAGCAGCACATGATCCTTTTTTTAAGATGAAACTGAGCGTCACATGATCCTACACAGCATTGCAGACTGTTGTGTTGTTTTATTTTCTTTTGCGAGGTAGTTGCAGAAGTTTTCGTGATCTCAAGGGCCGTTTAAGGGACCGATCGAAAGAATAAAAGCCTTGCCGGAAGGCATTAAGCACTTGCTTTAATAGAACCTTAACTGCACACATGAGGTAGCTAATAGTGTTCTTTAATTTTAGGCCGTAGCAGCACAGATGAGCCACTCAGAAACGTAGCAGACTATTCTAATGCGGTGCCATGTCGACATTGCACTAGCAGTCAAATTATATAGCCATAAACTCTATTGTCCATGCTAATAGATCAACGTACACCTGCTAATCCCAGCAACAGATCGAGCAACTTGTAGAGATTAAACTAGTGGTGCCTGCATTCAAACCAACGAGATATAGCTAGCTTGCCGATCTTGCACGGGTCGATGCATAATCCCCTACGCCGGATCAGGCTACCTGTGCCGGAACTAAACTGTCACATGTTCTATCCTCCGTTATTGATAAGTAATCAGTGATGATTCTTTTCACCTCTGACAGATAAAAGACCCGTCAGTCAGTGATGGTCAACTCCTGTGACAGGCCGTATAAATCCGTCACAGGTGAGTATCTCAAACGGTCCATTAGTTTATGACCTGTCAGTGATGTCGATAAAAAAGAAAAAAAAGCTTGTAATCTATCACAGGTGTGAAAAACTTAACAAAAAATGGCGCATGCTGCCATGGTGATGCTTGCTATCACCGCTGCTTTGCTCATCACAGTCACAATCATGACCATAAAAAAATCAAACTGATACATCTCATATAGCACACATTCACAGATGGGGATGGCAAAAATTTATCAGTTCACAGACAACAATATCATATCAATGCAAAAGGAGAGAGGGCGAGAGGGGCGCACTAGACGATGCCTGGAGTTGCCGGCCGACGAGGCATCTTGTCTTCATTGCCATGGCGTGCTTGGGGTGCTCAGTTGGTGCTTGGGGTTGAAGGAGACAACACCCGGTGGTTGGGGCGGATGTGTGTAGATTTAATTTATGTGATAAATAAATTATCAAAGATGAGTGTTTTGAAAAATACAGTGAATAGTATTTTCTATCGATGAACAGTGATTTTGTCAGTTTGGTCTGACCGGCCAGTCGATGGTTTGACCGGTCGATTATGTATCAGCAACCGATTCTGTCTTAGTTTAGGGTTGTTTCTTTGGATATACATGATTAATATATGATGACTTCTAGATGGATACTATTCGTATGTGATACTATTGTGTGCTAATGTAAGTCAAGTTGGCGCGAACTTGTACTCGGATATGTGTAAAATCAAAGTGTGTTTGATTCTTCATTTGATGATGAACAATTAGCATTTGGGATTATTGCTTTTTGTGTTTCGATCTTTGGAGATTTACTGAAAAAGTGGTTTTGGTTTTCAGACGATGAATAGTGTTTAGTCGGCTGCCACGGCCCGGCGGCCGGGGCGTGTCTTGCCCGGTCGACCGGAGGTGTGCAGGCGATCGACCGGCGGTTGCATATATATTATGTTGCATTAATATTCCTCAAATTACTTTAAAATTTCTCATTGTGAAAAGAGAATAAAATATTATCTATGAGAGAAAAAACGAATACCGAATCCTTGGAAACAGTCTTGACGACAAGGACATATTCGATGTGAGCAAAAATAATGAATACCGAATCCTTGGAAACAGTCTTGATGACAAGGACGTACTCGGAATAATTGAGAGAAAAAATATGAGCAACAAATATGGCTCAAATCAATATGAAAAATTTTTCTCTTGAATTATATGTGCAAAAAGGTAAATTTGAGAAAGAATAAAGATTGCAATAGGTATATATATTTGGGTTTATTTTTCAACCTATGTGCTTGTAAAAATGTTGCATTATAAATCGTTGAAATCCATGAATTTTTATTGTGTTATTGCTCTTACTTATAAAATATTTGATTCATGATTATACTATAATGCATATTTGCTATATAATTGATGCATGTATCTTCTTTTTATTGCAACACATGACATGATTTGCTATATGTATGGTTCTAAGCTCTTAAATATTCATAACCATAATTCCTATGCTTGATAAATTCATTGTCAAAAGGGGAAGAAAATAATGTTGTTTGGGAGAACATTTGCATGGGACTCGAGAACATTTGCATGGGAGAACAAAAGTGCAAGTTTGTTTTAAAAAGAATAAAGTTTTTTTTGGGGGTCAAGGGATTTTCTCTTTTAAAAAGGAGGAGAAATTTTCTTTGATTTTTTGAGCACTCAAATGCTTTTTATCATTTTTGTTTTTAATTTTTCAAACACCAAAACAACACTTTTTATTGTGTTTGCCAATGTGTTCATCAAGGGGATATTGTAAAATCAAAGTGTGTTTGATTCTTCATTTGATGATGAACAATTGGCATATACGATTATTGCTTTTTGTGTTTTGATCTTTGGAGATTTATTGAAAAAGTGGTTTTGGTTTTCGGACGATGAACAGTGTTCGATCGGGTTTTGCCACTGGCCGGTCGACCAAACGTGTCTTGCCGGTCTAACCGGAGGTGTGCAGGCGGTCGGACCGCAAGGCGATTACTGTGATCGGGGCCAGGCGAAACCGTGGACGGTGCCGATTTCGTTTCGGTTTTGGTTTCGGTTTGTTTCCTTACGTATACATGGAAGTTTCGTGTTCCTATGCACGTGTCTGGTTGTTTATGCTAATAATGAGTCAACTTTGGATAGCTTATGCTCGGATATGGTATTCTTTGTTTAATTGTGTGTAGGTATTCTTTACGCCTCGGGAAAGTGTTGCCGGTGATCGAGTCGGAGTCAACTTGGAGATAAGGTGACGTACAAGATTGGGATCATGCGGGATGCTGAAGGGTAGAGATTAGTGCACATAATTGGTGAAGTTTCCATATGGCATACAATGAAGATATTGTTGCATATGGAAAGCGGAATTTTGGTTTTAGGAAAACCGAGTTTGTTATGGTTGTTTTATGTATAGTTCGTTTCTTGTACGGGAAGGTTTCCTAGTGGATTAGGGCTTCTTGTATGAGTAGGATTCGTGGCTCTTGGCTGCGGATCTTGGGTATAAATAGTGAGGGGAGGCGTGGCCTCTATCGCTTTTGAGTTCAAGTTTTTAGAGTTTCGAGTTAGGGTTTCAAGTTTAGCTTGAGATTTTGTGAGGAGTGTTTTGTTTGCACTTTGTAAACACAGAGAGTTTCAATAAAGATCAATCTTCTTGAGAATTCTTTGTGTCTTCTTCTTCCTCGGTGCGGCAGCATAATTGTTGATTCAATCGGATTTGCTAATCGGTCAGACCACAAGATCTACTGCGGTCAGACTGCGCCTTCTTTTCGGTTAGACCGCAAGCACATCAGCGGTCAGACCGGCGGACATCGGACTTCGTCGGCATCGACTACATCGAGCAATCGGCTGAGGCGATCGGCTACGGGCGGTCAGACCGGCTTCAGAAAATAGAGGTAAAGTTTTATTTCCGCTAAAACTTTGTTTTTAGGGTACTCAACCATTCACCCCCCCTCTGGTTAACTTTTCATTGGGCGTTCGATCCTACAATATGGAGTTTCTTTGTTGTTCATATGTAGGTGTTGCTTGAAGCTATGGGAGTATAGCCGGTGATGGATCAGGACTAGGCTTGTAAGAAGATGAGGTACAGACGATCAAAGATATCATACGGGATGCTTAGGTTAAAGAACAATACACGTAAAGGTGAAGGTTTCCATATGACATACACATGGTGTAGTGTGCGTATGAAAATAGGAGTCAAATTTGGATTGAAGTCTAAATTTAGTTTGATTAGAGTTTGTAAAGTTTGTTTCTTGTACATGAAGGTTTCCTAGGGGATTAAGTTCTTGTATGAGTCGAATTCGTGGCTTTAGGTTGTGGATCTATGGGTATAAATAGTGAGGGAGGTTGAGGCCTCTTGATATCGATTTTGTGAGAGTTGAGTTGAGAGAAAAGTTATGGTTTTGAGTTTAGTCGAGATTTTGAGAGGAATATTGTTGTTGCACTTTGTAAATACAAAAGAAGTAATAAAGTTCAATCTACTTTGAGAGAGATCTTTAATTTGTGTTTGCTCGGGTTTCCAACGGCAGCGACGACAGGAGGAGGCAATGTGAAGGACATCTATTGGCTGATCTTCACCTATCGGCTGATATACATCTTTCGGTTGATCTTCACCTATTGGCTTATCTACACCTATCGGCTGATCTACACCGATCCACATAGGAACGGTCAGACCGATCTATATCGACAACAAAGGTAACTTTTAATTTCGCTAAAAGCTTGGTTTTTTGCACTGCAACCACTCACCTCCCCTCTGGTTGGCTTAGTATTGTTGTGCGATCCTACATATGTCGTAGCCCCTGGGACGAAGGAAGCGGTGTTCAGCGGTCGATGACCTTGTGGACAACGGATTTGGCAACCGATGGTCGAGGGGTGGAGACTGAGGCGGCCGGCGCATGCGGATGGAGGAGGCGGTATCTGGTGTTCAGATCCACGTCCCCCGCCTTCATGGTGGTCGATCCGAAGGCCGGTGTTCAGGGGACCATGACCGATGGTCAGGAGGAGGAAGAGGCGGCGCTCGACGGTCGGAGGCGCATCCGGCCAGCGCGAAAGGGGAGGAGAGCTTGTGGGAGGCGATGCCAGGCAGTTGGAGGTGACACTCGTTGGTCAGAGGCGCATTCGATCGACACAAAGGGGAACGAGTGCTGGACGCTACCGCATCGGCATCCATTGTCGCATCTTGGGGGAGCGAGTGCGGGAAAGAAGGGGTGGACGCTCGGCAACTGTTGCCGCATTTGGAGGAGGCGCATCTGGAGGAAGAAGAGAGAGAGAGATGGAGGAGGAGGGGAGGCACATCTGGAGGAAGAAGAAGAAGAAGAGAGAGAAGTGGATTAGGACGAGTGGGAGGGTAAGGGGCAAGAGAGCGATTTTATTGACGTAAAATTCATCGTTTACACAATGGCCTGTAAGATTTGCTTCACTTCAGTATAGGTCCTATTAATTTGGATTCAGGAGCATGCCAATTAATTTGATCTTACAACTAACAAGATAGATAAGAAAATGTTAGATTATGATGGCCAATCGACCGATGGACCGATAAGGTATCATGTTGCTCAGCCGATGCTGACAGGAATCGACATGATAAAAAATAACTCAGGATGTGCAATTAAGATTATACATTAACATATTTTAGGTTTAATATAGCTAGCAGTAAATTATCTTTACTATTATTAATTTTAATAGATCGAACTGAATCGAGACAATATTAGATTAATACCAAATTAAGATGATTACTGGATAGATATATAGTCTAAACAGTTAGCCGATGTATAAAATTACATTGAACACATGAATAAATCCGACAACAATTACTATCAGCTTAGATCAAGTATTATGTAATCAAAGACTAATCCTTTTTATTTATTACTATGAGCTATGATAGATCGGACCCAACCGAGACATTATTTAACTGCTAATAACAAAGACCAGATAAGTTTGAGATTATATAAACCAGGTCAATAACTGATGTGATTATTTTGTCGGTAATGAACAGATAACATACAGCTAATACTTTGATACATCCTAATATAAAAATATCATATGGGATTAAATCTACTAAACGAGCTACGTTCTTAACAGATCGAACCTAACCGAGGCAGTGCAAAAACAATAATAAGCTTGGTAGGTTTGAATGTTTGATCTATTTATGTAAGATGATCGATATAACAAAACAAGCGTAGAAGTAATCTACACAAGAGCCGATATATCATATAGACAACACGAGTAAAAACCAACAGTATATCGAACTGAACCAAGAAAATACTAACTTGGTCGATACAAGCGAATTTTGACAAGACTTACTTTCTCGGAGATCGAAACCGATGTAGCCCAAACTAAAAAACAAGAATTTGTCGAAAATCTAAAAAATTAGGGTGGCGACGCGCCGAAAGTTGTTCATTGAACTGTTTTTTACAAAGACATTGGGTGTACATATTTATACTCATAAGCTAAACTAAGTCCGACTCTATTACGATCGGATTAATACAGGACTCTATTTCTAAACAAGGAAATTACTGTTATAACTCCGACTCAAACACGACTGTGATCGGCTAACAGTCTAATAATAATATAAAAATCAAAATTTACTTTTCTTTTTCCCAAATAATCTTGCCAATCGAATCTACTAAAATCACGACGTGAACCCCGTCCTTGATTCGATCTTACTAATGGAATTGCCAAATTTTGCTGTTAACAAGTTTTTATTTTTTTCTCAGGTCATTATTGACAGGCATATAAATTTAACACATGTCACAGGTGAGCTACCTTATCTGTGATGGGTACCAACTTAACATCTGTTAAAGCTAAGAGGTTACCTGTGATGAGCTTATATGTGAGTCGTTAGAGGTGTTTTGTATCGGGTCCACATATAGACATATGAGTCTTTAATTGTGACGCGGTCGTGCCCCTGAGTCTTATCTAAAACGGCTCCAATTTAAGATGAGGTTATCTGTGACGAGACATTTTAGCCCGTAATAGATGTGTCATCATAGATGTTTATATCTTGCGTTGTGACGTACCGTACACTACTGGAAAAACCATTTTCGGTTGAATTGCCAAAATCCACAATAGTCCTGGTTTGAATAGTACCCGGGATTAAAAATATTTCTAGTCCCGGTTTAAAAAGTCTACGGATCTCTAACATTAGTCTCGGTTCGTGTCACGAACCGGGACTAAAGATCATCTTTAGTACCGGTTCAAATATTGTCAGAGGCTGTCAGAGCGTCGGATTATTTTTAGTCCCGGTTGGTAACACCAACCGAGACTAAAAATCAACATTTGTCTCGGTCTTTTATATGAACCGGGACTAAAGAAAAAATCACATCGCGTGAGCTCGGTCTTATCTCCTCGTCTCTCGCGTGCGAACAGCTGCAGCCTTTATTAATTTCTCTCCCTCTTCCTCTCTCTCATATCGGTCTTATCTCCCGCTTGCGGCGCCGCTTACTCCCTCCCTCTCCCTCTTCCTCTCTCCCTCTCCCTCTCCCTCTCTCTCCCTCTCACAATCGCCGGCGACGGTGGCGGCGACGGCGGCGGCTGCCGCGGCGGCGCGGAGCGGTGCGGCGGCTGCGAGCGGCCAGTGGGCGGTCGGCGACGGGCTGCGGGCGCGGGCACGAGGCGACGGCGACGGCGACCGCACGGCCCGCGTAGGGTGGCTCCTCCCTCTCCCCTCCTCTCTCCTCTCTCTCTCTCTCGCGCAGCTGCGCGCGGCGGCGGCGCGGCGCGCGCGAGGCGGCGGCGGCGGCGGCGGCGCCGCGCGCGCGGATCCACGCGGCCCACGTGGGCGGCTCCTCCCTCTCCCTCGCTCTCAGATCTGGGCGCGGGGGAGGGGGAGGCGCGCGACGGTGGCGGCGGCGGGCGTGGGCGACAACGACGGCGACCGTGGATGTTTTTTTATTTGTGAATGAATTTGGTGTATTTTTTGAATGATTTTGTTGTAAATTTGTGAATGAATTTGGTGTGTTTGTTGTAGATTTGTGAATGAAGTTGCGGATGTTCTTGTTTGGTGATTCATTCGTGAAAAAATAAGCGGAATAATATAATGAGAAAAGAAAAAATAATAATAAAAGGTTGGCAGCCTGGTAGCACGTATCTATTTTTAGTCCCGGTTGATCATCTTTAGTCCCGGTTATTTTAACTGTGACTAAAGAAAATGATTTTTTGTCCCGATTTCGTAGGCCCAGTTCGAACCGAGATAACAGTGGGTTACGAACTGAGACAAAAACTCCTTTCTCCACTAGTGGTACGTACGTACGTGCATGTGTGCGTGTGAGTTTGGGTCCAACCTGCAAATAAACTCGTCTCAACGATCGAAAAGTAACTTATTAAGTGATTTGTACGTTGTGGATCCATATATGGGTGGTACAACGCACGCACGCACTCAACGCAGTCGTTCGTTCCGCGCTTAGTTAGCTGGCATATGCATGCATGCAGTCAGGGACGGAGGCAGGCATAGAACAGGTAAGGCCTAAGTCCTGTGTTTGTCTTCGAAATCATGTTGAAATCCTCTTAAATCATTATGTAAATTTTTTGAAAAATAACTTATTAGTTGACCGTAGACTTAGGGTGAGTTTTTTTATCTGCTCCGTTTTTCAAACTGTTAAAATATTACTTCGTGAAAAACTTTTATATAAAAATTGCTAAAAAGTCTAATAAATTTATTTATTAATTTTTATATATTAATACTTAATTAATTATTTGTTAATAAATATTTTTTACGTCCTTTCTTTCGAACGCAGCCTTAGCCCTACTGTTTTGATAAGCTCCGCCACTGCATGTTCATGGGACAACCAACCAGCGGGTGCGAGAGAGGGAAGAAAGAAAGAAGAAGAAAAGGCGCCCGCCCGCCCGCCCGCACGCGCACGGTGCGCCCGGCCTCCGGCTAGCTAGCTGCATCGCACAGCACGCGCCCGCCCGCGGCCGGAGCGACGACGACAGCAAGTTAGCCGAGATAACAGCTAGTAGCGTGCGTGCGTGCGTGGGTTGGAGAGGGGGTGGCTACCTAGCTAGCCAATGGAGCGGCGACAGAGGCGGGCGAGGTCGGGGGAGCGGGTACGTGACGAGACCGACCGAATGATCAGCGGATGAGCTAGCTAGCATGCACGGGCCGGGGGGAGATTCGCCGAGGCAACGCCCGGCCGGCGCACATGCACGTACGTAAAGATCGATCGATCGATTGATCATTTCTGTGTAGCGTAGCCTTAAGGAAGGGGGGCTCCCATGCAAAAAGCTGCGAGAGTGACGCTGCATCTAACACATGCACGCTCACGCACCGGGCACCGCACGTACGCGCCCGCCCGCGCATGTGCACACGCCCAGCTGGCCCCTACCTCCCCTACCCTTTTTCTCAATCTGCCCTGTAGCCATTTACGGACGTAGGATTTTAAGTTTAGGTGAACTAAAGATGATGATAACGAGAGGCAAGGGTCAGTGAAGGTGCTTCGAGTAAAAAAAATAATATGTCACATATATAATGGCTAATATATATGTATAAAATTTACTAAAAGACATTAACTAGGAAAAGACATCAACTATGAGTATTTAAAACTAAATTTGATAAAAAAACTAAATTTGATTAAAAAAACTAATATGATCTTTGGCTACAGACTTGTTAATGACTTTATTAATGGCTTCGTTGGTTCCTATGTTTCTGTAAACTATTTATGTCTAGTTGACTAAAAATTATGAAAATTCACTTAGAAGACTGCATGTAAACTACTGTGAAATTCAAAAAAAATACAATTTTTGTGCTAGTAACATATCATTAATTATTGATGACTCGAAGTCAAAATATATATATCTATTTTTCTGCATAAATTTTGGATGAATTTGAGAAGAGAATGAGAAAGTATAGACCAAGAACCATAAACCTTTCAAATCTACTCTGCTCGTCTCTAGAATCTGAATTGAAGTTGTCTGTTGTGTAGCACCCTTGTCCAGCTCCTCGTCGGCTCCAACCTCATCCAGCAGTCGGGCGCAGCAGGCAATGGCAGCCAGGCAGCCAAGTCGGGATCGTCACTCGCTAGGAATCGCCACTATGGATCGGGATTCGGGAATCGCCTGTCGCGTGCGGCGCGTAAGACGACAGGAGACGAACCGTCGCCAAGGATCACGCAGGAGACAAATTACAACAGGATGAGGGTGTCCAGGTGGGCCTTCTTTTCGATGCGCTGCGGCCCACCCGGACCACCCTATAAGTTCGCTCATGCCTATAGCTAGATATTCGCAGAAGCGGCAGGTCAATACAGTCGAATAGTTTGATTTTTCAGCTTCTTTTAGTTTATTCTCTACTCTACACATTCTTTCGTTAAAAAAAGATTCCACATATTCTCAAAATCAAGATATAATTTAAATTGTTTGAGAAACTAAAGATTATGGGTGAATGTGCAGCTGCCAAAGCTCTCCAAACATGCAATGGTCCTATTCTCCTTTGCTGCACGCATATGCATGCTGGTGGCCTACCTAGCTCGCCCGATCGACGGCGGACACCCTGTATTCTGCAATGCGCCGTGTACTACAAGGTACCAAACTATACTAAACAAGCTAGCTAGTACTGTACTAATACGTAATTATACATATATACACGCACGCCTGGCTTGGACTCTTATTTTGTATGCACGTAGTATATATATGAGGACCTCTCTCTTCTTGACAGGTAATAGTCTGATCCAGTGATCGATCCGATCGGTGCCTGCCAAAAATTGACGGTACACGTACTGGTCCAAAGTCCTAGCTCGTAGTACGTAGTACGTCTCGCGTCCGTGCATGCGTGTAACCCAGCTAGCTTGCTGCATGATTAACCAGCAGGGAGAGGACGATCCAGCCACACTGCCCACACAGGCCACCAGTACGTGTGTGACGGCATTAATGCGACAGGTGCGCACGAACGGGTGGATCCAAGTCATCAAACCCCGGCCCCTGCGCATGCATGTCTGTTTGCACCCGTGTCGGCACACGACCAGATTGACCGCAACGTACGGCCCTGTACCTACGGTACTACGTGCATTCATATATATTAGCACGTGTGGATTGCTAGATTTTCATTTACCTGAAATTTTCTCAGATTTCAGTCAAATTCCTCTTTATTGAGCACATCTTCTATGACGATGGTTTGAAGACAGTAGCATCACAGACCCAGGGGCGCCAGACATAGAAATGGGCAAGTCCCGAGCCACGCAATTAGAGTTTTGGCTCAGCAAAATTTTATATGGTGAAATTTTGAAATGCTCCATGGGCCTTTCATGGGCCGTGGCTCAGGTGGCCTATGGTGTAGGTCTGTCCCTGCATAGATCAGTGAGGACGATGAGCTGGGCAAAAGAGAGGAGACAAAGGGGGATGTGTCAACCAAGCTTAAGGGGGGGGGGACGACGGCGAGCTCCTCGATGATCGTTTCAATTTCCCAATCATCGTCAACATCCAAACTCCAATAAAGAACCTACGGATTAGGGTTTCATGGTTAGGAGGTGGTATGGTAGAGAAGGATAGACTAGGGGTGGTGGACGGAACGTAGCAGACCGACAGTGGGTGGCAAGGACGTCGTCGGAGCCACAGGGTTGGAGGAGGATGGTAGGTGGGTTGGCGATAGGAATGTTAGATTCGCGGTGGTTAGGAGACAGGGAAGATGTTCGGTTGGGGACTTGCGACCTGTCTGGCGGGTGTCACTAGCGTCATTGGTGGTTTCTGGCACCGATGAGGCAAGAAGAGAGGAGACAAAGGGGGATGTGTCAACCAAGCTTACCAGGAAGGATGACGACGAGCTCCTCGATAATCCTTTCAATTTCCCAATCATCGTCAACAACCAAAATCCAATAGAGAACCTACGGATTAGGGTTTCGGGGTGAGGAGGTGGTAAAGGAGGCTGGAGAGGTGGTGAACGGGAGGTAGCAGACTGGCGTTGGGCAGCAAGGACGTCGTCAGAGCCGCGAGCTGAAGGAGGACGGTGAGCGGGTTGGTGGCGAGTGTCAGATTAGCAGTGGTTAGGAAACATAGAAAATGTTGAGGTTAGGGACCTACGGCTCGTTTGGCAGGGCGTTATTGGTGTCATTGGCGGGACGGGGGCAGTAGATCGGGAGATCAGATTGTTCGACGATGCATGGCGGTGCGCGGGTGAGGGGAAGAAGAGGTAGGGTTAGGGAGGGGGTTTCACGAATCATCGTCACCCTGTCCGTTCAAAATTTGACTTTTTTTCAGGTGCCTAAACAGTAGACAGTCCCTTATATATATGTGTGTGGGTGCATGCCTCTAATGCATGATTATTAGTGCTTATTCATTCCATCCTGCCGTGTTTTACCCAACCGAGCAACGTACGCCATCAATTGGAAAGCAGATAGATCTACTACTCCCTCTCGAGATCGGCCAACAACTAGCAAAAGTAGGAGCATATGCAGCAAGTAGCAGCATGCATGAGCAAATGAAGCTTGGCCCAGGACGACTAATGATGGGCGAGAGTGAGTACGTAGTAGTGGTGCTAGATCTTATTAATTTCCTTTCGGTGTGGCGCCTAGCTAGCTAGCTAGCTATTAGCTTCGTTCCTGGCCCATGCATATGCATGATCGATGCGTCGATAGATCGTCGTCAGTGCCGGTGGTTACAAGCTAGCTAGAGGTTAATTGAGGCCGGGTCAAGAAGGGACCAGCTAGCCGCTTGCATCGCATATGCATGTTGCTAATATGCTATAGCTAGCCAATGTGATGTGATCGATATTGATTTTCGAGTTAAATGGCGGCTGTTAAGCCAGCAAGAGAGAGAGAGAGAGAGATGCATGATGAGCTCGATCGCTTCACTGTTGGCTAAAGGAGGCCATGTCTCTGGGGAGAGGAGCAGCAGCGACACGGGGGTTGATTTGACCGGGCGCCGTGTCGCCCGCCTCCCCGGCTAGCTGCATCAATACCAGGGACCGGACCGGCCGGCCGGCTCGTGGTTGGCATGTATGCATGTGTGTGCGCTGAAGCATCGGACCATCGCCAACGACCAACACTAGTTGCGAGTACACTACTTGAGTTCGATCTATCTGCATGTTACGTTGCACGCGATCGGTCGATCGACCGACCTACAGGTCAGTTGTAGCTATAGCTAGCTTTTGGTGAGACGGTGACACTTCAATTCTCCTTGTGTCATCACTCATTGAATTATCAACTAGCTTGTTTAGAGATAAAAGGAATTTTACTGATCTCAGACAGTTACATCAAAACAATATAATCTATCTATCTATCTATCTATCTATCTATTATTATATTCTTAAGACAACGTTAAAAAAACACCACGTTTGCTATGGGAGCAAAAAATTATTACATTAATCAAAGAAAAAAGGAAAAAAGACCATTAGATTATAATGATTGTGCGGTGTAGATTGATTGATAAAGTTATATATAAAATATAATCATTTATATGGAAATATAAGTTAAATAAAAGATAAGAGATTTACTGAAAACTTTGGTATCAAGACGATGAGTGCACTTTACCCTCATGCTGATCAGGTTGGCCGATGAGGTGATGTCGAGGCCGGTAAGCATAGTCACGTCTAGCAAAGTTGAGGTCATCGTCCTTTGTTGACGAGAAAAATCAACACGTCGGCCTGGAAGATCTGCTTAACTCCATGCAGGTCCTAGAATCGATGAAGCGCAGGAGTGCCAGTCAGATTGATCCTGCCACTGACAAGATATGCAAAGCAACCGATTATAAAATGTATCAGCCGATCGGTTAATATCCAGAATAGTCGATTGGTCGACAGCCGACGCTGATATCTACCAATGTAGTTAAGAGTCTTGATCCATCGGCTGTGTACTTAACAGACATATATATAAAAGGTGATCGGCTGACAATAATGTGATGATATATAACATTGCATGAACCAATCACATGATGAAATAGATATTGATTTACAGATTAAAGCACATATCGGCTGGAAGTCCGATGTCATAAAATCCAAATGATCGAATATTCAATGATGCCTCCGTTGCAATCGGCTAGATCTAACTTGTACACGATCCTTGCAAGCCGATGCAATACCCAGATAACTCATCAGCTGAAACCCCGATGAAACCCTTAGTGGCAGTCAACAGACAGGCTAGAGATTACGGTTCTAATCACGACTTAGTAGATCAAACTGATGCAGCACTAAGTATGAAAAGAAAAGCAATATCTAGACAATCAAGCCCTTGGCTGATTTTCAGGGTGGTAGATGCCTAAACCAATCTAATCTAGTAAACAGTTTAGCCGATAGCGATAGAAACCCTCAAACAAGAAACAGCCGATAGGGCTAAACTGAAATACTAAGATTAGATTAATAGAGGCATATAATAAATAGTCAGGCAAGCATGCTAACTAAACCGGGGCAATCCAAGAGATTGAACGTACTGATGCAGCCTTGGACAACGTCGACGTAGTCAATATGATCGCCTGATCCGACAGAACGTTGGACTTATTCCTTTGTTGGAGGTCGAACCTAACCGATGCAACCCAGCGCCGGATGCCAAGTTTCGCCGGATGTTGAATGAAGATGAAGAATAAAAGAGTGGCGATGCACCGAATTGTATTGATCGAGAGATGTATTACATGAACCCTGGACTTACATATTTATACCCGTAGGGTGACAAAGATCCTAAAAAAAATAGATAAAGTCCTTATCGGACACTAAACAGACTTTCCTAAAGATAAAATAGGAAACTAACAATCTCTTCCTAATTAATAGATACAAGCCGTATCCCCTGGACTCGGTTTCTTCGGATAAGATCTTCTCAAACCGAATCTAACAAGAATTTGACTCTTGGAGATATGGATAACGTAAAACCCCCATCGGCTGATGCAGACCTCCAAGCCGATACTGACTCTGAGCTGATCCTAACCCTTAGCCGATAAGGACTTCGGGGCTTACCAAATTTTGGCGTTAACACCCATGACCAAAGAGGAAGGCATTAAGGGCATCGGATCAGAAATAACAGGTCAATGAAATCAGGGATTCATCTCTTTCCATTTCGGCCAAAGGGAGATTAAGGCATTGAGCGACGCCGATACCGTTCCAGAACTGGTACTGGGAAGGCAGCATCCGCCGATACCAGTTGCACCAACCGATTACTTTTGACGGCCAGGATCTAAAACTGTTGTGCCAGTGGGCAATGCTTAGAGTGGCACGCTTGAAAGGGATCCTGTCAATTTTGGCGTTGATAATATCGGTTGGATCATCATTGCCCATTAGACCTAAGTAACAGAAGGCGAGTCGATTGCAGACAGGAATTGCGATTTGATTTCTCAAATGCTACAGTAAAAATGAGGAACACGAAGAATAAGAAGAACTCAGCCGAGGCCAAGACCTAAACCTAGGTTCAATCTATGACAATGCAGGGAAAAGTAACACAAAGAATGCAATAGATGGGTTGTTACCTCCGGAACTACGCTTGAGGAAGCCATTTGCGATGGATTTCCGGCAAAATATCGCTGCTCAAGGAGGTCGTCAGAGGAGAAGAGAGAGAGAGAGAGAAGGCTTGAGCTCGTCGACATCGAAAACGAAGTGTTTGTGGTAGGATGATGATTGCCGGCAGAGACTGAAGGGTTTTATACTACACAGTGCATAGAAGGCCATGGCAAGCGGATTGGCCGATAGAAACCTAATGGGCCAGTGGAGCATAATGGGCCATGCATAGAATTCCAAGTATGTCTATTCATACTCCGAATTGGGGGCATGTATTAACGGTAAAATTTTGCAATTTTCGTTAGTCAAAAATTGAGACACCACGGGCCAGTAAAGGACCCGCAGAAGCAAAAGCTTACCATGAAGACGAACTAATCGATAAAGACGTAAGCGGTTAACATAAATTGTTTTAATGGTTACTTTTCTATATTGACGGGTGTTATAATTTTGTTTGCAGTGTTTCAAGCAATCCTCGAGCACTAACCTATGTGGATATTACGTGTGCGAGATGCTTAGTGTCAACGGGAGGTTCACAACAAACAACGATAATGTAAGTCCGGAGATCGTTCTCCATACAGTGTATTTTCGTCTAATTTCATTTCCTAACTTTTGTTGTCTTCTTTTTTCACAGATCCTACAAATACCTTATGTAGCAAACCATTTCAACAAAAAGACAATTATTCACTTCATCCATCACGACTATTGCAACGCATTTGACGGATTCTACAACAATGAGAACCAACTGGCATTAGAAGACGAGTTCAAACCCTTAAGAGAGTGGGAGAAAGAACATATGCATTGAAAATGTAGTGTTACATTTGTGTTCAAGAAATCGTTGACTTGTAAATATATGGGACAAACATGTTTAATATGTATATAAATGTTTTATGATTTATGTATTGATATCCTATTTATTTGACAAAGCAAAATTGTACTATGTGCGAATAACGACAACTCGGTTAACTCGCATGTGTATCATTCGAAAAATCGATTATAAGTAACAGGGAATATATACATAGGAGACGGAACATTCCCAAATGACCAGCTAGTTAATGGCTGCATACGAAGATCTATCTTCGCAGGCAGCCTCTTAACGTGGCCACATGCAAAAGTGGATCTTCGCGTGCAGGCACGTTAAGAGGCCTGCATGCGAAGATAGATCTTTGCATATGGTTGGCTCGCCCACATACGAAAATGGTGATCTTTGTATATATTTTCGTGTAGGCGGACCGCTCAACCGCATGTGAAGATGGGTTTTGACCGCCTGTAAAAACAGTTTCTACAGTAGTAATGATGAACGACATATATACGACCAGGTTAACCTATAATTAGGCCATACAAATAGGAGGCATAAATATGATGGCCTCATTTGAAGAAGCTGAAATTTATACGTAAGAGTAAAATGCATGGATGCATGGAGGGTCATTCAACTTGTTTAAGTGTGTCATATCGACCACTTTACTTTTAAAATGCATATTTAAGTTACTAATATAAGTTAAGTGAGTCATGTGCTCATCTAACTATCCACATGAGCATACCTTACCCATGACATATCACCTAAGATTGAAAAAATTACTTCTGAAGATATGCAGACCTGACAATGTAATCGAGTGGAAAAAACATAAAGAAAATGAAAGTTGTTACGGTTTGATGGCAAGCAAGGGAGGACCTAGAACTAGAACTCGTCCAAACATGCATAAGTGAAATAATTTGGTTTCGGAGAAAGAGAAAATATATAGAGATTTTGTTGGCACATTTCTAGATGTAATTTTTTCAATACTACGTGACATGTCATATGTACAAGCTATGCTCGTATGGATAGTTAGATAGATAAATGACTCAAATGACTCACTTAACTCATATTAGTGGCTCAAATATGTATATTCAAAGTAAAATGACCTATACAACATATCTAACAAGTTGAATGACCCTCCATGTATTTTATACTCTATGAGTAATTGTGTCCGTGCGTTGCAATGGGTGAAGTCGAGGCGCGGCGCGGATGGGAATGGGAGGGAGGGGTGGCGCGGGATAGAGCGCGGATGGGGACATAATCTTATTTTATGATAGCCATTTGAGGATATAGATTAATGAAATAACTATAATATAATAAAGTTAAAGTGTTGCCTTGGAAAAGTATTAAGAAAAATTTTATATACACTTTTTTATGAAATATGCTTAGAAACTGTACAAACAAAAAAATCTAAAATCCAGAATTAAAAAAACAACATGGCCTAATTTGGTGTTTCCATCTAGTGATTGAGCTCACACTACCCTCGTGGTTAGGTATTTTATTTCTCAACACTTTGACTACTTGTGATAGATTAGTATACTGCTATCTAGTCTCTCTGAATATATTGTATTATCGCAGGAATCTAATTAATCTCACTAACTTGCCCTTTGTGGTTCTTGATAAGCATTCTTCCAGTAGATTATTCGATCGATCATATGCGGACTTGCTAAACATATCCCGTAGACTTAGTAGCTACAAGCCAATTATCTTGAGCGAATCGATGCACGTAAGCGATCGCTTGCAACTCATCAGCATCTCTGATCACCTTGACTACGTACTCCCGCTCTCTGAATCTGAATTTCGAAGATGATCTTCTGAATGACTGAATCCAATATATTCTGGTTTGTGCCAATGGGCATGGAGCAGAAGAGGCCATGCATGATTGATCCCATGATCTTGCAAACAGCTGTTGTTACTCAGAGCTTGACAATTAATCTCACTACAGGACACTTCTGAATCCAGGAAGAAGCTCTAACTTTGATGTAGGTTGCTAATTTTTTAATCACCATTGTAAGCTAATTAATCAGATAGTCTAATATGCACACAATTAATATATACCACTGGCTCTTAATTATTTGGACTCAATCTGCCGAAACGAAGACTGAATTTAGTTCTATAAGACAAGCTAGGTCTACTGTCATTCTTAAATCTTAAACACAGGGTAACACCTCCTCTTCCAAACGTTTTTTGTTTTATTATTTGATAATCCAGAGGATTATCCGGCACATTTGCCAAGGGGCTATATAAATTATATTTGTGATAGAACTGCGATGTATTTCTATCTGGAAAATCAAATAAAAACTGAATCTCGTACATAACTATTTTACCAACAATAATACATAGTACCTCTCATAATAATAATAGTATAATATTCTCTCCCGTTCCAAAATATAAACATTTCAAATTTTATATCACAATATAAATATTTTTGCATTGATTCCTATCATTTCAGTGACTGCAAAGCAAATCAGATGCTTGGAAAAAAATCTAAGCAATTCAAAAATTAAGTAAAGTGTAACCTTAATATTCACTAAACAACTTATGAATCCATATATTTTGATATAGGAGTACCAAAGCAGTAGTTTCTAGTCAGTTGTATGAGGCTGAAAACGTAAACCATCTTCATTATTTAGAACTGAAGTTTAATCTCTAGCAAAGCTGTAAAAAGATAGAATTTGCTCCAAACAAAAGTACTACAGGCATACTCAAAAGGGCGCGATTGTTAGTGTATTGTGGTTGCCACACGTAAAACGAGAAATATAATTAGCATATAATTAATTAAGTATTAATATATAAAAATTAATAAATAAATTTATTAGATTTTTAAGCAACTTTTATATAAAAAGTTTTCGCATAAACGTATCATTTAATAGTTTGAAAGCGTCTTAAAAACGAGGAGAATAGTGTGGACACAATACACTCACAAACGAACGGGCCTCAGTGACCAAACTGATTTATTGTAAACACGTAAAAAGAATTATGTGTCAGTATATTAACAGAAAAAACATTCTGTACATATTCGACCAGAGAGGGTAGCAAAAAAACAAAAAGAAAAAGAAAACAAAGGTAAAAGAAAAAAGAGGAGGAGTACAACTCGGTAACACAGAAAGTGGAGGAGTGGCCAAGCTGATATCGTTGCATCCATGCATAAATATCTACCAGGATCAATATATCGATCGATCGCACATGCTTGACATGTCGTAAAAGCGAAACGGCCTTGGCGCGGCAGCCATAGAGTCGATCGCCAACATGCGGATAGCAGATTGGGCGTGATCTTGCAGGCCGTTTCAGGGACATATCCAGCGACAGGTTGAGGACGACTGTACCGTGGCCAGTACACTTGTTTGTGTTGCCTTAGCTTGCTTTCGCCCTCTCTTCTTGCGTCCTCTTTTACATGCAAGAGCACACATATTTCGGTTGCAGATGTTGTGCTGTTCTGCTTGATCAGATATTCTGATGTAGTACCAGCAAGGTAATTCTGTAGTTCTGTTCTGTTTTGTCACCCGATCTTAGGGCCCGTTTAAGAGAGCTTTTAGTTGTTCTCAGCTTTTTATCTATCTAGATTTTCAGAACTATACAAGTTATAGTTGTAGAGAGTTCACAAAGTAAACTAGAAGAAGCTAGTTTTACCAGCGATTCTCACCGGCTAGATTCCAATCAATTGCTTTTTAAAATCTAAGCTTCCCAAACATACCCTGAGTTAGAACTTGAAAGTCATTCAGCAGTAATACCCCTCGTGTTGAAGAATGAACTGTGTTGATTTCGTAGGTTTGGATTACAGAATGATTTAATTTGTTTAGTACTAATTTTTATTTTGCTCAGAGCTCTGCAGTTTGCAGCTAGTGTCATAATTTAAGGTTGAGTTGTAGACTTGTAGTAGCCTAGCCTAGTGGGCCGGCCTACTCAGAAGCTATTTGTAGGCTGTTTGTCAGCCCACCCCATTAATTCTTCCCATCTGAAGACACAGTTAAATCGGCCAGGTAAAGCCCAATTAACCCTTTTATGCAAAGCATGAATTTTTCCATAAGAAAAGTAGCATAGATTAGTCCATCCATCCCAAAATAAAAGATGAGACATTGGACATGTTCAGATTTGTTGTACTAGGTAATATCCTATCTTATCATCCTATCATTGTTTGGTTTATTTTGAGATGAAGTGAGTACACGCTAAAACCACGGACGATGTGAAGGGTTGGGACTCCTTCGGAACACAAAAAATTTATAGGATTTTCACATGAAATAGTTCAATTCCTAAAATTTTCCTATGAATTCTTTCAATTGGAATAAGCCCCAAATATTTATGACGAAAGGGAATAATGTGTAAGGTTCAGTTGCAGTAGCCTAGTAGGCCAGCCTTGGACAGAAGACTTGTGGGCTGCCTGCTATCGTCAGCCTAGTAATTCACATCTGAAAATTAAGTCAAAACAGCCCAGAAACCATAAGAGAATATAGCCGGCCTGTTTATTCATATGCTCGACTAGGTCTGACAAAGAAATGCAGGCTGATCATGTTTTTTTTTCCAATCATGGTTTTAGTTTACATGCCAATGATCTTCTCAGAAGAAATCGTCAGTAAATTCATGCTTCCCTTTGTACTTGGATTATGAACTTGGAGATGAACTGCTTGCCACAGCAAATGTAATTATCCGGATTATTACGCGTGCACCTAATTATCCGGATTAGTGGTTGCTAATGCATCATCTACATCGGGGCCCATGAACCCCCTACGATCCGAAGAAAACGTAGAATTGTAGAAGATCATACACCATCCACCAAGCCCCTACTGAGTGGCCAACTAAACGGAGGGTCAGACAAGGCAACTGAATTTGGTGGGTTCTATTGTTTTAATCTGTTACCCAATGTAGAAGCAGCTCAAAAACTCCTATAATCCGAGGGAAGAAGTGTCGAGTTCAGGAAAAGATTCCTGAATATCTGAATCTCTTTAGAAACTACTTTTCATCAAATACGGTGTTTCTTAAAAGGTCCCATTTTTTACCATTACATCGCGCATTCTCATCTCAAGAAACCTTACTATTAAGATTGCATGCCGATCATCAGTGCTAAGATTGTTTGCAGTGCAGATAAAATTTCCACCACTAACATAGTCCTAACTGCTAAGAGAAAGGTAAGAAAGAAGAGAACTACAAATACTATACGATTACACATCTAATAATATAGATAAATTATTATTAGATGCGGCAGATGCGGCATCATGACACCGTACAACCCAGGCTGATGGCCAAAGTCGGCAGGGATCAAGCAAGCGGAGAGCAGCAAGCTGCCCTTGTCATGTGCATGTCAACAGCGACCACAATATGCTGCTTAATTCTTGCCAACCATGTCAACGAGCATATCATCAACTTTGCTGTTATAATTCACAATCAGGAGATGGAGGGTGCCATCCTCCGTGCTCAGAACAGGACTCTTCGGTGCCATCTTTGCCCAGCCATTGATCGAGAACATCTCATTTGCAGAGAAGCCCCTTGTCACCACCTCTTTGGGGAAGATGGCCGACTTGGTCTGCCACAGAGGGCAGCATGAGTTGGTGCTGGTCCATGGCGATGGCTGCAGCGGCCACAAGCAGGCGCAATCTTGTGTGTGCTGAATGCTGATCCATCCCTTACATCCTGGCACGCCCTAGGAGGACGAGGGAGTGTGCAACACCACAGGCGATTGGGAGAGGTCGCATCGTGACAGCAGAAGTCAATTTGCAGGTCGACGCATCGGAGGCATCATAGACAAGGTAGAAAGAAGGAGGAACAAACACACTTTTTCTTTAGATAATGGATTAAAATCTGGCCTCTACACCAACAAGGATGTACACGGCCACAAGAGATCCTTAGTTCGAACTCTACCCAAAAACACCACTGAAAACGCGCACCTAGGCTCCAACCCGAAACAAAATAACAACGAAATATAACGACCAAAGGTCATACAGGGCAGCAAACAAGAAAAGCCCATCAAACTACCCCTCAATTATTTTCCTCGTGTTCCAACCCTTCGCAAAGAAGTGCATCATGGTAGTCTCCAACAAATTGTAACCTTCCTTCATTAAGACGCTTTCTTCATCTTTAAGCAAAACAGACCATTGTCGCGTCCAGAATATCTACCTGTAAACAAGACTTAATTTTTTGCCATTGAAGACGATATTATTTCTAGAGATCCACACCACCCAACACGTAGCTGCAATCTCTATGAAGATTTGGTATTTTATCCAAGATTGTAAACCTTTCAGCCCAACTCCAAACAAGTTAGCAATGTTATTCGGCGGCTTGAACCCAAAAGTTATAAAAAGAGCATTCCAAACAAATCTAGCCACCTGACAATTAAAGAAAAGATGTTGTATTATTTTATCTTGATTAAAAAAGAGCACCCAACGTTGTCCTTCCATTTATTTTGCTAAATTATCCTTTGTTAAAATGATACCCGTTTTAAATATCACAAGAAAATTTTAATTTTTAATAGAATTCTCAGCTTCCAAATAAAGGACTTCCTTTGGTGCCACATCGCTATACATAATTACTTTGTACATGGAGCTAACAGAAAAAATTCCGTTCTTGTTAGTTTTCCATATAAACTTGTCTCTTTGGTGTGAAAGATTGACCATTCTCGGTTTGGCCACAAGATTAAACCAAGCTATCAAATTATCCCCTACCAACGTCCTTCTAAAAGCAACATTTAGAGGAACCATGTCCATCACCTCAGCCACCTTAGCATTTTTCCTTCTTACCAAACTATATAAGGCGGGGTATTTTTTATTAAAAGATGAATCACCCATACCATTTTCCACCATAAACTCACCACCGTTAAAAAAGGCATCCTTCACTCCCTTTAACCTAGCCAGAAATAAGTCTCAAGGGTGCTTTTCGACTTCTGTAATGGTTTTCCTTGTTAAATACTTATTCCTAAAAATATCTTGCCATATCCCGTCTTCATTTATAAGTTTAAACAACCATTTACATAATAAGCACTTGTTCTGAATTTCAAGATTAAGGATAGCTAGATCTTCACACTCCTTAGGCTTGCACAATACGCTCCATGTTGCTAGTTTATTTTTTATGTTTATCGTATTGCCAGAAAAATATAGATCTATAATAGTCTAGCTTCTTGAGAACACCTTTAGGTATCTCAAAGGACAGCATGAACATAGCTAGACTACTTAGAACCGAATTAATTAGAACCAATCTTCCTCCCACAAAAAAAATTCTGTTTCCATCTGCTCAACTTCTTTCCAGACCTTTCTTCCACTTTTTGCCAATCCTTGTTTGAGATCTTCTTGTGATGCCTTGGAATTCTTAGGTATTTAAAAGGATACATCCCAGTATCACACCCAAAAAGCTCCACATATTATTTTCCCACCTTCTTTGCCTTGCCATAACAAAATAATTCACTTTTATGGAAATTGGTATTTAGACCTGATAATTTCTCAAATGGGCTTAGTACAAGCTTGAGACTTTTGGCCTCTCAAGATTATGTTCCATAAACAAGATAGTATCATGCAAGATTGAAAGGCCATTATCAACTAGGTGAGGTACCACTCCCTTAAAACTACCTTGATCCTTAGCTCTATGGATTAATATTGCTAACATATCTACCACTAGATTGAAAAGGATGGGTGACAACGGATCACCTTGCATCAAGCCCTTCTCGGTCCGAAAATAGCTCCCAATGCCATCATTTACCTTAAATTGCCACACTTCCCCCTCTTATTACCGAGTTTATCCATTCACACAGTTTAGACGAGAAGCCCTTCATCCTCAAAGTCTATTGTAAGAACTTCCAATCCACCTTATCATATGCTTTCTAAAAATCTAACTTGAGAATTAGCCCGTTTTTCTTCCTCCTATGCATTTCATGAATCATTTCATGCAGAACAATCACTCCTTCCATAATGTTTCTTCCTGGGGAAAAAGCCGTAGTCGGAGACGACGCGTGCACCGAGCTTCAAGCCCTCCACCACTGCCTCGTAGAGGCCGTAGCCGGCCCTGTGATCGCATCTCAGGATGTTCCACTGGCATAGTTCTTTCCTGTTGATCACATCGACAACCACAACATTCCACGGTAGCACACACCAGGAGGAATACGGGGGCATGACATCGTCCAAGCAAAGATGATCAACCACAGCCATGGCCGGCGATTCAGGTTGCGTAACTGCAACCATGGGCCGCGATTCAGGTTGTTGCGAACGATAAACCCAAGACATGGCCGGCGATTCCGGTGGCTTGATTTTTGGATCGGAAACCCTAGGCAATTTTGTAGATCGAAAGGGGATCGGGGGTTTGTAGATCGAAAACCCTAGGCGATTTAATTTTGTAGCGAAGGAGGTGAAAGAAAGGGCATCGGAGATCGGATCACTAGACGCAGATAGAGGGACTAGTGGACGGTAGATATGGGGTATTCAATAAACACAAGGGCAGAAGAATACGTGCACCAGGTACACCGTGGACCAGAGCTTACTTCGGGGGAAACCTACCAGTGTAAAGAGTTGGGTCTGCTAGGTGGGTTGGGTGGGAATGGGTTTATTGGATTGGTTTTGCCTTTGAAAACCTCATAGCTATAGTTTCAATCTAATTCATTTCTCTCAACCCGATATCAAATATCTTGATCGTTCAACTATTGAAACAGGCGTAAAATAACTTCTATGATGATTTTGTGGGTGGTTTTGCTGACGTGACTTGTTGATCTGATCCAACCGACTAAGTAGCATGTAAGACTCAGATGACAGTGTCTTCTCCTCTTTTGTTTCTCTCTCTCCTCCATTCTCTCTTTTTTCTGAACACCTCTTCTTCTGCCCCCTGCATCTCCCTCGACGACGGCTGGCGTGCTTCCTCTCTCGATGGTCATGGAAGCAGCCAAGGCAACGGGCAAGAAGGACGTGGGTGACGAGCAAATCCAAGCGGCGTGGCCAAGGAGCTTATGTTTGCTGCTGCTTTGCCTCTGCCCTGGCCTCTTCCTGCGGCATGACGGCTGAGGATGAGGCGATTGGATCCAACTGGCATGGCCTGAGACGGAGCGACGGCACGGCTGGATCCGTGGCCTTCCTCATATTTACATTTAATAATTTTTTATGAACAAAATTTGTCGATAAATGTAAAGTAAAATTAAATTTGTGGAAACTTTTTACATGCTTTCCTTTGTATTTCCATTATGAACTTGGGTAAAGATGAACTGCGAATTGTGAAACTGTAGGATTGTATAAGTTTGTAACAGGGCTAAGATGTGCAACTCTGCAGGCATCACGATCTCCAGCCGCCACAACATTATTACATCGAGATCTCCAGCTTAGGCATCACATTGCATTGCTGGCGGAGATGGATTCTAATCATCGAGTAGACATTTACTTTTACTTGTTTATTGCATGTCAACCAAATGATCATGAAAAAATTTAAAATTTTTGATAATATAAATTAATGTGTAATATATCACTTTACAAACAAATTCAATTTTTATAAATTATAACAAAAATGACTATGAATATTTGTATACTAAATTTGCTGGTTTTGTTACAATTTGTAAAAATTAAATTTGAATTTGTAAAGTGAAATGTTACACATTAATCTATCTTATTATTTTTTAAAAAAAATCATTTGATTGATATGCAATAGACGATTGCACGTGCACGGTGATTAAAATAGTTTCCCATTGCTCGCCATATCTACACTGTTCGCGCGGGAGCCTACTTACCCTTGCTGCTGCTGCGCTAGAAATCTTCGTCGAGGCCAAAGCTGGCTGGCACGATCAGAGACGACGACACCCTGAACGCCGTCCCGACGCCGGCGGAGCCGAGACCGTCGTCGAAGTCGACCAAGACGTCCTCGGCTAGAAGCATTGGCGTTGGCGGCGGCGGCGGCGGCGGCGCTTCCGTCCGCCTTGGCACCACGAAACTCGGCTGCACCGCGTTCTTGATGTGCACGGTGGTATCGGCGGCGCCGCACTGCTGCTGTGTCGCCGCCGGCTGCATGCAACGCCGGAACACCGCAGCAAGCGCGAACTGTTCGCCGCCCACGACCGCCGCCGCGCACGCCGACGCCCTGCTGCCCGCGGCCGCCCGCGCCATGACGTGCCGCAGGTTCTTGCTCAGCCTGGCCCTCGCCGGGGAGGAGGCGTCGCCGCCGTGCGCGACGAAGTTGGTGCGCGCGTGCTCCCCGCGCAGCACGCGGGCGGCCTCGTCGTAGGCGCGCGCCGCCTTCGGCCGTGTCGAACGTGCCGAGCCACAGGCGCACCCGCTGCGCCGAGTCCTTGATCTCGGCGACCCACCGCCCCGACGGCCGCTGTCGAACACCCACGAAGCGGCGACCACGGCGCGCCTTCGCCGCGACGATGCCACCGGTGGCCATGGCCATCCTGCCGCTCTCCTGTGCCGCCATGAGCTCGCTCTCGTGTCACTTGGAGTTAGCTCGAACACTTAGCTAGATCAAGCACTGTCCTGAGTTGACACAAGCTGCTAACTTTTCCAAATTTCCTGAGTATATATACTCTTGGAGAGGAACATGTAACAGCTACACCAAAAGAGTTGGAAGGCATCTAGTACTTGCTAAATCTTCTCTGGTCCCTCTGTCTTTTCTCTAGTTGTTTTCTGCATGACGCCTTGTTCAAAGCTACTAGCTCCTGGTCGGATTGGAGTGACATGGACATGCTACAATTCTTGGTCAGCTAACCTCTTGCAATTATTGGCCATTAATTTGGATTCGAGCAAAGAGGACGTTTAATTAATCTGCTCAAATCATTTTCTCCCTATCCATATGATTGCCCACTCGTGTTCTTCAGTTTTTGTTTTAGCACCAACCTCATGTGCTTGCGGAGCTTGTCATCATGCAGCGCTAGATGCTCCATGATAACTAAAAAATCATGGTCGTTTTGCGTCAGATTAACATTATGATGATCGATCGATTGCAGGCTCGTCATCCTCTGAATTCCTACGTGTTTGTTGCCATCTGTTCGGTCGACGTCGCGCTGCCAAGTGTGCGGCAAATGCTAAATGGCACCATAAAAATTCACAAAATCGTCGAGATAGTTACAAATACGGTCGTCGACATCAATTTATGGAGAAGAAAAAGAATTCAGAACCAATTGCGATGAGATCATGGAGAATATACTCGTTACCAGCGCTGGCCGTATACTGCGTATTGCAGGAAATGCATAGTAGTATAATCTCCCATAAGCCTTGATTAGCACTAAACATTCCATGGCGAGAAAGATGTTTTTTGGTGCCTTGTTCGAGGTCGCGATCATGGCTGCTGCCGACAAATGCAGACGAGTGAATTATGCATAATGAAATGTATATCTGGCGTCATGGTAGACCCAGCTGAAAGATCGAGCCAGAAAGACTAGACAAACGAGTAATCATGCAATACAGGTATTTCTATCCATCAGTGTATATCATCGCATGAAGTAGTTTATACTACAAGTCGCTATATGTTTAGCTGCATCTGCTAAGCTGCAAACAGTGAGATGTGAACTTAAGATGGGATTGCAAATGGGCTACCTTCAGATGCAGATGATGGAGACCTCTGAATTTTCAGCTTCAGCTCTCTGAATTATTTGTGCTGTTTGCTTTGTTGAATCAGAGACTAATTGGGTTTTGCTTGATGGCCCAGTTAGATCGTAAAGTGGAAGCCCAGGATCTGCAAACTCAGCCACATTGGGCCGATGGACAACAGTTCAGGATAGCCTTCGATGCGTTTCGTCAGTGTTGACAGGTGAACACATTTTGATTCAAGAAACGGTCCAAGAAGCTACCGTGACGTCATGGGCGTTGTCGTCAGCTGTGACGAATGCACTGTACCATCCATTGCAGTCACCGTTGACATCTATGATTATCAGCATGGAGCTAGCTCCCTGCAAAGCCGAGAAGGTTTTGACCCGAGAAAATATTGACTTTTTGCAAGTGCCAGGAGCAATGACAACTACTGTATTTTAATGGTGTTGAACTGCAAATATGAATGAATTATCTGGTCGGTCAAAGGCGTGCGTTTTCCCTGAATGTCAAGGCATCGTCAATTCGTCACCGCCACTTCAGAGAGCCAAAAACTCCTCCTGCCTGTTCAACTGAAACAAGAGGCAAGGCAACCCCGGATTTGCAACTTGTTGACTACTCCTGTTTTAACACTCTTACGTCAGGCTGATCTCAAAAGGAGTATTTTTTTTCTTTTGGCCTACCCATTGTTGTTCTTGATTGATGGAGAGATTATAGTTTGTTCATTGACTTCGGTGTGTTATAGTCACTTGGTTGGTTAGCAAAGAGCTAAGCAGATGGGCTGAAATTACTTTGGTCTCCAAATTAAGTTCGGGCTGTTCAGCCCAGCTGCCTAGAGAGCTCTGTGTTGACAACAATCTTAGGATCCTAAAGACGTTCGATTTGATGTAAATTGTTGGATAACGTTGTATTCGGTTATTGAGAAATATTGCATCGTTTGCTAAAAATTATTTCAATGAAAATATAGATGTTTCATTTACCAGAAATAAATGTTTTAGTAAAAATCATCGAAATATAATCATGTGATATTCTTAACTGTAATGAATCGAATGATATAATTAGTTTGAAATTTTGATAAATAATTTAAAAGAAAAATCCTTTAAATTTTAAAATTTATATATGTATGTAGGCAGCGTGGGCTACACGATCGTTCGATGGTAGCTGTTGGGTCATACGCTTGGCTTAAAGCATTTTCCTAATCTTAGATACACAGAAGGCGATCAACATGTCATGTTAGGCATACTGTATCTGTATGTACATCGCTTTCCTGGAATGCTCTCTGCTGGTAGCTTACTGCAGAGGGCGGTCGATGCGAATATAATCGATACTCGTCGTGATCTGCGAAAGTGACATCAACGCTTACGCAACAGACTCCATCGACTTAGCTGTAACATGTCCGACCACAGCTTAACCGGTCACTACTGTTTTTTGCGTTGCGGCTCCGTTTTTGGTGGTAAGAGACCAGACGAAGTGACAAACTGCACATCACACGGAGATAACCATCACATCTGAACTTTTTTTTACATTCTAGATCTTTTAAAGATTTTTTTACAAATAAACTTATATAAAAAAACTTAATTACAAATAAACTTATAGAAAAACTCATTTCAGTAATGGATTTTTTTCTTGATGCCAGTTTTATTGTTATCGAGGTTAACTAATGTGAAGAGAGAGACAACGTCAATAATATTGACAACAAAATACTTATTTATGAAAAAAAGTTTCTTTGATACATGTATTTTTGGTAACACCTATCCTCGATGTTTGGTTGAATGCTTTGTTATCACGTTATGTCGCAGTTTTTTATCATTTGATTGATTGTCATAATTATAACTAAATCGTACCTTAAATATTGTCAGCAGCCATTGATGGCAAGCCACAACTAATCGCTGTGGACCTGTGGTGTGATAAATTTAGTGCCCTAAGTTTGCGTAAACCAAGTGCCGTCAGTGGTGAAAGAGATTACCGTCGAAAAGCCATCACTGATTAAACAAAGATTACCCAACCCTGACCTAAAATTTAGTTTATTCCTCCAGAGGAAACCAGAAGCAATCTTATCCTCCAAACCAGATAAAACAGAGCATACTAGCGTGACGCAATCGTACAAATACAACCAATACCTCCCACTTTGTTATCCAGCTAGCTCCCACAAGATAAGCATACTCATCGGTAAAAACAAAAAAAACATGTTTTACATGGTAAAGTGCTCTTCCAGACTACCGGGGGAGCCAAAGCCAGCTTAGCTGCAAGGGCGAAGCAGCTGGACATGACCTCTTCATAGGCAACGGATAACCCCGACCCCAAAACCGCCGTGTGTGAACGGATAAGACCTGGACCCACCCCACTAGGCCCAGCGCGACCGCGACCGCGGATCGGGAAAAGATTGCCTTTTTGCCGTTAAAAAAACGCTGGATGCGTCATTTTAAACTATATTATTATTTAAGAAAATTAATAACTATATAATTATATTTAGGATTGGTTTGGTTCAGCTTTTCAGTGACTTTTCAATATAAGAAATCACATGCTAAATCTATCAACTGACTTTTTATTTGGTTTTTGAAAAACTAAAAGACAAATTTAAACTAAAAACATAGAAGTCAAAAGCTTTGAATAGTTTTTTTAGTTTTCTAAGAGAAAAGTTAGACGTAATTACTTGTCTATCATCGTTAAAAAACTAGTTGTAAATAAATAAACTCAAGTTAGTCTTTAAACATATGTCTCAAAATGTTAACTTTTAAACAATCATTCAAAGCTATTCTCTTCCAAACAACATTTAGTTGATATTATAGGTTTTTATAATATTGATAATATCTTAAAACTTTCGACTTTTATTAAAAATCAAAATCAAACTAAAATTTCGATATTAAGCTAAATCAAATAAAACCTTAGTTTGTTACTAAATATTAATAATATCTATAAAACTTTAATGACTAATCTATTAAAACTTGTTAATATTATCAATTTACTAAAATTTTGGTATTATTATATTTTTATATCAATATGAACAGACCTCTCCGTCGTGACGCGATGGGTCGGAGGAGTAATCTCCAACAAGTTGGGCTTTGGGAATTGATTGCAAAAAAGTAGTGTTTTGTCCTGGAGTAAGGCTGCAAGTGGGATGGCCGGATGGGGGAGGTGCGATGCATTCGCCCAGCACGCGGTTCAGGTGCATGCAGCTTCCTTCGCCTGATCCGCACTTCGGCCTGCGGCTGCGGCTGCTTTTCGCGATACCGGGGGTTTGCTTTACTTGGGTTTGGGCAGCGGTTTCGGTTTAGTCCCGTCGCTGTCGCTGTCGCTGTCCTGTGGAACGGGAGGCTGTTTGATGCCTGCAAGAGACCTCTTCCCCTCTGCTTGTGTTTGAAACTTTTGAATTCATGCTGCTAGCTGCATGCAACGTCACCCACTCTTTCAGAAAACCGGATGGTCACCGGATACTACTTCGGGACGGTTTCGACGACGAATCGTGTTCTGTTCACCGCTTGACTAGTAGCGAGTTCACCGGGCAGATTTTGTCAAAAACTTGAAATTTCTTTGAACTCGAGCTCCTTATCGAATCGTCTCTCCATTAGCACAAGCTCGATGAGGCCGATGTCACAATAATCATGCAGTAACCGTCCTATTTTTAAACACGAAATGTCACACGGTTATCTTCGATACTTTTTTTCTCTTAATAAAATTTTGGCCCAGCGAACAAACACTTATTATCTCCTTATTTTTATCTTTGGAGTAATTTTTTAAATATATAGCTCTTTCAAATTACATTTGATCCTCGTCTATGTTTAAGTTGTTGAAAACCAAACCATATGTTGGTTTAAAAAAATAAAAATTTATCCTAAAAATAAACTTAGAAAATATGACATATTCTACTGCCTGACAAAAATGATAAAGTCAAAATTTCTAAATCCGAAAAACCACCGTATCAAAGGTAACATGAAACATCAGCAGATTCGTCAACAAAATGCCTCATCATTTGTCCTATGGCTTATAAGCCAATACCAAAATTTAAATTTAAAATTTTTATTTCAATGTTTTTTCAACGTAATTTATTTTTTAAGTTTGACTTTTAGATCGTTAGAATATATATATATATATATATAATTTTAATCGTTAATAAACCGTTATAGGTTATAATCAGTAGCAAGTAACCGATGAAAACCAAAACCGTGAGTCGACGTCAGCGTGCCCAGCAAAACATCTGAAATGACGAGCAGAATCCCGGAGATCCACGGACGCACATGCTAGCTCCCACGTGCATCGATCACTAACAAATCTATCAGGAGCACCGAATTTTCAGTTACTCCATCAGATAAGCTTAACTGGTGAAGCAATCCAATTTATCCAAATAAAGAAACACATTCCTTAACACATACCGATCTCGTGCTCCCTGGATTTGTATGAAGCCCCGGACTAAGAGAATATCTTGATGCAACCGAGTAACCGACCACCATAAATCCCCCAAAAACACAAGCTAAAGTTCCCTTGTGCCTTACTGAACCAAGCATCCAAATTCGCAAAAGGCCGCCTCTTTATTTAATTAATCAAGAAGGAAAAGCGAAGAGGCAAACACAGTTACGATCAGAGGAAGCAAAAAGGCAAGCAAGACTGGTCCAGTCCAATCCAATAAAAATACGGTAAAAAAAATCATCCGGTCACTCTCGAAGTCCCACTGTTTGTAGCCAGATTCATCCCCCCCATGCGAAAATACAGCCTGTGTCCTCTCAGTCGCCGCACCTTCCCCCTCGGCGCCGGTGCGCGCCACCACCTATAAATACGCGCCCCCAAAACCGCTCTTCTCCCATCGCCAATACCACACTCGAGCGGAGCAGAGCAGAGCAAGCAAAGCAAAGCAGCACAGTTCAGGAGCAGCACAGAACACAATCCAAGATGTGCGGGATCAAGCAGGAGATGAGCGGCGAGTCGATGGGCTCGCCGTGCAGCTCGGGGTCGACGGAGCAGCATCAGACGGTGTGGACGTCGCCGCCCAAGAGGCCCGCGGGGCGGACCAAGTTCCGGGAGACGAGGCACCCGGTGTTCCGCGGCGTGCGGCGGAGGGGCAATGCCGGGAGGTGGGTGTGCGAGGTGCGGGTACCCGGGCGGCGCGGGTGCAGGCTCTGGCTCGGCACGTTCGACACCGCCGAGGGCGCGGCGCGCGCGCACGACGCCGCCATGCTCGCCATCGCCGGCGGGGGAGCCTGCTGCCTCAACTTCGCCGACTCCGCGTGGCTGCTCTCCGTGCCGCCCTCCTACCGCAGCCTCGCCGACGTCCGCCACGCGGTCGCCGAGGCCGTCGAGGACTTCTTCCGGCGCCGCCTCGCCGAGGACGCGCTGTCCGCCACGACGTCGTCGTCGACGCCGTCCACCCCACACACCGACGACGACGACGAGTCCGCCGCCACCGACGGCGACGAGCCCTCCTCCCCGGCCAGCGACCTGGCGTTCGAACTGGACGTCCTGAGTGACATGGGCTGGGACCTGTACTACGCGAGCTTGGCGCAGGGCATGCTCTTGGAGCCACCGTCTGCAGCCGCCACCGCCGCCGTGGCGGCGTTCGGCGACGACGGCGAAGCCAACCTCGCCGACGTCCCACTCTGGAGCTACTAGAGCTCAACCAATTCTACATCCATAGCTTCGTGCTCCGAATTTTGCCTCTTTTTTCTCTCTGTTTCCTGGGCTCCGATGCCCGAATTTTGGTACTGTACGGATACTACTTTCGGTAATGTGATGGAACAAGTTGCAAACACACACAGCATCTTCATTGAGTCATGGACTTCCCAAAACAGTACGGCAAAAAGTTAGGTTTTTTTACCATCTGCGAGCCGTCCTTGTGCAGAAACAGTTTCTTGACAATATTGTTTCTGCACAAACAGTATCTTGACAATATTATTTCTGCACAAGGACTACACAGTGATGAGATTGGCAATACATCCGCACCTTGGATGGTAGTACGGCACTTAGGTTGCAGTATGTATCTACAGTGAAAAAACTGGTTTTGTCAACGATGTTCGTACAAGGTAACCTATGCGTTCGAGTGCAATTTGACAGTGGCTCTCAAACAAGTCCAATTCAAATTCACTTGAAGATTTGTTCTGGCTTTGGCCACACTTTTCGGTGAATGCTCCCGCAATGCAATCCCTGTTCATTACAGGTCAAACACTAAAATAAGTGAACTAGATCAAAGTCAAAAGTCCCAGCTCTAAATAACTTGCTTTGTCAATGATTTCTTGTTAGTAATTGGTTTGACCTGCGGTAGTAACAAAGTTTCTACCGGCCTTCACCTGTACACACGCACCAAAAGACCACACACACACATGCATGCCAATTCAACCGTCCTGGCAAAATTCAATCAACCCAAAACCCCTCAATATGTCCAATTGGTCATTCGCTTATTCCCACGAGTCCGCGGGCTCTTTACTTGTTGACCCTTGACACAATCCAAACTGCCCCCTTTATTACAGAGCTCTCCAAAAACTTAGGGGGCCACGTGAGGAACCCATACCGAAGTGTCAGGGCGACAAAACACATAAGTATATACAGCTTGTTCGGAAAACAGAAAAAGACGCATCGCAGTACGTAGTACGCCACGAACATGTATCTTAGAAGATGTTTGGATGAAGAGGTTACACTTTACTCCGTGTCATATTGGATGTTTGGATTAACTATAAAAGTAATGGAAAAATTGGTGACTAATTCGCGAGACGAATCTATTAATTAGCAAATATTTACTATACCATCACATCGTCAAATCGTAACGTAATTAGACTCATCAAATTTGTCTCATCAATTAACTATCGATTATGAATAATTTTTTTAAATAATTTATATTTAATATAAAATAGTATCTAGACTAAAATTTAGTCAGTATTTTTTGGTGGTGCCAAAGTACAGAGCATGGTGAGCAAGTAGCGGTAGCGGCTAGCTAGAGCTAAGCTGTAGCCACCCGTTAGCAGAGCAGAGAGGAAAACGAGAGGAGAGGCAACAGAAAAAACATCGCTCTCCTACCGCGACGGAAGAGGAAGATGCGTCCGTGGCCGCAGAAAATATCGCCTAGCTAGTAGCTAAGTATTCGCCTCCCTGAAACCCCCAAGGGCCAAGCCGGCAAAAACCGCAGCCGCAGAAGTAAACAAAAAAAGAAAAAAAAGCGGAGAGCACGCGCTGCGGGTGGGGGTGGATGGATGGGATATTCCCGTCCGTAATCCCGTGGTGGCCGCGTCGCTGTCGCGTGATAACGGCTTGACGAAATCAGTCGATCGATTCGATCCGGATCCGGTGGGAGAAAAAAAGGCGGTAGTAAAATAAACTAGTTGCGGATGCGGGTCCCAGGAATTGGGGGGGAGGAAGGAAGGGGCGCGGAATCGGGGCGCAACGGCGGCGCTGGATACGGCTGTCGCTGGTTTTCTTTTTCCGGGGGGTTGTCGAGTGTTGCGCACCCGGTATGGGGATTTTTTTTTCTTCTTCTGTTCAGGTTTCTGGCATGTGTTCTTTTTAAGTCCAGGAGTACTACTACAACTGTGTCCCATTTGTTTGGAACCGTTACAGTCACCTCATGTAAAAAAAGGTGCAGTGGCGGTTTTCATGCTATATTTTTTTGCTGATATATAAAATGGCTTATAAGTACTACCGCCTTCGTCATAAATATTGATATATTAAGTATAATATAATGAATATAAAGATTATTTTTTATCTATATTCATTACGTTAGTAAATATTTAATCATTTACTAGTTAGTACCATTTTAAAACGAATGAAGTGAAAAAATTAGCGAGTGAATAATTTTTACCCGTAGTTTGTCAATTTCCGTCGTATATATATCCCCTCAATTTAAAACAAGCGATTGTGTTGTACCTCTGTCCCTGCCGTCAGAAGCTGGAGTTCTCTCGATTCACACCAGTTAGATAGATACTCGCACGTTCTCCGAGCATGGTCATACAAAATTAACAAGAAATTTGATGCGAACACAAGAAACAGAAAATATCGCTGTACATACATGTCTCCCAACTCTCCAAGAGCCGAACAGGTGGGCCCTAACCATCAATCAAATCACCCACCAAAGCAGCGCGCGTCCCCTTTCCCGGTTTCCCCAACACTGAAAGCCCCACACGCCCATTCCTAAGGAAGCATTAGTTTAACCCCCAAATATGGTTGTCACCAGCTGTTGTCCTCCTCCTCCTCTCCCATGGCTTCCCCGCGTCCCAACCCCACCGTCCAAAATTGCATACCTATATATACTCCTCGCGTCACCGAGCACGAGAACTCTGCAACGTTCTCTCACTCGCTCAGACAAGCTCAACCATCTCTCGATCGCTCCACGGTTTTCGGAGTAAGCTACACCACCACCACCAGCAGCAGCAGCAATGGACATGGGCCACGAGCTGAACTCCAGCTCGCCGTCGCCATCCTCGTCGTCGGGGGCGGAGTCGTCGTCCTCCTCGTCGGGGCAGCAGCAGCAGCAGCAGTACAAGAAGCGGCCCGCGGGGCGCACCAAGTTCAGGGAGACGCGGCACCCGGTGTTCCGCGGCGTGCGGCGCCGGGGAGGGGCGGGGCGTTGGGTGTGCGAGGTGCGCGTCCCGGGGAAGCGCGGCGCGCGCCTCTGGCTCGGCACGTACGTCACCGCCGAGGCCGCCGCGCGCGCGCACGACGCCGCCATGCTCGCGCTCCGCGGCGGCGCGGCGTGCCTCAATTTCCAGGACTCCGCGTGGCTGCTCGCCGTGCCGCCCGCCACGCCGTCCGACCTGGCCGACGTCCGCCGCGCGGCCACCGAGGCCGTCGCGGGCTTCCTCCAGCGGAACAAGACCAGGAACGGCGCCGCCCCGGAGGCCATGGATGAGGTCACCTCCGGCGTGTCCGCGCCGCCGCCATTGCCCAACCACGACGGCTGCTCATCGGAAACGCCGCGACCATCCGTCGACGGAACGGCTGAAACGGCGGCGGCGTTGGACATGTTCGAGCTCGACTTCTTCGGCAAAATGGACTACGACGTGTACTACGCGAGCCTGGCCGAGGGGCTTCTCATGGAGCCGCCGCCGCCGGCGACCGCTCACTGGGACAACGGCGACGAAGGCGCTGACATCGCACTCTGGAGCTACTAAGCTCCGACACTGTCTCCTATTGACTGTACTCTGTTTTGACTCTGTAACCAATTGATACTTTTGGTAGCATGTTGAATTGTTGATTAAACGCTTTCAAAGCTCAGATTAACAATATGACTCTTGTTGTTTAGTCTTTACCGGGGTTCATAATTTCGCTCAAATTTCGTCGCCCAAATTTTAAAGTTCACCCAAATATCTCTGGTTGTGACGAATTTCGCTAAAATTTGTCATGTCGCTAGGCTCGCATTTCAACCCAAAACAAGATTACAAGCCCTGCGAATCTTACTAATCAGATAATAGAAATTCACTCTGGCCTTACAACCAATTATTACATATTTTTTTTGGATCGAACGAATACGAATTACAAATCATAGCTTAATGGATAACAAACAAGAAAACTAATTGAATTCCAATCTGATCTTTCTTAACTATGGATATCAATCACGTGGAATTTCTTCCAAAAAACAATTCTTTTCCCATCAGAGAAAGTACTAATACATGGCTATCCAAACCTAGGAAAAATGCAGAGGAAAATGACATGGCAGAGCCCCGTGGATATCGATCTCCATCTGCCCTGTTATGTATGTTGGAACAGTGGATGTTACGTTCTGTGAAAAGATGGCGAGGAAACAGGGTAAGGTTCGTTTGTTCAATCGTTCGTGTGTGGCGGCCAACTAGAAGAAACGGGGAAAGTAACTTTCACGCAGCGGTGGTCCAGTCCAACCATCTCCGTCTCCGTGTAACGAGTAAATCCAGAAGACGTGGCCTTCCTTTCCGACTCGGTCTCGGTCCGGTGGTGGTCATGGACTCATGCGTCCTGCTGCCTGCTACCATTCGTTCTACAGGAGATTTTGGTTAAACGAGAATAAGGAAGTAACATAAAGACATGAAATCTTGATTATTTTTTTTTTACCTTTCAGCTATCATAATCCTTCTAGGATATCGCTTCACTGGGTAAAAGGGATCCAAGGAATGCAACTGCCACTCTCAAGCTCTGGGTAGTGGTGAACAGATGATGGACACTAAGGGCGTTTACAGTGCGTCATACTCGTTTGAGGAACCTCTAGAGTTCCACATAGGTTATGGCTAAAGGCCTAAAATCTGATATATATTTTTTACGGTGCAAGTGACTTTAGAAAGTGGCTTTAATTTTATATTTTTCAGCTCCTGATATTTTTGTTTCAATTTCCATGCTTTTTCAATTTATGTAGAGGTCCAAAATTTGTATCAAACACCATAAAAGAAATATAAATATCCTCCTTCCCATTCTCTCTCTTACTCTCCCTTATCCTCTCACACAATAGTCGACGCTACTCGTCTCCTCTCTCAACCGGTGGCCTCTGTTCAGATTTTTATAGTTCTAAGATAAATAATATGTCACAATGTAATGGTTGTATTTATATTGAGACGAAATAAGTATTTTTTTAAACTGCAATCATGATTGATATTGCTCCTTAGGTCCTCAACCCTAGCGCCCCTGCCTATATTCTTCCTAATCTCATCTCCGCCGACATCACTAAGAGTGTGTTGGGTTTTTAGCATTGGGAGCTAATACCTTAAGCACATAAAACAAAAATAACTCATTAATGCATAATTAAGCAAGTATTAGCTATTTTTTGAAAACTGAATTAATATGTTTTTAAAACAACTTTTATAAAAAAACTTTTTAAAAAACACAACATTTAATAGTTTACAAAGCATGCATACGGAAAAAATGAGGAAGAAAAGGTTTTGAGAATGAAAGAAGGAATGCAACCTAAGTTATGGCGACAGGGAGTCTTAACTTTTTGCCACAGGCTCTATCAATGGATAGTCGATAATGAGAATGTATCTGGTAAAAACGAGCTAAGTGTTGGAAACCCGTGAATATCATATCTAAAAGTTTTATAAATTCATTAAAAAATACTAGAGATAGGTGTAGGTATAAAATACATTCTCATCGAATCTTAAGTTCAAACTCAAGTTTATTTGAAGTAAAAAAGACAAATTTTACATAAATAGTAACAGAACACTATTCACCAAAAATTATTATTTTTAGTTTGAACTTGAGATTTAATGAAAATATATTTTATATCTATATCTATCTTTATTATTTTTTACTAATTTATAAAATTTTTAGATATAAAGTTTTTAACATTCAACTTTTTTTTCATCGGTCATGTTCTTATACTCGGATTAGCCATGTTAGAGGGACAATGATGACAGATGTAGAGCTGTTCGTTATCTGTTTGCAATGGCCATATACTTTTGTTGATTAGCGGGATACTCGATCATGTAAAAACTATTTTTAGCGATAATTATGATCAAAGTTCTTTTAATTAAAAAAACTATTTTTGATACGTCTTGGAGTATAGAGAAAAATCATTCCGAATGATGTATAACACCTCTGTGAAATGGAGTTGACTGGAGCACCACTCGTTTTTGTTTCAGCGATGTACAGCGAAGTATTCTTCTGGGAGAAGCAATAAAGCCGTGAAGGCAAAGTACAGTATCTCTTACTACTACGACAGTTGTAGCATCTCTTTGACTCTTTGAGATGGTAAAATGAAGCTGCCCGGAGTAACACTCGTGCAGTTTCTCACCTTGGAGCAAAGTTTCCTTTTGTGCGAGTGTTAGAAGTAAAAAGCCAAACCATACCTTACCACGGCACTACTACCCCGTCAATCTAGAAACATTCCCCATATTCCCATCTAGAATGTTCACTCGTCGCCAGGACTCAAGAGGAGCCGAGAAAGAACTCCCATCCGCCTTTGTCAACCCAGAGCCAGCCATGAAAAAACTAAGAGCATGTTCGAATTATTGTCAAAATAAATTTTAAAAAATTTGATAATATCAAAATCTAAATAAGTTGACAACATTATTAAATTTTAATAGAATAGATTAAATATGATGCTGTTTAATTTTTATTCATATTTTATCAATTTTATAAAAAAATATTTTCTTCATGTTTTAATATACGATGTCGTTCACTTTTCACATCTTGATTATTTATTATATATATAACTTTTATTTGGTTGTGGCTTAATTTATTATAAAAAGTTTTAATCCATATTCATATTTTTAAGATTTAATAAAATAATTTTTAAATAAAACGAATGATAAAAGTTACATCTATATTATATCATGCATTAAAAAACAAGTACGATTTAAGATGGCACCCGTCTGCACGGGCAGTTACACAGGAGTCGCAGAGCACCCCAAAAGCCCTGTAGAAACAGCAGGAAAAAAATCCTAACAAAAATCAAAGAAAACGCCGTGAGAAGCTGCCTGCTCGCTGGGCAGGGTGACAGTGAGAGTGTGAGCTGCCACCACCACCGCCGCCTCCTCCCACACGCTGTCCCCTTTCCACTTCCAGCTATCCCCGCGTGCGCCTCGCACCGAGTAACGACCACCGCTTACCTATATATATCTATATATATATATTCCTCCCCTTCTCCAACCTCAGCCCAGCTCTCCGGCGAAGCGAACAACCAGTAAGCATCAATCTGTTTGCATCCATGGACGTCGAGGAGGCGGCGGCGATGTACAGGACGGTGTGGTCGGAGCCACCGAAGAGGCCGGCGGGGAGGACAAAGTTCAGGGAGACGAGGCACCCGGTGTACAGGGGGGTGAGGAGGAGGGGGCGAGCCGGGAGGTGGGTGTGCGAGGTGCGGGTGCCCGGGAGGCGCGGGTCGAGGCTGTGGCTGGGCACGTTCGCCACCGCCGAGACGGCGGCGCGCGCGCACGACGCCGCCGTGCTGGCGCTCTGCGGGAGGGGGGCCTGCCTCAACTTCGCCGACTCCGCCTGGCGGATACCGCCCGTGCCGGTGGCCGCGCTCGCCGGCGCGGCCGGCGTAGGGGGTGAAGGACGCCGTCGCCGAGGCCGTCGAGGCGTTCCAGCGGCAGTCTCAGTCGCAGTCGCAGTCCCAGTCCCAGTCCGTCGCGTCGTCGGCGCCCACGTCTCCGGCGGAGACCTTCGCCGACGATGGCTACGACGACGACGAGAAGGACGTCTTGCCGGCGGCGGCGGTGTCCATGGTGCCCGACGACGGGGCGTTCGAGCTCGACGACGGGTTCAGGTTCGGCGGGATGGACGCCGGGTCGTACTACGCGAGCTTGGCGCAGGGGCTGCTCGTCGAGCCGCCGGCCGCCGGAGCTTGGTGGGAGGACGGCGAGCTCGCTGACTCCGACATGCCGCTCTGGAGCTACTAGTCAAATCTCACTGAAAAGTGTGGAAATTTTGATCCCCCAGAAATTGGGGAAGAAAAGAAACAGAGTATTGGGAATTTAGAACAGAGTAGGCAACGAGACGGAGGAGGAATGGCAATTTTTGTAATTTTAGAATGTGGCAGATTTCTCCCCACTTTTGTGATTCCATCTCAATTTGAGTGTGCAGTCAATGAATTCGTGTCAAATTTAATTCTCCAGCTCTCCAAAGTGCCATCATGTCCTCTTTAACCAACTGAAATTTCACATGTAAGCTCAACTGGATGATGACTAATAGGCCATGTTCTTTTTAGATTTTAGATTGTTCGTCGGATTATGAAATGGATTATTTGCTACAAATTTCAGGGATTATGTTTTCTCAAAAAGAAAATCTTCTGCTACATTATTTAGACCATTTGCTTAAAGTTTTAAGCTATTTGTTAATGTGTTTTTAGAAATACTTAATTTATTGCCATAGTTAAATAGATATTATGTGGCATTGATCCGCTCAATAATCTCAATCAAAACAGGCCTAAACACTCTTAAAAAAGTTTCAGCAATTCCGGTTCACCACTATGTTGTCAGTAATCTGGCTTTTGGTGTCAGCAGCATTACCCTGCTCCAATTGTGACGATCGCCTCTGAACAAACAACACAATCATAATGGAAGCAGAATTCAGAAAGAAACTGAAGACCAAACGCCGGGACCAAACGGAACCATCAAAATCCAGAGACGAAAAGTCGATGCTGTGTACTAGCGACGCCCTCTTCTCCCAAGTTGCAGTGAGGAAGCTCGCACTGTCGCGCCTTCCCCAAGTTGCATCCTATCGCATCCAACGCTGCAAACACATCTCCATCTCTCTTCTTGTCTCTCTCTCTCTCTCCTCTTTTCACACTCAATTCATCCACTAGATCAACATGATCACAGTTCACAAGAGCAAGCTACCAAGCTGCAGATAAAAAAAAAACGACTAGTTCAACGTGACACAGCTGCTTGCACAGCGACTCTCAACTTGACACAGCTGCTTGGATTCATGGTCTGATTCTGAATTTCTGATCCATTCCCATGGATCAGGGATCAATCAACCCTCGTTAACTACTCCCTCTTGCTGAAAAGACGATGTTTGTCGTACTCCATGTTGTACTCTTTTCAGGTTGACATCAGGACAGGTCAGAACTCTGACAATACTGGGTCTAACAGTATCAGATAGGAGTACGCACATAAGTATAAGCTTTTATATACGCGCTCAAGGTCAACTCCTGAGGAAGGGCATAATTCTTCGTTGCAAAAACCTGTCCACACTTTGTTGCTGATGAACTCTCTCCACTGCTCATCGCCGTAGAAAGAATTGACCTTGCGTAGAGCTTACACTGCTGGTCAAAAGAAAGCACTGTAGCTGGTAAAGTTCATTTCATGTCCAATTCTTCCATGATACGCAAGCAGTGATGCCATATGGCATGATGAAATAGATAAAGGTTTCAGCAGATACAAGATTCAACAAAAAAACTGTTTTTCATCAGCTATAAGACTTGTATGTTCCCTGTACAAAAACCGGGCCACGTAATTACATCCATTGGCCGAAAGAAATGTTACTGGAACATGTACAACAGTAGCAGCAAGACTACTAGGAGAAGACAGAAGGAAGACCAATTGTGAGTCAGTCGAAGAGGAGGCGTCGTCGGACAGACTTGGGCAAGTTCTTGCTGAGGTCCACATCGGAGGATTTTCTCGACCCGTCCTTCGCTGAGTCACCGCCCAGCCCTTTCTTGGAGCGGTAGAACTCCTTGATGCTAAGCTGAACTCCACTAGGCCTTGGACCTTTCGGTGTTTCGAAACCTGCCACGTTGAGCTTGGATTTCCTTGCTCTTGACCTTGCTTCTTTCAGCCTCTGCGTGAATTCGGTGCATTTGTTAACCGCAGTCAGCAAAAGTTTTCTTTTCAAGAAATAGATGCCGATATAAATCATATACTATAAGCAATTTAACTTGATTGAACTATATAGTACCACATTATGAAGGAACATGACAATTCAAGCCTCAGCAGTAACTGACAAAAGCACCTACAAAGTGGACCTAGCATTTTAAAAACAGGGCCATTGAACACAGTGCAATTCTCTTTATGATTCATGGATCCATCTTTCTAATTCAGTAACTGACTGATGTGTCCTGGAAGTACCATGCATATTTTAAATTATCTGAAGGAAGCAACCGATGCATACCTGTTCTTCCTGAAATCTTCGTGCTTCATCAGGAAATGCAGCATTCACTAGCTCAATGTCTTCATCAGTTAATAAAAAGCAGTTTTTATCATCATTGAGTACTTGTGGAACATCTGGCTCATCTAGCAGTTCAGTAGATTGGGAAATCATTGTAGGCTCCTCTTCTTCATCTGAAAACACTACCTCATCATCTCCATCCAATACCACCACCTTATCGTTCTTCCCCTCTAATTCTGTCTGCTTGCTAGGTGAATCATTGGATACCATACTACGAATGACTCTCTTCCACTTGACCAAGTAATATGGATGACCATATCTTATCTTAATCCGTTGGACTGAATGAAATTTATATTGATCATAAAGAAGAAATGATTTAGATTGAGATGAGGCCATTTCGCGTAAATATATGGTTGATAGCATAGGAAGCATCCGCTGACGAATATACGCTGGCTCCCAGTTCTGCTTGAAAGATAAGAAGTCAACCAAAACCTCCATATCAGGTTTATTCCATGTGAGCAATGGAACACCATTTTCTGCAAATAGAACATTGAGGTAAACACCAGATTCCAATGCAAGCAAATACAGTATTGTAGAGTAAAATGAGACAAGATATAGATGGCCAAAGCAGTAAATTCAAGATTCTCCATTCTAAAATAAAGGCGCCAGTAAGAAATATTGAAAGAAGTGTTATTGGGAAAAAGAATACCATCATCCAAATTGTCATCACTCAAGTACAATTTAATGATCTCCTCATTTGGAAAGTTAGTCTCAGCAGCTATCCTTTTGCAGACCTTGATTTGCCAGTTTTCATTTCTTCTCTGCGCCTTCAGATCGCGTGCCTAATATTCATCTCAAAAAAGACACTATTAATATGTTGAGAATTATGCTCCATGAAACACTGAAGGATAGAAGAACACACACAACATAAAGCCTGATTATGTGGTTTAAAAGACGACATCAGAAACATTGACAAACAACAGGGTATGATTATTATTAGAATACGAGAATTGTTATAAAAAGTAATATTTTCAGTTACAAATTATTTTGCCTTACGTAAACAACAATTTCTCGTACAAATTGCAGATTGTATATTAAGAGCACGAATAATTTGGAATGCGGACTGAAATAAATATATAGAAACTGATGGTTTTCGAGAGAATACAAAATTACAATATACCCTAGAACAAACAGCACTACCTTGTCACAACTAGGACATTCACATACGAATCCAGCTGGCTTCTCCACACAATTCTCTAATGAATCAACCAAGCAAAAATTGCACCCATCCTTGATATGATTTTTCTTGTTACCAGGATGACCACAATGTGAGCAGTGCGGTGATCGCGCACGCGGTAGACTCTTTGTGGAGGGTGATGGGAGATCATCAATATTGGGCGCACTAACTCCTTCTATAAATGGATAGACCCCTTTACCAATTTCATATAATCTGGAGAAGTATAGAGACAATTAGCCTGAATCCAACATTTTGCACTAAAAATAAACTACGAGGACTTATAATGAAATCATTAACATACTTAGCTAGAACACTATCTTCATTAAATAACTGCACAAACCGAAGTGCAGTCTCAGTACCAAAACCAGACACCCCATGCAAGTCATGGTCACTGCCAACAAGAAGTGCCATTGCTACCATTTGTTTCCTCTTTAGTCCAAGACCAGACTCGATGTCTGCCATGTTGTAGCACTCAAAAGGTTCCTGAAAACATATTGGTGAACATCGTGATACCATAGTACGGAATACGGAGAAAATGAAGCAAACAATTCAATCCAGTTACATAGCTTACCTTACAATTCGATCGGAGAACCTTTACGACAGTCTTAGCCCCAAAGAGGAAAGCGTCACTGTCTGAAGTGATGCAAGCATCTACATGGCCTTGATTATTCAACTGAGCACAAAGAGCTTCACCTTCACCTTTTGCGCGCAGCACAGGCATTCCAAGATATTCAAGCAGTTCCTAAGATTATAACATAGGAGCGTCATTAAATATGACCTTTACTACCATAGAAACCCCAGGGGACAGCAAACAAGGTCCCCAAAACTCATAAACTGGTACCCGCTCATCGGTAATCTAAATAAAACTTGGGAGACACTACTATGGAAAGTTTTCTTTTCTACCGACCCGCTTCGCACCTTGACAAATTCCAACCTTTTTATTTATATAGGAGTAATTTCCAGCATATTACTTCAGAGGCTTATAAACCAACCGTATTGAATCATGCCTACAGTATTTAAGCAGTAATTTATTACATCGTGCTTCAAACTGTCCTGTACAACCAAACAAATTACACATCCTAAACTGACAAGGAAGGATCACAAACACTGCCAAGGCACGGACACTCACCACACAATCCTCCACGTATCGCGTGAACTTGTCATTCCTCGGATGAACCGGTGCACCCGCATTGGCCTCTGCCTCCGTGCTCGGCAGCGCAGCCAGGTCGATTCCAGATCCTCTGAAGAATCGCGCAGCCCTCGCCTGCGACTTGAGTGGCGACGGCTGGCCGTCCACCACGAACACAGGAAAAGCACCCATCTGCAACAGTTCCAGAGATAAAAGCATCATGTGAATCAAAATTCCGAGCCCCGTCAATGACGAAATCGAGGAATCAAAACACATCGAACAGCATTAGCCCCCATGCCCCAAGCATAGACCGCACGGCGGTTGCATATCCAAGATTCAATGTTGAACATCACAGAACGTACATTGCGAAATGCAGATTGCCATAGCAGCATAAGCGCTACACAAGTAGACAGAACAGGAACCCTTGGGGTTGGGGAGATCAAGAAACGGAAGCGAAGCTACATGTCAGGGGGCGCAGGGGAAGGAAGGAAACCCAGGGGAAGGCAAGAGGGGGAGAGGGGAGGGGAGGGGAGGGGGTATCACCTTGGAGAAGAGGGAGAGGGTGCGGAAGAAGAGGGTGCGGAGATGGGGCAGGCGCGCGTGCGGCGACCGGGCCCGGACGGCGGCGCTGTGGGAGACGACCCAGAAGGAGAGGTCAACGGCGACGCGGCGGCCGCGGAGGTACCCCGCGCCCTCGTGCCGCGCGTACGGCTTGAGCAGGTCCCAGAAGCTGCTCCCCACGCCCATCTCTTCTTCCCCGGCGACGGCGGAGGCGGCGGAGGTTTTAGGTCGGCCTCGTTTCGCCGGCGAAACTGCAGGGCTCGCGCGAGTAATGGTGTGGTGGGCTGCCCCTTTCTCGCTGTTGGGTCGGGTCTCTGCAGGTGGGCCTCTCCAATCTAATTACTCGATTATGCCTGGTGCAGCGGTGTTTTTACCTTCTCTTTTTCTCTCTGCCTTTTTACCGTTACAGGTCGAGAGGTTGAGACTTCAGAGTAGTGTCGCTTTTCTTCATTTTCACAAAATTGATTTTTGAAACGAAACTCATAGGATAATGCGAGATCTGATATGCTAAAAGGCAAGATGATAACCCTGAAATGCTGTAATCAGAAAAAGAAAAGAAAGGAAAAAAATTCACCCAAACATGTTTAGAAACACACAGCACCACGACATCTCGACACATTGATCGTCGTGACTCGCAAACATGTGAGCCTTGAACGACCAATTGAAGCTTTTACAGGTTTGTAATTGCTTGAAATCAGGCTATTTGTTGATATCTTTGTAGCAGGGTATACATTTTTTATGAAAACCGTGAAATTCTTAGGTTTCAAAGCGGGATGAAAGTAGATTCCGAGCGAAATTTTGAATGGTTTTGATAATTCAAATTTGAAACAGTAAAATTCGTCCGGAATTTGATTGAAATTTCCTGAAAAATGTCATGCCAACGGCCGGAATCCAACACTTAATCGGATAGGTGAACCCTGCTAGGTAGTACTCCATAATATTCCCTCTGTTCCTTTATACTACTTGTAATCGAATATTATTCATATTTACAAGTTTTAATTGCTTGTGTTTTTTAAAATCGGATAGGGAAGCAGCGCCTAATAGGCTTCATGTTCTGACTTCTGAAAGAGGGTCTAGTTCAAGAATCTTGAATTGTTCAGACTTCAAGTTCAGAATGTCGTGTGAAGCTGGTATCGAAGTATTCAATTGTATTTTGCCAGGGTATGGCAGTTGGGCACAGCACACTGAAATACCAGTTCGTTTCAAACTGGATAACGCTCCAAGTGTCCTGCATTGCTTTGTATGCCTTCCATTTTTCTTGCTTTAAAAATTATAATTAATTTTCGTCAAAGAGAAGAGTGTTGGGCTTGTTCTCAATTGTATCAATCGATGCATATGCATCAGGAAGAAGCATCTGACTTTTGTTATTTCAACTATTTAGTGCTCTGAAATGAGCTGTGATTGTATTGTTCCAATTATCTAAGTTAGTCAATGAAAAATCAAAAGGAACATTGGTTTTCTCTCTCTGTTTTTTTTTATGAATGAGCTTTTTCTTACCACATCAATAGATACAAGGAATTTCAAGAGTGGCACACTACAGGTTTCCCAATCTTAAAGCAGAATCCTACAAAATACAACTATATGATCCCTTAAATATTTAAACACGTATGTATACTTATATAGTAGTATGGCTCAATCATATAATGATAGGACAAAAGTCAGACTAGAGGTTTACATTTCATTTGTGATTAGGGTCAATCAATAGATAATTCAGATATATATGAGTGCTGAAGAATGATATATATTATAATCTGATGTGTCACTGTTCAAAAAGTAAAAGTTAATCACAACCGTGTTTCAGCCAACAATTTTGGTACACCCTGATAATTAATCAGTTCATCCACCCTGCTAAAGTCTTATCCCAAACCAAAGCTATATATATATATATATAAGTCTGCAGGTAGCCAGATCCTACCACATAAAACAAGGAATTAAATGATTTGTTGCATCCATTTCCCAAGTTTGCTGGAGTGTGGCTGTTTCATTTGCTTGTTCTGTGAGATCTTGGTTTTGCCTTATTTTGAAGTATATATCTGATGTTTGATCAGTTGATTTGTGACAGTACAAATGTTGTCGTTGCCATCCCTAATGCTTGCTACAATTATTTTGAGGGTTTTCTTCCAGGCCAAACACTAGCAGAGAAGAAAAATGGTGAACTTCTCCAAGAAACTAACAAAAGATCAAATTCCAGGATGGGAGGAGTATGGCTGTTTTTCCTCATCTCTTCGTTATCAATGAAATGAACCAGAGAGTTTGCCTTTGTTTCAATAAAACAAAAAATACATCTAATTTGTTTCGATCCTGCAATTGACATTCACTCCTGAACTGCCATATCCATTTTTTTCTGAGCAAAAATGGCCATGTCAGTCTTATTCTTTCAGATTGATGTAGGTACTACTTTAACTACAAGATGCTGAAGGGAAGGGTAAACGAATACACGGAGCAGACAAAAGAAGGAACACAAGATCGTCGACGTGTTCTTAAGGACTTCTCAAAGTTGCTTGATGATGAGGTGAACTTTAGCACTTGTGGTTTTATGCAGCTTAAACTATTCATCCATGATAATCTTATGTTTTCTTAATTTCAGATTGAAAAGATTGTGCTGTTCATGATAGAACAACAAGGGTTAATTGCAGCAAGACTTGAAGATTTGGGGAAAAGAAGGGCAAGACTCCAAGACATTCCACTTCTCCAGGAGATCACTGAACTAAGAGAAGATTACAGATCAGTTGGCCTGGATCTCGTAACTCTTCTGAAGTTTGTCGAACTTAATGCGAATGCGGTTCGAAAGATACTGAAGAAGTTTGATGAAAGGTTGGGATACAAATTTACAGATTATTATGTGAGAAGCAGATCAAACCACCCGTATTCTCAGCTACAACAGGTTTTTAGACATGTAGTAAGTTACTAAGTTTCATGGCAAAATTCAGTTATGTTGCTTTCACCCCCCTATCTATATTCCTTATAAAAGCAGTGGTGGTGGTGGTGTCACCAATTCCACTACCAATTCCCAACTTTATTTTTAAAAAAATAATATGTGGGGTTAGAGGGCTCACGTGTCAATACGTTCACCCACTCTTGAGTAACAAATATATAAAATAATTAAATAATTAAGAGACGATAATAACATGCTAATGATATTTTTTAATTAAAATCCTATTGCAATGCACGGACAATATGCTACAAGTTAATTTGTTGAACAAATATTGAATTCAATGATATTTTTTATAAGTAGGGAATTGGAGCTGTTGTTGGGGCATTGTCTCGCAATCTGAGTGATCTTGAGGAGCGTCAGGGAAGCTACCTGAATATCTATGATCAGCATCCACTGGCCATTCCAAAGGTCCAATCTTGTCCACCTCGTCGCTTACAAATCACTTCATTCGTTTTTAAATAATTGACAACTACAAGTTAAATAATTGACAACTACACTATTCAAGTTATTCGTTTAAACTGCTCGTCTATTTTTTTCAAAAAAAAATAAATACTTGAAAATATGATGGTACTACAAATTTCGTTCACTGTAATATAATTTGTGATCAAAGTAAGACGACCATAATCAACACTGATAGTTATTGGAGAACGGAAAATAGTATACTACACTTTCATAGCGTTTGTGTATAGCGCTGAACTATAATCGATAATGAACCTTTGATCTTGTGATATCTGAACTTCTGAAGGATCCAATAATCGATCTGATAACGGCGACAGCGGACAAGCTGACGAACTCGACGAACTTCCTGCGGTTCTTAGGACAGCACGCGCTCATAGCTCAAGCAGACAGCACTGCAGGTAACAGGGGCGGAGCTAGCCCTGTTCATCGGGGCCAGCCAATCCCGATGAAATTCCTAAATCCTCTAGTAACATTGTTTCGATTCATGATATGATTCACCGTGCTATACGATGGAGCTGACCCCGGACAGGTACAGAAGACGAACAACACGTCGGAGAAGACAAGTATCACTTCATCTCCCTCGTGCTGAACCTCGCCAACACCTTCCTCTACATGGTGAACACCTACATCGTCGTCCCGACGGCCGACGGCTACGCCACCAGCCTCGGCGCCGCCGCGACGGCGTGCGGCGCCGTCATCGGCTCCATGGCCGTCGCCCAGGTGTTCTCGTCGGTGTACTTCAGCGCCTGGTCCAACCGGTCCTACTTCAGGCCGCTGCTGTTCAGCAGCGTGGTGCTGCTTCTGGGCAACGTGATGTATGCCTTGGCGTATGATCTTGGCTCCCTGACGATTCTCCTCCTTGGACGTGTTCTATGTGGGTAAGGAACCAAGGATCAGCAACTATGGTCTTTTCTCGTCAGGTTAACTATAGTCTTTTGCTATGTTTCGGAGAGCTGAAGATTGCCAGAAAAGCCAAGGTTAATAATACCGTTTAGTTGTAAAAACCGAACGGTTTTAAACAGGAACCTAGTGATTTTTTCGAAAACCGATCAGCAACTGATGAGAATTTGAAAAATCTTTTGGATGTTAGTTCATTTTCAGGATTCTGTAGCGACTGATTCTCAGAATCTGGAATATTTGGCGATGACTGAGATTCCGAGAGAAGTTTTAGCTCCCAGAAACTCTCCCAAACAAGATCTTTGTGAAACTCAGCATTCCGAAAATTTACTGGTTAATAATTCTGATCTGAATACTGTATTATTACTTGTTTGCAGTATGGGATCGGCGAGAGCTGTGAATCGGAGGTACATCAGTGACTGTGTTCCTCCAAGAATCCGGATGCAGGCTTCTGCAGCGTTTGTCAGTGCTAGTGCTCTAGGAATGGCCTGTGGCCCTGCACTTGCTGGGCTTCTTCAGACAAATTTCAGCCTGTATGGTCTCACCATCAACCAGATCACCTTGCCTGGATGGATCATGGCGTTTGGTTGGCTTGTGTACTTGATCTGGTTGTGGGTTTCATTTCAAGAGCCAGATCTTAGCCCTGATGCCAAAGATTTCTACGAGCGTTCCTCTACTAGCACCAGTACAAGTAATCAAACCATATTATTTTGTTTAGTAATAAATATTTGTTACGTTCAGGATAAGATTTCGTCAACCTTATAAAACTATGTTCATAAAATATTTTTAAATAATTATTTTTTTAAAAAAGATAGCATGTGTAAATTTTCCATAAAAAGGATTATCATAAAGTTATAAACTTATTAGATTTTACGTCGGGAGAACTTATTAGATTTTATAATTTATAATAATAAATAATAAAATCCAAAATAAATTAGATTTTATAATTTATTATTATATAAAGTTGTTGACTAAAGTTTTAAAAGTTTGACTGAATATCGTACTCCAAGATTTTTCAGTCAATATTACATCTTTTTACCCAAAAATATACCTTTTTTTCTCTCTAAGCAGGACACTTTGAGCAAGAAAAACTGGAGCAAGGTTTCACCGAACATCTCCTGCCATTGGAGCAAGATGAAGAAGATAACAGTGGCGACAACGAGTGTGACGAGACACTGTCATCATCGACGGCTGCACTGAGGCCGGCTTCTTCAGTAGCCTCAGCCTACACGCTGCTCACTCCATCAGTGAAAGTCCAGCTGCTGATCTACTTCATGCTCAAGTACGCCATGGAAATCCTGCTCGCCGAATCGAGCGTGGTCACCGGCTACTACTTCGGCTGGGACATCAGCACCGTCTCCGTGTTCCTCGCCGTCCTCGGGCTAAGCGTCCTCCCCGTCAACGCCATCGTCGGCACCTACATCAGCAACATGTTCGAGGACAGGTACGGTGCAGCGATCAATCGCCCGATCAAGAACTCACCTAGCTAGTTTCAGATTTTCATTGTGTTCTTGTGTTGGATTTTGCTGTGTTTGTTGTGTTTGCAGGCAGATACTGCTGGCGTCGGAGATCGTGCTGCTCGTCGGCGTGATGCTGAGCTTCTCGGTGACGGGCACGTACACGGTGGCGCAGTACGTGTGCTCGGCGCTGCTGACGTTCGTCTCCGCCGAGGTGGTCGAAGGTGAGAGAGAAGGCGAATCGATCAACCGCCGGCGCCGGCTGTTCAATTGTTCGTCTGACGAGATTGTGTGTGCAGGGGTGAACCTGTCGCTGCTGTCGCGGGTGATGTCGGCGCGGCTGTCGAGGGGGACGTACAACGGCGGGCTGCTGTCGACGGAGGCAGGGACGGTGGCGCGGGTGGTGGCGGACGGCACCATCACGGCGGCGGGGTACCTCGGGGAAGGGAGGCTGCTCAATGCCACACTCCTGCCGGCGCTGCTCATCTGCGTCGCCTCCATCGCCGCCACGCTCTCCACCTACAACTCACTCTTCTACTAGCATCGACGCCGGAGTTTTTTTGTTGTACCCGGGTGTGCGTGACGTGGTTTCTTCGCCATTCCTAGCCTCGCCAAAAATTTGACTACGGCAAAAACTTTTTGGTGTTCGCCAAATTTTTGTGCTTATAATTCGGTTGGTGTTTGTTTGGTACCAATGTTGAAATTTTAATATAGACTTAATTCGACTAAGGCTGAGTTCTAAGTTCTAACTCCCAACTTTTAGTTAGCACGTTTCTTGTAAAAGTTTCTAAAAATCTAATAAAACCAATTTTTAATATTTTAATAATTAATTTTTAATTAATTATATGTTAATATGTGCCAACGAAATCCAAAACCGAAACGATGAACGAACATGCCCTAAGCCAAATGATTTTGCAATGCCCACATTTTTCTATGAACGCAATGGGCGACTGATCTTTGGCTTGGTTGAGTTTGTCTACAAAACCGAACAAGCCCAGTGTACACCGGTTGCCGGACGAATACCTTTCGCTACGTTTTCACAAGTTATCATCAGAACTCGTGAAATTTAGACAAATTTTACTTAAAACAATAGAATTTGAATTCTATTGAACTTGTCTGGTTTACTAAGGAGAAAAGTTTATATTTATTTTTTTCCCTCAATGCACCGAGTATTTTGTCAGTCAAACCTTAACCTTGTAATATAGAAGTATTCTATATCATTTAAGAAGACCATGATAGTGGCCGTCAATCAGACATCGCTATCTCCTTTAATGACATGTGAATCCTCATACGTACTTTTACAAAGTTAAAATAAAAAGAAAGTAAACATGATGCAGCCGTATTAATTTTCTCCACGTGAACATGTAATATCATATGATTTTCATTTTAATTCATAATAAAGCATGGGTATTCTGCTAGTGTCTCATAAAATTGTAATATGGTAGTCCTGTTGACGTAAAACACTGTGGCTTGGAATATTTGTTAAAATTCAGTGCAGGTCTAAAGCTTCGGGTTTCAGGGTATATCAGTTGATTTGATTTTGTAACCAATAAGATAGACAATGTTAAATGTTAGACAATAATAACCGATCATCCGATAGGTCGATATTGTACTGTATCAGCCGATGTACACATGAATCGGCTATAATTTATAAAATATGCTGGTCATAGAGTAGATTTAAATTAAAGATAATCATACCCAATTTTTCCTTGATAAAATTAATCCTATAGGTCGAACTCAATCGATACAGCATAAGACTGATAAAGTCAACTGTTACACAACTATATGATTAAAATAACTAGCCGATGTATAAATAAATATAAATTAAACCTATGTCAGTTACGATCGCCTATAGATGTAAATGTCATGTGATTACCAACTTAATATTTCTCTAAAAACAAGCCATCGATCGAACACTGTTAATCGTTTATAATCAAGATCAAACAAATGAATAATTATATAAATTTATACCATAGTTGATGAAATAACTTAGGTAATGGGATAAAATGTATTGGCTATAACTCCGATACAATCTTATATAAGACTATCAACCTTAGTTAAATCTACTGAACATGTTATAACCTCAACAGATCAGACTTAACCAAGACAATACGAGATTAATAACAACCTTAATGGATTTAAAGGATGATAGATATAATATATTAAGTTAAAGACATCATGCAACCTTAAAACGAAACAGTTATTCCTGGTAAGATTGGCTGAAACCCCGATGTTACCCCTATTAACAATCTGAGAGCAAATTAGTTCTTACAATGTTGAATATAACTTAGTAGGTCAAACTTAACTGATGCAACACCAAGCCATGATCAAAGTTATAAGGTCTAAACAAACCTGATTGTTTTTCAAGATGGCAGATATATTAATCAATCTACACTAACAACAACAATGATTTTAAACAATGTCGACTAATTCAAAACAGATCACCCGATAAGGATAAATAACATTGTTAATTTAGATTAAGTAATATATATGATAACTTAGTACTTGTGTCGACTTGATTAAAGTATCGAACTTAACCGACGGAAACCCTAGCCTCGTCGATACAAGCAATTGCAGACGAAACTCGCCTCTTGCCAAAGATCGGACCGCAACCCTACTCGAATACAAGAACTCATCAAGATGAAAAAAACCTAAAAAACTAAAATGACGATGGCCAAAAGTGTATATTGAACTGTTATTGTTTTACAAGACCCTTGATGTATATATTTATACTTATGAACAAACTAGTCCATATTGAAGAGGCTAAAAATTTTACTAATGCCAAAACTAGACTCTAATCAATCCTTTCTAAAATTACAAAAGAAAAATAATTAATCATGTATAATTATTAGATAACTCTCCATAACAATTTTTTTAATCCGATTTTCTTTTTATAATATTTTCAGTCTCTTTAATCAAATTCAACAAAAACTCGAATTTCTTGCTCCTATCGACAACCTTCAAAACCGATACACGTCCGTCGATATATCCCCATCCAATATAACTTTTCTTTTTTTTACCAAAATCACATCATCAATTTTGCTCCATAACTAACGAAATATGTTAAATTTTACCGTTAACTAATCCGTACCATGAATACCGCTCATACTAGTACGCTGTAATTTTTTTGGGTGGTAAATGGTAAAACTACACACGAGAAAAGTAAAACAGGGGCTATGTGAAAAACGTGGAGAGAAGGGAAAGAATTTTTGCACGTAGCCCCCACCCACCCGCACCACCACCGGCGTCGTCTCACCCAGATCTCCCCCCCTCGGCACGAGCGCCAGCCTTCGCGGGATCAGAGAGAGAGAGAGAGAGAGAGAGAGAGAGAGATAGAGAGAGAGAGAGAGAGCGATGGCGACCGCGGCGGTGGTGGACGCCGGCGGCGAAGGCGGCATGATGCCGGACCCGACGGTGCGGAACCTCCTGGAGCAGGAGAGCCTCAAGTGGGTGTTCGTGGGCGGGAAGGGCGGCGTGGGGAAGACGACGTGCAGCTCCATCCTCTCCATCCTCCTCGCCTCCGCCCGCCAGTCCGTGCTCGTCATCTCCACCGACCCCGCCCACAACCTCAGCGACGCCTTCCAGCAGCGCTTCACCAAGTTCCCCACCCTCGTTCGCGGCTTCAACAACCTCTACGCCATGGTAAAAACACCAAATCATCACCCCCCCCCCGGCCCTTGCCGCGTCCGATTCGTTGGTGTGTTTGAGGAATGGATGGGATTCATCGATAGATTTGTAGTTTCAACGAATTTTGGCCTTCTGGGCGAAGGAATTGTGGTATGCTATGGTGGAGGTCTGAAGGAGGAGAGGAGATGAGCAAGTAGAAAATACTTGGTTTGTAACGAAGCATAAGAGATACACACTAGAAATTTCCATAATTGGGGCTCGTTTCTGTGTGTGTGCGTGCTGCTACTTGTGTTATGTAGGCATTGTTTTGTGATGGGGCCTGTATGCTTTTGAACCTTTCCAAATGGAGGTGTTGCTTGTGCTTAATATTGATTTCCTCTAGTATTATCATGCCTCTTCGGGGATGCTAATTGAAGGTACCGGGCTTGGCTGATGTGTAATAGATAGAGAATAAGGCGTCTGATTTGTGCAAAAACAATTACCCATTATCTGGCAATTATCTCTTGCTATGTTCCACTTGTTGAAATAGAAAATAAGGTAGTGATACTTATCAAACAACTGGATGTCGTTTTAGTGATTTTGTGATGGTTTATTCAGTTGACCTTACTTTTAGTCCATGTTAAATAAATTTTCGTTATGAACTTTTCAGAAAAGATGTTTAATTGTATTTTCTAATTTGTGATAAACAAGATAAAATAGGTTGTGGTACAGTGTCATGATTTTCTTTTGCAGACTATTGGTGCCCATATCTTTAAACTGCCGGCTTGATTTTGTCCCCCCTTTTGTCTTTGTTATTCTATCACTTTGAATTGTTACTCTGAGTTTCCACGAAGGATTGTCTCAACCACTTCATTGTCAATACTTAACTTGCAGGAAATTGATCCAAAGGTAGAAAATGATGACTTCGCTAATGAAGGAATGGAAGGATTCCTTTCAGAATTGACAAATGCAATTCCAGGAGTTGATGAAGCTATGAGTTTTGCTGAAATGCTGAAGTAAGTCTTCCCTTCATTCTGGTGTTCAGCATTCTTCTCATTGCACAGAAGTTTCTTACTCAATTCACTCCTCGATGTGAAACCTTGAGGCTGATCTCTTTTCATTACTGCAGACTGGTCCAAACAATGGATTACTCTGTTGTAGTTTTTGATACTGCTCCGACAGGGCATACTTTACGATTGCTCCAGTTCCCTGCAACACTAGAGAAAGGTCTAGAGAAAATGATGGCCTTGAAAAATAAATTTGGTGGACTGTTGAATCAGGTTTTCCTTATATATTTCAAGATATTATACGTGTTGCTTTAGTTATTTGAAAATTACATTACTTGTTGGTTGATGATTATTTCTGTTAATATATACTTTGACAGGCAACTCGATTGTTTGGTCTTGGTGATGAACTGAATGAGGATGCAATGCTAGGGAGACTCGAAGGCATGAAGGATGTGATTGAGCAAGTGAACAAGCAATTTAAAGATCCAGTAAGTCCAACCAAAACCTGCAGAGAATCAGATTTTTTTATTAACTATCAAGACAGACTCTTAGCCTGTTTATTACGGGAGGTCAGGCAACTCTTGTTATTGACCTCTTGAACAACTCATGAGTTTCAAGTAATATTAAGCTAGAGCCTATAGGAAATCATTATTTGACATCGGGAACTTATAATGATGTACTGATGTTCTTTAGATTTTGTCAAATTGGTTGGTAGAAGGTAGAACTGTACAAGTACTCCGAGAACCAACACACGTTAGTTTGTACAGTAATTGTACAGTACAGATCTACTGCAACCAGATAAAGTACGCTGGAAATGTTGGTTTCTGCTGTCTCAAAAATATTAAGTGCCAGTACGTTAGTTACTAGATGGGCAATCAATAGTCAGACCTGTTGTCCAACTTACATACTCCCTCTGTTTCATATTATAAATTGCTTTGACTTTTTCCAGTTTATAAAAAAATATAGTAACATTTTCAACACAAAAAAGTATTATCAAAATATATTTACATTTAATGAAACTAATTTGATGTTTTATATGTTGCTAAATTTTTTTATAAACTTGGTCAAATCTAAAAAGTCTGATTAGGAAAAAAATCAAAACGACTTATAATATGAAACGAAGGGATTATAATATGAAACGAAGGGAGTACATGAGAATACAACTGGACTAGCATAAGATTGTTATCTTTTTGAACCCTCCTATTTTCTAGTACTACTACCATACATTAATGAAAGCACCTAATTTTGTAAAATTGATCGCTCATTACTCTTGCTTCCCCTTTCTCCCCAGGACTTGACAACTTTCGTATGTGTTTGTATTCCTGAATTTCTTTCATTGTATGAAACGGAGAGATTGGTGCAAGAGTTGGCAAAGTTCGAGATTGATGCACATAATATTATTATCAATCAAGTTCTCTTCGATGAGGAAGGTTAGTAACAGAACTATTTCTTTCCAGTTTTACTGCCTTGAGGTTTCCTTGGAAATATAGACATGATAGATTGACCTTGAATTTCATGGGGTTATATATGTATGTCCCCGTTAACTTCGGCTGAAATACTGAGCTCTGAACTACAAATGAAACCTTTGAATGCACAAGACAGTGACTCTGCTTAATGATTCATTGCAAAAACCTTTCAATTATTTTCATTTTGAATGCGTCTAAGTTATTTATGCATTTCAATCTAACCATTATTTATTCCTTGCAGCTGTTGAGTCTAAACTTCTAAAGGCACGGATAAAAATGCAACAAAAATATATTGATCAGTTCCATATGTTATATGATGACTTCAACATCACCAAGTTGCCCTTGCTTCCAGAAGAGGTAAGGAATCGACCAGTTTACTTTTTTAAGTTTCAAATTTGTGCTGTTCACTGGTTCTTAAAAGATTTCTGGAATCTGTAATTCTTCAGGTATGCGGCGTCCAGGCTCTGCAGAACTTTTCACGGCATTTTCTTACACCATACAAGGCTGCTCTGAAAAGAGGTACAGTGGAGGAGCTGGAACAGAGAGTATCTATACTAAAATCAGCACTGCAAGAGGCCGAGTCAGAACTAGATAGAGTAAGGAAAGGGAAGCAGGTAGCATAATCTTTTTTTACATGTCAAGTGCATGGAATGCCAAAATCGTGAAAAAAAAGCAGAACTAGAGAGAAACGTCTCTTTTTTTGTCTCGCTACATATACTGCGGTCAATTTTATAAAATTTTATTTTTCTTCAAATGTGGATTTTTAACCTTGTTATAGCTATTGGCAGAAAGTGTACTTCTAGAGTGAGATAGATGTGGGGGATTTTGCCCCTATTTATTTAATGATCGGTTTGAAGAATCTGTTCCCCTGATACTGCTTGGTATTTCTGTTCTCTAATTGAAGCCTATAAACAACTAGAGTTAGTTTATTAAAAAAGTTGGCCTTAATAAGTGACCTGAATTGATCATAGAGCGCTGTTGGTGCTCATCAAGGCGGCGCTTGCCCCAGCGAGGGAACCTATGGTCCTATTTGAGCCTGAGGAAGTCTCTAGCAGTCGCTGCTTTTTCTATAATCTCTAGCTCTCCTAAAGGGTTCAGAATCTGTAGTTATAGGATCGAAAAAAATAAACTAGAAGTCGGAAGCTATGAAACCCCCCCCCCCCAGGCTTTTGATATTCTTACAAGCTAGCTGCTCATTGGAATCTCAAGCTCTTCTAAACAGGTCCATATCTTGCTGCACTTATAAGAGTATTGGCTCAAGATTGCTAAATTAGTTCATACTAATAACTTCAAATGACAGGAGCGCCACAAGCTAGAAGAAACAAGAATGGAATGTTTCACTAGTCTGTGATTCAATACAAAAAATTAGGGGAGATACGGATAACAGGTGTGGATAACACTTATTTGAGAAACTATTACACTAGGCTGGAAACACCTAACCATGAACTTATCAAACGAGAAATCAAGATCAGCAGCAGCCATCATGCCATGCCACTAGTGGCCATTGGCATAGCCATTGCCATTGCCATTGCTGGCATGTCCATTGCTGTACTTGGCTTTGGCGGCAGCGATCTCCTCGTCGGCCTTCCTCTCATAGAATCTTCGGTACATGGAGTCAACCCTGGTGAGGTAGAACGTCCCAGGAGGCAACAAGCTTGTGTCTTTGCTCGTCTCGAAATCTTTTGCGCCATATCGGTGCTCCATCTGCTTTAGCGTCTCCACAAATTTCTCAGGCAAGGTCTGCTCACAAGAGGTTGGAGAACATAGGTTACAATGTAACATTAATAATATATGAGCATAAGCCTAGAATGAGTGAATGATTATGTAGGATTGCTTGCCATCAGATGGAACAACTGATCTATAAATAAGCTCTTCAATTGTAAAATTTAGGTGATACAGCAAACATCCTAGAGATTTTAGCATTATATTAGAACAGAAGAACTTCTTGGAAGGGGACAATTTGTAGCGGTACAGAAGACGAGCTGTGTATGGAGGCCTGGAGCGGAAGAAAGAGCGGGGAAGAAAGAGCTTACCATATGTCTAGACTGAAGCTTCTCCGTGACATCAAGCACCGAAGCAATTTTCGATAAACTGAAGGGATTCTGGCCATTGTTAAGTTTCAACGAAAACATGGTGGATGTCAAGCCACTGCCATAAGAGAACATGACAATTCGTTGGCCATCCTGTAGAATTACCAGTGATTAATTATAAGATTCAAGAATGACACAGGTAAAAGATTATACAAGAGGGAACTAAAGATACAGGGCTTACCAGACTAGCATGCTTGTTATAGAGTACAGATGCCAATGCAGCATAAAGAGATGCAGTGTACATGTTACCAATTTGTTTTGGAAGCAGAGTTGATGGTTGGACTTTGATGTCATACAAGGGCTTTGCAACTTGTTGCGAAGCCTAAAAAATTGGCCAAAAAAAAACTTTGTCAGATCATAAATTAATCACATGGGACATTAAAATATGGTGATAATGACCTTTTCCAAGTCGCGACTTTGGTAGCTCTCCTCGCCAGTCAAATTTGAGAAAGGCTGGAGCTTCTCTTTAGCATCGTTGTCAACAGAGCTAGTATTCAGTTAAGAATAAATTAATTTGGAAATTTGCACCATGGAAAATAAAATAAGACTAGCTTGCATCTACAATTTGAAAACCTTCAGGGATTGAATTGTAAACACTGTCCATGTTAGAGAGAGAAATATGAGAGCTAACTGCTAAGCTTAGCTTTTCTCGGAAGGGGAAAACGGAAGAGAAGATATTACAAACCTGCAGTCGCGCATGAAATCATTATAGTAAAGTCGAGCAAAACTCTTCTGCACAAGCTGTGTAAAAACAAGGGAGAAGATCACCAGGTCTCAAAATCAGAAACAACAAAAATACTGAAGTCCTCTAGCAATTTAAATTGTTGAAAATGTCAACTCTTCATATCCACCTTGTTGTATGGAGAATGGAAAACAAAGTAATCTGCATCAGAAATTGAGAATTGTTTCCCCGCCAGCTTTTTGTACCTAATTTCAGGAAGTACAATAGCAGTAGAAAATTATTGTTTCGTTGAAAAATCATAAATATTCAAATGCAAGAGAGAGTAACAATTTTTTGGGGGGAGAAAGTAACAAAGGTTTAGCTGCTCACTTCTTACAAAACTGCCTGTAGCACGAGTCTAGCGCCATCAAGTAGCATGTTTGGGATAGTTTTCCATCAACCACCTACAATGCATGTGGTGTTATATATGATGCTATGAGGTGCGATGCTTTGAGAGGACAGCAGGGACATAGCATCGCAAGAAAAAAACTCTCCAGATAATAGAAAAAGTACAGTGGAACAAAAACTAACCGGATATTCACTTGCAAGATCAGGCTTATAGAAATCATAAACATGAGCCATGTGAGAGGCTTTGTATTTGCTCTCGAATGAAATAGGAGCATTAGGACCAATCAGCATTGCAATAGCAGCAGCACCACCTGTCGGACGAGCTGGGCCTTCTGCATAAACCTGAACAATTCAATAGCAAGATGGTAGTTCGTGAGCTCAGTGTTCCAACTGAGACTAAAAGGATCAACTTAGGTAGCTCAAGCTCCAGGAAAGGGCTGGGTGACGGACCGCGCTGTCTGTGCAAACAACAAGGCCATAGCGTCCATCCCAGGAATTACTCTCGACCCAGTTCACACAATTCAACAGCGCTGCTGTCCCGCCGTAACACGCGTTACTGGAATCAACTCCTTCAATGTCAGTATTGCCGCATTCCTGCATTTTATGAACAGATATCAGCAAAAAAAGAAAATAACAATTCAGTAAAGAAAGGATTGTGAGGTCAAAAGTGAACAGACGGTTAGGATATTCATAGCAATATGATTAACAGACCTCGAAAATCTGCATCAGCCAAGTTTTGATGGATTTGCTTTTGTCTATGACTGTCTCACTGCCAACCTCCAATCGACCAATCAGCTTTGGATCAACCTTGTATTGTTTCAGCAGGGATGTGACAACTGTCATGCTGCAAGGCACGTTTTGTTCAGCATTCAAACAAAAAATATGTATTTATTTGAGAGAAGAAATTGCATTATGCAGCGTTGACCACTGAAAACAACAACTGTTCACATGTCCCATACAACACAAAACGGGGCATTGTAAGAGTGTGTTCCTGATCACATCTAAACATTTGTAACAACAGATTAGTTAGCTGTCAAATCGTTGAATTACCTCATCGAGATGACATCTTCCACCTCACTGCAGAAAGCCATGCAATCTTGGCCGAGACCAATGGTGTACTTCCCTTTGCTGGCGCCGTCGTGAGCCTCGAGCGCTTCCTGCATTCAATCCACCCGCCATGAGAAAAAATCGAACATCGATCCTGATTCCTGAATGGCAGCATATTTCTCACATCGATTTGATCCCCACATCAACCGGTGGCACCAACATTGCAACGCAGCGCAATCAAAAGAGATTCAACTTTTGGACACCGGTTTCACCACCATTGGCGCGTCGCCTACAACCGCCTAAACCCAAAACACCAGCGCATCTGGTCGGGCATCGCATCTAGCGAAACCTCCCAACACGATTCCGTGATTAACCAGACCTAGACCCAATCATAGGGCGGGCGGATCTCCCCACAATGCCGAGACGAGGCAGGGAAGAAAGCAGTGGGAGAAGAGAGGGAGGGGAGGATTGGGTGAGAGACCTGGAGGACGCAGGTGGGCGGGAAGTAGATGTCCATGGCGAGGATCCCGACATCCTTGCGGCCGTCCATCTCGGTCGCGGTCGCAGCACGGGGCTCCCTCCTCCCTTCTCTTCGTCGTCGTCCTCCTCCTCCTCCTCCTATGCGAAGACGAGAGCACGTCTCGTGTTCTCCGCCACCCGAAACTCGTCGGCTACTCGGGCTCAGCTCCTCTTGTTCCCCCCTCAAATCAGTAGCGCTCTCTCTCTCTCTCTCTCTCTCGCTCGCTCGCTCTCGCGCTGAGAGAGTCGCCGGCCTTTGCGTCGCCACGAGTCGGGATGGGATTTTTTTTGCGCGTTTTGCCTTGCGGCGGGGAGAGACGAAGTGGCACGTCCAGCTGATCGATGAGCGGCGGCATATGGCACGGCGACGCGCATGTTGTCGTGGATCCGCGCGAGAGATTCCGGCACGGCACGTGACCTGAGAGGTGCCGCCACACGACACGACAAGCTGAAGCGGCTCGAGACGACACTGGGCGGTGGGGCCCACGGGCCAGCTGGGGATGGGCTCGCGATCGGATCGGACGGCTTGGAATCTGGACCTTCGCGTCGTAGGACGATTTGCATTGTTTTTATTCTAACTTTGTTGGCTTACGTGTTTTGCCAACATACTAAGTGAAAAGATAATAATAATGGATCAGAGGAGAGATAATAGCAGAGAAAAGCATGGGTAACCCATTATATTTAATATGAGCTAATAATCGATAGTTAGCTTTACTATTAAACTTGTTTTGAAGTTGCGCTCTTTTCTCTCTTTTTCTCACTTTGCTTTCTCAATGTTAGCACACACATTTTCAAAATGCTAAATAGAAAAATATACAGTAAAAACCATCAAATAAGTAAAAATCCGTGAAAATTATATTTAAAAGTTTTATAAATTCACTGAAAATATAAATATAAAGATAGGTATATGTATTTAAGAAAAAAATAAATTTTAGATGAATGATATTTTGTTAGTATTCATATAAAAATTGTCTTTTCTAGTAATTTTTTTAGAAACATCAAGCGATGTTTATCTCCTATGCAAAGGAACAAGGGGGTGACCTGCTGTGTGAGACAAGTTGTAGTAACGTTGTTTTTTATATTTTCATTTATTTTATTCTATAATATGAGTGCGCAACCTCACGCTTATATTGGTACTACATACATTAAATACTACAATCCACACAATGTGTGTTGTATTTCACCTAATATATTTAATGGTATGTTACAATTTTGCATAGTTGGATTAGGATTTAGCCATGGTCTTTAATTTTTCTCACCCTTTCGTCATCCATAGTATTGATGATGTCATTGTTCCATTGCTTTCACGAGAACCTTACCAAGCTCAAAATACAACTCTATTCTCAAAAGCCATGAATGCATAACAACTAGCTTTCATGCTTCTATTGCCATCCATCTTTACAGGCTCGGCTTATCCTTAATGTGACCATCTTCTCAATGCACATCGTCTGTCGACTCTGTCCACTTGTTTGTCAGGTTGTCATCTAGACCTCTTTCCAAGCTAATGGGTCATAGAGTATGTCAAACGTGACGTATAATATAATATACTAATGCCATGCATCATTGAAAAAGATGTGATTTGAGAGAAATAAAGAAGGATAAGCTTTGAATCTATCTTCTTCAATTGTACCTTTAGGGGACCTTAATATGGACATTCACACTACACTCCCATGTTGCTCTCCTCGGACAACTCAAGAGGCCACGCCCCAAGCGCTCAAGACCCTTGCTTCGACCACCTCGTCATCGCTGGTGATGCTCCTTCGATCCTCTCCCTTTTTGCATCGACGTCGGCGTCTCCTTCCATCTTCCACCTTCCTCAGCCACCTCCTTCCCTCTTTTTCTCTTTCCTAAGTTTCCCCTTCTTCTTTTCTTCAGATCTAGAAAGCTGATCATAATCCAAACAATCCTTGGTGGCGACTCCGCAAGCCCTTGAGTCCCCGTCGTTGAACACCTTGCCGTTGGCGGCGATGCCGCCTCCTTCCGCACTCCACCTCCTCTCCTTTTCTTCTCCTTTTAAGTTTTCATTTCTTATTTTCTTCAAATCTGGAAAGCTTCTCCACTCGCCTTAGATTTAGCAGCTTCTTTGCTTGGGGCGGACCCATGCCTAGCTAGAGCAAGGTGGGAATGAGATCTCGCGCGTGCGCTGACAAGTGTAACGCCCACAGCGACCTCGCACTAGCTGGCGACCACCGGCCCCAACCTTCAATTCACATCCTTTTCACTGCGTTGTAAGCGGTTGGTAGTCTCCTCGCTCTCCATCTGTTTTCCTCTCTATGACTCCCTCAACTCCTTGCTCATGTCGGTGTTATCTTGAGTCTAGTTTTGTCTCTATGACATATGTTCCATCACATCATGTCCTGTCATCGCAATCAAGCCTCCATTGGAAATAGTCTGCTCTATCATTGAGGCAAAGCATTGTTCGTTGTCTGTGACTGTGATAAGTGAGGGCTGGTTGTCCTTGGAACCACTGATGCCAATGTTGAGTCTTCTTTTATCCGCTAGAAATAGTTGTTTGTTGTTTAGGTGAGGCATTAGTGGCTGACTACATGGTTTGGTGATGGTTGGATCTTCTTAGCCCCCCGTAAGATGTGCGTCACTGGCTTGGCCCTTTGCCTTCCCTTTTGTTTGCTACTGCCATAATGCGACTCATTTCCTTGATTCATCTAGCTCTTTGTTAGCATGATAATGCAGCTTGGGAAACTCTATTTGTGCATCTCCTCTCATTTCCTCTTGGACATTGTTTCCATTGTGTGGTTGAGAGAATATGTGTGCCCCACGAAAAGTGTTTCTCCTTTGTTTGCCTCTCCCTTGCTTTGGCCATGTCTTCTGAAACCCGGGTTAAAGTCTAACCCTAGATCCCTCCCTCGGACCTCCTTACTATATTCTGGTAGCCCCTGCTGGATGGACAACAACCTTTTGAAGTTGAGGCCTTCGTGTACGATGAGCGCCAATGTAAATGGACTGCTTGTTGTTTGGAAGCCAGGTTAGAGAGACATTAGACCCCCTCTTTTGAATCTACTTATTATCTTTCAACGATCCATCCCCAAAGCTATGCCAGACTCCCTCGTTCTCTCAACCGGCTTTGGATGGATGTTGGCAAGAACATCAACCGGATGACCAGGATTGGTTGGTTTGATGAAGATCAGGGAAGCACTCGACAACCATTTAACACAAAGCCAACAAGTTGAAGCACTTCTCGATGGTGCAAACAGGTACTCGAGATTTCCAAGGTAGCAACTATTCCACGTGTGACCTTGTTTTTTCTTCTGCTTGAGTTTCTGTGCTAGAGAATCATTTTTTTCTTTCTTCCAAATATGTTGCGTTTCTCTGATGTATTTCTCCCAGTTGTCTTCTAGGATATAGTTCTGTGAGCTACATGTAATTTCCCTCTTCCTTACACCTTTTTGCAACCTGATCTAATAATCCCCGCAAACTTCTAATTAAGTAGGATAATTTCGTCGAAGTGTGCAATGAAAATTCAGGCAGGGATCATGTCTCCCAGTGAACTTTCAAAATTTCTTTTGGAAATTCACATGTTAAAATAAACCATTTGCACATTTGCGCTTCAAAATGTACCAATGCCAGGCCTTAGGCATGAGACACGGCCAAGGCCTCCCTCAATCTCGGAGAGAAAAGGACAGCGCCCGCCACGTCTCGAGTTTTTTTAGTGGGCCGAATCGTCGAAGGCCCCACCGTCCTGCTTCGGCGGTGGCCCCCTTTATGAACCCTACCCCATGGGTCCCACCCTTCATAGAGATGACCCCTCATAGACCGACGAACTAGGCCCCCCTCACCGCCGCCGCCGCCGCCGCCGCCACGCGAAGAATCAGGACGAGCCCGAGCGAAGCGTAACCCGATCGATCCCCCCATGGCGTCCCAGCTGCAGGGCAAGGGCGCGGAGGTGGCCGCCGGGGAGCGCGGCCAGGCGGAGCTGGCGCCGGGCAATGCGGCGGCGTTCGCCGGCTTAGGCTACCCTCCTATCCAATCCCCTCTGGCGTTGCAGGAGGAGGGGCCCGGCGACGCCGCGTTCGCCGGCTACGCGCTGATTCGATCTCCCGTGGTGTCTCAGTTGCAGGAGAAGGGAGACGGGGAGGAGGCGGACAAGCGCGACGAGGCGGTGATGGCGGATGGGACAACGTTCGCCGCGGGGATGGCCCTCGTGCCGAAGCCGGAGCCCGTGCCGGTGGAGTTCCTGCGGGGGCTCGCGGTGGCGAGGCCCCGCCGCGGAACCGCGACCGCCACGTCAAGGTGGAGGGCCGCGGGCGCCGCATCCGCCTGCCGGTCAACTGCGCGGCGAGGATCGCGCAGCTCGCCCGCGAGCTAGGGCACAAGTCCGACGGCGAGACCATCCGCTGGCTCATGCAGCAGTCGGAGCCTGCCATCTTCGCCGCCACGGGGACGGGCACCGTGCCCGCGATCGCCACCACCGTCGACGGCGTGCTCCGCATTCCCACCGAGTCGCCCTCCGCCGCCGAGGCTGCGGGGCCCGCGGGGACGAGCCCACCCCGAAGCGGCGCCGCAAGCTCCAGCCGACGCGCGCGGCGGCCGGCGGCGCGGTGGAGCCTCTGTCCACAGCTCCTCCCCCCGCGGTCTACTACCCCATCGTCGCCGACCCTCTCCTCCAAGCCAACGGCGGGGGCTCGATCTCAATATCCAGCGCCCTCGCCCCCGCCTCAGCCTCCGAGGCACCCGCAGGAGGCGGCGCCATCCCGTTCATCGCCATGCCGGCAGCCGGCAACGGCGGCAAGCAGGTGATGTCACCGGCAACCGTGTGGATGGTCCCTGCCGGCGGCGCAGGCGCGGTGAACCAGCCGATGCAGTACTGGGCGTTCCAACCCAACCCTGACAACACCAGCTTCGCCGGCGGCGCGCAGCCCAACGACGGTGCCAATTTCCAGCATCAGCCATTCTACAACGTGGCGCAGAATAATCCCGGTGGCCAGAAGGCGAACGCCGCCGACCAGGTGGCCGGCGGCGAGGAGGACGAGTACGAGGGGATGACGGATTCCAGCTCCGAGGAGGAGTAGCGTGGCAGCGCGACGGCGACGCTATGCTGCACAGTGCACAGCCGACAGTAACCTGAAAATCCTTTTGCTTAATACTCCTCCGTATTTCTCATTACCTTTCTCCCTCTTCTGCGATTTCTCATATGTTGGTGGTAAAAGCTGATTGCTTGGTGGTAATTTTGGATTGGTGGTAAACATGTAGATATATACAAAGAGTGTCAGAGAACTAGCATGAAGTACTGAATTCTTGGACTTCAAGGCCGTGCCATACAGAATTTTCTTTTCAGTTAATGATATTGGTTTTCTGATTAACGGTCGGAACAGGCTCGAACACATTGTTAGTAAATCTAGGGTTTTTCTACCCTCGAACATGTTACGAGGGGTGGGTCTAATGGGCGAGCGTTTGCGCGGGAAGCAAGCAGCATGCGAATCAGCCCACGTGTGTCCTGCCCCCTCTCACCACGTGCGCGAGTCGGGTTTTGAAATTGGTCTATGTTTTTCCAGCCCAACCAACTCATTTTTTAGCCTTACGCGCTTCAAAAGTTTTTGTATGGAGAGTTTCTAAACTGAAAGTTGCAGCCAAATTGGGATTGCACGTGTTTGTGGAATGTGGTTTGAAAATCTCATATTTTTATAAAAAAAGTGTGCACATAGTACAGCGTCCATATGACGTAAAAGGTAACGTGGCGGCATTTAAGCGTGTTGGCCTTCGGCATTTAAGCGTGTTGGCCTTCTCGTTGTGAGGGATAGATAGTAGCTCATGGTGCTAATCAAGAGGTATATTAGTAATGACACATGTCAACGTTAGGCTTAACACGTGAAACTGTCGAAGAAGATAGTAGAAAACCTAACCTTTTGTTACTCTCGAATATAGTAGAAAACCTAACGAAAGAGATAAAAATCCAGCGAAGGTTTGTTTCAGTGATCGTATATTGCTTAATTAGTACAATTTTATTTTTGCGGTTATGAAGTTTGACTAGGTATGTATCCATATATACTCCATATAATACATAATATTTGCAACATCTTTTTGAAAATTTGCAGTTTATTATACATAAAAATTCTGTGTAAAATGTTTGGTCGATATCATAGTACGTCTATGTTATAAGTTCTATATGTATTCTTGAGAAATTTAACTATTTGCCAATTTTACAATTGGTCACTTTTTGTTTGCTATTATTCTTACGTATTTGCCATTATCGAAGAGATAATTGTTTTGATTTCTTGCTACTTTTGTTTATGTGACGCGATATGGTAGCATGCCAATGTAAGAATATTTTAAACTCGTGTTTCATACCAGCGTGCCTTCATGTCACGCCACATATATACGAAAATGACCCAAAGTCAACGGTGATAAATTTACTAGAGGCAAACATAAAAACTGCCATTTAAAAGAATGACCATTTCTTCCAGTGACAAGTGACAGGTAGTTAAATTCCCCCGTATTCATAGCCTTGTTGGCTGTGGTTAATTTACTGAAGCGAGGGTGTTTGTGTCCCGATCGACTGCTCGATGAGAAACCGATCAGGAATTTTGGTGTCAAATTAGAGGACTCTCTGACCGTCCGATTAATTAGGAGGTGGGCCATGGCCTGCCCGAGTAGATTGGCAGTTTGGCACCAAAGGATCATGGCTCCACCGAACAGTACAAAATAGGACTAGTGACATTCTCCAACAGTACAAGCAGTTGGGCAACTTGCATTCTCCAACTCAAAAAAATTGATGCGTCATCTAGCGGATCAGTAGTACATAAGATGTATCATGAGCTATTACTTCATTGAACAAACTGCATCGATCAAGCATGTGCGGCTTTCGGGATTTGGGGTCGGAGAACTACTGTAAAACATGAATTACGTAAAATAATCTGTAAATTTTTCTTTTTTTTAAAGTTTGTATTTTTCCCTCTATATTTAATGAAAAGACATCATCGTGTTGTTTTCCGTTTAAAAAAACATGATACCACTTATATCAAATTTATTAGCGGTAACTCTGTCATGGTCACGGATTAAGAGAACATTACAAATAGTTTTGAGTCGTTGGATCGTATGCCCCTCTACTATTTTAACATTAACTTCAGTATATTCCGAAGACATGTATTTGTACATTTAAAACTACGCTCTACACGTCCGAATACTTATCTTCCGACGAGAGAACCTGGTTAGATAGACGCAAGTAACCAAATATATATATACACCGGTAAACAAGCCCATGACCATAATTTCTAAAAATAAATATAAATGAATGTCTTTATAAGTTATGGGGTGTAGCTAGCTGCGGTACTTACTGTGGTATAACGTACGCTGCAGCAGTCATCATCGGTCACGAGCCCTAACTTTACCATGTGCATTGTCTCTCTCCATCAATGCCGCCATTTACTCTCGCTGCCGCGCAAAGCCATGGACAGACGTACAGGGCACACTTATTTTGCAAACCTAACTCTCTCGGCAGTGCAGCAGTGCAGATCCCAGGTCGCCTGTTGCCACAGTAATATATGTTCCAGGATCTATATATGCTTGAGTATTCCTTAGCTCAACAACGTTGGGGACGACGGACGTGCACATGGTCCAGGCAATCGTGCATCATCAGGCAGATATATAAGATCGTGTCGCGGATCATATGCATGTTCGAGCACTAAATCGGGCTTATTTATATCTACATAATACAAGTGGAGAATGTTTTCAGTTGGACCGTTTTCCTTCCCAGTATTTTGAGTGAAATTCATGGGTAATACGTACTCGTTTTGGTTTCAAATATTTGTCATCGTCGAGTACTATGATTTTATTTTGACCATAATAACTATGAAATGTGTATTGATTAGGAGGTGTACTCGTGAGGAGTTTCTAGTTACTTGAAAATACTCACAAATTTCAATCACCTTTTAACGATTAGGATTGTTTCAAAATTTATGTTGCCATTTGTAACCCTAACCTATGCCTCTCCTCCTCATCTTCTATATCCGATCGTATCTTGGTCACTGTCCTTTGACTTTCTCTCTCCGACCGAATACTCCACCATCCCTCATTCCTTGACCTCGACAGCGTCAGATTTGCCTCCCTCCCTGCCTTTCCAAGTCGAGTGGTGATAAGGTGTCTCCGTTGTGCATCTTTCCTGTATCTGGGTGCTCGTGCCGCTGGAGATGCCACCGCCTCCCTCAGTTTCTAACCACTTCCGTTGTTGTTGCCTCCACCGTCAACCCTACCCATTACCGATCTTCAACCCCACATCTCCGATGGTGTGCAGCCATCGCCTCGTAGCTGTCTACCGCTAATCGGACCACCATCCATGGCTAAAGAAACTTCGCTCTTTTTCCTCCACCAACCTCCTCCGACCCTAAAAACTAAACTGCAGGTTCTCCGTCAAAGTTTTGACGTTGACGTCACTATCGAGAAGCAGGGGCAGAGCTATATGCATTGAGGGGGTTGCCAGGAACTCGGTTACAATTCTTGTTAACTATAGTCCATCTATTTTCACCGTATATGCACCCTCTTAGTTCAAATTTAGGCGTTCGCATTAGCCTAAACTCGATTAAGTGGCATCCGTACGTCTTTATTTCATTCTACCTTCACCCCTGTCGAGCAGCTGTTGCCGGATGTCGGTGAGTCTTCTCGCTCTCTCCTAGCTAGATCTTAAAGACGATTCCCCCGTTGGATTTCAATCTAACGGTCAAGGAGAAGGTGACTAGTAAGAAAAAAGTACTAATACCACACTTCACATAATTAAGGTGAAGTATATATACATATAGCCTTTATTTCCAGTAAAGTGGGTGGAAATATTCAAATACTAAATTAAGAAAAACCACACGAGATTATACATACATAACATGAAATCTTAATCGTGGCTTAGAACAAATCCATAACTTATAGTCGTCTAATCTTCCATGCACATACGCCTTCTAATTATGCTTCAGTGACGGGGTACTTGTGGATGCACTCCATCCACGGCCCCAGCGTGCTCCTCCCGTTGCGCTCGGTGGCGAAGTGGTCGTCGGCGGCGACGCGCTCCCACACCAAGCTGTTCGCCTTGAGCCCGCTGCCGATGCCGAGCTGCCACACCGTGTCTCCTCGCCGGACTCTCCCCTTCGCCTCCAGGTACGCGAGCTGGTACCACAGCGACGCCGCCGACTGGTTCCCGAACCGGTGGAACGTCATCAGCGCCGCCTCCATCTCCCTCTCGCCCAGCCCGAGCCCCTGCCCGAGCCGCCAGATCATCGGCCTCCCCGACGACGGCAGGCAGAAGTGGTCCGCCGCCGTGCGGAAGTCGGGCATGGGGATGGCCGCGCCGGAGTTGGACGACAGCTTGTCGTGGCGGCGGCGCCGGTGTGTCGAGAGGAGCAGCGCGGTGACGTAGCGGAGCTTCTCGCGCCATGGGAGGATGGACAGGCTGAGGGTGAGGAGGTGTTCGCGGAGGAGCTCGCTGACCATGCGGCCGACGCCTTGGCCGAGGGTGAAGCCGGTGATGCCCTCGTCGTCCTCGTCGCGGTAGCCCGAGCGGTAGCTGCGGTCGTTGGCTGTCTGGTTGGTGCGGGTCAGGCTGACGAGCCGGTACTTGACCGGCGGCGAGGAGGCAGCGCCGCCGCGTTTGTTGGTCACGAGCGCGGCGGAGCAGCCGGTGCGGAAGTAGCAGTTGAGGAGGAGCTTGCTCTGGTCCTTGCCACTGTACCAGCCGACCGTGACGATCTCGGCGCTGACGACGACGGCGTAGGACATGGCGTGCGTCCGGAGGAGGTTCCTGGCGACGTCGACGCCGATGACGCCCGCGGCGCAGCCCATGCCGGAGAGGTTGTAGGTCTTGACGTCGCTGGGCATGCCGTAGTGGTTGGCGATGATGGCCGAGAGCGACGGCGTGGCGCAGAACCCGCTGCAGTTGACGACGACGGCGCCGACGTCCGACGGCGGCACGCCGGTCTTGGCGAAGAGGTCGTCGAGTGCCGGGAAGAAGAGCATGTGCGCCTCACGGATGGCCTCGGCGTGTGTGGCCGCCGGCGGGATGTAGTGCAGCGACGGCGGGAAGTAGGTCTCGTTGCCCATGCCGCTGGCTTCGATGACCTTGGTCATGAACTCCACGCTGCCGTCGTCGAAGCAGCCGATGAGCTTGAAGTGCTCGAGCAGCCCGGCCACCGGTATGCGCAGCCTCCGTGGCGGCTTGAGGCACGAGAAGTCGACGAGCCCGACGTCGTCCGCGCGGCGCCGGGAGCGGTGGAGGAGCAGCATCGCGGAGATCGGCACGAGGTAGTAGAGCAGCCCGGCCGCGTCACCACGCCGCAGCGCGAAGACGGCGACCTCGGCGAGCACGCACGCCACGAAGGTGGCGACGGCGAGCACGCCGTGCGCCGCGGCGAGGAGGTGGTCTCGGTGCGCGATGTCCATGGCCATGTCGCCAAGTGTCTCACTGCGCTGCCTGTGCTGCTGTGTGCACTGCATCGCAGTGCCAGTGACCGTGCGCAGGAGGTTTTATGCTGGCTTGGAGCTTGGTATAATGATGTGTGATCAGAGTACTTCTTTTGTTTTACATTACAAGATGTATCGACCTATTCATCCCTCGTCTATATTCACTAACATTTTTATAAATTTAAACATACATATACTCCATACGTATAAAAAAAATAACATGTAAAACAAGATTTTAGTATAAATCATGAATAATTTTTAAATAAAATACTTTTATAATAATATACACATATTATTATATAATACATATTTTTTAATAAATATATTATTATATAATATATATTTTTAATAATAAGAAATCAAAGGTATGTTATTCTTTTTTATACGGAGTGAGTATAAAAAGAGATCCATATAATTAAAACCTAAAACGTGTCTGACACTATGAGAAACAAAAAAGTACGCAGATAACGGTAGTAAGTAGCAGATGGAATAAATGCAGGGGAGCTATAGTTTTTTGGTATGCGAGGCAGCGTTTTGCATCTGAACTGAAACAGTTGAGCAAAAACTCTGCACCTGAACTCTCTGAGAGCCGGAGCGTTGTTGGGCCGAAGGAAGTCTACATGGGCCTAGTGGCCCACTGGCTCTGCCTAGCAAGCAGCAGCAACGAGAAAAGCCTTCGTACAGCGGCCCATGTCGAGCAGCGGTTTTACTTTCTTTTTTTGAATTTTTTGCATTTTTAATTTTTTTTAAAGATTTACAAAAATAACTTGCGAGATTGAAAAATTTCAAAACTAATCTCCTCCCACCCTCTGGGAGGGCGTTTGCGTGAAGGGAAAAAACGCCCTCCCAGAGGGCTTAGAATCCGACGTGGCAGACGGCCCCGCACGGCCGTCTGCCGCGCGGTGGCTTTTGCGGCGGCCTTCCCGCCCTGGGAAGGGCGTTTTCACGTGCACGGGGGCCGCTGCAAAATGCCAGGGAGGCCGGCCTTTTGCAGGGCGGCCTCTTCCCGCCCTTGGTAAGGGCGTTTTCACTGTGCACAGTGGGGCCGCCTCCAAAAGCGCAGCCGCGCGCTTTTGCGGCGGCCCCCTTCCCGCCCTTACCAAGGGTGTTTTTTCACCGTGCTTACGGGGGCCGCCCGCAAAATTGCCACGGTCGCCCGGCAATTTTGCGCGGCCTCTTCTCGCCTCTGCAAGGGCGTTTTTACCCATGGCAAGATATAAGCCGACTCTCAATCATTTCAGCCTCATTTACGATCCAGAAAAAGAACAGAGAGAGAAGAGAGGAAGAGGAGGAGCGCGGCGAAGCCCCGCGGATTGCGTACTTCATTGGAGGTAAATGCAATATCTCGGCATTATTTTGTTTGTTAGCTAGTATGTAAATGAAATATTAGAAAAATATAAATTTGTAATATTTGAATAGGTATTGAATAATTTGTTATAGATTTGTAAAACAGATGGTTTAATTTAGATCAATGTAGATAATCTAATCGACAGTAACATAGGAAGAATAGATAGATCAACAAGGATATTTAATGAACATTAACATAGGTAGAATAGATAGATCAACTTAGGTAGAATGTGTTTGGATGTAAGTGTAAATTATGTGAGCGGATGGTAAGCACTATAGAAAATCGTACGTATAATTTTGTTGATGATCAAAATATGTTTAGATATAAACTACGAGTGAATTAAATTTAGTTTATAAAATTTGGCAAACTGAAATGAACGATTTACGATTGGCGGTAGATGGAACGAACAAATCGATTTGGGAAAATTTAAGATGTAGACCGAGAGAACATATTGTTAAAGAAATTAAGTTAGGCACGAATCATCTAGGAAATATATTCGTAGTATGGAATAAACTCGTTTCAATTTGTTTGTCGTGCACTATGGCAAGTAAGATCATATTTCGATAGTTCACGGTGAAGGCAACGTTAGATACGGTCCGAAGGTGTAGATTTGTCGAATTTAGGATGAAATCAAAGGGCATCGATAGGCCAAGCGAGAAAACATTTGAGTCGGTGTATAGTTGGTTGCTACGTGGATTTAAAGTGGATACAAGAGTGAACACAATGTCTCTATCCGTTGTAGTTAGTCGTGCAAAAGGATATTATTGGGAACTTATGCCTATTGATAACACCGAGTCGTGGAGACGTTATGTGGACATGGCACTTGAAAGGTCCCGGCCCCTTGTTATTTTTGTTGCACCGCACGAAATCGATAGCGTAATACAATGCAAACAGAGTATGGCGAAGGTCCAAGCAATGAAGCAAGCTTAGAGGAGGTGATTGGCGTGGCGGACGAGGGAGAGAGAATCGAAGCAATTGTTGAAGAAATGGAGAGGAGGATTCTGAAAATGAGCAAAGGCGGAGGGGCGATGAATCATCGGACGAGGAAGAAGATGTCATGCCCGTCGATTGGGAACAAGCTGATTTCTCTCACTTGTTATACAAAGATAACGAGGTCATCCAGGGTGCTAGGTATGCTCATAAGGAAGACATGAAAGAGGCGTGAAGCATTGGGCGGTGTCTTTGCATAGAGAGTTTAGGGTGGTGAAGTCTACGAACTATGTGTATGATGTGAAGTGTATGAAGGATGATTGTCCGTGGCGCGTTCATGCATACAAGGGAAAATGGAATGACTATTGGAAAGTGAGCATTGTTGGTGAGCACACATGTCATTGCTGGGGTTGATAAGTACCACCGCAACATCACCTCGGCGTTTGTTGCTGGTGAGATGTACTGACCATGTTGTTAAAAACACGGATTTTGAACCAGGCTCCATTATTAAGCACATTGAGAACAAATTCAAGTATACTATTAGCTATGCGAAGGCTTGGAGGGCGAAACAAAAGATATTGGAGATGAGGTATGGCACATTTGAAGCATCGTATGACAATTTACCTCGTCTATTAGCCACCATTGCTCGAGAAACCCCAATACCTACTACGACATTCGACATTTCCATCATCTAATGATTCGAGCAAGAGCGTGCTGCAAAGAGCCTTTTTCTCGATTGGTGCTTGCATCAACGCATTTGTTCACTGTCGCCCGTGCTGTGCATAGATGGAACCTTTCGACTGGAAATACGAGGTCGACATCGACGGCGATTGGAGCGAGGATGAGAACAACCAGGTGTTACCTATGGCGTTTGCATTTGTCGAGAGTGAGAACACCGAAAGCGGTATTGGTTCTTGGAGAGAGTTCGATGCCAAGTCGTTCGTATGAGGCCCAATGTTTGTCTCATACATGATCGTCATGCCGGCATGCCGAGGGCAATCGACTACCTTCGAATGGTTGGCCCGAGAGGACTTCCACTAGGTGGCGTGATGTTCGGAGTAGGTGGTGTATGCGTCATATGGGAGCCAATTTCTACAAACAATTCAAGAACAAGCACCTGATGGATCTATTCAAGAGGCTATGTGGTCAAAATCAAGAGAAAAATTCAATGAGATGTGGAAAAGGTTGGATGAGGCGACAACGAAGCAAACCGACGAGCAATCTCGTTTGCCACGAGTTGACGAGCCTGCTTGTACCTCTTGGTCCATTGCATAATGACCCGCCAACAATGAGAAGGAGGTCTCGCACCATCAATACGTAATTTCTCCCACCTGGATAGAGAATGAACCGAAAGAAAAGTGGTCTCGTTGTATGACACCGACGGAGCTCGATATGGTATAATGACAACGAACCCGGCCGAGGTGTACAACTAGGTGATGCGAGGAGTTAGGGGGCTTCCATTGGTGGGTATTGTGGAATTTATCCTTCATGGCACGCAGCATATTTTAGGGATAGATTTAAGAAAATATCCCCTTTAATGGTCGATAACAAAATTGTATTTGGCAACATGGTGACGAAATATATGCAAGACAAGATTCTAAGGCTATGAAGCACGAGTAATCCCCAAGGAACCCAAGTTCTTCTGCGAGATCATGTGTGTCGACAGGAGAAGGCGAGGCATCAACCGTGTTCAAGCGTGCAGAATGTGTGCTTCATGCGGATGGTGGTTGTAGCTGCAGTCAGTATGAAGCCGAAGCTTAGACATCCGCCTTGCTCACACGTCCTGCCGCACTGGGACTCGCGGCATAGTTCCGTATATTTATGTGTCACGACTACAGAAAGAATCATTTTTTCATACGTGGAAGGAGGAGATATATGGTTTTGGGATATCTGGATCGTACACAACACTGCGGCCACAAGTGTTCTACATTCCAGATCCATCGAAGTTAAGGATGAAAAAGGGACGTCGTCGCGAGACGCATCGAAACGACATGGACGAGTCCGAGGCCGGGGAAGGACCCTACGTTGCAGGCAAATGCGATGAGCGCGGACATACATACAAAAATGCCCGAAGAATTCGAAACTTCAACCGTCGAAGGTTCGGGACTTTCCGACAGCCCTCCGATGGTAGTCGTCCATCCGGAGAAGGAACAACAACGAGGCGACCACGTCCTAGACGTGCTCGTGCAGCGACTACGTCGTCCACCGGAGATGCAATGGCTTGATTTTTTGTTTGCTCCTTTTCAATGTAGAGGTGATCTGATATTTGTACTATTTGTCATGTTGTTGCCATATGTCGTACGTGTAATATTTATCATTGTGAGACGTAAACTGGTTTATTGTTGTTGTGATACTTATATGTTGTGTTTGTTAGTTTGAATTAAGACGTGTTCTTTTTTTATGTTGAGAAATAATGGACCATTTATGTCATGTAATCATGTTGTTTTGATTTTTCTTATAAATTGCTTATTGTGTGCTTCATGTATTCATGCAGTATGGCGGACGATACACCGGCGCTTTTCGGCGAGACAGTGGACGGGCGCACAGTCGTACTTGTCGGCGGTGCGGGGTGCTCACCGACCACCTTTCGTCCACGGCCGTCGCGCGAGTTGTTGCGTGTCGATCCGCGACACGTCGAGCGGTACGTTCAAACTCTTATCACTTATTGCAGGAACACTATGCTTGATACTAATATTACACTATGTGTATGATATGTAGGTTACGTGAGTCGGCTTGATCGCTCTCTGCGGACTCGTTGAGGCGCGTGCCCACGATCACGACCAGGCCGGACGGTTCGATGCGGACCGGTCCCCGATAGCTGCTTTGGTGGATCGGTGGCGTCGAGACGCACACCTTCCATCTTCCTTGTGGGGAGATGGCTCCGACGCCGCAGACGTCTCCTACCCGCTAGGGCTACCACTAGCCTGGGAGGCTGTCGGGCCGTGGACGGTGTTGGTGGATGGAGGGACGACATCACTGCGCGCTTGCTCAGTGATGAGGCTACGGGGCTCCCACTGTTCGATCGATCTACCCTTACGCGACCACCGGGCCTAAGAAGACTTGGATTATGCGGTTCACGTAAGTTAACTTCAAGACTTCGATATTTTTCATTACATCCGATGTTTGTTAACATGGTTTTGTCCTTTGTAGGCCGACAAGCTCCACCCCGACGCCGACGAGTACTCCGTGCGACGCTCGTTGGAGGCGTACCTTCTTTGGTTGTTCGCTGGGTGATGTTCACCAACACGTCTGGGAACACTGCGAGAGAGGGGCCGATCCACTACGCCCGGCGATAGTGGACGCGGAGATAGGCGGCGTGCCTCGGTGGAGTTGGGGTTCGCCGTGCTCGCAGCCACCTACCGTGGCTCGTGCGACGCGTGCACGAAGACAGATCCGGAGCGATCTTCACAGTGTCCCCTTCTCTTACACTGTGGGCCGCGGAGCGCCGCGATCGGCCGACCGGTCGTCGACACCTCTCCGTACGATGTAGCGCCAGCTTTCGAGAACCCGGCCGACGGGCCTACGATGGGTTCGACTTGGTTTCGACGCAACGTAAGTACAAAGTCATATTTCTTTCAAATATTTAAATTGCGTTGAACAAAACTTGTAACCACTTGATTTTTTATTGTCGCAGCGTCGTTACGCCCACGCTCAGGGTGAGACGGAGCTACCCGGACTTCGTGTTCGAGTTGGACCGTCTCCACCGCACGACGTTGTCCGGGAGCCGTACACGCAGCAGCGGTCGCAGCTCGGCGCCTCTAGGCCTCTCGACGTTGTGCACGTGCGACTCGGCCTCTTGGATGACGTTGATCCCGATGGTGTACGACATCACCGTCGAGCCTCACCGCCGCCGGCAGTGATGAGGCGCCGGATCGCCCTGTGGATTCCGTAGACGTCGTTGCCGTTCCCCACCAGACCACCGGTGAGTATTTCTATTTCAAATGTAGTACGATTGTGTCAAATTAAATGGAACTATAGTCGATCTTTGCGTGTACGCAGGTTGTCTCGACGGGGACGGCGGGAGGCTCCTCTCGGGAACCACGTATGCAAGCAATACGTGACGGGCCGGGCCGATAGCCACCGAGGAGGTGATCGGCGAGATCTACGCCCACTCCGAGGAGAACTACACCGCCTACCTTCGGTGGTACCTACCGCGGACGCGTCCGCGCGTGACCTTCACACCGGTCAGCACGCACAAGCGATCACGGACACCTACCCTGTGCACCGAGACCAGGGACTACTTCGTTGGGGTACGTCATGATTTGTCCGCATTAAAGCCTTTGTACGTCATTATGTTTTTTAATTGGACCGAAAAACCTAACTTGTTTTGATTTTTGTAGGCCGACGCCACACGGGCATTGAATGCCAAAATCGACTCGGTGATGCCGAGGCCGGACGCAGCATTCACCGAACGAGGTGGAACAGAGGATGACCTTCGAGCGGATGCGGACAACGGCACGGAAGATCTTACGGATCTTCTCGTGTCGTTCCGCCGTCGACGCGGTTCCTCCACAGGTGTTACAGTCCTCGTCCACGCGGTCCAGGCCGGATGGTCACCACACGGCGCGGGTCCTTCCACAAGTTAGTTCCACTCATTTTCATTGTGTCAACCCTACAACGTGATCTAACAAACCGAATGTCGCCTAGGTCCGACGCTACCGAGCGGGGATACGGCAGCGCGAGTGGATCGTCGATTCCTCGGCCTTTCGCACTCGGCCCAAGACTGCGAGCTTTGCTGGAGCGAGCGGATCCTCCGTTCCTCGTCCCCGCCGGGAGGTGAGCAAACGTCGTCCGATGATTAGTTCACACGTTTTAGTTTAAGTCACCGATGCTTCACATTGCTTACATACAGGAGGATTCTACTCGGCGGGGATTTTCCGGTCGGGGACTTCGTCGACGCAGGCGGGCGGGTCCGGGGGAGGCGACGAGGGGGGTCAGGTACGGGCGACGACTTCGCGGCACTGGAGGACCCAGATCGGGCGTACTCGCCTCCTCTCGGCTCGGTGGAGCACCTCTACCACGAGCCGGGACCCGCCACAGAGACGCCCGCGCCGGATGTCCGTGCTAGTCGTGGCGTGTCCCCGACAGCCGACGTACTCTCGGGGGCACGTCGAGCACAGCCTAGGAGGGATAGGGGTAAGAGGCCTCGTCGAGGCTGCTGTGTGCATCGGTTGTACAAATTGTAAATATTTATTTTGTGTTTGATGTTTGTATATATCTATGTCCGTTCGTCGCACTCACATGTCACGAGATCCTTCCGTATCGTTCGCTGCATGATACTCTTACTAACGACAAAAAAACTTTCGGCCCATTAGACCCGCACGAGACATCGCTATCAGCTTTTGCCCGTGATAGTCCTGCACGATACGTCGCTATCAACTTTTGCCCCGTGATAGTCCTGCACGATACGTCGCTATCAACTTTTGCCCCGTGACAATACTACACGATACGTCTCGATCAGCGTTGCCCCGTGATGACATAAACGATACATAGATGCGAACCGTCACCTCCCTGCACTATATATTGCCTAGATCCGAATACGAGCTCTTCAAATCTGCTTTCTCTTTTCTACATTTACTCCTGCAATGAAATCTTCATATCATCCATTCCTTGAGCGTCTCCACGGCGACTCCATCCTTTGAGCGGTTTTATTTCACCATGGTGTGACCGTCCGTTATGCCATTGTGGAGATGGCTGCATACTTACGTCGTCCCTCCTCGCTGAAACCAGGGGGAGACGATTTTTCCAATGCGCCAACATTGATCAGGTATGGCTTATCTGCACTGCTTTCATCTACAAAATCTTCACGCAGAAAACGCTAACTTGATTGTACATCGTGTTAACACCTCATGCAGGCATATCGTCGGGTGTGCAACTTCGTTGAGTGGATAGATACGGAGAACCCACGAACCGACGAACACGTTACTACCCACTTAGCGAAACAAGGTCGACTACCTTCAACGGAAGGCCGAGTACCAACGTCGAGTTCGCGCCGAAGCTTTGGACCGGCCTATGGATCAGGCGGCACTACCCACATGGCGGGAACGTCCGAATGCCACCGTGGTCTACGTTGCCAAGTGGTAAGATCCATAAGACAAGCAACTAGAGGACAAAGATGCTTCGTGTGTCCCGAGATTGCGGATGACGATTTTGTCGTGAGTATAATTTTTCTTTCTTTAACCTTTTCGCTTGTTCCATTTTTTAACTCCGACCATAAAAAATGTGCAACCGGGAGGATGTACGCGTTGTCCATACAAAGATTGGATCGATACGGTTAAACCCGCTTCGATCGGTCGAGCGGTAACACAACCCGAGTCCACCGAACAATTCATTCAGGCTTGGATGGAGTATGAACGTCGCGTCGAAATCGCAAGCCTAGCATGGAGGAACAACCCGCCGGGTTTCCCTAAATGGTCGGAGCGTCCTATGTGCGGTTGTAGGGATCGTTGCAAGATGGCTACCTCATTTGAACCACGAACATATGGTCGGAGATACTTCATTTGCCCCAACTTAGACAACGACTTCGTTGTACGTCTTTCATTTTATCAATTATGCAAACGTCTTCGCTCTAGTGGCTCTCTAACCGATTACATGTGTTTCTTTACCGGGCATTCAAAGAAGGTGTGGATTCACTAGGTGGATCGACAATGTCATTCCCAATATAACGGCTTAAAAGTAATCGAATGTGAAACTCAAAAGGAGTACAACGCCGAGAAGGAAAGAGAAAATTGATGACAAGCTTATCGCCCTTGAACGGTTCCGTAGGTAGCCGAGCCTTCACTGTGGGGGATGAGTTAGTTGTATTGCATCATCCGTACCTAATGGGTTATGTAACACTTTGTGACAAACAACTGCTTAACCATTGCAACTAAGTTAACTTGGTTAAAATAATATGTTCACAGTAATGCAAACAACATATGTACGATACCTCGAACATTTACACTTGCAACAATATTTACATTTGCATCCTTACGACGATAACATTTACATTTCAAACAATACGACAAATCACGAAGACGGTTATATTTCCAACAATACCACAAATCCAATGGATTTGTTATATTAGCACAAAATACGACGATAACATTTTACATCTCAAACAACACGAGAGAGTGGGTCGATGTCGATCGGGGCAAATAGGGTTTGGGCACAGTGAAAAACGCCCTTGGTAAGGGCGGGAAGGGGCCGCTGCAAAATGCCGGGCGGCCGCCTTTTTGCGGCGGCCCCGTGCACGGTGAAAACGCCCTTACAAAGGGCGAAAAGGGGCCGCCCGCAAAAAGCCGGCCTCCTGGCATTTTGCGAGCGGCCCCGTGCACGGTGAAAAACGCCCTTCCCAAGGGCGGGAAGGGCCGCCCGCAAAATAACCACCGCGCGGCGACGGCACCGCACGGCCGTCGCCACGCCGGATTTTTCGCCCTCCGGGAGCGTTTTCCTTCACGCCTCCCGGAGGGCGGGAGGAGATTAGTTTTGAAATTTTTCAAACTCGGAAGTTATTTTTGTAAATCTTTAAAAAATTAAAAATGCAAAAATTCCTTTTTTTCGTGTTGCTTTTTAATTTTTCCGTGTTGCTTCTTTTCGGAGTTTTCTACTCTCTTTAGAGCCTTTTCTCTTTCCCTATCCGGTTTTGTTTTTTCTTGTGTTCACCCGGGTTTGTTTTTTCTTGTTTTCCTGGCAGTGGCCTCCGGCCATTGCGTCACTCTCTTCTATATTAACGTGTAATCTTTTTATGTATTTATTAAAATAATTTTAAAATATATCGATTAATTAAAATATGCTCTCTTTTAACATATTGACGTGTCTTTTATGTGTTTGTTAAACTAATTTTAAAATATATCGATTAGTCTCTCTAAGGTGCTCGTATGATTAGGGTATACGTGTGTATATTTATAAAAGTGAGTGTGCGTATGTATTTAAGCATTCACATTTGCAGTGTGTTTTGCAAAAATACATGAAAATGATAGGAGGTAGAATAATCGAAATACATGTTTTTTTTGTCAGTACATATCAGTTCAACCTCCTTAGATTCATAATACAACAAATTCTAGGAGACACTCGTTCATCCATTCTTGACAACCGTACACCAATCGAGCATTAGTTACAATATTGACCTATATTTTTACTATAGGTTATCTGTCGAAGCTAAACAACATATATTTTCATAAGAAAACTAGGTCCGAACCTAATATTAAAGATCGTGCATTTTATAACGTCCAAAGCAGTCATATCTCACTGATTACAGAAGTTAAAATCATACTGATTAGATTTGATGATACACAACTGTTTAAAATTAATATTTCTACTGTACAACTAAATGTTACCTACAATAGTAGTAATATTTATAACTAAACCTACCATGTTTTTAATAAACAAACTAGATTCAAACGAATATAAGGCTAACATACCAAGTTTGAAGTACAAAAATAAATTAATCAACACTTTGGAATTAATATTTCTACTGTATACAACGTTGTAGGCTGTGTCGTGTGGGCGATCCTGGATTGGATCGTACCTAACACTTTGGAAGGTTGCTTGTGTCATGATTTGGATGGTTGTTATTCCATGAGATGTGCATCTTTCCTAGATTTGGAAGGCTGAAGTGCTAAACAGGACTTCCTAAAACAAGGTTGCAGGGACTAGCATTGAATGTAAGGCATCAGCTGGAAAAAAAACCACAAACAGGATTTCCACACCATAACCACAACACTGTACACGGTTATCGTGATTACTGTATCGTGATTATCTCTTTTAAATTTTAAATCATGGTATATATCGTGGTAACCACGTAGTTATCATGATAATCGACAAACCACGGGAGACGATAACCTCTCTAAAACGATCTGCTGCAACAGAAATTAAGAAAATCAAATGAATGTTTGCTTTCATTGTTTATACCTGTATTAAGGGTTAGACATGAATACAATTGTATTTCGTTCACTACTTACACATGGTGGGAGTATTACATATATGCAATCTTTGTATATATGAGTTTATATGTTTTCTTATTGTTGAATTATGAGAACTGCTTTCGTTGTTTCGAGCATTGAGTGTACGAGTGGTGCGGAAATAGTTCTATGTAATTCATGTTTATTTAAAGTTAAATAGGTGGTAATAGATTAATAAGTCTAGACCATTGGATCAGAGATTATCTATTAGTGCAGCACAAAAGAATGATTAGGTCAACGTGCTAAATAGCCGCCAAAACTGTGGAGGGAGGGCAAACGAACCGGCTTTATTGGTTGCAGGAGCCTTCATATCTTGAGGGATAAAAGTTAGAACGAGGCTACGACTGAGTAGGCAAAATAGACTTTTTTAATAATTTTCTTTTTCTTATTTTTGTGAGTGCGATCCTAGCAATAGTGTACTTCGGTTCTGAAGATATACTCTCTTCGTTATATACTCTTTTCGTTTTAAAATAAAGCAATCTAAGATATAATATAATGTTATACAATGAATCTAATACTATACTTCGGTTATGAAGATATATTCTCTTTGTTTTAAAAAATAAAGCAATCTAGGATATAATATAATGTTATCTAGTACAACAAATCTAAAAATACATGATTTCTAGATTTATTATATTAATGTCACATAATATTTTAGATTATTTTATTTTGGAACATCAAGTTTTGGCTACTTAGGGCTCGTTTGATAGGGCTTCTGATTTTATGATTCTCTGATTCTAGATTTTGATTCTTCTAAATCAAGTTCTGGAGAGAATCAGAATCGATATAATAAAGTAATAATTAGAACAATATTTTAGGTGATTTTCTGGTGATTTTTGAGAGAAACTGGTTTTAAGTGATTCTGAGAAAAAACTGTTTTTAGATGATTTTTACTCACTATGTAAAATTATTTAATCATTTGAAGTGATTTTTTTTAAATCAGTTACAAAATAATAACCCGTTTAACAGATATTGTAGCAAGAGAATTCTTATCAAACTTGACCATAGTTTCAATGGGGTACGCTCTTCGGCTCGTTTGAGGAAATAATGCAAGGCCCAACGAGACGGTCTCACCCACTTAACTCGTCCTGTTGCGACCCAATTACGATTTGTTTCAGGATAAACTCAGCCTGTTGAGGCCTAACTAAACGTGTTCCTGCCTATTGACAACCCAATTAGGCCTGCTCATAAAAGTAAGGGTCTCATTAGTTGCCAAAGACTAATTATAAGTCTTAACAATTTATTAACGATCAAAAAATAATTTTTATATATAACTTTTATATGTGTGTTTTTAATGATTTAAAAATTAATGTAAAAAAACTATGTTAAAAATATTTTAAAACCAACTTTAAAATTGAGTTTTAAAGTTTAAAATTTTGGTTTTGGTTTTAGCTTTTCAGAACAACCGATGGGGCTATAAGTAGCCGGGCGAGCTCCGGCAATTTCCAAAAAAAAAGAAAAAGGTTAAGTAATTGAGAGAATATTTACGGCCTAATTTGTGTGCGCCATCCACTTACACTTCAAAAGTTACCCATTTGTGTCCTACTTGAAAACGAGAACTTTCATGGTCACCTCTATGCTACATTCTTAATGAGCTGTATGTGTGTGTGACCAGCAAATTCTACAATGTACAATGCGAAGGAAGAACAAAAAACCACAGCAAGGCGAGCAAAATCCGTTATATTTTGAAACAAAGACAATATTATTGGAGATTTAGAACGAATGACAGTAACCAAAAACTGCTGGAGATTCATGAGATATCTATTGATCTTATTCTCAAAAACAAAATAAAAAAAAGAAAAACGTTCACAGGATATGTGTATCTTCCATTATAAAGCAGCAACATAAACGTTTGTTCAGAGACCAGAATTCCACAGGTGCTCATTTGAGGGCAACGTAATTATACTACAAAATAAACAAACTGATGATCTGATGCATCAATCCACAATCCCCAAAGGTCTGCTGCAACGGAACACCTGATATTTTTATTTCAGGCTCAGTTTAACCTTCTCGCCTTCATAATACTAATGTACTCAGTATCAGATTTAGTAGAGCCTTGCTAAATATTTCTTCAGGTCCAATTCATAAAGATACTTCCCAAAACAGCACCCTTACCTCCTAAGAAATTACTTTCTCTGTTTCACATTATAAAGAATTTTAAATAGATTTATGTATAGATCGATATATGTGTTCAAATTTATATATATGTTAGTGGATCTGTACAAGAAATAAAAAAGACTAAAACATCTTAATTCTAAACCGAGAGTAAAAATAATACATAGTTATCAGATATTCCCTCTATTTCTAAATATATAATATTGTTGATTGAATGTTGTTTTTTTGACATTGAGCATCACTTGATCTGCCCTATGCTGTAATGAATTGTTGCTGTACCACTCACAATTTGACGAAAGCCCAAACAATCAGTTTGCTAATACTAGCTGCACAGCCACTGTTTCTTTGTATCACTTTGTCAAAATTTGCAGCTCAAAGTCTGTTTTAGACAGGCTGGAGTGCAAAGAGAAAGAGTACGCATCTTCCATACGCACCAATCCACCATAGCTTAATTAGCTTATGGGGTAGTAAATTGATTGCCATGGGTACTGGGTCGCTAGCTCAACATAAATACTACATAATGAACTGACGTCAGTTCACCGGTTTCTGAAAACTCTATCCAAATTAACAAAAACAACTTCAATTCCATATCGTCATACCGGCGGCTGCCCCGTTGATGTCGGTTTGTATCACACGCAATCCAATCGCCACTCAAACTTTATTACAAGCTATTGTTTAATTAACTATTTAACTCTATGCAATTGCAATGAAGAGCGTGAGATGAACTGACACAGCCACTAGTAAAAAAACATTAACGACGAAAAATATAATCGTTAAAAGTTCAGATTTGAATATGATCGTTAAAGATATCATTAACAATAAAAAAACGGAGCCGTTGGTGATTGGTGATCGTTAGAGTCTTCTCGTTAATAATATTAACGACCAAGTAATTTCCGATCATTATTTCATTAATTCATTAACAGCAGTATTCTCTGCCATCATTATTCTATTAACGAAGACGACACTATGCGATCGTTAATTCATTAACAACGGTCATGATGTGCTATCATTATTTTTTGAACGACAGTAAAATCGGCCATCTCTTTTTAATTAACTCTTCCAGAAATCACCCAAAAAATTTATTAATGGCCATGAATGTATCGTTCTCGTTAGTTGCTATAGGTTTTAATACCTCTTATTCTTGTTGTGCATTCACAAACAAGCACTCATGATACTTTATATAAGAATATTTTTGTTTGGCATAGATACAGATATACCTTCTTAGTTTCGCGACGTAGAGCTAAGCTAGAAGAATGAATATACACCAACTGACATGTCACATACTAGGTGATCAAAAGTTCGTCTCATCAATTCAGCAGGCTCTGTTCGCACATAGTCACCCTGCCATGCAAAGATACGAAAAAAGAGGGTGGATTCTAAACTTTTAAAAAAACGTTTACTCGTTATTTGTATGTCGCTTAAATAGTTATAAAAATAAAAAAATAAAAAATATATTAACATGTGATATATCACTTCACTTAGAATTCTAATTTTACGAGTTGCAAAAAATTAACATATACTCATAGTCAAATCTGTTTTTTCGTTGCAATACGTAAAAGTTAAATTTGAATTTGTATGTTTATGAAGTAATTTATCACATAATAATCTATCTTGTTAATTTTTTTAAAATTTTTCATGATTATTTAATTTAATTGACATGCAAACAACGGGAGGATGTCTTCTAAAGAATTTGGAATAGTTTCCCATGAAAAGCAGTACTCGCTCCGTTGAAAAAAATGCATATATGTTTTTCTTTTAAAAATATAAGTAAATTTACCTATTATGATCAAAGTTATACAAAACCATAGAGATTTTAGCATATGACACATAACCTCATTTTGACTTTGATCTTTTCATAGTTACATCTAAAATTTATAAGGATTTTATTCATGACATAATTGTTATTCAGCTTTTTTTTAAAATTTAAAATGGGAGTATGCATGTCAAAATGGTTATGGTATGGTTTCGTAAAACTTTAGTTCCATAATACCCAAAGTTATATGCCATATATCAAAATTTCTATGATTTTTCAACTTGAACTATAATAGATGAGGTTTTATAAAATTATTCAAAAAATATTTGTAACTCTAAACTAAAAATTAAGCCAAAACATGTATATTTACTTTTATATGATGTTAATTTTGTAATTTTCTATGATAAATTTTGAAAGAAATTAATGATCAAAGGGAATATCGTAAAATAATAATCCTATCATCCTACGATTTATATTTCTTAAAATAGAGGGAGCAGTGAAATTTGAATCACACCTTCAGTCTATATTGAAGTTAAAAGGATTTACACGTCTGAGCGTAAGTATTGATATAGTAAGTATTGCTCTAGATACGATACAAGACATCATGGGTTACGTCGTGACGTTTCCATTTTTAAAGTGAGAGCCAGTCTCTATGGGTTTATAAAAAAATTAACCGTACGGAAACCAATTAAAACCGATCAGTTTTTACAATCTGATAATCAACGTTTTTTTTAAAAAAATAAATCCGATCGGTTTTTGTGAAAGCCACGAGCGTAGCCCTACGCCTCGTAGGCAGAAACGCTATGTACATATTTTTAGCGAGATGGAGCCAAAAGATGTTCCACCGTAGCCGCGACACCGGCGAGAGACAAAAGGCAACGGGCGACCTAACTAAAGCGACGTTACATACCCCGCGTGGTACCCCTCGTCCTCGAGTGCAAACTAACGGCTAAACACCCCCAACACGCCACCGTTAATTCCATCCTGCCTCTCCCCTGCATGCTGTCCTGCTCTCCGCGTTTTGCATCTCTGGTCTCTGCCTCTCGATAAATGCCACTCCCAAACGAGATCGAGATCGTCTTTGACGTTATTTGACTTTGAATCGCGAACTCATTTTTAGATAGACTTACTAACTCAAAGTCAAATGATTTAACGTCAGAGGAACCTTTCCATATCACTCTTCTAATGATATGTCAATGTCATTTGTCAGGGCCATCCACAACAACCCAATTTAACCATTCGTTTTCACTCTCTCATCCTCTGACACTGTTACACAAAATTATTAATGATCTTAGCGCCACATGCACAGATCTTAGCGTGATCTAAGGCAGGAAAAATGACGAAAATTTATGTGTACTTTTAGACAAGTAAAATACAAGGCAAAAAAAATAAAATATATGGTCGGTACTTTACTTTGGACTGAGACATTAAGAATTAAATTCGTGTTCTTATAAATCCTGCATTTAAATGTATAATCGTGGTTTGTTTGACCAATCTCAAACGCCGATGTGGTTGTCCACGATAAACTTTACTCCAAAAAGCCACGTTGGAAGGAGCAAAATGCATATAGCGAAGTTTCAGCCAGCGTGGACAAACATGTCGGTGTTTGAGACCGTTCAAACGTGATTTGGACATGTTATGATACAAATATTAAATCATGATTTAGGGATCTAAATGTGCGATTTTAATGAGATAACGGATTTTAAGTGATTTTAAGGACTGATTATATTTCACTTGAGAAAACCCAATCCGTTTTACAGTTTTACTTTTACTCGCCCCTGCCGCGTCACATGCATCTCGCCGCGCGCGGCCCACGTGGAACGGACGCATTCGCGCGTCGCGTATCTCATCTCCCCGCCAAAATCGTGCGCCGATACTGCTGCCGTTGCATGCACTCCCTTCATATATCGCGTCACTTCGCAACCGACACACGGGAGGCACGGGTGCGATGGGTAGGTGCGCGTCGTCGCGTTGCGATCTAGCCGCCGCCGCGGTGATCGCCGCCGTGATGGCGGTCACGTCGGCCGCGGCGCGCGTGACGCCGCCGCCGCCGCTGCCGGTGCTGCCGGTGCCGACGGCGGCGCAGCTCAAGTGGCAGCGGCGAGAGGTGATCATGTTCTTCCACTTCGGGATGAACACGTTCACGGGCTCCGAGTGGGGCACGGGGCGGGAGTCGCCGGCGACGTTCCGCCCGGCGGCGCTGGACGCGTCGCAGTGGATGGACGCGGCGGACGCGGCGGGCGCGTCGCTCGTCATCCTCGTCGCCAAGCACCACGACGGGTTCTGCCTCTGGCCGTCCGCGTACACGGCGCACTCCGTGCGCGCCAGCCCCTGGCGCGGTGGCCGCGGCGACGTCGTGCGGGAGTTCGTCGACGCCGCGCGCGCCCGCGGCCTCGACGTCGGGATCTACCTCTCGCCGTGGGATCGCCACGACGAGCGGTACGGACGCGAGGTCGCCTACAACGAGTACTACCTCGCCCAGCTCCATGAGCTCCTCACTGGGTCAGTGACACGGTCACACACAGCCAGAGCTTAACGTCGCCGCCATTGCTGACATCGATCGAGCTTGATGGGTTGTTGCTGTGTGTTTGGTTAGGTACGGGAGTGTGTCGGAGATATGGTTCGACGGCGCCAAGGGGAAGAACGCGACGAACATGACGTACCACTTCCAGGAGTGGTTCCAGACGGTGAGGCAGCTGCAGAGCTCCATCAACATCTTCTCCGACGACGGTCCCGACATTCGGTGGGTCGGCGACGAGAACGGCTCCGCCGGCTCCACCTGCTGGTCCACCGTCAACCGCTCCAAGATCACCATCGCCGCCGGCATCGAGAAGTAGGTAACACTGACACGCATTCGCCACCCCGGCGAGACGCCATGCCCGACTGACCAGTGACCACCCTCCATTGCTGTCACTCAGGTACCTGAACAGCGGCGATCCGAGGGGGAGGGACTGGGTGCCGCCGGAGTGCGACGTGTCGGTCCGGCCGGGGTGGTTCTGGCACAAGAACGAGACGGCGAAGCCGCTGTCCAAGCTGCTCGAGATATACTACAACTCGGTGGGCCGGAACTGCGTGCTGCTGCTCAACACGCCGCCCAACAGCACGGGCCTCGTCGACGCCGCCGACATCGCCAGGCTCCGCGAGTTCCGCGCCGCCGTGACGGCCATCTTCGGCACGGACCTCGCCGCTGGCAGCGAGGCGAGGGCGAGCAGCGAGCGCGGCGGCGGCGGGTTCGCGGCCGCCAACGTGCTCGACGGCCGCGACGACACGTACTGGGCCCCCGCGGCGGAGGACGGGCGGCGCAACAAGAACGGGTACTGGATCGAGCTGCGGCGGCCGCCGTCGGCGGCGGCGAAGGCGTTCAACGTGGTGAGGATCCAGGAGCACGTGGCGATGGGGCAGCGGGTGGAGCTGCACGAGGTGTACGTGGACGGCGCCGCCGTGGTGTCCAACGGCACGACGGTGGGGCACAAGCGGCTGCACAGGCTGGCCGCCCCCGTCGCCGGCCGGACGGTGAGGTTGTGGCTGGCGTCGCGGCGAGGCCCGCCGCTGGTGTCCGCGGTGGGGCTCCACCTCGACCCGTTCGCCGCGGCGGGCACGATGTGACGTTGACGTCGCGTCGCGCGCCAGCGACAAATAGTAATACGGAATAATTGATTGAGATAGTGATGTTACGTGGTCAGTCGACGTCGTGGTCGTACAACAACCAAGCGGCGGCGCGCGTTCATTGGGCGCGGGGAGATCACGACGTGTGGCTCACCGGCGATATGATAAAGCGGGAGTTCATTTGGATTTTGGACGAATGGAATGGAATGGATTGATCTTTCGTTTTGTTGCTATCGTCCAATTTATTGTTCCCTAGGACGGGAATACTCATTTAGCCCATGCTGATTATTAATAGTCACGGCAGGCGTTTTATGTTGTTAAACCTCCTTCAGCCCACATAGTTTTAGGACATAACCAATTTCAATCACCTCAATAAATACAAAACGACTATAAATCGGGGGTCCGATCTTTCCAAAAAAATCGGATGTCATCACTACTAGAAAAATGTTTCACCCTGTTAAAATGCTGAAACACATTCAAATCACGACTGAAACATTTCATTTACGCCGGTGAAACATCGAATTTTAATTGTTGAAACATCAACAGATTCGTTTGCATCAAGGAGCAAGTTATGAAACACCATCCAAAATCCAATTGCAACATTCAGTCCAACACAAAGAAACATCAAACTGAATCAGCTAAAACATCGGAAAAATCTCAACACACCTGTTCTTGTACTCCTTCCCTGCATGCTTCCGGTGGTGAGGCGCTGGCATCCACGGCGACACCTTGAACACGAGAGAAGGGGTGCCATGTCGTCGCCTCACACAACGTCATCCTCGATGCCAACTACCATGCTGTTGTTACACGTCGGTCGGATCACATGTCGGTCGGTCCAGCAATTTGAACTTGCATGCAGCTCAGGTTCTTGGAGAAGAGAGAGAGGAGAGGGGGAGGAGGGATGAGTGGAATGAGCGGACGAGAATGATTTATGAAGAGATAAGGTTGGCTGCCTCATAGAGGTGCCCAGAGGGACCGAGTTGAGACGTGTCGGTCCGAGCATGGTGACACTTTTCATCGGCCAGCCTGGTACGGCACGGGAGGTGGTGGGCCATGTCGGCACGGCCCAATGACGCGTGTCGTGCTTGGGCCACCGTCCGAGCCTATGGGTCGGCACGACACGACCCACGGATCGGCATGGGACAACGGGGAGGGGAGACTATCAGCCATCAGGCGTAGGGTTAGGGTTTGGCAACGGCGGCGGCGATGGCGGTAGCGGCGACTGTAGGGGGCGACGGGGAGAGGGGAGAGGTCGGCGACGACGGCGGCACGGACGGAGGGACGGGTGCACGCCTGCGTGAAGGGCTCGACGTAGGCGACGGATGCAGCGGCACGAGGACGGAGCGGCTCGGCGTCGGCATCGGCTGCGGCGGTGTGGAGGTCGCGGCGCGCGTCGGTGTCGGCTGCGGCGACGAGGAGGACCAGGCGGCGCGGTGCGAGCGAACCCGGTGGCACGGCGCGGAGGGCGGACCCAGCGACGCGACGGCGGCGACGACGACGACACAGAGGATGACCCGATGGTATGGCGGCGTCGGCTGCGGCTGAGGAGTGGGGAGGTGGAGCGACGGATACGGCTAGGCTAGGGTTTGGGCGTTTGGTCGAACGGGCCGTCCTTAGCCCATGGACCATTGACGAGCCCGTGCCGACACAACATGACACGGCCATCCCGTGGGCCGTGCTTGGGCTAAGGAGTTGGCACATGGGTTGGCACGGCACGTCCCGCTAAAGGAGCCATGCCTTAGCGAGCCGTGCCGCGGGCATGCCCCGGCCGGGCCGTGCTGGACGGTCTGTTTGGCTATCTCTACTGCCTCACTTGCCTCTCAATGCAGCCCACAGGTATCAGGAATAAGGGACATTGGATCGGAAGTGGCATCATTTAGTGGCTAGTCGTGTGCTTTGGTCTCAGATTGAACGCCCGTATAGGATTGTTTTCGCAATAAGTACCATGTATGCACCTAATCTCGCTGTATCCATCAGTCCCGAGGTAAAAACATCTCATGATCACCAGCCCAGAGCCGCCCCAGATACAGCGAGATTAAGGTGACAGGGTATCATCCTGATCCTAAAAACGTATGCAACTAGTGAAACAACTGGAATATTACACGATGACATATTTTTGAGCTTCGGCAACAGCCGATGCGAAACAACACATATACCTTCATTCTTACCAGTTTCTATGTAGTAGTAGTATCAGATCAATGTTGTACACTATTTCGATGGCAAAATTGATCATCATAATCTCAAAACACAAACACTAACAAATAAATAAAAACCGATACATGGCGCAGTCAAAACTCAAAACTTTGGGGCTTCCCTGTGTCTTGCTCAACCTATAGGTCAAAAATGGAAATGCTCCCACAACAGCTTAGTACCTCTTGTTAAACCTGTTGCCACCGCCTCCCCTGCCTCTGCCTCCACCAAACCCTCTGCCACCTCCGCCTCGGCCGCCACCACCACCACCACCAGAAAATCTCCTGTTCCCAAACCTTCCTCCGCCTCGGGCACCACCAGACTGTTCCCTCTCTTGCAAGGGTGGCAATTGTTTCACTTCCTCGATAGTCACCATGGCGGCGTTCTCTGCACCTGTGGAACAACACAAGCAAGTTTGAGTACCAAATATAATTGAGCTAATAGCATAAGAATTTGAATCCCAGACAAGAGTGGAAAGCAAGGACAACTTTACATATATTTTGAGCTGATATCACAATAGTGACTTCATATGAGACTCATAGATGGCAACAAGGCGGGTTTGGTTCGGGTAGAGTCTTTGGGCACCGAAAACCGAAACCCGAATCTAAAACCCAAAACCAAAACCAAAACTGATTCAGGTGAAAATCCATCACCAAAACCGAAACCCACGGATACCCGAAACCCGACGGATTAACCGAAACCCAAAATTATTTACCGAAACCCAAATTTTTAACCGAAATCCGAAACCAAAACCCGAATTTTTCATTGCCACTACCCTTCCATCAGATAACTTACACCTTGCATTCACTAAAATTTTCAGTTGCAGACCTTAGTTCACTATAACTGAGGGCGGCACGCGGGTGGAGGAGGCGGGGTGAGGGCGGCGCGCGGGTGGGGGACGCGGGGTGAGGGCAACGGCGGCGCTAGGAGAGAAGCTGAGAAAGGGCGCGGTGCGGCAGCTGCGGCTAGGGCTCGCGAGAGGGAGGAGTCGTGCGTGGGCTGGGGGTGGGCAGCGTACTGCCGTACTGGGTCTGGGTGGGGTGAGTGGGGATTTTCGGGTTGGGTTTGAGTTATCTGTGGGTTAAAACTAAGAACCAAACCAAACCCAAAATATTTCAGGTATCCGAAACCGCAAACCTATGGGCAAAAAACAGGCACCAAAACCAAAACCCCGAAACCCGTGGATACCCGAACCGAAACCGAACCATTGCCTACTCATATTATGAGTACTATATTGAACTATTTGAACATTGTCAGAGAGGTATACCTTGAATATAGTCTTCAACCTCTGCCGAAGGAACATCAAATACAGCACCTGTCCCGTCCGCAGTGAGGGTTATACCCTTTACATCTGCAAGTCTCTCTTCTGGCATAAACCTTTTCAAAGTAGAAAGAACAAATCTGCAAGAAGACAAAGTTTTCCAATCAATTGAAGAAGGAATGTAGTGTGGTTTTCCATAGAAGACAGTTAAATTAGTCCACTCACCCTGCTGCATACACCGATCTACCAGTTTGAAGAAGTAATGTAGTGTGATTTTCCATAGAAGACAGCAAAGATCTCTTCTTTATGTCAGTGTAGCCCTAAGAAATACATTTTACTGTTAATTATGGCAGCTACTCCAGTACTCACTACAGTAGAAATATATATAACAGGAAAAACAACTTACAACTGCCTTTGCAAGTGCTTTGGCTAATAGATCAACTGCAGACATTCCGGAAGAGTTTAATAGTTGCTCAGCTTGCTCCCGAAAAACAGGAATGACACTGGATCGAATCCAACCAAAAGGTTAATGGCACAGATCAATATAACACAAAATATGCTTATCCTGAATTTTTAAATTCAAACATATTACCTGTCTGAAACACTAGAAATGGCTTCTGCTGCTTCAGTACCAGCAGATTGTGCCACATCAGTTGGCTGTGGTGCAGAGATATGCTCAAATTTGACCCCAGACTCCCTTTCTATTCTGTTCACATTGAACTTATATCTGGGTTCAAAAAGCATGACAGCAACACCAGTATTGCCTGAAAATTAAAATGCATTGCTTAGAAGGTATCCATCATAGACAGAAAAAAAAGAATAGTAACCGAATTACTCCTACCTGCTCTCCCAGTCCGACCTGACCGGTGTATGTAGGCTTCAACATCACGTGGAGGCTCACACTGGAAGTTTGAAATATTTATCAATGACAGTGGCAAATGCCTATTCCTTAGCAAAATTAATTGACAGCAGAAAATGTCATACCTGAATGATAAGCTGCACATCATTAATGTCCAGCCCTCGTGCAGCCACATTTGTAGCAACCAAAACTAAAAACTTGCCGCTCCTGAACCCAGCAAGAATAACCTACAACATTATTCAGTGCTATTCAAATATATGTTTTCGACAACCTCCTAAACATTACAAATGGGTGAAGAAAATACAAAGTAATTATTCACAGATAAGATCTAAACTGGATTAGGATTGGTAATTACAATCATGGCATAAGGATAATAGCGTTGCAAGGTTATATAAATTGGTACATGGATGTCATGAAAGACAAATGGTACATTAGCAGAACATTTTTCTTGAAAGAATATAATCTAGGCGTGCCAGTAGAATAAATGATTACACATTTATTCCAAGGTATAGTCCACTGAACCAGTAAATAATACTTACTTCACGCTGAGCTTGCGCAACATCACCATGCAAGGCACGGGATCCAGCAATCAAACCAGAGAGGTCTGATGCAGATTCTTTTGTCTCGGTAAAGATAATGGTCCGGCCTCCACTGAAGACAAATATAAAGGGTAAGTAATAAATGATTTAAAAATTTATTCTCAAAAGGACAATTTGGAGGGTGTACACACCGGCTATAGCATCTGATAATGTCTGGAATAACTTGAGCCCTTGCAGCACGGTTACAAGGAAGAGCAAGATGCCTAACAGATGCACTAGCTTTCAATTTCTCGTCTCCAACAAGATCAACTGTTTTCTTTCCAGATTTCAGAAATTTCAAGGAGAGCTGTAACATCACAACATCCATACCGACATATTGTCAGCCAAACAAAATAAAAAAAATCAGAAAGAGTAATGAATTGTAAAGAAATCAATCGCACCTTCTTCACCCAATCTGGTATGGTGGCACTGAAGAGAAGCGTCTGAACTTTTGTAACATCTTCAACTTTGCCTGTTTGTAATAATAAAGGATTACATCAGATTTTGCATCAAATAGATAAACACTGAAGGTGAATTTGTCAACTGTTGAGCACTTCATGTCAAAATCCAGAGAAACTGAATACACCAGCCATTGGACCCACTCGACAATGGCAACAATCATGATTACACGAGATACACACTAGAATTTGTGTGGGCATACCAAGAATAAGCTCGACATCATCAACGAAGCCCATATTAAGCATCTCATCAGCCTCATCAAGGACACGGAATTTCAAAGACTTAAAATTGAGGGTTCCCTTTTCAACAAAATCCTGTGCACGAAAATCATGCAGCAAACATGAGAATAAAAACTAACAGACTATATGGGCCAAGTCAATAGCAGCATCAGCAAAGCAATAGTAATTGCCTTCACACGGCCAGGAGTTCCGACAACAATGTCAACCCCCTTTCTGATTGCCATTTCTTGAGAACGATAATCAGAACCCCCATATACGCAGCATGCAGATAGTCCAAATGTTGCACCATAGAATGCAAAGTCTGTGTGCACCTGAAATTCATATGTAAGGGTCAAAACAAATAGAAAGGATTCTTTTTCTTCAGAATCTGAGAGAGCGGTACAATCTTACCTGCTTGGCTAGCTCTCTAGTAGGCAACAAAACCAAAACACTGGGAGGCCTGCCATAATCAGTCCTTCTGGATGCCTTGTGTGTCCCATTAACTAATGACTCAAGTATCGGTAGAACAAAAGCCAATGTTTTCCCCTATAACATATAACAACCATCTTTAAGTAGCTATACAAAATTCAGAGACAAAAGACAAAAGTATACAATGTCATTCCTCATCGCCATTACCCGGTGCCGAGGAATCTTTTGATAATAATGGAAGCAACCACTCGCTAAAAAGAATTCAGTATCACCAAACTGCGGGGACACTTCCCCTCCCAGTCATACAAACCCACGTTGACACAAAAACAAAAAAATATCGAATTTATGGTTAAGGCCATACTAAGATTGTGCAACCAGCTAAATTTAGTCAAACAATGTTTCTATCCTTGTATCAAATTCGAGAAGATCAATGAATTACACGAGATCCCTAGCGGAACAAGCCTGCTGTAAATTTTAATCGTGCACTAAGCATGCTAAATACTACTTACATTTCCTATCAAATGATCTACGCAGGTCGAAAGGAAACACTCACCTGTCCAGTGCGCGCGCGGCCGACCAGGTCGTGGCCGTCGAGGACGAGATCGAAGGTGGTAGCCTGGATGGGGAACAGCGCCTTGATACCCTTGGACTTGAGCTTCTGCCTCAGCGGCTCCGAGATCCTGAAGTTGGTCAGCGCGTTAGGGTCGGCGTGATCCTCGTCGCCGCTGGCGGTGAGCTCCCCGTCGTCGTCCTCCTCGCCTGCCGCCTCCATCTTCTCCTTCTTCTTGTCCTTCTTCGCCTTCTTCGCAATAGGCACCGGTTCGTCGGAGCTGGTGCTGCTCTTCTCCTCGGAGGAGGAGGATGGGGAAGGCTCCTTGGCCTTCCGCTTCTTCTCCTTCTTCTCCTTCTTCCTCGACGAGGCCTCCGCCTCCACCTCCGCCGCCTCGGCCGCGGCGGCCTTGAGCTTCCGCTTCGACTTCTTGGAGGCCGACTCGTCGACGGCCATCGGCTCGGCGGCGGCGGCGACGGGGAGGGAAGGCATCGTCGGTGAAGGAGGCGGCGGCGGCGGCGGCTGCAGGGGAGACGCAGCCGGGAAGAGGAGGAGAGTAGGAGGGGGTTGCGAGGTATATGTAGCTATGGCGGCGGGAGGAAAACCCTAGCCTGGCGCGTGAGCGGCACGTGATCGTGGGCGTTGTGCTTGCCCACGTGGCGCTAGGTGCGCTAGATATTTCACGGATGGACGGCTGGATGGGCGCTTGCGTGGCGGGGACGTTTGGTCCGCCGTGTAAAGCGTGGGCGTGTCTGAGTTCTGCGAATGGGCCTTCGTCGGAAGCGCGTATGGGCCTTGCTGCTCGAAGCAAGTGAAAAGCCCAGGCCCATCTGGAGTAGGAGAATTCTTTTTTTTTTCATATTTATATTTGACAAATACACAAACCAGTGGCCGGATCCAGAAAAGTTTTAGAGTATGAACAGATATTATTATATGTAGGGATGAAAACGGTTGGAAACGGTCAAAAAAACCTTAACTATTTTTATTTTCATATTTTTTGTGAGATCGAAAACGGGAACAAAAAAGACGAACGGAAATACGAATTCGGTAATACGGGACAACGGGAACGGTCGAGAGCATGTCAATTACGATCGTCGATCAGAAATCGGTAAAAAAAGGAACATCGACACACATAACCTCAAAGAACTAGATTCAATAATTACAACCATTCATTTGATTCATAGTTGATGATGAGAGAGATTCTGTTGAGCAAGTTTGCAACTATGTTAATGATACATGTTTTTTATTCGACAGTTCATTTTGATATTCAGACCCTATTTTGATATTGTACATGCTTTTGATTCCACAGCTCATGCTTATTGAGTTCAACCAGCTTAGCTCATGATTCAACGGTTCAACAGCTCATGCATCATCAATCAATAAACAGAACTGATCCACATTAAACTGGCAAACTTAGACCGGGTTGGCCGGCTGTGACTTGGAGGAGAACACTGGGCTGGGTGGCTGGATGGTGGCCGGCCTGGGTGGGGTGGATTGGTGAGCCGAAATTAGTTAAGATGACTTGATAAACGGGAATTTCTCGTGGGAATTTTCTCGGATAAATACGGGTTCCATGAATACAATCGGGAAAACACCACAACCGTTCTCGTTCCCGTTTCCGTTTTCGTTTTCCCGTTCCTATTTTTTTCCGTTCTCATTTTTCTCGTGGATACGGTATTCGGTCAGGATTTTCATTATTCGGTGTTAGTCGGTATGGGATTTTCCCGTACCCACTTTCATCCCTGATTATTGTTGACGCCAAATTCGTACCGCCGCAAGATGTGTTGACGTCAAACCACACGCCGGCCGGAGATCTGCTTAGCTTGAGTGCGGGTCCTAAAATTGATGAAACACGGGCGTGCCAGTCAGTTTGATCCTGTCACTAACAAGATATGCAAAACAGCAGAGCATAAATCATATCGGCTGATATGCCGATAATCAAAACAACCGATCTGTTAACAACCGATTATGTGATTCCAGCCGATGCCGATGTCCAGATAACTCGTCGGTTGAAACCCCAACGAAACCCTTAGTGGCAGTCAACATGCAGGCTATAGATTACCGTTTTAATCATGACTTAGTAGGTCAAACTGAACTGATGCAGCACTAAGTATGAAAAAAAGCAACATCTAGACAATCAAGCCCTTGACTAATTTTTAGGGTGATAGATGTCTAACCTAATCTAATCTAATATAACGATTTAACCGGTATCGGCAGAAATCCTAAAGCGAGAAACAGTCGATAGAGCTAAATTGAGATACTAGGACTAGATTAATAAAGACATATGATAAGACCAGCTGACCCTCTGGTGAAACATTAGCTTAAACCTATCGGCTTAACAAGACTTAGATTATCGATAACAATCTAGTAGGTCGGACTAACCAATGCAGCACGAGATTGTATATGATAATCTAATACTCGATGAGCCGATAAATCTGTCTAACGTGATGGATATAACAAATCTATCTAAAGCGACATTACGTTTATAGAAACATCGACTTGATCAGAATATCGGACCTAACCGAGAAAGTCCTAACTAAGTCGATGTATCTATGAACGGTAATGAAACTAAAAATAGATATGATATACCTGGGCCGGCGGGACCTTGGACTTACCCCTTCGCCGAAGATCAAAGCTGATGCAACCCCGCGTTGGGTGCCAAGTTCCACCGGATGATGAACAAAGTAGTCAAAAATAAAAAGATGGCGATGCGCCGAGTTATACATATTTGTACCCGCAGGCTGACAAAGATCCTAACAGATTACAATTCAAACTTTCCTAAAGATAAAAGGAAACAAACCGAGTCTTTATTGAACACTGACACACTTTCCTAAAGATAAAATAGAAAGCTAACAAACTCTTTCTAATTAATAGATACAAGCCGCATCCTCCTCGAATTCGGTCTCTTCTGGATAAGATCTTGCCAAACCGAATCTATAAAAATCCGACTGTTGAAGATACTGATAAGGGAAAATCCCCATCGGCTGACCAAAACTCTAAACCGATACTGGCTCTGAGCCGATTTGAACCTTAAGCCGACGAGGACTCCGGGGCTTATCAATTTTTGTCATTAACAATTATATGATATGTTTGCTAAAAAAGGTATGCTTCTAGTTCATCGAAAAACATTCAAATTGCATTGCGCATCTGCCCTGTCGGGCTCACGGGGGCAGTGGATCTGCACCTGACAAACTATACAATTGTTTAAATTCTCTTTGGTTGAATTTGGTGTCCTCCAATTTAAAAGGAAAGAAAAGATTTTATTTCACTTAGCACCGTTTATGTAAAAACAAATGAAGCCAAAAGGAGAAAATATTTGACACAAAAGTGTGGTTAAGGTTGGAAAGAACAGAACAAACTCAACACAAAGAAGATCAAAATGAATCCAAGGGACTTCTAAACTTCTGGTTATAACCACGAACAAAACAAACACTCCCTTCATCCAAAAATATATCAAGCTATAGCTATTGACATGGCAAAAAATGAAGGGACAGTTGCATCCATGCCCCACTTTCAACCTCAACCAATGTTTTACCTCACTTTTGTAGGGTTTGCAATTTTACCCCCACTTTTTGAAAGCGGTTACCCTTACTTTTGACGTCTAGTTTGACGATGTTTGTTGTAGGACAAAAGAACATTTATACCCTTGGTTGTTCTTGCATTTCTACCTCTATTTTTTTATTTTGTGTGATTTTGCCCATATTATATTATAAAACAAGATTATGATAGATAATTCAAATATGAGCATCGCGTGTGATGTTTTTGTACTTTGTTGAAAAAAAGACAAATACTAGCTAAGTACAGAATTTTGACAAAATTTTGATAGAATTTCGACACAACGAGCACAAGTCACATATATAGCAAGCATTAAAAGTATTCATTACAAATAAGCCACGGTATATAGAAGTCATAGATAGCAAACATTACTTAATGTCACATATTCATAACAGCACACATTACATGTCAGAACATATTAGGCACAATACCACATACTACAAGTCCAGATCACATTACAAGACCATATTAACACAAAAATACACAAAAGTGTATAAAAGGGGGCATATAGATACCCAAACCATTCAAACCATTAAGCTAGCCTCCTCCTCTTCCTCCCCTTCCTCTTTCCCTTCCACCTGCATCGCCACTGCCACTTTCCCTTCCACCTACATCGCCACTACCACTTCCCCTTCCCCTTCTCCTTCCCCTTGCACTTGATGGTTAAGAAAGAAATCAACAATAACGAAACAAGCAAAATCTAAAATAAGCAAAATCTAAAGATAAATAAAAGGGAATAGCAATGCATGGCTCACTTGATGTGACTACAACAATTGGATTTCTTTTCTCTTTTCCTGTTCCAATTTTTGAAGATGAGTGCCTCCTCTTTTGACTTGCCATGGGACCTCCTTGGCGAGTGTTGGCCGTGTGGCCTAGCTCATTACATTCGGTGCATTTCTTTCTCTTACTAGTGCCAGCCTCATCACTTGCCTTTATCCTAGCCACTCTTGGCCTCTCAGGTTTCCTTCTCAATCTAGGCTTCTTGATTTTGTAGCCTAGATCAACATGTGTCCACCGGTCCTTTAATGTCATTGGATTGAAAGTCCGTGCATATACCTTCTTGAACTTCTCGACGGAGAAGTAGTTAGCCACAAAATCATCCATATGAACATCCTTTCTAAGCTTCGTAATGAAAGCTAAAGCATGGCTGCAAGGCTTTTTAGTCACTTGCCAAACCTACATGAACATGTTTGTTGTTCCAAATATATCGCATGCCTAATGGTGCCCACAGTTACTTCAGCTGTCCCAGCTCCACATATCAACATCTCGTGGTCCTTGATATTCTTACTTTTAGCATCCAAAGACTTTGTAATAGCTGAAATTATCCTTCCCTCCATGTTACCAGCAATCTTGCAGCTTGCAACAAACTTGCTTATGATCATCTGTCTTATTGCATCATGCATGTCTACAATTCGGTGATCCTTGGTTTTTGAGACCTAATTATTGAAACATTCAGAAAGATTATTATTAATATAATCTACCTTGCACTCTTCAGAAAATTTGCTTCTACTCCAAATGTATGGATGACTATCATCCAACCATGAAAGTGCATTAGAACACTTCTCCTCTATCTTGCCCATGTGGTAGGTGAACTTCTCACCTGTGAAGCTTTTGGTAGCCGCCCACATATTTTGGGCAAATAGAGGGCCATGGAACTTCTTCTTCATGTTCTTTCACAAGTGCCACATACATTCTCTATGTTCTACCCTTGGATAAACACCATCTACAACACTCTGTAGGATCGAGATGTCGACTAGAGGAAGGTGAATAGGAGGTTATTAAAATAAATCAAGCCAAGGCCAACCCATCGGCTCACTGGCCTCCCGGTCAGACCGAGCCCAGCCTGATCAAACCGAACGAGGCACGCCGGTTAGACTGGCTCAATGCCCACGGTCAGATCGACCTCAAACAGACAAAAAGATGAATGAAATTTATTGAACCAAGTGACAATGCAAATGACCTAATGTGACATTTTGATCAATTATTTACCAAAGTCATTATCCCTCTTGATGGTATGACAAAGCTAAAAATAACCTAGCAAAATTTTGATCACCCACCGCCTCGATCGATTAAAATAAAATACTAAATTTACCACTTTTGTCCCATTGCTTTGCACCATCAATTTTAATCCTCAGTGATCATTCATAGCATGTACATCATGTGGTCCTAATTCAAATACATCACTCAAATAGAATAATTAGTCTATAATTAGTGCTTGTCATTAATTACCAAAATTAACAACGAGGGCCTAGATGCTTCACACTCTCTATTCCTTTGCCTGCATCTGTACTAATGACCAAAACTACAACAGGAGTATAGTTCTTGGTTAGTCAAAGTTAAAATTCAAAAGATGAAGCATGGAAGAAACAACTTGAATAATAGAAAAACCTTTTGGAGTACCAATAGCTTTCTTCATGTTCTAAACAAACCAAGTCCAATTTCCCTTTGATTCTGTCTCAATCACCCCATATGCCACATGAAAAAGATAGTTATGAACATCAATTGTAACAGTTGATGCCAATTGGCCTCTAGACCTTCCAGTCAAATGAGTGGAGTCCATAGCGATGTAAGGCCTACATCCTTCCAAAAACCCATCGATACAGGGTTTAAGAACAACAAAGAACCTCCTGAAGCAAACATCACTGTTGCACTCTTCAAGGTCCAACTCAACTACACTACCTGGCACTGATCTCAATAGTTCTTCATGATAAGTAGGCAATAGGTCATAGCTATCATCCTACTTTCCATTTATCATGTCAAGTGCTCTCTCTCTACCTCTGAAGACCCTGAAATATGGGATATCAATCTGGTGCTTCTTATTCAGCTCTTCCTGCAGATCTTTTGCTCCCCTTGAGGGGTTATACCCCAACAAGTCCACCACTCGATCAACTACCTACTTAGTTGAGGCCATTGTTTCAACACACTTGTTGAAAGATCCACACGTGTGCTTTGGTCCACTTGTCTTAACATACAAAAATAGCTCACATTTCAGCTTACTGAACAAAAAGACAAAAATAGAATCACATTTCATCTTAATGAACATAATGATTAAAAAATACAAATATGAAAGTACCTTGCATCCAATGTACTTAGTATGGCTGGTAGATGCAAAAAACGCCACTTGCAACCCTGATATGCTCTTTTGTAAATGGCTCTAAACCTTTTATTGTCTTTCTTGATGGTTTCAAAAGCATGATCATTCAAGATAGCATGATGGGTAACTGCTAACTTGCATTGATCCACATCTGGGAACACCACATCAACATCAATACAAGGATCATGAACATCATATGCAAAGATAGGTACATCGTCGTGATCATCCTCATCAACTATTTCTTGATCAGAATCAAACTCAAGGTCAGAGCAATTAGAGTTAGAAGATTCATCCAAATTAGAATCATAGCTACTATCACTATGTGCCACAAGTGATTCAGTGTCAGAGTATATGCTCTCATCATCAATTCCTACTACGTCCTCATCATTTGAAAACCTTTTTTTGGAATTCTTGGCCCTCTTTTTTGTGGCTCTCATTTCTGGCTCCCTCATCTGTAGCAATCTCACTTATGTATTCTCTAGGCCTTACTAAAGGATGACACTTACATTTTGTGGGTGAAATTTGCAATGAACCATTAAAATCATTGATTTGGGCATCAATGCACACAACCCCTTATCTAGATTGAGTTGAAACTACTCTAGCAGATGCTCATCGGATTTTATCTTAACAAACCATCATCGAAAGAATGCCACAAACTCAACCATCACGACCACACTTGATGGGGAGAGAGGATGCGATCCCTATCCATTCACTTAGGGGTAGAACGGTAAATTGATATTTCATAAACTTTTTCTTAATTTTCATTTGTATTTCTTTAAAAAAACTGGAACCCACCTAACGGGCGTTAAAGGTAAGGGCAAACAACTTGTCTGTGTTTAAAAAGTGAGGGTAAAACAACAATTGAGGTTGATAACGAGGGCATGGATGTAATTGTCCAAAAATAAAAGGGCAGAAAAAACATATCTACCTTCTTAAAATAGGTGAGGCATAGGCCGAACAGTAATAAAGTTAAGGGGAACAGTAGGGGTAGCAGGGTAGTATATGTAGTTTAGTGATAAATGCCATTTAATAGGATGTTATATGTGATGTGGGATAAATTTTTAATATATTTTAAAAGGGATAAAGTACTGTCATCTAATATGTTATATATGTTATATATGATATAAGATAAATTTTTAATTATAAAATGGATGGAGTACTACTCCAGTATCAAGGATTTGATACTTCCCAATACATACCACATGGATCATATTTGAATCGCTATAACTGTATTTGGATTCGACCTTGGGGTTTGGTGGATTTGCAGCTTGAGTCCTTCATTACGTTTTCCTAGGTTCGTTACCCTTAATTTGTGTAGAAGTTGTTTAACTTATAGTGTTGTGTTTTTTCTTCGTTTTAGCCTCGTACATATATGTGTTTAGATTTGTTGTTAGGATTATGTTTTTTTATGAGACGGAGGGTGTACGCTGTAATCTTTACTTTTCCTACTGCTATAGTACGAAACTTTACAGGAGGATTGTTTTGTAAAAAAAAAGAATGAACAAATGATAGGCCGGAGGATGATAAACTAGCCGAATAATTCCAAATCAGAAGGTGCTAATCGATTGATTGTTCCATCCTTTTCCTGTCCTTGTCGAAACTCCAAACTTCACTATGAAACTCTGAAATCTGAGTCGTCTCCTTCCCTGCTTTGCGTCGTCTGCTCTGAACTCTGAACCAAATCCACCCCGCTTCTTCCTCGCGGTCGCCGGCGCTCGAATGGCCCCCAACGCCGCCGTCCTGGGGCGGCCCCACATCGCCGGCGCCCGCTCGCTGGCCGGCCGGCGTCTGCCCCGTCTGGCGGGGAGTCGCGTCTCGCTGGCTCCTCCCCCGGCGGCCTCGCCGCCGCTGAGCTTTTCACGGCGTAGGTGCTCTGCTTACTCCGATCTAAAATATCCCCTTTTTAGCTGTGTAGGTTAGCTGGTAGTCTTAAGAAACTCTTGTTCATCTCTTTGATTCACCTTTGGTGGCATAAAAAAGTAGGCAAAGGATTGATTTTTTTCCTTTTATAAATTCAGTATCCTGTCTTTCCATCAAAAGCTTACTGCTTTGGTTAAAAGTTTAATGTTTTGGGCGCAAAAGATAGCACAATCTTTAGTGGTTCTCGTATTGGTTAATTCAAACAAACAGAGAAGGAATCTTGGGTGGCTGCGAGGGGACGGGTCTGTGCGAGTGCGAGTGGTTCGTTTGAGAAAGATCGCATTGGAGATGACGATGTGTTAGCTTCGCCGCAGGTTCCACTCTAATGCTGTTTTTTTAATGCTCTAGTTAGTTAGCTTTTGTATCAGTTTACTACAATTGGGTATTTACTTGGTGCTTAATTTATAGCTTAGAGTAACTTTTACAGATAGTGGAGGAGAGCAAAGTTGATTTGCTGAAGATTCTGAAGAGTGCCAACACCATTATTCCCCATATAGTGCTGGGGAGCACAATTCTTGCTCTGGTGTACCCACCTTCTTTTACATGGTTCACAACTAGGTCAGTCTTGCTTGTGTGTTTTCAGTTGGTTGCGCTGATTTTTTTGGGGCTGTACTTTCAGTGAAATAAAGTTCTATTCCTTGACTAGTCACATGATGGCCGTTTAGGTAGATTCAGTTATTGAAGTATATGTGTAGTACTTCTGAACTATTTAGTTGATCTTTGGGTGACAAAAAACACCCTTGAAATATAGTATGTTGATCATTCATGTTTGTTGATAAAAGGCCAATGTTGATTTATATGAGAGTGATTTATACAGCAATGTTGATTGCTGTATCATTTCATTTCTGCTACTGATTCCCATGGAAGTTCTATTTATCTCATAAAAACATCCTTCACATATGCACTCACAATGCTACTCTTATTTGATTGTTATTTTGTTCAAATCTGACTTTGTTATTTACATTCTCACTGTGTCAATGACTGGGCAGATATTATGCACCAGCATTGGGATTCTTGATGTTTGCAGTGGGTGTAAACTCAAGTGTTAAGGATTTCATTGAAGCTATACAAAGACCAGATGCTATAGCTGCTGGCTATGTTGGACAATTTATTATCAAGCCCTTCTTAGGATTCCTTTTTGGCACTCTTGCAGTTACAATTTTCAATCTTCCTACTGCTTTAGGTAGAGGAGTTAAATTTGTCCTAGCATTTATTATGCTTACATAAGAAACATTGATGGTTATACGGAGAACCCTGAATTGGGATTTTTTCAGGTGCTGGTATCATGTTGGTTTCATGTGTTAGTGGAGCACAACTATCAAACTATGCAACGTTCCTGACAGATCCACATATGGCCCCCCTCAGCATTGTTATGACATCATTGTCGACAGCTACTGCCGTTTTTGTCACCCCAACTTTGTCTTACTTTCTTATTGGCAAGAAATTACCAGTGGATGTCAAAGGGATGATGTCCAGTATTGTTCAAATAGTGGTTGCTCCAATTGCAGCCGGATTGCTTCTGAATAGGTATTTATATTGCTGTACATATCTGAAAGTATATGAGTCACCTGTTCTACATCTTACAGTTCTCTTAGACACTTACTATATGTTTTTGATCTTGGCAACTTTATTAATATGCATTCACTTAAGATATCTATTAATGTGTTTAACTTCTTGTTTCCTGATGATATGAAGATATCTTCCACGGCTCTGTTCAGCTATTCAGCCATTTCTCCCTCCACTATCGGTATTTGTGACTGCTTTATGTGTTGGTTCACCATTGGCTATAAATATTAAGGCTGTTTTGTCCCCATTTGGACTAGCCACAGTGCTTCTCCTTTTTGCATTCCATACATCATCTTTTATAGCTGGATATCATCTTGCTGGTACTTGGTTTCACGAGTCAGCAGATGTAAAGGCACTACAAAGAACAGTGTCTTTTGAGACAGGTAATATACAGTTTCTTGTTGGATTAAGCTATGCTATTTACAATTTCTTCTGTTGTCTCATTCTCACATATATGTCATACAGGAATGCAAAGTAGCCTTCTTGCTCTTGCTTTAGCAAACAGGTTCTTCCCAGACCCACTAGTGGGAGTGCCCCCGGCCATATCAGTATGTCCACTTTTCCTCACCTGTTGCTTACTTGCTTTGTCCCAGTAGTCAACCATTAGTTCTTAGTCTTGTACTGGCTTATCTTTGTCTGATGCGACCTACGTGATTTCCATCTAGGGAACAGATATGACTTTTTATATATAGTTGTCACAAAATCTCAGAACCGTTTCACGGAAAATGAGGTGTTTAGCAAATGTGTTTTGATGCAATTAATATTTCAGATTTCAATTTTATGGATCTAGAAATCAATTTGAGCTACTATTATCAAACTATATATCTTTTTTGTCACAGTACCATTACTTCAAATCCTGTATCTTACACCTGAAAAATTGCTAAACTGATTTCTACTTCCCTCTGCAGGTTGTGCTGATGTCCCTAATGGGGTTTGCTCTTGTTATGGTATGGTCCAAGAGAACACAAGAGTAGCTCATATTGAACTATTAAAGTCACTCAGCTACAGAGCAGTGTTCAGTATTAACAGTGATGCACGCTCTTCTAAAAGAATTTTCTCTAACTGAATCACCATGAAGAACAGCCAATCACAAAATTAGAGGTGAAGACTGCAGACTTTTAATGGCTACAAACTCTGCCGGTGCCAAGAAACCATGTACACCACAGCTCTGAATCCTTCTCACTTTCTTTTGCTGTGGTACTCTTTTCTTGTTCCTGTTCTGAACTTAACCAAGACCTCAAGTTGTCCAAGTGCAGCTAGGATTATAAACATTTATGTGAAAGGATCTCTGTAACATTATATTTTTTAGTAGAAGGGAAAAAGAGGAGGAAGAAGTGGGAAACAAGTCTTTGGTGGTGGATCTGTTTGAATTCATCCACTGATGATTTTCCAAACATTTTCGAATTTCCTTTTCTCTCCCACTATCACCTAATTAAGTCTTCTACCTCAAGTCTCAACCTAGTTTCTTCTTACTCACTTCGTTTCAATTTACTTATCGTTCTAGTTTTATCCTAACTCAAACATTACTAACTTTGACTATCGGTTTCTAAGAGTTCATACAGTTTTACAATATAAGGTTTATGTTTTTAGATTCACCATGTGTAATATATGGTTCGCGTGTTGTTAAACTATATGAAAAACTAGAAATTAGTGATCAGAGTTAGAAATTTTTTATTTGGGATGAAGCTAAGAGTAAGGTAAATAGTATAGCTAGTTAATTGGCTCTAAAAATTTCTATATCACCTAGAGCTATGGTTCGAGATACATGGTACAATAGTAAGCTAGAGTGAACAGTTTTCTGAATTATTACTTTTTATTTTATTTATTGCATTGCATCTTCTTCATTTGCATAGAGCAAGGCCAACTGCTGCTCAGCTATCGGCGAGCCAATTACTGAAAGCTTTGCACTCTCTCTTCGAATTTTGCTTTCAGCTTAATTTTTTAAGCCACGATGGATAGCTAACGCCAGCTTGGAGCATATCTATTGCATTTGCACCTGCTCTAGGGCTAGGGCTGGTTCGTTTCTTACAGTTGGAGAGAGTTGGAAACGAAAAACTCATTAACACATAAATAATTAATAATTAAATATTAACTATTATAAACTTAAAAATAATTTATTTATATTTTAAACACTTTTTACTTAAAAATATATAAAAATACATCATTTAATCGTTTAAAAACATGTTAAAAAATCGAGAAAGTTAGAGTTGAAGAAAAAAAGGCCTTAAAACAACAAGCGATTTTGATATGGAAAGGGTAATTAATTAATTTTTTAATTAAGTACACCTACGGTATGGATACAGATGTACACGTGTACGGTGTACAGCTGCTCCGTACAAAATCCTCAAAGTCTCACTCGTTGTGTCCTGTGTGAACGCCAAGCTCCTATCCTACCCATGGCGCCTCTCCGGCTCATCGCAGCGGTCGCGCCCGCTCCTCCTCCTCCGCCGCCGCGGCCCCGACGAGCGCCGCCGTCCGCGGCGCGCCTGGCGAGCGGAGGCGTGGCCTTCGCGGCCGCCGCCGCCGCGGCAGCCGTAGCCGCGGCCTCGCCGCCAGCGCTCGCCGCGCTGGCCGAGCCGGCGAATGCGCTCTCGCTGCCCACCTGGACCGTCCACGTCTCCAGCGTCGTCGAGTGGTACCACTACCTACCTACCTACCTACCTCCACCCGAACGAACGAATGCCACATTATCAAATTTCTCCTAAACTTGAGGGGATTATCCCCTGTTCTGTCTGAATTGCAGGGTGACGGCCATGGCGCTGGTTTGGGACTACGGGGAGAGGACGGGGCTCAAGGGTTGGAAAGGCCTTTCTTGGGGAATGGTGAGTGTAAAATTTAGATAAATGATACTAGTTGCTGATGAAATTTGTGTTGGCTAATGTTAATTTCTGTAGAATATAGTAGCTTCATGTACTCCTTTGTATTAATAGTAGTAAGATTCAGAGAGTGGGAGGAGAATGTCTCATATTTATGTTATGTTTTCATCAGAAGAAATCTGTGTTGTTTTCAGTGAATCTAATCTGCAAGAACCCCTTTTTACTAATGTGTGACTTCTATTATCTATACTACTCCTATATAGTAAGGTCTTTGCTGGTGGTAGTTGCAGTTGTTCACAGGTTTTCGACTGATTTTTTAACAGCTTACTTTATGATTGTTGACGACTAAGATTTGCATTTTTTTCTTTGTATAATAGGTTCCACTTCTTGGTGGAGCGATGTGCGCTTGCACGTGGCATTTCTTCTATAATTCGGAGTCTCTTGAAGTAAGAAATATCCCTCGAGTTGAAACACTATTGCTTCCTTCGTTTCCGTTCATCAACATCATCATCATTTGCCTCCCCATGTTTTGTAACTGTTCACACTTGTCAAATATCACTTCATTACTTGGCCTATCCTGACATTTCAATGGGTCTATCGCCTATTTGCCTTTAAATCAATGCACACGAAACACAGATGATTAGACAGTGGAACTGTTCTCTACAGTTCTTTTGTGCAAGTCGTATGCTTGCGATTTTTGCAGTATTATCGAGATACTCTCTTATTGTAAAAACATACAATAGTATAATTCAACTAGTGTTTTTGATAATTCTTCTGCTCACGTTCTTTCTCTTCATGGTTCTTTTTTTTTTTAAAAAAAAAACTATCTGCAGGTGCTTGTAGCTCTCCAAGGTGCTCTAACAGTGATTGGTAACATTACAATGTGCATAGCTGCATTTCGCATCTTCAAAGCATCCCAGGAAAGCTCAAAAAGTTCATAGAGGTACCTGTATACGCATATGTGCACTCTTGTACTAGTAACTGATTGTGGTAAAATATACCATACTTTTGAAAATGGATTACTTAAGAGTTGCACATCTGTCCGTTACCGTGGAAGCTTCTTGAGAATGGCAGTTACACCTGAGTACCTGACGTGAAATTGCAAACGGCAGATGCTGAGAAGGCAGAAGATAAAAGCTGCTGACGGCTTGCGGCTCCTTCAGAATGATGATTTGTGATCAGACTGAAAGAGCTGTTATTTGTATGTATCAATTCTGCAAATGCCAGTTAAAACCACCCAGAAATTTGTGTATTGACTCAGATTTTTTCTAGACAGTGAGTGTATTTACTCAGATAAGAAGAAATTTTACCTCATCTGCCATGCGTCACCTCATCTTCAAATGTTTTGAACAATTGTTGTGCAAGCTTCCTCTGCTCATGATCATTTAACCAAACCTGCTCCAAAAGGTGCCAAAGCACCTGTCCTTCACCTCGAGATGCTCTTGGCATGTGGCTTCATAATGCTAACCCTGAACCAATATTACACACTCCCTGCTATTGCTGGATGAGGTATGTGTTCGTGTGTGTGTTCATGAATCATGATAACCTCTAGCTACTATAGTATATGATTCACATGCTCATTGGCAACACTTGCAGTGGTGATGGTGAACCAGGTTCATGAACCATGGACTGGCCAGCTGGTGTCAATGACCAAATTTGCAGCAGCAATGACCAATGGTGCATTGTCAATGTGCAGGAATGGTCAAGCATCGGAATGAAACCTCCACTCTGCCTAGATATGGATTGCATGAGTGGATGCTAGGGAGCGAGACATGTAGTGCATCGGGACCCTCCGGGACGGCATCAGACGGAGCAGCTCGCTAGCTCCAAGGTAAGCACAACACAAGTGCAGCTGATCATCTTGAGGTGCAGATAATTTGTGCCATTTTGTGTGTCTAGCTGCTTGGTGCTGCTGCTGCTGTGTGTGTGAGCAATGAGTGCAACTTTTGGCCAAAGCTGGGAGGCAGTGGCCCAAAGTGTCTTCTTTGCTCCAAGTTTTCTCTCAAAAGATTCTCCCCTTTCCATGATGGTTTTGTGATGGCGATGAATGGATGCTTGGTGTCCCTGCTCTCTCATGGAAGAATTGGCTTTCAGAGAAGGGCCTCTCATGGAAATTTTGGCCTCTCAAGTTGGCAGAAACAGCGGTGAGTGATCACTTTCAGGCTTCCTCTTCACAGAGAATGGAATTCCTATTAGGCTGATAGGCACACCTGTTGTGCTGAAACAGTGCAGAAATCCAGCAACAATGCTGAAGAAAGATGGCATATATTGTCTCTATTACGGCATATTTTCTGTCTCTAGAGTCTCTATCTCTAGAGAGAGGAGAAGAAAAGGTGTCGAGGTATCATTTTAGTGAAGAAACAAGGAAGCAAAAAGAATGAAATGCTTGAAAGCATTTTGACTTGTTGTGTGCCATGCATCGAGTACCAAGAAAACTCTAAAGCTTCATCATGGGTGCAGACACTCTGCCCAGGAATCAATAATACTATAATAGTAGCAGTTCAGCCATTTCCCCTTCAGATGATGTCGCAGCTAGGAGCCCTAGGATATGATTCTTTTTCATCAACTTTTGATTAAAAAATAGATTACCACAGCAAAAATATCATGGAAATTCAACTGTTCTTTGAAAGTCTGAAACGATTCTCTTTTTTTGTTATCTTCTGCTATCCAATCTCCTGTCAAAAAAAGGTCCAACTTCTCAAGAAATGAATTTCATTAGTATCCAAAACTCAAGAATTCATACTTAAATTCTTCACCCTTCCTTTTGGTGAAATATGGTAGTAAATGATTAATTCTTGGAAGATCTATTGGCCATCCATAGTCCATGCACCATGATGGAGAGGCTGCCTCCTTCACATGCTGTCATGTCAATGTGTGCATGCACCACCAAACAAAAACCTAAAAGCTATCTATCACCGTGGCTAAAGCCATGTTATATATATCATGTTATCTACAATTGCTGGGATCATTCCAAACCCCTTGAGCTCCACAGATGACTGGAATCTAGGAACAAACACTGTATCTATATCCAGCAGCTAGCATGTGTTCTGTCTCGTGGAACAGCAAGAATAAGCTCTATTTGTGTTTGGTTGTATTCAGGCAGCACAAGCAGCATCAGCAGCAGAGAAAGCAGCAGGCTCATGCCCCCATGGCTCTCAGGAGGAAGAGGTAGTAGCATCTATCTCAACTTTGTTTAATTTGATGAGATTTGTAGCCTGAGGACTGATGGATTCGTGAACTTGTTTTATTGCCTCCGTTGAAGCCTTGTTGTAAGGAGTTCGGGTCTAAGCACTCCTGTATACTTTATGGTTGTGTGCATTTGTTTTGGATGTAGAGGCCAGATTCTAATCCATTTTCTAAAACAAAGAAATACGTGTGTTGCCATCGCATACACGCATACACTTTTCTTAAATTCTTTTTAAAGATAATGGAAGATACTATCAACCTATGTATGGCGATACATTATTATAGACTCAATGAAAATGAAAAAAAAGAAGTCTTAATAGCAAACAAACTATAGTTGAAACGTGTGTGGGTGTGTGCATCTAACTTATACTCGAAAAAAATGTTTCGACCAGAACACAATCGATTGCTAAACCTCCATCCCCTGTGGTTGAACTTATAATATACAGGCTAAGGCTGAGGAGGAGAGAGACCATGAGGAGATCTGATGGAATGGAGATGGAGATGGTGAACCTGAAGCTCTACCTGGAGAACAGGTGCATCCTGGAGGAGAACGAGCGGCTGAGGGAAAAGGCCAGCGAGCTCCGCCGGGAGAACCTCGCGCTGCGCGCCGACCTGCGCAAGACGTCGCCGGCAACTGTGACCGTTCTGATGCCGGCGGCCGCCGCCTCCAGCTGCTGAACTGAGCACTCGTCGCCTCCTTGCTAGCTACTGCTTGTCCGGTGTTTTGTGCTGGTTTGCCTAGAAAATGGTAGCTTCTTGGCCTCTTGGTGATCATGGTTGGCTGGCTGGCTGGCTGGATCTAGCTAGCTACCGGTGCTATCAGCTTTGGTTTCTTCATGTCAGGCCAGTTATGATCAGCCAGACAGCCACTAGGTTTTGGAGCTCTTTTGTGTGTTCTTGTGGCATAATGCTTGTACATTGGAAGTTTGTGAGAATTCACTAGATTTTGTTTGGCTAACAGCTACTCCTCGCATAGCCAGAAAAGCTTATACTTTGGAATGGAGGAGTAACTCTTTTGGAAGAAGAGGGAAACGAAACCAAAGCAACTTTGATCAAAATGACAGAAAAGTAAATTCATCTTGTGGCTACAGGCGTACCAACTGACAGTAGAAAACAGGGAAAAAGCAAAACCAAACTCTACCTTGCACCTGCAGCACATACCAGATTTTCGAACTTCAGCAAAAAATTGTACTAGCACAGAAGTTGAAGCCTAGCCACAGCTTTGGTCAGAACTAGAAATCAAACACACAAATAAAATCCCCAAAATGAACTGACGATTCTAATTAAAACAACGGTACAGATTCAGGCAAATTTGACATTACAGAAGTCCACCCGAGTGTCAGTTCACCCAAACTTTTAGCAAAATAACTGTAGCACAAAACTCAGTAATAGATGAATCATCCTATGGTTCGGCTGTCTAAGCGAATTCATGTTTGAATCTGCAGTATAGTTTGAAATTCCCCTTTCAAAAGTTTCCTCTCATCAGAAATCACCCTAAAGCTTCAAACTTTCTCATGGCTGATTTCGCTGGGTTTGTGATGGTTCAGCCTGTGTTTCCGGCTGCAGCAGTTGGATCAACCGAGCGACCGTTTCTTGGTGTGTACCATTTGGCATAACGAACTCACCAGCAACAACAACTTGCAATGACTCATCACCTATTGATCTAAACATAGCTGGATACAGAATAAACAAACAAACCAATGTTAAACCAGTGACTGATTTTTTTAATAGTTCTACAAGGTAAACTAGTGACTGAACAAGCCAAAGAAAAAAAAATTCCAACAATGCAAGTTTAGTCCTTGTGCATGAAATATAAAACATTTGTGGACAATGGCTTCATCGAACTTATTTCAATTACATCAAGGTGCACAAGATACTAGACAGCTATCAGAATTAGAAAGAAAGCTGTGAGCAATCTGCAAAGGAAGATGTTTGGCCCTAGGGTCTTTAGAGAGGATTAGACTTCGACAACATGCAAAGGTTTTTAATCTTAGAGAGGGGGATGCTGGCACTAAGTTTTTTCATCTGAAAATTAAATCAAGAAGACGCAAACTGTTCATACCAAGACTTCAACACGAAGGGTCAGTTGTGTCAACACAGCCTGAACTCCAACTATTTCCAGAAGCTTTTGCATCCAGAGAGTAGCATTTCGAAGCAACTACGCTTTGAAAAAATCAGACTGAGCTCTTTGAACCTATCCTCATTAGAAGGGCCGTTTACAGAGGATGAAGTATGGCAGGCAATAAAAGCATCTCCAACAGAGAAGTCGCCGGGACCGGATGGCTTCAACGACCTATTCTTCAGGCACTGTTGGGAATGGATCAAGGAAGATGTGATGGCAGCTTTGCAAAAATTTTTTGCAGGCAACAGTCAGAACCTAACGATCCTCAATTCAACAACAATCGTCTTGATTCCTAAGAAAGAAATGTAAAATCAAAGTGTGTTTGATTCTTATTGGATGATAAACAATTGGTCGCTGTGGTTTTTGGTTTGTGTGTTTTGATCTTTGGAGATTATTAACAAATTGGTTTTGGGAGATAATTGAATTTTCAGATGATAAACAGTGTTTAGTCGGCTGCCACAGCCGGTCTGACCGGGCTTATACTGCCGGTCTGACCGGAGGTGTTTGGGCGGTCGACCGGGTAGTTGCTCGTCGGGCCGAGCGATCCGGCCGGTTGCCGATTTCGTTTCGGTTTTGGTTACGGTTTGTTTCCTTGCATATACATGGAAGTTTCATGTTCCTATGCACGTGTCTGGTTGTTTATGCTAACAATGAGTCAAGTTTGGATAGCTTGTGCTCGGATATTGTATTTTTTGTTTAATTGTGTGCAGGTATTCTTTACGCCTCAGGAAAATGTTGCCGGTGATCGAGTCGGAGTCAACTTGGAGATAAGGTGACGTCCGAGTGTTAACACCAAAATTTGGTAAGCCTCGAAGTCCTTATTGGCTAACGGTTAGTATCGGCTCGAAGCAAAATCGGCTGAGAGGACCCGTCAGCCGATGGAGGATCCATATCTCCAGCAGTCGAATTCTTGTTAGGTTTGGTTTGAGAAGATCTTATCAAGAAGAAACCGAGTCCAAGGAGGATACGACTTGTGTCTATTAATTAGGAAGAGATTGTTAGTTTCCTAGTTTATCTTTAGGAAAGTTTATTTTGTAATCTGTTAGGATCTTTGTCACCATACAAGTATAAATATGTAACCCGGGGTTCATGTAACTATCTCTCGATCAATACAATTCAGCGCATCGCCACCCTTTTACTCTTCATCTTCGTTCGACATCCGGCGGAGCTTGGCATCCGGCTATGGCGCATCGATTAGGTTCGACCTCTAGCAAAGGAATAAGTCCAACGTTCGTCGAATCGGGCGATCATACGACTATGTTGACGTTGTCCAAGGCTGCATCGACGTTCGATCTCTTGGATTGCTCTGGTTTAGCTAGCATGCTTGCCTGACTATTTATCATATGTCTCTATTAATCTAATCTAGTATTTCAGTTTAGTCCTATCGGCTGTCTCTCGTTTTAGGGTCTCTGTCGTTATCGGCTAAACCGTTTACTAGATTAGATTGGTTTAGGCATCTACCACCCTGAAAATCAGCCAAGGGCTTGATTGTTTAGATATTGCTTTTTTTCATACTTAGTGTTGCATCGGTTTGATCTACTAAGTCGTGATTAGAACCGTAATCTCTAGCCTGCCTGTTGACTGCCACTAAGGGTTTCATCGGGGTTTTAGCCGGTGAGTTATCTGGGTATCGCATCGGCTTGCAAGGAATATACACAAATTGGATATAGCCGATTGCAGCAGAGGTGTTATTGAATATTCGATCATTTGGATTTTATGATATCGGACTTTCAGCCGATATGTGCTTTAATCTTTAAATTAATATCTATTTCATCATATGATTGGTTCATGCAATGTTATATATCATCACATTATTGTCAGCTGATCACCTTTATATATATGTCTGTTAAGTGTACAGCCAATGGATTCAAACCCTAACACTATCGGCTGGCATCGGCATCGGCTGAAATTGCACCATCAGCTTATTAGCTGATTAGTTAGTTTTTGGGTATCGGTCTATCGGCCGATATGATTTTTGTTCTGCTGTTTTGCATAATTTGTCGATGGCGATCAAACCGGCGCACGCCCGCGCTTTATCTATTCTAGGACCCGCTTGGAGCTAAGCGGATCTCCCGGCCGGCGTGTTGATTTTTCTCGTCAACACCGAGATGGGGATCATGCGGGATGCTGAAGGGTAGAGATTAGTGCACATAATTGGGAAGTTTTCATATGGCATACAATGGAGATATTGTTGCGTATGAAAAGCGGAATTTCGGTTTTAGGAAAACCGAGTTTGTTATGGTTGGTTTATGTATAGTTCGTTTCTTGTACGGGAAGAATTCCTAGTGGATTAAGGCTTCTTGTATGAGTAGGATTCATGGCTCTTGGCTGCGGATCTTGGGTATAAATAATGAGGGGAGGCGTGGCCTCTCGGCATCGCTTTTGAGTTCAAGTTTTAGAGTTTCTCAAGTTAGGGTTTCAAGTTTAGATTGAGATTTTGTGAGGAGTGCTTTGCATGCACTTTGTAAACACGAGAGATTCAATAAAGATTAATTTTATAGAGAATTCTTTGTGTTGCTATTTTCTTCTGCCGCGGTGAATCGGCGGTTAGACCGGAGTTCTATCCTGGCGGACCGAACAAGAGGCGGCGGTCGACCGGCGTACGACATCGGGCGATCGGCTACATCAGGCAATCTGACATCTCGCGATCGGCTATAAGGGCGGTCAGGCCGGTGTTGCTCAGGCGGTCAGACCGGCTCTACTAGGCGGTCAGACCGACACTTCACCTTCGGTCGACCGGCTTCGAAAAATAGAGGTAAAGTTTTATTTCCGCTAAAACTTTGTTTTTGGGGTATTCAACCATTCACCCCCTCCGGTTGGCTTTTCTTTGGGCATTCGATCCTACAAGTGGTAACAGAGCTACGTTTTTCTGCTTTGGATTTTCTTCGTTCTAAAGTTTTTTCATTATGTCGGATAAATTTTCAACAAAACCGTATGTTTTTGATGGCACCGATTTTGCGTATTGGTGTAGTAAGATGCAATCTTACATCATGGCTCAAGACTATGATGTGTGGCAAAAGGTTGCTCTTTCCTACACCATACCCGATGCCATTAATACGATGCTTTGAAAACGAGTTTAATAATAATTGCAAAGCTCGAAACATTTTGTTGAATGGAATTTCACGCTCGATTTTGATCGTGTTTCTCATCTTCAAACCGCAAATGAAATTTGGAACACTTTGAAAAACTTTCATCAAGGAACTACAAACATAAAAGAACTTCGTCGAGATCTTTTTAAAAAGGAATATATAAAATTTGAGATGAAACCTCTTTGAAGCTTTGGATGACTATCTGGTAGGTTTAATAAAATCTTGAGCAATCTTAGATCTCGTTGATTCTTCTTATGACACTAATTATCCACAGTCGAGATTTCTCGCCACTTTTTAAATGGTCTTGACATGTCTGTTTGGGAGATGAAAGTAACTTCTATTCAAGAATGTAACATGGCAAATTTGACTTTGGATTCGCTTTATACAAAACTCAAAACTCATGAGATGAATATTCTTTCTCAAAAAACGGATTCTAAGTCAAGTGCTTTGATTTCTCCTTCGACTTCTTCAGATGTTGCATCTTCATCATCTCCAAATGCTCTTGCTTTAATTAACATCATATCCGATGAACAACTCGAGCAATTCGAGGAGGAGGATTTGGCTCTTGCTACTAACAAACTTTTCGAGCTATGAACGAGTTAGGTTCGAAAGAAAGGAGGACCAACGTGTTGCTTTGAGTGCGGCGCCTTGGATCACATCCGCTCCAACTGCCCCAAGCTCGGGAGGAGCAAAAAGGAGGACAAGAGCACCGAAAAGACAAAAGATGACAAGCCCAAGGGTAGGCGCTCCAAGGAGATGATCAAGAAAGTGCTGAATCAAGTCTATGCCGCTTTTGAGCCACTCAGCGACATAGATTCTGACAGTGAGGAGGAGAAGGGCAAGAACATCTCCGGCGTTTGTCTCATGACGCGTGGAGATAAAGATTCTTCGAGATGAAGAAAATGAGGTAAGCTCACTTGAGGATGCAATTCTTGTTTTAAGTGCTAAAAATAAAAAATGTGAGAAAATGTTTAAAAAACAAAAATTTGTGATTGAATCTTTAAATGCTGAAATTGCTAGATTGAAATATCTGATTTCCAATGATGATAATTGCAAAAATTGTGAGGTTTTAATGCTAAAAATTTCAAAGATTAAAGATGTCAATAATTCCCAAGTTTTGGCTGCTAAACCTTGTTTAACTTGTGATGCTAATGAATTAAAACTAAAAGATGCTTTAGCTCGTGTTAAGCACATGGAAGAAATAGTTAAACAAGATTAGGTAGCTTCTTGCTCTAGATGTTGCAAAGGCAAAGATGTTATAATTGATTGTGAAAATTGTGTTAATCTTGGAAAAGAAGTTTCTTACTTGAAAAGTTCCTTGCAAAAATTTTCGAAGGTAAGAAACAACTTAACATGATTTTGGACAAATCTAAAGTGTTAGCGACAATAAAGGAATATGTTTTGATGCTCATGACTATTTCACCAAAAATCCTCCAAATGTTTTAGGAATGGCTGAAAATGGTGAAATCTTGACAAAACCTAAAACCATGAAAACAGTTTTTAAGTCTGCTGGAAATTTGTCGTCCCTTTCTGTTTATCTAAAAGAAACTAAACCAAAATTTTCAAAACCATCTGTTACTAAAGAAAAGTTTTGTTGCTCTTTCTATGATAAAGATGGTCATCTTGTTGGTTTTTGTTTTAGATTAGCACGAAAACAGAAAAGAGAAAGAGAAAATAATTTTGCAAAATCAAAGTGGCAAAAATCTGGTTTTCCCTCGGGAAGTCCGGTCGAGGCCGCAGTTGGTCCACCGGTCGGGCCTGCCTGGCACCGGTCGGACCAGATGCGCTACCTCGGTGAGACCGGCGATGGCGCCGAGTCGGACCGCGTACCCAGCCAGGATCGAGGCCCGGCCCCAAAGGAATTTTTCTGAAAATTTCAAAACTGTTTTCTCTCGTGGTTTTGTGCCTATTGGATCTACTGGTTGTGTGTCTCAGTACTGGATTCCTAAATTTCATTTAACTAACCCCAGTACTGAGGCCTCGACATCTCGTGTTTTGTAGGCTTTCGTGGCGAGGAAGGAGAATGTGTGGATCATGGACTCCGGTTGTTCGCGACACATGACCGGAGATAAAAATTGGTTTTCCTCCCTCAAGATGGCATCCAAGACAGAATCGATAATCTTTGGGGATGCTTCAACACGTGCCGTTCTCGCTCCGATCCGTCAAGGTAAGTGACAAGTTCGAATTGGAAGAGGTAGCTTTGGTAGAGGATTTAAAATATAATTTACTTTCGTTCACAAATTGTTGATGAAAACTTTGAAGTTCATTTCAAGAAAACTGGAAGTAAAATATTTGATTTTTGTGGTGATTCTGTTTTGAACATTTCTCGTTATGGGAGAGTTTTTAAAGCTGATTTTGAAAACCCGTTTCTCCTGTTGTTACTTGTTTAGTTGCTAAATTCAACAAAGATTTGATGTTCGCATCGTAGACTTGGTCATGTTGGATTTGATCATTTGACTCGTTTAAGTGGTTTGGATCTTGTTCGTGGTTTGCCAAAACTCAAAAAGGATCTTGATTTGGTTTGTGCACCATGTCGTCATGGTAAAATGGTTGCTTCTTCACACACACCAATTCTTTCTGTGATAATGGATGCACCGAGACAACTTTTATACATGGACACTGTTGGTCCAGCTAGAGTGCAATCTGTTGGAGGAAAATGGTATGTGTTAGTTATTGTTGACGACTTTTCTCGATATTCTTGGGTTTTCTTCATGGCAACTAATTGGACACTTTCAAAGTCTTTTTCTTCGCTTAAATTGTGAAATTCCCAATTCTTTGAAAACAATCGAAATGATAATGGTGGTGAATTTAAAAATGCTTCTTTTGAACATTTTTGTGTTGAAAAAGGAATTGAACATCAATTTTCTTCTCCTCGTGTTCCTCAACAAAATTGTGTTGTCGAAAGAAAAATCGTTCTTTGGTTGAAATGGCCAGGACAATGCTAGATGAATATCACACACCTAGAAAATTTTGGGCCGAAGCTATTAACACTGCTTGCTATGTTTCTAATCGCATTTTCTTGCGTTCTAAATTTGGCAAAACTCCTTATGAGCTTCGTTTTGGTCGTCGCCCAAAGTCTCTCATTTGCGTGTTTTTGGTTGCAAGTGCTTTGTGTTAAAATCTGGAAATTTGGACAAGTTTGAATCACGTTCAACCGATGGTTTATTTCTTGGTTACCCCACACACTCGTGACTATTGTGTACTTGTTTTAGAAACTAACAAAATTGTCGAGACTTGTGAAGTCAGTTTTGATGAGGCTAGTCCCGGTACTAGACCAGATCTTTCAGGTACATTGCCACATGCTCAGGGGGAGTTTGGTCGAATCTTTGAAGATGAAAGCGACGACGACGACGATGGTCGACTGCCCGGTCGGGCCGGCCAGTGCCGTCTGTCGGCCGGCAGAGCTGCTCGTCGGCCGCCGAGACCCGTCGACCGGTAGGGCCGACCCTTCGGATTCCGTTGATTCAAATCACGAGGATTCTTCGGGGACCACGACCGAGTGCTGAACCGAACGTGAATCAACTTCGAGATCATTGCACCTTTGCACATTGAGCGACGACATCCGCTGGTACAAATAATAGGTAATTTAAATGAGCGGACAACCAGATCTAAGGTAACTGCGCATGATTTAGCGAATTCTGCTTTTGTTGCTTCTTTTGAACCCAAAGATGTTACTCATGCATTAACTGACGAATCGTGGATTAACGCCATACATGAAGAACTTGAAAATTTTGAAAGAAACAAAGTTTGGTCTTTAGTTGAACCTCCTTCTGGACATAATATTATTGGAACCAAGTGGGTTTTCAAAAACAAACAAAATGAGGAAGGTTTGATTGTTCGAAATAAGGCTAGGCTTGTTGCTCAGGGTTTTACTCAGGTGGAGGGTTTGGATTTTGATGAAACTTTTGCTCCTGTTGCTAGGATTGAAGCAATTAGGCTTTTGTTAGCTTTTGCTTCTTCCAAAGGTTTTAAATTGTTTCAAATGGATGTTAAAAGTGCTTTTCTAAATGGTTTTATACGAAAAGAAGTTTATGTTAAACAACCACCGGGTTTTGAAAATTCGATTTTCCCAACCATGTTTTTAAACTTTCAAAAGCTTTATATGGTTTGAAACAAGCACCTACAGCATGGTATGACAGACTTAAGAACTTTTTGCTTGAAAAAGGTTTTCAATTGGGAAAAATTGACAAAATGCTTTTTGTTCTTAAGCATGGTGAAAATCAACTTTTCGTTCAGATATATGTTGATGATATCATCTTTGGTTGTGCAACTCACTCTTTGGTTGTAGAATTTGCTGAGACTATGCGTAGGGAATTTGAGATGAGTATGATGGGTGAGCTGTCGTACTTTTTGGGATTGCAAATCAAGCAAACACCTCGTAAGGTACGTTTTTCCATCAAACAAAGTACACCAAAGATCTTTTGCGCAGGTTCAAGATGGAGAGCTACAAGCCAATATCAACACCCATTGGATCTATTGCTGTTCTTGATCCCGATGAAGATGGTGAAGCTGTGGATCAAAAGGAGTATAGAAGCATGATTGGATCCTTGTTGTATTTAACTGCTTCTAGGCCAGACATACAGTTTGCTGTATGTTTGTGTGCGCGCTTTCAAGCTTCTCCACGTGTTTCTCATCGTCAAGCGGTCAAGCGCATCATGAGGTATTTAAGTCATACACTTGAGTTTAGTATTTGGTATTCTACTTCATCTTCACTTTGCTTAAGTGGTTATTCAGATGCTGATTTTGCGGGTTGTAGAATAGATAAAAAAAGTACTAGTGGAACATGCCATTTTTTTGGAACTTCATTGATTGATCTTCTAGGAAACAATCTAGTGTAGCTCAATCCACTGCTGAATCTGAATATGTTGCTGCTGCAAGTTGTTGTTCACAGATTCTTTGGCTGATTTCTACTTTGAAAGATTATGGACTTGTTTTTAAAAATGTGCCTCTTTATTGTGATAATACAAGTGCCATTAACATTGCTAACAATCCTGTTCAACATTCACGCACTAAACACATTGATATTCACTTTCATTTCTTGCGAGATCATGTTGAGAAGAAAGATGTTGAATTGAAATTTTTGGATACAAAATTGCAACTTGCTGATATTTTTACAAAACCATTGGATTCTTCTCGCTTTGCTTTTCTTCGAGGGGAATTGGGAATCATTCATCCTTTTGGCATGTTTTGAGGGGGAGTTTTTGTGCTCTTTGTTTTATCAAGCTACATGATTAAATTAAATTAAAAAAGAGAGCTTTATCCATATATATTATTGATCATGTGCATGCTAGCAATATTATGAAGGTTTATTTGTCACTAGCATAGCTTATATGTATTCTAGTATTTTTATATGATCTAGATTTTATATTTAAGTGAAATAATGCATGACACTTTAATCATACTTGAATTAAAGAAATATGCAATGTTGATACTAGTACTTGTGTTGGATTTTAAATGCTTATGTATATATTATGTTGCATTAATATTTCTCAAATTACTTTAAAATTACTCAATATGAAAAGAGAATAAAATATTATCTATGAGAGAGAAAAAATAAATACTGAATCCTTGGAAACAGTATTGACGACAAGAACGTATTCGATGTGAGTAAAAATAATGAGTACCGAATCCTTGGAAACAGATCTTGACGACAAGGACGTACTCGGAATAATTGAGAGAAAAAATATGAGCAACAAATATGGCTCAAATCAATATGAAAAAGTTTCTCTTGAATTATATGTGCAAAAAGATAAATTTAAGAAAGAATAAAAATTGCAATAGGTATATATATTTGGGTTTATTTTTCAACCTATGTTCTTGTAAAGATGTTGCATTATAAATCGTTTGAATCCATAAACTTTTATTGTGTTATTGAACTTACTTATAAAATATTTGATTCATGATTATACTCTAGTGCATATTTGCTATATAATTTATGAATTTATCTTCTTTTTATTGCAATACATGACATGACTTGCTTTATGTATGATGCTAAGCTCTTGAACATTTATAAACATAATTCCTATGCTTAATGAATTCATTGTCAAAAGGGAGAGAAAATAATGTTGTTTGCATGGGAGAACAAGAGGACAAACAAAGTGCAAGTTTTTTTCAAGGGATTTTCTTTCTTTTCAAAAGGGAGAGAAATTTTCTTTGATTTTTGAGCACTCAAATGCTTTTTACCATTTTTGTTTTTAATTTTCCAAACACCAAAACAATAATTTTTATTTGTTTGCCAATGTGTTCATCAAGGGGGAGATTGTAAATCAAAGTGTGTTTGATTCTTATTGGATGATGAATAATTGGTCGCTATGTTTTTTAGTTTGTGTGTTTTGATCTTTGAAGATTATTGACAAATTGGTTTTGGGAGATAATTGAATTTTCGGATGATGAACAATGTTTAGTCGGTTGCCACAGCTGGTCTGACCGGGCTTATACTGCCGGTCTGACCGGAGGTGTTTGGGCGGTTAGACCGGGCATTTGCCTGCGGTTAGACTGGCCGAGCCAGTCCTTTTGGTTTCGGTTTGTTTTCTTGCATATACATGGAAGTTTCGTGTTCCTATGCACGTGTCTGGTTGTTTATGCTAACAATGAGTCAAGTTTGGATAGCTTGTGCTCGGATATGATATTCTTTGTTTAATTGTGTACAGGTATTCTTTACGCCTCGGGAAAGTGTTGCCGGTGATCGAGTCGGAGTCAACTTGGAGATAAGGTGACGTCCGAGATGGGGATCATGCGGGATGCTGAAGGGTAAAGATTAGTGCACATAATTGGGAAGTTTTCATATGGCATATAATGGAGATATTGTTGCGTATAAAAAGCGGAATTTCGGTTTTAGGAAAACCGAGTTTGTTATGGTTAGTTTATGTATAGTTCGTTTCTTGTACGGGAAGGTTTCCTAGTAGATTAGGGCTTCTTGTATGAGTAGGATTCGTGGCTCTTGGCTGCGGATCTTGGGTATAAATAGTGAGGGGAGGCGTGGCCTCTCGTCATCGCTTTTGAGTTCAAGTTTTAGAGTTTCTCAAGTTAGGGTTTCAAGTTTAGATTGAGATTTTGTGAGGAGTGCTTTGCATGCACTTTGTAAACACAGAGAGATTCAATAAAGATCAATTTTCTAGATAATTCTTTGTGTTGCTATTTTCTTCGGTGTGGCGGTCTAAATCAACGGTTAGACCGGAGTTCTATCCCGGTCAGATCGGACAAGAGGCGGCGGTTAGACCGGCGTACGACATCGGGCGATCGGCTACATCGGGCAATCGACATCGCGATCGGCTATAAGGGTGGTCAGACCGGTGTTGCTCAGGCGGTCAGACCGGTTCTACTAGGCGGTCAGATCGACACTTCACCTTCGGTCAGACCGGCTTCAGAAAATAGAGGTAAAGTTTTATTTTCGCTAAAACTTTATTTTTGGGTACTCAACCATTCACCCCCCTCTGGTTGGCTTTTCTTTGGGCATTCGATCCTACAAGAAAACCCTGAGCTGCTTAATGATTTTCGGCCAATAAGTCTCATCCGCAGTTTCGCGAAACTTGTCACAAAAATTCTCGCTGGTAGGCTGGCGCCCAAAATGAAAGATTTGGTACCAGCAACTCAAACAACCTTCATCCGGCAGAGAAGCCTACAAGAAAACTTTATTTTCGTGAAAGGCTTGGTTCAGCGGTTACATCCGCAGAAAAAGCCAACAGTGCTATTCAAGTTAGATATTTCAAAAGCGTTTGACACGCTCTCCTGGAGTTTTCTGATCTTAATGTTGCAGTTCAGAGGTTTTGGCCCACGTTGGCGGCAGTGGATAACCGCTCTCTTAAGTACTCAACGCACGAAGATTCTGATCAATGGAGAACTGTCACCAACGATCAAGCCAGCACAAGGGTTAAGGCAAGGGGATCCGTTGTCGTCGATGCTTTTCGTGCTCGCAATGGATGCTTTGCAAGGAATTTTCTCTCAAGCAAGAATCGCAGGTCTCTTGCCACCACTGGAGAAGAAAAGAAACATCCCAGCAGTCTCAATTTACGCGGATGATGTGGTACTTTTTTCAGGGCAGAGGAAGGGGAGACCAAGGCAGGTAGAGAGATCATCCGGCTATTTGGAGAAATCTCTGGACTCAAGATTAATCTTTGCAAAAGTGCAGCCATGCCGATACGATGTTCCCCGTAGCAAACTCACAGAGTGGAGGAACTATTATCCTGTCGAATAGAAGAGTTCCCCATCACTTATCTAGGACTGCCACTCTCTATTAGAAAACAGACAAAAGCAGAGGTGCAGCCGATGCTCGACAAAATCTCCAAAAAGATAGGTGGATGGAAACCAAAATTGCTAACAATCGATGGAAGACTGAGTATGATAAAATCGACAATTATGGCCTTACCAGTGCATTACATGAGTGTTCTCCAATTGCCAAAGTGGGCGATTAAGCTGATCGACAGAAAGTGTCGAGGATTCTTATGGAAGGGACAAGAAGAGATTAGCGGTGGCCATTGCCTCATTGCTTGGAACAGAGTCTGCTCACCAGTAGAAAAAGGAGGATTGGGAATCAAAAATTTACATCTCTTTGGAAAGTGCACTCAGAGCTAAATGGCCGGCAACTAGTCTTCAGCATCAGGGCAGACCGTGGACCCAGGTCGATTACTCTTTTGGAAAGGATGCATGAGCAATTCAAAGTGCAGGGGCATCTTACATATTGGGGAACAACACAAATACTCAATTTTGGACAGATGATTGGACTGGCAAGGGGAACCCAAAACAAAGATGGCCAATTCTGTTTACACATGCAAAGCGAAGAAAACTTTCGGTCAAAGAAGCACTTCAATCTCACAAATGGGCGCGAAGTTACAGGGCAACTTGTCAAATGAAGCGCTAGCTCAGTATTTTGAGCTTTGGGAAGAAGTGAGCACAGTCAGTTTATCAGAAGAAGACGACAAATTCGTCTGGAAACTAAATGCAAATGGTGTATTCACGGTGGGATCAGCATATGACTTATTCTTCATGGCAACAGAGGACAATGCCTTCGGTAAGATGATTTGGAAATCACAGGCCCCTTCAAGAATCAAATTCTTCTCCTGGCTTGTTGTGCAAAACAAATGCCTCACGACAGAAAATTTGGCGAAGAGAAATTGGCCGCATCCAGACATCTGCCCAATGTGTCAGCGAGAAGAGGAAACAGTCCATCACCTGTTTGTCGACTGTGCTTTCGTGGATGCAATCTGGGATAAGCTGAGAATTTGGAGCAGAGCCCCTTTCCCTACACCGGTAGACCACGGAGAAAGCCTGAGAGAATGCTGGCTGCGGCACAAGGAAATTTGTCGCAAATCCTACAGGAACAATTTTGATTGCTTGGTCCAGCTCACTTGTTGGCTGCTGTGGAAGGAAAGAAACGAAAGGGTCTTCAGGAACAAGGCGAGATCAGTGCAAGAACCAGCAGAACAAATCAATGAGGAGATCACAGTCTGGACAGAAGCAAAATTTTTTGACATAGCGCTTAGCAGAAGTTAGGCTGCAGGGGGTTCAAAGAGCTTGAGTCAGCTAAAGTCTCAGCTTTGTAGATGAACCCTGAATAAAGGCTAGAGCTGGTTTCTCTTTTCCAGCGCGGCACTATTAGTGTCCTCTTGTAAGCCATGTAATTCCCAATTTCCTAATCTTAATAAAAATCGGTCGGCCGTTCCCAGGCCTTCCAACCAAAAACAGTTGCACAATTGCACTAAGAACACTCTCGATCTCTATATTACTAAGATGCACACAGCCAATCACACACATGCCCCCCAAACTAAAGAGAGGTAACTATTAAAGGAAAAATTATGGCAAATCAATCATAAGACTAGACCGCTATCCAAACTAAGCAGGACTCAAGATCCTTGAAAAATAGAAGGAGACAAGCACATTTTGACAACAAGCTGCAAATCAATGGTTGATTCTTGCACCTAGTTAATGAATAGAGAGTTAAAATAAATCGACAGACCAACAAAGCAGGAACAATGTGAAAATACAAAGCAAGAGTATGCATCTAGTGTTTGAATCCAGTAGCTACAAAAGAAGTATACCATCAATGCATCAAGTATGACCACCATGTTTTGTGATATAAAGTGCAGTAATCTAGCTATTCATGCAAGCTACTTACATACTTAAAAAAATGCAAGCATACATATGCCTATTTAACAATCTTGCATTGGGCATTTTGGGATCCAACATATATGACATCTGCATCATGTTTCCATTGCAAGCTACCATATATTTTAATCACCATTTGAAGAAAATGAACAAATGGATGTTATTAAACAAGGCAAGGGAGCTTACCTTCTTTAATCTGGTTTTGCCTATCCGTTTCTTGTATCTTGATTTTCAACTCATTGTTTTGAGATAAAAGCTCACTAAATTCCCTCTGCAAAACAATACTACATCAGTAATTAAGATGATCAAAACTCCAAATCAGGATGACCACAATCTTAAAAGAACAAACCTGCGCTGTAGCCAATTTTTCAGATAACTTATTAACCTCTATCTTCAACACCAGCATCTTACTTTCAAGCGCAAGCCTATGATTCACCTTGCGTTCCTTGGACCTCGCAGCAGATCTCCTATTGCCTAGAACCCTGAAAAATTTATTCAACAATATGCACAATTTCAGTAACTTATTAGAACACAACACATGAATTCCCCACATGAATTAACTCTTTAGACTCGAAAGAAGTTTGCACCTCTTGACCTTCTTTGGATCAGTCAACACAAGCTCCGAGAGGTAATCACTCTCCATGATTGTCTTCTTTTCAGCCTCACTGAACTCCCCATTGACGAGGTTTGAAGCGATGAGAGCAGTAGTGTGACCTCCAATGTGCCCATTTCCACCGTGCGATGAGCTGCCGGCTCCAGGATCGAGGTTCCTCGTCATGAAGCTACTGCCCACTGACGAGCTGCGGCAATGGCTGGGCATGATGCCGCCACACATGCTGTTAGCTTCGTTCTCAGTGCTTTCAATAGGGCGATGCTCATGTGAGCTGTGATATTGACTGCCTAGTTGGTGAATCTGCTCTCGGTTGACATTGCTGGAGGAGCCGAGCATGTTTGAGCCCTGGTAAGAAGTTTAGAATAATTAGCTCATAAAGACCGTCATTGTATAATGATTCATCAACAAATGCAGCTTTCAAACTTGAATATAACTGCAAGCCAATAACTATAGGGTGCATTTAGTTGTTGGGGGGGGGAGTTTTTAGGAGCGACCGAGAGTTTAGAGGGATGGGCCTACTAACTATTTTGTTTAGTTGGAAGACATGAGAGTTTTGGTGGGACGGGGATGGGGAATTGAGGGAGGAACTTTCTCCTTTTCAATACCTGGGTAGGGGGTGGTAATTGGGGGGAATTCTTCCTTTACGTTGCCTAAACAAATCTGAACCATCCGTTTTTATTCAAGATCTAGTCTCCAAATAACTCCTTGTTAATTCCCACCACCTCTACCAAACAAGAGATTCGGACTAAAAATCAAATTCCCATGTTAATTTCACCATCAATTCCCTCGTCTAAACTCTCAATCCTCTTTCCTCAAGTTGCCAAACAAATCGATGGGAGTAGAAATAATGGCACTAGAGAAAATTTTGTTCTTGTAAAGTAAAGAACCATAAACAAGCTCACTACCATCAATAATATCATATCTATTGGTGGGGCAACAGTGATAGCGATAATAAATAAAAAGTTATAGGAAATAAGATTGGTATCATTAAAATATTGTACCATGTTTGAGCCGATGAGGTTTTCGAGGGTGGTGACATTTGTGCCCCTTGATTGATGCTCCTCGGTCACGGGCTCTAGCTTAACCGGTGCTAAAGGTAGCATTTGCAGGTTTGGCTGTGAAAACCCTACATTGAGGTCACTCTGCGAATGCCTATGCCCTGCCCAAAGCGGTGGGTGGCCAGGCAGCTCTTGATCGAATCCTACCAAAGATGAGGTGAGCGGCATTACCGTTGACCCACCCAAATGGGTGTATGCGGGTAGAGTGATGGAGTCCATAGAGAAAAAAGGGAAATCGGAGAGTGAGCACATGTGATGGGACCCGTCGCCGACGCCTCTTGCCGTGGGAGTCAGTGCCGGGGGCATGTGATAGTGGAAGAAGCCCGAGTCCCTCGAAGAGTTGAAACAAAAAGGCATAGAGTGGAACGGGGGCAAGAGGATCGAGGAAGGGAGGGGACGACGATATGAGGGCAGATCTACGATGGAGGAGATGCATGGAGACACCATGGGAGGCTGGCGCTCGCTGCTACTTCCGCCTAACAATGAGAGGCGGCGTGCAGGATCATCCTCCATGTTAGGGGTGCAAGGACTAGGAAAGAAGGAGGAAGCGGCGGCGACGGCGGCAACGGCGGCTAGGGTTTGAAGAAGGCCTATAACTAGTGCAAGGAGGCGGATGGCAGTGGTGATGAGTTGTTGCCCGTTAGGTGGGAATGCGAGCAAAGGAGAATTTGGGTATGAATGCGAGCAAAGGAGAATTTGGGTATAAATGCGAGCAAAGGAGAATTTGGGTAGGAACACGAGCAAAGGAGGTTTTGGGTGAGAATGCCAGCAAAGAAGCATTGAACAAAAAGAGGAAACATTTATTTGTACGGGATGTTGATCTTTTTTAGTTATTGTCACTAGCATATGAGCCACATTCTTCTCTTGACTCACAACAAAGATACCAATGGGCCTTAGTTTTCCATCAGGGAATTCTTCTATTAAAGGACGAGGATGGTTGTAATTTGTTTCCTAGGGGAACCAAATGGGGGAAACAATTCCCCATCGGTTTTGGCAAGGGTAGGGGTGAACCTTCATCCCCGTGTCCGGTCCCCTTTCCCCTTGGAGACTCGATTAATTGGTATAGGGGCCCAAGTCCAATGCAAATTATGCACGCATGAAGGTCCAACCGGCCCATGATTAGTGGATGAATGACAATGTTGTATGCTTTGTCATGTGAATTGGTGGATATATGCTAATATATCTATAACTATCTATAAAGCAAGTAGTATTTGTACCTAAAATTTTGTTTTGCCTGACTATTTTGCAAAAAACCCTTGAGTTTTTTCGAAATTAACCCACAGTCAAAGTCACTGACGAGTGGGGCCCTGCTGATGGCGACGGCAATCGGGGGATCCTCGATATGTACCACGTGGATGCGTGTGGATCTTTTGAGGATAACAGATGAAGGTCCGGCCCATGTCCGAATAAATAAATGGGCCGTGATAGTACAGCCACCCAGTGGCCACTGCCTGCCCCGTCCGTCCATCTCCGGTCGCCTCCAGCCATGTGGGCCCTACGTTGACGACGACACAAACCATGCGACACGTTTTGCCTCCTCATTGGCCGCCATCACACAACTGGGCACCGAGGCACAAAGCTTCTTCCCATGCACTGCCCATTCAACATATTTCTTTCAGATATTTCCAGATGTTTAACTGTTTGTTATTTTGAGATATAACATAGACACATAAAAACATGTTATTGACATAGGAATGATAAATAGATAAACGTTAAATTTAAAATTAAAATAGTTAAATGCTTCGATTTCTCCCGAGCTATAATACCACCCTGTAGCTTATATATATACTCTCTCCATATACGAAATAAATGTCGTTTAGAATAATAACACGGTCTCCAAAACATAACTTTCACTTATAACCCGCAGTCCACATGGCTATTTTACAGAAAACCTCTTGAGTGTTTATAAAATTAACCTGCAATCTACCTGGCTATTTTATAGAAAACCCCTCGAGTATTTATAAAAGCGTCGCGCCTGCGTCCCTCCCTTCCGTCCCCATCCGCCCCGCGCCCCAACTTCTTCCGTTGCAACACATAAAAAAGTGTGGATGATATGTCTTTGCATCACATATATGATTTGATATATATATATATATATCTATAACTATCTATAAAGTGAGTAGTGTTTCCACCTAAATTTTGTTTTGCCTGGCTATTTTGTAGAAAACCCCTTGAGTTTTTTCAAAATTAACCCGTAATCCACCTGACTATTTTAAAAAAACCAAGTTATACATACAATAGAGCTTATCTTAACTACTTAAAAAATCTATAACTTTTCGATCATCAAATCGTTTTTTCGTCCAAATCTATAAAATTTCCGATCCATATAACCTCTCGCTCCATTATTGTCTCACTTTCTTCACCTCTAGCAAGCGAGCCCGACTCACGCGCCTCCTGCGTCACCGTGCATTGCCCTGAGCGGCGGCCGAGCATACGCTGCACGCGTGAGCTAGCGCCGCCGTCGATATACATGTAACTTATCCTATTCATCAATATACTTTTCTAACTAATAATATCTGAGTCGTAAATATTTTAAACTTTTACCAAATTTCTAATTGGTTTAAAGTATCAGTAAGTCAATATCTATTTTCATTATATTTTTGACTTAATTTGGTAAAATTAAATTAACTTAGACTAAATGTCTATCCGATACTATTTCTTAATCAAGGTCCAGTGGTACATAAAGTCGAAGATACCCTTGCTTTTATAAATATATAACTATCTATAAAGCAATTAGTGTTTCTATCTGGTTATTTTGCAGAAAACACTTTGAGTATTTATAAAATTAATCTGTAATCCCAATGCCACAAAGAAAGGGAGGGCTTGGATAAAAAAAATACCTCCTACGTACCTCTCTTCTGTCCCCATCCGCGCCGCACCCCGCGTTGCGCCTGCGCCTCTCCTCCCGTCGTCGCTCGGAGCTCCCGCGTCGCCGCCTGTACATTCGCCCTCCGTCTGTTTTCTCCCTGCGTCGTCGTTCCGTTGCAACGCTTGCGGGCATTTCTTAGTATTGTTTAAAGCGGGGACGGGGGGCTTCGTGGGGATTAATTCCCCGCTGGAAAATGTTCCCACCGTTGCAGCTGACAGGGATGGCGATGGGGATGTACGGTGGAATTCTCCGTTGACATCTTTGCTTTTCTTTTTTTTCCCCTCGAATACTTAAAACCAACAGGATGTCTTTCGTCTGCTCTTCTCTTCCAAGTGGTTGCCAAAAGAAATTTATAAATGCTTACACGCAAGCAGGGGCGATCCCAACAAAGGGTGGGCTTGAGCACCCCCTCAAGTTGGCCAAACCCTTTCATATATTTTTCAGTTTAGAGAGAAAAAAACTTGCTACATAGAAGAAAACTGATAGATAATTGAAAGATGTTAGTTTTTCCTCCTTTTTTTACAAATAGATACTCACATATATTTACACACGTATTATATTTAGTCTTATTATGTTATGTTTGCTACCTTCAATTCTATTAGAACCCTCCAAAAATTTGTCCTGCGTTTCGCTGCAGGTAGAGGATGAGGCTGCTGTTAGAGCTCAATTTTTTTTCCAGATTTCGTACTTAATTAGTTACTTAAATTTATCTGCATAATGGGAATTCTCTTATGTCCTAAAAATGCTGTGCAAAGGTTTCCAATAGCAAATAAATAAATAAATAAACGGTATGTATATGGATGAAAGGAGACAAAATTAGACATCACACAGCGGCATGCTATTTCTCATTTCATAATCCAATAAGTAAATTACACCATACACAGTATCTGTTAGATCAATTGCTTGCTCACTTGATACAAATACCTTAACTTTTCCTTTCACTTCGATCCAACTACAACCAGGAGACTTCTTGACACCTTGCTCAGCCATGGCTCTCCTCACCCTCTCAGCCTCGTTCCATCGCCCACTCGCACAGAGCAAGTTGGAGAGCATGACATAGCCCGTGTCTCTCGCAGGCGCCCTCGCCACCACATCATCTCCTACCTTCCTTCCAACCCAGAAATCGAGGTTCTCTGATGAACAGAAGCTAAGCAAAGCCTCAGATAGGTTGCTGCCAGGAGACTTGACAATTTCTGGGTATTGTTCCATCATCTCAATGGCATTTGCAATGTTACCTGATCTTGCATACATGTCAAGGACACAAGATAGATGCTCTGGTTTTGGTTGAACTCCATGGACAGACACCATTGACTCAAAGTAGTCTCTCCCTTGCTCCAGAAGACCAGCATGGCTGCAAGCAGTGAGCAAGCCGGTGAATGTAACCCCATCTGGGGAAACGTTGTGGGATGTCATGCTTTCATACACCGCCAATGCTTCCTTTGACAACCCGTTTATAGCAAATCCGAACAGAATGGTGTTCCATGAAACCAAGTCCTTCTGATGGATGGCATCAAATACATTGTTTGCACCCTCTACGTCTCCACACTTGGCATACATGTCCATCAAGCTGTTGGCCACATACAAGTAGGATGCAAATCCAACTTGGAATGCACAACTGTGAACCATCCTTCCACTGGCCAGACATGGTGCAGACGCGCAAGCATGAAGCAGCGCCCCAAATGTGAAGTCATCAGGTTGGATATACTCCTGCGTCAACATCTTCACAAAGTGCACAAGGGCCTCACTTGTCGAACCGTTCCTCGCAAAACCTCCGATAATTGCAGTCCATGAGATGACATTGGTCTCGGGTGCACTTTCAAAGAGTGAAGCAGCTTGCTCAATGTAGCCAAACCTTGCGTGCGCATCAATCAGTGAATTCCACGAAGCAGTGGTTCGAGTCTTCATGGACTCGAAGATCTGCACAGCACAATCTAGCAAGCTGAACTTAGTGTAGAAGGAAATGAGTGAGTTATTGACCTCGGGGATGCCATTCCAGCCACTTTGCACTACAATCTTGTGGATTGCAAAGCCAGTAAACGGGTTGGGCAGCTCCACACAAGCGTCAACAAGAATGCAGAGTGTCACATCATCGCAAGTCAGTCCTGACATCCGCATCTGGTTGAACAGAGCAAGACATTGTTTGGAATTGCCACTACGAGAATGCCCCATGAGCAACGTATTCCAGGCGACATTGCTTTTACTGGGCATTTCGTCGAACAACTCGTGGGCAGCATCCATGTGGCCTGAGACCACAAAAGCATGTAGTAGCGAGCACCAGGACAGCGCATTGCACTCCGGCATCTCCCGGAAGGCGCGAGCGGCGTCGGCGGGGCGGGCGCACTTGGCGTACATGGAGAGGAGCGCGTTGCCGACGGGGAGCGGCGCGCGCAGGCCGAGGCGGAGGAGGCGGCCGTGGAGCTGCGCGCCGGCAGCCGGCGACCGGAGTGCCGCGGCCGCGGCGAGCGCGGCGGTGAGCGAGAACGCGTCCGGCGCGCGCATGCGGGCGAAGAGCTCCAGCGCGGCCCGCGGCTGCGCGGCGCGGGCATATGCGGTGAGCATGGAGTTCCACGCGACGGCGTCGCGGCGGGGCATTGCGTCGAACACGGCCCGCGCCGCGGCGGCGTCGCCGGTCCGGCCGAGGGAGGCGATCCTGGAGGTGGCCGCGGCGAGGCCCCCATCCCCTGCTGCCCTTGCCGCGGCGGCGGCGGCGGCGGCGCTCATCCAAGTGAGCGCGAGTGTGAGACCCACCGGTGCGCTGATGGCTAAGGCGATACAAGTGTGTGCCGCTGGGTGCAGGTCCGTGGATTTGCCCCCCAAATTTCCATCAATTGTGGACTTCGCCGGCGGCGAGGACTCCACTCCGGCGAGCCGCCCATGCGATTGCTTGGCTCCCGGCCAGGCGTCCAGGGTATCGCCGTTTGACAAACAAGTCGTACTTTGGTGTAAGACATAAACCATTGAAGCTTACTCCAAACATTAGCATATCCTAATACTCACTGTGTCTGGATTTATAATACATCACATTCCATACTAAATTTGTTTGTTTTGAGATAAGAGAATAGACTGCATAATACTCTCTCCACTCATAAATATTTTGTGGTTTGGAATAAGATTCAATTAAAATTTTTTAAATTCTGACCAACAACTTTGATTTTATTTTTCGAACACTCAAAAAGATTACACGTCAATATATAAGAAGAAAAGAGTTTTATAAATACAACGCAATTGGCCAGATCGGCTTATGCCAAAGTAAGAGAGGAAGGTGAAACAAAAACTGAAACCCAAAAATTGCTACGACGGTAAAACACAAACTCCCAAGAAAACCTCAAAAAGACAATGTCAGCCAAAGACGGTAAAACACAAACTCCCAAGAAAACCTCAAAAAGACAATGTCGACCACAGTTGACCTTTTGAAATGATGGACTCGAGGACCGCTAAGGCCGAAGAGAGTACCGAGTCAAAAACCCTGACGTTTCGCTTCTTTCACAGCTGCCAAGAGACCAAAAGAACCAAGGAGTAGAAGCCGACGCGGGCTCAGGAAGACATTAGAACAAGTTTCTAAAATTTACTAAGCTTATGATATCATGCTTACATTTTTTTCTGTTTATAAACTAAGCAGTTGAGAATATTTGTTTTTTTTCTGTTTATAAACTAAACTAAGCACAAGTTTGACCAAATGTTGTGCTAAATCTCAAATATTTATGACCGGAAAATAGATAATTTCTGTTCAATGATTTAACATGCCACAAGCAATCAAAGCATAGTAATAATACATAAATCATTGAAGCATTCCACCACAACAGCAAGCAACAAATCGACCCCAAGGGAACATGATATAAATAAAATATATAATTTGCACTAATGTAACATGGAAATTGACTTTCGTATACACAGCAATGCGTGTGTTTCTCACTACTTGTACAATTGTACAAGATACATGTTTGACGCAACTCGTGTACACACAAACAAGAGGGTGACAACGGTCACAGTATTTCCATCAATCGTGTTGCATTGCTACATAATGAGATTGTCGTACGGGACGCCATCTCAGGCCGATGTTAGGCCTTCAGGAAGAGAGAGGCCTTCCTCTCCATCTCCAGATAGAAACTTACGGCATGCGTGGAAGACCGCGGAGTGGAACCCCGAAGGATTATCTATGAACACAAAATGTCCTCCCTGCATAACCATTGAGTTCACAAATGTCAGCAACGTTGTCGTAGCTAAGCTCTGTTATATTATATATATTGTCAGTGAAAAAAAATACACTCGCCTGTGGAACTCTGATGATCTCACAGGGGACTTTCATTTCTTTCCGTGCTTGCTGTGCACCTTGGTAATTCATCCAATCTTGTTGGCCATATATGAAAGTAGTTGGCACTTTCCAATCTGATGCACTGTTACAAGTTATAGGGTGGTGAGACAGAGAAGCGTGGTTAACTAAAACAAGAGCATCGAGAAAAATCACATAAGGAAAAAATAAGTCAGCTAACTATCATATATCCTGGCACAAAAAAAAAGCTAACTACAGAACAGATGCAAAAATTTGATGTTGCTTTTTTTTAAGCCATGCTTGTATATTCAAGGTAATAAAGTATCAACAGAGGAGGTCACTACATGGAGAAAGTAATGAACTGTAGAATTGTAGATAACCCTTCAAGGAAGGAGGACCAAAATCTCAGAATAAAATCAAAAGAAATGTTATCTGAACTATTGTGTCAACTAGTATCAAGGAGGTCATCACACAATTAGTGAACACAACTAACTATTGTGCACGCTCTCAAGATCACCAGGGTGCTAACTCCTACATTTAGTTAATAAGAAGAAAACTGACCTTTGCAGAAGTGGTTTCCTTGCAAATGCCCCAAAGGAAAATATATGTTTCAAGCACAACTCTCCACTAGCTTTGGCAGCCAAAGTATGGTAAATGTAATCTTCAAAACACAGCAACAGTAAGTTTCTGTTGCAAGAGTAATTTAACACAATAAATCTACTAGATTGGCATAACAAAATTTTACCTGTCAGTAATGTGGATTCCTGTTCTGTTAGTAATTCACCAGTTGAATGTGAGCCAAATCTGGCAGTGGTATATCTCTGAACCAAGCCTGGTCCCCAAGGACCCAATCCTCTGTTGTAGCAAAGAAAATAGAGTATATATCAGGAGAAAATTACAGAGTAACTTGGAAATATGAGTAATGAAGTGCAAGAAGTTCTAGCACTACCTCACTATTCTTTGAGGAGTAAAATTGGACTCCCATAGATGATTCACTAGCATGCCTTTCCATGTAGCTCGGAACTTGGTTAACCACTCAGAGCTATGCTCTGTTTCTGATGAAAAGCCAGCAGGGCCAACCAAGATCAAGTGTTGGACGTGCTCAGGATGCTGAAACAGGATTTTATTTTTAGTATAATCATGAGCGCCAATGAAGACGCTAATTCCGTAAGTTTTTATGAACATACCTGTAAAGCGTACTTTGCCGCAACATATCCTCCAAAAGAGTGACCAAGCAATATAAAATTACTGAGATTCTTTGCTTTGCGCCATTCCTCAAAGGAATCTATGAACCACGCCTCAGTTTCTGCTCACAAAATGAACCAAAAGAAAGGAAAAAGGGAACACGTTACTTCATCGTTTAATATAAGCATGTGCCAAACAAAATTACTGAACATGTATGTGATTTTGTTTTAGTACCAATTGTTTACAAAGCCAATTACAGTTTTACAGAAAACGGTGCCCTGATATTTTTCACCATAAACTAGGGCCCAGGCCATGCTCACCAAATGGAAATGAAAGCAAATGGCCACAAAGGATTATCAGAAACATAAGGGTGTTCTGACAAAACTGTTCAAAGATGCGCAACAAATGGATTATCTGCATCTAACCTTCAGTACTTTTACAAGTGAAGTCAGGTCTGCTTGATCCACCCCAACTGCAAAGGAAGTAAAAAGTTCAATTTTATGCAACATCACACAATGTGAAATAACTAAAAACAGCAGTATAAAGCATGATTAAACATGAGTACAACATTTTTTGCGACAATATACATCAGACAAACACTTCTAGGTATCATCACACTAATTTTACTAACTTGTAGATGAGGAAGGGTTTTTCCTGTGAGTGCAGTATTGCATTTTGCTCTCACAAAATAGATGAAACGAAGATGAGAAAAAGGTAAAGAGAGGCAACCGATTCCCCTATAACAATACCACATCTTGCGATAAAATGTTTCAGATATTAAAAAATAAAACTGAACCCTTAGATCAATACGTGCACCTCTTTTCCTTTCTCTAATAAACTACTAGATTGGTGGGCCAGTACCAATACTCATAGTGGATGGCAATCAAAATTAGATCTGTGACTTGGCAGCATGTTGGTGTAGGTACATAAATACTTTGTGCACAAAAAATTTATATATCCTTTTAGTTCAACAAGGGTCATAGGACTATTTTCATAATTGAGAAACAATGAGCAAATTAACCGAGAGACTGAGTGACCATATAGAGGAATACAAGACAAAGAGTCCCTTTTTTCCCCTCGAAACTTACCCAAGCTGATCAATGGCAATCACCCTGAAACGGCTTGCAAGGGCATCAAAGTTTCGAAAGAAGAAACCCTGTGAAGCACCATACCCATGGACCATGACAAGGGTGGGAGCATTTTCCTCGCTATCAAATGTTACAGTATTGATGAATCTTGGCTCATCACTTGATGATCTAAACCATCTAACTTTTGATCCGGGCGGAGCGGAGCCAATGTTAACTTGTTCTTGGACATAGCCAGTTCTGTAAAGTGATATAAAAAGTGCATCACAAATTAGAAAATTGCAAAGAGCCTCAGTTATATGTAGAGCAAAATGAAGAAAGATCTGAAGTATATTTGTTAACAATATAGCTGAGAATAAAACCCGGAAAAAGTGAAGCACCACACCGACAATTAATACAACCTTAGGAAGTTGTATCTTCTAACTAACACAAGCCATTATTAGACTATTAGTTTGTTCAGGAGTGGATGTCACTGGTTTTTAAATGCCTCCTAACATGAACAGAAACAGAACAATATATTGACACTCATTTCGATTCTTAAATTACAAAATGTAGAAACACCAATGTATATCAAATATGATGACCTGCTTGTTTTCCGATGAATTTGTTCATAGGTATGGAAAAGAAAACCTTTAACATTGTGCTACTGTGTGTGACCTCGATTGCCACCAGCTAAAATAGCACTTCCATACAACTAAATACACCAAACAAACTCCACCCTTTAGTGATGCGGCGAAGTAATAAACATTCTGTTTCTGATGACAAGTTCACAGCTTATGCTTAATAAGTACTGTTAGAGTTTGTGTCAAATATGTGTACAAAGTCAATTACAGTTGAGGGTAATAGGTGTTAGGAATAGAGTAAGAGTTGAACTCTATTCCAGGATCTCTTTTAAATAGAGGGGCGGATCTGTTGTAACTGCATGTGGTGACTTAGCATAGCGAGAGGGAACAGCTGCCGGCGGCGTCCGGCCGAAGGTCGTTGTAACTTGATACGTTGTAATATGCTGGATCGGGAAGGAGCGCCCGTAATCAGTGCCTCGGGGATAGGCTACGGCTGAACCTCGTTAACAAATATCATGCCTCAATATTGTCATCGTGTTTGGATCTCCTATGGCGTTTCTTTCGCGTTCGGCTACCGATGTAATCTCGGGGCCAGTTTTATAACAAGTGGTATCAGAGACTGCGGGAGGTCCATGAATAAAGGCGCGATGAGGTGCCCCACACCACGCTTCTCGCGGTTTATGTCTAGGGGGACATATGCGCAAGGTGGAGCACAGCGGCGATCAACGAAATTTGATCGGTGGATCGAACACTTCAGGCGGTCTGAACTGTTCGATGGCTGCTTTCAACGAGGAGACGACCAGACGTGGTGCTCGGATTGATGGTGGTGGAAGCGATTGGCGAACCATTCGGTGGGTCGGACACTTTGAACGGGGGGCTCGAACTTTTCGGTGAGCTACTTTCAAGAAGGAGACATGAAGCCTCACGCTCGGGGTTGATTTAAGCTAGAGGCGATCGGCGTTCTCGACTGGTGGAATCGAACACTCCGGGCGGATTGGCTCGAACCTTTCGGTGAGATACGTTCGACAAGGAGATGGCTAGACGTAGCACTCGGGTCGTTCAACAGCTAGGAAGATGGCATGCAATTTGTCGACTTCGGCTCGCAGCTAAATTGACAGGTGGTCAATCAGAGGTCGGAGCGGATTTGTTGGGCAACGAGGTCCGGGTTGCATGAGCAAGGCTTGGTGTGGTCGTTGTGCAGGTGCTGGCGGAGTTCAAAGCGGGCCGGCTCTGACGAGGAGGCAGCATATTCCAGCGAAGGGGCGACAGTGCTCCTGTGTGGAGGAATTGGCTCCTGGGGGCGTCAGCATCTTCGTGCAGGCGGGAAGCCCACGGTGGCAGAATCGGTAGCAAAGGCGACATGGGTTGACGGGCCCAAGTGAAGTGCGTTCAACGCCTTGCTTCATCGACAGGTCTTGGGTGAAGCTGTTTTTGGAGGAAAAAAACTGATTCGGTGTCTGGGACTAGATTTGTCTTAGGGCTGGTTGTGGTTGAATCAAATTGACTATGGGACCATGTGAGCTGACTACATGCAACGTTGTTGGCATTGGAAATTGGTCAGGAAAAGATTCATGAACATACATGGTGATGGATGGCTACACGTATGTCTATGCATGAACGTGCGTCTGGGTGACCTTGTGCATGTATGGGATACATGCTTGTCCATGGTGTACATGTTTTTTGTCACGGTCTTGTGGGCCAATGGTAATGCAAGAGATCGATTTATGGAGCGAGGCGATGGTGGTGGTGCGTTAAGTCAAAGTGACTCAGGAGAAGCAGGTAATAAACGGGCAAGAAAAAAAATCCCAGGCAAAGACGAGCGAATACGTTGATGGATTCAACGGGTCTGTTTGGCAGTACAAGGTATATCCAGGATCTGCTGAGTTGCATGATGGGGATATATGGAATCTGCGTCACTGAAGAGGAAGAGCAAGTGCTATGGTGGTAATTTCTTCGGGTGATTCATGGCAACGATGAATTTTCTCAAGTATCATGGGTTCAGTCTATGGATGCGTAAATCGTGGATGTTGGATTTATTAGCTCGGTTCATAAGACGACAAGAAAGAAAGGGTTCTCTTCATGTCTGGTGATTTTGATTTATCTATTTGTGATGACGCGGGTTATCTAGCCATGGATTAGATCAAGTCAGATTCAAGATGGAAGACGGAGGTGAACATAGTCTTCAAGGAGTCTATGATGTGCTAGTTTAGGAAGGAATCCAATTTCGCTTGGCAAGACGATTCTGTAATAGGTGAGAAGGTGAAGCATTGTTGCAGGTGGAGTCAGGAGGAAGAAGTTACAGGAATAGCGAAGTCTCTTGATTACGTGAGCCTAGTGTAGGCTTGTCGGGGCGGCTCGACGTGAGCGGCGAAAGAACCAACTCAAGCCCGGGTACATGAAGGTTCGCGCAAGTATGAATTCAGATTGGCGTGGCATATTCGCCAAGGTAGAGTTTATTAGAGTTTGAGACTTGGAGTTGTAACAGGTGTTAGAAATAGAGTAAGAGTTGAACTCTATCCTAAGATCTCCTTAAAATAGAGGGGCGGACCTGTTGTAACCGCATATGGCGACTTAGTATGGCGAGAGGGAGCGGCTGCCAGCGGCATCTGTCCGAGGGTCGTTGTAACTTTGATACGCTGTAATATGTTGGATCAAGGAGGAACGCCTGTAACCAGTGTCTTGGAGATGTAGGCTACAAATGAACCTCGTTAACAAATATAGTGTCTCGGTGTCATCATTGTGTTTGGATCTTCTATGACGTTTCTTCCATGTTCGGCTACCGATGTGATTTGGGGCCGGTTTTATAACAAGTACCGTTCAGATCAACAGCTCGAGAATCAGTAGCTAGCAAGACACGCTTAATTATGAGACAAACAGGCAGAGCTGCCACACAGCTCGACCAGTCTGCAGTAAAGTCGTACCCATATCGAGAGGGGGTGAACAGCCGTTGTACAGTCCCAATACCCCTCCTTTGAGCTAGACTGCAATGCAACATCTCATTACCAAGCTAGTGCCTACCCAGTCCCAAAGTAACACCACGACGAGCAATTTGTCGTCCGGGGTAAAAATCTCTACTTTACGAGCACAGTACATAAAATTAATCGGAGGAAAGGGGAAAAAATTGGTGGCGGAGGGGGAGAAAGAGAGAGAGAGAGCGGTACTTGACTATCGAGAGGAGTCGCTTCTCGGCGGCGATGATGCGGTCGGTGGAGGTCGGGATCCAGCGCAGCGCGGACGGCCACGCCCTCCCCCACCTCGACCCCGCGGCGGGCGTCGCCGTGGCCGTCGCCGATGCCTCTGCCGCCGCCGCCGTGGACGCCGCCCCTCTCATCCCCTCCGCCGCCATCCTCGTCGTCACGACCGCGGCCCCGCGCATGCGACTCTCGGAATAGTCGAATCCCCTCCCCCCCGGTCTCACTCTCGCCGCCTCTTCTTCTCGCGGAGTTCGTGGTTTGCCGGCGTGGGGTTCGAGCCGGTGACGCGGCGGAGGCGAGCTTTTATGGGGGGAAAAAAAAAGCACGCGGCTCCGAGCCGCCCAGCCGAGCGGTCGTTACGTAATGGCTTGCGTTGCGTGCGCCGCGAGCGAGATGGTTGGGGCGCAAGCAAACGGCGCGGCTTTCTGCGAGACTGCGGCGAAGCCGTCGTCGCCTCGTCTCGTCGGGTCGGCGAAGCAACGTGCGGTGGTTAGCCGCCCGGTCCGCGTGCACGGCCCAGACAGAAAATCGGCACACGGCCTCGTAGCAATTCCGTTTCTGTTAGGACACAAAGTCTATTTTATGTCCCTCAAGTATAGACCGAGTCAGTTTCGCATCTTTCAGTCGGGTATGCTCAACTGTTAAAACCGGATCAATTTATCTCCTTAAATGTATTTTATATGATATGACGTTTTACATGTCATTGTAATACAATTTTTTAATAAAAAATGATAGGACCCACATGAAAGTTTCCTATGGAAAAAAATCAGTTGGGTCCTCGTGTCATTCTCTCTCTAATCTACTCCTCCTCCCACCCTCCCTCTCTAGGATGAAAGCGGTCGCTGACCTGTCGGTAAGCCACAGCTTCGAACTGCTTGGATTCATTCCTACTCTGATCTAGCTGTGTGTGTTGTGAGATCCGCTTTTTTATTTTTTATTAAAAAATTAGACTTGAATAATATGTAGGCGCCACATCACATTACAAAAATAGATCAAAGTAACCACGTAGAACGAAACCACATTCAAAACCATCTAAAGTAGTATGTTGATATGGTTTTAACAGCTGAGAGATAATTTATATTCGGTTTTGCGGTTGAAGAAAGTAAATCAAACTCGATCCATAGTTAAGAAATGTAGGATGGACTTTTCCTGTATTCTTCCTGCCATAGATTGCAAATGGACCAGCCTACTAGGCCTTGTTTGCAAATGGGCCATCAAACGTATGTGGGCCGGTATTTGAGGCCCATACATAAAAGGCCTAATTAGTGGACGCTCAAGTAAGGGCCCAACTCGGAAGGGAAGAGAGGGCAAGAGACGCATCAGTCAGTCCATCCCATTCCTACCCCGAAAGCTCCCAAACCCTAGCCGGCGAGCGACACCGCCGGGCGCGCGAGGCGGCGGGCGGACGGGCGGCCGACCGTCGGGGAGAGTTCCGGTGAGTTGGCGTCTTTCGGCGGCAGCAGCTCGACGCGGAGCGGATCGGTGGTATATGAGCAACTAACTAATCACTAATCCCCATTTCTGTTCTTGCGGCCGCTATGGCCTGGAATGTTGGATTGTTTAGTATACCTAAGTGGAAATGTTTGCTGCTGCATCTTCGCGTGCTCATCCGATGGATGCATTTCTCTTGTGTACTGGCGTGATTGGGATCATGGACACGGCCCATGGTTGAGTCTTGGTCCTTCGCTGTTAGTCTGCTCTGAATTTCAATGTGAGCATGTTTCATACTGGTCTACAATGATGGTGTTAGACTGAATCACTGAAATAGCGAACCAATTTTTTCTGGCACAGTAGTTTCGGTAGTGATGTTCAAATTGGTTGACTTGGCGGGCGGTGAGGTTTTAGAAACCAATTTGGCATTGAATTCATGATGCGAGCTCAAAAGGACAGAGTTTGGGTTCCAATTTTCTGCTTGGTTTGTTAACTATTGAGTATTGACAATGCGCGCTTGCAGAGAACTCCCACGTCTACATTGCTGTGTGCATTGCATATTTCCATCAGGCCGATTCCTTTTTTTGTTGTTATCATGTTCCAATAACGTGTGATGGTTTTATCAGCTGACCTCTGCTTGCTCTGATTGTGGGTAAGCTGACTGTACGCAATGAACCTTGCAGTTGTTTTTGTTGGGGAAAAAATGGCTGGGTAGATGTATTGCAGCCTTTTGGCACATACTTACATATAAATGGGCTGCACAGATTGATCCTTGTGTTGCTGAATCTTGTAATATGGGTTGATTACCATGTTTTTGCTGCTTTTTCGTTGAGTTTGTGAGGAGTGTGATTGGGGTTTCCTTTTGTTAAGAACTGCAGTTGATTGGTCATGAATTGGAGTCTGAACCTATAGGTTTCTCATTTCTGATGCTCCCATGTTTTGTATTGTACTTATTATAGTTTATTTATGCTATTGTTTTGAACTTATTTGAAAGTATATAAACCAAATCCATAAAGAAAAGTTGAAATTTCTCTTTGAAAGACTTACAGGAAAACATTGGTAGACAAGTATGGCTTCTGGTGGCATGAAGGACTTTTACAGGCAGAAGAAGAAAGGAGGTCCCACGAAAGCATTGTCATCTTCCAAGAAGAAAACACAGCATTACACTGGAGGGGCCTCCGTTGGGGCCTCAGATACTGCTCAGACATCAGCACTAATTTCTCATGGTACCCTAGATCTTAAAGGTACTTGCTGTGGTATTCATAATTCAGAGTAACCTTTAGCCTTTTCCTTCTAGAGATCCCAAGGTTTTGTTCATTCATGATGGTCCATGCAGATAATTTTAGTGAGCAAGAGGAGCAGTTGCGATTGTTTGATATGGACCTGAAGTTTGGCCCTTGCATTGGCGTTACTCGTCTTCAGCGTTGGGAACGTGCTTCTGCCATGGGTCTTCACCCACCACCTCATCTCAGGGATCTCTTACTGAACAATGCATCCGCAGGCAGTCGCAATAACAACGGTCCCTCCCTTGAGTGCCTTTGGGAGGGCAAAGTCTAGAACAAACAAATTGTACTGTACTACTGTAAATACTGCACTGTTCGTACGACTCGCTATGCCCAGCCCTTCAATCCCCAACCCAACTTATGGATGAATCCCTACATTTCTTCTGAGTCGAGGGCTTTGTGCCCAGTAGTCGAGTCAAGAAACTCAGTCAGTGACCTCCTGTCGTCGCAATCCTTTGTTTCTGCTATGTTTTCTGACAATACTACTTTGCTTTGGCAGTGTTTATTCAGTTTGTTCTGAATCCTAAGCTGTTAGTAAGAATAAGAAGAATGAGCTGGCAGTTTATCTTCAGTTTGTCCCGAATCCAATGTTGGCCAACAAGATAATGTAAATGATGGTGATCGATGCAAGGAAAAAAAAAAGAAATAGCCAATGAAATTAGGAAGAAACCAGATTACTGCTATTAGTCAGTGTGGTCAGTGAAGAAAACTTGTCAGTGTACCTTAGCCTTGAAAAGAGCATAGTACTTGATTCTTCATATTGTGGATGCCTGCTTGGTTGGAGCATGCAAAAAACGAAGTACCCAACTGTCGAGCTATCTTTCATGGTCACTGTGTTTGCCTGTGCTTTTTTTTTTCAATACGTGAATAGTTGCGTCCTGTATTTGTTATTGTCAATGGCGTGCCAGTGTCTCAGCGACTTGTTAACACAATGATGATCTTCTACAACGGCTTGTGCTTACATAATATATCAAAGTTTCCATTGGAGACTCAGGACAGAGAAGCCCCATTAACTCGTACGCCTGTTTTTGTAAGTTTTCCATGGTTTAATATCAGAGTAGGGCTTGTAAGCTTTCCATGGTTTCATATCAGAGATGAGCCATACGTTGCAGGGTTTGCTATTGATGGTTGCATGGTTTCCTTTCGCCGGCCAGCCGAACACCCTAACAGGAGAAAATTGCAATTATAGGACGTCCAACAATGCGCTTTGTAATTATAGGACTTTAAACATCGACTTCGCTAAAATGATCCTTGAAATGTTGGCTTCTTATTATACATGACATTTGATGTTTTTAATCATTTTTCTCATCTAAAATACATGTATTTGTTACCCAAAATGACCGTTTTGCCCTTCACTCATTATCCATCCTTTCACTTGCCCGACGTTTCATTTGCCCGAGGTCTTATGAGGTGAACTTGTTTATGCTACAATCATGGTTTTATGAGATGAGCTCATTTGTGCTAAATTCATGATTTTATCTATTACTTGTAATTGCGTATGGATCATCTTTGTTAATTTGTATGATATATTATTACATTTGTATGAGCGGCTAGCAGCCCCAGCCCACGTCATTTGAAGGCCTAAGGGCAAAATGGTCAGATCATGGCAAAATACATATAATTTAGATGAGAAAAAGGGTTAAAAATACCAAATGTCATGTATAACAAGAAGCCAATGCTTTAAGGATCGTTTTAACGAAGTCGACGTTTGAAGTCCTATAATTACGAAGCACGTTGTTTGGAGTACTATAATTACAATTTTCTCCCCTAATGGCGACACCCTGGCGACCGGCTGAAGCAGTGGCTATTGATTATTATTATGTATTTGTGTGGTTGTCAAACTTCACCATATTGCCATTTTATCCATTAACGTGTCTCCTCTCCTTAGGCTATGTTCTTTTGCTTCCTTTCTGAACTCACCCTTTTTATTTTTCACGTGCACGTTTTTTAAATTGCTAAACAATGTATTTTTTTAAGAAATTATATAAAAAATTGCTTTAGAAAATCATATTAATCTTTTTTATAAAATAAATTAATGTTTAATTAATCATGTGTTAATGAGTCACTCTATTTTACGTGTCGAAGGGATTAGTTTCCATCCCCATGGAACGAATGCAGCTGTAGGCATGGATGATTTTGATTTTTTTTAGTCAAAATGTTTTACATTTTTTGCCTCTATTTTTGGCACATATATGATGTTATTCTGACATCTTGTATGAACAAAGTTAACCCGGCCATCATATCGATCATATATAGTGATAGAGAGTTATAGTACAGGCTAGGCTTTCCTATGTTAGGAGACACCATGCCTCGCCGATCAATGACCTGACAGAGAAGCCTTGGCGACTGGCTGAAGCAGTTTGCTATTGATTATTGCCCTGTGTTTGTGCGGTTCTCCTCGTTCATGCTCATCAAAAAAGTATCAAACTTTGCCATATTGCCATTGATCCATTCATATGTCTTCTCTCCTGAGGACTAGAGGATTGATCGATCTTTTGGTAATGAAAATGGTTTATATGTTCAGCGTCTCCTGTTTGGCATATAACTAAATAGAGAATTATTGATATATGCATTTTTATGACATTTGTATGAACAACCCAACCATCATGTTGATCCTAGCGATGAGTTAGAAGAGTACGATAGGTGATGGCGAGGTTTACAGTTGCTAGCTCCTTCGTTTGGTGGGCTAGGCTCTATATGCCGGGAGACACTGCGTCTCGCTGGTCAATGTGCCCTGAGGGCGATGGCCCAATGACCAGCTTAAACTAGTGCTATTAAACTAGTGCTATTGATTATTGCATACATGTTTGTGTAATTGTGCTCATTTATGCTCATCAAGGTTATCATACTCGATCCAATAATTAACGTGCCTTCTCTCCTTAGGCATGAAGGATTATTCATTGATCTTTTTAATGACGGAAATAGTTCTAATTTTTAGCCTATGTGTTAGTAACGCAACCAAATAAATGATTCAATATACACATGCGTTTCTACGATAGCTCCTTACAAATAAATGATCATATTTGAGCGTTACCTCATTCGAGTACCTTATCTTGTGGTATCTTTACAAGAGCTAAAATCCCTCTATACCATAAGAACTAGGAGAGAGATGTCTTAAGTGTGAGGTAACGTGGAGCTTAGTTAGACCCGTCGACTCATCCTTATCTATCCTTAACGGATACGTCGTTTAGCCTTGAAAAAAGCATAGTACTTGATTCTTCGTATTGTGGATGCTTGCCTGGTTGGAGCATGCAAAAAACGAAGTACCCAACTGTCGAGCGATCTTTCATGGTCACTGTGTTTGGCTGTGCTTTTTTTTTTCAATACGTGAATAGTTGCGTCCTGTATTTGTTATTGTCAATGGCGTGTCAGTCTCTCAGCGACTTATCAACACAATGATGAGCTTCTACAACGGCTTGTGCTTACATAATATATCAAAGTTTCCATTGGAGACTCGGGACAGAGAAGCCCCATTTAACTCGAACGCCTGTTTTTGTAAGCTTTCCATGGTTTAATATCAGAGTATGGCTTGTAAGCTTTCCATGGTTTCATATCAGAGATGAGCCATACGTTGCAGCGTTTGCTATTGATGGTTGCATGGTTTACTTTCGCCGGCCGGCCGAATACCCTAACGGCGACGCCCTGCCGACCGGCTGAAGCAGTGGCTCTTGATTATTATTCCGTATTTGTGCTGTTGTCAAACTTCACTATATTGTCATTTTATCCATTAGCGTATCTTCTTTCCTTAGGCTATGTTTTTTCTTACTTTACTAAACAGTATGTTTTTTTAAAAAATTATACGAAAGTTGATTTAAAAATCATATTTATCTTTTTTTTAAAAATAAGTTAATATTTAATTAATGATGTGTTAATGAGTCATTCTGTTTTATGTGTCGAAAGGATTAGTTTTCATCCCCATGGAATAAACGCATGGATGATTTTGATTTTTTAGTCAAAATGGTTTACTTTTTTGCTTCTATTTTTGGCACATATACGATGTTATTCTGACATCTTGTATGAACAAAGTTAACCCGACCATCATATATAGTGATAGGGAGTTATAGTACAGGCTAGGCTTCATATGTTAGGAGACACCATGCCTCGCCGATCGATGACCTGACAGAGAAGCCTTGGCGACCGGCTGAAGCAGTTTGCTATTGATTATTGCCCTGTGTTTGTGCGGTTCTCCTCGTTCATGCTCATCAAAAAAAGTATCAAACTTTACCATATTGCCATTGATCCATTCATATGTCTTCTCTGTTAGTTGCGATCCCCGCATCTCCCGCGCGCCCTGATCAGGGGCGCCAGCCATCCTTGGCTGTGGGCCCCTCTCACACAGCGCTATATTAAAAGGGGGAGCCGCCGGCGCACGGGATACGAGGTTCACCGTTGCAAACGCGCTCCCCACAAAACCCTAGCCACTCCGATCAATACGCGCGCTGAAGTGAGGGGAAAACCCCGCGCCGCCGCCGCTCTTTCGCCGACGACATGGCAGCCTCTAGTTCTAAAGGTGACGCGGGTATGTGCTCTTCTCTCCTATCCCTCTATTCCCGTTTACTCTCTAAGTCAAATCACTTTGTCCATGAGCTTGACTACCTCTAGATTGGCACCTAAGGAATCCTAGTTCCTAACAATGGTATCAGAGCCATCCCTAGGTGTAGATCTAGTAGGGAAGAAGGAAGGGGACTCGGAACCCTGAAGAACAGCTCAAAAAAAAGGATGAGAAAACCCTAACATCTCCACCGCCGGTCGTCGCCGACGCCGGGCGGGAAGTCCACCGCCGTCGCCGGCCGTTGCCGACGCGCGCAGGAAGCCCCATCCACCGGGTCGCGACGCCGTGCGGAATGTCCACCGTGGCCGCCGGCTTTTGCCGACGTGCGCGGGAAGCCCCCATCCACCGCCGCCGTCGGCCTTCGTCGGCGCGCGCGCGGGAGTCCACCGCCGTCGCCGGCTCTTGCTGATGTCGCCGCGGGAAGAAGAGGAGAGGGAGGAAAGGGGACGTGGGAAGAGCGGCAGCTCCAAGGCGCCGCGGCATAGCCGCTCGACGGCGGCGCGCTCAGCCTAAGGTGAGCACGCGCGTCGGCGAGGGGGCGCGTGGCGGCGCCGCCGCACTCCGCCCGAACAGTGGCCGAAGGGGAGGAGTCGAGTTGAGCTAGGGTTTTGGATGGGTGGCGGCTGGGATGGGGTGTTTATTTCCCCGAAAATGGCGCCCAGCCGTCCGATCAGAACCCTAGGATCGGACGGCCGAGATCAGACAGCCAGCTAGGGCCTTCGGGCTAAACGGGCCGCGCCAAAATAAGTCTGAGCTAGATCCCTCGGCCGAAGCAAAAGAGAATATGTGTTGGGCCAAAGCAAAAGAAAATAAGTTTATTTTTGGTCCCTCTGTTCAGAAGCTTTTATTGAATGTTTTATTATCTCTGAGCAATTTTAACCAACGTGAAAATTGTTTAGAGAGTAGATAAATGTAAGAATTGCTTCTGAATTTTTATGTAATTTGTTCCGCTGCTATGTTATATTGTTTAAATGATGATAATGTTGTTATTAAGACCAACGTTGTTAATAGCAATATTAAAATAATGTATATTAGTTTTTCATGCATTGGTTCTATTTCTGCCCAACGGTGACGTAGAATTAATGCGGTAGCATGTTGTATGTTTTAATTTTGACCAACGTTAAATTAAAGCATACAAGCATTTTAAATGTTTCTCAATTTCTTTATTTTTGCTTTCAGGAACAACTAACCCTCTAGTATACATCTCGTCCTTTGAGCCCCTTAACGGGAATAATTATGGCTCATGGCGAGAGAAGATAGAGATAGCACTTGCGTTGTCTGACATAGATGAAGCTCTCACCAAGCCTCGTCCCACTGAGCCTGTTGAGCCAGTGAGAGGGGAAAGTGAGAGCGAAAATGATTTCAAGCAAAGGATGCTTGATCATGCTCCAATAAGACAAAAGTACGATATTGATCGTGCAAAGTGGGAGTCATCAAACCACAAGTGCTTGATGGTGATTAAGAGCTCCATTGTGGAGGCAATAAGGGGAGCAATCCCAGTATGTACCACCGCCACTGAATACCTTCAGAAGGTGGAGAATCAGTTCACTGGTTCTTCAAAGGCTTATGCTAGCACCCTCATTAAGAGCTTGGTGACTATGAAGTATACTGGCGAAGGGGTTAGAGAACACATTTTGAAGATGAGTGGCATCACTTCAAAACTTAAGAAGATGGACTTGGTGCTCCCTGATGAGTTCCTAGTTCACCTAATTTTTGCCTCCTTGCCTTCAGATTTTGAGGCTTTTGTTGTAAACTACAACTCACAGCCTGAAAATTGGGACATTGAGAAGCTCATTGCCATGTGTGTGTGCAAGAAGAGGATAGGCCCAAGGATCGTGGTGACTCCGCCAACTATGTAAAGCACAACAAGAAGAGGAGCACCTACAACCAGAATACCGCCTCTCCTAAAGCCCAAGGAAGTGCGCCACCAAGTAATCCAAGTCCAGGACCTAACAACACAGTAGTGGACAAGGTGTAGGTATTGCAAGAAAAAGGGGCATTTTCAGAAAGATTGCCCAGATTTCCTGAAGCATCTCTTAAAGAAAGAGATTCCATACGAGGAGGATCCTAACAAGAGGAGAAAGATGCATTAGAGTTGCAAATGGAGTCGAGGCAGAAGTTGAAGCAATTGGAGATCATCCAGTGAAGTTAAATAATGGCTTCATACTTCATTTGCAGAATGTGCTCTATGTGCCGTCTTTAAGTAGGAACTTGATTTTCGTATCATGTTTGGCGGATGATGGATATAATTGTTACTTCGAACCATATTTATGTTCAATTATATTTAAGAATAAGTGTGTGGGCCTTGCCATCCGACAAGGCCAACTTTATATGTTGCCCCAACATGAGAATGTGAATGTTGTATGCAATGACGAGAATGTTGTGTGCAATAATGAGCCCTCCTCGTCTATGAATGTAAGAAGTAAGCGCAAACGATGCAATGACGAAACATCTGCGAAATTGTGGCACTGTCGCTTAGGCCACATTTCAAAGGGGAGAATTGAACAATTAATCAAAGAAGAAATTCTGCATCCGTTAGACTTCACGGATTCAGAACATTGCATCGATTGCATCAAGGGAAAGTATGTTAAACAAATAAAGAAAGGAGCCATACGAAGTCTAGGAAAATTGGAAATCATACACACAGATATTTGTGGTCTATTTCCAATTAAGACTGTGGATGGTTATGATTCATTTATAACATTCACAGATGATTATTCACGCTATGGCTATATTTATCCAATTAAAGAACGAGCAGAAGCCTTGGATAAATTCAAGATATTCAAGGCTGAAGTAGAGAATCAGCATGATCTAAAGATCAAAATAGTAAGATCTGACCGTGGAGGAGAGTACTACGGTCGGCATACCCCTTATGGCCAAATACCTGGACCTTTTGCAAGGTTTTTACAGGAGAATGGCATAGTAGCCCAGTACTCCACACCAGGCGAGCCTCAGCAGAACGGAGTGGCTGAAAGACGTAACCGCACTCTAATGGACATGGTCCGAAGTATGTTAAGCCACTCCACTTTACCGATAAGCCTATGGATGGAGGCATTAAAAACCGCTGCCCATATTCTTAATCGAGTACCAAGTAAGTCGGTGCCTAAAACACCGTATGAGCTATGGACAGGAAGGAAACCCACACTAAATTATGTACGGGTGTGGGGCTATCCAGCTGAGGCAAAGTTATTTAACCCAAATATTGAGAAACTCGATCCCAAGACAGTGAGTTGTCATTTCATTGACTACCCTGAGAAATCAAAAGGTTTTCGTTTCTACTGTTCTGATAGACATACCAAGTTCGTAGAAACGAGACATGATATATTTCTGAAGGATGAGATAGTCAAGGGGAGCAAGGCACCCCGAGAAATTAATCTTGAAGAGAAGCGTGTATATGTACCCGCTCCAATGATTCAGGAACCATTTTTCTCGATGCCTGTTGCTGCTACACCAACAACACAGAACGCTGCGATGTCAGCACCTGATGTTAGTTCTCATGTGACAACAACAAATGAACAGGAGGAACCTGTTGAACAGGATCCTACAGAGCAAGTTGTCACACAAGAGGAAGAGCAACATCATCCCCAAACGGAAGAAGTACCACAACTCAGGAGATCTCAAAAAGAGAGAAGGACAGCTATTCCTAGCGACTACCAAGTCTATGCTAGTGAAGAAGTTCAAATAGAGGTAGATCCCACCTCGTTTGAAGAAGCCATGAGAAGGTTCATTCATCGAAGTGGCTTGAAGCCATACAGGATGAAATGAGATCAATGAGTACCAACAAAGTTTGGGACTTAGAAGAAATTCCTAAAGGAGCCAAAACAGTAGGCTGCAAATGGGTCTACAAAACAAAATGTGACTCCAAAGGGAATGTAGAAAGGTATAAGGCACGACTTGTGGCAAAAGGTTTTACTCAAAGAGAAGGAATAAATTATAATGAAACCTTTTCTCCGGTGTCATGCAAAGATTCCTTCAGAATTGTCATGGCACTGGTGGCACATTATGATCTAGAGCTACATCAAATGGATGTAAAGATGGCATTCCTTAACAGGGATTTATATGAGAACGTCTACATGGCACAACCGAAAGGTTTTGTCATGGAAGGAAAAGAACAAATGGGATGTCATCTGAAGAAATCTATTTATGGATTAAAACAAGCCTCCAAACAGTGCTATTTGAAGTTTGATGAAGTAGTAAAGAAATTTGGGTTTAATAAAAATGAGGAGGACAATTGCGTTTACGCAAAGTTCAGAAATGGGAGATTCATTTTCCTTATCCTGTATGTAGACGACATCCTACTCGCTAGTAGTGATGTTGATCTGCTATTGGAGACGAAAAAGTTTTTGTCCTCGAATTTTGATATGAAAGATCTTGGTGAAGCCTTATTCGCTCTAGGAATAGAGATTCATCAAGATAGAAGAAAAGGGGTTTTAGGATTATCGCAAAAGGCATACCTTGAAAAGATTCTAAAGAAATATTGTATGCATGCGAGTAAGCCAACACCTGCTCCTATAGTCAACAATTTCAATGTCCCAGGAACCAATATGAGATCGATCAAATGAAAGTGGTTCCATATGCTTCAGCTGTCGGAAGCTTGCAATATGCTCAAGTATGTATGCGCCCTGACTTAGCTTTTGTTACCGGGATACTTGGCAGATATCAGGAAAATCCAGGAATAGATCACTGAAGAATGGTAAAGAAAGCTTTGCGTTATGTGCAAGACACAAAAGGCCTCATGCTAACGTACAGAAGATCTGATTCCCTAAAGATAGAGGGGTATTCAGATTCAGATTTTACGGGAGATGTAGATGATAGAAAGTCCACGTCAGGCTACATATTCACTCTCGCAAAAGGAGCAATTTCGTGGAAAAGCTCCAAGCAAACCGTCATAGCATCATCCACAATGTATGCCGAGTTTGTAGCTAGTTATGAGGCCATGGGGTAGGCAAAATGGTTAAAGAAGTTTGTACCTGGGTTGAAAGTAGTCGACAGCATTGAAAGGCCACTCAAGATGTACTGCGACAATGAGCCAGTAGTATTTTATGCTCACAACAATAAGTCAAGTGGTGCTGCCAAACACATTGACATCAAATTTTATGTTGTGAAAGAGAAAATCCAGGATCATACTATTAGTCTCGAGCATATAAGAACAAAGAAAATGCTAGCGGATCCACTTACGAAAGGCTTACCGCCTAGTGTGTTCAGAGAACACTTAGCCGGCATGGGTTTACAGGAAAGCCTATGATCCTTGGATTAAGAAAGGGCCTAGTGTTTATTTCGAGATGTAGAAATACATTATGGTTGTTGCGTCCGATGGTTCAGTGGTGACTGTCGTGATGAAGCATACCCTATGCATCAATCTATTTAGAAATGAATAACAAGAAAAGTAAGAAAGGCGGAGATCGAAGGGGAGAATGTTAGTTGCCAGCCATCCTTGGCTGTGGGCCCCTCTCACGTAGCGCTATATTAAAAGGGGGAGCCGCTGGCGCACGGGATACGAGGTTCACCGTTGCAAACGCGCTCCCCACAAAACCCTAGCCACTCCGATCAATACGCGCGCTGAAGTGAGGGGAAAACCCCGCGCCGCCGCCGCTCTTTCGCCGACGACATGGCGGCCTCTAGTTCTAAAGGTGACGCGGGTATGTGCTCTTCTCTTCTATCCCTCTATTCCCATTTACTCTCTAAGTCAAATCACTTTGTCCATGAGCTTGACTACCTCTAGATTGGCACCTAAGGAACCCTAGTTTCTAACATTCTCTACTGAGGACTAAAGACTGGAGGATCGTCGATCTTTTGGTAATGAAAATAGTTTATATCTTGAGCCTCTCCTGTTTGGCATATAACCAAATAGAGAATTATTGATATATGCATTTTTATGACATTTGTATGAACAACCCAACCATAATGTTGATCTTAGCGATGAGTTAGAAGAGTACGATAGGTGACGGCGAGGTTTACAGTTGCTAGCTTCATCGTTTGGTGGGCTAGGCTCTATATGCCGGGAGACACTGCGTCTCGCTGGTCAATGTGCCCTGAGGGCGATGGCCAAATGACCAGCTAAGCTAGTGCTATTGATTATTGCATACATGTTTATGTAATTGTGCTCATTTATGCTCATCAAGGTTCTCATACTCAATCCAATAATTAACGTGTCTTCAATCCTTAGGCATGAAGGATTATTTATTTATGATGAAAATACTTTCGGTGTTTAACCTATGTGTTAGTCACGCAGCCAAATAAATAGTTATTATTATACGTACACGTTTCTACGATAGCTCCTCACAAATAAATAGTCAGATTTGAGTATTACCTCCTTCGAAAGTACCATATCTTATCTTGTGGTACCTTCTCGAAGAGCTAAAATTCTGTTGACGTATGATAAGCAAGCCGGCTAACCCCTCGATGAGATATTAGTATGAACCTATCGGCTTAACAAGACTTAGATTATCAGTAACAATCTAGTAGGTCGAACCGAACCGATGCAGCACAAGATTGTATATGATAATCTAATACTCAATGAGCCGATAGATCTGTCTAATGTGATGGATATAACAAATCTATCATTATATTTAGAGAAACATCAACTTGATCAGAGTATCGGACATAACCGAGAAAGTCCTAACTAAGCCGATGTGACTATAAACAGTAATGAAACTGAAGATATAGACGATATACCAGATAGGTAACACTTGGACTTACCCCTTCGTCGGAGATCGAACCTAACCAATGCAGCCCTGCGTCGGATGCCAAGTCTTGCCGGATGATGAACAAGGTGTAAAGGTAAAAGGTGGCGAAGCGTCGAATTGTATTGATCTGTGGATTGATTGATTACATGAACCCCGGGCTTACATATTTATACTTATGGGCTAACAAAGATCCTAACAGATTACAATTCAATTTTTTCTAACGACAAAAGGAAACAAATCGAGTCCTTATTGAACATGTTTTCCTAAAGATAAAATAAAAAGCTAACAAACTCTTTCTAATTAATAGATACAATTGCCTTTTCTGGACTCTATTCATATATGACAATCCTCATGAAGCACATCAATCCAATCTGATGACGATCCCAAGTTACCTTATCAGAATCGGCTATATCGGCTATCCTTGTCCAACTCGGTATCAGCCGATGAACACCTTAGCCGATTCGATATCAGCCGATGCGAACTCGATTTTTGAGAACCATGATTTCCTCCAAATCCGCTTGGGCCTTAATTTCAAATCCGACACGTGAATTACCAAATTTAGTCATCAATAAATTCATACACCATAAGAACTAGGAGAGGGAGGTCTTGGGTGTGGAGTAGCATGGAGCTTAGTTGGACCGGTCGACTCATCCTATCATTGATGGGTTCACCCTTAATGGATACGTCGTTTATCAAAAAATAATTAACATAATTAGCTTTAAATATAAGCGTGTTTCCTCGTAATAAAAAATCTAGATGAATAGTCCGGATGTACAGGTTACCTCATTAAAAAACTAACCAGTTAAATGTTTATCTAGTTACATATATTTGTGCGTACCAAAGTAGTAAACTCTGGTCGCGTCGCGCGGTGACATCGTTTGCGGTGCGCGCGCGCGGGGGACCGCCAGATTTAGCTCATTTGCCGCCGCCGTCGCCGTCGGAGTCGTCTCGATCGCGTCGGTCGTACATGTCGTCGGTTTTCATGACCGATCATAAATTGCGGCGGCGTCGTCGTCGTTGCCGGCCGGCTCCACTCCAGCTAGCAGTACGAGGTCGAGACTCCGGCCGGCCGCGCGGGCGGAAGTTGAGACCAAGCGTGTCCACACGTTGCAACAACGACGTACGACAATATCGATCGAGACAGACGCAAAGTTGGTCGTACGTCCGGACGAGACGACGATTGCTAGCTACCTAGCTCCTTACCTAGCCGACGATCTCCTCATCGGAATATGCATACACAGCCATGTGTGAAGGGACGGTACGGCTGTCTCCTTCAGAAACATTTACGTATAATTTTATTGTCCCTAAGAAGATATTAAATTTTTTATGTAAAATTTAGTATCTATCTCTTGATATCTTTGATAGGTATTAAATTTATACTAAATATTTTGATATCTTTTATATCTTTTAAAAACTGTAAAATTTCAAATTTTATATATATGGACCGATATGATCTCCGATCGATTCTGATGGCTCTCCAACTTTTTCGATATACCTGATCGTCTGTGATCGAGACGGTTTCTACGCCAAATTATTCTAGTCAAGTTCGTGCTATTAATTCATGGTCCCCAGTTAACTAGAGGCTAAAACTTAATTACTTCAAATCAAGGAACGAAAAAAAGTGAGACCCATAGCTCGTCGTACATGTACATAGTACTTGAGAACTTTAATTTAAGCTCCTGTCAAGTTCGTCGTATGTGAGAACGAAAATCTGAAACTAGCTACGCCACAAGTAGCAGAAGTAGAACATATGTGGTTGCTGCTAAAATGGATGCATTACGTTGTCTCTGGTATTTAGTCTCGTTCCTAAAATATACGTATTTTTAAAATTTTTCACGAGGATGAGACAGAAAGATGAAATTAAATGAAAAACAGGTATGTAATTGATTGAGATATGAGAATATAGATGAAAAAATTAAATAAGATATCGTGATTGGTCGAAAGAAAGGACATGGTCAAATATAGCTATATGTTTCGGACAAAATGTAACCGTTAAAAATAGCTATATTTAAAACGAATAGAGTGCTACACCTGACTCCTGCACTTAACTAACATATAGCCATAACGCAGGCACTACTGCAGAATCATTTTTTCTAGGACCGAAAGACATATTTTCGTACGGAAGGCCAGCCCGTACGCGTGAGAAGGTCTAGAAAATCAAATTTTTACGTGCGGACGGTCTAACCGGATGAGAAGATCTATTATCCTATGCGGACGGCTTAAGAGGCTCGCACGAGAAGATCTATTATCTCATGTGGGTCACTTAATATGACCGCACGGGATAATAGATCTTCATATGCGGTCATATTAAGTGGCCCGCACTGGAAGATAGATCCGTCCTATATTACATATATAATTATTGAATTATTGAATGATATAATTAAATCGACAAACATCATAAACTACACAAAATAATTTCACATCATCATAATTTTACTACAAATTTCATATGTATAATTTTACAACAAAACGACGGTGGCGGCGGTGGAGATGGCGGTCGGTGGGGCCGGTGGCGGTGGAGCGGTCGGGTCGATGAGGAAGGCGGCGGCGGGCAGTCGGTGAGGAGCCGGCGATGGTCGGTCGGTGAGGAGCCGACGACGGTCGGCAAGGAGGAGGCGGCCGCAGTGGAGGAGGAGGCCACAGTGGACGAGGCGGCCACGGTCGGAGGAGACGGCGGTGGAGGCCGACGGTAGAGGAGGCAGCCGTGGTCGGTGGAGGTGGTGGTGGAGGCCAGCGGTGGACGCGGCGCGGTCGGAGGAAGCGGCGGTGGAGGCTAGCGGTGGAGGAGGTGGCCATGGTCGGTGGAGACGGCGGTGGAGGCCGGCGGCGAAGGAGGCGGCGGCGGAGGCCCTTGGCGGTGGAGGCGGCAGGTCGGTGAGGAAGCCATGGCGGGATCTAGAAAATTTCATTGAGAGTTAGAAAATTTCGGAGCCCGCGCACACCTATGTAGGTGGTGGTGATCATCGCGTGCGGGCGGCTTAAGTGGACCGCACGGAAAAATAGATTATCCCATACGGGCGGCTTAAGTCGACCACACAAGAAAATGGATTATCCCGTTCGGTCGCTTAAGTAGACCGCACGGGATAATGCAACCGGCCCCTAGGGACCGGTTTTTCTAGGCGCGGCCACTTATGGTCCACCTGGAACCTACCGAGGGTCTCGTCCAGAAAAACAGTTTTTGTAGTAGTGAGATTTGTCGTATGAGTACATCTGAAACTAGGCAAAACACAACGCTTTAGGTAGCAGAATAATAACATATGTGGTTGCTACTAAAATGGTTGTACTCTGCTGTCTCAGCTGGTGCACAAGATCTAGTCGGTCGATCTTAGTGGAGATCAATGCATGGCTATATATATGTGTTCCAATTAAAGATGACAACGGGTAAAATTCACGCGGATACATATATCTCAAACCTATACTCGTGAGATTATTTTTGTGCCCACGCTCACACCCGCTATCCGCGGGTAAAACATGCCCCCAGGCATGCCGACATACCCGCCATCGGAGAGGAGAAGATGGCGGCAGCGGAGTTGGTCGGTGGCTAGCTGCGGGAAGGTCGGAGTCCACACGGTTAAGAGAGGGGAAGACGGCGGTGTCAGAGCTGGCTCATCGGCGCCATCTTGTCGGCACCGTTGGGGGTGCGGGGAGGCTGGCGTTCGCACGAATAAGAGAAGGAAAGATGACGGTGTCGGATCTGGCTCGTCGGCGTCGTCGGGGGGGTGCGGGGAGGCCGACGTCCCCATGGGTAAGAGAGGGGAAGATGACGGCATCGGATCTGGCTCGTCGGCACTGTATATTATTTATATATATATACGTGTTTTAAAACAAATGCTGAAAAAAATAACTACAATGAGAAAACCTCAAAATCAACTTAAAATTGAGTTTTAAAATACAAAATTTTGTTTATGATGGGGTAGTCACTCGATCGGAGCTAATTTGGAGTCCTCGGTCACACACACTTGAATTTCAAACCTGGCTGGTCCTATATTGCTTGCTAGCTAGCTGCATTGGCCACATGTACACCTGGAGGCTGGAGTAGTAACATCGATCGCTATCTGGTCCAAATTAAGCTAGCTTAATTAGCAAGAGGCCATGAATGCATATATGGCTCCATGTTTCTTCCACTGCCGTGTGTGAAGGCAATCAGAACTACTGGATTCCGTTTTTGGCCGGTCCAGACGTCTTCTGTCTCATTCTATGAAGCAGCTGAGAGTAATCGATTATATATTAGTCCATCCAGGGCACAAAAATGCAAAGTGATCGACGAACACGTATCCATCCCGTCAAACCACCGATCGAATGCGAGAACTTCATAAGCGAAGGCAATATATGCACTACGTCACGACCACGTACTGCTAGGAAACCCTAAACCGGAGAGGCTCTTTTATATATATATATATATATATATATATATATATATATATATATATATATATATCGGTTCACCACATATATTATCTATAATCTATATAACTATCTATAAAATAATAAAATTAACTCTGCATCCAATCTGAAAAAGGAGGGCTTGGATGAAAAAAAAGAGTTCATGCGTCCCTCCATCCCATCCCCATCCGCGTCGCGCCCCACGCCGCGCCTGCACCCTTCCCTCCCGTCGCTGCTCGGAGCTCCCGTGTCGCGCCTGTGCCCCTCCCTCCCGTCTCTTTCCGTGCCGCGCCCCGACTTCACCCGTTGCAATGCACAGACATATTTGCTAGTATATATATAAATTATCTATAAAGCAAGTAATGTTTCTACCCAAAATTTTCATTTACCTGACTATTTTAAAAAAACTCCTTGAGTGTTTATAAAATTAAATCGTAGTCCTAATGCTGAAAAGAAAGGGAGGGCTTGGATGGAAAAAAAGACATTCTACGCCCCTCCCTCCTGTCCCTCCCGGTGTCTTTCCCTCCCGTCCCCATCCGCGCCGTGCCTCGCGTCGCGCCTGCCAAACATACATAAATTAATCATGCTATATAATTAGAGGATGAAGCTTACCGCTACTTGGTAAATTGACAACAAAACTCAGTATCCTGTGTACAACGCCTTTTTTATCACCCGTTGTAATACACGAATATTTTTGCTAGTATATATATATTAGGTAGTAAATATGCCCGTGTGTTGTAACATGCGTCATTTTATTTTATCATAATTATTCCAAATTTAAAGTCTCATATAATTTTAATTTATATTTTTTCTTTATGTCTTCACCTGTGTCCTGTTTCAACATTGAACCTACGGGTTAATTTTATAAACACTTAAGAGGTTTTCTACAAAATAGCCGACGGACATGTGGGTTAATTTTATAAACACTCAAGGGTTTTTTTGTAAAATAGCCAGTGAATGCGGGTTAATTTTATAAATACTCAAGGGTTTCGTAAAATAGCAGATGACATAAAAATTTTGGATGGAAATACGCTTACTTTATATATAGTTAGATTATAGATATATAAAGTATTTTTTGTTTACACCGCTAAAGTTTAAAACCGACACATATAAAATTTTGTTTGAGAGAAAAGAAAAAGAATACCCAAAATAAGGTAAGCTATTAACACATAATTAATTAAGTATTAATTACTTTAAATTTTAAAAATAGAATAATATGATTTTTAAAGTAATTTTTCTATAGATTTATTTTTTGAAAATACAACATTTAATAGTTCAAAAACTTACATATGAAAGTCAAGGAATCTTTTCATCCTTTCTTGCTCACTTCGAAATATGTCTAAGTCTATATGCAAAAAAAATGGGCACACGTAAGAGGCTACTACAATTTTTTAGAAAAACAACACATATGCGATATTATATGTTTCGGTTCTTTTTATATAAGTTGAATTTGAACTTATACGCTTATGTAATGATATATTTCATATGGATTTGTATTGTTAATTTTTTTAAAAAAAATCACCGATTTTGTGAACAATATGACAAATGAGAGGACGTTTTCTTGCGGTTAAATAGACTTTCCCTTAATTTGGCACCCGAATCCAATGTTTGTAAAAATAATGATGTAACTGCTTGTGATCGACGCAAAGAAAATAAAATGCCAATAATGTTATAGGAGATGAATAATGCGGTCAGTTTTGTCGGAAGAAATCAGACGACTGCTCTTAATTATTGCGGTCCGTGAAGAAAATTTGTCAGTGTACCTTTGGCGGTTGGAACTAAACCCACACATGGAAATCAGAACGGAAGATTAACTCTGATTAATTATTAGCTTAAAAAACTAAAAATAATTAATATGATTTCCTAAAACAACTAGTCTATAGAAAAATTTCGATGTGAGTACAGATCGGACGTGATCTGGCGTCCTCAGCTTCTGCCAGCGTGTGCTTGCAGTTGCGAGAGACCTGGCACAGCCACTGCATACGAATAGAAGCCATGCAACTATACAGGAAAATGGTTTGGTTGGTTTAAGTATTTAAGTAAATTTAAAGTATTTTTTAAAATTACTTTCTTCAACTTATGATTCGATTACATCACTAATTTCTTAAATCTTTAAAATAAAACACACATGGTTGTAATCCGATAAAAAATATTTAGCTTTTTAATGGATTTATTTTAAATGTTGCTTCTATTTAATTTGTAAATATTTAGCTTTTCTTTTAAATATTTCGTTGTTTCACTATTTAATTTGGAAATATTGTATGCGGTGTTCATGGAATGTTTTAGCAAGTATTTTATAATGCTTTAATAATTACAGATTAGTGTTCATATGTAGTATAAAATATTTCAATAATATCAAGTTTTTTAAATATATTGTATTTCTGATATCATTTTTTTTACTTTGCAACTAAGTGTTTCGTATAAGTGGTTGCTAGTGTTGCAGCTGGTATTTTTAAATATTATATTTCTCTGAAACATTTTATAAGTGAACTGAAACAAACTTTTATAAGGATGAAAACATTGGGTGAAAACAATGTTTGACTTTTTATCAAAATATAATCGTGTGATATCTTGTTGTAAAGATTTAATTGTAATGAATACAATAGCATAATCAAATAGTATAATCAGATCATAAAATGAGTAATTATTTTAAGAAAAAACATTTAAAGAAGAGAGAGAAAATGCAAAGGAGTAAAAAACCTTGTGCATGGACATACATGGATAGACACGACATACATGTGCAACATACACTAAAAGTAAAAAGGAAAGAAGTATAAGGGCCTGTTTGGTAGGCTTCGATTTTATAATTCTTTAATTCTAGATTTTGATTCTTCGAATCAAATTTTGGAGAGAATCAGAATCGGTATAATAAAATAATAATTAGAACAATATTTTAGGTTATTTTCAGGTGATTCTTGAGATAAACTGATTTCAGGTGATTATAGGGAGAAACTGTTTTTTAGGTGATTCTCACTCCTTATATAAAACTGTTGAATCACTTAAAGTGATTCTTGTCAGAATCCGTTAAAAAATAACTTGTTTAACAGGAATTCTCCTGATTTTGTTAAGAATCAAGGAAAAAAATCCTACTAAATGAAGTCTAAGAAGAGAAGTGAGTAAAAAGAAAGAAGTATAAGGAGAGAAGTGAGTGGTGATATACGAGCGGATATTCTCGGGCGTTCAGTATTATCCAAAAAATTTTATTAAAAATATATAGTTTGTAAAACGTGTGTGTGAAAAAAATGAAAATTGAAAATATCATGTAATGAACACAGCTTACCCTTGAAAAGCGTGTAGTACTTGATTCTTCTATACAGGAGGTTGGTGCACGCAAAAAAGAAAAAAATGGAATAACGATGGTTACTGCGAAAAAATTAAAAGTATACCTAACTATCGGGCGATCTTCCATTGTTACTGTGTTTGCACGTTCTTTTCCAATACGTGAATAGCTGCGCCCTGTATCTGTTGTGTTGTCAAATGTCAGGCTCTCGGCGCTATTCTCGTCGTTATAAAATAATTTTTATGTTACATGAGGTATCATTTTTATGATTCTAAAAGTGTCATATAAGTAACCGTATATTTTGGCGGCAAATGTTTTTTCCATTTTTAATTTCTACTCTCTTATCTTTTATTTTTATTTCTCAAACGGCTAAATGTTATTATTTGTTAAAAAAATTTATAAGAAAGTTATTTTAAAAATACTAATATATTTTTAAAGTTTTTTAACTAATACTTAATTAATCATGTCTTAATAAATTATTTTATTTTATGGCGCGCATGATTACTTACGAACCATTTCAAACAAACACACGCCCTTAATTGATTGAAATAGCTCATAGAGAGAATTGTTTTATTTTTTTATTTTTTCGTTTCATAAGGAAAGTCCAGCTATCACTCCTCGAGAATTACACATTTGTCTCGATTGACAACCTCGTATAGTCCCGGTTGTCAAACCGGACTACGAATCCGGGACTAAAGATCGTTATCTTTAGTCCCGTTTAAATAATCGGCTAAAGATGCATCTTTAGTTCGGTTGGAGCCACCAACCGGACTAAAGATGGCAACGTCACGTGGTGCTACATCTTTAGTCCCATTGGTGGCTCCAAACGGACTAAAGTTTTTTTTTAATTTGCTCCTATTGTTAGCTTGTTACTGCTTGTTTACACACATATATATATTTATACATATATATACAAATATGCATATATATATATATGTGTGTAAATACATAACACACATATATATAACACATAACATACATATATATGCAAACAACACTGAAATTATTTTTTTCAACGATCGAATACAACAAAATGCAACGACAAATTCACACATATATACAACAAATTGTCCACAAATTTGTTCACACATATATACAACAAAATCATCCACGCTATATATATAACAAAATACAATAACAACATCAATTTTCCGCTCGCCGTTGTCGCCGGCTCCCGCTCGCCGTTGCCGCCGGCTCCCGCTCGCCGTTGCCACCGGCTCCCGCTCGCCGCTGCCGCCTTTGTCCCGCTCGCCGTCGGTGAGGAGATGGCGTCCCGCCGCCGCCACCTCCTCCCCCGCTGCCGCCATCTCCTCCCCCGTCGCCGCCATCTCCTCCCTTTGCTTGCCGAGGGGAGAGGAAGAGGGAGAGGGAGAGGGAGGGAGAGGGAGAGGGAGAGAGGGAGAGAAATCTGAAAAATGTGCTAAGTGTTGGATCGGTGGAGAAGACGATGCGCGCTGATGATATATATAGCCCTGAATTTTTAGTCCCGGTTGGTGTCATCAACCGGGATTAAAGATAATTTCCCGCTATTTTTAATTCATCTTTAGTCCCGGTTGGGTGGCATCAATCGGGACTAAAGATAATTTTTCGTTATTTCTAATTCATCTTTAGTCCGGATTGATATCACCAACCGAGACTAAAGATCATTTCCTGCTATTCTAATTCATCTTTAGTCCAGGTTGATGCCACCAACCAGGACTAAAAATAATTTTCCGTTATTTTTCCAAATTTAACTGGTCCCTGCTAGGTTAACAATTAAATAATTTAAATAGGGACAAATTAAATTCATTAAATATAGGTTTAAAACAATAATACTAAAATTTAATCAAATATAGATAATCCTAGACATTAATGTGCTCTTCTAGATACTTGTCCCTCTTTTGCCCCTCTCTATTTTTTATATTTATCTGAAGTTGTTGTTTTTTTAAAAAATTGGACATTTTTGTTTTATTTTTTATATTTTTTATGGACTTAGGAGCACACGAGAGGTAAACACAGAAAATTTGAGCATAAACAAGCAAAAGACGTGGCCTATGAAAAATTCAGAAGATACGCTCATAATCAGAAAAAAAACTTTCGGGCTCGAAAAGGCAACCTTTTAAGGCTTTTTGGGCAAAATAAAATCACCGAACACGACGAAACGGTGGACGAACGCATCCGAAATTTTTTTCTCACCGATTTTCATATATGGAACATCTCGATCAGAGTCCATATGTGAAAGTTATGGCTGTTTTAAAAACAGACTGGACGAAACGGGAACAATGCGCGTAAAACTTGTTACACGCGTATAAACTAGACATGACGTTAAAACTTGTTATACGCGCATAAACTAGACGTAATGGCCAGAGTATGAATGTTCTTATCAATATTGTACATCCCTCCGATTTGTATATTATCACCAAAATGATTTTACAAAAGATTTTATATATTGAGAATCATTAGTTAATAACAATATGATAATATGTAATTATAATATAATGATTAAATTAAAGATTCTTTCTATCTTCAATCATCCACCCCACACAACATCACACTCTTTGAAATTACAGATCCCCTCAAATTAATTTTAGGCCATTTGAATCATGTAGCAAAATTTATATATTTTTATTAGGTTCAGTTAAAAAAATAAACACATTCACTTTTGTCCCGATTGGTGTTATAAACTGGGATCTTTAGTCCCGGTTCATAACACCAACCGGGAAAAAAAATAGGATCTTTAGTCCCGGTTGGTGCTATAAACCGAGACTAAAGATGATCTTTATCCCGGTTTGTGACACGGACCGGGACTAAAGTTCCTACAGATCCGTTGCCTTTTTAAATCGGGACTAAAGATGATCTTTAGTCTCAGGTACAACTTAAACCGGGACTATTATAGATTTTAGCACTTCAATCAAAAATAATTTCTCCAATAGTGTATATCAAAAACCATGTAGAGATGTTTCATCTAGATAAAACTCATTTTGTTTCTTATATAATTAATTTCTTATCACATCATAAAAATGTTAAATATGATATAATACTCTCAGTGAAAAAGAAGTGGCTTTGTATTCAAAACTTGTCCCAAATATAACACTTCTCCGATATTTTTTTTCTCAACCATAACCTTCCACCATTCAAAATTTTCACCTATATTTTTTTAACCAATCACAAATCACAACTTTTTTACATTTAATTTCATTTATTTTTAAATATCCATGTGTAACTCTAAATTTTTTTATATTTGACGGAGGTAGCAGAAGTAGATAAAACTGCACGTAATCCCATCTTGTCAAACGTACTTCTACAGCCTCCACGTACGTATGGGGTGTTTCATGGCTGGCTTTTCTTTAGCGTGTCATAAGAAAATACTACATTCTCAAGAACGGCTTTTGATCATAATACATAAAAGTTTTCATTTGACCTGAATATCTTTCTTTGTAAGCTTTCCATGGTCTCCTATTTAGAGATGAGCTGTGCATTGCAGGGTTTGCTATTGATGGTTGCATGGTTTCCTTTCTTCGGCTGGCCGAATCAGGCAGGCTAAGCTTCTTTGTGCTGGGAGACACCACACTTCACCTATCAATGTCCTGACACCGACAATCGGCTAAAGCTGTTGCTACTGATTATTACCCGTGTTTGTTAGTTGTGCTCATTCGTGCTCATCAACGAATATAAAACTTTACCATATTGTAATTGATTTATTAATATGTCTTCTCTCATGAGGCATGGAAGATTATTGATCCGTGGTATTAGATCATTGGCCTTTGCAGTTATGCGCATACACTATGGAAGGAATCATCTTTGATTCATATGTCAAAATCAACAATAATTTTGGTTTTAATAGAAAAAGACCAAAAAATATTTTTAGTCCTAGTTAAATCTTTAATCCAGGTGAGAAACACCAACCGAGATAAAAGTTTATTTTTAGTCCCGGTTCAAAAAATCTACAGACCGTGTCAAACCCCCATTATTTTTAGTCTCGGTTGGTAACATCAATCGGGATAAAGATCACCATTTGTTCCGGTTTTTTATATCAACCGAAACCAGAGAAAACCAGAGAACAGTGCGAACAATGCTCGGCCTTATCTCCTCGCCTCCCGCGTGCTCGTCCTTAATTTATTTCTCTCCCTCTCCCTCTCCCTCTCCTCTCAGCGCCATCTCTTTCCCTCTCCCTCTCACCGACGACATGGAGATGATGGTCGGCGGGACGGGTGGTGGGGCGGGCGGCGGCGGGTGGCGGGGTGGTGTGTGGTGGCGACCAGGGAGACGGTGCGACGGGCGGTGGGGCGGGGCGGTGCGGGTGGCGGCGATGCGACGGCGGCCTGCCGCCCGGTGGTGTAGGTGGCGGCGCCTCCTTCCTCCTCCGAACTCCCGGTGGCCCAGCGGCCGGCGGCTCGGCGCGGCTGCTCCGGCGTCTCGGCGGCCGGATCCGACGACTCGACTGCGACTCGGTGCCCGACGGCCCGCTATTCATTTTTTTAAGACTATGATGTTAATTTTTTAAGAGCTCTGTGAATTTGATATGTAAATGTGTGATATGTGAATTTGTGATGTCAATTTGATCTTTAGATGTTATTTGAGGATGTTAATTTGTAATGAGTATTTGGGGTAACTGGAAGCAATGACAGAAAAAACAATGGAAAAAAACTTTTTGCTAACGCCTATATCTTTAGTTCCGATTGGTAGCGGACAAAAGATCTTTTTTGTCTCGGTTATTTCACTCGAAACTAAGATAAAGATCTTTAGTTCTGTTTTTGTTATTTCAGTTTACAACTCAATATTTAAAAATGGTTGTAAGTCGGGACTGTAGATGGTTTCTAACCAATGAAGGATTATTGATATATGCGTTCTACTGACATTTTGCATGAACAGTCCGGCGATAGGGAGTTTGTGGTTGTTAGCTCCTCGTTTTGTCGGCTAACCAATTGAATTAGACGGTTAGGATCGATCTGTACGCTCGGAGACATCGTGCCTCGCCTGTCAATGCCCTAATAGCGATGCCACAGTGACCGGCGGAAGCAACTGTTATTGATTATTGCCTTGTGTTTGTGCGGTTGTGCTCATTTATATATGCTCATTACGGTTATCAAACTTTACAACTAAGCATCGATCCATTATGTCTTCTCTCTCTCATGTATAATATTTTCACTTAAATTTTATTCTGCCTGAATATTTTATAAAAAACTCTTGAGTTTTTCTAAAATTAACCTGCAGTTCGCCTGACTATTTAAAAAACCCAGTTAAAGAAGAAAAAGAGTTATTTTATAGAAAACCTCTTAATGTTTATAAAATTAACTCGTAGTCCTAATGTTAAAAAAGAGAGAGCTTGATAAAAAAAAGACCTCCTGCGTCCCTTTTTTCTGTCCCCATCCGCGTCACACCCCACGTTGCGCCTGCGCCCCTTCCTCCCGTCGTCGCTCGGAGCTTCCACGCCACCGCCTGGACCTTCGCCCTCCACCTACTTCCCTCCCTGTGTCGTTGTCCCGTTACACCGCACAAGCATTTTGCTAGTGTATATACACACACATACACATATATATATATAACAAAACTATTCTATACTCCCTCCCCTCAAGGTCTCAACCCATCTTTTTTCCCCAAAACCCACCTTTCATCCTAGTCAAAACACGGTTAAAGGATGATCAAAACGCTTTTACGTCGGTCAAACACGCCTGCTAATTTCTCATGTTTATCTATTTGATGTCCTCGTCTCATACGAACGGTGCAGTAACAAGACGACCACCGCGTAGTAACACTACAACTTATGTACAATAATAATGATGAAATATAGTCATGACGAATCTAGTTTTTTAGAGCTTTTTTTAAAATATGTTAATATGTTATGGTGTAAACGGTTCAAACATATAATTGTGAGTTGAGAGATCTAATTTTTAAAGATATCATTTGCACTTAGCTTTGTTAGTGCAAGCTAGATGGTACGTCTTGTATCTGTGTTTGGTTATTATCACGTGTTATTAGGTAACACTGTCAAGAAATTAAAATAACAAACTATGTTCCTACAAAACTTATAATTGTTACTGCACTCTGGTAGTAACGGCACGATAAAATTGTAGCAACACAAAATAATAACAACAATGCTATAGTATTACTGCCTATAGAGAGGTAAATTTTAAAACACCAATATTTAAAGATAATATATCTTAGATGATATACTATTTTTTAAAATCATTTGCATTACAATGCTTATCTAAAATAAATTCGTCATGATTATATTTCAACTATATTTTAACGTTGTTACTGCACGTAAGACATACTATATGATGATCGTCGCATTATTACATCATTCATACGATACGAGAGCTGAGAAGAGATGAGTAATGATGAAAGTTAGCACGCGGGTTGATTGATCTGATCGGCATGGAACGATTTAACTAGCCTTTGATCAATGTTTGAGGTTGGTTAATTTTAGGCCTTAAAAAAGATGGAGGTGAATTTGATCTATAAAAAAAAGATGTAGAATAGTTATATATATAACACACGCGCGCACATGCATACTGAGACAGTGAAGTCTGGTCGCGTCTTGCGGTGAGACAGTTTTTGCGGTTAAAAAACTTCTTCTCGTACATACGGACCGGCCGGCCGCGGCCGGAAGTGGAGACCAACCGTGTCCAAGCGTTGCAGCAGCGGCGACGTACGACGTCCGTCGACAGCCGACGAGGCGACGACGTGGCTGGCTGACTAGCTAGGCTAGCGATTTTTTAAAATCTATCTTTTTAATCTTTTTAATTTTTAATTCTAGAAATAAACCAATGAAAATTTGTATGTAAACCTTATTCTGTAAGTCTAACCTGAAGGCAAATGTTATTGCCATGCCGATAAAAAGTCATGCAATGATTTTTTTAAAGTAAAGTATACAATCAGTTCATAAATTTGTGTGGATGTATCATCTAGCTTCTTAAACTAAAATGCATATATACTCAGATACAGATTCATATCTTAAAACTTATAAAAATGTGTTTGGCTTTGGGTAACCAAATATGAACTGTTATTTCGGTCTCAAATTATTACGATCTTCTTAAATAATACATAATACCGTTGCACAAGTTTATAAAAGTTTATGGAGCAGTTATACACTTTATTTTTTTTATTTGTGCGTGACACACAATGTTATCACGCCAGAGTTGGAAATAACAGGTTTTAGGGGCGTTTATTTTTTATATTAAAAATGTTCAAAAAACAAAAAAAAACTAGCTAGCTGATCTCTCTCATATAGGGATATATACGGGAAGCGACGGTGCTGCCTCCTGCAGATACATATGGCCCGAAATGATCTCCGATTGATGCCGACGGCTCTCCAATTTTTTCGACCCGATGATCGATCGATCGAAACGGTTTCGCATACACCAAATTATTCAAGTCGTCCGCGCTATTCATGGTCCCCATTTAGTTAATTAGAGGCTAAAACTTACTTCAAAGAACAGAAAATAACGTGAGACCCATAGCTCGTCCTATATGTACATATACAGTACAGGAGAACTTTTACAGGTCCTGTTAAGTCAAGATGGTCGTATATGTGAACAAAATCAGAAACTAGTTGTAACATCACAGGTAGTATACGTGCTTTCTGTAAAATAACCTTCTTCTGTTGTCTCTCGTGCATAAGGTCTAGTCTTCGTCTCAAAGCATAAAAGTTTTTTAGTTTTTTAATCGAGGAGAGATAAAATTAAACTGATATAGTTGTAATTGATTGAAATAAAAAAATAGGTAAAAAATAAAAAACTCCTCGTTTCTGTTAACACGTTTTTTAAACTGCTAAAATATTATAAAATCTTTTAATATAAATGTTCTTAAAAATCTAATAATTTTTTATTATTTTTTATATATTAATACTTAATTAATTATATAATAATTATATTTTTTTGTTTTATATGAGATTAATTAGCCGTTTCAGATATCTGAAAAACAACGCAGCCTAGGAGCGCACGCCACCATACAGGAACAGTGCGGTGACTGGTGAACCGTGTTCTGCAAGTTTTCGCTACCCCACCAGAGGATATACTAGCAGCTAGAAAATACGTGTCACCAACATAAGAAGCCAAAAAATGTTTTCAAAAAAATCGATGGGGTTTTGGGTGTTATCAGCTGATGATCTGGTTCCATCTAAAATCATTGTACTATGTTTTGTCTCGAATGCATAAGATCCCGTATCGTCCTAAAATATTTTTTTAGAAAAACGGCACGAGATTGAGACTGTACTGCCTTTTTATTATATAAAGCAAAAGTAAATACAACCAATAGAAACGAAAAAAGAAAAAGATTACATATCCATACAATTAGACAAAAGACAATAGAAGCTTACACAAACACTTAGCATCAACAAGCATTCATAGCCTGGCCTATTTTGGCAAGTAGATAATTTGTAATGGATTCCCTTATGCTCGAATATTCGTTGATTATTTTCCTTCAAAAGCTTCCACACAACGAGTAGAATTAGATGTGCAAACCCTTCTAGAAAACCTCTGGTGTGCTTGCCCGACTTTCCCGCCATTCCACTACCAATCGAGCCCCCCAGTGCGCCAGCTCGAGTTATGGGCTTCCTACCCAATTTGCCACATACATCCAAATTCTTTTGAAGTAGCGACATTTTGTAATGAGGTGAAGAGTTGTTTTATGGGTTGTCCTGCACAAAGGGCAAACTTTATTGTTTTGCCAACCCCTAACCGTCAACCTGTCTAAGGTCTGCCGAGTATTGCCCGTGTCTAATGAAAAGAGATGAAATTAAGCTATACATAATTGTGGTTGGTGTTGAGATAAAAAAAGTAAAAAATTAAATGAAATAAATAAAAAATAGCTATATATTTTTAATAATATTTAAACGCTACAAGTAGCTGTATTTTCGGATGACCGGATTGTTAAGTCAAGTTCGTCATATGAGTGAAAATCTAAAACTAGCAAAAACGCCATAAGTAGTAGAACTAGTAGGACATATGTGGTTGCTGCTAAAATGGATGAATTATGTTGTCTTTGGTGCATAAGACCTAGCCAGTGTAGGCCTTCAAATATAAGCATTTTTGGGTTTTTTTACGAGGATTAACATAAAAAATAAAATTAAATAAAAAATAGTCATGATTGGTTTTAGATAAAATAGCTACACTACAACAAATGATTCCGTGTGACGAACAGAGAACCCACTATTGATTTATGCCGAATTCATCAAAGAATCATCATAAACTTGTCCAATCCTAGGGATAATTGTAGATCTTGGTCATAACATATATTCGCAGCGATAAACAGGCTCGTCACAAACATCGAAGATTTCGTCATTATCAGTTGGGCTATCACATGGTAATGAAGAAGTTTGTCGTAGAACTTGGTAGAAAGGGTCCTTATGGACCCACAACAAAGTCCCATTTACAATGCAATTGACGGGATTTCAGACGAAAGTGCCTCGTGAGAAAAGGCGAAAGCGACTATAACGCTGATCAGGTAACACTACTACAAAGGTGCCAATTGAAAAAACTCTTTAGATATTGATTTTTCCCAATCAACATCTATTTATCGATACCTATGAGGTTCAAAGGATGAAAAAAATCTGGCTCGATGCAAGCCGAGCCGATGAATCCATCCACAGATCAAGCCGATGAACCGATGTCTCGGCTTGAGAAGAACATATCAGTCGACAGATCAAGAACATAACAATAAAACAGAAATTCATCTATATTCATCCACAGATCAAGTCTTGACAAGAACAAGTCATCCACATATCAATCCATCCACAACATAAATTTTGACAAAAAAATCCACATCCCAGATAAAAAAAAAGAACACATACCATCATCGTCGTCGCACGATCGTGTAGCCGCGGTCGTAGTTGTCATCTCCCCTTCGCAAGCCCACCGCTTGTCGCCGCCTATCCCCGGTGAGACTGTCGTCGCCTCCATCCGCAAACCCCGCCACCGCCTCGCCTCGGCAAACCCCGCCGTCCCCGCGCCGCCTCCCTCAAGAAACCCCACCACCCCCCGCAGCCGCCTCCTTCCCGCCGGATCGGCGGAGGGAAGGGCTCCTCCACCCGCCGCCGCCGCCTCTTGTCACGCCCGAAATTTCTACCTGAATTTTTGAAGCTGAGTGTGTATTAAATTCCCTGTCCAGGACCAGTCAGGGATACACAAACGACAAATTGTATATACAGATCCACGTCTTAAAAACATATAAAAGTCTTACAATGCAGCAGAAAAGAAAAATATACTTATTAGACTAAGCTTCGACGCTTGCGGCGCGGCGACTCCACTCCACAAACATCTCTTGACTGTAGCGACAAGCCTACTCATCAGCGAACTCATCTGCAACTTTATCCTTTAGCTCTGAGGTGGGAAAAAGAAGCAAGACTCAGCATATTCCACGGTACTAAGCAAGTCATACCAAAGTAAGGTATGATGCAGGATAGTTTCAAGGGAAGGCTAAGGGTTAACTCTTGCATAAAGCAGGCATTTTACAAACTTAAGTTGAAAGCAGTAAAACAATGATTAAGTTTAATTAATCAAAATTAATCATCTCTGCTCAACGTTGCACCACGTAAAGTCAGGCACAATCCATCCAACTACTCTAACCAGTTCCATTTAACAAAATTATTATCAGTGGGACTAATCACGGTGAATCTGGTCGACGACCCATAACCGCGGGCGAGGCTATTCAAATAGTTTCTAACTCTAATTAGAGGTGTACGTCTGTACCCACAAGACACAGCCCCACAACATGTTCCCGTGCGTCGACATGCCACCATGAATATCGAAAAGGGGTCTGTGACAGGATCATTCGCATAACCCTCCCTGACCGAGAGACACATCCACCTCAGGTTTCGCCCCTACCTTTATATCTAAGGTAGGCAGCCCCTCTCATGCCTAGGTGAATCCAGAAGCCGCATAGACCTTTCCCGGTCCATCCAAACTCTATCACGCCCACCCTTGCCTGAATGCGTCGGCCAGAAAAATCTACACTACAAGCCCAGCTGTTGCCCATGCTGGCTTGTGGTACGCACTAATTATTCTCCCGAGGTTTTCCGCGAACCAGTCCTTAACTGTCATGGGTGCGTCTAGCAAAACCATGCACCTAGAGCCCACCATTTGGTCATATTTTATTTATCAATTATCCTTTATCAAAGTATCTCAAGTCTGAGACCATCATTTCATGTGAATAAGAACTAGTAACATAATTCTCCCATTAACGATCTAGTTGTACTAAGAGAACTAAGCATGTCCTAGCCATAAATCTAGTCATATTAGTTCCCAGTCAATCAATAAAATAAGGTAAACGACCTAGGCTGAGTACTATAGGTCCCATCCCGATGACATTACAAAAAAATGCAATTTAACAGATAAAGCAGAAATAATTTGCAAAGTAGGTACAACATGATCAAAAGGTACATGACGTTCCTTGGTCTTGCTCCTGCTGAACTTCTGCTACTACTTCAAAATAAACTGGAGCGTCCGCGGAACCGAAATCTAATCAACTATCAAAGCACAGCAAAAACAGGCTATAAGACTACTGAAACAAGGAATTAAACTATTTTTAATATGTTCTAGACATTTTTATGAGTCCATTGCAACTTGAACGGACTCAAACGGAGTTCGGATGAATTTTATATAGATTTTACAAGTTTCTATGATTTACTAATTAAAAAGAGAGAAAAACGATTTATGACGCAAGCGCCGGCTAGGGCTGACGTCATCCGACCGGGGGCGACAACACTGATAGGCGGGGCCTGCGGATCAGTGACGCAAAAGGGAGCGGCGCACGGTGGACTTGGTCCCCCGGCCCGGGGAGGAGGCGCGCACGCCACGTGGTGCTTGTGTGGCGCCTACGCAGCAGCCACGTGCATAGCCACGTGGGCGGTGGTGCCACGGTGGCATGGCACGGGCGAGCGGACGGCTCGGATCCATCCGCCAGATGGATCCGACGGCCGAGAGTGAGGACGCGGGCGCACGCACCGGCGGCGAGGCCACGACATAGCGTGGGACGGCCGACCGGCGGCGCACGAGACCTGAAGGTCACCGGCGACCGGCGAAGAGACGGCGGACAACGACGCACACGACGCAACGCGAAAACACGCATGGGTCCGAGAGAGGAGCGGTGCTAGATGCGGGCCGACGACGAGAAAGCGGCGTCGGCCGATGGCGGAAACGGACGGCACATGGGCCCTCGCGGCACCGGCGGCAGCAAATATGGCTCACGCGCTCAACGCGACACGGCCAGAGCTAAACATGAGCAGGAACCGAATGGAAATAAAGCGAAATTGAAAAGGGTGAAGAGGTGAAGGTCACCGACAACCAGAGATGAAGGGGATGACGGCGACGAGCGAAAGCGACGGCGGATTCTTCGGGAAAAGTGGTGGCGGCGGTCTACGGGGTGCGGCATAGATGGTGATGGCGTTGAATCGGTGCGGCGGAGAGAGCTTTGCGTCGCGGGGGCAAGGGAGAGCTTTGATTCGAGCGAATGGCAAAGGGAAAAGTTGCGCCGGTGCACGGATAGGGAAAGAGGGAGAGCGGATGTGGCCGGGTTGTGCGGGAATGGCGACTCGACGTGGCGTGGGTAGCCGCGGCGGCCGGGATTTCAAAATCCACCCGTTGCGGCCTTTTAGCGTGCGCATGGGACATGAGAGAAGGGGGAAGTGGGGGCGCGGGTCGCGGGCGCATGCACAGAGTGGGCGGGGTGGCCGGGTAGGCACGGGGTCGGCTGAGGAACGCTGCGGCGTGGGCGACGCGGGCGCGAGAGGGACGGTGGGAGGTTGGGGTGGAGCTGACAGGTGGGCCCTACCTATCAGCGTCCTAACCCGAGAGGGAAGGCAACGCGGACTTGCGCGGGTGTGGCTTGGTCGCTTGGGCCGCCCAGAGGAAAGCGGCCCTGCGCGGAAAGAGTACGGACGGGCGGCGGCCGGTGGCCCACGACCGGGATAAAGAGGAAAAAGGAAAAAAGGAAAAGAAAAAGGAAAAAACCCTTTTCCTTAAGGAAATTAATTCTGATAAGCCTAAATCAATTTTAAAGTTGCTTTCGATGTTTTGAAAATTTCGATAACAATCCTGTTAGTGTATTTTGACATGGAGAATTTAAGAATAATCCCACCAAGCCATTTCTAATTATTAAATAGATTTTAAAATTTGTTGTTCATCTTATTTAACTTTTCCGGCAATTTCTTTAACTCCAATTTTCATAGACGATTTTTACGCTAAAGAGAAAAGCGGGGCGTGACACCTCCCCTCGGCGAGCCCCGCCGCCACCGCCTCGACGAGACCGCAGCTCGCGATACGCGAGCCCCGAGATCCGCCGATGTCGATGCCCGCCCCGTCCCCGCCAATGCCGGCGATGGCAATGCCGGCTGCCGCGTCCCCGTTCCCATCCCCGCGCCGCCTTCGTCCCCATCCCGGCGAGAAGGGAGAGAAGAAGATAAGATAAGGGAGAGAAAACAGATAGATACTGGAGGCTTTGACTCGCATATAAATCCCACTCGGACGGCTTGACCTGGCTCGGCTCGGCTATTTAGGTGCCGGTTTTTTAAGAAAACCGAAATTTATAATATATTATAGGTATTGGTTTTCTTAAAAACCAATACTAATATTATAGGTGTCGGTTTTCTTTTGAATTGACACTTATAATATATTATATATGTCTTTTTTAAAAAAACCTATACTAATAGTATAGGTGCTGGTTTTTCTTTAAAACCGATACCTATTATATTAATAGGAGTCAGTTTTAAATAAACTGATATCTATAAGTCGGTCCTTATGAGAATTTTTTAGTAGTGTAAATTAAGGAAGGCATATAATATTAGGATTAGTTGAGAGGAGAAATAAACCGTAGAGAAGTAGCTGTATGTATTAGATAAAATTTAAATGTTATAAGTAGCTATATTTTAAAATGAAATGGATAATGGATCTGTCAGGTTAAGTCAAGTTTGTCGTGTAAGTGAACAATCTGAAACTAGCCATAGCGCAACGCCACAAGTAGTAGTAAAAGAACGAGATGAAACATATGTGATTGCTGCTAAAATGGCTCTACTCTGCATGCTGTCTCTGGTGCATAAGATATAATCGATCGGAACACTCGATTAATGAAGTTGGTCTTCTTGGTCCAACCTACGCTGATCGATCGGGACACTGTCGAAACTTGGTTTCGGCAATATCTTTTATGGGGTCGCAGTCAAGATCGCCAAGCACAATGGGTTAGGAGGAAAAGAAGATTTAGACAGGTTCAGGCCCTCTCGAGAGGTAATACCCTACTCCTGTTTCGGTGGATTCGATCCGCCGAGTGTCTTTATTGATCTCGTGATCTAAAGCTCTCGCTTATGAAGTTGTATCTCAGATCTAATCTCTGATCAAGTCTAGGATCTCTGATCTCCTATTGGAATATCCCTCAAGGGACGCCCCTTACCCCCCTTATATAGTCTTGGGAGGAAGGGTTCACAAGTCGGAAACCCTATCTTATTCTAAGTTGGTTTCCTCAATCTTACCAAACCGTGACTATAGGCCGATTGCCTTATCTCTATCGGCAACCGTAACACCTAAGTCAAGTTCGGCTTACAGATATAGCAGGCAAAATCTATCCCTACCTCCAGTCGGATAAGCTTGCCATGTGGATACCCGATTGCCACAATCTCCACAGTAGCCCCGAGTCCTTTTCGCCGACGAGACAACTCGGCTTCAGACCAAAGCAAGCACTCAACCAAAAATCTCTTTGACCGAGTGCTTTTGGCGCCGAGTGATTCCATCATCTCTGCCCGAACCTTCCCGAGTGGCTCCAAAGACTGTGAAGGGCTGGAAAAATATACATAAAAATTCTCAAAAAATAAATATCTAGGTGCATCTCCGATGCACCTAATTATAGGTGTAGCCCCCGACTATATGATTAGTCAAAAATAGACTAAGCATATAGTCAAGAACTATAAAAAATCATTCTCATGTAGATGCCTAGCTCATGCTAAAGCAATCATAAAAATCTTATTACTCAACAAGTTCATACTCAACCGAGTGAATTTGCCCGAGTCATCTCAGAACAAATAATTCAATCATCCCTCATGGGTAAAAACACTCGGTAAGCTCTTGCTCAACCGAGTAGATTCGCCCGAGTAACCCCGGAATAATAACTCAATCAACCCTAGCGGGTAAAAAGCACTCGGTAAGCTCATGCTTATCCGAGTAAATCTGCCCGAGTCATCCCGGAACAAATACTTTAATCATCCCTCATGGGAAAATAAGTTCTTTCAATCATATGAAAAATATGACCAAGTTATTAAACAGCTTTTGCCATAATACTGGTCTCAATCTTATAAAAGATCTTCACCAAGGTGGAAAACAAACAAAGATCGGCAAGATTACCCGACCAAATGCTGAAAAACCAAACAGCCCTTGTTCACCAAGGTGGCTATAAAAACTCTGCTGTTGGTCACCTTCCAAATTGCATCGTGTCAGCTTCTCATGAAGTCAGACAAACCGCGGTATGGAAGGATCTTTAAAGGTATTGGGCACTCGGACACGCGCATATTGCCAGGGCAAATCTGCTTAAGCTCATCCGCTTAAGTCCCTAAGGACACGTATCGGACCACACCTTAGCTGGGCCGTAGATTTTCTTATGGGCTCGGCCCACTCACCGAAAAACCTAGCGCAACCCTCAAATCTTTCTTTATAAAGACACGAGGTCGTCCCCGCCTCTTCATCTTCCAAAATTCCCCTTCTCGCAATCTGTTCATCGGTTCATTGCGGAGAACCCTAGGCTTGCGCACTTCTCACCATCCGCCAAGAAGCTCGCTTGCCGCGACAACTAGCTCCTGCAACCAAAACTCCCACATCTTTCGCCCAAGATCCAACCTTTCTCAGCCAGATCCGCTCCTCATCAACCTCGATCTCATGGCGGAGGAGAAGAATATTCCGTTCGACCAATGGGCCACCTCGGATGTGAGGGAATACACCCTCAAGGAGATGGTGAAGCATGGCGTGCTTCCACCCAAGGAACTTGTGGGATGGCGCCCGGCGGGGAAGACTTCCCGACCCCAAACACCGGTGAGCTTGTCGTCTTTACCTCCTTTTTCTATTGCGGATTCGTCTTCCCACCTCCGAATTCTTTCGGGGCTCTTGGATTATTATGGCCTTCACATCTACCATCCGAACCCCAACTCGATGCTTCACATTGCACTCTTTATTCATGTGTGTGAGGCCTTCCTTGGCATTCTTCCTCACTTCAATCTGTTTCGTCGTATGTTCTACCGAAACCCCATCCGAACAAGGACCATCCTTGTGTCGTTGGCGGGCAGCTTCCAGCCTTCGCGGATCTCTCCGCAAAGACTACTTCTCTCTTCCCTTGAAATCCTCGAACAAAGGCGGCACTCGAACCGGTTCTACATCGCAATCTTGAACCCAGCCTTCCTTCCTTTGTCGGTCTTCCTCCTGTCCCCAAACCATCTTGGAGCACCGTCCCGTAGCCAGAATGGGATGAAGCCAACGATCCGCTCGCGAAGATCCCGGCGATGAAGAAGAGGAACCTTCGCGGGGAACAAATCACTCGGCACTTCATCGTGCCGACGGCTCCAATCGTGAGCGATCGAAGCCGGCCTTCGAGTACGAAGGCGGAACAGACCCCAATCGGGAGGACCCGGATCCGCTCACATACGAGATCCCGAAGATCCGGATGTACAAGCTCTTCTCATCCGGATCTCGCCGAGCGAGCCCTCATACTACCAGTCCTTCCATTCAAGCATCCATCGACCTCCTCCTCCGTAAGCCGATTGATTGCTTTATAGTATCTTTCGATCTTGATGTCTTGTCGCTTAACGTTGCGCCTTCCTTCTTCCGCAGGAGAACGCCTCTATCATTTCCAAGCCGTATAAGATGGCTCATGATGACGCGCAGCGTCGCCATTAAGAAGCCGACGGCGGGATAAAAATCCAAGCCGATCCGGTGGGAAACGGGCGGCGCGAGTGAGGACTCGAACAAGCGCGCAAGCAAAGGCGGCGATCATCGAGGACTCGGATGACGACGTCCCGCTCCTCCGGTCGAGACCCCGCCTCTAAGGCGATCGCCGCGGACCGCACCGAAGATCCGCCGATCAACCAGTAAGCTCAAACCAAAGTCCCGAGTTCTTTCGTAGAGAACTCTTTCTTTATCTTCGCTGTATTTACTTGTGCAGAAACCCAGGGATATAGATCCCGTCGGAGGGGATGAAGGGCCGACCCCGCCGCTGCTCCCGAAGCGCCAAGGCCGTCGAGCCGAAAACCCGAGCCCGCAACCAAGTGCAAGCGTTCCGAGAAGCACCCTTCTCCTCGAAGGAGAGTGCCCCCGGGGAAGAGCCCCGATGCGCAGCCGGGATATCCCGACCGGAGACCGGTCGGTTCTTGGGAACCCTCACTGCGGCCGAGTGCCCCCGACGAGGGTCACTCGGCACGAGCCCGAAGAAGAAGAAGGCCCTGCCCCACCTAGGCAGACCGCCAAACCGTGAGACTTGCTTCGAACTTTCCTTTGTTCTTTCAATTTTGAATCTTTCATGTCTTCATTGGTTTTTCTTGTTTGCCACCACGGTAGAAGAGATTCCCAGTGCTACGCCTTCGAGACCGGGTTCCTCCAATCGAATCGAGTGGCGGGACTCGGAAGGCGAGAGACGAGGCATCATCCTCGACCGGCAGGCTGAAAAGGATGAAAGGGATGCCCTCGTCGAGAGCCTGAACGAGGCGACCCGACTGCTCAACGTAAGCCTTCATCTTTCTTTTTGATTATATCTTCGTTATCCTTCAATCGATCATCCTTCCGCTTCGCATGCGAAAGAATATTGCGCTCAATGGCAAAATCCGAGGCGCCGGAAAAGCGGTGCCTCACTTAAACTCCTTGGAGGACGTTCGCAAGCAGTGAAGGTCACTCGGGAGGAGGCCGCTTCAAGGGAGGCCGCCTTAAGGAGGGAGATCTCGGAGCTTCGGGAAGCGAACCTCGACCTCCGCGGATCAATCGGAAGTAAGCCTGCCTCTCCCAGCTTTATCATGATTCTTTCGTTGATCTTGTCAATTGATCATCCTCTTTCGTTGTAGAAAATTCTTCGGAGGTCCACTCGCTTCAAGTCCAACCGGAAGCGGTCGCCTCGACAAGGCCGAGATGGAGGCCGAATTTGAAGGTAACCTTCTCCGAAGTTGAATTTCGTGTCGCTTCATTCCCGAGTGCCTTGAATGATCCGGAACTCCTTGCAGCTTATAAGATGAAGACCCGAGCCCAATATGACGTCTTACTCGGGCGGATCAAATCCAGCGACGAGATACGGGAAGAGGTCGCCAATGCCGCCGCACCAATCTTGGCAACCTTGTTTGATCAAGGGGTTGGGGCCACTCGCTGAGCCAATCGAGATCTTCGACAAGCTCCGCCGGCTCCCGAGCAGATTCGAAGAACATCACCGAAGCGACCAACATGGGGGCTGGTCTCGGCTCTTGCACGACCAAGTCCCTCTACCCCGAGTGGATATTCATTCAATCGGGAGGGCTTCGCCGAGGGGACAACGAGATGAGCAGGCCTTAGATATGCTCGCGAGGCGCAAGAGGCGGCGAAAAGATCTCTTTGGATGTAGTAAACAATTTCAAGCTTTGAACTTATATTCGACTTCGCTTTGTGAATGTCATGTAATCGTGATACTCTTGACATGGAATCTTTGTGACTATTTTTAGTTTATTTATGTCAATGCCTTGATTCCACTTTTGCGTGAAATTTCTTAAGTAGTTTTCGTCGTCGTCATCAAGCCTAGGCTCGATTAGGTCATCGGAAAACTCTCGGTCCTTAGACACCGAGCTCGAGTCGAAGGACATTAAACAATGATAAACCAAATTATGCACAAAAATTTGACGAGGAAAATTCGAGCTTTATTGATATGTGTATCGCCCCATTGCTAGCTCAAGAAGTCATCTTGCTTGAGGTTGGCATCAAGGAAAACATGAGGCCTTAGCCAAATTAGGCGTAAAACCGCCGAAGATGTTCGATGTTCCAGGAGTTCTCCACCATAGACCCGTCCTCGCGCTTTAGCCGGTAGGCACCGGGCCGAGTCACTTCGGCGATTATATAGGGTCCTTCCCATAAGGGAGATAACTTGTGTCGGTCTTTGGTGGTCCGGATTTTGCGTAGGACCAGTCGCCAACAATGAAAGCTCGTGCTCGCACGTTGCGACCGTGGTATCTTCGAGCCCTTGAAGGTATTTGGCCGACGGATGAGGGCGCCTCGCGGGCCTCTTCCAATCGGGTGAGGTCATCCACTCGGTCGATGTCGTAGCGTTCATCGTTGAAGCTGCGGACCCGGAGGGACTCAAACTCCATCTCATTTGGCAACATGGCTTCTGCGCCATAGACCAGAAAAAAAGGAGTTTGGCCGGTGGCCCGACTGGGTGTAGTTCGCAGCGACCATAGAACCGAGGGAAGTTCTTGGACCCACTTGCCAGCGTGAGGGCTTAGCCGGTCGTAGACGCGAGCCTTGATGCCTTGAAGAACCATGCCGTTTGCTCGCTCGACTTGCCCATTGCTTTTGGGGTGAGCTACCGATGCGTAGCGATCTTGATTCCGAAGTCTTCGCAGAATTCCTTGAAGATGCCTCCCGTGAATTGAGTCCCATTATCGGTTATGATTCTGTTTGGGACGCCGAAGCGGTGCACGATGTTGAGGAAAAATCCCGTGCTTTGTCGCAGTGATTGTGGCGACCGGCTTGGCTTCAATCCACTTGGAGAACTTGTCGATTGCGACGAAGAGGTGTGTGAAACCTCCTGGAGCTTTTTGAAAGGACCAACCATGTCCACCCCCATACCGCGAACGGCCGGGAAAGTGGGATTGTTTGAAGCTCCGGGCCGGGACATGGCTTTGTCGGGCAAAGAACGGCAGCCTTCGCGGTTCTTACGACTTTATCCGCGTCGGAGACCGCGGTAAGCGAAAAAATCCTTGTCCGTAAGCTTTGCCGACTAGAGTGCGTGCCGCCGCGTGGCTTCCACATATGCCCGAGTGGATATCTTGGAGTAATTGTTTCCCTTCTTCGGGTGTGATGCACCTCATTAGAATTCCGAGAGGGCTTCTCTTGTATAAATCGGAGTCGACCATGACGTACGCTTGGCAACGACGCCGGACGCGTTCGCTTCATCCCGGTCATCCGGCAGCTCTTGCCGAGTTAAGAATTTGATGAGCGGCGTCCTCCGCCGGTATCGATCATGGTGACTTCGTTCGTGGTTTGCTCGTTGGGAGCTGTCTTTGCCGTGACGGTTGGCTCGTAGAGATGTTCGACAAAGACATCTGTCGGGCGGCTTCGCGCTTAGATCCGAACGCTCTAGCTCATCTAGCACTCGTTGTTATGTCTCGGGACATGTGAGAGTTCTAGCCCATCAAACTTGTCCTCAAGCTTGCGGACCTCTTGTCGGTAGGCCTCCATAGTGTCGTTCAAGCGGGACCGATCTTTCATCACTTGATTGACGACCACTGGAGTCGCCTTTCACAATAAGTCGACGAATCTCGAGTGAGACCGCAAGGCGCAGATCCATGTAAGAGAGCTTCGTATTCGGCGACGTTGTGTGAAGCGGAGAAGTGGAGGTGAAGGGCATATCTTAGCTTTTCCCGTCGGGAGATCAGCACAACTCCCGCTCCCAAGCCGGTGATCCTCTTGGATCCGTCGAAGTGCATGGTCCAGTGTTGGAGGTCTTCCCGAGGTACGTGTTCTTGCTGTTGACCCACTCGGCCGGGAAGTCCGCTAAGGCTTGTGACTTAATGGACGTCCCGGGCTTAAAAGTTAAGTCCAGCGGCATCGGTTCCAAGGCCCACTTGGCGATGCGCCGGTTGCCTCGCGGTTGTGGACGACGTCGCCGAGTGGAAAAGAGGTGATGACGGTGACCGAGTGACCCCGAAAGTAGTGTGCCAATTTTCTCGCGGTTATTAGAACACCATAAAGCAATTTTTGTACACGGGGTATCGGATTTTGGCTCCGCCAATACTTCGCCGACAAAGTAAATTGGTCTTTGAATCTTCGGGCCCGTCCTTCTTCTTCTCGTTCAACCACAAGTACCGTGCCGACCACTTGGTGAGTGGCCGAGACGTACAGCAAGAGGGGTTCCCTGGGCGAGGTGAAGCCGGGACGGGTGGCGTGGTAAGGAATTCTTTGAAATCTTCAAAGGCCTTGTCGCTTCGTGGTCCACCGGAAGTCATCCGTCTTTTCAGGATCGAAGAAGGGCATGCCTCGTTCGCCGAGTCGGGATATGAAACGGCTTAGCGCCGCCATGCAACCAGTGAGCTTTTGGACGTCTTTTTGATTACTCGGGGGCTTCATGTTTAAGATGGCGTTGATCTTTTCTGGGTTTGCTTCGATGCCGCGATGTGATACCATGAAGCCGAGCAGCTTGCTCGATGGGACGCCGAAGGTGCACTTCTCTGGGTTCAACTTCATTCGAAGGCCGGATGTTTGCAAAGGTTTCTTCTAAGTCGGCGATCGGTCTTCTTTCGCTTGGTCTTGATGACAACATCGTCGACATAAGCTTCAACGTTTTTGCCGATCCGCATCCGGAAGCATCTTTGGATCATGCGTTGGTATGTAGCTCCGGCGTTCTTCGAGCCGAAAGGCATGGTGATGTAGCATAGGGCCCCGAACGGCGTGATGAAAGATGTCTTCAAGCGGTCGGATTCTTTCAGATCGATCCGGTGATAGCCCGAGTAACAATCCAAGAAGCTCGGGAGTTCGCAGCCGTTGAGTCGACAACTTGGTCGATACGAGGTAGCCCGAATGGATCTTTGGGGCAGGCTTTGTTGAGGTCGGTGTAATCGACGCACATGCGCCACGCCCCGTCTTCTTGCGGACCAAGACTGGATTGGCTAGCCTCGGGATGAAGGACTTCTTTAATGAAGCCGGCAGCCAAGAGCTTTGCGAGTTCTTCTTTGATCGCGTCTTTTCGATCCTGTGCGAACTGCGTAATCGTTGTTTAATTGGTTTGGCGTCATCTTTGACGTTCGAGAGAGTGCTCGATCAACTCCCTAGGAATTCCAGGCATATCGATGGTTTCCAAGCAAAAACATCTTTATTGTTTTGGAGGAAGGTGACGAGCGCGCTTCGTATTTAGGATCTAGGTCGGCGCCGATTACGGCGCTTTGGAGGGATCGGATGAATCAAGGGAGATCTTTTTGGTCTTGGCGTCGCCGGATCCCGATTTGGCTATCTTCTTCGCGGGACTTCGCCTCTGCCGAAGTAGATGCAGCCAATCGGACTTCTTGTTGGCCACGTAATCTCTCTCGAGATTGGGCCATGTCGCAGCTCTCCTTGTCGCAGTGAAGGCTTGCTTCACATCGCTGCGAAGAGTGATGACGCCGTTGGGACCCGGCATCTTCATGCAAAGATAAGTGTAGTGTGGGATCGCCATGAACTTGGCAAGCGCAGCCTTCCGATGATGGCATGATATGCCGTTTCAAGTCGGCCACCTCGAAGGTGACGTTCTCCGTTCGGAAATTCTCTCGGGCTCCGAAAGTGACTGGGAGAGAGATATGCCCGAGTGGTGTTGAAGATAGCCCGGGATAACTCCGTGGAAGGGGCGAGCTTGCTTTGAGTTCGGCCCTCGGGATCGCATTTCATCCATAGTCTTGGCAAACAGGATGTTGAGGGCGCTACCCCGTCGATGAGGACGCGCTTAAGCCTGATGTTGCGGACTACGGGGTCCGGGACGAGTGGATAGCGTCCGGGTGGACCACTCGGTCGGGATGATCCGAGCGGTCAAAGTTGATGGCCACCTCCGACCATCGCAGATATTGAGGGACTTCGGTTGAGCCGCGTTGACCTCCGGTCGCTAGCTTCGTTTCCTCTTGGATTCATAAGCTAACGGGCCCCGAAGATGTGGTTGAGCTCCCCACCGGATCTTGAAAAGGTTCGGCATTCTCGCCGCGTTGTTCTTCTTGGCGCCGGACGGGCCAGCCTCGTCGATCGGCTTCTTGTTGAGCTGCGCCGCGGCTTTCGCCAACCGCTTGTAGATAAAGCGATCCTTTGCCGCGTGCTTGTGATTCGGATGGTGGGTGCACTGGCGTTTATGATGGCGTCGTAGGCGGCGACTCGGGACGACGTTGAGTATTGGAGGTTGCGGCCACTGTGTCTTCGGATCGGCGCTTGCGATCTTTCGGGCCCCGTTCTGTTGTTGCCGCCATCCTTCTTAGGATTTCGGCTTCCTCCCGCTTGCTTGTCCTCTCTTCGTCGGGCCGATCTTGACGGCGGCCTTGATGGCGTCGTTTGATTTGGCGTATGAATTCGCCGTCTCAAACATCCGCTTCACCGTCTTCGGTGGCTTGCGTCCGAATTTGCCGATAAGCGGCTCATCACGGACTCCCTTCCGGAAGGCGGCGATGATGATGTCATCGGTGATGTTCGGGATCTTGTTGCGCTTCTCGAGAAGCGACGAATGTAATCCTTCGAGGCTCGTCCGGCTTCGGATGACATTGTAAAGGTCGAAGTGCGTGCCGGGCCTCTCGAAGGTGCCTTGGAAGTTGGCGATGAAGTGGTCCCTCAGCTCGCTCCACGAGCCGATTGAGCCTCTTGGCAGGCTGGTGAGCCAATTTCTGGCCGAGTTTGCGAGGGCCACGGGCAGGTAGTTCGCCATGGCTTTGTTGTCGCCACCTGCAGCTCGGATGGCAAGGGTATATACAGTTAACCAAGATTCGGGGTCGGTTTTGCCATCGTACCTTTCTATCCCGGTGGGCTTAAAGCCACTCGGCCAATGCACTCGGCGGAGCTCCCGAGTGAAGGCCGGTACTCCATCGTCGCCGCTATCGGTGATCCCCTCCGATCTTCCCGAGTGCGACGGTCCGCGCTCTTGGTAGCGGCGGTCGAGGACTTCCCGCATCACTCGGCGGGGTCTTCTTGGCTGGTTGGGTAGCCGGAACTGTTGCGGTGGACTCGGTGGTGGACGGGTAGACGCCCATGTCGTTTGCGGCGGGAGTCGACCGTCTGCTCTTGGTGCCTCGGCGTGGACTCGGGAGGTGGGCCTCTTGGCCTAGTTGACGACCGAGCCGGCTCGGGCCTCCTATAGTCTCCCGACCTTAGGGGTGGGAGCCGGCTCTTGTCGCGTTTCGGCCACGGATTCGATCGGCCTTCTTGCCGAAGTGGTGGGAGGGCCGTTAGCCGTGGCAGCAACGATGGTCTTGATCTTATCAAGTATGGGAGTCACGTTGGCCGGAGCCGTCTCCATGACGGTATCCAAGAGCGTAAGTGCGGCGACAGCGTTCTGCTGTGGCGTCCGGAAGACATTGGTGTTGCGAACCCGTGTTTGGAGGATGGCCTCCGGCGATCGTCCACCGCACGCGATCCCGCTTCCTTTTATCGCCTCGTCTTTGCGTTGTTTGTCTTCTTCGGTGCTTGCGTTCGAGCTCCACTGCTCGCTCCTCTTCGGCAAGCCTTCGGCCATGGCTGAGTCGGATTCATCCGGCTCGGCCATGAGGACGTCAGCACTTCGGCTCGCATCCATATGACAGGGAATTGTCGGCTTCGTCGGAAGGGATGCCGTAGAGATTGTCGAGCCGGCGGAGCCGAGGTATCCGTTGAGCTCAAAGATGAACAAGAGCCAAAGGACGGGAGGATGACAGCGACCTCCCTTGATCCTCGGGTAACCCGGATCCGGATCGTTCCGACAGCTGAGCTTGGGGGATCGGGCTCCTCCGAGTGGATCGCCTCCAACTCGGGAGAGAGTAGTTGACTGTAGATCTTGGCGACGTTTGGTGACCCAAACGGCACCGAAAGTTCTTCAGCCGAGTAGATTGCTTCCGTCGGGGAGGCAAGAAGATTGGCGCAGATCTCGGCGGCATTCGGTAATCCGAATGGCGCCGAGTGAAGTCCGTCGTCGGAAAAGGTGGATCGCATCTTGGTCTTCAAGATGTTGTAGAAGATCTCGGCGCGTTGGAGAGCCCGAACGGCGCCGAGTGGGTCTTTCCTTCGACGGTTCGAATCCGAGTCGAAGGAGGATTCGCCGGCGAAGTTGGCGCGAAGTCGCCGATTCTTGAAGGAGATCCCATCACGCTTGTCGGCGAGATTTGTTGAAGTAGTCTCGACGCGCGGCCCCCTACCTGGCGCGCCAACTGTCGAAACTTGGTTTCGGCAATATCTTTTATGGGGTCGCAGTCAAGATCGCCAAGCACAATGGGTTAGGAGGAAAAGAAGATTTAGACAGGTTCAGGCCCTCTCGAGAGGTAATACCCTACTCCTGTTTCGGTGGATTCGATCCGCCGAGTGTCTTTATTGATCTCGTGATCTAAAGCTCTCGCTTATGAAGTTGTATCTCAGATCTAATCTCTGATCAAGTCTAGGATCTCTGATCTCCTATTGGAATATCCCTCAAGGGACGCCCCTTATCCCCCTTATATAGTCTTGGGAGGAAGGGTTCACAAGTCGGAAACCCTATCTTATTCTAAGTTGGTTTCCTCAATCTTACCAAACCGTGACTATAGGCCGATTGCCTTATCTCTATCGGCAACCGTAACACCTAAGTCAAGTTTGGCTTACAGATATAGCAGGCAAAATCTATCCCTACCTCCAGTCGGATAAGCTTGCCATGTGGATACCCGATTGCCACAATCTCCACAGACACATTGGCAGAGCAAGCTGGGTGGTACTATGGGTCATAGCTCATAGACCATATATATTAAGATTTAATCGTATAGGTTAAAGCTATAATAGATATGTTGATTAAAATTATAAAGTTTATATTTTTTTTAAGATAATGGATAGATGAAATCTGATCTTTCCTTTAACAGAAGCTACATCCAATTATCACATAAGTGTTGGCTTAAATTTTTTAAAAAGTAGCTACCATAAGATGGAATGAAAAAACAAATAACCACTCCATCACCAATAAAAAGGATACAATAAAAATTTTTATATTGATTATCCTTTAATCTGATGTATTATTTTGATGGATCATCTTTAATTTAAATCCTAACTACGCGACTAGAACGGGACACTTCTTGATTTTGAAACCTAGCTCGCTGGTCCTATATATTGCTTGTTATCTACATTGGCCACGTGTACACCTGGAGTAGTAACATCGATCGATCGCTAGCAATCAGCTGGTCCAAGTTAGCTTAATTAGCAAGAGGCCATGAATGCATATATGACTCCATCGAAAAATGATCGAGTTGACAGGACATGACGTGCGTGTCTAAACGCTCTAGAAAGCCTCTAATTGTCGGTGGAATTTTTTTACGAGACGGCCCTCCTGCTGAGAAAACTCTCTATATAATCCCGTTTACAACCTTTTAATTTCGAGTCACAAATCAAGACAACAAAACCAGAACTAAAATAGACGACTGCATATTTATTTTTAGTCCGGTTGATAACATTTAACCGAAACTATAATTTTTTCTTAGTTTTTTCTGCTTTATATCGGTTTTTCCAACGTCACAAATAAAATATAACAACATTAAAATTATTTCTTTTAACGCCACAGATCGAATACAACAACATTAAAATTAACACCACATATCAAATGCATCAACAAAATCACCCAATAATTAAAAAAATCTAAAAAATCTACAACAAAATCATTTACAAATTTATTGAAAAAATCATCCGTTGCCAACGCCCGGCGACAACAACGATGGCGGCAGAGGAGGAGGTGAGGAAGGGGCTAGCGGTGGTGAAGCGATTAAGCGATCCCTACAGCGACTTTCGAGAGTCCATGGTAGAGATGATCGTGGATTGGTAGGTGTTCGCCTCGGCGGAGCTGGAGCGGCTGCTCCGGTCATACATGTCCCTGAATCCGTCATGCCTCCACCCCGTCATCTTCCAAGCCTTCTCCGACATCTGGGTCGTCCTCCGTAGCGGCGTCAACGGTGAAGGTGTGTGGTGGCGATGACAACGACGATAAGACGTACAGCGTCGACAACATCGACGATGACGGTGACGACGTCGACGACGATGGTGAGATCAGGACGTATAAGGCGTGAGACGACGAGGCGAGACGACGATGACGAAAGAAGAAGAGATCTGAAAAAATAGCTAAGTGTTGAATCGGTGAAGAAGACGATGTGCGCCGGGATATATATACCTATGGATCTATAATCTCGGTTGGTGTCATCAACCGGGACTAAATATATATTAGTCCCAGTTGGTAACACCAACCAGGACTAAAGATACAATTTTTTAGTGACACCAACCAGGACTAAAGATATATTAATCCCAGTTGGTGGCATTAACCGGGACTAAAGATCTAATTTTAAGTCCCGGTTGGTGGCACCAACGGAACTAAAGATAATTTTCCGCTATTTTTAATTCATCTTTAGTTCGATTATAACCACCAAACGGAACTAAAGACTAATCATCGAACTAAAGATAAATTTTCGTTATTTCCAAATTGTTTTGGTCCCGGCTAGGGTTAACACCGAGACTAAACATTAAATAATCCATTAAATAGGGCCAAATTAATTTTATTAAATATAAGTTTAAAATAATAATAAGTAATGCATTAAAATTTAATCAAATATAGGTTTAAGACAATAATAAGTTTACATGGTAATCCTATACATTGCATTTCTCTATGTACTCCTCTAGATATTGTTCCTCATTTGTCCTTTCTTTTATTTTCTTTTTTTGGGTTGTCATTGTTTTTTGAAAAAATTGATTTTTCTTTTTTTTATTTTTTCTTGACTTAGGAGCACACAAGAAGTAACCACAAAATTTGAGCTTAAACAAGTGAAAGACGTGGCCAATGAAAAATTTAAAAGACACGCTCGTAATTGACAAAACCTTTCGGACTCGAAAAGGCAATCTTCTGACCAGTTTTGAGGGAAAATAAAATTACCGAACCCGACAAAGCTGGGGAGTAACAGATCCAAAATTTTTTCTGATTGATTTTCATATATTGAACATCTCAATCGGAGTTCGTATGCATAAGTTATGGCTGTTTTAAAAACTGACTCCAAATTAGAGGACAAAACGAAAATAATATGTGCAAAAACTTGTTACACATGCATAAACTGGCGTGACGACTAGGGTTTGACAGAAACAAAGGGGGAAACATACGAACTGGACTCTAAGACAATCTAACCAATACCAAGACCTCACCAGGACACAAACTCAATACGACGAACTCTAAAACTAAAATATACAAAAGGCTATGGCATGGAAGGTTATAGGACAAGAAAAACAAATATGACGGAGAGTGACACACCGATTCAGCTTTAGATCAAAAGATCCAACCCTGCAATCTTGCACCACAACTCCTCTGGTTATCAACCGAGACACAGACCCGGTTGACCTCGCCAAGAAGGCTAATCCTCCTTTCTTCCTGCATATCTTCATAGAATGGCTTGACTGGAGGAGGAAGAAAAAGTATAAAAAACATCTTCACTTTAGTTCGGTTCTTAACACCAACGAGATAAAATTTAGGATCTTTTGTTTCGGTTGATGTTACCAGTACGGACTAAAGATCATTTAAATCTTTATTCCCGGTTGATAACACCAATCGGGACAAAAGGTAGGATCTTTAGTCTCGGTTGGTGTTACTAAGCGGGATTAAAAATGTCCGTCGGCCTAACAAAATCTGACAAGAATCTAACCGGATCTAAAGATTATCTTTAGTCTCGGTTGATAATACCAACCAACTAAAAGATTCTAGAGCCATTACTTTTTTAACCAGGACTAAAAATGTTTTTTTAGTCTCAATTTTTATTAGAACCAAGACTATTATTAATTTTGTCTAGTGGAGAAAAATCATTTTCGGAAGATTGATTCACCGGCGTTTACCAAAATTCTATTACCGTACCTAATAACTACTTACTATCAGCAATTTTTTAATACATAAAAGGTTTGTGCATTTTTATATTAAGAAGAATGGTTTTGATACAAAGTAGAAAAATATGGAATGTAGAAAATCAAGGGACCAGAGGATTTTGAGGGTTATTTGTATGGCTAGATTTGCCCGCCCTCACCTACGTGTAGCTTGCCGCAAAGATGTGGTTAGCAAAATGCGAATCATATCTTACGCAATGTTAGACAATAAATTATGTGTTTGATATGTCGATTCATACTACTTAACAATTTTATTTTTACAGACGTTAGATTTTTCTTTTTACGGAAAAACGATTTTTCCTTTTGATGTTGTTTAGGTGCCCAAAGTTTGGTTACAAACTCTCACATTTATTTTGAAAATAAAAACGAATTTTCAAGGTTTTCAAATGAGATCAGATGTAGAGATATGTTCTACACTAAATTTATAGAGCTTGATGTAGTCCATAAGTTTGTGATATCATTTAGTGTGTAAAGTATGTATTACAAAGTTTTAAAGAGGGAAGTCAAAAGAATAGTATTTAACTCATAGTCATATGAAAAACATATAGGTAAGATGGTGGGGATAGGGACAGATAATGAGCCAGCTCGGTTCATTAAGCTGCTCGGCTCGTTAACAGCTCATGAACTGAAATTATATCTCATTTATACCATATTAATAATTTTAAATTTACTATTTTATCATATACTAATATAATAATAAACAATTCACTAAATACGAATATTTTTGACTAGATAAGAAACACAAAATATATGAAGATACAGTGAGTTAGCTTGTTAAGCTCATTGAGCTAAAAGGCTAGCTCAACTTGACTCATTAAGACTACGAGTTTGAGCCGAGTTCGCTACGAGCCGATCTGAGTTGAGCTTTTTGTCCATTCCTAGATGAGGAGAGGAGATTGTGCGTAAAATGAGAGGTATTGAGTTTAAATTTTATATCTATATATCGTAAGTGTGTAAAATCGTATGATTTGTGGCTGCATATGGATGTCTAATATGAAATCATATTTTTGGTGTGTTTTTTCTTGTGGCTAAAAAATCGAAATTTGATAATTCATTTTATGTGTGTTTCATGGGTGGTCGTGAAATCTGCCTACGCAAAAAAACCTCAATTTTGACTGATGAAAAAGTGTGACGCGTCTATGATTTGACTCAGCAACTTAAGATGTCTAACCAAACACCCCCACTCGTCTGTCTTCCACCAGACAGGGATGAACACAATCATAAAACGTCTGAACAATTTCCATAATCCTATTTTTCTCGGAAACAGAGTTGAAAATGATAAAGCCAGAAATAAAAATAGTATCAGAAATATTGAAAAAACCAAAAATGAAACTATATGAACGGAAACCTGTTGATATCGATCGAAAACTAATAATATATGTTGAAAACATTAAACTATAAAATCTCATATTCAACTTTACATAACTATATAATCTTTATATGATGAAATAAATTCAAGGTTATACTATATAAATTTCTAAAATTATAAATTGTCTTTAGTTTACCTTGTACTAAGTTAGGAATTTAGTTGAGGAGTTAATGAGCCTCTAAACTATAACCAAATATAGAAATGGGTCATAAATATTAATGAATTTTTAAGATACCGTAATTGCCATAATATAAAAACAATAATTATTAAAAGAATAAGGTAAAATTTAGAAATGGTCGGTCTATAGCAAAAATCACTTTTATCTTCTATACATTTTTACTATTTTTATTTTTGTTTCGTCAGTAACCATTTTCACATTACTTTGTCAGTAAAAATTGGAAACGAGCATCAATCGGTCGGGAATTTGCATGACCATTATCACTCCCTACTTCCCGATATAAACGAAGCCCAGCTAATGATGAGTAGCTTCAGAGTCAATGAGGCAATGAGGCGTTCAGAGGTATAAGAATCGATGTACATGTACAAGAGTCCGATCGATCTGGCTTAATTGAGGCACAACTTACAAAGGGAACAACTGCGAGTGAGATGATTTTACGTTATGTCTTCTCTCATATTTTACAGAGCATGTGAAGGGCAAACATTCTTATGAATGGATGACAGAACCTTATTCATGGTCAAAAAATTAATCATCCTAGAGCATGGGGCCGCTTAAGGGATGAGTACACATGCTAGAAGGAGATGAAATATTCTACAAGTAAGATGCTCATACTCTATAACACAGATTGCATTTGGGATTTTTCTTTTCAGCCATGCAACTTGGAATGGTCCAGGAGTGAGGGATCAATAATAATAATAATAATAATAATAATAATAATAATAATAATAATAATAATTATTATTATTATTATTATTATTATTTCATTTTCATTGCTCCGTGTTTTCTAGTTCTTCTCTCTGGGGTTGTATATAAATCTATCGACAAATTTTAAAAAAATTATCAGATATAAATACAACATAATTATTTATAGTGTAATTATAATAATTACATTATCTCGTTATATAGTGTAATTATTTATAGTATAATTATTTTATTTTGTATGTAACTTTTAAAAACCCATAATTTGCTTCCACAAAGCGGAGGTCATGGGACAGAGTCCTCTCACCCATACGTTTGATGTGTTTTTTTATTCCCTGTTTGCACGTATTTTGAAGAAAATATAGTGATTTAAAATTATATGGAAATTATAACATTCAACTTAGTTACACTAAAATTATAATATTATATTTATATTTGATAAATTTTTAAGAGAGAATTTCATAGGAAAATCGCTTGTCCTATGCAGGGTGTGGTTGGATGGTTGGCGGAGTAGGAAGAAATTTTAATTTAAATATTTAGACTTATTTTGTCTGATTCATGGTCTCACATTCAAATAAAATTTGCCAAGTTATTAAATTTTCCTGGAGCTGGTAATTTCGTCCAAACTAGTATCTCCCACTGGAATGGAGCACGTACGTACAAATATTAAACTGGATCGAATAAAGGAAGCAGCAAAATCTATCGAACTACTAGCAAAATGCGCAAAATACCCTGTGCGTTGCACCGGTTAATGATATTTAAGTTCAATAATAGTATTTAAATCACATAAAGTATATATTTGAATGTGCCGCTATGAATATTTACATCCAAAATAATATTTTGTCTGACCATTTTTGTTTGTATTAAAATATAATAAATCACTATACATATATTATGGAGATGTATTACTGAAATACCCGCATTCGAAATTATCTTCCCAAAACCTTTTTTCCTCTCCTTCTCTCTCTCACTTAACCCTCCCGCTCGCCTCACTCTCCCTCCCCTTCCCTTTCTCTCCCTTCCTCCCACACCTCTCTCGTCTCCTCCCACTCCCTCTCCCACTCTTTTCCCTAGTCCCGATGACGGCACGGTGGGCTCTGGCGGTGGGCGAGGGAGAGCGAGGGCAGCGGCACCAGCATGCAACCACGCGGCGGCGGCGATGGGAGGGGTGGATCCGACACCCCCTTCCCTCCCGCGCGGGCTGCACGGATTTCGTCGCCTCTCCATCCCCACGCGCGCGGATCCACCGGCGACGGTGAAGGGAAGGGTGGATCCAGTGTCTCCTGCCCTCCCTCATGAATCCCATCGCCTCTCCGTCCTCCACACGCGCAGATTCGTCGGCGTCGCAATGGGGATGGATCGGTGCCCGCTCCACTTCCTACGCAGATCCCGGCCGCCGCCTCTTCGTCCCCCCCCCAATGCTCGAGGATCCGGCGGCTCGAGCGGACTCGATGACGACGACGATGATGACGAGGACGATGACAACAATGGCAACCGGCGGCTGCTTATGGATTCTAGGGTTAGGGTTCGTTGCATTTCTCTTTTGTGTTGAGTGATCGATATTGATGGATCCAGATGTAAGTGAAAGGGATGGTGGTGACAGAACGGACACCACTATTTATGTAGTATATATAAGCAATAGTGTCGCATGCAAAACGAGGTTGGGCGTTACAAACTATATCACCTACGCTACAATCAACGGTGATATATTTCAGCCTGTGCACCGGTGTCACAGGACACCATGGACGTGCTAGCTATGATTAATTTAGTGTTCATATATATATATGTTGTTTATACATGATCGATAATCACCTATAATAGATGGGTCATCAGTAATTAATGAAATCTTTTATGTTGCTTTGGGAGGTATCTACCGTTGATTTCTAAAGGGTAAATTAGAAATAGGCCGAACTAATATTAGCATGCATTGGGTAGTTCTCAATCACCATCCGGTGGCAGCTGGCCCAACATATCTCTCTCTCTGTCTAACCCTAGCGAAAGAATGAACGGAGGAGCAGCGCGTGGCAGCGTCGTTGTTCGGCGGCTGCGAATAGGGAGTAAATCTCCTGTGGCCACTGAAGAATAATTTTTCTCCTCTCTTTAATTTTGTTCTGTAAGTTTGTTCAAATCTCCTGTGGTCGGTCGGCAAGTTCAGGAATTGTGGTAAAAGGAATCCCTAGCTAGCTGGGTACGTAGGGCACATATGAGTTGCAAATATGAACTATAAAGTAGTAAAATATAACTCAGATTATTTCTTGGTTGGTGCTGATCATACATTGCACTGGAATTGTGTCAAGTGAAACCTTAAAGCTGTATTTTTACATGTTATATGACACTGCTATTTCCAATAATCTTGCTCTTGCTCTGAAGCTACAACATATAGTTTCAGATGCCTAATTTTATATTTGTATTTTATACTGACTTTGTGTAAGCTCTGAATATATACTTTGGTAACATAGATTTCAGTTTCAGTGACTTTGCTTTGAAAAAGAAAACTTAGTCCATGGTTTTATTATTTCAGTTTGCTCTGAATTTATAATTAATGCATGGAGTACTACAAGAGCCTGAAGGACCGGATTCTCACTCGGCGTATGAATAGCTTGGGCCAATCGTAGGGCCATCAAACCTTGCTGTAACACCAATATCAAATTTTTATATTTCTAGCGGTGGCGAAGGACGAAATTTTTATAAGATATTACGGATTTTTTATGGATCACATACCACTATGCCATACGTGTGCCGCTGCCGCATCCTCTGAAGTGGAACAAAGCTCTTGCCGCCGACGCTGAGGGACAAGCATACAGAATAATCTCACCAATCTCTCGTTAAAAAATTAAAATAATTACAGACTTAATCCGGTTGCTATTAGGATGGACCCACCCACTCAGAGACAAGCCCAATTAAAAGAACCAAAGTTTTCTCTCTCTTTTAAGAGAAAGAGAGGATGAGACAAGAACGAACGCATGCACCGATTACGACATGATCCTGTCCATGATGAGCTGCGAGGTGCTTGTGCGCCGTCGCCGCCGCGCGCTAGACCTAGACCTGGAGCTGCCGCCGCGCCGCCCGCTGGAGCTGTTGCTATGCCTGACGCCGAAGCGAGCCTACCCGGAGCCTCGCCGGGAGCTGCTCGAAGAGGAATGGCTCGCGCGCGCCGGTCAGTATGGGTATCGCCCAGTTGCCGCCTCGCCGGGAGCTACTCGGAGTCGAAGAGGAACGGCTCGCGCGCGAGGAGGACCGAGGAGGAAGTCGAGGAGACGGGACGTCGCGCGCGGGGAGACGAAGAGGTGATGCTTGTGACTCGGCATCGAAATTTTTAGCATTTTTAATTTTATTTTTTTTAAAGATTTACAAAAATAATATTCGGTTTCGAAAATTTGTAATTTTAATCGTCTTTCGTTCTCTGGAAGGGCGAGATTTAAAAACGCTCTCTCGAGAGCGTTTTTGGCGATGTGACGGCCGTTGGGCGTCGTATGACGCGTCGTTGGTTTTTTAAAAGCCCTTCCCGCCTTTTGGAAGGGCGATTTTTAACCTAGACTGCATTTTTTTTTTTTGCGGCGGCCCCGGTGCTACAGTTAAAAACGCTCTTTCATAAGGCGGAAAGGAGGCCCTGAAAAAAGCAGTCTTACGTTAAAAATCGTCCTTCCGTAAAGCGGGAAGGGTTTTTCGAAAAAAAACAACGACGCGATAGGCGACGCCCAACGACCGTCTGCTACGTCGAAAAACGCCCTATGAAAAGGCGATTTGTAAATCTTTACAAATTTTCGAACCAAAATAAATTATTTTTTAAATTTTTTAAAAATAAAATTAAAAATACTAAAAATTCTCGGCATCGCTCGCGACTGGGTCCTGCCCGGCCCAGCAGGCCTCCACGCGGGGGTGAGGGGTTGCAATTAATGTAATTTCCTCTTGTGATATATCCTTTGATCTCAAGTGGTACAACTGATATGGTTTGTGTTGAATGTTGCGTGCTGCTGAATGCTGAAGCATTGATTCATTTTGGTGAAGCATTGATTGGCTCGGGAACTGTTAAATGGAATTGAAAAGTTTGGAGTAATTGATTACTTACTAAATTGATGCGCTTAATCGCTAGCACGATCCAAACAGATATTCAGTAGTTAATCGCTGAGCATTTAATTAATATCGTATTAACATATTTTTTTGGTTATATAATTTTTAATATTTTGAACAATAACCACACAGTTTACAAAATATATTTTTGATCTTATTTTTTATTATAATATATATAATAAATAAATGCATTTTTATTATATATAATATATACAATAAATAAATAAATACATGTTTATTTTTATTATTTTTAAGATAAATATATATATTGTTTTAGTTTTTTAAATTAAATATTTTTAAATTGTTAATAATTAAAATTAAAAAGTTCAATGTTAATGTTTTATCCAGGGCGTAGAGAGAGTAGTGACGCCTCCGCCGCAGACACGCCGTATCGGGAGTCCCGTAGTTGCAGGCTGGATGGGATCACAGGAGGATGGTACGCTTTTGCCCTTAACCACACTAATTAACCATTTACTTTCCGTACCTGGTCCATTTTTTCATACCGTTTTTACAGGTTGTCTTTTATTTTTATGCGTTAGATTAAGAGGTTGTTTGATATTTTAGTCAGGGACTAATGATTAGTCTTTAGACTAAATATTTTAGTTTCGTATGTTTGTTTACAGGGACTAAAGGAGACTAAAGAAAGTTAATTGTAAGGTGCAAAGCCCATATTACCCTCTAAAGAAAGTTTGGTGACATAGAAAGATCCCTAAGTCAGGTCATTGCTACTCTCTAATACCATCCAAAGTTACAAATGTTTAGGTATACACCATTCTCGTCAACTTTAAGGTCCTCAACATTAACTTTTTGTTATTCAAGGCAACATTTAACAAGAAGCCAAATTCATGTCTAACATAGTAACATAACTAAAATAAAATTGTTGTAGCACAATCAGACCTGCAAATTCTCTAAACGTGCACATTGATCTAGTTCCCTGTCTATCTTCTCAATGAGCTAGCTTATTCAGCACCAAAATGTACTGATTCATGCTCAAGATTAATGAATTTTTTCTTTACATTCGTGCTGCAGATATGTACGTAATCTTGAACACATGTATATCACGTGGAGACTAACGAAACAACAAATCTCTGCTGCATGACATGACCACACCAAACTACAGCACACCAAACTATAGCGCAAGTTTCAGATCCACGAAAATGTAGAGCTAAAAGCACACATTAAGAAGGCAATTTGATTTGCTATAATCATGTACCACAGGAAGGAGAAGAATTAAAAGGGAAAAAGCGTTCACTTCACTGACCTTGGCGCTTCAGTTGCAGCCGACCGATGTCGATTGGGTATCTGCGGAGGCGGTAGGCAGCACCGGCTTCCTCCTGCTCCCCTCTCTTCAAGGCTTTTCCCTTCTATGCTCACTGCCGCTTCTTCTCTTTTACGCGGGTCGGCGTCGGGCGTCACGGGAAGGCGCGGTGCCGGGCGGCGTCGGGCGTCGGGCGGCGGGCGTCGGGCGCCGGGAGGCGCGGAGGCGCCGCCGGCGCGCGGTAGGCGCCGGCGACGCTCGGTCGGCCTTGGGCGGCGCGGGGAGGCGCCGGTCGGTCGTGGGCGGCGCGGGAAGGGCCGGCGCACGGAGGAGCGGGAGGGGCGCTACGGGGAGGAGGCGGCGCAATAGGCAGGGGCACGGGGAGTAAATCTTCAGTTTAGTCCCAATTAGTACCTATCTTAAGAACTAATCATCTAAAGCTAATTTAATCTGTTTTAGTCCTTACTGTTTGAGAAATTAGGGACTAAAGAGGACTAGACTAAACTACAGGGACTAATGGATTTAGTCCCTCAACCAAACAGGCCCTAAGTGCGATCAATGGTTCTGATATTGAGTTCCAAGCACGAAAGAAAATCATCTAAACAATAATTAACACAGATATATCTTGCATCAAAATGAGCCCAATTCCACCAACAACGTAGCTAGCTAGTCCATAAATCCGTAAACCCGTGGCACATGCATCACAAGCCCCCAAAAAAAAGCATTTTCATTTACTGAATCACGCATGATTAACCTGTTAAGTTGTAGTACCCATAACGCAACTTAATTAAGTTATTGTTCTTTTTGTACTCTGTTATTAAGATTCTCCACATTTTTTATCAGTGGAGTAGTACGTAACAGAACCGGTAGTAAAGGTACTAGCTTTTCTCTGTGCTTTCTCAATCGAGTTTATGCATGGTACTGATGTAGTGATGTGCATTTAGAGTTCATTTATCACGGAGTAGAACATGTCATTTTCTGCATGTATTATACTTATCAGGTTTTTGTGCTCTATATCCTTGTCTTAGGCTCTGTTTGTTTCACTCAGCTTTTAGCTTTTCCTCCTATAATAGACGAAGCCGAAACAAACAGGTAGCTTTTGTGTTCAGCTTCTCATAAGCCATTTGGCTTTTATGAACTAGAGAAGCCAAAAGCTGGAAGCCCATCCAGATGAGCTTTTCTGGCTTCTGAGAAAGAAAATTACCCACCATGCCACTGGTTACACATACCGATTCGTCCTGTTGACCGGTCTTTTCTCCTCCCACCGCGCGAGAGCCGACTTGCGCCTCTTCCCGTGAGAGCCGCGCGCGCTAGGGTTCGCCGCCGACCTCACCACCGCAGGCCCCACCGTGACGAGCCCTTAATTTTTGCATTCATCACTTCGCAACGTGATTGAGAGGTCATTTGGGGTTTTGAAGATGAAGTGGAGAATATTGCTAAAGTTGCCAAGTTATCCTATGCCGAAACAATCGAAAATTATTATTGCTTGCATGGCTCTTCACAATTTCATTAGAGAAAGTACTTTGGATGATCGGCTTTTTGACGATGTGACGAGGATGAAGATTATGATCCAAATGATGAACTTGAAGAAGACGATGACCAACCACTCAAGAAGCCGAGGCAGCTCATGAAAGCCAACCGAATGAGGATGAGGGTGAAGTCGACATGAATGCATTTCGTAATAGCATTGCCGACGCTTTGATGGCGATGAGAGAATGATGTACAAAATGTTTTTTATTTTGCCACGAAAACATTGTATGACGCTACTTTTTAAATTATTATCACTATCGTCATCTCAATCCGATTTCTCATGAATTAAAAAAACTAAGGGCGTTTTTGAACATTCTAAATTCCGTCGAGTCAAAAAGCTAATCATAAAGCAAGTTGCCAAACAGGCATCGCGGTAGCGAGTCGAAGCCGAAGCCGGAAGCTGGCTTCCTACTGCTGACAGCGTTTTGAAACAAACAGGCCTTAGGCTCTTTGGGCTGAACGACCCACCATGCTGTGCAAAGGGCCGTGGCCATCATCGATCTTTCTGATCAATTAATCACTTGCTACATCTTTATTCCTGTACTTATATTCCAATTAATGTTCATGCATGACAGCTTTAGTTTCTTGTTATCCCAAGGGGACACTGTTTTGATTTGTTGTGAGGATGTCATCTCGTTTGCACTATCCAAATAGTATAAAAATTCTCAAGAAAAATCTGACAACATATATACAACATATATATACCACCTCATAAAATATAGATTCAAACTCAACTTTATATATATATATATATGACAAATTTAGTGTAGGAATAATAGTGATATTATTCATACATGAATTTATATATTTTTTTCTAAATGTGTAGGTTGAATTTAAACATGATTTTTGATGCAGATATCACTATACTTTACATTATAATTTTTTAAAAATACAACTATTTGCTTGAAGTTTGAAAGAAAATATACACAAGGGGACATTCTTTTGAGAGATTAGAATCCATATCCTTATCTAAACACATGCATTTTTTTTATGTTCTCTCGCTTGTATAACTTGATAGATCGAACTACTATGCACTTTGATTAGTTGAGCTAAGGCATAAGCCATAGAAAAATAAACAAAGGCAACCGCAAATTATTTGTGGGTAGAACTTTCATATGTATATGTATAATTATCAGTTTAAAAGACAAGGCGAAAATAGACTATGATGAAAAGAAAAACAAATCAACTCTACATCTAAGTTTCCAAGTCAAATGGCTTTGTTGATAAGCTAGAATGCAGAAAATTAATGAAGCCTCAATCTATTAATGTTTACAATAAGGTATGATTAAACTTTTAAAACTTTGATCATTAATTTTATATTAAAACAAATTTACATTATTCTGATAATATTTTTAAGGCAAATCTATCTATATATTTATGTAACTAAGCATTTGAAAAGTTATTCATAGTTTGACCGAATCATGTTGTAAACTTTAAATATTTATAACCAGAAAAGTAGTAATTTGTTTATTTTTGAGACTGCATATGCTAAAATAAGAATAGAATAAAATAGTTAAGTATATAGCTGATATAGATATAAATTAAGCAGGCTATCGGCCAACAACCATTAGCCAGCTCCTCACATGTCACCGTTCATTTCATTTGCCAAAGAAATGTGACTAATTTCATCTTGATTAATAAAAAAATTCAGAAGCCAATGTCTAGTCTCGATCAGAATTAGGAACACTACAACCGTTACTCTCATCTCAATCGAGCATCAACCCTCGTCTGTGTTGGGTATAACACCCGTCACAAATAAAAAGATCAAAATATGAGAAGTTATCTCTATCGGACAAAAGCTCATCACCAATGCATTTATCTTTATCGGGTCTAAATTAAAACTCGTTATCGATAGGACTGGTCAAACAAAGGCTCGTCACCGATGATATAATCTCAATCGTGCCCCAACTAAATCCCGTCATAGATGACTAACCACTCTATCGGGCTTTAACTTAATCCCGTCACGGATAATGTCATCTCCATCGAGCTTAAGTTAAAGCACATCACCGATGAGTTTTTTCTAAAATATTTATATTCTGTTTTTTGGCTAGCCTCGGTCCTTTGCTAGCCATGCCCACTGCAAAAATGACATTCATATATTTTTCTTTTTCAGCATCCCCATTCATATATTTCAGAAATCACATATGACATTCACATAAATTGTTCACATACATCTAACATTCACATATCCATTATTCGTATATTTCAAGTTAACAAGATGAGTATAATCCATTCATCCAAATTATACAACCCATCGTTAACAAATCGATCGAGCTCAAGAACAGTCCAAATTATACAACCCACTGTCCAAATTCATCCACATATCATCCAAATTATATAACCGGCGCCGCAGTGCAGTGAGGCTAGGTGAACTTACCCGGAGCAGAGGGCAACGAGGGAGGACGGCGACGCCGGGTTCGGGGATGACGCGCTGGTCTCGGGACGACGGCGCCGAGCTCCGAATGGCGGCGCCGGTTCGGGAGGGCAACGGCGACGGTGGTGGAGCAGAGGACGATGACGATGGCGGCACGAGGGCACTAGGGTTCGAGAGTGAGTGAGAACTTAGAAATTTTCGCGCTAATGTGTAGATTTGAATCGGCGCCATAGGCTAAATGATTTCGAAGTACATCCGTGATCAGGGTATTTATAGCCTGCAATCGGTGTCGGCCCTAACTTATCTCAATCGAACCTCAAGTTGGAGCCCGTCATTGATGACACTCATCGGTGTCGGACCTAAGCTGTTATCTCAATTAGGCCACAAATTGGAGCCCGTCACCGATGATGAATATCGGTGACGGGCTTAATAGGACCCGACAAAGATATCATAGGTTATCTTTGTCGGACCTTGAATTGAGCCCGTCACCGATAAGTATCATCTATGATAGGCTCGAGTTTTATGTACATCTGTTTGTCGGTCTTGTTTTGGGCCTGTTTGAGATGACTTTATTATGATGGCTTGCAAAATTCACGCATATGAGAGGCCGTCACCGATGAGAAAATCTGTACAAGTGGAGTAAACTGGACTGATGATATGGGGACCATGGAAGCACAATATTATGCTAATTAAATATGTTGTACAGTCTAGCTCAGCATGCTATGTGCTGTAATTATTGTCTAGCAGAATCTAAGTATCTCAGATGAAAAACATATATTTCAGTTACACACATTGATATATATATATATATATATATATATGTATATGGACATTAAGGATATAAAATTTGAACTAAATCTCAGTCTATCTATAAAAGCCTCCACAATATATATATATATATATATATGCCAATATAAATTTTAAATATAGGTTTATTTAGACGTCTGTGTATACATTTTGCCCTTCCTGTCTTTTTTATAATGTCGTCACTGATCATCGAAAACCCTCAACTTTAAACCGTGTGTTTTCTTTTTCTTTCAAATTGATTCTGTTTTTGATTCAAACCCGCTCCATTTTGAGACAATAAACCCCATGGATCGATTCCTCTAGTTGAGTGACATGTAAAAGCCAATACATACAAATAATAAGTTAACAACATGGCCATTTGGCATCATGACATGGGTTTTCCAAACCACGTGTTGGCAACTTTTTTTACAAGAATACATAACGATCGGAACATCTAAATGCCTTGCGGTGAAAATTGAGTCGCCAACTACCTCGATCTAGCAAAAACTAAATCAAGATGAGTTTTGTAGATTAAACCGGCTAGCGAAGCCTATTTGAGCAAAACAAAGGATAAACACCCGTCTCATGGGTGAACGAAAGGTTTTGGGACAAACCTACAAAGAGGTGTCGCACTCTCGCATAACATGACGATTTACGGCACAAATCGACAAAAATGGACTAAACTAGGGTAAAGTAGAAAACATGGCTGAAAAGTAAAAGTAAAAGAACGATACAATTGGCTAGATTAGATTGATTGTGTATGTGTTGAACGCCTTGCTAAATAGGGGTTGGTCTTGCCTTCCACAGGCCCTCCTCCACGTTCAATTCGGGGTAGACACCTTTGGAAACCCGAGACGTACTATATGGAGCAAGGAAACCCGAGTACCGACGAATTTGACTTGGTTTCGGACTCTGCCGGTCAGACCGGCCACATGCCTACGGTCAAACCGGCCCTACTAGCCGGTCAAACAGGCCATATACCTGCGGTCTGACCGGCCCTATGAAGAAAACCCGATACTTTCCAAATTTTGGCAATTTTCCTCTATTTCGTTCATAGGTGCCAAATTTGGGTGTAAACACATGCCCCCGCCTTTTATGATGAACATCGTGAATCTAAAAGCATAGAACATGTTTGTATCAGGGCGATAATCCATATTACTGGCCATAGAACTTCCTAAGCATCTTGCCAAACGCTCGGGAAATATTTCTTCAAGTATCTTCTTGAAATGATCCTGCTTTCACCCTTTCGTTGTAAGCCTTAGCCACCATCTTCTTCTATTTCTCTATTTCTTCTAAAGCCTTCAAACGCTTGTCGATCTCCTCATCAAGATTGTCTCTCATCAAGGTCTTGTGGCCTTCAACCGACAAATCATCTTGCTTTATATATCGAAGAGAGCCAAGATTCACCTCTGGGCAAAACGACTTGTGCATAGACCACCTCAAAAGGAGTAACCTTGGTAGCACCATGTGTAGATATCCCGTGAGCCCATAACACTTGAAAAACACCTCATGCCACAACTTCGGATGTTCTTCGATCTTCTTCTTCTGTCTCCTGAGCACAAATGTTCAAATTTACAATTAATTCAGCCTCTAAATCAAGTGTATCGTTCCTCCCAGCTTCCTGTTCAAACCCGGTCTAACCGGCCATGCAATGCCGGTCAGACTGCCACCTCTCATCGGTCAGACCAGCCACACAAAGCCGGTCAGACCGTCGGTCACCTTCGGTCAGACCGGCAGTGATGTGCCGGTCGGACCGCCCGCAGTCTGTGACTTCGCCAATTTTTCCCAAAGAACTAAAATCAAGCACCGACTTTTCCAGTATTAAGAATACTCCTTTTTTGATATTATAGCCGATGCTTGGTACATCAAATTATTGGACCAAAATTCCTTCTTTCTAGACATATGAAAATTATAATATGCAATTAATATGCCTAGATGAATACTAATTCAAGCGGCTTTTGAAACAATAATCATCAAGGCATCAAAACAGTTAGCCACTTGAAGTATGATCAATAATGAATCACCAAAGTCATATGTCTCACATGCATTAATTCTAATAAACTACAAGTGTAAGTAATCGGCTTAAAGATTTATGCAAAATATTATAACTATACCAATGTTCCCAAAGAAAACAACTCTAGAACAAATCATCACATTGATCATTGACATTAGCCGGATTACCAAGAAGCAAAATTTCATGATGCAATAATTATGAAATCTATATTTTCTATGGTGATTCATCAAAACATGCATGATTGGCTTTTAATAAATATCATAGACCAACGAGCCAAATCATACTTTAAATAAATTATATGCCAACTTGGCAATTTCACCACTCGAATTGGCATTTGCAACACGTATGCACAATATCAATTTGATAAGCAAAACATACATGTGCTAGATAGCAAGCAATGTTATAACATGGCATAGGCATACTATAATGATGAACACGATAAACCCATACCTTGCCTTAGCATCCAATAAACGGCGGTTCAAAGATGTGATGTTGTATCCATCGCCGTTCACCTTTCTTGATTTCTTCATGAGCATATTAATGTCTTGCCCCTCGAGCAAAATCGACTTTCTTGATCGCACGATTTCGAAGGCAAGATAAACACCGTAGTAGCATCCTAGCAATATGTGGAGGAGACTTACCTCTAATGACCGATAATTCTTCTCTCATCAAATTTGATTTATCACTACTCGAAAATCACCGGTCTCTTAAGTTTTTCTCCCCAGGGTCTCCATACTTGCTTGTATGTTGTTCGAGGCATCAAATTATCACATGTTTTGTTCTCCACATCTTCGGCCTTCTTTTCTTTTTGACCTATGGCTCAAAGACGTTGTAGCCTCCTCTTTTGAGAGCGAGATAGCGGAAGGTATCCACTTCGGTTGTGGTTGTTTTCTAGGAGCCAAGCAATGATTTTTGATATTTGTGGTCGAAGTGGAAGCTCCGTGTTGCCCTCAATTTTCTTACTCATCTCGGATGCCCCTGGTTAGACCGACCTCGGGCCTGGTCGACCGGGCCGTGAGTCGTCGGTCGACCGGCCCGATGGCTCGATGTAACACCACGAAAAAGAAGGAAATTAAAATTGGAAATCAAAAAATCTAACTTGCAAAAAACTTTTGCCTCGTTGTCTTTTCTCGTGTTTGTTGCTTCTTATTTGCGAGCTCGGTTGCATAAATTTAGTTATGAACAATTCCTCTCGATGTTTGTGAAAACCGAATGGTTTGGATTTTTGTTGGGAAGAAAATCTCGAAATATAAGGTTAGGAATTTAAAATAAAATCGGAAAATGGATGCAGATTTATGAAGATATGTATTTAAAAATAAAAATATATTAATTGGTGATTATGAAAGATTAATTAGGAAATAAAATAGACAATAAAATATTTTAAGGGATTTACATGAAATCTAGGAAATTTTGGAATTAAAAAATAGTGAATTATGAATTTAGGAAAAAGAGATTTAAATAAATATGAAAAATATATTTGGAATAATAAAAAGTGGGGAAAAAGTTGAAAATAAAATATTAAAAATTTTTCTCGGAATATTAGAATTTATTTTGAATTTTTAGTGTGGAAAGAAATAGAAATGGGGAAAATAGGATTTTAATTCGGGAAAAATCGGAAAGTACACTGTTCATTAGGTTACAAGTGCTCGATGCCATACCCGGCCCCGGCCGCGCGCCGCGCGCGCCGCCGCCATACCGCGCCTACGCCCACGCGCGCCACGCGCGCGCACGCGCCCGCCCACGCCACGCGCCGCGCGCAGCACTCCGCACCCGCCTGCCCCGCTCGCCGCCGCGCTCCGCGCCTCGCCGCCACGCGCTCGCAACGCGCCGCGCGTCGCCGTCATGCCCGACCCCGCCGAGCTCGCGCCACGTGCCGTCGCCCCAAACCCGGCCCCGTGCGCGCCGCGCCCGCGCGCCCGCCCGGCCTCCCGCGCCACCACGTGGCGGTCCGCCGTACCGACGCCGCGCCGCCCCTCCCTCTTCCCGTTGCCTCGCTCGGAGGCGCCTATAAAGCAGGGCAAAACCCCCACTTTCCCCCACCTCGCCGCCTCTAGCCTTCCCCTCTCTCGCCGGTCCTCCTCCCTCCCGAGCGCCATCGCCACCCTAGCCACCGTGCGCCGCCGTCCGTCGTTGTTGCCGCGCGCCGCCAACGCCGGAGCTCCGCCACCCTCCCCTTGCCGTCGTCGCCGGTAAGCCCCAAGCCGCCCTCGCGCTAGCGCCGACACCGGCCGCAAACAGAGAGAGCAGAGAGAGAGGGCGCCGGTCGAACACCTTGAGGGCCGATGAATAGTGGCGAAGAAAAGAAAGAAAAAAAGAAAAAGAAAAGAGAGGAAAGAGAAAAGAAAAAAATAGGAAAAATTATAGAAAATTAGGAAAAATATTTTGAAAGGATTTGAGTGAATTTTTGGGCAAAAATAAATTATTTTTTTATATTTTCTCTGAGCAAAATTTGAAAATCGAAATCGAACTTTTTCCGAGATTTCGTTTCGTGTCGTTTTTAAATCCGGATTTCGTTTAATTCCTTCTCGCCATTTAAATATGTTTCTCTTTAGTGCTCGAATCTTCCAAACCTCAAATACAAATCTCTCTGCTGATATTTCCAAATATGTTTTCTCAAATAATTACGACCGTCGTTTTTGCGAAAACCGTAGGGCATCGACTCGAGTTCAAACTCGGATTTTTCCCTAGCAATACTCGCCCGAACTCGAGTAGAATTCTAGGCCAAACCTTTGGGGTCGTTTTCATGGTTTTTATGGTTCTTTTCGATCTATCGGTATTTTATTGAATTCTAATTGAATTCAATTGATCTTTTGTACGTACGGATAGCACCTGAAGAATGAGGCATCGACTCCGTTGAAGACCCCACTCAACAAGCGTGCGAGCAAGGTAAGTTATCACACTCGATCGACCGGTCTTAGGCCGGCGGTTAGGACTGCTCAACTGTCCTGGTCCGACCACCATTGTTGGCGATCCACGATGTTGGCTTCGTCTTCTCTCGCTTGTAGCTCATTTGTCGCATCTCCGAGGTACTTGAACATCTTGAGACTCCTCCTTGATAGTATCAACCTCCGGAGCTTTGACTTCTTTTCTCACCCACACCTTCTTCACCTTGTTCACCTTTGATCCACCGCACCGATTCTTTTGTGAGAAATGGTCTTGTCTTGATTTAGATGAATGACTTGGTATTGACCTAGGTGATTCTTTCCATTCTTGATGAAACGACATAGGTGGTTGAGACATCCATGACATATAATATATAAAAGGATAACTTTATAGTGATATTGGACATGAATACCATGGCATCACAACCGGAGGTATGTATGGAGTTGACATTGTTGATGGTTCCGATTGCTTTGGCGTTTGACCAAATCTCTTTCTAGGAAGCGATCTTGGTCTTTTTGCATCACTAGTACGATTATCAAGTCATTGACTAGCTAATCCCTTTTTGTATTTAGCCATAAGCATCTCAAAAGTGAGCTTCGGCTTTTTAGTCTTTATAGAACTAGATGACTCATCTTTTGTAACCTTACGATCTTCGGCCTTAGAATTATTGATCCTAATTATCTCGGGCCGAGGATCCCTAATAATAACATTTTTCCCAGACCGGTGGTCAGTGATGCGGTCAGATCGGCCACAGGAGGTCCGATCTGGACAAGATAAGGCACGGTCTGACCGGCTATGGTAGGCCCGGTCTGACCGGCCAAGCACCCAGTCTGACCGGCCCATAGTCCGGTTTGACCGGTGGTCAGTGATGCGGTCATACCGGCGTTATGCACGGTCTGACCGTTGGCTAAGTTCTGCATATAGCCGATTCCTGTGCAATCGGCTGTATAAACACCCATAGATTCCTCCATAGCATTATAAGCATATTGTATAGAAGCAAAACTAGAAGTAGCAGATGCATCTACACAATGATCATTAACCTTTTGGATAGCAATAGATGGATCGGGCGGATTGGAGGTTACCTCGAATCTAGGAGAAAGTCCAGGCTTAAGAATCACACCTTGATGGGTCTTGATGAGCGATCTTGCCAACATCTCCTCCAATGTGATCTCGCGATCTCGTTCCCGCTTCGTGTGTATGTAGCAAAAAAATTTGGAGAAATCGAAGTTTCACGAAATAGCTGATACAATAGTAATCGGCTGTGTTGTTTTTTTATGTCAACAGTAGATCGGCTTGGGTAGCCTAATCTTTTTCTCTAGAACATGTATGGACAACAATCTGAATAGGATTGGTTCCTAATTTTTAGACTGTATACAATAAGCTGCTGCCGGCCTCCTGTCGTTGTCTCCACATGCGGGTGAGTGTAGATTGGTTTCGGCTGTATGGCCGAAACACCTAGCTAAATAAGAATCTATGAAGCAACTGCAACGATTAACATGGTAGATTGATTTTCGGCCGGTTGAAAAGGCCAAAAAATTCACGTCCCTAGCGGAGTCGCCAAAAAATTGTGTTGACAACTTTTTTGGCAAGAAGACAATCACGATCGGGACACCTAAACGCCTTGCGGTGAAAATTGGAATCGCTAACCACCTCGATCTAGCAAAAACTAAACCAAGATGGGTTTTGTCGATTGAACCGGCTAGCGAAGCCGATTTGAGCAAAACAAAGGATAAACACCCGTCTCATGGGTGAACGAAAGGTTTTCAGGACAAACCTACAAAGAGGTGTCGTACTCTCGCAGCGGCGGCGAACGATTTACGGCGCAAATCGACAAAGATGGACTAAACTAGGGTAAAGTAGAAAACATGACTAAAAAGTAAAAGTAAAAGAATGATACAATTGGCTAGATTAGATTGATTGTGTATGTGTTGAACGTCTTGCCAATTGAACCGGCCTTGGCCCTTAAATAGGGGTTGGTCTTGTCTTCCACAAGCCCTCCTCCACGTCCAATTCGGGGTATACACTTTTGAAAACCCGAGACATACCGTATGAAGCAAGAAAACCCGAGTACCGACGAATTTGACTTGGTTTCGGACTCTGCCAGTCAGACCGGCCACATGCCTACGGTCAGACCGACCCTACTACCCGGTCAGACCGGCCATATACCTGCGGTCTGATGGGCCATATGAAGGAAACCCGATACTTTACAAATTTTGGCAATTTCCTCTATTTCGTTCATAGGTACTAAATTTGGGTGTAAACACCACACTTATCGTCCTGTCGGGTTGTGGTAAGTATCATCGATGATAGGGTTTGAAAAAAGTATTCAAATTATTATCATGGATTTAATTAGTTGTAAGGATAAATTAAGTATTTTAATAAATAAACTTAACATGACAATCTATCGGAAACATATTTCAAGAAGCACGAAGTAATTATTTTTTTAATAATTCGATGAATAAGTTATAAAAGAATATTTTTTAATAATTCGATGAATAAGTTATAAAAAGAACACGATAAAATAGAGAAAAACTTGAATAGTCCCAGGCTCACGCGTGGACTCTTGTCCCTCGGTCCCACCACGTAAATTATCGCAACAGTTAATCTTTTTCTACTTGTTCATCAAATTATAAAAAAATATTTAGTTCGTGTTTCTCAGAATATGTTTATTTATGATTGCTCGTCATGTTAAGTGTATTTATTAAAATATTTAATTTATACTTATAACCAATTATATCGAAATAATAATACAGTAAGTAGTTTGTTTCAAATACTACTTTGTTGTTCATACTGACTGATATTTTCTTATACATCTAAAAAAACATCCTGGCGGACAACCGAGTTTTCTTCCAAAAGATCAGTCAGTATGTGCTAATAAAAAAATGAGTAGACGATAGAAACCGGTAATTACGAACACAACCTTTGCAAGGTTGTAGTACGTACATTCGTACATATGTGTACAATCCTTCACTTTCCATAAATGGGACTGGCTAATTGCTGTAGATTGGTGACATGACAAGGGCGAGATTTCGCTAATTAATTAAGTAAATAATTAAAGCTGACTACGCACGCATGCATGCGTATAACCTCGTCGAGATCGGTGGTATACCTTCGTTCAAGAATCGTTAGTGGATAGTCGGTCGGTTAGGTGTCGATTAGCGACTAGGCCGATTAGTCGGGATTAGTCGAGATTAGTCGGTCGAAATATATATTTTTAGTTTGTGACGTATTTTTTACGTATACTGTACTTCCGACACTATACTCTATTTTTAACATAAAAAGTCAATAAAAATATAGTGTATTTGTTACCTTCTTATGATTTTTCATATGATAATCACCTGATACTCCGAATTCTCACATTTGGTTATATTTGTAATGTTGAATCTACTCTATAGATTCAATAATCATGATAGAAGTAGAAGATTACAATTTACAAGAGTCAAGAACTCAAGATTGAGATGAAACTGAAACTTACCGAGATGAGGGAGAGCAATGGCTAGCCAATGCTCGCAGCAGCGCCACGGGCGTAGGGCGGCAGCCGCACGCGCGGCCCGGCAAGCCAAGACGTGGCAAAGAGCGCGACACAGTGGGTGTTGGCGGCGCGCGTCGACCGGAGGCGCGCACGGGGGAGGAGGGCTGGCGGTGGTGCGCCCGTTGACTGGAGGTGGCGCGCACGTGGGCTGGAGGCGGCGCAGGGAGACGGGAAGGGTCTCGGTCTCGCTCGGCGGCTCGAGTGAATTGCGAACGAATGTAACCGCAACGCTAAATTACAGAGAAACCCTAAGCCAGACCAGACCGCCAGAGTCCACGGGTGATTAATCGTTGACGTAGTCGGCAAAAACGGCCGATTAACGGGTCGTGTTGACCGACTAGGACCGATTAGTCGGCCCAGCCAACTAGGGGTCTGACTTGGAATTAATCGCGTCGGGACTAGGCCAAGGCCGACTAGTCCCGACTAGTCGACGATTTTTTCCAATTTTTAAAACACTGTATACATTATACATACAGGAGATATCGATAGGCATATACTATACGTACGTGGGTGGCGACTGCATGCACAATACATCGACAAAATCCTTAATATATTCTAGAACAAAAATAGTAATACCGGCCAGCTGGTTAGCTAGCTAGTCTACGTACTAGAGCAACACACTGTCCATATCTGTTCCATCTGATTGGGACCAACAGCTGCCATCCAGCAGTTAATATCTCAATATCATATCGTGCATCCTACGTACGTGCGTGCGACTGATCCGTGTTCAGTTGCTCTTCAGCCTATTATAAGCCGTGTATCTAAAATTTAAATCTTAAAATATTACTTTAAAATCTATTTTAGGTTTTTTATTGTAGTTTATTTTTGGGATAAGTTTATTTTACACCCCAACTATAGCGTTTGTTTAAAACTTACGCCTCAACATTTAAACCATCTAATTTACACCCTTAACAGAAAACATTATGGTTTTTGCATACGTGACGCCTGCATAAAATTCAGCCGGAGGAAAAATAAAAAAGTTAGGGCTCGTAGGCCAGCTTGGCTTTACTCTCCCCTTCATCTCTCCAAGCCACCACTGATGGAATAGCGTGTCGAGCTCAGGGTAGGCTCCACATCCTCATCAGCAGCGAGAGAGCGGAGGGAGAGAGGAGGAAGAGGCAGAAGAGGGGATCACTCAACGGTGGAGCTCATCGTGGGCTCGAGGCCTCCTCGCCAATCCTGTCTTCTCCGACCTCGACAAGGGAAGGGATCGACCTCGACCACGGCAAGGGGATCGCTTTGATTCAATGCGACCATGGAATTGTATGCCGCCCTGGTCGCATCGAGCTCGCTGCTGACCACGTCTTCTCCAAGCTCAGCCAAGAGTACAGGCTCCATGCCCTCATCAGTGGAGGAAGAAAGAAGGATAGGGGTGGTGTGATGCCACGATTGTGGCTGGCCACTGCTCGAGAAGGGGCTGCTCAACGTAGAAAGGAGCTTGAGAAGGAGCAACAAGGCGACTGGTGGTGGTGCCGCCTTTGAGTTTTGCATCCCCCGAATGCTTAGCTCTTGAGCCTCGGTTAGATCTGGGTGGTAAAGGAGGAGCTCCAACAAGCTTCATCTCTCCCAGGTGGATAGAGAGAGAAAAGGAAGAGGAGATGGAGAAAGAAGAAGAGGTGGCTATGCACTAACATGTGGCCCTATTTTTATTTTTATTTTTATTCTTATTTTCTGATTAGACCGTCATATCAACGTCATGTAGGTAAAAACCAACTAAAAACCACTCGAGGGTTTACCACTCGAGGTAAAATAAACTTTATTGAAAGTTTAGAGGTATCAAATACTCGGTTTTAAAGTTTAAGGGTGTATTTGGACAAAATGAAGAGTTTGAACATTTACCCTTTAAATTGCTAAGAATACATATTCATAAAAATATTTCTTTAATAAATCGTTACGATTCATAATCAAGTAAGCAAAACAATGACGGTGTTAGGCAAATATTGATGCCCTTAATTTGATAAGACGTACGTAGGGATGGAATCGTTTATGCGTGATCATGTTCAAACCCTGTTTTGCATCTTTATGTAGTAGTACATGCATTGCTGATATCAGTGGCGGAAAAATTTTAAGTGATCGAGCTGGCTCAAACAAATTTAATTATGTTGAGTATTTGTTAAGAAATCGTTACATTAGCATCAAATTTTGATTGTGTGCCCCCAGGAGCCCAATTAAGTGGCTGCCCGGGGTTACCGGTCGATGGCTCTGGCACGGACTAAAACTATGTTTTTATATGCATTTGATGAGATTTACATATTTATATTTACTAACAAAATGTTCGTGCATCGCAACGGGACGATGACGCGGGGAGGAAAGCGGCGACGGGCGAAAGCTCCGAGCGGCGACGGAAGGAAGGGTGCGGGCGCGGCACGGATGGAAACGGAAGAGAGGGACGCAGCGACATTTTTTCATTCAAGCCCTCCCTTTATTTTCAGCATTTGGACTGTAAGTTAATTTTATAAGCATTCAAAGGGTTTTCTACAAAATAACCTCTTTTTCTTTTTAACTGTTTTTTTAAATAGCCGATGGATCGCACGTTAATTTCGAAAACTCAAGAAATTTTCTGCAAAATACCTCAACAAAACAAAATTTGGATAAAAACACTATTTGTTTTATTTATAGATAGTTATAGATTTATTGATATATTATGTGTTATTATTTTTGTCTCAAAATATAATATTTTTTATTATAAAATTTAAAATACATATATTTTAAAATAGATGGAGTAGTGTTTTGTGTGGTCGTGAGTGCAAGTTATTTTTGCACCTCGAAAAGAAAAGAAGTTCCTGCTTTAATTTGAGAAAAAATAATAGACAACATAAATATATATAATTAATTGTGCGTAAGGAAGCATAAGTGTATCCATAGAATCCTGTATACATAACTTCGAAGTTGTTCACTTCATTGCTAAAATAAATCTTATAATATCAAGGTTGAGAAACATAAGAGGTTTGTTACCTTCGTCGGATTTTGGTAGGTGAAAGATTCCAGAATTTTCAAACTATGATAATTTTTGATAAGTTTTGACAATATGTAGATTTTACCTTATCAAATTTTGGCTGTCAAAATTTGGTAGGTAATTTTGACAATGAAGTGAACAGCTACTGCCCATAATTATTTACACGCATGTACAGTTCCATCCATACATAGTGCAATCAAGAATTTATTAGTTGGTCTCTGTATCTTCTATTATGTGATATACTTTGCGTGTGCTTGTAATTGTGCGCGTCTTCCATATGTTTGGGATAAAAGAAAGTAGCAATAATAATAATAATAATAATAATAATAATAATAATAATAATAATAATAATAATAATAATAATAATAATAATAATCACACATGCACGAGCGTGTGAGAGGCGTGCGTAGTTGCGAATGTACACAGTACAATGGCACCAATTGTGTTGGTTATTGGTTACTAGTCCGATCAATCGGAGATCGATCACGTACGCATTATTAACCCACTTGCCGGTTATAATTAGAACCTTCCCATCCGTTTAATTACTCAACCCTGGTCCTGTCGTCAAGTTAAAGCCACACACACAGAACGTAGGCATGCTCACTAACAATAATGTTCAGACTTCAGAGCCCTAGCTTGGCATTAACAATTACAATCTACTGTAAGAGAGAAACTGTTTTACTGTTTAGTACTTTAAGAGGATTGTAATTTTGTACCGTTCTACTGTTCAGGTTGTTGAAAAATTAGACAATTACTTAATTAAATTTCGAATTAAGTAGATCAAAGCTACTATCACAAAAACTAACATGTACATATCGAACATACTAGCAGATATCAAACTAACAATCATAATCACATCAACGAGACATGTGTACCAACGTTTATAGGCGAAGGATTACAGGAACTCGCCGCGGACATAAGCGATGAAGACGTTCATGTCGAGCCGATGAAGCAGAAAGACACGTCATATTGAGTTGAGCAATCACGCAGAACGCTTTCCAAAAACCTTATTCGCCCTCTTTCGATGCAGGATTGCAAGGATGATGGCTTCGGAGACCTGCTCTCTCGGTCACAGGTGCACGTCGGCGACGGGATATGACAGACGACGGCGGCGGCGCAACAGAGAGTAATGTGGCAAAACCCTAGACTAGATTCATTGCAGACGCACGCAGACGGATTTGATTATGATTTTGTCGCGTATCCTGCTAGGATTCTCCAACTGAATCCAAAAATTCGTCTGTGAAAATTGTCAATTTGTTGACTGCGTGTAGACGGATTCGGTTAGGATTCTGTCGCATATCCGGCTAGGATTCTCCAACTGAATCCGACCCGTATCCAATTAGAATTTTCCAAAAATTTACCTGTGAACAATTGTCATTTGTCTACACGTGTGGTTTTTTTTCTCTCCCCCATCGCTTTGGGAGGAAGAGAGAAGTTTCACTATATAAGTTGGACAAGCTCACTCTAAACCAAGCTCACTCTAAACTGACAAGGTGGTTCTACCATGTTATGTCATACATGAGCACATTTTTAAGATTTATTTTAAAAATTAATTAAAAATAAGTTGGGCTTGGCCCAATAATTACAACGAAGTTTTCATCGCCAGAGAAGGCCAAGCACAAACTGAAGTACATACACACAGCTTTGATCACTTGCAATACCCATTTTCATGTCTCTACATTGACTTTGGTATATATTGACCTGATATGCGAAAAGGCTAACTGTAATATATGAAAGAGCACTTTTGTCAAAAATAAGTGCCGACTAGAACGTACCTGCACAAAAGAGAGTGAATTTGTTAATTTTCTGGTTTTATTTCTCTAGATGTTATTTTTGGTATTAATAAGATATTGATCCAAGATTAACATATCATTGTCTCATGATAAGCCACTTGTTTTCTCTTACATCGCCACATCTACTTATCTCCTGATAAGCCCGCACTCTCTCTCGTTGCCAACTTTATCCACTGTTGTATTTACTATCTATATCAAACACAAGGGTATTTTTACTATCTTAGAGAAGTTATCATAAATTTTTTAGTGCAAACTTGATATCTCCAGATAGTAAATACCTTGATATACCAAAATTATCTGCATATACTTTTTCAAGGATAGTAAAAGTTCTCCAAAAATATGACATGTCCCCTTCCCCACCCCAATGCTGGTATAGCGTACCATCGCCATGGAAGAAGACTCTAATGCACCACCATTGAAGAATTAAGATGCATGCCACTGTCACCTAATTCTCACTCATCAGATAAAAATTAAGAAGCAGACCAAGCCAGCCATTGAATTTGCCTCCGACGAATGGAATCGTTCATTAGGACGATATGGGGAAATATCAGTTGCCCGATGAATGGCTAAACCAGTGCTATTATACCTGCCACAGAAATCTACTACTAGTTTCCTTCTTTTTTTACCCTATCCGTCCTAATATATACATACGTCGTCTGTTTCATAAAAAAAATATTTTTACCTATAAATTTAGACATAGGTTATATCTAAATTTATAGTTATAAGTTGGTTTTTTGACCGAGGGAATAATTAGTAATCTTTCTGGTTAGGGAGCAATTGTCATTTTGGACATCGATATAGTGTCCAATGCGCAAGTTCCATCACTACCTTTTAAATATATGTTTATAGAAGCTATTGAAAATATAACTATATGAAAATGTTTTTTTCATGATAAATGTACCAATATTATTTTCTCATGTAGGTTTCGAGATTTGACCGCACATACTAATTAACGACATTTATTTGAGAACGCAGTATATATAAACTTATTTGATCACCTTTGTCATAGAGCATTGTGTACATCTAATTGTTTTATCAAAAACATAAAAAGTATCTACACAACTTTAAAGAGAAAGATATGGGTCCTCATTTGTACTACTTAAATGGAGGAGAGAGTACTACGAGCAGCTTTTGTTTCAACTAGAGAAAAGTAAGTAGCTATATCAGAATTTGAAATGTAGGATTTGATTTGAGGATGAATTTGAGGGGTTTTTTCCATTCTTTTTCATGATTGTTATCAGTGGTGAATCTAGGACTTTTGATTAGAGTATGCCGTCAAAAAAATTAACACAAGATTTTGATAATAATTATAAAATTAACAAGATGATTAGGTATATATATACTAAGTAACATGATAAAACTTTAATTCTTAGATTAAATAGAAACGATCCACTAATACAATATAAATACAATATAAATAGTTCAAACACCATACTGATAATTAAAAATATATGCATAAAAAAGTATCAGAGACTTATAATGCTATTTTTATGACTGATTTATTCGACGCTTTCAAAAAACATGAATGTCTTAATTATATCATTTTTATCAACTTAAAATAAAATATCTTGATCCATGAAAGTGAGTAGACAGTCATCCAAAAGACTATCTCCCATCTTATTTCGTAATTTGTTTTCAATAAAATCATTGCAGAAAATGCTCTTTCAACACTTGTCGTTGCCACAGATAGAAGCAATACCAATTTGAGAAGCTTATAGACCATATCATACACTGTGTCTTTTTGTTTCAACTAGCTTAATTGAGATATCAACAATATTTTTTAAACCTTTGAAACTATCATATCATGTCATGTCATCAATATAATTATGCAACTGCAATTCAAATTTGAGCAAATTATTATTTGAGAACTTCTTTTGGTAGAACTCATCTAGTCTGCGTATTTTAAATTTTTAAACATATTTTTAATTTTTTAACATATAAATATATATTATACCCCTTACGTGTGGACCCAAGGTATGCTGTCGGGGCCTACCTGACATACCCTCTGGATCCACCCATGATTGTTACGTAAAAATCCAAATAAAAATCAAAGTACAAAACTATTGTATATCGCCTAATATATAATGACATAGCCATATTAATTTTTCCCATGGGAATATGTAATATCATATGATTCTCGTTTTAATCCCGTTATAGGGCATTATGTTAGTATCCATATATCACTACTGGAGAAAGGCACAACTATCCCGGTTTCTAACCCTTTTTTATCTCGGTTTCCAAACCGGGACTACGAAAGCGAGACTAAAAATGCTAACTTCGAGTCCCGGGTAAAATAACCGGGACCAAAAATAAATCTTTAGTCCCGGTTGGTGTTACCAACCGGGACTAAAGATACAACACCCTAACAACATCCCAAACCCATTTTTATTATTTTCATTGTTTTTTCTGTCCAAATCAAAATCACATATCAATCACATATCAAATATCCCAAAATCTCATCCACATCACAAATTTACATCATAAAACATCCCTAATTTAACATATACATCACATATTCACATCAAAAATTCACATATACATCAAAAAATTCATAAAACATCACACATGAACATCATAAATTTTTTAAAAAAATTCACAACACCGCATCCGGCGGAGGGGAGGTCGGATCCGGCGAAGGGGAGCACCGAGACCGCCGCCCGCACCAGATCCGGTCGCCGCCACACGCATTGGATCCGCCCGACGCTGCCCGTACCGGATCCGGCCGACGCCACCCGCACCAGATCCGGCCGCCGCCACAAGACAGATCTCGCCCGGCCACTAGATCCGGCCGCCTGAGGGGAAGAGGTCGAGGAGGGGAATGGAGGCCGGAGGAGGAGGCGGATCCGGTGCCGAGCTCGCCGCCCGCCGCTCGCAACGCCCGCCACTGTCGCTCGCACCGCCCTCCCACTCGCCCGACGCCCGCCGCCCCGCCCGACCGCCCGCACCAAGACGCCGCTCGCACCACCCCGGCCCGCCACTCGCCGTCGGCCTCCATGCGAGAGAGAGGAGGGAGAGGAAGAGGGAGAGGAGGAGGAAGAGGAGCTAGCTAGGGAGTTTTTCGGGAGAGAGGAGGGAGAGAGTTAACTCGTTCTTGCCTGCAGAGAGAGTACTTATTGTTGCTTGCGCGGATTGAAAAGAAATTAATAAGGTAGTTGTTCGCGTGTGGGATACGAGAAGATAAAGATTTTTTTCTCTCTTATCCTAGTTAAGATAAAGAACCAGACTAAAGAGCGCGGGTCTTTAGTCCCGGTTGGTAGTACCAACCTACAAAAATAGAATCTTTAGTTCTAATTGATGTTACCAACCAGACTAAAGATGTCCGATGTTCGACAACCTCTCGTCAATATTTGAACGAGGACTAAAGATAATCTTTAGTCCCTGTTCGTTACACGAATCGAGATTAATGTTCCTACAAATATGTAGACTTTTAAACCGGGACTAGAAATATTTTTAGTCCCGTGTACTATTGAAATCGGACTATTATGGATTTTGGCACTTCAACCAAAAATGATTTCTCAAGTAGTGTATTGAAGGAAAGGAAAAGAGAAAAGGAACAGAAGTCTAACAAGTTAACTAAACAAACAAAAGAAGATTCAGTCTGCAAATTTGCCATGGTACACATATTTGTTGAGTTCTGTTGACTGACTTAGGTTTATTTCTCACTGTGGTCTCTCATGTCTACACTAGCAAATCAATTGCTACCTCTCCTCTAGCTAGCAAAGCTATTATCACACCGGCCCGTGGAGCCCACTTGTCAGGCATGAGAGGATGGGGCCCTTTGTGAGATATGAAGAGTTAATCGAGGTCTTAATCGCAAAATGTACTGGCAGTATAAAAGCAGAGGCACAGCTACCGGATTGGGCAGCAGCTAAAGAAAACTTCTTCTCTCGATCCGTTTGGCACCCGGAGCACTGAGCAGTGACGCCGGCGAGCCATGGACGAGCTGCTCTCCCGTGCTCGTCGTTCTCGCCGCCCTCGCCGTCGTCCATTTTCTCCACCGGCGCGGCGGCGCACGCGGTGCTCGAGTTCACCTCCTGCGAGGTCCCCGACGAATGGCTGATGAGCGACGTCGTGGTGGCCAAGAACGAGGAGGACGTGGGCTGCGGGCTGTGGCCCGTCGGAGGAGGGGGCTCGCTCTCGCCGGACTCGGAGCTGTCCGAGTTGCCGAGGAGCTTCGAGGCTGCGGCGCAGCGGCCGGCGAAGCGGCGGGGAGGAAGCCCGGGCCGCGACCCGATGGGCCGACGGTGAGCCACGTGGAGGCCGAGCGGCAGCGCCGGGAGAAGCTGAACCGCCGGTTCTGCGACCTCCGCGCCGCCGTCCCCACCGTGTCCCGCATGGACAAGGCCTCCTCCTCGCCGACGCCGCCGCCTACATCGGCGAGCTCCGCGACCGCGTGGCCCTCCTCGAGGCCGACGCGAGGCAGGCCGCCGCGGCGAGGTGGGAGCCGAGCTCCGGCGGAGGCAACGCCTCGTACCACGGCGCCGCCTCCGGGCTCGCGGGGCTCGACGAGGCCGTGGAGGTGCGCAAGATGGGGCGCGACGCCGCCACCGTGCGCGTCACTACGACGGGCGCCCGCCACGCGCCGGCCAGGCTGATGGGCGCGCTCCGCTCCCTGGAGCTACCGGTGCAGCACGCGTGCGTCATGCGCGTGCACGGCGTCACCACCGTCCAGGAGGTCCTCGTCGACGTCCCCGCCGCGCTGCAGGACGACGACGCCCTCCGCAAGGCGCTGCTCCAGAGGCTGCAGGACAGCTAGCTCCGCCGCCGCCCGCCATGCCGGACCAAGAACAAGATCGAGCGTGGCACGTCGTCGGCCGGTCGTCCCACCCACACACAGAGGTAGGCATCATCGTCAGGTCAATCCATCCACCATGTTAATGGCGAAACTAATCAATGGCCATACACCATGGTTAATCCGCACGAATGCTAATGTAAAATGTAATGTGCATGCTAGATCATATTATCATCCAACATGTATAATAATTGTCCAATGTCCATGGAATAATCAAAGGCAAGTTAATTAGGTTTGTCTGGCTAGCTAGCTAGCTAGACTGTAGTGTCAATGCAAAAGTTGCCCAATTACTAGATCATCCAAACAATTATTATTCTCTTGACTAGAGGAGCAGTGTTATTATTCTCTTGGATCATCCAAACAATTATAATATGCCCAATTAATGATGGGGTTATGTGGTGCGTGTAACTGTTGTCACTGTGCTTGTTGAAATTATTGCAGATGATTGTGAGGCTCGTGTTGGCTCCTTGTCCCAACATCGTACTTGTTTTGGCAGAGCATGAGCCTAGCTTAGCTTCTACTAATACTAGCTAGCCACTAGCCTTGGATAAAATCATGAAGCTGAATGTGTGGTCAGGGATACAAGCATGCGACCAACCCTTTTCTCCGAAGATCAATTAAATCATCAATTCAAACTTAATTTCAGTAATAGTCACTGAGCTAGCTAGATACAAAACGATGCACTGATCAGAGTGGGATTGAGTTTATTGGTGCTAGCTAGCTATATTTGTTTATATTGAGTTGTTGAGTTTCATACACCAATCAGTTCAATCCAAAATTGTAAACTGAGGAGATGAATTAAAAGTTTAAACCGATTGAAAAAGACAGACAATTCACTTAGTAGTTTATTCTAACAACCTTCAACTCACAACCCAAGCCTCAAGTATGGAATAGAAGTAGATTATATATTTATTTTATCTAAAATCTTGCAAGTTAAAAATCAAACTTGAGATCTCTAGCTCTAATATTACATTGAATTGCATGTACTAGCCGGTACAAACCAAAACCTTAAGCTCATAATTAGAACAAATCATTTTTTAACAGTTTTGAGTGAGGATCAATGGTGTTCCATGCATGCTTTCAGCAAAATTCCAAAGCCATGGCTGGCACTTGGCAGTGGCGGCAGCAATGCCTCATTGTCACTGGCCATGCTGCATGCATGCCAGTATGCTTGTCTTTTCTTCCAAAAGGCAGGGGCCACAGGGCGGCCGCCGGCCGGCCAGTAGCCATTGGGGCTATTCTCGTGTACTATACTCACATCATCATTTGCATATAGCTTTCCGTTTCAAAATAAGTGTGACCGTATAGGTTAAATTTAAACTTCTTTCGTCCCAAAATTTTAACTACACACTATATTTATTTTGGGATGAAGGAAGTTGTATTTTACTTCACATAATCAAAGGATTTAATATGAATAATTTTAATTAAGGGGCACCAATATGTTAACATAAAACATTTGACTGCGGAGGATAAGACAGCTCTCGGACATCATGCGTAGAAGAAGACATTCTCACATAGGTAAAAAAACCCTCGAACCTCTGCTTCACTCTTACACAGTGGTTCCATAACCCTGTGAGAACCTCTGCCCCACTCTTACACAGCGGTTCCATAGCCCTGTAAGAACTGGACGGACCTTAGACATATGTTTTGGCGTGGAACGGATGAGAAGATTCTTTTAACCCCAGCCTGATTTGCTCTCACGAAAAGTTGTACCCAATACCTGAGAAGTGCTACTAGAGCCACCTAACCAACTGAGCTAGAGGTCCGTTCACATATATGTTAGCTGATGTACATCCAAGTTGTATTTCTAAATTCAAAGTTTTCAAACAAAATAATATAGAGTTGTTTAGTTGCTAGCCACATTTTACCCCAGTAGGTCATGTCTAAAGTTTAATTGACCGTTGTTTGATAGTAGTTATAGTTATAGCAAGATTTTCTTACAATAAATTAGGTTCAAACATGTCAATGACAACAAAAAGTATGACAAGATTTTCTTAGACTTATTAAAAGTGGCTAAGAAATTTATCATCTTAAATAAATGGGGTAATTTTTTTATTGACAAGTGGTGGCAAAGTATGGCTCAGAATCAAACAGCCCCACATATCCGAGTCCGGAATTCCAAAGTTACTGAAATTGCGTTTCCCAAATGTGGAACCTTATGTAGAGTCTATGCTTGGATGGAAGGACTTTCAAGTGTACTAAGGGCTTAATTAACATTTTGACAAAATATATACTCATTATTCCTTAGCTGAGTACTCAATTAGTCGGCCCAGTAAAAATATCAGATGATGACCACTGTATACTACTACTCCTTTTTTCATTCTTTTGTCAACCCTATATATATGGTTGTCCTTTTTAAAAAAAAAAGGTTCTTAGTTATATATCTCATGTCATTGTTTTGTAGACGAGATCAATTTTTCATATGTGAGCCCGCACATCTTCGGAATTTTCTTTCCCTCGAAAGGGAGAGATCACAGAGACAGAGAGGGCACACACAATATTAATTGGGTGCAAATAGATCTTTAACCCCCTTAATTATTCCTGCATAAGCATAAACGTACATCTACACTTTTTTTGTTATTTGTAGCTAGCTAGCCACAAGATCAACACTGAACAAAGTAAATCAACGTGTATACACAACTAATCATACGCCATCTTTAATCGCCACTAAGAATCAAATAGATTAATATAGAGCGGGTACGGTGTAATATTAATAGTGGCTAATATTATTGTGCATATATACTCTTCCAAAAGTCAATGTAAAAAATTGGATAATAAGTCACATGCATAATATACTTTAATATTTTTATAAAACAAAAGAGAGAAACGAGCATGCACAATATATATACACACACATTCGGATGTAGATGTAGATGGAGAAATTAAATAAGAGATTACCGTGATGGTTTGAGATGGAGTAGAAGGAGAAATTTTAATATTTTAGGACAAAATTTGAATGTTGCAAGCTGCTATATATTTTGGATGAATTTAATATTTTTCAAAAAAGATTAGTATAGTAATATGCTTGTGCGCAACAGAGGTCATACCACTGAGAATGGGTCGGGTGTGGATCTAACCTAAAGCACGTACGTGGTTTGTTTTAACCAACCATTAATTTTTTTTTATTTTTTTATTTACGTAAGTGCTATAGTAAACTTGTGTTAATGACGAATTAATTAGGCTTAATAAATCCGTCTCGTCGTTACGATGGATTCTGTAATTTGTTTTGTTATTAGTCTATATTTAATACTTTAAATATGTGTCTAAACATTGATGTGATATTTTTTTACAAAACTTTACACAAAGTAAACACATCCTAAATCATAATGAAGAGAAATTAAATAGCACCGATAGTCCATCACAAAAAACAAGAGATTTGGAAGAGATTTGGAGGGAAAGACTTCCCTCCAAACATTTTTTAAAAAGAAATCATGAGTGTGTGAAGAATTAAACGCACAACCTCGAGGTTGAAACCACACACTCTTTGTCACTGCAGTGCATCTTCATTGATAGTTGTCCATCATGTACATATCTCTTTTATCAGCGATTGTGTTTGAGAGAATAGAAAAGGAGAAGATCGAAAAGATACGTAAAACGGTGAGCCATTAACACATGATTAATTAAATATTAATTATTTTAAAGTTGGAAAATAGATTAATATGATTTTTTAAACAACCTTTCTATAAAAAATTTTAAAAAAATACAATGTCTAGCAATACGGTAAGCGTACGCGCTGAGGACGAGCTATATTTTCTCCCAATCTAGGGAACGAACCCAACATTATTATCTAACAAGAATAGATTGTTTTCAGGATTATTAATTATAGAAGGAGATAAACTTATAGAGCTTTCGTTCTGTTGTCAAACGAAACAGTACGTGTACGTAGATCATATCGTGATAGTACGCGATCAAGGACACTGACTAGGACAATGAGAAGAACAAATCAAAGCGAGATCGCAGTAATGCAGTAGCAACATTGCAGTGTGTGGGAAATTCAATTAATTATAATTAATGGTTAAAATATGGAGTTTAAATTTGAGCTCAATTTTTTAGGATGCTTTAAAAAAATCAGTGCTAGTCCTCCACTAACAAAGACAAATTAATGCTCAATAAAGACATATATATATATATATGAGGTGTTTTATCGTGATTGTTTGGTTTCTCCTAGTTTCTTCATCTACCGATTTATCTTGGCCATCGAAAATTATGTAATGAATTTGAATTAAATTAACGTGCTTAAGGGTATTTAAGTAATTTACTGTTTTTTCTATGAATTCAAGATGGGGAGGAGCCACGAACACCGCCACCACCTGATCGTCGGCGACGCTGGCGACACGCTCCAGCAGCGCACGCTGCTTCTCGGCGCCGAGCCGCTGCATGTTCACCTCCGCAGCTCGCCGTCTGGCATGGCCAGCAGCGCCGTCCATGCTCGGTCATAGGTGGGCAGCTTCTCCATCGCCGCCCACCACAGATTTTTCTCGTCGTCCTCCCTCGTCGACGATGACCGCGAGAACACGTTGCCGGCACCCGACGACCACGCCGAGCCCTCCCGCCGCAAGCTCCGCCGTCCGCCGAAACCGTAGGTCTCCTCGGCGTTGTCCATTCCGCCGATCGATCGACGTACGTTTCCCTCTAGCCGGCCTTGTCTCCGATGCCTCGACCACACGGAGCTTGCACATGAACTCAGTTAAAGAAATCATCACATGAAGTGCAAAATTGATCTTCTACATGGACAAACACAAACACTTCACTGTTCGCCATGTAGATGATGCCGGATCGATTGAGAACTATCAACCAATTTGATTTGCCGTTTTTTCTTCGAGAGGAAGGAGTGGGGCGCACATGCTGGACGAAAAGATCGCACGAACTTCAAAGCGGGCATGGTTTATTATTATGGGCTCTAGAGAGGGCAAGAGCTGACTAAAACTGGATTAATCTCTGCCTCTCGTCTAATCACACCTTATTCTGTCGTCGGCCCATGAATGCCTCGTGATTTGCTTGGCATTGTGCGGTGCCGCCGCGAGCTGCTGAAGGAGTGCTACAGCGGGTCGCAGATGATGATGGTGAACTGCTTTCTGACGTGCCCGGAGCCGGAGCTAACATTGGGCATGCTGCCACACTCGAACTACGTCCTGCTAACCATCCTCCTGCAGGACGAGGTGAGAGGGCTGGAGGTGAGCTATGGCGATGGCGGTGGGTGGGCGGTGGTGGAGCCGCTGCCAGGCGCGGTGATGGTGAACGTGGGCGACCACCTGGAGATACTCCCGCTGCTCCTCACTATTCTGATCAGATTGAAATGTGAAATTACTATACTGTTCAGTACTTTCCAGTTTCTCTCGGTTACTTCTAGTTCTTTCTTTTGATTTTCTCTTATTTTTTTACCGTTGGATCTAAAGCGATGGACGATCCTCATTTTTTTCAACCACCGTAAAAAGTTCTTATATATATATCGTTATATATATATATACTAAGAATCGTGTACGTGCGTTACGCGGTGAAGTCGGGGCGCGACGCGGATGGGGACGGGAGGGAAGGGCGCAGGCAACGTGGGAGCTCCGAGCAATGACGGGATGGAGGGGCGCAGCGCGACGTGGGGCAACGCGGATGGAGACGAGCTGGAAGGGGCGTAGGGTCTTTTTTATCCAAATCCTCCTTTCTTTTCGCATTGGGATTGCGGGTTGATTTTATAAACACTCAATGGATTTTCTGCAAAATAGTCAGGCGGACGAAAATTTATTATAGATATTCCACAGGACGAATAATATAATCTCATACGTACACTCATATATATACTCATCAGAATGGATTAAATTTCAGTATTAAAAAATATGTTGATAGGAAAAGGAACAGATCCCGTATGGAGAATATTGTGCACCTATCTACTAATTATCCATCCATTCATCTATATATATCTATCTCTACACACGACACTTTTTAGTTTAGAAGCTCCAAAGTTAACTAGAGATCAGACCTTGATTAAATGGATTGTATTTTATCGTGATCGGGATATGCATTAATAATACTGTGAGCCACGTTAAAAGCCCATTTATTTTGCATGTTGTGGGAATTGAGACTCGACATTAATCATACAACTCAGTGTTTATTGATTAATTCCAAACCAGAGAATTTAGACTTCCAACCGAGTACCACTTGATATCTTTATTACGAAGTAATTACAAAATTTTAAAATATTAAATCACTAAATTCTCTTTTAATAAATATTTTTAAATATCAATATCAATATCCACGCAACACACGTAAGTTGACCACGAGTGTGTGTATATATATATACTCCTTGTGTGTGGCGCGTCGTCATGCCTTCATCCCATGTGTCATGGCTAAATCTCTAATTTGAAAAGTCAAATTAAAAATCCGAACCGTTCAAATTGTTCTACATATTAATATCGCCTTGTATACCATGTTTTATATTTTTTTTAATTTTTTACTATTTTATCGTAGATAGGTCAAATATGCATTAATCCAACGATTTCAAGTATCTATTTTATTGCATCTTTGATTTATCTGATAAAATAGTAAAATAAATTTAAAAATTATAAAATTTGGTATACAAGGCGATATTAATATGTAAAAGAATATGAACAATTCGAATTTTCAATTTGAATTTTTAAATTAGAGATTCGACCATGCCACACGGGATGGGTCATGCGACTCGCCACATTATATATATATATATATATATACACTAGCAAAATGCCCGTGTGTTGCAACGGGACGACGATGCAGGGAGGGAAGCAGGCGGAGAACGAAGGTCCAGGCGGCGGCGTGGGAGCTCCGAGCGGCGACTTGAAGGAGGGAGGGACGCGACGCGCGCGATGGAGGAGCGAAAGAGAGGACGCAGGAGATCTTTTTCATCCAAACCCTCTCTTTCTTTTCAACATTGGGACTCAGTGTTAATTTTATAAACAATCAAAGGGTTTTCTGCAAAATAACTCTTTTTCTTCTTTAACTGGGTTTTTTTAAATAGTCAAGCGGACTGCAGGTTAATTTTAAAAAAACTCAAGGGTTTTTTTCAAAATAACCAGGCAAAACAAAATTTGAGTGAAAACACTACTTGCTTTATAGATAGTTATAGATAGCAAAATGCCCGTGCGTTGCAACGGGACGACGACGCAGGGAGGAAAACAGGCGGAGTGAGAAGGTCCAGGCGGCGGCGCAGAGCTCGGAACGGTGACGGGAGGGGGGCGTATGCGCGACGAGGGGCGCGGCGCGGATGGGGACGAAAGAGAGGGACGCAGAAGGTCTTTTTATTCATCCAAGCCTTCCCTTTCTTTTGGGATTGGGACGGGTTAATTTTATAAACACTCAAGGGGTTATCGTAAAATAACCCTTTTTTCTTCCTTAACTGGTATTTTTTTAAAATAGCCAGACGGACTACGGGTTAATTTCGGAAAAACTCAAGGAGTTTTCTCGCAAAATAGTCAGCAAAACAAAAATTTGGGTGAAAACACTACTTGCTTTATAGATAGTTATAAATAAATATATATATATATATATACTGTGCACCGTTTTTCTCGCTTTTAATAATATTGCAAGCACCCTCTCAAAAAGTTATATTAAAAACACCTCTTTAAAAAACCAAGTTCGATGTATTTAATCAGCGTATTAATTACCCTCTCTCACGCAGGCAGATCGATGTATACGTACGTTGACGCAGAAAATATTAAAAAAACGCAGGGCTCTGGTCTGCGAGCCGACACGTGTACGTATGGTTTTAGACTAGAGTTAGTACTAAGCCTATTCCCAATAAAAGTTTTATCTCATGACGTAACATATCAATAAAAAAGTTTGAATGGATAAAAGAAATATTTTTTTAATGTAAAGTTTCATTTTACGGTTTTATAAGCTGAGCATATCATTTAATTGCAATATGAGATAAGATTAAGGTTTCATAGTCTTGAAACAGTGTATATAAAGTTTCATCATGATGAAAAAACTCTTCCTTCTCTCTCCTTTTAAATTTTCTGTTATATCATCATACGAGCTAATGTGATTTAATGTGAATGAAATTACAAACTAGCACTGACAATGACCTAAGTAACACATGAGCGTATATCCGTACTCTACTCTACACGTACATACGTATATGTAAAGTACGCCGAGAAAATCGACATGCATACGTACATGTAAATACGTATGGATACGGTCCAGACCAACCAATCGGATCAGTGTCCGACCGACCGACCAAGACCATGGCGAGGCGCTAGCTAGCTAGTCGTCCCGGATCCATCGGCCACGCCATGACGTCATCACTTACGCCGATAGGCTACGTCATCACGTACGGCGATATAGACGTATACGCACGTGGGTATATACCATTATACCCTTACTGTCGCTAGCAATGACGACGAACTGAGTTTGTCGACGTCGCTGTCGCTGGCCTGTCGTCATCGTCGCTGTGGCTGGCCGGCGCATGTACGGATACTGGATAGATCAACAGTACAATATACATACATCGCCCTAGTCAGCAATTTCAGTAGTTTTAAAATAAGAAATATGTACTTTTATTAAAATATTCATTAAAATCTCTATATCTATAACTATCTATATAAAGCAAGTAAAAAGCAAGTAAAGCAAGTAATGTTTCTACTTAAATTTTGTTTTTCTTGTCTATTTTCGAGAAAATTCCTGAGTTTTGTCAAAATTGACCCGTAGTCCGTCTCGCTATTTTAAAAAACCCAATTAAAGAAGAAAAAAATTATTTTGCAGAAAACCCCTTGACTGTTTATAAAATTAACCTACAGTCCTAATGTTGAAAAAAAGAGAGGGCTTGGATGAAAAAGGACCTCATGCGTCCTCTCTTTATTGCCCTCCACGTCGCGCTGCGCCCTCCCTTCCGTCGCCGCTCGGAGCTCCGCGTCGCCGCATGGACCTTCGTCCTCCGCCTCGTTTCTCTCCCATCGCATCGTCGTCCCGTTGCAACGTACGGGCATTTTGCTATAATCTATAATCTATAACTATCTATAAAGCAAATAGTGTTTCCACCCAAACTTTGTTTTTCCCGGCTATTTTACTGAAAACCCCTTGAGTTTTTCCAAAATTAACCCACAATCCATCTGGCTATTTTTTAAAAACCGAGTTATACATACGACGAGCTTATCTTAACTACTTAAAAATCTATAACTTTTCGATCATCAAATCGGTTTTTGTCCAAATCTATAAAATTTCCGATCTGTATAACCCTCTCGCTCCATTGTTGCCTCACTTTCCTCACCTCCAGCGAGTGAGCCCGACTTACGCGCCTCTTGTGTTGCCGTGCATTGCCAGCTGAGCGGCGCCGAGCACACGCTGCACGCGTGAGCTAAGCGCGCCATCGTCGATATACATGCAACTTTTCCTATTCATCAATATACTTTTCTAACTAATAATATCCAAGTCATAAATATTTTAAACTTTTACCAAATTTCTAATCGGTTTAAACTATCAATAAGTCAATATCTATTTTCATTATATTTTTACTTAATTTGGTAAAATTAAATTAACTTACACTAAATGTCTATCGATACTATTTCTTAATCAAGGTCCAGTGGTACATAAAGTTGAAGATATCGTTGCTTCCAAAGTTATATATATATAATAACTATCTATAAAGCAAGTAGTGTTTCTATCCAAAATTTTCGTTTGTCTCGGTTATTTTGCGTAAAACCCCTTGAGTGTCTATAAAGTTAACCCGCAATCCCAATGCTGAAAAGAAAGGAAGGGCTTGGATAAAAAAAGACCTCATACGTCCTCTCTTCCGTCCCCATCCGCGCCGCGCTGCGCCTCCTCCCGTCGCGCTCGGAGCTCCAGGCGCAGTCACCCGGACCTTCGCCCTCCGCTTGCTTCCCTCCTGCGTCGTTGTTCCGTTGCCACGCACGGGTATTTTGCTTATATATAAAGCAAGCAAGTAGTGTTTTCACCTAAATTTTGTTTTGCTTAACTATTTTGCAGAAAACCCCTTGATTTTTCCGAAATTAACCCGCAGTCCACCTATCTATTTAAAAAACCCAGTTAAAGAAGAAAAAGGGGTTATTTTGCAGAAAACCCCTTGAGTGTATATAAAATTAACCCGTAGTCCCAATGCTGAAAAGATTGGGAGGGCTTGGATGAAAAAGAAAGACTTCATGTGTCCCTCTTTTCCGTCCCCATCCGCGTCGCGCCTGCGCCCCTTCCTCCCGTTGCCGCTCGGAGCTTCCGCGCCGCCGCCCGGACTCTTGCCTTCGTCTCGCTTCCCTTCCTACGTCGTCGTCCCGTTGCAACGCACGGGCATTTTGCTAGTCAAAAATAATACGTGTATGTAGCGAGACACGGAAAAGGGTCGAAAGTGGTTGAAAACCATTTTTAGTTCAATTATAAATTGTTTTTATATTGATCAATTTAACTAAATAGTGTCAACTGAATACAACGCTAAAAATAGAAAAAAATCAAATTTTATATACGACTAGAATAGAATAAAAGAACACCCGTTTCACTTCTATGAAAAACTAGGGGATGTTTGGATGGGATTAATTATTTCAGTCGCTTAGATACTATTTTAAAGTATTAAATGTAAGCTATTTATAAAATTTATTCATAATTGAAGACTAATTTAGCCTAATTACGTCATGATTTGACGATGTGATGTTACGATAAATATTTGTTAATCATAAATTAATTTTAGGCTTAATAGATTCATCTCACGAATTAATTACCGATTCTATAATTATTTTTATAATTAAATTATATATATAATTTTTTAAATTAATGATTAAATATTTGATGCGACATGGATTAGTTTAGTATGTGGATTCAAGTCCGTCACGAATTTCCGACTTACTGCCGCCGTTTTCATCTTACCTCAGAATAAAAAGCAGAGCATGATTTTACCTTTTCAATGATTGTAAACAGGTCCTCAGACTCTGCCATTAAACGCGTAGCTGTAGAGGTTTGTTTGTTGGCAAAATAAATCTTATCAAATTAAGTAGAGCTAGCTGCTAAATTTTGGTAAGATGGCCCAATTATGTTCGGTTTGAGTTCTTACATGAGGTGGTAATAACTATCAAAGCTATTAAATGCAATTTTTAATATATTAGGGATATTAGTAACATACATATGATTGTTGTCTTTTTGACAATGTTATTAGGTACAATGTGTTTGGATCGAGGCTTGTTCCATCGTTATGGTGTTTTTCTAGCGCTAGAAAAACATCATGGGGAGGAGAGGTTACCGTATTCCCACGATGAGCCCCGTAGTAAATAGCGAGATAGCCAAATAAAATTTATAAAAATTCAAATATTTATTTGAAATTTTTTAAGTTGATAGAGTTACCGATACCACTCGTTACTACACCTTAGGTGTTATGCAAGTAATGGTGGCAATTTCTCCGTTGGGCCAGTGACCTAGTGGGGACCCGTCCCTACGGGACCACGGGCGGGGAGAATTCTCACCCATGGGTGAGCGGGACAGGGCCCCGTAATTTTCCAAGGATGGAGACGAGGATCAAATATTACCCACAAATGACACAACGGGACCCCGGTATCTATTACTTCTCTAAATTTAATCCATTCTAAAAATATAGGTCCAATTGGCCCATTTCCAGGTGGTTCTATATAAAACTAATCCTAATCTTCATCTACCTTCATCCTCATGCTGCCCTCAACTCAATAGTTGCCGTCTCACAACACCTCGTACACGTCAATGACCACACCTTGGAGGCGCGCCTCCTCGTCGCCACCACCTCAATGTCATGCCCATCGTCGCCGGTCGCCTTGACATCACGTGCCTTGACACGCCGCCGCCTTGTCGTGGGCCTCGATGTCGTGCCCCTCATCACGGGCCTCGACACTGTGCCCCTTGTCGTGGGCCTCAACACGCGCCTTGTTGTTGTCCCGCCACCGTGCCCCCTCGATGTCGACGGCGTCAATGCGGTGCCTCCTAGCCGCAGGTTGCCACATCGCCATGATCCATCGTTGTCGGGCGCCACGTCATCACACCGGCTGCGCCCACTCATCACACCGTCATGTCGGCCACACCCCTGATCACGCCGGTCGGGCTTCCTCAACGCCATGCCTCTTCGTCATAGTGCCACCTTTGTCATCGACCTCCTGTCGCCTTTGTGGAACCCCGCCGCGGTTATGGGCCTAAAGAGGAGAGGACATGTACGATTTTGTTTCCCTCATCCCTACAGGGGCCGGGGGCCGAGGATACCGCAGAGGAGCTTGAGGGACGGGGTGTTTCGGCTGTCACGTCCCAAACTAGGGTGGATACTGAGCCGGCTCGGCTCGGCTCGGCTTTGGCTCGTTGGCTCGGCCGGCTCACGAGCCAAGCCGAGCCGGCCTCTGGCTCGTTGCGTAACGAGCCGAGACATTTCAGTATATTGTAATTTGTATATAGATTACATGTCTATATTTTCATGAGTCTATCAAACATGCAAATATACAATAGGAAAAAGGAAAAATGACATATTAAGTCCTTAATTAACATAATAACACTTGTCCATCGATAATCATCCATGCAAATATAATGAAGCAACTAGATTATATATTATTACTATTACAATCAAAAGTATTAGGTCTATATTGACCATCACAAAATCATAAAAGTTATTGACTCCATCAAAGAATAACTAGTTACTTGCCACCACACAATGTGGAAACTCCACTAACTCACTGTCAACTTCATCATCTTGAGCTCTGGCTCGTTGAACTCCACCATGGCTCTGGCTCGTTGAGCTTATGAGCTGCTCGTGAGCCGGCTCATTATAGCTAACGAGCTAAACCCTTGGCTCTGCTCGTTAGCATTTTTAAACGAGCCGAGCCGAGCCGACCATGAGCCGAGCAAGCTAGCGAGCCACGAGTATTCTACCCACCCCTACCCTAAACTAGCTCTCGACGAAAACCAGTGCAAGGTGATCCAAATTAACCTATAAGCCAATACTAGTCCCAGAAAACTGTGTTGGTACCATAGAAGAAATATAATATCACAGCAACAAAAGTCTCATTATTATGAGTAGAGTTACATCCATTGTTGGAACCGGGGACAAATCCCGAGTTCACGATTGCATTACAAAAAGATGGAAGCGGAGCCTAGCCCAAAGCCACAAGCGAGACTTGGGAACTAAGCCGAAACCCTAATATTGCTTGAAGTCTGCTTGCTCCAGAAAGAACTCTTCATCAGTTGGATCCATCTCCTCTCCTTCGAGAACTGGGGGGATTGTTTATATAGAGCAAGGGTGAGTACATGAGTATTCAACAAGCCATGGGAATTAAGTGTTTGATGCAAGCTTCAAAAGAAGGTTGGTTCTTTTCACATTCAGTTTTATTTTAACACTTTGGAAGCGACTATGTGAGTGCTTCTCAACGGCTCGAGTGATAAAAGTGTCTTATCTGGCTAGAGCGGTGGATTGTGTTCATTATTTGTATCTGCATGATCAACTCCCTGCCAAAAGATACGAGGAGTACCCAAGTTCGACGGTTCCCGACAGCCACAGATCAACTTAGAAAGGAATCCCTTACCACCACCAATAATTTCACCAAAGCAGTAGTCAAGCAAAACTATGCTAAGGAATCACCTTACATCCGCCCATGACCGTGGGGCACAGCTGTTCGAACGGTTTGTTAACCTCTGCAGAGGGGGTACACTTTACCCACAAGACGCTACTAACCCGGGTCACCCAGTCCATGTAGAACAACCACGTCTGGTGACTTTAAGATTTTCTTCAAAGCTGACTCAGGGTCACCTTATGCCAATCGGAGGAGTTCCACCGACCAACACCAGGTTAGGTCCTGCACCATGCTTTGTGATAGGAAGCCCAGGGTCCTCCCGACACCACCCCGGCGAATACACTTGTCCATTGGCATCAAGATTTCCCCTAGCTAATTACTCGCCAGGGGTGTCCCAATTCACCAATGTGGTCGCACTTGTTATATTCTCGGATGTAATTCCAGAGGAATCAATCCTTAAAAGCGAGAATAGGAAAACCGCACCATCATTACATCTCGCACCACGAGTTTTGAAAACTCATTTTTCAAGGCACCAACCTAGGTGTCGGTTTTTCCAAGGATTTTGCCAAGTTTTACCCAACAAGTTCTCGGAATTTAAGTTTCAAGGCGGCCGTCGATATTCGCACAATGTGCACAAATACCGAGGCGCAACAAAGATGGTTATAAGAGAGCATGATATAGCAATTAACAAGGAAGGGATCAGATGCAAGAAGGTTAGGTAGGCCCACCGATCTGCCTTGCAGACGGGGCAAAGAGTTCCAGTGCAATTCTATCAATGCATAGATATTTTGCAAGCAACATAATTAATTCCAAATATAGGCTCAATATGTTCAAAGGTGGCTCGCTTTGCTCGAGATCTAGGGCTTCTTCCTCGAGCTCCGTGCACTAGGACTCTTTCGGCTCAAGCTACACACGGAATGAGGCAACTCAACAAAACGACGAAGGAAAAAGTCCTATTAATGACCACTAAGTGTGCTATTGGACAGATCTCGATTTTTGAGGAATTTTCGAAGTTGAACAAAGTCAATCGAACAAATGGTTGAGGAGATATGACTTTCCTAATATCTGTGGATATTTGTGTATTTTCTACCTAAGGAAAAGAATTAATAAAATTCTTTGGAAAAGAAAAGGATGAAGCGATGCAATTTAGACTTCTCGACCAAGCGAGAGGCGTGGCCCAGAGCAAAGCGTGGGTGTGGCCGAGTGAAGCGAGCCAACGCGGCGGGGGCGTTTGGGCTAGCGGCCGAGGCACGACCCACGCGGTGACGCGGCTGCAGGGAAGAGAGGCTAAATGGCCAATGCACGGCGCGACCTAGCATGGGCGGGCCCGAGATAGGCTGGTGGACGGTGCTCCACCACGCGGGTCTGAGCGGGGCTTACACATCGGCGGCGCGGTTCACACGGGCCAGGCACAAACGAGACGTGGCACTAGGGTTTGGTGGACGTGGTTCAAATCCAGGGCGCCTACTGGACTCGGGTGCGACGGGCCCACACGTAGCCTCATGGTTCTCCGTGGTCTTCGTGCACGGGAAGGAAGGGGCGACAGACCGGAGTTTGTGTGGCGACCACGTGACGACCATGCTTTGGACGAGAGAGGAGGAAGAGGCACACGAGCTTCATGCGATGACGGGCGACGACGACGTTCTCGGGGCTAAGCGTGACGATTCAAGGGGACGGGGAGCACATCGAGGTGACAAGTGGAGCGAACGAAGACGAGCCAACGGCTCGGATTCACTGGAGAGCGGTCAGAATTGGAGGATTGCGGCGGCGGCAACCGCTGAAGAGAGAAAGGAGTAAACCTCATTGGAGCGACGAGGGTCCTATTCACCAGGGCAGGAGCATATTCACGGGTCCATGAAGCCATTCCAGGGCGATGGTAGGCGACGAGCGGCACTATGATGCGACGACAAAGGTGAACAAGCCACATAGCGAGCAAGCACGCGCGGCCAGCTGGCGACGAGCGACGGCGGGGCTAAGACGGTGCCTACATGCACGGGGAAAGGACGATGAGCTAGTTAGTGGTATAGGGAGAGACAGAGCGAAGGGGAAATAGAGGGAGTACCACGAGGGGAAGGAGAGTTGTGTAGAGCGACCGATGACGTGAAACGGGTTCGTTTCGGCCTTAGACCGAGGAAGAGGAGGAAGCGAGCAGCCGGAGTCCTCGTCACGCGTCCCCGAGAGCAGCGGCTCTCTAGCGCTCCACGGACGACGGTGGCAACGCGATTGCACGATGGCTTGGGGGCTCGGATGCAGCTACGGAGAGGGGAGGCCAAAAACGAGTGAGAGGAGGGAAATTTATAGGCCCGGCTGGCTTGGAGGAGAAGGGAGCATGGGCGGGTAGGTAGCCGGTGCGGTCAAGGCGAGGACGGCAGGTCGGCGCTCTCGGTGCAAGCGGCAAGCGGCGGCAGAGAGTGTGACACCGACGATCGGTGAAAAGAAAAGGAGGAGGAAAAGGGGTTGTCTCTGTGGCTTGCTTTGGGGAGGAAAGGAAGAGTGGAGAAGGGTGTTGGCTCTCGCTCTTGGACACATGCACGCAAAGCGACCGAGGCCACGGGGTGACGGTGATGATGACGGCAAAAGGCGGCGGTGCGCGGTTTGGTGCGGAGCGGCAACCGTGTGGTCGTTGGTGCAAGCGAGGGCCGAGGAGGGGTGATGGCAACGTCCTTCCTGGGCCGGCCACGAGGAGGCGTGGGGAGGTGAAGTAGACTTTTGGGGAGATAGGTTGGGAGGAATTTAGGGTTTGGAATTGGTTTCCAATTTCGGGATTTTCTCCTGAATTTGATTTGGGCAGAGAGAGGCGAGACCAGGACACACACAATGAAGCACAACCGAAGAGCGAGCTTTTGCAAATAGAGTTTTTAGGAAATAGGTTTTTCCACTAACACCCGTAGGTTTTCCCACTAACGCCACGACGAAACGGGCGTTACACTGCCCAACCTGCCCCCGTCCAGTTGCCATCCCTATATGCAAGGTAACGGCGGTAAAGGGTACCATGCTTTACCGAAGAAGGTAATTTTGGAAAGAATTGGGCCACATATACTTAATTAATCGCGACAAGGGAAAATCTAATGGAAGTTTGGAAACATCTCTCCGAATTTTATTGTAGAATTTTGATCAAACAGAGGCCCATGCCTATCCCGTCATCCGGAACCGACTCCAATCTCTTCCGGGCTTAAAACGGCCCAAGTTGGTTAACATTTTCAGTTTTCTATTCTCTTCAAACTGCAACCATTCATTCTGCATCCTTTACAAGTTCGTCCAAATGTCCATATGGTTTTAGTATGGTCTTTATAACTTGGAAGACTTACACGGTATAATTGACCGTACAGCTTTGAATTTTGAGAACGTATTGGCACGGAAAGCACAGCACAGCACAGCAATTTGTACCTCTCTTAACTGAACTGCTGTCACGAATGACTTCTGAAACCATGAAGCTATGGCTGATAAGTCGTAGGATGAATGAAACGATCGAAAATATTTCATAAATAAAACTTCTGTATATGTTTTGTTGATGGTTTAAAAGCTAATGTTGAAAAATAGACTATATGAAAAAACATCTCAAAATAATTCTAATTCGGAATTCAAGTTATGGTTACGTCGATAAGCTAAGGAACTATTTTGGAGTGTTTATACTCTTTTATCTGATTCTAAAATGTGTTCTCCGTTCTTAACGAAGGAACCGTCACATGCCTTGCTGCCATCCATGTTTGATATGTGGTGCTCTTGTGGTCTCCGTCATCTTTTATTTCTTGGTAATATAGGATGTTGTGTTTTTCATCCAGCAGACATATGATATTGCAGACTGTCTGATACGGACAACATACAATACTAGACACACTCGACCTATCAGACTTTTTTCTAGGCCTTCAGTCTTTTGCTTGTGCCGAGCTGCTGTGGCCGGCCAAAGGTCCTACCAAATTCAAACTTTTCCTTTGGCTAGCACTCCAACAACAATGTTGAACTGCTGATCTTTTGCTCGACACGCCAAATTGACAGCCACTCTTCCTCTCCTTCTGTGCTCAGGAGCTTTGAGATGACAAACCATATCCTCCTTGGCTACGTATTTGCTCATCAAGTCTAGCACTTGACGATGTCCCTGTCCAGCTGGGCCGACCTCAACCCCTCCCGTGGAAGCACACTTCAGGATTGGTCGCTGTTTTTCAAGGCTTGCCTTCCGGAGCATCTTCGTGTGGGCTTCGACCCTTTGGTTTTGTTGGTCTCTTGACAACTTTGAAAGAAACGAAATTCTAGAGTCTTTGACTCTGTCTTTTCTTCGGTTTCTGCCATCATCGATTCAATCAAGGTCGCCTGTGGGCAAGCACCGGCACCGTTCATCTAGGGGCCTTTTTGGAAGGATAGCAGGTTTTTTATTTCTCCTGTTTGTTCTGTCTTTTCGGAGCCTCTTCTTTCTTTTAGAAGGTTCTTTCTCTAGTTGGTTTGTTGTTTTCCTCGACCTACTCTGCCTTTTTTAATATATTGCCGTCTAATTTTTACGTGTATGAAAAAAAAATCAAACGAGCTAATCGACGCCGTCCATTGCTCGAACTGCTCCGGCCGCCTCTGCAGCTGCGTTTGGGCGCCGCAATGAACACTGTGACGACATTAACATCCACAGTGATCTGGAAGAAAGATCGCTGTATCAAGCACAGTTCAGATCATCTGATTCTTCCGGCAGCAACAACCGCTAGAGCGTGCGAGCTCTGAACCGTTCTTGATTTTTGGCCGTGATTTGCAGCTGATGCGCTGTTGCTGCAGAGATAGCTAAGCTAAGCTCACCTGACAACTCAGTTGGAGCGAACGATTATGGCAGCAGCTACCGGGAGAGTGGCCACCTAATCATTCGTAATCATGGCAAATCACTGACCTAATTTGTCATCTTGCTTTAACACTATGTAAGGTTCTTTTTGTTCCTTTTCCTCTTCTCTTCTGTTTGTTCTTGTTTGGTGATTAATCAGAGCTTGAAGATTGGACCATGCTTCAGCTCTTCAAACCTTGTCAGCCTCAAAAGTGTGGATGGATGCTTTGGACCTAATGAGATGTTTTAAGTCCAAGAATTAAGCAGTAGTAGCACATAGTAGAAATTAAGTCAAAGGTTTGTCTAGATGAAGGTTTCAGAAAATCAGTGACAGCGATCTTTTGTTTATAGTCAAACAAAATGGGAGATTTCCGGTTTGTGAATCAACAAACCCGTCTTTCAGGATATTGACAATTTGACGGACTACTTTGTTGGTCAAAAGCGTAGGTGGAGTTTTCTCCGACGCTCCTCGTTTTCACTAGATAATTATTCCGGTTTCATAATTTTGATATTTTAAACAATTTTTTATAACTTTAACTATCAATAATTTTAAAAATATTTAGTTTTAAAAAGATGTCTTTCAAAGTACACTAATAAAATTAAACATATATTTATTTATTATATATATTATAATAGAAAATAAAGTCAAAAGATATATTTGATAGACCGTGTTATTATTTAAAACATAAAAAAATTATGAAATCAAAAGAAGTATTAATTTTTTAAAAAATTAACGAGTTGTATGACATATTATTCTACAAATATGCAAGATCAAATTTAACATACACAAATAAAAATAAAAATAATAAGTTTGATTGTGAATAGTACGTACTGTTTTGTAGTCAAGTTAATTTTTTTGTTTTTTACTTATGTAGATAAAATTCGAACTTACATATTTATAATATAATGATATGTATTTATCTTGTAAAAAAATTATTATCTTTTAGATGATACTATCATAAAATGATAGGATGTCTCATTGAGAGACAAATAGACTTTCCCATTAAAAAACTGCATGCAGAAAACTCAACAATTCAGATTTGACCTCCATTGCTCTAGTTCAATCTTATGAAAGTTACGTTTGCAGAGTTCCAATCTTATGAAAGTTATCATTGCCATAATACTACTACTAAGAGCAAGTTTAATAGTGGCCTGACTGGCTGGCCCCACAGGCCAGTGACTACCAGATAACACCAGAAGAATGTTATGTCACAGTTCCAACACAGTTGCACCACACCTGATGATTCTTCTGAAGATCTTGCACATGCATAAATTTCTGAACTTGCAGAGCTCAAGCTCCTCTCTGCTGCTCCTAACTGTCATCAGATTCACCACCCAAATCTCACCAACCTGAAGAATTAGTTAATTACCCCCTTGCTAATTTTCTTCCTCCATATCTTAACCTCTAGTAGTTTATATCTAATATAGCTTCTCTAAAGAAAACAAACTTCAAGTAATAAAGTAACAACCACTACTCCTGAAGCTCTCTCCCTTCTCTATCACTCTATCTACAAGCATATATGCCATCCAATCCTGAAAGAAATTCTAGGTTTAAACTAATGTGCAAAGAATAAAAGAGATAGGGAGAGAGAGATATTGGTTATCCAAGAGACTACAGGGAGAGCAGAGAGAGATAAAGGCAGAGTCTTTTTGCGAAGTGATCATGAAGCCGCGTCCGTCTCCGGCGCCGGCGTCCTCCGGCGTGCCGGCGAGGCTCCGGCCGCACCTCACGCGGCTCACCGTGTTCCTGATCGTCTTCTCCGCCGGGTACTCGGTTGGCATCATGTCGTCGTCCATCCGACCGTCTGCGAGCAGGCCGTCGCAGACGGTCATACGGCCGCACGCCGCGCACCTCACCGCCTCCACGGCTGTCCCGGCGACCAACGGCAGCGCTGCGGCGACGAACTACCCGCGCTCGCCGCCACATGATCTGTTCCGGTTCAGGGAGGAGTGCGGGGAGGCGATACCCAGCGACGCCGTCATGCGGACTCTTCTCGACAAGCTGTTCGACGGGGAGAGCCCGTATGAGAATTTCCCGCCGCCGCACACCGCCGCGCTGCTGCACCCGGCGGCGGCGAGGCCGCGGGGGTGGGGTTCGACCGGCGCGGTGTTCGCGGAGCTGATCGAGGAGGTGCGCCCCGACGTCATCGTCGAGCTCGGCGCCTTCCTGGGCGCGTCGGCGCTGCACATGGCGGCCGTGTCCAAGAACCTCTCGCTGTCGCCGGCCATCCTCTGCGTCGACGACTTCCGCGGCTGGCCGGCCTTCCGCGACCGCTTCCACCGCGACGTCCGCCGCCGCGCCACGGCGACGCGCTGCTGCTGTCGCAGTTCATGTCCAACGTGGCCGCGGCGGGGCCCGACGCCACGGCGCGGGTGCTCCCGCTCCCCTTCTCGACGGCGTCCACGCTCGCCGCGCTCTGCCACTGGGGCATCTACGCCGACCTCATCGAGGTGGACGCCGGCCACGACTTCCACTCGGCGTGGGCGGACATCAACCTGGCTTGGGCCGTGCTCCGCCCCGGCGGCGTCATGTTCGGCCACGACTACTTCACCGCCGCCGACGACCGCGGCGTCCGGCGAGCCGTGACGCTGTTCGCCAGGGTGAAGGGCCTCACCGTCCGGCCACACGGTCAGCACTGGGTCCTCTCCCAGAAGCCGCCTCTCCACCGCGACGGCCGGTGACTCCTCGCCGGCGCGCACACGGCGTGCAAAAGACTCCCTCTCACAATGCACCCGTCGCCGTCGCCGGCGGGACCACGCACTCGGCGTCCACCCGATGCGTGGAAAGCTCGAGATCACACGTGTTCGTCTCAAAACTCTCAACCACCATCCTTTTCAAGCTCCATTCGTACACAAGAATCAACTCAAGAGTGCTCTACTACTTTGTACTGTTAATTTATACACACGATCATACATACGTACATGTATTCAGGTGAGCAGATGACATGTTCTTGTCGGTATTACTTATTTCATTTTTTGTTTAACTACCTAATTTATTCATTCAAGAGTACATTAATTTCAATTAAATAATTAGGTTGGATAAATTCTAGTGAGACCAAGTATTTGCCGCTGATCTCCGTAAGAGTGGTGCGTATACATAACGGTGCATGTGCGTATATGCGTTTTTTTTAATAAAAAGAATGTTTAAATCTGGTACTATCAATGTATCTTGATCTGTATGGGCACAAAAAGCATGGCCTGTTCTTATCAAACTTTTTATAATTGGACAGTAAAATGTGTATGGAGAGTGTTCAGTAGCTAACTAATGACCTAGAGCCGATAGATGACGATTTAGTTGGTGGTGATGGTCGTGAAGGTGACAGTGATGTTTGGTGGCTAGTGGAGCAGTCAGTGATGCGGTTTGCGTACCGACCAGAGGAAGAAGATGATGCTGTGCTCTGATCGAAAAGCCATTGGAGGAGCAGAGCACTGGATGGATATGGCAGGATGGAGATCGAACAGTGTGAGAGTGTGATACACAGTGGACAGGGTAGGTGTTTGATTGATTGGCTAGATAGATAATTATTATAGAGTGATTTGCAAGGTAATTAGAATCATCTGAATAATCTTGATCATCTCCGAGATGAGTAGAGGCAGTCAATGGAGTGTGCATGGATTACTGGATGCTTAGACACGCATCAGAATTAGTAAGGAGAGGTCAGAGGTGTATGCTTGCAGGTGATAAGCCATAAAATGACATATAAATAAAAAAAGTAATTTGTAGGTAAAAAAAGTTATATCTGTATTTTTTAATGGTTAAAAACAAACGTTGAAAAATAAACTACAATGAAAAAACATAAAATGAAAAAAAACAAGTTTTATTAAATCTTTACCGCGGCTTATAAGCTGAAATTCAAGTTTTTTGTGTTGTGTCATTCACATATTCTTGCTGGAATCCCTTCTTTGCTCTTCTTTTTTTCTCTTTTTTTGGCAGCAGTATATAATATACTGTTAATCTGAGCACATAAAACTTAGGAATTGCCAGTAGTTACTCTGCATATTTGTGCTCCAAGTTTTTGTAGCCCGTATTTGGGTGGTTATTATATGTCCCTGAAAATCTACCCTGCACATGTCATCAATTTCGGATGTACCATTTGAACGCATTCACATATCGAGAACAGTACAACAACCTGATTACATCAGATAAAACGAACTGGAAATCTCCAGAAATATTTTGCTGACTCACATGTGCCTCATATCAACAAGCACATAAAACCAACCGGCGATCACGACCGTGATCGGCAAGCACACCATCCGATATACAATCGATTCTGACCTCTTTTTCTCGAGGAAATCAGTTACGATATTAATCACCAGAAGATTGAAGGTAGCATCTCTCTATCTCGTGTGAAATCTTTCCGAAATTTCCCCAGGCGCGTTCCCAAAAATGCCTGAACTTTTTTCTGAACAAAAGTATATATATCCTTTGTCCCAAAAGTATAAAGTTTTTTTAAATTTGGTACAGATATTAAGAAAAAGAGTAAGAGGATTTGATTGTCTTTTTAAAATGGATGAAGTATAGGTTCGAAGTAGTTGAGGCTATAATTAAAGTCAATGGGTAATACACACAAGTTTATATTTGAGATAAAGTTTAAACACTAAAACTTATATTTTGATATAGAGAGTATACGTTCGTTTCACGGTCAATTACAGTGTTCCACGAGTTAATATTATGTGTAAACAATCTGTGTTGAGACGTTCTAATCACTGCGATTAACCGGTCTTAATCATGTGCACCACGGAGAGAGAGCTACTGGGAAGCAGTGTCAGGTTGGCAGGGATCGAGTGAAACTTAGTGCTGCCTCGGTTGAACACGGTTATTAAAAAAAGTAAAATTAAATAGAAAAAAATTATGATTAGATAAAAATAAAAATTGGTAAAAAATTAAATGGGGAAGAGTTATGGTTTAATTGAGAAAAATATTGATGAAAAAATAAGTTATATTTTGAGATAATTTTTAAAGATTAAAATAGGCTAAAATTAATGAAAAGACGAGAGGGGATCAGGTGTAGCGTTGATTCGGCAGTTTTACGTTAATAGGCGTCACCTTTGCTGCATTCGGAAGCCTCTCGCATCGGCGTGAAAAGAAGCAACCCGCTTTTCGTAGGGATCGCCATTTGATCCGGTGTAACCGTAGTAGCAGCAGCTCATCACCTCAATATCTGTGCAGTGCAATTTGCTTGGACCTTTCAACGAATTTACTAGCTCTATTTAAAAACATAAGCTAAAGTATAAACGTTACGTATATAATGTAGTACATGGTTAGAAATGAAACAGCCTACGTTCTAAAATATAAGCGTCAGATGTGCAGATACATAGTAAAAAATAAAAATAAAACAGTTAAATACATAGTTAAAAATACTTACATTTTAAATAGGTACATAGTTAGAAATAAAATAGCGAGATCTCCAAATACATAGTTAGAAATATTTATATTTTAAAACGGATGGATGGAGTAGTTTTTTTGCATTACAGAAAACCAACGATGATTAATTTCATTTACCATCTCTGACAGATAAACTGATGGGCAAATTTGAGATGTAGTCGAAGCTACATACTTGCATGTTTAAGTCCAATTACTTACCATCTCTAATTTCCGTGTCTAGGATGAGCAAGGTTGGCTTGCATGTATTATAAGTGTATCTTGCAATTCTAACAGAGTGATGTTGAGACGATTCAGGCTATGCGAAGAATTAACACACTTCATCTCCAGAAGCTAAACGTCCAACAGGGGTGAAATCTTTATTTCAACAAGGTAAACATTCTGTTCTCAAGTTATCAAGCGAAGCAGCTAAATAGTGAACCAAACTTCTGGCTTCTGAACATATGTTGCAACAGGATACCACCTGAATATCTGTGGTATGATGAAACAGCTTTTCCAAATAGTCAGATAAAAAGCACAGAGGTCCACTTATCAATCATTCAAGACTACTGGAAGCACAGTGGGCTTCGAGCTTGTTCCTCTCTTCCATAATAGACAAAAAGCAAAAACTACAATATGATCAAATAATTCTGAGATGAACAAAGGTTAGAAAGCAACAAAGAGATGCACTTCGAATCAACGGAAATTACTCGTGTACATTGAATTGGTTCCTCTCCTATCAAAAGAAAACACAGATGAATCTACAATACGATCCCATTAAGACCAAAAGCATCTATAGAACACAAATGCCTCAAGGTCGCAACTTGGATACAAGGTAAAATATGGATGGCAGTTTGTGGTCACTCCATTAATACCCCTTGTTGCCACGTATCCGAGCTCGCATGTCGACCTGTTGTGACAATTAACAAAGTAAGCATTTCCATACACAGATAAACCGCTAGAGTAACACTGGAACAAACCTCTACCTCTCTATACCTCCCAAGGACCATAAAAACTCCCATTCACGATGGAAATAGAGAGCATTAAACACATACATATCAATACTAGCTTAGGAGTATGATGTATACAGATCTAAACACGCAAGGCAATAATACTGGGCCAGGACAGCCCAAAAAGTCCCAACTCCTAAGCTAGGTAGTATGTCACATTCAGAACTTGTACATGAGTTGATGCAAGGCATATGATTATATTCCATTGGAAGAGAACAAAATGAGCTGTCCACGAGAACTTGAGAAGTAGGAGCATCATGACTACATAATATAAACAAAAGTTGCATATGTTATGTAAGGAAAAAAGACCAGCAGGTGTTTCAGGTTGGATATTCTAGTTCCTTCTGCTATCACAGGATGCATGACCCTATTGCGTGGATTTCGTTGTTTAAAACAAATCTACTGGAACCAAAATGGTAACCAAAGTGAAAAAGATATAACAGTAATCAGGAAAACATATAGAATATTGACCATTGAATATTGATCTTCATGTACTCATGTTACCACACTAGAAGCTTGCCAAGTTCAATACTATATTTCTTTCATCTGAAACAATGGATACAGTTATAGCCTTATTGGAGTTTCAGAGGGGCTTGATTCTGATTTGCATTCCAAGATCTAGCTTTTTACTGTACGAGTTAAAGGAGAAGATTAGCTTCAGTTCAATTCATATCGACCATTCTTATTTCCTGGGTTCTTCAAACTTGAAACTGCTGTCTCTTGTAAGTTGTGCTATGCATAACAACATAAACTGTATTACAATGCAGCTACCAGCTAACAACTAAGTAAATATAACAGCAGAAGGAAGCTTAGGGCCAGGAAAGTTAAACTCTGCCGGATACTATCAGCTTATTCGATCCTATCAGGCTGGAAACAAACAAGATAACGGTTTCTCCTTTACAAGTAAAGGATGCAGGCCTATTGACATTTAAGATCCCCTTTTAACTCTCCAAATCCCTCCAATGACATCCAACTCTGGTACAGATAAAACCTAACCTATCATTTCAAAGCAATTTGCATTGGCACTGTACCAAACTATCAATCTAAGGACACTTGATCGAGTTCTTAGTAAAGTGCCCCCCCGGGGTTATGGCTATTCCAGCTTCACCAGGTTTGCCCCAAACCATGCTCCAGCATGTGTTTCTCGAACCCATGTACACCCTCGAAGCGCATCCATATGAAAGAACAACAGTCACTACCTACACACTCAATCACAACTCACTACCGGGGAACAGATGTTGTGGTCAATGGTCATTGCAATTTACTAACAAGAAACCAACGCGCAAAATGCCTACTAGATCGTTCACAGGCCCAAACATACTCATCAGACAGCAATCAGCAAGCTAATCGAGCACAAGCCACACAACCATGGATCAAGAGCACTAGCATAGCTGATATTTTTGCAGTAAATTCAGAGCAGCTGGATGAAGACATGCCTGGCCCCTCTTGCAGTTGAAGTAGGTCTCCCTGAGGCCGACGCACTCGCTGGTGATGTTGGGGACCTTCTCCCCGGCGCACTCCTTGTACGGCCTCTTCTGCACCTGCGATTCACCGCGGAAACAGCAAATCGGTCAGTCCCGGTCACCGCCGCCGTCTCCGGCGGCATCAACCCTAACGACGGCGGCGGCGGCGGAGAAACCCACACCTCCCCCACGCCAAATCCGATCGAAGCTGGCCTACCTTGACGCAGTCGGTCTCGCTGAGGCACTTGACGAGCTCCATGGCCAAACCCTTGCACGACTTCGCCATCTCTCCTCTCTCTCGCTCGCTCGCTTGCGGGAGGGAAAGGAAGGCGGCGGCGGCGGCTTCCTCTCTCTCTCCTCCCCGGCGGCCGGCGAGGCAGGTCGGGCCTGGCCGGATCCCGGATGGGCTCTGAAAGGCCTGGTACACGAAGGGCAGATCTGGCCCATACTACCGACCTCGGTTGGTGGTCCGGCCCATTGGCCCATATATGCTCCACATGATCGTATCTGCTTTGTATGGCCCATGAGAGGCCTACCAACCAAGGTAAGAGCTGAAAATACACAAGTAGATATGAATTTGAATTTTTAAGGTAACTAAAAATATTCGTGCTTTTAACGGATGAAGATGAGAGTGATGAAGCCCTAACTTAAACGGGTATTCGAAGCACTCTACCTGATCATAAGCATCGGCAGTGTGTAATGCAATTATATGAGAGACGTGTCATGCTCGTCGGCACGCATGACGGTGTGTAATTGTGGCTCTAAAAGGTGGTTCTTGCAGACCTGGAAACACCCTAGATTTTGGCATATCTGTATATTCATACTATAATTTGAGAAAATTTTGCTATAGTGTATCATTATTTTGAGAAATTTTCGTATATTTATATTAATTTTGTATGGCAATTTTGAACATTAAGTAGGCACACACAACAAAATATTTCAAATGTTAGTGTGTTACGACGGGTAAAACTAAATGATAGCATGCTTTGGTTTAGGTTTTACGATACGTGCTCTTCAAAGAAAACGTAATATAACCTGCTTTTGAATAAACAATGCGAATTTTCTAATTATACATACATATACGTACCTTATGCATGCTCGAGTTATTTTGTTATTTTGATAATACTAATTGATCATAGTAAACAAAACTAAAAGGTTATCGTGTGTACTTGACAAATTGTAACTTCATATGTGGCTAATGCTCCGTACCTTGTTTTCGGGGTCCTGCATGATTATTTTTTATTCACATTTCTTGAAACCATTACATTTTTTCATATTGTACACGGTGCAAGAAAAATTTAATAGATAGACAAGTAAAATAAAATATTTTTTTAAAATTGATCAGTTCAGTAGAGGACGATAGAATCTGAAGAAAATATACCAGAGTTACCGGTTGGTTGATGTTTGGATTAGATACAATAATGTTTAGCAAGTGTACCCTATCAAAATTAAAAACTTGTTGATCTCAAAACTTGTTTAAATCAAACTCAACCTAAGTGTTGGTTATGTGAAGATGAAGTAACCAACTAATTTGGGTGCTCATTGATGGACCTAAGATTTTAGGTTAATTTATGTCCGGTTCGAGTCGAAACAAAATTCATATATATTTTATATTTTTAGTGGAGCTGCAGTAACCAATAACCATATTTTGCATAATAAAAAGATAATTCCTATATTGCATAATGTAAAAAGTTTATAACTAATTGCATGTTCCTATACAAATAATTCCGACGTATGAATTTATATATCAACGAAAATCATCAAAGCTCCAAATGGCAATCACATATATAGAACACATTCTTCTGTTTCATTACCTTATCAAACATCGACAGCACAGCAGCAACACATCAGCAAACGTCGGCAGCAGCAACACAGCAACAGCAGGCAACAGCAGCAGCCGTGCCCGGGTTCATGGCGGCGGCGACACCAACAGCAGGTAGCACCGCAGCAACAAATTGAATCGTCGCCTCGTCGACAGACAGGCAGCAGGGAGATCGTGTGTCGCGGCGTCGGCACTGCAGGGACGGCCGACGCGGGATCCTCGGCAGGCAGGGACGCAGCCTCGTAGGAGCGGGCAGGGATCACGGCAATTTGCGCGGCCGCGGTGCAGGAGTTCGAGACGAACCGTCGTGTCGCCTCAGGAGATCGCGCATCGTGCGACAGGGCGAAGCACCGAGAAAATTGGAAAAATGAAAATTGCAAGGAGGGTTCGGGTGGGCCACGGCCCACCCGGACCACCCCATAGATCCGTCACTGTGGGTGCTCTGAATCTCCGATAACAAGCTTTTAGTAATTTTCACAGAAAATAATAAAAATTGTCTTTTGTTTCGAGCTATGGAGCCCAGGAATGTCCTGAATTCAAGATGGGCTGGATGGCTGGAACTGAGGTTTACAGTAGTATCTACACCATACAAAAATAAATTTTTATTTTTACCTACTTAAAAATTCGTAATGTTAATATCGTCCTATCTGACATTATCACATACCACATGTAAACATACCGCGTGACACCAACCATGTCTAAGTCCAATTGCATGAAAATAAAAAATAAAAAATCTAATCTAACTTGCCGCATAGCCAAAGCCACAAAGCTTCCTATTTCTTTATCTTTATCTTTTTACCTACTTACTTTATTTATTAAAACAGAGTATTGTTTTTGTTGTTCGGCGCATAGATTTTTCACGCGCGATGCTACATCGCATAAGTCCGATTCCCCGGCCTTATTATGGATTGCTAAAAA